>NHZP01000001.1:0-2540042 GCA_003313425.1 Pseudopyrenochaeta lycopersici | reverse complement strand
TATGTTTAACTTAATATTATACTCTATAGTATAGTAATAGTAATACTAATTATTCTTAACCCTTAGTACTCTTTATAGAAGCGCCCTCTTACTATCTTAGTATTAAACCCCCCTTCTATATAGTCCCTTACTCTATCCTAGAGAACTAACTATACAGTCTTATTAATTATCCTTATTAATAGTCTTTAAGATCTTTATAATAGTCTAGTCTTTTTACTATACAGCCTAAGCGTGCGCTGTAGCTGCTTTCAGGCTACAATTAATTAGGTTAGATAGTAGGTTAAGTATATACTGCTTAAAGTATCCCTAGGTAGGCATTATTCTATTTACTTTAAATACGCGCTTATAGTACGTGTACTAAAGATCTCTAAGGTCTCCTCTTAAGTACTGTATAGCCTAGATAACTTATTATTATTAAGGCAAAACTCTTATAGTAAGAGTTAAAATACTACTTTATATAAGTAAAAAAACTTATAATATTCCTTTAAGTTCCTCTCTTAGTACTTAGATAGATCTCTAGGTTTAAGCGTGCGCTTTACGTGTAGAGGCAGGGATGCGTTAGGTGCGCTCCTCTTACGCGCCTCTGTAACCTAAACTTTAGAAGTCCCTTCTACTAATAGTACTAGGGTAAGGTCGCGTTTAATACTTTCTAGCTATATAATTTCCTCCTTAATTGCGCGTAGGCGTAGAAGCGCTTAGAGCTTATCGCGTCTCTTTTTAGTAGCTAGAATACGCTCCTTAAGAGTTAAAGGTATGCTTACGCTAAGAGTTAGTAGTTCTTCGTCTACTTACGGGTTAACTTTAATAGGGAAGTTAGGCGTCTTGCTAGCAGAGGCGGCCTGTTTACTAGATTGCGTAGGAGGAACTATCCCTAGACTATTATATAGAGAAGTATTATTATATAACGTATAGTTTTAGGTAATAGTACTTACTTCACACTATAGATAATAGTAAGGGGATAGTTTTATATTACTATTACTTAGCTATAGGAGAGAATAATACTTGTTATCTCTACTCTGCGCAGTAGGCGCAGGTTTTAAGCAGGTCCGTCGCGTTGCGCGCTAGCCCCTTAAAAAGGTCTAGCGTAATAATACTGTAACACTAAGATTTAGATTCACGATACTTTGTTACATTATCTATTATCTTATACCTCTATTTCTTATTAAGTAATTACTATACCTTTAGTATATTATAGCTAGAGCCTAGGTAATTAAGTATTTATTACTAAACTTAAAGACTGTCTTCTGCTAATTAAAGCTATACTAATCTATAGTAAACTTAAGACGTAAAATTACTATAGCTCTATTAATTTTTAGTCTGTGCTTTACTCTAAACTTATATAATCTAGCTTTAAAAAGAGTATATTAAATAGTCTTCTTTAATATATAGGGGGTAGCTTTATTAGCTACCTATATCCTAGCCTCTTTAAGGAGCTTATAGTACTTAATTTTTAGGAACTTTCTAGTAATATAAAGCAGCTTATAATAATCGCGCCTAGTTAAATTAGGTGGATAGCTTATCTAAGGGCGCAAGGTGTTACTAGTAGTAGCCTCCTATTATTATACTATCTTCCAAACGCAGTATTACGAACAGCTAAAGAGTCTCTGTAATTTCCTTAGTCTGCACACCTGCCTCTTTCTAGGCTAGAACATAATTACGCTAGCTTTCTAATAGTTTACCTCCCTATATTTAATTACTACTAATTTCTGTACTAAAAGCTCTTATTTTAATATAGTTATCTTGGGTTAGAGGAGCAGTAGTTCTACGCGTTCGCGTGTTGTTGTTCTGGCACGTGCGCGACGGGAACAAACTTTTGTCCTAGTAACGTGCCCTACTACCTGAGGAACGCCACCACCTGAGGCACGCGCTAAAAGAAAACTACACCCCCTCTAACTTTTTAAATACTATAGCTATTAATATAAAATATTAATATATAACTTTACTACATGTAAGCTAAAAATAAATTAAAAGTTAAAAGATTTAAGGATATAATTATAAAGTTATTTAAATTTTAAATTTTAGCTTAAAAAAACTATTTACTTTAATATCTTTATAAGCATTAATAATATAAGTATAAAATAACACAATATATTTATTATATACTATATAGAATATTATAAAAATTTAAAGTTTTAATAATATAAGCTAATAAAGTTATAGTACTTTAAAATAGCTAATTATAATTATATTTTATACTTAATAAAATAAAGTATATAATTTAAAAATTAAAATTAAAAGTATTAAAAAGTAATTATATATATTAAAGTTATAAGTATATATAAGTATAAAATAATAATACTAGTTCTAACTCTATTTATATATACTTTATATAATTATTTTCAAAAGTTCTTTGTATTTATAATATTTTATTTAAATTATATAATATTATACTATAATTAACTTTTAAATATCATAGCTATATAAGGTGTATATATATATTAACTTTTTTAAGTATATATAGATAATTACTATTACTTTCTTATAACTGTTACGAACAGGAAGTAGGAAGGCGGCAGTTATAAGGATAAGGGAGGAGGCACGGACAACTAACGAAGAGACTAAGCCTCTGAACTAACTAATAACGCTAGGGTCACGTAATCCTAGGAAACCTACGCTAAGACAGACTATATCCTATAGGATAGAGACAAACCTAGATATCCTAGAGGGGGCCTTACAAGAATCCTATAAGATAATTATGTATATAGACCTGTATAATATAGCCCTATAGCATATTATAATTAACTTAAGATAATCTATAAGTATACTACTATCTAATACTTCTACCTTTAATTTACCTAGTACTGCATATTTATAGAATACTCTAAAGATATTAACTAGTTAATACTAGTTACTTTATATTATAACTACTTAACTAGATCTTTAATATTTTAATTACTCTTAAGATAAGCAGCTCTAGCGAATACGTAGCTACCCTTAACTCTTTAACTGTAACTACTAAAGGTCGCCTAATTAGTAAACCTACTACGTTTAGCAGTAATAGATAATATCTAAAAGGATAGTTACTCTAGCTTAACCTATACTTTTATCTTTATAAAGATATTACTAAAAGTAATAAGGCACCTATCGCAATTACTTACCTTACAGGTAAGGTGATAGACTAGGTTATACTATAACTAGAATAATATATAGACTAAGAAATTATTAACGCAGATAATATAGAAATATTTAAAGATTAGGTTAAGTTTAAAAAATATATTTAGTAAATCTTTAGAATATAGACTAAGAAAGTCGCAGCAGAATAACATATACAGGAACTTAAACAGTATACCTCTATTACTAACTATACTAATAAGTTTAAGCAGTATTCTATAATTATTAGATAGGATAATAAAGCTCTTAAATAAATATTCTAACAGGGCCTAAAACTATAAGTTAGGGAGGAACTTATAAGAATAGGATGCGTTATTAAAGACCTTAATAACCTAATTAATAACTATATTAGAATTAATAATAACTTATATAAATTAAACTAGGAACTATAAAGCTATAGAAAAGAAAGAATAAACTACATAGGTAAATAGAAAGGCTATATTTACTACCTAAGAAACACTTATACTACTAGCTACTATACTTCTAATAAATTAGAACTAATATACTTAGATAACGTTAATAACAAGTATAGGAATAGGAAAGTAGGAAACTAGAAAATAGATATAGAGAAAACAAAAGATAATTACTATAATTATAGGAAGAAGGGACACTTTATAAAAAATTATAGATAAAAGAATAAAGTTACTTAACTTAAAGTTAATATAATAGAAAACTTTAATAACACCTAATTTAGAGACTAGGAGGTAGTTACTATACCTAACTATAGTACTAGACCCTTATTACTACTATAGTAGGATAATAACTAGATTATAGAGACCTATAGATAGGTTACCCTAAATACTTAGGAAATTAACTAGAATAATAAGGCTTTAGCAGAACTATATCTAGGGACCCTAGTTAACTAGGACTAACTACTACTTATAGAAAGTATTAAGGAAGTATAAGTACTAAATAATAAAATATAAAGAATATAGGGTATACTAGCACTATAGAAAATATATAGTAAGAAATACGTATATATGTAATGCTAAGACTAAAAAATAAAGTATAAACCCTTAAATTAGAATAATATATATTAGGAATACGTAATAGAGAATATTAAGTGTGTTAGATTCTTTATAGAACGAGCTAAATAGCAAATTAAATAAAAAGCCTTAGCTTAAGCGGAGAAAGGACAAAAACTCTTCTAATATAACTACAACTAGAGAAATCTAAAACATAGGCTACTATTATACCTCTGCTATATATATAACTACTATAACTACTATTACGCTATTAAGTTATAAGAAAGATACTTCCTAATACTAAAAGGAGCGTGTAAATAGTAATAGTACAACTATTAATAGGATAATTGTATTAACTACTTATAGGATAAATAAACTACAAATTATTTTCTAAGATATAATAATAAGTATACTATAAATTAGAATATTATTATAAATAAGCGATGCACTAATAAATTATAGTAGACTTATATAAATTTAGGATATAAGCGCTACAAACTAGAAAACGAAGTAAATAGTTTTAAGAAAAACTCTTTTTTAGACAGAAACTAAAAGCTAAACCTTCTTATAGTAAGAAGGCTAGAACTAGATAAAGGATTTATCTACGACTAGATAGTACTAAAAAGTAATGTTAAGCTATCTAATAAGAGAAAGAGAGTCTCTTTAGACTTAGAATAAAACTCTAAGGAAAGGAGCTAAAGGTACTAATAGATTCTAGATTATAAGTAAACTATATCTCTAAGACAGCTATGTTAAAAGTAAGGCTATAACGTATCTTAAAGAAGAAACCTTACTAAATAATAGTAGTAAATAGGAAATTAGGAGGGATAGTAACCTATAAGGTTACTACTAGCCTTAGCTTAGCCTCTAAAATACACTAAGTTAGGCTAGACGTTTTTAGAACAGCCGCCTATAATGTTATACTAGGACTACCTTAGTTAAGATACTATAACTTAGTAATTAACTAGATAAAATAAAGAGTATCTATGCGTATAAAAAACAACGTAAGAATACCTACGTAATAGTTGCACACCTTAGTAGATAAGAAGATAATAATAAGTATTAAACTTTTATAAAAAGCTAAAAAACAGCTACTTTATTAGTAGCTAGTAAAGAACGCTAAGAAGAATAAAGAGTTAGTTACTACTCCTAAGATCCTAGAAGAATATAAGGAATTTAGAGAAATATTTACTAAAAGGTAAGAAAGGAAGTACTACTAAAATACTAAGAATAGGACTATAAGATAGAACTTATAAAAGGTAAGTAGCCTAGGTTTATACTAATATACCGCCTAAGTAATTATAAGCTAGGCGTCCTAAAGAAATATATTAATAAAAATTTAGTAAAGAGTTTTATTAGGAAATCTAAGTCTTTAGTAAGATATCCTATTCTATTTACGCTAAAGAAGAATAGAGCGCTAAGGTTATATATTAACTATAGGAAGTTAAATAATATTACTAAGAAAAACTGCTATCTACTACCTAATATATAAGAACTACGCGATAGATTAATAAGAGCTTAATATTTTACTACGCTAGACCTAAGAAGAGTGTACAACCTTATTAGAATAAAAGAAGGAGAGGAATAGAAAA
The DNA here is from genome assembly GCA_003313425.1 of Pseudopyrenochaeta lycopersici. Classification (NCBI taxonomy): domain Eukaryota; kingdom Fungi; phylum Ascomycota; class Dothideomycetes; order Pleosporales; family Pseudopyrenochaetaceae; genus Pseudopyrenochaeta; species Pseudopyrenochaeta lycopersici. Next base: position 2,534,374 of record NHZP01000001.1, on the reverse strand, counting down.
CTACCTTTAGAACATAATATAGATATTATAAATACACAGTAATACCCTTTAGCTTAATAAACGCGCTAGTAACGTGTTAAGACTTAATTAATAACGTCTTAGTAGAATATCTTAATATATACGCTATAGCCTACCTAGATAATATTTTAGTTTACTCTTAAAATATAGATAAATATTAGGACTATATTAAGGAAGTACTATAATAACTAAGAAACTACTATCTTAAGTTAAAACTAGAAAAGTGCGAATTCTATAAAAAAGAAGTAGAATTCCTAAGATACATAGTTAGAAGATAAGAAGTAAGGATTAGTAAATCTAAAATAAAGACAATCTAAGAATAGAAAATACTATAAATAGTTAAAGATATTTAGTTATTCCTAGGATTTATTAACTTTAATTAATAATTTATTAAAGACTTTGCTAAGATCGCGGTACCCTTAATAAAACTAATAAAAAAAGAAGAAAAATAGGACTAGAATAAAGAATAATAATAAGCTTTTAAAATACTAAAAGAAGCCTGTATAGCTAAACTAGTACTTATATTATTTACTAGTAGGTAACTACTAAGGATTAAAATAGATGTATTAGATCTCGCAATTAGAGTAGTAGCCTTACAAAAGAAAGATAACAAATAGCACCCTATAGCGTATTACTTACAAAAGTTCTTATAAATAGAAGAAGAATACAATATCTATAATAAAGAACTTAAGGCTATTATTAATATACTACAATATTAGAGAGTATATGCAGAAAGTTGCTTAGAACTTACTATTTATACAGACTACTAAAACCTAATATACTTTATAATAACTAAATAACTTAATTATAGATAAGTAAGATAGTTAGAACTCCTAAGATAATATAAGTTTAAGATTATATATACACTAAGTAAAGAAAATAGAAGAGCAGACGCTTTAAGTAGAAGACATAATATAGTAGGAAAGAAAACTAAAGTTTATATAGTAATCCTAAAAATAAATAAAGATAGAACTTTAGGACCTTTATAAGAATACTACGCAATCTTAAAAATATAAGTAAAAGTTCCTAAAGACCTATATAAGATTATTATCTAATAATACTATAATAATCTAATATATAGACACCTAGGAATTATAAAAACTATAGAACTTATCTAATAAAACTACTATATTAAGAACTTATAATAAAAAGTAGAAACATATATTAAGAAATGTGTACCTTACTAATAAAGTAAATATGCTACGCACGCACCTTATAGCGAGTTGCAAGTAATTAAGATACCTATAAAGCTATAGGAAGATATAGTAATAGACTTTATTATAGACTTACCTAAGTCTATAGATAAAGTAACTAGATATAAGTATAACGCGATATGTAACGTAGTATGCAGGTGTATTAAGTACGCAGAGTTTATACTGTTTAAAAAGAACTTTATAGCACTATAACTTACAGAAATAATAAAAGACTAAATATTCTAATACTATAGCATACTAAAGACTATTATAAGTAATTAAGATAAGCTATTTATATCTAACTTCTAGTTAACTTTTATAGCTAAAATAGGTACTTAGAGAAAACTATCTATAGCGTATTACCTAGAAACTAATAGATAAATAGAATAAATAAACAGAACCTTAAAATAATACTTATAGGCGTATTATAATAAATAATAGAATAACTAAGTATTACTATTACTTACAGCACAAATCGCGTTTAATAATAGCAAGTCTAAAGTAATAGGCGATATACTGTTCTACGCCTATTATAGGAAACACCTAAACTTATTTAAAAGAAACTTTCTAAGTATTAAAGTAGAAGCTGTAGTTAAAATAGTAAGAGAACTATAGGTAATACTAAAATAATTATAAGAAAGACTAAAGAAAAAATAAGGATAATAAATTTTATATGTTAATAAGAAAAGAAAAATAGCGCCTTAGCTAAAAAAGAGAGATAAAGTATACTTACTTATAAAAAACTTACGCATAAAATAACCTAATAAGGGATTAGACTACGTAAAGGTTAGACTATTTTTAATTAAGTAACGTAATAGACTAGTTACGTATATATTAGAACTACCTAAAGACGTAAAAATCTACCTAAGGTTCTATATTAAACTATTAGACCTTACGTACTTAATAATACTACTATAGAAGACCTTTAGGTATAAGATTAAAGAAGAAATAGAGTATAAAGTTAAGAAGATCTTTAATAAAAGAGGCTCTAAAGTTATAGAAAACTAATATAGGAAAAGGGAGTACCTTATAAAATAGAAGGACTACCTAGACTTAGAAAATATATAGGAACCTAAGTTAAACTTAAGAAACTATAAAGAATAAATTAGTAAATATAACTATAACAGAGAATAAAAAGAACTTAGATACTAGAACTATAACTAACCTAATCTAATAACGTAATTCTTAGAGGAAGAGAATTACCTTTAAGCTAGGATAAAGTAAAGACGCTCTAGTCTAAAGCAGAAGTACTAGGCATTAGCCCTTATTTAAGGACGTTAACTTTATAATTAATATCCTTAATTACCTCTAACGCTTTAATCTCTTCTATAATATAACTAGAATTATCTACTTATTACTATTCTTAACGCTGTAATAACTTTTATTATTTACGAAGTTAATTCTTTTTCGCGCGAGCAGTAAGAAGGGTATTTAGCGCCTTCTCTTCTACGTTATTAGCCTTAGCCTCTTACGCGTCTAACTAAGCTAACTCTTTATCTAGACAAAAAAATTAGAACTAGTATATCTACTAGCTTATATAATAACACCCTATTATAATAATAATTCCTACACTTCTCCTTTAGTAATAATATTCTATACTCTAACCTCTTTTTTTAAATAATACTTATAAGAAACTATAGCAACCTAACTAATAGTGTTTATATAATCTCTAATAGAATAATAATAGGTAGTACTACAGGAAGCTATAAGTTAGTTATAAGGATATAAGGACTAGGAGGGGAGAATAGTATTATAAATAAGAAGTAGGAAGGCAGTAGTTATAAGGATAAGAGAGGAGGCATAGATAACTAACAAAGAGACTAAGCCTCTAAACTAATAAATAACGCTAAAGTTACGTAATCCTAGGAAACCTATGCTAAGACAGACTATGTCTTATAGGACAGAGATAAACCTAGATATCTTAGAGGGGGCCTTATAGGAATCCTATAAGATAATTATATATATAGACCTACATAATGTAGCTTTATAGTATATTATAATTAACTTAAAATAATCTATAAGTATACTACTATCTAATACTTCTACCTTTAATTTACCTAGCACTACACATCTACAGAATACTCTAAAGATATTAACTAGTTAACACCAGTTGCTTTATATTGTAACTACTTAACTAGATCTTTAACAAAGCGTAACCTAATATAAGCGCGTTAAACCTACATGCACTGTTGTAGACTCCTCGTCGTAGTAAGAGGATTAAGGAGATTAAGAAGAAGAAGTAAGGATAATTTAGCTGTACTATTAAGAGCCTAACTAATTAGTAGTTACTAAGTAAAGCTTAACAGACTCTAATTAGCTAAGTACCTCTAGGTTATTTAAAAGATACTAGGATAATAGCATACTTACTAGCGTCTTTAATAGTAAGGTTAAGGCGCATTTTTTTTTATTTTTCCTACTATCTTTAGGAAATTTAATAATAAAGTGCGAGAGTTTATAAAGGAACCTGCACGATTACAAGAACTGCTCCTCCTGCAGAAATGTAGCTTATACTGCCTTCCCTTTGTTTGTAGGGCAACAATTTCTTTCTTTCTTTCTTTCTTTCTTTCTTTCTTTCTTTCTTTCTTTCTTTCTTTCTTTCTTTCTTTCTTTCTTTCCTTTTCCTAGGTCTCTTCTCCTCCTGCTAGTAGTTCTACCTACGAGGAGAAGGAATAATAAGTAAGAGTTATAAGCTTAATAGGACTAAGCTTAAAGTAGAGGAGGTTTGTGCTGTTATATAGGGTACCTAGGCAATTAGGTAATAATAGGTTTCCTTTATTAGCAAAATTTGGTGATAAGACTTAGAGATGCGAGAGATCTTAACGTTATGCACTATCTATCATGCACCATGCACCACACACCACGAGAATTCACTTCAAAACTAAGATTTTGTGAAGTAGCTAGTGTATTAGCTACATTAAGTCAATAAGATTTCAGACTATTTTGCTTATTACTTTTAATCAGGCTCCATACTTACCTTCGTTTCTGGCAGACTGCACAGGCAGGGCTGCTCCTGTTATTCACGCACATTTGATTCCAGCGTCACCTCTCATTCACAACACCAGAACTGCGGGATTGTGCCGAACCACCTTGTTAACTCTACATTACTAACTTCTTATTCTTTTTTAGTATCCTCTACTAGCTACTAATAAAATAGCTTTTTAGTAGTTTTGCAGTGCTAAGAAAGATCCTACAGTTCGCTTGTGTTAACAGTTCGCTTGTAAAGTACGTTACTCATTAGAAAGTTACATTGCTCCCTGAAGACTAAGTAGTCTTGCGATGAAGGAGGGATGCAAACAGACGAAAGAGTAGTGAAACAAATTTCTAATGGCTACTTGAAATCTATTTAAGAGCTCGATTCTATGCGTATTTTGCAACACCTCTTCCTACTCGTCTCGTGATCGCGCTTGACGACAATGCGATCATAACTCTCGCGAGATATACTTTTATTCATGAGCTTAGCGCCGCGGTTGGTAGTAGCTCGTTGAAGAATATGAGTAATTGCATTTTTGAAAAGCTTCGCTTCTTGAGTGTCTTCTTCTCTTGCTTTTCCTTTATTGATGGACTCAAAGGGTGACTTGTTAGCGGCGATGGGTGACTGCATTTCCCTAGTCTCCGTTTACAATAAATCTATGGTCTCCGACTCAATAGTGATGCCTTGCAGGCCTTCACCTCTCATAAGGCTGTTCACACAGCAGTCGCCTAAACTCCACTTTCCATAGTCTCTCCGCCTTACGATGAAATGGTTCGCGCCCCAAGCGCAAGAACTACCATGTCAACGATCTCATGTCTTCACTGCACGAACCATTCATAAGGAGGTATTTCCACCAGACAACAGTATGGCGAGAGCCCTTTGAGGATGCTTTGCATCGTAAGGAGCATTTGATAATACTTCCGATCCGCATCCTTAGAACGAGGTGCTTCCGTCGCTTCGGCCGCTTGCATGTTACTTTTCAAGAGCGTCAGCTCCTTCGACGCATTCACTATCTTTTGTAGTAGTTTCTTCTTTTCAGGTGGAAAAGCTTTTGCAGCGCCAGGAATACGAGACCAGTCGTTCTCTCTAACGAAAACATCCAATACTCTAAATGTGGCGATCCGGAAATAGCGCCCAAGACATGCAGTGTTTGCATCGAATTCGGCACTGTCTCCACCCGTCTCCGCACCTAACCTTGGGATTAGCTCCACGGCTTTTATCACCGCTATACCAGCCTGCGTTGCAATGCCGAGGCCGTTATAGCACATCGCAGCGTCCAGGTGCTCTTGAATCAGCGCCCTTGCAGGAACTCCAATGCCTTTGTGAAGCTTCCACATTTCTTGGAGATGGAAAAGGCCTTGCTTAAAATTCGGATTCGATGTCTGGATTACGAGAGTTTCGAAGAGCGTAGCGTGAAGGCCGATATGAGTTCTCCAACCAAAAGAGGATGTTGATGAGAAAGACTCCTCCGATAGGGTATCTGAGATAAGCGAGTTTGCGCCATTGTTGTCACCAACTGAAACCCTAAGCATTAGTTCCTGCATGCGACTTTGAGCTCGCATTTCTTGCCCCATGTACGGATTTTGGTACATATCTTGACATACTTTTACTGTGCCTGCCATCACATTTTTCGAATTGTCGGTTGGTGTAGGCGAGCCACTCGACATCATCGGAGCGAACCATTTGAAGTTTTTGGTCATGGGTTCATCGATGACTGATTTGGCTACAGAGCCGAATGTTGCGACAGTATTCTTTTCCATTTCGAACAATGGCCCATACACCTCTCTTAATGATGTGTCTCCGAAATCATGAGTATTCGTAACATTCGAAAGATGGTCTCGAAGTTTTCCCGGTTTGAACTTTCCGGACATCTCTTTCGTTTGCTTCATCACTTCTGCTATGTTTGGGTCACCAAAATACTTGCCATTTGCAAGTGCTTCCTGTCCCACACACTCTTGCCAGTATCGTAAATTATCAAGCTGGACGGAGCGGATGTACCACGATTGACTATTGCTACATGGATCATCGCGCAAGTTTCGTTCGAATAGCGGCTTTGCTGCAGAGTAATGCTGGGTCTTTATCGTTAGAAGAGCTTGTACGTATCGCATTTGAAACCAATTAGCCTCAACAAGCTCTGGAAGAGGAGTACCCTGGTGAGCATTTTGCCACGCACTAATCGCGGAAAGCGCTGCATCAACATGCGCAAGCACAACGCCATACTCGTAACTAACATGAAACATGATGTTTGTTGAATATAGTATCGGAGTGAGGTCATCTAGGTTAGGAACGTTCCCTGGACGACTAAGAACTAACAGGTGAAGACGTAGTAGATCGGTTTCGAAAAGTGGAGTCATGATGGTAGAGTATCTCTCCATGTACCGGAGAGGTGCCTTGATGCTGTTGCAGGTAACATAAAACACTGTAGCTCCGTGGCAATCATGCTCTGCAAGGAGATCGCTGTCGTCAAGTGAAAAGGCCAGAGCAGCTATTCTGACATTGTTGAGGCAGTCTATGTGCTGTTCGATGCCATGCGATCGAAACTTTGTCATCTCATCTCCATCTTTCCCTTGCAGCGTACCTGTTGTATTGCTCCATATGCAAAATTGGCGGACATAGGCGTACTTTAAGTTCTTCCAATCCTCATGATCGACGTACTTCGCCCTAGATAAGAGCGTGAAGATCGGATGGATGTTGAAGCAATCTATTTCCGTACCACTATCCGTTTCTATTACCGCTTCCTGCCAAATTCCGAGTTCCGCAAGCGTATTCCGGAGGATGTTTAAGACGTTTGATGCGACAGCGGGACACAGCATCTGTTCCAATAGTCGGCGTCGAGCAGAGGTTTCATGGAATTCATAGAGGTTATGGTCTTGTCCAGGCGAAATTTTTGATAGTCGAAAATACCATAGATAAATCTCGAGGTCCTTAGGAATAATGGTCCAGAAAGGGGCAAGACAAGCAGCCGAGGAGAGCTCTTTCAAACTCTCTTCAGCCTCTATGAGTCGCAATGCGTGTTGAACCGTTTTTGCAAAGCGGGAACTGCTCAATTCTCGTTCGTTGAGGTCAACTTTGTCAAACAATAGAGACGGGAAAAAATTCTCGGCGCTCATTTTCGCCTTTGCGAATCCAGGTATGGCCATCTTGATCGCGGAAGGATTGCCATCGAGCAAAATCACTGCCCGCGCAAGTATATCAAGCTTTCTCTGGTCCTGGACTAATTCCGCCTCCATTTTTGGTGAATCGGACGCAACACTGCAAGCAAATTCCATAGCCGAAGCAGTAAGTAGTCCAGACAGCCTAAACAGCATCTCGTCAGGAAGGGTTTCGGCTAATGGCGAGCCGATACTTCTAGAACAGACAATAACCATGGATTGGCCATTTGAGATTTGGAATAGGAATGATCGCAGCTGTCCGATCATGTCCAGAGAGAGACCAGGGCCTTCGTGCGGTAAAAATTCGGCATGATCCAGAACCAAAAGATACCGATTCATCTGAAAGAACTCAGAAAGATTGGTCTCATCAGTGGTAGAATTTTCAAATCCGATCTGCACGGAAATGGAGTCGCAGAACTCTTGGAACGAACTGTGTTGTTTATGCCATGCTTCCATATCCAAGTAAATGAAGTCTGCAATCCAGCCAGTGAATTTCCACCATCGACAAGCGTGCTTCAGCAATTCAGACTTGCCACATCCGCCTTGACCATGGAGCAATACTGCCTTTCGGTCAGGAAGAGCGAGTAATCGTGTTTCCAACTGAAGGATATCAAAGTCTCTTCCAAAGAGAGTAGAACGCACTGGTGGGGTAGCTGCAACGTCTGCATTCGGCCAAAACAGGTCTGCAGCTGCAGCTATATATGCAAACCAAGATATAGACTCTGGTCGTGATGAGCGCGCCAGCTTTTGGTTTACATACAACACTGGGACAATGTGGTCAGATAACTGCACCTTCTGCATGTGCATGGCTCTCCGGGAGGGCTGTTGCAAAAGGGCACGCCGTGCTGCGCTTGCAGCCAGATGCAAAGAGCCGTGGTCCGCACCGCAAAGCAGTGACGTATAAAACACTCTCATGAAGATCTCCATGGCTTGTTCGTTAGCTTTGTACGACATTGCGAGCACCGAGGACACCCCATATCGAAACAGAGATTTTGCGAGGTTGGTGTTCGGATTCTGCAACCTAGTACTAGCACTCTCGCATGCATTCAGAACAACGGTTCGAATACGTGCTTTGGCCAATATGGCCCCAATCTCTTCGCCAGTGCGTGGATCCGCTTTCATTATGAAAGGGTTGTTGCGGGCTTGGCGACAAAATTTGAGGACGGCTCTGAAGTAATGTGAGCAATGATTTGGCAAAACCGAGGTGAAGAGTTTGACCAATCAACTCACCTAGCATCATTAGAGTTGGAGTCCGCTATTGCTCCATGCATATCGAAATGAACCACATCGTAGTGGCCCGGGTCGCACTCAACGGTCAAATGCTCCCTGAATGCCATCCACGTCGGGGGTCGGAGAACATGAACGGAGATGTCGAGATTCTCTGAAACGGCTATCACTTGCCGCGCGATGAGCTGGTAATCAGGATCAACAGAGGCTTTTGGTCGTGATATTACTAAGAGAATGGAGAATGCCTTTGCTCTTGGAGTCCCCAAGTCCAAAACCTGCATTTCAGACGCGTTTGCATCTTGTTGATCTTCATCACTTGTCGAAGTGATGCAACATCTGCGTATTGAGACATTTTGTAACGCGTAATCCGAAGGCCAAAGTGCAATATTTTCTAGCACTTCCCAGTGTATTTGATGCAGATCTGTTGCCGCAGCCCCCATGATATTTGATGACTCTTGACGGCTCGAAATGATCTCAATTTCGAGATGGCCATTCTGAGGCAGGATGCCGGATGTAACCAACACTTCGGCAAGTCTTTGGCCATAACAGTTAAGAAGTTCGGCCGCCTGTTCAGCCTTTGCAACCTCAAACGGCTCCTTGGTATGCTTCTCGAGGTACCATTGGACGATATTCTCGTTATCGGCAACAGGGGAATAAAAATGTGTGTCCTTGTCGGCGAATGGATTGTTCAGTAGTAATTTTGCTTCCTTGCCATTACATTGTAAGCATATTTGCCATTCCGTCGCATCGGACGGAACATTTCGATCATCCAGATTGTTTTCTGAGTAGTCCGCGTTGTTGGACGAGCCTGAGAAAACGGTTGTTTGAGTAGGCACAGAACACTCGGATATGGAGAGAATGGAATGCATTATGAACGCAGGCAACAGCGTGAATAGTCTTTTAGAAGACGATTTACGGCTTGATTTATTTGGGCAACAAAGGTTCATGTCAACAACCATGATGCGATTTGGGTGCCGTGCAAAGGCTCACGCTCAGCTGAAGTGCCCTTGTTTACTGCCGTGGTCTAGACCACAGAACATGGCGCTTCAGGAGTACCGCTAACAGTTTTGATTGGCGCATGCTAGCACAGCCCCCAGCCACTTTTATTGAAATTGCGGGATCGCACAAAGCCAACAAACTTGGCACAGACTCTCTTCGGCCACGCCAATTCAACCACCACGTAAAAAGGCTTTTCCTGGTCAGGGGTATTATCAAGACCATGGCACGTTAAAAGACTATGTTGACCTGTTTAATTCCCTCGCTGCCTCATCGTCGACTTCAGTGCCCAGACCCTCTCACGTGACCATACGAAAGTACGTCGCCGGACTGTGCTTTGCAGTGCAGCTAAAGACGAAAGCTACTGGTAAATCTAGGTCCAAGCCAGATCACCTACAACATCCAACCTCAGCATTCAAAGTGGAGTAGCTCTTCGGGCTTTATTCATAGCTGTCATTTCGCAATGAGCTCTGATGTATCTGCACCAGTCTTCTTCCTCCTGCGGCGGCGGTTGCCTTCGTCCGAAACCCAAAATTTGCTGGGTAAGATTGTGAAGAACTTCCAAGACCCAACTTTCGACTATGTCCCTTCATCGCCATTGGACTCTCTTTCGCTCGAAATCTATAACAGATATCTCATGGCTCCACAGCACGAAAATGCGGCAACAATCACGACCAAGGCCAGTCAAGACGCTCGACTGGCGGCAAAACTTCAATGCCTTCTATCCTTCTCATCTGTCACAGAAAACGGGGGCAGCACTTCTATAACGTCTCCAAGAATAACAACACGGCGGCTGCGGCTCGAGCCCGATTACTTTGCAGCTTTACTTGGGACTGACGCTGTCCGTGAAAAATTACTTGACATGTGCCCACGTGGCGGCCGGGCATACCTTGTAGTTGGTACGATGAGCTTTCACACAGCCGAGCTCAAAGCCGCAGGCACGACTCGCCAGGAAACCGAATCTAAAGCCACAGTCGCAACTGGCACTGCCGCTGCCGCTGCCGTAGCCGCCACTTCAGGCGCCGTTACAATCCCTGCTCTCCAGTCGGGCGGGGGTAATATCGAACTCGAAGCAGGACACACCAAATCCTCGGATTGGACGATGGAATCAACAGCATCTGCAGTGGGCCAGAGTGGACAAGATGATCAGCATGCGGAAGAAGTGTTTGCAGTTTCCTATAGGATTGTAAGAAGAGATTTGATGGGGCTCGGCAGGAATCCTCAAATCTCACTAAAGCCGCCGTCTTCCCGTGGTGGGCAACATTTCGGCAGTAATGGAGACGGCAGCGATAGCGAGGATGATAAAGAAAAGGACGAAATTGATATTGAGTCTGAGATTCAAGGGGTGAAGCTTTCTACGGAAGCTGCAGAGCCAGCTGCCTTTGGCAGAACAATTGGCAGCCCTGCCGTCCTAGACCATGATTCAAAGTTACTGTACTTTCCGTAACGTGTCGGATCACTCATCCGCCAGGATCACTCATCCGCCAGCCCCACCAAAATCACGCCGCGTCTTTTCACATTATCTCCGCACCACTATAATGAAATAAATAGCAAATAGATCTATTAGATACGCGCTATCTGGTAGTAAGTTAAGCTTTTAACGTACCTACTAATAGGAGGGAGGGTGTCTAAGTTATGGAAATCTCTAAAAGTAAACCCTCATCTGCGCTTTCCAAGAAACGCATTACTTCGTACCAGGGTGGTCGTCGATATAGTCGATAATCAATATCGACTAACCATATCAACTATCGACTAAATCAACTAATCGATACATTCACTGTCGATATCAATATATTGTGCAGGAACAGAGGCCTCAGCAAGCTTCTCCCTCTCGATGGTAGCCTTGAGCACACTGAACACAGCTAGGTAGTCATCTCATGTAGGTTGAGATGAGAGAGGTAGGAGGTAGGTAAACAAGGATGAACACAGCTGTGTAGTATCTGTATCTGTCTGTCTGTCTAGCTGTCTAGATTACTTCGCTTTTTCTGTAATGTTTTGTAGTTGTCTACCCTTCTATGCCTCCTTCCTTCCTCCGCCTACCTGCCTCCTTATATCCTTATTTTTCTACTAATCTCGCTTAATTGCTTCTAAGTCTGAGCTGCTGCAACTAAACTGCTGCATCTGAACTGCTGTATCTAACTAGCTGAGATGCCCTCGGTAACTACGTCACCAAGTGCATCGGCACATTATAAGAAGCTACAAGTTAGTTTATAAGAATATAAGAACTAAAAAAAGAAGATAGTATTATAAACATAGGTAGAAGGGTAGTAGTTTATAAGGATAGAAGAGAAAAGGTATAAATAACCTACATATAAGCTAGACCTCTAAGCTAATTAATAACGCTAGCGTTATATAATCCTAAGAAACCTATACTAAGTTAGACTTAGTTCTTGTTAGGGTTCAATCCTTCCAAGTTACTAGACGTAGGTGAAAGGTAACTGTTACCTTTTACCTTTTACCTAGCTGGATAGCTAGATCGGGACTAGCCTGATCTAGCTCATGTATTTAGGCAGCACCTCTCTCCCGAAGGTAAGAGGTATCTGCTATTTTGTCTACTTCTTTAAAATAGAGTTACTCTCAACCAGACCGTCCTAACTGTGCGTGTTAACTGCCTCACAGTTCTATAAGATAGAGATAAACTTAGAAAACTTAAAGGAGGCCTTATAGGAAACCTATTGTGGAGTTAACAAGGTGGTTCGGCACAATCCCGCAGTTCTGGTGTTGTGAATGAGAGGTAACGTTGGAATCCAAGCGTGCGTGAATAACAGGAGCAGCCCTGCCTGTGCAGTCTGCTAGAAACGAAGGTAAGTATGGAGCCTAATTAAAAGTAATAAACAAAATAGTCTGAAATCTCATGAATTGACGTAGCTAATGCACTAGCTACTTTGCAAAATCTCAGTTTTGAAGTGAATTCTCGTGGTGTGTGGTGCATGGTGCATCACGTTTGGTGCATGACGTTGAGATCTCTCGCATCTCCAAGTCTTATCTTCAAATTTCGCTGACAAAGGAAACCCATCATCACCTGATTGCCCAGGTACCCTGTGCAACAGCACACTATAAGATAGTTATATGTATACATCTTTATAATAAAGCTTTATAGTAACGTATTCTATCATCGAGTGCGCTACACCATCAAGTGAGCCAAAATCTCTTAGCACCACCAACTTATGTTACGAATTATCTATTTTATCACTATCAAACAAAGAGCTTGCGTACGTTGTGCTTACATTAGATTTAGAAGATCCTTCTATATCCTTTTTACACGTTCAAGCGTTATGCCTAGTCCTGCTACAATTTCTACAGCGCCGTAGAGCTGGTTAAGCTGTTTCTTAATTACTACTACCACAAGCCTTCTTAGATTGCTAAGACGCTGCAGACGCTTTAGCAGCTACTTGCGCTAACGCTATACTATACTCTAATATACTACTTTGCTAAATCTACTTCCTTTTACGCGATTTCTACTTAGTTATTACTACTAATTACTCTTTAAGCTTATAATTACAGGTAATAAGTAGAGCGTTTTAGTGTAGTATAAGTTTAGCGCCTTTTATAAGCTAAGAGAAGCCTACCTGCGCTGTAATAGGTAACTAAGTAAAGGACTTGCGTATAAGCTTAGATTAAGATCTAAACTCTTAAGTATTACTTAAAGTTTTTAACTACTATAGTATCTCTAGGAGGAGAGGTTCTAGTAGAGTACGCAGCTATACTTTAAAGTAATCTAATACTACCTGCTCGTTTATAGGGACTAGTCTTAACGCCTTAAAGGCCTTTTAATAGTTCTCCTCTATAAATACGTTAAAAAACGCGTCTTTAAAGGCGGGGAGAAAGCCTTCTTTATTAATATAGAAGACGCGCTGGCGTGCTAAGTCTTAAACGCGCTAGGAGTACTTACGCTTTAACAGTAAGAAGTAGACTACGTTAAGTAGCGAGAGGATGTGCAATAAGTAAGGTAACATACAGATAGTAAGAATCTTGTGCTTAAGGCAGTAGTCTTTAAAATCCTAGTTAAGATAGCTCTTATAGCTATCTAAGATAAGCAGCCTATACCCCTAACTTAACGCGCCTTTATATGCGCGTTAAAGTGCTTTAACTGCTTAAGACTAAGTGCGTTGTTTATCTAGCTGTTCTTAGAGACTAAGAGCTTCTAATTATACAGTATATCTGCCTCCTCGTACTATGTAGAGATATAGACGCGTCCTTTATAGACGATGAATAGCGGGGTCGCGTACCTAGCAGCGCAGATGCTCTAGATAACTGTAACCCACTCGCGATCGCCTAGCTGAACGAGCTTAGGTTGAGCGCGTCTCTCTAAGCTTGTAACAACTTTTATAGAGCTAATAATGCCTATCTGGAAGCTAGTTTTATTAAAGTTGTGCATGTCGTCGTCGTGAACGCTGTACTTAGCTTTAGTGTCCTTAACTAGCTTAAACTACGCGCTAATTTTCTCTAGATCTTCCTGGAGTATCCTCTAATAGTCCTTTACTTAGTTGAAAGCTATTTTAAGCTTATCTGAAGGCGTTATAAATCTCTTAACCTATTGCTTGCCTACTAGCTCTCTACTGCGTACAGCCAGCAGTTTATCCGCTATATCTGCCACCTCACACAGCTGGGGCGCAAATCTTTGCGAATCGAGGTTAAGGATATATCGGACGATTGTCTGGTCTTTAGTGCGCGTGAGCTTCTAGCGATTAGGCTGGCAATTAGCTCGAGCGGGGGTTCTATTGTATCTTCGCTGCAGGGTTAATCGGGTAACGTTAAACGCCTCAGCAGCACGTCGGACACTTTTAAATTGGCCTTGATTTATAGCCTAGAGAGCAAGCTCTACCCTGCCTTTGTTTTGAGATTGATTTAACTGAGTTGGTTAAGACATTACGCGTAGTAGTAGTCATGTTGGGTGCCAAGAGATTTTGGCTCACTCGATGGTGTGGCGCACTTGATGATAGAATACGTTATATTATAATTAACCTAAGTTATTAAGTATATAACTTAGAGTTACTTTTTATATTTGATCCTTAACCCTGCTTTTCTATAGATACTCATAAGAACTAAACTAGTTAACTGTTACGACCCTAGGAATGAGGGGACGCGCAGCTTAAAAAGGGCTCACTCGTGGCTCAGGGCTATGACGCATGTGCTAGCCCAGTGGGGACTAGTGTCCCAGAAAGCTTGGCGACGGCCCCTATAGGATTCTCTAGGACACCACATGTATCCCACAGATCCTATAGAATCCTAGGAAAACCTATGGTAGGATTTATAGGATCCTATAGGACAACCTGTATATAGATTACTATAATAAGCCCCTATAGCTTAGTGTGTTTAACTTAATATTATACTCTACAGTATAGTAATAGTAATACTAATTATTCTTAACCCTTAGTACTCTTTACAGAAGCACCCTCTTACTGTCTTAGTATTAAACCCCCCTTCTATCTAGTCCCTTACTCTATCCTAGAGAACTAACCTTACAATCTTATTAGTTATCCTTACTAATAGCTTCTAAGATTCTTTACACTTTAAACACCCTTAAGATAAGTAACACTTATATAGAAAACGCGGCCTACTATACTACTAGACTAGGTAACGCTATTGCTAAACTAGACCTCTTCTATAGAGATTAGTTTAAGCTTAAAGAATAGCTACTCTAGTTTAACCTATTCTTTAAGTTTAATATAACTACTATAGACGACGATAACTAAGCAGTACTTATAATAAGCTACATAAGGGGCGAAGCTGCTAAGTAGGTAAAGCCTTACTTAGTTAAGTACCTAGCGGAAGGAACTAAACCTAAGGAGCTAATTAAGATATTTAAGGATATAAGAGAATTTAAGACACGCATGCAATAAGCGTTTAGACTACTAAATAAAACTACTATCGTAGAACGTAAAATCTAGAACATGCGATAAACCTAATCTGCAGCTAATTACGCTAATAAGTTTTTAAGGTATACTAGACAAACTAACTAGAACAATAACACCCTAAAAACTATATATAAATAAGGCCTAAAAGCAGACATCTAGACTAAACTAATACGCTCTAGTATAGGCATTAACACGCTAGATAACCTAATTAATAAAACTATCTAATTAGATATAGAGCTTTATAAGCTCTGTGTGCGACTTAGAGGAAGACTACTAGGACAAATAAAAGAAGATAAGAAACCTTAGAAGGATTATTGTAATAAGCTAAATAATAATTACCTATAATACTAGTATTAGCTACAAGGAGTACCTAGATAGTACATATCTAGGGGCCCTAAGGCAATATATCTAAATAACCTTAACAAGGAAAAGTTAGGTAAGGGCAGGAAGAAAAAAGAAATAACTTACTTTAACTATAATAAGAAAGGCTATATAGCTAAGGACTATAAATAAAAGAATAAGGTAACCCCCTAGATTAACATGTTAGCCGTAAAAGAAGAAAATAGCGATAATAAGATATAGGAAGTTGTCGCTACCTAAGAAGAAAGGGCTTAAGATATAGAGATATTACTACTACCTTACTAGAAACCTACTAAGAGAAGGATCCCTAGAACCTAGTATAGTAAAGATAAGGAAGAGAGTAACAGCTCCCTGTCCCTAGTCTATAAAGATATAGAAGAGGATCTTAGTAATACTATAGTACTCCTAATAAAAGAATAAAAAAAAGAGAGCTTCTAAAACTAATATTAACTAGGAACCCTAAGGCTATTAATACCTATAGAGGTGGAAAAAGATATTGTAGAACTTAACCGCTAATTACGCGCATAACATATATATAAAGTATAATATATTAATACGCTTACCTTAGAAAAATAAGAAGCAGCTATAGCATAAGGAATAAGTAT
This sequence comes from Pseudopyrenochaeta lycopersici, assembly GCA_003313425.1. NCBI lineage: Eukaryota > Fungi > Ascomycota > Dothideomycetes > Pleosporales > Pseudopyrenochaetaceae > Pseudopyrenochaeta > Pseudopyrenochaeta lycopersici. The sequence goes on along the minus strand of NHZP01000001.1, from coordinate 2,517,994 downwards.
AATTATCTTAGCTAAATAAGTAATATAAGATATATTATAGGAATATTATAATTACCCTAAATATTATATAAAAGTAACATAAGAATAGGTAGAAAAAGCTAAGGAAGTATAGTAACCTATAAGCGTTAAGGACGTACTATAGAAACTTTAATAAGCTAGATAAATATAGGTACTAGAACCCCTAGTAGTTAAGACCCTTAAATACGTACTATAACGCTAAATACTACTACTACTAACATAGGAAGATGCTTTCTATATACTAAGTACTAAGAACCTAGTATAATAAGAGTATCTTTAAGTTAATTCCTATAGCGAGATTGTGCTTACAGATAGTAAGAAATAAGACATTTATACTTAGCTTAAATAATAAATGTATTAGGAGGATAATAAAGAGAACGTTAACTCTAACTAGCTTCTTACAGAGGAAGAAGCTAGAGACTATTACGAGCGCGCAGAAGCAGCTTAAACCCTACATACTATGCGTAAAGGACTATAGAAACTAGTACTAGACTACTTAATAGATCTACGCAATAAGCAACATAGTGTTGTCTACTAGTCTTTTTATACTACTAACCTATACACAATCTATTACTTAAGTAAAACAGAATAGAGATACTTCCCTTACTTATTTTACTAATGCAAATACTAATAGTATAACTGTCCTAAAGTTAAATATAATAACTACCTATAAGATAAGAAGACTATCCTCTACTTCCTAGGAAATAATAACTCTACAGCTACTATAGCGATGCAGCTAGTCTTTAATAGAGAATATAATTAGTAATAATAGTAAACGTGCCTTAACTCTAACTACCTTAAGCATAAAGATATTAAGACACTAAATAAGTATTAAGAGGAGCCTTTTTTAGAATCGCGCCTACTAATAGGCAAGAATTATAAACTCTGTGTGCGACAGGCGCATAAGGACTCCTTAAGCTAAATATTAAGCTTAATAGAAGCTAGATAAAGGCACTAGTAGATTCTAGAGTACAACAGAGCTATATTTCTGCGCGAGCGATAGAATAAGCTAGCCTTATCCTATTATTAAAATTAGTACTATATCTATTAATAGTAGCTAATAGATAACTAATGCTATTAGAGTCTGTAATTATACATAAAGTATAGAGCGTGCAACTTATTATCTAGAACTATAGGGAAATAATTAACTTAGACGTCTTTAGACTATTATAATATAATATAATACTAGGACTCTTATAGTTAAGAGAACATAGTCTAGACATAAATTAGAAAAAGAAGAAGTTCTTATTTAAATGCTGTAGAACGAACGCAACTATAAGTAAGCCTACGCTGCGGCTAAGTGCTTAGGTAGATAAGAAGATAATAATTAGGATCCTTACTTTAAATAAGGACAACCTTAGAATATAAGAGTCTAACTTAGTAGGTACTAATAAGAGGCCCTTAGACTAACAAACTAGAGTTAAGGAGCAAAGCGCAACTCTAGTAATCCCTAATAAGTATAAAGAATATATGTTACTTTTTTAGGAAGAGATAACTATAAAAGCATTACCTAAATATTAACCCTAGGATTATAAGATTATCTTATAAGAAGGAAAGTAACTAACTTTTAGCCTAATCTATAGCTTATTAGAAAAAGAACTTAAAACCCTACGCGAATATATTAAGACAAACTTAAAAAAAGGATTTATTAGAGAATTATAATTACTAGTAGGATACTCTATACTATTTATACTAAAGAAAAATAATAAGTTAAGATTATGCGTTAACTACTAGAAACTTAATAACATTATAATAAAGAATTAATACTCTCTACTAAATATAGCAGAACTATAGGATTAACTAGCCTTTATAAAAGTCTTTATAGTATTAGACTTAAGAAGAGCGTATAACCTTATTTATATAAAGGAAGGCGAAGAATAGAAGACTGCGTTTAAAACACGCTACAGCTACTATAAATATATAGTAATACTCTTTAGTCTTACTAACGCACTAGCTATATGCTAGGCACTTATTAATAATATATTAAGAGAACACCTAGATATATTTATTATTATATACCTTAATAATATCCTTATATACCTTAATAATATCCTTATATACCTTAATAATATCCTTATATACCTTAATAATATCCTTATATACTCTAATAATCTACAGGAACATATTAAGCACGTTAAAATAGTTCTTACCTACTTAGGAAGATTTAGGTTACTACTTAAACCTAAGAAATGTAAATTCTATAAAGAAGAAGTTAAGTTCCTAAGATACATAGTAGGTGCACACAGAGTAAAGATAAGTAAAGAAAAAATAAGGGTAGTAAAAGAATAGCTTAAACCTAAAATAGTTAAAGATATACAGTTATTTATAGGATTTATTAACTTTAACTAATAGTTTATTAAGGACTTCTCTAAGAAATCTATCCTACTTACTAAACTTATAAGGAAAAAGATAAAATAAGAATAAGGAAATAAATAAAGAAAAGTATTCTAGATACTTAAGGAAGCCTATATTATACTACTAGTGCTAGTTGCATTCTAAATAGGAGAACTTTTATAGTTTAAAATAGATGCCTTAGACCTTATACTAGGTATAACAGTATAATAAGAACGTAATAGGAAATAGTACCTAATTACTTACTACTTAAGAAGATTTACAGACCCTAAGGAACGCTACAACGTGCATAATAAAGAGCTTATAGTAATCGTTAACGCCCTTAACTACTAGCGAATCTACGCAGAGAGCTGCTTAGATCTTAAGATATTTATAGATTATAAGAACCTAGTTAATTTTACTACTACTAAAGATTTAAACTAAAGATAGGTTAGATAGGCTAAAATGTTAGGATAATATAAGTTTAAGATCGTGTATACACTAGGAAAGGATAACAGCAGAGCTAATACTCTCAGCTAAAGATTAGACATCGCAGGGATAAAAGTAATAGTTAACAATGCTATCCTTTAAGTAAACTAGGATAGAACCTTAGGACCTAATAAGTTATTAAATAATACTATAATAATTACGTCTAAAGTACCTAAGGAATTGTAAGAAGTAATTATCTAATAATACTATAATAACCTAGTATATAGTTACCCTAGAATTAAGAGAACAATAGAACTTATACAGTAATACTATAGCTTTAAGAATATAAAGACTAAAGTTAAATAGTTTATTAAAAAATGCACAGACTATTATAAGAATAAACATAGTACTTACGCACCTTACAGAGAAATACAAGCTATAGAGCTACCTAACGAACCTTAGGTAGATATTTCTATAGACTTTATAATAGGGCTACTACTGTCTAAAGATCCTGTAACAGGAATTAAGTATAACACTATCTTTAATATAGTCTGTAGGTTTATAAAAGTAGTAGAGATAATACTGTTTAGAAATAACTATAACACAGAACAACTAGCGTTTATTGTTCTAGACAGATTAATACGATACTATAGTATACCTAAGTCTATTATTAGTAATAGAGATAAGCTCTTTATATCTAACTTCTAGTCTACATTAATAGCCGCGATAGAGACAAAAAGAAAATTATTAACAGCCTATTACCTATAAACAGACAGATAGACAGAAAGAATAAACAGAATAATAAAAACCTACCTAAGGATTTACAGTAATTAATAATAAAATAATTAGGTTTTACTGTTACTAATAGCATAACTAGCCTATAATAATAAATTATTAGAATTAACTAGAAAGACACTGTTCTTTACTAACTATAGGAGACACCCTAATCTCTTTATAAAGTTATATCTTAGCAGAAAAGCTAAAGTAGCTATAAAAATAGCTAAAGAAATAAAGAAAATACACGAATAACTCTAAGAAAACCTTAAGAAAGCACAACGTACTAGTATCTCTTACTAAAATAAGAAAAGAAAAATAGCACCTTAGCTAAAAAAGGGGGATAAAGTATATTTACTTACGAAAAATCTACGCAATAAGCAACTAAGCAAGGGACTTAATTACGTTAAAGTTAGACTATTTTTAGTTAAAGAATAAAATAGGCTAGTAAACTATACACTTAAACTACTACTAGATGTAAAAATCTACCTACGCTTCTATATCTCTAAATTAGAACTAGCTAACTCTATAATACTATTACAGAAAACATTCTAATATAAACTAGAAGAAGAAAACGAGTTTAAAGTTAAGAAAATCTAAGGTTACTAACAAAATAGGAGAACTAACGATCTAGAACTAAGCTTTAGCTACCTAGTTAAATAGAAAGGGTACCTAAGTGTAGAAAGCACGTAGGAACTACTAGAAAACCTAAGGAACTGTCAAGAAAAAATTAGAGAATATTAGGAAAGGGAGGAAAGAAAGAAAAAGAAACAACAAACCTAGGTAGAAGGGATAGTAGCACTACTACTACTCCTAAAGTTAGCTACCTTAGGAAGCAGATCACCATCCTCTAGTTATGTTATTATAAACACGCTCTAGTCTAGAGCTAGAGTGCCCAGCATAAGACCTTCCTTAAGATTAATAATCTCCTACCCTAACGCTTCCGCCGCCTTAAGGACCTTAATCTCTTCTACGTACTAACCTAAAACGTCTACTAGACTTTGCTTACGTTTCTAAAGAAACTCCTTTTGTTTACGCAAACAACTACGTTTAGAACGAGCGGCTAGCAACGCGCTCAGCGCCTTCTCCTCCGCTGCCTTAGCCTCTACCTCTTAAGCTTCTAGATAATATATCTCCTTATCTAGCTTAGAATAGTTTAGTAACGGGATGTTAACTAGTTTATAAAGCTTATTGCTATTACGATAGCAATTACTACACTCTTTTTTTAATAATAATATCTAGCACTCCTAGCCCTGGTTTACGTAATAACCGCAGGCAACTATAGCTAACCAGCCAACGCAATTTATTTAGTCTCTAAGGTTATAACGTTATAGAGTACTCTTAGAACTTATTAGTTAGTTTATAGGGACATAAACAGTAGGGAGGGAGATAGTGTTACGACCCTAGGAATAAGGGGACGCGCAGCTTAAAAAGGGCTTACTTATAGCTTAGGGCTATAACGCATGTGCTAGCCTAGTAGGGACTAGTATCCTAGAAAGCTTAGTGACAGCCCCTATAAAATTCTCTAGGATACTATATATATCCTACAGATCTTATAGAATCCTAGGAAAACCTATAGTAGGATTTATAGGATCTTATAGGACAACCTGTATATAGATTACTATAATAAGCCCCTATAGCTTAGTGTGTTTAACTTAATATTATTGTAATGGGCTGCGCCCTTTAAGCAGGAGAGGCTTCGCTACTATCGCACGGGGAAAGAACTCCTTAATCTCCTCTGCCCCCTTTACTTATCAGCTCGTACAAGTTAGCAGCCAGAGGAGCACGTTCCTCTTCACTTGTACGAACATATATATATATCCTCTAAGGATACCTGTAACCTCTTCTCTATCTTTCTCCTTCTGTAGTATAGGACAAATGCACACTCGTTAGTTAGGCCTCTTCGCCCATAACAATTATACTCTACAGTATAGTAATAGTAATACTAATTATTCTTAACCCTTAGTACTCTTTACAGAAGCACCCTCTTACTGTCTTAGTATTAAACCCCCCTTCTATCTAGTCCCTCACTCTATCCCGGAGAACTAACCTTGCAATCTTATTAGTTATCCTTACCGATAGCTTCTAAGATTCTTCACATTAACACTAGTTGCTTTATATTATAACTACTTAACTAGATCTTTAATAACCTACTACTATACTCTACCTCCTGTTTTTAATAATTTTTAGTAAAATATTAAACTATCTAATTATTACGCGCTCTATAGGAGGTAATTAGACTTCTTCTTTAGATAGGTGCCTAAAATATTCTCTAATAAGCTAAAAGAGAACATAAATACTATGAAGCTAATTCTAAAGGAATAGTAGTAGGGTTTTACTTAAGAGTAGTTTAATATACTACTTTCTAATCCTAAGTAATAAAAGCGCTTATAGCTAATTATAAAGCTAATTAAAACCTAGTATTACTCCTAGACTTCTCTTTTATCTTATGCGCGGTAGCTAATAGTTTCTTATTTATCCTACTTAAAGAGGCGTCTAAGCCAGATCCTAAGATGAACGTAAACGGAAATTTCTACGGCCTTTTGTCTAACAACACGGTTGTCGACGCAAATTTCCAGAGGTAAAGACGTCCCGCCTGTGAACACTGCGCAGGTATATACTATAGTCAGACGCTAGTTAAGCAAAATTAGCTTGCTTAATTAAGTTACGTACTATCCTAGTAATGATTAGATAATAGGAATTATATTGATTATTATTTAAGGTACCTAGCACGCTACTAATACATCTACTCTCCTATAGTAATGTAGTGCCTAGAGTCTTAATAGTACCTAATACTATATAAGGTATAATTTAGTCTTGTATTTTGACTTAAGAAGAAGTAATGTTTCTAGAACCTTTATAAAAAGCTTTAGTATGCGGCGTTATACGGCGTTGTCGTACTAAGAAGTAAAGATTTGGTTTGTTGATGGTTCTAGAGCACTCTAAGCCACGATTGAGACCGGGGCCTGCCTTTCGCTTTGCGCATTTGGCTAGAATGTACTTTGTTGCCGATAAACCTGCTCTTATGCTTCCTTGTTTACTTTGTTATGACGTATCTGCCCTTGCACAGGCCCCTATCACTACTTCCGTGACTGTAAGACTGATATGTAGGCACTAGTGCATCCCTTAATAACGTCCATACGTTGGCAAGCAAGGTTCAATCAAAGCCTAAAGCACCTAACATACAGCTTAGAAGTTCATGATAAACCAGGATTAATCAGGTGGGTTTGCGCACTGTCAGTCGATGTACCTATGCTAGAATCTATATGACGAAGATGCAACTCCTACCTATGTTCTTTTCACGCCATGCATGAATGACTGGACTGCTGTATATTAAGCCTTTATGCTCGTGGATCTGTGGTTCTCAAAATAACAATACATATACATGAGATTGATGCAATTGATCAGGTGTCCCTAAGAGGCGAGAGTAACCTATGACAATTATGTAACCGGACCAAATGGCAAGTTTGTTGTTCGATGTACGGGCATACTTAGAGAGCCACGACATAAGTTGCTAGCTTGGAATAGTGTGTTTCCACTAAGCGAAGTAGGTATAATGGTATTATGATGGATCATAGATATCTGCTTAATCGTTTATGTGTGACTAAGGTATATATCTCGCATTTGCGAGTTTCAACGTGCCGCGTAGAAATCCACAAAACACACTTCAATCCCAACACTGCACGAAAACATGCTTATCACCCAGCGCATCGTCCAGCAGTCGTTTCCAGTCGATTGATATTTCGCGGTTCAGTAGATCAACGGCCCTCCATGGTATATCACTCGAACCAAGATAAGAGCCAGAGCTACCTTCTAACCCAACGGATATGGTACTTGGTTTCTGCCTCATATCACATACATCTCTGTTGCAAAAGTGGCTAAGGTGTTTCAAATATGAATTCTCCGAGTAGCCTACGCAATCGAGCAAAGCTTCTTTGATAAAGGGAGTTTGATTAATGCTGTAGTTAAAAATCGTGTCAACATCATCTGATGTATCCCAATGCTCGTTAGTAAGCTCAAGGCTGTAGTAAGCCAGAGACATATCGTCGGATAGACGTTTAACGGTGCCAGTCTGCAACTTATGCTCAGTCTCGAACGATGTTCCATGCCGAGCCCGCCCCTCATCGATACAGCTCCAAAAAGTCCAATGGACTTTCAGCTTGTTCAAGCGTGTGGTCCGGATTTCTCGCTCTGCTTCATCCCGCAACATACGGCTAACTTTGCGACAAGTAGCCCATACAGTGTACTCATCGGCATGTGCGAGAATGTTCGCCCAAACTTCGGTTGGAAAAACTGGCTGTTTATCTATATCGTGGATGTCCGGCAGGCAGTTTAAGGCTCCAGAGCTTTTGATACCATAGATCACCGCCCTATTCGCGGTTATTTGGCTGCAAAACGGAGTGTGTTCATTCAACTTACAATTTTAGTACTGCATTTGCCTCACTCAGTCCATCTTGCTCTAACAGCGAGCTGATGAAAGCATCGTTGTTCCTTTCACTCCCTGGCCTTAGCTTATCCACTTTGGTGCCCCAACGAGGGTTGAGATATGTTAACGAATTTGTGTCGATCTCGCGTTGCGCCATCGCAATTATCGTTGTGAGGCGAGAATTGATGGGGAGGTGTTACCATTTTATATACCGCATAACCTAGAGATGGTAGCCTTACGCTAAGCAGGGTTCTGCGATGAATAGTGGGGGCTCTAGTAAGCAGCCAAGTAGTAAGCTAGCGCCTGTACAGTGCCCTTCCAAAAGTTCTCGCCGCGCACGCACGAGCCACCCTCACCAGCACATGGGCACAAAACTTCAACACCATGAATCTTAGCCAATATATAATATAATTTAATTTTTTTTGAAGTAGTAGTTGCGCACGGGTTTAATATTTCGTTTGCTACCCTCGCGCTTTCTTGCATGCATTAATTCGTCGTGGCATGCTTATGATAAGGCGCCGAATTAGGCTGGCTGGTATGCGACGCTAGCAACTTTTTAATGCAGCGTAAAAGCCATCCTACTCCTCTATAGCTTAACTATAATTGTTGTACTAAGGATAGGATCTATATATAAGCTTTTTAAGATACTACTAGAGGTGCTTAATTAGGTTAAGATTAGGTAAGTAGGGTAGCTAGTTAACTGTACTAATATAGTGCTTAGCTAGAAATCTCCTTGTAGCTGTAGCTGTATATACGCGCGCGTTATCCTGTATAAAAAGCTATAAATAACGCTATAATTATAAGAGGCCTTTCTTTAAAGCCTTAATATAACTTTTAGCAGAGTATCTATAGTTTAGAGCACTAAGATCGCGCTCTATTATAACTAGAAGGCTCCTCTGTGCACGCCTACGTTTATCTAGCTATATTAAACCCTACACTATCTATGCTACCTTCTTACTATAAGTATAAGTTTAAAGTATTATTATCTTCTATTTCTCTTATAAATTATAAAATACTTACTCTTATATTTACCCTAAGCCCTTCTAAAAGGAGTACTTATCTAAGAAGTGCATAGTGCGTTAATACTACGGGAAATAAGAGTACTCTCTATAGAACTTAAGCTACTGTAACGCACGCGATTTATTAAGCTTTAGACGCTTTTTATAAGGAGATTTAGTGAGGCCTTATCCTTTAAGATACCGCCGTAATATAGAATAGCTAGGTGGCTTTAAAGTAGTGCTATCTAGATTTATAACTACTGCCTCTTTAGCTAGCTCTTTATACGTAATTTTTAGCTGTGCGCGTGCTTTGCGATAGATAATCTTCTTCTAATAAAGTAATAGTATAGGTAGTCTACTGCTGCGAGGTTTATCTGTTGTTTTACTAGTTTGTTAATATCTTTTCCTAATGTCGCGTATACCGCGTTTACTGCAGCTAAACGCATTAGCAACTTCAGTAACTATAGCACTACTATGTAGCATGCTAATAATTTAATTCTACTACTAGACTATTAAATTAGGACGTCTGCGCGTATTTTAGTCTATTTCTTAAAGAATTTGGCGTTATAGTGGCATAATTATGATACTGCAAAGTTGAGGTGATGTTGTTGTGATGGTGCGCGTCGCACTAGCGCGGCGAGAACTTTTGGAAGGGCACTGTACGAAGGAGCTCGTTTTTTTTTTGAGTTTTGGGCCCGTGCTTGCATCGCCCGCGAACATCAACATCGCGACTTCATAAAACTTAGCCTCTATTTCTCTACTACTACCTTTAAAATAAATATAATAAATTATTGTAAGCTTTTTAAATATAAAAAGGATAAAGTTCTAAAGCTTCTTAAGACTTCTCGCTGTGAGAATCTTAAAGGCTATCGGTAAGGATAATTAATAAGACTGCAAGGTTAGTTCTCCGGGATAGAGTAAGAGACTATATAGAAGGGGGTCTAGTACTAAGATAGTAAGAGGGCGCTTCTATAAAGAGTACTAAAGGTTAAGAATAATTAGTATTACTATTACTATACTGTAGAGTATAATATTAAGTTAAACATAATAAGCTATAAAGGTTTATTGTAGTAGTCTATATACATAGAAGCTATGCATGTTACTTAGTATACTTAGTGTACTTAGTATTACTAATTAAACTAATTAACTAAGCACGTTACGTGACCTTAGTTGTTAGTCTAATACCTGTAAGGTCTAGTTAGGGCTACTAGGGCAGGGTTCTAGCAGGATTATAACACTATCCCCTTCCTGTCCTAGCGCTGTCCTTAGTACTTATTATATAACGCGGGCGTTTCCTACTTTCTACTACATTATATCTCGCTATGCCTAAACATCTATAAGTATCTAGCACTATTTATTACTAATAACTTTGTAATTTTATTAACTTCTTTAGGGAAGCTATAGTTTAAAAGTGCGTAATGTGCGTAAGGTATAATTAGGTGTGTAAGGTCTATATTTATTCTAGGAAGTATAGTAAGTATCTGCGTTAAAGATAACGTTACAACGTGCGAGTTACAAAGTCTAAATTTAAATAATTAGTAGATTAAAAGATAAAGCTTTAAGAGCAAATAAAAGAATCTAGAGATGCGTAAGAGGTTATAATAAAGGCGCATAAAAAAGCTCTAGAAGAGCTGCGCGTTACTTAGGCTCGCGAAGAGTAGTTATAATAATAAATAGATTTAATTAATTAGCGCGCGGAAGAAGTAATAGCTATAGAAGAGTAGGATATTAAGGAGTAAGAAGTAGCAGAGGCCTTATTACCTAAGAATACTTCTAATACCCTTAGTTTTAGTTTATTACCTAGCACCTAGGGTGCGTTTAAGGGCTTCCCCCTTAAGTACTAGGAGGCCCTAATTAGTAATAGGCTATTAGTAGTAGACCTAATAGTTTCCTCTAGCTCTTAATATTTTTTAAGGTTTATTTATTTTTTCTTCTTCCTCTCCTCCCTTTCCTAATATTCTCTAATTTTTTCTTAGTAGTTTCTTAGGTTTTCTAGTAGTTCCTACGTGCTTTCTATGCTTAGGTACCCTTTCTATTTAACTAGGTAACTAAAGCTTAGTTCTAGGTTGTTAGTTCTTCTATCTTATTAGTAACCCTAGATTTTCTTAACTTTAAACTTATTTTCTTCTTCTAGTTTATATTAGAATGTTTTCTATAATAGTGTTATAAGGTTAGCTAGTTCTAACTTAGAGATATAGAAACGTAGGTAGATCTTTATATCTAGTAGTAGCTTAAGTGTATAGTTTACTAGCCTATTTCGTTCTTTAACTAAAAATAGTCTAACTTTAACGTAATTAAGTCCCTTACTTAGTTGCTTATTGCGTAGATTTTTTATAAGCAAATATGCTTTATCCTCCTTTTTTAGCTAAGGTGCTATTTTTCTTTTCTTATTTTAGTAAGAAATACTAGTGCGTTATACTTTCTTAAGGTTCTCTTAGAGTTATTCGTGTATTTTCTTTATTTCTTTAGCTATTTTTATAGCTGCTTTAGCTTTTCTGCTAGGATATGACTTTATAAAGAGATTAGGGTGTCTCCTATAGTTAGTAAAGAATAGTATCTTTCTAGTTAATTCTAATAATTTGTTATTATAGGCTAGTTATGCTATTAGTAATAGTAAAACCTAATTATTTTACTATTAATTACTGTAAATCTTTAGGTAAGTTTTTATTATTCTGTTTATTCTTTCTGTTTATCTGTCTGTTTGTAGGTGATAGGCTATTAACAATTTTCTCTTTATCCCTATCGCAGCTATTAATATAGACTAGAAGTTAGATATAAAGAGCTTATCTCTATTACTTATAATAGACTTAGGTATACTATAGTATTATATTAATCTATCTAGGACAATAAACGCTAGTTATTCTATGTTATAGTCGTTTCTAAACAGTATTATCTCTACTACTTTTATAAACCTGCAGACTATATTAAAGATAGCGTTATACTTAATTCTTATTACAAGATCTTTAGATAGTAGTAACCCTATTACAAAGTCTATAGAAATATCTGCCTAAAGTTTATTAGGTAGCTCTATAGCTTGCATTTCTCTATAAGGTGCGTAGGTACTATATTTATTCTTATAATAGTCTGCGCATTTTTTAATAAACTATTTAACCTTAGCCTTTATATTCTTAAAGCTGTAGTGTTGTTATATAAGTTCTATTATTCTCTTAATTCTAGGGTAACTATATACTAGGTTATTATAGTGTTATTAGATAATTACTTCTTGCAATTCTTTAGGTACTTTAGACGTAATTATTATAGTGTTGTTTAATAACTTATTAGGTCCTAGTGTAGAGTTAACAAGGTGGTTCGGCACAATCCCGCAGTTCTGGTGTTGTGAATGAGATGTAACGTTGGAACCAAACGGGCGTGAATAATAGGAGCAGCCCTGCCAGTGCAGTCTGCTAGAAACGAAGGTAAGTTTGGAGCCTGATTAAAAGTAATAAACAAAATGGTCTGAAATCTCATTGAATTGACGTAGCTAATGCACTAGCTACTTTGCAAAATCCCAGTTTTGAAGTGAATTATCGTGGTGTGTGGTGCATGAGGTTTTTGGTGCATCTCCAAGTCTTATCACCAAATTTCGCTGACAAAGGAAACCCATCATCACCTGATTGCCCAGGTACCCTGTGCAACGGCACACTAGGCTTCTGTCCTTATTTACTTAAAGGATAGCATCGCTAACTATTACTTTTATTCCTGCGATGTCTAATCTGCGGCTAAGAGCGTTAGCTCTGCTGTTATCTTTTCTTAGCGTGTACACAATCTTAAACTTACATTGCCCTAATATTTTAGCCTATCTAATCTATCTTTAGTTTAAGTCCTTAGTAGTAGTAAAATTAACTAAGTTCTTATAATCTATAAATATTATAAGATCTAAGCAGCTCTCTGCGTAGATCTACTAGTAGTTAAGGGCGTTAATAATTACTATAAGCTCTTTATTATGCACGTTATATTATTCCTTAAGGTCTATAAATTTCCTAGAGTAGTAGGTAATTAGGTGCTATTTCCTATTACGTTCTTATTTAGCTATTACCTCTAGTATAAGGTCTAAGGTATCTATTTTAAACTATAAGGGTTCTCCTATTTAGAATATAATTAGTACTAGTAGTATAATATAGGCTTCTTTAAGTATCTAGAATACTTTTCTTTATTTATTTCCCTATTCTTATTTTATCTTTTTTCTTATAAGTTTAGTAAGTAGAATAGATTTCTTAGAGAAGTCCTTAATAAACTATTAGTTAAAGTTAATAAATCCTATAAATAACTATATATCTTTAACTATTTTAAGTTTAGGCTATTCTTTTACTACTCTTATTTTTTCTTTACTTATCTTTACTCTATATATACCTACTATATATCTTAAGAATTTAACTTTTTCTTTATAAAACTTATATTTCTTAAGTTTAAGTAGTAAACTAAATCTTTTTAAGTAGGTAAGAACTATTTTAACGTACTTAACGTGTTCCTATAAGTTATTAGAGTATATAAGGATATTATTAAGGTATATAATAATAAATATATCTAAGTACTCTCTTAATATATTATTAATAAGTGCCTAGTATATAGCTAGTGCGTTAGTAAGACTAAAGAGTATTACTATATACTTATAGTAGCTATAGCGTGTTCTAAACGTAGTCTTCTCTTCTTTATCTTCCTTTATATAAATAAGGTTATACGCTCTTCTTAAGTCTAATACTATTAAGACTTTTATAAAGGCTAGTTAATTCTATAGTTCTACTATATTTAGTAAAAGGTATTAATTTTTTATTATAATATTATTAAGCTTTTAATAGTTAACGTATAATCTTAATTTCTTATTCTTTTTAAGTATAAATAATATAGGGTATCCTACTAGTAATTATAATTCTCTAATAAATCTTTTTTTTAAGTTTATCTTAATATATTTGCGTAGGGTTTTAAGTTCTTTTTCTAATAAACTATAAATTAGGCTAAAAGTTAGTTACTTTCCTTTCTATAGGATTATCTTATAATTCTAGAGTTAATATTTAAGTAATACTTTTATACTTATCTTTTCTTAAAAGAGTAACTTATATTCTTTATACTTATTAGGGATTACTAGAGTTGCGCTTTACTCTTTAACCTTAGCTAGTTAGTCTAAGGGCCTCCTATTAGTACCTGCTAAGTTAGACTCTTATATTCTAAGGTTATCCTTATTTAAAGTAAGGATTCTAATTATTATCTTCTTATCTACCTAGGCACTTAGCTGCAGCGTAGGCTTACTTATAGTTACGTTTATTCTATAGTATTTAAATACGAACTTCTTCTTTTTCTAATTTATTTCTAGACTATGTTCTCTTAACTATAGAAGTCTTAGTATTACGTTATACTGTAATAGTCTAAAAATGTCTAGGTTAATTATTTCCCTATAGTTCTAGATAATAAGTTATATATTTTATACTTTGTAGGTAATTACAGACTCTAATAGTATTAGTTATCTATTAGCTACTATTAATAGATATAGTACTAATTTTAATAATAGGGTAAGGCTAGCTTATCTTATTACTTACGCAGAAATATAGCTCTGTTATACTCTAGAATCTACTAGTACTTTTATCTAGCTTCTATTAAGCTTAATATCTAGCTTAAGGAGTCCTTATATACTTATTATATATAGAGTTTATAATTCTTACTTATTAGTAGGCGCAATTCTAAAAAAAGTTCTTCTTAGTACCTGTTTATTATCTTAACGTCTTTATACTTAAGGTAGTTAGGGTTAAAGCATATTTGCTATTACTACTAATTATATTCTCTATTAAAGACTAACTATATTACTATAATAGCTGCAGGGTTATTATTTCCTAGAAAATAGAAGATAGTCCTCTTATCTTATAGATAGTTATTATATTTAACTTTAAGATAATTATACTATTAGTATTTATATTAGTAAAATAAGTAAGGGAAATATCCTTATTCTGTTTTACTTAAGTAGTGTATTATGCACAGGTCTATAGTACAGAAAGACTAGTAGATAATACTATATTGCCTATTACGTGGATCTATTAAGTAGTCTAGTACTAGTTTCTATAGTCCTTTACGCATAGTATATAGAGTCTAAGCTACCTCTGTATACTTATATATTTCTCTAGCTTCTTCCTCTGTAAGGTGCTAGAGAGGATTAACATTTTCCTTGTTATCCTTTTAATATATTTATTATTTAAGCTATATATAAATGTCTTATTTCTTACTATCTATAAGTATAATCTTACTGTAGGAATTAACTTAGAAGTACTCTTACTATATTAGGCCCTTAATACTTAGTATATAGAAAGTATCTTCTTTTATTAGTAGTAGTATTATTTAGCGTTATAATATATATTTAGGGGTCTTAACTATTAGAGGTTCTAGTACTTATATTTATCTAGCTTATTAAAGTTTTTAGGGGGCGTCTCTAACGCTTATAGGCTGCTATACTTTCTTAGCCTTTTTTACTTATTCTTATATTACCTTTATATAATATTTAGAGTACTTATAATATTTCTGTAATATATCTTATATTACTTATTTAGCTAGAATAATTATACTTATTCTTTATATTATAGCTACCTCCTATTCTACTAAAGTAAGCGCGTTAATATATTATGCTTTATATATATATTACGCGCGTAGTTAGTAGTTAAGTTCTATAATATCTTTTTCTACTTCTATAAGTATTAATAGCCTTAGGGTTCCTAGTTAATATTAGTTCTAGAAGTTCTCTATTTTTTATTCCTTAGTTAAGAGTACTATAGTATTACTAAGGTCTTCTGTAGTATCTTTATAGACTAAGAGTAAAGAGCTATTACTCTTTTCTTTATCTTTACTATACTAGGTTTTAGGGATCCTTTTCTTAATAGGTTCTTAGTAAGGTAGTAGTAATATCTCTGTATCTTAAGCCCTTTCCTCTTAGGTTATAATAACTTCCTATATTTTATTATTACTATTTTCTTCTTTTATAACTATTATATTAATCTAAGAGGTTACCTTATTCTTCTTCCTACAGTCCTTAGCTATATAGCCTTTCTTATTATAGTTAAAATAGGTTATTTCTTTCTTCTTTCTACCCTTACTTAACTTTCCTTTATTAAGGTTATCTAGATGTATTACTTTAGATCTCCTAAACGTGTAATATCTTAGGACTTCTTACAGCTAATATTAGTAACGTAGGCAGCTGCTGTTAGATTTGCTGCGATAATCTCTTCGTAGTTTCTTATCTTCTTTTATTTATCTAGGTTATTATCCTACAAGTCGTACGCGAAGCTTATAGAGCTCTATATCTAGTTAGATAGTTTCGTTAATTAGGTTATCTAGTGTCGTAACCTTTATGCCCGTGCGCATAAGCTTAGTCTAGACGTCTGCTTTTAGGCCTTATTTATACATAGTTTTTAGAGTATTATTATTCTAGCTAGTTTATCTAGCGTAACTTAGAAATTTATTAGTGTAGTTAGCTGCAGACTAGGTTTATCGCATATTTTAAATCTTTTATTCTGCGATAGTTGCTTTATTTAGGAGTCTAAACGCTTAACGCACACATACTTTAAATCTACCTATCTCTTTAAATATAGTAATTAGTTCTTAAGGCTTCTTATTATTACTTATGTACTTAACTAGGTAGAGTTTTACCTATTTAGTAGCTTTACCTCTTATATAGCTAGATATAAGTACTGCTTAGTTATTATTATCTATAGTAGTTATATTAAACTTAAAAAATAGATTAAATTAGAGTAACTATTCTTTAAGTTTAAACTAGTCTCTATAGAAGAGGTCTAGTTTAGCAACAGCGTTGCCTAGCCTAGTAGTATAGTAGTTTATATTTTCTATTTTAGTATTACTTATCTTAAGGGTGTTTAAAGTATAAAGATCTTAAAGGCTATTAGTAAGGATAGTTAATAAGACTATAAGGTTAGTTCTCTAGGATAGAGTAAGGGACTAGATAGAAGGGGGTTTAATACTAAGCTAGTAAGCGGGTGCTTCTAGAAAGAGTACTAAAGGTTAAGAATAATTAGTATTACTATTACTATACTATAGAGTATAATATTAAGTTAAATACACTAAGCTATAAGGGCTTATTATAATAATCTATATATATAACGCGCTTATTGCGCTCGCCGCGAGCGCTGCGAGCGCTCGTCCTTGGCAGAGCGAGCGGTTACGTGACGTGTGACAGAGTGGAACACTGGCGCTTCCTGACTGGCCGCCAGCCTCTGAGGCTCTTCCTCCCTGACTAGGATTTCAGATCCTAACAATAGGTATAAATATTAAGAAGGAGTATTAAAAAAGGTTACCTTACAAGTTAATTTACTTAAAAAATAAAAGATTAAGTTTATATTACTTAAGGATAGAGCTCTACTTTATAAATTTTAAATTATTAATAACTTTCTTTTAGTTAAGTATATTAATAAGATATAGTAGCTAAGTTATTTATTAGAGGTAAATATATTAGAGTACGCTTAGCTATAGATACGTCCTTATATAATAAAGTAATTTACTCTTAGCTATAATATAAAAGAGTATACTTACTAATAAGTAACTAAATAAAAGGCTATACCTATTAAAATTATAAATAAGTAGGTAGATAATATTCTTAAGGTTATGCAGCGTATTATTAGAAATAAAGGTAAGAATAACTTTTATAGTTAAGAAAAATGTTAAAAGATTAGCTAAGATAGCTAACTATATATAAATTAAAAGCTTTACTTATCCTTAGCTCTGTATATCTACGCGTTATATTATTGCAGCCTAGTTTGTATAGGAGATTATATGGGACGAGGGAGGCGATCGCATTTTGGTGGGCAGCGCACGGGCCCAAAACTCAAAAAAAACGAGCTCCTTCGTAGAATCTATCTACCCCCAGAAGTTACCTACCTAACTAAGACAAGGGTTAACAATTTAACGCGTAAAATCTTAACGTAAAAAATTAATATAAGACTCCTGTATAAGCTACTATAACTAATCTTAATTCTAGTATTTATACTAGCTAAATAAAGGCTACTTAAATATAATTAGTACAACTAAGATAGTGTAAAGAACTGATAAGCTAACAGTAGGGTTAGCTTATAAGACTATAAGATTAGTACTCTAGGCCAGAGTAAGGTACTAGATGGATAAGAGGTTTAACACAAAGATAGTAAGAGTTTACTTCTAAAAAGAGTGTTAAGAGTTTAAAAATAATTATACGACTATTACTATACTATAGAGTACAATATTAACGTTAAATATAATAAGCTATAAGAGCCTATTACTAAAGACTATCTATATATAAAGAGTCTTATAAAACTATATAATTTCTATAAAGTTTTATAACAGAACTTAGTTATAAATACTTACGTATTCTTAGCTTAGCCTTATCCTAAGCGCACGCGCTACGTTGCGGGGTTCTTCTTATAGGCAGCTGTCCGTTGAATGTTCTGGGTTGTGACAACAATATTAATTAGCGAAAGAGGCTTTGTTGTCAGCAACTCTTTGTTTGAGGATTACTTGGATTTTGTCGTGTTCGCTTAACGCCCAGAAATCTGATTAAACGGGCTCGTTTCTAGAGCCGCCTAGTTACTAGTAGATTAGACATCTTTAGTAAAATTTCGCACTAAGTGTGCTAAACCCTTAATCCTAACATAATAAGTCACAGCGTTTAATTGATTGTTGCTGTGTCTGAAGTGTGTAGTAGTCTAACCCGCAGATTTATATGCAGCATCACAGTTGTATTACTAATACAGTTGCTCCCTAGGGCTCACTAGAGGATGCCCGGCCTGCGACATAAGAAGTACCTGCACGTTGGCTACAAGGTCGCGAACGAACAGTTGTTACTGGTGTCAACACGTGACTACACGAAATCATCAAAACGGGAATTAACATCTCAACGTCGTGAATCGAAAGGAGGTTTTCATACGACATCTTTCTTTACAGATACTAAATTCACTGATTTAAGTCTCGGCAAAGTTCGGTCCGTGTCCGGAAAGGGCAGACTAAAACTGGACGGCTAGACTAAAAGAACCTCGGAATGCCCGATTACTAGCGCAGTAACTAAGGCGGAAGAATATAAGAGCAAGTAAGACGATGTGTACAACAATTATGGTCGTCAACTTAAACGAATCAGAAGGAGGCGGGGATAACCTGTGGTCCGAGCCGAAACCTCTAGGCAGAGGATCGGGCGTAAAATACCCTGCAATGGTAGGATCACAGTTGCTACTAGCTAACCGCTTGAATCTATAGCGAATAGCAGACAATTGTAGGCAGTCACAACTTCCTCTCCAAATGATAGGTTTGTTCTGGAAGACAACTGGTCTGCTTATAGCCTTTTCGCGCATAGGTTGACGCGGTGCGCATCAATGCTTATGTCAAACAAGATACTTGTCGCATCGCAATCACAAGACTACATAATCCATATGTTGGTGGCGTACATATGCAATTAATTTTCAGGTATGCTAATTCTTGGCATTCTCGGTCCCTCGGTGCGATGTGACGATCCTGCAGGAGGCCTCATTTCATGAGACGCTTATGTTGGAAGTACACTTTGATTCACATCACATTCTTCACAACGAATGACTTTTACGCCCCATGCTATGCCCTCTGCGTGAGAGTTTGGCGGGCGTAAGTATTCCGGTCGCGATTCGTGCAACGGAGTTACCATGCGGTCCTGGTGTATAAATACTCAGGCATGGTCGCAAATATCACTGCACAGCAAACAACTCTATCTTACAAATAACCAGGTCCGCCGTCAACGAATTTAACATGCGCTTCACTGTGCTTTTGTCTGCCTTTATCATGGGCTGCATGGCTGTCCCGACTGACCCACAGCTCATGACATATGATGAGTTGACAGACCTCGGCTACAGGAGTGCCAACGGTCTATTGAGCCCGGGTAAGTCACTTCAGATCTGTCGTAGTTTTTCATAATGCCTAGTAAAACGAATGTTAATCAGGTTTGAGCAGAGGAGGAAGCTACAATCACCATGGTGAATGCTAGAAGTGATGGTATAACACTAAGTGTGGACAAGATCAACAAAGTGAGTAATACATTCAAATCAATTACTAGTAGGTGGGCTGAAATGTCTGCAGCGTTGGGAATTATGTGGTGCGGCCCCATGTGGGAAGCCGAATTATTGCTGTTGCACCTGCTGCGTTACCACGTTTCCAGCAGGCGCTCAATGTGGATCCTGTGGCTGTGGCAATTTTCCCGCTGGAAAATGTGGCCCAGAATATTGTTAAGACTTTCCAAGTTTGTATTCAACATTGGCTTTGAATCCTTTTATGCTGCATCTGTCGATTAAGTAAGGAAGCTATTCTTTTAGCTAAGCCTGAAATTTCCATGATACTAGGACCAATATAAGACGCTGTTCTCTCTTTAATTTTGAACCCCCTACGACTCTGAAGAGCTAAATAGAGAATACCTATAATAAAGTTACGAGTGCTAGCGGTGCCGTTGTTAAGGAAATAAGGTCTTACTTACAGCAAAGATTGAAATTATTATTAACGCTTTACGACTAATCTGCCGATGCACAGTGGCCTGGCCACTAAGGGCATCTCAGCTAGTTAGATACAGCAGTTCAGATGCAGCAGCTTAGAGGTAATTAAGCGAGATTAGCAGAAAAATAAGGATATAAGGAGGCAGGCATGCGAAGAAAAACATTAGAACATAATTAACACACAACATAAAAAACTAACGTCATGTACAAGCGAGGCGTCCACCTGAAAATACTAGGAAAAATAAACAATCTAGATTTCTATGTCTCTAGATCTGCTTAATAGAATTCTCTAAAAATTCTACTACTAGGCTGCATCTATATAAATATCCTAATAATCCAAAGGAGAGGGAGGAGTCCGAGTGGGATCTCTTTTATGTGCTGCTGATTGCATGGAGCGATGGGATGTGGGAGAGGGTAGGGCTGGGGAAGGTGTTTAAAGAGGCGTTTAGGGATGCTACGTGGAAGGAGATTGTGCTTGCTTAATTATGTGCAGTTGTCCATCTCGCGCAGAGCTACGATAATCTTTGAAAGCAAAATGCATCGCCCTGTTATGATCCAGAGAATGAGGGGACAGACACTTAAAAGGTCTCGCCTGCGGCTTAGAAGTATAACGCACGAGTTAGCTTAAGTACGCCCAGTATCCTAGACACCTTAGCATTAGCCCCTATAGGTTTCTACAGGATAGTACGTATATCCTATAGATCCTATCAAATTTTAGATATCTTTGTTACAACCCAGAGGATACCTAAGTATATTGGAACAAACGATTTGCGGGTCAAATCGTCGCCAGCTAATACGTACACTCGCTAATACGGCCCATTATTACTAGCTGTTAGGTTAGACCCCTGTTACTCCCATCAAAATCTGTAAACAGCAGAGTACTTCAGACAATTATAGGCCGTTTTTACTTATATCTGGCTGGATCAACTAGCTAAGAGCAGGAGGAGATGCAGCAGGAGCATTATAGCTAGTCTAGCTAGGCGCAGGTGTAGTTCACAGGGCAGCAGGCCTTAGAGGTGGCTTACAGACAGGGGGCATACGTTGCAGGCAGCGTGCAGGCAACGCGCAGCCCAAGACATTCTCTTCAACCCAGGCGGACCTGGAGTCAGCGGTATTAGGACTCTCCGAACCTACTCTTCCACAGTTGCAAGCAGCACTTGACACCGCAAAACAACATCATAGGGTTCGATCTAAGGGGTGCCAGCAACTCCGGACCGAGTCTATCGTGTTTCCCAAGTGCAGAGTATGGAACGTCCAAACTATACAGCGATCTCAGAACGGCTCTAAATGCTAACAATACCAAGTCTTACTCAGAAATCTACGCAAAGGCAGCTGCCTTTGAGACCTCTGCACAGAGGCCCACTCAGTATCGAAAGGAACGGCCGAGTACGCAAACGACGTTGCGATCGCGAACGACATGTGCTACTACACTGAGCTACTAGCCACATCAAAAGGCCAAGATCCCCAAGAATCACAACTATGGTACTATGGCACATCTTACGGCTGCGTTCTAGGGACAACATTCGCAGGTCTCTTCCTTGACCGTGTGGGTCGGATCGTCGTCGAAGGCATTCTACATGTCGATGACTACTACCAAGGAAGATGGGCCGCCAACCTGCCCAACGCCGACGAAGCTTTCCGATACTTCTTCCAAGCATGTTACAAAACGGGGCTTTCCCCTTCTGGGCCAGTTCACCTGCAGCTATTGAAGCGCGCTTCAATGCCATCACCGCAGACCTCGCATTCAATCCTATCCCCGCCGTCATTGATAACGCTCACCATTGCCACTCTTTCCGAGTTTAAAATAGTTGTAGCACACGTCACTTACGAATCTATAAGTTTGTTTCCAATGCTAGCAGAAATGCTGGTGCAGCTTGAATAGCGCGACGCTAGCATGCTCGCTACAATTTTAGGACTGGGGCGAAGGCCCAGTGAATGCACACCGGTGGCGAATGCGTATGCCGATCGCAAGCCAGTACGGTTCATTTCATGTATCGATGCGAATGGACGCTTTAACTTGTCTACGTATGATATGTGGGTTAATCATGCGAATACTTTGGTTGAGCAGAGCCAGTTCTTGGGGAAGTTTGGGCCACTGTGCATTCAGTGCAGTGTAGGAAACTCGATATCAAGGCACCTGAATCCCCAGTCTTCGATGGTTTCCCAGCGCCAATCGAACTAGCAACCCTTTGCTTTTTATTTCGACGGCTGTTGATCCCATTGCGCCACTGCACGCGGCTGAGAAAATGGTCCGGCGCTTTAATGGCGCGGCATTGCTAGTACAGGATAGCGTTGGACACTCTTCTCTTTCAGCGCCATCGAGATGTATGTTTGAGGTTGTAGCGAATTATTTCAAGACTGCGGAAGTACGAGATGAGGGGACGCACGCATTGTGAGGCTGATCGAGTGCCGTTTCGGTATGGAGCTGGGGCTAGGAGATGTGCAAGTACAGGATTCATAGGAAGAATTTTACTTAGTTTTCGAGTGGATTGCATGTCGTGGGTTGAAATCCGAGCCCAGCCAAGGGTTTAAGGTTTTGAACAGGCGTCACATATCTTGATGTAATCATGATGCTTTCCGATGCGAATTCTAAGAATACAACTGCTCATGCTGCAACTCAACCCCAGTATCCACTTAGACCACGTGCACATCAACTGAGTGCCTCGAAAACGAACTGTTGTCGATACTGACGCAACTAAGAGGTGCAAAATTAGGACAGTATAATTACATAGCTTGCATATCAAAACATTGAAGTAAAGGAAGAAGAGAAATAGGAGTATAGCAGGGAGGAAGCAAAACCGAATATATCTGGGTAGCATGGCAGTAGATGTCATCAGCTGTTGCCCTAACCTATTATTGAAGTGAACATGAAGCCACCACGTGCGGAGTAGACACATCCTTTTCGATTTGTGCCATGAATCCGTATGTTACCTTAGTAGTAGATACTATTACATTTCAGAAAGAAGCTTCAAAGGGGTTGAAAAGAGCCAGACGAAATTTCAACAAAGAAAAGGAATCATAATCGCTCGTTACCAAAATGATTATAATACACACTAGTTTATCAGTTGCAAGTTTCCTTCTATCGGGAAAGATCAGATAGAACATTCTAAAAATACGGCGCGCGGTTTTTTCTTTCAACATGCAAAAGATTGAAACGTAACATATTCAAGTTGTGGTATAAATATTAGTCTATTGTCTTTATTAGTAGAGGTATTTATACGAGTGTCCAAGTTGTAGAAGCTTTAGTTTATCAAGAAAATTAAAAAGAGATTTTCTTACACTTAGTATATCCTAGGCCCTATTCAGAATTAAACCCTAGTACAACACCTAGTACTGTCAAGAATCCGGACACTGCGTTCCCTTAAGGTAACAGGACAGTGCAAGTACTGGCTTGGCTAAGATTCAGACTGCTGATCGTTGAATATAATATCTATTGAAATAGCCTGTGTTATAGCCGCATTTCAACACGTTAAATGTGCGCCAAGATGCCAACGCGCAATCGCTGCGAGTCTCACCATGTTGCGTTGATTGAAATGTAGTCTTCCATACGGAAACCAGAACTATAGCTAGCTGCTCTTTGCCAGCAAGAAGAGTTCAGGCGCCTCGGATATCCACTCATCGACTCCATCCAGACTCCTTCCTTGCATATTTGCGAAGAATTTCTTCAACAATGCGTTTACCAAAGTCGTTACCCTGACCCCGTTCGCCGGCCCCACCCACGTCCGGTTCAATACTGCCCGTTGGTCCAAAAGATCGATCCATAGCGGGATATCACTGAAGCTCAGATGCCTGGTTCCGTTTACTTGCACGTCCCTCAACCACCCCGACTGTGCATCATTGAATATTTTCCACGTGTCATCTCCAGGCGCCGAGGCATTTCCCTCGAAGTGTACTTCACTTGCCACTTCCAGAAACGGTAACCTGAGATCTGGTGCAGGGATGCTTGTACTTATGTCTCCATTTCCATCTACAAACTGAAAGAATGTACCATCGAGGTTGGCTCCCACTTTGAACAGTTTCGCCTCGGTGCTTTCAGACGACATGACGGCTGCTGCTGCTGCACCACCGATGCTATGCCCGAAGATCCCAAAGTGCGAGGTGTTAAAGGGCACACCGTACTGCCTAACAAGCGCGGGAAAAAAGGTGTCGCTCACGGCCGCCAAAATGTCTGAGACCCGGAAGTTGAAGACAGCGAATATTTCTTCCAATGTAGGCGGGTAGTTGGTGAAGTCAGGGTAGCCGTAGATGCCTTTGGTGCCGTTTGTGTACGGAATCGGAAGGTAGGGTGCTTCGCCAGGATGATCAATGGCAACAACGGCATAACCGAAGGAGGCGAGCTCAGATAGGTAGGCAGTATAGATAGAAGCAGTGACGCCGGCACCAGGAGTGAAGATGATTGTTGGATAAGGCGAAGTAGCATTAGCAAACCAAGGGTAAGTGTCGACTAGAGTTGGTGCTTGGAACTGGAGCGATGTGGTCAGTTGCGAAAGGATACCGGGTGTGAGGCCAATGGTGGATTCGTATATCGAAGCACTGATAGGTTCCAGGTAGGGACTGGTCTTATTAGGGACCTGGAGCGTTGGGTAGTAGATGGTGAGGACCATGAATGTGCCGGGTTTGGTCGGGTCATTGGGCGTGGTGTGATTGAAGACGTGTTGCGTAAAACCAACATGGTAAGGACCTGAGGGTTCCCAAAGGCTGATTGCATGAGCAATTGAGGCAAACGCGGCTACTAGAGTAAGCAATCGCATTCTGAACATTGTTGTAGTTTTGGTGGACCATACATTCTGCTTGAGGATATTTAAAGTATTTCGAACACGGATATTGCGCTATGATTAAGAGACGAGGCTTTTATCTTGCTACCTATCCTAAGCTCTCATTAACATTCTGCAATATAATAATGCTCCCACCTGCCTCATCGGCACATGCTCTGGTGTATTAGCGCTTACAGGAATGACGCGGGGTTCACTGCAAGACTCCATCGTGGGGGCCGACCATGTGACGAACTCAGCGCTTTTCTGCATAAAGTCTATAACACCGTAAAACCTCGTTTGCTTCGACAACCGCTGGCAGGGGGATGATCTCCTCTCGCCGAGGAGGAATGGTAAGCGTGCAAATAGTAGCCTCCCGGGTTCCGCGCAAGTAACCGCTTGCAACATCAGCATGAGATGCCCCATTAAATTCAACCAACCCTACTGCATTAAAACAATCTAAGGTTATCTTAGTGGCACAGGCCCCTGCTAGTGGTTGTCAAAGAGGGTCACTTTCGAAGAACCTCTTCGGCGATTCCCATGGCATTCCTCCTACAGAAAACAATTTATATAGTACACACTTGAGATAGAGGCCTTAATATTCCTAAATTAGGAAGGAATGACGAGAATGGACAGTGTGGCGGCTCCCTTTTGGCCTCGGGCGTCGCGATTGGGTTATTATCGAAGGTCAACGAGAATGGCTTAGGCAATCTTGGCCAAAGTGACCCTAAAAAGTCTCGGAACCATATCTCTTAGGTATCATTTCAAAAGTATTAATCTATCAGAGACTGTTTGGTACCGTGTCTGTGGTTGTCGTGACGATTCAGTGTCTACCCGCATCGGCAACTCACAAAGTGGCAGTGCCCAACCTTTTTAGCGATAATTTTGGGGCACCTGAGCTCGAGACCTCCGTGGAAATACTTAGCGAATTAATCAAAACAATTTATCAAGAACTTTTGGTCATTTTTTGTATACAACAACGTATGGTCGTGCGGTGATGTTGTGGGCAATCAGTGGATCTTCCGTCCAAAACGAGGTCAAGCGGGAAAACCCCATTGAGAGGCCTTAATCTAGCTACAATACTATTATTTAGTCCTAATAAATCGGAATCAACGAAAGGCATTAACAAAAAGTATCTTGATGTTAGGGATTCTAAGCCTGTAGCTAAGTCCTCAG
This sequence comes from Pseudopyrenochaeta lycopersici, assembly GCA_003313425.1. Classification (NCBI taxonomy): domain Eukaryota; kingdom Fungi; phylum Ascomycota; class Dothideomycetes; order Pleosporales; family Pseudopyrenochaetaceae; genus Pseudopyrenochaeta; species Pseudopyrenochaeta lycopersici. The sequence goes on along the minus strand of NHZP01000001.1, from coordinate 2,491,629 downwards.
CGAAGCTTGTGTTATTAGAAGTACACGGTGTTAAGTTTTATAATGCATAAAAGATTTAATGCCGGGCGTCACATATTATACCTTCGGCCAGGGTTAGTTGGGTTCTATGCTATAGATGTGCTATTCCGTTCGTCCTTGGGCCGTCATTCTATATTAATTTAAACAGTCGCGAGGCCTATGACAAAGAGGTTTCAGTCTGAAAGTGTCTTTGCAGCAAGTTCGCCTCAACTCCTAATTCTGTGTTCCTATAGACGCTATCACGAGTCAATGTAACCAGCTATAGATTCAATTTCTAGATCAACATCAATGGATCACACTACTTTCACAACATTGGCTACCAGAAATAGACGATCTCATAATTCATGCCCATTCCCTTCTTCCAGGTCGACTAGTATAACCGTGCTCGCATGGATCAAACAGGATAGAGGTTTCAATTGCATTGAGAAGCAAGTACAGACAGACGATTTTTAGCTACTATTCTAAGGCTGTACATGCTCAAGCACAATTTCTCCCAAATAATGGCTAGTTTACCTGGATCGCATGACCTCGAAACTCATCAGTTTAGGAAGCTTGGTGCAGACGGAATTTGGTGACGAATTGATAATTTGAGCATCAAATCATACCTTACCACAGGTTTCAGTGTTCATTTCCCCTTTCGGTTGCTTTGCAGAGCTCGTATGGTATAATCAGGCCCCAACTGTCGGTGTTGTCACGCCCGGATGCCCGCTGCATAAACAGCAGATGACGTGGCTACTAAAGAAATAAAGAATTGTTTCCAGAATACACCTACGCGACCGCGGCTGTGGGAAACACTAAGCCGGAGGCAAGGGTCGGCAGTGGAAAAATCATCGTAGGGCACTAAATTGTGTACGAACATACACGCGTCACCCATTTGCTAGCCCGAGGTATTTTACTCAATTATTTGGACTCCGTTTATTGTCTGAAATGAAAAGCCTGAATTGCAGGTCATTTTAATCAACTTTTGTATGTCTTTGCGCAACATGTCGTATGACAAAAGTCGATCCAATGGTTTGCGCCTGGTCTATGTGGTACAACGCAATTGAGCTACTAGGGTATCGGTTCAGGATACCAAATACCCTGCCTAATGGCGCTTAAGGACATGTCGGGTTTTTACCATCCTTGTGGCCTGTCTCGATGCGAGCGAGACAGTCAATACAGCCAATCTTCGGGGTTGGGTAGATACTGGTCGATTTCTTAAGCCTCCTATGTTCACTTCATTGGAAACTCTTCAAAGGATCACATTGGCGCAAAATCATTTCATGTAGGTATGATGCTGGATGTCGAGCACGTTGTTAGAATGACGATGTAAATCACTACTCAAAGGTGGAACATAGCCCTAGTGACCAGGATTTACAGGTGAATTTTGTGGCTCAACCTGTAACTTGAACCTTTTCCTCATGCAGGGTGTCCGAGTACTCGGCCTTTTCCGTCATACTGTGTGCCCTCTGAGCCGTCTCCGCGGATGGTGGAGCAGCATCCTCGCCATCGAAGATAACCGTCATGTGTTCGAGAGTGTACCCTTTAGTCTCTGGGTAGAAGAAGTAAACAGTAAATCCCATCATGATGAGGACGACGACAAAGACAAAGTAATACTTCCAGCCAATGTTTTCAAGCGCGATCGGATTAACGAATGTGTTGAAGAAGATGGCAACAACTACGGTGATCCATGTAATAGTGAGGCCGTGGGAGCGCAGTCTAAATGGCCAAATCTCGCAGGGATATGCGGCGAGGAGGGGCGTTCTGCGAGTTTAGTGAGCACAGTTTCACCGGCGTTAGACCTAAATGGCTGACTCACAAGGCGATATCATATCCTGCAAAGAAAACAAACAGGAATGGGATTACAGCAATCCCCGTCGCAGGACTGCCTGTTTCTGCAAATGAGCCACTCAGTGCTGTGACGAGAATATATCCCACGAGCATGATACTGGTCGAGGCAAAGAATAGTGGCCTCCGGCCGAGCCTATCAACACTGAGGGCGGCTGCAATTGCAAATATAAGGTTCCACACCTGTAACAGACCAGCAATCAGTGTCTGATGAGTGACACTGGTCACGCCCACAGTTCGCAGGACGGTTGCAAGGTAGTAGGAAACTACCCCATTACCACTCCACTGCGAGAATATGCCCAAAGAGACAGATATGAGGAGGCGATGTCGGTTTCCTGGCGTTTTCCATAGTTCCATATAGCTGGCATCGGCAAGGGTTGATTCAAGTTGGATTGCGGTAGTGATTTCGATCATTTCGTACTCCACGAGAGCAGAAAACGGATCACCACCAGCGTGGGACGCTGTCAGGATATTACGGGCCTGCATAGCTATGTCAAAGATGCTCTGTTGGATATGAGTACAAAGATAGACAAACCTGGTCAACCTTGTCCACAGATATCAGCCACCTAGGGCTTTCGGGGGCCATTAAAAGTCCAGGAAGTGCGAGGATGGGGAGCAGTAGTTGAAGGATAGACGGAATACGCCACGCCCAATCACTCGGGACATTGCGTGTGCCAAAAGTGACAAAGGCTGCAATGGTACCTCCCACATACCACCCGCACATGAACAAGGCGCTCACGATCCCACGGTATGACGGGTGCGAAATTTCGTTGATTAGAAGCGGGACGGCGTTTCCGAACCAAGCCGAGGCGCATCCGACGAGGAATCGTGAGATGATGAAGGCAACATCATTGTCACTGATAACAACCATGGACCCAGCCAACAGGAAGATGTATCCGACATAGACACCGGCTTTCCGCCCGTACTTGTTAGCCACCAATGCCGTTATTGGGTAGGTTACACCCATGCCAAGCCAGTAAATAGCATTAATGAAGCCCAACCAGCTACCGCTAGGCTTATCCATAAATGCCTCCCACTGTTGCAAAGCTTGAAGACCATTCATAAGGCTGCCGTCGTAGCCGTTGGCAGAAGCTGGTGCCATGTCAGCTTGTGGCTTAAGATGAACTGGAAGGAAAAACTAACAAAAAAGAATGAGCGAGCCAATACAGAAGTGCAGCTTGATAAGATGTGCCTTCGTGTACCATGGCCGGTTGTCTGGTAGGACGGCCAACAGGTCGTCACTAGCCCCTTTACTACGAACCTTTACTTTAGCAATGCCCATGCTGCTGGTGTTGATGGCGAGAATGGAGAACTTTGAACAAAGGATAATAGAGGAAAGGATGTGCCTTTATACATAGGTCCAAATTCCACGAAGGCATTCGTAGGCGACAACCAGAAACCCTGGGCACCTGACACTTACGAACGTTGTTTCAGCAGCGGAATCCCCAGAAAAACCAGAAAAGTCGGGGAATTGTGCGGAGCAAGAAAGGCAATTGGGCAAAACTTGGACGGGCCGAATAGCTGAACAGGGGCTCGTGCTGCAGCGACAAGTGTGAGTGGGCAAGTGCGGCGAAACGGGGCATGTACCTCAAACGACGTTTCTTAGTTGGGGCAAGTGCGGCGAAGCTTCAGTCGCCGGAGCGGGGAAGTGCCTCCGGGACATCATCGGGACTAACAGGATAGCCCTGTCAAGGTCATCCGTCCCAGAACGTCCAAGTGTTAGAGCAGCCAACCATTGATAAGAAGGCATCTCTCCTTGCAGGTAAGCATATCATGCCATTGGCGAAATTCTGGCTCGATTGGCACATGGCGAGGCACGGACATTTGCGGCACCCGCAGTATTCCCAGGCAGTTAGGCAGGCCCAATAGAAATCGCAGCACCCATTTCTTCAGCAGTGTACCTTTGCAGTGTACCTTTCACACATCTTCCATACGGGATCGCCACTAGAGTATCCTTCGATTCTGAACTGGCCATTGAAATCGGACAACTACCCAGGAATGAAGCGCACGCGGAGGAAACGCGCACATATTTCTCAGCCCAATCGTTCACGTCCAGCATCGACCTTTACGCCCACCGGATATCGAGTCTGAAAAGGAAGACATCTTGCTTTCTGTAACACTGGATGACAACTACACCAACGGCTTCAATAGTAAGGGCAATATGCGGCGCTGAAACACTTGGTATGCAGTGATCGAGACCACGAGTGCATGGCCATCAACTCCATCCTCGCCAATCGTGTATTGAAAGAAATATACTTCCCATCTGTAATGATTGCAAGCAAACAGGGGCGGCCGACAGAGATGATAGCTGCATATACCAAGACCAGCAACATGAATGGTGCTGAGGGTCCGAGCATCTTGAGGGATATCGTGAGGGAAAGAATAGGAATGACTCCTTCCTATTCTCGCGAGTCCGGAAGGCCGCCGCCATTGGCTAAATTTCAAACGAATACTTACCGCAGCTGCAGAAGTGCGTGTCCCAATGCCTACTCAGCCATCACTCCAAACTAATCATCAGCAATTTTGATAATCAGAGTCCTAGGCCGAGTCCCAAGCACACATTTCTCCTATGCGCCGGCGATTAAGCAGCCAGAAGGGACCCGGAGGCTTCAACGAAAATATTTGTTGAACGTGGGCAGAGGATTGACTGGAGGCTCTGATCGAGCTTCTGTAAAACACAAAATTTCTGGAGGATAGCAGGAAAGGTGCGGTTCTGCAGGCGGGGATAATATTGTGCTACGTCCTAGCAGTTTAAGTAGTCACGCTTTGACTAATTTAGTTGGGGCAGCAAAAACTAGGTATTGGTTAGGTTTGTAGCTAGTAATTAGAACAAAACCCCGACTTGATATTCTCCGCCTGCGCATTTTCCCTAACGCAGCTTAACCCACCTCTTTGTGCACATTATGCAACACTACCCATCTCCTTGCTTCCCTATGTCTACCCATTGATGTCGCATCATTGATGTCGCAGCCATATTGAACTTCAATCCTCGTCTCCAGGCAATTACATACCGACTCTTACATCCGATTTGTTCCGCCTCAACCCGCATAACATTACCGAACCGCTTGACATTTTCTACCTTTGAATGAAGCGAAGCCTTGAATATCCATGGATATGCATCAGCCATGATCGAAAGATCTGGAGATGTGAATTTCGACCCGCGAGATACTTCGATTAAATTGACGCATGGCTGTGGTCACTCCCAATCTTGAGACTACTGTTGCGAGAAGCATACATGCAAGAGTCACTTCTAGTGGAAATATAACTTGCATTGAAACAGGACGCTAGGCTGCGAGTACATTGCCATTGGCTGATGGAGAGGCAGTTTCACTCTCCAGGCCCGAGAAGCTCTTCTTGGACGTTGCCTCTTGGGCAAACGGCACTTAGGCTGTATATACTCTTCTCTTATAGTCTCAACTTTTTTTGTTGAAATCTGCTATGTCCGTGTTACATTAACAGAACTACGGTCCCCTCCACATTTTCATCACTTTGTCTAGATTGACTTGGCCCATGTTACTCATCTCCTGTTCATTCTCTTCCACACCATCTGGCTACAAAATTTCCGTCTTCCTTCAGAAATACATAGTCCGCCTTTTTGTGTCCCACCGATTGAATGAGTAAGATGTGATACTGATAAGGCTGCAATGGCAAGGTCCGACCTATCCTGCCGAGGCATAAATTTACGAACAATTACTCGGCAGCGCAAATCTCATCGTGGTAGGGACCTAGTTAATATAATACTGTATATATCTTTAGATTACTGTCAAGATCTTTTTGATGGGACAACAGGAAAAGGAGTTTGCATTCATCTCGATGAATTTCCATATATGGTAGTACGCCCAGAGGTCAGATGCTGACCATGAATACCTTTGTATAGACACGAAGACCCATCTGTTAGAATATACCATCCAATGCGAGTAACAATATGTAATCGTGGCGCCTCTACGATCTTGAACTACGTGTCTCCAAGTCAATCAAAACAGGCCTGTGGCTCACTCCTCATTCTCATCTTTTTGCATATCTTAGTTTCTTTCCCGCCTTCTACAACGACCTCCTGGTATCAAATCAGCATGAGGGCATCCGCCAGTTTGCGACAGCCTATGATAAAGCTATAGTGGCTAAAGAGCTTGACAAAGTTATTGACATCATACGGAATGCTACAGACATAGGTATTTTTGTGCTGAACGCAATGATTCAAACAGTTGTAGTAATCTAGAGCTTAAAGAATATAATGAAAAGTCGACTCCTTCTCACTGCCGGGTAACCTTCGTAAGGCAATAGCAACGTTGTTCGGCCAATATACGTCTTTACGAGAACCCTACGTAACAATTCAAGAGGTGACATTCTTTCAGCACCTGCCCCGAACTTCACTCTTTGCAGCGTAGCATTTTCCCTTTCCATCTGCGCAAGCGAAACCTGAACCAGCGACGGATCGGCACGCTGCCTCCCATTCCTTTCCCATCAAGTAGTTTCCATTGCTACCAACACACTTCGCAACACGTAATTAGCAAACAAAATCGTGCATGAAGGAGAAAAACTTACCCTCCCAGCATTATTATCCCAAGCGACGTTACTATTCTAATTGGATTTAGCGAAAGTCTAATAAATCGAGAAGTACACATGAACGGATCGCATATGTTGCTCAAGTTGAAACTAACTGAGCAAAGTTGAAGAAGAACTCACTCTGTAGCCTTGTTGAGAATAGTACTTGCAGGTGGGCTCTGTGATTCTTCCGTTCCAACTGTCGCCGTTGCTACAAAAACATGAACCGTGGTTGTCCGCAACCACGCTTCAGGCAGATCGGGGTCAGCGGTAGCCTAACAACAATTCTGACCCGACTCACTTTACTATTGCAATACTGGTCAATATAGCAGTAGTGTAGATGGAGAAAAGCTTCATTGTCAACGAGAAGTAGCTCAGGAGGACCTTTTTACAACCGGTGAAGGTGTAACCCGTAATAACAATAATTTCTAAGGGTGATAACAGATTCTGCAAAGATCTTGCTCTTGTCTCAACATTGCAGTTCCGATTGAACAGGTATATACATAAATATCCATATCGGCATTGAACGCACGTGTGTTGCTTGGCTCGATTCGTAGATGACAGAAGGTTCGCGGTTGTTCATCTCGGCCCTTCTCTCTTAACACGAACCTTATCGGAGATTTTCCCGCAAATCACAGCTCAAAGTACTGTATCAAATATTCACATGAACTGTCTGCCTTATCGGTATGCCTTGCGTTATTAATATACAAAAACTAACCTTCCTAATTCTCCATTAGATGTTACCATCTACGGATACCGATAGTGCTACAATGTAGTAACACGGGCGACCTAAGAACGGCAGTTGAGCACATCATGTATTAATAACGCCTCTCGGCCTTTGATTGTAGCTCAATACGATTATGGATGTAGTGTAAGTGGTGGGTTAAGATTACACTGCCTAGTCCAAACCCTGAATGATAGATGGAGCAGATGCCGAAACCCTCGCCAGTAGCCGACCGACCCTTGTTCTGTATTCGAGCTTGTCAAATATTGGCTAACTTTTGCTAAATCTGGGTCTAGTTCCGGCTTTTGTCTTATCAAAACATTACGGGAATTTAGAATGAGAGATGGGATGCTGGCGCACCGAGCATCGCCTACCTTCCCTTCCACCTTGTATATCTAGACGGAAGCACCACCGCCAGTGATCAGACAGATTGCTCGTTCCCAGATCCACCCCAATTCGCGGTCCCTTAATCATCTATATTTCCCCGATAGCAGCCATTCAGCTCTGACCTCCTCCACATTCAGTGTGCCTACCTTCCTTTCGCAGCAAGATGCTTCCCCTCTTGGTTCTCTCAACTGTATTCTCCATTTGTTCTTTATCTTCGGCTACAGTCCTTCCGATTGGACACAGCAGCTCTGATGCCAAACGTGGTCGGAGCTCTGCTGAGGGCCCCAGGGTCATCCAACCTGACGAAGTTATTGTTCTTACTCGCACGGGTGGGCACAAAATCATGAAGGCGTCGGAATGGGAAGAGCTAGTTCGTCAAGATGAACTCCTGGGTCAACAAAGCGATTCTCAGGACGAGATGATTGCTGCAGCTCTAAATAGCACTGCCCAGCAAGGCCAGAACCTGGACAAACGTGACTGCGAAAGGAGCACTGAGCTTCAAATGATGGACACCACCTATTTCAACAACTGGGATGTCCCCATGTCTGGTGTGATACAGGCGAATGGAGTAACACCTGGTCCCGGTAATACGATTTCTGTTACCGACGGCTTTCAACTTGCGAACGCCATTACTGTAGGCTCCACCACAACTGTGACCCTCATCGCCGCTATCTTAACAACTGCTGTCAACTTTCAATATGCGCGGACCTGGACTACTACTTATACCGCCGCTTACACATTCACTGTTCCAAAGGATGATTATGGCCTTGTCATCAGTAATCCGTACACCCGAAGAATTTCAGGATATACTTTATCTGGATGTACTAACAATTGGAACAAAGAGTACTTTCAGGCGGACTCGTACTTTGAGACATCTCAAAGCGGCCTTAGTTGGGTCCAAGGTGTCATCAGGCTGTGTTCAAGCTCAAAGTATCCTGTACCTTATTGTGTAGGGAATGGGGTTCACCGTTAGGGTAAATACAGTCCTGTCAAAAAGAGCCCCGGACGGCAAGATCATGAAGATCTTAAGTGATCCAGTACTCTCATAGCTATCTACCTGTTAAGGACAGTACTAGGTACTTCATGACATGCTAAAGGGCAAAAGAATCCTTAGAGATGGGCCGGTTTCACGGGGATAACAGAACAAGATACAGAAGTTTTGTGGTAGGTTGAGAGAGAGTTTCACGGGGGGTTCGGACTTGTCAATCACCTCTATTATATTGATTGCAGCTTTCAATTGAATATAATCCATGTTGTCTCACTTGAGCTCTCCCACGGCGGAAGCGTAAGTGACGATATTGCTCATAGCAACGCCAAATATTCTAGGCCATCATAGCTCCACTCCTCAAAGGCGCTAATCTGTATATTCGAGGGAATGACCGAAATCATTGCGAGATCAATTCCCATTCCACGACTTCGCCTTCATAACTTCACTCATAGCAAAAATCAATAAATGACTCGAGTTGCTCAAGTATCTAGGTGGTATCTTCTAGTTCGCCATGAGTCACCCTCGCCCATTCATAGAATGGGATCGGTGGCTCCACTTCCTTCCTTGTCAAATACCTCCACCAATTCTCTCTGACGTGTTTCAAAATATAGCCTGTCCTGTATGCAACGTGCCATCTGGTAGGGAGATCGAATGTGTACTGTAGCTCTTCTAATGTCCGCATTCTGGTCTCAGGGACAAACAAGTACACAAGCACAAATGCCACCAAGTTTAACCCGGCAAAGATGGAGAGCGCTGCTGTCGCACCTACACTAAACATCACGAACGGAAACACCATGACCAAAACACCCGCGCCAAGGAGATTGACCGCAACGGAAACGGCCATGCCGGCCTCACGAGATACTGAATTTCAGAAAACAAGTCAACGTATAACTCAAGCATGAGATGTACCAAGACATTACTTACCGAGGGGGAATACTTCGGCTGAAATCGAAAAGGGCGACGTCCCTGCTGTTGGCGCATAGAACATGGTGAAGATGATTGCGAAGACTGACACCAATGGCACCCGCGCCGATGAGTCCGGGACTTTAAACAAAAATGCAAACACCAGCATCGACCATGCCATGTTCGGAAGCCCGAGCGCCAGCATGATGGAGCGGCCAATTTTGTCTGAGAGCCAGTACGCTGGAAGTCCAAAGATATAGTTCGCTGCACCAAATGCGAGACCAATGATCGCGGCGGTCCGGGCACTCTGGGAAAGATCCTGTGAGCCTTCTGTGATGAGCGAGCGCTCCCAGACTATTGTTCCCTAGAGATGCGTAATCAGCAAAATGCTTAAGCAGTTCGCGGGAGCTCTTACTAAGAATGCAATAGTATTCACCCCAGTCATTTGTTGGCTGATCATTGCAATAGAAGCGCTCAAAAGCGCGCGCCTACAACGTTTGTTCTCCCAAAGCTGGACCAGTCGCTTAAAGTAGCCAGTCACTCCAATATGGTACGAGTATGGATTATCTTTCTTCTTCGCCTGCTGGATTCCTATATCAATATCCAAGCTCGATAAATCACTTACTCTCCGCTCGAGATCAACGAGTTCGATACCTCTGTCTGATCTGTGCTCGTCTCCTCGGCTGGAGTGCTGGTGACTGTCCCGGGGTTGGGGTGTCGCCCCTGCACTGAGCATTGGCTCACCTCGACTTAATTCGTTCGAATGAATTGACTGTCTTGGCGAGATGGATGTTTGTGAAGTGTTACTTGGTGGTTGGGGGCCGTGTGGGAGAGGGCTGGATAGCGCTCCAGACGAGCCCTGTACGCTGAAATCAACGCGTTCGGCCAGATTTCCATACTCGTTCGCGTGTCCTTTTAGAAGTCGACTCTCAAAATCTAGTTGTGCATGCGCGTACATAAAGTCGCGGCTGCACAATAGCCGTGTTGTTTGGATCTGCTCAAAGGCCTCGAGGGCCTTGCGGTATTTTCCATGCTTCATTAGGTATCGTGGAGACTCGGGCATCAAGTAAATCATGACCAAGAGAGGAACGGTTGGTATCAGGACAGTATTGGTGAGAATTCTCCAGCTTCTGTAAGAGTCGCTGACATAAACGATAACTAGCAAGTTTGCCAGAAATCCGAAGAAGATACCTTCACTCATCAGCATCATGTGCATTCGCAATACGCTTGTCCTTACCTGCTGCATCCGCGAGCTGCCAATTGGCCAAGATAGCTCCGCGAATGTGCTCCGGCGAGAGCTCAGCAGAATAGATAGGAACTAGAAACGATCAGAAATTGGCGATGAAATAGACCAAGCATTCGGGAGGCTCAGACTCATCAAACATACTGATCGACGCTTTTGCTCCTAAAGCAATGCCATTGATGGCTCGGCAAGCTGCTAGCTGCCCAACATTGTGCGTAACGGAAGCGCCAATCGTCGAAGCAACAGTAATAGCGCATGAAAGCATCACACTGCCACGTCGTCCAAGGATATTCTCTTGCAAAGGATCCGCAAGAACTGTTCCAAACAATCCCGCAGAAAGCAGAGGAATTGCGTTCAGCATGCCAAATATCCATAGATCAGAGGTGCGGCAGTTGTCTTCGGTACGATAACATAAATTGAACTCTTCAGGCATGCCGTACGCTGTACCGTTGTTGGCACTTTGCGTCCAGCCTTGAATCATGCCACCAAGGCTAGCTGTGATGATGGTTGCACGAAAGAACTTTGACTGCTTCCAGAAGCCAGTATTTTTATCTTTTTCTTTCTCCAGGAACCTCTTCTCAGGCTCTGTGAGTTCATCGGCGTACCGACTCATTGCTTCATGTTTATCCCTTGCAAGTCTTGCCCCGAATCTGAGCAGCTCATACCTATCTTTAAGGTCTGCCTGCACCACGAATTGCCATACATACTCTTCAAGCTCCGTGCGTCCTGTTTTGACATCGACTCTTGTGTCGTCGAATGTGAGGAAAGGATTGTCAATGCTGCCAAGTGGTTAGCAGCAGCTCAGGAGGACCTCCGTATTCCGACGAACGTTTGTCGTGGACCTGTTGACTGAATCTGAGTAGCTTCGAATTTTCGATCGCCCCGTATCCCGCTCGTAATTATCTGTGTGGTAATTATTTTGAGCATTCTTTAGTGACCCTAGAGAGTAGGCGTACTGGAGATGCGGTTCGACCCGCCTATTGTCTTATGGTTAGCAAGTTGCGACAACAACGGTTTAAAACAATTTTGAGGCTGACATGGTTGACGACACACGTACTCGGTTGTCTTGTTCGCCCATGCTCCTTACAGAAAAAACTGGAAAAGTCCTTCGTTCTCGAGACGGATTACGCATAAAAGCCCTCAGGCCTATCTGAACAACTTATCATAAGAGGTGACTCGTGATGGCAAGCAGGGGTGCTATTATACCTAAATTGTAGATGTTCTCTGACCCACAAGGCTGACTGGAGGCTGTTCACAAACACATGCTCAAGACAGGTATGCGGGAGTGTCCCCAGGTCCCCCGCCTAAGTCCTCCAGCATTGCATGGAGCAGCCGCCCCCTAGCCACATGTAAGGGTGACTCGGCGCAGGCTTAGGGTGATGTGTCCGCTCTTCCTCTGTCCTGGCCGTATTGGATGCCTTGCTTTTGGATATTCACATACCCAATCAGATGATTAGCGGCTAATGAGGAAACGGCTTAGCTACGAAGCCATTGCATCTCACTGCCACCGACTTCTTGGCCCTGCTGCGCACAGTCTTCACAGTCTGCGTTGACTTTGTGCCTCTCACTCTTGCTGAATACCGATATCACACATTGGCGGCTGCCTCGAGGCCAAGCTATTTGTTTTCTTGAGGAAAAACAAATAGCGCACCGACCCCACCCGAAACACACCATCTGCCAAGCGGAACGCCAATTGGCAGTGTTGCGCATGCCGTTCTTGTGAAGAGGCTGAGCTATTATCCTTCATTACCACTGCCCCTTTGCGATGCTCAGCCAGCGCCTTAATTTGTGGCCCCGTCCACTGGACACCAGTTACTACCAATAGTTCGCACGTGAGTGCCTGCCAACCCGGTCTGCGCCTCCGCTACCATCAGTGCTCCCCGCCCGCTTGGAAATCCAAGTCTAGCCGTTTCATCGCCATCCCTGTGACTGGTCTCATGGATCTTTGATCCTTCGACATCGTCATCTCGATATCCGCATTATCGCCTTCAGAACCCTCACGGGCTCCATCAGGTGTGTTGCGCATGCCTGGGCTCGTCCCCGTCATAACGTGCCACGCGCTGCACTCAGCCACCTCAGAACTTGCTTGCCAACTATTATATGCATCGTTCACGTAAGGCGCTCTCGTACGCCAGATCCGCGGAATCTTCCCCACCTAGCCCTGCACACACAGCACCACCTCCCACACTACAACATTCTCAGCCTGCACGCAATTCGATCGTCCCACTCTTCAAGCTGGACCCACTCACAATTCTACCGCCAACATGGCTGAGCCAGTTTCGAGTGTTCTTACCATAGTGACGGTGTCTCTGGCGGTGGTGAAGGAGACGACTAGGTATATCCAAGAAGTCAATGTCGTCAACGATTTGATACAAAATCTTCTCAAAAACCTTAAAGATCTTCATAGATTGATCAAAGTGGTCGAAACAACGTACAAAGGAGCGCAATCTAGCGATTCTAGCTTATCATCACAATTCGTTGGTAGAACACTCAACGCATGTCAGGAACGCTTATCAGATGTCAAGCCTTTGGTCTATGAGCTGGCGTCGCGCGACTCGGAGACATGGCTACAAAAGGTCGCATTAAAAAGACGATCAGATAATGCGAAGAAGGAAATTGAGAAAGCAATCCAAGACATCAATACTTATATGGAACACATCCGAACCGGCATCAGCTGTTGGAGTTTGTTCGTATAGCCATCACTTTGTGTTATTTGCCTAACTCAAGTGCAGGGATGTTGCCTCCGCTACTCGTCGTATCTCAGAAGCAATAGCAACAGTATGTTTCTGCTACCGTTCGTGATCAGTTAAAAATGAAGCCTAACAGTATGCAGCAGCAAGCCTTTTCCATTCGCGACGACTTGCAGCAAATCACCGATCGAAATATAAGTCCACTCAGTCGCACACTGTCAAATGCAGAGACGATCTTCGGCCACGATCCTATCGCACAGTTGCGAAGAACTTCAACTGCAACATCTGGTTCAAGACCTTCCATATCGTCAGCTTCGTCGCGAGCTCTTCAGGTACAATCGGACGATAACGAGAGTGTTATATCGCACCGAGACCCCCCACCCGCAAAGCCAAAGAGCGACTGGGTGGATTTCCACTTCCAGATAGCAAAGTGTGAGGGGAACCAAACGCGTGTTGACGAGATACGGTCAATTTTGCAACATCATTCTGAAGCTTCGTCCCTTGCAAAATCTACCGACGGCTCACTGCGAACACCTTTGCACCTCGCAGCTCAGCGTGGAGACATTGAGCTCGCCCGGATACTTCTTCACTTCGATGCGGACATTAATGCGAAAGACTCTGAGCCCTCTACCGTGCTCGATCTCGCAGTGACTAATAATCAGCGGAAATTTGTAGCGTTCTTACTTAGCCAGGGTGTTGACGAGACAGCAATCTTAAAACGGAACGAGCAGAAGTTCAAGGAAATGAAAAGAATCATCGAATTCAGCAAGAATGCGCTGCAGAGTGCACCAAACAATGCAGCCAAGAGTGCGCCGAAGAAACAAAGTCGCACATCAAGTTGGAATTCTCGCATGGGACTTTCCACTTGAATCACCAAGAAGGCAGATTCCAAACGAGATACTGAGATTCCAAGACAATGAGATCTGGTTCGCAACGTAAGAGTAAATCTCGCAGCAGTCACGGAGTATCATAGAGCGGGCTGTGCAGGGCGCCTGATCTGTTGCCTCCGATCGTGCATAGGAGGGATATTCTCTCACCGGTGCCCACACAGCCGGATCGTACCCGCTACCCCGCGTACCCATTCTTGGCACGCATACAGTCGTGGCGAGCCGTTCCATTGGCTAGGGATGCTCGCTTTAATCGCCCCACCGACCCGATGTTGGACATGTTCTGCCCCAACGAGCTGAATATAACAGTCATTCGATGCAGATCTAAAGGAGAGATGAAAAGGATCCTGATTTAGGTTTGCCACACACGTCCAGACAGAGTTCATGTTCCGGTCAGCCGGCTATACGCAACATCTCAGATAACTTGAGTAACAACCAGACCTTCCTTCTGTACCTCAATCCTGATGGCTTCAAACTGATCAGGAAGCTGTAAAAGAACGAACTTCGCAGACTGCCTAATCCCAGTTCGATATCCTCGTCCAAGATTTCGGTCGTCTCATAGAAGCCGAAATTTGTTGAATAATCTGCTGTGGCAGCCGCAAACTTCCTGATAACCACGTCATTCATCCCTTCATGGTCGCGCTCGTCAGCAAAAGACTAAACTCGTGCATGCGATATGGACACATGAAGCAGCACATGTAGTCAGCATGAGCTTTGTTTCTTGAGCCTGTCTGTATCCAGAATACAGTTCTCCTGCACTTGATTTGAATGTTAGACTCTACGGGATATTGAGAATGTAAGTGCCCTACAATCAATATGTTAAATCATAGTCCATCGCTAAAAATTATCGTCCAAGTCATAGTTCGAATATGTCCGAATGATGGTTAATGAGTCTTATCAAGTTGCTGACGACCTTTTTCATCGACTCCTCTTTGAAGCGAGTGAGGCTGGACACGAATTTTCCGCTCCCTATTTGGTGTTGGTATCTCTGTTGACAGGCAGGTGTAGAGAGTATTTTAATGCATAGAGGTATTCCTTTGCACAGCTGGTAATGTCTTTGTGCTCGTAGCAGAGCAGCCCCAGCACTTTTGGAGCCCCTTTAAGGTGGATGTCTCGCCTTCTTGTAGATAGCGCTATTCCTCTCCAGCTTGGGGATTCTACTTCGATGGCAACCACATACAAAACAGTACTAGTAATGTGGCTTTGGTGAATCAGGTCGCGGGACCGATGTTCCTAGATTGTAGGCATATAGCAGCCTTATGGAATAGATGCACGTCGACTTTGTTATTCGAAGAGAAATACTTGCTGGTCAAGACATTTTAGCCTACACATAATGGCATTTGACTAAGTCGGTCATACAAACCACCCAGTGCTCCAACAAGATATAAAACCAAGTTTAGGCCTTGCAGAGATTCGTGCGGGGATTTGCGCGAATATCCATCTTTCATAGCAGGCAGGGTATAGACATATTAGATAGTCAGCTTCGACAAATTGAAACGGAAAGTGCGGAAGTGGCAACTAGACATGTAAATCGGTGGCTTTTATAGACTATCGCTCGTTTCAGGAAATGCACAGTAGCCTTGCAAAACGACACAATTATTGTTCAAGACGAATGAATGGGGCCGTGCGGCACGGACCGTGTGTGAACGTGCGTTTGATGCGCAATATCACGGCGCGTCAGTTGAATCCTAATCAGACTCGCGCGCCAAGGCAAACATCGTAGCTCTAATCTTTTCACTTCTCTGCTTTTATGCTTCCCAATTGCCTAGCACGTCTGCAACTACGATGCCTTCCACTTCTGCAATGCTAAGGCCACTACTTGGCACGATTGCAAGTATCTTAGGTTGTTATGCTGCGCTCATCGCGCTTCTCACGATTCCCACACTGCAGTATCACGTTATCTATCTTCATCGTATAACACTCACTTGGTTCCAAGATGTCAATACGCCGGAGACGTGGGGATTTCTGCGGGGCCAAGTCACCGTTTTCAATCTGAGAACCCCTGATGGAGAAAAATTGCATGCCTGGCATGTCTTGCCACTGGAGACGTACCGTGAACATCAAGCGGAGCTTCGCAAAGAGCCAATAGGCCTATGCTCAGATATCCAGCAACGACTATCTTTCAAACTACTCCGAGATGATCCCACCGCTCAGCTGGTTGTCTACTTCCACGGAGCCGCAGGAACCTTAGGCTCAGGCTGGCGACCTCAAAGTTACCGAGCATTATCGGCCGCTGCTAAGAATGTCCACGTTCTTGTTATTGATTACCGCGGCTTCGGAACTAGTACCGGATGGCCGTCAGAAACAGGGCTGCTCACCGATGCACTCACCTTGACGGAATTCGCCATGAGAACGGCTGGTGTACCTCCAGAGAGGACTGTGGTTTTTGCGCAGTCCATTGGAACTGCGGTTGCAGTGTCACTCACTCACCACTATGCGTTACAAACGCCACCGATTCTCTTTGCTGGCACTGTGCTTGTCGCACCATTTGCAGATGTCGAGTCTTTGACCAGGACGTACAAAGTTGCCGGAACAGTACCTCTTTTATCTCCTCTTGCAATTTTCCCGCCGCTTATGGCGCTGCTGAATCGCTTCATAGTCACCAAGTTCCCATCAAAAGAGAAACTGGCAGCACTCATTCGTCACCTTGACATAAACAAAATGAATGGTCGGCACCGGAAATATGACATAACTCTGATTCATGCCGAAGATGACTACGATATCCCATGGTTTCATTCGGATGTGCTGTTTTGGCATGCCGTTAATGCCACTCAGGAGCCGCCCATGTCTCTCACGTTTGACGAACTAGGAAAAATCAAGGCAAAGGAAAAGACACCGCTAGGTGCTAGGGGTTGGGAGATAGAGTGGCAAGGGAAGGGTGGAATTATTCGGGAACAGATCGTAAAGCATGGTCTGCATGTTCGCATCATGAGTTACCCAGTTGTGAGCCTTGCCGTTTCCAGGGCTTTTCACGGGCAAAATCTAGAATAGTCGGCTTAGGGTAGGCTTCAAGCCATTTGTATATATCCCCATCAATAGGCTATGGGCATACAACACAATTTTAATGAGTGGCGGAAGTTACATCAAAGTTTTTATACTTCGTGATGCCCACTGTCTAAGAGCATAACTCTTAGTTTGGTCTGCGTTCTCAAATACTGCATCATCACACCATCCTGAAATAACAAATCAACTTAACCTAGTATTCGTAATCATCTTGCAAGGCAACCATTACTCTACCACGAAAATTGAGACAGGATTCAACTTAATTTTGCAAGACCAATGCTTTTGATGACGACAATTCTCAGCGGAATGACCAGTAATGATTGCAGTTTACTTGACATTAGCTTGCCGTGCAAAACTCTATCTCAAAAATACAAAGCTCAATTAGATAGCGAGTCGAAATTTGGATTCAATCCACACTTTGACATTAAAACCATGCCCATTCTATTGAAGGTTCGGCCTGCGGACTGGGAAAAGATCCTTTCCTGGACTGAATCTAGGATTCAGCCTGAGATTGTGCGGGCGGCTTTCCCCAGGGCAAACGGTAGCGGGAATTATGCAACCTTCAGAGTAGCGTCGCCCTTGGGTGTACTCAATACGTATGCCCCATCCATCGATTTGACCGTCTTGGTGTTGAGAGTACGCTTGTTCCGGTTGGGTCAGTTCATCTTCACATTAATGCTTCGAAGCCCGCGACGTAGCCGATTACATAATCTACACAATTCCAGCACAAAAAATGACCAAGTACTAAAACTTTTAAACCCACATTGCAAAAGGCCGTCAATGCTACCTCCGGTTGCCCTTATTGCCTTCGTATGCCTATGGCTTTTAGAAGAAAGCTTCACACGAAAACCGCCCCAGTGAAACGCGGGCCGACTCTGTGCTCTCTCACAACGCCATTGAAGATAATACTCATGTCAAAGGAGCTGAGTCATCCGTTATATTCTTCAGGCAGGCAAATGCTACAACAATCGCAGAGGCAGGAAAAACGAATAGGACAAATATAAGAATCGACAAAGTCTATTCTTCAAGAAATATTGTGTCGTAAGCAAATTATTGATTAGACGCGCTCTGTGTGCATACAAGCCATTATCCATCTCGTCCTACTCATTCAGCGCATTAATACCCTCGGCATCGATTGTCTTCTTCACCCCCTCTCTTTTGATCACCTCGTCTACCACCCTGGCATAATTCGGGAAACTCGATCTCATCTCCAACTTCAACATATTACCCCACCGATAGAACACCAATAGATATGCATCGACTGCTGTGAATGCCTCCCCAACCGCATGCGGTTTTCCTTCCAGCTTTCCTTCAATGAATTCAAAGCACTCCTTGGCCCACTCTCGACCCCGCGCACGTACAGCATCATATTGAGCCTCGTCGCCGATGAAGCGATTTGGTCGGAAAAGACATCCCAACGCTTGCCCGTGAAGCGTGCCGCAAAGCCAAGCTAGCCACTCTTGAGAGCGAGCATTCTCCAAGGGTGTTTTTCCTAGTAGATTCTTGGTGGGTACTAGGGCGGAGATTGTAGTTAGGATTGCGGGAGTTTCGGTAATGAGTTCGCCGTCCAGCTCGAGGATCGGGACACGACCTTTTGAGTTCAAATGCAGTTGATCAGCCGGAAAACCCCGCTGCGCTTTGAGATTGGTTGTCGTGAAGTCGAGACCGGCCTCATTGAGGAGGATATGTGAGGCTAGTGCGACTGAGCCAGGAGTCATATAAAGGTGGATTTTGGGTGCCATGGTAATGAGTCTGAGCAACGTTCTCTAATATTGTCAAAGCAAAAGGAAGATGAAAATCTGTGTCTACATAAAATGTCGTTAAGGAAGTTTCCAGCACACTACCTGCTCTTATATGCTCGTTCTCAGCACTATGCCCCACTAGATCTTGCTGTATGCACGAATCGCAATCGTGTCACTCTTGGCAAAAGCCTCTGACTATCAGCTCAAACGAGCACCACAATGTGATACTGCTGACTTAGCAACAGTGAAAGCTTGAAAGCATCTCAAAAGAGTAGTTATCGTCGGATCTGAGTAAGCGACGGTACCCCTGCGCACGAGATGTGTGTAAAGAAGCGGTGTCCAGGGTACGGCGCAGCTCGCTTTTGATTTCCACATCTGGTTACAATCTGGGGCACAATTCAGCAGAACGTTTGCGAGTATTGATCAGAGAATTTATTTACCTTGTTCCAGCGACTCCGAGTCTTAAAGGACTCTTTGAAGAATAGAACTAGCAAGTCGGAAAGATCATCCTTCTCAAAAACAGAAATAAATTAGATAGCATGCATCGAGTTCTTAGTTAATAATATCCTTCTCATTTAGCGTAGCTTTCATGGAATTGCTTCCGCACCAAGTAGAACTACGGTCGCTCATAAAGTGTACCTCGACTTGAAGACTACCATGTCGAAGAGAACATGATATACCTACCTCACGAGCGGTCGGGGAGGCAATTTCCGCTCGAATACCGCTCTTCAAATTCGCCTGGTGATGGATCCTGTGATAGTGGTAGCATCAAGAGAGTTCTAGTTCAGAGGGTGGATGAATGGTATGACATGTGGAAGTTTTGTATTTTGTATGAGCTGGATAGTTTCATGTGCAGAGGCTTTGAGCTACCCACTATCATGAACAATCTGACACTTGGAGGGCAATGCGAGTGGAACGTGTGCCGTTGAGCTTGCATGCAATCGTCAGACCGAAGGGCTGTAACAATTTTTAACATTCATAAATCTGTACAGGAAAACCAATCTGGCAATGGCCTTGATGGCCCGGCCCATAACGCCAAACACCGTCATGCAAACATCTTAAACATTCGGGTATCCCAGACTCTTGCGACCATCTCTCACGACAACATGAAGTATGCACCAGCTGCCGTGAACGCCACCAACAAAATGGTGATTATTCCCGCACCCGCTCTATCCGCCGTTGTGATTTCGGTCTCAAAAACGTGAAGTTTGTCCTGATCACCGCCACTCCCTAGCCCTGGATTGCCCTGACTGGTTCCACCGGTGTTACTCGAATACGGCGGCGGTACCCGGTCTACATTGAGTACACTGATGATATTCAGTGCCGTCATCTGTGGTCCAACACCACCTTTGCCGTCAAAGCCAGTTTGAAACCATCGCATGCCGCACTGGTGATTACCGCCGTTATGTTGCGAAGGTCCCTCGCATGTCTGTGCTGCTGCTATAGCGGAACGTTTGAGTCGAGGCAAAATCATATCGTGTGTAAATGGGGCCATTTGGATAGAAACCGCGAGCCAGCGGGCAAGGTATGCTTTGAAACTTTCTTGGTCGGCATCGCAGAGATCTTTTGGCTCGCAGATTTCATACATGACCCCGTTGAATTGTTCGGGGTAGAATCGCTCTGATTTGTTGATGAAGTTGGTCAGAGCAGTGCGCCACTTCTCAGCGCCATTTGTGTAGTTGTACATCTGCAATTGTTAACGCGGGCCTTGCCAAAGGACATAATACAGGTGTCTTACATATGCGGCTCCTGCTATCATAATGCCGTAGTTGTAAGTCCACGGAGTCTGATCTGCGTCTTTGCAAGGAGGATCGGTGGTCATGCTTGTTCCATCATACACTTGGCCATCACCGGGCAAAATTGGGCTTTCCGACATCCAATCGAAAGCTTTTTCTGCCCACTTCGCATATGTATCGTTCTTGGTGTACATGGCTAATCTTGCTCCCAGGTGGAAGAGACCTCCATTCGAAGCCGTGTTCTTGTACATCCAGCCATTGAGCCACTGATAAATCTGCCATCGCATACCACCACCACAGTTGCCATCTGCGACTTCCTTGTTATAGCGTGCTACGAATTGGTTGAACACTGATTGCGTCATTGCCAACCATCCAGGTTTATCATCAGGAGGGTCTGGGAACTTGTATTCGGCGGCAGCGATCATGGAGAACGCCCAGAAGACTTGATCATCATTGCCTTCATTCTTGGACTGGTTGGAGGGCATCTATGTAGGATTAGCATTCAGAGCTGACTGCAGAAACTTGGACTATAGGATGCTTGGTCGAGGTAGCGACATACCAAGTCAAGATGCTCTCCAAATTGGTGGATCAAGCCCTCACGGACCATATCATTGTATTGGTCGTCACCGGTGTAGTGCCAGTAGTCGAGTAGAGTGCCGAACATGGCACCGGCTTGCCACCAGTAGTATGGAGGGTACAAGATACCCGGGTAGCCTCCGAGAACATGGACGCCTTTGTCATCGATAGTGGCATACTGGGCGACGAGCTGCTTTGCTACCTTGGATGCAACGTCTTTAATTGAGTCTGCCGGGTCGTGTTAGCTATGCGGGGCGCACATCCGTTAATAGGACAAGAGAGCAATGTACCAGGCGACTCGGGATCCAGTGTTAATGCGTCGACATGCTGTCGCACGACACCAGAAGACAGCAGACTGAGCACCGCTAGCACAGGGCTGAAGAACTTCATGACGAGCGTGACATGTGCATGCGCCTCAACAGATGTAGATGTAGTGTTGCGGCGAACCCCGCAAATGCACACAACCAAGGGGCGGGGAAGGCGACTACGAGGGAAAACGAAGGTGGCCTAGCTGCGAAACGGAAAGCGAGTGAAAGAATGAAGCAGAAAGCGCGCCTGCGAATGGTAGTAGGGAAAGGGCCCAGCTTAGAGCTGAGATCGTCGCGCCGTAGACCCAGAGAATGGAATGCGGCGAGGCGTTTGCGGGTCATTAATTACAGCGCCAGCCTAGGCTACACGAACAGGCGCGAGCGAGAGGTCTCGTATCTTACCTGTCAGCAGTGCACTATGAGCAAATCCTTCCTATTGTCCTGCCACATCCGGCATGGACAGGGCGTATTCCAGGGTGAATTGGGGCCTTGGGCGGCTGCCAGTGGCTGGAGGGTTTGCGAGCGCATGACACTGGCCAATCTAAGCCGTTTACATTTTGCAGTTCTGCGAACATGGGATTTCTGGTCTCTGTTCCTGGCGCAGAGCGAAATGAAAAAGACCGGAGTCCGGCAACAAAGAGGGGCGAGAATGGTGGCACTGTGCACCCTTTCCGGATGTTTCTTCCGCGCTGCAGCTTCGGCGGTGCGCCCACAGGCGCTCATGTTCGCTTCCTGGGCCTAGATTCACACACAGAGCGGGATAGGGGTCTTCGTGGACGTTGAAAACGTTTAGCAGACGCCATTGAACAAGCGTTTCCAAGGAGGCTGGCGGCGAGCTTGAGGACGCATTAACCCTCGCTAAGCTTGACTCGCGCTGCCAAGGCGCTATAGAGCAAATGGGTCGACGGTTTTGTGGGGGTTGCAAGGGGCACAGATGAGGATCGTTAGAAAATTGGACCACAATTGGATATTAATAGATCAGAAAACTTACACTGCCATCATTACTTGAATATGATGTCAGCTTCCAAACGAACGCAGAATGAAGATGCAGACTTGGCATTTACTGAAGACTAAACAACAAGACTTTTCCTTTACATCCTGAATACACCCCAAGTGCTTTCCTTGTCGACTCCTTGATTTTGTCCTCCACAGGCCATCTGTAGCCCCATACCGAGCACTCTCCTTGTATGCTCGGGAGGAATAATGCCATCATCCCAGAGTCGAGCCGAGCCGAAGGTAGCCTCGCTCTCGTGCTCGATCCTCGCTTTCAATGCTGGGTCTGCTTGCTTTCCTACTGCCTCCATGACCGAGGAGAGCTGCTCCGCGCCCATGACAGATGTTTTTGCGTTTGGCCACGTGAAGAGCAAGCGTGGAGAGTACGCGCGACCGCTGTGTGGGGCGTCAGCACAATGAAAATATCGACTGAGACGAAGAGACTTACCACATGCCATAGTTACCTGCTCCGGCACTCGATCCGACAACAACCGTGAACTTTGGCACATCTACGCAACTAACAGCAGTCACAAGCTTCGCGCCGTTCTTGGCGATGCCACCCTTCTCAGCATCTTGGCCAACCATGAAGCCCGAGATGTTTTGCAAGAAGATGAGCGGGATGTGACGCTTGCCGCAGAGCTGGACGAAGTGCGCGCCTTTCAGTGAGCTCTCGCTGAATAGAATGCCATTATTTGCTACAATGCCGACAGGATGTCCGTAGATTTTTGCGAAGCCAGTGACCAAAGTTGAGCCGTATAGTGGCTTAAACTCTGAAAAGGACGACCCATCCACGATGCGTGCAATGACCTCATGAATAGGAATTTGTCGGCGTAGATTGGTGCCTGCAATACCTGAAAGTTCTTGTGGGTCGTAGAGAGGCTCCTGGTAAGTTGGCTGCGCAGCCACGGTCTGGTTGCGATGCCAGTTGAGGTTACCCACACTCCTTCGCGCAAGAACAAGCGCATGCGCATCATCAACGGCAAGATAGTCGGTCACACCTGAGATCTCGCTGTGCAGCTTGCCGCCACCGAGATCTTCCGCTGAAACGACCTCGCCTGTCGCAGCCTTGACGAGCGGTGGACCGGCAAGGAAAATGTGACCTTGGTTCTCCACGATAATATTTTCGTCGCTCATGCTCGGTACATAGGCACCACCTGCTGTGCAAGGCCCCATAACAACGCTGAGCTGCGGGATTCCCATGCTAGACATTCGTGCTTGGTTGTAGAAGATACGCC
Organism: Pseudopyrenochaeta lycopersici; assembly: GCA_003313425.1. Classification (NCBI taxonomy): domain Eukaryota; kingdom Fungi; phylum Ascomycota; class Dothideomycetes; order Pleosporales; family Pseudopyrenochaetaceae; genus Pseudopyrenochaeta; species Pseudopyrenochaeta lycopersici. Next base: position 2,467,827 of record NHZP01000001.1, on the reverse strand, counting down.
CAAAGTGGTTGACATCCGGGAAGACGTCGGCTTGGTTGGGAAGGTTGGCACCACCAGAATCGACAAGGTAGATACACGGTAAACGGTTCTCTTGCGCGATTGTTTGAGCCCGTAGGTGCTTCTTCACGGTGACTGGGTAGTAGGTTCCTCCCTTGACAGTAGCATCGTTGGCGACAATCATACATTGAACGCCATTGACAGTGCCAATGCCGGTGACAATACCACCTGCAGGGACGTCTTCTCCGGGATACATGTCGTAGCCTGCCATTTGGCTCAACTCTAGGAACGGTGTACCAGGGTCGATCAATGCAGTTATCCTGTCACGGACCAACATTTTGCCTCTTTGCACATGCTTGTCTCTTGCTTTTTGCGTTCCACCTTGCGCGATTGTGGTATGTAGGTTGACCAAATTCTCCGTTACCTCGTCCATCTGGCGCTTGTTCTCTTTGAAGTCGGCTGAGCTGGTATCGACTGTGGTGGGGATGATGGAGACGGCTTCGGCATGATGCGAGTGTGTAAAGGTTGCAGCGTTCCGTGATGATTGGCGTGAAGGGTTTACTTGGATATGTGGACGAAGAGTAGCAGAAGACGTGGACGACAGAAGCCGACATGGAGCTTGCGTTCGAATAGCTATTGAGGGTCGAATAGAGTGTTTGAGCAGCGTTAAAGCTTCCCGCGAAGGAGCCTTGGGAACCATGATGGAGCTCTCAACCAGTCGAACTGTCCTTTTGTGTATATTGAGAGCCGTTGTCTAGCTCTTTAGGTACGCTTTGATGATGTACGTGGTTGCTGGGGTCTGGGTTATAATACGCGATGCAATGGCAGGGCGTATGTGAGCTGGACGGGATTGCGAGGTAGAAGCGCTCGACAGCAATAAATCACAATGTAGCAGAAAGCCGGGAAAGAGACTTTACGCAGTCGAGAAACAATTGACTATCGTGTTTGTGCCGAGTTTGGGTTGAAGCTGGGGTTGGTATGACATCGCAAGACCGCTGGTAGCCGTGCCGCGGCTTTGCGGGGAAGACGCGCCAGCCACATCGAGCAGGTACCTTGAACCATTTTCTTGGGTGAGCCGAGCGGTCGTCACGTCTATGGTCATTCTGCTGCTGCAAAGAAAGTTTTATACATTGGTACTTCATTCTAGCACGTCATACTTCCGCAGCTATCAGGTCAAACTTGGCCCTCATGGTCAACTTGACTCTCATGGTCGCCTGCTGTTCACAACTTTCCAGCATCAACCGGCACTTCGACTACCTGATCCAAGCCCTCATACTTTGGAAGATCCAAGCTATACTTCTCTGCAATTGCAGGGCTCAGAAAACGTCCGCCAAGGAAATGTCTTCCCCTGAACTGCTTTACAAGCGGCTTGGGTGCTGTCAAGCTAATGAGTGCCGGTGGCATAAACCCTTTCCCAGGTCCTGAATCTCGCGGGCCATCTTCGATATCCCATGATGACGGCGCATCAACAGCCAGCACAGGAACTGATGTTGACGCCAGGGCTTCGATCACCTTAGGAAAGGGCTCACGCACTTCGCCAGAGAAGGAGAAGCCGAAGATTGCATCCACAACGTGATCTGTCTGCTTAAGGGCGCTGACAAAGTCGTCTGTAAATGGCACCTTGAGATCTTCCAGCTGCTTCTTTAGACGCTATTTGACGTTAAATCTATTAATGACCGAGTCCAAAAAGTACTACTCACCTGATATAGCTCGTTCTTGCTTTGCTTAGGATAGTAGATTGTGGGCTGATACCCGTAATGGAAGAGATGACGAGCAGCAACGAGACCGTCACCACCATTGTTGCCGGGGCCGCATGCTACAAGGATTCGTCTACCTTTATTGAGAGGTTGAAGCTTGAATACTGTGAAACTTAATGTGCTGTAAGAGCGTGAGCGTGGAGTGAAAATACCTGCTTGTGAGACTGAGAGACCAGCAAGTTCCATCAGTTGATCGATTGAGAATGCACCAGTAGACATAAGCTCCTGGTCGAGCGCCGCTGCGCTTTTGGCGGATAGTGTCTGACCTAGCCAGTAAGCAAAAGTTGCAGGTTGAGTGTGTGTATAACACTGACCCGAAGTGCCATTTTCAAATTATTTGGTTTGAAGTTGTCTGATTGCTAGATGTTGTGTTGAAGTGTAGTCGTGTAATGTTCAAGGTGCCCCATTACATCACGGCTTCGACATGATCAGCAGTATTGTAGTATCCGCACCATGTTTACCAACAGTTCTATTATGCAATTTTATAAGAATAATTCAAACTGAGATCTATAGGTCTCATCAAGAGCCACAATACAAATTCTCCGTATGCACAAAGCTGAAGTTGACAATAACCTTCTGGGCTCACTGGACTTACCGGCAAATTCTCGGTCAAACCAAAAAGTTCCCACCCCAAGCCTCCAACATCACGACACTCGAGCGCGCAAACACCAAGATCAACCCACAACACCATGGTCCTAAGAATACGGCTGGCCCGCTTCGGCAAGAAGCATGCCCCATTCTACAACATCGTCGTCGCACATGCACGGTACGCTTTCCCCGCCAGCATCCCTTCATTCAGTTGTGGAGAGTCCGCAAGCCCTCGACCAGCACGCGCAAATCTATTCCTTCAAATACCAGACACTCCCCAGCACGAAAAATGCGATCAAAGATACTTTCCGAGATTGTGGCAATGGGGATTGAGCTAATAAATCGACAGAACAGCACGCAATTCGCGGCCCCTCGAAGTCCTGGGCACCTACGATCCAAAACCCAAAGCCCCTCGGCCAGGCGACACGCACGGCCGGCCATGGAAAGACATTCGGCTGGACGTCTCGCGGTCGCGGTACTGGGTCGGTGTGGGCGCGCAGCCGAGCGACACGGCGTGGAGGTTATTGAGCATGGTTGGCATTCTGGAGCCGCAGTACAGGATAGGTCAGATCCAGGGGCAGGTCATCAAAGCGGATTCGGCGGCGAAGAGCCTGATTCCAGAGAAGAAGGTGGAGACGGTGGAAGCTGTTGAGAAGGCGACAGAGGATGTGAAGGCATGAGGGACGGCAGCACGAGAAAAGAGCACGAGACGAAAAGGGAGGCATTGCATCACACGGCGTTATCACGACAGATTTGAGGAAGCTGTAGATGTTGTATCATAGTCCGTCCCTCCGAGGAAAGGACAGTGTAGATTCTGTACGAATACAAAGCTCGTCCGAGCATCCGTTGCCAAAGAAAACGCCGAAGCCAGTCTAAAATGCCGGAACGCTCGCTAATGCAACAATCATGAGTCAAGGCGAAAACTCGCGCCTTTCAATGTGCTCCTGCGACCAGAAAGGCATTCGTAAACAAGCACACCACCATCACCACCATTCCATACACACTCAACGCCAGCGCTAAATTTCTCAGCAGTCCCCTTCTCCAATCCCTGTTCAAATACGCCTCGCTGGTCACATATCCCTCTACTTCTCCACTCTGGAACTCGTCCTCGTCATCCTCATCTTTGACAAGACGCTGATGATGGGGTGATTCTGGGTCGGAGATTTTGTAGTAGAACAGCCCTGGCAAGATGAAGGAGATGGTTGTTGACCCCGTCGAGCCGACGTAGGCGAACACTTTCTCGAGACTAGAGACGGTCATTGCAGTGATGAAGGAGAGGACGATGAGAACTGTGGAGATGACGGCAAACTTAAGGTCTGATATTTCCCGGGTCTGAGGGGCGCCAGACTTGGACGTATTGTTGAGAAGGGAGTTCCTAGAGGGGCTTCCTTCGGGCTGGTTGCGTCGGCGCGGCCGCCACCTCAAGCATGCGTCAATGCTAGCGCGGCAAGGGTGAATCTGCAACGGATAAGAGAACATGACGAGAATGACAATGGCAAGGCGGCCGATGGTGCTGGCGGCTGCGGTGGGATACATGGAGACGATGTTGCCGCGAATGTTGTCGCCATATGAGAGGTAGCCAGTGATGCCGGTGAGAATGTAGAGTGCACATGCGCCTCCGATCGAGGCAAAGATGACTGTGGTGGTACGGAAATGGGAGTTATCCGAGATCTCGTTAAGAATAGAGAACATCTGGCATGCTGTTAGAATCGCGATTGAATAGTCCAGAACGCCAGCTTACATTCTGATGGCAGGTGTATGCAAAGACAATGACGGGAAATGCTGCAAGTGCGGAGACTGGGCCCGCCCACTGAAAGACTCGGACCGTTCCACGGTCGGCAATGGTATCGCCCTTGATGAAATGCGCCACGACGAGGATGACAAGGTATGCAATAGAAAACAGTGCAATAATGCTGGTGTACTTCAAGGAATCCAAACGGCGCAGGAACGACAGGGGAATAACGATGAGCCTGGATATATTAGCACCTGGTCTGTAAATGTTGAGCTGGGCAGCATACATGAACGCCGTAATCCAAAACTGACGATCAACGAGGAAGTTGATCTCGCCTGCACGGGGAGCAAATCCGACGACGACTCCAGGCATCAAGTCTCCGATGATAATCAGATAGCTGACTGCGACACCAAAGCATTTGATGGCAATGGCAGCATCGAAGATGATGGAGAGGTTCGGGTAGGTCAGCTGGGAAAGTGTGGCAAAGGACACATGACCGCGTTCAATGTATCGTGCGCATCTGGTCTGCAGATACAGCCCGAAACCCGATGTCAGGCCGGCCCATGCGATGACGAAGATGCCGAGGAAGATGCCCATTTTCGAGAGCGCAGACGGCATGGCGAGGAGACCAGCACCGAGGACTACTCAGAGTTAGTGGCATAGTATTTCTGGTAGTGGGATCACCGTACTGGTGTTGGCCAGGTTGATGACACTCGATATCCATGATGCCTGGCCCTTGAATCCAGCGTCCTTCTTCCCACGGCCACGCCTGTTTCTGTCAGCTTGCGGCCCATGACTTCAAAACTGGGTATTCTGACCGTCTGCCTCTCAGCGATCCGGTACTCGAGGACATGAGGTCCGCCTCAACTGGCTCGGGACCGATTGCGGAGTAGGTAGCCATGCTCTCCAGGTTGCGACTGCGCGGGTTGGGTTATTGCGCAATCATGCGTATGGCTTCTCGACGCTGATAAGGATGTTTGATGACGGGTGAGAGGAGCTAGCGGGTGCGCCCGGTGAGAGAAGAGCGAGCAGCCACGGCGTCAGGTGGAAAGTGAGCGTGTTGAGTGTCCACGCTGACGTTTGCCCATCCCCGGTCCGAGCCAAGATCGTATCCGCCGCTAAAGTATCTCTCCGCAGGCACGCGATTCGCGTCTGCATTCCCCAAACAAACGAAGGCCCCCGACGACATGGACGAGTACGAGGAGGCCATTCTGTTCACGTTTGCGCTGCTGGAGTCGAGGCTGGATCGTCTGGAGTATGTTTTGGGCGGAGCACAGCCGCAGGAGGGGGAGAAGGCCAAGACGATCCCCGACCGGATCCACAAGATCGAAAAGTCACTGCAAGAGCTGGCGGGCAAGACAGCGCTGCTTGAGGAAGCAAATGAACTGCGTATGGGATCATGCATAGGCATTATGTAATTGCGGCTAACAGGGCACAGTGAGCAAGCACAAAGACCTCCTCAAGCCGCAAGACGACGACGTCGACAAAGAGAGTCCTCCCCTCGAGACCTCTCAGAAAGCCGTGCTCGTTGTAGAACGAGCCACCGGCTTTGCGACGATTGCGTCCCAGCTCAAGGCACTCGACGACCAACAGCTGCCCACGACTGACGGCTTCACCAAGCTCGCCATGCTACGGCCGCGCATCGCAGAAGCAGAGGACCGTCAGTTGCAGCAGGCTCTGAAGATATCTGAGCTGAGGAGGAGAAATGGGCTGGTCAATCAGCGATACAAGCAGGTCATGTTGCTCGGGGCCGGAAGGTGCTGGGTCGAGTATCATGAGAAGCTCGGCAGGGCGCTGAGGACGGTGGTGAGGGAAGAGTTCAAGCAGAAGCCTGAAGAGGAAGAGGCAGAGGCATAAGATTGGCGAGCTGTGAATCCATCGACGCAAATCTCCCCACATCGACCGGTAGCATCCTTCCGGGGTAATCGTTGAGCATCTGGGGAAGGCTGCGCAACGGCACCCTCAGTGCATTCACAGTGTGGCCTGATGTGATAAGACTGAGACTGCAAGTATACCTGCAGGCTGTCGCAACGGTCTGAAAGAGGTACGGTCAAGTTGATGCGCTGCACACAAAGTGCAGATGTGACACCGACTGACAGATGGCAGATGCACTACAGAAGCAATTGCCATGGATGGTCGCTTTCCGCGGATATCGTTGCACTGATCTCATCACACGGCGAAAGTGTTCCGAGTTGGCACAAAACACCTTGTGTTAGGCGAGCAGAAATGTCGTCTAATTTTCTGGCCGAGATAAGTAATTCTAGGCTTGGGTACCTGATTATTTGTTCATTTGCAGGGTTCACGAAATGCTGGGAGGGGGTGTGTGATGGAGGTGCCCCTGCATCCGCGACCGGATCCAGCATATTGCCGGCCTTGTCATCTAGGCAAAGCCGAAGTAAGGAGCAGGGCATATGACGATATTTGTCAGGCAGCTAGGAGAACATTGGCCGAGTATAGGGATACGATTGGTCTCGGAGGCATAGTGCGGAAACGGTTTGCATCAAGAAGCCTCATGGCAGGTATCAGGATAGCCGAAATTCTAATGCTAGCTGAGGCGCATTCGAGCTGTGACTTGCGCCAATAGTTTCAATACCCACAATCATGTCCAAAATGATGTGGTTTGTGGCTGCGGGGTCGAGGGGTCCCGTTGCGAGCTGTAGGAGTGGCGTTTCATGGGTGTCGCAGATCACGTTGCGAGGCCACAAACGCGCTGGTGCAAGAAATGCGTTCGACGAGCTCTCTGGGAACGATTTGCTGATCAGCCCCGACTCGGACTGAGGGTTCGGGTGCAGATACGAGCGACACGTGCCTGCGGTGTAGAGTTTGCTGGTTTCGATCCGAACCATGGAAGCAACGTGGAGGACATGCAGGACATGTTGATTGTGTGCAAGGTTCATTGCCTGTGCTACCGTGACAGTAAAGAAGGCGGGGAGAAACCAGTCACGGCAAGGCAGGCAATTAGAGGCAATCAAAAAACCCGCTGCAGACACGGCGAGGGGCGATTCTTGACTCTGCAGCACGAGTTCGTGATGCTGCAACGACCTCAAAGATGCATGAGACTGTCCTGACGAAAGCCCCGAAGCTAGCCCTCTCGCGGCCAAATTAGCCAGAAAGGGCCACAAGTCCTTTGCCGGGGGAGAGGGAGAGGGAGGGGGTTGTGCAGTGGGTCGTTGAAGTGATGCGAATCACAACGGCAGGCTATGGTCAATAATTGCTGTGTGGACGTCGGCTCTTCTTTTGAAGGGGCAGCATGGTGGCAGTTGATTGTTGACTGTTGACGACGGCCCAGGGCAGAGACTACTGCGGCTAGACGCGCGTGTTCCTGTCTAGAGGCCCATGGGTGGAGCCACAGGCTGACGGGCGGTGCCATTTTAATCTCTGCGAGTGAACCGCTGGTCGGCCCCAGGGTCGTAGCCACAGAGCGGCCAATCGAGAACAGCGCCCGAACCCAAGGTGAAACCGTCCCATCTCGCTCCAAATCTCCCTCCCAAAAGGGCCTCGACACCCAATTCTCCCTCCCAGCATCGCCAACTCTGCAGCCGCCGCCCGTTGCACCCACGACTCCCGTCCACGACACTGCTGGCCACTGGACCGCCGCCTGCCGCTGCTGTCATTGTCTGCGCTCCGGTGCACCCACTGCGACAACACGCCCAATACATATTGACATCCGCCGCCCTCCCTGCGCCAGCCCACTGACACGCACGCACTCACTCACTCACTCACTCTCTTCTTCCTCCACCACCACCACCACCACCGTCCACCGCGCCTGCACACCGGCAGCCACTCTCTTTACCCCCCGCCCGCTGCCCAACACATGCCCGCGTACGGCTCGCTGAGCTCTCCCTCGCTGCGCAAAATGGAAAACGGACACGGCTACGGCCAGCGGTCGACCTTCAGCATCGGCCGTATCATCGGCGACCCCTTCGCCCTGGCCACCATCTCCATCGGCGCCGTGAGTACTCTGTCTACTGTGCCGCAACCCCCGGGGGCTGACTGGCTAACCTCGTATGCAGCTTGCCTGGATTATCGCATTCGTCAGCTCCATAATATCCGCCATCCGCGGCGGCTTCCCCAACTTCGCGTGGTGGACGCTGGTCTTCATGTTCTTCTGCATTGTCGGCGTCACCGTCACGGTTGCCTCGGATGCTGAGCGAACATACCATGTTGCCGTACGTTCGAGACTGCGTTGATCCGCTTCATCCTGGGAAAAGCACTTGCTGATATTCGCAGATTGTTGGCTTTCTGGCCGCTGGCCTCGTCTTCACCACCTCGTCAGTCAATTCGCTCGTTTACTCGCCAATAGCGCCCTTCGAGGCTGCCGCTGCCGGCTACATTCTCCTCTCCATGATCGCGGTAAGTCAGCTCGTCTGCGCCTTCCTCTTTCATACACAGCACAGCTACTAACGGCTATTCATAGATTGTATGGATCTTCTACTATGGCTCTCAGCCGCAAGCGAGCCACCGCACCTTTGTCGACTCGTATGCCCTGCACAAGGAGCAGCCAGGATCGCGCTCGTCGCGTCCAATCTCCAACGGCTACACCAACCGCCCAGAGACGCAGGTCAACAACCAAGCCCCGCAGATGTACACATCAGCCCAGCTGAACGGCTTCGAGACCTCCTCTCCCGTTTCAGGCTACCCAGGTGGCCCCGCGGGTGCCAACGGCCGCAACTCCTCAGTCCCCCAGTTCGGCGGAATGGGAATCAACAACGCAGCAACGCCCACAAACGACGAGCCACAGCAAGAGGCCTCGCTCGAGTACCCCTACCGCGCCAAGGCCATCTACAGCTACGAAGCCAACCCAGACGACGCAAACGAAATCAGCTTCCAGAAGCACGATGTGCTCGAGGTGTCAGACGTCAGCGGGCGATGGTGGCAGGCGAAGAAGCCGAACGGCGAGACGGGTATCGCACCAAGCAACTACCTCATCTTGCTCTAGGAGACTGGCTCTTCTCGCGCGCTTATGACTTCGCCACGACCCTTTCTTACCTGTCTGTTACATTCTCGCACAGACGACATCTCGCCCACCCTCCGCTTGATGTTCCGATGAGTTTCTGATCAACCCACTGCCCATCGCTGTGGGGGTTTGCTTTGTTTTGAGCGACTGAATTCGACTGTCCGGTGGTTATCATCCCGTTGGATATGCCGTTCCCTCGATATCCGCCGTTTGTTCATCTGAGACAGTAGTGTGTCCTTCACTTCCGCACGATACCCGGATCTTTTGCGGTCTGTTTCCTACAATAATTTTAACTGTCTGTCTCCCTCTTAAATCCCCTTCTTCTCTTCGCCTAAACCCCCCCTTTCTTTATTTCCGCATGTGTATTATTCATACACACACCATTTGTCCATTTTTGCTGCGCCTTTTAAAAACACGCACAATAACGGCGTTTTGGGCATGGCGCAACGGTCCACTACGGACAATGTATTTCATACTATTTTTGTAGGCAATGAGAACCCGACGAGAGCAAACAGCGAGAAAGATGCATGTGCATCATGGTTGTACATGTTCGAGCTTGCATGTCAGTTGAGATGTAGAGGAATTGTAGGATTGGAGTGTAGTTGGATTAGATTGTGCACAAAATAGGGCAACGAACCAAATTCTCAATGTCAAAGACACGTTCTACCAGTAATGTCATGATTTCCTTCCTGCATCGATCTCTCCATACTACAGCCCGTTCCTTGATGACGTATATCCGATTCTCCACACCCACATTTAAGCTTGATAAAACGGTATCCACATACCATTAATGATCTTCTCACTGCCACCACACCTTACCCACTCTCAAAGCCCCCTTAATTTATCCGGCCCACAATCTATCTTGATCCAACACTCCTTGTAGCATTGCCACATTCTGTCGTCTCGCTGGGCATGCCCTGAATGCAGTGCCATGTTGGCTTGCATTTGAAGTAAATTCGTCTTGCTCTTTATAATCAGGCGTTCTCATCAGACCCCATGCATCCGCTCGCTTATGCCTGCCACATCAAATGTCCAACTCTTGTCCATCACCACCACTTCATTCATTGTAGTCAATCATCTCAGTCGGCTTCCCCATGATAAAGCACTTCATGCTCCCAATCATGTGTTTTGGAATGCGTATGTCCTCGATGCCGCCCAGGCCCCAGTACACCTTGATGGTCATGACGCCTAGTTGGTTCTCGCATTTTGAGTTTCTACATTCACACCACAGTCAGGAGAGCTGGTCACAGTGTGGATTGTAGATGGGGGGGAGGGGGACGAGGGAGTAAGGATTTCGTACGTTGTGTAGATCCAGCAGTTGCCCATGTCGGTCAGTGAGCGGACAGAACCGATTTGCAACCCATCGCTGTAAGGATAATGAGCTATATGAGTGGTGGCTAGTTGGACGAGGAAATAAAGGCGAAGAAGGTTGAAGATACGATGATACACGGTGATAAAAAGGCAGGAAACGTACTAGGAGATTGAGAGGTTTATGCACTCATCAATCGTGGTGACGTAGGGCCTGCAGTGACCCGTGAAGAATGGATTGAGACAGATTTCGACCTAGTTTTTGCACTGTCAGCTTTGAAAGTATTGCGTGTATCTTTGAGCATGTGAGAATGCCTTTATCGGATCCAAGACACTGCGAGTCTGCAAGTTCCGTAGATCCAGCGCAACCGCCTGTGTGACCGTGTGGTATGCAAGGAGAGTGGACAGGACTTGAATCTGGGGATACTTCATGGTGATGAAGACTAGCTTGTGAGGACGTCGAACATGAATGGTGCGCAAGATATATGGCTGACGTGTTCTGCTCTCAAGAAACAAGATCCGGATAGTGAGACACAACAAAGAGTCCATATGTATGTCGCGTGTAGGACCAGATTGCAGAAAGATTACTTATTGGATCGATTCCCTTGTCAATTCCACCCCATGCCCGTTGCGTGCACAAGCGACCGCGACGGAAACTTTGCGTGGAAGGAAAATGTAACCGGCAGGAACAAGCTGATGCCGTTGAAGCAAGTAGAAAGAACGAGCGAGAAGCAGCATGACAGTACACTCAGTACCCAGCCATAACCATGGTATCTTCTTCACACTTGAAACCAAAACCAGGCATACTTCGATGGCTAGTGCTGTTGATTTGGAATTTGGTGGGTGTCAGATGCCATATCCGTCGAGTAAGACAGACGTTACTAGTCATTTTACTCTTGTGTCACGTCAATCTTATCCAAACACCTACTTTGCCTTGCATCTCCTGACACATCCTCTTCATGTCTGGCTATCCATACCTCGCTATAGCACCTGAGTGGCTGCAGAAAGCGAATGCACTGCAAAGTAGAGAAATCGATGAGTCTTTTCTTGTCTCGATAAGGAATGCGCAGAAATCGCGTTTAGGATTGTGGATAAGCTTAGGAAGCGCATTATGAACCACGATCGTGCACTGAGACTTCAGCATCTAAGCAGTATCGAAATTCGAAGAAATAGCATGTGTAGTTTCACTATATAATACACAGATCTCAGTGCTCCATGACTACTCATCATTCTTAAGAGGACTCACAACTGTCTTAATATCAACATTACTTTAGTCATTCTAAAAAAATATGACAATCAAAGTACTACTAAAGCTACTTCCCAACACTCCTGAGATCGACTTTCACTCTCACAAGGCCTCTCCATCGCAAAGATTAGAGCCGCCCATGTAGTCACGCCCCAAGCACCAGATTCCGCCTCAACGCATCCAGCTCTTGATCATTTAGCTTGCAGTACTTCCTCATATAAGCCTCCGCGCCTCCAAACTCGCTATCTACCATCTCAAGCGCCTTGAGCATACTCTCCTTCCTCGCTCCAATCATCCTCAGCGCTGCCTGCCTGCCCTTCTCCATAATCTCCGGTGGGATATTCACCGCGTCCTCAGTTCGCGCATCTTGCACCTGCGTGCGAAGGCTCGACGCTATGTCTTCGGCGGAGAACGACCGGCCGGCCATTTGAGCATCGATGTACTTTTTGAAGCCCGGCGATTGCATGAGGCGACCGACAACGTCCTCGCGGATATGTCGCAGTCCGAGTTCAGTCAAGTTGTACTCTTCTGCAATCGTTTGCCTCGGTACACCCAGGAAGTCGAACAGGATTCCGAAAAAGATTCCCGTCCTATCCTTTCCAGCAGTGCAGTGAATCAGCGCTCCCAGCTTCTCGTCTGACCTCCCGCCCTCGTTCCGCGGTGGCGGTAGGTTCGCAAGGTACAAGAAAATCGTGCGAAACGCTCCCCCACCATTTTTCATGATATCCTCATACGCCTCGACGAACCCCTTGACTGCTTCGTCCATGTACTTAACATACCGCTCCGCTAGCCGCTCCGGCGAGTAATCAGCTTCTGCAAAGACAGGCGTCCACGTCCTCTGCACGCCTGCCTGTTCCAAGGCCTCGATCCATCCTGGTCGTACGTCGTCTCCATTCGCGCCTTTGCCGACGATGCCTGCCCAGCCCTTGTCGACTTCGGGCTTACTACGTAGGTCGAAGACGTGCGCTACGCCAATTGCATGGACGGCTTGCCAGCCAGAGAGGTCGAGTTTCGAAACTTCTGCACTGCGGAAAAGAACACCAGGACGAATTTTGGCACCGGAAGCTGTGATGAGTGGGTATAAGGCGGCATCGCGAAGGTTATTGATATTGTCTATCGAATGGAATGGTGGCTGTGGCAACGATGGGTTTTCTTGCGTCGTCATATTTGCTTTTGATGTAGCGTCCGAACACCAGGAAGTGATTGCAAAGTAAATTTCTGTAGATGGTATTTTATACCCTCTCGGAAAGCTTGGGTCACTTTTTAATTGATGTTGTCGAATCGTGATGTCCCTCAGTGAGTGGAGACGAAACGGGAAAGAATAAACGATGCGTCTAAGCAGTCTATTTTCGAAATGCAAGTATGATCTATGTCTAGTGTATACATGAGTGTACCTTGTGTCGGACAAATACTTATTTCCTGTCCGAGGTTGGGTATGAGGTTTGATCACTGCCCCGCGATCAGAGACTAAGAGCCGAGGATACCGAATCGGGGTTCGCTCTTGCACTATGGGCATTTCTAGTGCCGTTTCAAATTCAGAGTCGAACTTTATGATTCTGTAGCACTCCTTCCTCGCTCAAAGAGGCAAGGACGGCTTCGTTTCATATGGTTGTCACCATGTGCTCGGTCAGCAATGCAAAAAAGATCGACAGAACAAGAGCTTTTCTTGTATTCGAAATCCCGACGGAAGTTTCTACTTAAACCCGTCCTTCGATATCAGTGCTGACGAAGAGGAGAAACCCTTGTATACCCGATAATGCTGCTAGACCAATGAGAGATACATTAAGCCCAAAATTGTTGTACATTCGTAAAGACATTGGCCCTCGTTTTTGCTCCTTACTGGAATAGGTTTCCGCCCGCTAATGAATTTCAAAAAGCCTCCAGGCGCTTTTGTTCGACTAGAAAACACGCGCTATATCGTACCAGACATAGGAAAAGGGAATAAGTGGGATATAATGCCGAGTAGAAGATCATGCGTGGTCATGGAAGAGATCAATGAGTCTTCGTACGAGCGACTGGCGGCTTCTGGGGTACATCTTGCACCACCATTGTCGGGTTTGAAGTTGCCTCAGAAGCTTCCGATTCGTTGCGCTGTTCATTGGTCAGACTTTCGTCCACCTTCTCAGGATATGTGGCCGGCTCTTTAGACTCGTGACATGCTTCCACGTCAACAACAGTTTCTTGTGAGTCGGACCTAGGAAGCTTCTTCGAGGGATACTGTGTGACGTATTGATCGTATGTCATGCCAGCCTTCTTTGCCTCACGGCGAATGTGTCGGACGCGCCAGAGCCAGATAGCTTGTGAGGCGAAGATGCCAGTCTCGAGGACCATGCTGGAGAGATTTAGAAGAGAAAGGGCGTACGCTGAAGAGCACATACCAGGCAATGTAAATACTTGCGCCGAGAGCATCGAACCACTGCTGTGCAACTTCTCTCCATCAGCACGTTCCCGTAAGACGCAAGAATGATGTACATACCAACTGCCATCAATGAGAAGAAGGCACCAGCGTAATCGATGGTGAGAAACCAAAAGTCTACCACTATTAGCTTTTGACGACTATTATCGTACGTCGCACCACATACTGATGCCGATGACCCTGCCATTTCTTTTCGCAAGTTCGAAAAAGGGTGGAATAAGACCCACAACTTGGATGACCGAAGCGGATATTGCCATCAGCATCATGGGCCACTCAATACCTCTGCTGTAAGGTCCCTTTATATCATGTGTCAGTTATCGCCATCTTGTGTGACATCGGTTGTGACTTACTCGAAGAGTGAGGATGAGTATCATTTCCATCAAGGCAAAACTCCCCGCAAGAGCAATGGTTGCGACCGTCGCCGTCCATGCCCGCCATTTACTTCCCTTCGTCAGCAAGACAGAAAAGATCGCTGAATGACTCTACTAACTTATGATAGTATAGTGTTTGGCCCCATGCGATGAGAGTGAGCCCAGCGAAGGCTTGGGGTTGGAACTTCAGTGCGAAGTTGAAATTCTATCGAGATTGAGCAGAAGGCATACAAAATGCAACGTTAAAGCGTACCTGGACGATCGCATATACACCATAAGGCACACCACCTGCTGCTGTTACTATCGTTGCTAAAATTAGGGATGCTCGACGGCTTACATATCGACCAGAGGATCAACATTGTTCCTGGAAGGCCTTCCGTGGACTTTTTCCGCCAGTTGTGCCATATCCTTCACAAATTAGCAAAGGCAGGACTCGATAATCCTGTTTTCCTTACTGTGGGATGATCTGTTCACCATTAGCAACTGATATTTATTAGTGGCCTAGATGTGAAGCATACCTGAACACACCAGCAACTGCGTAGAAGCACTGGTTAGCATTTTGCTTTCACTTGTAAGAGAGACAATGCATACACTACGGCGATGTCAGTAAGGCAGGATAGTTGCAGCACAAAAACCACTCACCAGTTCCAATGGTCTGTTATTCAGAGAGCACCCGTTAGCATATGCATGGACTCGCAGGGTGCGGTCAACCTACACCAAGAACGTTCGCAGCCTAGCGCTTGTATATCAGCATACTTGAGAATTGAGTACATTGGACATTGGGCTACAAACCGGCGGTATCGAAACCTGAGGCCGGTCCATGTTTCTACCCTTGGTCGTTCAACTAGTGAAACCGAGGAGTTGAAGTCGTCAGAGTACTGAGGCAATTTGTCAAGGTAACGAGAGGAGAGTGACAAGATAAGTGAAGGCTCAGATAAGGGATGTGGAGGTAATTGGGAGTTAAACAATGGCCTGCAGATATTGTGGAAGGGCGAATGTATAAGTTACTACGTATGTGTGGAGTCGATATGAAATGCAGTCCGATGTGATAATGGGATCGAAAGTAGCTGTGTAACTTCTCCAATGGGGATGACAGGATGCAAGACGTCGTGCAACGGAAGGTTTCGACTAATGAAAGGGTGCCGGACATAACGAAACCCAATGACTGGGGAAAGCGGCACCCGCGATGGCTGCAGAGAGGCAACATGTTGTGCGATGACGAGCTGTCAGAGGTCCTTTTACTAGCTCTGCCGCCATAGTCGCGTGCAAGAATTGTAAGACAGCCTAAAAAGAACTCGAACGAGCATAAAAGATTGCGCTAGAGAGGATCAGCTTCGGGGAACCCTTTCCCCTGCTTCCGCCACTGAAGTCGACCAAATTCCAAGAAGCGTTGGAACTCGGTAAGTGGTGAGTGGCTGAGATAGCGTGCAGGGATCCATTCACTTCCCCAGCGGATCTGCAACCCGATTGGCGAGTCCAGGCTTGTACGTGAATAGTTCCTACATTCGGCCTGTCGAGCCAGTGTGCCCTCCATCTCGATGCAGAGGGCTGATGGTTTCGGTATGACCCTTGACCCTGCTTTGATTCTCTGTTCCCTGCGTCGGCCGTTGGTCCAAAATCATGGTGGCGGCCATCTCCAGTCCACCCGAACGCGTGTACTTTGGGTTGGGCCGAGTAATGCGTTTGAAGAAGGCGAGGCCGATCTGTATCCAATGACTAACCCTGCAATGAGTACATTCTCACCTGGCGCCGCATTTGCGCTCTAAGCCGTCCCCATGCGCTCATTTTGTGGCGTCGAGAATTGCCCTCTCACACAGCTCAACGAAAGCAAGCTCAGCTCTCCGGTGAGCGCGGTGAGCGCTCATCAGCCCACAGGCTCAAAGACGACCCTGAAAACTCAGAATGTACACCGCTGACGTGTGGATGAAGCGGATGCCTCGTGAGACAACCGCATCACCTGGCATTCTCCGGGAGCCACACCGGTGGGCCCAGCCTGCATATCATGGCGTCAAACCGAAATATGATTCGACCTATTATCGTGACGTGCTGAAAATGGATTAGGAAGAGGCTCTGCGTTCCCCATCCGAGCGCATGCCCAGTCTTCTTGTGCCTGGCCACTTGCAGAAGTGTGCAGTAGTTCATGATGATGGCATTCTCGGGGCCTATTCGAGCTGCAGCCGTGATGTGACTTGGCCAAAGTTTCTGCCGTGACGAAGCACCCGAGTATTGACAAGGTGTATACTTTGCGGAATCTAGGCTTTGCACAGCCGACAAAGCCGCCTTGCGACATGATTAAGTTCCACTTTGCAGTGGAGCAGCTGATAGGTAACCTGAGCGTTAGCTCACGGCTTGACCGGGATTGCCCCATTACGAGTGGGCAATTTTGGCAGGATCCGTTTAGTCATTCATTCGCCATGGTCTCCGCATCAAGGCAGCCGCGCAGTGCGCGGTAGAGATGGTGATCCCCCTTGAAGCCGGATCCAGACAAGGAGTGGACCTGTTGAGAAAAGAGGCGGGGTTTCGGCTGTACTCTATGCAGACAGCAGCAGGCACTAGAGCCTAATCGATCGACGAACTTGGGTTCGTTTATCCTTCTATCACCAAGCGTCGGTTACATAAGTTTACTACGGGGCTTCTTTGCGCCTTCATCCGTCCGTACAAGGCGTTGAGGTCGTCCACGGTGCTGCCCTGGCGTCGCACGACATGTTTCCGCCGCTGCAGCCGCCGACAACCCTCATGCCGTTCCATGCTAAAACATACCGACATCCGTTGAGTGTTGCACAACGCTGAAGGATTCGCCTCTCAGGGCGACACACTGCATACGACTTGGTGTTCACCTGCACATATCGCGCATCCGCACGCAGCATCGCATCCTTTCCTGCTAGTCTTGTGTTAGCGCAGTTTTCGAGGACAATATCCAGGTACCAAACGGATTGCGACATTGCGTCGTAGAAAAAGTATATCGCTTTCGAAATTGTGTCCACCCGTGCCAACCGGACTACCTCCGAAACGATATGCGTCGTTCGGCGCCCTGCAGTCATCATACTTGGCATTTTTTACCGAAGTGAAGAACAGCAGAAACATGGAATCTGAGTTTTTCTATGGACTGATAGCCAATCCTGCACTGTAGACATTTGAACAGCGTCCAGCTCAACCCCGCCTGGAAGCCGTCGGGATGCCGATGCTGCAGATAAGCCATCGCCCGCGGACCGGAAAGCTGCAACCTGATCCATCATGATTCGTGCAGGAGCAACCGATCCTGCAAGAGCTCACCAACCAGGCATGTATGAAAAGACCCTGGGGTGTGAAGAGGCACATGAAGGTGGGCTGGGCCAGCACAACCTGGCCATCAGGCATGTCGGTTTAGCCATGTTCCCGATACCCGCCGCATGCAATGGTGTAACCGTATCTTGACTGCGTCAGTATCTCCATAGCGTCGCGCGGATAGGGCGATATTCATGCGCACGCTGGCTGCTGCTGACACCATAAATCGCAGGCTGTTCAATCAGATGTTTGGCAATGGGGATTATTATCTTACCATGGCAGCATGTCCGAAGCACTGTTCGGCTGCATGAGTTTTCAAGCTTCGTCGAAAACCTGAACGCTGCTTCCGGGTATTTGCAGGACTAGATTATGTCTGCAATCCACTGTCATGTCTCCACCATGACCAAGTCAGTGTTCTCCTGACCTCGGCTTTCGTTTTAGTCGTTCCACTTCCATCTAGAACTCGTATCACTGCGGTTGAAGATCTGAATGAGTTCATTGCATGTCCATAAGTGGAACTTGGCTTGAAGGATCGAGGCAACTGTAATAAATAAGTGTTTTGGCCGCGCCAACCTTTTATTTAGGGCCCATGATGGAGTGTTTGGTTCATGTTGAGAGAAGTAGATGAGACATGCCCTGCAACCATACCAGTATGATCAGTGTCCAGCAACATGCGGGAGTACTGAGATGTTAACGCTACACAGGAGTTCACCAATCGGAGGTGACTAAAGCTAGCTTTTTGCAAGCCGGTATGATGACGCAGTGAGGTTGATCGATACTAGGAGATTACTCGTATTGGGTAGTTTCTGGTGGAAGTACCTGACGCTGACTGCAGCCGTGTTTCGCTGCACTCCTTCCATGACTATCTGTCGGCAATCGCGGCGATCAACTAAATTCGACCCTCAAGGTACGTATTCGCGATGGCGCATTACGTCTGATCTCTACTTCATTTGGGTCCGGCGCAGATCCCGTCAATTGTTCTATGGACGTGTTCAATGAAGCGACACTTCTGCCAGGTCTTGTAGTTGACACGAACTCTCAATAAGCTATCCCAAGCTTGATGGATAAGATACGCAATCAACAAGGCGAAGTGGACAATTATGGTCAAGCAGACTGGTACCCAGGTGTGGATGCACATGGAGCACGAAGCCTATAGCATTTGTTGAAACTCAAGCAGTCTTGTCAGGCATGGACAACTGGGAAAGATTGGAAAAGCTTGCACAAGGGGGCTCGAACAGACAAGCCGGCCCTGCTCCAGTGTACATCCTGCCGCGGGAGCCGTACCCGGAAGTTGAAGTGTAGATATGCAGTGTGCATCGATCATATGTTCACTTGCAGTTCGGCGACTCGGTGCCCAACTGTATAAAACGGGCGGTCAAATCAAGCCATGATCTTCGGGAGGCAGGCGTGGTAGGTCAAATCAGAGTGCGGTGGCAAAATCGGTTGGCTCATGAATAGTTCCTTATCGGCCAATTCATCTTTGGTGACGAAGCAGCAGAGTATGCTTTGGCAGGGGTGTTGCGAAGGCGTCATAAGTGCAGCAGAGATCGGAGGCAGTTGCAAAGACATAGGAGGAGAGTGGTGTGAAGATTGGCCAAGAAGCAGGTAGTCTGGTAAGGTCAGGTCAGGTTAGATGCCCGGAAGGCAGGAGCACACGATAGTATGGGCAGGAGTGTACGACGATATGGGCAGGAGCGCACGGTAGTATTGGCAGGAGCGTACGATAGTGTAGGCAAGAGCTTGCAGACATTTGGCAAACGCAGAGGAAATTAGGTTTCAGGCAGCTTCCGACGCACATGGCCATGAGGTGATGCTTAGACATGACACGTTTAGATCTTGACCACCGGGGTAATATTAGAAAATGATTACTACATCCTACAGGAAGGACCAAAAGGCGGGGAATAAGTATCGAAGTGCTAAGAAAACATACGAGAAGCAGTGCCATGTCAAGACAGTGTGGCCGCAGACATGATCCAAGAGCTGTCACTATCCGGTTAGAAAATAGTCGGCCCCCTTGGGTAAGAAGAAATGAAGCCCAACATCCTTTGCCTTACCCTGAAGACCTGCAATGCACAAGCCATCCATTACAAACGCCCGCTGCAATACACAGTTTTTGCTTTGTCGGCTCTGGAAATTCAAATGTATGCGCGCTGTCCGCGGCTGTTTGACACCGATGGCGGAACAACGGCCGTAGGAATGCCAAGTCGTGGCCGACAATGTTTAGGCGTCGTCGGCGTCGTGGTCTTGCATTTGGCCACTCTGTTCCCTATGCATGCGGGCCTCGATCTCCTTGAGCTGGCTCTCGCGGGCCAGAAGCTCCTGTCGCTTCTCGTTGATCTCTCGCTGCACCTTGACCTCGATCTCGCGCAGCTTCTCCTCTTCGCGGCGCAGCTGCTCCTCCTTCAAGCGCACGGACTGGCTGGCAAGGTCCTCAGGGTTCATTGACGAGTCACTGCAGGACACGTTAGTTGTTTCGATATTGCATAAAAGACAGGTGACTTACGCAGCAGCACCACCCTCGACACTCTTGCTGAGCTTCTCAGTACGGTAATTCTCGTACAAGAAGTCATGTGTGATTTCCTTGAGATCAGCAAGATGGCTGTGGAGGAGGGCACTCCGTACAGCCAAGAAATCTGAGTGGCGGGGATTGTCCACCTCGACGATGCCCCACGGATACTGTCGTGCCCGTACTCGTCGGCCGTTAATCTCAACCGTATCCTCGGAGCCGACAATGGCGAAAGGCATGAGGCCACGGAGCTCAGCATTCTCCTCGACGGTATCCTCATCGTCCTCCTCGATGTCGTATGGGAAGTTGTACACAGGGATACGGTAGTGCTCAATATCCTCCATGACGAGCTTCTTCGACTCTGCCAGTTCGGCAGGTGTAAGTGAGTCAGCCTTGCCAATTACAGGGATGACGTTGCAACGAGGCGAAAGGCGCTTCATAAGTTCAATGTCTAGTTCGCGGAGACTGCAAGCTGTCAGCAGAGGCCGAAGGCAGATGGACGGCTAACATACCCATGGCCAGTTGGTGTAATGAAGTACAAGAGGACGTGGACGCGATCGTCTCGGAATCGAGGATTACGCTTGATACGCGACTCCTCGGCGAGAATGCCATCGTATTGTCGCTCGAGGTATCCGACGATCTCTGAGAAGCTGTGTAGAGGTAAGCGGATGCAATGGCGCTGCGGAGGGCGAGCGCTGCCTACCTGGCCTCGTTGTCAATCTGGTCACCAAAGCCGGGTGTATCGACAATAGTGAGTGAGATGCGCGTGCCCTCTTCATCGAGCTCTGCGAAGAATTGTTAGCCAAGTCGCTTCGACGGGACCGGTGCCAGCGACGAAGGGGCGTCAGGCACGGCGAGGCATCAATGACGACGTACCAACGGTGATGGGCTTGATCTTGACGCCCTCCTCGACGTGAGCGACTGTTGGGTCATCGACCTCCTTGTGTCCGAGCACCTGCTTGCCGCAGAGCGTGTTGACGAAGGTTGTCCGGCCCGTCCCTGAGGCACCGCAGACCATCAGGCAGAACTGGATTCCCTTCTTGACATTCTTCTTTCTGCGCGTCTTGTTAAGCGCCTAGATTGCACAGTTAGTGAAGTGGTCAATGGCTGGATGCAGGCATGGCGGGCGAGTGAGAGCCACGGGGGTTCTGGGGGAGACGTGGATTTGGGGCTAGGCGTACCGACGACATTTTGGCCTCGGAGCGATGAACGTGGTACGTATTTGCGGAGGGTGCGTGCCGACAATTGAGGCAGCCAACGTGAGGATGAGACTGTTTGGGGGATGAGACGGGCGGGTGGGCTGTTTGTGATGTTGCGGAGTGTCGTGGAAATTTGGGGACGTTGGCAGTTGCTCCCTGCGCGATGCAAAGGGGCTCGCTAGCGGCGAGCCACCCCCGGTCGTACTCTCCTGTCTTGGCGCGACCACCTGGCGCGACCACTTTGGGAAGGATTTACCAAACGACGTACTGAGAAACGCGTTGGACCGAGTGCGTTGGTAATTCTAACATGAAATGCACGTTTACCGCAGTTCAATCATTCAAAGCGTAGCGTGAGGGCGACACAACAAGACACAGCAAAAAAAGACGTGCCTGGTCCGCACTATGGGAAGTTGGATTGGAGCTTATCCTCTCAGCCACCACTGCACGATAACCTGCAAAACCTCCAGTTCCTTTGATAGATGATACGTCTCAATCATGTGACTGCCGAACAGACTACAATAAAAATTCATGGGGGCAATAGTTGCATCGAGGAATGCTCCAAAAGCACGCTTCACGCTTTCCGTGACAGGCTAGCTCCCGCTAGGCGAGCACGGAAGCTTGGACGGATGACATGGTGAGCTTGGGATGGATGCTCGTCCCACGGGACCTCCGCGCTGCTTCCCACCGCACTCACTCGCTGCTTTCACCTCGTCGTTGCCTCAGTCGCTCTGGGGACATGGGCCTAGCATGCCGCTATCGTCTATGTTAACGTCCGCTGCGCCGCTTGCCAGGCTGCTTCACACGACGCCGCTCTCGCCCTCAACATCACACTGTGCCTTCAGGTAGCCCCACCTGGCAGTCAACGCGCTCCATATACATACCCTGGCTCTTTCACAGCATACAAGATGAATACCCGGCCTATCCTCGACTCGGACACTGGACCCTTTGTCCTCTCTGCGTCATTCAACGCAGACAACTCGTCTTTCTCAGCAGCTCTGGAATCAGGGTTCCGCAGTACGTCTACACAAGTACTGCCGCGTTCTCGTTACTGACAATCTTAGTATTTTCATCCAAACTATGCGACCAGAGAATTGCAAGAGGTACTATGCGCCACTCACTTTGCTCACCCACGCAGTGCTGACATGCAGGTAGAGGTCGGCGGCGGCATAGGCTGCGTCGAAATGCTCGGCACCACCCAGTACATAGCCCTTGTCGGAGGAGGGAAGCAGCCCAAGTTCCCGCAAAACAAGGTCTGTCCCGAGGACTCCGGCTGGCTTGTCGTCAAAGACACTGACATTGTTTACGAGGTCCAAATCTGGAACGATAATCGCCAAACCGTCTCTACCTCGCTCGAGTTCAAGACGCCGATACAGCGGGTTCGCATATCGCAGACACATTTGATTGTCGTGCTGCTCAACAAGGTGGGCATTTACCGGATGAAGATGCCGCCGGACAAAGCCGCCGACTACGAGACGGTCAATAACCCCTTTGGGCTGTGTGAGCTTGGAAAGAATATTGTTGCCTTTCCCGGCAGAACCGTCGGCCAGGTCAAGTTGTTCGACTTGGCTACCAGCAATGTCAGCATCATACCGGCACATGAGTCGCCGCTGCGGGCACTCGCAATCAGCAAGAATGGCGACTTGGTAGCAACAGCCAGCGAGCAAGGCACTATCATTCGCCTCTGGTCCTTTCCCTCCTGCACAAAGATTGCAGAGCTCCGCCGTGGCGTCGATCCTGCCGCCATTTTTTCTCTTGCTTTCTCCCCGTCGGGATCCACTCTCGCTGTAACGTCCGACAAGTCTACCTTGCACATTTTCGATCTCTCAGCTGCACTAGCCGGCGCCAACTCCCCGGCTGACCCCAAACAGCACAAATGGGGTATTCTCTCCAAGGTCCCACTTCTCCCACGCCAGTTCTCCGACACGTACTCGACGGCGTCTCACAAATTCGAAATGGGAGACGAGCCAGTCACTTGGGGACCTCACGCCAAGTCTGCCACCTTGAGTGCTGGTATCCCAGGTGTACCGGGCGGACGGCCGACAAAGGGTCTCATTGGCTGGTTGGACGAAGAGACAATCTTGGTCATTGGAGCAGGTCAGGATGCCCGATGGGAACGTTTCGTCCTGGGTGTAGATGACACTGGACGTAGAGCCTTTATTGATCACAAGTGGAAACGATACATTGACTAGTCGCCAGTATTGAGAGAAAAAGGGAGGAACTATAGAGCAGAGCATGTACCAAAAGCTGTTGGTCATGAATAAAGAGCGCATCATTCGGCGTTTCTAAGAAAGTGTCTGGTATACCCACTGATGGCATGGTATTGCGTACACATCACGTTACTGAATTGCAAAGTCTTTAATCTCTGATTGATTCTGGCTCAATGGTGATAATATATGGAAATGCGTGAGCTAGGATTGAAGCGATCTATGTACGCTTCTAGGGGTATGCATATCCAGCAGCCATTTCGACGGATACTGTACGAAAGGCGCTCACCTCCAAACGCCACTACGCCCATGTAACTTTTGAGCTGGAAAACCCGCTCGCCGAATTTGAAAAACACTCTACAACGGTTTATCGCACCCGATCCTACCAAGTAACTCCTTCCGATCGCCATGCCCCGGAATACTGATCCCGCTCGCTCTCGAACTCGTTGAACTCCTATTCTGCCTCCTCTGGCTCGCACCATTCATTCGTGCAAACGTCAGCGCATCGACACCAACTTCTTCCTCTTTCGGAGCCATTGACATTGCGCTCATACCCGACTCAGCACATGTCGTAGCTGCGTTGAAAATCGTGCGTGTCTGGTCCTCCTCGATTTCCTCATCACCGCCTTCGTCGTCGGAGCGCAGATCATCGGCTGGGGCTCCACTAAGAACTTTGTATACAACCTTTGAAATCGTGTAAAACCAAATGCAGCAGAAAATTTGGAGGGCGAGGAGAAGGGCGAGGAAGTAGTAGCGCAGAGACGTGTTCCAGCAGATGGGGCCGTTGCGGTCATTGTATGCTTTCAGCAGATTGCTCCAGATGTTGTTTCCACCGTAGGCTTCAAAGGCCGCCGCGTCGGATGCAGGAATGAAATGGGTTCGGCTTGAGGATTCGTCGGAGAAATAGCAACCGGGTGCCATGTCAACGGGTGCGTATGCGTAAATGGACCAGCAGACCATCATGAAAAAGACGTGGCGGGTTAGCATCCATGAAAGGACGAACACACCAAAGGCGATGTCGCAGGCAGTGCTGTAGCCCATGTATTTGAGGAGTTTAGCAGTCTGTCATTGTCAGTACCTGTTCTCGAGTCTTATCCCAATTCGCGCGTCCAACATACCGGCAAGATGATGTCCACGAAATCCATAATGCACAAGATGACGGTTCCAACGCGCATGTGGTAGTAGCCATACGACAGGAACATGAGCGCCGTTGTGAAGATATGGTGGGTGAGCATCTGTGCATAGTCTTTGCGCTTCTCCTCAAGATTGACGACCAGGATTTGTTGGATCCAGAAGCCCCATTGGACGAGGTAGTACCATTTAAAGAGGCCCTCGACTTCGCGGAAAGGCCAGCCTTCCCAGATGCCGTGAAGATTCAGCCAAAAGTCAGAGTGGTACATGATGTACTGTTACTCGTTAGTTTTTTTTTAAGCTTTGTCAGTAGGTGTGAAAGAGTTCTGTACCATGCCCAATGACCACGATCCAGTATAGTATATAATCAACCACGCCTGTTCCTTGAATCGGTCAAGCCCTTTCTTCGTCCGAATGCCCCCTAGGCGTGCGAGCGGGTCCAAAAGGTACTCCATAGCAGCAACTCGCAGACCTGTGAAGACGACTGTCCAGAATATGACAAAGGGCAGGTCGTCGGTGCCGCAGCCGTACATGTTTGTGTCTGCGTTGTAGTACGACATGTGAAAGAACTTGGTGGTGCGGCTGCGTGCACGGGGGAAGCAGATGTGGGTTAACAAGAGGAGCGAGATGAGATTTACAGAGATGCCTGTATTTTTGGGCGTCGTTAGAGAAGGGCCAGGAGGGGATGGTTTGTTTTGTGTGTCATGAGAACGTACCAATCTGATGATTGCAGATTAAGGTGCACAGCGTTGCCACAAGCCCCTCGTCTTCAACCTTCCTTGGCTGTGATTTCCGCCTTTTGGGTGCGACTGCCAGTTTCTGCTCTTGGATGTCCTCGGCGTGAGACCTGCGCAGGGCGCCATTGCCATTGGGCGGTGCAGTCTTGGTGGCCATGTTGGGGTGGTGGAGAGGTATGCCCTAGTGCTGCGATGGTTGGCAAAGTCCTGTTAGGTGTGTCCTCAAGACTCGCCGAGGGCCAGAGGGCGCTTTCAGGACAGTGGAGAGAGAGGTCGGCTCCTTTCCGGGGCGCAATGGGTCGACAGGGAAAAAGTCGAGGCCGTCTCAGTTGCAGTCGCAAACGTCTAAGTCGTAGCGAGCGGGGTCGGGCGATCTGGTCTCTCAGCGCTCCGCACTCATGTGGGCGAATTGCAGGAAGAATGGAAGTGTCGTAGGCCGGCCGTCTGTGGGCGGGGGAGGATGCGCAAGTGTTTCGAAGGGGAAGCGGTGTGGTACCCAGCAAGATATTCAGGGTTCAGAACAAGATGGGCAAGCGCAAATCACGCCTCCTTGACGCCGCCCAATCGCTCAGTCGCTCAATCTATCTGGCTGCTGATCTGCTTGTCGGTGACAATTGCAGAGGAGGAACAGCTTGCAGCCTCGGAAATTCTGGCCAGACGGCGCGGGAGCTAGCAATCGCTGTGTTCGCGGAGCGCGCTACGTTTTCGGGGAGGTCAAAATGGGTCTCGCGTAACTTTGCTAGTTTGGTGGGTACATGGGAGCTGAAGCAGACCCCGACTGGCGGCGATTGAAAGGAGGTGGCAATTTGGTTCCTGTCTGCTCAACCAAATCCTGCCTCCTCTTTCTGTCACCCAAGCGAGCCTCCCTCCCGGCCGCCATCGTTCTAGTGGGATGCGAGCGCAAGATGCCAAGATGTCCGACTGCAAAGCTTCGTTTCCGAAGATTCAGGGTTCTGCGGCGTTTCACGTTCCTGGCCAATGGCGCCGGCACGCTCAGATTGCTACCCCGCCATGGCAGCAAGCAAACATAATCCAGAGTTGGCTTGCTCCGACTGGCGGGTACGTTACCATAGCCTTGGCTTCGTAAGGATTTCACCGTGGGCATATCTTGGGCACATGTATTATTACGAGTTGGACACTGCAGAGAAAAACTGGAAATCATTAGAGCTTGTCCATCAAAGTCAAGATGCGAAATAATACTATTACTACCACCCCACGAACGCCCTTCTGCCCTGCATACTTTCTTCCAGACCTCAACTTAATACCATAGAACGCCATACAAATTCCTGCCAGTGTGTACCAACCGCTGCCTGCCGAAACTCCATCCACAGCTCAGTTGTTGTTCTGCGAGTTCAGAATCCTCAAGATGGCGAGGAACAAATTGATTATATCAAGGTACAGCGAAATGGCCGCGGCAATCTCCTCTTCAACATGATAGTGGCGCATGATCATCTGCGTGTCCACCAAGATATAACCAGAGAAGATGAGAGCGCAAACAATGCCGTACCCGAGCTCAACCTTGCTGTTGTAGGGGAAGAAGGCCGACATGAAGCCGAATAGGATCAAAACCCACAGGCCACCAAATAGGTACGGTACCCAGCTCGTGAAGTCGTACTTTGACTGGCAGGCAAACAGGCTGAGCGCAACAAAGATGCCGAGTGTGAAGACTAGCGCTTGTAGCACAATCTTAGAGTCGGTATAGGATACAATGACGGAAATAGAGTACGACTCCATGGCGGTGAATCCGGCCAGGAAGAGGAGGTTGGTGGGATACGACTTGCGCTTCCAGAAGGTAAGGCCGAGGAAGGCGAAGGCGCCGAAGAGCGACACCCACATCATCCACTGGTTTGCCTGAATCCAGTTTTTGTACGTTTTCGAAGTCATCGAGACGAAGCTGAGAGCAGCAGTGGCGAGGAGCTGGACGGTCCTACACTCAGTCAGCATAGCCCAGAAGCTTGCGCGCGTCGTCCCAGGTACTTACAGAATAGCATACACCTTCCTCACAAACGCCATCCGGATATCCAGCGTAGCCTCTGCGACCACGCCGCCGAACTTGAAGTCGTCTGGCAGGTTGTCATCCTCGCCTCGCGGAACGCCCCGTAGTAGAGCTTCTTGCGGATCGTCTGCCTGGTAGCTTGGTGGCGCTTGCGCGTATGACGGCGAGGCCTCGTCGAGCGAGTCCCGCTGCGGGACATTCTGGTATTTGGGTCCAGCCATCGCGAGTGTGTCTGTTGTGGATGCAGTCGACTGCCGCTGTGTGCTTTGCAGAGAAGGCGCGTAGAAGAGGTGGAACGTTCGAGATGTGGTGAATATGACGCAGCCGGAACTCGAACCCGGAACGTGACATGATCCCGTGCGCTCGCACTATACCACATTCCTTTGCGCAACCTTTATAGGCATAGCCACTCTTGTTAGACTTCTGACACAAGTAGTTTATCGTTGAATGGCTTCTGGAGACTATCTTGTAACCGGCATTTAGCCTCTATCCTGTCTCATTCCATATGGCGTTGCTCTCGACGCGCTCCCCACTATGTCGCGCCACATACTAATACAACGATTCTCCATAATAACGTCTCAGGGTCGGGTGAAGTTATACTCTTTGATAGGACCTAACTTTTGGCCAAGGGCGCTTGCTGAGAACTGTCGACTTCTCTTCTGCGACACGTCTGTCATCCACGGCAAGAGCGATTGCTTGGCCTTACCTCTTGGTGAACCGCGTTAGCTCTCACAAGGGACCAACGCGATACAAACATGTAGTTCCAACTGCTCTGCACCACCCCAGTTTCTTTGCATGTATACTACTTTCTGAACTCTTCAATGTAGCTTCATATGAGCCCCCTCTACTTAAGTGCAGCGTGCAATCCATAAACGACGAGGTCGTTCCTCACTTCAGTAGAGTCAAATGGGAGTCAAGTTCAC
This sequence comes from Pseudopyrenochaeta lycopersici, assembly GCA_003313425.1. NCBI lineage: Eukaryota > Fungi > Ascomycota > Dothideomycetes > Pleosporales > Pseudopyrenochaetaceae > Pseudopyrenochaeta > Pseudopyrenochaeta lycopersici. Next base: position 2,439,495 of record NHZP01000001.1, on the reverse strand, counting down.
TGGGGATGATTGACAGCAAAACACTTCAACGACAGTCAAAAACACGGAAATATGAAACATTTAGTAGCCTAGCGGATGTGAATATCGCAGCGGATCTTTTGATTCTAAAACTGTAGCTGTAGCACGTTCCACACTCAAAGAGAAAGAGAAGGATACAAATTCAATGCCACAGAGTGTTGTTGTCGAACTGCGCAACTTTGTCACAACGGTCCAAGCAACAAAAACCTAGTCTGTACCGTGTTATTCACAGTAATGGGAAATGAGGCTGCCTCTTGTAAAGGTCAGTAATAGGCTGCAAAATACTAGCGAGGTAGAGGATGATTGTATTGTTAAGTTTTTCGTGTACTTTAGTCCGTCGAGGTTCGTTACAAACAGCGCGCAGAAGGTTCTTTACTACCATTCCCGCCTCAAAGAATACTGCCATGCATAATCTCCTTTTCGATTCCATCTTCCTGCTTTCCTCCACTTCCCGCTAACCTAACCGCAATCTTCGGTTTGTGCACCAGCGTCTGCAGCACCACGCAATATCTCTCCGTCAACTTACCCAACCTCTCCACTTCCTCTTCTGTGACCGCTCTCCCATCCTCCCTCTCTCCGAATTTGACCTCAAACATCAACCGTATATCCGTCAAGCCCACTGGCGCCGTCTTATCTACACCCAGTGTGCCTCTGAAGTCTAGATCCCCTTCCGCCGAGACAGTGCCGGAGATGATGGGCAGACCGAGCGCGGTCGCGACGGCTTTTAGCGTTACACCTGAGCAGGCTACGAGGGCGTCGAGGAGCATGTCTCCAGAGCAGAGCTCGCCAGATATGGTCGGGTCATCTCCGCCAGCTTTGGGATGTAGACCGGCAACCCGAGTAGCTTCTTTGACGGCGGCGCCAGTGGAGAGCTTGCATGTTATCGACGAGGAGTCGAGGGAGCCTGAAGATTTGAGGGTCACGACAGCCGAGGAGGGATCGCTTCGGTAACCATCTTTGATAGGGGCTTGCTTTTCGCGGAGCGCTTGGGCAGTGGTTGCCATGTTGATTTGTGCGATTGCGAATGCGAGTGTGAGGAATCGCAATCGCAGGAAGCCTACCTAAGAGTGCAATTGACCTGTGGAAAGTAGCTATATACTATTTATATAAGTTTTGATTATATGCTGGTCAGCAACTGCGCATCATTAGCTTCCTAAATGGTCCTTGTGTACCCCGCTAGGAGAAGTGGAGGCTCCGCAACCCCGCTGTCTCGCCTTTCGAGCGAGCGTTGGAACGGGAAGGTGCATCGGATGTGTGTTGATCCTATTTTCTTAGATGCATTCTTTGAGCGAACAATGTGTTATCCATGCCTCGAATCGATGTGTTTCACTCCATCTGATAGCAGCGCCGCGGCGTTTGGGATGACGTGACGTTGGGATGGGGACAATCTCCAGGATCCAATGGTATGGAGTCGCTTGACTAGTTGTGGAGCAATGCATATGGATATCTCAATTCTTGTCAAATCACAGATCCTCGCACGGAACTTAGACGCATACAATCGTTTAGAGTATCCTTCACATAAGCGCAGCTAGCAAAGCTGACACCCGAAAGGGAACATACTAGGCAATATCTAGCTGTTATCCATAGGAGACCTGGGGACTACATTAGCGCATATGCCTTGGCATGGCGGCATGCATGCCTTGAGATACGATGGCTCGTGTCCATTGTAAGCACAGAACTCCTCCATCTTGATATGATGGTGCAGCCTGGCCTCAACTCTGGCCCTAAACAGCAGATGCTATCATCATCATGGGCAACTACAAAGGTCTCCCCGCCGAGCTCCAAGTACAGATCGCCTCCTATCTCTCGTCTAGAGACCTGGTCGCTCTTGCCTGTGTGGACCAGTCGCAAGTTGCCATCGCGCGCGAACATTTGTATCATGCGCCTGAGATCCGACAGCCAGATGAGGGCCACCACCTGATGGCACTCCTACGTACGCTGTTTGCACAACCGCAGCTGATCGACAATATCCGCTCGCTATCAATAGCTGTTATCGACTGCTCTGTGCCTTTCAATGAGGAGATTTCAGCCGCTGATACTGAAAAGCGTCTCGGCTTCTGGAAAGGACCTGACAACAGACTTTGGTGTCCACAGTACCAAACCATCCAAGAGCAACTACTCCACCGACTAAGCAAGTACGTCGCCACAGCACAACCAAATCCACGCTGGGTGCAGAATATTCACAGTTGGCGCACATCATCGTTCTACAGTGGCCTTCTTATTCTTCTCCCGAACCTAGAGCGCGTCTCATTCTCGTGTTACATCAAACCGCTTGGTGGCCAATGTCGCGTGGCGGTTGACGCGTCTCCCGACTTTCCACACGGAATATTTGGTCGCTCGCCATACGACGATCTGGATTCAACAGTGCGGCAGTTGCTGAGGCTCACAGAACTCAGAGTCGAAGCCGGATTGCTCAGCCGGAGCATCTCGCAAATTCCAAAGATCCGTCGTCTTGCCCTCGGACCACATGCGGTTGTAGGGCTGCTTAGTATAGATGAATTACGTCACATAACGCACTTTGAGGTATCTTTCAGTTTTGCGGCTGTTAACACCCTCAGTTGGTCTTACATTCATATCCGCATGCTCCTTAGCTCGATGTCAGGGCTGAAAAAAGTGACGCTCCAAGTCGAAGGCCCTAACGACTCCACACCCAGTGATTCAAGGGAGGTCCTGTTCAAACGATTTTATATGATATTGGACAGTTTGGAGCTGTCCATGTCTAAAATGGAAACGTTGGCCATCATTCCCGCTAGATGCCAAGGGATCGAAATTTTTGAAAGTTTGGATCCGTTACCAGACTTGAGAAGATTCGTTCGTCTACGCAAGCTCAATTTACCTTTCAGACCGTCCAAAGATACCCTGGCGGGTAACTTGCCGCCGAGTATTGAGGAGCTAAGTTTGCATATGCTATGCACCAGTTCAGCCAACTCCACAGCATTGGAGGATACCATACAAAATCCACTTGAATTCAGGGATCTACGACGTCTTCATCTGTTCGTATCGAAGGAGAGCGATGCTGCGGCTAGCGACTTAGCCTGGAGGAAGCTTAAAGAAAGACGGGTCGCCACGTATGTATGGGTTCGAGAGCATACACTGCTCTACGCTTTTACCTAGATGAGTAAGGAAAGAGATTATACAGGCTAAAATGAATTTGGTTCTTGGAGAATTGATACTGGCACAAGGTGTGCAAGTGCGTTCTGGTTCAGAAAGGTGAATGAGACAGGACACGGGGAGCCTGGATGCACCTCGGATGGTTCGAAGAACGTTTGCATTCGTCTTAGAAAGTTACCTGGACTTCAGCTTCTCTATGGGTGGCTACTAACAAGTAAAAAACTATCATATAAATGCTTCAGTATTGCAAGCACCTGCGAGAAATCGATATATAAAAAAGTAGTTTATTGACCTCGTCCAACTTATCGTTAATCGTCCTCCCCAAAATGTACTTCACCGGTATCATCGCCGGCAGATAAATTGCTTTAAAGAGATCCTTTTGATTAATAGGCAATACAGTTATTACATTCCTATGAGCAGATCTGTCATCTATAAACATCCACACAGAATCAGGCAGTGGGACAGGAGTGTTAAGGGCACTGAAACAGGTGATGAAGAGCATGGCAGACAGCTTCATAAGTGGTGAGAGAGGCCTCGAAGTTTAGGTCGTGATAATTCAGAAGTAATTGAGTAGCCTAAGGACATAATTATGTTGTATTCTGTAGCAAGCCAAGGTATCACGGTCCTTCAAGTCCAATACATGGAGCATGGCGGATTAATTCTCGCTTTCATTATTAGATTGAGCAGGACTAGGCAATGAGGGCCGAGTCGTGTTTCGTTTCTCGATCTGAATGCAACCGGTAATTCCCTACTTTTCAGCCGTGTCCAAGGCCTGATTTGATAGACCATAATGAGAGGCAAGTACATACGACCTTCCCAGATATTCTCCACGATTATAACCTCCGAATTTTCAATCAATGCAGAATTCAGCATCTTTCCTACATTAATCGAGAGAATTGTTACTGTTGCAATCTCAGAGATTGATCCTATCTAGATGAGCACCATCAATATTGTGGCTGAGCACATCTGTGCCTTGGCTTCAACTTGAAGTAATTCGCTAGCAGGAGAGCACGTACCGTAATTATTGGCTAATTTCTGCCTATTTTAGGACATGAAGGAGAATTCACCTGTTCGTAGGAGATTCAAGCGTTACATTAGTCGTGTTGATCTGAGATGTTATCAATAGACTTCTTTTCGGGAGAATTCAAGCCATTTACATGATTTGGCTGTAAATACTGGAGCAGAATATAATTATGAAGAGCGACTGAGCGTCATCAAAGGTGTCGAAGTTTCTCAAACAGATTGATTGTAAGCCGCAATTCAAATAAGTACTACTCTATTAAAACCCTGCTACTAAGTCCGAGCGAGTCTAGGTTTGAACTCTCTATTCTGAACCATAATTCTCTGGCAACGATCTAGACCAGCTATTCTTGTTGCAGCAATTTCCATACCCCTCCTTTTATGTATACTTGTTTAAATCCCTACACGAGCCATCAGTCGTGTTACTCATAAGTTGTGACGCCATTCGTCAGTGCCGCTTCCACCCTCAAATTGCAGCAAGCATGTTTACATCCAGTCATCTACAACTGTTATGCCCAACTACCGCAGGGCCCGCTGGTACTGTATGCCCATAACCTTTCCTCCTCATCTCCAAGACAAGCGCCTTCGAAACAGTCTCTATCGACGGCCGTTCGTATCAGTTTCTGGACATGTGCCCTGGTATTGGCTTACGGTGACCAACAGCATATTATTGACTCCGCGATGCAAATTGGAGCTCAATCCTAAGGCTAATGGCATGACCAAACTTGGGGTCACAAAGGCCATGTGTAGCTAGGATAGTCTCAATGACTATGGTGATATATTTATTGGCTATCAGAATATATTGGCTGTCTTCCTTGACAAGACTCATATCCGGCAACGAATTAGGAGGACCCTGACTGATTATTTGTAGAATCACGATTCAATGTTGATTCAGCATGAAGACAAGGTCAATAGTGATTTCGTTCTTCTTGCGTACTTTCGCACATGTACAATGAGTGGCTTTGTCATAAGTGTTGGCAAAGGAGTGTCTTAACCACAATTATGTTCATCGAGAAGTAGACCGGCTCGAAACTGTTTCTGTCCGCCGAAGCTTTCGGCAATGTTTATAATAGGACAACTTCGCTAAGGATCAAGGGACCGAGTAAATTTTACACCTTGCCAATTATCTAGGAGCCCCGTTTGGATGTATTGAGAATAATCGAAGGGTTTTCCGATTAGGCGTACCTTGTGTTCAGTAGCGGTGTGACAATCTTCGATATGATACGAAAGCGGCTCAAATCTACAGTGTCGCGGTCTATACCTGGATTGAGGAGCATACTGAATATTGTCAAAACTACGAAGAAACATGTCACTTATGAAAAAAAGGCACTCATGTCATATAAATCATGTCGTTATGTCTCCACTGCCTTATTCCTCACAAAAGTTGGTACTGCCCCGAACAATAGGGTCGCATCAACCAGCAGAACACCGCATCACGGAGGCTTTATAGACGGCTGTAGCTACCATTCGCATCTTCAGCAGCACCCTACCTTTCGCCAGCATCAATTACTCGTCACACAATCCACAAGCCGCTATATAGGTCCACAACACGCGCTCCGCAATCACCTTACGTGCTTTCTTCACCTAGGCATCCTCACTTCGTACTCCAGTAAACACCCAAAATCTCTCAAACTTCCTCCCTCAAACCTATATGCCTCTTCGTATCCATCTGCGCCTAGCTCCACAGTGTCTCCAGCGTCTAATACAAAACATTTAATGCATATGACAGCCTATACGGCCACGGCTGCCTCGTTGGGCCAGGGGAATTGTAATGCAATGGCAGATATTATCGTATCAGTCATCGCAGTATGGCCGCAGTGCGTAGGAATGGGGGTGTAGTGTAAAGTTGTGAAGAGACTGTGCGCGACGAGAGGGAAATGGCGTTCGCGTTGCGTGGGAAGTGGGCTTCGACTGCTCTGATAGAGAGGGGGACGAGAATGAGAGGGAAAGGTGGGTCGAATTTGCGTTGTGGGGTCTTGAATCGGCTTGCTTCGTGGTGGGCATAGTGAAGTGATCTAATGTCTTCGTCCTTCTCAACAGCTAGTCATAGTGCAGCCAGGCTTGTCACAGACGCGGACTTCCTTCAAAATCGCCCACAAATCCCATGGTCAACAGTGACTGATCCCGAAGCAAAAACTTCTTGAATACGTGTTTGAGCCACCAAAGGCTCTTTGTCAGGGTATTAGCAAACGTAAAAAGAGGTTGAAGCCTTCAGTTCCAAATGAGAGATCTCTAAGATGTGTAAAGAGTGTAGAAATCAAGTTTTATGCGTCTCAAGTATCGTGCAACAATCTTGTGGATCTTACACCAGAATGTGTAACCACATTTTGTTGTTCATCGCATTGCAGAAGGTGGTGTTCATGAATCATCGTCACTGGAAAAGCCTCACTGATAATCGAGAAACCATATCCCTTCTTGTGCTGAATACTTGTACAAAATATATTGGCTGCGTTTGACGACCTATACGTTATGTTCAGAATGACGATCAATGCTTTTTAAGATCTTCGAACTGTGAAATGTCGCCAACCTAACCAGGGAAAGCTGCACCCAAGCCCAACAGAAGTGTCTCTAGAAGGTATAGCCCCACTATCTTCATGACTATATGCAATTGTCAACCAGAAACTGCAACTATAGCTGTAGGCAATTGGACTTCATTGCGCGAAATGCACACTGTCTTATTTCATTCTCCCGATTTTACGCACGCATCAACATCTGCGACACGCTTTCACGCTAAGAATGCTGTTCAACTTCCCCAAACTAAGTCTGCGTCGACTGCGGTCCAGCACTCCAGCATAATTACAAACTTTTTCCCTAACCTCGCAAAGCCAAAAGTGTCCACCTTCGGAGAAAGCGCCACCTCCACCGTGTGGTCTTGGCTTATTTACAACTCAACAAACAAGGCCACCGCGGCTGAGAACGGATGCAAGCGATGGCTGCTCATGTAATTGATGCAACTGAACTTTATCGACAGGAGCTGAAGAGGTGATGGATGTCCCTGCGTGTGATCGATCGACAGGTGGCGGATTCTCACATTCACGTTGTCATCGTTGGCTGCATATTCAGCCCGCTCGATTGATCACGAAAACAGCCATCGCGCCCGTCTAATCCTGAATTAACGCGACTGCAAGGATAAGTCGGATCAGGCGACTGTCTGACAGCAGCGTTAGTATATGAGACGTAGCATGATTGGTGTATTGAGACGCGAAGGCTAACGATGGTCTGAATACGCCCTCACGATGTTGACAGGATTGACGTCATCAAGTAACCTAACAAGGCGAAGTTTTACATTCTCAACCAGTGCTGGGTCTTCGCAGAATGTACATCAGGTCTGGAGTCGTCTTTTGATCTGCTGCTGTGAATGTAACTGTAACGCTTGTCCCTTGCATCAGCCGTCGCACATGAAGTCGAGAGGCTAGACAAAAGGTGGAACTATTCTAGGCATAGTGCGTGACAAAAGGGAAGAAAGGCGGACCAAAGTTTAAAATTCAACGTTAGGAAAATTAGGGCTCGATCGGGCACATTTGACGCCCCGAATCGATAAAAACCTCCGAAGCGAAGCCAATCAAAAATTTCCTTTGTTTATACGCTTCTTGCAGTCGCCACCATTCGCTAGTAATCATCGTCAGTGTTTGTGCTAAGCTGACTGTTGCATTTGTATGTGCAGCTGGAAAAGGTTGTTGGAAAAGTGGGAACTAAATCAGAGTTCTAGATCTGTGGACTCACCTTCTGTACGCGCGTATTCTCACACTAACGCTGGCGTGTTCTCTGAACTCATGGGACCCAGGACGACCAAATCGCAGCGACCAAGGTATTTTGACCATATCCGAAGCAGCAGCTTCGTAATCATGCACGTGAGGAAGCCGAAATATGGTATCTGGCCACCGATCGCTGGAACTTGTTTGTTACCAGTGTCAGGGATGAAATTAAAACATGGCATGTGCAGTGGGGTGCAGCATGTGCATGTGTGCTACAGTGACCGCGGCGTGCGAATGAGCGTGTACGTGTAGTCTTCCGGTTGGACTCTCTCCACAAAAGGGTAGAGATGAACGTCATTACAAAGAGCGATTCGTTGGTCGTATGACCCGAGCTCGCTTGCAGGGCTAGACGCCTTCGCGGCGCAGCGCGGTCGATTGGTTCTAATGCCTATTGTGATATGATTCCAGACGGATAGTTTGAAGATCTCTCGGGTGTTCCTTGCTAAGTTTGTAGTGAATCTGGTACGAACGGCGTTCAATGCTGAATTGGCGATCGCGATCAATGACAACAGAAGCGGCTCGCTGCAGCCGAAGGCTACCACGGGGTTACTTCTTATATCCGGAGATGGTGACAGCTCTCTGGTGTTGATCTAGGAGCCGATCGTCTCTGAGTAGCACGCTACTTTTGTCGACGATCATGCGGGCTGATGGTTAAGGGGTCGGCTTGAGTAGACAGGTTGAAGCATCCGCAGAGACTGGTACCGAGACTGTCAAAACGCGATTACGTCCGGTCCGGACAATGAAAGATGTACGATATAAGTGTGCGTACACATTTCGTACATCTTTTGGCGATGAGTGATAGTCAAGATCGCCAAACGCACAAGAAATAAAAGTCGCGTGTGCACGGGTCTACAAATCGAGGCCGGCCATCCTTTTTTCAGTTCTAGATAATAGAGGCAAGATGAACCGTGTTCGGCTGGGTTAGGCTCACTGCTCTGGCAAAGTCGACGGCTCCGCCGAAGTCCCGAGAGAGGTGAAATTTAACTTGTAATGGCAAAGCGTAAAGGCTTTTAGTGGGCGAGGCAGTAGCCACCAAAGAATGACGGGGCGCCGCTAATACTTGACGAACGTCTGAAGAAAGCGCCGATTGGTGACTAGCAGCCACTCCGTGCCTCCTCGTTCAACATCAGCCTTCAAAACTTTTCCAGTAAAATTAATTGCTCAAACTCAAACGTGAACATAAACACAATCGCGACTCGGACATCCGACTATGGGCTTGTGTACATGAAGCCAGCAGCAGCCGACCGAAATCTACGTATAGAGCCAAAGACAGGGTTGATGTGATTGAACACCAAAGATGGAAGGTCACGTAGCTATTCCTGGAATTGTCGTGATAAACCACGTTTAGTGTCTGGACTTTGTGAATGATGCATACTCTATCGTGAGTCTTTTGAACAGTCACATGTTGACAATCTGATAGTTTGGAGACGGAGAGACGACCACGGAGGATTGGGAGCCAGTATCACCTTTGCGTTTGACCCACAACATAATCCTGGGTAGAGGTTGCGACTTGTGAATGCTGTAACGAACGACCAATGATATCGAAATGATAGTTTCGGTGATTAAGCAAAGTTTATATACTAAAGGGCTTGGACGGTGTGGGTTGTGATTCACTAGGTGATTGTGATTGTGACATGTGTTGAATGTGCGAGAGTAAGTGGAGAATAGGTGTCTGACATCCAAGAGTCCTGTCAAAGTTAGCTGGGGTCTTGAATGAAACAACAATAGGCCACATGCCCAGCTGTTACATTGGTCAATAGACTTTAGGTCGAAAAGAAAATGTGGATCTACTGTGAAATAGGGAGCAGTGTGAGATTCTCGCATAGCACTGGGATGAAACGAATGGCAAATATCGACTCGCGTCTCAGCGAAGATGCCGACCAACCTCAACAGTGGCGGCCATTGAAATTCAAACTGTTGGCAGACTTGGCCGGGAGGGCCAACGACAATGTCCAACGATGACTGAAACGTCTGTGTTCATGACCCCACGAGCTCCACCTATTACCAAATAGACGGTGTATGTCCTTGATATCACGACGTTCCATTTCGATTTACGTGCTTTTCCCGGGAACCCGGTCGTTGTCGCTGCAGTGCATGGTCAGATGCTGTTCCGGCCAGCTCACTGGAGGAGTCTGGTGTGTCCTCGGGAGGGATCGGTGGGGACTCGGATGCCTGCAAACACCCATGTATGGTGTAACAGGACTTGCAGACCCCTCACCCGCATCAAGATTGGTGCATCGAACGTGCCTTTGTGTCTACATGTTCCAGCAGTAAAATTGGCACACCTGGCGAGGGATCAAAGCCCCGCGGTAACGTCCGCTACGATGGCAATATGTACGGCTTACACAGGTGCCACAGATGTCACCATGTTCGTCTTGCTCGTTTTCGTCTAGTTGGTGTCCACCAATCTTCTCTCACCCGAGAGATTTGTTCAACGCAACCAAGATCTGGTTGATGTTCCCCCGAGGTTGAGGTCGCGGGCAGTGACCCATGCGCCGGCTACGGTGCCATGAACGACCGCATGTTCCTCAAGCGGAACCGTGGCTGCATGGAAGAAGTGTTGGGAAGGGTTGAAGTGGCAAAAGGGTCGAAAGAAGGTACTGTGATGTGCTTTCAAATCTAGGATAGAGGTTGTTTTGGGAGGCAGATGGCGCTTGTGGCTTCCCTCTCGGTATGACAGCGCCGGTCACCATGGCTGCAGCGCACGATGGACGACTCGCAGCACGGGAATGCGCGGTCTGCGTATGCAAGGGCTTTCCTCGTCGTAGGCGATCTCCAGCAGGGAGCAAATGCCAATGTGTTTCTTGCTTCGAGCGAAGCCAAAACGGGCAAACGCGAAGGTCCGTCGACGGCATTGGAGACAATGTTTAGCCGGAGTGTAGAGAAGAGGTTGCCCTGGAGCTAAGGTTTAGTGGCAGGGCGATGGCGACGCTATGAGGAAGTGACAGCCCCTGGGTGATGGCGCAAAGGGCCTTGGCGGGCCCGTGGCGAACGATGGCCGTCCATGGGAACAGGCGGGACGGACTGTCAGGCGGTCAGAAGCTGCTGTGCAACGGAGTGGTCTATTCTCGCTGCGTCGGCACGACGGCATGGAGGGCATGGCAGGCTCTCTCGCGGGCTGCTGGACTTCGCTGCTGCCATTCCTGGGGGTCGATAACAGGGCGATACCGAGCGTGAGGTTCCTCCATGAGCCAGGATGAGGATGTTGGACAGCGGCCATGATCCCGGTATAGGCGGGCGGGGCTTGCATTGGACACGCACCGAGGAGCGGTCAAGACAGACGACGTGAGAGGCCGGCCCACGGCTGGCGGTGATTCGGCCTCGCAGGGCAGCCGTGGCGCCGACATGGCATGGGCAGTCCGGCAGGCCTGCCGAATCAATCTGAGGCTGCGTCGGTGGGCCATTGACACTCGACATGCAAAACGCAAAACACGAAACGCTGCGGGTGCTGGCGTGGGCGAAGGTTTCCCAGAGCCAACAGACTGTAACGTCGACCCTGGGGGGGGGAGGGGGGGGGGAGGTGGCATGACGCTGCGGCGGGCGTGGGGAGGCCGACATGGCCGTGTCTCGTCGCTGGGAGTGACTTTTGGCGATAGCTGCCGACACGCCCTGAGTACGGTGTTTGGCAACCCTGTGTGATCGCCAGCTAGCGGGCTGGGATCAGCATGTCGGGCAGGCGCGACCCCGGGCCAGGGAAGGAGCCCTCATCCCTGCCGCCTATCATGGCGGCGGGACGTCGTCGCACCTCCCCAAAGCTGCCCCCAGGTCCTGTCAGGAAGCTGTCACCCGCCCACACCGAGCCACACCGAAAAGGGGCTCTCAGCTCCCGCTCGCGGCTTCCATTTGCCATGGAGCCACCAGGCCAGCGTGCGTCGTCGCTCACTCGCTTCTGTCCGCCGCGCCTGTGTGCTTTTGCTGGTTGCGGCCGGAATGACGTAGCGCCCACCCGATCTCCCTCAACCCCAGGGCCGGCAGCCCAGCATTCGCTGTTTGAGAGCAGCATTGCACGAGTCAATCCTCGAGGCTGGCCGTCTGCTGCTCGTCAACAACCGCGCCCCGCGGCTCATCCCCGTTTGATAGCCCTAGCCGTGGACAGCGTCGAACACTCGTTGATCCCCCGGTGCTATTCCTGTCCCACCGGATGAACGCCTTTTCCCCTTCCCTAAACTCTCTTTTGCAGAGCTAGCCCCATGCCAAATTTCGACACAACACCAAGCCCTCTTGCTTCTGGGGTCCTAGAAAGGCTCCGTCGCACCTACTGCCCACCCCTCCCAGCCACGCACCCGGTTCTGGCCTGCGGCAGCTGTTTGCCGAGCATGGTACCTTGTGCTGCGCGACAGACACGCCGTCACCATGGCTCCGATGTGCACAACATGTCACTCTTGTCGGATTGTCCTCCGCTCTGGTTCATCCCTCAGCCGGGCACAGTCTCGTCCACGCTCAAATTTTACCCCTCCGAGCCCGCAGCTCACAGCAATAAGCATGAGCTCCTCCAATAGATCTGGCCTCGCACTGTACAAGCAGGCATTCATCATGCTACCGTGCTACCGGTCCCTGGTAGACGTCGTGACCACTGCGTGCTCGCCTCACAGTCAGCAGCTGGTGCGCTTTCTGGCACAGCCAGACGCACCATCCACGACTCGCTCAGCCTGAACGCTTTCAGCACAACGCCCGCGTCCAAACTGTATGAAGAAAGCGGGGCGTTTCGCTGGGGCAGGTTCAAGCGGTGCAAGGCAAGGCTGTCGTGCTGAATCTTATCCTGCGCGCAATTGGCGACGAGCAAGGCGTGTGCCCACAGCATGCACATCTGCCAGCGCTTGGCCAAGAACTCGCTGTCGCCCTGATGGAACGTTGACAGGTTGCTGCGGCGTCCAGTGTGTGGAAGCGCAGATAAGGTAATCGATGGATGGCCAGTGAGGTCGATGCGACAAAGTAGGCCAGAGACAGACGCACCCCTGCTCGTTTCTGCCCCGAGTCAGAAACAGCAAGATCTGCATCGATACGGGTCTGGCAGCGGTGGAGACCGCGGCGGCGCTCTAATGGCGCGCCTGCAGCAGATGGTGCGGCTTTACTATCGGCTCGTGCTGAGTCTGCGGCGTAGTGGGAGGGTCCTCTGTTTCCTCGGCCGTCCACCACCCACCCAAAGCCCGTTTTGTGCACGCTCGGAGAATATGGACAAACCTTAACTCTCACCTGTCAAAAGTGCAGACGTCGTGCTAGACGCGCCTGTCTGTCCTCCATTGGCGCCTACTGGCCTCCCCTGGCGCATCTCCTGGGTGCAAGATCGCGCTGCATGGTCAAGGACGGCCCGTTGCATTCTGAGCTGCCCAGAAACGCCTCCTGATCTCACGGTGCTGTCTGTTCTTAAATACCTCGCGCCCATCATCACCACCCTAACTGCCTCTCTGCGAACTGCTGCGTGCTTGCGTTGGTTGATCTTTTGTACTCACCATCGACGACACACCACCGGTACCTTGCATAGAACACGAATAATTTTTCATACTATAATTCCCACATTCGGCCGCATCATTGCTTGCCGTGAGACATATATCTGCGATATAGTCTTTGGGTCAGTGGTAGTGGTACTCGACCACTCAACGCTCCCCGACGATAGCCAGTTACATCATCCGCGTCATCATCGTCTCCATACATAGTCTTTGGGTGAGTAACTCCTCTACTCCTGCAACCGTTATGTGGTACCCCCGTGAGGGTGCTCTGCCAAAGTGTGGTACGCAGCTGTCAACTCTGGGTCGGCCATAGGCACCACTCACTGGACATGAAGACATCAACTCGAAGACAAATGGCTAACCAAAGTTTTGATGTAGACTACTTAAGCTGCGCTTCTACCGCACCTAATGGAATATTTGACCCTTCAAGATATTCCGCTCCGCCACTGCGACCCACTGCACTCGCGCAGAATGACATCGTCACAGCCCTCTGAGAGGCAGCTGGGTAACATGGTTGCTGCGGTAAGTGAAGCTCATACGTCTTCTTCCTCTTCCTCCTTCTCTTCCTCCACTCCACGCATTCTCCATCCCCCGCTCCTGCCTGGGTCGCTCCCTGGCGACTTCCGCTCAGGGCAGCCCACACAACGACCCTGGAGAGTAGGCGTTGCCGTGCAATATTCTCGCGCACCCCAACTCTCCCATATCCGACTCCCTTCCGTTCCTGTGGGCAGTGTAGCCTCTCTTGCCTCGTCTAGGGGACGGTCTCGTTCACCAGAACTTTCTGGCTACCGCCCCCATCCTCGTTACCCTCACAAACGGCCGACTTCTCTCGCCTCGTCGAGAATGTCCCCCAGTTTATGTACGGATGCCGGAGCGCGCGGCCTAGATGCCAGCGCAGTTCGGAAAGATCACCATGCCACTGAATCTACACATGCCCATATTCGAAATGCCAACAAAGGACCGCATCACTTGACTGCCATAAACACCACTCTGACCAAAGCACAGAATCACCACATGCGCAGCTCTCCACCTATCCAGCCTGGAGAACAAAATTATCCTGGCAAGCTTCCATCATTTTCCGAGGTATGCTTTGGTCAACTAAAAGTCCAGCTGCACTGCTGACGACCCCAGTTTCTCCACACTACCAGAGCCAACACTCCCCCACGGACACCGTCTCGCCGTGATGGATCGGCCACTAGTTCTCCACAAGCGCAACCACATTTTGACGACGTAACGTGGACAGATGGCAAGCGTAGACGTGTCGACACCTTAGGAGACATCTACGCACGCCCTTCGGCTTCTGAACAACCGCCCGCTGACCCTCGACGCATGAGCAGTGTTATTGACCCTTCTCTTGCCAATTACGACTCACCTCGAGTTGCACAGCTCATGGAAACACAATCAGCATCATCCATCCATCATCATCGGCCAAGTCACTCGTACCCTCCACCGCCACACCCATCAGTTTCCTCGGGCGCACACTTCCGTCATCAGTCATCTCCTCCAGTTTCTCAAGGCAGCACAGTTTATGCACAGCAGCCTGCACGCCAAAGCCCATACCCTCAGGCGCCAGTGCAACACAGCGCCATGTATGAGCAAAGGCCCAGCTACTACCAAGATGCTCAAAATGCGTCACATGCTTATGGATATGAACGATCACACGACGCCTACTTCACGCAGCCATCATATCCAGTTCCAGGCTACGAAAACCCTTACAGTGATATTCGTTTCCAGCATAATGTTGGCCTCGAGCAAAACGCATTCAACCGCAAGCGACGAGGCAATCTGCCCAAGGAGGCAACTAACATGCTAAAGGAGTGGTTCTCCGCCAACCGATCATCTCCTTATCCCACTGAGGATCAAAAACTTGATCTCTGCACTCGAACAGGTCTGAGCTTGAACCAGGTACGTTGCCATTTATTCCCGTTTGCAGTGACGTTACAGCTTGACGCACATGCTACATCTGCCATTTCTGTCTTTTGTTGTCAGTGTCATCTGGCTCAACCCTGTTCAATGGGTCTTTCAATGCTTTCTTGGCCGGACACATGCTGACGCTCGAAAGGTCTCCAACTGGTTCATCAACGCCCGACGTCGAGCCCCACAAAAGGAGCAGCGAGAGCGTGAGGCAAATACCTCAGAGGGATAGTTGTCCCCACAATTGAGTCTGGACACATTCGGCCATCGTCTAAGCTGCTGGAGCGACGAAATCCCGTGAAGTTCGTTTGTTTTAGCAGGACAACACATATGGACCACCGTATCTCTCATCTTAGAGTACCACAGCGACACATGTCCACACATTGATTTCTTCGTCATTACACCATGCACCCTAAAAGTTCAAGAATTGCCTTATCAAGCAGTCTCCGTTTTGAGCACCCGCGGTTCTCCACTCTGAACCCCACCATTCTGGACTATTGTGGATCCTTCACCTCAAACTCCTCGGAGACTTCGCCGGCGCTTTGCATTATGGTTATCTCTTCAATGCATTTTTGGTGCGCCATTGGTTTCTTGCTGTTTTACTAAGACTATCTTCTTTGAATGGATTGAATTGTCTCGGTCTCCACCCGGTTGCTTGCATTACCAGGCACCATTTTTGTAACTTCATACCCTGGGCAACAACACGGAGCATATATGGATATGGCATTATTGGAAAAGGAGTCTTTGGAGCCCACGTCCACGGACGCATATGGATACTCTTTTTTGGGTTTGGGTTTAGGTTTGGGTCCTTTCTATGTATTATTCAATTTTACTTTTTGCTACACATTTGCCCGCGTTACTCAGTGGCTCTCTTAATTTCCGACTCGCCTAGCAACTACAATAGTGTACTCGGCAAGGTTAACGCGATTTCCAACGCTGTCATCGATATCGCAATCCCGCTAGCGAAACCCTCAACCAGCCACCCTATGGGAAACTTTCCACCACCCGCGATGGTGAAACACACCATCTACTTGTGGCGCTACGCAACATCCCTGGCTACCGACCTCAAACTATCGATTTTCAACCCGAACAAGCACAATATCACCAACGCCAAAACCACATCATAGCACAGACCGCTTTTTGGATCCCACATAGCACGCTTGGTCTAGAATCACAGCGGGAATTTAATGCCTCCCAGGTAGGATTTGTGCACACGTGCATATGTCGATCACATCAGGCCATTGACGCAACGGGCATTAAACTTAAACCTTAAGGCTGCTATTTTCGAAACACTATTCACGGTAGTCCGAATGAGTCGTGACATGACGGGATGGAAGTTTGATATGAACTGATCCGGTGTTTCACCAGGGCATAAACGGAATGTGACGCACAACGGCCCACCCATGCGCCGACGTTTGATGTGCATGGATGGCTTGCACGGACATTTGTGCAGAATGAGGATGCGTTTTGTTTCGTGCTTCCGCAATATCGGGATTGAAGGTGGCAGGGAATCGGCATGGAAGATGACATGACATGACATGTTTCGAGATAATGGAATTCCAATACAACACTGCTCCACCGACCTCATTCACCAAAGGAAACAAGTAGCGCCGAACTTTTTGACTTCGACTTCCTAAACATATATCTCCACTTTCCCCACTTGCCCTGACCCGTTTCTCCACCTTTAGACTCGGCCCTCCCTTCAGAAGGCACGCCGGGCGGACCCTCAGACAAGCAAGTGGACCTGTAATGCTTCTAGACAGGCGAAGTCACAATTAGCCCTTGCAACGATCACACATGATCAGCCCCAGGATGCGCCGCCTCTATTCGAGAACACTTGAACCAGGGGAAGCGATTAGACGAGGTCCGTGTGCATGACACCAGCACGATTGCGGTATGTAGCGAGAAGCTTGAGGCAAGACCGAGCAGGGAATGGCATGGGAGCGGGCCGAGCTGTACCATTGCGGAAGCAAGGGGACCACGATTCCTGACCTTGACCCGGCATGTTTTGAACCTTACAGGCAGGGAAGGTATGCCTACTGCGGCAAACACAATGCCAAACAATAAACACGGCGGATTGCCCTCGATATGCGCTTCACGAAAATAATCCGGGGAGACACTATAGTTCTGTGTCGCAAAGTAGTAGTGCGTTTTGGCTCAACAAATTTGACTGACTCGACCCGCGTCCGGAATGTGGAGAATAGACAAAACTGGAATTTCGAAGTCGAAATCTCGCATCTCCACCTACTCCACAGGCGGACCCTCGGAACTGGTTCCAAGGAAACGTGATCAGCCTGATAGACGAGATGGCGATCACCCACAGCTATTAGTGGACGTCGCAGATGAAATCCTGTGGGATGCACCTTGTAGTGAACGAGCAAACACACCAGAAGGCGGCCCGTCCGCAAATGGAAGCGACGGATGTAATTATGATCACCAACGCATCTACAAGCTCAGAAATGAAAGAAGCAAAATGCCCCCAAAGATAGCAAAAATAAGCCCTTAAATGGGTACGAAACGCGAGATCACGATCAACGGTCGTGTTCGTCGTCTGGAAGCGATGCCGCTTCGCTCATGCAAGATCGCGGCTGGAACCGCTGTAAACAAGACGATCATCATCGCAATCTTGTAGACAGCGGAACGAGGCCCATATATAGGTACCTTGGGATGAGAGAGATGACGATCAACGTTTCCACCTGCTTATCATTGCTCCAGCCCACGTTCACCTGAAAATCTTCCTCCAAGTAAGTCGTGCACATGACGGCCGCAGAGACTGCAAGAGACACTTCTCCGAGGAAATTACGATCACTCATTCCGCCACCATTCTCTCGTCTCGGCGCTAGACAGAGCTGCTAAAAGGTCTAGTATATTTTCATAACCACTTCCATGGATTGTACAACCACAATTATACACTTTCCAACCACCCAACTATGAAGCTGCTGCGCGAATGCTTCCCTTGTCTCATCATTGGCCATCTCCAAGATGCACGAAGTAGGCGATTGTGTACCACTGCTGTATACCCATGACGCATATTACCTTTGGGGCTATGGGCCTCTGACCTTGGAACCTATATCGCAATCGGTGCGACATTCGCTGCGCCGAATTCGCCTCCGTCATCAATCCATGTACTTCAAACGCGGTAAGCTAGGGATCTTCGCTTCATCAGAACGAAGTGGAGCGCAGCGGCATCGGCTTTCGAATGTCTAGTTCATTGAAGTCGATAAACCGTCGAACGTTGGGTCGTTGGCCGCGGCTGTGCAGGGACGGTTGGGTGGTACAACCAGAAGTAAGTGTTGGCTCTAATTGGTGATGTTTTATTCGGTGCGACTAGGGCATTTGATTTGAAAGGTCAGGGAGCTGTGTGGCTGGTGGTGGCCCTGCGAGGAAGGCATGTCGTGGCAGCTTGTGC
Organism: Pseudopyrenochaeta lycopersici; assembly: GCA_003313425.1. Classification (NCBI taxonomy): domain Eukaryota; kingdom Fungi; phylum Ascomycota; class Dothideomycetes; order Pleosporales; family Pseudopyrenochaetaceae; genus Pseudopyrenochaeta; species Pseudopyrenochaeta lycopersici. The sequence continues at coordinate 2,420,821 of NHZP01000001.1, read as the reverse complement.
GACTTGAGAACAACGTCAGGTCTTGTGATGGATGCAACAATTCTGTAACAGTTGCTAATTGACAGTAGTATTGCAAATATCTCTTAGTTGCGTCTGCAGAAAGCTCACTATAGAGCACACTGCATCCTAGCAGTGGTTGTCAATGTGTAAGATATATGTACACTTCGCTGCCATGTTATTATGTACGTACGAGGGTATCATATCCAAAACGCCAGAACGATGCCAGAAATGCAGCAAACTTAACGGCTTCCTTCGAGAAGTGCCAAACGGGTGCCAGGGTTATCTGCCTCATATTTCCGCGCCATGTCATACACTACCTCGCCCCACTCAAATTCGCCTCTCCGACTTTTTTGTTTGCAGGGTGAGTGCCTAAATGGTAGCAACCAATCGATAAAGCTCGTCCCCATTGTGTCTTCCCACCCCATCATGGGAGAGGTATACCAGGGGTGCTCCAGTGGTTTAGTCTGCATGACAACGTAGGTCCGTCCCGAACTTCGTTGTACAGTTCGTAATACAGGCCAGTCATCTTCAGAATCTGGGGTTTTTGGATCTTTCTTCGAGGGCGCGGATGATGTGGGCGGTGAATCTGCCGCTTGTGATGATCGTCGTGAAATGAGGAAAGCGATATTATGAATGCCGCCTCGCTGGATACCCTCGACGGACGTGAAATTGATCATCATGTTCCAGCCCGTCATTCCTGTCATAGTGACGGTAAAAATAGAAAATACTACAGCTATAACGAGTGCACCTATCCATGTTCCTGGTCTGGAGCCCATCTAGCAGAGTTAGTGCGATTTTGTCCATCAATCATCGATAGTGAAAGGGGCTAAAGGTAGCTAAGACTCACCTTGGAGCTGCGATCACTGAGAAAGACGGCCAGGATGATCCATACATATGTCGTGTACAATGCACCGAAGAAAACAAACTGTAGGAAGAACTTGTGTGTTGATTCTCCAACTATTCCACCGGCCCAAGGGCAGTAATGATCCATCTTTCGAACGCAGCGCCCAAGCTCTTTACAGTGATGAGTCCTGTCGGGTTTGAAGTTATGGCATTTGTCGCACCACAGAGGCATTCCTTCATAGTCGCAAATATATGCGTCGTACCTGTCGAAGGCTTTGGTGCTTGTGTCCATCTTCTCGCGTGACGGGTCTCCTAGCGGTATCAGATCTGGCTTCGACCAAATGACCTGGATAAGGCGCAACCACGGCAGAAGCAGAAGGAGAACGAGTATGGCATATATGACGATGAGGGCGATGCCTGTGGCTCTTTGGGGCTCGACATTGAAGCTTTGCTGTATGTCGTCCGAGGGGCTGATGAGATACTGCACACATATCAGATACACCAGCACGTATGTCACGAATCCCATGGCTCCCCACTCAAGTAGGGGCATAATGACAGAGGTCGCCAGCCCAATACGCTGATCGAGCGTCGTGGTGTTGCCGTGCGCATTTGCCCTCGGCGATCCGACTACGGCCGGTGCCATGACGGAGGGAGAGGTGACGGGACTCGAGGGCGAGATGACAGAACGCAACCGCTAGACGACGCACTCAAACGCGAGGCGACAGGACTCAAACGCGAGATCGAGGCGGCGAAAGACGCGCGACGTGAGGTCTGACAGCTGGTACACGATGCTTGGCAGGTCCGTGCATCGACCATCCGGCTGCTCTCGCCCAGCAACGTCACTGTTTATGATTGGCTTTCGACATTCAACATCAACACTACTCATCAGTTGCCTTTTACGGTAACCAACGAAGCTTCACCATGACAATGAGCATTAGAACAACCTCATTCTATGACTCTCCAGGCTCATCTCCTACCTCGAGCTCTGATACTGAGCCAAGTCCTGGAGGAATGGCCTGACTCGTGTACCCGCATCACCCCGCAGAGGCCCTCTGCTGACAGCCTTCCCTCACTCTTCTCCCCCGAGTCTTTTCAGCCTGACCTTTTTCCAATGAAAAAGAAATGAAATCGACAAAGCTTGTGGAGCACGGAATCGCTTGTCCGGCCACTCGATCATCATGATGAAGGTCACGATGGCCAAGTTGCTTTCTCGCTATACTTGTTCCACTCACCGGAAAGCCACAGCCTTGTGTAAACCTTCGCAGAGCCGCATTCTGATTACTGTTGTCGCAGATTTTAACCGGTATTGGAAGTATCCTGGCCCCCAGCTGAGCACTTTGTTCTACTTCCGGCGAGACATTTTGACACTGTTTGAGCATTCGGCATTTCCATGACGAAGAATGAGGCTTTCGTGCTATCGAACAAAAAAAGAGATGAGGCTCCGGGAGAGTATATATGTGCTGCGCCCTGGGGGGAAGCGTCCCACTGCTGCTCTCACCGCATTTCATCGTTCACACCGGCGGGCTACGACTTGGAGACAGCCTTGTGTATTAACATGAAGCGGGCTGTTGCCTTGGACCCAAGGCTCAATCAAGTTCGCCCAGGCATAGGCGGTAAGTTTGCTTCTATTCAGTACTCCCACACAGCCAGCTAACCCGGCGTAAGCTTAGCCATCGAATAGTCGCCTCCGATCATGCCTCGGTCGGCGCCTTTCACTGGTATCGCAGGCTTGCACTTCATACCCGAACGTCTAATAGCAAACCAGCGCGTCTGCTAAAGTTGACAAGGGATGATAGTCAAAAATCGGAGTTCGTTGTCGCAAGCAGCGATTCGCAGTCAGCTGCTCACCACTTGCATGCTTCAATGATGAACTTTGATTGCCAAGGAGAAAGGCTCCCCCTCAGCTGGCTTGAGATCCTGAGGCAATGACAGCTCGGCATTGGTTGAGTCAAGTACTTCCTGTTACACGATGGTTGTTCGAGTTGGGGGTGCTGCCGAGATAGGGCATACATCTCCGCCCCTGGCGATTGACCGATCGCACCATGCGTGGTAATTCCAGGCAGTCTCATTGATTTTTAGTCTACCACTCAATTTGCAGAATTGCATACGTTCTATTAGATGTCTTTGGCCTGTTCTATATCCACTTTCATTGTGTATTCGCGCCTGCTTATTTCGTAGTCCCTTTCTCCCGTTTGGACAGCAATCATTCTATATATGTGGAAACCATGCCACCGTCTTCTTTTAAAGCATCTCGATAAGTGGGTTACATCATTTTTGCCAGGAAAAAGCAACAGATATACTTTTAAGATTAGAGGGGTTTGTATGCCAGTACCGGAGCTGCAAGTCATCTTGTTTGCTGAACTGTAGTACCGATGTCCTTCTAGACTTTCAAACAATTTGCCAACCAAGCCCCGTTACCGGCTACCTTAGCGTGGTGTGATATCAGGCAAAGCAGGCGAATGCGTCGGTGAGCCAAAGAGACAACCCCCAGCATGATCGCCTCATTGGAAATCGTACGGGCACCAACCACACAGACATGTTCTGTCGGTCGTATCATATGTTCAGCCGAGATGACAGCGTTGTCTTCCCACCTATAACGTGTTTTAAGACACTACCTCTATTTCGGCAGGTAGCACAGTAGTCGGGATGTCTGCTGAACTGAGTCTTGTTGGCTGACTAGGGCTGTCGATATCCTCCACTCAGCCAGGGATGAGCTCAAAGTAGGTCCTCTACAGATCCACATTTCCACACCAAAACTGACTCACCGCCGAGCACTAAATTTGCGACATTGTGAATTGAGAAAGTTTCGTCTACGGACCTGGCCGATGGCGTGGGAGTCCTCTTGGTCCTTCGTCCTTCCTCTGCAATCTGACTGGTTATGCCTCACTTTCAAGTCAGGAATCCATATGCCTTATCGTCATTGCCACGGCTTTCTGCGCCTCGAGCCAGGCTTGTATGGCCGCCGTAATGCTGTCAATCTCCGAGCAAGGCATCGTAAAGGAGAAGTTGAAGTGGATGGAGCTCGAGGTCCTTCCAAGCAACGCAGATATAAACCCTAAGTAGCAGAACTCATATGGCCATATCAATCCATCCTCACTTCATAACTACTGCTTCCCTCAAACAACCATCATCTTTAAACAATCAATCAGCCATATTCGCAATGTCTGCTACTTCCGCGTTTTGCCATCATCAAGCCGAAGCAACTCCTCCCATGTGTTCAGAACAGAAAGGACGCAATCAGAGAGTCGATTCAGGAGCGAGTCACACCACTCGCCCTTCGGCCCCAGCTACACCACTACGTGTTGCGGAATTTGCACGACCGATCGGGGCTCTGTTTGGCGACGATGGAATTCGATACAATATGCCTCCGACCAATATGTCCCTAAACGACTGGCCAGGCCACAACAATGGACCGCGTCCTACCGACGGAGGAGAGTGTGTCTGGTTCTGCTCAAACTGCGGCGATGGCCCATACTCGACATGGCAGACCTCATGTATGAATTGCTATCATGGCAAGTGTAGTTCGTGCAGAGTAGAAGAAAAATGAACAACTGCCTGGCCACATCCCGCAACTTTCGCACGCCGCTTCAACACCAAGCCATCGAAAAGCCATCACGGTCAAGAGGCGCTATACTCTCTACCAGAAGACCGCAGCAGCCGACATACTCCCTGCCCTCTCAGTCTGGTTGAATATTCAGAGTTTCTCCATACTGCTCCTCCTTTGTCATTCATTTCCTTCAGGCGTTTTTGTTATCCCGCTTGCTTTCTTTCTTTGGAGGACATGATCCTTTGGTTCGCTCGCTCTGCTCTCCTATGTAAGCAATCTTGTGCATGGGAAGGCCTTGTTCCCGCATTTTAGCAAGCTTGCATGAGACGGCGCCGTGTCGCAATTGGCAAGATTTTTTTGGGGCATGCTTCGTGCAGATCACCTTTCCACAGAGGGTTTGCGTCTTTCTTTGGGTACCTAGAACACACAAATATCGGAAATTTCATTAACTATGCCATCTACTTCCAAGACTTTGCTCAATGTACCACTAGATGTGTCTCTTATCCGTCATTCATGCTAACTACCGTATGTGATGAGGTCTACAGAAGATCCGGCAAACCTGGAGATCTTCTGCAGCCACCTGCTGGGTTGAAATCTCCGTAGGATCTGCTCGCGTGTGATCCCAGGTACAAGAGACAATCCACACACCCTCAGGATTTTGGAGACGCAGGTCTTCCCAAAGTGGTGATATTGTGAATTGAAGCCCATATCCCGACGACTACACTTTTGCCATTGGATGAAGGACCACGAAATCCGGCGAGATACTTGTGAATTCTGCCTATCATCGTCCTTCAAACTACAAAACGCCTCGGAAGCTACGTAATTTTGGCCTAAGGACAAGGAGGACCTTTCTTGGCACAGCCACATGATCTTTTGGGTGGAGTCAAGCCGCCGAAAACGAAACCTAAGGAAATCTGTGACCGGCCTAGTTTTCCGCCGCGGTCTAGCCAGGCATTCGTTTTGCGTATGCCTTAGCAGAGGCTAAAGATGCCAGGCGTGCACTGCATTTGTTGCTTACCCACTGACCTCACCATCGTTGCGCCCTAAGATTTCCTTTTGTGTGCCCCTTCGCGCCCCTCATACCTCACCAATTGTATTGAAGGGCGTGCATACGGGACAGGCATGTTGTGCGATTACTCTGGTCCATAGAGGGGCAATTGAGGGACTTCAGTACCCTGCGGACGGGGCACTTTACGCCAGCATATCAAATGAAGCTGCTACAACTAGGAAAACGGAATCACGAGCAACTGCCTTACAAGGCGAAGGGGCAACCAAAATTGCTCCGCCACGATGTCAATTTTGTCGCAGTAAAAGGGACCTTGGTATGTGCAGTTATCCTTGCCCCTCGCTCCATAAGATGAAGGCCGTTGCCCCTCAATGATACACCTCATCCAGTATACCCGGCAAATACAAGTAACCCGCATGCGCACCTACTTGCTTGCCAAAGTTTTAAGTTCACTATCAGTTTAGAAATATCTCTCGTCCTCTATACTTCGGTATCATCTCCTCCTACAACCTCCTCCTCCAGCAACAACAAACCAGCCCATCAGTCAACAGTATGCCAGAAACTGTCTTCTGTTGCAACTGTAATGATGGCCCACTCAGCACTGCCGTGAACGCCGCATGTCCTCAGTGCCAGCACATTCTTGGTAGCTGCTGCTCGCCTGTGGACGATTCCACCGACGACAGATACACCACCAATACCGAATCCTTAGGCCAACGACCGCCACGCCAGCCAGAGTACCGCTGGAAATGCTGCTGGTGCGGCGACGACACCAACAACTACAAATTGAATTGTGGGTGTATCGGTTGCGGCAATCATTGGAGATGTAAAAATTGCACCGTGTATGCCGTCGGCAATAATCGGGGATGAGGAGAACTCAAGATCATGAGCAGGCCTGGCAGGAGAGGAATCAGAATGTAGGTGTCGCGTCTTGCACTTGAAGTCCTTGCTGACAGTGCTAGGTGATTAGATTGTTAGGGCGTTCCGGTCTTATCTGACTTTGTGCTTCTCTGAGGTTGGGTATACCCGTCATGTTGTATCATTTTCGTTACATATTTCAGTCGTTTAGAAGTTTGATAGTGGCTAGCCGCGTTTAGTGCTGCTGTCACTATGGGGCTTGTGTGGGGCCTTCCCTTCCCGTATGCATTTCATCTGAGGTATTTCATTTTCCATCCCCTCAAAGGTTGTTATCTGACGACTTTGATGGCTGTTTAAAGCCAGGGATGCCTCATGTCTTGTCTAGCGATGGTCACCTCACTTTTCGTGCGTTTAAGCGTTGCACTGCACGTAGATATCCCGGTGTATTTCTCGCCTCACGGACTGAGAGATGCACAAATACGATCCCCTGTATGTTTAGCTTTCACCGACCCTATGCGATGTCGCTGGCTCTGACTCAGATGCACTTGGTGGCAAGAAGACATACAATACCAATTTACCGCAATGGAGCGTACTGCGCCCTTCCAGAAGCCTGGAAAATGCCGTCATGACGGGCAGGGCCCAAATTGCCCTTGTATAGTATTTTGATATCCAAAGTAGAGCAAGGTGAGGTGTAACATTTCAGATACGAGGCGCACCGTCACGGCTGGCTGAAAGAATGTCTAAGACATCTGCAAGCCTCGCTACCATTTCTTTTGTTTCATAGTCGGCTAAATGGTCAACACCCCTGTATCAAAGCAGGATCAAGGTCTGAGACTGGCATCCTCCACGTGGTGGCGTGCTGATTAGGCGTGCAGCAAGGAGGAAATGCGCCTGGCCACGCTTAACAAAGGCTGCAAACAATTTCCGCGTCTAAATGATGTCCTAATTGTGGTGCATGACTTGTGAAGAGAAAAGAGCCTTGACGGTTGCGCAGAATTGCGCAGCAGAGGGACGTAGGGGACGAAAGGCGCACTTGCTGACTTCAGTCAGGTGGCGGACGGTATAGAGCCCCAGTCTCCAAGGCAACTACGTGTAACGATTCTAAAGCTGAGGGCATAGCCATCTCTAGTTGCAAAAGGCTATCCTGGCTTTGGTGCCGTCCAATGTGGCCGGAAAGCCATACTTTGAGTTCACCAGAATTTGAAGTGAAGGCTTGAGGTTGATACAAGCCCTGGTAATCACCCGCAGCGCCTCTCAGGGCTGCACCATGTACCCCGGAGTTTGATCGGAAATTATTCCCAGTCAAGAGATAGATGGCGCGTGTTTTAGATGAATGTGCATGGGGCATGGCTGTGCAATTGCAGCGATATTGGAGGCGTGTTAGATCCTTTAAGCGGAGATGGGTGCCTGGGCAGTCATTTGCTGATGCCTTACGCTCCAGGATAGGCCAAGCGCAATCCGTCACGTGGGTGTTTTCCTTTGACGAATGACGACGACCGCAAAGCATACAGAGTGTGAAAGCGTGCGTACATCGTATGGTGAAAATCGAGGTGAAAAATTGCTATTGCCTATTGTCGAAGTCAGTGGCTCAGCAGGTTCAACTTTCCGAATTTTGTTAGAATTCAAACGCTGTCGATCGGTGTGCCGTCGCTTCCAGCTCACCTCTCAGCCTCCTTCGCAACCAGATCCGAATACTTTGTCTACTACATTAATATGCGTCTACGACCGGGAACGACCATGGTATTTGCTAACAACTTAGCCAGCAAATTGTCAAGTACCTTTTCCCCCCATATTGCAAGGTGCCTCGCGCACAGGCATATTCCGATTGGACTCCAACAAGAATCAGAGCAACTATCCCCATTCCTTGAACTCAGGCTTGCCTACACAGTATCGAGCCCTTATTTTCTCCAAACATTTCAAGCAAGGGTATTCGGTGGGATCTTCCAATGAGCACGACAATGGGCTTCACATGGCGCTTGCCTGATTGGGCCGGACATGCTTGTGCTAGCCCCTCCATGAATCCAGAACCTTTCAGCCTCCATCCTGTCCGTATGCCGATTCCGCTGCATCCGCATCCGCCTCCACCTCCGGAGGTGCTTTGTGCGATTGAAACATGCATTGTGTATAACAATCAACATCGCGTTTGGTCTCCGTAACGTTTGGCGGCTTTCCTTTGATGAAGTGTACTTTGCAGCCCACCTCGACTGCAGAGAGTGCTATCTGTAATAATTAGTTTCTGCAGACCGGCAGCCCAGCCCGGTATTTCACGCAATTACGGCAAGGAGCCCGAGTGTGCAAGCATTTTGGCATTCGTCAGCCAACCCAAGCTGGTAATACAGAGCGGGGTATCATTCCGGTCCGCGTTGTTTTTAGAGCCCTTCCTTTTGCTTCGAGAAGGCTGCCACGCTGGACCTGCATATTGTCTTTCCACATTTCTTCCATGCGTTGCAAATTGTTGCACACAAGCCCTTCACATACCACATATTTGCTCGAATCCTACCGCCATACTCATGACTGCTGCCGTAGCGAATCAATCTTTACCTCGGCCCCGGCCTCGTCAACTGTACAGTTATGTGGCTCAACCGCAACTCTACAGTGATGATCATCATTCGGATCGGCAGAATACGCCAGAAGGGCCAATTTCCATTGCTTTTACAAGGTCCAGCCGACGCAGTATCCACACGAACAATGACCTCGTGAAGGGAGTGGTACATTGCAAAGCACGAATGCAAATCAAGCGCGTTACAGTTAAATTCATTGGCCGGACTACTTGCCGCATCTTCAACGAACGTAATCCCGCTAATCAACATATTGCCGAGACCGATCTATTTTATCATGAAAAGGTGCTCTCTCGGACCGAAACACCAAGCTCAAGTTGTCCTTCTGGAAGAGTGGAGTATCCCTTCGAGTTCCGGTTCCCAGAGTTTGTGGAAAACAGCCCAAAACTGCAGAATGGTGCACCATTCAAGCCAGATGAGCTCTTTGAGCACGAACAGGGCCATTCCCTCCCACCCTCACTGTGGTGGAATGAAAGCACAATCCGGAACGAATACTTCCTCGAAGCAGAGTTTTGTACTGAACAGACATCCTTTACCTTGAACCCTGTTGTCGTACATCAATTACGCTTCAGTCCTTCAGTCCCGGAACAAAGCCTCCCACAATCTATGCCTCTTCTATCAGCGCCACCGCTACGCTTGGAGCGTAAGTCAAGACCATCAACTCCAGAACCATTCCAAGAGAGACGTGGACCACTGAAAAGGATTAAGACCGGTTTTCGAGGAGGAGATAAGACTGAAGAAATCTCATCAACATCATTACTTGTACTAAGTGTACCTTCTCAATATCGCGTTGGATCCAAGAGCACGCTCAGGCTGTCCTTACAGGCGACTCTTAGCGAGGGCAATTTGCAGCCTGCTCCTGTTTTCCTCCGCGGCATTCGAGCCCAAGCGACTGCACATATTAATTATCGCATCCCAGCGTCCTCTGCATCAAATGGAGAAATCCGAAGAGACAGCAACGAGAAGTTTGATCTCTTCAACCAACGATACAGCAAACCTGGAATCGAGATCACCGAGGACACGACTCTAGACGGCTTTGAGATCAACAACATCGTGCCGCCAACGTTCAAGACATACGGGGTGGCTGTCAACTATAGTGTGAAATACGACCTGTTACTCGAGTGTGGGGGTAAAGAATCGGAACATGAAGTGGAAATGAAGGATGTGCTTGTTGAGCCGATGACGAGACCAGGAGGCCACCTCGGTCCTCCAGCAGAGCCACCGCCTCCACGAGTGTCTATTGAGAGTGTCATTGTAGAGGGTTTGCTGGGCTCAAGAGGAGCGAACGGACGTGTAGTATTAGAAGACCCACCGCCATACTACACATAACAGGTGTCTAGTGATCATAAAGAAGAGCAAGCACTTTCGAAATTTTGGCCTGGCCCAGGATATCAGTTTCTGTCCTCGACCAAATACAACCGATTGTTTGCTGCCAACCTTGCAGACAGCCCATATGAAGACCACGTCAATGACCAGCATCATGATACGTACACAATCAGCATAGCAACACGCAAATGAAGTAGCACATTACTTCCCTTCTAGCATTTAAGAAGCATCGCTTTCCTATTTAAGACACTCTCCTCTGCGCACACACACATCCACTCTGTCCTCTAATTACATACATCCCTAATCCCAAACCCTTCCAAGCAACCGCTCTCATGCCACATCAGGCATCGCCAGGACTCTACGTATGCCCCTGCGGGCGAAGTAACGGTTTGTGGCTCGTCGTTGGCTCGGGAGTCGCATGTAAAATGTGTGGCTGGACGTGGGAGATGTATCAAGCTGTACAGGAAGCCGAAGAACGACGACGGCAGAGGGAGCGAGAGGAGCGAGAGAAGAGACGACGATGAATTTGATGATGAATTTATGGTGTTGGAATTATAGATTGGATGGAAGATATGGATATCTGTACATAGTTTCAACAAAGGCGCGGCAAAAGGCTTCTGAACGTATTGATTTTTTACCACTGTGCATGAACCAGTCTCTCCATTCCTACACTTCGTGTACAAAGGGCATCCCCAAATCGAAAACAATGATATCATGACAACAAAGAAACATTCTTAAACATATACATCATGCCGTCACCCGTTCAAGGCTTCACACATGCGACCAAAAGTCTCTCGTAATCACCCCTTGTCTCGCCTTCTATCCGCTTCACGAGATCCTTCTTGTACAGCCTCTTATACTCAGCGCTAACAGCATTCATGAAATTGCGGTCCCAGTGGCAGCGAACCACTCGCTGTACGAGCAATTCGTCCTTGGTGCCCATACCCGCCATTGACTCTTCCAAACGAACAGCCTCGGCTTCCGCACGGTTCTTAGCTCGGTGGACAAGCAGGCGTAGTGCATCTTCCATATGGCCTGAGAATGAAGATTTGAGCGCGCCGTCGAGCGGCTTTCGGAAGCGTTGCTCGTAGGCCTGAGAGATGGCTTTGAGCTGCGCGTCGTTCTTACTTGTGAGGATCTGGCAGACTTGTACTGCGTTCTTGCCAACGAAGCCACCCAAGCTATTCTGAAGTTCTGTGACCGCTTGCTCGATTTCTTGAGGATTTACGGGGTATGAATCCTCATTCCGTCGACCAGAGATGATCATCATGTACATTTGTTCGGTTGCGGCGCTCAAATCGCCTCGGAGGTCGCTCTCAAGGGACTTATTGAACGATTTTTGGTATTGGGCCTTGATTGCGGCAATGTCGGCATTACTTCGTCCGATCAGGATGTCGTCCAAAATGACCTCTTTTGTTCCCATACCCTTCATGGCTTCCATGAGGTTATGAACATCAGACATCAAGGGTCCTCGAGCAATCTCAACTAGACCTTGTTTGAAGTAACCACTCGTCTCCTTCTCAAGGTCTTTTACCATGTTCTTCATTAGTCGCTGGTCGTACGCAGTGCGGATAGTGTTGATCTGAATAGGGTCCTTCTTGGACAGAATCGCGATGAGAGCTTTCTCGTCTGTCCCAAATCCCTTCATAGCCTTGTTGATGCCCTCAACGTCTTTACTGACGTCGATGTTGGCCGTCTGTTGTGGCCCGTAACCAAGCGAGGGCTGTGTTGGCGGGCCGCCGAAACCACCTTGTTGGGGTGGAGGCTGATGCTGTCCTGGCGGCGGCGCGCCATACTGGCCTTGGGGTGGAGGGGCTCCGTATTGCCCTTGTGGGGGAGGCGCGCCATATTGTCCTGGAGGAGGTGCGCCGTACTGTCCCTGTGGAGGCGGGGCCCCGTAGCCCTGTTGTGGTGGAGGTGCTCCGTATTGACCTGGGGGAGGTGCTCCATACTGCCCAGGAGGAGGCTGCTGGTACTGCCCAGGAGGGGGAGCGCCATAGCCTTGTTGTGGTGGAGGGGCGCCGTACTGGCCCTGAGGAGGAGGAGCACCGTACTGATTCGGTGGGGGCCCGCCGTATTGGCCTTGAGGTGGCGGTTGACCCCAACCTTGCTGTGGGGGAGGGGCGCCGTACTGGCCTTGAGGAGGATACTGTTGATTCTGCATTGGCTGTTGGTAGTAACCTTGCTGTGGAGGTTGCTGCCCGTATCCTTGAGGCGGGGCTTCTGGAAGATATTAGTACAAAGTACATTCAGCTGCCAAGTGAGTTGGCAACATGAACGATGCAGGGCCTTGCAGCTATGAAGCAAGGAACTAACGACTTACGGCCCTGATACGGTGGTTGCTGGTAGCCACCTGGTTGGTTGTAATGCGACATTCTTGTTCCTATGTCGGTTCCCTGCAATGTACTGGGATGTCAGAGCTGTCAGGGGAGTAGCGACAAGCTCTAGAGTGTGGCTTTGCGTCGGCGCGCAACGTTATGCAGGCAACTGGTGTCGAGGAAGTAAGGAGAGAGTGAGAATCGGTTGCCTTCTACGAAAGACTCTTAAACGCCAGGTACAACCGAGCGAAGGGCTATGCGTGATTGTATTGAGGCGCAGGGCTCAGTAAGACTCAGCCCCGCCATGGTGGGGTCCGTGTATGACGGAATTTGCTCGGAGCCAAGGCCCCGGTGGTTGGTTGACGCTGTGATTCGACAAGATGAGTGGTTCTGTGATTACTAGCAGGGACGACAGTCGCGGGGGCCTGCCATGTGCCATGTGCGCTGGGCATTGTTAGGCAGCTATTCTGCAGCCGCGTGAGGCTGGCTGTGGCTTAGGCCGAGACTGAGGCGATGCGATCTACAACAAAGTGCATTATCACATTCGAATGTGTTTTATAACGAGTGGAACGAGGACACTGCCTTCGGTGTAATGTCATATCACTGACAATCACAGGCGTACAGAGATATTAATTTCTGCATGTTCTGCTTGTATGTTGAGCCAGCTCGTATTCTGTTGCTTTTGAAGATTGGTATTAGTACTCATCTCATCTCGCGTAACAGGGTCCACAATTGCCAATCCAATCTTCATAGTAGAATAGACTTGTTGTAGCGAGTAGAGTCAAGCCGATTAACGCAATGAGGCACCATGGTCTGCCCCATGGACACAATCTTCGAAGCAGTCGAAGCCAAAGGTCATGTAGCTCAGGTCCTGCGGCGTCGGCCATCGTTCCCAGCTCACGCCTCATTTTGATAAGTTTCAGCTTCTATCAGTCAAAATTCGGTGACTGGAAAAGCTTTGGCTGAAAAAGTCAGTTCAGTATAAGCTTCGATACTTCCCTAGCAAACATTCGTTGGAAGCATTTGAGCCTCGCTTACCTCGCCCTTCATCTCTCCCGGAACTATCGGCAGCTCACTACTTGCTACCCACCAACGGCAACTTCTCCTCGCACACCCACCGGTTTGCGCTAGAGCACTAACACCAGGCACCCCAACGTTCACTACCACCAAAAGAGCCCGCGGTGTGCCCCTCTGCCAAGACCCTGACATCATAGTTGGACTTTTATGCGTTTGCCCCTCATGTTTTCGCCGCTCAACCCTACCCATCGTGCGTCGCAAGAGCGCCTTGGCGGCCCAAACACATTAGGATGGATTTACTGATTGGTGAACGTCATGGTTCGCCGATTTATTGCGCATGAAGACGGCTTAGCACGCTCATGTGCGACTGAACGAGTTCGGACAGAATGTGGTCCGGTGTGCGCCTTGCGATTAGTATATACGCAAGCGCCGAGTAGCTAGAAGAGCCTCGAATATTGATTTCAAAGTCGACATCTTGACACATTTGCGGTTGAACATTAAACCTTACAACTGCAGACACACTTTTCGAACGCAAATTACCCATAGCACTCCCATCCTGCGAGAAGACGCACATATCAGCAGCCGCATACGACATACTGCCTGGCGATCACCAAAACAGGGCAACAGCTTCGACACTCCAATCCTCAGCCTGGGAGGCTCTCACAATTGACATAAAGTGAACTCGGGCGAAACAACACCAGACAATCGATCCCAACCACCACAAAACCATAACATGTCGTCCTTGGACTCAAACAAGTCGGGATATCTACACCCGCACTACCAACAACAACCACCCTACCCAACAACCCCGGCGCCCACTTCGCAGCACCAGCAATCGCCCTTTTACCCATCCCAGCCCTTGCAGCAACAGCCGACATCGCAGCCAGGCGGGATGCCCATGATGCCTCCGCAGCACCGGGACCGCCGCTCATCATCATTTTCTCGCCAACGGCCCGAGCACCTCCAATCCATGGCGATTCCCATCCGGCAACCCAACCCGACCGACTACTACCAAAACCAGCGCACGCCGCCGTCCTCGTACCCGCCTCAGCCACCGGTCTATGCGCAGCCCATGCCCGTGTACGCACGCAGCGCCTCGCATTCATCGCACCACAGCCACCACTCGCAACATCTCCACGACCCGCACGCCTTCGCCGACGGCGAGGACAAGTACGAGGCCAGATATGACGGCCCGAACTACGGGCCCATTGACGAGGAGACGGAGCGTGAGTACGAGCGCAGGTATGCAAGGGAGAAGAGGGCAGACCGCGATTTGGAGACGAGGCCGACCCTCGGCGGCAGCTTGATGAGCATGGTGGGCAAGGTTGGACGTGCTTTTTCCAGTGACAGACGATGATGGTGATTTGAGTGGTACAAATCATTAGTACAGGAGATGCGTCTTGTATTGATACATATGGGCGCTGGACGCCGGGTTTGGGGGTGGAGTTTGTATGACAGTTACGATAGATACCCTCCTTGTATTTTCTAGTGCACATATACCTTTTTTCCACTAGATCAATGTTTCAAAAAAACCTACATCGTATACGTTGAGCCTCATGTCATTTATCAAAAGACGTCACACTCGCTGCAGGTGATTAGAATCTCAATCTTTGTTCCAACAAACAGCACAAGTCAGGTACAAGTCTTTATTAGTAGTCAAGTGCTTTTGTCTATATGATACTCTCGCTTTCATATATCTATATGCTTACAAAAGAAACCCCCAAAAAAATGCCTTCAAACACGTCTCCAAACGCCCGCTGGGTTTGGTATACGATTGCGCCGAAAGAAAATGTATCCGATTCAGACTCAAACTTCAGCGCTTGAAGTTGAGTTCCAGAGGCGTGCAGTAGGAATAAACGCCATGCCCGCCAATCTGCAAAACTTTTGTCCCTCCACGTACTGTGTCCCACCTCCAAAGTCTTGTCCACAGCATCCTGAACTTTAATGTGGACTTGTGTAGGCTCACCGCCACCAACCCGACAATAGCAGATTATCGTACCACCATGTTCGCTCAGTATGTGAGCAATCAAGCCCGTGTGTTCCCCCATATTGCACCCAGTGCACCCAACCCAGTTTTGTGGTACGTAGCAGTCCACCATTCATCCTTGTCCATTTCTCGGCTGCCTAGTTTATGCGTCTAGCGCAATCAGAGTGTGAAGTCCCTATACGGACTTTTCCGTAGCAGGTAATGTGCCGTGGCTACGTTCAAGCAAAGATCTCGCCGACATGACGCTCCTTTTCAGGTTTCCAGCTACCTGTTGCTAGTCAGTATTGGGGAACAAGGACTCGAGATTGGCGTAATGCAGGACATGTGGAATAACGTACCTTCAAAGTTGTGCTTTACGAAAGCCATTGGGTCATCTGGCTCGCCTGCGCCCATGGTCTTGATTCCTGGGCTGAAGCTCGTAATGGGCAGGACGATGACATCGCCAACCTTTTTCGGTGCCTTCATGCCGGTGAAGTTTTCCCAGGTGATGTTGCCCTTGCTAGTGCTCATATCAAAGTAGTCGGGGTTGTTGAAGAAGGCAAAGATGCTGTCGGTCCAAACGGCTGGGCCGGTGAATTCGACAATGCCCTTGTGGTCCTTGGTGAGGGTGCCAGCGTCCTTGCGCTTCAGCGTCTCTTGGGTGATGTTTGCGACGACGTCGACGAGGACGGGGTGGCCAGGCTTAGACTGGATGGTCCATTGGCAGAACTGGATGCGGCGAGAGTACCATTCAGCCCAGTCTGCACGATCGGGGTCGGCCTCGATGCCAATGACCATGCCGTAGGAATTGGCAGGGACATCGTTGGGAATCCAGTCTGCAGCGCTCTTCAAGGCCGAGGTGTCAATGTCGGAGTAGATGCCGCCACGGGCGAGCAGAATGAGGTAACGGAAGAAGTCGGCCTTGAGGACGGGGAGC
Source organism: Pseudopyrenochaeta lycopersici (assembly GCA_003313425.1). Taxonomy (NCBI): domain Eukaryota; kingdom Fungi; phylum Ascomycota; class Dothideomycetes; order Pleosporales; family Pseudopyrenochaetaceae; genus Pseudopyrenochaeta; species Pseudopyrenochaeta lycopersici. Next base: position 2,404,448 of record NHZP01000001.1, on the reverse strand, counting down.
GGAAGCGAATTGTATGCTTCCAGCACCTCGGGCACAGACGCGTAGAGATGCCGGATGAGGTGCACGGCGACGTTGTCGGTGATGACCTCGTGGACGAAGGACGGGTGGTGGATGGACCAGCTGGCCTCTGGCTCACGGAATATGTCTTGGAACTCGCCCTGGGCGGGCGTGTACTTCCACGTCTGCCAGATGTATGCCGGCGTCTTTGTGTCGACGTCGTAGGGGAACTGGTACTCGAGCTGCTCTCTCAGGGGCTTCTTGCGCAAATCGTCCTGGCTCAGCTGGATCTGCATCTTGGGCTTCTTGGGCGAGACGTCGGGCGTATTGAAGGCCTTGTCCGTCTTCTCTGCCTGCTTTGCGTCTTCCTTGGGCGATTCCTGGCCCGGGTTCACCCAGGCGGTCGGCCGGGGCAGGTCGTTGGCATTGCGGAAGGTCGGGGCTGTGTTGGTCGAGTGCTGCGACTTGAAGAGGAAGAAGAGCGTGAGACAGGCGAGCGAAAGCACCAGGGCCTTCTTGAAGGTGAGCATGGTGGGCAGGCGCTGGCCAGGTGGCGGCGCGCTCCAGGTGCAGGGCGAGGAATGGGGAATGCGAGGCTTCGTCGACGGCTCGAAGGGCGAGGGCACAAGGTGCAACGCGCAATGGGCGTAGGGAGGCAATATAGGGTATCACGACAAACGCCCTTGCCGGCTGTTCAGGGTGCAGGTCGTGTTCGCTCCTTCGGGAAAATGTTGACTTTATCTCACCCCCCGGAACCGGCTAGCTGCTTCTGGCGAGGCGGATGCTGTGGTGGAGATTGGGGCTGGTGCGCAATTGGGATGCCAGAGAATGCGGAGAGCAGAGACGCGGACACGGCGTAGGTACACACAAACACGAAAAGAAAGAGCACTGCTCGCTGGCGGGAATGCTGGGCGCAGCGGGCGTTGGGTCTTTTTGAAGGGTTGCGCTCACAGCCGCAGGGATGGCCGAGTTTCAGGACATGGGGCCACGCTAAAGGGCTTAGCGTGCCTGTCGTCCCTGTCGTCCCATGGAAAAAAGGTCCCCACTGCTGCTGGCCAAGCTTGTCACCAAAGGGAGTTCGCCCGCACCACCATTCACTACTTGCCTCTTCCTTACCACGTCCGCTGATCCTTCAATTTATTCATCACTACCTTCGCACCGCGGGCTAGTTTGCCCGACCATGACGAGTCCGTATCTCAGCTAATCGTGACCACGTTCAGCGCCTATCCCAGCTGAGAAGCCCCCCCAGCATGCAATCCCATCTTGACCCAGCGCCACCAGAACATCATGTCGCTAGCATTCTTCATGCCATCCGTGCTTTCTAATCACCCTCTATCCAAGCTTTGATTGCTGCTGCACTTGCTCATCTCATCGGCCCAAGAAACGTTTCTTGGACTGTTACACCTCCCTGTTCCCCTTAGTAGATCGTTCACGGCGAGGCCACATCAACCACGACGCCGCGCGGCTCGGGCTCGGAAGGCTGATGTGAAACGACGTTGCCTGCTGCTTGTGGCATAGCCTTCCCGGCCACATGTCGCAATTTTTAGCACCACTTGCAACTTGCCTCCGACCAACTCGGGACTTGTCGCATGCCTGTTGGTTGGAGCGCTGCACTGCCTGCATACAAATATACTGATAGCTGCGCCTGCACACGAAACGCTAACACCGGTTGCGATGGAAACACTCCCCAAAAACTGCACGATTCGCTCTGGATCGCGGACACTTGCCCGCACGCTTGTGCACACAGCTTCGTCACTGGTGGAGAAAGACGAAGAAGACACATGTTGCATTATCGCAGAACACGCCTGCCAGATACCGGTATGCTGACTGCTCGTGTCAACGTCGTCATGAAGCCACACCACACACTCCGGTCCCGCTGGTTCCGCTACCGCGCGTTGTGTCAAACTAGCTTTCAGACCGTCTTCTCGAAGGCATGGCGGTTACAGCCCTGGCCTTCCGTTGTTGTGCCGCCCACAATGCCTTGAACACCACCTGTCAGAGCCTACATCATGCAAACACTTTTGACCGCACTGCTCCATGGTAATCTGAAATACCGTCGCACCCGTCAGCAAGGACACGATCGACACTCGCAATAGACCCTAACACAGATACATTGCGCAGCCGTTCATTAACTCGGCTGATGTTGTTGCGAAGGCTCCACAACCCTGCGGTTTACCAGGTTTCGCATCGTTTATCGTGCAGGAACCGCTTCTGGCAATCGGACCGTCGGTGCTTTGCATCAGTGCGTAGTAGCATCTCAACAAAGTTCCCAAACTGTTATTGGCATCCTATCCATGATAAACGTCATCTTGCAAACCATTTAGAAGTAATTAGCACCTCACACACGCACTCAAATCAGCGAGCATCATCCCAACTACTTTGTGAATGTTGGAATAGAGAGAAATTTTTCATTATCATTCTCATACGCGTGTGAAAAGATGGCCTCAAAAGAGACTTTTGTCCATTGTTTGAACCTCACACCAGCCTTCCCATATCATACCACCAAGCAAAAACCTCCTCTCTCTCCTCCCTCACTCCTCATCACCATCAGTCATTTTTGCCTTTCTGCATTACTCGACGCGTCGCGTCCCTTATTGTTGAGTCTCCGCCAATGTTCTTGTCATCACATCCCGTCGCAGCCCTAGTTTCAAGGTTCGCCAGGCGGCATGTCCGGGGTTACCGCTCGCCATCTGCCGCCCCAAGCCCTTTCTCACCCCCGTAATGAATGGCTGTTTCGGAAATTTACCATCAACCCAGACGCTGGACATTATTCCTCTGTTTCTTCTCGGCTCTACTTGCCGGCCACTATTGAAATTACCAGATGTGACGTAATTTCCTTTTTTTTTTCTTGTGAAGATGTCTGTTCTTGTGCGTACATGGTTTGCACCGAACCTGAGTCCTGAGCTTGATGACATTGTTATGATGGTTCTAACAAGCCAAAATTGATACCTTTTTCCCCAAAGGTGTATCAGTTGAGATTTTGCGCGTGAGGCTCGTGATTGTACAACATATTGTTGTATCTTCGACTAAGCAGCTGCCACGCTGCTATGGCTACCTGCGCTTCCTCTGCCAGACTCTTGCAGCGTCACGACACCTTCTCGCCAGTAGCAGAACCCCATCCATAGTCAACCGTACACCACGCCCCCTCCCCACCCTTCCTAATCCCATGGATCTCCTGCCCAACAACCCTTGCCATCTTTTCTCGCTGCACCCATTCGGCAACGGCATGTCCCGTCTCCTGACCGTTCAACTTCCACCCTACATCCTCCTTGTGCTTGTTTTCCCGCAACCAGCGCATCAATTGCACCGGTACAATGCCCGCAGGCATGTTCTGTAAGCTCTGTTGATCAGACGGTATCCAGCCCTGAAAGACGTTCATATACACAATGCGCCGCCAAGCATCATTCCAGTCTGGACCCGGTGATGTCGAGTGCATTTGCCAGACTTCTGACTCGTGACTGTCAGGCGCGGGAGACGTTGGAAGGAATACTGACCGCCAGGTGAGGGCTTTGAGCCAGTTGCAGCCCTCGAGGTCGAGCCACTGGAGTGAGTATGTATTGACAGAGAAGCGCCGTAAGATGTTGGCGGCCTCGTGCCAGTCGTCATCGAGGTCGGAGTAGAAGTGCGAACCGCCTAGGGCGACGCTTGTATGGTTCGACACCATGGATGTGGTATTAGCGTTAGGAGTGGTCGAAGGTCGGGGCCAGTATGCGAGCGAGAGGTGCGTGATTTTGCTCAGGTGTGGTGAAATCCGCAGTAGGGCAGGCCATGATGCCCATGGTCCTGGGTGAGCCAGCGAAAGTCTACTGAGGTTGGTGAAGTGCGGTATTTGAAGTTTCGCTGCCAGGACTGGTTGAGCGATTGCTGTCTCCTCCACGACTTCCTCCCAAGATTCGGCGACTGCTGCGGCTACGTTGTGTTTTGCTTTGCTGGGATTTACATCTCTTGTATCGAGCTTCTCGAAGTCCTGCACCAATGAAGTGACTGGATGCTTGAGGCACTTGCCTAGCTCGCTTATCGTGAAGTGCTCATTCAGGAGTCCTGTCAAGTCGAGAAATCGTACCTCGTCCCAGCTAAGAGTGCCTGTGCCTTCATCATTCTGAAACAGAATCTTGAACGAGTTGAAGTCCAGACATCCGCTATTGCCATATATGGTGAGATAGCTCAGCAAGTCTTCTTTGAGCGATATCGGTAGGGAAGATATATAGTGTTGCTCGTATTCCGATAGTTCTACCCAATGAGTCGCGAACGTTCGTAGGCATTGATGTACGAGACTTCTTGGTGGGGGTAGACGCTGCGTATAGAGTAAGAAGCCTGAACAGGAATAATTAAGCCCGAGGACACGTGCAGGGTTCAATGAGAAATACAGGAGAATCGTACCTTGAAGTCTTCGTCCGTCACCCTCGCCAGCATGCCAAATCTTGAGGATACATACTCGGCGCCCGAGTGCTTTCTTCCCCGCATATGCGCCGGCGCATATCGACTTCTCTGCATCCAGCTGCTCGGTGCGGCAGGTCCCGGTGGCGGCCTTGCGCCGCCCATGACCCTCCGAGTCCGCATGCCAGCCTTTGGTTTGGGAGCATTAACTTCGGGTATGTGTAGGATGCGCCTTAGATCTGGCGGGACGGTACGGTTGCTTACTGCCGCAGTCATCTCATTTCTTTGTTCCGGCGTTGCTCGTGGTGCCTGTTCACGACGAAGCTGTTGTATGCGCTGGGTTACTGTTTGGGGTTCGGACGGGCCGGAGGGTGTCGCGGAGCGCGAGCTTTGTAACGAAGGGTGAACATAAGACGGTTTTGTTTGCGCATAAGAGGGCGCATGTTTCTTGGGCATGATAATGCACCAACTTTCGTGAATCGTTACGTGACCGGACTCGAGATGCGGCCGTTGGTACTACCCTATATGAGCGATGCCACTGGTAAGCGAGGTGATCAAGCCAGGTGAGTCAACGCTATCTGACTCAGGTGGGCAGAAGCTGCTCGGGCTGTGTAGAAATATGAGTCAATTTATGGAAAGCCCCTACGAGCGTTGGTGTCCAAAAATCCACTCGAGATGAGGCTGGTTCGTCTGCTCAACCTTCAATGTTCGGTATGACGCCATTTGCCGTAGCGCACTTGACAAGCCGCGCGCTGCCACGTGATTCATCATCTCCACATACTTTGAGACACAAGTGCTTTGTGAGGCGGACCGAAGAGGTAGTCGTGACTGGCTGCTTGTATTTGACTCCCTAGTCCTGCATACTTCCAGGTCTGCTGTATTGACGTCTCTGACAGTCAGACCCACGACGCAAGGGAGCGCATAATGGTGTTCAAGCCCACTCTAAAAGAACGCTTACTCAATGATTTTCATGCGCTGCCACATTGGAATCTCTTTCTTCACTATCTACTCCCAACGAACTTATGTACTTTGTGGAAATTTTGTTTGTTCTAATACCAATATTCAGAATTGCCTTCTTCTTTACTTGACGTTGGGCCACGTGCTCCTCGAACCGAGCAACTTGGGTTACTCAGAATGAAAGGAACATTGAGAAATTGAACAGACATCACTGGCTGCACTACGCTTCGAGCCATAGACATGATAATGAACGTGCTGGCCCCTAAGGGGGATTTCGACTCCTGGCTGACGCTGTCCCAAGCAAGAAAACTCGGTCTCGGACATGTCGACTTCTGCCAGTGTATATTCTTTTCGTTCGTTTGCTCACTTTGTCTTTTTGTCAATGTCTCTGATCTTGTGGTTCTCCACGCGCATCCACTCTTTGTCTCCTGAGTTCAAATTACCAAGGATGAAGGAGCTCGTGATTAGTCACGGCTAACTACATCCTTGTCGTTAATTTTAACATCGTTTAGCCACTGCTTCCCTCAACGGGCCTGAACCGTCGTTAGGCCGGCCGCCAGGTCATGGGTATGCTGGCTCCTGTCTTTTTCTCTACCTTCGCGATTTCCATCCGATGTCATGATCACTCCTAGAACGCTGCTTCCCCTTTCTGTTATCGTTGTCTGCGTTGCGATGCTTTATGATACCCCTGAATAGCGTTCACGCTCCAGTCCACTATGTTCTTGTCTGCGCGCCTCGTAACAGCCATTGCCATCTTCGTGGCGCTTTCATTCCTTTATACGATCAACTCGGTATCCGCGCGCGACCCGACATCCTTATTCTTCAACCCGCGAAAAGGCTACGCGCCGCGATACTCTGCAATCAGACGACAGCAGGCCGACGATTTCATATCGTCATATAATCCAGCCAACGTGGTCAAAGCTGGCGATGAAAAGAAGAGGAAACTATGTGTTGGGATACCATCTTTCAAGCGCGAGGCTGCGCAATACTTGCCGGAAACAGTTGGATCCTTGTTAGATGGATTGACTCCGGAGGAGAGACAGGAGATATATTTCATCGTGTTCCTTCCACACTCGAACCCTGCGGTACACCCAGCGTACGGCGAAGCCTGGCTATCAGGGCTTGTGGATGAGGTCACAACATACGAATTTGGCAAGGACCGAATGCAGTATATCGTGAACATGGAAGCAAAAGGCGGGAATTTTATCGAAAAGGGCTTGTTCGACTACTCATACCTCTTAACCAAATGCGCCGAGCAGTTCACGCCATACATTGCAATCTTCGAGGACGATACGGTTGCCATAGATGGGTGGTATCATCGCACAATCGCCGCAATCCATGATGCAGAGCAACAAGCGGCACTCCGGCGCTCAAAGCCCGACTTCCTCTACTTGCGCCTATTCTACACAGAAGAATTCCTAGGCTGGAACTCCGAAGACTGGAAGACCTACCTCTTCAACTCGATCCTTGTAGCCGCCATACCCACCATCGCAATCCTCCTAATACGCTTCACGAAACCGACAACACGCCTTTCCCTTGCCTTGATGACCCCGCGCACCTTCCTCTCCATGTACGCCCTCCTTGCAGTCGTTATACTCTCGTTCTTCTTTCTCGGCCGCATAACCGTGCTCCCTCTTCCGCACGGCGTACACGAAATGTCACAATTCGGATGCTGCTCTCAAGCCTTCGTATTCCCCAACACCAAAGCGCTCGAACTCGTTGCCTATTTTAAAGAGCGGCCCCTCGGTTACATGGACGTCTTGACCGAAGATTTTGCAAATGAGCGGGGCGAGTTGCGATACGCGGTCACACCGCCATTGGTCCAGCATGTGGGCCGGAAGAGTAGTAAGGGGGATGATTACGGGCCGATGAGTAAATGGGGACGGAGCGTTGCAGAGAAGATTTGGAGCTTTGGGTATGAGGCATGGGACTGGAAGGTTTTGAAGAAGGAGCATGAAGAAGTCAGTAGGCTGAGAAGTCAGTTAGCCCAGGATTTGAAGGCGCCGTGAAGGGTCTAATCTATGAAACTTAATGACGGATGAAGTATGATCGATCTACCAAGATGTCTTAATTGCCACGAACTTCTACAATGACTTTCTAATGCCGCGAGCCTGTGAAGAAACTGTCATCATGCCCATGGAAAAGCATCTCCAATTTGTGATGAGCTGCCACTCCGAGACAAGGAGCATCCGAGCTGATGTTCCGGTTTTGTCTGCTGTCGTCTGCCCGTCAATCCTTCCAATACCATGGACTGAAAAATAGTGGCGCAGTTTGAATCCTACTTTATTCGTCAAAGACTTGCGCAACCGAAGATAACGGAGCTGCTGACAGACACCGACCCTCTCGTGCATCGTAGACCATCACATTTCTTGTGAGGTCGCACTCCTGTGTCTTTTGGCAGACGAAAGCTTGAGCAGGATGGTCGCACAATCAAAATGGAGATGAACATCGGATTTGAATTGGCTTATCCCTCCACCTGGGTGCAGAGACACTTATTCCTTGTAAAATACCTGACTTATTGTAGTATTCATTCATCTTGTAGTATTCATTCAAACTCGCTGTACTGGGCTATGTGCTTGCCTCTTTGGCATGGATTGGAGTGTTCCGCAGTCGAGTTCGTACTCTGCATTGCCCAGCCACACCGAGGCAGCCTTGTAGCCTAATCTCAATAACTCTGCAGCCTCATTGTCTTCTGTGCTGTTCTTTTTAATAGTACTCCTGACTACAAACACTTCTCCTGGTATGACTTGTCCCCTTTGCAGTACGTATCTGCGCACATGATTTACTTGAGTACTGAAGTACCTCCCCTAGTCACCTTGATCCCCATTGACCATCATGGCCTCGAAAAGAAGTCTTTTGATGGAACTCCCATTGGAGCTGCGCAATGAGATTTATGCATACCTCATGATCAATCTCCAGGCATCTCTCAAAGTCCCAGCGCGCCTTGGTGGCCCTGCAGTTCGCTTCCTCACTCGTCGCCTTCCGCACTGCCTCCTCCTCAATCATCAAGTCTTTTGCGCCGCACGATATTAGTGGTTGATACTACAACATTCTCTACCATCGAGAACATGCTCTCGCAATTTCCGAACGATATCGCGTACCAAAACGTACGCTTTCTCGAGTTTACCCAGCCACAACCGTGCTATGCCAGCTCTTACGACTCCAAGCCGTATCTCGCGCCAATAAACTGCGTTCAAGACGTTGTCTCGCGCTGCCCTGGTCTCCGTCACCTATCTTTCACCATTCCGCTTGACATGTTGGCCCTGACGCGCAAGGAGTCCAGAGTGCCGCGCCCCCGAACAATCCAGGAAATTGAGGTAAAGATGAAGTTCTCGCGTTTGTTCGAACATGAAAGCCTCCGCGAAATTCACTTTTTCTGGGTACCGGGAATGTATAGGGTAGGAGTTACGGAGGATTGGTCGGAACTATTCAACGCTTTTGGGGGGTCATTGCGCAACGAAGCACAAAGTAGAGGGATTAGATTGAAGGTGGACGTTCATATTCCATACCCAAACACGACTCCAACAGGTTTTTAATATTAATAGCTTGCTCGAGTATCTTCAACTTGTTCCCTATGCACAGTATATGAACTTGGTGGATGACTTCTTGGTGAAACCAAGATGCAGTCTTTGGTAAATTTCTAAGACATGCTACTGCACTGAACTACCGCAGTACTACATTGTATTGATCTCCCGGTCAGATGACAGTATTATGAACTTGGGTTTGTCGCTTAGCAAACAATCGCCATCAATTCAGAGTGTGGACACCAACCATCCAACAGTTCAAACAAGATTCTAGATATTGCTAGATATTATATCAACTGCGATGAAAGTCTGGCACGGATTATCCTTTTCTGCGTTCGCGTTCTTATCTGTGTGGTTTTGGGCCTGTCCAATAAATGCCGTGGTTTACGGCCACCCGCCAATATGTCAGGAGGTGCTTTGATTCGGCATCTCAACTCACTGAAGTAGAACTAGGTTAGAATAATTTTGATGGCTACTGCTCGTTCTTCTTTCGTGCATATTGCTGCTGGGGATTACACATAATGCTACTTGCTGCATCCAATCCTGTGACAGTATGGGGGTTGAAAAGAAAGTCCTCCGGAGATATTACAACAATGTACTATTTGGAAGTCGCGAACGCAATTTATGCAGTGACGTATCAGGCAAATTGGAGGCATAGTAAGCTCACGCCAGATTACACAAAAAATGAATGGTGTCAAGGAGGTAATTGCCCAGACTGAGACGTTGTGCCATGTGAGATGCTAAGGAAACCTTCATATCTTGCATTGGTTTGACACGGCTGCGGTGTCCAAAATCGAATCATAAGGTGAGTGATGCTAAACCAAGGGTTAGCCTAGTCGAAAGCAAGAACAAACCGTCTCCATGATGCACTTTCTTACTACGAATACGTTCACTTCAGTGATGCGCAGTATAAATGTACATCGGCACAATTTTGGCCAGAGGTAGTACTTCAAAGTTTAGAGAACGAAATTCAACGAAAGTCAAATGATAAGAGGCGAAAGGGACGGTTTGGATTCAAACTGGGCTACTCTAGCAATAGCTCTTCGCGAACACTCCCACTGTGCTTTAATATTACTACCCTCTCCATTGCTCCCCTTAAGCTCTCCTTAATAGCGAATGAAAGTAGACAGCTTAGACACGCGTCTGTTCAATACGCGGGTTCTTGTCGTCGCCGATATTATCAAGACGATCCTCCTGAAGATCTTTCTCGATAGCGTGGAGATCAATATGCGCAACTGCATCAGCGCCATCGAAAATACGGGCAATTTCCTCAAGAGTGGGGCCTTTGGTCTCAGGGTAGACGAAATACACCCAGATAAGTTCGACGGTGATCCAGAGCTATTAAGCTGTCAGCATTGATCCTGTAAAGGTGGAATACAAAGGAAAACTCACAGTGTAGAAGAGTGCCAGATTCCAGTGCTTGGGGAGACGTTTCCACGCAACCGGATTTGTCTGACCACCAACAGCCAAGATCGCCTGGACGGTGATATTCATGATAGTAAGACCCTTAGCACGAAGGCGGTATGGGAGAATCTCAAGAGCGTAGGCCACAAGCAGACCAGACCAAGCGAAGGAGTAGCAAACACCGAAGATCCAGACAAAGGGGATTTGGGCGTAACCAGCGGACTTGTTAGTCTCGCCCGAATTCTCATAGATGGCGCAGGTAATGGTCCAGCAGACGAAGGAACCAAGCATACCTGCCGTAGCAGTCAGGAAGAGGGGGCGACGACCAACTTTGTCGATCAAGGTGGCAGCGTAGAGAGCAACAGCGAGGTAGAGGACACGTTCACCAGCGGATAGCTGCGGTTTTTGTTAGCTACAAGCGATGGGAAACTGGATGATCATACTTACACCCATCTTCTGGTTCTCGTCGGTAATGCCGGCACCCACGTATACCAGGTTGATATAGTTAGAGAACAAGGCGTTACCAGAGTACTGCGAGATGATACCGAGAGAGATAAGAATAGCCACCCTCCAACGATTACCCTTGGTCTTCAAGAAGTCAATATAGCTGGAGTTCTTGTTCGCATCTTGCTCCATCCTGATCGTGTCCCTCATCTCCGCATACTCGAACTGGACGGTAGCATTGTTCCTGTCGCCGTTGGCATGGTAATAAGCAAGCATATTCAAAGCCTCCTCATAGCGCTCTTTAGAGATCAACCAACGCGGTGACTCTGGAACCCAGAAAATGAAGCACAACTGGAGCAGAGATGGGAGGCCCTGGAGCAGGGTAATGGACCTCCATGACCACTCGCTGTCCGCTTGCATGGTGCCCCAGGCGATGAAAGCGACGAAAAGAGCGCCCAAGTTCCAGAGACAATTGTAGACGGCGGTGAAGATACCGCGGTGCTGAGGATGGCAGATCTCAGTTAGGAGAATAGGCGAGCACATCTGCGCGAAAGAGTTGCCGAAACCGAGGACGAGACGGCCAGCCATGTAGATCTGCCAGGTTGTAGAGAAGGTGGAGACGAGGGCACCAGCAATCATGATCACACAGCCGGTAGCAATGGGGATTTTACGTCCGACCCATTCAGTGAAAAAGGGACTGGACATTGTTAATCTGTTGGCCATAACAAACTTCAATATGAATTCCTTACACGATGAAAAAGCTGACAATGGAACCGATGTTGTACGCATTATTCATGATACCGAGGCGGTTGTCATCCGGCTCGTCGAAGTATTTGGCCCAGCGCTTCATCTGCTGCGACGAGTTCATCATCATACTAGGGAGTTGTCAGCAACTTGTAATAGTTACACTGAATTCTACTCACCCATCATAACCTGTGGTAGCAGAGGCAATACAGAGAACGGAAGCCCAGAGGTACAGCTTTCGTAGTCCTGGGTCCTTTCGCCAGTAAACCTTCTCAAATTCAGGCGCCTCCTCGCGAGCAGCTGCGGCGTCGCCCTTGGGCGCACCCATAGCGATAGCAACCATGTTGAGCAGAAGATGTGATGGGGCCGAGTGGTTGAGAGTCGAACTTCGGGTTCAACGAAGATTGGAGTTTGCACCAGAGGGGCCAAGAGCCTTGAGGTTGAAAGTGATCCTCGTCCAGCGTCTGATACTTATACTTGATGCAGCATAAATGAAGGCGACTCCAAAATCGAAACTAATTGAAACAAATGCCCGGTCCCTGGCGGCTTAACGGACATGGATGCCGGGTTGTGCAGGACGTCTGACAGCCAGATGCGGAAAGCACCAATAACGTCCTGCCGACCAAAATCCTCTAAGCCACCCACTGGGACGAGGGCCGACAACACCGGGGGCGAGACTTATCAGTCCATCGGCTTTGTGTTGTAAGCGCTAGTCATTGGCTGGCAATGCTGATGGTCCAACGTTGGCAGCATATTGCGGCTGCCCCGTGGGGAATACAGAAATCTTCCAGAAGACGAAGAATTTGAGGCGCTCCAACTTACACGAGCACGAGACAACACAACTAGATATGACTATCATCCGATCATTGGCTCCTGCATACCGAATTCGACCATAGATTTGAGTGCCGCATAGCCAGAACATGTGGTCTAGATAGATGATAATTAATAGTGATTTGAATCCCATGTGTTCGTGCATAGTGATTGGCACGGTGGGGCACACTTGAGACGCGTACCCCAGAAAGTCATGCGGGAGGAACCTTTCTCCAGGAAAAGTCGCCTGTCGTGGCGATTTCTTCATTTCTCGCTTGTACTGTAGTGTGGAAACGTCTCATATTTCCGTGAGGCTTACATCTTCCACAGGGTTGATCATGAGTCCTCCAGCTCCCCCCAGGCTCATCAGGCGACTCGTCCCGCGGAAAATCTCATTGAGCATCCGAGATGCTTCTCGGGATTTGACTCTACAAGCCACAGTTGACCAATCAGAGACGATGCTGGCGGTGGGGTAGGCTCTCAATACGGGGCTGCCAATTGCCAAGGTGGATAAATGGACCTTCACGCCGGGATGTGGAAGTGGAACAGGCCACCAACACCAATAGAAAACACATTTGCGAACCGATAGCTGGGTTCTCTGCATCGTTAAGCGGGTTCCAGGGAAGAACTGCGACAGCCGATTGTGATTCACGAGGCCAGAATAGTCGCCAGAGGGCGGTAACCCAATAATGCGCGTGCAGTCGAGGTTGGCTTATACCGTTATACGTATGCAGACAACAGGGTGGCTGCTGAGCTTGAGCCGCGCCTTCAAGCCTGCTCTCGGCGTGCATATGGCATGGAAACGGCGCCAATCATGCTCGACATGCCGGGACCAGATGTCGAGCCACATTTCATATCAAGCAACGTGAGCAGAATTTGGTCATTGGGATACTGTATATATGAACTTGTTAGCAATACCAAGTGCCGAGTTGTTGGAATTGTATTAATTGCTGTTTATGGGGAAGCGAGGAGTTCGGTGGGGCAGAGGTACTTCGCCTTCAGACACTACCGCTCGCCACGTGCCCGCTTATCCCCCACTATTCGGAATATAGCGGCAACAGCAATTTCTCCACATCTTTATCTGGACGTCTTGAGGATGCATGCAGTTGAACTTCTCGAATCTCGCTGATCCCGCTAGCTTCAATTAGGAGTGTTGCCAAAGTGGCAAATTCGCTTAGGCTGGTCATCCTGAGGCCCTGTCATGGGTATAGGTACTCACGAGATCTGATCTGGCGCCTAGCAGCGTACGAGGTGGCCTCAGAGGAAGCGGCCCAGGATTTGCTGCCAGCATCGGCCAGCTAAACCGCGAATTTATCCGGAAGCTATCTTGAGGATGACAACGCTGGGGATCATCGCGGAACAATAAACTATCATCCGAGCCAGTGGTAGGACGCATGAGCCCGATGAAGTGGTAAACGGTCCTACTGCAAAGAACCCTATCAATAACTGAACTCATTTTTAAGGAGTGCAATGCGGGAAATCGCATGTGATCTCAACGTGGCCTTCATGACAGCCAAACATAAGCTCTGACTATGGCGAAGTATCCAAACAAGTCAATGGGTCGAGACGCGAGGATTTCACTCCGGCCAGACTAAGTTCTAGACCCAGTATGTATATTTTTTAACCCGCTTCCCTTGAACGGTTTTAGTGACATGGTGCACCGGCCTCGTTCCTGGGATTCAAGGACAGCTCCACGGTCATGGCAGTGACGGGAAGAAGAGCCGGACCGTCAAAATGGGGTAACATAGTCAGTGGGCTATGGCTCATATGGAATACTATCGGCCACCTAAATCTGCTGTGAACAAAACCTCTCACACTCTACCCCATAGACCTGTGTCTTTGATAGCAACACTTTGCAAGATATACGTCCTTATTACTTTTTCCAAACGCGGCGGCTGTAACGTGTGCACGTTCTCCAACACTGAGGAATCAATCATGAAGGGGAACGCCGTGGCATCCTTACAGGAGAATACTGCCTCAAACATATACGCGACCGGATAATTCGCACCCTCCTGTATTACGGAGTTCAGAAAAGAGTATTTGTTTCTGTTTTGTTTTTTTGACTTTATTGCATGTACTTGTGTGGGTACGAAGCATCCCATTCCCGGCCTCCATCTCATAGACACGCACTCAAACGATCGTACTCGTTCCGCACGCGCCGATGACAGCACATCATCTTAGTGATCAGGTGCGAATACCAAATTCTATTTTTAGACAGCCTCGCAATTTGCTATCGTACTCGTACAACCAAAGCGAAGCTTTGAGGGGGTTATATATACTGGAGGTTTCTCGGGATATCAGCTTTTGAATGAGCCTAAGTTCAGGACTACGAAGCCTAGTTCCTCAGATGTGGTTGGCAATTGCTTTCAACGATGTCAGCAAGAAGACTTTTTATTGAATCTGCGGATCGAGGTCAAGGTGCGGTTTTGACCTGGTCTATGTTTTGTGGACAATGTAAATGCCCTTGCGACTAAGGAAACACTTCAGCTAAGCGATCAGTGGTGCAAGATCGATGTGGCACAATAGTTGCCTATTATTCTCGTTTTATCAAAGCGCCCACTTTTGCTTCCAAAGGATACCCTGTTTCAATTCTCAATTCCCAATTCCCAAGGATTCCCCGGTGGAACTCCCTTCCTCAACGTGGACGAGGACAATACCCCTACAAGCAGGTTTTCACAGGTTCCACAAAGATCCGATTGCAAAGTGATAGTCACGTCAACCATATATCTACTGGCGAGATTTAAGCAAATGCAGGTTTTCTAGATAGTAGAAGCAGAAATGTTGGGTTCAGGTTCATGTCCAGTGCTCTCAAAAACGGGTGTCGCACTGGGGTCATTGGAATCTGGCGCAACCATGGTTGTAGATTGATTATCTAATTTATAACTTCATGCCTCTCTTTTCAAATACTGAGGTTTTCACAGGCCCATGGCGGAAGTTCCTTCAATTCATTCTGCACCACAAACGTGAAATAATGTTTTATGCACAGCTTTCTAATGATTTGGTACATGCAGGCCAGACCAAATTGAGACAGGCATCACATGCAAATAGTCCAACACGAGTTCACTGGGAGCAAATGATTCGCGTGCTTCGCGAGGCGTCCGCGCTACCAGCCGGTGGCTCGATAGAACTTGGCGGCGCCTGGAAGCGAGCAACAAATCTCTTGCCTCGAGTCAGCCTTGAAGGATCGTTGCACATAATTTCAATGGAAAATGATGGCAAAACTTGTCAGTTGGTAATAGTATCGTTTCACTCAGCCTCGTACCACCTTACTTTTTCCGCGAATAACTCTACAAGCGGACCTCTGAGCACTCGAAACTGGCAAACACGTCTGTGTCACAGTGTTACATTTCCAAAATGTTTGGGCCCCTTGGAAAGCATTGTCGTACATTAGGTGCTCTTGATGGATGTAGACAGAAAGAAGGAGACGAAATCTTTATGCTTGCGATGCTAGATCAGGCGATTCACAGCAGGAAACGATTATGATATGTGAAATTGTCTACCACCTAACTCAAGTGCCGCAGTACAATTTTAAACCATGGTATTGCTTGGTTGATGAACAGTACTGTAGCGCATTTTCAGGCACTCTCAAACATGTTGAGGGACAGAAAAGAGTGGCTCGTTTGGGTTATGTCTGTGCAAGCAGAGGAGATAACCCTAGAATTATCAAACTGCATAATGGCCACAGTAAGGTGTCAGTGGTGAAATCGTCTTGGGCAAAGTGGCTTGAAGGACCTCGTCGCCTGGACTTAAGATCAATCGCGTGAGAATCGTCTTGTTGTACTCCGTCATAAGATGCTTCAGGCGAGGTCGAATTTGGACACGCTTGCCAAAAGACGGAAAGTCAAAGCGAGGCGGAAGCCCTGAACATCAATTCAGGCCTCGCATCGGATAACCGGGTACAGGTGGCGTACGCTGGCCAGATGGAGGAATGGCCAGACGGGACGAAGGGCGCTCGTTCGGCATACTGGCGGGGGTATCCAAAACTGTCTGCACGATGCGCAGGATAGTCTAGACCTCCACAAACAAGAATGAACGGTGAACGCTACCACTACATCAGTAAAGAAATTGTGGACAGTGGTGGCACCAAGGTTACCAAGAAGTATTTTTGCAATGATCATCGGCTTCCAGATACGATTATGGGCGCAAACGGTGGATGGGGTCGCACTGAAGGCGGAGGAACGAGGATGAGCTGGCCCAATTGGTTGAAGCCAAGATGAGATGCCAACTACAGTGGCTACATTCACACGAAGTCCATTGAAGAACGGGAGGTGTGGGCAGACCCATCAGTAGATTCCTCTCTCGGCCGTGGCCAAATCCTTATGCTCCAGTAAAACTGCTGTCGATGTTTCCAAGATCCTTGACACTCCACGCAGACATTTCCGAAGCTCGATGAGTGGCTCCGGGTGCTATCGATTTGGGCAAAAGTGTCGAGCACTTCACATTGACTCTTCAATGCAGCCAAGCCAATAGCTACATAATCAAATCCATCATTGATATCATCATTCGCGTCTTGCTCTTTCCAAAAGCGGACTATATTTGCATGCCCGTGTTCTGCAATGCCGTAAGGGGGAGACAACGAGATCATCATTGTCATCTATGAAAGTGTGGTAAATCTCGGTATATGCCCCAGCCTCCACAATCAACTCCATCATCTCACAAGACTCTTTTCATTCCATGGTCCGCCATTGAATGGCCAATTAAAAGCTACAGGCATAGCGTCGAGGGTCAGCTTCGCATCTGCTTATAACTAGGCATACAATCAACTCATCCTCCACACTAGTTATATATGGACCACGAGCGTATAACGAACGAGGTCAGCTGAGGTAAATTGACGGTTTTTGATTAGGTCGAGCGAGAAATTAAAAGAGTATCATGGATGTGTGGCGACTAGGCGTCAGTTCTCCCCTAAGATCTAAATGACGAAGCATGATTCTCTTGCTCAATAAGTATCTGGTGAGCCCCATGAGTCAATAACATGTTCAGTATATGGATGCACAAAGTGAAGCATGATGTTTGTTTCAGTATTGAATTATGTTGTAAGACCCGAAACCACCGCTTTTCTGAGTCACGAAATGATGCGAAAACAAATTATCGGGCATGTTGGTAGAAAGAAGTGAGATTGGCATGCACAAGTCACTTCCTGAAGGATTTAGCCTGGAACGTTGGGCCGATGCTTTGACCGATCGCGAACACTTCAATGACAGCACGACTTCGAGAGACCCCGATTTGACAGTCTAACCCAACTCAGGACACATGTGTGTCTTTAGCTTGCTCGCTGTTACCTTTCATCTCTACACACAATATCGATACTATTTGCTCTAATATGATAGAAGTTTTCCACGCCGAGGCACACAATTGCGCTTGTATACTAAGAATTTACCGTCAGTGTTGCAGTACTTGAGCAGACTCAGGTTGCTCGAGGAAAGTGTCTTTAGTTCCGTTTCTGTCTAGAAGATCTTAATAGCCTGTTGTAATGAAATACTCAGATATCCTTTGTGACTGAGTAATTCAATAGTCGTGTATCTGTAGGGCGTGTTCGGATGCAACATCCATCTCGACCTGCTCCAGTAATTGCCGGCGAGTGGCATTATACCCAAGACAGTGAATAGCCCTATTCCGTCGGGGCAGTGGCAAAGAGCTCAAGCGCTCCTCACTGTCTTGAGCAAAGGCAATACAGTGATTCTATTAGAAACAGGTCACTGGTTTGGAGGATTTTTCTCAAGGCCTTCCAGCCGAGTCTTTTGGCAGGTCCATCTCAGTCCTAGCATTCGCCAAATAGCAATGGGTTTCGCAGCAGCCTGTATTATAAATACACAGTCCTGCTGTCTACAAAATATCGTAATGCCTGAAGTAATCTACAACCGCAGATTCGCTGACATCGCTGGTTTTCCATTCAATGACTTTATTCAAATTGACTTGGAGATTGCAAAGTGTGGTGGTGCGGAGGCACACCAGCATTTGCTTGGAGGTTTACAAAATTTCAACTTTAGTTCAGAAATAAATAGTCATCGCGAGTGAGGGCTCTCTCCATCTTAATTCGATACTCACGTGCCAGTGATGCAGTAACATTCTGCTGCGTAAATTATAAGGTCTTTCTAAAAACTGAAGAGCATAATGTTTTTATAAGTACAGATTTGGGTTACTCTAAGAGGATTCCAGTGAAGTAGACTTCCCTTCTGCCCAATGCTTCCACAATAAGACCATGTCCTTGAGAATTTCTGCCTATATCGATCGCAGATTTTACATCAACTTTATGCCGAGACACTGCTGCCCAGCTGCCTAAATGGAGAGACTTTAGATCACCAAGACCTTTGTGAACGGTTAATTGATTAATATATTTTGTTAGTTGAAGACAAAGTGATACTAGGAGGCGGTCCTGTCTACGTTCGACGTGAATGATGATACAAAAGATATCGACCCCGTTTGTATTGCCGCAACTCAGAATCCAACCCTTATACTAGATTGATCATAGAAAGGGGATCCAAAATTTTGAGCACAGCTTCTGTAACATTTGACCATGTACAACTTGCTTTGCTAGAAAAAAAACCCCTATAGTAGAGCACCTAATGATGTTGACAGCGTTTGAGACAAAGCTTATGACAACAAACAGCAGTCTAGGGAACCGGAGAAGGTAGAAAAATGATTGCGTCTTCCCTTATATCTGACCAACACCGACACCTGCCTCCATTCACAGGGTTACAGGATGTACCATGCCCTACAATCTTTCCTCATGAGGTCGCGATGTTTTGTCCTCATTCACCTGCCATCTTTACCTGCCATTCCTCCCGCTCCTCATACTATTTGTAAATTTACACTCTCATCCCACCACTCCTCATACTTACTGCTTCCGTTCCAGCACTTTCCGCCCACCCATCAGCCTTCCGCTTGCCCAGACCCCTTCTCAAAATCCACTCCTTCGCCGTAACCTCCTCCTCGCTTTCGTCTTTCTTCTCGCCTTCCACCAAACCTTTCAGTATTACATCATCTTCGGGTCGACAAAAGTACACAAGACTATACCGCGTAACATTCCCCTGCTCACCTGGCGGCGCAACGACACGATGTATGTTGCTTCGAAGGATGCCGTTTGAGAATTTGACGAGTGCGTCGCCGAGGTTGACAATGCAGTGCCCGGCAAGAGGGCGCACATATGTCCATCCATCCTCACATAGCTTGGTTTCGACTTCAGTCGCTGAAGGCGAAGTCGAAGCGGGTGGATTTGGTGAGATGTTGTCTGGTAGTCGGACTTGCAGCCCCCCCAAGCGATTAAATAACACTGTCACACTGCCGAAATCTGTGTGTTCGCCTAATGCAACACCCTTGAGGGATTGTTCCTGTGGTGGAGCTTTGACGAAGCGGATCTGGTCGCCCGATATTGCATCTAGTCTATGTAGTGCTGGCAAACCGCCGCATGAGCGGGTGTGCTGTGTAAGTGGGAGGCGTGAAGAAACAAGAGAGGCAATGAGCATGCATACTGCATGCGAGGAACGTATGTATGATTGGTAAAGATTGCGATATGGATTTAGGACTGCAGGGGAAGGGAGTGGCGGAGAGAGACCGAGGATATCGTCTTTTGATATCTCGAAAGCCGTGAGTCAGTTCATTCATGCCAAATACATGGGAAGTACTCACGTTGTAAAACTCATTTCTATCTCTTGTTCCTTGCTTGTCGATGAAACCCTCTCCATACCCTTTATACCCAAAGTAGCTCCCTTGATCTTTCAAATCGTATTTGACCTTCTCTTGCACATCCAGATCATAGAAGCCCTTCATCACTTCGAACAAGCTGTCTGCATCTTTAAGCAAAGCATCGCCATCAATCGAACCCTGGCCAACGGACGAGCTTGATGAGCGTAGGTCGAGGTAGAAGAACCCTAGGTCGCAAGAAGCCTTCCAACACCTCTCCTGCTCCTCGGTATCGCCGTCAAGTAGCTTTTTGAGCGAGATGCGGAGAAGTGGCGCAGTGGGCACGTTGTCTGCGAACGACGGAAGATCAGGAAATGATTCACGCTGTGGCGAAGGTGAGTGATCTGAATGAGGCATGATTAGTACCGGAATTTGGGTACCAGGAAGAGTCCATTGTGATTACGCGTGCCGTTGAGCCATTGATATAGGCTAAGTAAGGCCAGAAACACGTGCGGCCGTTGTGGATGAGCTCGCAGATTGACGCCGACGGGGCGGGGTAGCCTCGGATATGTTCACAAATCATGAGGTCTTGTGATATTCTTCCAAGATTACCTAAGTGCGCGAGACAGATTCTAAACAACAGCACAGACAATGGCAACGTCAAAGAGAGTATATCAAAGAGACACGATTCATTAACTATCCACAGATGTAGCTTCGAATTTCCCATCACAAAGACCAGATTCCCTGCGCCGCGAGCTTTCCTGTGACACCGGGAGCGACAAACGCCGTCCGACAGCAAAGGCGTGATGCAGTTCAGCCAGCCAAGCGACGAAGCAAAAAGTTATGAACACAATTTAAAATATAGTGGCCGTCAGGAAACAAACTCCCAATGCTGCGTTGTACATAGAATGTTTGAATGCGACCTGGGTTGTATTAGATCGCGTCAGAGAACGTGAGGGCGGCGAAGGCTTACCATTAACAAGACTAATCTACAACCTGGAGCCGTGAACGACCTTGTAGTCGACAGCCATCTCAAGACCATCGTCGTTGATGACAAGAATGCGGACACTGCCTCGGCCGTTGTCGAAAGACTCGGCAAGACGAGCTGAGAGGCCGCTCTGGTCAAGGACGGGAAGGCCCTGCTTGACATCACCAGTCTCGGTCATGGCGACAACGCGGCCATCCTCACGGATGTCGAGAACACGGTACTGCTTGAAGACAGGACCAAGCATGTTCTGGACAATGACCGAAGGAGCGGGGTTGGAAATGAAGCTGGACTCCTCGTGGAGCTGCTTGGTGAAGAGGTCAACACCGAGGTAGCGGTGTTGGCCAGTCTGGGAGGAGGTGGTGATGCGGATGACCTGGCAAGGGCGTCCCTGAAGGATCAGGAGATCACCAATGCGGATGTGGTGGCAGGGGATAGTGATAGTGTTGGGGGAAGCCATCTTGCGGACAGGGGCACGAACAGATGCAGATGCAGATACTGATGCAGATGCAGATACTGATGCGGATACGGAGGTGCGTGCGGGTGCGGGTGCGACGGAAGAGCCGTGGACGCGAACGACCCTCTCGACAGGAGCTCCGAACTGGACGGGGCGACTAGGAGCGACGGCAGGGACGGAAGAAGTGTACTTCTCCTTGACAATTACCTCTTCACGGGTGTCGTCGTACTTGGATCCCGAGTGCGAGTGGTCGTGGGAGTGGTGGTGGTGGTGGCGGTGAGGGTGGAGAGGGTGGGCGATGCGATCAGCGACCTTGTGGGCGGCTTTGTTGATACCTTGACGGAAGGAGTGATACTGGCCGTCGTCGTCGTAATATCCCATATCACGCTTGTGCTTTCTGGGTGGGTCGACGGTGGAACGAGTAGTAGTCTCTACTCGAACCTCAGCTGGGTAGCGGCTATCAACGTTGTCGACCTGACGCCTGTAAGGGTAGGTATCGTGCTTGGCAGTGAAGGTCTCCTTGGAGTATCCTGCCTCGGCGACGATGGGACGGGTGCGTTCACGGAATTGACGCTCAGTAACGTCAATCTGTGAAGGGGCGTAGTCGGTGGCAGGGCCGTGGACAGTGTTGAAGTGTCTATCGTAGGTCCTGTCTTGAACCTCGATGTGGGTGGTGGAAGGAGGGTGTTGATAACTGAGGAGGAAGGAAGGTCAGCTTGGGCAAGGAAGAGGAGGTGAGGGAAAAGTGGAGACTGCGTGTCGCTCGGACAACAACAAAAGAAAAGGGTTAGCGGCTGGCTTGTGGCTTCCAGCCGCCAAGCTCAGGGGGTTGGGAGGGTCTGTTGTGCTGATCCGTGCATGGGGGGTGTGCTGGCAAAACAATGAAAACTGAATCGCACTTACCGGTCGCGGGAAACTTCGAACTCGACGCGGTCAGTGTGCTGGGTACGCTGGGTACGCTGGGCACGCTGCTCTGGCTCTCTGTAGCGAGTCTGCTCGTGGATGTGGACTTCCTCGCGATGCTGGGGGTGCTGGGGACGGCGGAGGCGCTCTTCTTCGTAGATGCGGACCTCTTCTTTGACGTGCGTGTCCGGGTGGTTGGGTGCTTTGACGGTGGCAGAGAAGGTTGCGTGGGTTTCTTCGTGACCTTCCCGTCCGTGTGAAGCCTGTTCCGTGACCTTTGCTTCGCCTTCTACCTTGACTGTGGTAGATTCTTTAACTTCCGCGTTCCGATACGCAGACGGGAAGACACTGAAGGGGATCGGAACCTGCGGTGGTTAGCACCTCGCTGGCCATGCGATGCGCAGAAAGAGGGCGCCTACTCGTGCTTCAAAATCCAGTTTGCCGGAGTCGGGTCGCTCTCTCTCGAATACCCTTCGAACCGTTCGAAAACAATTCGAAAGGAATCAAGAAAGAACTTCTTGGCTCCTTTGGGGGGTTCTCACTTGGAGAGGTGTAGAGGGGGAAGGGGTTACTGAAGAGTCGCCAGCTTTATGGTTTGAGATGTGCAGCTACGTGAAGATACGCAATTGGGTGCAGTAGCGGGGTGGTGAGTGGAGGAGAGATGGAGCAGCGAGGCGAGGGAGGGGATCAAGTAGATTGGCGGTCAGCCGGGGGTCTGTTGTGACTGCCGTTTGGCGGGTCGCATGGATCTGGTGGTTGGAGAAGGTGAGCTAGTAGCTTTGTTTACGCGCTAGCGCGTCGCAACTTCCCCCTTTTGCTGCCTGCCCCAGCGTACCAACGGCCTCATCGACCAGCACAGGGCGACGAAGCTCGCGCCGAGGTAACTTCTGACGCGCCATTGAGCTCTGCGCGGCTGTTGGCCTGGCGATGGCAATCAATTGGCGTCGCATCAGCCCGCAATTTGACTTTGGGCTCCACTCCAGGCTGGGAGCTTCCCACGCCATCCTGCAGCCGGACAACCTCACCACGCAAGGAGTGGGTCGACTCTCACACTCGTGGAGCTTTACAATTGGAGTAGCTTATCCATTGCATGCACCACTCGATAGTTCATGTGCTCCGAGAGGCATTTTCAGCTCCAGACATCCATGTTGCCCGGCTGGTCTTGGGAGCTCCCAACCTCCTTATGCAGGTGTTTATCAAGCTTTGACCAATCATGACGCGCCAAAATTCGGGAGGTTGGTTCTCAAATGTCCATGGGCTTGGCCGGGGTTGGGGCGATCGCGGATCTTCCGGACCATCACCCACGACAGTGCTCATCCAGCCTGCCGCCGACCACTTCTTCGACTCGCTTGATCTGTTTGGTCCAACAAGGAGCCCAAGGTCGCGAACCACTGTTCCTTAACCGCTGGCCGCACCATTCAACGTCTCCACCACCCGAAGCAGCACCCGTATCTGACATGCATAATGCTGCTGCAGCGACAGCCTCTAGATCATGTCGGCGTCTTTAATGCCAAATTTGCCTCAACAGCCATGCCATAACTGTGGGGTAGCACTTGGTCTCATCGGTGTCCATCTCATTCATAGTTAACGTTTGGTAAGTGCACCCTGGACCTGGGGGCTCACGCTGCTTCCAGTTGTATCGCAAAGCAGAGATGATGCCTTACTTGCTCAGACAATAATCATTCGCTTTGCTTTTGAGAAGCTCGCGCATGCGGCTCCCTAGCCGCCCTGTAAGCAAGATAATTCGGCCGCCTGCGAATAGACAAAAGGAACTTCAAGTCACGGGGCCGCGAGTCACGGGACAATAGAGTACACTAGAGAGAACGAATCGAATAAGGTATCTGTAGGTGACTGAAATCTGCTGCGAATCGTCGTTGCTGTTGAAGGAGCGCACCAAGCTGTACAACACGATTCGAGAACAACGTATTTAAAGCAATGATTCTCCAATCGTAGTTTATTTCGAAATGCCAACGGTTACTTCGCTGGCGATTGGCCTGCTGGACTGTGAGTGACAAACTCGGAAGTAAAGACCTAATTTGAGGAAGCTACCATCATCTCTCACCACATTGAGCCCCTGTCATGCACCTCTCCTCTTGAATGCAGCCACTATTAGCTGCTACCGATATCTGCTTGCGCTTTAGCTCGCTCAGCACCACAGGGCACCTCTGTGCATGGCCGCTCCGTCCTCTTGGCCACGTTTCATCAGCAGTCGGAGTTGCTACAGATGGGGCATCTATATCTTGCTACATAGAAACAGTTCACCCGGAAAGATGACCTCGGCTCCTAAATGAAAACAGTCTTTTAAAGATGAAGCATCTTCTTTGTGCATTGAATCTGCACACAACCTGTCTTCTTGTGACGATCCTGCTCCCTCAATCGAATAAGACTGCGTCGAGCAGTTACACAAAACTGTGAATGACACCGGAAAGTGGACCGAAAATTACCTCACCTGGAGCCTGTTGTACAGCATTTGAGGCTGTTACAACGATCGATACGAGGTCCCACAGAGGATACCGCTCACCCTTTGTACTGATCTCAGGTTCGTGTAAATGTACATTCCAGGAACGACTGCGAAGCGAGCTTGCATTCCCACACCTACCAGACCTCGGACATTGGCACAGCCTTATGCGGACGACAGCTGTCAGAAGAGCAATGTCTCAGACCCTGAACTGGATATGATGGAGAGACTATTCACAACTGCGTCATTAGTGTAAAGCGCCATGGTACACGGTCAATCGGAGACGACAACTCGAGATCCACGAAATGTTACGATAGCCAGGATCTAACTATTTATCCGTTCCAATTTAATGCTCTAACCACTTCAGGCTTGCGGATGCAAGGCATTCACTATTCAAGCAAAGAGAAGAACTTTGGTGTCAGGGATAAATTCGCCACAGATTAACGCAAGATGGATACATCTCATCAAAAGTATGGTTCCCTTCCTACGCGTGTTTCCGTATTTAGCTTATCACTCCTCTAACGCATGTTGGAAGCCGAGTGTTCTTGGAATGCTCCGGGCCTCTTCCACGGCAACGTGCACTTTCCCAGCCATCAAAACCCGGTCCACCCTTGATCTCGTAGAATTTCCTTTTTAACACTTCTCATCTGGTGTTGAGTGGTTGCGTTACTTCTAAAGCACCATGCATTTCCCATCAGTGACGCTTTTGGTGTCCAGTTTGCTGGCGGCGTCAGCAAACGCTCGTTTTCTGATATACGCAGACGAGTAAGTCTATTCCGGCTCTTGAGCAAACGCGATACTCACACAGATTCAGATGGCACCCAACCCGCCCAACCAACGCCGAAGATCGTGCTGGTATCGATCATGTTGTACTAGCATTCGCCATGGCTAATGCCACTGCCAACTTCCAGCCCAAAGTTCCCATCTCCACCATCCGTTCCGAGTTTCCAAACGCCAAAGTAAGCATTGCGGTTGGTGGTTGGGGCGATGACATTGGCTTTTCTGAGGCATCAAGGACGGATGCCACTATACAACAGTTTGCTGCTGCTGTTGCTACCATGCTTACCAATACTGGGGCCGATGGTGTAGGTTAGTGTAATCGCCAATGCAGTAACGGAAATATGGTTAAATTTAAATAGACATCGATTGGGAATATCCAGGAGGCAATGGTGCCGACTACAAGCAGGTCCCTAATTCAGAGAAAGTCTACCAGATTGATGCGTTCCCCAAGGTCCTTGCAGCGTTACGGACTGCGATTGGAGACAAGCTTCTGTCAATCGCTGTCCCAGGAAAAGAAGGCAAGTTCTTGGCGTGATTATTTGGTGACAGGGAGTTCTGACTAGGTCAGGGGACATGATTGCGTTTACAGCGGAGAATGGTCCTAAAATCTGGCCGTCTGTCGACTACATAAATGTAAGTCTTCAATAACTTGTAAATCGCAAGTCCGCAAAACGGGTTTCAAATTGACATCTATAGGTAATGACGTACGATTTGATGAACCGTCGCGACAATGTCACTAAGCATCACACTTCTGTCGCTGGGTCGATAGACACGATTGAGAACTATCTCACAATAGGTGCTCCACCTGAAAAGATCAACCGTGAGTCTTCACAACATAGAAGTGAGGATGTTAACATTGATAATTTGTAAAGTTGGCTTCGCATACTACGCCAAATACTTCTCTACACAAGGTGACTGTGGACCAAGCCCTCTCGGTTGCCCCATCGTCCTCGCTGAAGACCCAGTCACGGGGAAAGACCTTCTTACTTCGGGGGCGTGGACTTTTGAGAAATTCCATATGCAGCCTGTTGACACATCTGCACTCACTGTATCATGGGATGGAACTTGTGGTTGGTTACCTGCGTTGTATGGCTTACTATTGTCTAATATAAGACAGGACCTGAGAAGGGTACCAAGTGTGCAACAGGCTGTTGCTCACAGTACGGCAACTGCGGCACCTCACCCGAACACTGCAGTGGAGCATGCCAACATGCATTCGGTACTGGATGTACTGACTCCGATGTCGCTGGGTCATGGCAGTCCGCTGCTCAGAACGGTGTCACTGATGAAGAGGCAGGTGGGCAGTATTATTTTGATGCGCAAAACCGCTTATTCTGGACTTGGGACACTCCGGAGCTCATCACACGTAAGTTTGAAGAAATTGTGGATAAATACAAACTCGGAGGCGTAATGGCTTGGAGCTTGGGTGAAGATAGCTACGATTGGAGTCACATCCGGCAAATGGCAGCTGAGCTGGCGAAGCGTGGTGGCCATACCGCCCCACCAAGCCCTGCGCCGCCCATGGAAGCTCCAGCACCAGAGATAAAGGTGGATCCAGTAGAGGTAGAGGTTCCTCAACCTGAAGAGGCTCCCACAGAGCCCGAAGTACCCCAAGTCCCTCAGGTCCAACAGCCCCCTGTTGCGCCAGAAGCTCCAGTCGACAGCCCAGGACCCATCGAGGACGATCTTCCTTTCGACCCATCAGTCTTCGAGAACCCAAGATTCAAAACACCCCATGAGCCCACCCCCGAGAGGGATCCCGATCCGCCCTACGATGTTGTCTGGGTGGACGGCACAGATGAAGGACCGGAAGGCGACCACTCAGAGGAACCCGGGTCGCCTCCTGATTTTCGTGTCATTTTTGAGGGCGAGGGGCCAAATAGACATGTTCCCACTGAGCTGCAAGAGAAGACTGAATCGAGTGCGGGATCAATCGAGGAACCGGCTGTGATTGAACCTATTATTGAGTCTGTCGAACCCGTCGACTCTGTTCGGCCTGTTGAGCCCATTGAAGGTGGCGAGCCTATTGACCGCACCCCTCTCGAGCAGTTTGACTGGCCCGGCGCAAAGCTCGTCGAGCCACTTGACGGGCAAATCCCGCAGGAAGAAGCAGATGCCACGTGGGCGCTGCCCTTGGATGCAGAACTCACAGGAGCTGTTGGAGTTGGCCGGCTCAATCCAGTTCTTGCTCGCCCCATCCTTTCTCGTCCCGTCCCTGCTCGCCACATTCCTGTCGAGAATGCTCACCAGCGCGCCAAAGATGAAAAGTATGGGCCCAGCGATTCGTGCCGAGTTCGCCGGAGGAAGCGGGCGAAGAGGGATTGATTGAGTTGAGGCTTCTCCAAGTTTGCTTTTGATAAGTCCACGTTATGAGCTAGCTGGCAGCGGAGAGTTCGATGGATAGTATCCTACGATGGAGACTGATCGCATGGAGAATCCAGAATACTTGACACCAAAGTATTGTCAGGAGCCTGCAACCTAATGTGGAATTTAGCCCGATTAAAAGTTGTGATGTCGAGAGATTAATGAATTATTCTTCTTTTTCGTACAACTTGACTGTGCCCTCTCTCTCATGCTTCACCGAAATCCCGCCAGAAATGCTATACAACGCAACTTTGAAAACTGCAACTGACCAGAGCGCACCCTAGGAACTGATGCACCCCTTGGCTAATATCAAATTGCTTTTACAAAAGTCAGGGACGCCGTCCAGTTCCCTGCCAACCCTTAGGCCTTGACAGTGCTTCTCTTCATGCCCTTCTTCGCATTCCTCTCCCTTTCCTTCTCCAAAAACTTCCTTTGCTCATCCGCGCTCAAGCGTCCCAACTTCGCATCACGCTGCTCCTTCTTCAGCTTATCGGCAGCAAGTTTCCTCTCCTCAGCCTTCTCTTCATCGTCTACCTTGCGGAGCTTCGCGATGCGCTCCTCACGGGTCTGCTTGATACGGCGGAGTGCTTCCGGGCGGAAGTGCGCGGCGGAGACGAGGTGGTCGGACATGCGCAAGAAGTAGGTGAAGATGGGGAGAGTAGACGTGTAGTCAGAAGTAAGCTTCAGAGAGAGATTGACGCGTTTGCGAGGCTTGGTCTCATCGAGGCTGCCAGGATGTCAGCTAGGTTTCTTCAAGGGAATGACGAAGGCTGAAAAGTGCTCTAGCCTTTAGCATATAGGAAGCAGAACTCACGTCTTTGGCTGATCCATGGGCTGGTCGGTAACAACAAGTGCCTCAAAGCTGTCTCCAGCCTCATTGACGGCCTTGATGAGCTCGGGTGTGAGAAGCGTATCAGTAACCTCGGCACTCTCGCTCATGACAGTGGCCCAGATAGGGAGTTTGGCGTGATCGCGAGTCGCAGTGAGGGACAAATCGTAGCGATCATCACGCAGACGCTTCATGACATCCTTGTGCACGATAGCGAAGACGAATCCATCAAAGGCGCTGTTGGGAACCTTTTTCGCGTCGCCCTTGCCATATGCGGGAGCCACCTTGGCCTCTTGGCCGTCAAACACGTACGCGGTAGCCTCGAGACGTTCCTGAGGAGCGGGGAAGCTCTCGATGAACAAGGGGATGGTGTGCTCGCCCAGACGCATGAATGGGTTGAAGCGCTTAGCGAGGGTAAGCTTGAAGTCAATAAAAGCAACATTCTGGCGTCCTGTCGCATACGTCTGGAACTCGTCGGCCTTCTTCTCGCGGAGCATGGTATCCGGGTTCGACGCCTTTTCAAGAGCCTGCTGGGCTGCCAGCTCAGCAGCCGGGCCAGCCAGATCCTCTGCCGAAGCTAGGGGAACGGTATAGCCAACCTGGGCGAATTCTTGCAGCAGAATCGGCGCATGAGCCCTCATCCAGGTCTTGGCCTTGTTGCGATTCCGCTTTGTGCCCCAGACATGGACGATGATGATGGCAAGGAGGAAGGGCAAGATGTACATCTCCAGCCTGAAGTCCTCCAGGGTCGTGCGCTCCCACACACGGTACCATGCTGTGTACGGGCGGTTGCCAAGGGTCGAGGTAGGCGCTGCTTGCGCCGCGCCAGTGGTGAATGACGAGATGGCCGCTGGCGTAGGTTCAGGAGCGCCTGCGTAGTCGGCGAAGTCTGCGATGGTGTCAGCATGCGACGCGACTCTGCATGACTTCAACTCTCTGCTATCAACCACTGCTTCTCCTGCTTCTCCCGCTTCTCCCGCTTCTCCCGGATGCTATTGCAGCAGTTGGCAGACCAAAGCAAGCGTCAACTAGTGTCGTATGCGGCTCCCATGTCCCGGCCGTTGGAATTGTTGTAGATTGCACAAGAAGGAAGCGCATACGTACCATCGTCACCGGCAACTGGCGCCTGTACAGGCTTCTGCCCACCAAAGAGTCCCTTGACGAAATCTGCCATTGTATCTGATCAGCTCAATGGCACAGTGGACAGGTGTTGCAGTTGGAGCGACGCCGCGCGGGAGGTGTTGCTAGAAGGATCTCGGCTCGGCACTGACGTTTTGGATAGCGCTAGCACGAATGTGGAGGGGCAGGCCGGGGAGCTTGCCTGGGGCTCAACCATGCAGTCTAACTCCACTACTCGTGACCATAGTGGTTGGGCCTGTCTGCATTTGTCTCTGAAGCGTGAAGCTTTTTGCGAATCTTTCTTAAGCAATTGCAGTAGATTTTGAAGCCACTCCGGCTCAATCCATCAGAAGATTAAGCACATCCAGACCGTGTTGTGTATCGGCGTCATGGTCTTATCCACATTAAAGGCAAGTCTGAACTGGAGCATCAATTACTTGTCTTGATCCATGGCTCTGTCGTTGGATGTGCGGGTGTCATTCTGGACGTCAGTGGGATCATACAACGCTCGTGAGCTATCACCAGGGTCGAAGCAGGATGCTCGACAGTGCTGTATGAGACGTTGCTGAATACATTCTATTCAATGGGACAAAAGAGACATGGTGATGAGTTGCAGACTTGTTGATTGTTTGTACAATGAGGACGACAAAGATGTTTCCATGTTGCCCTGTCCTGATATCCCTATCATTTCTTGTGCTCTAGTTCTTTCCAACCCAAGTCTTGTGTCCCTATGCAGTTTATTAGCCACGGTGACCGACTGTTATATATCTGTAAGACTCACCAGGACTAGACGGCCCATCATGTACATGCTGGCACCAAAGCTGGTGAAAAGCATAACCTTGAATGCAGGAACCATGAACTTGCCACGGGCCTACCGAGACACATTGTCAGCATGTGATTCTCAGATAATCGTGTTCACAAAGACCCAGTCGCGGCCTCGGAAGACGAAGGATCCTCCAGCCAGCCACGTCATGCCCACACCACCTCCCAAGCTCTTCTGTATCAAGACAACGCACCTTTTCCCATGTCCTCAAGCCATCGTGCTTCTGAAATTCGCGCTGATAATGCGGGACGCGGTTCTCGCGGAAGACCCAGCTGCAGGCTGTCAGTACCGAGCTATGGGCGAGAAGCCGGCGGAGCGCAGGCGGCGGTGTCGCAGGTATTTTACCGCCCGACAACCACGTGCGCAGCTGCAGAGTAGACGTACCCTGCCATTGTGAAGAGTGGAGAGGTGTATGTGCGGTGTCGCGGGGACAATGGGTGGATCGGTTCGTGTGTCGTTCGTTGAAGTTGCAGGTCGAATGATCGGTTGGACGAAGGAAGTTGAGCGCCAAGGCGCTTAGCCGGTTTGAGCGCCGTTAACTTTCGCGACTTGAGCTTGAGCTTGCGCAGTAGTGAGAGGGCGATTGCGGCTGCCCATGGACTGACTCTGCATATTTTGCTGTCTTGTTGATGCCACCGGCCCTGGACCGGCTCCTCGCAAGCCCGTCTGCCCTGAGACTGCTGCGATTGATCGTCACCACCCCCGAGCTCCCACCAATTTGTTCGACAGCGGCCAGATGCTGCAATTCCACAGCCTCGCGTCGCAGTTACTCAAACAACCGAACTTCGAAACAGAAATGGAGACGGTGGCAAGATGCGCAGCAAGAGGTGGTCAGCCGAGACAGAGTGCGCCAATTGCTCGAAGCAGAAGGCACGACGGGCTCCCAAGAGGCGATGCTTGACACCCCGGATCACAGCGCCCTGAGTGACGACAGAGGAAAGGGCGATGATGCATCATGGGCAGCCACTCTTGCGCTCCGGGAGAGGCTCCAGAGACTCCAGGGCATCAAATCAACCTGGAGAGAGTGCCGCCAGCGAGGATATTGTTTGCCGACCAACGACACGCCAGACGCCGAGTTTCTGTGGGCGACATTCATCAAGCACCCTGAGCTAGTGCTGAGCATCATAGACCATGCAGCCGATATGCTCCACAAGACGGGCAAGACCTACCCTCGCATCTACGACTTGGTCATGGGCACATGGCTGCTACGCGGACCGAGAGATGCATTGGAGTATCACCACAAAATGCTGGTGAAGCTGAATCTCAGAAAGCTTCCACTGCGACATTTGGCAATCCTGGGACGGTCCACCTTCAGGCCTCCAGCGTACGAAGCGCTGATGGATATTTACCGGAATAGCAATGAGCGAGACCTATACGATGAGATAGTACCGCCACTCATTGAGAGGGGGCACATAGCAATGGCCAGACGCTGGCACATGCTCTGCACATTCCGGAATGATATGCCCTCCGAGTCTGTGGCTCGCCATCCACTCGTCAGCATTTTCACAGCTGAGGCCTCGACTATCTCCAGTACCGAAGTGCACTTTGGTACAAAGAGCACACTGAAGAAGCCGCGACAGCGGGCTGGCACATACAACAAGGAGCTTACGCAGCGGCTGTTAGGCCGTGACACCGCACCAGTCCGTTTCGAGGACTCGTTCTGCGCCCGGATGTTTGCAACTCGATCATTTCCGCCAGGATCGATTATACAGGGCCTGGCCATGGTCGGCGTGAACGAGATCGGTCCTCAGGCAGTGCTGGCGATGGCATCACGAACACGCCCAGTAGAGGACCTGCCAAAGAGATTTGAGGAGCTCAAAGCAGCGGGTATTACGCTGCAAGGCTGCGTTTTCTCTGTAGCATTAGAGAAGTTTGCCATGGAACAAAAGTGGCAGCTGGTGCGCAGTATGCTTGAAAGTGATCAACATCCAGACGTTTTTGGCGATGCCGAAGTGCAACGGGCGCTGCTCGAGCACTATCTAGACCGAGAAGACTTCGTACAGGCGCAACGCACCCTAGCGATCTTGTCACTTTTCCATAATGACTCTAGTGCAGCATCGTGGAATATGCTGCTCCAAGTCCACATCAAGCGATCCGGGCCGCAGCATGTTATGGAAGTACTGCAAGACATGGGTACTAGAGGTGTAATGGTATCGCTTGATTCTATTGCTGCGGTCAAGGGCTTGCTGCGACCCCGGCGGCCTGGCCGCAAACCAGGTCGATCAACCCATGGGAATTTCGATGATTTGCGCTTCGTTACCCGGGTCTTTATGACCATCCTCGAATCAGGCACAGGAGCCATCTCTCCATCTGCTTGGCGTGAGATTATTTGTCGTTTTGGTATGCTCGGTCGCTTCCGAGAACTGAGACGTCTTTTGCTATGGCTTCTGTCCTGGTACGCGCCAAGGAGTAGCATGCAGTTTACTGGGCTTCCGGCATCGCCTTTCCTACAACCGGCAATGAAGAAGCTACGCGCAACCTACCCGGGAAGCAATCACTACTTCCACTTTCCCGCCATGATCACCCAACGACAAAGTCCGTTCCATCCTCTCCGAAGACTCTTCCAGCCTTCGCTCCAGCAAGCTCTTATCATCTGGGGCTTCAGGGCGGGTCTGCTGGCAAACTCACGCCTTGAGCAGTCCATGCTCGGCTCTACGCTCGAGAAGAAGCACTACCGCCGCAGACTCCTCCGAAGACAGATCCTCAATCGCCTTGACTGGAGCGTTGGCCTTAAAACTGTTGTGCAACTTCGGGACCTAGGTGTATATGTACGTCAACATACCGTTCTCAAAGCCCTGCAGATGCAATTCGTTGTGATGTTCGGTCGCGGTAGAAGTAGGAAAAAGGAGAATAGACTTATGGAGAAGGTCAACTCAACACCGTACAGTGTATATGTCGAGGAAGTTAACAAGATCTGGGGTAGCCAACTATTGACGGACCCGCAGTCGTTTGGACCCGGTATGTTACATGATCAGATATGGCATCCGCGGCTGCGAAGGAAAGCGAATCGCAGAGCATCAATCAGTCTCGCTGAGCCCCAGGAGCGGGAGTGGCAGAAGCGGAGTAGCAAGAGGAAAATTGAGGGCAATGCCAGGGCAGCCAGACAGGATGACGGCGTAACTATTCGTTAAAGAGCTCCAACAACACCCCGCGGCACAAAAGAAGAGAGCAGATGCAGGTTTCTAGCTTCTGGGCCAGTATACAGTATATAGAGTTGTTGTGAAGCAATGACTCACGAAACATGGGCAAAAATGGGCTTGTGTTTGTGTAGGATGTCGACGTATGTGTATGTACAAATATATTGTAATATTCCCCACCCCTGGGCCCTTTTTCTCATGCGTCACGCGTATGCAGTCTCAGAAGTCTATGCAAGCCTAGCACTCCAATGTCCCCTTTCTGCTAATTGCACGCCAACCTGCTACATTCTCCAAACGCTATAGGTTAATTATCAACCTTTCACACGATGTCCTGAGACTGATATTTGACGGCGAAGTGGTTCGCGGCCTTCCCTGCCTGGTCTCTTAGTAGCTGTAGAATTGTTGTCAAGGAATGCATGCGACTACCGTTCTTACTTAGTAATGAATTATTCATGCTTTATTTTTGACTGGCTTCGAAATCACTATATCAGCCCGAAAGAAATTTGGTAGCTGGACACTTGCCATAATCTCAAGACATTTCATTATAATTCTTAAATAGGACAAGGGAGGAACGATCCTAGCATTTTGTTTGGAGTATGAGCTCGAAGTACACGATGAGATCTTTAAAAGTCTTTCTGATCTTGCGACACTCTTGCAATGGATTAGGCTAGATGTCGTCTAACATACTCCCCAGACTCAGTCAGTCTGAAGACGTGACTAGTTCTTCAATAGCATTAGTTTAAAATTTTCTCACTTTCTCTCGGCTACCAGCCAATGTTGTAGTAAATGAAAAGCACGCTCGCTATCCTTGCGTTCCCAAAAGTCCCTTTCGATGCCAGGCTGTGGTAAGATAGGCACAAGACAGTTTGAAGTCAAACTCACCGACTCGTTATCCCAGCCTCTCGAGACATAGTTTCGATCCGAAAGGAACGATATGTCCGTATGCGTATTTGCCGTTCTCTTCTTGCTTATGGTCTGTAGTGTGTCCCATGACATGAAGAGCGGGGCTTGTATCCGCCAAAGCACGGCAGATGGGTACATGCTGCCAGTCCCTCTTCCGTCGGCAGTGAGGTCGGAAGTCGTTGTCTGAGCTGTGTACCCCTCAGTTCCCTGATGAAGCCTGTATGCGTTGTCTCTAACGCCATAGGGCCGAAATCGAGTCTACGCCCCCATCGTCTGTTCTGCGTCTTTGCGGCCTAGTGTGAGCCTTGCAGTATCATGAAGAGGTTAGCATTCCGGGAGCATCTGGATTGCTGCTCGTCGGCCCTTTTTGAAGGTTGATAGGCGTTATTGCGGGCGATACGTAAGTGAAGAATCTCAAAATAGCCGCCGAGATACTCTCAATGTGCACCGCGGACATGCGGACAGATGTCAAATTGGAGAGCATTCTCCGCATATAAAGCGGTGAGGCCTGAAAATGCGCTGGAATAAAGACGAAGGCGAGGGTTGCAGATCATAGAAGGCAAGGTAAAGCGCATTGACGGGTGATTAGACGTGAGTCGTGCGAATCTTCTGGGATGAATACCATACTTGTTACTCTGCGGGGAGGTTACAGAATGCATCAGTACTCCGAAACGAGTAGGACGTGGCCTATCACGTCTTCGGTAGAACGATGGAATGGATCTTCACGTTCTGAAGAGCTCGAAACATGCGCAATGACGTGGTCGGTGAGAGCCTCATGTTTCAGCAACCCGTCGGGCAGTTTTCGGGCTTCTAAAGTGGAGTATGGAGTGTCTAGTGCCGATCTCTCGAAGTTTTGTGGCAATTTTCGGTTATAGACTGGTGACATGCTCAGGTATAGAGGTACTCCACAGAAACGCTTGGTTGTAAAGGAAGACGAGTGGAGATATCTGGTTTGACAGGCCGGGGGCATACCTTTTACGAGCAAGTCCGAGGATCGGCAGCACTGACAATGATATTTTCAGCGGTGAAAGCCTCAAGGCAAGTGGCTGACCAATAAACAGTGTGAAGAAGCCAGGCTATGGGTTCCGGAGTAGTTCGAGGAATCGAGAATATTCAGCATGCCCCCGACATTGGCCCGAACGACCGGTAAACTCGAGAGGCTGCGTTTAGGTGTGGAAAAGGGCTTCCCTGAGATGGCACTTGCATGTCCGAAGCGAGATGGTAAGGTAACCCTCGCAATAATGTGTAAACTAGTCAAGAATAATTGCAAACATAGTCGTGTAGCGTAGATGATTGGCGGTTGCCCAGAAAAGCGGTGTATAGCGGTGAAGAGTGATAGGAATAGCGAAGACAAGGCATCGGCCCGAATGTTGATCACATCGGTCGTATCCGTAGAATACGTCATTTGAAGAAAGCAAGCGGACCCGACGATGATTTTCAATACGCAGGGTGGGTTCACTACAACTCAAGTGCCGGTTGAGGCGTAGACTAGAGAACGACATCTCTCGCTTACCTGATCTATACGCGAGAAAATTTAGTAATCAATACCAGATCCTGGAAAGACAAGTTAGTCTACGGACGCTCTACAAGGGTGCTCTTTGATTGTGGTCAGAAAAACATTCTTCGCGCAACACTTCACTCATGTTACCAGCTGTAACGAGGGTAGGATCAATATCTGGACTATCATTTGATGTGTTTAATGCGCCCTCAAAAGAGATCGTGATTCTGACGTCGGCATCTCCGGAAAGGCTGCTATGTTTAGCTTTCCAGAGTCTCCGAGTAGAGTCTGAACTGGAAAATCGGCCTGAAAGTAAGCTGAGTATTCGTGAAGATCTTCGCTTACCTTGGACCCTGAAATACAGCTCTGGTCAGTCGTTGTCGGGATGGAGGGCTCTGGCTGATCTATCCTGAATGATTCTATAGGCATTGGTTGCTCTCACGTAGTGGCGAGAAAGCAACGAGTGCCATGGGCGTTCGGATGTAGCCAGCTGAAGGCTGAAATCGGGTTATTGAAGCCCCTTTTTACACTTTTTGGGACAAATACGAAATGGCTGCGAAGGTCTTCGGAC
Source organism: Pseudopyrenochaeta lycopersici (assembly GCA_003313425.1). Lineage (NCBI taxonomy): Eukaryota > Fungi > Ascomycota > Dothideomycetes > Pleosporales > Pseudopyrenochaetaceae > Pseudopyrenochaeta > Pseudopyrenochaeta lycopersici. Next base: position 2,367,741 of record NHZP01000001.1, on the reverse strand, counting down.
GTCTCCGAACAACAAGGGTGTATTGAAGTCCAGGTGACACAGCTTTGGTATGATAGAGTTCTGACTCAGATAGAGCCGCGAACCTACAGAGGCGCGGTCAAATCAATAGGAATATCGCGCACAAGAGGTGTTCAGTTTGGCTTCTGTAAGCTGTATGATGGGCGCTGGTGGTGGTGTCAGTCACACTTCGGTAGTTTAGCCCGAAAGAAGACCTACCGACAGCCTCAACCACATTCTGCGCTGCAAGCGGACCGAGCGGATCAACTTTTTATTGAACTGGTGGTAAGAAAAGGCCATCTCGGCGTCTTAGTGGTCAGAATCAGGCGATATGTCTAACCACTGGCTGGCTAGCTAACTGGGTCCAGCCAGGAAAGTGGCGCACGAAACTTGGAACACCAGATCAAAGGGCAATGTGACATGGCGAACTACTTTATGAGTGCTAAATTATGAGTATGGCTGTAATGATGTTGTAATTTTGAGAGGTGTGGGCTTTTGTGATGGTGTATTGGGGGCCACATCATCTGGAACACAATCATGGCTCGGCTTGGTCAATGACCACTCGAGAAAGAGTTCCCAAGGATTGAAGCGTGCAAGTGGTCAGCAAAGCTGCAAGGGCAGATGGAAAGTTCACGCAAGTAGCCTCGTCAGCCTCTTGGGGGACGCGCAGGCTGAATGTAGCGAGCTCGGGGCAGCTCACCATCAGTCAGCGCCCTTGAAAAACACAAGCGAGGTGTATGCGAGCAAATGAGGGTGTATAGCAGTACTAAAGCAGCCAAGCTTACATCATGTGGGAAAATGAGGCTGGGTGGGAATATGAAAGAAAGGTCAGTCCGTGATACCAATCGGTGTGATATGCCCCGCTACTAGTGCCAGATCGCTGGTATGCACTTCGGCCCTTTGCTCCACCCCGTGCCCTGCACTCTCCACTCGTCGCTGCAAACTTGGATAATGGCGCTGTAGTTCTCTAGCCGTAGCCCGACGGCTCTGTGAAATCGCGTCGATCGACAGTCTTGCGCAACGGCCGTCCTAAGTGCTCCGCGCACCCCAGGCGGTCTTCGTGGGTGCGGCGGATGGCCTGCAGCATGACCACCACCAAGAAGGTGTGCGGCTCGGTCAAATGACTGGTCAGCCGTCACTCTGCCTGTCATTCATTCCTCTGCGCCTTGGAACTCCTACCCTTTCCGTCCACGCTGAACTAAGCTTTTCGCTCACACCCACACTAATGCAGCAGGGGCATATGTGCTGCACATGCAGGGCCATCGGCGAGAGGGCGTCCTACACTGAACATAAGTACTGCACGGATCCTTCAGGTATGCTTTTGATATTCGGTGAGCTCAAGGAGGAAACCAGGACACACTGGTCTTCCTATCCTCTTAAGATCTTCTTGTTGCCTTTTGCCTCGTCCTCCTACCAGGCAAACATCTTCTAGGCAGCACAACCCTTGTCTCATCTGGTCCTTTCTGGCATTGCGCCCTCCTGTGACTCGAACGGAGGCCGTACGCCCTAGTCACGCATATATACCTTGCGTGTGCGCAAAGAAACAGCTGGCGGATCTACAAAAAGACCTCTTTGTCACCGCTTTCCTCTTCTCGCCGAACAGTGCTCACACGCTGCTCTGTCTTGGATCAACCGGCCGGGAGCCGGGAAGGAAGAAGAACACTTCGGCCAACGCTACCCTTGTCAAAGTTGAGCCAAGCACCAAACGGTCACTACGTATCCGCCGTTCCTCTCTGCGAGCATTCAAAAACATCATCTCGACAATGCCATCCTACATCCGGAACCCCTACAGGTCCTATTCTTACCCCCCATGCATCGAGTCTACCGAGTCTGAATACTCTCAGACGAAGGATCTCCCAGACATCGATGAGGATCCCTTTGCTCACTTCATCACTCCAATCAATGAAGAAGACGACCCGTACGACCTTTCGCTAAGTGCTGGCATCATTACCCCCGATGGACCTCGCACAGGCAAGGCCTCCAAGTTTACATCAGGCGTCGCCGATAAATGGGCTCGATATGTCAAATATAATCATACACAGCTTCACAGCCAGTACCACACCCCCACCATTCCTGAAGAAGATGAGGAGTCCTTCATGGGCCTCGATGACGATCGCTTGAACGACACACCACATGTCTTGACACAGATCGATACCCCAAGGATTTCCGTCATGGAGCCTACCCGTGGTCGCGCGCAGGAGCTGGTAGCTCGTAAGGCGCAAAACCGGCGCCGCTTGTCGAGGAATCTCTCCGGTCATCATCACTCATGGAGAGAGCCCAGCCCCGAGTTGTTCACCGTTGATGAGTCGGAGGAAGAGGAGATACCTGTGCTTAGACGTACGAAGACGAGAAAGGCCAAGGATGGCGCTGATCGCCGGAGGTCATCAACGAGGTCCAGGTCAAGAGTGAGATTCGACATACCGGAAAAATCAAGGTTGTAACCGCGGGTGTATACTTGCAGAGCATAAAGGCCTGCAATCATAGACACACTTGCATCGGGAGGTGTTAAAAGGCGTCCATATTATTGAACATTTTCGCATTTACATGGCGTTGGAGGCTTCTTGTCGCATTTTACTCATAGCATTATCGGCGTTCCTAAGTATCACTTTCGCTTGCATATATAGGGGATACCTGCATTGGGCGGTGTTTAGGAGTGAGCATTTACACACGCATCGCGCTCTTGGTAACAATCAATCCATTGATTCTTCAAATTCAAATGAACCTTGCATCTCAGTGTCCAACTCTATGTCGGCCGCAATCACTTCTCATATTCAAGCACCTAAATAGTCTTCTCACGCACACACACACTCTCTCTCTCTCTTACTCTATCTACATATCGGATAGGACCCTGGCTCACGGTTTTACGTTGCCTAAGAATGCACACACACTAACCCCCACACTTACTCTCGCTAACACTGCATCCTAATTAAGCGTTCCTGTGGCGTGACCTCACCCCGCATCTGTCACGACCCCTCCACGCCACCGTGTTGGTTTCGTACCACCTTTGCGCGCTTACCGCTCATTCATTACTCAAAACGCCTACTGCTCAGGACATCGTCGGGGGTATCGCGGCCTCATGAACCTACCAGAATCGACGCAGTGCATGCCACGGCGCAAATCGCTTCACGTTTTCGTTTCTGATCTTCCCAAGTCCGACCCCAATGAGAATGATGTACACGCCAGGTCCGCCTGCTCTTACATATGGCACACTTGTTTCGAAACACCTGTCCAGTTGTATCCTGAGGGAGCATAAAATTTTTAACCGTCATATGCTTGATTGCACGCGGATCACTCGGCCTGGGAAAATCGCCTAAGACCCTGATCAGCAATCTTTCTTTCCACGTCGGGCAGTGCGTGATGATTTGCCCTGGGCTCCGAAGTCGTCTTCGATAGCGGGGTCTCGTTACGAGGGGGCTGAAAGAGTCTGGTATACTGCATGTGACATGCTCACGATAGACCCGAAGCTGAGGTTCTTTTCATTGCTACCTGGGCCTATATCGGGGGGCCACGCAGTGAGGGGGGAAGGGAGAACAGATTATCGGAGTACCAACCCGGGCGCATCTATACGTCAAGTGCAGCGCACTGTTAAGACTGGAATGAAATGAAGGCATTCAGTTGTCGGCGACCAACTCCGCGGAGGCACATCACTGGGCAAAGGGTCTCGGTCTAAGGTATGTCGTGCACAACGCCGCAGCCGCCACGATAGTGTGCGCAGGGAAGGTGAAATCTGGGAATGTTCGGTAGTCACACGTTCAAGACATTGAGCACCGGACACCAATGGCTACTTTCCAAGCAGATCGTCCCGTCCACTCACATTGAGTGCGAAATGTTTCCCTCCGCATTGCACCAGTAGCAGTGATCCTTTGCGTGATGGAAAAGGCTTGGAGATGGCTGGCACGCCTAAGATCGACCGTGCAGCGCGATATGCGAGTGAGCGAGGCGCGAAATATTTTACAGTTGGTGGCCGATGCAACCCGCTCCTGCGACATGAGGCTTATGTACAATGATATGCTCATACATTCACATCTCTCTCGCGACTGGCGTGGATGAGGCTTGAGTGCAGCATTGCATAGCGCAGTTAAGTAGTGGAAAGATATGCCGAGTAGGCCTTTGCCCAGTCACTCTGATGTTCCTTTTAATTGAGCCGTGTGGTTGGTAAGAAGTATTGAAAGGGCTGGCTTTTGCTTTGTGATCTACACGGTAGCACCGGTGAGATCCGTTGCTTCGCTGTCCAAATCGTCGATGAGTAGGCAATTGAGTCGCATGGGAGCCTCGTAGTATGTAAAGTTTACCCGGTGCTCGTACAAACCCCTGTGCTGAATTACGTCAATGTTACAAAGAATGGTCGAGCAGGAAGATGTGCAGTAAAAAAGTAATAGCAAGCTTCTTTTTGACCATGTAGAGGTTGCAATTTCAGGCGAAGAGGCCGGGACAAGCGCCCTACAGACCACGGTACTCTCTCCTCTTCTTCCTTCGGGAATCGCGGGTCTGCATCGCTCTTGTCGTTCGAATGTCACCCTGTCGTGTATGCTAAAATCGAAACAAAAAACATCGCAAGTCTTATTGTAAGGGTATCTCCGCTTCTCGCTTATGTACGCTTGAACATCTCTTCATGTGCACTAAACCCGAATCACTATCATTGACCATGATTGCAAGTCGCCTACGACTGCCTCTCCTCTCTCCCATCTAGCCAACTCGTGCAATTCACACACCTCTTCGCCTTCTCACTAATATACTTTCTGCAAAATTTACACCTGACCTGCCTCTTCACTATGTTATCCCCGCTTCCCCTACTATACAGCATAGCAATGGTCCACAGCGCCAGCGCTATGGTAAAGAACCGCACAAGCTTGTCGAGAAAACTGCCGTACGCGAATACGACGGCGCCGTCCGCCAGTGCCTGCTCGATGGTGTTGTAGCCGTTGGTAATAGTGCCATTGTAGTTTGCGCCGTGCTTGAGGATAGCGAACTTCTCGTCGAGGTTGCGGGACAGGAAGGGCAGGAGCGAGATTACGGGGAGGATGATGTCGGAGACGAGGGAGTTGGCGCAGGCGGTGAAGGCAGCTGCGAGGCTGTGTAGAGTCAGTACCGTGAGGTTTGGACTAAGAGGGCTGCTAAGGGTACGTTTTACATCAAACCCACTGCGACTTCCAGCACGTTGTCCCGCAGCGCGAAGTTGGAGAAGCTGTCCCAAGCGCTGGCTGTCCTTTGGCGGACGCCCTGCTCTGCGTCTCGTAGAAAGCCCTCTGTATGCTCATCTAGACGCGGCATCTTGGCGTGCTGGACACAGTGTCGTGGCTAAGAGTGATGTTTGCTTGAAGCACGGCAGCGCAATCAAGTTGGGGGCTGTCGCGTAGCAAGATCGACGTCATCTGACGAGTGATGCTCTGGCCAATCACAATTATTCAAGGCATGAATTAATTCCTGCTCAATGCCACATCGTACCTCAAAGACATTATGTAAGTTTTTGCAGCTGTCTAACAAAACATCGGTCGATATGTGTTTAAGAACCTGAGACTTTCCCGGCTACTCATACGCCCCCTACCCAAACCATACCTTTTCAACGCCGCGATCCAGGGTATAAGTACAAAAGAATTTCATGATCCGAAACCAATCTCGTAGCCTAGCAGTACTTCTGTAGAGGCGCCTTCCCAGCCTCGGGTTCCGCCTGTCGAGATCATGAAGTTGCAGGCAGGATCAAGGTACAGTTGGGAAATGACGCCAGTACGATGACCAGGCACAATGAGAAACGGTGTAGCGGCGGCACCTTTTGTACCTGCATCTGGCTGGGTCAAGTCGTAGAGGCGGAGAATATCATAAGAAGCGCTGCGGTCATTTAGGACTTGTGTAGTAAAGACTGAGTTAGGAAACTTACCAGATAAGATGTTTGCCATTCGGCATCGCCCTCACAGCGCTCACTGGACCACTAACGCTTGGGAATCTAAATGTCCTCCTGGGCTCTCGCAGACCTTTGTGTAAGCTGTACTCGTCCACAGTGCCGTTTCTTCTACCGGCATATATGAAGTTACCGTCCGGTGACCAGCATGCATTCATACACCAAGGCGGCGTGTTACGCGGCGGGGTTATACGCGCAATTGGGTTCGGTTGTCGGCGATCCCAGATACGCAGTGTGCCATCGATAGACGCATCGAGAAACGTTGTTTCTGAGGATACAGGTTGCTCGGTTTGGTCAACACTATTTGCGGGTGGACCAGTTTCCTCGGCATGCGGCAAGCCATTGACAGTGCCACTCGATTGTGAGTCTGTTATCCCGTTTGCCGATGACTGTGTTTGGGCGGCTGCAGGAGGTTCTTTCAGTGTTTCGCTCGGCTCATCGTTTGGAGCCTGCACTGGGCCGCCCATATCCATCGCATCAAGGTCGCCGCTGGCATCCTCGTCCGCTTGCTGGATGCCATTTGCAATAGCTATTGAAAATTCATCATCATCATCTCCAAATGATGGCAAAGCCGATGAGGGGTTGTTTTCCTGGCCGTCCCCAAACAAGGAATCCTTGTCTCCAAAGAGCGAGTCATCCGGTGAGCCTTGGGCATCTTCATTGCCTTCTTCTTTCACTTGCGTCGCTCGTGCAGTTGAATCAACGCCATTGGCGAGACTGCCATTGGCTCGAGGTCGCGATGCGTTATTAGAGGAGAATGTTCCGTTCGTTGTGGGTAGGATGTCGGTGTCTTTAGGAACAGGCAGGGTAGATAGCGGTCGTTGCTCGATAGCAGCTATCTGGCTACCGCTCGTTTCAAACTTCCTTTTCACTTGGCCATTGTTGAGATCCCAGTCGTTGATAGTCTTATCCCAACTGCCGCTCAATACCGACGTCTCATCTTGCGACAGTGTCAGAACTGAGACCGCCGAGGCATGGTTCTTGAGTGTGTGTATTCGCTTGCCCTCCTCATGGCGGACCGACTGTAGGTTGATACCTCCAGTGTCCAGTCCCGATAGTAGCCACAACGCCTGATGGTGAACAGCAAGCGAGTATACTGGGGATAAATTTTCTGACATGCCAGAGCTGTCCTCATTCTCCCAGTAGGACAGGAGTACTCCTGCTTTTGTGACGGAATCGACGAAAGGATGGCGTTGGGCCACTGTGAGAGCGAGCTTCCCATTGGCTGTGTCGACCCAGTTGAACTTTCTGATGTACCCGTCTGTGCCTCCACTGAACACCCATCGCATATCTGGAGTGGCTGTGATGGCGTTTATCGAGGTGCTGTGGGGCGCAGCAATGGTAGGAATAATATCATAAACGGGGGCATTCAGGGCCTCTTGTCGTACGCTTGGGCGGAAAGGCAGGTTGCCCAAAACGGCTGCTGCAGCTGCCGCTCGGGGGCTGGGGGAGGTAAGAGTCACGGAGGGGTTCGCGTCTACCCCTCCTGGTGGGCCGCCGTTAGGGAGGTTGTTGCGTTGCCGCTGTGTGGGACTGTCCGCCTCGTCCTGGTCCTGGTCTTGGTCTTCGTCGTCATTGTCGCCTTCTGCATCGTCTTCATCGTTATCGCCTTCATCTCCGTCGTCGCCCTCCTCTTCCTCGTCTACGTCCATGGCATCATTTTCCTCTGCCTCGTCCTCCTCCTCGGCAGAGCCTGCGGGCGCAATCAGTATGGGAGAGCTGCTAGCTCACACATGGGCAAGACCTACTGGCGCCATTCTCGTAGTCATCCTCCTCATTCATGCTGCTTCCATGGAGCTAGCAGCGCATTCGCATGCAAGTGTGAGAAGAGTGCGTCTATTTGGTGGATCTCGACAATGTGAGGATGCTTCGAAGTCGCGTTGCGCTGGACTGTGAGGCTCGGCTGCGCGTCATCCGCCCGCGAACCATGGTCGGCCCGCACTGCCGATGAACCACGACCTTCATGGCCCCATCGACTCAACTTCCTCCACTTCGCTGGTTCGTTACAGCATACACCAAGTTGATTAGGGCAGTGGGTCATTGACTACGCAGTAATTCTTACATACAATGGCATTAGGCCCTCTCGCGGTCGAATACCTGCCGTTTGCAATCCCTCGCCTCTTCGAGGCAACTCATTGCAATTATCTTGTACGGGTGGCCCATCGTCCTGCTTAGCTATTTTCTTGTACCAGATTTTGAGTGAAATGCGGGGACTGAGTCGCTGGCTTGAACGCAGAGGAGTGTGTGTCCGCGTCAATCAATCATGAGGTCGAAACCAAAGTGGTAAAACTTCACTACTATCATTCAACATGTTCTCAAAATTGGCTTTTCAAGTGCTTCAATGAATTGAGACGATGCTGAGTACTCCAAGATGTGTCTCTCCCTCTCATCCTACACGCTGCTTGCTCGAGTCATCTTTCTTACACAATTTTCCACACGCATCTACTACCACAATCACTGCAACCTCTTCAAAGCACCCGGGATTATTTCATGCATCTTGAAAGTTTAGATCATTGGTGTACATCATGGGTCGTACCAAAGCTCTGTTTGTCGTATCCGCGACGTACCTTCCATGAAGATTTTGTCACAATGCCCCTAGCAACCAGAGCTCTACCACATTCTCTTATTTCTCCCGCCTCCCCTAACAAGCGTAATCTACACAATCATTTGTCACAAAAACATGGCGCGAAAAGCTCGCGGGCGCCGCAGACAGTCAAACATACCCAATCAACCGGGAAGCCGCAGCACGGCATCTCACAGTGGCTCTCACGTTCAATTGGACAACGCGTTCGCAAGCCTGGCTAATGTACATCATGATGGTGAGTCCTCGTGTCTTGGGATCTGGGCCTGAGACTTTTTTCTTTCTTTTGTAAGAAGCAGTTCTTTCCTATACACCCACTGTCGCCTTCGTGCAGCGAACTTTCCTAACTATCTCGATTTCATACTATCCGGCTATGGACCTCGCTCACCAGGTTCTAGATGATGATGAAGTCAATGCCGACCTCTGGGAGCGATTCAGTAACAGTTCCATTGTGAACGAACACACCCCTAATTTAGGGACTTCAATCGTCACTGATGACATTCGCACGTACTTTGCGCTGACAAAGAAGCCTCCGCCCGGCGGAGCATGGCTCGACAAGCCCGAAATTCCAAGTCCTTCAGAGATCCTATGTGAGAAGTCGAAATTCATCAAAGGAAAGCCTGAGAGCTTGATCGACATTGAGGAAATCATCCGTCCATACAAAGTTGAAGGAGCCTACGAGAATAACGAGGATTATTTGCGAACCAAATACGAGCTTCTACGCGAGGATGCCATCCGACCACTACGCGAGGCCGTCAACGAGATTCGCGCTGATCCTTTCAAGGATGAAGCAGAGTACAAAAACCACAGCATCGGCATATACGACCCAGTTTACATCACTGCATTGGTTTTCTCACCCCGTGGGCTTGCCACACGCGTCGCTTTCTCTCTCAATCGCGTGAAGAAGCATATACGGTAAGCCAAGATCCTCCTCAATCATGACATGTACTAATCGACATCAGATGGGAGCAATCCAAGAGACTCATCACTGGCTCACTCGTAGCCTTGTCGCCCGCAGACGACGCGTTCCAAACTCAATGCATCCTCGCCATTGTAGCTGCACGACCTCTTTCGGCACTCGATCAGAACCCCCCAGAGATAGACCTGTTCTTTGCGCGACCCGAGGACCAGGAGATTGATCCTATGAAGAAGTTCGTCATGGTGGAGTGCCGCTCCAGCTTTTTTGAAGCTAGCCGACACACTCTACTTGCTCTACAGCACATGATGCGAGAGCCTTTCCCTCTATCAGAGCACCTAGTCAACGTTCAGAAGCAAGTCAAACCTCCTGCATACATCCAACACAATCCCTTTGTCAACTTGAGCTCTCTCGTGAGCATGGAGGAGAGTGCAGATTTTGAAAACGTCAATGTACTTGAAAACTGGCCTTCTACATCCTCGCATTCGCTCGACAAATCACAAAGTAAAGCCTTAAAGCGCATACTCACCAGCAAATTAGCCATTGTCCAAGGCCCTCCGGGTACTGGAAAGACGCACGTTTCAGTCGTAGCACTCCAGATACTCTGCGACAACTTGCGCAACGATGACACACCTATCATTGTCACAGCCCAGACAAATCATGCTGTTGACCAAATACTGCGCCACACAATGAAGTATGAGCCCAATTTTATTCGTCTTGGAGGGAGAAGCAAGGATAAAGATATCAAAATGCGGAGTTTGTTCAACGTTCGCTCCGGCATTCCCGTGCAGAAGCAGCCGGGCAGCCACAAGATTCAAGCGATAATCGCCATGAAGAAGTTGACGAACTCTTGTCAGATGCTTCTAGCACCAATGGAGGCGAATAAACCCCCACTTGACCATAGAGTCCTACTCAAGCTTGGTCTCATTACGGAAGAGCAAGCACAATCACTGGAGCTGGAGTCGCACGGCACGATGGGCATCTCCCCGGCAGATAGCCCCGGAATTCTAATGGAACAGTGGCTAGGACGATGTCTTATGCCTTGTACACGCCCAGTTCAGCCAGATGATTACGGGTTAGGTTTTGAAGAAGAGGACTACGATGTGGAACAGCTTCAGGAGGTTGAAGCGGAGGCTGTTCAAGATGATGATGACCTGGAGGCTTTACGGGGGCCCGTCACTCTCCTGAGCGACAACTACAAGGGCAAAGGAGCCTCTTTGTTTACATCCGAGAAGATCAGGCAATTTCTCAGACAAGTGAATGACCTCACCATGATTCCGTCTGCTGATCGTGGCGCAATCTATAACTTCTTCATGCGAGAAGTAAAGAAGTTGTTGGTCATAGAAGTCCGCAAGATCGCAAAAGAGTACGAAGTTGCAGTATTATCGCGTAAAGTAGGGCTGTGGAACGAAGATCTTGGCCTGCTGAGCAAAGCTCGTATCATTGGATGTACCACGACTGGTTTATCGAAGTACAGAGCCTTGATCTCAGCAGTGAAATCCCGTGTTGTGCTGGTGGAAGAAGCAGCTGAGACACAGGAATCTTTTGTACGTGGCATGACTGATGGACTGTCGTATTAGGCTGCTAACATATACGTTTTATAGGTCACAGCAGCTTGCATCCCAAGTCTCCAGCATCTCATCCTTGTCGGAGACCATCTTCAATTGAGGCCCAGTACCCAAGTTCATGCCTTTGAGGACGAACCCTATTTCCTCAATCTGTCGCTTTTCGAGCGCTTGGTAAACAACGAAGTCGAATACGATACACTGACACGACAGCGTCGAATGATACCGGAAATTCGCCGCCTCTTGATACCCATCTACCAGAAGATGCTTAAGGACCATGAGAGCGTCAAGGACCCTAGTAACCGCCCACCAGTCGAGGGTATGGGGGGTAACAATACGTTTTTCTTCTGTCACGAGTGGCCAGAGTCTCGCGATGCAAACATGTCAGCCGTAAATGCCCGAGAAGGTGTGTTGCCATACGGCTCATGTTTGGATTATATGCTGACTGTATGCTTCCAATTTTGTAGGTGAAATGCTAGTCAACTTTTTTGACTATCTGGTACTGAACAGTGTGGATGCCGAACGTATTACAGTGCTCACGTTCTACAACGGCCAACGCAAATTCATCGCACGGCGGATCAGGGATCACCCTAATCTGCGAGGTTATCCTGGTATCAAAGTTGTCACTGTGGACAGCTATCAAGGAGAAGAGAATGATATTGTGTTGTTGAGCCTCGTTCGTTCGAATAGGCAACATGCTATTGGTTTTTTGTCTTCAGATAATCGCGCCTGTGTCGCACTTTCTAGGGCCAAGCGAGGATTTTATATATTCGGCAATGCTGAATTACTGGCGTGTGAAAGTGGTACATGGGCTGCTGTAGTTGATACGATGCACAGTAACAAAACCCAAGTCAAGGTGGAAACGGGCCAAACACGGCGCCTCGGATATCACCTGCCTCTTGAGTGCAGCCGCCACAAAAGAAAGACCTGGATAGAAGAGCCCGATGATTTTGACCAGATTAAAGGAGGTTGCGACCTTCTTTGCGACGGAGTCCTTCCGTGTCAGCACAAGTGTCCTTACAGATGCCACCCGTAAGTCTCCATATAAAGTGTCATGTTCTCCGATAGCTGACAGATCCAAAGGTTTGAACATGATAGGGTTAGTAAGCATCCACGTACGGAGTACGTATGGGATATCCTCTGACAACCGATTTAGGTCAACTGTATGCAGAAGTGCTCAAGGCATGTCGGATCCTGTGGTCATCCGTGTGTTGGTAAGAATTCCCAGCGGAAAGCACGACAATTGATATTTTTGCTCCCTTTGGGAGCGTTCAGGAAGGCGCAGCTAACATTTCACAGCCATGTGCTGCGACCCGTGCAAATGCCAGATTTGCGATCGTCGCACTAATGGCGTGAAGTCGGTTTTGAGACCGGCATCCAACAGACCGAGCTCATTTCGAGGAATACCTTCTAACACCCAGAACTTGCTGCTCGATAACACCTTTCAGATACCCTCCGATCCCATACTCCCCAGTAGGATCCCAATGACATCAGATAGCGCTAAAGAGCAGTGGAACACATACGCGAGTGGAGGGGTTCTAACTGGCGACCCCAAAGTGCTAGAAAAGAGGAGGACGCAAGAGATGCAGTTTCCCGTGGGCGTTCGCAATGCGACCTCACCTTCCGGACCTTCATCTGCGCTATGCGGACTCATCCAGGCCTCCTCAGAGAAGGCCGCGAGACCGAGGAACACGAACCTGCTTCTAGATCTTGACGAAGAGAATGACTGCCGGTCTAAACAGCATGTCGCAAACGCCGCCTCGACAGCACCTAAGAAGAAGGGCGAGATGGAAATCAATCTGCTTGACTAGTATCTGGCCGGAGAAAACTTCGTGGCGACGGAGTCTCTCGTGCTCGAGGATATAACGTTTGACACACTGGGCGAAGGTGAATTTGAGCATCAAAACGATGACTCCGATGGCGGCTTCGTGGTCTGGGGTATCTTGATAAAATAGAAAAGGATCCTCGTCCGCCCGCATTCCCCTACTTTGAGTGCCCTGTCTCTCTACCTTCTGAGCCTCTTACCCCTCCAATTCATGCATTGGTTCAATCAGTCCTATCCTCATCAACCTTCACTTCGAAGATCTCTCCAGCAAGCTTCTCCACGTCCCCGCCCAACGCCACAAGTCCCTTCTTAATCCTCTCAATCGTATCTGGCTTCAAAGCGCCCTTTCTCGAATAGAGATCTACGCCTGCAGGCGTAAAGAGCGTCTTCGCAAAGTACGTAACCACCCACCTATTCCCCTCCATCCCTTCCTCGTCACCATAACCCAATATCTCCCATTTCGAAGACGCAATCATCAACCACCCTTTTCCGCGCCAGTGGTACGCCATACTCGCTACCTCCCCTTCCTCTGTAGACGATGCCGTAGTATTCGGTACCTCAAATGGCTTATCGACCCCTACAATGGTTTTTATATTCGTCGAACCCAAGCCCTGATAGCTCACTTCGTCGTCGATCTGGGCGGGAGAGGTGCCGGCGATGGGTGTGTATTTTATGCGTACGTTGCGAGACTTTTTCCACATTGGGAGCGTCGAGTGGGTGACATTCCATGAGCCGCTGAGCCACGAGAGGGCGGGCGCAGGTATGGAGGCGGAGGGTTGTGTGGTGGGGAGGGTAGAGGGCGCGCGTAGGCTTGCCATCTGTGCTGGCTTGGAATAGTGATATCTAGAGGATTTGTATGACACGAAGTGCACGGGTGAGGTTTTATTTTAATATTCTATTTGCTGTTCCTGCCTTTTCGAGCAAGACAGTGGAGGAACTTCAAGTGGGGGAACAGAAAGGAATCGTGAAGTTGGATGCCATGATCGACGAAGATCAGATGGAATGGGCCGTGCGCGGCTTTCTGTCTATCCGAGCGAAAGACATAGCATGATGGGAGTGATTGGCAGTGAGAGAATAAGCCATAGTATCTTCACTACCTTTCACACACAATAGTGAGCTTTCCATCGACTGTTGGCGTATAGATGCCAGGAGAAGTAAGAGTATCGTCTACGTTAGCGTCTCACGTGGCTCCGCGTCGTACTCCAACGCGAAGCGCGTCTTGTCGATGCATGCACCATGCGATGACACACCGAGATTGAGACATATTAGCAGACGTTCCTATGCTACAAGTCTACCAAATCCCATCAATGAGCTAGTTTTTGCGAACCAGGATTTTGCTAGTGGTGCCCATGAGCGTAGTACGTAGCCGTGTGAGGTGAATTTCGGAATCAGAACAACACCCGCTCGAGCCCTCATTCTACCTACCCCGAGCTGAAGATCAAACCTCTCGACTAGGTGACTTTCTATCCCCTATTGAAAACTGTCGGACTAGCAGAATCCGAATAAAGGGTTGAAATTGAGCAACAGGGTATTCTTGGACGTCTGAAAATCCACGGATTGAATTCCGAGCGCTGTCCACCCAAAGGCTGCCCCGGGGTTTTGTCCACCCGTCCACCCTTGGCTCTCGCTAGCGCCTCTACATTACGTGGTTAAGGGCAGAACATGCACCGGACGTCCACTTGAATTTGGCAATCACCATTCCATGGCGACAATGCGGAGACGCCACCTCCACACTCTCGCTTGAGACTTCCCCAGAATGCAACACCGAGGTCTCAAGAATCGCCAGGGATAAAGGCCACTTGCCCTCGGAACATGTCTGCCATCAAGGTCCAACTGAACTGACCAAATTCGGCCAGCGACAAGACACATACACATAACAGTCTTGTATACCCTTTCAAAGAATTATCATTTGATCCATTCCCTTTGCACCATACGGGTATCTGCCCTCCTGCAATAATGTACGACAAAGACGAGAAAGCTAGCGCCACAATGCTCGAAGACCTCTCGTCCAAAAACTCGACCGCAGACAACGATCTCGCCCTCGGCGAACAGATTCTGGAAAAGGAACGCGACGAGACGCTATGGCAGTCAGCCATGTCCCACAAGCTTATTCTGGCACACTCGCTGGCCGCCTTCCTCGCCGGCGGTGTCTTCGGCTATGACAGTGTGGTCAACGGCGCCTCCATCTCCATGCCCGCATTCCTACTCTACTTTGGCGCAATGACACCGGACCATCAACTCTATGTTCCTTCTATCTGGGCGTCCCTGTGGACTGCCATGTCATATTTGCTTCAGGCCATGGGCGGCTTTGGCATCGGTTTTGTATCGGACAGAATCGGTCGCAAGTGGAGTGCCGTTGGCTCGTGTTTCATTTCATTTGCGGGCGTGGGCATGCAATTCGCTGCAAATAGTCGTGGTTTGCTGCTTGCAGGCAAGATGGTTAACGGTCTGGCTATTGGGTGCGTGTTCGCGACTGCGACGTCGTGGGCATCCGAGATCTCACCCGTGCGTCTCCGTGGGCCCATACAGTCCGGCATCATCCTCTTCATGGTTCTCATCCAGGGCGTAGGCCTTGCTGTTATCCGCGTCTACATTTCAGACATCCGGGAGCAGGCTTTCCGTACTGTCTTTGCGATCCAGTGGGTGTGGCCGGCCGTGACAGCATTGCTCTTCGCTTTTATGCCCGAGTCACCTTCCTGGCTACTGATGAAGGGCAAAGAAGCAGCCGCCAAGAAGGCCCTGGCTCGGCTCCATGGCAGCAATAATGAAATCAATGCTCGGCTTGCGCTATTGCGCAAACAGGTCGAGACAGAGAGGGTACAATCTGAAAAGAAGGGCGCCGGTAGCTATCTCGAATTGTTCCAAGGCCCAAACTTGAAGCGAACACTCACTGTATTCTGGCTCTTCCTTGCTGCTGGACTCAACGGGGCCTCACTCCTCTCACAGAATGTGTATTTCTTGATCATCGCGGGTCTTGCGCCGGTACATGCATTCGACATTGGAATTGGTGGATTTGGCCTTGCCATCGTCGCCATCATCGCCTCTTGGTTCTACATCGAGAAGTTCGGCCGTCGTTCCATTTGGCTTGTGGGATGCATTGTCAACACTCTGATCATGGCCACCATCGGAGGCTTGTACTACTCTAAAAGCCACGGTGCTCTATGGGCTGTCGCCATCCTGATGTAAGTCTCCGAAGTTTGATTGGCGCTTGCGTCATTTACTAACTCGATGGCAGGAACGTGCTCATCGCGTGGCAAATCTTGACAATGTCCAACATGGCGTGGGTCATCACGGCTGAGGTTTCGACATATCGGCTTCGCTTGAAGACACAAGCTATTGGCGTTATGTCAAACGCAGGCGTGACGTGGCTCTTCACCTTCATTGTTCCTTACATGTACAACACTGATTCTGGGAATCTGGGTGCCCGTACTGGCTTTGTTTTCATGGCCACTTCTGTTGTTCTCTTTATTGGTTCTTATTTTTGGGTCCCAGACCTACACGGCTTCACGACTGCCGAAGTCGATTGGCTGTATTCGCAAAAGGTCCCCGTGAGATATTTCCAGAAGTACGCTGACGGAAGGGCAAAGGAAGGCGCAGCCATGAGAGCTGAGGCGGCTGAGCAATGAGTGCAACTCAAGTTCTGTAGATGATGCAGTTGGACGCTAAGCTAGCTGGCGAATCAGTATGTATAATGAATTGATGCTATGTGCAGACTCCTGGATGCAAATGAAGTAACAACGCTAAGTTTGAGGACGCGCCCCAGCTTCCAAGCTGTACCAAAACCTGAATAGCATGTTTGAAGATTAGTTGAGCCTCGTTATTTAAACTCGACGCCGGCCTCTCGATAGAGAATGCGAGACCAAATCCAGCCTCAATGAATTCGCAGACAGAAGATGAAACAGCGGGATTTGCTCGTAAAGCTGTAGCAATACTTCTCTTCTGGTCTATTGGTGCAACATTTGCGAAAGCCCAGATGACAATATGGCACAGAAATAAAGCGATCATATCGTATGGGCCGGTTTCGTCTTGATCGTTCATGATGGTGCTAATACAGATTGCCGCTTCCTGAAGGACGCATCGCGATGGATCTGGTTGCTGGGTAGTCCATAGGGTCAGTCGCTTCATTGCAGCTGATGCATCATCCGGTCCAGATCTTCCGATGCAATCTTGGAGGTCAGATACGGGTATCTGTAGATATATTCGACCAAGATGGAGGAGGATGGTAGATACGCGGTGAAAGTAGCATGAAGTTGGGTCCGAGCGACTCGAATCAAATCCTCCCGCATAAGCATCCTGCCACACTTCTAGGAACTGCAACAGCTCTGTTGCGCTATCATTCACGGATGGCTGATGCACCGGCTTGTTTTCGTCGGCCTCCTCTTCTACCATGCGAGCGACGACAACTCTCTGTTCCAAATGGAATACTTCGGCCATGATGACTGTGAGAAGAAGATTGGCGCTCCACCTGTTCATGCGCGGCCATGAGATGCTGCTGTCCGTATCCGCTGAATGTCGTGCCTGTGGTGCCAACAGTGACGCAGCGACGGGCCCGAATACAGGGCATGAAGGCTCTGAAGCCGAGCCCATGAGATTTTTCCAGGCTTTAGCTGTCGAGATGGTCCAGAAGGCTTCATCACAAGGACACTCCCACTTCCGAACTTCGGCGACTGTCAACATCCCGCTCATGCCTAGAATGCTGACAAACTGAGAGTCTAATGTGTAGACAAACCAGCGTAATCTCTTGCTGCTCTCAGTCGCACTCCACCGCAGCCACTGCGCTTGTAGTCCTTGATCTCCCTCCCTTTGTTGGTTGTCCTTGGGATTGACTGATAAACGTCTGGTATATGTAACGACGGCAGCTCTAAGAGCTTCTGCAAGTTCGAATGCACGTTTGTTACCGCACCAGATACCCATGTAGCATACTAGTGCCGATGTGTAGATTATGAGTGGTTCTCTCATCAAACTGTTGTCGCGCTCTATCAACGAGAGTAGGTTTTGACGAATGCGATCAAGTACAATTATACCAAAGCGTCGAGTGTGACGGAGATGGCTGTAGACTGAACCAATCACCATAATGATCGCTAGTAAGGCTGATGGAAGCGCGTTGGTATCAACAGTAGGCTTATGAAGCACAGGCCCTCGTGGTAGAAAATGTTTGAAGAACAATGTGATGAATGTGTTGACCAAGGGTAAAGTGGGAATGGTAAAGGAGTCCGCGCCGTGGGCCTCTGGCTCTCGGGAACGAAGGAAGTCACACATACGCGACAATGTAGCTTGTGATATCTCGAATTTATGATCAATAATTGCGAAGATTGGATCGTCGGGCCGTAGCACAATGGGCCTTGCCTTCACAATTGGTATGGACAGAGGATCCCAGGCAAAGGGTATGCGATCTTCCCGAGATGCCTCATTTGGCGGTGATGGGGCTCGAGAAGTCCTACCAGAGTTACCTTGGAGGCCAACATCTTCGTGCAACGTCTCTCGGTGCTGAACATGATCCATGTCTCCGCCTGAGGGAGGCAGACTGCTGTATTCAGTCATACTTAAAAAGGGTGGGCTGACAGCAAGGTTTGTCTCACGAAGGGCAGCAAAGAAATTCGTTGACAACCAACCGGAAGCGTCGGTGGTTGGATCGATGTTGTAGTTCCACGGTCTTGCAAAGGATGCGTAGTCAAAGTAAGGATCAACTTGGCTACTATCTTCCCACGTACCAGTCGACGAAACATGCTCGAGAGCATGGTCAAACAGATGGTCCGAAGTCTGATTCCAGATTATTGGCGACATCATCATATCAAGTGACAACACTCACCATAATGGTGTCCGTGTCATGAGTCGACATGACTGCAGGAAGAACTTCTGCAGACAATTCCAACGATCCATGTCCCATATGAGCAAGAACACTGTCATTTGAAACGATAGGTAGCGGCTCTCCGCTGTTGGTCGCGGCCACAGCTGTAGACTTTGGCTTGGACTTAACTCCAGCCGTCGCCTTTTGCGAAGACGCAGATCGCTCGTGCAAGCGCTCATGCAAGCGCTCATGCTTGCGTCGCAAGTCACTTCGAGAGAACTGCTTCCCACATGTCTGGCAGCGATGAGGATGGACTGCGTCGTCTTCCAGCAGCAATACTTGTTAGCGTTCGCGCACTCTAGCTAGGCACGAACGACGTACGCGTTTTCGCATGACGGGCCAAGTTCTCTGGCCTAGTGAAACTGCGGTTGCATTGCTGACATTCAAGTGTCTTCGTTGCGCCCGCAGCTGTGTGCTGAGTCCGCATCGGCGTGGTGTTCCAAGGGGTTGAGATTGCCGAAGTGGACGTGTCGGTGAATGTTACAGCGACGAAGTGGACCTTTGCCTGTCCACCTTAAGATGAGAAACGCTGGAGCGGGGAAAGCGAGTCCACCCCCGACATATCCACCCCGCTCATTTCGACGATGCCGTCCACCCACCACCTCCACCGACTACCAAAATCCGGGGTAGACCGAGCAAGAATCTGGAATCGGAGGCGATGTGGAGTCCGTATTTGCATACAACATGTCGTCGACCCGACGCATTGTGAGTGGTCAACCTGCTCTTCTCAATCATCATGTCTTCCGTTGTCGTTGTTGAGCCTTTGAGCATTCATCGCAGTACAGGATGTACAATCTCTACCGGGCCATCAAGCTTTACCCTCAAGAATCATGGAGACCAGTCACCGGTAGCCCAAGTTATTCTCGACTATAGTGCATGCGAAGGAGGAATGCCTATCTTCGAGATAGCCAACTCATCGGGCAATGCTACCATTGAACTCGCTGTCGTATACAGCGAAGGCATCGAGGGAATCGATCATAAGACAGGAGACGGCCCATTCTTCTTGTTTTCGAATGCTATGGACACGTATCGAAGCACAACACTCTCTGTTGTTCCAAATAGCTCCCCACAAACAATTCGGGCACAGTACGCTCAACGATCCCAAAGGTACCAGAAAATTACCCTCGTCTCGCCAAACGCTTCTATCACATTCTCGAAAGTCGGCTTTGAGCGCGTGAGACCGAAAGCAACCGTTCAGTCCCACTTCTCCTGCTCAAACGATCGCCTGAATCGCATCTGGCAAGATGGGGTCAAGACAGTCGACATGTGCACTGTCGCTCGCGGAGAGACTGCTCCGGCCTGGGAGGTGACTGAATCAGGGACGAAAGTCTATGGCCAACATTGGGCTCCCTGTCGGTGTGGAACAAGATGGGGAGATAAGACGGTGCGATTCCAGGTCCACATTGAATCTGGAGGAGCCAGCTGGGGTGTTCACATGGTCGCAAACGGCTTGATCTTCTGCCTGGATGCTGTCGAGCGTGTCTTGTATGCGAGCGAAGGCCTCGCCCATGAGTCTACGATTTTTCCAGTCGCTTCAAAGGGTCGATGGCCACTTGAACATGTGGCGTTGAGCGGATGGCTTGACGTTGAGACTGTCGCACAGGGCAACACGGTCACAGTGTCAATACAAGGCCACGAGTTAGCAATCATTGAGGATCTTGACATACACCCGCTACTTGGTGGCAGCTCTAACAATACAGGGTCTGTGGCCTTTGGTGGACCGTGTCATTGGATCGCCCAATATCGACATTTGACAGTCCACAACCCGGAGGATAGCTTGCTTTATGAGAACGACATGTTGCTTCACAATCGCGATCGCACATTAGCTGACTTCCAGGTCGGAACAAACACGTTGGACTGCACCATCGACGGCGCAAAGCGTGATCGTGCTTGCTTTGGAGGTGACTTACACGTTATGGGTCGATCAATTGCCCACTCTACAATGGATTTCAAAGCTATTGCTGGAAGCATACAGCTGCTCACAAGCCATCAAACCAGCGACGGGTTCCTGGGTAATCTCTGCCCAATCCAGGCCCCAGTACATGATGGGAGAGATGAACCTCCTACCTACGCATTCTATTCCTTAACCTATGCACTCCTCTTGGTCGTTGCCATCAAAGACTACTGGATGCATACTTGCGATGAACAGACACGACTACAGTGTATGGGCGCACTCGAGAGGCTAATGATATTTACCGGAAGGTTTATCAATGAGGAGGGTGTTCTTGCAGCCCCACCTCCGCTGTCAAGTAAGTTTAATCACACTGGGTCCGGGGGGAATCGTACTTACGAGAAATAGTGCATTGGTTCCCCATGGGCGGCCCAATCTTCGGACCTTCGGGGCCTCTAAATATTGCGTACTACGACTCATTGCAGGCAATGGCAACCATGTCCACGACCACAGAGTCAAGAGAAGATTATTTGCTAAAAGCAAACAGCTTGAAGAACTGTATTCTCGCACACTTTTGGAATCCGTCTTCAAGAATCTTCCGCGTAAGCAAAACTCTCCCCGCAGGAGGCATTTGTCAAGACGTGAATGCATATGCCCTCACCACCGGGCTTACTTCATCTTGCCCTGATGAAACACAAGATCTCACCGGCTCGAACGGCAGCCCTCCACTTGCTTTCCGCGGACTGGGTCACTGGGACAAAGCCAATGTAGTCAGTCCTTACGCTTCGGGGTTTGCAGTTGAGGCTCTCTTCTCTCAGGGCCAAGGAATGTCAGCACTCAACCTGCTTGATAGTGTTTGGGGGCCCATGGCAGACCCCTACAATGCCAACTACTCTGGTGGGCACTGGGAGGCCATGAAACCCGATGGTACACCTCTAGGTCACGATACGTCGCTCATACACGGATGGTCGACTTGGCCCGTCTTTCTTATGCCACGATATTTGGCCGGCTTGCACCCGCTTGAGGCAGGTTGGAAAGTTTTTGGCATTGCGCCAGTGTTGGCGGGATTGGATAATGTTGAATGCGCACTCGACACGGTTGCGGGAACCATCAAAGTGGAGCTTGCAATCAGTGAGAGTGCTGGGCATGGAACAATCAGATTACTAGCTCCGCGTGGAACAAGTGCACAAATTCGGCCGCCAAAGGGCTGGATTATGCAAGGACCTCAGTCAATCGAAGGGACAGGAGACTGGATCAATATCGCACTCGTACAGGAGACAGACTTGGAGCATATGACTAAGGAACGTGGTTCCACGCTAACTTTTGCAGTGAGTGAGAAAGATGAGGTTGTCAAACCATCCGTAACAGAGCAAGAGCCGGAGAGTCGCACCGGTTTCAGGGCGCTCCTTTCGCGATGCAAAACATTCATACTCTGTAAATAGCTCATAGAACTCTTTTAAAACGTTCTTGTACAAATACAATCTATGATTTAAGCGACCTTGCACTTGAGCCCTGCGTGCAATAGAAGTTGGTCATGACGTGAACTGAGGAGGATAATGTGCATGGGGAGAATGGGGCACAGACTATGCGGGGCGAGTACAATTTGGCGTTTGATTGCTGTCGGCTCAATCACTGAGGTCAGATATCTTGGCTCATTTGGGGAAGCAGAAATGCACAAGAACCAGCGGAGAACACATCTAGGCGCAACTGGGCAGTTGGCGAGATGGGTGGTGACATGAGTCGTAGTTGTGGCAGCTTGGCAACATCCAAAGATTCGGATTCTGAACAAACTTTGGTCAAAGGGAGCACAGTCACCTACTTGCAGCATCGGGCTTGATCGATTCCGGGGAGTTGTTAGTTCACCAACGCGTGGCATAACTGACCACGTTCTGCACACCGCATCTGTAGGGCTGAAGATCGACACAGCCCCTTGCCGTAAAGGCCAAGCCGCCACTCCAAAAACAGCTCAGCCGCTCTCCAGGGTCCACCGATTTTCACATAACCGTCCAACCACGCACCCGCTCGAACACGCGTCCCTCTCTTCTTGCGGCAGCGAAACGCTCTTAACAACGGTTTCCTGTAATCCGCGCTCCCGGCTATGTTAGCAGGGCGTGACGACCCATGTTTCGTAGGCGTCTCGGCGTGCTCGGCTGCCCGGCTGACGACGCCTGAAACCCCTTCGCGGCTTTGGAGGCTGTGCATTCGTTGCTGAAAGACGAAAGGCGGCTCCACTCTCAACACAGCGCAGATGGCGGAGTCGAGTGGATGGCCGCTTACGGTGCCCTGTGCCACTGCGCCCAGCTGTTTCTATGATTGTCATCCGGGCTTGGGTTTGCGCGGCTGAGACGCGTAAAGCGTTCGTATATGATTGTGCTGATGCCCCGGCCCTGGCGCCTACTAGAATATTTCTGTTTCGCTCGTTGTGAGGTTTGACGTTGCTAAATAAAAAAACAAATCTTTCACGTTCGCTTCTCCATCTCGACAGACTTGTCAAAGACTGTGGTGCTTTTCCGCTGCGACGACTTTGCCGACTTCTGTCAACGTAATCAGCAACGAGCTGAAGTAACAAAGAGCTGACATTGCTCGCCACATTCGACAAGTCACATATCACGATGTTTCTAAGGAACCTCCTTCAGGCTTCGGCCATTCTGCCTTTTTTCTACATGACCGCCTCTGCACAAAATGCCTGCAACAACTCGCCAACATTGTGCAGTCGAGCATATAATAACATTACACATCTTGGAGCGCACGATTCGCCCTTCTTACGAAATGAAGACACATCCTTCTCTACATCCGGAAACCATTACTATAACACAACTGTGCAGCTCGATGCAGGTGTACGATTACTGTCTGCGCAGGTACATAAGGGGAACGGGACTGGGTCAAACTCATGGCGTCTGTGCCACAGTGATTGTGCCTTGTTAGACGCCGGGAGCCTGGAGAATTGGTTGACAGAGATCAAGACGTGGATGGACGCCAACACCAACGACGTCGTCACCATTCTCCTCGTAAACTCGGACAACGCCTCGCCCTCCGATCTAGGTGCGCAATTCAGCTCGTCAGGCATTGACACATATGCGTACACACCACCATCAACCACTACGCTCCCACAAACATGGCCTACCTTGGATAACCTCATCAGCAACAACACGCGTTTGATGACGTTTGTTGCCTCGCTCAGCCAAACATCTTCCCAATACCCATACTTGATGGACGAGTTCACATTCGTCTTTGAGAACGAATTTGAGAATATTAGCCCCTCAAACTACTCGTGCAACCCTGATCGCCCGACCAGTCTCGGCACCGCATCTGCAGCGCTCAACTCGGGCCGTATGTTCTTGATGAACCACTTCCTCTACGAGAGCAACATCTTTTTCATGTCGCCCAATGCGTCATACGCCAACGTCACCAACGCGCAAACAGGATTTGGCAGTCTGGGAGAGAGTGTGACAGAGTGCACAGGTGTCTATGGCAAGCCGCCAACGTTTGTGCTTGTCGATTGGTTCAATGTTGGTCCTGCGATTGCGAGCGTTGATGCGGCGAATGGTATCAGTGGCGCAACGGGAAGGAAGACTGTTAGCACTGCGGCATTGACGCGGGGAAACAGCGGTAGCGGCAGCA
Organism: Pseudopyrenochaeta lycopersici; assembly: GCA_003313425.1. NCBI lineage: Eukaryota > Fungi > Ascomycota > Dothideomycetes > Pleosporales > Pseudopyrenochaetaceae > Pseudopyrenochaeta > Pseudopyrenochaeta lycopersici. The sequence continues at coordinate 2,343,601 of NHZP01000001.1, read as the reverse complement.
CGGGTGGCGTTGGGAAGCAGCAAGGGAGCATGCTGGCGGTTGTGGTCGCGGTCGTTGCCGCAGTTGCTTTTGGCGCGTAGTATTGGCATTTAGGTAGCAACTGACATTTGAAATTGCATGGCGACGGCGTTTTGGATATCTTGGCCGTTGGATCTTGGGATATGGAAAGCAAGAAGTGCTCTTGCCGATTATCAAGACCTCGATAGCGTTCCTAAAAACATGATGACACGTTTAAACATATAGTTACCGACTTTGTTCACCTCTCGCTCAGTGCTTTGCGATTTGCCGGCTTCACCTATGCTGACGACAAGAATTGCAGTCAAGTTCTCCATATCGGTCTGCTTAGTATATGTTACGATAGACTTTAGTCCCAGGATATGTCAAAGCTTGGAATGGACGTGCATGTTGAAGTTGTCTCTATTGGGCTGAGACGGTCCTGATCGACAGAGCTGCATGAACGGGTCGATTACTAAGAAATGGTGAGATCTCCGAATGTACTCATTGACAAGTTCTCGATCAAGTTGTGCAACTCCAAGTCTGACATTCTGCGGCAATGGATTTGGAGGCGAGTTCAATGCCGGTACCCCTCCAACCACCAAACCCTGTGGGTGTTTGTGCCCCATGTGGAAGCTGGCCGTAATCGATAAATACAATATTGGAAGAAGACGCGCAAGATACTGGGCTTGTGTTATTAGACCAAGTTCGGCAGATATAGTCTTTCACGCCGCGAACATGGGAAGCATCAAGAAGTCGCTCAGATAGACGTCATACTGCAGATTAAGGCCGGGCAGACCCGACCAGGCTAAGCCTGGTTAGCGAACAGACAGCTCACGTCTCGAATGGCTCAGGCTCGAGCAAGTAGAAAAGAGTGACATGTATGAATTATCAACCAAGTTGTCGGATACAAAAGCAAGTGGTACAAGAACGGGTCGCCTCGAGATGGCGCCCGCTGGTGGTTGGGCACGAGGATCCGCAGAGCATCAGCGAACGGGAGAGCGACAAGTTGGCCGATCTGTCGGCTGCAATCAGCAGGTTCAAGGAGGATATTAGGGTTCCGGGTAGACCCTCGCATAGTAGGGCTAATATCAGGTAGCGACAGCCGTGGTCGTGCCTAACACTGCCTCGGTGCGGGTTGAGCAAGAGCCAAGGACGCAGGTAGGGCAGAACTTTCACCGGTGCTCGGATCACATGCCGCGATGCAGTTGCTCCGGCGGGCTGGGTGATGGAGGTGCAGCGAGCTGGGCAGTAATTGGGCGAGGAGCTGCTGGTGATCATGCTGGTGGTGGGTGTTTAGTGCTCCGCGTGGGTATGATGTCATGGCTCAGAAGCCGCGACTGACAGGCATGAAGGCATGCCCAACCAAGATCTTGCAACCCCACCAGCACCGGGCAGTGAACAGGGCGGGCTGGATAACGTCAGGCCACGGCGCTCGCTGTCCTTCTTCTACCCTGCTTATCCTTTCTCCTTCCTCCCTCTGCTCGTCCCACCACCACCCACACCACCAGCCGCCTTTCCAGCGCGGCAGAGCAGCCCACCACCTTCCCCCGCTGTCGCCCACTGTCGCTTACCGGCACCATGTCGCGACGCTACCCGACTGCTGAGCTCTATGAGGAGCGCGAGCGGGACTTTTACCGCAATGGCAACCGCAGCGACCGCAACTACGAGGAGCTCGACATTGAGCTGCGTCGGGGCGGCGATCCGCGGCGCAGCGCCCCCGACTTCCTGCGCGACGACTACAACCGCCCAACCGCCGGCCCGCTTGTCGTTCGCGGCCGCGAGGACGACTTTGCCAGAGGACCCCGCAGCGCACGCACTTTTGACGATGACACACGCTCGGTCCGAAGCGGCCGGGCGCACCCTCCATCCAGTGTGAGGGGTATTGAGCGGGACGACATCAGCATACGACACAGCGATGCCCCTGAGCGTCGCCGCCCCCGAGAGGTCGACACTGATGAGACCGACATCACCATTAGACGCCGCGAGCAGTCGCGTCCCAGGCAGTCGGAGCACCGCGAGGTAGAGCGCGAAGACATTGTCTTCCGCCGTGGTGACGGGCCCCCCTCTGCCCGTGTCCGCCAGGTGGATTCCGACGACGTGCGCTTTCGAGGCCGCCGTGGCAGCGACCACGGCATAGATTTCCGCGCCTCACGCAGCGAGGTCAGCCGCAACGGTAGGGACATTTCCGCTGAACGAGGCTCCATCCGCTTCCAGGAGCGTGACGGCAACTTCGAGCTCCGCGCCAACCGCAATGAGTTCAGCCGCGATGGCAGAGACACCAGCAGGGAGAGGAGCTCCTTGACCATCAGAGGCCGCGAACGAAGCCTTCCCCCACCACGCTCCCGAGGCGAGTTGGTTGCCCGTGAGCGCGAGGAGTTCGTCATCCGCCGCCCGCGTGAGGCCTCCCCGCCTCCAAACCCTCGTGAAGTCGTCAGGGACGAGATCATCATTAGACGTAAGGAAGAGCGAGCACCCTCGCCATCTCCCTCACCACCGCCTCCACCGCCTCCACCAGCGCCAGAACCCGAAATCCGACCTCCCATCATTCAGGAGATCATCACACACCACCGACACATTGACCACGGTAAGGGTGCTAATTCTGAAACCACTTTCGGTCTATTGCTCATAATCCACAGGAGTCATAAGGGCCCGTACGCCGACACCGCCTCCTCCTCCCTCTCCTCCTTCTCCCGTCCGCGAGACCCTCGAGATTGAGATTAACAGGAAAGAGTAAGTATCCCTATTCGCTTCCCCACAACACGACCTAACACGTCCCAGGAACCGCAGCCGTGGACGAGGCAGAGATTTTGAGGAACTTGACATCGATATCAACCTCAACCGTGATCGCAGCAGAGGCGACGAGCTACAGGTACGTCAACGAGAGCGGTCGTTCAGTCCACCCCGGCGAAGTCACACAGCACCCATCCACGACTTCGACTTTGATTTGGAAGCCGAGTTCTACAACCGCAAAGCACTCGAGCGCGCCTATCCTGGCGAGGCGTGGAATGGAGCGACCAAGGAGTGGTCCATTGTCGATGTCCCACCAGGCACCAACCGTGTGCGCATGGACGGTATTGGCGGTGGAGCACAGGAAATCACATGGCAGCGATATAATGGCGTTCGCCGATCCAAATTTATCAGCGGTGACGATGAACGCGCCACTGACTTCAGCAATCAGGGCCCCGTTAAGCCAAGGAAGAAGGACATGTGGACAGAGATCACCAAAGATCTTGTAATCAGGGAAGCCATTGACTCCATGGGCTACGCGTGCGAGGAGACAGATGACTTCTTCTACGTCATGGAGTATCTGCGATATGTACGTTTTCCCCTTTCGCTTTGCATTTCTGCAGCATTGACATGTGAATAGGAGGATGTCTTGCACCTTGTTGAACTCTCAGACAGCATTCGCAGCAAACGCAAGAGCCGCATCCGTGAGATTGAGTTCGAGCGGAAAGAGATCCGCGATTCACGGCCTCCAGGCTATGATGAGCGATTCTACGAGCACGAGGTATCCTTTGACAGCCGTCGCAGCCGCGGCTACCGTTAAATCCGGGAAATGAACGGCCATTTGCGCAAAGTTACACAAACTCGTCTGTTTTGCGAGATTGGGGAGGCTAGAAGATGTGCGAAACTGGTCTGAGGGCGAAGTCAGGCCTGGAACATGCGGATGTACTGGTTTCGGCGAGAAGATCGCTCAGTTGGATCAGTTCCACGTCGTCATTCTGCTGAGAGACAACTAAATACCCCATCTCTCTCTCTCAGCTGGTTTGTTGGAAAATGTCTCAAGTTGACACGTCCGATATGAAATCATGGTCCGCGACGACACGGCCTGGTGCGCTTGCATGCCCTAATGACTATAACGATTATGAACTAGCATATCCGGAGTGAGTAAGAGGTGGCTTGCACTTTTCGGTCTCTTTTTCTTTTGTTTTGTCCCAGTTTGGCAGTTTTCGGGTCTCGGTTGGGGTCAGGGCTTGCTTATGGGACATTTTGTGGCAATTGGGGCGATGGGGGATACATACTTCTCTTCTTTGCGCAATTCAATATGTTTTGTAAAATCAAATAACGTGGCACACGGTGTATGAATAGCTACACATCCAATATCCCAGCAGTTTTTCTCGTCTGAAAGCGCGCGCAGTGCATGCATGCCTCCAAAAGCGGCCACAAAAGCAAGGGCAAAAACTCTCTGACCACAGGTTCATTGACTGTACGCTTTGCATGCCCCGGCCTTCCCTCGCCGCCATCATGCCTCGCCCACTTCAAAACCAGCTGCCGAAGCAAGCGAGGCTGACTCCTGCATCTGTCAAACTGGACGCCCGCAGGGTGCTAAACTCTGGTACGCAGTTGGCCGCGCTATAAATACGCTTTCCCACCCCAGCGCTCTTGTATGGGAGGCGCCGTCCAAGAGCGTATCCTTGGCGTCCGCTCCGCTGTGGTTGGCCGCTGGCCTGGCGCCTCGCATACTCTTGAAACCCCTGACTGCCGGTTAAGCGCCCAAGGGCTCGAAAAAGAGTTTACGCCCTGTGGCCCTCATTGGAGTGTCGCGCAAGGTGCGACGCGCATTGGTCGGATCGGGAAGCGCGGACGACTGGCCTGCGCTGTTTCATCGTCGACGTGAGGGTTGGAGTGTTGGCAAGCTGTGTGGTTGCGCTTGCGTGGTATAAGGTTGTGTCGCGCACACCTCGGCGGCCTTGTCAGCTTGTGTGTGTGTGTTTTACTGTTTGTTGTACTTTGTTCGCCCTTTCGTCTGCGATCACTACGACTCTTTTTTCTTCCTTTGACTATTCTTGCGGTCTTTGCCGTCGTTCCCATCGTTATACTCGAGACGTACTGGCGTTGAGTGTAGAAAAATGACTAGTTTCCGTGCACGGCTCGGTGCGCTGGTTACGCTACTAGCTTGTACGTACTTTACTACATTCTACCAAACGATCTACATCACGCAACATGGCCACCAAAGACGTCTTTTCAGAATCTCGACTAATTAATACTCGCAGTCTTCTCATCGCGCGTTGCGGCACAAAACTTCTCAACAGCTGCAGCGTCGACGTTTTTCCTTGCTGAGACAGAAACCCAGTTCTCACTCAATGTTGCAAATGACTCGAGCGATCTCTTCATTTACTTTTCCAGCCCAGCGTACTCATGGGTTGGCGTGGGTTTTGGAGAGAAGATGGAGAATAGTTTGATGTTCGTCATGTATCCCAACGAGGATGGCGATAGTACGTTTTCTCTCTCTTGAACATCTACTACATTCAGATACTGACCTTACTCCAGATGTCACACTCTCCCCACGTCTGGGCAGCAAAGCCTCTGAGCCAACCTTCACACCTAACGTCGACATTGAAGTCCTTCCCGAAACCAAAGTCAACGACTCCATGCTCATCCTGCACGCACGGTGTCGCAACTGCCGTGTCTGGCAAAACGGTTTTCTCGACGTCGCATCTACCACCCAACCCATGATTTATGCCTTTGGCCATGGACATAGCCTGTACTCCGACTCCCCCTCTGCCAACCTGAAACGGCACATTCGCTACGGCCACTTCACCATGGATGTCGTAGCCGCAACCGGCACAGGCGGCGTGCCAGCAAAAACGAACGCATTGCAGGGTGTGAAGATGGTGGGCAAGATGACTCGAGATCACGATAGGAAGAATCTTGCGCATGCGATTGTGGGCTGCTTGGCGCTCTTCTTGATATGGCCGCTCAACGTCATTATTGCAGGGTTCTTCAAGAATATCAAGATCCATGTGGGTGTCAGTGTTGTAGTATTGGCCTTTTTAGTGACGAGCTATGCGTTGGGCATTGCTACGAGCGGGCAGTACAATCGCGTAAGTCAAAGTCCCAGTAGAATATCATGTGGATGGAAATGTTTACTGACAACCCGCACAGTCCAAAAACTACACCACACCCCACCAAATCACTGCCTTCATCTCCCTTCTCCCTATCCTGCTCCTTAGCATCCTCCCGATCCCATCCCTCTCAAAGATTCACGCCAAGATCCCAAACCTCCACACACCGCTCAGCTCAATCACTTTCGTCTTCCTTGTCCTCACCGGTGGACTAGGCTTGCACCTCTCTGCGCAAGCCCGGCCCGTGATTCTCGGCTACACCGCTGTCGCCCTCCTGGTCTTCCTCTTCAACACCGTGCTCCAATCCTGCATCAGGAAACGCGGATCCGCATACGCCCGAGCAAGCAACCGCCGGCGCCTCGGCGAAGAAGACGACAGAGAGATCATTCTCGGAAAGATGGAAGAGTCCCGCAGCGGAAGCTCTGCAAGCCTTCGAACTGCCCCACCAGCCTATGGACAGGCGTACACTGGCGCTTACGGAAATGGAAATGAGAGCAGAGAGTTCGGCGCAGACGGCCAGCAACAACAGAGGAGTCCAGGTCGATCAAACGGCTACTACGGCGGTGGCACCATGCCCGGTCCACAGTACCTGCTCAATATGCACCCCGGGGTTCCCGTGCAGGTGAACAGGATGTAAGGCTCTTACGATATGTATGAACTAGCATGTGTTGTCGAGGCGTTATATTGGAGTTTTTTCCATTCATGTTCTTCGAAGCCAATATTTTGCCGATGCGCTTTTGGCGTTGAGGGGTTGCGAGAGATACCAGGTCTGAGAGGGAATGCATTTAATGGAGTTTTCTAGTGTATTATAATTCGAGTCCTACAATCGAAGCAGATTTACATTATTCAGACTGCATTTCGTTGCCAGATTGTGCCAATGTGCGTGTAAGGAGGGATTGACGTTGGCTTTGACGACTTGTCTACCGAGACCGAGACCGAGACCGGGCCTTGCGCCCAGCACGCAATCTAAAGGACCGTCCCTACTCGTAAAAGGATGATTAAATGTTAAAATCACTTGCCTATACTAGCAACATGTTTGTTCAAACATCCTGATGTCGATCCAAAATCCTGGGGACCGCTAGATCGCTAATCAGGCTGAGCAGATACATGGGTCCTGCGAGCAACCGGCGAATAAATAATCGGACAGCTTTTAAAGGACCACCTGGCCACCTTCCCAATATCATCCTGGATACTCAGACTCGTTTATTCAAAATCGAGCTTTGAAAATTCAGAGATCAAGTTTTAACACTAACTCAAGATGCGCTTCGTTCGAGCACTTGCTGCTCTTTATGGTTTCTTTACGGTTGCGAGCGCGTATGTGCAGCTCTCTGGGGAGATAATCAAGCATACAGGCAAGCCCATTGGAAAGGAAGAGATCCACGACAATGGTAAGTCATGTAGGTCTCAGTGGCGAGGATCTAAGTTGAGAATATAGTGACCATGTATATCAGCCCGTCAAAGCGTTCTCATAACCCCGGAATTGCCGTATTGTATCTAACAGATGCCTTTGGTCTCCCACTTTTGGAGAATAAATTGTATGGTCTCCAGTTTCAAATAGCTTCCTATTGAGACTAACAACATATACCTCACGCGCAGGCTAGCCGACAGCTTCGCCCGGGCTGGTTTCACAACCATTGCGCCCGATATTTTCCGTGGCGATCCCGCACCGCACGACATTACCTTTGATGCGGCAGCATTTCTCAGCAGACACACTACAAATGTGACCGATCCGATAATCGAAACGACTATCAAGTACATACGTGAGAAGCTTGGGTTCAAACAGGTTGCCGTAACAGGCTACTGTTTTGGCGGCCGATATGCCTTCCGCTTTTTGGCTGAAGGTCGAGGGGCAAACATCGGTTACGCAGCGCATCCTAGTTTCCTCCAAGATGACGAAGTTCTCGCCATCAGCGGACCGGCAAGCATTGCTGCAGCAGGTGAGTTGGTCGCTTGAAGTTTTTCTCACCCAATATTCTTTTGGTCCCCTACTCCTATAGCTTCGCTGTAGTCGATACAGGCGAGCACTACACTAATAGATACTTAAAACAGAGATTGATACCTTGTTCGAACCACAGCGTAGACTGGCGGTTGAGAGTCTGCTCGGCCAAACAAAGCACCCATTTCAGATTGCCATGTATTCTGGGACGGCGCACGGTTTCGGCACGCGTGCCAATGTATCTAACCCGGAGCAGAAGTTTGGAAAGGAAGAAGCCTTCTTCCAAGCCGTGCGTTGGTTCAACAACTGGTCGAAATGAGTTCAATGAGGAATAGTGTTGAGCAGCCCATCACCTGATATCTGCAGATACCAAGAAACTCTCGGATACTTTACCCAGTCAAACACTTTTCTTTTTCAAACAAAGCAAGAATAGTTGAAAGTGAAATCGTGAAGTCAAAGATTTACTACGATTGCTTACAGACTTTTTTTAGACTATAGAACGCACTTTGTCTGAAAAGGTGATGTTAAAACACCACACTGCTTGGTATTGGCTAAGTGTACACTGCTGTTGCTGGAAGAGGGAAAAAGTACACGTTACCAGTAGTGAGAAACGAGCAAAGCAATATATTTGGACCGTGAGTTGTGGGCAAAACTTTGATCCTAAAGTAGTTGGCAGAATTACCGCATATGGACCAAACTAGGTGTAGTTGAGCTCGTGTTCCTCGTGCGCAACGCGAAACCCTGCCCAAAACCCTGATCAATAGCTTGCGACCTGCACTAAAAACAGAGCGAAGCAGATCAGGACTGTCAGTGCTTACGCAAGCAATTGATCGGTTTATTCGGAAAAGAACGAGTATAGACAAGGGGCTAGATTGGGAAGGTATCTGTAGGGTTGCTCGTCTCACTGTATACGCCAAACATGGTGCAAGCGGTGAATGCAGAATCCGTCCTATCACAAGTTGTCCTTGAATGTATACTTGGTGACAAGTATTCGCTGGCCATCATTCTGCTTCGTGGCTCGTTTCACGGGTTACGACGCATTGACAAGCTAAGTCCCGGCCCGTGGTGCTCACGTGACAGCCGATGACGCGGCTGAGGCACTGCCTCCCTTTGTTTCTGGACATCCTCATACTTCGTTTCCGTATACTCCCCTTGACCTGTTGATACACTTGTTTCTTTCCTTTTAGCACACCGTACAATGTCTCCTAGCAAGCTGGGCGTATTTGCGAACCTGGCGCTGGCCGCCAGCGCCGTCCTTATCCCTCCTCAGATTTCGGCGGAAGACTTCGGAGACGACAACGCTCTGGAAACGCTCGCGATCAACCCCTACAAACGATCTGTCGCTCTTGAGTGTCCTGGATGTGCGTTTGCAACACAGGAGGGCGATACTCTGGCGTGGAAGTCGGACGTAGGAAACGCCTTTGTGAGTGCCTCTTCAGCTGCCTTGCCACGATCTGTCCAGGACGAGGCTATGAGCGATATTCGGCCTCAGCTCCTGTAGTGTAAACAACGTCACGACATATTCTAACTCTAAATAGCTCCTCGACTTTGAAGTAGGCGGTCGCGAAGACACACTTGACATCGACGGCTATCAGCTGTATCCGCCTTCATTCGGCTACTTTTCACAATCCTTCCATGTAACCCAAGTCGACCCCAACTCCGAAGAGGGCCTGCGTCTCCGCGTTACTGGGTTCCAGTTCCGCTTCAATGGCGCCGAGACAATATCTGAGGCTGGGACCGAGTTGCTTCCCATGACATTCCAAATCACATCTGTTGAGGGCACTCCCGTCGAACCTCCAGCGCTCACTATCAACGTTCTCAAGGATTCCGAAGGTCGCCTTATGATCGCATCTTTCCAGGCCTCACAAACAGCCGAGGCCTCGCCGGCGGATGAAGAGAAGGAGTGCAAGGAGTGGCCATTGTATTGCAAGTGGAAGAGCATTCTGGCCGACAGAATCGACAAGATCAAGAAGATGGGCAAGGGTTGCCACAAGCGACCCCATGGACAAGGCCACCACAACCCGATGGAACACGAGAGCACCGAAGGCAAGCCTCCACACCGCTTCCATCCCGGAATGCCCCATCACAATCCCCATCATGATCCTCACCATGATCCTCACCACCGCCCCCACCATATGGACCATGAAGGACACCGCCATCATGGTCACCATGGCCACCACGGCCACCACAGCCAACACCGTTTCCATATGTTTATTCGCCGCGCTTTCTTCACTATCCTCATCCCTATTGTCATCGGTATCTTCGCTGGCACGCTCACCTATCTCATCGGCATGGCTCTTGGCTGCCTCATTGCAATTACTGTCGCCAAGTTCCGAGGTCAGGACTACCAGAGGATTGCTCTGGAGGACGACGTCGAGGATGTTGAGGACGTCGAGGAATTTGAAGTGCGTGATGAGAAAGAGGAGTACGCGGAGCTACCAGCTTATGATGCTCCACCAAATTATGAAGACCCCACTGAGAAGGAGGTGGTTGAGTCGAAGTAGATACCTACATGCACCTACGATGATGATGCATGAATGGGGGGTGTACCTGGCTAACTCCACCCTGTATATGATGGATGAGCTTGGTAGAGGTATCTCTGGGGCAGTGCTTGGCAGGCGTTTGGTTGAGTTGCACACGAAATGATTTTATCTGTCTAGTTAGCGCAAATATCCTATCTTCCATGGCCAATGTAGTCTCAATTTGACACTGTTCCTATTTGTCATGTCACAATTAGGCACATTTTATTCTTTTCGTGATTCTATGCTTGGCCTGTCCAAAGCCCTCGCCGCTTGCTCATTAGGCAAACAGTGTGAGTCATTCTATGGTTCACATTATGGCAGGAAGCACTCGTTGCCACAAGGATGCAGCGTCTTGGTATGCTTGCTAGCCCGTCGAAGTCAAGTTTGAGGCAGCTATTGTATGACTTGTCTTTATAGGCTATAGCTGAGAAGGATTTGGTTGCTGATGGGCTTGCCGCGAGACTGACGACGGAAGGCTTCGGTAGAGGTAGGATGTACCTCAGTGGTCATGAGTGGGACTCCAGCTCCCCGCATCTTCCGGCGACGAACAGAAACTGTGCAAGCCTTGGAATAGTTCCAGATGGACAAAGAGGCGAGTTCTAGGTATCGCATAAGAATGAGAAGAGGTTTCGAAGGGAGGAAGACTGAGAAAGTAATAATGAGGTGACATGGTGTTAATATCAATATTTCAACGCCAGCTCTCTGCTTCAAACAGTAGTCTCAATAACCTCAAGGCAACAGCTACCATGTTCTTCAACAGTATTCTTTCAGGTGCAGCCGTTATGTGATGTCAGAGTGGGCGCGTACTGAAGTCGCGAGGGAGTACGCGCCGCAGAGCCACGTTTTGACTCGTCTTGGCTGTGCTTGAAGGTGTACGAGGCCATTCTCGTGTGCATGCGAAACCATAGAACTATGTAGACATTATTAGAGGGTTTGCAGAGTCATTAGAAAAAGTTAATGATAGACTTGGCTGCAAAAAGTGTTCTTGGTGTTCTGTTTTGGCGTGGTGGCGCTGGGGTTGAAGTTGGCGCACAGACCAGGCAACCCTGCCCGTTTCCAACTGACAGGCGGCCGGCCGCCTGCAAGCACAACCGTCTTTCGAAGTGCTGCTTTCCAGCACCTTTGATTTTCATTTTCTGAAGGGGCGACGGCTTTGATTTTCATGTTCCTGCCTGCCCCAATCCCGCTTAGCGCCCTTGTGTGATCTTGAGGCAGCCGCTGCGCCCGCCCGCCTATTTAACGACTTGCCCGCCCGCTTTTCTGTTCGCTTTTCTCCTTCTTTCTCGTCCCCCAGCGTATTCTCAACCCCAAAACTCGCAATTACACGCCCCATCCACGCGCACCAGCGTCTACACTCACGCCATCCACTTTCATCAACACTAACCCTCTACCAACATGACTGGACGTAAGTACAGGTTTATTTATCCCTCATTGTCGCTTTGCGCATCGCATTTGGTGTTGTTGCCGCTGCTGTTGCCGCTGCACGATCACGGGCGTCGCGCTTGGTGTTGAGCCTCAACGCGTCGCCCCACCATAGCCGCATCGCATTGCAACGCCTCTTACCTGTGCTACGCCGTGTTGCCGTCGCTGCACCACATCTCTCACCCACCTTCACCCAGTATGCTAACGACTCTCTTCAGGCGGCAAAGGTGGCAAGGGCCTCGGCAAGGGCGGTGCCAAGCGTCATCGCAAGATTCTTCGTGACAACATCCAGGGTATCACCAAGCCCGCTATCCGACGTCTCGCTCGTCGTGGCGGTGTCAAGCGTATTTCTGCCAGTAAGCTATCTCTGCCCCACCGTCGCATTGTAATAACACTAACATCACCGCAGTGATCTACGAAGAGACCCGTGGTGTCCTCAAGACCTTCCTCGAGAGCGTCATCCGTGATGCTGTCACCTACACTGAGCACGCCAAGCGCAAGACTGTCACCTCCCTTGATGTCGTCTATGCTCTCAAGCGCCAGGGCCGTACCCTCTACGGTTTCGGTGGTTAAGCACTTCGTCTTCTCGTCACGACACCTCGTACCCCTTCATCGACTGCCTCAAGCATGTCGGTCAAGGGTGGCTTGGATGGTCATGACACTTTGTTCATGGACATGATTTGGGCACGGCTATCGGTCTTCACGGCGTTATGTTAGGACGGGTTGGGACGGTTCTACGATATACAGACTTGGAGTCTTCACCTGACTTGATATAGTCAATGCATAAACCTTGTGCATTTCTCACCTTACGTCGTATACTGCCTTTAATGTGATGCCTATTTGCGCATTCATTGTTGCCGTGATTGCTCGTAGTACCACCGTGAATCTGACGCTGCCGTCTCATTCTCCTTGTCCTGCTCTTTGCTGCCATTGCTCATCCAGCTTTCCACTGCCTCCTTCACGGCCTTGCAATCAGCTGTAACGCCAAACAAACCCCCTTCTACCCTGATGCTTTCCAAACTCCACTTCTTCAGATCCTCACTCACACTCTCCACCCCATCCTCCACAACAAGCACATCATATCCGTGATCGCTTGCCTCCCGCACCGTACTACTCACGCACGCATCTGCCGTCACCCCACAAACCACTAGATTCTTGATTCCCCTTGCCCTCAACGACAAATCTAGCTCTGTGTTCGCAAACGCTCCTCTCCCTGGCTTGTCGATGATGGGTTCATTAGGTAGTGGTTGCAACTCCGAGATAATATCATGCCCCCTTTCTCCCCTGATCAGCAGTTTCCCCAACGGTCCTTGACTCCCAATCTCCCCACCATTTACCCTGCTCCTCAGCTTCTCTCTGCTGCTCACAGTTGCCAAGTGCGAAGCGTGTCCTTCGCGCGTGTGGTAGATTGGGAAACCTGCTCGTCGGAAGGAAGACATGAGGGATACGAGGCGGGGAATCAGGGGCTGGAAGCGTGCCACGGAGTAGCCTTGCGAGTCGAGGTAGCCGCCAATGGCGAGGAAGTCGCGTTGCATGTCGATTATGAGCAGCGCGGTTGTGAGAGGCGAGAGTGACGAATCGTGTGGGTACGGGTAGGGGTCAGAGGTTGGGATTTGAGATGTCATGATGGAAATAATGAAAATTGCAAGCTCATTTGGGGACAGGGCGCCAAAAGGATGAGAAATTGAGGATGTGAGATGTACCTAGAATGCGAAGCGCGTTCTAAAAGCCTGCCATCATGAGGCGGTGAGCGGACCCTTTATTGAAATATGTGCTGGCAAACTATCGTGCATTGCTACTAGTACATCTTGCGAATCTATGCTCCTTTTATACCTCGAGAATTGATAGCTGTGCACGTGAAGAGGAGGATTTCGGGTACATGGAATTGGGTACTTTGGCTGGGTTGGCGGCGGGGTACGATAAACTACGGCCGGGAAAGAACGGGCATGGCAGGTGGACGGTATCGGAAGGTTGTATGTGGAGAATAGCATCGATCATAAACTACACACCAGATCTCGTAATTGCATAGATCTTGTCCAGCTATCGTTATGTATTTGTTTGGGGGGTTCTCTGTACAATCGCTATCGTGATTGGGAGCCAGTGCGTTTACCAAATCGCCCTACATTTCGTCTGAAATCTATTATACTCACCATACTGTCACCAGCGAGAAACTTGCGACCAAGTATGCGAGCAATGAACAGAACAGTAAGGTCTGTTAGTAACCGGACGACTAATGCAGCAAGATACGCTTCCATGCATGGGCGAAAGTGGCGAACCCCGCGTCCGTAATGGGTGCCAAGATACACTAGGTTACTTGGGGCTGTTCGCGCTAGTGCAGTTACCCTGCGCAAGCTTCGCCTCCAACGTCGCCCAAAGGCTGCGGCTCCCTTCTCTACGCGTTACCGTCCACTCCTGTTTGAGTATTGCCGTATTTGAGGGATTTGAGTTGTTCAGCAGGAGGCTGCGAATACCCTCCCGTCGTGAGCGATTCCCCGAGCATCGGCCCACCGGATACCAACGCGGTCGGCTTAGACCTTTGACCAAACACAACATTCCACCACCCCAGATAGAACGACAATACTTTCAGAAAGCCTAGGGCTAATCTGCATCACTCTGAGCACTACCTAGCGGAAGTCTAGGTACTCCAGTGTTCAACGCAGATGGACAAAGTAGAGTCGCAGTCTTTCCCAGCGGACCGCGGACAGAATCTCCTCGCCACGAAGCGCTCGGCTTCTGAAGAACCAGATGCCGCCTCTGATACCAAAAGAATCAAGGGACTCGAGGATAATTTGACCGAGTCGGAAGCTCAATCTACAGCGAAAGCTTGGAGGGTTCCGTTTCCAGAGCGGGTATGTTAGTATCTTGAATTATCAGGAAACATTCTAACTGTTCCCTTAAGCCTGCAGTCATAGAAGAACGAAATGGCGAGATCGAATTCCGAGTTGTCAATAACGATGGCTCCAGAGAGAGTAACATCATCCTCACAGGCCTCAAGAACTTGTTTCAAAAGCAACTGCCGAAAATGCCCAAAGATTACATCGCACGTCTCGTTTACGATCGCACGCATTTGTCTATCGCTCTAATAAAAAAGCCTCTCGAGGTCATTGGCGGAATATCATTCCGAGAATTCCGAAACCACAAGTTTGCGGAAATCGTATTTTGCGCAGTCTCATCTGATCAGCAGGTGAAAGGATACGGAGCACATCTCATGGCCCATTTGAAGGATTATGTCAAAGCTACATCCCCGGTGATGCATTTTCTAACCTACGCCGACAATTATGCTACTGGATACTTTCGGAAACAAGGGTTCACCAAAGAAATCACTCTCCCCAAGGCTGACTGGATGGGATACATCAAGGATTATGAAGGAGGAACACTCATGCAATGCACTATGCTCCCCAAAATACGTTATCTCGAAGTTGGCCGTATGCTTCTCAAGCAGAAGGAAACTGTACAAGCCAAGATTCGTACCTTGAGCAAAAGTTACATTATCCATCAACCGCCTCAGCAATGGACTAACGGCACCATCACTCCAATCGATCCTCTCTCAATTCCTGCCATTCGGGCAACTGGCTGGTCTCCAGAAATGGACAAGTTAGTACAGCCACGCCACGGACCTCATTACAACGAACTTTTACGTTTTCTGTATCAAATACAAAACCACAAACAAGCCTGGCCCTTCCTCAAGCCGGTCAACAAAGATGAAGTCCTTGATTACTACAATGTCATCACTTCACCAATGGATCTGTCGACTATAGAGAAAAGACTGGAGGATGATTATTACACTACTCCCAAAGACCTTGTCGATGATCTGAAGTTGATCTATAGTAACTGCCGGCAGTACAATGATGCAACAACGATATACACAAAGTGTGCGGTTAGACTGGAGAAGTACATGTGGAGTCTCATCAAAGAGATTCCGGAGTGGCATGAACTACTTGAAACATGATTGGTGATAGTGCATCCCATTCTTTTCAGTCCGGATCGTCTTTGAATGAGGCGAGGATATGTTTTGAGTAGGTATTGGGTGGGATTAGGTCTAGGGCGTTATACGGAATAACTGTGGTTCGGGAGACTGTTAAGATACCTCAATCTCATATGATGTGAATGTCGTCTGTCTGATTATTAATTTCATCCATTGTATTCCACATAGCTCAGATTCACCGATATGTACTTGTGTGCTTAGTAAGTCACAGATATGGAAAGTTTCTGATAAAACACATCGCGCTATCGATTGCTTGATAGCTTTCCCCATAGATTACGAGCTACGCTGACCCGGCGATAAAGACTAAGAGGGAGTGATAAGCATCAGCAAATTGTACCAAAACAGAACTTGAAAATTTTCAGTCCGCTCAATGTTTAACAGCTTAAAAAAGTGAGAAGTTCAGAGAGTTGGACAAGGGGCCTTGTTCGCGGCGTCCTCGTGTATCTTGCATAATCTCATCGATTCCAGAATTCGGCCCGTCATATGATGTCAACATGATATTTTGATATGTTATTCAATACTAATAAAAAACATCATGATCTGACTTTACTTTTCTTGAACTGCTCTACCTCTTCTCCTGAAGCTATCTCCTAGTCCTGCATTTACGTCTTCCACCGGAACGTCACGCTAGCTCTTTGAATCGCATTTGAAGTTCTCATAAATGCGGATGAATTGCGCGTTTTATAAGTCCGGTCTAGTCACCCAGGGTGAGTGCTTACAGCACGTATGTTATCTTGCTCAGGAAATGGTCGAAACGGCGCTAACTTGATGAGGAAGTCTGAGGAGGTCACTTTTGATTGCTTTACAGCCTATAACTACTTCTCCACACGTTGCTAGTAGTATGCAGACCGTGTCTCTATTCTACCCTTCTTAGACGTGCTTGCAGGCAGTTTATCCATGCACCCCACTTATATCTGCCGGTTCGCTTTCTCCTATCTTGACCAATCGTACTTACACAACAAACTCTCCGATAAGAGCCGCACGACGACCTCTCGCCACAGACACGATAGCAATGTTTCACCGAACCCGAGCGATTGCTGATGCTTGCTCCATTGCTATCTCGATGACGCCGCTGCGCATCTGGTAACGATGCATGCTGTGTCAACGGCTGCAGGCGATAGATGAACGTTATCTGCATGCAGATCTGCGATATGTATATGTAGCTATGGTGCATCGGGTCAATGAGTCCTTGGGCCCTCGAAGTCATTTTTTGCTTCTGGAAGCCTTGGGCCAATCTTCCACTCCATCTTACCCTTACGAACTGGTCAATATGGCGCCCGATCTTGCATTTGACGCGGAAAAGAAGGTGCTTGAGGAGAGTAATAGTGATGATGATGATGTGCTGGCCCAATTAGGATATACCCAAGGTAGGTACATGGTATACTTTTGTTCGATTTCATACTGATACACTTCAGAGCTCAAGCGTAGCTTCGGGCTGTTGGGCATGGTTGGCTTCTCGTTCAGTATTGTCACATCATGGACAGCATTATCAGGCGTACTGATCATTGGGGTTGAATCTGGCGGTCCACCGGTCATGATCTGGGGCTGGCTTGCTGTCTGTTTGGTCACTTTAGCGGTTGCGTATTCGATGGCCGAGATGTGTAGCGCGTATGCATACTCTCCATTATTTAAGTGAGCCCGCTGACTTTCCAAGGTATCCTGTTGCTGGTGGACAATACAGTTGGGTAGCAATTCTCGCGCCGACACGAGTGGCTAGAGGGCTCAGCTACCTCTGTGGATGGTAAGTCAGCTCTAGACGAAACTCATGCGAAATATATACTTACTGGTACTTGCAATCTTAGGTTCATGCTAATCGGAATTATATGCATGGGCGCAGTCAATAACTTCGTCGCCACAAACTTTGTCCTTGGTACAGCACAGCTCAACTACGGATTCACAATCGAGCGCTGGCACACGGTCCTGGTTGCCTACCTCATCACATTCATCGCAGCAACGTCGAACAGTTTTCTACCACACTTGCTGAATAAGCTCTCGAAAGCCATCTTCGCCTGGAACCTCCTCTCCTTCGTGGTGTGCCTAGTCACTATTCTATCTAAGAACGACCACAAGCAGTCAGCAAGCTACGTTTTCACCGATTTTCAGAACTTCACCGGTTGGAACGCACCCTACGCAACATGTCTGGGCCTTTTGCAGTCCGCATTCGGCATGTGCTGTTACGATGCGCCGTCGCATATGACTGAAGAAATAAAAAATGCCAGGAAGCAAGCTCCCCGTGCTATTATCATGTCAGTCTATATCGGGTTCTTCACAGGCTTCATCTGGCTTATCGCGCTTTGCTTCTGCATCGGCGATCTCGAATCGACCGGCGCAACAGCGACTGGTGTTCCTGTCATCGAAATCATCTACAACTCAACTGGAAGCGTCGCAGGGGCGTCAACACTTGCGTCGATGATTGCCATCATCGCTCTGGTGAGCGCAAACTCACTCATGGCCGAAGGATCTCGCGCTGTCTACGCTTTCGCTCGTGACAACGGGCTTCCATACTCCGACTTACTGAGCAAAGTGTCGTCGAGAAGCGTGCCCATGAATGCTATTTTCCTGACGGCGATTGTTCAGATGGCTTTCAACTCCATCTACTTTGGAACTACGACCGGCTTCAACACCATCATCGCCATTGCGACGCAAGGATTCTGTAAGTCTCCCAAATCAATCTGAAGAAAATATGCTCATTGCCAAAAGACCTTTCCTACCTCATGCCGCTCCTCTCCCGCATCCTCGCGCACTTCACCGGTAAGAAGACTAGACTCGAAGGGCCGTACTCGCTTGGTCGGTGGGGCATTGTCCTAAACATCATCGGCTTCTTATACCTGGCTTTTATCAGTGTGGTCTCGAATTTTCCCACTGTCACCCCGGTGGATAGTGAGAATATGAACTATACCTCGGCGGCCACTGGCGTGGTGATGTTGGTCAGCTTGATCTTCTGGATCACAACAGGGCGGAAGAAGTTCACTGGACCTGATGACGGTAATCTTCTAGGTGTCGAAGGAAAGTAGCACAAGGCTAGGAATATATTTAGAATGTAAACGTTGTGACGGCACGCACTTGTTCTATAAATCGTTACCAAAGAGACTTCATTTCCTACACATTGGGTATTATTTCTTCATCCAGATTATGTCCTCCCAGAATTTCCGTTGCAATCACAGCAAGCCACGCCATCTGTATGTATCAATTATACGTATCAACAATGTTGCTTTGACTCCGTCAGCTTCCCCGCCCAAAAGCCAACTTCGCCTGTCCCTTCTCTACCCCTCCACCTCCTCCACCTCTCCCCGCGCCACTACCTGGCGGCCTTCCCCTCCCTCTAGCAGGCGCCTTCTTCCCACTCTGCACAACAGCGGCTGGTGGGTTTCTCTCCTCTTGTCGCATCTCTTTCGACAAATCAAGCGCAAAATGGTAATCTTCATGCTCGGCTCTTTCTGTAGATGGAAGATGGATATTACACTGAGCGCAGAAATAGCCGTCGAGTGTTTGTTGGTGTGATGAGGGTATCGGACGGGGTACTGGGGTGTCGAGCATGTCTGAATCATGTCGGTGGGAGGGTGGTGACTGGGACGTGGGTTGTGGTTGCGCGGATGGTGGCGTGTCAGACCTATAGAAGTCTTTGTTTGAGTCGTGGCGGTCTAGGGGAGGTGTAGAGGGTCGCTCCGCTCCGTAATCATGTGCATCGTCTTCTTTGAATGGGTCTTCATCTTCGTGTTCCATGTCATCTTCCGTTTCTTCTCTGGTGGATTCGCTGTGCGCTTTCATCAACACTGCTCTAGCAGCATCGAAGTCTTTCTTCTTGTCGTCCCGTGGACCGAAAAAGTTCGCAATGTTTCCTTTTGTTCTTCTCCGTTTTGTTGGCGGCTCGCCCCCACTACTCGATCTACCTGTCGATATCATAGCCTTTGCTTCCTCACCCCGCACGAGGAAGCCACCAATGCCTTTGTTGTTCGTGATGCCGTCTTCAAAGCCGCCAACGCTCAGTGAAAGATTAGCGCAAGGCCATGCTCGTCCGTCGACTACAACTTGAGCTAAGAGGTTCTTTGCTAGGTCGAATAATATAGCTTCGGAAAGCGGCTTGCCTTGGGGTAAAGGCGCTTGACGAGATCTTGTCTGCGCTCCTTGTCGATGGTGCAAATTGATAGTTTTCGGTCTCCTCTTATTCTCAAGCACGCCCTCTTCAACGCATCTCGAGAAGATGTCCGCTACAAAAATCCGTAGCCATCTCACACCCTGCTCGAAGGAGTTGATTGCAGGTCGAAACGACTTCGCAGAAAGCATGCTCTTGATCTGCGTTCGAGGGTTGACCTCGCTGGTCTCTTCTCCTCGGATAGTCGAGTACAGCCAACTGCCTGTGTCATCCCCTAGCTTCTTTAGCTGATCTAACGGCTGCTCCATGAGGTCCTTC
This sequence comes from Pseudopyrenochaeta lycopersici, assembly GCA_003313425.1. Taxonomy (NCBI): domain Eukaryota; kingdom Fungi; phylum Ascomycota; class Dothideomycetes; order Pleosporales; family Pseudopyrenochaetaceae; genus Pseudopyrenochaeta; species Pseudopyrenochaeta lycopersici. Next base: position 2,323,482 of record NHZP01000001.1, on the reverse strand, counting down.
ACCTGGTCTGTACCGAACATTGCAACAACCTCGTCCCCCAATTTCCCACCTAGCATTCTGATTTTGGTAAACTTCATGTCTGATAGGAAATGCGTGACGGCCCTGTTCCGGATAACGGTTTGCTGATTCGGCTTCTTGTACCCTGAGCCTAATTTTGACAGCATCTTGTTCCTCGCAATGCCTCCAGAGCACGTATATCCAAGCGTATCCTTGATAACTTTCCTCACATCGCGTACAATTTCCGATGCAATGACCATGCATACATCGTCCCAATCTGGATCTACATCCTCTCCATCCTCTTCACCGGTCTCAACCAGCGCGTCTGCAGCCCAATCTAGCACTGTAGTTGGCACCTTGGGCAGCCGCTCGGTGAGATCATCGTACGGTGCCGGCCCTCTGAGCTCAGGATATCTCTGTAGAAGAATCGTATGCACCTGGGCGCTCAAATCCAAAAAGACTTCATCGATGCCCGCTTTCTCTACACGCTGCTCTTTCTCCGGCAACGCTTCCTTTATACACTTTAAAATCTTTCGGCTCTCCATGCGATACGGATCCAGGCTCACTTTATGGGTCGCCATTTCCTTGAACGAGTTCTCATGGTACGCCCACTTTTCGTCCCCCTCTTTCCACGTCGCAACATGTTGCAGTATTATCTCCGGACATTGCTTCAGCGCCTCTGTAGTTGTGACGTGCCGGTTTAGCCCGAATGCCCGGGCTGCGTAATTGATTGCTATGAGGCCCTGCCATTGTTGCACAGCGAGCGGCCTTGATGGGTCGATACCGAGGCGGACGGTCTCGCATTGCGCATAGAAGGCATCAAGATCGACGTGTGCGATAACGCGGAGGGGTGTTTGCGGGCTGTAAGCCTTGAGCTGGTGCAGCTGCTTGTATGTAAATTTCGATTTGGGTATGCGGCGCGGGGAAGTGATAGAGAAGGGCGATGACGCAAAGATCGGCCCTGGTGAGGACATGGTGGGGAATCTAGATCATTGTGACGTGTGAAAAGTATCCCGAAGATTCAAACCGAAGCCTCCCTACTAACTGCAACGGAAGCGCTGTACCTTCAGGGTTGTGAAGAGGCTCTCAGCGCGAGGCGCGTGTTCCCGCGATCCCGTGCATGCGCGTCATTCATCGAGTGAGATCGCGCTAACTTTATTGGACTCTTTCAATCCCTGTCCACATCGCGCACTGACTCTTTCCAAGACTGCAGGAGATGGCACTCCCAACACACAGATGCTAGCACCTGTACTCTTAGATATACCACATGAGGCATAATTCGCTTCCAATTACTTTCGACTAGAATTCAATGTTCTCACAATCTAGCTGAATGCCGAATTCACTTCCTCTACTTGATTCACCAGGGCAACATGATGTACTTCTGGAGTTCTAATCCGAAGTTTGTCCTCTATTCTTCCTTCCAACCTGACCTGTCGCCCTGTGCAGTCATTATGTGGCACACCAAATCAAATACCTGTTCTCAATACCCCGCAATATGCTCACGATAGGCCGCTGAACGCACAATTTGAGAAGCAAGAAGCATCTTTTGATACGAAAGAAGGCGTGCTGTAATGCCGCATTAATATGATCAAAGATAGTCTAGATCATATTTAAGAGGACGGAACTCGAACAAGTAGGACGTATTGAATGAAAAAAAGGAAAGAGGTGAAAAGAGGCCGTGAAAGGTCCGAAGATGTGCATCTGTAACAGGGAACGAGACATGTCGGCTGAACTGGAATGGAGATTGAGGAAGTGCGAATGGCAGGCAACGACACTGCCCAATAGATGGAGATTTTCAATACTATTGTCAATATTTAATTACACGTGAAAGGCAGATTAAGCTATTCAGGCTACATTCCGTCATACTAATGCCCAATTGATTAGATTATGCCAGTTCAATACTCAATCGCACATGGGGAATTTCCTGGCTACCCGCTGGCATCGTGTACGTGAAATTCCAGAATTCAAATTCGCTGTAATACGTTAGCATGATGCGCTTACATTTAGGGACGTTTGGAGAACTTACTTAATCGTCTTTCCAGCACCACCGCGCATGCCGTTGTACGTGACTGTGTAGTTGGAACTCACTGATCCTGTAGCGTTGACCTTGATGCCTTCAACATCTTCCCACTTGCTGACATCCTTCTTTCCATCCCAGGTATTCGTTCCAACCAAGAACGAAAAGCCACTCGTGGCGTTACCTTGGGGATAAGTCAAGTCAAGGATGCCTTCGCTTACTTCAACAGCGAGTTCTTTGACCTGGGCATACAGGCTCATCCATCCCACACTACCATCACTCCTCTTCCACTGTACAACCGCTGGATTGAAGCTGCTTGGGTTCTTTGCTGGGCCGCCAATCACATTCTCAGCGAACGACTCAGCACCAATGGTGAGATTTGGAGATAGCCAAGCAGTGATATTACGTGGGTAGGTGTCGTATGGTGGAGAGAATGCTGAGGTGTTGACGCTGTGTGTACCAGGGAAGGTAGTGAGGGCAGCGAGAGTTTTGTTGGGAACAAGGGTGTTGTGGAAGGGTGCGACGATTGCGATGAGCGGGGAAATAGAGAAGTCGTTCTTGTGGCCCATGACCCATGGCTAGTAAAAAGTCAGTCAAAGTCAGACGAAAGTGTGGGCAGGGGGCCCCGTGAAGTAAATTCCGTAAGGTTCTGTTTGACTCACCTTTGCGTTGATAGGCGCATTCTCCTTGCCGACAAGCGTCCACATCTGCAATGCCAGAATACTCAGATACTTGTTCATGTCGAAACCGTAGCTACGGTCCCAAGGTCCAGCAACATTCTTCAGGTTCGCGTTGTACAGCTCTCCTAATGATGTCCAGGTGTGCCGGATCATATCGCCACCATATTGGCCCATCAAACTGTCCTCAGGCATGTACTTCGCCCAAAGAGTCAAAGCAAACAGTGAAACGCCAGCGTAAGTTCCAGAATTAAATTCCGAAAGCGTGTTGTCGCGAGTAAACAGGTCGATTACTTCTTTGGCATAGTCTTCACCAGCGGTGGTCATATTCGAGTCATTGGCACGCCGCCCGACCCAACCTGAGACGAATGCTCGCATAATGGATGGATTGCTGTACGCGGGGTACAGGTTGTCCGTATCCACACCTCCGACACGGTAGCTATCGCCAATGGTGGTGTTGAACAAGCTTTCGAGCATGTAATCCTGCACATCCTGTGGAATGAGCTGGGGAAACTCCTCGAGCATGAGGACGAACGTCGTGCCGACAAAGCCTCGCCAGTTGGGATCCCATGAATTGTAAATAACAGCTGGGTACTGCTTGGTTCCCACAGTGGGTTCTTCAGGGTAGACTTGGTAGTCACCATACCTGCTGATATTAGCTGATGAAACAAAACACGTTGAACACTGCCAATGTTGATTTCCTCGTTCTCTATCGGCCTTTTCCCCGTGAACTTACCACTGCTCGCTCTCGTTCTTGAATTGCGCTCCAATAACATTCTGCACGATCCTCACTGCCTGTTCCGCGTCGTCGGCCTCATTTCGCGCCAGCAATCCCGCCGCGTACCAAACACTAGCCCTTGTGTCATGCGTCAGGGCAGCCGAGTCCAAGCTGAATAGATATCCCTTCTCGTTGTCGTAGTACATATCCAGCCAATCCAGAGACTCGTGCAGCAAGTTCGAGGAGTAACTCTCGGTATCATTGCGCTTCGTCAATGGGCGGCCAGCAAGGACATATTGACTCAAAAGCGCCAGAACAGCGCAATTCCTTGGAAAGATCATGTTGTATATCGACAGCAACGGGCACGCGACAGCAAACTCGGAGCAGAGGAGGGCAGCACCATGTTGTACTTAAACATTTTTTCCACCACAACGGACCTCGGTCGACTAGCAAGGAAAGATCAACCCTGGAAACCGAGAATCGCGGGGGCAAACATGAAGTTTGGGGATGATCTCCGGGGTCTTGGATAAAATTTTGTGGGGTTCGGTAGAAAGCGCTGCGAAAGGTGACGATGCACTCGGAGATTACTTCGATCGGGGAACCTTGCCCGAGCTTTTGCCAGAGCCAGGGAAGGAGGCACCGCGCGGCCACGGTCAAATCCTCGTGATCATTGGTTTGAGCAAGACGAAGTGGTGAAGGTCGCCGACAATGGCGAGGGTGTATTGAGAAGTGAGGAATTGGCTCATTAAACTAGCTCTATGCGCTGTGAAGTTACAATGGTCATGTTCTGTAATGAAAGCAATGAAGAACAGCTTCTTCACATCTTCTCAAGATTAGAACAGAAATCTTGCGATTATTTTTTAGACCTCCAACACCAGGCCAAACCGGTCAATGTCGATGACAGCGCACTCGTACTGTCTATATGATTATTTGTGCCAAAAAGCTAACAGACGCCTTAGGCAAATTCTTCCGATTTTCCGGGTACAAAAGGGCCGAACCCAACCACCATGGGACCTGGCACTCCGAGCCAGCACGGTCACAGTTCAATCTGACAGCTGCAAAGCTACCCATGTACTGTACCTTCCGCCATTGTCACTCGCATCGCCAAAGCCCTTCTTCTATATTCAGCTGAACCCCTCGCCCAAACGCCGTGCATCTCAACACCTTCTCCTCACGAACAGCCGCACAGGCGGGCCGTACCACCCCTCGTATCCGCATCGGTGATATGCGCCACAGTCGCGGCCCGATCTGACAGGCTCAGGCGAGTTCGGGTGGCCATGATGTTGAGATGTTGTGATAATACCTAGGTGGCGTCACATACCACTACAGTCAAATGGAAGGACCTCAACAGAATGTCGGATGTCGGCATGCGATCTGCACCTGTCATCACTGACGTGGTCCGACCACATGGGTATGAACAGATGGCGCAGGATCGTCGTAGCGTGGGCATGAATGGCGCCCGTGTCGATCATAACGGGTAGAGTCAACCCTGAAAGAGATCGTGACGACTCTTTGTGACATGACTGGAGTAAATGCCTCAAACTAGGATTTGTGAAGATTAGCAGCCGTCCTTGAACGAGGACCGATTCTGCCCTCGTTATACCGCGAAGTCCATTTTCGTATGCTGTGTACAGGGCTCAGATGTTGCAGGCATACGTATGCGAGTCATTTGGCACTGCATGATGCCGATATTGACGACAGCATCGGCGTAAAGAATTGTGACTGACTTATTGGTACCGAGGCGCTTGTTGTGACTGCGAAAACTGTACCATTTGAATAGTAATTGGCTCATCACGTTCATATTCGGCGGGTCGTGACTAGATCAATGTGGGTTCGCAGGGTGCGTGCATGCGAAGACAATTTCCATCAGTTCGTTCGCCGAGTGGGCCGGTTCGTTGTGGGTGTGCGTGAGAGAAGTCGAGACAATGCAGACATCAGTGGTGGAAATGAACCGAGAGTGCGGGTCAAAATTTCGTCTCATATCAAGTAGTGGGATGATATATTGGCAAAAGTCGCTTTGGGCTGTTGTACTACCTTCGGGTGCGGAACACGGATATCATCATACAACCAAGAGCATGCACAGGTGAGAAACGTGAGAGGCGGAGCCGTAACGGCTGTGGTGCCAGAGAGCGGGAATCATAGGCATTGAGCAATCTGATTCGTCGTGCTGGTCACCTAAGCCCACGCAAGCTATGCAAAGCATGCAGATATCCATCCTATCATAAAACATCCGTGTCGTGGGAGAAAATCGTGCAGGAGGTATATACATTTAGAAGGAGAGAGAGTTTAGAAGGTCCGATGCAATCGAAAATTCCGGCATCCATGGGATGATAGTACGGTCACGGTGCGCCCATGAGCGGAGATTCCGGCTGTCAAGGAGGTGTGCGCACTTGAACCTTAGGTACTTATAAATCTACGCATGAGGGTCCTCATTGAGATCAATGTACTTCCGCACTCGTACTGGCTCGCAAACTGGATGTCCTAGGCCTCTGATGAAAACAATAAGAGAAAAAGGAAAAAAAAAAGGAAATGCTAGCCCAGGCAACGTACACACACCATGGCATTGTCCATGCGAAAGAAAAGTAACAGGATGACCATGAATCTTCAGCCGACTGAATGCTGTTAGGGCACGGTGCAGTTGAAGGTATGACGCATCTATCCGGATCCTTTTTGCGCGCGAACTCCCAAAGGCTCCAGAAGGAAATGAAGAATATCCATTAAAAGCATAGGATTCCCGGACTCCAGAGCAAATTCCGGACACTTGGAAAAATGGGTATCTCCAGGCTCCAGGCTCCAGGCTCCATACAATGACGCAGTAATATCAATTAGGTCTGTTGTTCATACGGACTTTACCTCTGATTTGAATATCTCGAGGTCCCAGGTTGCTGAGGATTTCGTGAAGATTGTGGCTGTTGCGACAAAGGGTATTCTGCGCGATCCGACATTAGTACGAGGAGGAAGGGAGAGGGAGCAGGGAAATCCAGGACTACTTACGACGACCATCTGATGCAATGTAGTAGCCTGGAGCAGCTGTTGTACTACGGGGGGCTTAGCGATAATCCAAATATTGTTCGTCGAAGTAACCAAAATACCTTGGAGCCACATATTGACCCGTGGAAGAGGCGGTTGGACGTCCGTAAGCATCCGTGGTAGCCTGCTGTACTGGGTAAGAATATGCTTGCGTTGTATAATCCCTGGGGTCCCTTCCGCTTGGCTGTTGGTAAGCCGAATACGGATCCGCGGGCTGTGTCCTTGGTTGAGCGGAAGCCGGGACGGCCTGATATGCTGAGGATCCATACTGGGCCGTTGGGGTAGTGGTATAATGGGTATCACTGCTAGCATAACCTGGGGACGCACCATACGCCGTCCTTGACGTCGTAGACCCCTGGCGAGGCTGCTGATCATAGGCATCCGTCGCATGTTGGTCATACGGTTTTGTTGGACCCCAATGCTGGCGGGCAGCATGTGTTCGGGAGTCTTGATAAGCCACTAAAGAAGCGTCAGGGCCTCTGGATACCTTAGTATCACGAACGTAAGGGCTGTGACTACCTCCACGTCCAGCTTCGCCCGGTTGCCGTTCCTGCTGCCAACGTTGTGAATCCATCTTCAAGTCCTGTATCATTTGCTGTCACGACCGAGTCAGTGCCTGATTCAGCGTGGGAGCCTTGTTAGCAGCGACATACCGAAGTAAGTGTACGATAGGCTGTTATCCAGTAGCCCGGTTGGCCCTGTGTACATGTCAGTTTTTTGGTTGTGAGGCCTTTGGGGGGGAGGAGTCCGGACCTGGAATTCTCCGGTGCCTACACCAGGCCTGACGAGGGCGTCTGGGCCCAAGTAGCGCTGGATATCGGCGGTGATGACTTCTCTCGCGATGCCATCGCCTGCGACAAACCACTGATTTGCGCGCGACATGGTGAGGGAGAGATGTGTAGGAAGAAGGTGACGAAAGGAAAGAGGACACTGATGTCAGTGCCAGGAAACAGCCAAGCTATAGCAGCTGAGATGCAACAAGGAGGGGCTCAAGGCTCCAAGATGAGTGCTCCAGGATCAGAAACCGTCAGCACGGATGGCAAATACAGGTTCCTGTGGTGTCCGAGGGCTGTGGGTGTCCAAAGAGATCCAGAAGAGCGTAGAAGGCAACAGGAGCAAGCAGAAGCGGGGGTTTGACCAATATACCGGCACTTGGGCGTCTGGCCTGTGACAGAGTGGACCTGTAGGGTGTGGCTGCGGCGACCCGTTTTGGGATACCGAGGAGCAAGGTGGGCAAGGTGGGCTTTTGGGTTGCAGCCTTCCTTGGTGGGGTGCAATCTCAGGTATCGCGGATACGACAGGTATCCAGAAGTATACAGGACCGCACGGGGGCCAGATTGCGCACTATGAATGGCAATACTGGAAGTACGGGCGACAGGAAGGATACCTGCTGCGTGGTGAGGTGTGCGGCTCTTTCAAGACGCGATCGAGGTCAGCGGGGAGCTGGGAGGCCGGCTGCAGCGAAGGCGGGGTCACGATTGGCTGGCAACAAACAGGCAGACGGCGGCGGGCGTCTGCACGTCAATCGGTCGGGCAGCAGTTGACGACACACAAAAAGTGTTGTGACAACAAGACACAGCAACCGCAAGGCGAGCCGATGTTGGTGTTGACTGCGAGTCGTAGTGGAGCAGCAGCAGGGAGAAGAGGGAAGACAAAAAGGGCAGCGCACCGGAGGCGCCCGACTTACTTATTATTCAGACGCACCAGCAAACCCTGGGCCTAAGGTACCCATTGAAAGAACAGCTCGAGCTGGCTTCGCGCGGTTTGGGTACCACCGCACCTTGCAGCAGCTCAGGTGGGCGACAAACTGTGGGGACCGCCTTAGAGGTGGCGCCGTTGGGCACCAACCTGTGAAGATGCCCAGCCAGGCCCTGCGAGCAGCCTCCCTCGCCGGGAAACGTGTTACGAAAAGCTGGCCAACACGGTAAGCAGATGCGCAACAAAGAAACTGCCCCATCCAGCCCATGGCGAAGTGTGACCTAGCCACCCTCGACACAGCGGCCACCGTGCTGGTCCCTGCCTGGGAGCAGCACGGCGCAGATCCGGCTAGCCACCGCTTGGCGATACCGATGCCCTCCTGTATCAAACCCATTCAATACACGGCCAGTCCGCGGACCCTGCGTCCACCAAACCCACCACCGAGCTTGACCAGACAGTGACGTTGTCTTGTCGCGGGATTCCACCCAAGTGGTCAGACATTGACGTCTTGTTGCTAGTTCCACTAGGTTTCTCACCGACTCGGACCTCTTCAACCACACACCGGGCCTGACGACAACCGCAATTCGTTTCAGCCTAGCTGATGCGACGCTTGGGGTGCCTGTCTGGGCATGCATTATGCCCTTCTGTAGAAGAATTCGTGCGAGCGCGGACGTGTCATTGGTCTCACCGGACAGGCTCTACCCTCGAGCCGTGCAGTCTCTTCAACACCGCTGCCTATAGGAATAGGCCCTCCTGCCGCGCACTCAACATCCACTACTCATGCTCTTCATCGTGGCCGATCCCCATTAGCCCATCTCCGCCATGCCTCGGACGGCCAAATCCCACTGCACTTCGACGCAATTTGCATCGGGCACGCAAGGTATGAGCACGTGTATTTGTGGTACAAAGGCTGTAAGCAACCTTCAATTAGTCTTCAGACTACATACAGCCCACTGTTGCGCTGCCCAAGCCTGGGAACGCACTTAATTGTCGCACCACCACCCATTCCCCGGCCTGGCCACACCTGCAGCACAGATTACGCCTTAGTGGTCCTTGCCAGCGACTCCCGTCTTCCCAATCTTTCTGACCTTGAACCCCGTTCGTGGCGCATGTACGCGAAACTCAACATCTCCTCTGCTCTTCACTGCTATTGTCACCTCGTCTGGTCTTAGTCCTACCAATCGACCTCGGTCTCTATGCTCGGTGACCCAATCAGTGGGATATAACTCTACTTCAGTCCCTTCCTCCAGCTCTAAAGGGTCATTGTTGCCTACAGAAACATTGAGCTCGGCGAAGTCGGCTGTCAGGATGCTGTCGGCTGCCGCTCGGCCGTCCAATGTCGTTGGTTTGGGCACGGATGCCTTGGCCTCTTCTCGAGCTGCCCGATATCTAGCTAGCCATGTGAACACTTTCGGAAAATGCGTCTCAGAGATCGATTCTGGAGGCAGTTGCATGTCGCTTGCGAACTCAATCGCCCAAACAGCTGGTTAGTATTAGCCGTCTGTGACATACTAATGGAGTAGCTGCAGCATTCATCCGCGTATTCCCAGTCGACAACCAGTCTAATGCCTTAGAACGACGTGTTGCAATGATCATTCTGCCTGATAGTGGCACCAAGCGGCAATCTTCATAGGCTTCAAGTCAAGCTCTTCCACAAACACAAGCAACACAACATTCATTTGTGTTACCAGCACTCGCAGTACACAAAAGGGCAATATGCTTGACAATGACAAGCGGTCAAAAAGGCCCTCCCTTTGGCGCGAGAATGGAAAAGAACTCACCTTCAATATCGGCCAACCTTGGCCTCTTACCACCGAGCACCCACTCTCTGCCATCGCTCAGAATCGTTTTCTCATAAAACGCAAACATGTCTCTAATATAATTCAAGCTATCCGGCCTCCCATCATCCAGCTCCTCTTTTGACCAGTTCTTGAAGATGAAACCCTGCCTATCCTTGTTAAACGTGGACTCTTGAGCAACTGCCGGCGACACCAGACCCGCTATCACCTCAAACACTGGACCTTCGATGACATACTTCTCGAGAAGCTTCTGAATGAAGAGGTCTGTAGGGTTAGTCGCGCCAAGGCGGTTGTTGGGAAACAGCGTTTCGAGTTTACGAAGGATCAGCCGTGTGTTCAAGTAAATATCTCGTCGAATAGCGAGGACAGGGATGCGCCGATAGTTCACTGGCAGCAGAGCAAGATCGGGCCGCGGCTTGGTGAAGGGTTGATCCTGTCATGGTGAGTATGGGAAGCCATGCATGGATGCAAAACCTGGACGGTACGTACGCAGAGCGCATAGTCGATACCTCTAAAAGCAAGGTATGAGGACACGCGTCTCCCAAACGGCGAAAAATCATAATTGTAAAGAACAATATTATTCGGTGCCCTTTGTTTCGCCATTTCTTTGCTGTATCAATATACCCCGGATTTAAGAAAGCGGTGGCCAGCAATGGAAATTTGACATATATTCTTGCGAAAGAATACACCAAATGCGCTTGAAATCATCATGGAACCCAACTAAACAGTACCTGAAAAGACTCGTCATAGTCGTACTAAGATTAACACAAATACATTCATGTCTAACGATCAAGCGCGGCTTCCGTGCATCCTTCTACCTTAGCCGCTAACCACCCCCGGCCTTGCATCTTGTACTGGGTAACCAACAGTAGCTGCTCGGAGTACACTCCAGGTATGGTGTGTAGTCGCATTCCCGTAGCTCACGGACTAGACTACTCATTCGGCAAAGGCGCTAGGTTACCGTTGATAGATCTTCGTTGGGTTCGATTTCAGGGTACACTGACATCATTATACATTCGGCATTGGGCATGAGCCGAAGAGGCATTTACCTCAGTAGCAATCAAAGGTCCATCAACGAAGACGTGCATACTATCGTAATAAAGTATTCATTTGTATCTACAAGTCGTAATCATATGCTCCGTTTTTGTGGTCAATATATCAATCATAAGCTATCTTGAAAGCGTCCAAACCATCGTAAATGCATTCCCAAAGCTAGTTGGAAATGCGCGCATCTTGCATCGAAAAGGGGGAAAAGAGGAGTATCTGGGTATCATCGCTCGCCAGGCTGAAGCCAACCAAAATAATAAAAAAAACGCCCTCATGGTAGGTATCGTAAGCCTCGGCGTATGCATCGTCGAAAAGTAGAAAAAAGAAATGAAAGATTAAACGCCCAATTTTGATGCTTTTCGTCGGTGCCCAGAAGAGCGCCACGTACGGGAGCACGAAGTGATTCGCAGATGTACCCGGTTGAAGCCACCAGAAGAAGCTGCCCAATGCTCAATATAGCGGCTTGTAGGAAATACCTGCCCAATCCTCGACGCGGGTGATAGCCACAGACATGGTACGAGCAACCTGCTCAGACCACCACGAACTGCCAACATCCATGGCAATAGGAATGAAGCCGAAGAGGTAGCGCCCGTTGCCGAAGGCGCCGCTGCGACCGTACACGTTACCGTAGCCGTCGCCGAAGCCGACGCCGTTGGCATTTTTCCAAGCACGTAGCTCGATGTAGAGCGTCATGCAATAGAAGGCGAGAAGGGTAGCAAGCAGGGGAAGGATCATCTGGACGAGGCCGATCTTGTTCGACGTAAGTGCAAACACAAACGCAGTGGCCGGCTCAGTGGTTTCCTTTGTCTCCGTGATCTGAGCAGCAATACTGGAAGTGGGATGTTTCTGAACATGGTCTTCGCGAGGGCATTCTTCGTGAGTAACCATGACAGGAGTGATCTCGATGGCTTGGGCGGAGATGGCTGTCTGAGTTCCTGCGGCGGTGGTGGGGCGGAGCTCTGTCTGCTGTGCTTCGACCGGAGCGATATCGATTGTCGCATTATCAATAGTTCCAACGGTGAGATTTGGTGCGTCTGTCTGTGCGCTTGATGTGGTTTGCTCAGCACGAGTGGCGTCGGTCTGGGTAGAGACCGTGATGAGGTGGGTTTCGGTCTTCTGGGCTTCGACCGGAGCGATATCAACTGTCGCATTATCAATGATTCCAGCAGCGAGATTCGGTGCATCTGTCTGCACACTCGAGGTAGTCTGCTCAATTTGAGGGGTGTCGGTCTGGGTTGAGGCAGTACTAGAGTAAATCTCTGTAGGTGCTGTAGGCGTTGTATCGAGCGTTGCATGATGTAGAATCTCGGCAGTAAGGTTGGAAGCATCAGTCTGGGTAGACGAGGTTGAGTTTGCGACTTGGCGCTCAACGGGAGTGATGCTGGCAGTTTCGGCGACATTTACGGTGAATGCTGCTATTGTGGCTTCTAAGGGTGCAATGCTCACTGCCTCGCGCACATGGACAGTGGAAGCAGGCACTGATGCAGGCTCGATAGGTGCAACACTGGTAGCTTCGCGTACATGGACGGTTGAGGCAGGCGCTGATGCAGCCTCAACGGGTGCAAAGCTGGCAGCCTCGCGCACATGAACGGTAGAGGCAGGCGCTGATGCAGGCTCGATGGGTGTAACGACAGCAGCTTCCTGCACATTGACAGTGGAAGCAGGCGCTGGTGCAGGCTCGATGGGTGCAACAAAGGCAGATTCGCGCACATGAACAGTAGAGGCAGGCGCTGATGCAGCTTCAACAGGCGCAACGCTGGCAGCCTCGCGCACATGAACGGTAGAGGCAGGTGTGGATGCAGGCTCGATGGGTGCAACGACAGCAGCTTCCTGCACATTGACAGTGGAAGCAGGCGCTGGTGCAGGCTCGATAGGTGCAACAATCGCAGCTTCGCGTACATGGACGGTAGAGGCAGGCACTGAAGCAGCTTCAACAGGTGCAACACTGGCAGATTCGCGCACATGAACAGTAGAAGCTGGCGCTCTTGCAGCTTCAACAGGTGCAACGCTGGCCGCCTCGCGTACATGGACAGTAGAGGCAGACGCTGATGCAGCCTCAATAGGGGTCAAGTCGACAATCTCGGTGACCTGGGAGAGTTCCAGCGGCTCATAGACAGACTCCTCGTAGTCGGATGTAGCGGCGAGCTCGTCTTCGAGCGAGTCTGCGATGGTATTGAAGGTCTGGGGCGGCGCATCAATTGGCGAGGTAGCGGCAGCGGCATCGGCGGCGTCGGCGGCGTGCAGGTTGCGTTGTCTCTCCTTCTGGAACTGCATCTCGAGGTGGCCGATGCGCTCATCTTTGACAATGAGGGTGCGCTCGTTGTCTGCAAGCTGGGTGCGCAGATTGTCCAGATCGCCCTCCAGGCCGGTAAATTCTGTCTGGAGGTCGTGGTAAGAGTCGAGCTGCTCCAGGAGCTCCTTGTTGGTGCTCTGAGACTCCTCCCATTGTTTGTGCAGGTCGTCGAGCCGCAGCTGGGTGTCGTGCTGGAGAGCGTGTGCTTCGTCTCGGGCCTTCAATGCGGTTTTGTAGGCGGCTTGGGATTGCCTGAGGTCGTCATATGCGCCCTCGAGCGAGGCCGCGACACTCGCCGTGGCAGCTTTCTCGTCGTCATGGTCTTTCTTGAGCTGGTCGATGGTCGCATTGAGGCTGGTGAGTTGCTTCTCTGCCGCAGCGCGCTGCTGTTCCTGCTCATGGATGTTGACTAGGGCATCATCGCGTTCCCTCTTGATCTTGGAAGTCTGCGATTGCAGGTCGGCATTTTCCGTCCTACAGTCGTCGAGTTCCTTCTGGAGCTGGGCAATACGCTCGTAGTCTTCATCCATGGCCTTGCGCGTCTCCGGAGACTTCTCGCTTCTCACATCGACGAGCGAGCTTCGAGCAGAGGTCGCGTCTCTTTGAGCACGCGCTAGCTCCGCGCTAAGCCTGCCGATTGTGGCATTCTTGGCTGCCAGCTGTTCGCGGTGCCACGCCATCTCCTTCGCCAGCCACTCTCGGTCCCCTCGGTCGTCGTCTGCAATGCTTGGAGGCCCAGGCCCAGTACCGTATTTGGAACCATGGTCGGACATGTTGTCGCATTAATAAATTGACAATTGGTTGTGCTTGGCTGTTAACAACAGGCGATGGCTCTGCAGAGAAAAGGGAACATGGCGCCAGAGGAGGCCCGGAAGCATTCTATAAGCACCCCACGGTTGCAAGCCCATTCCTATTGTTCATCAAAGAGAAAGCTTCCGAGGCGCCACCTTATCCTGTACAGTGGGCATAATAGCAATGCAGTAAGTCAGTTTAGGTCAAGCAAGGGGCAGATTTCGCCTGGTTGAAAGGCCATGCAAGTGGCTGTCTTATTGAGCCTTTATAACTCATTATTCTTCACCTCGCTATTGTCCTTCGCCTCCTTCAATACCCGCTTCCTTTCCTTTGCCTCAGCCTCTACCGCCCCGAGCTCTTTCTCTTCGCTGGGAAAGAGGCCGCCCGGGAAGAACGTCCCCACCAAAGCGCGGCCGACCTTGGGAACTACTTTTTCAGCTTCAATGAGCGCTGCAATAACTTTCGGACTGCCAATCACCGTCTTCAACTTGAGGGGAAGGCCCAGTGCTTCAGGTTTCCTGCTCCAACCCGCAACGAAGATATTCTGCAGCATGCCTATCCCTCCAACTGCGATCAGAAACCAAGATTGGTCTGTCAATGCGGAGCTGGTAATGAGTAGCACCACCCACAGCACGCCTAACACAACCATGAAGAGCCTGCATGTCAATGAAATAGCTGGCGAGTCCAGGTTGTCAAACCCAGTGCACAGGTCTTCGAGGTTAAGCCCACACCCATCACACTCGATGACTATAGCATGCTGCGCTCCGTTTCCCCGTGTCATGATGTACGTCCTCTTCTGCCCTGGTTCAATCTGCCGGCACGCCCACTTCTCCCGTCCCCATTGCGCTTGACAGCCGGTCAAGAAGCAGAGGAGAATGGCCGACGCCGTTACGAGAAGGACACCCCAATTCCCGTAAATTCCCAAGGGTATGGCGGATATACCAAGCTGCAGAATCGCAATCAAAATGCCAGACCAGAACAATATATCCCGTCCTGGCCGTTGCAATTGCTCCTTCTTGTCAGGGTCAAACGCCCACACGCTGACCACCAGACCCGCATGTGCTGGAAATCCGATCTTATCTGGATCTTTACCCTGTCTCTTTGCTGTCTCTTTATCGTATGACCATTTTGCGTGCTTCAGTTCATCGACCTTCGCTTTGATGGAAGCACCCATCCAGTACTCAAAGTCCCGCATAGCCCGACCAAGCACCCAGGAACCGTTGCTACGCGACTGGCCATTTGAAGCATTGATGACTGTACAAGGTGTATCCGCGTGGGGCATCAGCTTGTTCTCTCCAATGGCGGAGTTGATGGCAGTTGTTGCATAGGATACCCATCCTAACATTTCTATCAGCATGACAGAATATGGATTGTTCGAGAAAGTGAGACATACCGAACGAGAAAGCTACTGGCGTAATTCGCCCTCCTGCTAGTTGTGCAAGAGCTCGCGAAACAACATCACCACCCAGAAGGAGGAGAATTGTGAAAGCATAATTGCTTGGGCTTGACCAGACAGATTCGAACGCGGCCGATGGTGTATTGAGATCAAAGTCTCGAGAATGAAGATTTTGTTTATAAAAAGGCGCCATCGAAGTCTCACAGTATTGCAAGGGAACGTTGGGTAAGGAGGGAGGAAAAGCGCGTTTCAACGCTCAACAGCCCATTACAACATAACTTCATGTTTGAACTCACACGGAAAGAGTTAATGGGTATTCTTCCGTGGTAAAGATCTTCGACGGCCTTCGCCGTTTACGAACATTCAGCTGTATTCTTGCAAGCCACACCGAGTTACCGACAGTTGGGGCTGCATGGGGAAGCGAACCGTTACCCATGTACTTTCAAACAAACTCGAAAGTTGAATGCACCCACACTGAGTAGTTCCCCAATGGCGCTTATTCCGTGACACCAGTTCGGAGTGTAGGCCGAGCCTTTAATCATTTCGGACGGAGCGATTCGACAGTCGATCACACCTTCAGCTAACAAGTTGGGTTGTGATATTCGCCTCCGCGCGTTCCGAACCAATCCTGTCCCGCCACAGTGCCCTAGCCGTTCGTGTTCATTACATGTCTGCATACTTCTGCTTTGAGGACTGTATTGCAGCTCGGCAATCCCGACATGGTTTCTATTGGTTTTTAGCTTTCGCTGGGCATTTTCAATCGGCGAACAAACCATGTATCGCTCGATGCGTTGCGCAACATGGGTATCAAGAGAACCATATGAGCTGAATACTTGAGTAACCTGGAATGATTTACAATCATATTCTACTAACTCGGCATGGTGTGTTGAGCACTATTTCTCTCAAGCTTGTTCGAGTATGCTGTCTTGAAAATACGCTCTGATCTCTTTGTTGCTGTTCAAGAATTAGACTTTTGCTGACGTTCAAGCGAACGCATCGACGAGAAATCATGGACCACCTCAATCTTCCCGACGGTGCCAATCCTTGGATGAAATTAGCTTACGACTGCCTCGAATCCTCCCACTACGAGAACATACCCAACAAAGGCTCAGAGTACGCTGAATTCTACAGATCCTTAGGTTGGGCCTATGACGAAGTATGGGCTCAGCCCAAACACAACGAAGATCTACTTGGAGGAGTTGTAGAAGGTGCGGAAGATAAAACCCGCGAGCTGTGGCAAATCGAGCAATTCTTCCAGACCTGGTTGTTTTTCGGTCTTATTATCGAGGTTTTCGCTCTTAGTGGCATAAATGTCGCGACTACTGATTTCCTCGCTCCAATCACGAGAAAAACGGTGCACAAACCTCAGACTGCACGACTTATTACAACAATTAAGCTGCCGGAGCTGATCAAGCAATGGCGGCAGAAGCATCAAGCTTCAAAAGACGACTCAGTTTTTGAGAAGTCACTGAAGTTGCTCGAGTTTGTTGGGAAGATTGTAGACTACCATGGCGCGAATGGCAAGGATCACCGATCTATTCACCAGTATGGAAAAGTGCTATGGTCGGTCTCAGACGAAACGACAACAGCAATCATTGCAGTAGCATTCACGCTTCGCAGAGCGGCCTACTCCATCTACCACAAGGTCGATGGTGGAGGTAGATGGCCAGTCACGAATTCCAGGCTCCTGTATCAGCGCATTCAGCGCAAGTGGTGCAAGTCTGATGCGGCCATGATAATGGAGGACTTTGATATTGATGGGCAAAACTATATCGCTGCAGCCACAGGAAAGACGCTCGAAGAACTGGATGGACACCATGCTTGCACGGACCACTCGTGTGAAGCGAAGATCGGGGATGGAACATACGAGACGCAGCATGACCCAGAGTGCCATGAAGATGATTACGAGCCCGAGCCAAAGTTTATAGGCCACATATTTCCAGAGTATGACTCAAAGAGCCCGGCAAATCTGAGAGAAGCGATTCAACACACTATGGATGCTGGCCATCTGCCTGTCTTGAGATGGGATGCTGAGGGCAAGGGACTTGTCACGTACGGACACGCAAGTGACACATATTCCGAAGAAAGCTCTAAATGCCCGCCCTTCGTTGCAATCTCGCATGTGTAAGTCACCACACTGTTTCTCTTGAGAAAACTATCAACTTATAGCCGATAGATGGGCAGATGGCAAAGGCAACCCTTTCGACAACTCGCTTCCATATTGCCAGCTTTCAAAGATCCAAACTCTTGTCGACGACCTCTGTGCAAACCATCTCCCCGCAAAATACACCCATTCCGCTCCAGGTTTCTGGATGGATACGCTTTGCTGCATTGTCGGCAACACACCCGATGATCGATCCTACAAGAAGAAAAGTATTCAATCTATGCGCGAAATCTACGGTTCCAGCGTCGCCGTGCTAATCATCGACCCATGGCTAATGAGTATCCCTTCCACGGCCTCCGTAAGCGAGATATGCTATCGGATTTACGCCTCAGGTTGGTCGCGGCGACTCTGGACACATCAAGAAGGGTTCTTGGCGAGGGAAGTGTATTACCAGTTTGCCGACAAACCTTTGAAGTTGCCCGACGTCGACGAGCTAGCTAGAGACTATGAGAAGAAGATGGCGTACCAAGGGTTCCCCATCGCGTTCCCTCTGCAAGCAAGTGGTAAGACGAGCTTCTACTACACAACTGTGAAGACCATCGTAAATGGTATTAAAGAAGGAAGAATTCCACAAGACAACAAGTGGATTATATACTCGCATCTCGCTTCCTCCCTTTCTTACCGCAGCACGACAAACATCGACGACGAATTACTGTGTGTAGCGTCTGTCATTGGATCCAGCGTCGCCAACTACGCCAAAGTCGAAGTCGAAAAGTCCCGCCAGCGCACTGCGGAGTTGCGCATGAAAGCCTTCCTAGAAGAAATCGGGCGTTTCCGTCAAGGCATCATTTTCAATAACTACAAGCGCCTTACCATCCCCGGGTTTCGATGGGCTCCCGCCTCTCTACTGGGCCACAGAGCGTCCGGCCTAGGTGACTTGGATGGTGATGAGAAAGATAGCAGGATCGAGGATTACAGCAATCTGAACCTAAATGATATCCACGTTGAAGTCAGTGCGCTGAATATGAAAGTCAACATCAACAAGTATATCCCGAGAAGCCTGGGTATCGACCGCCGGTTCATGTCTGTAGTGATGAATGATAAGACGATTCTTCTGCCAACTGTGGGGCTTCCGGTGGATTATCCGGGCTATGTCATCAAGTTCTCAGCAAAGGCACATGGCTTGACGGTCAACATGGCGGAACGAAGATTTGGCGTGAGTTACTCACCGCTGCCTGTTGCCGGAGTACTCTTTAGGCCACCGGCGATGCCCAAAACTCCCTCGTTCGGTAAAGTATCGAGCCTGGGCAAGACGAAGTTGGGATCATTTGGCAGATCCGCTCCCGCCAAAGCGATCGAGGAGGTTGAAAAGGCTCCCATCGTTGCTCCGGTCGTTGAACAAGCTGCCGAGGTGGTGTCGTACAAATATGTAGTTTTCGTTGCAGAGAACGACGTAGAGTGGGCTTATGATCGAGAATATGTCTTGATTCTGCAGCGTCCCCTGGGAGAAGCCAAGAGCCCTCAAGAGTTCTTGGCAATGGTTGGTCGCAAGTCTGTTGGGCCTGGGAAGCGGTACTGGGTGCAGTCATTGTGCTCGGCGGTTGTTCGCGCCAAGAGGTCCAATGATGATCGGAAAGTTGACGCTGGGATTGACTATGTGGATGTATCTCAGGCGAGCACAAATTGGGTCGTGACTTGAGCAAGTCATGTTGAATAGTTATGCTAGTATGCAAAAGTCTATGTATCAAGAGCAATTTTTTGAAATGCGTGGTACGAGATGATCATAGTTCGGGGAAATGATATTTTATTTTAAAAGGAAACGATGAACCCTACAATAATTAGGTGGCTGGAATGGAGTAAGTTTAATTTGCTGTCTTTGGGTCATTATGGTCAAGGTACTGGTCGGGGGGTTGAAGGTGCTGAGCTCTCTGGCACCTCTACACCTCCTCGACATTCGGTATACAAATAAGCTACAATATTGAATCAAATCTTCGGTTATATTGACGTATTGGCGACAGAGACTCGAACTATCGCCAAGAGTGTGCATGGATGCTCAACAAGGAGACCAAAAAGCAGATGCACAAGGGCCGCATGGAGAAACGACAAAGGAGAGGAGCCAAGAGAGATTTGGAACACAATGAAGATTTGGTATGCCCGATGGCGGAGCTAGATTTGAAGCAACGGTATTAGATGGCGAAGGTGGAAGGGCCATGGCTGAGTCACAGCCAATGGGACAAATATACTAGGCTTTTAAGAAGCAAGCAGTACTGACGCCACTACTGCCGACTTTATGAAGAGTTTAGGGACAAAAAGAATACTCAGAACTTGTTCTGCGAACTTTGACTTTACGGTTTAGCAGCATTCTTCCGATCACCACGCTCTCTAATAATTTCTGCCATGCTCTTTCCGGTGTCACTATTCATCTCTGCGAACCCATTCACAATACCCTCCCTATCCCCATTACCCATCTCTTGACTCATCTTGAACTTTCCCTCTAGTCTCTCAATCTGAATCTCAATTCCAATGATGCCCTTCTGCATTAGCTCAATGTACCGATCCGGCGCATCTTCAACCTTCCACGCACCCTTCCTGCCGCTTTTCCCATCATATCCCATGACTGATTCCTCGGCATGCTGGGAGAGCTCTCGGATCTGCTTTGAAAGAAATGCGCCGGTTTCTGGTGCCTTGGAATCGAAGAATACCCTGGCCCGACCGTAGGCTTGCGCAGCAGCATAGTTCCACGTTGGGACTACCTTGCCTGTATTGGGCTTCGTTTCCACGTAAAATTTTGGCGTGACGTAGTGATGGACAGGCGAAGTGAACAAAACCATGACCTCTTCGTCCAGGAATTCGCCGCTGGATTTTCCTTGGGCTTCTAGGCTTTCGATCATGGTCTTGCTTTGCGGGTTCGGGCGCGCGAGATGGCCTCGAAGAGTGCCAAGTTCATCCGTGCTTGTTTCATTGCGGACGTCTATGATGAAGGGAATGTGACTCGATAGAATTGTGGGATAGTGCTTGGACGGTATGGCTGTGGTGAGGACCCCCAGGGGGTACGCCTCGATTAATTGGCGTAGTGCAGGGATTGAGGTTTCTGCGTGGACGGTTCGAAGGTACATCGTGGTCTATAATGCATGCTCACTTCTTGAGGAAACAATGTCCACAATTTATACGTAAATCATATCGAGAAGTCTGAAGGCCTTGCTTGTTGTGAGTAATTGGTCTAGACTCTGCATTCCGACCCCGCATTTGCACTAAGAGTACACGCCCTTCACGCTGTGACATGATATGTGAAGCTGCGGATACTCACGGCTCTTCGTTTTCAAAGAGCGAAGAAATGAATCAGATTTAGCCATCAGGTCACCTTAAACCCAGTGGCGAATTTGTAAATTACAGCTACTTGTGCAAGTTTGAACTTGAAAAGGAATTGCTGAGTGCGTCCTCTATTATAGTGAGACTTCCAAGCGCTTGCTAGTCGTCCACAAATGCCAAATCTTGCCTAATAAGACGTCGAGACTAACAAAGTTGCTCCAACAATTCTCCGTGTATTTCAAGCAATTCTCACGCATCTTGTGCCCAGGTCTGAGTCAGAGCACGGATCTTTGCGCCAAACCAGTAAACAAAAATGCCCACAAACATGAGAGCTGCAATAATACCGGCACATATGTTGAAAGCTCCCGTATAGCCCGCCTTCTCGACGAATGATATAGCGCCAAAGGAGATGCCGAACCCGATGAAGCCTCGAAGTGAGCAGATGAGCACTAGCGCAGCATCAATCCGTTGGGGGTATGCATCCATGCAATACACGAAACTGGACACTACAATACCAACGAAACCGAAGTATTCGAAGTTCAGTGTAACTGCGATGCCTGCCCAGCTCCACCCCGATGGTGATTGAGCTGTCTTTCCAAAGATGACGGTCGAGATGAGGATTGCAGACAGAGGGATCACCAGGGCAATAAGGCGGTATTCTGGCTATGCAAGTGTCAGCAATGAATCCATCCGTGATCTCTGAAACTGGGTATGGATACCTGACTGATTCCACCATTTCGCTTGCTGAGCCTCTTGACTATCCAGTCGCTCAAATATCCACAGAAAAAGGGAACAGCAACTGCAGTGGCGACTTGGCCAGCAAAAACATAGCCAAGCGCCTCATATCCCCAGAGGAAGGGTGGCCGCACTAGAAGTCCCGCGAAAAGAGCAGTCATGAGCACGTAGATGCCCAGACCTGCTGAGTTACTTGTTCGAAGTCAGAATTCATACATTTGCCGGAAGCACATGATACTCACATGAAAATCAGCCAGAGGATATTGGGAAAGCAAATTATCTGGAACATTTGCTTCCAACAATCGATTGCTTCTGACCAGTTTGAATGCCCCTTCCACGGAAGCATGTCTCTCAGGAAGCTGCGTGGTGCATATTTCACAGTATCAAGCTCTCGCCTGGTATGTGTAGTCACCGGAACAAGTGTACCATCTTCCTCAATGCCTTGACCATCTGTACAGTATTAGTTGGGCACGGCGGGGAAAGATGTAGGCGTCAACTTACTCAAAGCTTCAAGTGTTCGAACGTATTTGGTTTCGACAACGAACAGGATGCTAAGGACAGCGATAGCGCCGCTGAGACAGCCAAAAACCCCGTACCACCATCTCCATCCCAAGCCGTTGGCAAGATAAGAGCTGGCGACGATTAATGCGGCGGTGCCGAGCGTCTGAAGCGCACAGAACCAGGCAATAACGTGCCCCCTTTCGTGTAAGTAAAATATCTCCTGAACGATAATAGGACATAAAGCCTCGGCTTGGCCAGCGGCAATGGACATAACGTCTCTTCCAGCAATATGCGAGGCTAGACTCCCACTGTATGCGCACCAGAGGCAGCCAAAAGAGAGTACAATCGTTGAGAGTAGGTACACAGGCCTGCGGCCTACGGCGTGTGCTATTGGAATTGCGACTAGGTTCCCAACGCCCATGAAAAAAGCCGGCCAGGTTACGAGGTCATTCGTTTTGGGGTCCCCGTGGTACGACGCCTGCACCATAGGTAAGATTGCAGCGATACCGCTGACCATCAAGTTTCCAGTGGCTGCGTAAAGGCCGACGATGATCAAAATCAACCATTTTTGCCACACGGGCAGATTCAACGGGTCTGGGGATGTTGTGTTAGGGCATGGCGCTTTTCGCAGCTGGGGAGACGCATACCGCTTGGATCGTTGGTTGGGGTCGGAATGAGCACGATACCACCCTCGTCGAAAAGTCTGATGGTGCCGACCACTGGCTTCGCAGCCTTCTTGTGCGCACCGACATAGTCGATGTGAGCGCTCGTGGGATCCTCGATATCTGTCGAGTTCATTATTGTGAGTGCTTCTTAGTGCTGATAGAAAGGTGCGGCATGAGGCACATTGTCGCTTTATAATCGAGCGTATTGATTGCTTCCATGATTTCTCAGTAGTGCATTCAGAATGGCGATGCGTTGAGGACTCGCCCGTACTGGGCCGCGGCACCCAATAAGTCTTATATGCGGATTGTGGAGGAACCGGAGAGAAAAGTGGAGACCCCAGAACCCGGGGAACTGTGCGGGGGTCGGCTCCAGCTCGGGAATCATCGGCGTTGTTCCTCAAACATCACATTCAACTGCTATGGACGAGCAGGGGATCAAGACGTCGCAGCGTGTGTCGCGCTCATGCGTCGAGTGTGGCAGGCGAAAGATCAGATGCGACAAGAAATCTCCGTGTCAGCCCTGCATACGCCGCAATGTTGCTCACGAATGCAGGAGACCGATCGCACGTGTCAGAGGCCAATTGACCGTATACGCCGATACAAACAAGGCCGATATCAATGTAGACAGCGAAAGCAATCCGCAGATCGATTTACTGCTCCGAGAACGAGATGCTCTCCAGGCACAGATTGCCGAACTCGAGACCGCCCTTGCTCTTTCCAAGCCGTGCGCTCACAGCCACGCAAGTGCGTCCGCAGACTACTCGCGGCATTCGACGTCACTCGGAGATTTGATCCCATCTTTGGAGCAGTTTGACATTGGCATCAAGACCGACAGCTATGCATTGGCTATTACAGAAAAAGAGATTGCGAATCGACTGTACGAACCCGCAACTGACCCCATCTTCCTGTTGCTTCCTAGTAGGGATGCAAGCGCCAAGATTGTTTATTTCTCCCTTCAGACGCTCGGATGGTTGCATTGTGCGGTGGATGCAGATGCTTTCTTGAACGAACATGATGATTTCTGGGAAAGAATACAGCTCGGTGTTGGTATTGATCGTGAATGTCGCCCTTGGCTGTCCATTTACCTTGCTCTCCTTGCTGTGGGAATCCTCTACTCTGATCCGGACGATGTACCAGACATTGCACATCTTCCGCAGCTTGGTCTTTCTATCAGTGATCCTGTAGACCTCGCCGTCCATACAGCCCGCATTTGGTATGAAGCTGCTTTGAAGGACATTGAAAAACACGGATGCTCGGGTGCTCCCTCTTTGTTCATCGTGCAGGCTCTTTCCGTGCTTACCTTCTGTCATTCCAATTTCGGAGAACACCAGCGAGAGTGGCTTTTCACCGGCTTTGCAACCAACATGGCGAGATGCTTGGACATGCACAAGCTCGGTAGTGAAACCGCTTGCTCTGATGATATCCGCCGAAGGCAGGAATGGTCAACCTCCTCTCAGCGTGAGCTGGGTCGTCGTTTATGGTGGGCTTGCGTAATCAGGGATTGGTGGGTATAAGACCTCCATGAATGATCATGGCTGATATCGTCTTGAAAGGCTCGGAAGCTGGTCTCGACCACCATCAATCTCTCCTGCCAGCTTTTGCTGTCAGTTCTCGACACAAGGAAATGTGAATAGCAGCATCCTGCCAACGACCCATTTTCCGGCCAGCCCATCATCTACTGAAAGCATAGATCTTGCCATCCCCTCTCCGGCCCACTACCACTCGATTATGTCTCGGCTTGCCTACATCTTCTACATCTACATAAAGGTCAATACACACCATACCTCTTCAAAATTCGCCAAAGCTATTGAAGAGGTACAGACTATTCAGAGAAATCTTCCTCTGCATCTGTCTCAGAGCTTCCCCGCCAATGATAAAGACATGCAGTGGGAAGTAGAGCATCCCTGGGTACCACTCCAACGCTATCTGCTTACCCAAGTCCTTGATTTCTTGCAACTGGGCATCGCTCGCGTATTGGTCTCTAAAGAGCCAGGAAACGACACGGCAAAGTTCCGGAAACTAGCCCTTGATTCAAGCAACAGAATTTTACAAAATTATGCCATCCAAGTCCCTAGAGTGTATAGGCTGATATGGACTGTGTCAGCGGCAACTGTTGCAGCAGCTGTCTATATCTCGTTGGATATTCTTGCTCACCCTTATGACTATCGAGTGGAAGACCGACTCGAGATGGTCGTGCTTCTGAGAAATTCTGCTACAGAGTTACGAAAGCATGCAGTAGTCGCTGTGCATGCAGCGAAGGGGTCAGATGTGATCGAGGGCCTGTTGAATCTCCTTGATCAGCAGTGTAAAAATGAACCACAATCACCCCATTCTCTCCACGATCTGCTTCAACAGCTATCAGCAACAAACCAGAAAGGGAATTCAGAAAGATCTAATCTGTCCTCTCAATTTGATGACGAAAGCCTTTTGAGCGTTCACGAAGATACCATCATGTTCACTGGAGTGGAAGACTTTCCCACAACAATATTCGGAACAGATAATTGGGATGAATTCTTGACGGATTTCCAGACCTAATTACTCGAAGCTCCTACCATTTAGGTTATACAACAATAAAGACTTCCAACGTGATATAACTCAATATGGTTTTACGCCTGCCAACTTGAGAAGCTGATCAGTCAACTCTGGCTTCTCCAACGGCTCTGTTCGCTCAAGTGGATCAATCTTGCCATCTACCATAGCTTTGCCTTGCGAATGGATATTGATGTGCGGCCAATGTGTCGTGGCTTCCCAACGCTCAAATATCTCTTTCTTCATGGCTAAATCTTGCTCAGAAGCCATCGCTGCGGGAGTATAGCAGGCGTAAATGATTGTGCGAATAGTGTCGCTCTGAGGATAAACGGCATAATGCATCTGCCTTGAGTCCCACAGAATTAGATCCCCAGGCTCTGCGCAGACCTTCACCAGCCTGCATCCTTGATCCTCGTACCACTTAACTTCCGAATTCTCAAAAGGGTAAAAATCGTAATGAAGCGCAGCTAGGGGCCCTTTCGTACGGTCCGGTGGATGTTGCTTGAAGAACTTATCGAAGAGCTTCGCGCTACCATCCATTACAACCAGTCCGCCATCGTTTGGACCGGCTTCAGACACTGGCGGCTTCAGTTATTATAGGCTTTCTTTTGCGCATTGGGTTCGCACTGAATAGCTTACGGTTGATGATTCCTTGCACACAGCTCAATCCTTGACGCTCAGGCGCCTGATCTACGTGTGGCCAAGGCTTTGAACCTGCCATAGTTCCAGCATTTGGAAGGGTAAGGTTGATGGTGTCGAATGAGACGATGAGCTCGTCTGTGCCCCAGAGCTTTTGGAAAGCGGCGAGGACACCAGGTTCTCTATTCACACGCACAGTTAGCAGTTGCGTGAGCGCTTCAAGGCCAGGACAACTTACTGGCGAGCCTCCCAGACATATCGCTCGTGTGCTGCACAATAGTTTAAATACATGCCATTTTTGAAGCTTTTGGGCAGATTCTCCTTAGTCCATGTTGAGGAATCCTTGATATCAAAGTCGTTATCGAAAGACTCAAGCCAATCCATCATCTTGTTACGGTATTTTTGGGCTCGATCTCTGGGGACCACTCCTTTGAGTACGATGTAACCCTTCTCGTAGAATTCATCTCGCCAGTCACCGTAAATCTGCGTGATGTTATCGTTCATATATGGCGCCATTGTGGTGAGATGCCTCTGAGCTTTCGTGGGAAGACTAAAACTGAAAGTGCAACTTGAAAGTGCAGCCAGCCTTTGATATATTCCATGTTCAAGGACTGAGAGGATTGCTCACTTCTCAACCGCTCTCGGCCGTTTTTTGCCGATCATAGTCTGCCTCTGTCGAAGAAGGTTGTTGCTGCATGGCACGGTCGAGCACGGGCGAGTTTCTTGGCAAAACCCACTCTGCAGTTCTCCCCACATACCGATTTGACATTCTATCAGAGATGTCCTATATCACACCGGATAAGTTTCTACAACTCACGGCCGAGTCCGGATGAGACGGCTAATGAATAAACCAATGACCGAAGATGGATTCGAACATAAACTGTGATCAATCGCTTCTTCCTTTTGCTAAGCAACCCCTGCATCGCTCTTTCATTTATCCTCACAATGCCACTCGCATTTCAAGTTGCAAACCTGCATGTAAAACCTCCCAAGAATGGCGAAAACGGGTACCGGGGCTTCAATCCACGAAAAGAAGTCTTACCCAAGGGCTGGCAAAGTAGAGACGGCGCACGTCCTCTTGCTGAGGACCTCATCGTAGAGCACGATGTTGGAATTAAAGTTAGGGATGGTTGTACCCTTTACTGCGATATCTACCGTCCAGACTCTGGCGATAGCCAAAAATTGCCCGCAATTGTGGCATGGAGCCCCTTTGGAAAGAAGCATAACGGAATTGATATGATGTCAAAAGTATGACAAGCCAAGGTTATCAACCCATTCTAAGTCTGAACTGACAGTGTGCAGGTAAAATGGGGCTGTGGGGTGCCCAAAGGTTGCCTTAGTGGCCTTGAACGTTTTGAAGGCCCGGACCCAGCGGAGTATTGCCGTCGTGGGTTCGCCGTCGTCAATGTAGATGCCAGGGGCGCCGGGGATTCCGATGGATCGATCGTCATCATGGGTCAACAAGAAGGGGAGGACGGACATGATGTCATTGAAGCGCTCGCGAAAATGGATTGGTATGTGCATATGTTTGAGGATATTGAATGATCTCTCATAATGCATCAGGTGCAACGGATCAATTGGACTAGCTGGAAATTCACATCTTGGTATGTGGTTGTCCTATTCTATATCTGTATTATCGAGGATTGACACGATACCAGGCATCGTACAGTGGTTCATCGCAGCAACCCGACCACCTTCCTTGAAAGCGATTGCACCGTGGGAGGCTTGTGGTGACCTGTATCGGGAGCAGTTTGTGCGTGGTGGTGCATGGGACAACGGATTATTCGACTTTATCACCGAGCATGTCATACGGGGACAGCACGGCCTTGAAGACTTCAAAGAGATGTACCGCCGCTCCCAGACGATGAACCCATACTGGGAGGATAAACGGTAAGCCCGCCATTATGTTGACAAAAATAGACCACCTGATATTGAGTCGCAGAGCCGATATTGAGAGTATAAACATTCCAACATACGTCGTCGCATCATATTCGAGCTTTGTAAGTCGTGGCAGGCCGACATAAGGCGTAAAGTGGCGCTAATATATAAACTAAGGTTCACACGATGGGATCAATACGAGGGTGGATGCAAGTTGACACAAAAGACAAGTGGCTCCGCTGGGATCCATACCAGGAGTGGTATGACCTTTGGTCCGTACAGGAGTCGATTGACGAACTTGCCGCCTTTTTCGATCGATACCTCAAGGGCATAAAGAACGAGTGGGAACAGACTCCACGCGTACGCATGGCGTCACTCACATACGGCGACAAGGCATCAATATACCCCATTGTTGAAGATGATTTTCCTATACCTCGAACGGAATATCGCAAATTCTATCTTGGTGAAGAGAAGCAACTCCTAGAAAAGGCGCCAGTAGAATCACGAATGAGTACATACAACGCTGAGAGCGGGATCCATCCGCCAGCTTGCGCGCAATTCGACCTACGATTTGAAAAAGCTATGCGTCTAATGGGCCTGCCGAAAGCAGTTCTATACATGTCTACCCCAAGCTTCGACGACATGGTTGTCTACGTACTGATCAGAAAATTGGATGCTCAAGGATCCCCAATGATCAACATCAACATCCCTTGGTCAGCTGCCCCATACTCCAAGGTGTCTGACATCCCTGCATCCGACTACAGCAACCTCATGGTGTATTTTGGGCCCACGGGCATCCTCCGGGCCTCGCATCGCAAAATCGACGTTTCTAAATCCATACACCCGCAATATCCGTTCCACCCCCACGACGAGGTGCAGAAACTTGCTCCAGGGGAGATAGTCAAACTAGAGATTGGGCTTTGGGCTATGGGCATAGATTTCGAAGCTGGGGAATCTTTGAGTGTTCAGGTTTCAGGAGAATATCCGCTTGTGAATGAATTTTCGGGAAAGAAGGAGGAGGTAGAAGAAAGAAACAAAGGAATGCATCAAGTGCACCTTGGGGGAGAATATGCAAGTCACGTAATTTTACCATTTGTATAGAACTAGTCCCTGAGCCAAACAAGTTCTCTCGGCGAAGTAGCCGTTGTGGTAAGACTTTAATAGCACTCATGATGGTTTCATTAGGTAAGCGTGCACCCATATCTTCAGGTAGACATGCTATTCTTCCATAAAATCAAAGCATCCTCGTCTGATATATTCGCAGAAATGAGCACCTAACACCTGGACTTGCACCTTCGAATCTCAGTGAATGATTACAAGGTTTTGAAGTAACAAGCCATTATGAAGAAGAGACGTTCAGCTGCGAACTCTCTTTCGCAGCGACAGCCGCTCCGAGTATGTTCGCATGCGATATGTCCATTTTCGGAATTGCCTATAGTATACCGCTTCTACAACATTACATCAGATATTGATGTGTGCGCACATATTGAGTTGTGCAAACTCAAGGTACACTTATGTTTATCTTTTGCGGTGGGCTGCTTGCGACACAAGGACAGACGCTACCTTGATGCTATGTTGAAGAAAATCCTTAGACAGTTCGATAAAATCGAAAACTACGTACGCAATTGGTTCCTAACAAGACAGGTTGTAGGCTGATACTTCTGCAGGTTTTGCACCGGCGCAAAGCCTGCGCCGATACTGGATTACTCTTCGCACAATACGACATTGCCACTATAAGAAATATTTGCTTATTATTTTAAGGTCATGTACGGTATTTATAGGCTTGAAGCGAGTAATATCTCGATTGTAGTGTTCCTGTCCCCCGCCGCCAAGTCACCTAGTTGCTAACCTTATTTACTAGCGTCGTGTGATCACACCCTACTTGCTCTGTGTATAAAAGGAGTCATGTGCACTGCCCTTGCACGGAAAGTTTACTTTTTTGGTTCCTTCCATTTCTAGTTTTCCAAAATAATACCCTACGTCCAAGCTTTTGCATCGAAGAAATCCACTCCAACTTCTGTCTCACCCACAACACAGCCATGTCTGTCCCATTGAATTCAAACCCTGGGTTAGCCAATCGAGTCACAGGTTCTCATTGGAAGGTGCATCCAATCAAACATCCAATGACAGCGACGTGGGCTTTCCGCATTCCGGACTCAGATGTCAACAGTCTCATTCAAGGTTATCAGCCGGAAGCAATGGAAGATCGATGGATGTGTTGTGCTGATGGGCCAGATCAGCAAGGCAACATAGTGGTCCATATTTATAGGAGCTGGTCCGGAAGGGAGCAATTCCAACTCAAGGCAAAAGCTTCAACAGGTACTCAAGAGGAAGCGGAGGGTACTCAGAGACATAGAGCCGAAATCACTGAGATCAAATGGAACCGAGGTATTGAGCCTAACGTGGTTGAGGAGGAAGAAGCCAAGACCTTGGCCACTATCGTGTGTAGGAACGTTCTAGGTTGTAAACTGGAGGCCGCGACTTAAAAGGATGTTCTCAATCTACACGCTGTCAGGCGATTGTTGACGCGTATGCCGAGCCTTAACAATCGCGTGTGAATGCGGGGCGCTTCCTCACACCGTCATGAACGCTACTGCTAAAGAATCCTTGTTCCCTAGCCACTGACTTCAAACATTATCGAATGATCCGGCCAGAATCTACTATCTCGCCTATATTTCATTGCTGCGTGGCCTAACATTACATACACTGTCGTTTTCAATTTGTTACCATTTCCGTACACGTGATGCATTGTAAAGTTTGAATAAAGATGAGATTACATAGAGTTACCTACAAAAAGTAATATTATCAATTTCTGTTCTACTGTATTGGTTTCACAAACATGTTTATTTGTACTACTCAATATACATCTTGCTTGTAAGACAAGTCGTATACTTCGATAATGCATATGGAAAGTACAGCAGATTTTTCGAAATGCTGGCAGTATTCAACAAACGGATTGGGTTGTATACCATGGTATTTCGGAATGAACAGTTTCTCTAGGTCATATCACTAAACTATTCTTTAACATAGGTGCTACCGCATCTTATTAAAGCTCCCGCACGTGACCCATTAACCGCAATTTTCAATATAGAGATTACCATCTTTGACCCTGGTGCACCCAGGCCTCTAGACTATCTGAATCCCACTGTAAATCTTGATCGAAATCAGTCATGTATGGATTCCCGTAGAACAATGGCATCTGTGCCTGGCCGAACTGGTGGTTGGCCTGTGGTCCAACAAGGTACTCAGACCGCAATTGAAGGTCAAAATTCCCATTGTTGGCTTGAGAAAAGTAATCATCGTTGAATGAGGCTGGTGCGGCCTCTACTGACTGTGGAACGGAGTCGAGTTGCGGCTGAAAAGGCATGTCAAAAAGGATATTCCTCTCAACGTAACGCTCATCTATCAGGTCGTTGGTCCGCTGGCCAGATATGTCGGTATCTGTGGTAGGTTCCAGCTTATCAAGCACCTTGCGTACAATTTTGTAGGCGCGTGCGCTCACATCGTCGTTGTACGTCATAGACTGTAGCCACTGAGTAAGTTTTTTCACACCAGCAGTCACACTATCCCTCATCCCCTCTAATTGAGTCCCATTTTTTGATAGCTCAAGAAGCAGTACGGCCATGGTTTGCATGACTAGGGGTCAGAAATACATTAGCTCATTTCTTGGTCTGTAAATTTGGATACTCACTGATGTGTACATTTGACCACCAGGGACCATTCTCATGCAGCCACCGAGGATCAGGAATGTCGGGCAAGAGCGACACGAGATCTAAGGCCGCTTGAATACAAGTTTCAGCGTTGCGTAGATTGAAGCTGGCTGATTCTTCGCTTTGCCCTTTGATCCGAAGATCAACTCTGCACAAGCAAGGTCGAGTGATGCAGATTTTTGCACTGTAGTAGTTAAAGTATAGCAATAACTGCTCCCGTCCTAGCTTGGACTTTAAACCAGATGTCGTAATAGTTACTCCAAGCGGAAATGCTTGCAAAGCCCACTCATCCACTTCTGCCATCAAAGAAATGATTTCCTTCTGCATCTGCTTCCATGGATGAATGGAGGTTCGTGCAGAGTACAGGTTTGATAAAACCTTGTGCATGATAATGTCAATTCCAACGTATAAATCGAACAAAGAGTTGGATATTCTTGATCTCTCTGCGTGCTTATGAGTCTCAAAATTTCTATTTCTTGCTGATGAAGATTCATTGATGGCATGGCTCGGATGCTGATATTGTTGTTCTTGTCCCGAGATACCTGTTCCCGAATTTTGGTTAACAGATGTATATGGCGGGGCTACTGTGCAATCTGTTCTGGCTATGATGCGAGGTCGTCCTGTTATAGCAGTTAAAACACACTCAACGGAATGCAGGCCCCACCAAGTCTGAGCTAATGTCTCTTTCCTACTCGGCGAAATAGATGGATCCATACGACGAAGGTGAATCCCAGCTGCTTGTGCGTGACGAAGGGAGATGCCGATCATGTACCAGGCTCTGTGTAAATCATGTGAGCTTGTGTGCGACATTGAATTGAAGTCAATACTGTTTCTATCTTGGAATGATTAAAGTATATGCCCAGAGTACTATCAGCATTATTCTGCCGGCTTCACATACCTGCTAACATGACCTATCGTAAGATAGTAGAAGGCAAGGAGTCCAGTGGCCTTTCCCAGCTAGTCAGAATGTCTAAATACTTTTGAATGCCCAGGGTGACATACTTGTATGAGCGATAAGTCAGGTGCGGAGACAAGAACTGCAATATTATTGAGCTCTAAGAGTTGTATCGCACGCCACATATAGGCAAGATGATCGCGAGAGTTGACTCGCCAATCATTGCGGGTGAGATGCGAATAGCGTGCACCTATCGCAAAAACCACATTCAGAATGGCCTTCCATTTTGTATCGACCACCAAAGTACCACCAGTGCGCATGATTGTGTCGTAGTACTTGCGTACCTGACCCTCAAATGTATTACTTAAAATTCGGAAGGGTTCGTGGACAGTTGCCTGATAAAGATCGAGCAATCGCATAGCGGTCTCCGCAGGTGGAAGAACATGTAAGTCGCTGACTTCGATGTCGATATTGGTGCCATCGAGATAAAAATAGAAATCCTCGATATACCCGGTTCTGGGAGGTATTCTTTGACGTCCGTCATGGACATGCGAATTCCCGTCGACTGTTTTCTCGCTGACTCCGGGCCGCTTAGACGCGGAACCAAAATTCTCACCTTCTGCTTTCTTTATCCGTTCTTGAAGGGATTGTAACCACTGTACTGGAGAGTTGGAACCAATGTAGCCTAAACCGCTGGAGGCTCGATGGGGTGCCGAGTCCTCTAAAAATTCAGCGGTCCGATCACGATTGGCCAAGGCTACAATCTGAGCGCCTTCGGAAATCGGGATTTTCTCGTCATCACCATCATCATCATCATCATCATCATCATCATCATCTTCTTCTTCAGAGGACGAAACTTGCTTTGGCCGTTTACCCAGTGCTTTGAGTGACACTGTTCGGTGAGGATGAGCAATGACATCGCCCTCAAGGTCTTTGAGTGTATCATCAATTCTCTTCCTTTTTGACTCGTCAAGGTGAACGATGCTATCTTTCAGTAGCTCTGTCAAGATTTTGTTCTTTTGTAGCGCACTATTGGGTGTGAGAAAGTGCAGAATGAGATGTTGAGTGAACGTACTCGGTTAAGCGATCTTTGCGCGCAAGGTCGTAATGGCATTGCAGGCCCTGTTTCTCACAGTTGACACAGTGTGGCTTGGTACCAGAACATTTCACTTCTGATCAAAGTTAGTGTGCACAGCACTTGCTATCCGCACGAGATGCAATTGCTTGACCTAAGTCGCGTGGAGTGGGTAAAGATGAGCCAACTTCGTTTCCGGCATTGTGTACACTGTCAGGTTGTTAGCGCCGGTCCGATACACACGCAAGGAAAACCTTACTGCCTTGCTCACATGTGTGCTACGCTCACGCGTAGCTCGTGCGGGCGTCGTGGTCTGAATGCTAGGTCGCGTCTGCCTGGGAATTGCTACTTTGTGGTCAAAATTGGGCTGGGAAAGTCCAGGTGGCCAATTTTTAGCCTCCATCGGAAGCGAAAGCTGTCGAAGGCGGCCCAAGAACTGAAGGCAGCTGCAGGAAATTAACCGTCAAAGCACGGAGACACACTGCTAACTCTTTGGTTTCCCACGGTAGCTGAAGTGTATGTACGCGAGGACTGGGAGACGGTGAACGCTCCAGCAGGATTAAGCGCAATGGTGACGACATGGGGGGCACTGTCGGGGGCCGAAAACGAGAGCGCAGCAGGTGTTGCGACGATTGATAATTCATGACGATGCCAGAAACTCTGCCAAAAAAAACCTGAGCTTTGGGTTCCCATTGGCTAGGAAAACTCCTCCGATGAGCACATTGCCCCTTCCGGGCCATCCTCCCGGGGCTTGAACCACGTAGATAGATAGCGATTAGCAGCAATAAGACTTCTCATTGAGAATTCAAGATCTATACCAGGAAAATCTCCCAGTACTCGCTCAGCTTATCGCTAAATCGCATCATGGGCTTTGGAGCACGTGAAGCATTATCGGGCGCCGCAGTCAACCGGTGATATGGATCCCAAACTTGTTGGAGAAACTTACTGGACTTTAATTGTTCTACTGAGTGTTTGCGACGTCGCCAGTGCCGCAAGTGACGCATGATCTGCAACCACTTCGCTTTCCTTTCCAAAACTCTAAAGGGGTGTCTCGTAAAACACAAACATAGCCAGACACAATGGAAATAGAGCAATCTACAGGAAGAAATATTTGTTTTCCTCCAAGCATAGCCACATAATTCGCTACGAAGGATTTTTGGCAGATCCGAAAGGGGTTCGACGTACAGCGTCGGTACGGCAACCTCATTGCACAATTGTCGCTTATTCCAGACACCCCTAGTCAACTTACGTCCCACTTTATCGCCGTTACGTTAGCCACTGTCTAAAGAACTGAGTAATCACTATCCATAATTGGAATCGAAACTCTCCACCCTCTAGAGTCTCGGAGGTGCGCAACACAACGGTTTCCGGCCGGACACAAAGTGAGGCATTGTGTAGCAACATATCATAGTCCACACTACGGTGCTCGCATGCAGGACGTTAATCGTCTTTGGCGACTATCTTCTGCGGAGTTTTTTTCCAAGTATTCTTTATCAAAAGAGCATCCTTTCTGGCCCCATATCCAGAAAGATGTGTCTATGGCAAGATAGTTGCAGAAAGAAAAGATTTTGTTAGCGAATGAAACTTCGGCAGTTGCTTGTTTAAGCTGCCCACCCTGTAGCCTGCTTTGTAAGACAAGAATTATGGTCTGCAGTGAGTGATCTCCTACGTGTGGTCAATTTTTGAGATACCTTTCGTCACTGTGGCCAGAATTCCATGGTAGTTTGCATGGATCTGAGCAATTTGTAGCCTTGTTGCCATTTAGGCGTCGACGATTAGCAGGAGTCTTCTTCGCCAAGGGAATAGGGAGTGTACGACAGGCGTGGAGCTCAAATGCTGGACAGGACAAAGAATGGGGCAAATTCTCTACAGTTACAGGCTCCTGCAGCGAGAAGGAGTGGGTTTCAAGGACTGTGACAATCTGTGGCTTTTCTCTGCAGGATCGTACAATCTCTCGACCCCACATGCGTTTTATGCTCAACGCTGAAACATGGTATCAATACATGAAGATAACGATAATAGAAGTATTTCCGAACAATGAGGGAAAAGGTGACCTGGCCTCAGAACAAGCAAAGAGATATGGCACGATTTTTTCTAGGCAAAATGAGGAATCACCAGCTGTGTTGCAGCCGAAGAACATTGTATTACAGCCCAATCTACAGACTTTAGCAGGATCTGATCTATAATGAAACAGGAACGCAAATTACATCGGCGCAGCACGTAGTATCAAGTCCTCCATTTCTTTTAAAACCCCATTCTATGGATCCAAAAAGAGTCCCACAAGAACACTATTTACTCCCCCTTCTCCCGTTTTGCCGCAAGCCTATAAAACAGACTCCCGTCATAGATTCCTCTAATATCCTCCTTGAGCATTCTCCCATCCGCTGGCCAAAGTAAGAGATACGTCGCCGTCCCTATCGAATCGTCAGTCCACCCCTTGCTCGCCCGAGGAACCATTCTCCAGAAAATTTTTGAACAGACTTACACTCGAAAAATGCACCGCCCCACCCCACCGGATCCGCAATGCACCGCTGCCCCTTGAGCACATTCGCGACATCCCAGACGGTCAAATACTCCCGCCCACCCGCATACTTTGCGAAAATGTCTTCAAATTTCTGCGGCACAAAGCGCCCTTCCGTGTCATATGTGCCTGTGTCGCTGCCATGCTTGTCCTTGTGTACGTTTGTCAGGAAGACGCGGAAAAATGGATCGGGCAGCCAGCCGGGACATGTGGGGTAGGAGAAGTTTGCGTGGATGACGAGCACGGCGATGAAGGATAGGAAGATGCCGAAGCCTAGGCGGTGGAACCCAATGAATGTATCGTGCGGCCATAGAATGCCATCGTGGTCGCGGTCAAAGAAGTCGCAGTGTTGCTGTAGGACGGTTTGGTGGGAGTGTTTTTCGCTCCAGTTATTTTTCGTCGTGCCCTGGGGTTGTTGGGCTGAAGGGGCGAGGCTCGCACGGGCGGTGCCTTTGCTTGGGTGAGTAAACGTGGCTTCCTTCATTGAGGGAAGCACTCAAATCATACCTGCATGCTCTAGCTTGGAGCCATTGGTGTTTATAAAGGGTTTTCGTTTCTCGGTAATGGGTACATCGCGGATTGAACGCACTACAACGATTTCTCCGTTGGTGAGCCGCTCGCCAGACCTCAGAGCCTCAGACATTGTTCTTCCAATTGTAAAATGTAGCTGGTAACAGAGGATGCCGAAGCCTGCCAAAGAGAATACGCAAGTGGAAAGATGCACAAAGAGTACGAGTAATCACGTCCCCTATGTACTGTTCTCCTCTTGTACCTTCACATGTAAATGCGCACATGGCCATAAATCTTAACTCACTATGACGTCACCTTTGTTTTGCAAGGTTGAAACCCGTCTTGTCACCTCCTCAGGGTCCACTACGTGGCTTGAACCTCCAATGATCACGCTTATCGATCGAATACGCTCTCCATTGTTCCAGAAGGACGGTATTCAAATGGAAGCAATCCCAGTGGTTGGAAGTGATCGTCAGGGCATCGTCATCAGAACGATCGACACCAGCATCATAAGCGTTGATTGACATGCCGCTAAATTTACTCAGCCAATATATTGATCGCGATTAGGACGTACTTTGGATCGTGCAATAATGTATTTTAAGAATGACAGCTCGCTCTGGGAAAAAAGCCTTTTATCGCAAGTTTGATATTTTATGGCTATACGCTGCCAAACTATGTCCCAAATTATGCATTGCAGTCTGCGGGTCTATACACATATTGTGACTGAGAAGGGATTAGGAAGAGCATGAAAGGTATAAGAAGCATTCGGGTATTGAGCGCACAAATAATCATAGTCCAGTATTGAATAAGAAATCTTACGGCTATCAAGAGGTTTATGGGCACCAGCCCTAACAACGTATCTGTTTCAACCAGCTAAGCCCGAATTTATGTAGGCTTCTGTTCGTTTTTGTGGAACGGTTCAAAATGCCGTGTCCCTGCGCCGCATCCCATCTAATGTACACTCAATCCATTCGAGCCAACCTAGAACCCTGTAAATGCGACTGATCTTCTCATTTGCGCCGTTTATAATGCCCAACGTTGATTGTTGTTGTGCTGGAAATGTGTGGTCTGATGCGCTACATGATGACGACGGCGCCTTGGACGGAGGTGATAGAATATTCACGTGTCCGCTCGAAACAAGCATCATGACTGTGAACATCACTGTTTTGATATTTGTTTTCTTCGCTGGCCAGGGTGTTTCTTCTGTACTTCTCGAAACAAATCGTGTGGCTCAGCACGTGACGACGTCTCCCATGTTGGATTTTTCGTTTGGTCCTCGCATTTAGTGCTCGACCTAGTATATCCTTTGCGTTCTGCTCTTCACGCCTGACCAAGAGAGGTGAGAAGCATTGTGTGATGGGCAGCACGCAAAGCTCATTTACTCTATTACCTCACTGGCTCAAGTACCTTGGATCTGTCTCGC
Source organism: Pseudopyrenochaeta lycopersici (assembly GCA_003313425.1). NCBI lineage: Eukaryota > Fungi > Ascomycota > Dothideomycetes > Pleosporales > Pseudopyrenochaetaceae > Pseudopyrenochaeta > Pseudopyrenochaeta lycopersici. Next base: position 2,285,524 of record NHZP01000001.1, on the reverse strand, counting down.
TCACGGTCTCGGTCCCGCTCGCGCTCGTACTCCCGGTCCAGTTCGTCGTAGTCGCTTTCGTCATCATAGCGGCGTCGTCGTTCTCGATCTCGATCATAGTCCTCATCGTCTCTATCGTCCCTGGAGTTACGATGGCTTCGTCTGTCTCGGTCGCCTCGATCACGACGATCATCGTCTTCTACTCAGATTAGTCCTGCTTATAAATCAGAATTCATGGCAGACACACCTCTTGCCTCACGGATCTTTCTCGTCCGATCAGCCAACTTTTGAATCTCTTGCTTTGTCAAGACGCGCAGTACGATGACGCAGTCCATACGCTCCTCAAAGCGTTCTTTGGCTTGTTCAAGTGCTTCAGGATTGACAAGGCGGCGATCAATCCGCGTCCATCGAGCTCCCACCGGAATATCCTTGCCCTTTAGAGCGTCTTTGTGAGGTGCAACACCTTCGCGTATTGGTTCGGGATCCTCAGGGAATTTCTGAGTAGGCTTGCGAAGGATGCCCTTGACTGGAGGTGCAGCTTCCTTTGGCGGTGTTACAATCTGTACACTCTTGCTAGCAGGGACCATTGCGCCCTCGAATGAGTCAGGCTCCTGAACTAGATTGGCATCGTATATACTCGAAGATCGTTCATCGTAACGAGAGCTAGCAGGCTCCTTAGCACTTGGCGCAGAGACACGAGAGCGGTCATCAGGGCCACGAGACCTATCTCGCTCGTCTTTGCGTCGTCTCCGATCCTGCTCACGATCAGAGTCACTGTAGTCTCGATCGCGAGGAGCACGGCTGCTTCGCTCTGCTTCTTGTTGAACACGACGACGGTACTCTTCATCTGGGTCAAGGGCAGCCTCTTTCGGTGCTGGCTCCTTTCTTCGCTCGGCATCTCGGTCAACATAGTGACGTGGTCGTTCGTCGCCACTACCTTCAGACGATGCGGCCTTTCGAGAGGACCGTTCCCGCTCATCATCTTGGTGGCGACGCTCACGTGATTTACGGTCGTCTTCTCGGAGTGGAGCATACCCAGGTACTGGTGCAGCCGCGGCAGCGGGCGGTGGAGGGGGAGGGGGTAGAGCCTCTTGCCGCCTGTCACGTCTATCATCGCGTCGCTCGTCAAGTGCCCGATCACGCCGATCACGTTCATCGTGTTCCCTTCGTCGCTCTCGTTCTCGTTCTCGTTCTCGCTCACGCTCTGCAGATGAATCCCGCTCCGCTTCACGCTCTCGTTCTTTGTCACGAGCCTTCATGTAGCCAGCGGCGCCCAAAGTGGCCGCCACACCTGCCGCTGCACCAGCAGCAGCAGGAACGAAGCCCTTAGGTTCCGGTCGGCTACTCTCCCGCTCTCGGGGACGCTTTTCATAGCTGTCTTGCGGTGGAGCTACATCGCGATCACGGGGCAGACGAGGCTCAGGCATTTGGGCACTAGCACGGTCGCTCGTGTAGTACTGGCTGTTAGGTGCTTGTGGCGTTGACCGTACAGTGTCTTGGGAATTCCAGATGGGCTGCCGGTCTAGGGCATAATGTTCATGAGTGGGAGGAGCGGTCCCAGTGGCAATGCCAAAACCACGAGAGGCCACCTCGCGGTCTTCGAAGCGGCCACCTGTGCTGTGCCGTTTGTTTTCAACTTCTCGATCTCGTCGGTCGTATTCATCATGGTATGTGTCCCGGCGATGTTCTCGGGGCTCTTGATGAATTGCTGGAGCGTGCTGACGAGTCGACGACGATCGAGTAGGTCCGGCATCTGGGTAAGGGTCATACTTTGGTATATCTCGCGCCCTTTCGATAGATGGCGCCCTGCCTTGGGGCCTGGGAATGCCATTGTTGATCTTATCAAACCCGCGGGTTGACGGTGGTGGACCAGGTTCGCGAGCCGAAGTGCGTGGGCCGCGTTCCATAAACATGCTCGTGGGACGAGAGGCGCGTTCCATGCTACCAGCACGTTGTCGCCGCCAGGCTGGCTCAGTATCACGGTACATGCTTGCGGGGTCTGTGTATGAATAGCCATCGTCGCCCAGATCGGTGAGACGGGGCGGGGGCTTGCTGCTATTGTGGTAACTACGGCCACCGCTCGTAAGGCTGTACCCTCGATCGACACTGTCTCGATGACGCGGCGGCTCGATCAAGTCCCTTTCAGCAACTAGTTGTGTCTTGTGGCTGGTATCGTCGACGCTATAGACCTTTTTGTGCTCCCGCCGTGAGGGCCCCGGGGTGATGTAGGTATCGCCCCTCTTGTCCCATGATTGCGACAGGGGGCTCGATGGACTGTCAAGGTGACTGTGGGGTGTGTAAAGGGTACGGATCGGCAGAGAGGTCAGAGAGCTGACGTTTGGCCTCGAAGTGTGCTCGTTGGTATTGCGTCGCGGGCGACCTGTGTAGGCGTCATACTTGAGGCTGTTCGTACGCAAGCTTGATGAGTTGTTCGGGGCATAGTACGCCTGTTTACTTCCACCAATGCGATCGACGCTTGATCTTGGCGAGCTGGGGCGAACATAGTAGGAAGAATCGTAGTATGGATCTCCGAAAGTGCCTGTAGACGCTCTCCCCGGATTTGTGTAGCGGCCGCGCGGCGAGGAGGGGCGATTGTATCTTGACTCCATGCCGCCCGAGAGCGTCACTGACTTGAGCTGGAGAGGGGCCGTCTGTGCAGCGGGCGTGGTGGTTAGCGAGTGACGTCGAGGAGGCAGAGGGGGGTTTCCGCCGCCGGTATAAGTGTTTCTCCGCAGGCCAGGCGGCTGAGAGGGAACGGCGAGGACGCTGCCCAACATGACTGTCAGCCGGTGAAGAGTCGAAGGGGGCGGCAGGGAGCAGAGAGGACAAACGAAAACGGAGCAAAAAGGGGGTCTGGCAAAGGGCAATGGCGCAAGTGGACGTACATGGTGTTGGTATATGGTCACTGGCGGCGGGTGCCGTGTGCAAGCAAGTTAGCTCGGCGATGCCAGGGTGGTAGAGCAGGAACCGGCTGCCCGATGGTAGCAGGATTCGCGAAAGCGGCCCAAGGTTTCTGTAACGGAGTGGTGACGCCGTTACACGACAGGGGGCAGGGCTCGAGGCTGTGGACTTTCAACGTGATGTTTGCAGTCGCCCACCGGGAGAGCCCAGCAGCGAGATGGCACGGCAGCGGAGGGGGATCGCGGGCGGCGATGACGTGGGGCACGTCGATGAAGATTCCCGCCCAGGGTGCAGAGACAGAGGGGCTCGACGCAGGTGCTGGCGCTTCGCTCGGCCAGTTGGACTATAAGAATAGGGAGCGCTGGACAGGCAGGAGAGGTTTGTGAGGTTCTGGCGACTGTGTGCGCAGAGCGCCCACCGGCCGTCGAGGGCGGCGCAGAGAGGGTCAAGATCAGCACTATGACATGGCGGCGGCGGGACTGGGCTGACCGTTCTGCTGCTGCACGGAAGGCGCCACCCACCAAAACTGCAGCACGCGCCTGTCTCGTCGCACCAAAGGGTCCTGCACGCTGCCGCACGCTTCACTCTCTCGCTAACGCCGTGCTAGACCGACGGCAATGCTGCTTAGCTGCATACACACCGGTTGTCAAAAAGCCAACGTCGCCCCGCCCTCTAGCTGATACACTCTCCCTCCGCTGCCCAATCTGCCCCTTTTGGGTGGGATAGCCCTGTGACAAGCCCAACTCGCCGCCCGGGAATGCCTTACCTCGTGACTCGTCTGCTGCGAAAATGCTACCCGGCCCGAATCCGCAGTCGTTTTCGCACACGATCTTCGTGAAAAGAACACGTCGTACTGATCGTGCTGCATTGGGTTCGGAGAAGAGCAGTGATCGCCTGTCGGGGTTGTGGCGATAGACGAGGTAATGCTCGTGTCATGGCGATTGACGACGAAATGAACAAGTGTCATGGCAAAACATTGGTATCAATAAGCTATCCACCTATCTTAATCGACTCTTCCTCCTCACAATTCCCTCGGCGCTATTATGGGGCGCACGCCGTCTCTCTTTTCGCCCACTTGCGCATGAGCTGCATTTACACGTCTTCGATCTGCTCGACTCGCGCACGCTTCTTGCTCCTATCCCCATCTACAGAGTCCACATCATCGGTCAGGTGGTGGTTCCTCAGCTTCTTCGCTCGGGAATTGCGGGGAATGGTATCCTGGATGCAGCCCTTGATGATATTTCCCTCAAACAGCTCGCCGATAGACTCGAGCTGCACCCCCTTGGTCTCTGGCACGCAAAAGATTGTCCATATGCCCATCACAATACACATGGCACCAAACAGCAGGAAGGTACCGTATGTAATGTGCGCGAGCATCAGAGGAGTAATCTTCGCAATGACAAAGTTAAACAGCCACTGCGTCATCAGCGCCGCTGCCATGAGAAGAGATCGAACATGGTTAGGACTGCACTCCGAGCTCAGGATGAATGGCGTGGGTCCCCAGCCTAACAATTGTTAGCTTCAATTTGGGGCGTAAATGAGCACTAGACTTACCGAAGGAATAGAACATGACGAAAAGATAGACGCATATGATAGCAAAGATCGAGTTGCCATCCAGCTCACCCGTAGGCGGGTGCACTGCCATGTTAATTCCAATGTAGAACATGGCAAAAGCCTGTCCAATTGAGCCAATGATAAGAGACCACTGCGAAGCATTAGCTTACTCCAACGCCTATTGATACTCTGCAACATACCTTGCGGCCGAGCTGTTCTGTAAAGGCCATCAATCCAATCGCTGTCACCACGATCTTGACGATTCCATAAACACCAGTCGCAAACAATCCAGATGATCCTCCCGTGAGTCCAATCTGCTTGAAGATTTGTGGCGCGTAGTAGTTGATCGAGTTTGTACCCGTCCATTGTTGCCAGAACATGAGAAGAACAACAAAAGAAGAACGATAGACCATGCGCTTGCCTGAGCACGCCGCCTTGAGCTGAGCCATCAGTGGAAGCTTCTCGTGGCCGTTGAAGTCGGCAATGATCTCGTCGAGTTCCTGAATGACCTCTGCGTCTTCAATGGGCTTGCCGCGAACGTTGGCCAGCGCCTTGGCAGCCTCCTGGATACGGTTCTTCTCAACGAGCCATCGGGGACTTTCATTCTGGAAGATAATGCCGACGAACAGCAAAACACCTGGAAGCATTTGGAGGGCAAATGGAACTCGCCACTTCGCTGAGTTGGTAGGGTCCGTGATATCGAGATTGATGCCGTAATTGACGAAGAATGACAAACAGATACCTGTGACATTGAAGAGTTGCTTTGCCTGTTAGCTTTCCTCCGCGACTACAATGACTTCACAACTCACCATACAGCCGATGCATCGTCCTCGAATCTCCTTTGGCGCGTTTTCTCCAATGTATGTGGGTACGACCGCAGAAATCAATCCGACGCCGAATCCTCCAATAACACGCCCAATATAAAGCTGGGTCAGGCTGGTCGTGCCAATAGCGCAAAGAGTCTGCACGAGCGAGCCAATGATGAAGATGATATCGGCGATGATGAGAGCCCATTTTCGGCCAAAGGTGTCGCTAACGTAGAAGGAGGCAAGTGCGCCGAAGAAACATCCGGCCTGGAGAACAGAGACGATGTTGCCCTGTAAATTGGCGAACTCGGGGCTCTTTGCGTCTAGATCGAAGGAGTGTTGAAAGGAGTCCATTGTCAGAACACCTTAGATTACAGTTAGCCACAATACTACTAAAGATTGTCCAAATGATCAAACATACCTCCAATCAAACCAGTGTCCCAACCGAACAGCATGCTAAACACAGTCAGCGTAGGCCCCAGAATATGGAACTTGATCTCGCGCCGGTGAACGCATCGCCACTAAGGCGGATTTGCACGTGTGTCTGGCGTGAAGACCATGGGGTAGTTCAAAAAGTGAAAACTTACCCGCCAAAAGAAGCGACAGCAGTGAGAATATAGGCTTTCCTATATTCCTTGATATCCCTCCATACTGCCGGAAAATCAAACTTCGCCATAGCTGCAAACTCCAAAGACGTGATTGCGAAGTAGTTGGTAAAAGTGTCTCCGGCGAGAAACAGACAGTGCAAAGGACAATACCGCAGGGTAGAGGCTGGGAAACCTTGTGCGCTGATCTTCGAAAACAATGAGGGGGCAAGATAAACTTTTTATATCGCACGATCCGAGCCCTCGGATAGCTGATCAAAAACCGTCCAGATCACGGACAGCTAGGGTGTCGGCACAGCTTAACGCGATGACGTGGGGACCCCAGTGGAGAACTCAACCATGTGGGCCACTGGTGCAGCGAGCAATTGTTCCTCCATTCAAACGCCGCGTGCCGATAACAAGTGCAGAAGAGTATTCATGCTATGTGAGTTTGCCGGCGTGGGTTGATGGGATGATTCACAATAGTCTTGGGCTGGTGGAAGACGGCATCTGGCGAGTTTTGCTTAAGCCGTCGGAGAGCATGATGCTTGGGTTGCGCTGGGCGTTGCTTAGCGAGGAGGCGCTCCATTCGCGCCCGTTCGGTGGCAGCCGTGGTTCATTCCCGGCCAAATCCTTGTGTCATGCACATGCCAACATGTGCACATTGATGATTCATCCTTCGCTCAACATCGCTACAGCAGACGCCGATGCTTTGTCGAACCAGCCGTGACATGTTTTTGCCTCCCATTTGCACCGCGAGGTCAAAGGCCGACCCCAGATTCTCTCCACACTCAAACAATCGTGCTTTCACATGCGTCGGCGATAGAAGTAGGCTGTAGTAAAATAAAGTTTCCGACATGTATTTCATACGTCTATGTACAACTCTTCAAAAGCCGAAAAGAAACATTCACTCATCACCCCACTCTAACTGATCATATGTTCGCCTTGTCCTTCTTCTGCTCGGGCACCTGTGTCAACAGCTTATCGCTCTTGATAGCCGACTTGAGGTTATCCAAAACCAAAATCTCCATATCGCGCTGCGTCTCATACGTCGCCGTTCCAACATGAGGCAATAAGACCGCGTTCTCGCTCTCCAATAGTCCTGGGTGAATCTTGGGTTCCTCCTCAAAGACATCGAGTCCGCACGTCCAGACCTTGCCGCTCTTCAGCGCATCGACCAACGCCGCCTCGTCAATCAGAGCTCCTCGTGCAGTGTTGACAATGATGACGCCATCCTTCATCTGATCGAATTGGGGCTTGCCGATAATATGTGTTGTGGAGGGGTTGAGCGCAAGGTTCAAGCTGAGAACATCCGATGACTTCAGTAATTCCTCGAAGCTCACATACTTTGCGCCATTCTCTTCGCTCGCGGGTAGCTGGCTGCGGTTGTGGTATTGAATCCTCATGCCAAAGGCCTTCGCGCGGTGCGCAACCGCTGAGCCAATGCCTCCCATGCCGAGAATACCAAGCGTCTTGTTCTTTGGGTCGTGGCCGAGCGAGAAGTTTCCGCGCCATTTGCCTGTTAAATGTCAGTAAAGGTAAATAAATAATTCTATTAAATTACTGACCTTGATTGACGGCATTGAACGACTGCTTAATGTTTCGAAGCGCGCCCAGCATGAGCCAAATCGCAACATCCGCAGTCGCGTCATTAACCGCGATCGGCGTGCTCGACACCGAAATGCCTCTCTTGGTGCAAGCTGCAACATCAATGTTATTGTATCCGGCGCCATTGTGGCAAACATATTTTATGCTTTTCGGCAGAGCATCGAGAAGCTCTGCGTTGAAATCTCCAGTGAGCGGATTCGAGTCGTTGCTTCTGTAGAGGGCATAAACGCCGTCGAATTCACCACTCTTGCATTTGGAGAGGAAGTCTTCGCGGTTGCCGCTCGGGTACTCAAGCAGCTTCGATGCAACCTGTGCCGTCTCCTTCCACTCCTTTTGAGCGTGCGCAAGCTTGCCGATGAGGAGAGCTGCTCTTTGCGACATTGTGGATACTGTGCGCGGGAAGATACAGAGACAAGTATTGGAGAAGCAGGATTCTTTTAGGGAGTGAGGAAAGCGAAGAATGGGCGAAATTGTCGCGTCAGTTGCGGCGGCATTTGGTACCCTTTTATTCCTACCCACCTGCGGAGCTCCTCCAACCGGTCTATCTAGCGCCGAACTTGCTTCCACGGGGAGCTCTCAAGCGTGGAAATTTTCCTCGACAAAAGAGCAGGCTAGATCCTCCCTTCTCATGTCTTGCATTCAATAAATGCACGCCTTCTCAATGCGTTTGCACGCTTCAAAAGTTGTGATGCTGCGACCCCGCCATGCAACACATTCTGCCCCGCCATCGCCTTGACGCAATTCTTCTCCGCCACGACACAATTCATGGTTGAACAAGTTTGTCTTGAATGCATGTGACGTTAGTCAAAGCTTTTTAATGGCACCGGCACGAGGTGTCTTTCACCAGACTGCGATAAAGCCGCTTGAAGCCATCAATTGTCATCATAGACCGACTGCCAGTGCCTGCCACCAAACGCCGACAACAATCTTTCAAACGCCGACGAGCGCACGTGAGCTAACTAACCCGCATTCTCTCCGCACTACCTGAACCAGCAAGGGTCATTCTCCTTGGCGGCTCGGAGTCATATCCGCGCCGAGCCCGACTTACATTGCTCCCTGAGCGGTTAGGCATGATAGCGCGTACCAATCCTCTTCCTTACAAATCTAGGCAGCAAGGCAGCAGAGAGTATCTGAATCGCTGCCTACTACCTGGATAAATTCATGGTATGCCTGATGGGTTTCGGTAAAGAATATGCGCCGATGATTAGCTCAGCCCTGCGTGAAATTGAGACGTTTGTTGCAAGCATAAAGATATAGAACACTGCTATTATCCTCTTAAAACCATCACATCCTCATTCTAACGATCCTGAGGTTCTCAATCTATTAGCATAATAACAGGTGAACTTGCTAAATTGTATTATAAGATGGAGTTGAAGAATATTGCCATTCTTGGAGTGCGTCGTTGTGCTTCTCCAAGTGACAAAACAGCACTTGCTGACGTTTTGATCTAGCCTGGAGGAAATGTCGGCACCGCTATCATCAAAAAAATCCTCAAAGACGACCTGCGCTTCACCATCACGGCCATAACCCGTGCGAACTCGATTTACACCTCACCAACCAACTCCAATATCACCCACAAGACCGTGGACTACACATCGCATTCCTCGCTGAAAGAAGTGTTTGCTGGCCACGATGTGGTTGTGAACTGTATTACTGGGGGCGCCACGCACTACGAGCCTTCCAAGCTGATCATTGATGCGGCCGTAGCAGCGGGTGTAAAGTTCTTCTTCGCAAATGAATTCGTGGGACACGTGACCAGCGAGCAGTTCAAAAGATTGCCAGAGTCAATTATCGGCGCAAAGTTCAGAATCCGGGCTTATTTAGAACAGCTTAGCTTGGATGGGAAGATTGGGTGGACCAGTCTTAATGGCGGCCCGTTCTTCGACATGTGTAAGTGGCAATGATTCGAAGAGGAGACTTTCTCTCAAAGCACTCATTGGCCAATACCTTTGAATTGTATCTGATTGTTTTCCAGGGCTTATGAAAGGCCCAGCAGGCTTTGACATTTCCAACCGCCACGCGCGCATCTACGGCACAGGCCAAAACCCTCTTTGCTGGACACCCTTACCCACCATCGCCCTGGCCGCTGTGAATATGCTCTGTAATCCAGATGCAGTGCTCAATCGCCCAATCTATATCTGTCCCTTCCCTAAGAACCAACTCACGCAAAATATCCTCCTCAGTACCCTCGAATCTGTTCTCGATGCAAAATTCACTGTCGACCAAGTGGACGTGAAGAAAATCAATCAGCACGCGAGAATTGCGCTAGAGCGAGGGGAGTTGGCAAAGGCGGTGAAAGGTTTGGTCGTAAGTAATCAGTTTTATGAGGAAGATAGTGGGAACGATTTCAGTCATTTGGTGGAGAATGAAACTGTGGGTGTGAAGCTGATGAGCGTGGAAGATGCAATTAAAGGAGCGATTCAAGAGTATGGAGAGAATAGCCCAATTGTAGAGAGCATGTTCAGAGTTGAAGCCTGTGAGGTTTGATTGCTCATCGAGAGAATTCAGAAGGGAATAATACATCAAAGGGTATCAAACCGTAAACTCCAATATACATACATGACCAGATGCATGCCCTCTACCAGCAACACTTCCACAAATGGCTACACAGCTTGCCCGATACTCGGAAGGGAGCCAGACCTGATTTTTCCCTAAGCCAACCTATCCACTCGTCCTTGACAAATCTACCGCCAGAGGAGTCTTGCTGAAGAGAAACTATGCCCGAAGATAGGTGTGCAGTATAAAAGATCCCCTTGTCAGTTTTGAGATATGTTTCCTCATCAGACAAGGAGAGGTCTCGTAGATTCTTGTCAATCCCCAATTTCTGCAAGACGGTGCCAGAATCATTATCCTGAATTGCAACCATGTTTAGTGCTGTTACCATCGTGAGATGCTTCCGGTGTTTTAAGACAGCCGTGTTTGTAACTCGTTCATGATCTAATTGGAGCTTTTGCAGAGCCCTGCCCGAAGAAGCATCCCATATGATGACCTCGCCATGTTCTGCGGCCCAGTGCTGTATTCGGTATTCAATACTCAATATAATCTCATATTAAAAAGATTCAATATTAAAGAAATCTGTATTAAGTATTAAGTATTAAGTATTAAATATTAAGTATTAAAGATATTAAGAAAATATTAAGTAATATTAAGAAGTCTAACTAGGGACAATAAGGCTTTATAAGTAAAATCTATCTTCCTCTTATAACTAGCTGTATTCAGCCTCTACTTTGTCTTCTACCTCTACCTTGCCTTCTTCTAGAGGTAGATCAGCGTTAAGTTCGTTAAGCTAGCCCTTCCTTAGCTAGTGTTTTAGACACTCTATCTGCTTAATTATCTTTACTCCTAAGCTAGCCCTGCTCTATAGTATTTAACGTCGCGCGCCTAAGAAGACTTGCTCTACCTCTGCTAATATTACTAGTACTAAAAGGATATTAATTGCTATACAGGAAAGGCGTAGATATCGTGTTTATTACTACTCTTAACACTACCACTCTAGTGCAGTCTTAGTAGAGATCTTAGTAGGGTTGGCTTTAATAAAAGTCTCCTAGTTATTAGCAAATTTTTAAACCACGTTTAGATCTCGCTTAAGAAGATTATATTTGTTAGGCTTATAGGTTAGTTATAACAAGGTTAGAAAGCTAGCTTCTTTAATTATAGCATACTTCTCTTCCTAGAGGTTCTTAAGCTTTAGAAGTACTACTCTAGCCTAAGACTTCTTCTAATTTATATTAATATAGCGCTTTCGCCTTAAAGGATGCAGAAGCAAAGCTGCTATATAAGCTGGCACCTGATTAGTTAAGCTATAGTACTTATCAAAGGCGTACTAAGCTATCAGAACTGCGTTCTAAAACTGAGCATTATTTGTATGTTTATTCTTCTGCTTCTCTAAGTGCTTAACAAGGATATCTATTATTACTAGGGTCTTTTTAATAGAATTAAGGTTAGATTAAGTCCCTGTCGTAACTTTCTTAAAGGGCTTAAGGAAGACAGTAATCTCGCGCAGAGTATCCTAATTATTAGGTATAAGTGCGTGCTTCCCGATCGCCTTCTAGTAGTTCTTAACAAAGGTATTAACATAACCTTTAAGCTTATAAGTAACCGTATTTATAATATGCTAGCTATTCTATTAGGTATCGTTATCTATAGGTATTATGCGACCTATAGTATTAAGGAATTTGTTATAGAGAAGTTCTGAACCTCTTATATAAGCGACGATCGCGTAAAGCTTTCCTAGCGGCCCAGCATCCTTCTAACTAAGCCCCTTATTCTTTTTTAACGCTGCTAAAAGCCTTACCTCTTTATTATACTTATAATCCTTATTAGAACTTCTATTTAGATTATCCTAATCTTTAGGCTCTGCTTCCTGTCTAATCTTATTTACTACCGCATTAATCGTCTCTTTATTAGGAGTAAAAATAAAAGCCTAACTAGTAAGGTTAATAACGTAGCCGTAGCAGCGAATTTAGTAAACCTTTAGATCCTAATTAACTTAATATTGTCTTTTAAGATGCCTTAAGATAAAGCAACAGCACTTATTATTAGAGCTGTAATTATTACTAGTATAGTATCTAAGTTTATAAGCAATCTCGTACTAATCTATTATCCTATTCACATACTCTGCTTAGTATTAACCGCTATAGCTCCCTCGTAACTATAGTAGGCCTAAAAGAGCTTTGCGATAGTTCCCTTCAGCATTAATAAAGTGCGCAACAATGCCTAGGAAAGCCTTCTTCTTATGCTTAGTTATCTAGACATCACAGGCAAGATGTATCTTAAAGAGTGCGGAGCGGAGGTGTTATTTTATCTTAGCTTTCGTCCGTACAAAGGAGTAGTTAATTTTCTTTAGTATTGCGGCTCAGGACTTTAGGTAGACACGTGCTGCTATATAATTGACGCTCGTAATCAGGGAGTATAGCTCCAGGTACTCTACTAACTTATGTAGAAGGTTGTTGTTAACAATAAGCTGTAGTAGAAATTCTTCAAAGACCTTAGTATTAATGGAATTCCTAAGTATTTTTCGCTCGCGTTTATCAGCCTGGGCTTGTTATTTCTCGCCCTGCTGTCGCAAAATCTGCTTAAGCTTCGCCTGTCCCTTTATTACAATCTGTAGTTACTACGCTTTAATCTTAATACTATGCGTATGATTAAGATAGTTTCGTGCGGAGGTTAGAGCAGCTAATTCCCATAAGCATCTATTATACTCCTATATCCTATTACTAGAGTAATTACGTTAAACTTGCTTATCTCGCTTTAACTTCTTCGCGTAGCTCTAAGTCTCTAGAGCAGTCTAGGTACGCTTCTTAGATCCGCGGCCAGAAGAAGCTCTGCTCTTAGTAGTACCCGTAGAACTAGGGCTCTCTGCGTGCGAGAAGTCTGCGAATTAAGAGGAATTAAGATTAGACAGTTAAGAGGTAGTAGCGTCGTCCATTTTAGTGTCGCTATTTACTATATTAAGGTTAGTAGAGTACGTTACATCGTAGTTATAGAATGTGCGAAAATTCTTATAGTAGATAGCTGTCGCAGGCCAGGTCCACCTGGTAGAAGCTTATTGGCTCAGGAATTAATCATCACATGATAGCTGTCGCGAGGGACATAAAAGCACCTCTCCTCACTATAGCACAAAGGGAGACGATCTCACATCTACATACATACAACACACACACACACACACACACACACACACACAGTTATAATACATTCTCCTTATTTTCTTCACCCATTTTCACTGTTCGTCCTAACACACACGCACAGTGCGACAATAGCCTATAGTTCCGGAGTTCTCCCGAGTAACGATCTGTATGCATGAATTCAATATTCTTAATATTTTCAATATCCTCAATATTTTCTCAATATTGAAGAACTCCATATTGAAGAATCAATATTAAGGAAATCAATATTCTCAATATATATTGAGAATATTGACAGGGGTTTTTCAATACCGAATACACCACTGCTGCGGCCGATGCTAGGCCTTTTCCATCTTGCATAAACGAGATGACACTAATTTGTCTGTGGTTGCTCGTAGGTTTGATGGTCTGTAGTATTGTTCCTGCTAAGTTGTCCCATAGCCTGATTACGCCATTCTAATTTGCAGATGCGAGCTGCTTGCCGTCTGGTGAGAATGCAATTACATTGACACGCTCTAGGTCATCTTGAAGAATCTGCAAAGTTACACCTGAGTTAGGGTTCCATATTCTAATCATGCCATCCTCTGATGCTGTTGCTAACTGTACGGCGCCTCTTGAGAAAGCCGTAGCGCTAATGCAGCTCCGATAACCCTCTAGCTTTTATAAGGTTGGATTTAAGCCATCCTCCCAAATGCTGACCATACCATCAATTCATGCCGACACTAGATGCTTGCCATCTGATGAAAAGTTGAGAGCACTGATAGGGTTCATATGGGCTTCGACCGTCTGCGTCACTGCGCCTGAGCTAGTGTCCCATAGGCTAACCCTGCCATACGCTGATCCTGATGCTAGCTGTTTCTCATCTTGTGAGAATGCGATAGCGCTAATCGAGGGATCTTGGGTATGAAGTGTTTGTGAAATTGTGGCTGAGATCGTATCCCATAGCCTCATTGCGCCGTCGCCCAATGCTGATGCTAGTTGCTTGCCGTCAGGGAAGAAGACAACGTCGACTGTCGCACTGTCAGATCCCTTAAGCTCTTGAAGCACCGCATCTGAGCTGACGTTTCGTAATTTAATAGTAACATCTCCTGACGAAGATAGTGCTAGGTGGGTTCTATCTGGTGAGAAGGTTACGGCATGAACAAAACTCTCATCGCAGTTGACCGTCCTTAGAACCTCTCCTGAACTGACATCAAACAGTTCACAGCACCAGCTTCAGTTACGGATAAAAGCTAATTTCCATCAAATGAGAAGATGGCGGCCACCGCCTTACTCCGATGTCACTTTAACGTCTTCAGGGGTTCTTTGAGCTGACAAGCCCCACTTGACTGTCATGTCCCATGATGCCGATGCTAATAGCTTGCTATCTGGCGAGAAGGCAACATCAATAACGTGACTCTCGTGGCTTTCAAGGGTTTGAAAGACTTTCTGCGAGCGAATATCCCACAGCTTGATAGTCTTGTCCCGAGATACTGATGCTAAATGCTTACCGTCCGAACAAGTCTGGTCTTATAAATCTCGTATAGGTTATTGCCATCGCATAAACTAGCATGTTTTTCGTCATCGAGTAGGGAGAATGTCTCCAGCGTCATGATATTGTTAAAAGCTGCAAATGCTTCATATATTTCTTAACTTTTAGTAATCCAGACTCTCCAATCCAAAGATTTGACAGACCGCATTGCTTTATTAATACACGCAGCCTCAAGATCAGCTCCATATTGATGGTATCAATTGGATCTGCAGGTTTTGTGTCCCGTCTACCATGCTTGAGCCCCAATCGGTCCGTAGGAGAAGGTTGCAGGTCAAGGCTGAGGCCAGCCTGATATATTATGGGGTCCAATTCAGCAATCTCATTTCGAGAAACCGAAGGCTAAGTATATGAGATGTCTTAAATCGACGGAAGCCATGTAGTGTGAGATTATTGTCAGCGGTGCTGATTACCCAGGACTTGCGAAAAGCTCCTAGCATACCATCCTCGCCAGGAGATCCTGGGGCTGTAGACGATTCGGGTATGGTGGAGGAGCCTCAGACAAAGCGATTACTTTCGCTAAGTGTAGAATGGAAGTATATCGTGTTTCCTGAGGGCAATATAGGTTTGTCGGAAAATGATGAGCTATCAAGACGAACACCCTTCCTGCATATGTTTGGTGGCAAGGTTCGAGAAACATTGCTACCTACACATACTGGCCACGTAAAGACTCACCGGTACAAGTGATCTACATAAATATTACCAAAGGCTCCCAGAGAATCAGACCTAATAAACGGGATGCGGCGTCGGACTGTCAGAGTTCAACCGGTCTGGCACAGCCACACATCTCTATCTGGCTCCGTAGGCTCAAAGGCGAGCAGTAAAACAGCCTGCAGATGACTGAGGGTTGCAATTCCGCTTGCAGATGTGACGGCCAAGAAATTACAACTTCAAATAGTGAGCAAGTCAGCTCAACACCAATAATGGACCGTCCCATGACAACAAAATCTGGCAGATCTATTATCTTACTTTTTCTCTACCACCATTAACATTGATGAACTTCGTATGCTTCGATTACACCATAATTATATGTGTCATTCAACGATGGCTTACACTTTTTAATTCTTAAAGAGGTATCTCTCTCTTCAATACTATGTCGTAGATATTGATGGGCTCTGGGAGCTTCATATGGTACAACATCCATCGACAAAGTGTGTGATGCAACAATGGCGATATCTTTAGGTGTTATTTTTGCACAAGCATATATACGGATGCGATGGGAAAAAAGGAACCAGGTCTGTTCTAGAGTCTAATTTTTTTGAAGTAAAAAATGAAACTGGAACATTCTCGGCACGGTGGTCGAGTTCAGCCCAGCATGGCACTTCATCAAGCATCAGTTTTTGCCAAGCAAATATTCCCAGCATGAGTAGTAAAGTAGCCAATTGGCCCGTACATATCCAATAAACAATATAGGCTCTGATATTTTACATCACAGTCCGGAACCAATTTTCTCTTCAGACGCATATACAACTTGTCTTTGGCAAGTAATAATCACAAGTATTTACAAGAAGATCTCGGCTCCACATCCCGAGCCTAAAAGCTATAGGCCTACCTCTTCGCCTTCTTTCTGGTCTGATTCAATCCCGCCACTAGCAGGTGCTTATCAAACCAGAAGTTGTGCAGGACGTGCCATCAGGACCAGATCCGACCTTAACAGCCTCAGCCCCTAGCGAAACGCCTTTGTAGCGGTCGCAGCTCTTGCCGTTATTTTGGCAAGAGTTTGTGATATTGCATGTATCTGTTGAATTGCATTAGAAAAGTTGCACATCTAACATGTGTGTCATGGAAGAGAGGGGGCGAGAGGATCAAAGTGAGAAAGGGTGAGATATACCGCCGAAGTTAGAGTTGATACCGCAGAGAGCGCCTCCGTTCTTTGCTACAACGCCGTCCAAAATAATGTTTCGGGGTCCGCCGTTGTTTTTGCAGGCGCCACAGCTGCGGATCACTTTGCCATAGTCCTGCGCGAAGAAGTCCTTAACACTGACTGTTCCACGTCCGGTAAACTATATCCCGTTTAGTATTCGCACTTGCTTTCGATGTTTTTTATCAATGGGTCGAGACTTAAAATGGCTCACCTGGAAGATGTTATCAAATCCACCCTTGGCGCCACCTCCAATAATGTACGATGTCTTGCCAGCACCTTGCTGAAATACCGCAGCAGTCTCACAGATTTCCTCCCACCAGACGTTTTGGAGTGTGCATGAGCCGCGGCAGTAGATTGCATCGGCGATGCCTCTAGAGAGAATGACGTTCTTGATAATGGCACCGTCTTCAGCGATGAACACAGAGGCGTCAGTGCCTATGAAAGTATCGTCTATGCAGGTGTCCTCTGATTATTAATATCAGTATAGTAGAGAGAATAAAGCCAAATACTTAGATGGTATGGCACTATGGATTCGGTATGAAAACAGATGTACGGCTGGATAATTAAGGGGTTTGGATGGGAAACGTACTTGTACGCGAATAGCGGACCATCTTTCCATCAAAAGTACCCGAGACAATCTTTGGTTGAGGTAGAGACGTTTTACTAGCAGGGGTGGGAAAGACAGTCGCAGTTGGAGCTGCTATGGCGCTAGCCATGAACGAAGCGAGAACTGCGATGGTGTAACGCATGGTGACCGAATCGATGCCGAAGACACAGAAGCGAACGTAATGCTTGTGATGACGACGTAAAAGCAGGGTCTTATTGCGTTCTTAGAAGACCTTTATACACCAAGGCCGAAATTCATAAGGACCGAAAAGAAAAGAGGGAATACTTGTGTGACTTATAGCAGAAATGCTTTTGATTGGTGGAAGTGCATCGTGCCTGAAACAAGTTTGGTGCCCTTCAATAAGACCGCAAGTACTAGTTCATCACGACCCCATCTTGTAAACACCAACCCCTCGGGGGAAGCTTCCTTACTGCGGAGCGTGCCGCTAGGAGAGGAACAGCACTAGGGCTATGCGCTGTGGTAGGATTTCACGAGCACTGAGTTTGGAACCTAAGACACGTCGAGCGCGCCTATAACAAGATTGGCCAAGGCGCGCTGCGTAATGAAAGTTTCATTTATACATAAACTCTTGACGACGGTATTCGGTAGTCTAATTCTCCGAGGGAAGAGTTGTTAGCCCGTCAAGAGAATGCGACTTAGTACCGGCATTGATCACAGCTAATTGGCGGAAACGTATGGCTCGTGTTGCTCGTGTTGGTTTACATGGTGTTGTAAACGTCCCCTGAGCCTTTCATCGTTGGGTGGTCTCACAATAAGTTACGCATGCAATCGTTACCACTAATTTCGTGGGGATGGCCATGTTTTCCCAAGTGTCTCGACGGACAACTCTATTACATAGGTATTTCTCCCATTCTTAGACGGTGACTGTCGAGATTCCAGTTCTAACATTGCGTGCACCGCCTTCAGCTCAAGGCCTAAGAGAAGTAAGGGTGAATTTTTCTAGTCTTTGGAAACTCCGGGTTTTGTTTTCCTGTGTCCGATACGATTGGGCGTTCGGAATAGTAAGAGGTTGTAATCCGTACAGGAGAAATCCCCACATTCTAGGCAGTAGAAGAAGGTACACATATTTCTCCGTTTCTGCAACCCCGCACGGAACTATTTACAACGAAAGTGTGTCAAGAATTAGGAAGGTCCAGGCTACGCAGGATATGTGTCGTGGATTACAGCCGTTCCAGAGGTTATGATGCAGACCTCAGGAGCAATCCATTGAAATGACCCACAAGTCATTTTCACCAGATTTCCAAAATTATATGCCGCTAGTCATGATATACAGGCACACTGACTCAACGCAAATTAGCTGGCACATTGTATCTACTCGCCGAAGTCGCGCTTAGCGACGAAAATTTGCCTCCAAGCGATTATCACCACAAAATACAGCTGGGAACTGCTGGGTATCTTCTACAAAGTTTTCGTTTGTTTCTTTCTGGTGGTACGTACATTGGTAACCAAGCGGAGTCATACTTGACTCTACACCGCCCCAGACTTCCCGGATGCCCAAGCTCCCCTCACGTTTTCGTCTAGTAATCTTATCATAGGATTGACCTACGAATTTTATTTAGAGATGCGGTTTTCAGGTCGGCCAAAGGATGTTTAGACTTGATCATGACTAAATCTGAAAGGACTGACACTTGTGTGGCTTTGTATCGAACCACTATCCTGCGGTCAAAGTAGCCTTAGATGATGTTTCAGTGTCATTAGAGTATATTCTCCCCGATCCAAGAGGAATTATTCTCATGTACTTTGTTATGAAAATATGCTGAATAGGAAGGGGCTATGTTGTAATTGGTTATCGCAGGCCGTCGAGCCATGCGAACACTGATCCAGATTCTAGGCAACAAACAGCACAACAAGACGTGAGACTTTAACATAGAACTATGGAAGATGGAAGTTAGATTAAAATTGTTTCTTGTTCTGATATCAACATAGCTTTTCATGCTCTTACAGAAATTAGATGACTGCATCAGGCGATTAAAACGGCTCATCTTACTAGAGCCAGCACAGCACTTAACTCAACGTATCGGAGCAGTCCTTAGATTAGAGGGATTGAGTCTAAAGCCTCAGCATAGCGGTTATAATCGTGGAGTGATTGACGCACTTCGAGCAGCCCCTGACTGAGCATGCCCGGATCGTGCGTTCAGCAATGCAATTCAATTGTCCCCATATCACATCCACCATTTAGTACACTAGTAACTGCGGAGACATCGAATTGGTGCATATTGAGAGGAAACAGGCTTTAAAGATTATTGTTTGTAGTGGGAGTGAATCCGTATAGCGACTGTGCGCGCCATGTGGCGTGCACTATCGCGATAGCTGTCTCATCATTTGTGCTACTACAACAATATCGAATTCCATTGTCGAAAATGAAATCATTCTCAGCTATAGTACTCTATTTGTCTTCTCCCACAACATTTGCGTCCATTAACGATTAAAATTTCGTTATTCAAGACGACACATTAAGAGTTTCGGGATCAAGTTGCAGAATATCGGCCTCTGTGTCAGAAACAGATGTCCTCATAGACTGAAGATGGAGAGAAGCGCCGAAGAGAAGTGGCTAATGCCTCGCAGAGATCTAAGTTGAGGGCATCGTGTAAGGGTTTAGCCTTAGGCCACTAGACCACTTAACTAAACTTTGAAAAGGTACAATAACTAGACGGTTATATTTATCTGAGATAAAATGTAAAATAATACCCAGGGCTAACCCTTACACATCGCATAATTACCATGTGCGTCACTGGTATGAGTTGACGAGAATCAACTTCTATTCACCTGTCATTACAGCTCGGTCTTTGGGCTCCGGTATTTTGTCCTTTGCTTTTGAATAGAGTATTTTTCGACTTAATCGTCCCATTTATGCTGTGGATTCTGGCTTACACGAAGTAAACGGACAGTTCATCAGCCAACTATTTTTTTATCGTAACATCTATTGAGTCCACATAATTCGGTCTTGCTCTTATTCTAAAGCATTTGACAGTCGAAAATACGGTTCTCCTATGCTTTTCAGTTTATGGATGTATTTTGAACTAACAACTAGATACTAATGTTATATGGTGGAGTATGTAACATCTATATGGTATTTCGGTAGTGTGAAATACCGCAGAAGGGTTAGCAATTTTCTATTTTCGTGATCTTAATATTTTAAAAGCAATCATCTATTGTACTATTTTTCATTATACCACATACGACCATAGGACACTGAGAACTAGGCTTCCCGTCCGCTCAGCCATATATAAGCAGTGTACCGGCGGATTAGTAGTCAGGTGGGTGACCACTGGCGAATCCCCGCTGTTGTATGTCTTTTTTTTTCAACAAAAAATCTACTTGGTTGATCTGGGTGGAGATCCACGGGAAGTCCCGTTGCGTATTACCTAATGCACGTGCACACTCCTAATGTCTGTAGTGGGCAGAATGGTCAATCCCTGAGTTTTCTATTCATTCATTAATGCTTTAAAAAATGTACAACACTTAGAGTGACCTAAGCAATACTATACGTTCTCCTGAGACAAAATCTGAACTTCTTGTTTGTGCGCCAGAAAACGGTGATTACTCTTTTAGTGAGCGTCTATGCATTCGATAGTAATAATTGAGCTACATTACGCACCATGTGCATCGTGATACATCGCCATCCAGGATTAGCACAGTCTATTGTGTTAAGCCGTGTTGAACGACTCTGCTGACCTTGCACTGTTGAAGTCAATAATCCGCAAGTATCAAGAAAGTATCCAGCCAATCACATTCAAAGTGTTATGCTCTGTCCTTCACCTTAATAGTCGTCTCCCCTGGAGATGATCTCTTTGCAGTTCGGTCTAAGCAGAACAGTCTAGCATGCATTAGCAAATACCTTCGCCGTTCCGACCGGCAATGAGTCGCACACCCACATGTTCAAATTGTGCAATGTACGACCCGGCAACATCAACAAGTGGCGCATACTGCTCTACAATACCCCTGTCAACCAGAGTTTTCATACCAAGTTGATAGTTCTTCACTCCCAACCGCTCAAGATATCTTTTCGCAAATACAATCGTCCCGAAATTTTCATCGATTGTCTTGAGTAGGGACTTGGCAGACGCTTGATTTAGTCCCGCTGAACTAACGTGCTCGTTTCTTCCATACCCATACACCCCGATATCGTCTCTCAAATAGCCCTTTCCTGTAGTCCCAAATGTCTCGATGGCAAAGACATCACCTTCTTCCATACGCTGTGTGGTCTTAGATTTGTAGAAGGGGACTTGCTTATCACCGTGGATCTTGTAGCGCAGGATATTATGGCCTGTAATATTGCGCACTGATTTTACGGGGTAGATCTTACCGTTGAGTTCGACTTCGTAGCTTTCCATTACCTCTTGGATTGCGCAACTTATATGGTCCATACGCGCATCAATGCCCGCTTCGCATAGGCCGGTGTTAGTCGCTGCGCGGACAGCCGCAAGGAGCGGGTCATAAACCTGGCTGAACGATACGGTAAATGCGCTATCCACTATTCTGCCATTGACGTGCACGCCAAAGTCAATTGATAGGACGTCATCGTGCTGGAGAATTACTTCCTTGGCTCCTGCGTTGGGCGTCCAGTGTGCACCGATGTTGTTCAGGCAGAGGCCGGTTGGGAAGGCGAGACCAGCTTTGAGTGCATCGCCAGGCTCGAGGCCTTGGTGACCGACAAGTGCACGGACACTGTCATCGATTTCCTGAGCCAGTTTCGTCATTGAAATGCCAGGTTGTGCGATTTTCTGCGTATGATGACGGACTTGGCGATGTACCTCTGCAGCCTTGCGATAGTCGGCAAGGAACTCGTCGTTCATGTCATCAACTGCCGCAAGGTGGCGGATCTCCTCAGTCGTGGTACGTTGCCTATTGTCGTCCTTGTTCGTGTATTCAACAATCTGACCCTCTGGATACGGCAATTTCTTGAAAATGTCATGTATTGCGACCCTTGGAGGAGTTGTCTGGACAGATGGAGTCTTCTTCTTTTTCTTGTTACGCTTTCGTCTTTTTTTCTCGCCTGTTGAGGTAAGCACTGAACTACAAGAAGTTCACTACCATTTACCATTTGCTGGCGAGGCATTGGTCTTCATGTCAATTCTATGGTCTTCATCATCGTCATCATTCTCTCCGTCGGTATCCTGCCCCTCAAGTGTTCCGTAAATAAGGTTACCCGTAGCAGCTGGCTTAGGAAAGTGGCTGGTACTGATTCTTTCGGCAGTTGGTGCTTCTGTGGAATGCTCAGTTTCGGTAGCACGTACATTTATAGACTCGCATACCATTAGGACCTCGATGGTCGTTTTGTGGTGATTTAGATCCCATAGCCGACGATGCATTTATTCAACTGGCTCTTGAACAGTCAGTGAGGTTGAAAACTCAGAAGCGCATCATCCTCGAGCATATAAATATGAACCGGAGGTCACCCAAATTCCCATTCGGGCATCGCGCCTTGGCAACTCCGTCAGTTCAGTGCGGAGTTAGGCATCCGGCCTCAAGCCTGTGGGCCGCCGTATCGAATTCCGAGCTGCTGCTGAGAATAACCCCTAGCATCCATGTCGGTCATGAATAGTGAACCTGCAATTGCTACATTTTAAGTGCTTTTGGGAAAAGCAGTTTCTAGCACTTCCTGTGGTAATGAGGACAGAACAAGTTTGCATTGTCAGAGTTAGATCAAAACGTATCGATTTCTAGAGTCATCTAATAGTGACAGGGGTTTCATACAGTTCATCCTAATTCCAGCTCAGGGTTTCGGGAGTGACATTCACCCCGGAACTCACAAACTAGCCTTCTTAGCGCCAGGCTTTCTTCACCAGGTCAGCAGCCTTTTCCGCAATCGCGAATACAGCCATCTGAGGGTGTCCACTTGGAAGAAGAGGCATGATGCTCGCGTCTGCAACACGTAGGTTTTTAATTCCGCGAACTCGAAGCTCGGAGTCCACAACAGCCGTGGTATCATTGGCATCGCCCATCTTGCAAGTACCACCAGGATGATAGCAAGTATCGGCGCGCTCCCGGATTGCGTCTTGCCATTCTTTCCTTGTAGTGTACTTGTTGTGTCCTTGGGCTGCTGGCCACGAGCCAACCACGATGTCTTTGGTACCAGCCCCATCCAAAGCTATCTCGTTGGCTAGTTGGCAGGCTTCGCTGAACACCAACATGTCCAATGGATCACACAAATAGTTATGCTGCACCTTTGGATTTGCTTCTGCGTCGACTGATCGTAATGTTACTTCGCCTCTCGATCTTGCAGAGAAGAACGTGGTGGCCATAGCAAATGCATACTTGCCATCTGGCGGGAAGTCTTTAAACATGTATTTTGGGCTGTAACACTCAGTGTTCCAAAACTCAACGTGTGGCTGGCTTAAAAGTGTACCCATAGCGTCGCGATCAGCTGATTGACGGGCTTCTTTCCAGAGTTTGTTGTCCTGCAAGCGCTCGTCCAGCCTTGCAAAGGCGAACACGCCGAACGGAAACTGTGAGAAGAATCCTTCACGAGACGCTTTGTACTGCTGCATTGTCTTTTCTCTGGCTCCAGTGTGCCATATTAGGTGATCATTTGTCAAGCCAGACTCCGAGACTTCGTAGAAGTTCAGCACAACCTTGGAATCCGCCTTTAGTCAAGCCACAGTCTATGCAAGGACATAAAAACTTACGAGATGATCCATAAGGTTTTTCCCAACACCAGATATGTTTAAACGCGTAGTTATACCTAGCTTCTCAAGCTCAGATTCTGGCCCGATGCCAGAGCGAAGCAGCACTGGTGGGCTTCCATAAGCACCAGAGCTGAGGATGACCTCCCTTTTTGCTTCAATGTCATCGAACTGGCCCTCTGAATTTCGTACGTGTACCCCGTTTGCTACAAGCTCCCCATTATGTTCTTTAAAAATAATCCTGTCCACGTAACTACCTGTCAGGATATCGACGTTTGGGAAGCTCTCGTTATTGCCAAGGTAATCAAACGACGTCGATCGAACACCTTTATAGATGCTTCTTATAACATGTCCACAGCCCTGAGCCGTCTCTCCGGTAGTAAACATATCTGTCTTTAAAGGCAAACCCTTGGACTGGAAAGAGTCGAGGACGCGCCTAGATATCGGCGCTAGGTCATGTGGCGCTGTAGTCAAAGGCCCATCACTACCATGCTCACTATCAGCTGCCTCATACCAATCTTTATTCTGAAAGTTTTCTGCTTTCTTCATATAAGAAAACATTTCAGAACCGCTCCAACCTTGCACACTCCAGTCATCATAATCTTGCGGCACTCCACGAATACAAAGAGTGCCGTTACATCCACTGCTTCCTCCGACGAACTTGCCTCTACCGAGGTGCAATCGGCGGTTGTTTAGCTCTGTACAAGGCTCACTCTGGATATTCCAGTCTGCATCAGTACCAAGAATTTGCGATACAGCGGCCGGGATGGCGGATGCTGGTACTTCTTCCTTCGCCTTGCCCGCCTCGAGGAGTAGAATGGACACATTTGAATTCTCTGCCAAACGTCTCGCAATCACACAACCGGCCGTACCTGCACTGATGTTGTTTAGCAGTTGGACTCGTATGTGTGCTTCAAAAAACTACTCACCCACAAATAATGTAATCATACTGTCTACTGCTATGTTTACCCATCGTGTTCGATTTGGCTAATTTAACAACTTCAATTCAACTTCAAGGTGAATTCAAAGTACTTCAAAGTACTTCATCGACTTCAAAATTCAGGATCGGACCGAACAACTACGCGTATATGTGTGGTTACACAAAGCTGACATGACCCTTGTCGTTGCACAAGCATGCTCAAGCTTCGCGCTGACTGTAATGTGAATAGATTGCGGAGCAGTGGGTGTGGTCCGCGCCGTCGGTAAGCAATATCGAGTAAGCGTTGCCCATCAACATCCAAGCTAAGCAACTCACATCCTCCGGTTAAGAGTGACCACAAGCGTGGGATTGATGTACAAAATTCTTGCCTACGCTGTAGAACAAGGCATTTTTACCGCGGTTGTACCTTTTGCTTGGGTATGAGATGTTACATTCCTGCGCATAGGCCAATTCCGATACTACCATGCGAACCATGTCGCAATATCACAAAGGGAACAAGGGGTTTTGGGCCATGCTCCCACATGCTGAGACTGCATTCTTTCATATTGTCAGAGGATAAAGCTTGGGGCGAATTCTTGATACCCTGTCCCTAGCCTCCTTGATGGTTTCAGGAGTAGCAGGCGCTGCGATCTGCAGTCAGCGAATTCTTGATGGGCTGTACACTGTCCCATAGCTGTGACAGGATCATCAGTGAGGCCAATCACAATCTTCCCACTATCGAAAGAATCCCGCTGCTGGAATTCATTACAGTCAGCTCTCAAGACGATCATGTTGCGTTTCGTAAACCATAGTTTCTTTGACGCTCCCCATTGCACTCTTCGTGATCTGACCGTCAAAATCTGCTTGGACTTCCACGATGGCAGCACAACACAGCGAAGGTGCCTTACCCGCGCCACCTGGCGTAATCCCAGACCTTGATCTCTCGCACAATCCGCTTCGCACGACCTATGTGACAGCCTTGGTACTTATGCTCGTCTTTCCGACGCTAGCAGTGCCCATGAGAATCTATACCAAGAT
The DNA here is from genome assembly GCA_003313425.1 of Pseudopyrenochaeta lycopersici. Taxonomy (NCBI): domain Eukaryota; kingdom Fungi; phylum Ascomycota; class Dothideomycetes; order Pleosporales; family Pseudopyrenochaetaceae; genus Pseudopyrenochaeta; species Pseudopyrenochaeta lycopersici. Next base: position 2,259,862 of record NHZP01000001.1, on the reverse strand, counting down.
CGCTATCCTCAAAGCATTCAAGTCTACAGATGTGGTTTGCATCATTGCTTTCGTAGGTGAGATCCTACCAGGTCTCATAGATTCAACACTAAGATTACACAGGTCAACTTCGTCGCCCTAGTCACCCTGGGATTTGTCTTCACGAATGTTGGCATGGGAAAACACGCCTGGAACCTGCCATTACGGTCTTACTCCAGACTGGCTGAGGTAACTTACAGCACCTTCATCTGCTTTCCGAACTACGAAGCTAATAATTGGCCGTAGCTCCTCAACATCCAACAAGCTGTCTACATGCCCGCCATTCTCTTCACCAAAATTGCGATTCTACTTCAACTTCTCGAAATCTTCGCTCCACCACTCGTCGTTCGTGGTTTCCGTTTCTACAGCCTGTGGACGCTAATCGGTCTCAACACCATCTTCTTCACCACTCTCATGTTCGTCGAGATTTTTCAGTGCACGCCCCGAAAGAAAATTTGGAATCCGACGATTGAAGGAAGTTGTATCAATATCAATCAAACATTCGTTGCGTCTGCAGTCATCAATGTTGTCGACGATTGGGTCATTCTGATCCTGCCGCTTGTATGGACGTGGAAGCTGCAGCTTAAGACGAAGCGGAAGATTGGTGTTTCATTGATCTTCGCAACGGGGGTTTTGTAAGTTGTTATACTCTTCCTCTCATGTTCAGATTGCTGACATGGCGCAGCGCATGCATTACAAGCGTGATGCGCCTCGTCGAGAGCATCCGGAGCTTGAACAACCCAGATATCTCCTGGTCACTTGTGTCAGTATCTCTTTGGGCACTTGCAGAGGTCTCGGCTGGGTTAGTTGTTTGCTGTCTTCCCCTGCTACCTCGCTTCTTTGGCCGAAGGAATGTTTCCACCAGGCTCGAGGCTAGTGAGCCGTCTGAGTACAATGGCTTAAACTCCAAGGGAGATTCACGCACCCATGTAGCTGGATACGATGACTCGCTGCACTCGAATGCTTCCAATCCGACTGGGCCGGCGCGCAGTGAACCGGTCATCATGAAGAGCTTAAGGGTGGATCAAACGTCGAGCCAAGCTTGGATGTGAGTGAAGGCCCTGAGTTTATCATCACAGCTTAGTATGGTTTGCATAATTTCCTTCCAATTTTAGATGGCTTGTTGCCGTACTAGGAAATTTGATATTTTTGAATATGCTATCCCTCTTCAACTGAAAAATAAAGTCGTTATACATGTCCATAATTATCCACTATCATCCCCAAGGGTCAACATGCCCATTCTTGTCAAAATAATGCTTCATCCTTGCATAATCCTCTGTACCCTTCTCACAAAATGCGTACCTCTCGATCGAATGCGTTATGGAACGATAATCATCTAGCGCTTGGTGACACGCATGCCTCCCAGGCTCATACACCCAATTAACCAACTTCCCAAAGTCGCGACACATCATGCGCTGCTCGTCTCCAATTGCTCGTGCCTCATGGCCAGTAGCCATCGGAGTATCATCTGCTATACAAATCACATCTTGACGCAGAGTGTCAAGGCAATGATGGACGTGTTGCCCATTCAGCTTCGGCTGGTGCCCACGTTGATAGTCTGTGAACGCGCGACGGATAAATTTCTGATCATTGGATAAGCACTTGAGGCCATAACTTAAAAATTTAAACTTACAAGGCAGTGGAGTTGATGAAACACTTTTACAAAATACCGCCCTTTCTTGTCGTCCCAGGGAAAGCGCTCTGAGCGTGGTAGACCATGTGCGGTGGCATATTCATCGGTCAGCGCCACGACCATGGGGTTGGTGTCGATGCTCTCCCATAAAGTATCTGCTAGTGTGGTATTTGTGCCCCAGTAGTCTGTGTGGTGGTAATGGATTGCTGGAGTGTCGAGGCTCAGTCCAGTGTACGCAGACATGCCCATAAGAGTTGAGGGTGGAGGGACTGGACCGTATTGATACCGGAGACATAGTAAAGCAATGTTGAGTATTATCGACATCGAAGTGATGCCTAGCAGTGCTAGGAAAATAGAAGGTGGGCATTTATGGTGGAGCCACACAATACTCTTAAGAGCAACGGCTCGCTCCCTTTGCGGTTCATCATCGTCCTGTGGGTAGACTGAGAGTAGCCGTTGTTCAGACACTGTGTCGTGATTCATACCCTCTAGAGCGCTCTTCAGGTCATACTCGATCTTTTGCGTATGGTCAAAGAAGAGTGACTGCCGCGAGAGGCAGTCACACGTGACCTCCAGTGCTTTGCCTTCTTCATATGGTCTTATCTCAGCCACCAGGATGAAATACTTGCGTATGAATCAACCCTCGGCATTTAAATCCTGGTTTGTCTCATGCAGTCATCAGATTGTCGTTGTTGTTGCTGCTTCCAGCAGTCGTTACGCATTATGTTGTGGCAAAGGGTTTAACCGGTAAGCATGCGGCTGAGGAAGGCGCCGTGACATGCAGATCCAGGTTACATATTCAAGGAGTATCAAGCTTCCCTGCTGTAGGCGCTAAATGTACAAAATTCGTATGAAATGAAAGTCACTCATTGGTGGAGACGTATAATTCGAAAATCTAGCATGATCGAACAGCCCCAATCGCCCCAAAATAGTTCTGACATGGTCATGAGCCAACAAAGATGTAATGATAAGCAGCATAGTCATTGGTCCTTATGATGAAAGTCTCAGTAGTCTGCCTTCATGTCTCCAGGATCTTCCTCAGTCTGTACACCACTGCCCACCTCCCGGCGATAGTCTGCCTTCATGTCACCAGGATCCTCAGAGTCCTCGGCGTCGACCCCAACGTTCCGACGGTAATCTGCCTTCATTTGGCCAGGACTGTTATCGATCTCCAAGACTGTTGAATGTCCTGGAGTGAGTGAGTCCGTTCTTTTCATGCCTTCGGTAGAGTTAGAAGGCTGTCATGTCTGAGTAGATGTGATCGTAGTTTGCTATTGTGACCAACTCCACATACCTATTGCAATTGCAGTCGTGTATCCAATCAAACCAAGCAAGAAGATGTTGGTGGCCTTCATAATGCCGATATGTCTGCTTCAGGTAACTTTACTCGGAGGCTTGATAGTTCGGGGTGGCGTTGAAGAAGTGACAGCCATGAGAGGGAGTCAGCGCCCTTTTCATCTGTCTCCAAGACACATCCACTCCCCACGGAGTTTTGTGCTTCAAGGGTCTTTATGATGGTGCCGAGACACAAGAGCTTGTCTGTGTAACTACGCATCATCCGGGCTTCTAGGTGATCTATTCACGACACAATGGCATGACTGCCGCTTAGTGTTTACACCTGGCGGGGGCGGCGCACGCCAAAAGCTCGAATGAGAGTACTTTTCCTACCTTCGCTTACATCCTTCTATGAAGATCAGGCTTGTCTGCCTTGCGTTGTGACGCTCGTGGCGAAATTGCATCCGAACTGTCGGATTGTCACTGAGGCGGTGAATAGCGGACGAAGTGCTAGAACTTGCATGAAACGGGGCTGGAATCCAACATTACGGGTTGGCAATAGAGGCTTAGACCTAGGGTTTAGTTTTCCCAGCAGTTCAATATCTCGGAGTGCAGGGAATATCAGAAGGGATGAATTTTGGATACAATTGCGCCCCATTGCTGCCTATATTGAACTGACATCAGCCGGCAATTGATGGTACTCTTCGGCTTTCTAGCAGAAACTGTAGGGTTGCAAATTTCTCACGTACATTGAGTCTGTCGTGTTGCGTTGAGGACTACCGTTGAGCAAAATGAATCTCGATCTGTTCCGTTCCCGACAGTCAGCGTATGTGCCAGTAGCAGATGTTGAATCCGGTGAAATCACTTCACAGCAACACCCGCGATCGCCAACTCTGACATTGGCTCGGTCGTTACTGAGCGCGCTCCTCATGATAGCAGCAATATGTGGTTGGACTCATGTACAGAAAGCACTCCATCAAGACGAGGTAGTATGGACAGAAAGCTGCAAAAACCCAAGTGTTAGACTGGAATGGAGAACGTTGACTATGGAGCAAAGGGATGAGTATCTCAATGCAGTTCGATGCCTCAAGACAAGAGGATCTATGCTTGGTCTGAACCACACAATGTACGACGATTTTCCATGGATACACAGCCGTATTGGAGCATATGGTTAGGCCCAACCCGGGAACGAAACGGTCTTTGAGATAGGGCTGATTTTCTTGACAGTTCACGATGCAGCTCCGTTTCTTGCATGGCACCGGTACTTCGTCCATATCTACGAGTCAACGTTGAAGCAAGAATGCGGGTACTCCGGGACCATGCCGTAAGTCAACTATCCCGCAGCCAAAATATGAACCTAATTGAGCCAGATACTGGAATTGGCAACTAGAATGGCAAGACGTCACGAAGGCACCAATATGGGACAGCAAGCATGGTTTCGGTACAAATGGAGACCCACGGAAATCCGAACATGCCATCATCAAGGGGTATTGCGTGGTGGATGGTCCATTTAATGATACTGTAATTCAGTATCTGGATGAAAAGCACTATCCTCATTGTCTATCACGAGGATTTCTGGAAGGCGAAGATTTGAAAGCGCAATCAAAGATGCTGAAGCCGGACGTACTTGAAAACCTATTAAGCCTTAACGACTACGACTCCTTCAATTTAGGAGTAGAAAACGGACCGCATCTTGCGATTCCACGAAGTATTCGCGGAGACTTTTCGTTGCTTACTGCTCCGTCAGGTCAGCAGGTGGCGTCCCTCTTTTTGAAGCACAAGATCTAACTTTCTTCGTAGATCCAGTGTTCTTTCTTCACCATGCACAGCTCGACCGTTTGTGGTGGAAATGGCAGATGCTACACTCGGACCGGAAACTTGAGTTCAACGGTGTTGCCTCTCACGGTTCCAAAGTACAAGCTTCTTTAGACGATAATCTAGTCATGGGTGGTTTAGCTCCAGATATTCCGGTATCACAGGTACTCGATAGTGAGAGATATCTACTTTGTTATCGATATTAATGGTTGTTTGAGACAGTGAGAATAAGGAAAGTATCACTAAGATAGACGTTGCAGTTTGATATCACCTATCAATGCTGTCCCTGATCACTGAACTACTAAACAAATATGGTCTTGCGATCGTGAGATTTCCCAATCAAAGTGACATAATTCGTTCTTTATCAGTTATGTTACATTTTTCGTCTCCAGAACTGAGGCAACCGGATATTGAAATAACAACAATCATGAGCGGTCACCAATTAGTGCAAACTCGATTGCATACTATATCATCTTCTAAAAGACTTGCCAGGAACGGCTGCCTAGTAATGGATTCTCTCCCAGTGACGAAAAAAAGAAGCAGTGAAGCCCAATTGTTTCACCTAGATCACACTTGATGGGCGCTGGAGCAAAACGGGTATTTGGGTGTGGATAGTGTCCGTATGGTAATATTGTTGATACCATACGGAGCTTTGCGAACAAGCGTATCTGCGCCGATTCAATTGGTTTTCATGCTCATGTCCAATATCCAAAACGAGACAGAGCAAAAGCAAATGGCTACTTCACTCATCTGAGCGACAATATGCGGCAATGTTTCCTACATGACTCCCCCATACAACCGGCGTGAATCATCAATATTGACAAGTAGAAACCTTATTTCATGGCCATATTTGTTTCTAACTTTTACATAGAGTAAAAGATAAAGCTGAATTTAAATCAGCCTCTGGACGAAGAAGAGCAAACCCTATGGCATTTTGCACGTGCTGAAGGTCAAATTAGGTATACCGATCATGCTCAAGTCTACTGCAGTACCAAAAGTCGCCTGGGAGGTTCTCAAAATCCAAAGATGGAAGAAGTCACCGACCTATGTGGCGAAATTTACCACGTTGGCAGACAGATAGGCGTAACATTGCAGCGGTGCTGAACCCAACTTACGACTGACAGACGAAGAATGATTGACAAAGGTGGAGATTACAACACGATAGCAGACAAAGTCTATGTGCAGAGTAGCAATTAATCATTTAAGACATTGCGAAGGAAATATGGTATATGTAGACAAGGTCAAAAAAGACTCGGGTTTCTTGTTGACAGGCCACCAGCAGCAAGGGTTCTAGTTTCGCGACGATGGTTTGCGGCGAGCGTCTTGGTCTGTAACATCATGGCGACGAGTATAGTCGCGATCTCTCTGGGGAGAGCGAGCCCGGTATGGTAATGGTGAGCGTTTTGACCTTGGGCGTTCCTCATGCTCGCTCTCATCGATAGAGCTTGGGCTGCGACGCCTGCGTTCGCGGTGCCGATCGCGTTGACCCTGTTCGCGCTTGTCCCTATGTACAGCGTGCCTGTCTCGACTCCGGTCTCGACGGCGATGGTCATCGTGGGAATCCTCATCGCGACTTTGACTTCGACTTCGACTTCGACTTTCTTTACGACGCGAATGTTTACCATGACGGTCATTTTCCTCAACGTCTTTGATCCTTTTCCTGTCACGATCGCGGTCGCGGTTGCGATCCCTTGAATCGGCTCTATGGCGATGCTTGTGTTTTCTTCGCTCCCTCTCTTTATCTTTGCGTTGCTGCTTCTTCAACTTCTTTATGGCGTGGTCGACCTTTTCTTGCTGCCGCTTGATCATGGAATCCCGCATTGGGTCGTCTTCATCTAGCTTCTGCATGAGTTGTCCTAATTCAATCTCTTCCGGCAGTAGCGGCCTATCCTCGTCCGAATCGCTCTCGCTCTCTGTCTTCCGCCTCTTGCGTCTTCCCCCATCTGACTCAATATCAGGATCAAGATCCAGCTCTCCCATGGTATTATCCCTCATGTCTTCATCATCTTTAGGCTTGTACCGCGCATGATCGACCCTGATCACACGATCCAGGACTTTTGCACCGCCCAAATTGTCCACAGCCAAATCGCAGCTCCGCTGATCCTCGTACTTGATCCATGCAAAGCCCCGTGACTTGCCCGTCTCCTTGTCGCGCGCCAACTTGATCCACACCGGCTCCCCGTACTGTGAAAATATGGTAATGATGTCACCCTCTGAAAGTTCGAAGGGAAGCCCACCGACATTAATGAAGGCTGTGTCGCGGTAATCGGTATGCCATGAGCCTTCAGGATTGATACCAGCCTCAAGCTCGCGCTTGTTGAGCTGCTGGATTGCGCGCACCGAGTTCATGGTGAGGGGTATGTAAACAGATTAGTAGAGAGTCGCTGTTTAGAAGGAAGGTGCGACCGAGTGACGGCCTTGAAGTCGCGCGTCCTGTTCCTGCGTCCACTTCAGCTGTTCAGGCACACATGTTGCTCAGATTTCTGCTTTCTTCCTAGATCCTGGGCCTGAAGATCTTCCTGTCGTGGTCTTGCAAGAGATGCCGCGTTATGAGCCTCGGAGGTGAGTTCCGGGATACTTTTTGAAGCTCGGTCTTGGCAGGGCTCAACCAGCAGCACCCCTGCAGAAAAGCTCCCATGGACATGCACCCCAAACCACAACCGCAACCCCACTAGACGTTTCCTGGTCTTCGCATGCGAGTTGCGTGTTTCACCGCCACAACGTCTACTCACCACCTACTAAACCATTATCGGCATCAGGGAGGGTAACGTCGCACGCGTCGAAGCTCCGCAGCACCTCCGCAATGAGCGCGCGTCGAGCTTCTAATTTCCCCACACGGACACCAGGAAGCCACGACAGACCGGGCAGTAGAGATGCAGACAAGGAAGAAATATGGAAGCCCATGCTGGACAATATATCTAGTGGGAAGCGATTACCAGAGAAGAGCTTGCTAGTACTGGGTGAGCGCACTCGTTCGAGACATAATCGGAGGACACTAATCGAGGATATCAGGCGGAACGCCAGAGACACAACGAGAGTTCCTTGAGTCAGTATCAACAGATGCCTCGAACAACCGAAGGCCGCCAGACCGGGGCAGGAAGCCGCCAATCGCAAATCAGTTTGCGCTGGGATACACCTACCAAGATGTGCTCGACACCGACCATGAGGGTGTGTTTCCTGTGTTTGCAAACACAATGAGATACTGACATACACAGATACCCTCGCCCGCCTTTCACTTTACTTACTCGCAAACCCCTCCCCCTCATTCACCCCTCTGATCAAGCCTTACCTAAACCCCCGTACCCTTCCACACATGCTTATAGTCATACTGCTGGACTGGAATCACCCATGGCTATGGATACGACAATTGCGCGACTGGATTCGAGTTCTGAGATCGCTCATTGTCTCTCTCGACGACGCATCGAAGGTGGCTCTAGAAGAGAACATTCAGACGCTCCAGGACCAGGGCCGCAATATCGTGACCGAAGGAAGCAGCATGGAGAATGTGAAGATTCCATTGGGACCTGGAGAGTGGGACGAGCCGCTCGGCATACCCCTTTGCGTTGTATGCCAGAATGCCGACAAGATTGAAACTTTGGAGAAAGAGCGCGGCTGGAAAGAAGAGGAATTCGACTTCATACTACAGTATATGCGTACTATCCTTCTCAAGCATGGCTCGAGCTTAGTGTATACCATGCCGACGGCGCCTGGCTCATTGCGCACACTCATCCACTCAGCCCTAGGAATCAAATCATTGCTTAAGCAGGAGCAGCTGAGGCACAACGTAACAGACCGCGATCGAGTCCTTGTACCGCCAAATTGGGACTCTTGGGCGAAGATCCGGATTTTGCGAGACGGTTTCGACGTTGAGGGGATCAGTCAAAAATGGAGCGTCGATATCGACATTCCCCGACATATGCGACCAACAGCCGGGGACGCATCCGCGACTGTAGAGAATGAGACTCAATCGAACGGAGGAACAGTACAAGCAATAGACGAAGAACAAGACGGGCCGTCTGCCACTTCGATCTATGAAGAAACCATACGCAACCCTGAATCCGACTACCCATTATCAAGCCTATCAAGACAGGCCAATGGCATTGAAGTAACAAGTAACGACCCGCAAGCATTCCTTACTGAACAGGTTAGCATTCTCGAGAAATTGCGACAAGAAGATGCGAATGAGGCTGCGATGAAAGCCGCACGTAAAGAACAAGACCCTTCAGCGACTAGAACTTGGACGGACGATGCGTCGGGTGTGGTCGAGGAGCACATTGGGCCTGTGCAGTTCAATATGGGTGGCATTCAGGTAAATGCTGATGAAATGGTGAAGCGTCTCCAGGTTCGTCACATATTTCTTTGGTTCGAAGACGGTACACAAGCAAGGCAGGAACACATCGGTGCTAACTACACGCTAGGATCGTGAAGCAAGTCGAACAAATGACCCTGAAACCCCTACACCCAAGGCACAAGATTCTAATATTATGGATAACGAAAAACTCCGGTCGTTCTTCTCTGGCCTTGTCAACAAAGGTCCTTCAAACAGTCCGCGAGGCGCGTGATGCGCAAATTGCACAGAGTGAGTGTAAGGAATGATCTTCAGGCATCTTCAGGCCATACACATGTACCACATCCAGTATATCTTTGGTTAACGTGGCTGCATTCCATACGCACTACGGTCTTATGATCGGACTATGTCAAATGCTCCCGATCTCTGCGATTGTTCTATGTATCTCATTAGCATGGTTTGATACCCACAGCACAGTCTGGTTTACAATCATATCTCATTTGCAGTTCGGAGTTCACTTGTGTTCTATGTTCCATGACTATTTCTTCAAATGTTCTCATCAACTAATAGTACATTGTAACATGAACATAGCCGCAAAAGGTTTACAATACCCTGTTCGGCGGCAACAAGGCTGTGTTGTGCCATCACCAGACTGGCACGCGGATGTAAGCGACTCGAAGAGCGACATTTCTTTATCTTGTGGCTTTCATGGCTGGCAACTTATGGACGTGCTGACAGGTTGGTTCATACGCGAATACGGCCCTCTTCAGCCATTTTCGCTCCGCACTGGCAGTCTTATCCAATCAGACCTCCTTCCCCAACTCCTTTCCGCTGAGCTGTGAACGCCAAGCTGTCTTGCACAACTGTATTGCTCTAGAACCATTACTGGAAGACAGTGGAATAGCCAAAACACAGCCTCATATTAATAACGGGGTTTAATAACCCCGTCGACCCCAGCTTCTGATTCAGCCGCGCGATTCATTAAAGTCATGGAGCTGCGTCGTTCCCACGACGGTCCTGAGGTTGTACCATTTAGTCTACCACCACAACCGCCAGAGGGGTCTGTACAATACCCTCATTATGCCCAACATCCTGTACAGCATGGACAGGTTCCTTCTCAATATGGATACCCTTCCCCACCACCCCAGTACGGTTATGGCCAAGAGAAAGGGTATGCCGCCCAACCTGAGGCCAATGCGCAAAACGCTCCTAGCAGGAAGAGCCATCGAAAGTGGTGGATCGTGGGAATAATAGTTTTTATTGTGATTGCCGCCGTGGTAGGAGGAGCAGTGGGTGGCACGTTGGCAACTAAGAAGAAAAGGTATCGTGCCATCCCCTTTCTTCTTTACGTCAAAGTCAGTCAAAACAATTAACCTTACTCTAGCGATTCAGTTACTACGCCCGGGTCCTCTCCTGCGAATTCTGGTATGCCAGATGCCTCAAACCCAGCGGGCATGCCTACTGGCACCGGCATCCCGACCAGGTCCTTGACACCCACGAGAACGGGCGCGATTCCAACCGCTTCCTCCTCATCTACCAGCGTTTGCGACGGCACAATGTGCGTGCGCATGCTTTCAGCCATCAAATGGACTTCTGGAAAAGCTACAATCTTTGGTGTTGGGGAAAAAAACGGGTGCTACTTCAAAGATGGGGAAGGCACAAGCTTCAGCAACGACTGGGTCGCGCTCGGCGGAGTGTTCAAATTTCCGCCTGTCGCTGTATCATGGGGTGAAGGCCGCATTGATGTGCTTGGAATAGGTACGGATGGCGCCATGTATGAGCGCCATTATGATAACGGTGCTTGGAGTTCCCAATGGGTTTCCCTAGGCGGAATATTCACATCCCCGCCTGCAGTTGTGTCGTGGGGAGTCAACCGGCTGGACGTCTTTGGGCTGGGGCTGGATGGTTCCATGTTCCACAAAGCTTACGGTGGAGGCGAAGGTTTCAGATGGGATGCTGAGTGGCACCCTCTTTTGGGAAAGTTCAACTCTCCGCCGAGTGTCACGGCTTGGGGACCGGGCAGACTGGATATGATTGGATTGGGTACCGACAATGCGGTTTATCAGAATTACTGGCAAGGTAATTGGGGGTCTTGGTACAAACTAGGTGGCCTGTTCAAAAGCCCGCCAGTCATTACGTCGTGGGCGGTCAATCGATTGGACATCTTTGGTGTAGGCACAGATGGTGCAATGTACCAGATGACTTGGAACAACAACCGTTGGACAGACTGGATCTCACTCGGTGGCGAATGGGAATCCGAACCGGCAGTCGCAGTTTCGGATCCAAATCGTATTGAGCTATTTGCGGTCGGCGCTGGGGATGGTGCGATCTGGCACAACCGCCTAGTGGGTAGTAGCTGGGAACAATGGGAGAGTTTTGGTGGAGTGTCCAATTCAGCGCCAGTGGCTGTGTCGACGGAGAGCAAGGGAGTTCATGTGTTTGGTATTGGGGCGGAAAACGGAATGTACAGTCAGGTCCTGGAAGGTGGCAAATGGTCGGGTTGGGTTGCTTTGAATGGTGTGTTCGCGTTGGATTTATAATGAAATTGGGGCTGGCAAACGGCTTTGTAATAATACTCTTAATGCATAGGTACAGAATGACGAGAGTCTCCAGGTGAGCCTGGGACCGATGAGGCAAATATGTTAAACTTTTACGAGATAGATTTGCTACTAGCATGGTTTCTAGCAGCCAGTATAAGTCATTCTCTAAAAACATTTTTATAAAACAGAATTTTGCAGGACTACCTATCAATCCAGATGTACATATTTGATCTTCAGCCGGAGCTAATTACTCTGTATTTTCTTGCACCATAGCTGTATATTTCCAGGCACTATACTGCAATCAGGTTGTTTTGGGAGATGGAAAGCCCAATTCCACTGGGAGCCACAGTACATCACCTTTTTCATTGACATGTGTTCCTACGCTATCCCTATTATCCCTCTTTTTGCGATTTGTAAAACGATGGCTTGAATATCGAGGCTAAATCCTTGCATAGATCGTGATTGGCTCGACCTTGATGTATGCATGTAACGAAGTCTAGTTAAAACCGGTAGAGCATAATATTGAGGCCATGGCATGGTTGGAGATTTTGAGCAGGAGCACTTCCCGGCCAGGACATACCTAGCGGTTGATTAACTGATAGATGTTTTAGCTTAAGGGTCGGTCCAATTTGTCACGCTAACGCCAGTCACATCAATAGTATTGATTTTTAAGCGAAAACGAGAAATGACAGACGTCAACGAATATCTATAGCACCTAGCCTTTAAAACAGTGAGCCAGCTTACTTCCAACAAACTGTGAGAGTAAGCCCCACCTTATCCAAGTCAATATCATGATTTGCCCCGTCGATTCAACCAACTGCTTCAGTCCTATCTGAAGCACCTGTGAAGTCCGTCCCTAATATTGATCAGAACACCTGCTGGACTACATACTATTGGAGAACCACCCTGCTTTCCTTAAGTGATCCATTCTTATAATCTTCTATAGCCTGTCCGTCCATGATATCATCCATATAACATTCTCCAACCAACTCGCACCTTTCGCCACATTCTCTTAGCATAACACGCACACTACACCCAAACAAAATCCAAATCTGATCCCCGGGCCTCGAACCAGGTGGAGCCATACCGAAACGGCCGTCCGTGGTAGTCATTATGCGTTTCCGGTAATAGTACATTGTTGCGGCAGCATCTAACGTATACTTTTTTACATTCGAGCTTACGCTCGCTTTTGCAGAGGGCGGATTATAGTGTGCTGTCCATTTCTTTACCCAGTTCTGAATACTTTGACCGCGTATGAGAAATGCGCTGTTTTTATTAAACCACCCCGGAAAGTAGGAGTGTTCGTCTTCAATCCCATGAGCTACTCTCAGAGTGATTTCGTCGAATGATGTGTTGCAGAAATTTGCGGGAATGCGTTTACCATTGTACCTCCCGCAGAGTAGCGCGCGAGCCATATTATCCCTGAGGTCCCACCCATCGTAAGATCCTAGCTCGAAGAGATTGGGTTGAGCGCAGGATTGAATAAGCTCACTCTGTGAAGATTTAGTGTCATTTGCATATCCTAAGCCATCGATTGTGGTAATGAGCAAGCCACTGGTGTATAATAGAGTAAGATCTGAAGAGAATCCGACATTCGATGGGATGTCTGCCGATGCGAAATACGGTACCGGAGCATCCTCTTCTTGGTCATTGCCAGTAGAGACCAATTCTTGGTGCTGTTGTAAAAGAGTCCACTGCGATACCATGTAATACACACCGTACGCCTGACCACTCCAGTCCGGTGCCCAAGACGGGAGCTGTGGAAGGGCTCGATCAGGGCGCCCGAAACAAATGACCTCCAGGTTTCCGTATTCCTGAACCTGAGCTTTCACAAATCCAGCATACACTGTGGAAACAGTCGCCGTGTAATCAGGCCTCGGAAAAAGCACATGCGCGTCACTTGCCAATCCAAGGACCCCGAATATGCGATCTCGTGCATCGGTGGATATGACTCCTTTGCTCTTGTCTAGAATGCAAATTAATGGCAGTCGAATCTTGAGAGTGTTCAGGTAGAGCCTCATATCTCTGCCCGATTTCGCTTCTTCGTAACCCGGGTTCCCCATGATCAGTACTTTCTTCCCCGCTTCAGACTCATGCATGACATATTGATATAAGTCCTTGATTCCCGTGTATAGATTAAAATCGCGGTGGAGGCAGAGGAGCGCATTTTGTAACGTAACCCCTTCACACCAATGATCTCCACAGACTATTACCATCTTCTGGGATAAGACATATTCCTGACGAATCCAGGTTCTCTGCCAATATGGCCGGTAGAACAATCGGTCAAGTGCCACCCACGAGGCTTTATCCCGTGGTTTCGAAATTAGATCCATCACAGATTCATTTGGACGAGATAAGGCGTTTGTAGTGCCAAGCTTTTGAAGAAGGTCAATAGCAAGGCCACCTTCGTCATATCCGCGACCCAGCCAAGACACAGTGCATATCGATTTGCTGTAGATGTCGCACATCAAGGGGACTTGTTCGCCACGCTCTTTCAGGTTGTTTTGATCGATGCATATGGCATCAATCCAATAGTACCGATACTGTCTCGTGTTCGCTTGTGAAGTTGTTGAATGCAGTCCGTTCCCGGGGCGGAGGGCAAAGAGCGCTTCGTACAAATTTTGAGTGATCAAAAGCGAAGAACCCGCGATGGTGGTCTTCTTGGAAAGCCCTCCTGAGCCCCAGACGTACGATAGAGTAGCATAATCCGGGCATTCGCCATTATGCAAAGAAAACGTATGGATTGAAAGGTCGACACTATCCGATGAAGATTGTATCTCGGAGAATTCTACCAAACGGATATGAGATGATGCATGAATAGATTCATAGAGGTACTTCGGTTCTAAGTTCGGATAGTGCTCAGTTGTGACAGAGCTATCATCTTGATCTTTCTCTAGGGACAGGTGTTCGAGATGCGAGCTTATCACTCCCAGGCCGCTGTCTGATTTGGTCTGTTCCATTGGTGAGTACTCTACACAAGAGCTATCCAATAAATACTTGACATGAAATGCAACAAACACGTAGCACTGGTCTATAGATATCGCCCGTTCTCATGCACTTGTGGATTGGTCCGTAGGAAGGCGTCTTTGCGTCAAAACAGCAAAAGTACATAAAAGACCAAACAATAAGAACTGGATTGATTGCCTTCCCAGCTGACTACCCAATCTGTCACATGATGACCTTGAAACTTCAGCTCAGAGCCTGGAATCAGGTATCAGCTCCGGCCCTGATTCTCGGCTAGCCAAGACATTGGCGGCTACCTCAACCACACGTTTTGCCATCTCCGATTCTTGCAATTGGATGGCGGTCTTCGAACTCGGTTATTTGTATCACTCTTTAAGAATGCACTCAAATTGCCCGCCTGCAAGTCAAGGTCGAATAACTATGCGTTCGTCTACTGCTCGTCTTCATGGAACACCTGCATTTTCCAAAGTTGCCATAAGAATGCAACACAAGGACCTGGCATCCTCACTCTTCTTATCATGATGCTGCGGCCAATCAAATCACATCCAAGGATATAAATCCCTAGAGGGAATAGAAAGTTTTGCTAAATATTGCAAAGCCATTCGCTGTCACATTGTCGCGGCGACGATATACGCAGAGGTCACAGTATCAATACTTTTAGCAACCCAGATACATCTCGCGCATGTCCAGAGCCGGTGCCGTTTCTGAAAAGTACTCAATACTTTGACTCACCATATAGGGATATGGAGCACCATTGCCCTGACCGATGCAGTTCCTCTATAAGGTTGCACAATCTCTGGCACAACTCTTTGCTACGTTGTGCCATGCTTAAGACCACCTCTTTTGCCACCCAAAAAACAAAGCCTATGCAGCGAGAATTTATATACACATTTTCACGGCTAACAACCTCCTCATCCTCGAAGATCCTGGCTCAGAGAGTTCATTTATGCACTGGCTTAACCCACGAAAAGGTGATAGCCTACCCTACAGGTGTGATAGCAGTTCAAACATACGGATTGTTTTGGAGACGAGAATATGACGCTAGAAAAGCTGTGCGCAGGAGTATTTTAAATAGTTACACCCTGTAAAAGCACTTGCGGCCAGCCTTGCCGAAGAGAGCTTTTTCGGTCTGCCCTGCAGTGTGAGCCGAGATACAAAATACAAAGAAGAGAAGGTGTAATCATTATAGGAATAAATAGCACCAAGGGTGAAATGTATTGGAGAGATCAATCAGGGGCCGAAGTAAAGCCAATTGGAAGGGGACGATCACATATGAGACATAAAGGTAGAGAGACTGCGGTAGGAGGTGTTTTCTTACGCAAAATGCAGCAACTGAGAAAGATTCCCTATGGCAACTCGAATTTCGTGCATGGTGGCATAATTACTTTCTTTTATCTGTACCTACATTCCTAGCATGAAGAAGTACAACAGAGATGTTTGAGAATATCACAGATGTAATGTAACGCTTACACAGGGGGAAACAAAAGGGAAACGTGATCGGACACACATCTCCTATTATCCTTCCATCTCGGTATGCGAAATAAAGTAAAGGACATGCTTCAGAAGCAAAAGACGTCGAAAAAAAATCTTGACTCAAGCGAGGCTCGAACTCGCGACCTTTCGCGCACTCTTGTATGTGAGGCGAACGTGATAACCAACTACACCATCGAGCCGATCTAATTTAGGAAATTCGTAAATTAGTATAAATATAAACCAGTCAGCATCCTTTTCACACAAGGAATGTTACGGAAACAGTTGATCAAAGTGTGGCTTAGTTCTCGAGCTTGCATGTAAACTGTGGATCCAAGCGCAATCTGCTCTGCACCCTTCGCTAGCTGTTCCACAACAACGTATTCGAGGCCCTGAGATATCGTCAGCATACCAGTAAGCAAGCTTTCAATGCTTTGTGATCAAAGGGAAACTACATCAGATAGAGATCAGTAAACAGCGCCATCTACTGCGAAGTCGGGGCATTCAGTAAGCCGCCTCATTAGTCAAGCGTTGAAGAATTAAACATTGCTGACTTTCCTCTTGCCTGCCTCATATCCAGAGAAATATAAGACTCGCATTCCGGCTCTAGAGATGTGAGTACACATAACGAAGGGCGGAGAGACTGTTGGCCTCATTGTGCGTAACATCATTAACTACTTTTCATCCAAACCCTAATTTTGCGATGCCGACTCTCAAGGAACAGCTACCATGGGTATCATCCCCAGTGATTGCTAGTGCCCCCATGGCTGGGTTCGCAGGCGGTGCTCTCGCTTCAGCCGTAACGCTTGCCGGTGGCTTGGGCTTCGTCGGAGGCCTATTCGATATGGATGATCTTCGCAAGGAGCTGCAAACGGCATCAGTTGCAATCAAGTCTGATCCAGCTCTTTCATCAATGAAAACCTTACCCGCTGGCGTCGGCATCCTGCCCTTCGTGGTGAAAATCCAAGACGTTTTACCGCTCATCGAAGAGTTCAAGCCTGCTGTCGTTTGGCTCTTCGCGTCACAATCGTTGGACGACTACACCGAATGGGCATCCGCTATCCGACAGGCTTCCCCAGATACTGCGATCTGGGTGCAAGTAGGAAGTGTCGCTGCAGCTCTGCATGTCGCTAAGAATGCCAGTCCAGACGTGTTGTGTATGCAGGGCTCGGATGCAGGTGGACACGGGTTTGAAAAAGGCGCAGGCATCATCTCCTTGCTACCTGAAGCTTCCGATGAGCTTGCAAAAGCAGGATTTGCTCATATCCCACTTGTTGCTTGTGGTGGCATCGTCGATGGTCGAGGTGTTGTTGCTGCCCTTTCACTTGGCGCTCAAGGCGTAGTCATAGGAACACGCTTCCTAGCCTCCAAAGAAATCATCATTCACCCCAATTACCAAGCTGCAGTTTTGGAAGCAAAGGATGGAGGACAAGTGACGACGCGTTCGAATCTGTTTGACCAGTTGCAGGGCCCCAACATCTGGCCGGAGTTGTACGACGGCCGCAGCTTGGCCATACAAAGCCACAAGGATTATGTGAATGGGATTAGCGTCGAAGAGATTCAAAAACTCCATAATGAGGCAGTTAGAGAAGAGGATAAAGGTTTCAAGATGGGACTGCAAGGACGAGCAGCGATCTGGGCGGGTACAGGCGTGGGGATGGTGAAGGAAGTGGAAAACGCGAAAGACATAGTGGAGAACGTAAGGAAGGAGGCAAAGCAGATTTTAGGGAATGTAGCTAGATTTTGAAGCTGGGTCAGGATGATGTAGGTGAAAACTAATGTGCAGTTGGCCTAGTAGCGCAGGGAGCCATTCTTGAAGCGGGGACATCAGGTAACACTTCGCTTTGCTGCTTGAACAAACTAGCAAATAGCTGTCTTCAGCACTGTATTGGAAGGTGTCGTGTGTGCCGTTTTCTTGTGCTTTTGCGATGGCTGCATCTGTGTGTAAGTGGTTCCAGAAGATAGATCACCATTGCATAGAGAATATGTGTATCTTGATTTTACAAAGCCATAGCGTTTGTATGCATAGAGCTGAGAAGAAGCAGAATTAGCTTCCAAAGCTGGGTTGTCAGAATCTGGCAATCTAAACAAGCTAGTTCAGGTTCCTCTTCATCATATGAAGGATTGAGTAGGATCTGCAGTTGAAAGAAATCGTATTTTGTTTGTGACTTGATATCAACTCTAATGATCAGTTATAGTAGTGCTGATATCTGTCTAAATCATCCAGCATTTCTAATTAAGTGACTTTACGCAAGGATGGGATTAGGTGGCAACAGGTAGCCCAGAGACTCTCTTCTTCTGCTTCTTCTTGTCAACGGTCTTTCTTTTCTGTTTATCATCTGCGGTTCCCATCAGCAAAGTCTCTCCATCTTTCCCACTCCCAGTCCCCGCACCATAGCTCTCAACATCCGTTAAGGCACTGATCGCCTTGCCCACCCCAAGTCTGATCCCCTTCTCACCGAATTTCCCTGTCAATGAATTCACGCTTGTATGGCTATCAAAGCTCGCCCGCCTAGGACTCTTGTTCACGCGGCTGGGCGTAGACGGTTGTGATTTCTCGGTGCCAGCGACTTCGTCGGAGGACCACCAGCCTTCTGGTCTTGAGGTAGAAGTCTGGATGGTGATTTGTGATGCGTCTAGTGAGGCGGCTGGGGAGTCGACTGGATTTGTTGAAACCCTGAAGGTAGGTGGTGGAGACATCACCTTACTCCGGGCGGGCGAAGGTTTGCCTTCCGTACGGGACTTGTAGCTGGCTAAATGTGGGATCTTCGAGGCCGATACAGGACTGGATTGTTGCACTGGGCGCTCGAAATCTGCTGCACCATCAATGGATAGTGGCCTACGTGTGTTTTGCGAGAACTTTCTGGATCGTAATGCTACTGGACTTGATGCGCTTTCATCGCCCGCATCATCGCCCTCTGGCCCAGGAAGTGCACCAGACCCGGGCAGAAGACCTCGGTATCGGCCTGGTGACCGCCAACGCTTCTCCTTCTGGCCTTCCAAAGCCCCATTCTCGGTACCAGCGAATTCGTCCAAAGCTTCGAATACATGTGGGAAAACAAGTTTGTCAACTGATTGTGCCCAGAGAAAGTCTAAGTGCTCATAATGAGGTATTTCCTTGGCAACTGTATGGCGAGGTAACTCCCTCAACATCACTTTGATGTCGACAAGGCTGTCCGAGCCGCCGTAAACGAGCACAATAGGTGTTTTGATATTCTTTGTCGGAAATTTAGCGACCTTGTAGTACTTTGATCGATTCGAAAGAGGACTGGGTGCTTCATCATCGTACATTTGGAATACGCCATTGCGGATGATTTGGAACCAATGAACAACACTCTTCGTAGACGTGTACGAGTAGAGATGTGGGTATGCTGCAAGTTTTTGATGCGGTGAAATGTTGACAGCGGTCCAGCCAAAAAGGAAGCGAAGCGAAGTATCGATCAGGCGAACGAATATCGGAGGATATAGAATTGACTGCCACATGGTCGCTGAAGCAAGGATAGCTTTGCGGCCGAAGGCCAAGTACAACACATCGGGAGACGCTTTGACGAATGAATCAACGATAGCAGAAGCGATGCCCTTTGGCGACATAGCCGGAGCCAGTGCGATGAACACATCCACCTTCTCATTCAACGTAGGATGAATCGACAAGGTCGCGAAAGCCTGCGCCGTTCCCTGTGAAAATCCAATATACGACAAACTGGGCTGATGTGTAGTCTCCAGGATATAAGCAATCGAGTCTGGAATATCATGGAAAGCGAATTGATCCATGCTGAAGTTCCAAAAGCTGCTTGCCGTGGGTGTAGTATGTACGCTCTTTTTCGAATACTTGTTGCCGCGGTTATTACCGAGCCAAACGTCGTATCCCCTCTCCACGAGTTCGAATGGCAAACAGCGTTCCCGCTCTGTGAGGCACACCCAGACGTCGCTATTCATCATCAGGCCATGGTGCAAATACACAACTTTCTTCTTAATGCCCTTGCCCTTATCTCCTGCATTCACTCGTACGTCTTCTTCTCCCTGTCGCCAGCCCAGTCTATGCAACCCTAGTAGATACCCATCGCCTGTCTGCACGATATGCTCCTCGCAATAGTATCCATACAGCTCGCACAGCTCTGTGAAGTCAGAGGCATTGGCGATAGAGCTCCATACTCCTTTCTTCTTCTGGCGCGAGCGCTTCGACGAGGGAGAGGATAGGTGGTTGAACAAACGACGCGTCAGGCGATAGCAGAAATTGATGATGGGCGTGGGCAGGGCGAGAGTTATGACGGCGATGAAGGACTCGAGTATGATCAGAATAATGGAGAGGACGAGGGCGAAGTATTCGCGGAGATGGAGACGCGAAAGGAAAGGAATATGGAGCGCCATTTTGCGTGTATCGTGTGTTGTATGCCGTAGCTCCTTGGACAATGTCTAGGACGAGGCGTGTTGGTGTATACGCAGCCGAGAGAAGGGTGATCAAGGCGGGGTTAAGTGAGGCTATAGGTCAATCATCCCTCCAATGACCATAATTTTGGCTGCAGTAGCGAAATTCGAGAAGCGATAGCGAGGTCATGATGTCGCTCACCGTTTGGAGAGAAATGACGTTACCGGAAACGGTCCCTTGACATGTGATTGCGTTCTCCTAGCGTCGGCGTTCAGCGCGTCAGGACCGCCGACATACTTTTGCGACGCCATCACTCCACATCGCCCATGCAGGAAACCTCAACTGCATATTCAAGATGCCTCAATCATGTAAAGACATACGTACGTCCTAAACACGTGGAATGAATTTCCGGGACCTAATTGAACGTAGGGGCCGCCTTGGCTTTCTGCCTCCAAAATAGCGACTGTATAATGGTCGAACGCAACTCGCCCGGTGACTGCTTACGACCGCCCCTCAAATACACACTGCCCACACAATGCCAGCAGCTGCAGAAAGGCTACGCCGAGTGCAAGAAAGGCATGATCGATATGCGAAAACGGTTCCGCGGCAATCGCCCAATCGCCGTACAAGGACAAATGGAGACGGGCGCCTTTGGCCAAGGACGGGCAGAGGCAGATGAGAAAGCAGGCACAATTGAAGAGAAAGGCTACATGTTGTATGCTGGCAGACCGTACAAAGATGTCAAAGAGACAAAGGGAGATGAAGATCCAGACAACAAGGGTCTGGAGCGATGAGCTGTGTTGCGCATGATGCGGGGATTGCTGTGGGTCGTGGCAGACGACCAAATTAGACATGAGACATGACAAGCAGCAATGTAACATGTGTGTACAGAAAGAGGGTGTAAGAAGTTTAGTAGCATGGCTCGGCGTTCGATCATTGGGCATTCTAGGGCAGGATGACGTCTACTCCTTGTATAGTATCGGTACGGCATGTCACATATTCAAGCAGAATAGGGCAGACCTTCGCCTGAAAGAAAACATTCAACACGGCTGGTTATGCGGTAAATTAACCAACTTGCTCAGATTTTCTACACTCCACACCAGTAGATGAATATCCTGGATCTTTGTTCATGATTCCTCGAACACGGATACTTATGGCGTCCAACCCAGGCCCTAGTCTCTCCTCAATTCACTATCAATCCACTACCACGGAGCACAGCGATAAGTGGCTCTGCCTTTATCCATGAAACAAGATTTGCTGCAGCAGTCATTCGGAGTGCGAATGCAGTCGGCTATGAAGCGTCAGTCAAACTCCCCATCAACTGCAGAGCCTATGATTGAACATACCGCCATTCGGAAGACACCTCTTCTCGACCATAACGAGCGCAGGTTGGGCCTCGGATTGGGTTTCAGCGACCGGTGCGGCGATAGCGGCGGCAATCAGAGTGGTGAGGATGATGGTAAACTTCATGATTTCGAAGAACAACTGATAGTGGTTTGATAGAGATTTTCAAGTCTATTCTTTCTAATGGATATGTTTTTAGTGTTGATGGTACTGATGGTGATACAAATGGTGTGCTTGAGACGAGTATTTATACACATTCTCTCACTGCGATGACTCTCCGCTTAACTGAACAAACTCCTGTCGCCACTATAGCCGTCCCAGTGCCGCATTGCAGATACGGAGAGCCCGTTGCCTATTTCCTCTTTCCATGGTTGATTGTACATAAGCGTACTCTGCTTGCGACATCAATCACGCACAATATCTCACTGCTCCACTCCCTTGCTCCCTACCAACGCCAAACGTAACCATCCGAAGACACATTGATGCATGCCGGTCCAGCCGGTAGGAATCCGTAAAGTATCGTGAGATAATTTGGTGTAGGAAGGATGTTGGCGCTGGGTAAGCAAGATATTAACAGGCGGGGTTTCGGACTATTCCGACTCGGGTCCCCCCCACAGACGTACATGTCACCTTACGCACAGCGGGCTCGGCTGAGCGCATATCAGGTGATTGGTGAGTCCGAAACAAGATGCCGATATTGTAGTGTCTCATTGCGGGTAATATCTGGGATGTGCATCCTTCCGTCGCATCCTCGCCGATAGTCCGGTGAACCGCACTCATCTAGGAAGCGTCTACGCGCCATGTGCTTCCCAGGGCTTCGAGGATGCAATATCTGAAAAACATGTTGAAGTGCGTCAACTATGTCATGTGATGTCAGGGGCTCAATATGGCCCGTCGACCTAGCAAAGGTTTGTTGCGGCTATCGTCGCTTCTCTGCATTCTTCAGTTTTGAGGTATCGATTAGATGATAAACACGTACGGACGATCGAAACATTCATCCCAGCCCGGTTCCCCTTTTTTCCAGTATCTCCTTAATACTGCTCGCGCTTTGAGCGGACTGCTTGTTCCTAGCAGGCGACTGAGATCAGCCAGCGTTGCTTCGATCCAATTCCTTGTACCTTCGCTGCGGTACATAGACTCTACTCCTGCTACCACAAGAGGCCATACAATAAACTTCGTGACTCTAGGTGAACTCAATGCTACTCTCAGGCTCTCTAGGAGGCGGTCGCCATGGACTGCTCGCATTGCATTCATCTCAAGCGTATGCGGGAGCAAAGTGAGTGACTGCAAGGACATTGTGCAGTAAATTGCTGCTGCGGATTGATACATCGTTCCCACAAGCATCCACTCATCGTAGAACATTCCAGGTTGCGCCCAGTCTTCTGTATTGAACGATTCGATGCGAGCGAGCAGATCGTGAGCCTCCAACGCATGGTCCGGATCCATCTCGCACAGCAGCAATCCTGTCGATGCTTTGTGTCGTAATCGGTTCGTCCGCAGCATGTCGAAGAAGAGCTCAGGTGGACATAAAGTATAGGGGAACATGAGGCTGTACATCTCGGTTATGTCATCAATGGTGTTATCAGAATCTTTGCTGATTTCAATCTGATCCCACGATGGGCTGCATGTGTTCGCTAATGAAACGATGCTATCAACCCGATTAGCTCAGCCTAACTCAGGATTGTAGGGTAATTGGAAGCTCACAGGATGTAGACAATCAACGAAGGGGCCAAGTATGGTGCCTCCAGTCTCAAGGTCTTAAGACCACCACGCATATCGAGCACTCGCTGCATACCACTGGCATGGGCTCGCCAATCCGCGAACGCTGGGTTCTGGAGCTATCAATTAGAGTCAGCATACAATTTCTCGTTTGAGGCTAGAAAAATTGGAGCTGCTTCACTTACCTCCATGCTCATGAACATCACGATACTTGCAATTGTAAGGTCACTGCATCTCGTTTTGTCTTTACCCACATAGTGGCTTAAAGAACGAATAGCAGCACCGCGATGGTAATAGACCTTCGATCGATTCCTGACCACGAGTGCCCGTTGCGCACCATCCGGAAGCCTATGGATGAAATGGTTGAGTGCCAAGCAAACCAAGGTATGATGCACGGTAGGCGGAAGTAGATGCAACACATGCAAAGGGAAAATCACCACCGCAGGGTTAGGCGCTAGTTCTCCTGATGCGATTACCTCTGGGTGGATGCGCAGGTTATCTAACTCAATCAATACTCGCTCGATTAGTGGATGGAGAGCCAGAGGAACTCACAGTAATTTACCGCCTGCACAACCTCAGATGTCTCATTGAAGAGGTAGTCATACGCTGGTAGATCTTGTCCATGAATGAGCCAAAGAAGGCGTTCTAGTCTTTTGAGTGGCTCTCTCCCCGATCGCAACATCTTGGCGGCCTCCTCATACATTCCCTTGAAGACCACCTCTTCAATTTTCGCTGTCCCTCCGATCCGGAGTATCCGATCGGCCTCTTTTGCTTCCTCGACATGCTTCAACACCAGGTCTTGAAGTACTTTCTCATGTTGAATTTCTGCCAAGGGCTCCCAGTGCGCTTCGTTGTCTGCTGGCCAAGCCGTGAAGACTTCTTGAAAGTCGATCGACTCAAGAGAAAGTTCCGTACTGGTCAATGTTGCCGACAATGCTAAAGAAGCATCTGCGTCCGCACAGACTGGTTCCTTTTGGGCCGCCGGGGCAACATAGATCTTGGGTGAAGTATCCTTCTTCCTCCGCCTGGAAGTCACCTTTCCCGTCTCGACCCACTGCAGCGGCTTTTGCTCATCATACCCGGGACATTCCTTGCCAGCCTTTTGGCACTTTTTACAGTGGGGTAGCGTATGGTCGCACACCAGCCGCCGTTTAAGGCACTCCCAACATTGGCGTGTTGCTTTCTTTTCTCCCTTTTCGGATGTCTTCATCCTTTTCCCGGAAGGCTTAATTAGGTTCAACCGCGGGGTGTTTCTGGATAGTAGAACGGTCGATACCGGGCTGGAAACTATGCAGCAGAAACGAACGCTTGTGCATCTTTATTGCCGTGGAGGGTTGTATGACCTTGGTGCCTGTGATTGCAAATGGCTGTGAAGCTTCACCGACTAACTGGCTGTGCTTAGCTTGTCGTAAAGTCTTGGCCTTCTTTGTTTCCGAATTCGTAATAGTATTGGTGAGATCGGGTAAATGACGTGGGCCTTGAACTCGCCTTCATCGGCGGTACCGAACAAGAATATCCTTCTATTTTGATGTTCTTCCCCCGGAGCGCGGATGACTACTGGTTGAGCTCGTGCGCATCAACTTGTGCGACAGCTGGTCGTTGAATCATACGTCCGACTTCACTTCTGAAATTTTACTCGATTGCCTGGATATACGGTATCAAATATCAATGAGGGCGCTTAGTGGGGATAATCTTGAATAGCATCTTCGACTAGGCAGCTTTAAGCACGCTGCGGGGTGAAGCGACGCATTCCCTAAGGAAAATGCAGTAAGCCGTGTTGGACTGTAGTTGGGGCTGTGAGTGGTTAAGCCAAGACAATGATGTCACCGCTGACTCTCATACTCTGTTGCCACCACTCTTTGCAGTTCTGTCTAGTGGCTTTCATAATTGAAAGATGCATATGATGGGGCAATTACCAATTTGCAAATAAAGCAAATTGCTTTTCGGGAGTCCAGGATACTTCGGGCCGATTGGGCAAGTGAGGATTTCTGGGAACAGATTGCACGCGCCACTGTTGCCTCTTAGGTGTACAAGCACCAACGACAAGTGTGGCCGAGTAATACAATCAAATTTGTTTCCAACCCATTGCTGGTGCTTTTAGAGGCTCACATTAACCTACATAGCCTTGCCAATCAAGTCTCAACACCCACAGGGGAAGAGGCTTGGACATTGCGTTCCTTGGCCAGACAATAGCTCATTTAGGGCCTAGCGTAAGGTCTATGTCTCCCTATCACCGCTTTGAGAAACAACATGATCGATTAAAGATTGCCGAAATACATACAACTTATAAAGATGGAGGTTGTCTCACAACTTTGCCATCAGCAGCAACGGTAACAACTTACTACCTCCCTTGCAATGACGAACGGTGAACCAGTCCCCGGAAGCGTTTACTTCTACGCGCCCATCAAATGGGCTCCTCCCATGTTTACTGCAGGGTTTCTTATTGCAACTATCGCCCATACTTGGCAATGTATTCACTACAAGGCCTGGAAAGTTACTGGACTCCATCCATTCTGCGCCTTGCTCTTCACAGTTGGTTTTGCAATTCGCTCTTACGACGCATTCAATTATGACAATATCAACACATACATTGCTAGTACAATCTTCATTTACTGCGCACCGTATGTGTTCCTCGCTCTAGGCGCAAACGCAAATGCTTACTTCTCACAGTCCAGTCCTAGAGTTGGCGAACTACCATGTCCTTGGACGTATCCTATACTACGTCCCATATTTCTCGCCTCTTCACCCAGGCCGTACTCTGACCACCTTCGGTACCATATCCGTCATCGTTGAAGTCATGAATGCGCTTGGCGTCTCGTATCTCGCCAACCCTAAGGTCGACGAGAAGTACGTGAATCTTGGGCATGGCTTGATGAAAGCATCGCTTATTATCCAAGTTGGAGTCATCACAGTTTTCTGCCTCATCGCAGGCCTATTCCACCGGAGATGTATCAAGAGTGGCATAACATCTCGAAAGGTTCAAGGCCCGCTATTGACTATGTATATCAGTATGGCTCTGATTCTTGTCCGCACCGTCTATCGCATCATTGAGCACTTCGGTGTCAGTCGGGCCCCTCTTAATCCAGGCCCTGACTGGAACCCAAAGTCGCTATCGCCTATTGTTAGATATGAATGGTTCTTTTGGGTCTTCGAAGCGAGTCTCATGCTCATCAACACGGTACTTTGGAACTTCCGTCATCCCCGCCGCTACCTACCAGAGGACTATCACGTCTACCTGGCGCAGGATGGCCGAACAGAACTGAGAGGTCCTGGATGGAAGGATGAAATGCCGTGGTTTATGACCTTCATCGATCCTTGCGGACTCACAGCAGCTCTGACCAGAGGAAGCAGGAAGAAGGAAACGCCTTTCTGGGAGACGAACGGTTTTGAGAACATACCACTCGTCAAAAACGGAAACCGCGAGACTAATGACGTGGTTTGAATTGATTTTTCTCGTATGGTTCTTTCGACTGTTATTGCTTTTGCGTATCTCCACATCTTATACTCTTGGGACACTAGCAAGGCGTTGAGCGGCGTATAAGACTATTTTCTCTATTTGGGGCCTTACTGAGAATACCCTCTCATATCAAACTTTACATAGTAGAGATCCACTTTCTTGGCTGATTTACACAGAAACTTCTCCTCGTGAGCCGTAATATTTAGATACTCCTTGTGGTGCTCTAAACTCTTCCATCCAGCAACAATGACTCCAACTTTGCCCTAGCAGTGCTCGAAATCGATATCTTCATGGGACATACCAGCAGCATAGCCAAGCAATCCCAAAGGTCGTGCTTTTTTTAGTAGCCGATGAATGTTCAAGAAGTCTGTCATCGCTGTTGCGGGCGCCAGGCCGTCGAAATGGAATCGTGCGATGCGTGTAATAGGTGCAGTGAAGGCCAATATCGACTCTTCATAGGGTTCAAAGTTGACATGGTACATAGCACCCCCACCTTCAAAAAATGGCGCGAATGATTCTTTCGTGGGATCATGTTCTGGCCTCGCCCTCCATTCGTGGTGCGCTTCGACGTTATCCCAGCCTGTGTCAACTATGAGCAAGGTAAAGGTAGTCTAATCCGTATATACATACTGATCACTGCTTCTAGGATATTTTTATTGTCGATTTGAGTTCCAAGATGGTATTCTTGGAACCCTGGCTGCATGCTCACGACATCAAAACACTTCTTGCCAGCAATGTAGAATGCATTCGCTGGGTTGGTTAGCGAGCCTCCAGGAGCAATGGGGTATGTCGCTATCTCAGTAGTTGCTTTCATAACTGGGAGTATCGCTGACAATAGAGTTGGTCTGGTGAGAGCTGGATGCCAGGTTTATGTAAGTTATGGTGAGTTTGAATCATAATAACTCGAAAAGCATCGTCGAACGTAAACTATCACCCTTCTCCCGCTACGAAACATCCAACCAATCTAATGTGACTGAGGAAATCCAAGCGAAGACCATTAATCATTACCTATCGCTTGGAACTTTTTCTCATAGTTTAGTGCCTCTGGCGACGAGGCGCAAGCTGAGAAACCATCGAGCTGAAACGGCCGCAGTCCGTGCACCGAGATCAGCGAACCCCTCTCCCAAAGCACTTCACTGCAGACTCCTATCCTCCTTCATACACTCTATGTCATTCCTAAATCACGTGCTATATCAAATTGTGCTACAAGATTGGCATAGATCCTACAGCTGCTGATCTGCAGTTGACGAATTTTCCTGCTCACTCAGCACAACGTTTCAGCCGCAAAAATGACCGCAAACCTGGACACTCGCCGAATTCGAGGTTCGACACCTGCTCAGCTACGGGATTACTACAAAAATCTTGAGAAAAAGTCGATAAACGATTCGGTCACAGCGGAACTTCTCGAAGCTATTGAACGAGGGCTGATTCCACCGTCTGTATTTGCGCCATGGCTGGGCATTTCCAAGTCCCCTGCGATTACCGAGGCTCACCTCGTAACGCCCGGCCCCTCGTAACGCCCGCTCCGAACATCAAACCCATCAACAAACTTGAGGCTATTGAGCCTCATACTATAGCTATTATCGCGATTTTTTCTGGTGGATCGATTCATAAGGCTAATAGCTATCTAGAGCTACTGGTACTTGATAGGAGCTTTGATTTCGCGGCCGCCACGTGACAAAACAGGCGGTAGGCCTGATTCTGCACCTGCGGCCTTCTCAACACTGCGAGGCCTCACAACCTGCCTTTTTCTAGTAACAGCCTTTGCAGCAGTTTTAAGGCTGCTCTTTTTTCCTTTTTGGGACAATTTGAGAGCTTGTTTGAGTCGTTTTGCAGCCTTGCGAGCAGCCCGCCTGGCGGCCTGATCAGCAGCTCGATCTGCCTTTTCCCTCTGCCTCAGTAACCTAGCCTCAGCCCTAGCTACTCGCCTTGCTTGAACCATCTCAGCCTTGGCCTGCTTTTGCTCCTTACGATGCTTAGCTGCTTCAAGCTTTTGACGTTGCTGCTCCTCCTCCTTGCGAGCTCTAGCCTCCTGTCGGTCACGTGCCTCCTTCACTTTCTTGGGTGACCAGAATACAGCACCACCATGATAGTCCTCATCTGGCTGCAATGGGAGGACCTTGCTCTGCTTCCTGCGCTTCCTCTCATGGATAAGAGCGCCTCTTATAGCTGTTACTTCATGCTTAAGGATAGCCTTTTTAGTGCAGATGTGGTGAAAGATCCTGCTGAGCTTTCTAGCCCCTTTATCCTCGCGATGCGTGACAACGTGGCGTACTAGCGCCTCTAGCTCCCTCCAATTCTCAGCACTCAGCTCTGAGGACTCACTATCGCTTATATTCCCCTGCATAGCTAGCCTGGTGTTGAACTTTTTAAGGATAACCTCAGGATTAAAGGGCGATAGGCCAGTTGCTTTAAAGGCCTTAAGGATGGTCTCCTTTTTAAATGAAGCTGCCCAGGCTGCTTTGAAGAAAGGATAGAAGTCTCTTTTGCTGATAGAGACTAGCCCCTGGCTTCTCTCTATGAACTGTGAGATCTCCTCTAAGTACGCGAGTGAGAGAGGCTTAAACATACTTACGTTAAGTAGCTGTAAGCTATGGGTTGAGTGAGGAGGATAGATAGCTAGGAGGATCTTGTTTTAGTCGCAATAGTTAATAAAATCCATAGAAACATGAGATCCATGGCCATTAAGGATGAGTAATCAATAGGAGGATCGAGCTTTTGCCTTGGTGTTGCGATCAAACACCTATTTCAGCCATGCTAGGCCTATATCGTTGTTTGTCTATCCTGAGGGAGATGAGGTAAAGCGAGCTTGATCATCCTCAGGATCAAACTCTTGCAGCCAGCTGTCCTGGATTGAGCATGAGGCTGACTGAAATATCAGGGCAGGCTCCAGAGATGATCCATCCGCGCAGATGCAGGCTATCAAGGTAATCCACTCTCTGTTACCACCCTGGATGAAGGATCTATAGTTCCCCCGCTCATATAAGGTCCTGCTGAATATCCTCTTTAACCTGCCTATTACTCCTAATAGGAACCCCTTTTCATCCATATTATATATATGCTGAGCTTCTATCTTATATTACTTGATCTTATCATCTAAAAGCTTAAAATAGAGGCTATACTTATTAAAGGAATCAGCCTTGTGGCGGCTGTTATCCATACCAACTGCATATTGAGAGATGAGATGGATACTGTGCCGCTTGACAAAGCGATTAACCCAGTTCTTTCCAATCTCTTTTTTAGCTATTTGAGACGCAAAGTTTCGAATCATAGCCCTGCTAGGTAGCAGGCCTCGCTTAGTGAGCTGGATGATGTACTGGATGAGCTCCTTTTCTTGGTGTGGATGGAGATTTTGTTGATTTTGAGCTTTGACTTCTCGCGAGGTTGAAATGAGCTGGTGCCGCCTTGCGATCGTTCTACGGTCAACGCCATAGGTATTCGCCAATTTTGTGTAATTAATATCTTCTCCAGACTCTAAGGAGTTGATAGCTGTAAGCGCATCTATAACTGGGTCCATATTGGTTGAGATACGTGGTGTTGAAAAAACCGTGCAATTGTTGAGGAGCGGGCGTTACGAGGGGCCGGGCGTTACGAGGTGAGCCTCGGTATCCGAAAGGCTTTGACACAGAAAAAATCAATCGCGGTTAGAGAAATAGGAATCAAGCAACTTGGAAGCTCTTTATGTTCTTTGAGATGGAAAGAAACCTGGGACGGCGTTGGCGGCACCGCTGGCGTTCTGGAAATCTTCAGTGATTTCTCAGTGCTTGAGGTAAAGAAAGCCTGCAAGGTCATTGGCCGTTGTGTAAAAGGGAAAGAGGTTCAAGAGAAGCGAGAAACTATTACAGCACTGTTCAAGGGACTACAGCTGAGTGATTTTCCTGAAGCGTTCGTGAAGACAGAGGATCAGAGACCATTGGCAAAGCATTACCGGCTTCTCCTCCCTGCATGCTTGGAAGAGCTCATTGAACAGCGTTCACTGTGTGGACTACAAGAACCATATCAAGATGCGATGGCACGAGACTTGTTACGGTATCATCCAACGAGCCTGAGGGCAGAGCAACTTCAATGTCTTGGCCGTCGCCAGTCTAAAGGTCTCAATTATGATGTGTTGAAGGGTCTTATTAGACATTGTCCTCCAACTCCCATGGCTGATTCTAGGTTTTCAGCATCAATGGACTTCGCTCTGGCTGTTTTACACAAACTAACCGAACCGGACGCATTGGAGCTTGACGGTGACTTCTTTTGTAAACATCTAGTTGGGCCTCTTTTAAAGCGTGCTATTCGAAAGCGGGCAGACTGGTCTAAAATTCAAGAAATTTTAGATCTGATGATGCAATACTTAGAAGCACATCCGACCACCGGAAAAATACTGTCAACTCGCGTCAATGACATACGGCACCTTATTGCACAGTGCTGGTCGCGAAAGCCTGATCTATTCGAGAAATATCTTAGAAGATTATTCTCTCACCAGGACTTTGGTACCTCCTCAATGAACAAGATCAGCAACTGGGATCATTTCTTGGGTCGTATTCCAGCATCAAAGTGTTATCAGCTGCTACGACTTGCCTTTTGGGAATCAGCGGGCTTGGACCTTGAGGTAGATATTGATCTTAAAAAAGTCAAGGGTGCCCTTACACACGAGCTGCTCAATAACCTAGGCAGTGAAAACGCGTTGTATTTGTTCAGCCGCCTGCGAGCGGCAAGAGGGGACGAAGGTCTTGTAATTTTCGGCAACTCGGACTCCATTCTTAGCATTGCATCATCCCACCAAGGATCTGATGGAGATTGTGATCTGTACCATATTATGCTACAATGTCAAAATGGCAATCAAAAAGAAGCCGAGAAACTCGCAACAGCATACATGGAAACCCGCAAGAACAAAGCTGCATCTGCATCACAGCCGGAATACCGTGGTTTTTATGGAAAGTCTGTTTTGTTTGCCGCGACAGCAAGCGGGTCACTAAGCCTACTGCAAAAGACCTTCCAGTGGACCAAGCGCTTTATCCGCGACCCTCTGACTTTGACGAACATATATACCCGGTGGTACCCGAAGGAGGTGATAAGTTTATTGTCTGGTGTACCCGAACCCCTTGAGAGCTCTCTTTCCTTACCAGCCTTACGTCAGCGTGTGGAGACGGCCAATTCAATCCTTGTGGATATTTTTGAAACAGCATGTGAAGTTTTACGGGAACCTTCTTTCTCTCCGAATAACTGGGAAGGTACTCTCAATCTATTCTACCTCACTGTTCAACAGCGGATCGATGTTACAACCAAGCTCAAGAAAGTTCTGAACGCATCCGATGAAGAACTATATAAGAGTCTCTGGGAACCTACCATCCCAATGCTAATGTCTATTGAAGAAAAGGCCAACCAGGAGGGTTATGAAAAGCTGGGAGCAAAAGGTCTTAGAGGGATATTAGGCTGTGTAGGACAATCCATGATCGACTCCGAGCCTGAAGATATCTCTACCTTGGCCTTCTTCGACAATTTAGCCAAAGCAAGGAATAGTTTATGGAGTACGTTGCGACCTAAGCGTTTTCCAGCCACAGCAGCGCTCCCTGCAATCTTCCCACGTGGGTTGGCGATCCAGCATCTCACCACACCATGGGTACTCGGTGTACAAGATCTGAAGAGCTCTGCCCCATATCTAGCATCTCGTATCGAAGCCACATTATTCCCGTCTCCAGATATAGCTCTTCAAGCTGTTCCTACTGACGAGGAGTCCCAAAAAGCCATTGGGCTGTCAGTAGACAGCTACCAGTTTGCTTTACGATTGTTCATACCTAAGTCGTGTGACCAAACTGAAGTTGAATCACGCATTATAAAGGCATGGGAATATGCTATAGGACCGCTAAGTCAAGGCAGAATGAGTATAGAAGAGGCCGTCCGTTTTTGGCGAAATCGAAAGCCAACGCATCTTGATAGGTGGCCACCAAAGAGATACATTTCTTTAGAGTACGAGGAATGGCCTTTGATTCCTGAGTTCGACGATCCAATGGGCCTATTAGAATGGAATCCATTTGCCACTAGACCGCCAAAAGTGCCTGCTCGGGAACTAGAGATGTCGACATATATCGACCTCTGTCTAGCCGTACCCGAGCAAACTTACTGGAATGCTACATACCCACAAAAGCTTTCTGTACCGAAACCCATAATTCCAGCTCAGGAATCTGATACTAACATGATATGGGACTCCTCTCGCAAGTTTGGCGAGGCTGGAGTCCTGGCCGCGTTACTTTATCTTGACACGAAATTCAGGTCCACCAGCAAACGTCTTATGGAGTCGGCATTTCCCAGTTCTGGTCATCTAGATGCTACAGGTGATCATCGTTACCCAAGCCTTTACCTTGATGAAGAATTCCTCACAAGCGAAGCCTTGGATCCTCTCACAGCGGTGGAAAATATTCGCGGTCGTCTCAATGACATCCCTCCAATTTTGATATGGCAGGTTGCATCAAATGTCATTAGCGCACTTGACGCTTCAGATCCGAAAACAAGCACGTATGCGACTCTTCAGGCAGTTACATTTCTTCTGATTATGCGCCTTGGAGAGAGCGACAGGCCTTTTCTTGCAGCAGAAATCGCCATCAGAGTCATTCTTGAGAAGACAGAGGCCAGCTCGTGGCATCGACAACTACTCAAATCTACCTTCCTGCGCAGGCTTTCGGCAAGCGAGGCTCGTGATGTTATCGGAATGTTTGCGTATCAGATTCTCCACAAACTGCAGCCACAGGAAGAAACATTTGAAGCGACTCCGGGTGAGGATGGTGAATCTCGATCAAGTCCCTCAAGTTCGAGATTAGCCGGGGGTGATGAGAATTCTCCAGACAAACCGTTTGTCAAAGTCACCACGATCAAGTTACTTGCACAGCTGCTTGATGGCGCAGACTTCATCGGCGAAGATTATGCTTTCTCTATTTTGTCGAGCCTTTCTCGTAAAGCGTTACACGTTGACGTACGACTGAACATCGTTAAGAGTCTTCTAAGCAAGCTACAACATTGTTCGCCCGAGCGCTCGGAAGATGTGCTTGCCATTCTGGAGTCTATCATACCCTTGGCTGGAGGCTTAAATGAGCGCAATCTAGTTACCGAAAAGGACTGGGAACATCATGATGAGGCTCGCACAGTTCCTGATATACAAGAGAGCTTGGAGAATGACATAGGATCCTCGTCGCCCGTACTTGCTACCCTGATCATGCATTATAGGCATGCTCCAAGTGACGAAAAGACTTTAAAGCCATATATAGAGCGAATTATCCTCCCGATTGTGAACAGACTGCAACAACAAACGACTAGATGGGTAGCATTGTTTCTACGCAAACATGGGTTTGACGAGGCGGCACAGGAGGGGCTTCAAATCCCTCAACTCCCACGAAATGCCGAAGTCTCCCAGTTGATCTTGTCCGCAGATACCGAAAGAGTCCGGTATCTACCTAGGACTTTGTTGGAACAGTATGTGGAATACACCACTTTCAACATTGCATCTCCAGCGCCTCTTCGAGCTCTAAACAAGAACTTGCGTGGGGATCCTTTATTGAAATCCCAAAGCGAAGTACGGACATGGCTGCATTTCTATGGAAGAGGCATCGATATTTTGAATGATGTCGCAACGTTCAACTTGCTCTCACTGCTCGAAATCGACACCAAAGCTTCTGAAAATGCCGGCATCACACCCAAGATAGTCCAAGAACAGTTCCTTAAACTCTTTACCGCAGTACTATGGAATGACACCCTGTCCTATACCAATTTAACAGACCATCTAGTGCAGGATATCTTGAGTGGTAATCACTTGACCAAATCATGGTGGCAGCCCCACGGTGCGGCTGTCGTAGACGCAATGATCACTTACGTCAACACCATCCGAACGCCTGAATGGAAGCGCGATCCGAATCGCAAACCGGCCATTTTGCCCGATACCTTTGCATGGCGACTCATGCTTCTTAAATGTCCGTTGCCGAACCTCGATGACAAAGACTCTGACCGCGAAAAGAAATGTCGGGCGTTCGCAGCTGAGTTATCAACTATCATCGATAAAATCAGTCTTTCTTTATACCACAAGAAATTGGAGCAATTGAAAAAGTATCTTGCCATTGATCCATTCTCTCCCACAAAGGTTGGCAGGTGGGGAATGTACTACGACACCCATGATCCACTCGATGACGCACTTGTGGACATTCGAGTGTTGATTGCTATCTATTTGGGCGATATTACAAAGACAAGGCTCAGCTGGGTGACTACACCGGAGCTATTAAGAGTGGAAATTGCGAGTTATCTTCTTGAGATTGCAGGAGAGCTCAATGACGTGGATAAAGCATTGAGACAGCGGCTGGGCGAGATGGTGGGTACTTGGACGGGCTGCGAAAATGAAGAAGTCCGACGAACCGGATATTTGATGAAAGAGAGGTACTTTTCGGACTCTGGTCAAGAATCATAGTGTCGGGCGTTGTGTGTGTATGCTGCTCTGGGTACCCACACTATGATGAAGCATTGTAGAAGTGTTCCTTAGAACATAAGTTTCACTTTGCGGGATCAACACAATAATCTTTGTATCAATGTCGTGTTAGAGAAGCGTCGCATTGCACAGAACGAAACAATAGTTGGTGTCACACAATGCGCTTATTGTAGTCTACCGTCGGATGTGGATGGTTGGGTTGGACCAATCATGGCTCGCTTGATAACGCTGACAATGACGTCGAACCACCAGCATCCCTGCGAATCTGGGGAATGCTGAAAACGGTTGTGAGAACAGCAATTGTAGCCTACGGATCTGATCAGGCTATATACGCCACTTGACTACTAAAGCTACCCCTCTTGTCCACCTCAACCGACACTCTTACTCAAAACAACAACAAAGCAGCCTTCAGACTCAACCGCATCGACATCATGGCTTGCCCAGTTATCGGAACAACGAACGATGTTCTCCCACCAAACCACCCTTCCGTCGACCTCTCCAAGGATGGCCAGACTGTATGTGCTGCGCGAGATGTCCAAGACGACTCTTTCACTGAACTCTCATAGTGCCCTGTGGTAGGAGCAACAACTGATCACCACCACAACCTCAACACGCACCCGCCCGTCCCCACCAACGGCTCCACTGCAACATCTTGCCCTGCCCTCAAGAGTGCCGTCAAGGAGCCCAAGGCCCAGGAGATGGATGACGCCCTCTGCCCAGTAGTAGGCACTGCAACGACAGTCTTGCCTCCCGATCACCCAGATATGTTGAAGGCGAGCGCGGAGGACGTGTGCCCAGTAACAAAGGCGACGGTCGGACACCACAAGGACAAGGTTGTGACACACCCAAGTGTCGCGGCTGCTGCGCAAGGAGCGGTTTGTCCAGTCACGGGTCAGAAGCAGGCAGTCGCGTAAGCTTTGTATGCTACCATGGAGTTTGGCAGGCTCTTTGATATTTGGCGTTCGGCTAGGATATGATCAATATGACTCAGGTAACAAATCTATACACTGTATCAGAATATGTCTTCCCATCGTCCCTGCTTTCTCGGGTTCATGCTGTACTCTTGCTAGTTGTGGAAACACCCGCTATTGACACCTGAGGTAGGCTGGGACGGAATAACACCAAGGCAGTGTCTTTATGGCCACGAACGGCGATTCTCTAATTTGAATGTTTAAATATGAGGTCATGAAACAATTGGTTGGACTGAGGGAGCCAGCCAAGAGTGGTCAAGTCGTGGGGACCAAAAGTAACCAGGCGACACCCCTTTACCTCGACTTGTCGCGCTCTTCCGCGATAGGCAACTCAAACCAAATATGTTGAAGGATTTGTTCATCACCCTACTATTATTTGCGCTCCTTACAGCCTCGTCCATCGCCGGTAACATATGTTATTACCCCGACCGCTCCACCAGCTCCGACGTACCCTGCGACGCAAACGCATCAGTAACTCAGTGCTGCGGCACTCGCTCTGTGTGCCTCACCAACGGTTTCTGCACCTTTGGCTCAACAAGTAGCGACAGCGGCATTCGCTGTGCGCGCGGAATATGTACGGGTAAGCGTTGGGCAAGCCTGCTCTGTCCACAACGGTGCCAGCTGAACCAAGACACGCCTACAAACAGTTCGGTATATGATTTTAGGGGCGCGGGAGTCCAGTTTTGGGAATGTGGCGGCGTGCAACGTTATGGGAAAGAAGCAGAGTATTGCTGTGAAAGTACCGCGGAGGGGACAAGATGTTGTAGTACAGAGATGACCGTGTTCACGTTAGCCGCAACCTCAATGGGACCTTCTGTCGGTTTGCTGGCGAGTACGACTTCGTCCCTATTGTCGAGTACGAGGGGCGTAAGTTCTGCTCTGGCAACGGTACCACCGTCATTGACGGTATCTTCGACAAGTCCATTCGGGCCAACGATGCACGCAACAACCCCTCCGCGGGCTCAGCGAGGCGACAACAACGCTACCAGGATTGGAGCTAGTGTCGGCGGTGCAGTCAGGGGATGTCTTCTCATTGCAACCGTCGTGCTCTTCATCCGATGGCATAAAAGACGCAAGCATGCAGCTGCTAACATGGGCAATGGGGTGTTTGAGAAACACAGTGCGCCCGGCCCCATGGAGATGGAACCAGACGTCCAACGACACGAAATGCCAGGCTTGCAGCCATATGAGCTTCCGACCAAGGGCATGGCAGCAGAAATGCCGGCTCATGGCACAGTCTGGGAGTTACCAGCGGAAAGAAGATGAAGCAGAAATGCTCATGATATGTTCACACCTTTTGAAGCAAACCAAGACAGACTCGTACCAGCATATTGGTGTAGGACTTGCAAAGGCAAGCCATACAATAGCCAGCTTAGCGGGCACAATTCCGGCTCCGTATCTTGCGCAGACAGCCCTAAGATTGTGGCTTGTGCTCCAACATCGCTCCTTCTCTGCTTGGCTCTCGAAACAGTATCCCACTACTGCGCATTGCACTTCCAAATCAACATCGCTTCGTGCGTATAGAAGCCGTATTCCAAATCAGGGTAGCTTGGTCTAGTCGGCAAATATGAGCATATTAGCACAAGTTAAACCCCGCTTATCTAGGCCCTTGGCGTGGGTTTGATTAATAATTAGTTGTTATTGGAATAGCATCTCGTTCCTGCTCACACAATCCACTCTGACAGGTACGAGGGAGCAAGTCCCTCACATAGTCCGTCCTCGTATTGCTTGTGGCTTCCGACAAGCCAAAATCATGTGTGTGGTAAATGGGCGGTCGGGGGAAACAGTGCGAGATGATCACTCAGCTGTTACATAGCACATGCAAACTGGATGAGAGCACGAGTTGGACATCGAGCAATTGCGCAATATCAAGGTAATTTACACATCACTGTGTCCACTACTATTTATCAAGCACACTGCCCCAGTTCTCCCCGCTTTCTACTCGCTTTAGATTCTCGGTACTCAAATACCAGCTCTCCTTCTTTGCCCTTTCGCACCAATTCCGCAAAACTCCATGCTCCTCAACAAAATCCAAGCTAAACATCATCTCCGCAAACTCAATTTTTGCCATGAGGACGATGTCTGCTAGCGTCACATCTCCACCCTCCCCGCTCAAACTCTTGGTCTGCTTCCCGCGGACATCTGCGTCGATCCACGTCTCCAACTTAGAAAGCAAGCTGTGAGACTTTTTCTGTGCATAAGCGGCCGTGGACGGATTCATTTGCTCGGCGGTGAGACCGGACCAGGAAAGGGTCGAGGTGTTGGAGTGTATCAGCAAGAGAAGCATCCAATGTGTCGTCTCAGATAACAAGCTTAGGATATCTCGGGTTCGTGCACGCTGCTCCATGCTGGAGCCGAAGAGATTAGGATATTTCTCGCTCGCGGAGAACACTTCTTCCAAGTATTCCAAAATCGCTGTTGACTCTTTGATCCAGAATTCTCCTCCATCTGCATATTGTATGCGGAGAGCAGGAAGTGAGCAGTCAACTGGTCGAGCTTCGTATCCAGACATGGCGACTAGGCCGGTCAACGGCTCTAACGTGACTGGTATGAGATTTATATTGTGCTGTTGAAGCGTAGAGGTAGTTATGCCTTTTGCGTGGAAGTAGTAGAGTACGCGACGGGGAAAGAGGCCAGTAGGCCATACCCAGAGCGTCGTCTTCGGCAGGCTCGACAACGAAGACATGCTTGCTATGTTGTTGATTTTATTTGCGCATTTCTGTGGTTTATATAGTACTACTACGAAGGAGTTGAGAGACTCATAATCCATCCCACTATTCCCGTAATTTATCTTTACACGTCAAGTTTGATCCAAGCGGCGGCGGCATTACCGGCGAATAAAATGGTCAAGGCGCGATAGAAGTGGCCCCGGCCTATAGGAATGCGAGATTTTACCAAGACCATCGACCATTGGATGGAGGGATTGCATCAAGCTTCGAGTACTGATATGTCGCCGACACCAGAGCACATCGGAGACTTTATTTTGGAAATATCTGGTGATCAAGGAAAGTCTCCGCAAGGCTGTGTCCACTAGCTCATGGAAAGTGTCCGAAGACAAATTCTTTGTTGTGCGGGCGGTAACTGTGAAGGATTGGGGATCTCAGGAAGCATGTCAAGCTATGGAGGCATAAATCATCTCATTACGCATTACTACTGGAAACTTGCTTAGGAAGAGATTTAGCTGTAGACTGGGTAAGTTGGCGCATATCCAGTGAGCCTCTCTCCGTTACTTGGCCGGAATTTCTCCTCCTTGAACCACACATGGGCGCTCTCTGCCAACTTCTCAACTTCAGAGAAATCAAACTCAGGTTTTGGCCCAAATTCAACCAGCGCGTCGTAGATTCCTCGCGAGTAGTCGGTACCAATATTGTGCACTTGAGCGAGGTACTTCTTCTATTCATGAAATCAGCATATAGAGTCCTTTGGTGAAGCATACGCAATAAACAAGGGACGTAAAGTAGCTTACCTGGATCTCGGGGAACTTGACAAATTTGATCATGTTGTACGTGTTCCTAATTGTGTTGCGCCTTCGCTCGTCGCTCATGACTCGTGACCAAAGCTCCTTCGCTTGGTCGTATTCGTTCCTCTTTGCTTCGTGCCAGTAATGGCTCTTTCGGCTAACAACATTGTCTGAGACCTGGTACGGCGCTTCGGCGACATCTGGCCGGAATTTGTGCGCGAAACTATTTGGCACATATTGCTTGTTGCCGGCATGATTGGCATCAACGCGCATCTGGCCGTCGAAGTTCAAAGAAGAGAACGACTTCGACATGAAGGGGCAATTGACAGGTACTTGGTGCAGGTTGACACCAATACGGTGGTATTGTGCGTCGCGGTAGAAGAACATACGGAACTGTAGAAGTGGGTCGGGTGAGTCTTCGATGCCGGGAACCATGCTGCCGGGCGAGAAAGCGGCTTGTTCAACATCGCGATGAAAGTTCTCAGGGTTCTTGTTCAAGACAAGACGACCAAACTCTTGCATAGGAAACTGCTTGCGTGGCCAAATCTTGGTAACGTCGAAAGGATCGAAGCCAAGTTTCTCAGGATCAGCGTCCTGAGGCTCCATAACCTGGACCATAGCTGTCCACTCAATTTCTTCGCCCCTTTCGATGGTCTCCCAAAGATCGCGTTTGGAATAGTCGGGGTCATCACCGCACATTTTGGTTGCCTCCTGCTGGGTAAATTGCTTTTGACCATGCTTGGCAATGAAGTGATACTTGATGTAAACGAACTTGCCTTCAGCATTGACCCACTTGAAGGTATGGCAGCCATATCCGTGGTTGAAACGCCAACCTTGGGGCGTTCCATGGTCACTGAAGAACATAAGTCCAGCATGGTTGCCTTCAGGAGTGTTTGCGAGGAGGTCGAACAGCGCATCGTAGTCGATGAGAAAGTTCTTAGGATTGCGAGCTTGCGATCGAATTACGTCAGGACCTTGAATTGGATCACGACAGAAGAATACGGGCTAGGCGCATTAGGAATAGTCATCAGGTGGAGGCTGACCACTTACAAAGTTAAGGCCCACGATGTCGTAATTACCCTCCCCTGTATAAAATTTGATGGCGAATCCGCGAGGGTTTCGAGCCTCATCCGGGTATTCACGTCCAACGGTCACCGTAGAGAAGCGAATAAAGATCGGGGTCTTCTCGCCTACGGTAGATAGAAAGTTCGCTTTCTGTAATGGACTTAGCGGCAATCGCGACAGTCCACTAAGACTACTCAATACGTACGGTAAGTGAAGACACATTCTTGGTCGTTTCAAAGTAACCAAAAGCACCAGATCCGCAAGGATGCACCATGCGTTCAAGGTTTTTCGACCTATTGAAATGTTGCTGCTTCTGAAATAAGAAGACATCGCTAGCTACTGGAACACCACCAATTGTCTTGCTGTGGGCGCTACAAGGCACTCAGCATCCGTAATCAGTGGTCTTCTTGCTTTATACTTACGGATCTGGGAAAGGAATGCCCTCGTTGTTGGTGAAGTACGGTCCGTCATCCTCACGCTTCCCACCTTGAACAGATCCAGACACCTTTGCAATTATATCAGCAGGCCCTTCATTCGAACTTCCCATGTGGCTTATACGAGGAGCGCGTCCTTCACCCTGAACAGCTCCTTGAATAGCCTGAGCCGTGGCCTCAAGCGGGTGCTGAAGCGGATCATTCTGGTTAGTATTCGCACCGGTCGTAGATGGGGCCATTGCTGCTTTGAGTTTCTGAGGTAGGTTTGTGGAAATCTCCATAGAAATGTCGAGGAAGCTTAAGGGCGCGCTGAGAAGCCTGTATATACGCCATTCTCGCGTACATGAAATCGTCTCGTTACTTGATAGTTGTCAAAGTGATGTACTTCTGACGCGTCTGGTAGAGGGGTAAACAGTTGTCCGCATTCATGCGCGATACATGGAAGAATAGCACTCATGCATCAGCAAGATATTTGACCAATACAGGCAAGCTGAGTGGATGACACCTTGATACGGTCACCCTTCAAATACCGTTTCGGGTATATTCCGCATACTGAGTGGGGATGCCATAGCCAATCCAGGCCACAATCTCTGCTGTCGTGCCGCTCAAAGACTAGTTATGTGGAATTCTATTCGTTCTAGATCGGAACTACGGATGTGTTGCAGGATGGGATTGTTATGCTTTGCCATGTTAAAGTGATGCGAAAGTGACGTTGTCCAATAGGCTTCGTTCCAGGTCGAGAAAACATTTCCGAGGAACGACCCGCAATGCCAAACATCAGCGATCGCGCACCTTAGTCGGATAGAACATCCACCCAATAACAGAAAAGAAATAGTCAGCGGGTGAATATCCCTGTGTCATTGACAACGACTGTGCAGCTGAAAAGAGGAACTGCGGACTGTGCTGAACAGCTGAAACCACAAACTTGTGCGCGGAGGAGTGACGTATGAGTGCGATAATCAGAGACAACGCTTGTAATGCGGTAATTGTAATAAAAAACGTCTGATAAGACCAAATTCTCAGTGACAATCGATCGAAAAAATTCCCCAATAATTTATACCTCCGCCAGCACCATGTTCTCTCCTCGCGCAATCATTTCACCACTTGCAAGAGCTGCTTTCAGGCCGCAGACGGTTCGCATAACCACCAGACCGTCTTCGCTCCGTGTTCAGGTTGCGTCAATTTCAACAGTTTCTGAAGCCATCACCAAAGACCATCGTGAGCTCGAGCAGTACTACAATGAAATTGTGGAAAACCCAGATGACATCGACCACATAACGCGCTATGGCAACCAGTTCACGTGGGAGCTCGCTCGTCATTCCGTCGCAGAGGAACTCCTCATATATCCAGCCATGGAGAAGTACATGGGAGAAAAGGGAAAGCAGCACGCGGAAAGTGATCGGAAGCAGCATCATCAGGTAGATTTATGTAATGAATCTATCGTGTTGCAAATCGTACTAACGCATGGTAGGTCAAAGAGATGCTCAAAGAATTCCAAAATATGAATGCTGCGGATTCCACCTACATTCCCAAGCTAAAAGAGCTTTGGACAGTACTAAGTCAGCATATCAAGGAAGAGGAGAAAGACGACCTTCCTGCTCTAGAGAAGGCGCTGAGCTCGAGCGAGAATCGGGGATCATCTGAAAGCCTAGCGAAAAACTTTGGCAGAACCAAGGCCTTCGTTCCATCGAGGAGCCATCCCAGCGCTGGCGAAAATCCGTACTTTGAAGGACCCAGTAGGTATTTCCTGCACTACCTCCATGGATAATTCTGCTGACTATACAAAGTGGGCATGCTTGCCGCTCCGATCGATCACATCGCCGACATATTCCGCAAGTTCCCCGACGGTACTATCAGTCCCAATCCTTCCAAGAAATAGGGTGTCCAACGAAATGGACAGGATGTGAGTTCCGGAGATCGAGGAGCACAGCTTGGCGTCTTGAATATGCACAAACGATCTGTCATGGCTCGATCCTGAATCTCTGAATTTGAATAATGCTGTGATGATTGGGATGTATGACATTTAGCTGAATCCAACAGTTCTTTATGTACATTGTCAGCCGAGTGTATCACATATATGTTGTGTGAGCAAGCAATCACAGTGCACAAGCCGTACCAACATGCGCAGCATCATCCGATCTCTAGCTTCAGAAGATCATTATTATAGATCATCGATCGTGATGTTATCTAAAACTGAATTGTTTGTAGGCTACATGCCAATGATTTAAGGGGAGTTGACACTTTTTGTAACTTCTCCAGGGTTGAACACAGCTTTGCGTGATGAAGTTGGGGACGCCATTGTATGTTGAAGATTTTCAGCAC
Source organism: Pseudopyrenochaeta lycopersici (assembly GCA_003313425.1). NCBI lineage: Eukaryota > Fungi > Ascomycota > Dothideomycetes > Pleosporales > Pseudopyrenochaetaceae > Pseudopyrenochaeta > Pseudopyrenochaeta lycopersici. Next base: position 2,216,269 of record NHZP01000001.1, on the reverse strand, counting down.
GCAATATGGTTGCAAAGACAGATGCTATCTTACGTACTAAACAAAGTTTAATGTATCGTTGCTATCTTCTTGATCATCATGTCGTAGTGGTTTACAGCTGTGTTCTGGCAATGATCATTCGAAGCGCAGAAAAGGGCATGATATGAATGTACAGTGAGAAGGTCACGAGCAACGGATGAGCAGTAGGTGTTGAACTAAATCTATTCCAGTCGGTTTATTGCTCTATCTCCAATGTGCTGCCAATAATGCCAGCTCGTTCTGTAAAGCAAACAAATCGCTGAGCCCCACGACTTCAGCACGTGCATCAACGACCAATCCCGGGTGGTATCCCAGTGCCGTTCATGCCACATCCATCTACAAAGCATGCGCTCACCGTATGTATGTACCGGATATTTCCTTCTTCGACTCTGAATAAGTGGCTATCCGGTGTGCCCTCTGTCGGTCTCGTGCGATCGAGTCCAGTGAAGCCCAGGAAGATATCCACAATACCCATCACCTCATCCACAACGTATTTGCGATTGACCATCGGGACATGCTCTGGAAGTCCACCAATGTTGCATGTGTTCGCAGACAGGTTACCGCGCCCAGTGTAAGCACCGCCTTCTAGACGAGCGCAAGGCGTTCCAAAGGGTACGTGGATTGAGACATCGTTGCATCGATCAGCATACGCATCGCCTGCAGCTTGAATAATTTCGCGCGATGTCCGCTTGCCTTCCGGAATGGGATCCCAATTTTCCTGACTATTCCAATACCGATATCCTGTCGCATTGAACGCCCAGTCGCCCTTATCAGTGACCAAGCTGTCAATAAGCTTGACGTTTCCTTCATCATCCAGAGACATTTGCGTGTGGATGACATAGGGGTGCAAGGGGTCTGTCACAATGATCTCGGTGAATGTTTTGCACTGTTTGGTATCGTAGATTGACCGATTTGCATCAATATTCATGCCAAATGCCGGAGTGCCATAGAGAATAGTAGAAGTCTTATTGTTTTCCACATAAACCATCGTGTAAGCAAGATTCTCGAAGCGATCGTGTTGGCCTGTTGCCATCATGCCGACATACTGGCTCGCTACATCCTGTAGATGCTGACGTGTACAGTCGAAAGCAAACGTAGATGCCGCCATTGTGGCCAATGTGAAGATTAGGGCTGCCATCTGTAAGAAATTCATTGAGCGAGTGATTGAATTGATTTGCACTGCTGGATTTGTCTCGTCTTTAAACTCCAAGCTGTGTTTCTTCAGACGGCATAGTAGGCATGTATTTTCCCGATGAATATTCAACAAGCATCGCTGGAGTCTTTGGACCAATGGGAGCCGCGCATAGCTAATTCTAGTAATTTATGGTCATGAAATAGTGTTCTGCCATATGAGAGATGGTGTGGGGCAAATCGGCATTGTTTTTATCCAGCGCGAGTCCCCAAAACAACCCCACACGTAACATGGAGAGTACAGCCAGTGGCAAAGCCCGTGTGCGTAATGGAATACGGCTGTCGGAGATCTTGCAGCGAACTCAAACATTTAGCAACGGCGACCTTCATGTTAAAGGACACGGATGACTTGCGTGGCTATGAGCGCTCGATCAGAGTGGCCCTTGTATCGGTTGTGCACCCTGATTTTTATCCTTCCCGTATTTGCGCTCAGCGAGGCTTACAGTTCCTGTTTTCTGACATGAGGAAGATCATCGCAATGCCTCAGCCTACACGCAATCCATGATGCTTCGCAGATATTCTTGCAATGATCTTCATCCCACATGTCCCAATGCGTGTTCATCGATGCAGCCTGCAATCTTTTTAGCAACCCAAAAAGTTCTTCCAACTTAGGCGTCAACAAACTCACAATCTCTTGGGCTGATGGTTTCCGCGTCTCGTCTGCGAGTTCTCTGCTGGGTGACTGTTGCGGATGCTGCTCGCTCCAAAGCAGGGAGAAACCGTAATAAACCGTTCGGATGAGCAAGGCTGAAAGAACAAGCACGAGTAGGCAATGCAAGATGCGAAACAGTGCCTTCATATCGAATATTGCTCATATACTCGCCGCAGAAGCTAGAAATGATGGGGCGAGGAGATTTTAGTCCTCTTTACGCGTCGTAGTGTTGATATCGTTCCACAAGTGGCAGGTATCAGCCAGCCGCGCGCTAGTGCGCTAGGACCTCGTCCGTCACCTAGACTCAATAATTAAGCCAAACTTGCCATCATTACCGGTCTTTCACGTCTCTCTACCCAGCCAGAACGAACTGGATAAGCTGTTTCTTAAACATCGCACCAACATTCTTGGTCGGCATGAGTCCGCCTCGAAAGGATCCTCTAGTGCGGCGATTTGCATGAACACAAACAGTGTTTGTTGCTGGTGCGCCTTGTTCCATACAAGCAAAAATTAGTAAAATGATGTGGTGTACGATGAACATCAACTAGGACTACATTTGGCTAATCCGATTGGAGAGCTTGCTCGCGGGTTTAGGTACCATCGTGAGCCGCAAAGGTACTACAGCGGTGTGCTCTCTATCACTTTCTGCGGAAGGTCTGGCTTCAGCCAAATTTTAAATTCTTCTTTGAAATAGATAGGAAACTACAGTCTGATGGGTTAGCCTACAAGGATTTCCACAAACGGATCAATCCGCGCTCTCAGAGGTTAACAATTAAGGCAGTAGCAGGAAAATCGTTCTGCGCTTACCCATGCGATTAAACAAAGCGGCCAAGAATTGATCTTGATGGCACTACTCTTGATGTAACTCGATAAAGTGCACACTGTTTAAGATACGGGGACGTTGGCGGGCTGCAGATTTAGTCTCTGTTTCTGTATCATACAGATGGACTGGTGGATTCATTCATCGTCTGGTCCTCTTGCAATCAAAACCAGTGTTCAATGCGTGGCAGCGATTGATTACAGTATTGGTGGCATCTGCCAGCTGCAGGCAAATCAAAACAGGCAGTATACGTTCATCATCATCTCATTGAAAGAGCAACCCTGAAGAGAAGTTTCGTACTAGTTTGCAGCACGTAACGGCTATATTGTAGCAACAATTTCTAGCTAGAGCGATTAACAAGAATGCTAGAGGACCTCGAGTGTTCATAAATCAACGAATAGGATGATGTTAGTTCCGTATTCTTCTTGCTGACCGAGTCCATTTATCATGCTGAGCAACTTTGTTGCGCGACAACAAGAAAGCTTTGCTCTTGTTCCATATATATATCGCACGACTCTACTTTATCGATCACGATTATATTACCGATCAGCAACTGTAGACACGCTACTTGTGCAAACAATCATGATAAGAAGGATGTTCATTGGAGCCTAACGTTGAAACTAACACTGAAGAAGTAAGTGTACCGGGGCAAAGATTCCCAACCCCACCACAGAGTGTGAGTTCTCGGCGAATGCTCCCGGTCCAATAGTCTCGAAGATCCTTGTGCCTCATGTCTGTTGCGAACCTGTTCCCGGTAGACCTCCGCACATTGCTGCGCATTTGCGCACCTGCAATTTTTGCACCTGCGATCTTGTCATTGCTAAGGGACCATCTCGGTGATTCTATCGCCAAAACTTCTGGGGTGCTTCACACCAATCGAAAGAGTCTTTTATCGCCGCCTATAGTCCAGCCCAACCGTTCTCTTTACATCGTTCGCCCGATTCCAGCCGCCAATATGGGACTTCTCGACATGCCTCCAGAGATTCTCGATCTCGTAATCGACCTTACATTACCAAGTGGACTCGAGGGATTTGCGCTCTCATGCAAAGCAGTATATGAACGATCAAAGTCCCAGATCACCCGTCACAATGCCCTCAAAAGAGCATGGAATTATACGACGAATGCACGTTTGACAAGTCGTGCCGATACCCTCAGCATTCTACATGACATATCACGTGAACCTCTCATCGCGGACTACATCGAATCCTTAAGCCTGTGGGATCGGCGTCCGATGGCGAACCTTCACTCCGATCCAGATTCCTACGATTTTCGCGAGGACAACATTGCCATGGGAAATATCAAGAAATTGTTGTGTAACGCTGAGTACTTCGCTAAGGCAGCTACAGAAAGCTGGTGGGATCAAATAGTAGACGAAGATGCTCTGGATGAAGGAGAAGACTCAGACAAGCTATACGCTACCATTGCTTTGTTGTCTCTCTTACCTAATCTCAAGACCTTGCAACTGCCGGACAGATGGCACGAGGTTCGAAACACCGAGGTACACGAAACTCTTGTACCATCTATCGAGTCCCTAATCACCCTCTCAAATAGTCAAAGTCGAGGCATCAAACCGCTAGGGCTGCTGGAAACCCTGCTTCCATTCGTTGAGGAGGGCTATGACGTTAGAGTTGGGTTGCAGTGTATTCAGCCCTTCATGGTCCTCGAGAGCATTCGAAATATTTATGCCGTCAGCTGCGTAGCTGTCGATGAAGATTGGGGAGGTATACCATTCACATGGCCCAATATAAATCTTAAGTCACCTTTAACCAAGATTGAACTTGCGTGCTGCTGCATAGATGCGACAGGTTTGTCCGTCTTGCTAGCCCACACGCCAAATCTTACAACGTTGAAGTACTCGCACCAAACGAAGTGGGACGGCCTCGAATATGATTGGAACCCGGGAGAATTTTTAGAAACGATAGCAAACTTTTGCGGCGAGCGATTACTCGAGCTTGCCATCACAATCGACGAATTGCACGGCGAGGTTGTTAACGGTCTTTCTTCGTTCATGCGATTTCATAAGCTTGAGAAGCTCGAAGTAGACGTTGAAGCATTCTGTGGGCCACCATTGGAAAGCGGACAGCGACTTGGTCGCGATGCTAAAATTCCCGAAAACGCAAAAGCATGGACACATATCGACATCCCGTGCATGGGCGACATGTTGCCTGCGAGCATCCGGGAGTTGCACGTAAACACGGATTTTCCGCAACCATCAGAAATAGCACTATATGCACTATTTAAGAATATTATAGATCGGCGACAGGACAAATTGCTCTTGTTACATAAGGCAGTGATACGGCAGTACAGATCTGGTACAGCGCAAAGCATAGCAGACGACCACTCAATCATCTTGGAGGTCTTTGATAACGACGTTCCCAATCCAAGACCGAGGTCTATGATGCCGCAATGGAAGCGAGAATTTGACAGTAAGGTTGGGGGCATTGTTATGACAGAAGGCTGATAAGTGAGGTAATGACTTGAGCTTCGTATTTCAGTGCTTTACGCTAGCCTGACCACATTGCAATAGTGGCCACCGTACACAGATTTAATCAATCCAATACAATGCATTCCTTCATACAGTACGTCCGAAGCAGCGCTGAAAAACCTAAATATTGATATGCTCTCCGTGCCACTCTCAAATGATATGACTGGCGAACATGATTGGCCCTGGCTTACTAGCCTGTTCTGGCGGACCGGCCTCTCAACCCCAAAAATAGGATACAAATAGCACCTTATATGGGTCTGCATGGAGTATATTCTAAAATCATTTCCAAACTATGCTATGGAGCTGCGTAACAGAGCTCCCACTCGTCAAGTACTAATCGCACCAACATCATATACTGGCAATCGTTGCGTCATGGCCTCGATCGCAATACATTAGTACAGCAGTAGACCAAATCAACCATCGTTCTATCAGCAAATTTGACAAATCATACATTCAGAACGCGAGAAGCAAACTCGTCATGGCCAATTCCAAGAATACTCACACTTCACCAGAAATTCTCACGACGATCGCGCTCTTCGGCGCCAACGGACAAATTGGAGAACGCATTCTGCAGGCTTTAACTTCATCCAAAAAGCAAACTTTTGAAGTTATTGGATTTATTCCTCCTGGCTCGGAGCTTCAGCAATCAAGCAATGTGAAAGTGAAAACTTTCGACCTTGAGTGCGCAACTCGCGATAGCCTCGCTAAGGACCTTGCAGGCGTGGATGCAGTGGTCAGCGCGCTTAACGGTCCCGCTTTGGAAGCCCAGGGTACAATTCAGGATGCCGCTGCAGATGCTGGAGTCAAAAGATTTTATCCAAGTGAGTACGGATTTCATCAAATCTATCGGAAACCAGGCGACTCAATGGGATACATCCATCCGGCGTGGAATGTGAAAGCTAAGTAAGTTGTCCTTCCACATATACATTCGTTCAAAAGTACTAAGAAAATTCAGGGTAAATGAGCGTGCCGTCCTTCATCCCGCCATTCGTTCCGGAAAAATGAGTTTCACCATGATCGGCTGCGGAGACTTCTACAACCAAGATCGTGAGAATGTCTGGTGCCCGTGGACGCAATTCCCAAGCTCAGTAGACAAATACATCATTCATGTCATCGGTAATCCGGACGCTGAAGCAGATTATACACACCTGGATGACTTTGCCAACTTCCTTGTCGCTACACTTCTCGAGCCGGCGAAATCGGAGAACCAATACCTCAACGTTGTCAGCGATACCATCTCTCATTCCTCCATCGCCCGACTTTTGGAGAAATATTCTGGCAAGAAGGCAGAGCTCGATGTTCAAAGTGAGGATGCGATGCACGAAGTTTGGGCGGACCCTAGTAAAGCGCCGAAGGAACTCAGTCAGAGTGCGTTCCCGGTAGACTTCTGGTATTTGGTGAAGGGGACGCAAGGGAAAGGTGAGTTTCTGCGGCCGAAGAGTCAGATCCATAATGGGATATTCTCGGATCTCGAAATCACGCCATTTGAGCGATATTTTCAGGAGAGGTTCGGAAGCAAAAAATAGCGGTCTGATTGGAGCACGTGTATACATTCCAGCCACGCTGGAAGCCTGCGAGTCCGAAGCCTAGTTCATCGTCACTGTGCAAGATTCGGTAGGAGTCAAATAGAAGAGTATATTTGTAAGTCCGGAGTACGAACAATAGTAACAGCGCATCAAAAAATTTGAATCAGTTACGCTAGCTAAATATCGAGAACGCTATCAAAGCCGGTTACGAAAACCGAGATTCTTGAGACTTAATCTTCTCACGTAGCATGGCGTGATACCCTCGAATTTGAAAGAATTAATTTGAAAAGGTATGTCGCTTCCGCCTTTCCTTCATCTGTTTATGGCATGACAGAATCAAGTAGACTTGACTTTGTGTAAAAGCTTCAGCATTCAATAATTTCTTTTTACAACTAAAGAGACGCTTCATGACACATGTCTATTCTACCCTACTAAATAAGTGCTGGAGGCCGTCAGACCATGAGCCCAGGTTCAAAGAGCTTTATGTGTTAAAAATTTACAATTTTGATGCTCTTTCACTATCTAGCGTTTTCTTGATTGGAGCCAACAGGTTATCAATGAACTGCTCATCCATCATTTCCTGTCCTGCTCCTTGACCTTCCGGGGGTGACACATTCCACTCTGGGATCAATCTGCTTCCTGCCAATGTGACTTCGAGGACACTCCCACAAGGATACTCCTTCTTCTGCAATAGATCCAATAGATGCGTAGCGCAAGTCTCAGCGGTGAGAGACCGAGCCTCGGTAACGGAATATTGCTTCAATTTAACAGGGTCGAAAAGCGGTGTAAGTACACCGCCAGGGCAGAGCGTTGTGACCTTGACGCCAGTAAGAGGTTCGGTGTCCTTCATGGATTTGACGAATCCAACCATTGCATGCTTCGTTGCGCAATAGAGAGGGGCGGCGATGCTGCCTGTCAGCCCCCCGACGGACGCCTGTCGTGCCTGTCAGTTTAAGATCAATCATCAAAAGTTTACGAAGATTGCGTTTATACACTAATGCGATTATTTCTCCAGAGAACAGAAGGAAACTCACGATGATACACACACTCGCCCTCTTTCCCCTTCCCAGACTCTTCCTCAACGCTAACCTCGTCAACTTAATTGGATGATTCACATTAACATCGACCTGCTTATAACCTTCCTCTTGTTCCGGATCTTGCCAGAAATTTGAGAACGGCGGGTCAAACAGGCCAGCGCAGATACCGTACGCATCAGGAACATCATTCCATTTCTTTTCACAAGCATTGAAAATTTTGTCAAAATCAGACCATTTAGTGACATCGGATTGTACGTAGAGAATATTATGTTTGCCTGCAGCGAACGAATCGAAGTCGGGCGTGGTTTTGATGTCGGCGACTAGGACTTTGGCGCCCAGTTCGTGAGCTTGTTTTGTCACGGAGAGGCCAATACCTGATACTGTTAGGAGTTGGTACTTGTACGGTTCTGAAATGGTAGAGAATACCCGAGGCACCTCCTGTGAGGAGGAGGATCTTATCGTTCAGCGGCTGGTCTATAGATGACATTTTGATGCGTCCGTTTTGCTCAATGATCGAAGAATGATGATTTGGTATTGAGGACTTCTCAAGAATCGGCAAATTCTGGGGAAGCTCTTGAGGTTATCCCATTTCAAGTTGTAGTTCTGTCAGACACGCCCGGCTAAGTGGAACCGAAGATCCGATCAGACGCCCGCTACCGTGAAATGAGGGGTCCAACGTAACACAACGCTACACAAGTACAACGATTGAGTTGGGTTGTTCAAGTTCGTTAAAATACAAGGTTGATCGAAACATTATCGCGGCTGCATCTTGAAGCGTGATGTATGTTCGTCCAGTCATTTTCTTGCCATTTGCTGTGCCTGCCCGCCAAATTCACGATTGAGAGGTTCAAAACTTCGAGTCATGATCGATGTGATGACCGGCGTTTGTGAATCATAGAATGCGCGCCATGACGCTGCCTTTCCGTGCAACCATACGAAACCGTTGTCGTTGCTCGAGTCCAAGGTCCAGCCATATTCAACTGAAGTTCTGCTTTCAACGCTACTTGCCTTTTGAATTTCCATTCATTGAATCGATATAGGCCCAACTAGAAAATGTTTACAGGTTGCCAAAGAATTTCTCGCATGCATGTCTATCGACTTTTTGTTTTCAATACGCAAGGTCAGAAGCTGACATTCATTCTGGTAATTTTAGACCCGAATGAAAGTGCTTGTTAATGCAGCTCGCCTGAACGATGATACAGATCAGTTGGCTGTCGGCACACCGCACTCAAAGGCGAAAGATTGTTGCGGAAATGAAGCTCATGCGTGTGATTTAATCTTTGGAGATACGGATCCGGAGAAATTCATGTAGTTTCTAGATACCAGCCTCATCTTTTTTTTGGAGCAGTGGCATCACCATAATTGGAAGCTTGGTTGAAATCTAGAAAATTAATTTCTTCCAACCTATCTAACAATACCATCCGCCATCTATGGGCATAGCATTCCCTGTGATGAAGGATGCTGCATCAGATATCAGGAATTCAATAAGAGGAGGTACTTCTTTCTGGTCAGCCGATCTGCCTAACGGAAGCCAGCTGTAATCGACAGGTGAGCCTCTAATCTCATACGCCTTTCTGAGCATGGGTGTATCGATCGGTCCCCTGCTTAAAGTCAGCAAATATATCAGGAGATTTCCAATATCACTTACGGGCAGATGCAGTTCACTCTGATTTTCTTAGGCCCCAACTCCTTTGCAGCTGCTCTCGACATGCCCACAACGGCATGTTTTGATGCACAATAAGCGAGATTTTTCGCCGCGCCGACAAGGCCTAGGATGCTCGCTGCGTTCACAATCGAACTGCCCTCGTTCATGAATGGAACCTGTGCCCGCAGGCAATTTCGCAGTCCAACAACATTGACACCCATGATGAAGTCCCAATCTGCATCATCAACATCTTCAATATCAACAACGTTACTTTGCTTGCCGATAACGCCAGCAAGATTGGCGGCGCCGTCTAACTTTCCAAATCTTTCAACAGTTGCTTTGATCCATTCTTCCACATCCTTCCGGTTGCTCACATCTACTACTCGAGCGATGACCTGAGCACCTGCTTGCTGGAGTTCTGCTTCGAGTTCCTTCAATGGCTTCTCTTGAATATCTGCGAGCGAGAGTTTCGCTCCTTTGCTAGCGAAGAGGCGGGCAGTTTCAAAGCCCATGCCAGAAGCGGCACCTGTGATGACGATGACCTTGTCCTTAATAGACATGTTGGTTGTGCAGTGGAGATGCTTAAACTTAAAATGAGATCAATAGGCAGTGGAAGGGAGAAGAGAGTAATGTCGCAACAGCGTATTACTTGTGGGAACTTGAGCACAGAGTTCATATCATGTGAAAAGGCGGTGGATTAGACATTCCGCCAGTGCATTAGACTACATGTGCTGCTTGTTACGGCACATACCTTCCCGCCACTCCGAACGATCCATAACAGTTGCAGGAGACAGATGTTCCGAAGTAGAGGAAGACCTTTCCCGACAGGACATTGGGACCCTGAAGGTTGAAGTCAGCCCCGCCTTCGGATGCGCGGGACTACATACCCTTGGCAACCAACCCTGTCATCCGTACTGCATCGGGAAGCAGGAATGTAAACAATAAACAATGTTTGTATTTTGAAAGACGCACGAGGTGTAACAAGCAGCAAAAAGAATAGGGCCGAACCGGAGTCGAACCGGTGACTTCGGGAAGACGGCTTTGGTGAGCTGCAGTCCTACACTCTACCACTGAGTTACCGGCCCGTACTTTGGCTTGATGACTAAGAATAAAATTGTTAACAATATAACGTCGAGAGTATGTTTCTCCATGAAAAAGAAGACCTATTGCTATGTAGGAGGAAGTAAAAACTTCTAAAGGAGCTGTATACGTTACCTCAAGTAAGGGCTTGGTGCGGGGAAGTGGGGCACGAATCAGGAAAAATAGATCACTCGTCAAATCTGTCAGGAACCAAAAGGAAGCGAAGGGCGAAACATCTCAACCTTATAGATCTGGGCGTTGAAGGTATTCAATCAACGTCTATCAAGGGGCATTGATCATGTAGGCCCAAAATCAACGCATGGTTCGCAAAAGATAAAGACCAGATGACCTCTTTCGCTCTCTGTGGGCTGGCTTGACCCATCTGTCAAATGATGAAATAACTGATGGCGTCTATTTCCCAACTGATGTCAAAATAACTCCATCTTTCTACAAATTTATTGCCGCACGATATAGACCGGATGTATGATCGAATCAGCATTCACGTTCAATGTCTTTTTATCATCCACTACAAAACAAATGGAGCTCGATTTACAGCGAACATGCGAGTAAAACAAACCTTCGGTGAATTCAATTCTGTCCCTTGAAGCGAGCCGAAGGGATTCGTTCGAAGAAGGAACGGTCGAAGTCAGCGCGGCGGTGGATGCGCTGTGCACCGTAATCACGTCTCTATCTGCATCCCCAGCGCTAATAATCGCAATCCACAATATCCTTGATATTAACGAGACTTTGCATCATTGTGAACATCATCCATGTCATTGCAAATGCCCACGAGCCCTTTGAAGACGTGGTAGAAATTTTTTAGAAGGGTGGAGTTTCTGCAGTAGTAATTTCGTGGACTATTGTTAGAATGATCATCCCCTATCATTTGTATTGGAGACCATTAGAAGGCTGTAGTTTTTTAAGATTTCAATATATGCAACCTGGTAGTTTAGAATTTTCATTATTCTTCCACCTTTTACGGCACACCGAGACTGTCCGGAATATCAGTAAATGATCTTGAGAGCGCGAGGTTGGCGATTGTGTTCTGACTAGAATTGCAGCACATGGACGCGTGTCAAGGCTGAGTGAATGAAAATCGCCTTTTTAACTACGAATTCTTTCAATATACCTATCCCTCCAAAAACTGCGCAACAAACTTGGCAACCTCCTCAGGCTGTTCCACCATGGGTAAGTGCCCGGCTCGATCCACAATCTTCAGTTCAACACCATTGCCCAGCTTATCTGCCATATTCTCCTTCATGGTCTTTGGTAATACACCATCACCAGCGCCAACCAAGAACGCACCCTTACCTTTGTAAGCAGCCATCTTGGCCCTGATGTCGTATTGATGTAACGCTTTCACTGAGTCGCGGAAGCCGGGCAAAGAGTTTGATTTGACCATATCCTTCACGCGGTTGATCTTTTTCGCCAGCTCGGCGTCATCATAGGACTCCTTGACGAACCATCTACGCACTGTCACTTCTGCAAGCTCTTCGCCTACAATGGGCTCTCCGGATGCTGATTTGGCTCCTTCCTTCTCGCAGACTTGGACGCGCTCATTCCATGCAGTAGCGTTTGAGGCTGGGGCAAAAGCATTTGTATCGCAGCCTATGAACGCTTTGATGCGGTCTGGATGCGAGAGACCGGCGTTAAGTGCTGTTGCGCCACCAAGGGAGACGCCGACGATGGACGCGGTCTTCACTCGAAGAGCATCGAGAATTGCAATGACATCAGTGGTGAGGGTGTCCACTGATATTGGTGAGATGGAGTCCGATGGTAGAGTGTTGCGGCCACGTGTGCTATAACGTAGGATGCGGTATTTGTTGTTTGTGAGTTTCAAGAAGTGTGCTACAAAGTCGTCCCAGATGCCATAGTCGACCAGGATGCTGTTCGCAAGGACAAGCAATGGCGCATTTGGGTCGGAAGAGCCTTCCAGAAGGTAGGGTATTTGCACACCATCCTCTGTCGTTATGAAGCTTTTGATTGCCGGTCTTTTCTCTTCCGTTTGATGTGCGGGTGAAGTCTTAGTCAAGCCCTCCACAAATTCCGCTGGAACAGTATCGCTTGAGGAAAGACTCTTTAGATCACGCGACGCGGCCCCAAATGTGTAGTACAGATCATACACCCTTCTCTTCCTTGCTTGCACAACATTTTTGTAAATTTTATCGCACCACTCTGTCGTCGTCGCTGCCTTGAACTCCGGACCTCCGAGTCCGTTCTGCGGTGCATACTCGTGCAACGCCAAATACTCTTTCTCCGTCTTATGCCCACTTTCGAGATCCAAGTAACTTGTCACAAATCTCCGTGTTCGTCTCCATCCAGGCACTTTTTGCAGTAGAGGAACGTGTTCATCTTCATACCACTTGCGCAATTCCTCTTCATTTCCTTCTCCTTCCTGCAGCACGAAGCTTACAGCAACCATGACATTCTTCTCTCCTTCATTCTCAACTTTCTGCAAATCCTTGAAATCGTCGCCTTTCCATTCCTTCAGCAAATCATAGCTCCGTCGATCAACAAAGATCTGCTTCATAGTGTCTCTCTCTCTTTGTGACTGGACTGGTGCACTACGGAGTTTGATGTACGCTTCCCGTGTCAACCACTCGAGCTCGTCGAAGTCATAGATGGCCATCCATTCTGGCTTCTCCTTTGAGCCGGGCTGAGATTCAAGATCGTTGGCGCGGTAGCGGAAGCCATTGTTACAGAACGGGAGGCGTAGGCGATTAGGGCCGTGTTCGTTTTGGTACCTGAGTGGACGATTAACAGGGATAGAGGAAACGGGTGAAGTGAGGCTCAGATGGAATTTTGAAGTCGAGAGAATACGGCTGCGGGAGGTCAACTTACCAATCGTGGAATTGTGCATCTGGCAAACCCTCTTTGGGTTGCATAGTCACATACAGAATGCCCGGTGTTGATTTGGATGCCATGATCGACGATGATGTGGGGCAGCTTCAAGCTTCAAGTTTTTATTATTCTCATACAGATAGAACGCAAATACTGTGATTCAGTTGCAAAGAAGTGAGATACCTTCGTCGTTCGTGATTGAATTCAACGATCAAATTCAAGATGGCCGCTGGTACGGATTGTGACGGAGGTAGTGGAAATGAGAGCTACACCGACGACATCTGCCGGTCGCCACTAGTGGAAGAGAGTTCCATGCGTGGGTCTGCCATTGGCCCCTCCTAGTTCCGAGTCTAGCGCCGTGCGCATGAAACTCGGAACGTGGGGGGGGAGGGTAAGCATACATCCTTGTGCGGGTCAAGATTTGGCGAATAACGGTTATGTTATAAGCACGGCTGTTCCTGAGTAAATGGCCCAAGGAGTGTGCGATAGTTGCGTCGTCGGCATCTAGTCTATAGAGGACGGAAGCATAATCGTAAACAAATGCAGTATCAAATCAAAATTGCAAGAAGACTTGTTATTATGCAACATGAAATCGGTGTTTCGTCTTTGGTTTATCTATGACTTTGTCTTCAAAGCTCTACTAGTCGTACCATATGGCATTCATACCAAACCCTTTCTCGCCAATTTCCAGCCTCGCAACTCGTGCCAAGAATTCGTCATGCCACCTGTATATTTCTACGCCACCCTTCTCATCATCTGTTAGGGCTAGCCACTCATCAGACCATGGACACGGCGAGACGGCGTTACTATGGCCGCCAGATGTCGGTGTAGGATTCAGGCATATTTGTCGTTCAATGACACCAGACGGCCCAATCTTGAAGGCTGCAATGTAGCCGGTGAGGGAGAAGGAGTTGGAGCGCGAGGTCGCGAAAAGGTAGTTTGAAGATTTGGTGAGGAAGCAAACGTCGGAGCGGTACATCGTCGCCGCATTAGGAATACCTACATTTCAATTGTTAATTTCTCATAAACCTGATAGTATGCACTATCCTATATCTGGAGACTTACCAGGCGGTATTAATGGATACGTTTTGTGCGTGTAAATTGGCAGTTTTGTCTTCGGGTCAATCAAGTACTCGCACAATCTATTCCCTCCCTCCATCAAAGCATACAGATAGTTTCCACTTGGATGTATTTCCACCCATCGTGGATGGTCCTTTGGTGCAGGCGCTTCTGTATATCCCACCGTCTCCACCCTTCCTTCCTCATCGATCTTCTTGTGGCACCAGATCCGATTTGCCCACATGTCTGCGCTATACAGGTACGTTTCGGAAGAGTCGAACACCATGCCGTGAATAGCGGACTTTTCGCAGTATTCGTAGTCTTGGATGTTCTCTTTGATGTGACCGGATGGATTTACGGAGAAGATGTTGCCATAGCCTGCGTAATCGTAGAATGGATTGCAGTAGACGGCATAGGGAGGTTTCTTTGCGGGAAGGAGGAAGATGGCGCGGGTTTTGGTGTCGGCATCGTTTGCTTTGGCTATTGAATTCTGTCAGTTGCTGGAGAGCTGCGACTCTGGAAAGCCACGCGTACGATGTCCGCCTACTGGGAAGCTGCCCGTGTGTACGATTTCGCTGGGGCTCTTCACTTCATGGGAACTCCACTTCTTCATTGAAGCGCCATAGATGGTCTTTCTTTGATGCTATAACCACTTGATCAGTAGGGTTCCCGTCGTGAAGAGGCAGATACATACGTCAAATGCCATCCAACTTATTGGCTCATCCTCAGGAATGTCTGTCTTCTTTACAAGCTCCAATTCTAATGTCTCATCGTCAAATGAGACAGTAATGATCACACCTGGCGGCGTCCATGTCCCAATCATGAGGTGATGTTTGACCATTTTGGCGAGGGCTTCCCTTTCCTCACAGACTATGGGCTTTGTTTACAGAAGAATGTATATCGTACGAGTTTTCCTAAGTTTCTAAGACCATGATCAAACATTAAAAAAAAATAGACCTCTGTACCGCGTCGCCAAAACTTCCGGGGTCTGTCCCGATGGCGGGGCAGCTGCCTTCAAGACGCTAAGGTTGAGGGATAAGCTCCGGTTAAGACTTCACCCGGAATGACATCTTTATGATTCGCCAATTGGTAGCAGCCAGTGCGGGGCAGGCATTGTTATGTGGCGTTCTGTCCGGCACTCGCCCCTCGTTGGTACTGACAGAAGTTCGAGAGCCGATGCATGCTACCGCAGCCTTCTTTGGCCAAGATGTATCGCCTGATGCGCCGGCTAGATGAACGGCGATTGCTAACGGTGTTAGTTCGGTTGGCTGGGAGCTGATCTGTATTAGTAGTATATAATAGGGTTTGAGCGCCCAGTTCAAAGATATCTCAATCCATCAACACCTCTACACCCTTTACACTAGTTTCTCTTTGCAGTTGTCTTGCCACACCTACTTCAAAATGTCAAACCCAAATACTCAGACCGCGCCCCAGTACCAAGAGAGTGGAGCCCACCGGTTCGACCCCAACTTCACAGACGCCGTCATTAATGCGATCGGTCCAAATGTGCCCGACCGAACACGCTTCGTGATGAGCTCGCTCATCCGCCATCTGCACGACTTCATCCGCGAGGTCGAGCTGACGAACGATGAGTGGTTTGAGGGCGTTCGATTTGTGAACTCGATCGGCAAGACCACAACGAACACCAGGAACGAGGCGCATCGTATTTCTGATGTCTTGGGCGTAGAATCGTATGTCTTATTAGAGCTCATTTGGTGTTGCAACTCATACTAACAAAACGCAAAGATTGGTCGACGAGATCGCACACAAGCACATCAACGAATCCGGCGAAACACCCACATCCTCGACTATCCTCGGCCCCTTTTGGTCACCTCACTCCCCATTCCGCGAGCTCGGTGACACCATTGTCCGCAACGAGCACCCAGACGGCCAGAAGACGCTCATGCATGGTGTAGTCCGAGACTTGGACACCAAGAAGGGCATTCCAAATGCGGTCATTGACATCTGGCAAGCGAGCGCAAACGGAAAGTACGACTTCCAAGACCCAGAGAACCAGGAACCAAACAACTTGAGGGGCAAGTTCACCACCAACGAGAACGGCGAGTACTGGTACTACTGCTATAAGCCTACGGCTTATTCGCTGCCCACCGATGGTATGTTGACATTCCACCACTATCGCTTGCGAGCATTTACTAATAATTATGAACAGGTGCTGCTGGCCAACTCTTCAAAACCCTGGACCGCCATCCTTTCCGCCCTGCACACATCCATCTCATGGTCTCAGCCGACAACTACAAGCCACTTATCACACAGCTGTACCCCCGCGATGATCAGTGGGTCACCAACGACACTGTCTTCGCTGTCAAGGATGACTTGCTACTAGACTTCAAGCCTGGCAAGGATAGCAAGGCGAAGTTGGATCTTGAGTACAATGTAACATTGGCACCAGCAGGCAGGAAGACCACAAGACTGGAAGGCATCCCAAGGCTGCCGAATGTATTCGACGAGAGTTCTCGATTGTAAATGTATTAAGCAGCATTTTGGTCTGGCGTCATAATTGTAAATAATTTCCATAGCGAGTGATTACGAAAAGTATTCCCAGTTTAATTATTGAGAAACCTGTGTGCTGGAGTGAAGTCACATGAATAATCTAGTTATCTGAAGTCATTGACACTTGAGAGAAACATAATTCAACAGAAAGCACTATGAAATAGCCGACATTGCTTACCACATCAATCCACAATGGGCGAAGTGCTGCGGAAACCATTTCCGGCATGGTCCTTTTACAGATGCCAGTGGATATATCTCACTCCACTCGCCCGCCATTGGCTTCCATGCTGGTACACCGCGCGCTCTTAAACGTCATCCGCCCAAGTCGACCAAAGTGGCACCCAACCTGTACTAAATCGATCCTAAAAACGTTTAGCACAGCATTCTCTCCTAAAATGCGTGTTCCCTACGCCCCCTCAGAACCTCAGACAGAGGAAGCGCGACCCATCTACGAACGTATCGCCGAACGACGAAAGCCTCGCCCACTCATCCCACTTGACCTCGCTCTGCTGCATAACCCTGCGGTAGCTGATGGCTGGAACTCTTTCATTGGCGCCATCCGCACCAAGACCACTGTACCAGAGGGCCTCAAAGAGCTGGCGATTAGCAGAGTTGCTGTGCTAAACAAAGCGGTGCACGAGTGGGATGTACACGCGGCATTGGCTGCGAAAGCTGGTATCTCCAAGGAAACATTGCAAGTTGTGTTCGACCTCCCAGTCACCAAGCGGGGATTGGTAGAACGGGAGGGACTGCTTGGTTTCAGCGCTGAAGAGTATGCTGTGCTAGCATACACGGATCAAATGACTGTTGGTGTTGAAGTCGAGAATTCTGTTGCCAATGAATTGAAGAATCATCTCAGCGATGTGCAGGTAGTGGAGCTGACGGCTACGATTGCGGCGTACAATTGCGTCAGCAGGTTTTTGGTTGCGTTGGACGTTGGCGAATGTAATGGGAGGGCCATGAAAAAGGTCGGTGATTTGTAGACGAGTGTGTAACCAAGATCTATTTTCTAAAACGAGATATTCATTTCTAGCTGCTATTAGCGATGGCTCCTTGCTGTGAAATCCAATGGTGTTTTGGTGTGTTGTTTTCTACGGGCGGAATGTTGCCGCGGTTCCCCAGGATTCAGCGCGTCACCACCCGTGCGCTCTCCACAATCCAAGAAGGAAGGAGCCTCGGCCGTTCAGCCGTCGCAAACCGAAGCACGCTGTCTTTCTATCCCACGCCTTCTTCTTCCTGCGTCTTCAATTTCGCAATTTTTGCACGCTCGCACATTCTCACAATGGCTTCACTATCTCCTCGTCTTATCACGCGCACTATCCGCCCTCTCCTCACCTCCTCTCATCCTTCCCGCGCCGCCCTCCTCAGCGCCCGCCGATATGCCTCCACCAAGCACCCCTCGAATTTCGCACCACCCACGCAAGCCGACCTCGACGAGCTACGCGAAAGCGTGCGCGAGTTTGCACGACGGGAGATACCTGAAGAAACCGCTGCGAAGACAGACAAGGACAATGAGTTCCCAAACGACATGTGGCGGAAGTTCGGTGAAGCTGGATTTCTGGGTATAACGGCGGATGAGGAGTTCGGAGGATTGGCCATGGGGTATCAGGCGCACTGTGTTGTCATGGAAGAGCTCTCAAGAGCCAGTGGTATGTTTCCATCCTGTCGGCTCTGCTTCTGCACTTAAAGTGGGGAAGCAGCCCAAGGCACACAGCGCAAAGCTAACAGCCAGCAGGAAGCATTGGATTGTCATATGCAGCACACTCGCAGCTATGCGTTAACCAGCTGATGCTTAACGGCTCACCGGAGCAGAAGAAGAAGTACCTTCCTGGTCTTATAAGCGGAGAGCAAATCGGTGCACTGGCTATGAGCGAACACTCTGCTGGCTCAGATGTCGTTAGTATGAAGACAACAGCAAAGGAGGTGGACGGAGGCTACTTGCTCAACGGGACCAAGATGTGGATCACGAATGGTCCAGACGCCCATACCATCGTTGTATACGCAAAAACACAGCCTGACGCAGCGAGCAAGGGTATCACTGCCTTTATCGTCGAGACATCAGCAAAGGGATTCAGCGTTGCCAATAAATTGGACAAGTTCGGTATGCGCGGCTCCAACACAGGCGAACTAGTCTTTGAAGACGTCTTCGTACCCAAGGAGAATGTTCTTGGCCAATTGAATCGCGGTGTGCGCGTGCTCATGGAAGGCCTTGACCTCGAACGTCTTGTCCTCTCGGCTGGTCCCTTGGGCCTTATGCAGGCCTCCCTCGACACCGTCTTGCCTTACACTCACCAGCGGAAGCAATTCGGCACCCCGATTGCACACAACCAGCTCGTCCAGGGCAAACTTGCAGACATGTACACCAAATTCCGCGCCTCTCAAGCATTCACTTATAGCGTTGCGCGTGCTGTTGACGAATCACACGCCTCCCCCGACATCAGGACCCAAGACTGCGCAGGTGCTATTTTGTATGCCGCAGAACGGGCAAGTGAAGTCGCGGCCGATGCGGTGCAACTTATGGGTGGTATGGGCTACATGAACGAAGTCCCTGTCGGACGCATACTCCGAGACGCGAAGCTGTACGAGATTGGCGCGGGAACAAGTGAAGTAAGGCGAATGGTCATTGGAAGGGCATTCAACAAAGAGTATAAGCAGGAGATATGAGTAGTAAGAAATATCGTCCTTTGAGTGGAGTTAGCGAGGCGTTTGAACGAAAAGTATTGGGTTGGCTTCTGCAAGTTATGTCTTGATTGCACAAGGGCAACCCTAGCATTATTTTAGATACGGTATATATTATGAATTTCGAAGCCGCATTTCGCAGACTGACTATTACCATAACCTCCCCTTGTTCAAGGGAACTTGGAAGACACGAACAAGCAAGAGCTTGGTTGCATCACCATTGTAGTGCTGTCTGACCATTTCTTTCTCCACTGCAGTCAGTTCTTTCAGCCCAGCTTCGATCCATCATATCCTTCCGCATCAGGCCCAACCTCATAGGTTGGCTTATCGCCTTCATTCAGACTCCCAGGATCGATGTATCGACACGTAAGTGCAAACCTCAGCTTGCCAGCGTGCTCGACAGCATGCTCATAGTACTTCTGCAACTCTGCACCATGCATAACAATAATATCACCGTGTCCCCAGCTGCATATTCAGCACGTCCTTCGCTTGGCCTGAACCCCTCAACTTCAGCTCTTTGGGGATCTTTTTGCGGCGGGCGTTGTATGCTTTCGAGTCGGCGAGTTTGAGGGCTTCGAGCGCGGGCTGTAGCTTAGCGCGGGCGGCGTATTGTTGACATCCTTCGAGGGGAGGTGTAGCATCGTAGACGCCTGCTGGGGAAACTCCGTGGTAGTGGCGCGCTTTCATCCTGATTCGCATTGATGCAGTGGCACCCAGACTCAGCGTAGCAATTGTCGGTCCGAGGCCGTGTTCGCCGTCATCATGGTAGTTGATTTTCTGTTGTTCAAAATAGCCCAAGGCGAGGACTTCGTTGAATTCTTGTTCTTTCCACTCAGCACCTATTTCGTCCATACTTCGCCCTGACACCTGTGCTAGTAGAGCTTTCGCTGCCCAGTTCAACCTACTTCGTGTGGCGGTAATAGGTCGAGCTGCTCCTTCGAATAAATGGGAAGCGGTGGCAGCGATAAATTTATACGGCATCCCATAATTGACCGCAAAGTGGCGACAGTAGCTTGGCCCTTTCAGCTTACCAGTTGGCATTGGGCGTCGTCTTAGCCCGATATCCATATGTTGAAGCTCTTCAAACATTGCATCTGGGCCTCCTGGTTCTTCCGAAATGGTCAGATTGGCAATCATGTGTGTTATGAAGCCATCAATTCCAGGAATACTATATCGATTGATCCGATATCCATGTGCGAATGAGACCTGCACAAAAATTAATGATGAATGCGTGTCCCTAGATAATGTGTAGCTATTCGTAAGGGGCCATAGTGGCTCTCGCAGGGTTGAAGCGGGAATGAGGGTATGCGGTGGCTCTCTCTTGAAGCTACATGTAGGGTTCTGACATCGCCAGCCCATCTAGTCAAGACGCGAGTTGCAGCGGCCGCATTCGGGACATACCATCCCAAGCCAGAAAGCTTGCGAAGTGTCTTCGCCTGGAATAGCGTAGCTGGAGAGTTTAGCATTGTTGAAGATCAATGGATACTCATGATTGTCATTGTGCCATGGTGTCCGCTGTTTGAGAAATCGCGGATCGTAGATGAGTGATGCTTCCTCCGGTTCGTAGGGAACAGCATCAGGATCAAGCCTAGGGTCAGCAGATACAATGTTCCAGAATGCATCACAATCAGGCTTTAAACACATCCAACCATTCAGATAAATCTGGGGACATTGGCTGCCACAAATTTCGCAGGTATTTTGAACTGGCGGTGGTAACGTGCCTAAATGGAAAGAATCTTGTGTGTTTTTGGGCTGCCACCAAGGTTTCTGCTTTGTGTTGAATCTTTCAAAACGATATCGTAAGATCTTGCTTTGGCCGCTCTTTTCAAACCAAATATGCGTTGGTTTGAAGTAGTCCATCACGCAGTACTGATGCGGTGCGCTGCAAGGAAGATTCGGATTGTCAACTCCAGTAATGATGACCACTGGATTGGAATGGCTTATGCATTTTCTTAGCCCCTCTGCAGCTGTGCCTTCGACTTGGTCTCCACCAGCTTTCATCTTTCCGGAGTCTTTATCTTTAGCCAGCCCACCACCAGCTCTGGAGATTATGACATTACTGTCAATGTAGTCTCGAGCATGGGTGACATTGTCAAACATAAACCCTCGAACAAACCCACCTGTGGAATAGCAGGCACCTTGGTAGGCGCGATAGTAATGTAGTGTCTCGCAAAGCTCTTGCCGCCCGTCTGCCCACACTTCCGGTTGGTAACTAGGTTCTTTTTTCGTTACAACCGATCCGCGATGAACGAGCAACTGCTCGGCTATGGCTTCGAGGCGCTCTTTGGTGATCAAAGTATTATTATATTTCTCTGCAACATAATCATCATATGACACTGCCTTTGCATCCATGTCTATTTGGTCTGCCAATGGGGGAGTCATTTCTGGAAAATGAGAATCTAAGGGTCTTTTAGTTCTGTATGGTTCACAACATGGATACGACGTACTCCACGGCGGTAGTACTGGTAAGGCAGTTTGTGTACAGTTCGTGATATGGGACGACTTCAACTGATCGTCAAAGTCATTTTGAGCGCTGCTTAAGTCGCGGTGCGGCGTCGAACCAGGAGTAGGAGGAGTGAAAGGTCTCTGCACATCCTTTGCTGGCAACCACCGGGGTATCTCACGCAATTGCTGGATAATATGGTTGGGATCCTTGCCTGGGCTATCTTCTGGGGTCCGTGGCACCCAAGGGGCCGTTGCTTGCTCTAGACTAGAACTATACTTAAATGGAGGGAAATTAGACAGGGTGGCATTTTGACGAAGCATCAAGACTTCCTCGTTGCGGATTCGAGCTGATTGCTCTGATGGCGTATGTTTTGTCAAGTGGTCAAGTCTCACTTTTAGAGAAATGAGCAAAGATTCTTTCTCTGCTGTGTGCGCTATTGGATCACCTAATTTTCGAGGAAGCACTATTTGCGATACGGACTTGCTCATAGCAGTTTCTTTGTTTACGTCTGGGGGAATGATATTGGATCTCTTTGTAATTTCTCTCTTCGATATGAGCGGCGCCTGTCTGCAGGTTCTTTTTGATTTCATAGATAGAGTCTGTGGTACAGCGGCGATAACAGATGTTGGACATTTGCTAATTCGCCGTGAGCGTTGAGATGCTGCAGTTCCATAGTTATTTGGGTCAGCTTGGAGCTTGCTCGCTGCCATAGCACTCTTGGCCTTCGATCGCCTCTTCGCCGGTCCATCTCCTCTGTCAGAGTAATTTTCGTCGACCTTGCGTTTCAACTGTACCATATCCATCGTTGTCAATAGGTGTAACGAGTTGTGGAATACATTGGAATTATATAATGAGTAAGAGTCTTGTAATCACTCTGAGAGATAAAATGAAATCTGGGGAGTACCAAGAGGATGTAGAGAGTGTCAGGAAGTCAATGGAAAAAGTGTGAGCATACAATAGGAAGCCAATCGTAACTTTCCTACCGATAAGGCGACAGCGATAGGTAAGCGAAGTCAAAATAGCAAAGTACCTTGCATCAGCCACGTGGTGCTTGAAGTAGGCAGGCAAGGGTGAAAGTGAAGGTGCGGCCAACGCAGCAGAGTAGTCATGACTCGATGCGCGGTTTGCTGTATTACGGGACAACAACCCGCCCATCGCGAGCAAACATGAAGATCTCAACTCATTTATCGCACGCTAACAGATTGCAAGACTGAAATCGCGGTTGAGCCCGGAGGGGATGCATGTTCAGCGCGACGGGTTGTGTTATCGTGGTGGAGTATTGCTGCCAAGCCGGCATACCATTTCGGGAGCCATGACCTCGGTACCCCAGTTTCTCCACAATTCCAAAGCTGGCGACATCGTCGGCTTCAGGGTGAGCTCGCATCCGAAATTGATTCGTTAGCGCCATTGCGGACTTCCGTGATCACTTTTAAAGCTGCACAGCTCCCCGGGCGTCTTCGGCCAGCGGTTCCTTTCAATCTTTCAATTTCTATCAAGAACAGGTAGGTGCGCACGCGATATCTCTACAGCGCGGCTCCCGGCTAAGCATGCTACAGTAGTAAACTCCGAAGATGTCCTTCTTCCCTCCTTCCTGGGTGCCCAAGCTCCCCTTCGATCCGCCCGATTCGATCCCTATTTGCGATTTCATGCTTGATGAACACTATGGACGACATCCGCTGGGCTATTCACACGCTCCGTTCACCTGCGGCCTGACTGGCAAGACATACTCGAGCTTGGAGGTGAAAGAGCGCGTTGACTTTCTCGCACGAGCACTTGCAAAGGAGCTTGGCTTCCACCCGAACAAGGGCTCCGAGTGGGACAAGGTCATCGCCGTTTTCTCAGTCAACACCGTGAGTGGCCTGCGCTAGCCTGAGATGCGACAGCGACGCTTACGCTCAATAGCTCGATACCCTCCCGCTAGCATGGGCGGCGCACCGCTTGGGTGGCATCCAGACGCCCGCGAACGCTGCATACAGCGCCGCTGAGCTCGAGTATCAACTTAAAAACTCGGGCGCAAAAGCCCTCTTCACCTGCGTTCCGCTTTTGGCGACAGCGCGTGAAGCCGCCAAGAAATCCGGCATCCCTGACAACCGTATCTACATCCTAGATGTGCCGGAGAAATTCGGGGGTAAGAATACAACTGGCTTGAAGACGGTGGATGACTTTGTTCGCGAGGGATCGAAGTTAGATCGCCTAGAACCCCTAAATTGGCAATCTGGCGATGGCGCAAAGAGATCTGCCTTCCTTTGCTACTCTAGTGGAACCTCAGGCCTACCGGTTAGCTTCACATATCTACTCGGCGTTCCATGAGATTTGCTGACACCTGCTATAGAAAGGTGTTATGATCTCGCACAGGAATGTCATCGCGAATACATGTATGGCCAGCCCGAATACATTTTCACCTAAACTGACCTCTTCGCAGTACAAATCGCCACTCATGAAAAGCCATACAGAGACACCTTAATCAACGATGTACGAAACCAATCCGATTATACAGAAAATGTCCTCGGCTTGCTTCCAATGTCGCACATCTACGGTTTGGTCGTCATCTGCCATGCCAGCGTCTATCGAGGAGATGGTGTCATTGTCCTGCCCAAATTTGACTTTACAACAACGCTACAGTCTATTCAAGATTACAAGATTAATACTCTCTTCTTGGTATGGCTCCCACAAGGGAAAGACGATTTTTAGCTCACGTTGACAAGGTACCACCAATTATCATTTTGATGACCAAAAACACGAAGGAACTCGCCAAGTATGATCTCAGCTCTGTATGGTCCCTCTTTACTGGAGCGGCACCCCTGGGACAAGAAACGGCCGAGGACCTGCAAAAAATATTCCCATCATGGAAGATCCGGCAAGGATACGGTAAGACCTGTAATCACTTGGCGTTCATACAATAATACTAATACTGCACAAAGGTCTCACCGAGACATGTACCGTAGTCTCCTCAAGCTCACCCGACGATATCTGGTTCGGATCCTCTGGCTCGCTTCTCCCGGGTGTTGAATGCAAGATCGTAACGATCGAAGGTGTTGAAATCACTGGCTATGACCAACCCGGCGAGCTGCTCGTTAAGTCGCCTTCCGTAGTCCTAGGCTATCTAAACAACGACAAGGCCAACACGGAAACCTTCCAGGACGGGTATATGCGCACTGGTGATGAGGCTGTGTTCAAGAAAGGCCCAGCAGGCCATGAGCACCTTTTCATTGTCGATCGCATAAAGGAACTTATCAAAGTCCAAGTACGTACACTGTTGGATCAATTGATCAGAGCGCGGTACTGACGCTATTTTAGGGCCACCAGGTTGCACCTGCGGAACTCGAAGCACATCTCCTCACTCATCCGGCAGTCAACGATTGCGCTGTTATCCAAATTCCCAACGAAAAGACTGGAGAGGTACCGAAGGCATTTGTTGTCAAATCGCCATCAGTTGGTCTTGAAGAGAATGATCGCATCCTCGCCCGTGAGATTCAGAAACATGTCGAACAACACAAGGCGCGATATAAATGGATTTCTGGTGGAATTGAGTTTGTGGATGAGATCCCAAAATCACCTTCTGGGAAGATTCTACGACGACTACTCCGGGACAAGGAGAAGGAGAAGAGGAGGCAGGCAGGCAGCAAGCTGTAGTTGTTGTACGTTGATTCACCTGGAGGACATACGTGCATTCGGCTTCGTAGATAGCGTGGATTTTTACGTAGAATAAGATTTCCTTTCGCAGCTGGTGGTGATATATTTAGCACATGCATTGTGTGTTGGGTTTGAATGTGCATTACTTCGCCAAGCCGCACATGTCTGGATTACAAATGACGTGTGAGGGGTCGGGGGTTGCCCCTCCAAACGCCGACAGGAACGAAAAAGTTCTTGACAGAAGAATTTCGCATTTCTAAGCAGCACAGCCCAAGCACTCATAAACCTTCATTCAGAGCAGCAAAGTATTAGTCCTCCCAGCTTTGTTTCTTTTGTTCTCCTCTAAAATTTGAATACCCCGAACGAACGTGCGAAATGGCTGTCCCTAATCCAAACCAGCCCCTCCGCGATGAGGATGATCTCGACTATCATGACGAAGACAACACACTAGACGCCGATGAGGCAGATGAGGTTATAGAAGATGATGGTGATGTTCCAATGGACTCGGACGACGAGGGCGAAGATGGCGAGCAGGACATGCAAATGGAGATCAATCTGCAGAACGACTCGATTGCGCATTTTGACGGGCACAAGGACAGCATCTTCTGCATAGCACAGCATCCCGTCAACCAAGATATAATTGCAACAGGAGGCGGCGACGATTTGGGCTATATCATAGACGTTTCGACGGCAGCGGCGGCAGCACCAAGCGACAGCGCGCAACCCACAGAACGCGATGGACTAAAGAGCTTGTTCACGCTGGATGGACACAAGGATTCGATCAATGCAGTGACTTTCTCAGAACCAAAGGGCCAATTCGTGGCGACAGCAGGTTTGGACGGCAAACTGCGTGTTTGGCAAGGCGTTCCTGATGGCAAGAAGTGGAAGTTTCTAGCCGAAGCACAAGAAGTGGAAGAGATCAACTGGCTCATCCCAAACCCTTCGCCAGAACATCCCAATGTTGTTGCATTGGGTGCAAGCGATGGCTCCGTCTGGGTATATCAGATTAGCACAGACAAAGGCAATGAACTCCAGGTCTTACAAGCATACTACCTGCACACCGAGTCCTGCACCGGCGGTACATGGTCACCGGACGGTTCTCTCCTAGCGACCATTTCTGAAGACTCGAGTCTCTACGTCTGGGATGTGTTTGGCGATGCAGCATCACAAGGTCTCACATCTACATCTGATTCACAAACGGTTGTCGGACTCTCCGGGATCGACGAGCGTTTCCGTGTCGAGGGTGGCTTGTACTCAGTTGGTATTCCACCATCAGGCGCGTTTGTCGCAGTTGGTGGGCCAGAAGGTCAAATACGCATCGTTGGTCTCCCACGCCTCTCTCTTGCTGCACCTGCAGCAGCATCAACATCTTCCGGTGGTGGCGGCGCAAAGAATAAAGCAGGTGGTGGAAAGCAGGCCGCTGCGAAAGGCGGCGCATCATCAGCGGGTCAATCAGGCCAAATTCTCGCGAGCCTGCAGGCAGGGAGCGACAACGTTGAGTGCCTCAGCTTCTCCTCTCCCCCACTCACTCTTATGGCTGCCGGCAACGTAGACGGATCGATTACACTGTTCGATACTGCACATCGCTTCGCTGTACGCCGGAGAATAGAAGACGCGCACGCGGATGAGGAGTCCCCTCAAGCTGTTGTCAAGCTCGACTTCGTCAAGAAAGAAGGTCCAGGTGGATGGTTGTTGACGAGCGCTGGATACGATGGTGTATTGCGGCGATGGGACACGCGAGGTGGAACTGCCGCGGCTGGGAAGGGCCTAGTTGGCGAATGGAAGGGCCACAGAGGCGGTGGTGAGGGTGGAGGCATTATGGCTTTCGTGCAGGGTAATGGGGAAGCTGTGGTGACGGCTGGCGATGACCATGTTGCGTTGATATTCCAAACACCTTTGGCACAGTAGATGGGGTAAAACTTTTAGATTACAATTAGACCATTGTGGATCTTTTAGGCTCAAGATTGACTGCATGGAGCAATTTTGAAGTCCAAGGAAATACCATATCATTCATGTTGTCGGGAAGTTTGCATTCTATACAAAGTAAATCACAGGAGCTGTCCATCGGCTTTGATAATACCGACACGCATCGACTCGGTCAAATCACGGCCGGGCAACCCCGACGGAAAGGATGTGTTGACTTTCGCTGTCAAGTTCCTGAACTATTCGCGTCTGCTACTTCCCCGAGAAGATATCTGCCATTTATCGCCTTGTGCTTATATATGTAATCCCACACTTCTTTATAGCGCTCGATTTGTTCCCTACGTCAGTTGCTTGCAACTGAAGTCAGAACAACACATGTCAACCCCAAACCTCCCCACCCTACGCTGGGGCATCATAGCCACAGGCGCGATATCCTCCGCCTTTGTCAAAGACCTTGCGCTCGTTCGCATTAATGCAAAAGCGAAACACATCATTACGGCCATTGGCTCCTCCTCGTTCGAGAAAGGCCACACATTCGTATCTGAGAACATCCCCAGTGTCTCTCCTGCTCCAAAGGTTTACGAAGGATATCAAGCTGTGTATTCAGACCCAGATGTAGATATCGTCTACATAGGCACACCGCACTCGTTCCACAAGCAGAACTGTCTCGACGCGATACGAGCGGGAAAACACGTATTATGCGAAAAACCATTTACACTCAATGCACGCGACGCACGAGAAGTCTTTGCTCTGGCGGAAGAACAGCGTGTCTTTGTCATGGAAGCAATGTGGACGCGTTTCTTCCCGCTGACGCTCTCACTGCAGCGCTTGCTGCATGAAGAGAAGATTATTGGCGAGGTCCTGCGAGTCTTTGCAGATTTCAGCACTGATCATCGACTGTCTGAAAAGGGACCAGACAGCCGGTTGAAGAATCCTGCGCTGGGCGCGGGGAGCCTGTTGAATCTCGGTGTGTATAGTCTGACATGGGCACTGCTGGCGCTGGATACGAGGATGGGGGAGGAGGCAGAGAAATTGGAGGTCAAGGGTGTGCAGACGCTGCAGGAAGAGATTGATGTTGCGTCGACGGTTGTGGTGTCAATTCCTTCAACAGGGCGACAGGGGATTTGTACCTCGTCATCGTGCTTTAAGAATCCCAGTAAAGCATTTTGCCGTATTGAGGGCACTGAAGGACATATCGTGGTTGAAGGATCATTTGCCTCGCGACCAGATACGTTCACTGTTTTTGACAAAGATCAGGCGAGTAGTTCGGGGACGAGATACGAATTTGACATACCAGGTGGAGGATTCTATTGGGAAGCAGATGCGGTGGCGCAAGACATTGCTGCAGGAAAGACGCAAAACGAAAAAATGCTGTGGGCGGAAACAATCAGGGTAATGGAGATCATGGATGAGGCAAGGAGACAAGGCGGTGCGAGATTTCCAGGGGATAATTGACTTTTCGACTTTGGGAATGAGAACACGGACTTTAAAAACGTCGAAGAACAAGAAAATTCACAGTTTTAAGGCAAGCTTGACCACAACATAGATAGCTAAGGAAATTGACGATGATCTATCCGGAGACGTGGATTGATGGTAGATACTCTCAAGTTGCAATTGCCAGTCAATCCGAGATCCGAACGTGCTGTTAACCATCAATAACGAAGCAATTTCGATGTTTTTTCACAAATCCTGAACTTGTCCTGTAATAGTCTGTGGTCTCAACCTGAGAAAGAATTAGAACTGACGGCTCTCTGGATCCACAAGTTCCGGGAGGATGAGAGTTTGAGACTGAAGCAATGCCAGTTAGGCTGACTATGAAGCAGTCTCTGTTTGACATTATAATTACAGATCATTCGAATCAAATCAAAAGACGAAAGTATTATTGACCTGGTGACGGAATGACGTATCGCTCAGACCCTGAACCTATGGTGCTGAGAGCAGGGAAGAGGTCCCGCTTCATGTTAGGCGAATATCTGAGAACGCAGTCTGCTCAGTTTCTTGCAACCTGGGGAACTATGATCTAGCTTCTTCATAAGCGAGTCGTATTGTGGATATTACCCCTGGTGAACGATGTCATGATGTGCAGTGACGTCAGAGTTCGTTGTTCCAACCGCCTGTGATTTCAGACGTCGATCCGGGGCAACGTACCGAGCAATACTGTGCAGCAGAACGTATCTCGAAGATAAGCATTCTGCACATCACCACTGATGTAAACTACCATGTAAAGGCTTAATTCTTACGAATGCACAGAATGGAAGTCCGGAGCTTTTGCGCCGAACCAATAGAAAATCCGATAATGCTTATGGTAAAGATCATCTACAACATCAGCCATCACACGAGGAACACGTCCATAAGCAGGTGTTAGAAATTAACTGAACTCATTGGCTGGGAAGCGTTTCCGGCGAAGTGAAAGGACTGTACGACAAATGTCAACTATGCAAGCGGCCTGTTTCGGAGATCTGACATTTTACTGAACCAAAATTATGAGGCTTCCTGGAAAAGTGTTATGAGGTGATGGAAGGCGGATAGTGTACCCGAACGATCATGTCTCAAGTGAAGTGGATCTTTGCCGGATTCAATGGTGCTATACACCGATCAGGTGAGCTCAGCCGAGCGGATAGATACCTAATACTCGTGGTCAAGACGGAAACTCTTAGCGGGAGCTGGTAGGGTTGAGAACAGGGGTTAAACGTGGGCTGCACGTAACCTTGCATCTATGGCACCACAGCTGAAAACGAAAGTGCATTCTCTGATATTGTGACACAACGCTCCGCGGAAATAGAGGGGTCGGAATTGGAGGAGTGGGGTCTGCCGGAATAGTTGGCCAGTCCAATGAGAAGGAGCCCAGAAGGTAAGCAATCAGAAACGGGTCGAGTATTCGTGTCGGTTGCAAAGACAAGTCGCAGGTTGTTGTACACTGTAACGCAACGCCAGATGTTGGAACATCGCAACGGTTTATTGAGCCAACGCGGCTGGGCGGTATTGCGGGCACTTCTGCGAGCTAACCAGCCATCGGACGTCCTTCCGCGAAAGCTCCACAAGTCTAGCCCGGTCGAATGATGCGGATTGGAGTGGTCAGTGGAAGTGGTTCCTACGTAACTGGTTACGGAAAACTGGACCGCAACTACGTAGACCCAATCGTTTTTTCACTCATCCTTGACTACATTTCGGACTAAAAGCCGGTTTGAGGTGGGATGATGTAAGGGGAAACGGTTGGGCGGGGCTAGGGGTCTTATCGGATTTCAAAGCATTCACATGGGATTTTTCACTTTCCCATGTTTCCAGACCGACATGTCGATCAGAACGCTATGGGAATCTGAGAAGGTGCGATCGAGAAAATGCCTTCAGATCTCTAGTTTCAGGGTTTTTTGGTGGAACCATGTCGATTGTGTGACTATCGTGCCTCGTTGGGCGCCGCTTGCACACTGTGTTCCAGCCTTTGGGGCAGAAATTGTCCGTTAGGCTCGAGGTAACTCGAGGTAACGCTGCGGCGCGACATTGATACTTTTGCAAGAGAAATGCCGTCGCTGAGAATACACAGCATCTAGAGAATCTTCTGGACACTAGGAACACGATGCTGGATTGAATACCGCCTTTCGCAGGGGGGGATGTTCTGGCTCCCGAATGTGCGCCGAGCGGCTGCTCTGGAGAAGAGCCAGAGCACTGCCGGGACAATTCGAGTCAGTTGGCTTGGAACGGCAAAAATGGCCGAGGAAGCTTGCTGAGCCCCATGTCAAGTGTGGGCCGTTCCGCGGAAAGCATTCGAGTGCGTCATAGTCGAGGCCCGGGCTCGATTTGGACAGTTTGCTCCTTGAGAATAACATTGTAAGACGACGAGACAAGAAAAGTCTTATTGAGATTCACGACCTGGGTGCAGAGCGGACAGCAATTGAGATTTAGGGGCATACAATGTTAATAGCTCAAATGCGACAATACTGTGTGGTACAGATGTCATGTCATACCACACTGATGTTTGGCTAGGAGCAAGCTCCGACAAACGTACAAGCGATAGCGGCCGCGGCAGAAGCCAAAGGGGCAGGAGGTGGCGGCTGGAGGCAGTGGTCAGCAGGACATGCCGCGTGGCGAGAAGTGGTCGACATGTTTGGTAGCGATGACAAGATCACGTGATGAGCTGTGGTGGTCAACTTGAAGCAGAGCGGTAAAGAGCTGGCGCGGTAAAGCAGCATCCACCTAGAGACGAATTGCTAGGCGCTGCAGTGCCCAACGAAGTCTATGACCGCGACGAAGACGCATTGAGAGCAAGTGGTTTTACGGAGACGAGTCAGCCCAAAGCAAGCTGGTGGTTAGCACAGTCCACGTGCGGTGCTGCGGGAGACGTGGAGATGGAGTCTAGTGCTGAACTGGAGCCGGCGCTTCTGGATTCACAAAGGTACCTGTCGACGGAGCCAGGCACTTAGCACGAGTGGATGGGTTGCGGGCGCAACACAACAACACATGGACTGCGAGTGCCAGTAGACGCAGAAAACCCGCAAACACGTCCAGAAAACTACAGCAATACGCAGACGGCGATCAGGAAGGTGTGGTGGGCAAAGCCATCGAAGAATGGGAATCCTGCTTGCTTGGAAATGCACACCAGTCTCTGCCCTGGAGATCGACCGATGACATAGAGCGGCAGGGAGTTGACGGGGCCGGAGCCAATCAGCAGGCGCGTAGCCGGATATAACCAAGCGCGATCGATTTCTGTGCTTTCGCATGTTCCGCAGAATGGGGCTTGTTTGATTTCCCATGCCGGCCGGCCTGCCCGCCTAGCTCAGCATTTTGCTCCTTAAACCCCGCTCCCCTACGCGCAAGCCGTTCCCACTCTCCATCCTCTTACGTCCAAAAGACACATTGTCGCCACACTGCCGCCCTTGCTGCACTTTTCGGCCATCTTCTCCGCTGTCGTCCATATAGGCAGCCTCCCCACTTGCAGTCTGCGCCTTACAAACAGAATCACACTCTGACCATCTCTTGGCCAGACCTATCCGCCACTGCCATACTTTTTCCAGCACCATCCCGCTACGTCACATCACCTAGCTACATACACACACACACACACACTGCCTACCATCATGGAGATTGAGACCCCGCACAGCTTCGACTGGGCCCACGATGCTTACGTTGCCCTTCACGACCCAGCCATGAAGCAGCAGCAACAACAGCAACAACAACACGACGCCTGGGCCCCCTTCACCAGCGGCCCTGATTCACTCATCAACCCGGCTTTCACCATTCCCCCGTCGCTACTCACCCATGCTACTGTTGAACGATACGGCCAGGTTACTCCCCCAGAAGACTTCTCGCCTGCAGAGCCCGCGCGCGATGTCACTAGAGAAAGTTCCATTCCGGTCGAGGAGCTTAGGAATGAGACCATCTGGCCCGCGCAGCAACACTCAAAACAGTCCCAGTCGCCTCGAGAACACGAACCTTCATCAAAAAAACGGCGCACCACCAGACAAGCCTCAGCCAATCAGGCTGGCCCTACCCCACCGCAGGACAGCGGCAACGACGCAAATCCTCAGCCACCTAAGCGCAAGCGGGGCAGGCCAAAGTCGCAACCGCAAATGGTTGAGGCATACACTGCCGATGGTTTTCCCTTTCAGGTCTCCTCCGCTCGCCAGTCCCACCTCGAGAAGAACCGCGTTGCAGCACACAAGTGCAGGCAGCGCAAGAAAGAGTACATCAATGGCCTTGAAGGTCGCGCCCGCGAGTTTTCATCCAAGAACAAAGCACTCAAGGAGAATGTAGCAATGCTACGTGAAGAGGTTCTCACCCTCAAGAACGAAGTCCTCCGCCATGCTGGCTGCGGCTTCTGGGCAGTCGACGAATACCTTGCGCGATGCGCTGGTGATCTCCTCGGCATGGAAGCACCCCCTCCTACATCACGCACGAATTCGAATCAACACACCAGCACTCGCCAGACCCCTGTCATGTCCACGTCTCAATTTCGAGAACCCAGCATGGACTCCCTCGGCACCAATCATGACGAGGACGATTTTGGTGGCCTCGAGCTTCTTCGCGATTTTGATGACGAGGACATGGATACATTGGAGCGACGATAAGCCAGGTCAATGGTATTCGATATGCGACACGGCTCCTCTTTACTTCGACCTTGATACCCAGGCCTTTATCGCACCGCTTTGGCCTACAAAAGCTTGCATTCTTATTTTGTTCCTTTGTATTTTACACGCTGCTATGACCGGTGGGATTGGGAACACCACTGCTGCAGCTACGACTTGACGAATCTGGGGCGTACAAGTGACGGATTGGAATCACCGGGCAGGCATTCCCTGTGGTTATGACAATACCTATCAGATATAATACCCAAAAGGCCATGTACGGGACTATTTGCCCTGTTCTTGACAACGAGGTAGCTCATAATACAACGAGTCACTTCATCAAATCCACCCGATTCATTTCATTTCTCGTGAGACGTTACTCTTCCCCACATGTGTACTTGCGCACTGTTGACAGCTCCATGTTATGACGATGCCCAGCATTGTGCTATCCGACTTTGGTCTGGGAACGCGCTGTAGTCCCCACCACAAACGTCTTTCAGCTCGTATGAAGGATGTCGGTTAGCCACCCTATTGGCTGCGGGACAAAAATCCGCACTTGTTACACCGTAAGCTGGACCTCCCCAATGCATGTTGCGAAAGTGGACGCCCTCGACACAGTATGAGGTAAGTACCCGCACCGCAGCAGATCCCCGTTTGTGCAAGTCACTAACCCTGAAGCCGTTGGGGTTTAGGTGTCCCAATGGAGATAATCCCCGAGCGTCATGGCTGCGCCGGTTGACGGACCCCACCCATCAGATCAGGGTACCTTTCTGTAAGTATGACACTCGTGATCGGCGATCTGGGTTTCAGGTAAAAAGTACCAATCTGTCATAGACCCATTCTCCAGGTCCTCTCTTCCTCCCCTTGTCTTCAGGTGCCATGGGCGTAGCGTACTCCAGATCTCGCATACCGGTAGCTCATTTGTCCGGCTGCTGAGGGCAATAGTTCAGCCTTGGCTGTTCACTATTCCAGGACAAGGGTACCCGTGGAAAATGAAGCTACGATCTTGATGAGTGCTGGGTTGGCCGTAAAGGATTCCAGCTTGCGTGGCCCATTGCTTGATGCGCGGAAACAGTGGTGATTCATCATTTATGCATTAACATGGTGTGGTAATGCAGCATTTCGAGTCGTGATGAAGGCGTTCAGTGCTATCTAGTGCAATCGTGTGTAGGTAAGGAATGTAGAAAATGAAGAGTGTCTCCCGCTACTTCTGACCACTTGTTTTTATACATGACATTCCTCCCCCATGTATTGTAAATGAGAACCTCCAAATCAACTACTGTACACCCAAGCTGCAGCGCAATTGGTCAAACATAACTTCAAGCTCCTCGTTACTCCATCTTCCTTCTGTTCATCCTCTCCCAGGGAATCAGAGCCCCCCTGCACCGTGGCCTCTCATTCACCGGGCAACGAATCCCGCAGCCATCGACAACACCTTTCAAACCTACCTTATCCAGGAATCCAGCCCCCATATCCCACCGGCGAACTTATCCACTGCAATTCACAATATTTCGAAACTTACTCTTTACAGGCAGAGAACTAGCAGAGGGCCTGCATAGCTTCATGCATTCCCCAGTAGAAAACCACTCTGGCATCAACCCAATGTAACAAATACGGAGAGAAGCTGTTCACGATCACGATTCAAATGACTTGGTGTCTATACACCAGCTTTTCTATTCGGTCCGGCTTGTTGTGCCTTGCAAGGGTGAGTAACGGCTTCCCCACCTCAGGACGCTAGAGAGTTTTTGGGGAATAGTTGTGCCATATTAACCGAGATGATCACGCGATTGGGATTAGGGAAGGATGGGAGAGGGAAGGCGTGAACGGGGCACCTTTCCGGCCGAGCGGGGCATCGGGATATTTGCCGCTGGGGTGGAGTTTAGGAGTCGGATAAGTTGGCCGACAGCAGATGAAGATATTCACAATAACCCTACAGATGACCGCACAGATGTATAGTAATTCCATTCCAGAGCAGTAGAAGGACTGGAACTGAGCGCATTGTATTTGGTATGGGAACGTTGAACGCCAGACTACTCGTGCACAGAAACCAATACACTACTACTTATCAAATCGTACATCGTGAATAGGAAGAACAGTTCCCCCCAGACTGGCTTCTCTATGAAGCAGGGCGTTCACGTCTTCTGCATTCCCTCTACAAAGTCCAGCGCTGCCTCCCTCTCCACTACATCGATACTACTCGTCTTGTTGCTGTAACTCACGCCATAGCATCGATCCGCCACCAACACCATCTCTGGACGGAACGTTGTGCAGATAAATTGACCACCACCGTCGCCTTTCCTGCCTCCCTGCCCAGATAGCTTCTTCAGCATCTCGGCGACCGCAGTACGGTATTGTGCATCGAGGTTTGCGTCAATCTCATCAAAGAGGTAAAATGGCGCTGGATCGCACTTCTGGATCGCGAAGATGAGGGCAAGTGCGCATAGGGACTTCTGCCCACCGGAGAGTTGGCCAATCTTCTGCTGCTCGTCGTGTTTGCTGTTGAACGATACAGCAATTGAAACACCCGTATACTCGGCAATTTTGCTGCCCTTCTTGGCCTGTGTTTCTTCTTCACTCTCATCTTCGTCATCGGAATGGTTACCGCGGACATCTTTATCCGATTTTCGGTTGATGATGAGACGGCCCTGGCCAATGGGTACAAGCTCTTGAAAGACTTCCTTGAACGCCTGGGCGACTTGGCGGAAAGTGCGAGCAATTGCTTCGTCTTTTCGTTGATCGAGCGTATTGATTAGCATCTCAATGGACTTGCGTGAGCTGTCAAGTTCTGCGCGGCGATCAGTAAGCGTCCTACGTTGTCGTGTAAAGTTTTCATATTGTTCGAAGGCCTTTTTGTTGACGTGGGCGAAGTTCTTGAGGGCTTGCGTGACTTTTGTGAGTTCTTTGGTGACCTATTTCCTCTGTTAGTGATAAACTTCTCGTAATATCAATGGGTTTACTAACCTTCACGGTATCCCATCGCGCGTACTTGCGGTTGACATCTTCAGGCAATGTACCCAAATCTCGAATCTCGCGCTTGACCTTGGCAAGATTGTCTGTATGACGGCTGCGGTCCGAGTCCTTCCTGGACATGGCCTGCTCTTGCCTCTCCATTGTTTTGGCAAGTTGCCGGTTGCTCAACTCTTTCTCAGACCGCAATGTCTCCAAGTCAGCCAGCTGGGCACGAATGTTTTCGATCTGAACATCTGTTTCCTTAATCTGCGCATCAAGGCCTTGAATGACCTCATTGACTGCATCAAGCGTACGTTCGCACTCACGCAAGCGTGTTGATTGACTCGTGGACCCACTCGCACCACCTTGTTGTGCTTGGAGGTTGTCAAGCTCCGGTTCCAGGTTCTCGTTCAAGTCGAGCTCTGCCTCAATCTTCTGCTGTTCCAAAATTGCCCGTTCTTCTTGGATTCGCGCAAGCTGTCGCCTCAGGTCTTGCACGGTGCTGGTGAGGGCGACCAGCATCTGTTCCTCATCTCTTGACAACGCCTTCTCAAACTTTGAAGCGATTTCGGCCTCCCAGTCGCTCTGTTGCGCACCCAGCTGATTGATGGCCGATTGAAGATCTAGAGCTATTCTTTGTTTCCGGGCGAGGCTTTCGCGAGCATCTTGGAGTGCTTTGTGCTTGACCCGAAGTTCTTCTCGCATCGGTCCATAGCTATTCTCGCCTTTATTTTTCTCGTGCTCGCGTTTGCGGACGTCAGTAGATGCAGCTGTGAGCTGTTGCCGCTTCTGTTCCAGCTCTTTCTCAACATCGCGCTTCCGTTGCTGTAGCTCTTCATATTGTGCACGTGCCTCGATGACTTTTTGGTAGGCCATAATCTTAGATTTAGAAGGATCGTGGTATCCTC
Organism: Pseudopyrenochaeta lycopersici; assembly: GCA_003313425.1. NCBI lineage: Eukaryota > Fungi > Ascomycota > Dothideomycetes > Pleosporales > Pseudopyrenochaetaceae > Pseudopyrenochaeta > Pseudopyrenochaeta lycopersici. The sequence goes on along the minus strand of NHZP01000001.1, from coordinate 2,178,807 downwards.
CTCGGTATTGACCTTTTCGTGAAGCGTTGTCGCCATCAGGGGTATATGCCCGAACATTGAATTGCTTAGCATTACTCTTGCAAGCATCCAGCGTAGGACAAACAACAATTTTTGCAAAGACGTGTTTAAACGCCGCATCGAAGCGGTTGTCGTATGTTAATTTGGGTAGCAAAGGCTGCATATCCCCCTTTGTTGGAAGCTGCAAGTCTGGCGCCTGCACACGATTTAAAGGAATGAAAGTAAGTCGGCCACCCCTATCTTTGATGAGTTGGTCAATGATTTTGGTGGAGACATCGTCGTTGTCTACAACGACATTAAATAGAGCACCCTCGGCAGCGTTCTCTGTTACTGATCGGTAGTTGTCAGAAACTTGGAGCAAGTCAGCAATAGTGCCATGGACGCCTTGAAGCAAGCCCTCTTTCTGGTAGCGACGCAGCGATTCGAGCCCACGGCTGGTGCCAAAGTCAAGTAGGCGCGAGAAGGTGCTCTCTGCTTTGTTGAGCTCAGCTTGGGCACTTGAGAGTTGGGTGTTCACCCTGTTCTGTTCTCGGAAGAGATTAGTCTGCTCGTCACGAATCGCTCTCGAAGCGTCTCTTGCTTGCTCAAGTTTTGCCGCAAGAGTGACACCCGCGTCGCCTTCGCTCTCGATCGCGGATCGTAGTTCAGTGATCTCGCCTTCTAGTCGCTTGATATCGCCTTCTAGCTGAGCAATCTCTTCGTTAGTCTGGGTGAGAACGGCCTTACGGCGGCTCAGGTCGCCATTTGACTGGTCGATTTGTGCACGTAACGCATCGTCTCGCTGCCGCTTATTACTGTAGTATGCAGTACGTCCTTGCTTTTCCTCAAGCCGCTTCCGCTGGCCCTCGGCCTCCATAAGTTGGGATCGGACAGCTTCCTCTTCCTCCTTCTTTGCATTGTACTGAGGCAACAATTGTTTGAGTTCGGTCTCGCGCGCACGTATTTGCTGTTGGACAGACTTGATCTGAGTGTCGCGTGACCTCCGCATTTGCTGTGCGATGGATTGATTATCTTGCAACGCTTTCAGCTCGAGTTCGATTTTTGCCTTCTCCAGCGTGGCAGACTTTCGATCATGTTCACTCTGCACGCGATCCTCCCTCAGCACATCAAGCTCACCCCTGCGCTTGTCGATGTCCGTCTCGATCTGCGCAATATCCGTCTCATTCTGCATGAAGGCGGCTTCGTTGCTTTCCCGCATGTCGCGGCCTTGATTCTCCAAACGATCTATTTCCTCGATCTGTGCCTCCAGGTCTGCTTCTTCGCGTGACTTGATGGTGTACATCAACGACCTCCGCTCCCTATCGTTCCTGCTCCAAGCCTCGAGCTCCTCTTTCTCTCCCTCCAGCTCGTCCAGACGCTCGTTCATTGAAGCGACCACGCCGTCAATAGTGTTGCACTTGCTGTCCGTGTCGGCGAGAAGCTTTAGACTGTCGGCGCGTCGAGTTTCATATACATTCGATCCAGAGATTTCTTTCAGCAGCCTCAATCGCTCCGAATCCTTCATGTTCGTGAGTGCCGTGACACGGCCCTGGGGCACTATGTAGTATGGGTTCGATCGCGAGAAGCCGGCAGATTCGAGCATCTGTTGGACTTCGGTTTTGGTGGCGTTCTTGCGATTGACTGAGTACTCGTCCTTTTTTGCGCCAATCGTCCGGCGCAGGAAGAATTCGGGCTTGCCTGTCTGGAAGCGATCCTCGGTATTGTCGAAGCACACCTCCACATAGGCTGACATGACGGCCGAGCCGGAGCCCTCATGGAGCAAGGCCTGACGTTCCTCGCGGCTGAGGAAGTGGTAGTCGTCGCCGAGTACAAAACGCACAGCGGCAAAGAAGTTGCTCTTGCCTGAGCCATTGCGGCCGACAATTACATTGCAGTTGGGCGAGAAGGGCTCAATTTGCATCTGATCCTTGTAGCTCTTGAAGCCCTGAATGGTGATCTGCTTGATGTACCCCATCGTTATGGTTGAGCGCTACCCTGGCGCGCAAATTATTTGAGGAATTTGAGAAGAATTCGCAGTGCCGATATCGATGCGATCGCGTCGGTGGCTTTCAGGACATGGCGGGGTTATCGTGAGTCGAGGGTGTGATCGAGCGCTGGTGTGCGCTATGCTGTTGCCCACAACGCGGTGCGCGTCGCGCTTTATGCACGGACCACTTATCCACCATATCACCATGTCATTTGCCCGCAATTCATGGTCAGCAATAGAGCTGTGTATTGTAATCCAAGTACCAATTTCTTGGGCCACTGATCGCATAGACATGTACGATAATTAGCCCACAAACTGTATGAACCGGTAAGCCGAAGCATACCATGTAGCGAAGATCAGATGGCTGGTAAAAGCAACGGGTCACTCCCATGATCGTTTGGCCTTCAAAATGCTGAGCATTTTCGCACTTATCACAACATAACCTCAACTTAGATCCCTTCTCATATGTTATCACCAAGATAGTATGCATCGTCTGTCGATGTACATCTCTAATCGCTAGATTTCCATCAGGTATACACGTGACCCAGTCCTAGAAGGTCACTGTTTTATTTGCATCCTCCGCAGCACAGATAGGTCTCCAGAATTAATGACAAGCTGCTTTCGAGCTTGAAGCAATGCTGACCTCTCTCGCATGATTCCAGATTCCAACATAAACGCGGTCTTCTATTGCCGTACAGTGAAGTTCTACTTACATTCACAGCCAGCGGGTGTGTTCTGTAAGAGTTATGGATGGTAGTTTTCCCTAAGTTTGTACTATGAAGGATACTCATTGATGGGCCAGAATAGCCACATTTGGAGAGACCCATATGTTTCACTTGGTTTAAAGTAGATTCGACTTAATCGAGATAGAATTGGTCAATCCAGGCTCCTGTACGATTTTAGGGGTCTCACAGAATGCATGAAAACGTAATTTGCTGCTTCTTCTTCCAGTTTTTTTGACATCATAATTGCCATAGGAGGTGAAAAGTCGTTATGGATTAGAGTTTGCAATCAGTAAGTTACTACAACTGCTCAGTCGTTTGGTGTTCTTCATTTTTCTTCTTACACGACTTCTCAACCAATAAGACCATAAATGCTGGTCATACTTGAGCTTGGTGGTGGCTGTTCTCACAGTTTTACATCATCGGTCGTGGTTGATGGACTCATATCCAATCGCGGCGACTCCGTGGACTTCCCGTTATTGATACATTCCAAAGCTAATGCGCTTATTCCCCTCATACTTCCACTCTTCCAGCGAACGAAACATTCGATCGCTTCCTTGCGCTGTCTTGCTTGTGGTGCATACAGAGCGACCAAAAGCAGTGGGGTGGCCATGCGCATATAGGCACAACCAATATCACGAATCTGTAAGTATTGCGAAGCCGCCAGAATGGTAGCATAATGGTCATTCAGAGCCACAACTGAGGTTTCAGGTTGTGGCATTAAGATTGCGAGTAGAATACGAGCGGATTCGAAATATGCTACGGTAAGCGCAGTGAAGGCATCACGATATCGTGTAGTTCCGCTCGGAGAGTGATACCATGAGATGTCTGCATCGTTATTGGCGGCTGCAAAAGAATATTCAATCCATAGCGATTCGATCTCGGTCTTGATCAGGTTGTAGTTGGCGAGGTCAGGAACTTGCAATGGTGTGGCTCTGTCGTGGCAATCCTGACAAATAATTAACATTTCAGCGAGCTTGGTGACGTGTGTCATCAACCTCTGGAACATGGGCAATCGCGTGTACTCCAGTGTTTCGTGTAGAATCCGCCGTACTTCAACAGGCTTCCCCTTCCCTCCTCCGGTCAGGTGCACAAATGCCAGCTGTGTCCGAAGATGGTAGAAGATCTGACACAAAACACCCTGAGTACACTGTCCAGGACCAGTCACTTCCAGCATCTTCGCGGCGCCGTAGATGTGAGAGCGATACGCGTTTGCGCTTGTGGCCTGCATTGCTTCGAAGAAGCTGAAAAGGACACTCGTCGACACCATGTGTATAGTGACTTCCTCCTCGGATCTAGACCGTGCGATGAAGCGACTGTGGGTTCGTAGTGCTTTGCCGTAGAGATCCCAAGCGTGTCGCGTCAATGCCGGGCTGGAATTGTCCGCTGCGCAATAGGCGGATGCTGTCGCCTGGAGGGCTAGCACGAGTGCGTCATTTGTGCCGTCTGTTGACAAGAGAGGCAAGCGATGAAGCCACGTGAGTCGATTCTGAATATCCTTTCCTTCACCTTCGGAGGTAAAATATGTCAAGAAGCGTTCGTAGAATGCTTCCGTCATCATACCTCTCTGTGATATCCGATGAATAGTGGCAATACTAGGATTCGGCCATACTGTAGAGGCTGATCTGATACTGTTGGAAGAAATTTTCGCCTTACGCCTCTGCATGCCATGTCTGGCAGTCTTCGTCATATCTATGATCAACGGTCCGTCTGCCAGGCCAGGGCATTCGCGGCCATAACGAATACACATGAGGCATTGCGGGAGGGTCGCATCACACTTAATGCGTTTTCTGCGGCAGGTTGCGCATGATTTCGTTCTTGAAGGCATCTGGAAGACATAAGAGGAGATTTACAAACAGAGAGATACATCTTGAGGATGAAGACAGAGCAAAGAATAACGCAAGGGGCAAGAGACGCTGAACGCATGTCAGACCTTAGTGTCACGCTTAGCTACACTCGTCGAGCTAGCACAACTTTCCAGTCTAAGCTTAGTTCACTTTATGGACGACGTTACAACAAGCCGTAAAAGGGAAATGTTGCAATGACATTTGGTAGTCAGTAACTCAGCACTCACATGATATAGATACAAGGTACTTCGCAGCATACAATTATCTTGCCAGGTATGCCAGTAATATTCATCAGACAGTACGATTTGGCTCCTCTTTGTAATTGGTTACGGAGGCCTATCCTCCATGATCAACAGTTTTCAAAAACTTGCCATTTAGAGTAACTTGACTCACTTGTTATGGTGTCATCTTTACCAGCAACTCTATGGAAAACCCCGAAAGCCCTGTCATATCGCGGGGGTGTGGAGCGACGAAGCCAAACGACGAATCACAAGGACGCGTGCACCTTCATAGTGTAGATCGGCCTTGTCTGGGTCCTTGAGAAAATTTCGGCAGGGTAATACGCCGAGTCTAGAACTCCCTCAAGGTCAAAATTTAATCCAATATGAATATCTTTACAATGCTGTAAAAACAGATGAAGCCTTTTGCAAGCCAGGATTCCAGTTTTCAGCGTTGTTCGAAGACCTGGGAAATTTCCCGGCCAGGTGATTTGGGATTGGTCTTTCGTTCTGCGAAGTAGGTGCTCTTTTCTTGCATATTCAGTTAAAGATCACTGTATAAAAGAATGAACCAGGGGATAGTGAAGTCCCACTGAGTACCGTGAGTACAGTACGGGTAAAGGGGGAATTGGATGTCTATAGGTATACCTCTCCGAGGTCCTCAAAAATGCAAGTAGGTACATAACTAAAAGCTTCGATATTGAAGGGAAACGCATTGCGAGGAGATTTTATTCTACATCTCGTCACAGCCCAAAGTAAAGATACCGTACGATTCGTGGATGAACATTCGAAAGGTCTTGCTAGAATGTCCTATCAGCCAATATTGAAGACACATCTGCTGGATGCATAGGGAAAGATGACGTGGGCGCAAGAGACTGGGCCCAAGATATTATTCATCCGGACAGGACCGTTTCATAAACTTTCCCAATCAGCCAGGGTCTGAAATACTGCCTGCGTATGGAAATTAAAGTCAGTGAGGCGATACATGGAAATATTTGGTATTGGAAGTATCACCTTATTAAGTTCTATTCAAGTCGGCTCAAATAGCGGTCGCAGAACTAGAAAGGTGCCAACACCGAGTTGTTCACCAAGTCCAACATTGGAAAGGAATCCTCGGCCCACTGGCCTGCACTTGCGAACCAACTGACATAACCTGGGCGGCTCCGAATAGGTCAAGGAGTCGGGATCCCGCTGGTACTTTATCCCAATATAGAAGAAGATATGGAGATTTTACCAAGGTCTTCCGATGTAGAATTTAAACTCCTGGAGGAAGCTGCTTGAGAAGCATTGAACGAGAACTGACCATTTCAAAATATAGAGAGATAATACTTTTGCTCTTGCTCTACAATGCAAATTGTAAAGTAGGATATTCATTGTGAGCCACTGCATTGCATTGGTGACACAACGTGTAATTTGTTCCAGTCGATGCTTCCACTGTTTGCTGTGAAGCGAAAAAGTGAAAGAACAACACGTTGGCCTAATAAAGACGTTTGAAACTCATTCTGATCGCCTTTCGTACCGCCTGATCAGCTTGTTGTGCGGGTATAAAGCAAAAGCACATTTTGGTCGAAGGGTTCCTCATACGATTTAATTCCCCTAAAGCCAGAACTTGTCTTGACACCAACTAAAGGTGACTTTATTGGGGTCAGCATGCTCAATTATGCGCATATAGGTATGGTACCACATAGAGTCATTCCATCCTCGTGACCAAAAAGAAAGAATAGCCTTCTCCGCTCAGTATGGAGCTAAGTAACCACTTTCCGGAGTTCTTAACAACGACGTCACTATCTCAGTCCCGAATGGCCTGCGGCAAACATTCATTGAAAGCTTAGCCATGCCATGTGCAAATTAGAATTACTATTGATGAAGGTATACATGCCACGTAGGCGGGCCAGTGCCGTCTTGCATTCGGCCCAATTGGCTCCACCGACTGAGATCGGAATTGCGGTTCCGATCCACTGTGAGGGGACTTGATTAGGCACAACATATCGATCGTTGTTCACTCACAGAAATTCCGGTTCGTTTTCTCATTGGGCTGCCATTAAGAGACCTTTTTGAAGTGGCGAAAGACTGATGCATGTTCATTGGTTTGGAACCAATTGCCGAGCGTGAGATCTGATTTGTTGGAATGAGTTCCGTCCGCATGACAGATGTAATTTGGTATCAAGTCAATCTTAGCAAAACTCCAGGCAATACTTGTGTTACCGCGGGCTGCGAGGTTTCGGCTATGGTGTCACGAGTGCCAATACATTTCGCTCTCACAGTTTGACCCTGCACCTGCACACGATTCTACGCGCATCAGCAACATCACTCGTACCCATATCCGTACTGGCGTTACCCCACTATCTGACCTCGTAGAGATCCTGCTGTCCTCTACATTCACGTGATACGAAAGCTTCAAGCTGTAAAATTAAGCCCTCAGAAACGTTCGCATTTCCATGATAGCGACAGGGTGTCTGGAAACCACCAGTCAAGGAGTCAAGGACAGTATTCAAGATGCAGGACAGCTCCGCCGGGCCCTCCAATCATGGACAGGGAAAGATCGCGATTCCGAAACTCGACCGCGGGCCGCCGCCGCCATCTAAACCACGAGAGAGGCTTAAAGAGGAACGAATGCAAGTCTTCATCGTCAAAAGCAAGTTAAGGGGCTAATAAGACGCCATCAGAACGAGGGCATGCAAAACATGTCGCAAGCGCAGTACTCATCTATAAATGCTTCACCCGAAACGTTTTTTTGGCTGACATCAAGATAGAAGTCAAGTGCTCAGGCGAAGTACCCCGTTGCACCAACTGCCGGACGAGCGACTTAGATTGCGTATATGAACAAGCTCGGCGAGACCGTCTAAGAGAGTTAGTGCATTCAGAATCGGATTGTATGACCCGGGGTTGACTTCATAGGGCTATGCAACTCAATCAACGCTACATCTCACTTCTCAAAGACCTCAGTGAGCGAGTCGACGAGAATGACAGACAGAAAATTAGCAATGCAATAGAAGAAGTAAGCCATGCTCATTTTCACTGCCTTTGGCGCGGTTGCAGGGGAGTGTCGATTGACGTATTCCCCCTCGTAGGCTGAGGATGACTTGGTACCACCCTCCACGGCTCTCTCGGTTAATTCTTTGGGAAAGCGACCCCGGAAGCAAATTTCACCAGAAGATGAAGAAGAAGAAAGGGGCCAACATGGCGAAGCTTTCGTGACTGCGTCGGTGGGCTCCAATGAAGACCTCGATTTTCTTGGTGAGAATTTGCTGAGGACCCGTGAATCCAGAGAGACTGGGTATGTAGGCCAAAACTCCGAAGTACAGTGGCTGCGAAGTGTTCAGCGTCAAACCGAGCGCGGGAATATGGAACCCTACGGCATGCGATATGGTCCACCGGGAACGAATGAAGACGCTGTCCAAAAACGTTCGGATGCACTTCATGAGCGAATGAATGACTCCAGGCGAGAATCAAGAAAAGGCTCCATGGAGAACGTCACAGATGCGACTTTCTATCTTGATAGTGATAGTATCGAGGTTGACATTGCGGTCGATCCGTATGAAATGCCAGATCCCGACACCGCGGAACAGCTCTTCAACTGCTACATGAATACGGTGCACAGCTCGTTTCCACTATTGTCTGCAAACTTCAGGGACCAATTCCGGCGGTTCCTAGAATCTGTCAGGCAGAATCGGTCATTTCAAATACCAGATAAGTGGCGCGCAATAATGAATTTACTGTTTGCAATAGGAGCGAGATACTCGCACCTCGCGGGTGCTGATTTCAGAGGAGATGAAAGGGATCATTTGATATACATGACACGGGCAGTTCATCTTCTACAAATGAAGAACACCGTCATGTTCATCTCCGGACCAGACCTAAACCTCGTTGAAGCTGTGAGTAACTGAGTAAATCTGTCAGCACTGCGAGTATCCGACTGACTCATAGATCTCAAGACTGGCCTACTTTCTTTCTACTTTCTTGTTATCGGCCACGTCAGCAGGGCGTGGATTATGATTGGAATTTCCGTGCGACTTGCTCTATCTCTTGGGCTACATCTACGGAACGAAGACCCAACGGCGGAGGGTTCTAAGCGTGAGTCTCTGATTATGACTTGGTGGAGTCTACATGCGATTGAGTGCCTCGTGAGCTCTATCACTGGCCGCCCGCCTATTGTGTCGGTGGAGGATTGCACTGTTTCCCTTCCCGCAGCTATAATCAGCGGACAGAATGCGATGGGCGAGAGATCAGCAACACGTATGCGTTTCAACACTGATTCGCCCAACGCGTTTGACAATAGTTTCTTTGTCGCCCACGTCAAGAGTGCCCTTATTTCGCAAAAAGTACTGCTAAAGCTATACTCGCCCCGAACTGCTGCTCATTCTTGGGAGGTAAGTGTACGCTCAAGTATGTTCCCGAAAGCCTGTTGCCATTACTGTACAAAATCGATGCGCTGGGCTATTTACTTTCTTACAGCTAGACTTGCAGACCCATTTTAGCTTTGCATCAAAATCTGCAGAACAAAGATTGTGCTAATTTTTGTGCCGTTCAGACTGTTCAAACAAGAATTACTGAGCTGCTCAACGAGCTTGAAGATTGGGCTAAGTCTGCCCTACACCAAAATCCTAACCCGGAGACTATCAGTGTAGAGGGGGACGTTAAACGCAATCAATGCTTGCTCCGAATACAATATTGGAGCACAAAGATACTCATTACACGGCCATGTCTCTGTAGAATTGAGCGCCGCATACCTAATCAGAGTGACCGCTCTGCGAACTTCAACGCCCAAGCAGCCGAGGCATGTGTCGATGCTGCTCGAGAATTAGCAAACCAATTTCCTGACAAGCCTGACCCGAAACTGATTTACTTGTCGGGACCATGGTGGACACTAGTCCACATAAGTAAGCATTGTGGCATTTTATACTCATTGGATTATGCTGACCTTGGTGATAACAGTTATGCAATCTATGGCCGTACTGCTCCTCGAGATGGCATACAATGCGGCACATATGAAGCACGGAAAGGCCGACTTGACTGCGTGTATCCAAAAACTCATTCGTTGGCTCCGTGCCATGCAACAAAACGATCCCGTTGCTGGACGTGCGTATCAGGTTGTTTGGCGAATTTTAAAAACATGCGCTCCGTCGCTACAGTCGCAGGCAAACGAACTCTTGGCCGAGGTTCAAGAGCCATATTATCATGCCCCCTCACAGCCAAAATCTTACAGAGATCCGATGACACAGACGCAACCTGATCTTTGGCCGCTACCAGATTTCCGCAGTCACCAAACAGACGCCTCAGCGACATACCCTCAATCAAACAACCAACAATTTGGTGATTCTTACTTTGACTATCAATTAGCTTCTAATCCCTACTCTCTCTCGGATCAGACGTTTCAGACGCATCAGACGCATCAGACCATGAGTTTTGGTAATCCTTTTGTTACTAGTTTCGATCAAGGCGCTCCTGTCATTAATATGAATGATTTGTGGTCGCAAACCGGGACATCTGACAATCTGCCCTTGGATTTATTCGGCATGGACGTTTCCCAGAACCAGCAACCGGATTATGTGCAGCATCAAATGCAACAGACGGGGCAAGATCCAGATAACGGTAGCCCGTCGATGCAGCAGTAATCCTGGTCCCTTATTTTAAGCCAACCAGCCAGGCTTGGGCAGCGCTGGTCAGCGTCGTGGTGGCCGAGGGCAGACATTTTGCGATCACTTTTGCATAGCCATAATTTGAAATTTTTTGATGTTTGTCCGTATCGGTAGTCGAAGTCATGAAGTTGGCTCGGGAGAGTGAGGTAGTGCTAGCTGGACAACATTATCTACACTTTATCGATATCCTAACAATTTACCTAAAGTGTCATAGTAGTATTCTTATATCTCTACGTTCGTCCGCTTTTCCACCCCAAGTAAAAGGTCATGAGCTCATAGACGCACGCTAACACCATACCTCACAAACATCTCCAGACCTTAATACGCACCTGCCGCCACCTCAGTAGTATCCAGCTCCTCCAACCTCCTCAAATCCATGGGCTGATCCAGCAGCGGAAGCACATACGGGTCGAACGTCTTCCAATACAGATTCTCCAGATGATACTTTTGGCTCTACAAACGCACACACTCAGCAACGAGGAACTACCAGAAAATAAAAAGAAAAGAATCGAGAAGAGGAGTAAAAAGGGAAACATACAGATTCTTGAAGATACCGCTCCACAATGGTGAATTTCCGCGGGTCCTTGACGTCCTGCATCACATACCAGGACAGCGTCTCGGTGTCCTTGCTATACACCTGGCTCGCCTCGACAAGTTTCTTCTTCAGCTTGTCAATCGCCTCTGCATCGTCCTTGGCATACAGATGCACGACGATTGTATAAACCATTTTACCGCTTGCCAGAATCAGGTGTGGATTTGAGTTCCGGGAGTCGATGTGCGGAAGTTGGGTGAGTGAGTACTGTGATAGAGCGGTACGGCCTTCAGTCTGTGCAACGCCACGAACGCGGAATAGACGATGTTCGAACGAACAAATCGAACCAATGGAATGGAATCTTTAGATATCTTCTGTTTTCTTTCCTACTCACTTCCCTTCTTCGCGGGGGCAAATGCTCGAGGTATAATATAATGTGCGTTGTGACGTCACGTGAAGCCATGGTGCAACCCCTCAACCCCGCAAACGACGGCGAACCGTTCGGCGCAGGGTCCGCAGCAAGCCGGAGGGCAGAAATCCACCGAGCAATCTTCCATATGGCAAGACTAGCCCTAAAATGGAGCGACGGGCCCATTGATTGTGCATTTCAGCTGAAAGGTATGCAAGGCGGGGAGGCTTCCAAAGCATGCAGATTGCCTTAGGTGGGGGTAAAAGAAACTGAATGTATGCAGGTAGAAGAGGAGAAAGTGTAGATGATATCGAAGTCGTTGATTTGAGACATAGAGAGAAGGATATAAGGTGCCTCCCAACACCTGCATCCTCCCCTATGTGTCCTGTCCTTCTATAAGAATAATAACGCGCATTACAAACCGCGCAATAGCAGCGCTAGAATGACTCCACCCAAGGAATATCCACAACACCTTCAAGATGCCAGGACATGAAATGAGCACCCCTTCCAAAACGATTATTTTACACAATCCTAAGCTTGCCTCCACCTAACTCAGTCCACAGAGTCTGACCATCCCCGCTCACCAAACTCCCAAGAACTCCGTGGCATAACCCAGGTGTCCTTGTTAGCAGCCGTCTACGCCGACTTGAGCAACTTCAGTACCTCCTCCTTATCAGCAGTCTCCAGTGTGCTTAGCATGGCCATAACACCCTTGATTCCGCCTTCCTTGTCCTTCCTCATGAGCTTTGCGATCTCCTGTGCGATACCATCGGTCTTGAACTTCTCAACAAGCTCGCCAATGCGAGGCCTGTTCTCTTCGTACCACGTTGCGGCGCTCATGTCGTCAGATTCCCAGTTGGGGACCTTGGACAAGTGCTTCAGCATCTCGTAACCACGAGTGCGAGTGGCTTGATCGACCTTTGGTGGGATATCGCTTGATGGTGAGGCGGCAGCTGCGAGACGCTTGAGGATATATTCCTCGTTGAGACGGCGGCGAAGACGCCAGTAGAAGAAGCGACGGGCGTTCTGCCAGCGGAGTGCTTGTCGGATAACGCCCTTGGCTTGCATGCGGCCAGCACGGTCGTGGAGGTCGGCAAACTGGAGAGCAATCTGGCTGTAGATGGGAAGAAGCAACTTCTCGCGTTCATTCATCTCAGCCTTGATGCTCTGCAGCTGCTCTTGTGGTGTTGCAGGATCATTCAGCTTACGCTTGAGAGCGCCGTATGTCGGGTCGTTACGAGCCATGGTGTCAAGCTGGCGCTCCTTGCGGTACTTGATCCCGACGATACCTTCAGGCTCAAGGACACCACCGCGCGAGTCCTCATCAGCGTACATTTCCATAAATTGAGGGTTGATGGTGGGATCGACAACGACCCAGGATCCACCACGGAGTTCGCCGTATGGAGGAATGTAGACGAAGATGGGCTGCTCATACTTGACGAGTGCGTCGACAATGTAGGAACCATACTTGAGGACCTCGTTGTACATGTCGCGCTGACCACCAGAGAAACCACGCCAGTTGGCAAGGATCATCAACGGCAGTTGCTCACCGTTGTTGAAGTCCTTGATAGCTTGGGCAGTCTTGAAAGCGGAGTTGGGGTACCAAACACCACCGGCTTCTGAGGTAACCTGCTCGATGGAGTCCGGATTGGCGGGATCAGCAGGCGTGACGTTCTCAACGGACCGGGTCTCAACACCAATGACACCAACAGGGATGCCACCAAGGCGAGCACGGCCGACGACTACAGTCTTGGCCCAGCCAGCAAGAGACTCTTCGAACGAATCGCGATCAAAGAGACCAGACTGGAAGCCGTCCTCGTCCTCCTTACCGGCAATGAGATGCCTCACATCGTAGGCAGCCTTACCAGGAGGATAGAAGGTAACGTCGCGGTCCCAGTTGTCGGCGGAGGGTGAAATGGGAACTGGGCTGCCCTTCTTGTCAGGGACATACGACATCCACTTGACGATCTTGGAGACACCCTCGAAGTCATCATCAGCAGTCATATGTGAGACACCGTTCCTGTACATGATCTGAGTGCCACCAAGCTGAAGATTCGAGGTGTAGACTTCACGACCGAGCAGCTTGTTGATAGCCTGAGCACCGGTGAGGATGATTGGCTGGCCTTCGATCTGGATAGCACGCTGACCAAGGCGGACAAGGTAGGCACCAATACCTGTACACAGTTAGAAAATGAACATACACCATTGCAGACAATACATACCAACTGAACGGCAAGTGACCAAAGTGATGGTGAAGATATCCTCGTAAGCCCTTGACGTCTCACCAGCAATCAAACCAGAGCCACGGAGCGACTCAACACCAAGGCCATCCTCAGCACCGATGACGGTAGTGATCTTGTAGCGCTTCTCTCCTTCGGCTTCGACCTTCTCACAAATGACATCATTGCGCTTGCCATCTACGAAATGCTCATACTTCTCAGGTGTTAGGTAGAGGTAGTCGAAGCCAGCCTCTGGCTTCTTTGCGTCCTTCCACGCTACGGAGAAGTGAGGGATAAGCTCCTCAGCGAGACCGATGCGAGCACCCGAGTTGGCAGAAAGGTAGATTCGGGGAATGCCAAGCTTGCGAGCAAGCTCAGAGCACTTGTGGAAGAAATTGTCTTCTTGCGGACCGAAAGAACCAATCTTATAGGTAATGTCGTTTGCAATGATGATGAAGCGACGGCCACGGGGATACTCAGGAGTCTTGGCTGTGACAATCCAACCCACCATGCCGATGGTGTTGTTGCCAGGCTCACGGTTGACCTCAGCCAGGTTGTCTGTATCATCGAGCACCAACTCGTAGGACTCGAGACATTCGCCCTTTGCTGGCTGTCTGTCACGAAGGTGGGCATGCTTTGCAATGGATGCAACCCAGCTATTCTCGGTGGCTTGTCGGAACAACTCAGGGAAGTCGTAGACATACTGAGTGCCCATGAGATGAGCCTTGTATCGCTTCGGCTGTAGAGCACCCTTTGTCGGGTAAGGAGTGGAGACAGGCTGGAGATGCAGAGCGCCAATCTTGGCAGTTCCACCAATGCTGTGGAAGAGCCACTTGCCAGCCTTCTCAGACTTACGCTCAGCGTACATCTCGACCTGAATGACGTATCCAGAGGTGTTTGTGATGATGACGCGAAGAGGGTAAGGGATGCCGGTGGCAGGATCCGTGACGATGATGCGGATCTCAGCGCCAGTGACACGAAGACGCCAAAGTCGTCGGCCGAATCGCTCCAAGAAACCACCAATCGCCTCCTCAACCTCGGCTGGGTCGAGCGGGAAGACGTGCGAGAAGTTGATGAAGATGTGGTTCATGTCAGCCTGCGAAGTGCCAACAATCTCCAAAGCATCGAGGATATCAGTCATCAACCTGTCAGTCTCAGAAGTCATATATTCGGCGGTAGGGATCTCCTCCCGAAGACGGCCAGATCGAACGACAGCGCGCAAGAAGTAGCGCTTGTCGCTCTCAGCACCCTTGCCAACAGCCTCGTAAATGTGGATGTTGCGGTTTTCGGTGAAGACTGGCTTGATGTTGAATTTGGACAGTCGCCCAAGTTCAAGCTGGAAGGCAAGGGCGGGCTCGACGTGACGAATGCTGTCGTCCTCCTCATAGCTAGGTCCACGGAAGGTGAAGTAGCCGGGGTAGGTGCCGTCCTTGTGGCCGCAGATGAACGAGATGCGGCGAATGCGACGGGCAAGGAGCTCCTCCTTGTAGTCCTGGATGATGGGTAGGATGCGCCCCATGATCTCCTTATCATCAAAGCTCTCAACATCACGGACAGCGACGTTCAGGACACCGGTGAGTTCATCAGGTTGCTTGAAGTCTGCGCCGCTGGTCGGTGTTCGCTTCATTGTGAGCCCTTCCTTCAAGCTGATACCGCTCTTCTTGGAAGCACCGACAGTAGGGAAGAGATCCAATGCCTTTGCAATGAGCTCGTCGGCATCATCGAGGTACTCGACAGGAACGACAACACCCTTCCTGGAGGGTTCGCCTTCAAAGCGATTTTGCCAGGCGGTCATGTCACTGAGTGACTGGATACGAGGAGGTCGCTCGAAACCAGGGGTGCTGGGAGTGCCTGGCTCCGATGGCTCTACAGCAAGACCGTACTCTGCCTCTCCGACCTTGCGGAGGATGAAGTCCCAGGATAGCAGACACTGCTGATCGCCTTCGTTGTGGTAGTTGATATTCTGGAGCTGGTACGCACGGTAAGCGCGGCGAGTGTAAACCTCCAAAGCAGCAAGAGCGACCCATGGGTCTTGGTGAACGAAGAACTGGGTCAACACGTCAAAGACGGTGTACCTGGAGTCAACAACTTCCTTGATGACGTCAAAGTTGGGCTCACGGTGGTCCCATCCGCTCTCGCCGTATCGTGATTCAACAACGGCGGATCGCAAAATGTGCTCCATTTGCGCAGTGCGCTCTTCAAGAGATGGCATTGCGCACTGGATGAGGACCTCACGAGCCTTCAAAGACACCTTAGCGGTCTGCCTGGACTCAAGTTCAGTGAGCTTCTTAAGGGTGCCCTTGAAGTACTTGGCAATGTTGCCGACGCCCGGCTTGTTTGGTCGGTACAGGTCAAGGATCGCAATGACAAGGTTGTTCTTTGCGCTGACCCTGGTGTGCGACAAGACAGTGTGTACAACGCTGGTGATGTTGTCGCGATTCTCATCACGAAGTTTGAGAACGACCTCGTCATCCCGAGCCGTGCGGGAAGAGAAGAGCTGTTCGACAGACCAGTACATCTCCAAAAACTTGATCATGACGCTGTATTCGTGTGCCTTGAGACCCTCGGAGTAGCGAACAATGACATCGGTGAGTGGCGCTAATGAGGACTTCAGGAGCTCAGCATCGCCCTTAGCCACGTTCTCGTCAAGGAACTTCTGGAAGGCCTTGCTAAGCGCCTTGCTAGGGAATTCCAGGCTGCGGCTGTGAGCTTTGTCCACAATCTGAGATAAGGTGGTATCAAGCTTCTGAGGCATACGTGCGTGAAGCGCCGAAGCTTGCGCGTTCCATTCGCCGTATGGAAGCTCGGGATCACGCAGAACTTCGACCAGTTGTTTGAGTGTGCTTTGCATGATGACCTGGTTGTCGAAACCCTGGAGAATGTTCTGGAGGATGCTGTAGAGAGCAGTAAACCTCTGCGGAGGCTTGCCTCCCATGATTTGCGGGGCACCGAGATCAGGAAGAAGGCCAACATAGTTTTGGGCGGATTTGACCTTGGAAGGGTCGTCAAGAGCCAGAACACCGAGGATGTCTCCAGCCTCAAGAGTGGCTCCTGGCTGCTTGATCAGGTTGACCATACCAGCTTCTTGTGCAATCAAGGGCATGTACATCTTCATGACCTCAACCTCGGCAAAAGGCTGGCCCTTGCCAACATGGTCGCCGTTCTCGACCAAGAACCTGACGAGCTTGCCGGGAGATGGTGTTCGGAGCTGTGTGGGGTCGTTTTCTTGCTCCAAAAGGCAGGTCTTGCCATCGACGGAGAGACGAGTAGCACCGACCTCCTCCTTCCAGTATACGTTGTGCGACTTGCCGCTCAACAGAAGAAGAAGGCCGCCATCGGCAAGCGCCCTGACACCAACGGAGCACTTGGAACCGTTGATGAAGAGTGTGAAGCTGTCGACGGTTGACCTTGTCGCAGTAAACTTGTAACGGTAGCCCTCGTAAATGAAGTCGATAGGGAAGACGGTCTTCAGGACGTCTTTGGAGGGAACTTGACCCTTCTCTAAGCTGGTCTTGTACTCGCTGATGCAGGCCTCGCTGGCAGCGTGAGCTTTGGTGACAGCACCGCAAACGACTGCAATCAAGGGATCCGGACGTTCGGCCGTCAGCTTCTTGGAGATGAGCTCGTCGAGCCAGCCAGTGGTGATGGTGTTGTCTTCGAAAGCGGGTGTCTCGAGCAACTTGATGAGGTACTCGACGGTGGTTCGGAAGTCACCACGAATGCTCAATTCCTTGAGCGCAACAACCATGTGTTTCCGCGATGCTTGTCGGTTCTCGCCGTAGGCGAAAATGTGACCAAACTGGGAATCGGAGAAGCTGTGGATACCACCGGCAGAGCTGACAGAGAAATAACCCCAGACATTGGAGCTACTCCTGAAGTTTAAGTCGTGAATAGTACCACCAGAAGGCTTGAAGCCCTCATCGGGATCTTCAGAGGTGATACGGCAGGCCGTGCAGTGACCCTTGGGAGTGGGTCGTCGCTGGTTCTGAACGCTGCCCTCTGTGGAGAAGTCGAAATCAATGGTCGAGGCTGTGTGCGGGTCGGCGCCGTACAGCAATCGAATGTCCTTGACGCGGTGCAGAGGCAGACCCATGGCAATCTGGAGCTGGGCGGCTGGGAGGTTGACGCCCGTCACCATTTCCGTGGTGGGATGCTCGACCTGCAGACGGGGGTTCAACTCGAGGAAGTAGAACTTGTCGTCGGCGTGTGAGTAGAGGTATTCAACGGTACCGGCTGAGACGTAGCCGACGAGTCGGCCGAGCGAGACGGCAGCCTTCTCCATCTCCTGGAAGATCTTTGAGCCAGCAACTGTTACCGGTGCCTCTTCAATGATCTTCTGGTGTCGTCGCTGCACCGAACAGTCACGTCCGAACAGGGAGATGTTGTTGCCGTACTGGTCAGCCAGCAGCTGGACTTCCAAATGCCGCGCGCTGCCCGCAAGCTTCATGATGAAGATGGGCGATCCGGGGATTTCCGAGGCAGCGGCCTTGTACAGCTGCTCGAAATCCTCCCTGCGTTCGACCTTTCGAATACCCTTGCCGCCACCGCCTTCTGACGCCTTTACCATGACGGGGAAGCCAATCTCCTCGGCGGCCTTGAGGCCCTCTTCCCACGACTTGGTGCAGCCCTTTTCGTAGACATCGTCCTCGACTGTGACGATGCCGTTCTTGTCGACGACCACCTCGTCGACGCCTGTGCCCGACCACGGGATACAGGGCACCTTGGCGTGTTGTGCGACGATTGTAGACGAGATCTTGTCGCCGAGCGAGCGCATGGCCGATCCGGGAGGGCCAATGAAGACGATCTTCTTGGGCGACGCGGCAAGCGATTCGGGCAGTTTTGGGTTTTCTGAGGCGTGGCCCCTAAGGTACAAAAGTCAGCGGGCTGCTCCTCTACGGCTTTCAGCTGTGGTGGGTGACGTACCATCCTGCCCATACGGCGTGGACGTTCATACGCTCGGCCACATCGACAATAAGCTCGACGTTGGCGTAGTTGTTGTTGTTGGTGCCTCCGGGTACCTGCACGTATCCATTAGCCACGCTGCGCTCCCTCGCAGAGCTGGAAGTGCAGCAGCACCCACCTCAACATACTGATCTGCCATGCGGATGTACTCAGCATTGGCCTGCAGATCTTCGGGCGTGGCCATGACGGTAAATTGAATTGCCCGCTCATCGCCAAAAGTCTCGTATGCCCACTTCCGCACCGAGCGGATTTCCTTGACTGCGGCAATACCGTTGTTCGCAATGAGCACCTGTAGAGCGCACCCCCACACGTTAGCGCACTAGCTCGCAGAGGCCCAATTCTTGCTGGTAGAGGGCATTTCTTACATTTGTAATGACCGTGTGGCCATCGTGCGCCGTGACAAAGTCCTTCACCTTGCCCGGGCTAGCAGCGTTGAGATGGTTTCCGCCGATGAAATGCGGCGCCAGGTTGTGCTTGGCCGCATACGAGCTCGTGGTGCCGTTGGCAGGCCCATTGGCTCCGTTCTGTGCAGCTCCGGCCATTGTGTCTGTGGCAACTCCCATGCACGGGGAATTGGGTTGTGGGGGGGAAAAGGAAGAGGGGAAATCGGTGAGGCGTCGGGCAATTTTCTGACGGGCAAGGGAGCTGGAGCTCGGCGTCTAAGTGGTTCAGAACCCGTTCCGATGATGACGATGTGTCTGCAATTGGCGGTTTTTTTCTTCGCACAACCGCCTGTCTAAAAGTCACCGCCGGTGGGGAGGGGCCGGGCAGAAAAAAAAAAAGTAGAGACTATGGGTTTACGTCTGCCAGGGGGTACCAGTTTTTTGTGCCCAAAAGTAATCTTGGGTAGGAACTCGCAAGCGTCCAAGAGTCTATTGCCGTGCCCGGGAGGAAAGCAACAACAACACCAAGTGGCAGCTGGGAGGTGAGGGAGAAGGTGCGTGTGTGTGAGAGACGGCACCGGGGGTATACGGGTGTTGTAGCTTTGGGAAAAAGGGAGCAAGAGGGAGAATGCGGGAAGTCTGGGGCAGCTTGTATGTATAAATTTCTCAGCGAAGCGGAACACCCCCAAGCTCTCCCGAGATGGCCCCAGCTGTTGAGCCCTTGCGCATCACCAACGATGCCGAACCTGGCTTGGTTCCTGCACCCACGTCCCCCATGACGAACCCTGTCAAATCCGAACCCTCGAACGAGGCCAACCGCAGCACAGCTCGGAAGCCGCCCGAAAGCCGAATGCCACCTTCTTCGTTATTGAGCAAAGCACTTGGACGGCCATGGCCAATTTCCTTTGCAACAAAAGCCCAGCCGCCGACGAGATGGGTGCTCGCAGGCGATGGCGCCGTGTCGTCGACTGCCAAAGCCGTTGAGGTAGCGACGTCTCCAACGGGGAATGTTGGGAGGCATTCCGCATTAGTTCGCCTTGCGAGACCCAACACCAACGAGCACACGCGGATATGCGCGTTGAGCATTCGCTATCTCTCAGCAGAAGCTCCACCGACCTTTAAAACCCCCGCTGGCCCGCTAACTCGTCATCCAAGACGGTTTCGCACCGACTTTGCCTAGCCGTCGTTCAACAACCAGCGTCCATATCTTGACTTTCCCATTCCATGTCATTCTGGTCGTTTGAGATAGAAGCCGCGTCCCCACTCCGTATCTCAGAGGCGGTGCGTGAGACAGGCTGAAAGAAGTCGCAGCCACAAAATACTTTGGTCATAGAGTACCACCGTTGCTCAAGATGATGCTCGGCTCTCCTCCTCCGTCCCACGACAAACATCGGAGTCCGCGCCCCTCGCCCAATGAGAGGCCAAGAAGGCCGCTCGGAAATATCGCCTGGGCTTGCATACTGAAGATAGTTACATTTAATTGATATATGTTTATGATGCTTTGCGGAGGGAGAGAAAAAAAGCCGCAGCCGGAAGTCTTAGCATCGTCCTCGGCCCTCGTGGCGTCCGGGCTCGCAAAATTGCCATCATGACCCAGCTGTATACCATCATCGTGGCAAAGAGCAGATTCCGAGCCCACCAGCAGATAAGCTGTCCGATAAGCAAAGACAGAGAACCCCAGTATCCCGTAGCTAAGCTAGATTCCGAACTGCAGGTTGGCGTTCCGAGGCCACATCGGACCCAGACACCCAATCCAGGGTCTTGCGTGCGTGCATGTGAACGGTCCGTACCGTCGTTTGACATCACAATCGTACGATTAATTCATCCGACTCCTACGCCTGTGCTCTTACCCCAGCTTTTGCGCAACAGCAGGCACCAAAAATTCTCCAGAGCTGGAGAACACGTGAGACGTTTGCTGTGATTTTATTTCTTTCTTTACACCACCACCCTCCCGCCTATGCGTTACAGCTGCGCACAATCACGGCTTCGTGGGCCTGCTTTCCTGACAAATGAAATGGTATTGAGCAATGTCTGGCGTCCATGAGCCACGGCCAGGCTTTTTATCTGGCCTTCCACCAATGCACGAAGATAATCCAACCAAAGATGCGCAAAAAAACATTGCCAACCCGCTCCTACGCTGGAATCTTCGATTAGCGAAAAAAAAACAAGTACCTGCGTTTGTGGTGCTAAACTCCAAAAATCCTTGACGTACTAGCGCCGTAGAATCATACCGACAACTGTCAAACACATGCCGATGCGCATGTGAATATGCAGGTCCCCGCGCCACCTACTCCCACAATGCCCTAGTACGTCTCTTCTTCACTGTACGTTGACATCTTGCGTGGCCGTGCAGGAGGCCCCATGTCGCCGCCATCAAAGCCAGCAGAGCTCGATCTCAGCCCTGCGCTCTGTCTCCTTGGCAGCCCACTCGGCGTAGGGATTCCCGACTTTTCCATGGTAAGCCGCCGAGCTACTGGAGTTGCGACATTGCTTCCGTCGCTGTTGTTCCCTCCCTCGCCCTCGCGGAGTGACATCGACAACGACTGGGAGTGACCGTGGCTAGAATTGCCGCTCATGGAGCTGCGTGGCCGCGGTATCCGCCCTTCCATTCCGCTAATCGATGACGATTGATAGTGGCCCAGTGGTGTCCGCGTGCTGCTCCTACTTCCCGGTCTTTGCAGGCCGGATTGGGATGACATGGATGCGCGGCTGCTGGGTCGACTGTTGCTTGGTTCTCTCGAAGCGCTCGGCATACCGAACGAGAGGCGGCTTACGCCAGACTCGCCGGCGCCGTTGACTGATGAGGCCGCCGACGCATGTGAGGGGCGCTTCCTCGAGCTCCTTACGGTAATGTTGCTTGGCATGTAGTGACCCATAGCGCTGCCGTTGCGCGGGCTCGCGCGCGGAGGGGTATTTGTTGGGGCGGGCAGCTTGGATCGTGCAGAGTGAACTCTTTCCTCGAGCTTCTGCATCTTGCCAATCAGCCCTCGAATCTGGTACAGAGATCCTGACCTAGGTAAACCTCCTGCTGCGGCCGTTCCTCCTACACTTGGCCTGGGCCCTCGTTGCGTAGGTGCAGTTGTCCTGATGGAAGGCGTTGCCCGACCGCTGGCCCCTATACTCGGCCTCGGTGCTGCTGTTATACTTGGACCTCTCGAATGCCGCGGCGGTCGAGACGAGTACATTCCAGCGCGAGGTGTGGCAGAGGAGTCGAGCGCGATGGAGCCCTTTCTTGTGGGCATCGGTGTTACGGGGGGTGGTCTTGTAGAGGCGGGTGCGTCCGACAGCGGAGGCGACGGTGGAGTGGCATCTGGCCGTAGAGTGTTTGTCTTCGAATGAGGCGGTGTCGAGGCGGCTGTGGGCGAAGACAGAGTGGTCGTGGTCGACGCCTCGGACGCGGGCGAGCGAGGTCGCAATGAATCGCTTGCAAGATGATTTGATACCTTGCGCTGATGATACCTTTCAATTGTCTCTTCTGCTATTCGCAGTTTCTCCTGCACAATGTCCGTCTCAATCTTCAAGTCTGACAGTTCGTCCCGCAGTCGTTGGGTTTCTATGCGCAAGCCTTCTCGCTCCTGTTCGCCGATCCTGAGCTCTTCCTCCATTATAACACCGCGCTCTATCGCGACGTTGTATTTGGACTCTACATCCTCTAGCGATGACGTCTGGTTGCGGGCCTGGCGCTCAAAGTCGTCGCTCTGCACTTCGATATCTCGCAGCTTGAGTTGGAGGGTCCGCTGTGAGTCGCGCAGGCTAGTGATCTCCTTCTGGAGCGTGTTCTGCGCGTTATTGGCCTCGGTCTTGCTTTGCTTATACTTTGTCTACCAGGCATCCATCGTTAGCCGATTTCCAAGTGCAACAGAGAAGCCAGCACAGCCATGCCGGAAGGAACTTACCTTCCACTCCTCGACCTCAAACTTCAGCTGCTCTGCTTTTTCCTGCAGCTTCCGCTCCCGTTTCTCGCTCTCTTCCACATCGCGTTCCAGCTCCGCCTCAAGTTCCTTACTCGAAGCCTGGAATTCCTGCAGTTCGACCTCGAGCGTCTCGTACTGCGACTTGTAGTACGTCAATTCTTCCTGCACGCTACTCCATCCTCCGCCTGGCGGCGAAGATGGGGCCTCGTCGGCCGCCATAGTGGCAGAGCGATTGCGGCTCCAGTCGACTCCAGAACTCAGGAGACGGCGCGGGGAAGTTGTTGAGAGGGGTGAGACCACCAAAACTTGGAGAGAATGGAATTAAAGAGGCTCCACGTTCGGTTCACGCCTAGCACATTCGATATAAGCCTAGAAGCGTGGTTGTGCGCGCGGATCGCTCCTGCCTTCTTTTCCTCGAGGTGTTGACTGTTTCACGTTTGGGGGGTTGCGGTGTGATGCGCCGCTACGTGTTCGATTTTGCCGGTCGGCTCTTCCTTGTCGCGGTGCTTCCGTAATAATGCTGTTCCTGTCCCTGTGCAAGTTAGTGGTTAGTATTCCGCTATCGGGCGGTGCGTGGTGTTGGGTTATGTCGTTGTTGATGGAGTTGGCTGCAGTGGCTGCGGGCGCTATCCAGTGGGTCGAGAGTCGGTTGCCAGGGAACGGCTCGTGCGCTAATCCCTTCCGGCCAACAGTCACGAAGAACGTGCTGTCCCAGGACATCCATGACATGGTCACCAGATTAAGACATTTGCCGCTTAATGCCGGAAATAGCCTGGGTTTGATGAGTCACTGGGGAGCGTGAGGACTCTGGTGAATAAACATTATCATAAATTGTGCGACCTATTCTTGTGTAAACGTACCTGACCAAAGACCCTAGCAATATGTGTACTGAGAAGAAGAACACTGCCTAATGTATATGTACAAAGTATTTGCAACGCTTGACTTTCAAGATCAGCTTATTCTTTAACACCTTTATCAGGCCCGTTGATGTCTTTGATGTCTGCCTGCAAGACAGCATCCTTTGCCTGTTGAGATGCGTTTGTTGCCGCGTCTTTGCCCTCCTCAACCAACTTGCCCGCCTTCTGGTATGCGCTATTTGCAGCGTTGTTTCCCGTTTCCACGACATTTCCAACTTGTTGCGAGCCGCGTTCAAGAGCAACTTGGGCATTCGACGACGCCGAATCAGCTACTTGTGCACCTCTGGAGTATAGCTCACCAGCATGCTCCTTGCCTTTCTCCACTATGTCATGTGTTTGCGTCGAGCCTTCCGCGACGACATCTTTGACCTTCTCTGCTGCATTCCCAGCCACTTCGATACTCTTTGCGTAGACCTCGTTGGCTTGTTCCTTACCCCGCTCGAACGCATCCTTTACGCCCTCGCTAGCATTCTTCGCCAGTTCCTCGGGGCTAGGGTATTTTTGCAGTGACTGTGATATAGTGTAATACAAACTGATGATCGCAGTGTGGATGCGATCTTTCATCAGCATCGTGATGCCATGCGAGAAGAAGCCTTTCAGCACTTCTGCTCCAAGACCCTGATATAAAGCCCACAAGCCCTCGGTCTGCGCGATGCGGAGAATCGTGCTGAATACTGTACGTTGCCTTGCGCGCACTGGACTTGACTGTAACGGCTTCGCTGGCTTATCCATTTCCGAGGTCTCCCCGGCCAATGCGTCAGGCTTCTGAGACGACACTTGAGCACGTGTTTTCGCGAGTGAGAAAGGATAAGTAACGGTTGATGCTAATGCCTTACTGATGGCTGCCAAAAGAAAGGTGACACTCGCGCCGGGATCGTCTCGCCTCGCTCTCGACACCAAGAGTCGTAGCAAGACTTTGTGTAGAAGCATGGTGATCGACGGGTTGAGGGTTAACACCAGGCTAGCCGAGTACCCCGACCAGAAGCCCTGCAACCCCTTTTCGCGATAAATTTCGTGCGCAATATCGGTGGTGTTGGTAAGGGGCGGGATGGATGTTGTAGAATCTTCCATCATCATCGCGGCTGTCTGCTTCCTTGTTACAATTTGCTGTAAAGGAGTCGTGAAGAGCTTAGAGAATGCGCCAGCCACGACGCCCACGCCAATCTCTTCCAGCACTGGCAGACTCTTCCCGCTGCCCCGTGAATGCAACCGATTCTGCCTCACATACGAGAATGCAAGGAAGAACAAGAAGCTATCCGCCACACCCTTCGCCGTCTCATGCAGCACTCCATTGTAGAAGGCTGGTAACCCTCCCTCTCTCTCGTATATCTTCTCAATCAAATCAAGAATGCCATCGTAGTGAGGACGCTTCGAGTCCCTTTGCAGTTGTTTTTGGACTTGTAGACGGGTGATGATGACATCGAGAGGGTATGTTATAAGTTTCGAAACCGCGGTGCCCGCTGCGCCAGAGATCGCGTGGCCGAGTGCTGGTAGGCCTGCTCCAGTTATACTGTGGCTATCCTCTTGAGATACATGGTAGAGTGTGAATGCATCCTATCGATGTTCAGATTAGCAAAGTTCCCACGAGTCTGTGTGAAACTTACAAGCTGTGAGTTGTAGACGTAACTCATCTTGTCAGAGCCGCTGCTGGAAGCCATTCTCTGTGATCAATTTCCGAGATCAAGGAGTCTTTAGAAGTAGATTATGAGGAATTGAAAACGCGGGGAAATCTATCATAATGGCATGCGGAGAGCAGACGGATCCGCGTTTTGTGTTACGCTCAGCAAGACGTCATTCCGAGGTGTCGGAAGAGGCCATAGCTTAGCGTATAGCCGAGCTGGCCATGGGCAAAATTCCGCTTGTGAAAAAGTAAGGTCACGCAACACCATCTCACGCGACATCAGCATTTCGTCTTCATTCAGCTATATCGACCTCTTTTGACACATGAAGAAGGTGGGCAGTAATGAATGTTTGCACGTTGGTGCAAAACCAAGCCAGAAGACACAAGAAAGAGGGTCGAATCCTCAAGGTAAGCTCTTTTTGCTGGCCTCCCTCGGGCGGCTGTTGTGGTCAGGAGTACTCAAAGGGACTGCGAGAACTCTACGTTATGATCGCAGTTCAAAGTATCCTCCAAGAATGATTTGGACGGAAGCTGAAAAGATTCGGGATGGACTCGTGCGCGAGGACGAAGTGTCGATTTTCAGCGCCGACTACACCATGAAGCAGACATATTATGACATGCACATTGCGAAATGGACCGCGATCAAGATATCGGGCAGCAACTCTTTCATAAAAATGCTGCTCGTTCCCATTGGAGAGCCAAAGTCGAACCACCGCCACCTTGTTTCATCCTCCGCCTTTTGGTCTATCTTATGCGAACAAAAAAAACCGTCCGATCCATCGTCCATAGAACTGCTCATTAACCCGCCGATTTAATCTATATCGATCTGGAGCTACTTTTTGACACCACTGGTAGCAATGATACAGGCCATATAAGTCTAGGCATGTCAAGCAACATCAGGCACGCGTATACTCATCGGATTTCGAAACACCCTAAGCTCACGTTTCAACGCTGTAAACCGATGTCCGTCTCCGGAGCGTGCTGCTGCGTCGTCACTGGTTGCTCCTTCTCATTTTGCTGTCACCATGGCCAAGCCTGTCATCCCAGGGTTGAAACAGACACTTCCTCTCATAGATTGCCGCGCTCCAGAGCCGATTCGTTTCATGATCCCAACACCCAAAATGGTCAGCGCTTGGAACTCGGCGCTATCATGCTGTCAGATCGCCGATACTGGTTTTGTCTACTGCTGCATAGCGGCTACACCTACCCGGACGCCTGGTTCGGTAGTCTGTTCGGTCAAGGCATTGATCACGTCTATTGCCGATCTGGGCAAACGTTAAACATCTTGCGCCTATGAGTTTGATGTTTATACAGAGCGGGGCATCTACGTAATCCGTGCAAGTAGAGTTATCCGGATTTGGAGCACGCCTCTTAATCAAGGCTGATATAAAGACTTTTACGGTATGCCTATTGCAAGTTCTCTTTTTCATCCTCATCAGGAACAACCTTCTTCCCTTCTTTCCTTTACACACCCTTCTTAGCACATCTTTTTTTTCGTCTCTGTGCTAGTCACATTCACTTCTTTTGACAGGATCAATCATTTGCTGAGCAAACTACTCTTCTTGCTTCAACGTACTATACATTTATCCCTCTTTCCACAAAGCTTCAAGGCATCATGCGTTTTTCTCTGGTCACAGTTGCCGCAGCGGCGCTGATTCTCTCGGCTTCTGCGGCTCCTGCTCCCCAGCAATCCGGTGGGCTTGGCCGTGGAGGTCGTGGCGATGGCCCTGGCTCAGGCGGTCGAAACGGAACCGACAGTTCGGAACCAGGTCTTGACTCAGACTGTGGCTCAGGCAACGGCACAGAACAAGATCCGGGTAGCGGTTCGGCACGCGGCCCTGGACGCGGCCGTCCCTCTGGCGTGGGTCCTTCTGGAGGCGGTGGCGCTGCTGCTCCCACTGGTGGCATACCAAGTTTCAGCGGGCTGCCTTCTGGGCCAGCTATGACTGCTGCTCCTACAGCAATTCCGGGCGAAGATGATGATCTAAGCAATGTGTCTTTCGACCTTCCAGTTTCCCAGCACCAACGGTTCAATTGGTTCGGCAAAGCGAAGAGTGGTAACACCGAATCGTCCAAGGATACTTCGAACTCAAGAGATCGCAAAAAAGGTGGCAATTCTGATAGCAGCTCTTCATCTGGCTCAGGCGATGAAGAAACCACTGCACCTGAAGATGAATCTTCATCTGGTTCAGGCGGTGACGAACAAGCAACTGGCCCAGAGGGCGATTCCTCATCTGGATCAGGTGATGATCCTTCTTCTGGCTCAGGCGACGAGTCTTCATCTGGCTCAAGCGGTGATGAGGAATCGACCACACCTGGTAGTGACTCCTCATCGGGCTCAGGCGAAGATACTTCGTCTGGTTCAGGGAATGATACGTCATCAGGCTCAGGTGACGAGGAAGCTACTACACCTGGCGACGAATCCTCTTCGGGCTCAGGCGAAGATACCTCATCAGGCTCAGGCGAAGATACTTCATCGTGCTCAGGGGAAGATACTTCGTCAGGCTCAGGGGAAGATACTTCGTCAGGCTCAGGCGACGAGTCATCATCGGGCTCAGGCGAAGATACCTCATCAGGCTCAGGCGAAGACACCTCATCAGGTTCAGGAGAAGACACCTCATCAGGTTCAGGAGAAGACACCTCATCAGGTTCAGGAGAAGACACCTCATCAGGTTCAGGAGAAGACACCTCATCAGGTTCAGGAGAAGACACCTCATCAGGTTCAGGAGAAGACACCTCATCAGGTTCAGGAGAAGACACCTCATCAGGTTCAGGAGAAGACACCTCATCAGGTTCAGGAGAAGACACCTCATCAGGTTCAGGAGAAGATACCTCATCAGGCTCTGGGCAAGATACCTCATCAGGCTCAGGTGAAGACACCTCATCAGGCTCAGGTGAAGACACCTCATCAGGCTCAGGTGAAGACACCTCATCAGGCTCAGGCGAAGACACCTCATCAGGCTCAGGCGAAGACACCTCATCAGGCTCAGGCGAAGATACCTCATCAGGCTCAGGCGAAGATACCTCGTCGGGCTCAGGAGAAGATACTTCATCTGGTTCAGGCAATGATACCTCATCTGGCACAGGTGGCGAGGAAGCTACTACCCCTGGCGCCGAATCCTCATCGGGCTCAGGGGAAGATACTTCATCGGGCTCAGGTGATGAAGAAGCTATCACACCTGGAAACGACTCATCTTCGGGTTCAGGTTCAGGTTCAGGCTCGGGTTCAGGCTCGGGCTCAGGTTCAGGCTCAAGCAACTCTACAACCCCCAGTACTGGCGGTAGCTCAGGCGGCGGCGCCACAGCAAGCTCAACTTTCCCTGAGGCAGCTGGAGAATCCACTCTCTCCGAGCCTATGAGCGTGACTGGAGAATTCGACGGCGGCATGGTTCGATTCGGTCGGGGAGTCAGTTGCACCGGTTCAAGCGAAGGAGGAGACAGCGATGCAGTCTTTTCAATCGCCGATGGCGGAACGCTCAGAAACGTCATCATTGGTGCTGACCAGATTGAAGGTGTCCACTGTAAGTCATCACCATATTCAGAATTCTCGCTAAACGTACACTGACTTTGAACTTCAGGCCAGGGTGCTTGCACCATTGAGAATGTTTGGTGGGAAGCTGTCTGTGAAGACGCTCTCTCCTTCAAGAAGAATGGAGATGGTACCGTGACCGGAGGTGGAGCCAAAGGCGCCTCTGACAAGATCATCCAGCATAACGGCTTGGGTACGGTCACCATCAATGGCTTCTACGCCTCTGACTTTGGTAAGCTGTATCGCTCCTGCGGCAATTGTGATACCATGGGCGAGCGCCATGTGGTTCTTAGTGGCGTGACGGCTGAAGGCGGCTCTGCCGCGCTCGTTGGCATCAACAGCAATTACGGCGACACTGCTACGATCACAAATTCCTGCATCACGAACACAGAGACGATTTGCCAGGAGTTCAAGGGTAACGATACCGGAGACGAGCCAACGGAGATCAGTAGCGGGCCTAGCTCGGCTTGTATATACACTGATGCTGATGTCAGCGCTTGCTAAGGCACTCACGCTAGGATTGAGACTGGGGGGGGGGGGGGGCGGGGGCTGGCTTAGCGAATTAGGGATGGCCTGAGGACCGCATTTTTTGGAACGAAAGTTTTCTAGAAGCGTTCTCGCGTGTAGAACGTATTTCATGTACATATACCCTTTTTTTATCCTGGAAAATTCAAGTCTATCAAGATGCAATTAGATTCAAGTGAAGTTGAATAAGATGCCTCCAATGGTGCATGTTGGGGTGAGTTTGCTAGTCCACAATTGGCATAGGCTCACGATCCCCGCAGCAGCGTCGTGGATCATTTCATCAATCTTGACTGTCTCGGCCTTGCTGAGATGAGATACACCGCCCTCAACATCGTCCAAAACGTGATACAATCATTAACGAGCGTACAAGGTGTGAAGAAAATTAGGCAGCAAGGTAGGACAGAGTCAGTGTTCTTAGCAACGGCACGATCGAGGTTCGACCAAACGTATCTACTCAGTATCATACACTTCGCATACCCGGATAATAAGAGGAAGATTAAATGGACAAAGATCCACAAATTCAAGATCCTTCTATACCAACAGCGGACGTTTGTAGCCTGCTTCGCCTCCCCGACGAGCTGTTGCTGTGTATTGCTCAGAGTTTGGAAGGAAGGACCCGACAGCAATCACTGTGCGACCTCTCTCTTGCCAATCGCCGACTAGCACTGATCGTCCGCGAAGAGTTATACTGCTCGCCTGCAGTAAAACCACGACAGACACATCAGTTGGCTGCCCGACTTCTCGATGATATGAAATTCACAAAGAGGATCCGGAGTCTGGAGGTCCTAAGCGGCGATCCAAGGGATAGGAAATTCAGCGATTCGAATTGGGGAGACTACGATTTTCACGTAGCCGATTTTGAAGAGCCATTCAAAAATACACTAGAATTGACTACTAAGTGCCGTCGTGCTCTCCACGATCATGGAATCAACGATGACTCGTGGCGGTGGGCGGCAGGTCTCCAAGCCGGCGATTATCATGCCTATATCGCACTTCTGTTCGCTATTATACCGAATTTACAGCAACTGATTCTCTCAAATCAATATGCCAGGGCGTTAGCCCGGCCGGCGAATGCGTACCGCGGCAGAATAGGCACGCCCGCACGACCCTATCTGGCCAATAGCTTCGACCATATCTCTCGAAGTCTGCAGAAATTAGTTATCTTACCCAGTGTCGTCTACGATCGGCGAGAATATTGGGCTAGCACTTCGTGGGATCTATCTTCATTAAATATGACGGCTCTGATATATGTTACACACCTCACTGTCCCATTCTCCTGTCTTCCTAGAGCATCTCTGGGAACTACACCTGCTATATTACATCTTCCGCCGGGTTTGCAGAGCTTTCAGGTGACGAATTGCAACAATGAGGTTGTCAATTTCCTCCAGTGTTTCCTGGCGCGGGAGCGGCACAAGTGCATTTCTTTGCAGGAAGTTGAGACAGCGTGGGATGAGACAGACATAGATCAATTGCTGGGGAAGCTGGGGTACATTTCTGAGTTGGGAACTTGTAAGGTATTTCAGACGGCGGAACACAAGGGTGTCATGGTACGCTGGACTTTCAAGGGCACCCAGGACGTGTCTTCATAGTTAAGCCGTAGCATGTAACTTCTTCCTTTCGAACCAAGCAACAGATGGAAAAGATAATATAAATATACAACATGGAACCTATTCGAGAGCTTTGTATGTCCTCAATTCCACGACTGTACCTCTAGAGCATCATTCCAAGGTGTTGTGAAGAACCTCAAGCTTGCGTGGAAGCTTACGATTGTGCTGGGGTTGTTTCATTCAGAACCTTCATTGAAAGCCGATTTCTCCATATCAACAATATCCGAAAAAATCAAGTAAACTCAGTGTATATTGATTAATAGCATCCGTAGCTGCGCCTGAAGTTCCTGGCCAAACGCGACATTCTCCGAAGAAGGGTCTCATCGTTTCATGTGCTTAGCAAATCGCTCGTCCTCAATACAATAGCCTTGCTATTTTCCAAGCGACTTCAGATTTGGTCCTCGTGTTCAGTCCAAAGGGGGTGCAGGTCTACCCACACGAGTTTCTATAACAATAATGAGCCAATATGCGTGAAGTTTGTGGAAATAAAAGGCTTCGCAAGTTTCATTAAATTATTGCATGTTGGCGACGACTTGCGGAAGGAACATTTTAAACCAGGTGGAAACCTTTCTCTAAATTCGAGTAAATTCTCTTTTTACGCGATGCTTATCTAAAATCCGTTGGTAAGGTCACTAAAGGTAAACCTTTTCAGCGCTTTCATTGCTAGTTCATCGAAAAATGTTGTTTAAGCCTTGAACATCCTCATTGGACTACCACCACGCATGCCCTTCTTCACAATCTTGAAGTCTACGCAAGACTCATAAGTCTGCCTTACGCCAGTACCAAACCACCACCATTGAAGTACCTGTCTCTACATTAGCAGGTTATTATTGACAACATCTAGAAACAATTGACTTACACAGTCTCCGACAACTGCACACTTGTCTTCCAAACCCTCCGGCACCGTAATACTAAACTCTCTCTGATCCAACGGCGCATCTGTCTCTTTACGTCCAGGCGCATAGCCCTTTTCCCACACTTTCAACATGTTCCCAAGGACCTTATCACTCTTTGTATCCACAATACTAACATTTGCTTTTCCTTCATGGGGAATGCGCAGCCAAACTTTGATAGGAACCACCTGCCCAGGAGTCCATGATTGCACGTTAGCAGTGGGGTTGTCAACAAATTGGAGGCCTTTGCACAGCCAGAGATTGCACAATGTGGGCTTGTAGGCGCTATCCTTTGCTGCAAGCTCGGGGAGACCTTCAACGTAGGAGGTGTTGTCTGCACGAATGTTTTGTTCGACCTTTGCGCCGCAGTTTGCGATAAGGCCTGGGCCATACGGGCGGGAAGGAGGGTGGGTAATTAGACCATGACCGAGGATTAAGGTAGGAAATATCGAAAGCAAGGTGGCTGTGATGAGATTCATGTTATCGGTATTGATTCAAGTGATGCAATAGTGGAGTGATACCAACTTTTTTGTGGTCTACGAAAGGGAGAATGCACCCTGCTTCTTTATACTGCAACAAACCTCTCTTCTGCCAACACAAATTCAGACTATTATTTTTTCATTTCATAGCGAGATAAATGAACCATGGGTTGCACAATCTAATTAAGGACTCTGTGTTTTCCTGAGTGCATGCTCTTTGGGACGCATTTCCCCTTTGAGGTTGCAACAAATGAGATGGTGTTCTGGATATGAAGAGCTCGGCAATGCAGCTTCCCGATGCCGGATAGCACAAAGCACTATAACCGTAGAAAGAAGTGCCAGCTTCGGTTGAGGCTTGCCAACATATGCCGAAGCAATTTAAGACAGGGAGCTTTAACAATGGTATTGGACATTTAAGGCGGCTGCAAGAGGGGATACTAAATCCTATGAGAGACAAGATAAGAAAGACTGACGAAATCCAAAACCTAATATAAGACCGTCATCCAGATGAGTGACCTTTTTTCCACGAGATAATGGTACCGCGACAATTATACATTGGACATAATGGGAGTGGGTGGCAACACAGAGCTGGATTATATCGGGAGTCTTAAATCGGAGTACATGTTTTCGGGTATTCTCGTATACGGAGGTACCCAAATTCTCAATCATGGCTCTTCTTCCTGCTCCATACAGAGTTGATGACGATGGCCCCAACGAAAAGGCACACAAAAGCAGTAATAAAGGTTGCAGCGACCATATTGCAACAATGTCTCTCGTTCTCGCGTCGTTGTCTGGCCGCTAATTGTACATCGCATTGCTCGCAGTGTACATGGGGTTGCGGCTTAGGTCGTAGGACGCCTGCGATAGTCTGCACAAAGGTCTCTTGCACACTTCCGGTGTTCACTGCAGTGCCGGGAGAAACATGCTCATGAGCATGGTTGTGCGAATGGAGCTCGACATCGTCGTCTTGGGGTACTGAAGCATACTACATATCTTGTCAGCATAAAGGTTCGAGTAGGCAATTGAATTATGTAACTGGACTTACTGCTGAAGTCGACCCAGACGGAGTAGACCGGTTCACAGGATGGTCGACGAAGACATCATCGTATGGCGGAGCTGCCTCTTGTGGAGTCGTTGGTATGCCCATTGTACGTATGGTGAGTCGCTTTCTGGGAGGTAAGGAAAGGCGTACATATTCCTCTATATGCCTTCAGGCCGACATCCGGTGAGCATCCAAACCCCACGATCGATTGGTTGGCAGATAGCAGAATACGAGCAGCGAAGGCTGTGTTGCCGCGTCAGCCACAGCCACTACAATGCGCTCGTCGCATTTGTCGCTTTCAGCCCGACTTTCCGAATTGCACAATAGAGTGCGCCACACAGTCATCGGCAAGAATCCTGTTAGTGATTCAAGTCCAGGCTGTCGCATGGATTCGCTATCTCCGCCAAACGCTAGCAGGGGAGCTGCAAGCGGACAAATAACAGATCCTTGAATGCGCCCAGACCAATGTTGGACCGTCAGATTCCTCGTCATCGCTGAGCACCCAAATCATTCACAACCCAGCCACAAGTCGTCCATAGCTCCTTTCTCACTTCCTTATTAATGGTCCCTGATGCCTAACACGCCTCTCAGCCAGTTGACCCCTGAGAACATCGACTCTCAACGTTCTGTCAATGTACAGGCAGGGCGGAAGAAACCATCAGCCAGGGATTTTATAAGTGTTGGGCCCTCATACGAACCTGTTCCCCCTCAAAAACGAAGTTGGCACGCCGTATCGAAAAGAAAGAAAGTGAAAATCATCCTCTATCTCCTGCACCACAGAATTGAGGAGCCCGAGGTACGCGATGAGCTCAAACAGAAGCAGCGGTGCCTTAAGGGGCTCGAATGGGATGGCTGGCGAAGGCCTCCGACAGCAGAAGAGGCTAGTATTCACTTTAAGGTACCCGCGAGTACTATAAGAGGTATATGGTATAAGCGGCACTCAATAGTGGACCTCAGTCGAGACCAGCGGCGGCCTTTATCAGGAACGACATGCGAGAGAAATCCTGTGCTTGAATCGGAGCCAGTTCGAGTGGAGGCAGACGGGTCAGAGAATATTCGCTGCCCTGAATTTAACTAAGGGCTAGGCTGCTCTATCAAAAGTTGTATGGCAAGAAAAATGAGGCGCCAAATCAGGTAGATCTTTTTTGAACGCCATAAGAAGCACTAAAACCCTCGGCTATTTCAATCAGGCAGAATTAAAGCTGCTCTTCATGCGTTCTTAGTCCATCCTCTCCCGTTCACCCCTTGAAGTCCGTAACGCTGAGCCATCGCCAGCCGCGTCGCGTTAGACCTGCGACAATACAGTACATCATATGGATTCCTTGACTTTTGACCCATCTGAAGCTCCAATGGTTCCTCCTCCGCCCAAAGAGATCTCTATCCTTGCAAGAATGTGTGCTATTGGAGACCTCGACCATGGCACTGTTCACGAAGTTTTCGAGATCGAGCTCGAGACATACAAACAACAAGGTCATCCTTTGAACTTAATATGGCCTGTTCTTCTTGCTGCTGTAGAGTATGCTCGACCTAAGATCATCAGGCATCTTCTAGCTCTAGGGGTGAAGATACTCCAGATGCACATCCAGCAAGCGATAAAAGCTAGATCAAAGGAGGTTTTCGAAGCGTTTCTAGATAACGGATGGGATATAAACAAGCCAGTAGACACATTTTATCCTCCGGTACTTGCGTGAGTGATGGAACTATAATCAATGAGCGATTTGTGCTAACAGGCCCCAGAAGCTTTGTGGATGACCCTGATATGGCCAATTGGCTTCTCGATCGCGGAGCCGATCCTAATGTCGGATGCTATTTGGACTTGACTCCGTTATCGTTTGCGGTTCGCAACGCTTCAGTCCCATTGATCCATGTTTTACTTGATCGAGGGTCGGTTGAGAAAGGTCAACTGGTCCATCATGCTATCGAACGAGACCAGAATGTCATCCATGTACTAGATTTGCTTATTTCTAAGGGAGCATGTCTAGACGAGCTGCAATATGCAAAGCACGAGCGGTCTTGGAATCATGAATTCTTCAAAGGTCTTGGCACTCCTCTGCACAGAGCAACTGAGCTTGGCAAACTTGAAGTTGTTGAATATCTCCTCGAGAAGCACGCAGATCGCAACAGCAAAGATTCGAAGGGACGTACACCCTTCGATGTCGCCAAATTCAAAGGAATTAACGCACTAATTTTCCTATTAGAATCTTCTTGACAAACACATGAAGGAAACTATAGAGCTGCACAGCCAAATCCATTCTGTTTCTTGACTCTCTAGTTTATTTGAAAACATCTTATTATTCATTGATAAGCTATGAAACAAGGCCTACCTGCCCCCTAGTCATCATGTTTTCACCTATATACCGTAGTCGCGGTGCCAAGAACTTTCCTGTAAAATTCAGTGCTATAGAGAAAAACTACTTTAAAGATATATGTCACTACTATTGTAAATACAGTAAACTGGGGCTGCAAATTCTATCGAAGGAGTATTAAAGCTGTCCAAAACTTTGGTAGCGCGATTCAGGTAGGTAGCAGAAGCTAGAGAAGGTGTCGGTGCTATAACGCCTTCAATCCTCAGTGGCAAGAGATTGACCTTTAGCTTCGTAACAGAAGGTAAATATCCTAACAAGAAAAAATAGAGGTGTGGTCAGTGCAAACCATTCAAGGCACATTAGGAATCACTTTTACTCTTGCTACTAAGAATTCTAACTCGAACCGAGCAACTTAGGGTATAAGCTTCTGCATCCTCAATATGTAGCCAGCCTTCACGCGTATTGCAGCCAAGCTAGAATTCCTTGATTCAAGCAGTGGCAGCACCATTGGTAAGACTTGCGTCAGAGTATTCCTCCAAGCGCTTCTTTTCAACATTATGATAATGCTCTACATGTTAAAAGGGACATCTAGATGAGAGGAAGTAGAATCGATTGCAGGATCATCTAGGAGGCTAGATAGCTATATATACAAAGGAGGCTGGTAGTAGCCTCAGAGGGGGCTGGTAGCTGGTAACCTTGTTCTCAGCATAGCCGCCTTCAACCTAAGCTATCTCGCACGTCAACACTACAAATGTGGGGCTGCATCTCAGCTGCCCAAGTGGATGTAGTGAACCAAGATGCGACATGGATCTAGCTCTAACATCAGCTCAATCTGACACACTACTGCCTGCTCAAACAATATTAAAAGTATTGTTCTGAGCAGATGCTGTACAGTCGAGGTTATTGGTCTTAGTTGCGTTCTGTTGTGAACAACGCGCCGTAACGAATTGTACCGGTACTGCGCTGCTCTCGCTCTAAGTTCAACATATTTCCACGCCCAAGCTCCGGCCTGCTGGCCCTTGCGGTGGACTGCACTCAATTGGACTATATAGCTGGCTCCTACGAGCCTCCTGAATAGACAGCGTTCCGTCTCATAGATCACCTAGATAACTGTTGCCCAGCTCCTTGTACATGTTCATTACACCGGTGCCTAAGCTCGCGCGGCTTAACCAAGCAACGACAAGCATCCGCTCCGAGGCTTAATCTACCGAACCCCTGTTAGACCCAATACACTAGACAACCCGACCGAATCACAACAACGCGATGTCAAGGATTTCCCGCCCCACCTCGAGGCTGGTGCAGCGTGATTTTCGATAATCGCGACGTTTCAGGAAGGTGTATAGACTCAAACCTAGTTCTTCAACGCGTCATCTCACATTTTTGCCCGGTGAGACTCAAGTTTTGCCCGATAGCACACCCGATAGCACACCCGGTAACCTGTGCGATTTGCTGACTACCAGATTTAACCTGGACTGCCTCGTTTTTGGGTACTCTCCTGCTACTATCGGTCAAGCGCCTGATTCTAGGTTCGCAAATATGCCGTCATTTAAACATTCAAATACTGCTGAGAGACCAACTCTTGCTTGCACTCTTCACGCTGTTGCTCACATCTCGTTCGTTGCAAAATGAAGCTTCTGTCATTCGCGAGCGCACTGCTGTGTGCTTCAACGGCACTTGCTGGGAGTTCCCCTCACAAGCGCAATGTCTTCAATAAGGCAAAGCCGATCTTGGAAAGGCGTGTCGCCAACGAGCCGTTTAGGCACCCTGAGCTCCAAAGGCGAGCGTCGAGCTTTTTGAGTGCTAAGACGGAACGTAAGTGATGACATAAAGGTCATTTACTTAAATCGATGACTTACTCTCTACTAGCATTTGCTGTAAATGGCACTGGTATCCCAGAAGTTCCTTTTGACGTTGGGGAGTCGTACGCTGGCTTGTTGCCTATATCTGACAGCCCAGACGAAACAAGAAAGCTTTTCTTTTGGTTCTTTCCTTCGACTCTATCTAGCACACCAGAAGAGGTTGTGATATGGTAAGACTATCGATGCCATTAAACTTGAACATCGGTTGACATTGGATGCCAGGCTTAACGGCGGTCCTGGATGTAGCTCATTGAGTGGGTTTCTTACAGAGAATGGCCCGTTCACTTGGGAAGCCGGAACTCTAGCTCCTGTTCAGAATCCGTACAGCTGGAATAACTTGACAAACGTGCTATGGGTTGAACAGCCGGTTGGCGTCGGCTACTCTCAGGGCACTCCAAACATCACCAATGAAGTTGAGCTTGCAGCTGAGTTTCGAGGGTTCTACAAAAGCTTTGTAGATCTCTTCGAACTCTACAATTGGAAGACTTACGTTACTGGAGAGTCATACGCTGGCTACTATGTGCCGTATATCGCCGACGGTTTCATACAGGCAAACGACACCAAATACTTCAACCTCGCTGGTATTTCGATTAACGATCCCATTATCGGGGACGAGACTATCCAGCAACAGGTGGTAATTCTTCCATTTGTTGAGTTCTGGCAGAACCTGCTTTACCTCAATGATTCCTTTATGGAGACCATTACCCAGCATCAGAAGGACTGCGGGTATTCAGAGTACCTTGATACCTATTTCCAGTTTCCCCCTCCCCAGGGCCCATTCCCGGTACTTCCTGATCCATTCAATTCGGAGAACTACACCTGTGACCAGTTCG
The DNA here is from genome assembly GCA_003313425.1 of Pseudopyrenochaeta lycopersici. Lineage (NCBI taxonomy): Eukaryota > Fungi > Ascomycota > Dothideomycetes > Pleosporales > Pseudopyrenochaetaceae > Pseudopyrenochaeta > Pseudopyrenochaeta lycopersici. The sequence continues at coordinate 2,140,367 of NHZP01000001.1, read as the reverse complement.
ACAACTTTTACAGTGCTATCCTCGAGGTCAATCCTTGCTTCAACATCTACCACATCACCGAGACATGTCCGCATCCCTTCTCACAGCTCGGCATCGTCAATACTGGAGACTATCAGCCACCAGGCGCTGTTATTTACTTCAACCGTACAGACGTAAAGGAAGCCCTCCACGCCGATGTCAACACCAACTGGCTGCAATGCACAGACGTCAATGTCTTCGGCAACGGTAATGACAGCAGCCGTGCTTCAGATGCGTCAGTTGGTCCTGCAAATAACGGAGTTCTCCAGCGTGTAATTGAATTCACCAATAACACGATCATTGGCAGTGGAGACCTTGACATGCTCCTCAGCACGAACGGTACGCTCTTTGCTATCCAGAATATGACTTGGAACGGTGCTCAAGGTCTCCACGACTACCCATCCCTACCTTTATACGCACCCTATCACCCAGAGTACAACCTGGGAGCCTTGGCTGGTGCGGGCGTCCAGGGTGTTTGGTCTCAGGAACGTGGTCTGCTCTTCTACACCGCGAGGTTGGCAGGGCACGAGTTACCCGGCTATACTCCTGGTGTCGCATATCGCATGTTGGAGATTCTTTTAGGACATGTGAAGGACTTTAGCAGCACTGAAAACTTTGTTACTCAGACGGGAAATTTTACAGGTAATGGTACAATTTACAAGCGTGGCCTGGTGGAAATGGGGATGCCCGCTTAGAGACCACGATCATAGCGAGGTCGAAACACCTGAAGTAGGACATTGGAGGGCATGTAAATCAAATTCTGCACGAACTTTACCTCAATGTACATGCATCGTGATGTCTTTTATTCACGTCTCTCAGAATTTTCCGCCGCCCACTGTCAATAACCGATGTTTAGCACCGCAGGAAGCAATATTTGACTGCTAGACATTGCTACGCAGCGCCTCATAATTTTCTTGGTGATTTTCTTTCCTTCTTGCTGGTACAATTCCATGCTACTCAACTTACTGTCGTTAGAGTCGTTGGTGTCGTCAGTCCTGATTCTGGTTGACTCACCGCACAGTCCGCCTTCTCGCCGCCCGATGACCCACATGCAAATTTGCACAAAGCCTAACACCTATTCCTGTCGCTCTTTTGCATTCGTGCAGGACATCATGTTCTTATAGGCATCTTATCCTGCTGTCTATGCACAAATATGATCGATAAAGTTCAAAATTCACCCATCAATCAATCAAATCTCGAGTAGTATAGTGGTCAGTATTTCGGCTTGTCATTCAGACAGCTCGCCGGAGGCCGGGGTTCGATTCCCCGCTCGAGAGTTTTGAGCGGAAATAATTCTTTTTGCGTTTTTGTTATGTGTTGCTGGCTGTGCGTGGGAGGTATGCGTGCTGAAGTGGACCAAAACATCGTGAACGAGTAGAGCGGGAACAGCCGAAGCCGACCGAATCAAACACGAAAGTACAAAGAAGAGATTAAAGACCATGTTGGAGGGAGATAACGCGTGCTCTCCTTTTGCTATACTTTAGGATTTCGGTAACTCATGTGATGCATGAAGATTTGCCCACGTCAACTGATGCCACAGAACGCGTAGCGATGTTGTCAGGTGTATTCAAATCCTCCTTCATTTAGATCGCATTTTTTGGAGAAAAGTAGAAGCCTGCCGTCGTTCGCCGGTGCACAGGGTATGCCATGCTTCGCGGACAGAAGTTGGCGACAAGCTGTTCTAGAAGAATTATGTGTACCGTGAATCCGGGTGTACATGCAAATGAGAGGATTCATCGTTGGAGTCATCGTAAAAGGTTGGTGCAAAAACTGCAGGGGTGCACAGACGAAGCGAGGGGTTGCCGACTTTGACCCGAATGATTTGTGTCTTCAAACTTCGCTATGTCAACCCTTTGATCCACTTAATGGATCTTTGAATTTATGAAAACGTCACATCACCAGTCAATTATGAGATTAGCAGATAGAAAATCTACTTGGTCAACAACACCGAGCCATCGCCAACTCAGAACGCCTAGGCGCGACCTCCAAGTGACTAGACCTTGCCATATCTTATCTCTATGGAGCTAAGACTATTCCAGCATATGGCGTTGACTAAACCTAGCACCAGAGACCATTCAAATATTTACAGACTACAAAATCTTTAAAGCCATCAGGTACAGCTGCTACAGTTGCTCATCAATTCAACCAGCCGTTGTGATAAATGTAACTTATCAATCTTTCGTAAATTTGAAATTGACAAAATCAAAGCATGGCGCCACTATGTATTGTATCAAGCTATGAATACAGCCAAAAAGATTTGGCTCCTTATCCATCTCTGCGATGAGTACCTGGTCAGCCCAAAAGGCCATGTCCAAAGTAGCTAGATTCATTGCTTCTTCACTCATTCCAAAGCTTAATACCGAATTAGTACTACGTATACTTGTCTATGAGTCTATGAGAACCTTTACTTCTCCACTTCATCCGGTTGGAATCAGTGTCCATTTCGCATCCCCAATGCAGATTGTCGATAAAATCAGGTAAGCCAAGGGAATATTCAATCAAGTACAAGCTCCAGAATGGTAGTTACCCGGGCCGCCTGCGCACAGTGGATTAGAATCACATTCAACGGATGATGAGGAACCGATTTATGTGCTTACAATAAACATCTCCATCACCACAATACCCATATATGGAGCAACAAGCGCCGAATTGCGTTCCAGTACAAATTTTGTTACCCTGCAGATTTGAGTACACGTACGTGAAGTTTTAGAACGGGAGACTTACCGCAAAAAGAGGCCCACAGCTCCCATCTGTACTCGGGCCGCCCTCATCTGTATTGCAAGCTCCGCTGATACAGTTGCCTACACCGCAGTGCGCGGGTGAATTGCCACAGTATCCGCTAGTAGAACAGCAGCTACCCCAGGCAGATTCACCACAGAGCCAATTGTTGTGGTCAGGCCCACACGACCCATCTTCAGTAATACCCTCGTTACTCCCCGTACACGCGCCTGAGAAGCAATTGCCAGCGCCGCAGTGTGAAGTACCATCTCCGCAAAACCCGTAGTTAGAGCAACAGCTACCAAAAGTAGAGCCAACGAAGGTGGTCATCCCATGATCGGGACCACACGTCCCATCTGTTGTTACATCTGGCGTAGTCACTGGAGCAACGCAGTAAGCATAACCGAGCCATAGATTAGTGAGATCCTTGGCTCATTCTCTGGGCAGGTAATCTTGGGTCACTTGTAGTGTATATCTGAAATGTCACAGTATCCACCTTTTCTGACATCTTTAACCATAGTTGACTATCCAGTCCCTTCTCAGTCTTGTCTCATGTTGTGAGAATGTCGCACTCACTGGTTAGATCTCCCTGGCGCAACGCATTCGTTTTTATCTTTTTGTTCTTCTCCCTCGTTCACCTCACCACTGCTTCTCGTTATCCGTATCTTGTACGGTGAGTATATAACTTCTCTTTACGCAGTCTTTAAGACCTTTCTATTTTTCAAGCCTATCGGGCTAAAGTACTTTAGGAGGGCGAATGAAACAACCGTCGGCAACCCTTCTGGCAATAAGACCATCTATTCACCTCTTTTCGAAAAGCCATCGAATTCTACTCCCCGTTTCATTAATATCACAGGGCATGATCCAAATCCATTGCTCGAAGCCTCTACAGGGCTCTCTTTGAGCAAGCGGCAGTCGGCACCGGGAGGTGAGGGGACTTGCGGCCCTGGAGTACCATGTTCCAATGGTGCGTGTTGTAGCAACAGCGGCTTCTGTGGGTACAGTCCAGACTTCTGTGGTGCCGCGAGTTGCATTTCCAACTGCGATTCCAAGGCTCAATGCGGGCAATACGCGGTGGTGGGCAAGGAAAAATGTCCTTTGAATGTTTGTTGTAGTCAATTTGGCTTCTGTAAGTAAACCCTTCTGCTTTGTGGTGTCAGTTACTAAGGCTTTGGATTTAGGTGGCACAACGACCGATTTCTGCAGCGTGGATAATGACTGCGACGAGAGTGGTGGCACTTGTGGTGGCCCACCAACTCCAGGCTGCAGTAAAAATAAGCCAGGCGTTAAAAGTATTGGCTATTATGAGTCTTGGTACGTATGAGAATGCCCAGTGAGGCCGTCATGCACTCACGGCCATGCGTAGGGCAGCTATCCCGTCCATGTGATAAGGTTGAGCCGGAAGACCTTGACCTGACTGGCTTCACCCATCTTAACTTTGCTTTTGCTTTCTTTCATCCAACCACTTTTGAGATGACGGGCATGGATTCAAACGCTGGTCGATTGTACAATCGATTCACCAAACTGAAAGCCACGAAGCCGAGTCTTAAAACATGGATCTCTGTAGGCGGTTGGTCATTCAATGATGAGACAAATATTCCAAACACGCGAATGGCTTTCAGTGACATGGCCAGCACGGCCACCAATCGAGCCAAGTTTATCGACTCCTTGATCCGTTTTATGTCTGCATAGGGCTTTGATGGAATGGACCTCGACTGGGAGGTGAGTAGATTATCCATTCTGCATTTGAGTAACCGATAACGCTGCTTACACTTACGAAGTATCCTGGGGCGGACGACCGCGGAGGGCGACCTGAGGACACTGCCAACTTTGTATTGCTTTGCAAGGAAATAAAAGCTGCCTTTGGTAACTATTACGGTACGTTTCGACATTTGACTTCCGGTTGCTTCCAAGACCTCGTAAATGAAAGAACTGTGACATAAATCGAGGAATAAGTGGAGGTTTGGAAACCTTCATTAAAGAAATTTACCACCTGAATAGTCTTGATATTGGGAGAGCTTTACCGGAAGTTGTTCCCTCATATCTCTTCTATTTGGCAAACATCTCTAAAGCTTGGATTATATAGTACACGATCATGTCGTATGACTATCTAACTATTCCAGGCTTCTCCATCACACTTCCAGCGTCTTACTGGTATTTAAGACATTTTGATATTGCCGGCATGGAGCCTTACGTCGACTGGTTCAACATCATGACTTACGACATTCATGGTGTTTGGGATGCCAATAACCGATTTACTGGACCATATGTACGCCCACACACCAACTTGACCGAGATTGATGAAGGCCTCTCACTCCTCTGGCGTTCTGGAGTGTCTGCCGGTAATGTTGTTCTTGGCCTCGGATGGTATGGTCGGTCATTCAAACTAGCATCTTCATCTTGTACGGATCCCGGTTGTGTCTTCTCTGAAGGCGCTGCTCCAGATGAATGTTCGAAGGCATCTGGAATCCTCACTAGCGCTGAGATACATCGGATTATCGAGGAGAAGGGGTTAACCCCAAACTTTGATGAGAAGGCCGCTGTCAACTGGATTACGTGGAATTCGGATCAATGGGTTAGTAAATGATGTTGTGTCTAATAAGTAGTCCGACTCACAAGCAATCAGGTCAGCTATGATGACGAACGTACGTTCGCCCTTAAAATTAAATACGCGGAAGAGAAATGTCTCGGAGGAAGTAGGTTTAAGTTTCGGCACTAAGAATTCTACATTGGACTAACAAAAATTAGCGATGATATGGGCGGTTGATCAAGGAACTTCCGATGGAACTACTAATGACGAGTATTCCGGTCTCGAAACCCTCGAAAAACAATTCTCTGCTAAGGGACTGAGTCTTGAAGCCTCATTTGGAGTGAGCAGTAACTTAAAGCTGAAAGCTGTTGTGAAGGACGCCAGCAAGAGATCAGAGGCTGAAGATACCTGTTATACTTCATTTTGCGGAGAGCCATGCGCCCCGGGATACAGTGGTGTCAGCACGATGAACGGTCAGGTAGGAGGTCTTGGAGAGGCAACTGCTTGTCAAGAAGGAAACGTGCAGACGCTTTGCTGTCCTTCCGGTACATTCACGGGGCGATGTGAGTGGTATGGTTGGCGTGGTCAAGGCCTCAGCTGTAGTGGTACCTGCTCACAGGGCGATGACATGATTGCTAAGAACACGAACCATATTTGTAAGTTTACAATCAAAAACCGCGTTGTATCTATGCTTACACTCAACAGATGATTATCCTGAACAGAACTTCTTCGAGGATCCAACATGTAATGGCGGCTTCCAAGCGTACTGCTGTCGAGGCTTCCGCCCTGGCCCGAATATCGACGACATCCAGCTATTAGAGCCGGAACATTTCGATCCCATGGCGCTTGATAAGAGAGATCTAGCAAGTTGCACTACATATGCCGTGATCACAGGAGGAATTCTTACCTTCACTCCGTTTGCGTCTCTTGCTCTAGCAGGAGCACTCCTTATAGAAGGCCTCTGTCTTTCCACCGAAGCTTCGGCGTCTTCAAAGGCGGCCTTTGCTGGGTACAGTCTCCGAACCTCAGTCAACGGGGTTAAAAGGCCTTCAAGTACACCTGGACAGAACCCGAAAGGAAACAAGAAACCCAGGCCAGCTAATGGAGTGGATGCGTACGGACGATGGGCGAAGGCTGTTTACGGCTTAGGCGACACAACGTGTCAGGTCACTTACACTTGTGACTATGGATTCAACTTCGACCAGGTAGGAACATGCTGGATCTCCTTCGACACCATGAATGTTATGTTAACAGAGATTAGGTTTGCGACAACCAAAAATACGGATTGGACGTTGTCTTAGGTGGGGCAACCACGGTATTTCACGTAAGCCACCCCTTTTAATCCGTGATATCAGTCGGTGATTTCTAACCACATATCACCAGTACGATCCCGGTCGCGAATACGGTGTTGGCGGTCGTGTTAAGCAGCAATGGCGCGGTCAACATCATGCGAAATACCGAGCTAGCCATGGCCGTCCAGATGGTGGAACTTGTCCTAACGACGATTATGACGGTTCACGTTGCCGTTGCGAAGTTGACGAATTCCCCTTGGACTCATTAGGTGAATCATATCAAGCTCCGCAAGCGTTGCAACTGCTGGACGGCAATGAAAATGGCCGACAAGGCCGAGACTGGCAAGACTTCATCAATGCTGAGTGGTTTCCATGCTCATTTCTCTTGAAATCCGCGCCGCCGGTGACCTGGAGGATCGGTTTACCTGCGGATCCTGCAGACCCTCGAGTCACAACGTATGCATTTATTCCAAAATACGGCGTGAGTATCCACCCTGCCAATACAAGAGCTTGACTGACATTGCAAGCAGTTCGATTCTGCCAGCGGCCGTGACCAGTGCTGGGCAACATATACCTCGCCTGGCGGTCAGTCAAGTGTTATCAGGGACCACGGATTCCGCGTTCAATCTGGTCCTGACTTTCCTGACCCAATGTTCGCTCAGTACGGTTGGCTAAGGCAAGCGTACAGCGCGGACCCTGATGGACTTGCAGCCGGCTCTCGGCCTACCAATGTCGTCAGCGCTCAGTGGGTGAAGAAGCGGTGGGGTGAAGAGCAAGAAATTCAGCTGTATTCTACTACTGTGGCAGCGTCTAATCGCCGGAACAAGTCAGGGAGAGGACTTGTTCAGGGTAGGCTACTTTTGATTGACAAGCAGACACACGCTAATGAAATATAGATAATTCGGCGCCGAACGCGCCCGCTGCTACTGTAACAAGCAACGCACTGCCAAGAGTGACCGTGGTTGCACCTACGGCGAGTGCCACACCGCCCCCTCAACCGACTGATCCAGCGCTGGACCGTTTGAAAGGCAGGCATGACCTTCATCATCTCCTGAAGCATAAAGCCCATCATAGACACTGAATGTAAATGCCAGCCAGTGGAGATATAGAATTCCATTAGATCGATTTTTCGCCCCGGAGATGTTCAAACCGAGCGAGTGATACGATTATTGTGTATCTATAGTACTGTTAACAACAAAAATTTGCCACCTGTTCCTCTTTTACCTCAGAATGCGGGTGCAACACCCCAAATTGCGCGGAAATCGACCTCCGTCTGTGACCCATCTATGTTAACTACTTTCTTTGAGCCGTTCAAGCCATCGAAGTAGTCCAAACCACCTACAACACCGTTTGCATCTACCTGCCACACCCCATCAGCTACGAGGAACTTCCAGAATGTTAGGACCTCCCTCAATGTAGCTAATGGTCTCGTTCGCATCCATGGACACCACCCATTCTGATATGTGAATAACGTTACTCCGCCCTTGCCGTCGACGAACAGCACCGCATCGCCCCAGTCCTCAACTGGGTAGAGATATAGTCCTGCTTTCCGCTCAAGGAGCACCAACCCACGGCTCCAGAAGTTTTCCACGCTCCGATTTGCGGGTTTCGGTACCGTTGCATCGCCAGGAAATAGGAGCGCAGGAGCAAGATCACGGTCACAGAAGGACTCGCGAGACGGATCATCGTCAGGTTTGGTACTAATGGTAAACCTCCGTTCACTATCGTTCGGCTCATTGACATGCACCTCTTCGAATGACTGAGTACTCCATGCCTTAACACCAGGAGCAATGTTAAGAGCTGGCTTCTTTGGCGCGCGCGCTTGGGCAAGGAACGCGCGTTCGAAGGTATGATCAGCCCACCGTTCTGCCACTGTATTCTCGACAAGAGTGGCGCCGTTGCTCCCCTGCTCGCCCTCTGTAGTGGGCATTCTCTCTTCGATTGCGGCAACAAGTTCTTCCCATGCGTTCAATGACTGCTGTAAATCCCACTGGCTCCATGCTTGCATTGAAAGATTTGTTCCTGGTTTGATCTTCTCAGCTTCCCACATCAGGAGCCAGCGTCTTAAAATTTCCGCGAGGGGGAACCATGAGTCTTCAGGAGGAAAGCCAAGAGACGGATCGATCCAGCATGCCACTTCGCGCTCTTGGTCGAAAAATAGACCACCCTCGTTCTCCATGGTTAGTGAGACATCCTGGTAGAGAAGAATGAGTTCGTCCTCGTAGGGGGAGAATTGAGGCCAGGATCTGTACTGAAAGAAGGATCTGGGGTTAGGAGGTTGACAGAAGGGCGTGAGAGCTGTGGAATCGGTTTGGACAGGCCAGGAATCTATGTAAGAAAGAAATGCTTGGACTTCAGGTGATAGCCGGACTCTTAGTGGGTCATCTTCACCGTGTGCCCTAAGAACGTCTCGAGATGGCTGCAGTGATGAGTTTGCTTGCGCAACGCGCTGGGCCAATTGGTTGTGTAAAGACGCACATTCCTCTGGGTCGAAGAGTTGAGTTTCATCGTCGGACATGGCTGCGGGATGAATTGAAGAACAGAGAAAGCATGACGCCTTGTGATGGGAGGATTGAGGATGCAGACATGTCAAAATTCCGCTTATATAAGTGATGGATGGCACAATGCGTGGTCTACGCTAAAATTTACTCAATTACACTCTCACAGTACTTTAATTCTGTAGGCATGGTGGGAAATAGTGCGGGACGTTTCGAACGATAGCGGGGCAGGCGCCCACAAGTCAGCTGAGCTACAAAGATAAGTATCAACTGTCTTGGCAGCCATGGCAGTCGGTCAACGCAAATGTGAAGGGATATGGAAAAGAAAATAGGTGTTATAATGATCCACAGGACCGGAAGGTGCGTATTTCCCGGTGAACTTTGATTTTCTACCGCTATGACTGCGGCCCTCCTCCATTGATAGCTTTTGGCGGTTATTGAAGTGCTCTTCGCTGAAGTAATAGAGAGACCTGTGATTAGCCTCGATAATGTAGTCTATGACTTGCGCGAGATAAGAACATTGATTAGCGTATTACGGTGCTGGTTAGTTTGTGGGCTTGAAAATCCCCAATTTATGACATGTATATTCCTGTAGTTTTGAAATTTGACCTTTATGATATGTGCAAGACCTGATCGACACGTACGAGGATGTGAACAGTTTCATATTTGTTTAAAATGAATCGAGGATGCAGCGGAAGCTCTGATTGACTTCCAAGCGCTCGGGAGGATATACGTGTACGAAATTGAGGATGGAATCGCAAAGGTTTAGATAGAGACTGGAAATAGGGAGAGAAATCTTAATGTAAACTAAAGTGCAGAGTAGAATCGATTTTATCGCGCATAAAACTTATGTGACTGCACTGGAAGTGGGACACATCGCATGCGGTAATAGCCAGGAATGTCACAAATCATTGTGGTCTCACGGGTCATCGTATTTATTACATGTAAGCCGTGATGCTTCATGGTACTCTGAGTGACTCCAGAATCCAAACGCTACCCCTAACTTAGGTTGTATTACCAGATACGAAGGGTAGGCTGAAGGCTTGTACAAAGGAGCTGCTATTTTTGAGCATTATGACTAGGCCTAATTAGGTATGGTCTTGGCGCTCGGAAAACACGAGCCTTCGTGCAGCGGGGCTTGCACTTCGGCTAAATCATCTCGAAAGGCATCAGTCGTCATCCTGCGTTTTTCAGTATGCTGCTCCGTACGAATGCCGATCGACTCGAAGATGCTCTATGGTTTGCTTTAGTTAGTCAATGGAGAGAAAAGGGTGCCATCGATGATGATGTATGTTATGCGGGGAGCGCACATAGAGAAGGAACCTCCCCACATGCTCCTCACGCCACGCATCGCGGAATAACATTAGCGAGTCTGTACAACTGCCGAAAGTCACGTTGGATCCGAGATCATCGCCCAACCGCATGTGTAAGTCTGTGTTTGCCGTATAAGTTGATTTCCAACACACAAGATGTATTGCTCCTTGGATCATTCGAATTGATATGGCGATAGAGTCCCTGTTGTACCTTCCACCGTACCTGTGGCTCTCCCTCTTGCTCGTAGCGCCCCTCGTGCCCCTCCTCCACGATGTCTGGGTATGGCTACGAATGCCTCCAGGCCCTACACCCCTTCCATTCCTGGGCAACAAATTCCAGTTGCCTAAATCAAAGCCATGGATACAATTTCAGGAATGGGCTAAGGTATACGGTCCGATATTCACAATATGGATCGGCCGAAAACCTACAATAGTCATCTCAGACCCCAATATTGCGGTAGACTTGATGGAGAAGAGGAGCACAAAATACTCGTCCAGGCCGCGGATGGTAGCGATGGGTGAAATACTATGGGATGGAGCGAGTATACTCGTACAACCCTATGGCAAAGAGTGGAGCATTCGGAGAAAGTTGTTACATCAGGCAATGACGCCCAAGGCTCTGCGGCTATACAAGCCTGTACAGACAGCAGAAGCGTCGAGGCTTTGCAATCAGCTCCTCGAGACGCCGGCAAACTGGGAGAAACTGCTGGAACGTTTCACATCAAGCATTGTCTTCTGCGTGGCATACGGCCACCGGATCGACTCTTTGAATGCTGAGGTTATTCACCAGCGCTTCAAATTCATGCACTACTCGGCGTCACTCAACGTGCCAGGAAAATACTTGGTTGAGTCATTCCCTATTCTGAAAAAGGTGCCGGACTTCCTAGCATCTTGGAAGGCTGACATCAAAGCTCATGGAAGAGAAGAGGCGGCTGCAAACATGGCTCTAGTGGATCTCGTTCGTTCTGACCTTGCACGAGCGAAAACTCGTGGTGACGCTATACCGGATTCGCTTTGCAAGCTTCTTCTGGAGTTGAAAGAGAAGGAGCATATTCCACTTTCAGACCGCGACTTTTCCTACATTCCAGCGTCACTCTTTGGCGCAGGTTCAGATACAACAGCATCCACTCTGTGCACAGCTTTTCTGGCCCTGGTAACGCACCCTGAAACTCTCCATGCAGCTCACGCGGATCTAGACACCGTTATTGGCTCTACTCGAACTCCGACTTTTGAAGACGAAGTCAGACTGCCATATATCTGCGCCTTGGTGAAGGAAGTCTTGCGCTGGCGCCCTGTTGCCGTTTTGGGAGGCACACCTCATGCGTCTACGGAAGATGATCGGTATGAAGGCTACTACATCCCAGCTGGAACGACTGTCCTCGGCAACTCATGGGCTATCAATCTAAACGAGGAATACTATCCCAATCCACACAGGTTTGACCCAACTCGCTTCCTTCATGCATCGGCCGAAGACTTGAAAACGCCAATATCAGCAAGTGGCAAACGGCACCCAGCGAAGGCTGGACATTCATCCTTTGGATGGGGTAGGCGGATTTGTCCCGGCGCAGATCTAGCTGCTAACAGTCTGTTCATTGCACTGGCAAAGATCCTCTGGGCCTTTGATATCCTTCCTATTGAGGGCCTTAAATATGATACCTTTGACTACACCGAAGGTTTTAATATTCGCCCCAAGAAGTTTGAGTGCGATATTAGGATCAGAAGCGAATTGCACAGGCAAGTCCTACAAGACGACCTTAAGGACACCGAAGCCGTGCTAGAAAAGTTCACACCGTTTGAGGAGTAGGGCAGCTTCTCCCGTGATCAGATTTGGCGTTCTTAAGTTGTCCAGTTAAATAATATCTCCAATTCCTGAATGATACTTTTGCCACGCACAAGAGCCTCTATCAGGAAATTGCTGTTGGTGGTCCGAGTCGCCATGTGGACTAGTGCTGACTAAGATAATGACAGATTTCGTGTCACAATGGTGATATCGAGCTCCAATGAACTTCAATGTAGCAACTTGATTGACGGTAGAACATAATTAAGTCGTGATGTCAGGGAATCTACTATACCTTTTCAAGAAGTTCTCCAACGTAACTGCTGCTTATAGCGATGAGTTGTCTCACCTGCATGGATTCGAGTACATCTTGGCATCAGCACAATATCTGCATCGCAAAATCCTATATGTGGTGAACATGCCGTCTATAAAATATAAAACTGCGTTTTGGAAATACCACCGGTACCTTCGTAGTGCGCATTCAAGCCAAATAGGACTTACCCTCGTCTTGACTGTGATCCTACTAAGTATCCAGGCAGCAGATCTAGTTCAAAATAATCTCCAGCCAAATTTCTGTCTCTATCACACCCGTACCACCTCACTCCTTTAGTGAGTGCAGATTTTGCTCACATACGAGATATTGTTCATCGTCGCCAACGTCCTCGACGATCAAGTTACTAAAAGCATGTCGAAGCTCACAAATACCAAAACACCAAACCCAAATAATCCTTCTTCTTTGAGGCCTCGCTATGAGATCCGCAGGCTGGGAACCGAGCATGCGTCGTGGGCTGCCGCAATCGTATCTCACAGCAATTGTTTCCACTCCCCCATCTGGCCTTACAGTAAGAGCGCTCAAATCAGCTGTAAGTGAGACAGGCACTGACTTCATTTCAGTCTACCCAGATAATTTAGGCGGGCGGGCCCACGATATAGTTGCTGCAGCAGACTATTTATGTCTTCATCAAATCAATAGCGGAATGTCATTCGGCGTTTTCGATACTCAGTACGAGTACAAAACCGAGGAAGCAAGGAAGTTAGGAGGAAAACTGTACTGGGATCCAAAGGAGCCAAGTGTCGAGGCTGAAAAAGGATGGAAAGCTGAGGGCGAGAGGTTGTTGGAGCAAATGGATTTCCCACTAGTCAGTGTAGCCCTGAGCTATGACGCCTTCAACGCACTCGATATGGCGAAAATGAAGTCCCTACTTGCCAGCTTACCTCATTACGGGCTCATTTTCCAGATTCTTGGAAGTCGTGATCCCCGCGACCCAGCATCGTGGCAGCCCACCGGTCCAGGGGAAGTTCTTTTCCGCAACGCTACCTCAACGCGCCATGAATACGAAGGCCAGGGTATCGTGAGCGCAATGGCACGTTGGTTGATGCGAGAGGCAGCTGAACAGGGGTATCGGGGTATTCAAATCGAGTGTCTCGCGGATGCAGTGACGCATGTTTGGAGCAAAGCAGAGGAGCCGTTCAAAGGGAGCATAGTTTGTGACTTTGAAGCAGAAACGTGGACCGATGAGGATGGGAAGATTGCGTTCGCTCCTGCCAAGCAGAGAGTGACAAGATGCTACGTGAATTTAAAGCCAGAAGCTTGAGTAGAGCTATCTTTGAGGTTCTGAAAAACAGGGCATATAGAGACCAGGATTCGCCATTAGCAAATTATGGGGTGTTAGAAATTACCTTTGTTTACATAACAAGAGAATTGCTCAACGGAGATTCGGCCGCAAGGAATATCAGTCGCCCCGTTCACATTGATTGTTTATTAGTGGTTGCAGCCTGATGAATGCACTTTCTTCGATCTAGAGTTTCGAATATACACTTCCTTATCGGACCGTTAAAGTCAAGATAAGTAACAGTTGCGATCGACCCATAAAAAATCCCCTACTTGATCGTCGAACACTTTCCGCCCGCCATTCTTCAATCCTGGGAATGTCACACACAAAGTAGATGGAAGCAGTCATGAATTGAAGGTCTTCAAAGGGTCTCAAGAGCGTTTCAGAGGATCTGTTATGGAACCGCTAAGGATCAGCCCTGCCGAGGGTCTTTCGGCCGTAGCAATACCGCTAGTCAAACGGAGAAGGAGAGCAACTCTATCGCGATACCTTCCCTTTGCGTACGAAGGGTGTGCCATCGGAGAGATTTTTTTTTGAACTTAGATTGAATGAGGTTCTCATTTCATCTCCCGTTTCTAGGCTTTTGTTCACGGGCCCGTTGATCTCCAACGTTCCGGCTCATCCGTGAACGGGATCGATCTGCATAATGATCATCAACCCCACTGTTTTTCGCGAGTTCCAGAAGCTTGATAGATAGTAATATCGAATGTATGGCAGGATTTTAACCAAATTCTAGACTGCTTCTTCGCTACAGTGTAGCGCTCGGTGTACCTAAAGCGCGTCCGACAGCCGCAGGTTGAAAGCTGTCGGATAAACCGGTGGCCTTCTCGAGCCCGCTCAGCCGAACAGGAGACGCGTCGTGCGCGGATTTCAAGAAGGACCTCGGACAACGGTATGAGTAAAAGCCGAGAAGTTTGTGAATGCACGCGAATAAACGGTGATAACAAGTACGAGGGCTCTCAACGAAACCGCGCATGTGATGTGAAGGCAGCTTACTACAACCCTTGGACGACAAGAATAGTTCAGTAGGTGTTCCGTGCCCAAGCCTGCGCATGGCCCAACTTCAGCAAGTCAGAGTGGCTCAGCATCTTAGACAGCATTGAGCGACATGAAGTAACTGGGGAGACAACCTGAAGACATTTCTATTGCATCCCCCTTTAGTAAGCCGGCAACGCGACGCAACGTAATCGCAGGAGGCTGAGACGGCAACACCTGCAGCGCCAGCTAGTATTATGGAAGGTTGTCGCGATTGGTATTTTGGGGTGCTACCAGATGATTGGACTACTGATGTTTCTGAGGCTCACTAACTCGTAAAGTTTCTTGGAGCAACAATTGATGGCATCCGTCATCCTGGATACTAAGGATGGCGGCTTTTAATGTGTTGGTGTTGCATAGCAGTGTCGTAGACATGAGTAGAGTGCCTGTGTGCAGTTGCTATCGGCCGTAGGATAGGATCCGGCGGCTCAACCTTTGGTGTGCGCAATGAAAGCCGGAATTTGCGGATGGGAGTGGAGAAATCCGTCATGGCCTTACTGCAGCCTGGGCACAGGCAGGACGGATGTAATTGAGCGAAAATGAAGCTAGAGCAGGGCAGGGCGTGGTGCATACGTGAGGACCCTGGAACAGATGGTGAGTAAGAGGCGCTCTGGCCATCTTGGGAGTTAAGGCTCGGCCCACCGTTAGGTCTCGGGCTCTCTGGACCACGTAATATACCCTTGACCCCCTTCGATCTTCTGACCATGTCAAAAGTCTTAAAAGCGCGGCGTCCGGCGTGCCAAAATCCATTTCCTTTCATCGACCTACGATATAAATCCCAAGGCAGCCTCTCCACACCCAACCGTACCAACGACATTCGAATCTTCTAGACCCTTGTCCACCACTCGAATCCTAGGTGTGACATCCAGCCCGACCATTGGACGAACCCTGCAACGTCACGCATCTGACCAGGGCACACCAACAACACTTTGGCGCTATCTGTTATTAGGGAGTTTTACCAGCCCAGCGCACAAGACCTCCTTAGAGCACCCTGCATGCTTGGTATTTCGAACTACATCATCGGGCACCACCCTTCCTAGCGCATTTATTATCCCAAGTGCCCTCAGACGGAAGATTGTTTCCTTTCACAAACACTACAAATCTCCAAATACTACACATTATCACGACTCCCCTGCACTCCAATACACATCGAAGCAACACCAATACTACTTTACCTCCACCAAGACCCTACGACATATATCACAATGTTCTCCTGTGTCAACTACGAGCGCGGATGCCGAGGCCGCTGCAATGCCTCCGGCGCCCGATGTGACAGCTGCGTTACTCTCAACCTTCAATCAATCCGGACTCCCAGCTCTTCATCGGCAGCATCAGGCAATGGACGACCAATGGTAGCATACTCTGCCATGACAAACTCCTTTGCCTCACTATCACAACTCAGCTCCCAGTCACAAAGGGCATCATGACTGCCGAGCAGCTGATATCGTATCCATAACCATGCGATTACGAAATTAAACGAACTCTTTATCTTTTTGGCGACTTAGCGACCATGTTCTGCGAACATCACATTTACATTCTATCCAATTCGGCATTCACCACTAGGGCAGCGAGGGAGGAACTTGAACCAGCATTTAGAGAAGATCGGTATTACAATTCGACTGTACGATACATCATTTGTCTTTTGAGCGCGAGTTATTGTAGGCGTTGGGAAATGGTGAAACTTGACACCTAAAGATCGGGGACGCACATTGGGCCGCGTTGGCGTAGGAGGATTACCACTTCAATGTCATACATTTAGAGCTCATCGCTCCGAGGAATCGAAACATTCAATTTACTCATATTCCCATTTGCAGTGATGCAATACTGATCATCAAATGATATGGTTAATACCACACCCGCAGTTTTCATAGTATCTATGCATGCTGCGACTGTAACGCCATGAATATTGCGTGTCTATCGTACCGCCCTGGTATGATTGCGCATGAGGGGTGCGTAAGACCGACATTGCGGCCCACATGCGAGAGAGTCTTGTCGTGCGGCACAAAACTTGCCTGGGCACACTGAGAAACTCAAACAGTCTCTAACAAACAAAGCCACGACAACAATTTTCCCACCGACAGAATTTCACCGTGTTTCGCAAGGCCCACATTGGAAGAAGGGGCCAGACCATGAGCCTCCACAGTATCGAGAAAAAAACCCCATTTCAATCTCCGATGATCCTGCACGGAAACACCAAAAGTGCCCGCCCAAAATCCGTGTCGAGAACAGGATTCTCCAGATGAACCTGCTCCACAACGATCCAGACATTTCAGCGTCAGACGTCCAGATCAATCGAACGTTACGCTGAGGATCGCGTGATGGGTCAAAATCGAGAGCTAGGCACCCGCTGCGCAATGACGTTGTGGCGTTCTCAATATGTGCCGCTGACCCGGCCAATCAGCTGCGATATCACGCTTAAGCGAGTGAAATTCCATGTGGTGGGGCCGGGTTATGTAGGAACAGCCTTCGTAAAGCCGGGGGGAAAGGGGCAAGATTCTTGCGTGCCTTGAATTCTAGTGGTGGCTTGAATGGGTATTGCTGTCGTAGGTGGCATTGGGTTACAAGGCCTTGCATATAGAAGGTGCCGCGGGCATGAGGGCTGCGGAGGGGCGCTAAAGGGAGCGTCGGCCCTGGATAGTAGTTTGACGAAGTCTTGGCCAATAAACGTACTCAGACGCATGTCGGCTTTTCCTGAGGAGGGGGTTTTGCAGATTTCCGTTGTTACCTAATGCATCTCTAGCCACTCCTTTCCCCAGAACACTCATGGTCTAGATTAGGTATGAAACCAGCGGCTGCACATGCTTGCGTATGCCCGCACCATGTTTGAGCATAGCAAACCGGGGCTCAAAACTTGGAAAACAGGGTGCAAGAAGCGACTTCGGACATTTGACCGACGAACTCATACGAATACAGCAAATGAGCCTGCATTTGGAGGCGCCGCTTCGCCCCAACCAATACATACGCAATCCTGAAACTTATAGACTGCTACATCAACCTGCATTTTCTTTGGGGCTATGCCGTCGATCATCTCTATGTACAACAATATGCGTCAAGCCCATCGACCCAAGTTTAGTACACAAATACAACTTACAGCTTGTTTCGTGTTCTCGACCCCAAACCCCACACAAGAGCCGCTTCACATATCCATATCCAGAGTCTTAGACCGAAGGCGTCCACCTCGCATAACAAGCTTTCGGCATGTCCATTGCATGTTGTAAAACCTCGGTAGTAGTCCAAAATAGTGCCATCGCCTTCAGGGTCAACGTCCAGCAAACGGTTGAGCACGGTGATAGACGCTGTGCACTGACGTCATTCTTGCGGCAAGACTACATATGTGACAATCCAGACGGAACCCGAAAGTTCGAGACTACGGGACCCACCTGGAGAAGACATCGTTTTTCGTGTTGTTTTTGCAGATCTTTTGGTCACTTGAGCATTTTACATGGAGGCTGCGTGTCTACGTGGGTCTGATTGTATTATGCAAAGGGTCTTTTCAAGTCGGCAGTGGTAAACTTACAGGCATGACCGGTCCCTGAAACGGTATGCTCGCTTCCTAGACTCCGAGGAGATAAAAGGTAGGTCACGTGCTGTTGTAGGAAATTGATCATCTTGCTCACCCAATCTCACACCGACAAGTGGTACCTGTGTGGGATCATGGAAAAAACTTTTGCACTTGGACCGAGGCAGTCGAATTGTGCAGCTGGTCATCCTATAAATTCTGTTCCAGATTATTGTGGGATTATGGGGGATCAAAGGCAACACATACCAAACTACAACTGCCATCGATATCCTGAAATCCTGGCAAGTAACTACGCCGTGCAAACAGTATGGGACGAGTAATAGCTTATCCAGAGGCTATGACGTACTGAACCCAATGTTCTTGCTGGTAAGACTGGCTGCATGCGTTCTTGTACCTATAAGCTTATCGGGCATGCGAAGGCCGGTCCATCGCCGATCGTTCGACATCAAGATTGGATGAAATCAGCACATATGTGATATGATGATGGAAGTCATGAAGGACACGCAGTACTTGCTCCACTTCGGGGCCTGGGTTATTGATTACCGTCTAAGCTGCCCTATGAGCATCAAGAATTATGTCCAATCTGATTTTGCAAATCCAGCTATCAAAAATTTTAATGAATTATGTCCGTCAGTCCAGAAGTTGGTCATGCAAAGCTCAAGCAATCAACAATGATTGTAAGTGGAAAGTATACCGCGAAACCCATGATTGGGGTCACACAGATGCTTACTCACCGTTTTGCGAATATTCCTAGACGCAGCGGCTCACACGAGCATTTTAGACAATCATATTAGCCCTGTGTGATTACTTATCGGCTATTCATTTTTCAGTATGGTAGCGGAGATAATTTTTGCAGTTGCATCTTGTCAAATTGTTCAAGGAACGGTCAATGGAACGTATAGAGCAGACAATGCCGTAGCTATAAATGATCGCGAGATAAAGCAAGGTCCTGTCTTTGCTGGTTACTCGAGAATTTTTGCTACGATTGGCTAATCTCGCATCCAACCATGATTAGACCAGTCTACAGAGCTGCACGGCTAGGAGGGGACTATGCTCTGCTTACCTCGACGGTCTTCCACACATCCATTCCCATCCCGCCCTTGCGCTGAATAAGCTCATTTTCTTGATCATTTTCCCGCCCTTTGTCCACAAGGAGTAATATGATTAATATCGAATCGGGCATCTTACTCCTACCCACCAAAAGCCGCGTAAAGAGTGCTAGCAGCGGCGGCGTACATATCCCCATCTGGGGAATGCTCACTTCCCGTCCATTCCAAATTATCAACAAATGCCAAGCTCAGTCTAGGTAGCCAAGCAGACTTCTTGCTACGAACAAGCTTTGCACATGTGTCGGAACTGGTCAGATGCGTCTTCAGAAGGAAGAGGGGAGTCGAAGAAGTCCAATTATCGCATCCGATTTCGACATGGTGTTTGTCCCTATCCAGAGGGCCAAGCGACTAGGGCCGATATCAAAAAGTACAATTACTTCTTTGGCATTGGACAAGTCTGGGTTGGTACACCAGGAAGAGGTATGCTGTCTTTTGCTTGATTAAGGAAATGGCGCCCGGCTGACGCGGGGATGCAAGTTGACTTTGTGGACGAATCTGTGCAGGTCGCTGAAGACGCAAAATTCACAGTCGGTGATGATGGATCTGAGGAGAGCTCTCCAACGACGTCAAGTTTCCTGACTCAGTGGAAGACGGCTGAAATTATTTCGGAACCTATATCGCAGCAGAGACGCTACAAATTCGAGCATAGCATACGCTCAGTAGATACCATCTCAGCTGATCGATCGAGATACGAACCTGCAGCGGCAGGATCAGTCTCAAGCAGCCCCTGGCAGATCACATCTCACCCCTGCCTCTCTGTCAGCCCTACCCCAGAATCATCGTCTGCGTTTGAGGAAAACATGCCTCTCAGCTGTCAGGACTTTGTCCCATCTCCCTCCTCTCTGCCCGGCGCTACTCATTGTACTCCGATCATATCGCCATTGAAAGATCCTATCGAAGCCCATCTCTTCCGCTTCTGGGTTGACAAGGTCTCGGCATGGTGGGACATTACCAGTTCTCACAACATCTTCAAGAGCGTCGTCCCAAAACTTGCTCTGCAAAGTCCGATGCTACTGAACGCCATCTTTATGATATCTGCTCAGCACATACGACGCTTTGACCCTTATTTCCCAGCTCGACCATACATGTACCATGAGCGGGTACTGCAGTGCCTTATCCCATATCTGGCCGAAAGGGGAAAAATCGAAGATGAAGCTACGCTAGTGGCCGCGATGCTGTTGAGAGGCTTCGAGGAATGTCATGGTAAGTGCGAAGTCGAGGTATAGATTGTATGTGTGGAAGATGGTACTGACTTTGGTAGCTGGGACCCGAGGCCAATATCATTTATCAACTTTCGAGATTTTCCAGGGGCACGACGGCTGGCTGTTTGACCTATCTAGTCCTGTTGTTCAAGCCTGCCTAATGGTACACGTACATTTTGAAGTATATCAGGGGTTGCTCAACCCGTCAAGCCTGCGCATCGATTACCAGGGTTTCATATTACCCGGTTTAGCGTCGCCTTCTGATGACGTTGCTTGGGGAAATCGAATCGTATGGCTATGCGCACGCATATTACAATGGGCCGGGAGAGGCCTGGGCACCATGGACGAGTGGTTACAGTTGACAGACTTTGTGAACGAGTGGGAAAGACAGCGACCGACAAACTTCGATGCATTCTACTATCGTGAAGAGAACGCCGAAGTCATTCGATATTTTCCAGAGGTCTGGTTCACGAGTCCATGTCATGGTGAGCTCACATGAACCTTGTACTTTGTACTATTGCTAACAGTATCGGCAGCGGATGCTAATCAACACCTGCATATCTGCCGCATTGCGCTTGCGGTTTATTGCCCCGAACTCGAGCACACGGACACACGAAGAACCGAGACAAGGACATGCGCGCGAAATCAAGTGTTGGGGGGCTTGAAAGGGATGGTCGGTGTCGCTCGGTGCAACAAACATGCTATGTCCACACCATCGATTGCAGCTCACGCTATCCACAAGTTCGCCGTCGCACTACATGATTTGGATCATTGTAAGATATTAGAATTTCTTGAAGAAGTGAACTCTACAGGTTGGCCAACTGCAACCACGATTGAGCTGCTGAAAGCGACATGCCACGCTAGAATAGAGGATACGGTGCACTGCAAAGAAGCGATGGCGCCCTGAGCATCACCTACTTAACCACCCAGCCAACCATAAGCTACCCAAAAGGGCTCCGACACCGGTGATGAGGATAGCGTTGCCTTCGCCAGTTAGAGTGAGATACGATAATACGCCCACAATGACCTCCCAGCGCCGAGCAGCATCTCTTCTAGCCCGCCAATGTGGGTTGATTGGGAATGGAGACTGAGAACGAACATCGTTGGCGTCCCGTGGGATGGGCGTATCTTCGACTCGTAGTGACAAGGCTACTGGACGATGGTCGGAGGTTTTCTGTATGGGCAGGGCTGTATATATTTGCGGCTCCAGCTTCGACGAAGCATGGGAAGGTAAATAAAGAATCCGGTCGCACCAAGAAGGGTAACGGTGTTTGGACCACACCCACTTCTCGTCCCCGCTTGCGCTCTTCGAGTCGTGTGACGTGGAGTACTTGTAAGTTGGTGGAAAGTTGATTGGCATTTCTTGGAAACCGTGTAGAGTGCGATTGCCTTGTTTTTCTCTCAGAAGTTGGTCGTTCTTAAGCAGCTGTGAGAAATGTAATGGCGAAGACTCCAGTGCTGTTGGTTGAGGATATGTCTTATGGTCTTCAGCTCCTGGTGGTCTGTCGTGGGTTCGGTAGTTCAAATCACCATAGAAATAGACATGGTTGCCTGCTGTGAAAAGACCGTTGTGGTCAGCTGGTGGCTCCGCTGAAGAAGCAAGAAGCGGCCGCTCCTCGCTCGAGCTGTATGCTGAGTCGTCGTTGTTGACGAAGACGAGGTTTCGAACGATATTTTCCCAGTCCTTATTTCTAGGCTCTACGTTGCTTTCCATGGGCGCTAGGTGAGCCGCAGTAAAGGTCAGGTCGAGGGTGTCATCTGAACCTGGGCAGGATAAGCCGACACGCATTGCGATGGCGCCTTTGTTGCCCATGTTGGAGAATCCGACACCAGCACCTGCCGACTGTATCCATTGTATCCTCTCCGCAAATCTTGGCTTAGCAAAAATCATGAGCACCGTCATGCCCAGGCTCCGTGTTGCAATGTGCTCCAATTGCTCGCTGCCATGGCTGTGTACATCTGCTGCAAGCTGGACGGTTGTAGCGACGCGGTCGAAGTAGGGCTTTAGATATGATCCACCGAGGAACGAGTAGGCGATAGGAGCAACCTCCTGCAGCGATATGGCGACAAGGTCGGGTACGGGGGCACCTTTGGGGAGTGCATCGAAGAAGGCAGGTGCGAAGGCTTGGGGCTCCACCAGTGTGCGTGCACAATTAAAAGTGAGGAGATACAGCTCAAACATTATAAGTTAGAGTAGGATGCTGATTACCCTTCTGTCAGCAGTGCTAGAGGCCAGGGTGCAGCATCACTATGCGATGGCCAGAGAGGAGGGGCCAAGTTTTTGGAGATATGGCGGAACTTGTCACTGCGATATGCCCCCGAATAAGAAGTAGGTACTGACATGATTCTATAATATTAAAGCACATGTACTCGTGAAAGCCGACAGCAGGTTGGGTGATGTAGCAGGGGTAGTTCACGCACAAGGGAGCTACTGAACGGAGGTTGCGGAGACGGCGCGAATCGTAGCGGTGTCGAAAACGCGCAGTTGGTTCGGTCCCTATTATGGCAATCAAGGCCCGATTATTACCCACAATATCCTTGGGTGGGGAGAATCGAAGACAACGGCGTGAGAAAAAGAGGAGACGTTGATAGAGGACAGGCCAACATGTGGGCGTGGAGGGGAGATCGCTTGCGGTTTGAGCTCGCCAAAGCTCTCCCTGCATGGAATCGACGTCATGGCCCTCAGCAAAATAGCACTCGGTGGGGGAGCAAACCTTAAGCTATCAGAGCTCTGAAATAATTTTCTGAGCCGAGTGTACATCGTGAAATCCTCATTCTGATTCCAACTACTTTCTTTTGGCTTGCTCCAGCTTCCGAGCCGACCTTTGGCGACCCGAGCAGCTCAGCATCGTGACGAGGCACATCTAAACAGTCTAGATTCCTCGTCGCGACGACTCACGATAGCTCCACAATCCCAACTTTTTGTATAAAGCGAGCATCCCTCTACGTCGAAACTACTGTTTCGTACGCCACTTGAATTTATTGAATTCCACAATCATGTTCAAGTCACAGATTATCCGACAAGCTGCCCGGGCTGCCACAGGGCAAGCGCCACGAGCAGCGCTACGACCTGCACAGCCAGCGCCTTCCTCAATCCGGCTCTTCACATCTTCACCCAGTCGCTTCGAAAGAAAGCCCGGTGAGAATGATCATGAAGCAGGGTCTACAGCGGCCGAGCCTGGCGAGAGTGGTGAACATGAGGGCCAGTTCGCACGAACAAAAAAGGACATCAAAGTAGAATATCCTGAGGAGAATGACCTTCCTCCATCCAAGCCGATACAGGGCAGAGGAGGTATTCACGCTAAGAGGACTTTGGCTTCGTTCTCCCTCGAGGGCAAGACGGCCGTGGTTACGGGAGGAGCTCGAGGCCTTGGTCTCGTGATGGCCCAGGCATTAGTCACCTCTGGTGCAGATGTAGCAATTGTCGACATGAACAGAGAAGAAGCCCAGCGATCAGCGGAAGGCTTGATCGAGCTCTTTAAGAAGGAGAACGAAGGCACAGACCAGTGAGTCTGCCAAACTATGTGCTTGACTCTAGCTAACCCCATGCCGCAGAGTTCCGAAAGTTACAGCGCATTTTTGCGATGTCTCAAGCCCGACATCTGTGAACCAGTCATTCGCCGAGATTTTGAGATCGCACGACAAAGTCGACAACTTGGTCACTTCAGCTGGCTTCACTGAGAACTACGATGCCATTTCTTACCCTCATGACCGCATACAGAAACTTTGGGGTGTCAATGTTGACGGTACCTACTTGTACGCCGTCGCTGTAGCGAAGCATCTCATGGAGAGGAAGGCACCAGGGAGCATCGTCATGATTGGCAGCATGTCAGGTGCCATTGTGAATGTTCCACAACCCCAGGCTCCGTACAACGCGGCCAAGGCAGCTGTCCGACATTTGGCGTCCAGTTTGGCGGTTGAGTGGGCCCATGCAGGTATTCGAGTGAACTGCATTTCGCCTGGCTACATGCTCACAGCACTGTAAGTACTGCAGGGTTGATCATTGACTTCATTCTGATATCTTTGCAGGACGAAGAAAATCCTTGACGATAACCCAGAGCTCCAGAAGCAATGGACGTCGCTCATTCCTGTTGGTAAGATGGGGCGCCCAGAGGATTTGATGGGCGCTGTCACATTCCTTTCCAGCGACGCCAGCCTCTACGTTAACGTATGTGAATCTCCATCCTCATGCTTCCCATGTACTAACAAACATCATAGGGTGCGGATCTGAGAGTTGATGGAGCGTATACCTGCACTTAGAAGATGGTTCAAGCAAAGGTGAAGAGTGAATAGGACCGAAAAGGACATAGATCGGCATATACTAAAAGTGGAAGCTAAAAAATTACCGACAGTTGGCGTTCATCAGGAGTTCGCAGGCAAATAATGTACTTGAGAGTGACTTCTGGTCGCTTATTGCAGCTCACCTCGCAGCTACACGTCTGCTTCTTCACTGTCCCATGATTCCAGTGCCCGTCCAACACTGTGGACGTGTGTCCTCAAGTGTCATAGTCCCGTACTTTGTCTCTAGGGAAGTTCCGGTCGGCCTCCCAAAGCGTCATTGACCGGCATTTGTGTCTTGCCAAGGCCCTCCATATTCAGCCTCGTTGGTGTCTGTGCGCTTGTGGCAGGTGCGACACCTCCACACCAGCTCAGCCCTGCATATAGTCCGTTTTATACTCCTTGCGAGCTGACCAGCGGGAATTGCTGTTCTCCTCCGCGCAATGAAGCACACATATACTCTCGCTGTGACATAGTCTATTTCCAGTCTATCCCTTTGGCTGGTCCGAAGCCATGTTCAACATTTCGAATCTGGTGCAGAGGGCCCAGCAGTACATTGAACCGACGCTCAACACTATAGCTGCCCCCGCCACGACTGACCGCAGACCTTCGAAAGCGACGCTGTTTCGCCTCCAATTTCGCCTCCCCGACTCCCAAAACCCGCTCCAAGAAATCACTGCAGAGCTCACGCTTCAGCCCCACCATTCGACGAGGGGCACCGGCGACGTCACGTCAGAGAAAGACCGCAGCCAGGGCAACCACTATGTGGGCAAGTTGCACTTGAGCGAGCAGTACCTCTGCTTCTCGACGCAGGGTTCGAGCTTCGTGAACACAGCCAGCTTGAGTTCCTCAAGCAGCTTCACTGGACAGACACATGGCGCAGGCCCTGCTGGGAACGGCTTTACGCTGCCGCTATGCGGCATACGGAGGGTGGAACGGCTGCATAGTCAGAGCTACATGTTCGCTTTGGCCATCACCACTTGGAACGGAATCCCAGACTCGAAGTCGCGAGCGCCTGCTGGCCAGAAGCTTACTATCCAGCTAGCTGGGTCGCGACAAGCCTGTGAGCGCTTCTGCGATGCCCTCAAGAAAGGACTGCGAGAAGGAGTCAAGGAGGTCGAGAACCTGCGGAGAGTGGTTGGCCATTGCTACTCTGAGTATTTGCTGGAGAACGCCGAGGAGCGAAAAGCAGGTGGGGAGGAAGCCAAGAATGAGCGCGAGCACCCGGACACTGGCCTGGGCATGGTATTTCGCTACCCTGGCAATGCACGAAAGCTGCGTGATGCGACAAAGATCAGGTTATGGCGCGAGTATCTTCGAGGTACGCACTCTCCACCGTGGAGTAACCCCATTCTGACACTTAGCAGACAACGGTCGAAGCGCTACCCTTATTCGACAACCTACCTTCCACAAACTCATTCGTGTCGGTCTACCTAATCGATTACGCGGCGAAATGTGGGAGCTCACGTCCGGAGCCTTCTTCCTCCGCCTCCAAAACCCGAATCTTTACACCCAAACATTGCAGAAGTATTCGGGGCGGGAGTCGCTGGCAATAGACGAGATTGAAAAAGATCTGAACCGAAGTCTGCCAGAGTATCCGGGTTTCCAGAGCGAAGAGGGCATAGGCCGGTTACGACGAGTCTTGACCGCGTACAGTTGGACGAACGAGGAGGTCGGCTACTGCCAGGCAATGAATATTGTGGTGGCAGCGCTGCTGATGTGTGTATATCCCTTGATCTGGAACTATCATATTCTAACGAGACCAGATATTTGTCCGAATCTCAGGCATTCTACCTGCTCTCTGTGCTGTGTGATCGCCTGTTGCCCGGATACTATTCGCAAACCATGTACGGGACATTGCTGGACCAGAAGGTTTTTGAGTCTCTCGTTGAAAAGACCATGCCAATACTATGGGACCATCTTGTAAAGTCGGACGTGCAGTTGTCTGTTGTTTCATTGCCCTGGTTCCTTTCACTGTATATCAACTCCATGCCCCTGATCTTTGCATTTCGGGTTCTAGACGTATTTTTCCTGGAAGGACCGAAGGTTCTCTTTCAGATTGGCTTGGCTATTCTGCGGATTAATGGCGAAGAGCTTCTGGACGCTTCAGATGATGGCGCTTTCATCTCGGTACTGAAGTCTTACTTTTCGAGACTCGATGAGTCCGCACATCCAAAGTCGGAGAACGCGAAGCTACGAGCAGTAACTCGATTCCAAGAGCTCATGGTTGTAGCGTTCAAGGAGTTTGCCGGCATCACTCAGAACACGATATCAGAGCAACGAGCAAAGCACAAGGACGCCGTTCTCGAGAACATTGAGAACTTTGCTAAGCGCACATCAATCCGGAATCTGGGACCGGAGAGCAAGAAGTTGAGTCTGACGGATCTCGGTTTCCTGTATGACAGATTTTACGCCGTCTTATACGAACGACAGCAAAGAGCGGAGATCATGCAGCAAGAGGCGGAACGAAAAGCGAAAGCCAGTAAAATGAGGGTTACTGAAATGATGACTGGCGTTACAGGCAGCAGCACGGAGAAGGGCAGAGTAGCTGTTGGACTTAGCCCGACGCAGATGGATTACGATGCTTTTAGGGAGTTCTTGGCTGGTAGGTCATGTACTTGCACATTTTGACTCGCCATTTCGCTGACTACGAATCTAGGAATCGCAAAGTGGGCAATCACAGACTCTCCGAGCTCACCACCTGAAGCCACTAGTAACCAATCATCTCACTCATATTTTGGAAACAGTACGAGAAATCGACCACCCATGTCACCATGGGGGTCAGGTCCAGAGCCCGGCGAGCACGAATTCATGCGACGACTGTTCCGAAGATGGGATACGGACATGACAGATTCGTTGTCACTACAGAACGTAGTCACAGGCTTTGCACACGTCAAGGGGACCAAGGACATAATGTCCAACATCAGCTACTTCTTCGAGCTCTATGATGACGATGGCGACGGTAGGGTTGATCGAGAGGGAATACTGAGGATATCCGAAGCTCTTCTCTTCCTATCACGGAGAGGTGTTCACGACTTGAGTCCATCTGGCTCCATTACCGATGTAAGCTCAGATGCTAGCTCAGAGCGAGCCCATCGCGACGAGCAGTTCTTGAGTAGCGTGTCTGCCTTCATCCGGAGATGCTTTGAATATGCTGATCCGGACCATCCCTCAAACCAGGACAGCCAAAACGTGGACCAGGCGAAGGAAGGCGTGGACAACTTCGCCATCGGGGATGACGATGAAGACGATCTCATCGACTTTGGCTCAGAACCCCCCACACCAAAGGCCACGGGCACAAAGTTCGATAAGCGCGAGAAGAACCCTCTATCACCTACACCATCGAATTACACCACTGAGTCTGATCTCGAAGAGCGAAACGAGAAAGCCAAAGCGGCAAACCTCGCACTAGATCCCAACAAACCCCTCCATATCACTCTACCTACCTTCCGCATGGTTATTCTCGCCGACGAAGTACTAGAACAATTCTTCGAAGTGGGCTTCTCATCCTCTTTCCGTCTCGCCGACGAAACCCCTCCTTCCGCATCGAGTGCACACAACCTCACAACCTTCTCTAACGCTGGTAGACAAGCCTCACTCACAGGTGGCTTGGGCGGTGTGGTTGGCGGTGCGGGTGTCGGTGTTGTGCCGCCTGGCAAGGGCATCAGGGGAATGTTGGACAATATTGTCAATGATGGTATGCGTGTGGCGGCAGAGGTCAGACGGAGGTATGACGAAGCGCAGAAAGAACTGGACAAGGAAGCTAGGCATGGAAGGGAGGAAGAGGACGAGGAAGAGGAGAACGCCAAGGATGCAGATTTGCTCGAAGGCGCGGAGACGGCAGGTGTAGATACGAGCAAGGCCGACGCCCCGCCACCAGAGCTTCTGTCGCCGAATGGAACGGGCGGCGAGATCAAGAGTAGTAGAAATAGGAGTGGGAGTGACGCGAGCCGGAGAGTGTTGGAGTTTGAGCGGTAATATTTGACTTGGGTTGCCATAATGGCATTGATCAATCGCTGGTGTTCTGGTTGGCTTAAGAACTGGGGCGATATCATCTCAAGACCATTTGGTTGGTAGTTTAAGTATCCATTGAGACAGCTGCAAAGTCTTGCGCTTGCAATCCAGTCATCTCTTCTCAAGTCACTTTTGATATCCAGGCAGTGTGAGCCCCCGCAGCTTGAACGGAGCTACCCCGCATATTCGTACCTGAACCGCGGCTGATTTCCGATGAACCCACCCTAACCTGTCACATCTCTCAAGTGCATAGAATGCCACCCTTGCACTCCAATGCCTTTTCAATGTGAAGATGCTACGGACGGCCTTCGCTCGTGCTTCAAGACTTTCTGCGAGGACTCTCCAAGCCTCACGTGACACGCGTCGTGGCCTGCTAACCCGAGCTTTCGCAGCAGGTTCAACAGAGGTAGAGAAGCAAGCTTTGGTCCTGTGCAATTGGCATCCACTAACATTGACAGCCGCCATTGCTCCAACAGACGGTCCCTGAGCACTTTGCGGGCATTGTCAGGCAGTATGGCGACCGTGACGCGTGAGTGACTTGCCCAAGCGCACGACGAAGCATAGCTCATACTATTGTAGTGTGATCTCACATCACCAGCAAACACGCCTGACGTACGATGCGCTCGACCGAGACTCCAATGCCCTGGCAACGGGGCTACAGAAGCTGGGCGTGAAGAAGGGAGACAGGGTTGCGGTGTCACTAGGGAACAATATTGAGTTTGCTACAGTATGACATCATTCAGCAAACCTGACGAGGACATGCTGATGCTCTGAAAGACTACATACGCACTGTTTAAGCTTGGAGCAATCCTGGTATGCTATTGTTGGTCTTTTGCGAAATCATGAGAAGCTGACCCACAACACAGGTCCCTTTGAATCCCGCTTTCAACGCGCCGCAAGTCCTCTCCGCTCTCAACCACCTCGCCGCCTCCCACCTCATTATCGGCGCTGAAACAAACCTCCCACGCAAAGACCCACGCCCCAATACCCCCCTCCTCGCGCAACTAATACCCAATCTCTCCGGCTCGACCCTCGAATCTGAACTCGTGCCTTCGCTACAAAGGGTAGTGCTTGTCGACAACTCGCACGGAAGATTGGACCTGGCGGAACACAAGAGTCTGACAAAGTATGAGAATGTACTGGAAGATGGTGGACAAGGTAGCGCATTGGGCGACCAGGGACTGGACCCGAACGATATTGTGAATATCCAGTTCACCTCGGGGACAACGAGTATGCCTAAGGCAGCATGTCTGAGCCATACTAGTATATTGAATAATGGAAATAGTATTGGGGATAGAATGCTGTTGACGGAAAACGACATAGTGTGCTGTCCACCCCCACTCTTCCAGTGAGTACACTTCGCATTTCGGCGTAAGCAATTTCTAATAGGCCACAGCTGCTTCGGATGCATCCTAGGGTACATGGCAACCGCAACTCATGGCTCAGCAATCGTCTTTCCAAAAGAAGCCTTCGACCCTGTAGCAACGCTCGAAGCAGTCCGCCAATACAAATGTACAGCCCTCTACGGCGTCCCTACCATGTTCGTTGCAGAACTCGACCTCCTGGCCCATGGCGCTGTGCCCAACGAAGGCTTCCAGTACCTACGAACTGGCATTGCAGCAGGTTCCTCGATCCCTTCAGAACTCATGCGCAAATTGCACAAGAATTTGAATCTGACAGAACTGACCATCTGCTACGGCATGACCGAGACCAGCCCCGTCTCTTGTATGACTACAACGGACGACCCGATTGAGAAACGAATTGATAGCGTGGGGAGATTGCTACCACATGTCAAAGCGAAAGTTGTCAGCCCTTCAGACTGGACTCGCGTCCTTGATGTGGATCAGCGAGGCGAGCTCGCAGTCTCAGGATACCTTGTCATGAAGGGGTACTGGGGCGATGAAGCGAAGACACGCGAGTCACTCGTCGCAGATGAGGACGGCGTATTGTGGATGCATACCGGCGACGAAGCATCCATGGACGCAGAAGGCTATGTGAAGATCACCGGCCGAATCAAGGATCTGATTATCAAAGGTGGTGAAAACATCCACCCGCTCGAGGTAGAAAATTGCCTCTTTGGCCACCCGGCCGTCAGCGAAGTTAGCGTTGCGGGTCTTCCGGATGAACGCTACGGCGAGGTGGTAGCAGCCTTCATTGTCAAGCAACCTGGTGATGAAGGGAACGTGTCAGCAGATGAGGTAAGGAGCTGGGTGAGGGAAAAGTTAAGTCATCATTTAGGTAAGTGGCCATTCTCAATATAATATTCCTCAGAGCGAAGCTAATCCTGGGCTAGTTCCGAAGTACGTGTTCTGGGTTGATACATATCCCAAGACAGCAAGTGGGAAGATTCAAAAGTTCAAACTGAAGGAGATGGGCATCGCCATGCTACAAGAAGGGAAGGGTTTGACATAGTGCTATCATCCTAATTGCATAAGTGAATGCGCGATTTGGACTCGAATCATATGCCTGGAACTCCCATCCACTGAAACAGTGATTTTAATCTCAGTACTGATCTACAACAGCTGCTTGAATGCCGAAAACTATACACAAACGCCTATCCTGCACGTAGAGCGCCTCCAGAGACCCTCTCACCTACAGCGTTTTATACGCTCTCTGCCAACGCCGTCATTACAACATGCTTAATACCAACAGCCGAAAAGGTATCAGACAAAACCGAGTCTGATGAAGAACCCAAATTGACACATTCCAGCCAGAACTACAAACCACTGTACACAGGCACCGTCCATTGCTCAAGCAGCATATCAACAATATCCAGCGCGCCTTCCCCTCCCGTGCTACCAGATTGAGCAGGCGGGGAACCCCTCTCGTAACCTGTCTTCTGCCGCTTTGACCCGAAAGTAGTATTTCCACTTCCTCCATCGCTTACATCGTCAGCTCTATGCCTCTTGGCATGATTTGCCGCCCCATACATCATTCGGGGTCGGTGACTGCCCGAAAGCAGAGGTGAGCTGTGCTGTTGCGGCCATGATGCAGGAGAGAAGAGGTTGATCCCAGCGGGCATTGATGGCGATTGTAGAGGGCCGCCAAAGAGGTTGCTGTTGTTGCTGCTGCTGCTGCCTACGCCAGGATTCGGTGTGGCGTGTCCGGTATAAGGATAGTCTCCCGCATGCAAATTTGGGTTATACGGTGGGAACAATTTCGTAACTTCGCTTGACGTACTAGGCTCGAGAAAATCCCAAGTCTCGCTATCGCCTTGGAGTGCCTGTGGACTTAAAACAGGTGGCTGATATGCGGATGTTGTGGGCGTCTCAAACGCAGCTTTAGTAGGACGCATGCTTGACTTTGGCATGAAAGACTTGACCATCCCCCCTTTCTTTCGCGGTATAGATTTCACTTTGTACGTTGCTGGAGTGAAAGACGCAGAAGTTTGCTGTTTAAAATATTCAGGTAAGGGCGGTACACTAGTCCCACGACTAGCAGGCTCCCCAACGCCCTCCTGTTGCGGTGGAGGAACTGGACTTTGTTCTTTCCGGGCCATAAGGAATCGCTTCCGGTTCTGGTCTTCTAATGCACGAAGCTGGCTTTGATAATCCTGCAAAGCATGAGTTTTGGGAGACTCGTTGCCTGATTTCGGTAATGACGTAGGGGGTAAGGGCGGCGAGTTACTCGCAGGTGGCCCTTCCGTGAATGAGAATGACATGCCCTCTGAAAAAAGATAGTGTGGGTCATTCGCAGTTGGGTCTGCCAGGAAAGAATCGAAATCAAAATTTTCCAACTGGGCTCCTGTATCACCAAAGAGAAGTACATCGTTGGCTTTCTTCGAATCCTGGGAGACGAAAGGTGCAAGCTCCCCTTGCGGAGTCTCTACATTTTGGCTTTTGGATATACCATATTGCTCGACTTGCTGTTGTCCTACCTGAGATGCCGGCCACGGGGGTTCATCAGAACTAACAGCTTGCAGCGACTGCTGTGCAGACATACCAGGTGGAGCCATTGAGAACTCATGCCGTGCCTGAGCTGCCATTGGTCTATTGAGCATGGGCATTGGAAGAGGTTGTTGCAAGTCTACGACAATGTTCGATTTATCGGATCTGTCTGGAGGTATCCGTTGTCCTTGGCTCTGCACTTGTTGCTGCTGAGCCTGAGCCTGAGCCTGAGCTGGAAATTGCCCTTGCAATTGCATTTGCATTGGTTGATGCATCTGCATTTGCTGTTGGAATTGTTGCTGTTGCAACTGCTGCTGTCGCAATTGTTGCCGTTGCGCCCGCGCCTGAGCCCGAGCTTGAACTCGCGCTTGCAGTTGCACTTGTTGCTGAGAGAATTGCTGCTGCCGCATAGGATTGTCCCCAACTGTTAGAAATGGCGACTGATGCGCATCTATTGTATTCATCGGCTGGCTTTGAGGTTGAGCTAGAGTCTGCGATCGCGGCTGGAATTGTTCCTGGTTTGGCTGGGAGCGGTGACTTCGGTTTTGCAAGAACTGCCTGACAAAGTCCGCCTGCTTCTCTAACGGCTGCTGTGC
The DNA here is from genome assembly GCA_003313425.1 of Pseudopyrenochaeta lycopersici. NCBI lineage: Eukaryota > Fungi > Ascomycota > Dothideomycetes > Pleosporales > Pseudopyrenochaetaceae > Pseudopyrenochaeta > Pseudopyrenochaeta lycopersici. Next base: position 2,106,967 of record NHZP01000001.1, on the reverse strand, counting down.
TACACTCTGTCGTATGTTTGATGGAACATTGAACTTCACCATTTTTTCTTGTATTCTTTTGGCAATCGCATCATTTGGCGTCGCTGTAACCGCCATGTTTGCGTGCTCCATCACACCAAGACTCACATGGCCTGTGAAAGCATCATCTCCAGATATCTCGAAGTGATTCGGCTTGGAGGCCTTCAAATCTGGTAGGGAAGCGGAACCTGTAATAATCTCTGTTTCAAATTTGCGACAGAAGCGTCGATACATCTTGTGTATGCGTTTTTTCCGATGCGGAATGGACTTTCCACTGCTTTCAAAGCTGTGCTGGAGCAAGGTGATGCGTCTTAATAAAGTCTGCACATGTTTGGCGCATTTGGCGAGCTCTTCGAGAGATAAGTGCTCATCCTCATCGTCTATGACTGTCGCGTCACTCTCAGCGCTCTCCGAGTCGTCTTCCACAGAAAGTTCAATCGTGATAGTGTTGGTGCTCTTTTGACTATCTGCTTTGACAAGTGGCGGCATACTTGCGGGTTGAGGCGTGAGCATCAGCTCCAACGTTGGTACCCGTGAAACTGTCTTCGAACCCTGGAGAGTCTCTTCATCATCCAGAGCGACCTTGCATAATTTACTCTCGAGCGCCTGCAAACTCATAAGGGAGTCTTGTTGCCGTTTGTGAAGCTCACGGATTTTCTCGCGCTCTTCTTCCATGGAGCTCTTTTCGAATTTTCTGCAACAAATGTTAGCCTGGGCGTTCCGTGAGTGCCAAATTCTCATCATACCCTCGAGCCTGCCCTTGCGCGAGTTGTAACACATTAAGAAGCAATATAAGACTATTTTTCAAGCTCTCCAACCTCTTTCGATTCAACTCAACCCTCTGCTCTTTCATCGGCCAGGCCAACTTCCCCATCATGCTCAACGTCTTTTTACCATCTTTGCCAACTTTTATTCTCTTCTCAACCATCTCTGAGATCTCGTTGAAGACATCTTCGCATTTTTTGATGATGTTGTTCGCAGCTTGGATCGCCTTCTTTGATACAATTGACTTTGCATCCTCAGTTTCAAAAACCTTACCAACACTCTCAAGAGCATTGGCTGTGAGTTCGACATCGTCAGCTATATGTCTGATATCTTGGTCCGCGCGAACAGCTGAGTCGGTAAAGTTGTACAAAGCAATAGAGAGCTTTGCACCAGCTCCGGCAATCTGAATAATGCTCGCCGCGAGGCCCACAACCTCCGCCATTGAGTTGACTTACTTGCGTGCAAGCTTGCGCGCATATACTTCACAAGCCATCGTCATGAATGAGTGGGGAAAGCACGCTTGGGACGGAATCGCGAGGAGTGAGATGAAATCCTGAGAGGGCTGTGTCCAGATCCCTGCGCAGTTCGGCTGTGGCGCAGCCATCCTTGCAGGCAGGCTGGCGGGGCCTCTTCACATGCACGTGTGATTCGAAAACAACTTGTGTATGTGGTGTATGATGCAGGAGTATCTGCGACCCTTGGTGAACTGTTTTGTGGAGAGCATCTGTGCAAGTCGGTCTGGCAGTGTTGCTGCTGTCCACTAATGCGATGTAGGGCCCGCCTATACTGGGAGAAGAACTGGCATCGGTCATTGTTGGGACACTTTTGAGGTTGCAGGTCCTTCAGGATTATTTTAAATTAGTGTCACATTTCGACTCCTAATAATTTTGGAACTTAATATATACAAACAAGAGCTATGCATCATGAATCATCCCGAATGATGGCACAGTGGCCTAGAGTCTCGCCTCAACCGTTTGCTCTCCCTTGGCCTGTTGTCTCTGCTCTGGTTCTTTTATTTGCAACGCCTCCTCAAAGATCTGCATAAATCTACACACATCTCCAAAGGTGTTGTACATCGGCACTGGTGCAACGCGAATAATGCCAGGTTTCCGTTTGTCGCAAATAACACCATTTGCCTCGAGTGCCGCACTAGCATCCTCAAAACTGTCTTCTGGGAGCAAAACACTCAGCTGTGCGCCGCGGAATCGAGGATCTGAAGGTGTGATGATTTCAAAGGGGAAGCGGCCGTTGCTGATATTCCGACTCGCGATTTGCGTGAGCAAGTGCTCGGCGTAAGCAGTAAGCAGGAGCGATCTTGACCGTAGAATTGCCATGGATGTCTTCTCAAAGACGCTGAGCGATCCGGACAAGCATGTGAGGTCGACAATTGATGGATTAGAGCATTGGAAGCCTTGCGCACCGGGAGTAGGCACGAACTTGTTGTCCATAAGGAAGCGCGAGGACTTGTCGTGACCATACCAGCCCTTGAGACCCTTGTAATGACCGTTATCGCCATGCTTGGAGTGGACGAAAGCTCCAGCAACAGCACCGGCGCCGGAGTTCATGTACTTGTATGTACACCAGCATGCGAAGTCAACATCCCAGTCGTGCAGCTTCAGCTCAACGTTACCAGCGGCATGGGCCAGATCCCAACCGATCGTAATTCCGTGTTTGCGAGCATGTGCTGTAATAGTCGGGATATCAAGAAGTTGGCCGCTATAGTATTGGATGCCTGGCAGCATGATGAGTGCAAGCTCATCGGCTTCCTGATCAATAAGGTTGAGGATGTTTTCAGTAGTCATTGTATATCCGTCATCTGGCTTGACAAGCAACATTGACTTCTTAGGATCGAGGCCATGCCATTCTATTTGCGATTCAATGGCATACCAATCAGAGGGGAAAGGTCGCCATTCACACATGATTTTGTGCTTCTTCTCCGTTGGCTTGTAGAAAGCGGCCATCATCAAGTGAAGGTTGATGGTAAGTGTGTTCATCGCAACAACCTCTGATGGCGACGCGCCAACAATATGGGACATTTTCCTCGCGCATTCGGCTGCCATGTCTTGGTACGGTGTAAGTGGCGAATCCTCAAGATGCGTGAAGTGACCTCCAACAGCGATAGACCCCCACGTTTTCAAGTATGCATTGAGATGTTCTCCGACGGCTTTAGGTTGCAGGCCCAAGGAGTTACCGCAGAAATAAATACTCTCGTCATCTGGGCCTGACGCTTGCGCAGCGGTTTTCGCATCATCAACTAGTGTTTTCCTCTTGAGTTGCGCTTTTGTGGGCACTATGAACTCGTGTCTGAATGTCTTTGATATGTCGCCGTGGTTGTCGAGAGTTTGTGCAAATTCTAATGAGTCAGCGTTGGCTGGCCATTGGGGCTTATGGCCTTGGCGGAGTTGGTCGATTGCGTTTATTGCGTCCATCGTGATGGCAATTGTGTTCCGTTCTTGTATAGGAGTTGCAACCAATGTTGACGAATGTGGATGTAGAGATTTGAGATGTTGTATGGTCGCTGAGGAGACGGACACAGCGATCGTATTAATAACTGCTCTAGAAGCCGAATTACGTCTACACTCAAACATCTGCCGCTTCATTCCTTGACTTGCATCCGACAACTTTGCGCTAAGACTCCGTCGCCACCTTCCGCTTTCGGGTGTTGTGGCTTTTGTCGGATGTTTCGACGGAAGTCCGATCCGTCACTTAGCGGCCGTTGCGAAGCACACGATAGTGTACGTCACGCCATGAGCAGAAGTCAACGACTAGAACTTGAATCGTATAGCAAAGTGGGCCGTGCTGTGCTTTCGTGATAAATGCGGTGTTCGCCGCGCTGAGGGAGGGTGTGTCCTCCCGAAAGCCTCTTATCATAATCACTGCATTGACTTTTCCGCAATGAGTCCTCACAAGATCGAAGTCCTTCCGTCCATTGCGGCTCTTCCGCAGTATGGCATTTCCAAGAACGGTTTCTTGCCTGCCGGTGCGCCTTTGAGCCGCTTGCCGCATGATTACTACCACCCATGGGAAAGCATCATCGACGAGTTGCCGGTTCTTATTGAAGTACAGCAGATAAGACAAAGGGTGGATAGATTACCCGTCCTCTCAGCCTGCCATTTGAGTAGTGAGCAAGAATGGCAAAGAGCACACTCAATACTGGCTGTCATTGCACAAGGCTACATCTGGACCGGTCCATTACCATCAGAGGTGAGTTCACTGCCGGAAGATAGGGGGCTAGGAGAATCTCAATCGTTAACCGTATATGCAGCGCTTACCACCTGCTATCACTGTTCCTTTCCTCGAGACTTCCGAGCGACTTGAGGTACACCCGGTCGCAACATACGCAGCGCTGAATCTGTGGAACTGGAAGCCCTTGAAGGCTGACACGGACCTCACTCAACCACAGAACCTCGTTGCGCTCCACACAGCGACTGGCACTGACGATGAGTCATGGTTTTTTATAATCTCGAATGCAATGGAGGCCAGGGCAGGACCATTGATCGAGACCATGCTCGGTGCAGTGGGGGCAGTTGAAGTAGGCGATTCCCCGACCATTATTCATGCCCTTCAATATTTCAAGCAGGGTATGCAAGACATTGGCAGGCTGCTAGAGCGTATGGATGAGCGATGCAATCCTCAAGTTTTCTATCACACCATCAGACCTTTCCTGGCTGGTAGTATGAACATGGAAGCTGCTGGTTTGCCGAACGGTGTCTTTTACGACGAAGGTGACGGGAAGGGGTCATGGAGGAAGTACCGTGGTGGTAGTAACGGGCAAAGCTCTTTGCTACAATTTTTCGACGCTGTCCTCTCGGTCGACCACGGCCGAAGCGGAGGTTTTCATGCCGAGATGCGTCGCTATATGCCGGGTCCACATGCCCGGTTTCTCAACGACGTTGAGAAGATCGCGAATATCCGCGGTTACGTCGAAAGCCGCCAGGATGACCTAGAGCTTCTGGCAGCATTCAATGAAGCTGTCTCGGCGCTCAGCGGTTTCCGTGACAAACACATCGCCTTGGTGACAAGGTACATTATAATTCCGAGCCGGATGGCAAAACCGATGAATGGGGTCAAGCGCCAGGACATCGCGTCCGCTTCAACGAAGATGGCATCAGAGAAGCCGCAAACGCAAGAACTGGTTGGTACTGGAGGAACAAAGCTAATTCCTTTCCTGCGAACATCAAGAGATGAAACCAGCGAGGCCGCAGTTGCGCACCAAGCTTAACGATCAAAAATAAGATACCAGACGCCTCTAACTTAGACTTAATTTGTACATTGTGCTGGCCACACCATTAGAGAAAGGCGTTGCCTATTTGCTGGTCATATATAGGGAACAGCGGAATATCGGCAACAGAGGCACCATCCAAGGTATGTGTGCCAGGTTGGAGGAAATCCTGAAGTCCTTGATCGTTTTCGATAGACCACGGCATGGCGAAAAAGTCTGCATCATACATAGTCCAGTCCATAACAGAAGCAATGGACGAATCGCCACGTTCTGGCGCATATGAGACTAATGGCTCAGACGTAGGTGGCTGAGTAGGACTTTGTGGCCCATGTCGGCGAGTATCAGCGTCAGAAGGTAGCAATCCAAATAATTGTGATGAAGCTTCCTTCCTTTGCATGCGCGAGTGTAACTCGCGTTTTCGAACATGCCCCGTCGTAACTCTGAGTAGTGATCTAACGATGACAGAGTATTGTCGGGCTGTAGGATCAACCTTGCCAAAGTAGTCTAGACATCGAGTAGATACTTCACAATTGTCTTGGAACGTCAACCCTGAGCGACCGAGAATACCGACTGCTAAAACGAGGGATGTAGTGAAAAGCCATGATCTGCCGAATATCAGTCAGAGGCTAAAGAGGAAGACTTTTTCCTACTTACACTATGAGTGGCATTCGACGGGGCATGGTGCCTGCCTGAATGACACAATCCAGAGTGTCCACAAAAGATGCAGCGGCATCAAGTGCTGCGTCTGCGTATTTGCGCTTATTCTCATGGTCGCTTTCGGTGCCTTTGCCCTTCAATGAGGCCCCCATATACTCGTATAGATCATAGATCAAGAATGGTCGTGTTAAGAGCAGGATAGCGTAGTAGTAGGAACAGAGTGCGGAGCAAGCACCCACTATAGAATCGCGGGAAACGCCCATACCTCTCGATTTGGTGGTAGTATCGGACAATGATCGTAGCCAATTTGATGCCCATGATTTAAGCTGCCGAGACACGTAATCAGCGATGCGAATTGAAATTCGCTTGCGAGAATAGACCTCCACCACGACGCGTTCAATGATCATGAAGATCTGCACGCTGGCGTCAAGTATGTCCACATCAGTCCCACTCTCAGACGCAGCAGCCTTGTATTTCACTGTGCAATCAACATCTGACGTCGATGGCGGGCGGCCTAGTACGCTGCTGATAAGCATATCAACAACGCGAAGACTTTTCCAGATCCGTTCTCTGACTGTTTTGATGGGCTCTCCAAATGACGCGTTTACTTCCGTCCGATGGATACCAATAGCATATGCAGTACGAGCAGAGAGGGCTGAGAAACGGTCAGTTCAAGAAAGAAATGCTTGCAAATTGTCAGCAGCAACTGAGGGGCACGCATTCAACTTGCTTGTCTGCCAGCTCACACCAAACGCAATCAACAAACTTACAAAAGTAGAGGTATGCGCCATTTGGCTGGAAAGCGCGAAGCATAAAGATAGCTACAAGAGTGAAACCTTGCACTATAGAGACATTCATATTGTTGCCCATGTTTCTGACGAGAAGCTCTCTGGCGTGTCTGAACCACGCTTCCGCTTGCTCTTCATCGCTCTCTTGTGCACCAAGGGCAAGTACGAGATAGAAGACAGCAGAACCAACGTCGTCCGAGGATGACTGGGGGTTACGGGCCCACGTTTTTGTCTCTCCAAGAAGATCATCGTGCTGGAACAGGTCTACAAGACCACTGGTAGCTACGATATAGTCTTCCACCAGGGATTGAACCTTATCTGGGCTCACGAATATAGATCGCTGTTGGCTCAACAATGCTGATGGGGCGACCTCAATGATAGAATCGCGGACAGCCTGCATAGGAAATCCTTCTGGACCGACCTCGGATGCTATGAGATATCTCACCGTTTGAAGGAAAGAAATCGGAGCACAATCGCCAATGAAGATAACTTTTCCTTGAGCATCACGAAGAATGCGGCCTTCCAGTGGGACGGCTGTGTCTTCATGGCGATCGTCCCTGCTAACAACGGGTGATAATGAATTCCCCGCTCCGGAGATGCCATCGTGACTTCTCGATCGCTGTGGAATGCTTTCTCGTTGTGCTCCACTAGGATTGTGTGGAGTGTTACTAGCGGAATGAATCTGGCCCCGTGCTGTTGCGGCGGTGAAGGTGCATGTAGATGCACGGTTTTTACGTTTGCAATAGGCGCATGGTTGCTCTCCGTCGCATTTGACCTTGCGTTTCTTGCACAAATCGCAGGCCGCCGTAACGCGCTCTAGCCGGCGTTTCTTCTCTGGGCGAGCTGGTGATGCGGAATCAGTAACCATGAAGCTCTCCGGTGCGCTCCTTCGCGGTCAGCTTCGGTCGGGGGTACTGGCGGCTTTGGCGGTTTTATTGTGGACTGAAATGGGCGGCATCAATCGTTCCTTGATCCGACGCGACTTTGTCGGAAGCTGGATGACGGATGGTAGTGGCTTGGCACGAAGGCCGACCCGAGGTTCCCACTCTTCCGTCATCGGACGCAAACGCCAATTGAGAATCACTAGGGTTGAATTGTGTGATAAGGTATGGAGACCGCTATTCCTGAGGAAACTCAGTTCTTCACGAACCATTTTAATCTCTGGGTAAAGAGCCGGAGAAAACCCTTGAAGTGCAATGGTTAATCCTTGGTGACGTCAGAAGTCAGGAACCGTTCATCGCTTTGCTCCGCGGGAGCTTTCATTTATCTCTCACATATCTAGTCACCTGAACCACGCTTGGATTGGTGTGGAGTTACCAGCATACACATTTCAGAGCCTATAAGAAGCCTCTGGTGGTTTAACCTTAAACTTAATCCCGTCGCAGCGGACATAAATCTAGCACCAGCAGGACGGAAAAACGTAGTTTCTACACCCCACCTGTGGCCTACGGTAATACACTTCCGCGTAGATTTACCTCCGCTCCCAAGCATGTTATCATCGGCTTTCTTGCCAAGAATGGAGAAGGCGGAGCTCAGATCGGCAAACAAGGGTAGAAAGGCCCGAACATACGGCAGACCTCGAGACGGGCACCGTTACCGGCTATGATTTTATATGAATGTGCACGCTGCCTATCTTTTCAATGGGTTGTGAATGGTGTGGAAGTTTCCGAGCCCTTCTGACCTCGTACTTCGGCAAGATGGGTTTCACCAATACTGTTCAACGTTCCTTCACCGCATTGGTGTGCCTCACAAACATCTTTACGACAGATGCTGCGGGCACTGTCACACTCCCTGGCTACGGTAGCTTCATTGGTACTGTTGTAGATCAGAGTTTGACGAAGAAGCCTCTTTCTGCACCCGTCGACGCATGGCTTGGCATTGATTATGCTTCACAACCTATTGGACAGAGTCGTTTCGCACCAGTTGGACCACCACCGTCGTTCACGGGAACCAAGAACGCTTCTCAGTATGGATTATCATGCATTCAAGATCCTACGACGATCGCGTACGAACTCGGTGAGGCATGTTTGAGCATGAATGTTTTCCGTCCACAGAACGTCTCTTTCGATGAGAAGTTGCCAGTCTTGATCTGGATTCATGGAGTGAGTACCAATAGTGATTCAAGATATTTCAAGATTGACCGTGATAGGGCGGCTTTGTTCAAGGTAGTGCAAGAAGTTTTGATGGTGCTTCTTTTGTAGCAAACTCAAAGCAGCCTTTGGAAGTTGTGACGTTCAACTATAGAGTAAGCTTTGCTCCAAACTGCCCAGGAGAATACGATGAAAATTAACGACAACAAGGTCAATTCGCTCGGTTTTCTTCCGTCTCCTGTCTTCGACCGTTTGGGCCTCCTCAACCTTGGACTTCTCGACCAGGAACTCCTTTTCAAATTCGTGCAGCAATATATCTCCACTTTTGGCGGTGATCCTGACCGTGTCACTATTGGTGGCCGTTCGGCTGGTGCCCATTCAGTCGGTATTCACTTATTTCACAATTACGAAAAGACCGAAGGAGCCTCGCCGCTTTTCTCTCAAGCACTTCTCCAATCTGGAAGTGTTACTGCTCGCGCCTTCCCAAACGCGTCCTACCCGCTCTATCAAACACAGTTCGCTCGGTATCTTGGTCTAGTCGGATGTAGTGATGTGGCTAACAGCACGGATGACACCATCCTTGAGTGCTTGCGTGCTGCCCCAATTGCTGCAATTCAAAATGCAAGCACATTGCTCTTTGATGAGTCCGTGTATGCCATTACCTGGCCCTTTCAACCCACTCGAGGGGGTCCACTTCTTGAGCAGGCCGGATCAACCTCGGGCATCAATGGACAATTCTACAATATCCCCACTATCACGACCAATGTCCGCGATGAAGCAAAATATTACTCACCTGGAGATATTGAGACGAACGAGGAATTTCTTGCATTCATGCACAACCTGCTCCCCGGACTCTCACAAAAAGACCTCACAGAGCTGGAAGCGTTGTATCCGGATCCTACAGGTGATGGCGACGGGCCATACGCACACAGTCCCAACTCAACGCAGTACGAACGCATCTCGGCCGCACTTACCGACTATATGTACGTCTGCACGGGTCAAGAAACAGCTGTTCGGATGTCTTCAGCTGGAGCGCCGGTCTACAAACTCAATTTTGCTGTCAATAACACCTTCCCTACCTGGAAAGGGATTCCCCACACTGCTGACACCAAGTACACATGGGCGGAACCCAGCGGCAGCGGCGGTGTTCAATATCCTGAGGTGGGCAAACTGCTGCTCACATATTTTGCTGACTTCATCGCACTGGGCGACCCGAGCGCAGGAAATAGAAAAGGAGTGCCGAAGTGGCCGAAGTTCGTTGACAACATCGAAGAGGGAAGCCCAGGCCTGCAATTGAGAATGGAGGCATTTGGAAATAGTAGGGTTGAGGGTGATGCGGTCAGGAGAACTGAGTGTGAGTGGTGGAGAGATGAAGGTCGGGCCGCAAGGCTTGAGAAGTAAGGGAATATGATGTGAATGAACTGCAGCACTCTGTGCAAACTCATCATAAAGTCAAGTGCCATCTTCAATCATGTGCACATTGCGTGAGTCGGACAGCTCATTAACTTCTTTCAATTCAACATCCTATACACTGTAAAATGTACAGTACGAGACTCCTTCAAGGCCATATTGTAGCTGGCTGTGCCGGTGCGAAGTAAGGCTGAAGGCAACAGGAGAAATGACGTCACGCACTGCTCCCTCAAGGTAGCTGCAGCGGAATTAAATGTAAATCCGGACCGAGCTCTCCATCGAACCTCAGCCCCCGCATTTTCTGGAAAGCGGCGTCAAGAACAGAATATGGCGCATCTTACACGAAACGAGATCTTGAGGTCGGGAGTGGTCTCTCCAGAGTACAAGAAGGTGATTTAAGTCTCTTACCAATGCACCTCAAATGACAACCTTTGTTGCAAATATATTGCAACGTCGCTTTCATAAGTCGCACCAAACGCTGTAGACCTGGCTCACCAATGTGTTCCAGGCTTTCGAAGCACGGCCCATAAACCTTGAAGGAGCAAACTTCGCGGAGCATCGAGCTGCACGAGCTGAGCATCTCGAGAAATTACGACATCTATATCCTATCCCAGGTCCTATCCCGGATGTCGTTACAGAAGCGTTGCATGATGTGCCCACCCGAGATGGCTCGTCGATTCGCGTTCGTGTTTATCAGCATGTCGAAGGACCACCCGAAGATGGGAGCCCTCTGATCATGATGTATCATGAGGGCGGTTGGTCGATGGGAGACCTATCGGACGAGGATCTCAACTGTCGGATGTTTGCAAGGGATTTGCGTGCGGTATGTGTGAATGTGGAGTATCGGTAAGCTCTTGTGTTTCATAGCTTACGATCCCGATCTATTCAACATAAGGCTTATAACAATAGTCTCGCACCTGAATACAGGTTTCCTATAGGGGTGAACGATTGCTGGGACGCCCTCAAGTGGGCAATCACAAACAGCGACTTACTCCAAGCCACCCCATCGCGCGGTCTGATTGTAGGCGGAGCATCGGCTGGTGGCAATATTGCCGCTGTTCTTGCTCTGCTCTCTCGGGACGAGAAATTGGAGCCTCCGATCAGCGGCCAATTTCTCTGCGTTCCTGCCTTGTTGCCCGATACCAATGTTCCTCCACATCTGGCACATCTATATGAGTCGCGCACCAAAAATATTGGAGATCCTGTCCTGAAAGGACTTCAGCCAGGCGTGATAGAAGCCATTTATGGACCTGACGCAAAGTCACCATTGTGGGACCCATACAGCCATCCTGAAGGCCATAGGGGAGTTGCAAAAGCATTTTTCCAAGTTGGTGGTCTTGATCCATTGCGAGATGAGTCTGTATTGTATGATCGAGTGTTAAGAGAAAGCGGGGTGCTGACGAGGTTTGAATTATACAATGGATATGGGCATATGTTCTGGACGAATTATCCTGAAATTCAGGCAAGTACAAAGTTTGTCGAGGATACTTTAGCAGGTGTAAAATGGTTGCTTGAGAAGTAGGTATTCCCAACGTCGTGGCGCAAACAAAGTTGCCCCTACGCATCACTCCAGGCCCAAGACAATTTCAATGCTTAAAAAGCTTGCGACAACCAGGCAGGGCTTGTACACGCAAGCGCAGTGAGGGCGAAGGCCAATTAACCAATCAGGGTGGTTTCATTACCGAAACTGGATGGTTCCCGATGCTAATAAAAGCTCCTCCCGAGGTCCACCCAAGCATGGACAATTTCCACGACCGTTCGTTTCAACGTCTTGAGGCATACGTACGCATCGAAACGAACTGCACGGCCACGCAATGCATAATAACTTATCCCATTGACGTGATTGGCAAACTGGCATCAGCTTGGTGGCTGTCAATGTCGAGACGAGGCTTGACCCAGCGGGTCCATCCGCGCGTTCGCGGTAAACAGCCTCGAAATGTTTTCGTCAGTTGTTCAAGAGCAGGAAAATGAGTAGCCGCGTCATGAACCGTGACGAAGCAGAACTCTGTAATGGCATGATGGGTTAGATGGCGATAGAAAGGGAGAATACAGATTTTGGCCTATAAAGGCGACTGAAAACAACGTTGAGAGATCATTATCACTACACCTCGATCTCTTCTTCCAACTCCAGCGATCTCTTCACACTCACATCTTAAATCAACTCTTTCACTTAGTCTGATTTCTGTTCAGTTTTTGGTATACACCATGGTCAATTTCGCGTCTATCATCACTGGTGCGGCAGCGGCCACCTCACTCATCAGTGCCGTCGCTGCGCACCCTGGCGAGAAGCATGACTTGGCGAAAGTTAAGCGCCAAATCGATGCCCGCGGATTACGCGCCGCGGCTGCCAAGCGCTCCTTGAGCAACTGTCAAGATTCGCTCAAGCATCGTGCTCTGATGCAACGGTCGATGACCCGTCGCGCGAATGCGTTGAACGAACTTCGCGAGAAACGAGGGATTGCTGCAAGTAAGTAGTCTGACAATTCAAGCAATCCTTGATGATAAGAGTGATCACTGACTATCTCGATATAGAATCCAAGAAGTACCGCCGCGACCTCGCCCTTCTTCAGGAATTCGAGGCAATCAATCATAATCTGACTGGCACAGTCGACTATACGCCAAATACGCTTGCTAGCGAGATCTTTGCAGCCAACACATCCTGCATCCTTGCACCTGAGGTTACCGATGGCCCGTACTATGTTACAGGGGAGCTGATCCGAAAGGACGTCAAGGAAGACCAAGTTGGCGTTGACCTATACCTTGAGGTTCAGTACGTTGATGTCACAACGTGCGAGCCTGTGCCAGAATTATACGTCGATGTTTGGAATTGCAATGCCACTGGCACCTACAGTGGTGTGGAGTCTGGTCAAGCTGGGCTCAACACTACCTTCCTCCGCGGTGTACAGGAGACGGATGAAGATGGCGTTGTTACATTCGAAACCATCTTCCCAGGCCACTACGAGGGTCGCGCGATTCACACGCATCTCCTTACCAAGACGAATGTAACAGTTCGCGAGAACGGGACTACAGGTGCTGATGGAGCTGTCACCCACATTGGCCAGCTCTTCTGGCCCGAGGATCTTGTCGCAGCAGTCGAAGCTACTGAGCCATACAATCAGAACACCCAGGCATACACCTCAAATGACGAGGATATGTGGTCCATCATTCAGGCTGAGAACGACTACGATCCATTCCCCCAGTTCATCTACCTCGGTGATGACGTTACGGATGGCTTGATGGCTTGGATTCAGATTGGCATCAATTCTACCGCCGACTACTCAGACGATGATTACTACTCGGTCGCTGCGGACTACCAGGCTGGTGGTGGTGTGGCAAGTGAAAATAGTTTCACCGGCGGCGGTGCTCCTGGGGATATGCCCAGCGGTGCCGCGCCTTCTGGTGCTATGCCAACTTTCTAGAGGCTTTGAACAAGGCTCTTCGCTTGTTTCTGTTGTGTACGTAGAGAAATATTGGTGTATATACTGGAACGGAAGGCTGTAGGGGGCAAGAATGGGCGAGATTTCGGTCAACTGTGGCGACCACCGTTGGCAAAACCGGGACCTTAGGCTCTTTCTGAGGCTACTCATTGTATATAACTGGTTTTGGGGTTTGTTTTTACGCATAGCACATCGGTTTTTCCCTAGCTCTGGTGCAATTAGATTCCTGTTACTCTTGATCAACTTTGTTAACGTTCCACACATCACCTCTATTATTGATAATTGAAGACCCCTTCTCTGGCATTGCTTCACAGGATTCCATCACGGCGCACAAGTGCTATAAAATACAGAAGTCATAGCAGACGGTGGTGAACACGTGACCCGCATACTTACGTTTCGTCCATTGCATGTTGTGAAAATCTATCCCTTAACGGTAATATGACCAATCCTTTGTTTCAAACAACTTTGCTTTGTTGAGTTGGTCTGCAGAGGCTCCATGCGTACCAACTTTCAAAATGAAATGATTGGTGGAAGAATGTCCCGCTAGCGTGTCATTGACCCGAGATCGCATTAATCAAATAACCGCCATTATATTTACAAAATGTGTCACGAAGTTGCACTGGCTTTCCAAGGTTAGAGATATCATGATGGCCGATTCGAAAACTACCCCAACATTCCAAAACCCAATCATACGGGGATTCAATCCAGACCCGACGATCTGTGCAGTTCCACCAAGCTCGCCTGATGGACGAACAACATTTTACTTAAGCACTTCGACATTCGAATACTTTCCCGGTTGTGCAATCTACCGTTCCACAGACCTCATAAATTGGGCATTGATAGGTCACGCCTTGACCCGCGCATCGCAACTAAACCTTCGCACTGTTGAACCTGGAGCCGGGAGCTGGGCATCAACTTTAAGGTATAGAGAGGAAGAAAAGAGATGGTATCTATTCAATGGCGTGTATCACCGTTACCGTCCTAGTAGTGATGAGCGAATATTTCCCCGTGGTTTCTACGTTTGGACTGACGACATTGACACTGACGGTAGCTGGAGTGACCCCGTGTATTTCGACAACCCAGGTTTTGATCAAGATGTATTCTGGGATGATGATGGGAAAACATATCTCAGCACTACTGTTCGTATTGCGGATCGCGTCCCAAATTCAAAGCTGAAAGATTTTGCGATCCATATTTCTGAGATCTCTTTACCAACAGGACGATCCCTTACACCCCCAGTATGTATTCGGCAATCTCCTCATGGCGTTGCAGAGGGTAGTCACATAATGAAGAAGGGCAAGTATTACTACTTCTTTGTTGCAGAAGGTGGGACAGAAGCAGGGCATCAAGAATGGGTGTTTCGCAGTACCGAAGGCGTATACGGGCCTTGGGAGACCCAAGGAAAGCCGTTATGGTATAACGGACCGAACGAAGAAGTGCAAAGAACCGGGCACGCAGATATCATTCAGGATGCGGAAGGAAGATGGTGGGGTGTGTTTCTTGGGGTAAGGCCAGTGAAAAAGGAGAGTGGCGGATATACAGAGCCGCAGTTGGGTGAGTTTTCTGAAATTGATGAATGAGCTGTAAAGAACTGATCTGGTGTCTAGGCAGAGAAACATTCCTGGTAAAAGTTCAGTGGGTAGATGATTGGCCTATCTTCAACGATGGAAAAAATATCACTCTCATCACTGAAGGCCGCGACTCTATCACTCAGCTTATCACACAGTCGAGACCTGACAAAATTCGCTGGTGTGCAAACCTTACTTCTGAGAACCCGTCTCTCGAACTCGGCTGGTATCAGAAGAACACACCTCTTAAATCATGCTACTCACTCACTGAGCGGCCAGGTTACCTGCGGCTCCACGGTGCATGTTATACGCTCTCATCCCCGGAAGCGCCAGCCATGCTTTTGCGAAAGCAAGAAAGCTACCATGATGAGTTTTTAGTCGACATGGAGTTCAAGCCTAGCAAGAAGAGATATGAAGCTGGCGTAACGGTATGGTGGAGCATGTACTCGAACGCTTCAATCGGGGTAACAGCTGTTGAAGTCAGTGGAAAACTTGTGAGAACAGTAGTGTGTAAGAAGCCAATGGGAAGCGCTGGAGATATGGAAACTTTCTTTCCGCTTCTCGCGAATGGTGGCCAAGCTACAGCGCAAGACTTCGATGATGAAGCTCCAGTTCACATCTCCGCCAAAGCATCGCCAACAACCTATACCTTGAGTCTCAGCCAAAAAAGTAAACTTGCTGAATTCAGCTTTGACGCCGAGAACTTGACGGCGATGCCACCCGTTGGAGGAGCTTTCACGGGGTCAATGTTTGGCATTTATTCGTGCGGGGACTGGGAACCAGTGCTTGATCCGGCAGATTTCAAGAACATCTTTATAAGAGAGGTATCAAAATGATAGGAGTATCTGTAACGTTTAGTGGGGTTTCTTGGAAGAGAAGCAAGGATGGAATAGACGACATACGTTCTTGGGCCAAGGCACTGATTTGCTCGCCTCTTCGCGAGTGGCCGTTTCACTATTCCAAGTCACCGTCTTTCTACTCAAACATCTCGCATCTCTAGACAACTGGCCTCGCAGTAACTTGTCTTCTACGAAATTTTAAATTTTCCATGATGCGGGCTACAGTGCGTCTGGTCTGAGGATGTGCCGGCGATACAGGGAAATATCTTAAGTTGGCGTGTTTAATAACCGTTCTACCCACCCCCAACTTCCAATTGAGCATACTTCATCCCACTTGAAAAGAGCTCAGAAGTTACTTATGTATATTCTACTTCTAATAATTTCCATAAAATAATCACAGCTTTGCCTTGTCCACCTGTCCATCAACTTCCGCATCCGCCCACTCCCTCAATACTCTCTTGAGAATCTTCCCGCTGGGGCTCTTTGGTATCTCATTGAGAAACACAACACCGCCAGTCAGCTGCTTATAACTCGCCAACTTCCCCTTGATCAAATTCTTCACCTCCTCTTCTGTAATGTTTGTGCCAGGCTTTCGCACGACATAGGCGCGTGGCGATTCACTGTCGGAACCAGGCTTTGCTTTCAGGCCGATGACGGCGACGTCAACAATTCTATCAGCTGATTCAAGAAGTACAGCTTCGAGTTCTGGAGGGGCTACTTGGAAACCGCGGACTTTGATGAGTTCCTGAAGACCTGTCAGAACGCCAAAAAACCTCAATTGAGGAATATGGGAAGTAGTACATACCTTTTTGCGGTCCATAATGTACCATTTCTTTGTTTTGCTGTCACAATACAAAACATCACCGGTATGAAGATAGCCATCCTCATCCCAAGTTTCAGCATTTGCCTCGGGATTATTGTGATAGGCGCGGACAACAGTCGGGCCGCGCACACAAACTTCGCCACGGACATCGAAAGCTGTGATATCCTTTCCATCCTCGTCCACAAGTCTAAGTTCTGTCAGTATCTTCTGCCTCATTTCAAACGGATGGAAAAACAAACTTGACATCGGTATTTGGCATAAGCCTTCCCACACTGCCCGTGTCGTCGGCCTCTGGGTAGTAGAACAAAGTAATTGCGCTCGTAGTCTCCGTCATACCCCAGACTTGTGTGCACTTGCAATCTGGTGCACACAGTTCCCTTAACCTTCTTTGACTTCCAGCATCCAAAGGTGCAGCTCCAACACCTACTGAGCGTACGCTCTTGAGGCTATATTTCTTCGTCAATGGGCTGTTAATGATGGCAATGACAAGCGGGGGTACCATTCCAAGATTGGTGATTTGATGCTTCTCGATAGCAGCAAGGTAAGGTTCGAGCTCAAAACGACGCATGATCCAAATTGGATGACCAGATCGAAAAGGTGAGGAGTGAACGGCAGGTACAGTAGCTACGTGAAACATGGGAAGAGGGGAGATATTCTTTGCCTTCCAAGGTATCTTGCCCTCGGATATCGTCGCGGTCATGGTATGGTAACTTGTAGCATTGTAGTGGCTTTGGCATGCGGTCTTTGGAAGGCCAGTAGTGCCTGAAGTTGTTAAGCGGGCAACATCCGTGGTTTTCAGGGTATTGAGATCGGTGATACGGTTCCAATCTTCTTCTCCTTGTTGTAGCAACCATTCCCATGAACGGAAGCCTTCGGGTACAGCTTGACCTCGAACGTTAAACACGAAAATGTTATCTTTGGGAATCCCTTCTTTAGTTGCACCTTCTGCTACCACGTCGAGAAGTTCCGGTTCAACGATAAAAAATTTGACTTGTGCGGTGCGAATATGATGTCGCATTTCAGCAACTCGGTATGCTGGATTCGTCCCAGAGAACACGCCACCCGCTCCTACACCGCCGAGAAGGACCATAGGATACATAATATCGTTGAATGATGTTATGGCAAAACAGTCCCCAATATGAAGGCCTGCTTTGCGGAAGCCTGCAACGAGTTTTCTGACAATGCGGCGACCCTGGCCGCGGGACAATGTTCGACTGTCATCATCGGCATCGTGATATATCTGGACAAATGGTCAGTAAGGGTGCAAAAAGGGTATAAAAGAATATACGGGCCGGCTTATCATCATCGTAGGCTGCAGCATTATTGCCAAACGTGAAAGAGACCAGATCCACTTCTGGAAGCGGATACGACTCTTGCGAAAGCCAAGGCATTTTGTACAATTGCTACTGTAAACTCCAAAAGGTAGCTAGAGCTCCCAAAGTCTGGTTAGGCGACTCCAATAAGAACTCAGTTATGAGTGACTAATAACGGCTGAAGTACACCTCGAAAAGCGAGTCTCGACGCTTGACGTTTATACCGAGGCTTACCCCGATCGTCCATGCAGCTACCCCACATTGACTATCCGTCTCCGCAACCTTCACGCACAAGATGCACCAACTAAAGCAAGCCTCAATTACTGGACACATCGAAGAGGCATTGATGGATTTGAGTTCGAGAATCTATCGACAAGTGGAGATAGATGTTGGGGCATGTCAGCCACGCTTCGTTTTCTTCTCCTACTGCGGATCAACTTTATCACCGAGTATGAATACATTGGCATGAGTGACAGTAATAGTCTTCATATTGAATAAAATTCTCCGAATAGTGTATTACATGGCATGTTGAAGTTACATGCGTGGGTACGTCTATGTTGACACTTCGGAACGGTCGCACCAACTCCAGATTTCTCCAAAGCCAGGTTGGTGTCTGTGCGTCTTCTCCACATTCCCACACTCATCCTACAGAGCCCCATGGAAGCCATCGTAACGATCTCGAGACCTCCGCAATTTTGCTACGCTCTGCCATGAGCCTTCACGAAACATGTTCTAGTAGTCAGCCTCCTGCTAGTTGTTCAAACTTCGAATGCGCCATTCACCAATCATTCAATCTAACATGTGAGTACCCGTAACATGCCGCAAAGCTCGCAACTTCTCGTTGCTACTGAAACTGACTCAATTCAAGGAGACACTAGTATGTCTCCTCTTGTAGCATCATCTCATTGAGAAAGCCTAGAAGAAGCTTAGGAATAACCTACCATCAGAACTCAGACGCACAGACTTCTGACTCTCAATCCCGAAACTGCCGTTCTCTGACAGAGCGTCGAGTCATAACAGCATTAATTATGTGCCTAAATCGGCTTTGGTTCGAAATTGGTAATGGTAGTCCCCAAAGGAATCGCACCTGGTGGGACACCGTTCAGCCTCTTTGTCACTGGTATGGACCATTGGCGGGACCCGACTTGGAAATGAGTCTGCTCCACAATCCGGATTAAAGACCCCCGACACAGACTTTATAAGTCCATTGGCTCCCCCGTGGGGATGATGCATTGTTATTCTTCAGCATTTCATGATGGAAAACCCGAGGAGCGTGCAGATTCCTGCAGCATCTGTACACTGCTCAGGTACGCTTTGTCTTACGAATGACAAACGGCACTATATATACTCTGGTAAGTTCAATCACGGCGGTAGCAAGCGAAGGGTCATTGCAATTGATCAAATTTGCTACTTCCTTCTTTTGCGTACCTAGGTATGTTCTGAGCTGACTTTTGTAAGGACTCGCGAGACATCGTGAGCAGGTTGTGCCATCTTTGAGCACGACGCTTATGCCCGGCATATTTCCAACGATGCATTTCGGTTCCACTTCGGCTTCCGAGCACCTTGCGAGGCAGAAATAGCGTTCGAGGTTGTGCATCCGAACTGGCTTGCGTCATATTGCCGATCGCCCGATTCCGACATCATTATCCACCACGACCCTCTTTTTTGAGACCAGAATTTCTGTTGAAGATTTTGAGCCGCTATGATTCCCCTGCAGCTGCGTGGGCCGCTAGTGTTGCAACCTCGGCGTAGTTTTCTGCACACAACATGGTTTTTTCTCGGTCAAGATCGGCGCTGGCCAAGAAGTATCGCCATGTCACTCCACCGTGTCGCCCGAGGCATTGAAAGATCACAGACGATAATTTGTTTGAAGAAAGACAAAGTTCACTCATCTCTATTGACACTTCGTACTCAAGACTCAGCTCCAATCGCTTTAACAAGGTCTCGACACGTTTCGAGCTCAGTTAGTGAGATGAGAAAGCGGGCCTGACTGGCTTTAATTAGCCATACTGAGGCATACCAAACGTAAAGTAGCCGCGCATGAAAGACTCGATTCCGTATAGGGATGTGCAACTCATAGTGCCATCAACGGACCTTTAGATCGTGGAAACTTGTGCAGAAGATAATTGTCGCATACGAACATCATCTACGTCACTTCCGTGTCTTTCAGGGATCATGAGGTGCCCCACTGTCTACCCGCACCATGGCGCCATTCCCGCCCTGGTTCGGCGACGGCTTACTTCTACCCGACTACTACCACTGGGCGTGATCAAATAAGACTCCACTGAATAGGTCAAATGTCGGACTCATGGCTCAGTGCCCCCAGCTTTTACACAATACGACATCATACTAAATACTCCAAAATGCAGCCTCACATCTTTAGCATCCACAAAGACGCAAGCCCCTGGGGAAGTGGCTTTTGGAAAAAGCGCACTATAGAGAAGCCATCCCCGAGTTGCAATGCAGGGCGAAGGAAGCCTAGCTGAAGTTGCACAGTGGGGCGCGCAACGCACTACCAGTCCCCCTGCTTCTCGGCCCTTTATCGACATGTCCGATCATGAGCGATGAAAGAATTTCCTAGTCGGCCACTGTCTAGTTTGCTGAGCTCTATGGCAAATTGCACTCATCAGCCTTCGCCGGCAGAGGATTACATCATTCGCCCCGTTGTATGAGACCTCGTGCGAGAATCTTTACTTTCCCGATCACGTTCAGGATGTCAAAGCAGGAGATAGTGGTGCGGTTAGATTTTGCTAACAACGGGCTCCACCGTCTGTTGACCATGCGACCGTCTCCACGCCTCAACACTATTTATGCAGCACAAAGTACTGCTCCAATCTCCCTCGAACTCTTCTCCAGCTCTTCTCCATCTGAAACTCTCGTCAGATTGCCCTCCCCGTGACTGGCTTGTTTTTTAACTCAATTATATCCTTCTTCAACTCTTCGAGCACAACCCGCCGATACACGTCAAGATGCGTTTCTTCCGCAAGTCGGTCGAAGAACCCAAAGGGAAAGGAACGCCGGACAGCACTACTCCCGCCGACACGCCTACCCGGGGTAACTCTCATATCACATCCGCCCTGGATGTCGAACCTCGTGGCCGCGTGCCCGCGATTGCTGTCGTCCTAGGAGCTGTTGCAAGTATTGGTGGCTTTATGTTTGGTTATGAGTCCGGTCAAATCTCTGGTATTTTCGCTTCAATCGCGCTTTGTGTAAATCGCGTACTGATCGCTCACTAGGCTTTCTTGAAATGGCCGATTTCAAGCAGAGATTTGGCGACAATGGATCATTCTCCGCTGTTCGACAGGGTGCTATTGTCGGTCTTCTTGCGTAAGTCCTATTATCATTAAATGGTAGCTTGTCTCACGTTTTGGCAGTGTTGGTACTTTGTTCGGATGCCTGGTCTCCGCTCCGTTAGCTGATACCTTCGGTCGACGACTCACGATCTCCGGTTCAGCGTTCTTCTACATCATCGGCGTCATTATTGAAATTACTAGCAAGAATGTATGGGTTCAGTTCGCCATGGGACGTATGGTTGCTGGCCTCGGCATCGGCGCGCTCTCGACTGTCGTTCCTATGTACCAATCTGAGTCAATCCCCAAGCGTATTCGTGGTGCTACCGTCAGCTCCTACCAATTGTTCATCACACTCGGTATTTGGACGGCCTATATGGTCAACTATGGCACTGAGAAGGACTATTTCAATAGTGCACAGTGGCGAATCCCTAATGGCCTTTCTGCCCTCTGGGCCATTATATTGGGCACCACTATTCTCCTCTTGCCCGAATCGCCTCGTTACGCATATCGCAAGGGCAAAGTAGAGGATGCGCGCAAGAATATGGCCCGTTTGAACGGAATTGATCCACACAGCGCTTTCATCGACAAGGAAATCGCCGAAATCCAGGAAAAGCTTGAGGCTGAAGCCGCGGGCGGGGAACACCCATGGCACGAGATCTTCACTGGCCCGCGAATGCTTTACCGTACGCTTCTTGGCATGGTCCTACAGGCCGGACAACAGCTCACGGGAGCAAATTACTTCTTCTACTACGGAACCACGATTTTCGCTGCCACAGGTCTCAGCAACTCATATGTTACATCTATCATCCTGGGCACTGTCAACGTCGCCGCTACCATCGTCGGACTTTGGATCGTCGAGAACGTTGGTCGCCGCAAGGCTATGATGGCTGGTGCAGCTTGGATGGCTGTTTGCCTGTTCATCTATTCCTTCATCGGTCATTATCAACTCGACCATGAAAACCCGCTCAGTACCCCTCAAGCTGGAAATATCATGATAGTGTTCACCTGCCTCTTCATTGCAGCCTTCGCAACCACCTGGGGTCCGTTAGTATGGGCTATTGTTGGCGAGCTCTATCCTGCTCGTTACCGCGCCATTTGCATGGCCCTCGCCACCGCTACCAACTGGCTCTTCAACTTTCTCATCTCCTTCTTCTCGACCCTGATCACCGACCAGATCGACTACTTCTACGGCCTTGTCTTCGCTGTCTCGCTCGTCGTCCTATTCTTCATCGTTTACTTCTTCATGATCGAGACGAAAGACCGGTCTCTGGAAGAAATCGACACGATGTATGTGTTGCACGTCAACCCAATCACGAGCGCAAAGTGGGATGCTTCATCATTGCAGAAGGATGGGCTGGTCGATACAGATAGGCTGCACATGGGAGCCGGTGGAAGGACATTCAGCAAGGCGGAACAAGCCGGTAGACCAACCGGTATCCTGGAGCCAGCCGAGCGCCAGGAAAATCAGGTCTAACTCACCACTTCACAAGGAAGCCAACGAATCTGTAATTTTATTTGATACTTTCTAATGTCCAATCCTGAGTTTTGAGAAATCAGCCTCACGGAAGACATTGGGGACACTTTGATTTCAAGCGAGGATACCTCTGCGCATGCGTTACTATTCACCATAGATCTTTGAATATCCTGTGCTATAGCTATTTCAAAATTTCGAGACTCTTCATACCTACACATCATATTCGTATCATCTTATACCCAATCGCATTGACTCGCGATACGGCCTCCGAAATTAGTCGCCTGACTATGAATAGGCAACTGAGCATCGTCAAAATCATTGAGCATAAGTAGCCATGACTGTTTGCTGTTGCACAGTAATTTTTGCATCATTTCAAGATTTTAGCCTGCATGTCCTGCTTGCCTTGGATTTCAACGGAGTGGGCGATCCTGCAGTAGGTCTCTTCAGACAGCCCTGCGTTGCTAGCGTAGGTTCAGAACGCCGACGTTTTCGATAATCCGTCTCACGTGCGCTAGGCATGCTCGAAGGCATTTACGGCTTACTTCTCCACAATTAGCTCGTAGTGTCAGGCAAGCTGTACTCTGCTCAGTCAATACCGCTCAAGCAACGAGCGCCGTGTGTCAGCCTGGTGTGGTGCATCTTTGATAGACTTGATCGAACACTGTCTCTTGTCCAACGAATTTAGCATTCTGAGCGACGGTTTAAATGACTTATGGGCGCGGTGGGTCTCTGTAGCAGGTAGTTAGCATCTGAAGAGAGCTAAAGCTTCCTGCAACTTACCAGGTGGAAGTTGGAACGACAGACCACCGTTCATTTTTTGATACTCTCATTGATGTTGCTGAAATTTGGTGCAGATGAAATGAGCAGAAGATAGCGTATATTGATGGTGGTGTTGATGTCGATGCGTCAGTTGACATATATGAAGGTCGTTCGAACGTTGTTGCACCGCCGTACAGTCCACGTTGGCGTAGCCAACCCAACCTTCCGTTATTGTGACTTCCCAATTCTTGGTCCGTATGACCTTAAAAGTTTACTCCATTATTTACAAATGCGTTTTATGCGGTTTTAATTCTACCGCACCATGATTCATGACTACTCTCTCATCCCTTCCATCATTCACTACCATTCTGAACAATACCCTCGCTCCATCTTTCCACATCTCCGTTTTGACTTCCTCCCCCCACGCCGCGAAAACTGGTTTACTCAACCGCACCTTGACGCTTTTGAATCGTGTAGGGTCACCATCCGCAAATGCCTCTAGAACGTGTCGAACTCCAACTCCCAGTGTACACGTCCCCGTCAAGATGGGCGCTGGAAACCCGGCAGACTTGGCAGTTGCAGGATCGATATGAAGAGGATTCAGATCACCAGATGCAGCACGATAGAGAGCTGCCTGTTCAGGGCTCGTCTTGTGCCCCAGAACTCTATCTGGAGCTCGTTGGGGCTGTGGATACAATGTCGTTCGAATGCCTCGATCGGGTTGTGATTTGCTCGCACCAACGGTGGGAACTTTCATAATGAACCCCGTCCACTCATTTTCACAGATCGTTTCTCCACTTTTCTCCCTAGTAGTCTTGATCTCAACATAGATCAGTACATTGGATGGTCCCTTTGCTACAACGTCAACAACTCTTGCCGTAGTCTTCAGCCTAATCTCTTCTAGTCCCCCCGGTATGGGATAAGGTCGTTCTAACCTCAAAAAATGCTCCCCATGAACATGATTATATCCTTGAAACTTTGATAGAAAGTCACCCATGGCGCGATGCACAAGCCCCATCACTGCAATGCCATGAACGGCGCCAAATGTAGGCAAAGCCCTAAATTCAGGGTGGCTTTCGTAAACGAGAGCAAGATTCGCACCTGAAGCGCCGAGGGCAAGGTTGTAAGATATGATTTGTGACACATTGTAAGATGTTGTGATAGTCCATGAGAGCTTCTTGATTGCAACAAGATCGATTGTGTTCGCCGTCATAGTTGGAGAAAAAGCGTAATGTCCGAGGTGTGTTTTAGCAATCTTAGTGAAATACAAGTCTTTGGCAAAGAATGACCTTGCTAACAGCTAGGTATCGAGAAAGATATAGGATGTATAGCGATCATGCTATTGAGTGAACTACTACACTTACCCCGCATTTTCTCTCACGCCTACCTGGAACCGAGGCTTCACAAGTGACATCACCTCAACAGCATTCCAGAAATGATGAAGTCTAAAAGATGCATACTCACAGGAATCTGTAGCCCATTCTAAATTTGGACATCTGAGAATAGAGATTGTAAAGTATTCATTTTCCCTTTTAAACATGGACCAAGGAACTTTATCCTCGAAGGTGCACTCTGCACTTACTAAAGAGTTCGTAGAACATTAACTCAATAGTCATACGAAACTAATGATTAAAGGACTTGAAATGAGAAAATTATATTCGTGGGTACTAGGTCTGACTTGAGCAAGACGGTAGGCTCTTCATGAAAACGACTTTCTTCAAGTATCCACTGCTTGGGAACTCATGTCTGATGTTAGCGGAATGCTACAAGGCCGTGGTTTTTGACAATCTTTGCCCACTCGAAATCAATCACCATGACTTGACCAGTCTCCTCGTTCCGCAGCATGTTTCGAGGCATAGATATTTATGCAAGACCCCTAGATTGTGGAGTGTCCAAGTTGAACAGTCAACCTGTTGAGAAATGTACGGCGTGTTCTCATTAGTAAAGTGCAGAGGGATACGCTTGCCTCCGAGGCTAAGGAGCATCATATGCACGAGCTCCGCAATGCCTTCGTAGAAATAGGGCACCTCCAAGCCTATGTTACCCAAATAAACTGGCACATAGGTGCCATGGATTGGGCAAAGGTGTTCGTAGACGGTAGCCTCCTATCTGAGGCGATGATAAAGTCAATGGGCGTGGAGTTGGCAGATACGGTGTATCTGTGCGATTTCAGCCTGACCCGGAACAGAACACCACATAATCCAGGAACATCCACAGATTTGCAATTCGTATCTAGGTCCCCTGAGAGATCTTGGCGGATGAGAACAAGGAAGGTAGGTATGTCAATTTCATGACAAGCTCTCCCATGATTTCGCACATTTGGACGCGCCATGTCAAGGGGTTTTGGGTGCACTATCTTCCGTTGTGTGCTCTCCGGCGGGTGTTACGGCTACACGACGAGCTGCTAGCGGTGACTTGGGTACCACATAGTTGTTGGGGTGAGGGCGTCTGTCGGCTCGGCGTATCTGGATCACGTTCCTCACTGGACCTTTGCCGATCCTGTAGTTACTAGCAAATTGGAGAACCTGTCTGACACGGCCTCTGTCGGGGTCAGACAGGAGACATACGATGGAATACACCATGCCGAGGCGGTCAATACATCGATGACGATTCGTCCTCTTCAGCAATGGTGCACAGCAGGTCCTCCCATGCGACCTCCCAACTGTTGAGCTGAGTGGCCGCACCAGCCTACCACTCGAAGTCGCGTATACGCAGAGAAAAAGGCGGTTGGGCCGGTTAGCTGAAGATTATCTTCTGGATTCGGATGCAAACGTACAGACTGTTGTGGGCTTGGACATTGAATACGGCAAGGGGTCGCGTAACCTCGCTACCATTTAAGATCGCTTGTTCAGCCCATGACTTTAGCTAGGCCATACTAGCTCGTTTACGCTCAGCCACCCCAGCAATACTCAGCATCAAATTCATCATAGAAACGTCATTACAAGCGGTCTCATCAGAAATGGTCTCGTAATATACGGTGGAACTTAGGTAGAACAAAACTCAGAATGATCAAGGGCATACATCAGCGAGCTAAGTATCTGTGAGAGGGCTGTAGTGGATGACATACCGTAGGTCCCCTACCTTCATCGACCATGTTTTAGGACTTGTTAGCTTAGTTGTATAACGCCCGTGCCCGCGGGGGGTTTCTCGTCCCGCAGGGACCGACGTTATGACATTTGCGTAACATTAGTAGAGACCTAGGACTCACGACACTTATACTTCCTCTGTCCTGCTTAATGAGGGGCTACGCAGAAAGCGAAGCGAGGCCCTGCCTTTGGAGGCGCCGAAGGAAGGTCATTTTCATACCAGAGGACGAATCAGATATAGTAAGATCATGAAGGTATGAAATATGCTCCCGTTCTGTAAAGTTTTACGTAGCCCTATTCGCTCTAACGCCAGAATTTTGGCATGGAGGAGTGCTTGGTAGGCTTTTGTTAGCTTCTCTTTTCTTAGCTAAGCCAAGAAGTACGAAGGCACGTTGGGTAACTTTCTGCTTCAGTTGTAATATCTACACAATGTCGACAGTGGCAATAGCTGCATTCACAAAAGCTTCCTCATCTGAATCAACAACCAGAACACCAATACGTTCATAAGCATCAGGAACCCTCTTCGACTTCTTCAGCGCCAAACCTTGCTGTATGCGCTGCATCTTGCGTTCGGAGATCCAAAGATCGTCAACCGAACCAATCAAAAGCGCATAGATAGTCTCTCCTTCAACTGCATTAGGTGTATGCTCCAAGGCAGGGTCATCCCATAAAATCTCTGCGTTTTCAGACTTGTCGAACGCCAGTACTGTTCTCCTATTCGCCTTTTGACCTCTTTTGACGAATTTGCAGGTTCCTGAGATGAAAGAACCGCAAATCGTGAGGAGGCCACGCTGCACAGATCCAAAGGCATTCTTTCCGCTTGGTACACAAGTAATGGAGACGACCTTGATGTTCGGATCGTCGTGGTAGTGAATACGGAGAAAGTTTTGGTGGTTGTTTTCATATCTCGCAGCTTGACCTTCTGGCAGGGGCAGATGCGCCCATGACCATGTTGGGATAGCGTTGTCGCTCCTTAATCCGGCTGATGTTTTCAGAGAGAGTGGTGTTGCTTCTGGTTTGACGTACTCTGCGCGAATGGGATCGGTATTGTCAACTCTGCGCCAGAGCAGACCTCTCGTAAAATCAAATGCCCAGAGCCCCGCGAAATATTGACTGTCAAGCACCTTGGACATATTAGCAGCTAGACCGGACAAAGCCGTTAATCTGTCTGATTCATGTGTCAGCCTCATTGCAGAGAACTGGGATATAATTTCCAGCCAGAAGTCCGCGTTCTCCTGCATTGACTTGCTGCCAGAACAGACTTGAGCATATAACCCTTTGAGTCCAGGAGGGGCAAGCGCCAGGTCAACAAAGGCGTCTCTACTATGCGATGCTTTCCACAATTTGTTGTTATCTAATCCACCGCATTCGCATCTGTTGCATGATTTGCACTCCCAGAAGAGCTCCTCGGCGTGCACGTGGACTGTCCGTGTAGCCAGAAGGCGTTCTTGGAAAGCCCATGCTCGAGTAAACAGAGGCGAAGTATCGGAATTTTCTCGAAAGTACTGTTCGCTAACACCAGCGAAATTGCAATGGCCGTCTGAGAGAAAACTTGGAACTATTTTCTTTGTCCTCTCTCTCGTTGTTCTCTTTCTGACTTCCACGGGTCCGATTGGCAGGTTGCTATTTCGATAATGGCCCTTATAGCTTGTGCATCTTGCAGGGAACAACCCTCCCGAACTGTTCGCCGCATGTGTTGCAGCAATGGTGAGGAATGAGTTCGTATAAATTTCTCCCATCTTAGCTGATTCGGACTCCCAGTCTTGTAGGTCATCCTGCACAATGCACAATGAATCGATCCAAAGATATCGGACCCTAAGACTTTGAGTGATCATAATTGCGTCGCGAAAGGTCTGTGGAAAGCTTGTCCATTCGATGCCTTGTTTTCGATATTCCATGTTTGCCATCGTCGTCGTTAGTATGCCTCCATCTCTACCCCAACAATGACTTAAGGCTATATACTTT
Source organism: Pseudopyrenochaeta lycopersici (assembly GCA_003313425.1). Lineage (NCBI taxonomy): Eukaryota > Fungi > Ascomycota > Dothideomycetes > Pleosporales > Pseudopyrenochaetaceae > Pseudopyrenochaeta > Pseudopyrenochaeta lycopersici. The sequence continues at coordinate 2,078,460 of NHZP01000001.1, read as the reverse complement.
CCCAATACGCCATTCGTTTCGATCAGGTTCACTGCCGTATTCCCGGGATCACCGACGTCAAGAACTCTAGCTGGGAGAGAGATATCTGATGGAAGATAGCAGAAGGGGTGGTCTCGAACGCAAGTTTCAATCCAGTTCCTCGTTAATTCCGCGAAGTTTTCCAGTTCAAGGTCATGCGGTAAGTCCAACGCATCTTTTTGTTGTATTATAATGCCATCTCTCTCGTACGGAGCGTATGAAACAAGATCGATGGTAGTCCAACCCTCTGTTGTAATGTCTTTGGCCTCTCGGATGTATGGTGGTGGGCTTTTGGTCCTAAATCCGTATATAACAACTTCTGTTATATCTATGCCTTTTTGGCCTTCTAATACATAATTGATAATCACAGACAGCCATTGGCACATTTTACATCCCAGGTCAGCAGACTTTTTAAGAGTTGATCGAGTTGTCTCAAACCTGACTCTTTTCCGGGACTTCATGGGACCGTTGTCGTATCCGTCCAACAGCTGCCAATCTAAACGGAAACAAATGTAACATTTCGCAGCAATACATTGACAGCGCAGTCCACAGAAATGTTTTGACGTCTGAGGCGCTAAGTCAGTCTCCATTTCAGAGAAGTTGAAAACAGACGGCCAAGGCGGACAAGTGTTGGCAACACTCAGTCATGAAGTGGGAGAGGAGAAAAAGGTTCAAACTTGAAGTCAGGCTGAGCAGACTGGAGGGCTGGGGCTGTGCAATCCCATCGTGGACAAGAAACTTCAGCCTGCGACGCACTGGTCAGGATCTCAGCCTGAGCATCGACGCTAATCTAAAATTGGTAAGATAAAGCACTTAAGGTTTGAATGGGGACATGCGGAATACGGCAACAGCGAGAATTCCAACTTTTGGAATTAACGCGATTTGTCGCACGCAAACGTACACTTGAGACGCCGTCCGATTCGCCAGTACTCAGGCGCGCAGCGCCCACTGCCGCTGAGCAGCCCTAGTGACACCGTGGTCTCGAAAGTCGATGATATCTTGGCAGAATTCTAGGTGTGGGTATCCATCCAATAATATTTTGAGTGTTGATATCGATATTTACAAGTCTGGAGTACATTTATCGAAACCAGCCGCGAAGGGTGATCATGGAGAACTCGAGCCTACACTGTGACGACTTGTTCCAGCAGCGCCACTTCTTGACCTGCCCATCTGCTTGGTATGCCTCTGCAAGCTCGTGCTGGGACGCCAGTCGAGTGCGCGTCAAGTATTGGTTCTCATGCAGGTATCTGCAAAACTCTTGCTGGTAACTGTGGTCTTTAAGCAATTCGTCCAACTTAAGTTGAAACTCTAGGGTCTCTTCGGGTAAACAAGCTGCTTAAATCAGTTTTGTAAAGACTCGTTAAAGGCTTCGACAGAGTCTATTCTTCGAAGCGTCTCGAGCCTTTGAGGCAAGACATACCTGAGTCCAACGCTTCATGAACGCAGCCCTGTGTCCAGCAACCCTCTACTTCTCCTCTTCTGTCGTGCCATCAGCATCTCGCCAGGTCTGCTGGCCCTTGGTCTGGACGTTCTTGTTGATCGTGAAAAGTTGATCTGGTCTTTTCATGAGGTTTTTGTACTCTATAGTTATTTAAAGTTCTCAATTGAACAGTCTAATACATGTTAAGCTCTCCAGAATCCATATCTAGCCTCTTTTCGATCGATTTTCCATACCACAAAATTAAACCAAATATGATTACCAATAAGATCAATTATCTACAAAAGCTAAATCCATACTCCCACCCCGCACCTTCTCCTCCATCTCTCCTTCCCCCCAAATCACGCCCTCGGCTCCTTCCCCCCAATCTCCCTACTCTCCCTCGCCCAGCTCTCACCCCCCTCCTTCGGCAACACAACCCCCTTCCCAATATCCGGCGCCGCCGCAAACTTCCTCAGCGTATCCAAATCCACACTCTTCAACGCGGCCTCATGGCTGCTCTCCAGTTTCACGCGGGGCACATCGGCGATCCCCTTGTCCAGCGCGCTCTTCCACTGGCTGGCCTGCATGCAGAAGCGGGATCCTGGCCCGACGCCGGATTTGCGCAGATCAGTACCGCTGGCGGCGGTGAAGTCAAGGAAGGCGTTGGTTAGGGTTGCGGCGATGGGGTTGGAGGGTGTGCAGGTCCCGGCGTGGAGGGTGGTGGGGAGGTTGTCTGGTGCGGTAGGTTCGGAGGAGTGTTTGTGGAGGGGGGCGTTGAGGACTGGTTTTACGACTAGGTGTCAGAGGTTGGAATGGTAGGGGATTGGTGGTAGACGAACCGTTCTTCTGTTTGACGTCCATTGAGCCTTGCTCGTTCTTCATCGACATGTTGGCTTTGCGGGCAGGTGATAATATGTTGGTAAACTTCAATTGCTCAATTACAATTCTTGACAGGCTATTTTACTGAGATATTGTGACGGAGTACACGAGAGGTATAATGGATGAAAGAGATATTCTTTGCAATATTGAAGCTCGAACCGCTTTCCTTCAATAGAATAACCATGATGCCTCCATGATCACATCGCCGTCTTGACGTCAGCAACTCTATACACTGATGTATTCCGCAATTCCCTCTTCACTCACAAGCCTCGCACGTACGCTCATTAGCAGCACAGCAGAACATGGACCATCGCAATCGCATCAGAACAAACAATCTCCTTCAGTAACAAGGTTAGTTGAAACCCCAACAACTAGCCATACCTCGGCACCACCTTCCCTCCCCACAAACCTCCCATACCCAATCCAACCAAGCGCCACCCCGTCTTAGCCCATCCAACCGCCCGCCAACAACGCACCCTCGAGTCTCCACAACAAATGCACCGATCTCCTGAACATCACTACACCGCTCCACGCCATGCGCTTCGCCGCCACGCAATACACCTTGGCAGGCAAACCACTTTCGCACTCGCAGCAACAAGTCGGCGTTTCCGCGCGCCGACACGCCGACGAGGAACGTAGCCCAACGACCGCGTGGACGATCACGCGTCATGGCGGTCAAGCGTGGGGCGCCCGGGGGAGCGGGACTACGAGCGGGCTGCTGCGGTGGTGAAGAAGTGGGGAGCAGTAGTTGAGGACTTAGAGTAAGGCAATGCTGCATGAGGTGGGGGTACGTGAAAGGGAAAGGGCGTGTTGCGAATCTAGGTGATGCAAGTTAAGGGAAGTGGAATATGTGTACTACGTAAGCAACGTCGTTCCATGACGAGGGAATAGTGTCGATGCAATTAGGGTCGAGGCGGTGCAACCTATCACGACCAAGGCGTCGCAATAGCCTGCGTGCAAGGCAGGGGCGCCGATGAGGGTGGTCGGGGGTTGCTGATATTGCAGGGAAAGAGGAGGAAGAGGAGGAGATACTTGACAGACGGGAAGGTATAACAAGCAAGCTGGTTCAATAAAAGAACACGGATGTCGTCGAGAAAGAGTTGTGGACCGAGCTCTCTCATGGAAGCATGGGCAAGAACCATTGACCATAAAGCCGTTGTGTCGGTATAGGTGCATTCATTGGCAATTACGTTGCCCGGCAGAGTGCATGCTGCAAAGTACTATGTGAGAGAGTGTTTTGTGCGAGACTATCGGGGGAGGGGGTTTTGATTGCTTTGTTATGGATGCGGGGAGCGGTTGCACAGGAAACGTCAGCTTTGGGGGCCGCGTACACAATCTAGAATGTAGGCTGGTGACGAATGCTGAGAAATAGACATTGCTTTGCGATGTGTGTGATGATTGACTGATGATGCTCATCGAGTTTGAATCTACTCGGTAATGATGCTGTCGCTTGCTTGCAATGCCACGCTGATGCCATGTCATCCTATCCGCTTCATCTATCCCAAGAAAAAGGACCCATGTATGATACAATCCCGTGCTTATCCGTCCAACGTGCGCGCATGACCGTTTCGAACAAGCCATTTCCGCACCGACCATATCGCGATTGCCGAGTTGCTCCTTTGGATGCGTTCAAACCGGATTCGACAAGTTCGGAACCCGATAGGAGCAAGTCTCACTCAGCCTTGCAGCTTCACTCGGATCTCGGCAATGACGTTCTTGATCCTTGGTTCTTTGACCTTCTCTTCCGCGCGCTTAACTGCGTCACCTATCTGTAGGATGTCTCTACCAGCCTCGCAGAAGTCGGGGCCCAGGCACAGGAGTGTACCGGTAGCGACAAGCGCACGGTAGACAGCCTCGGAGTCGGTAGCAGAGGTGAGGATCTTTGACAGATCATCGAGGAGCGACAAGGCCCTGTCTGCATTGTTCTCTGATGTGAGCAGGACCGAGTAGTTGATATACAGCGTCGTGAGCGCGATGATCAAATTGCGGTTTGCCGAGGTGATGAAGGGTGCTACGAGTGGGTGGATATTGTCGAATTCGGTACTTGCCAGCAGCCGGCCTTTGGTTGTTTGGAATAGGTTGCTGAGACACCGGATGGCCATCATAGTGTTGTTTGGTGGGGAGGAGCTGGCGAAGACGCCGGAGTCAGCCAGGGCTGATAGTAAGTTTTGGTCAGGCGATACGAGGTATGCAGCTGGCTCTTCGAAGGCGAGCACCAGGCGTAGGAGGTCTAGCGCAGGGAGTCGCTTATCTGCCGGCCATTGTGTTGCGGCCTTGACGAGTAACTCGACACCCGAAATGTCAATACTTTTGCCATCACCCTTCTCAAGCGCAACGACGGTCGCGCTCAGCTGCTCAATATCTGGCGGGTTCAGCGAGACGCCCTTTTGCCCGTCACTGACCAAGGCCTGATTGAATTCTTGTAGTTTCTTAAAAATGACCTTGTGATTTCCAGATGCAATCGGCAGATACTCCTTTTGGGGGAGAATCTTTGCCGCTGGGGGAGCAGGAGGCGGCTGAGAAACAGTCTGATTCGCATCACCAGGCCGATACCGTGCGTCTGTACCCCATGGATCGGAACCTTGGGCGCTACTCTGGCCTAGTGTTGCGCCCTGTGTGTTCTGCACGATGAAATTTGCGACTTGGTCCAGATAGGTCATGGGAAGTTTGTTATCCTCGATGAACTTTCGTGCTGCTTCATACTGATTCTGGTTGAGGTTGTAGGCCAGCTTGAGAGGGGGCTTGCCATCTTCAATATCAACATCGAAGACGTAGTCGTACTCTTTGCCATTGTGCGAGACCTTTCGGCCTCCACTTCCCGCTGAGTCTACTACAGTGCCCACGTTGACCCATTGGCTGGCGGCACCTGACCACTGATAGGCCGAAACATTGCCGTTGGCCTCGAGGATCATCTGCACCTGGCCTTCCTTTGTGCCAGATCGCTGGGTGAGGAACTCGGGCCCGGGGAGCCTCTCCTTGTTGATGTCGCCCATGGTCTGTTGCGGTATTGCAGATCCCTTGACATCGTCGTTGAATTGCTCAATCTCTGCAGCAGCAGCATAGCGTTCTTGGTCGCGGGTGAAGATGCGAACAAGCTTGTCACTCGCGCCTGTTGCAATGTCCCCATTCTCTGCGCAGACTGCAACGGCCCAGACAGAGATGGCAGGGTGGGTGATGGTCTGCACGCACTGGTTGTTCTCCCATATCCGCACTGTTCGATCCTCGCCAGCGCTCACCAAGCCTCCATTCGGGAGGACTGCGAGAGAGTAGATGAAATTCTCGTGGCCGTGGAGCTCAGCGACCTGCTGGCCATTGAGCGTCCACAGCCTGATGACGGCATCGTTGCCTGCCGAGGCGAAGTGTGCGCCCGAGGGGTGGTTCTGGGGTAAGCGGCAGAGTGCTCGCACAACCTCTGGCGCCTGTATGGACCGCACGGCGGTGCCTGAAGGCTGGAATATGCGGATTTGCTTGTCGGCGCAGCCTGTGATGATGGTCTTGTCGTCGTAGGCAAGTACGGCCCAGACGGACGCGGTGTGGCCCTTGAGGACCGTCGATTCGCCCCACCTGCCCACCTGCCATAACCGGGCCTCCTGGTCCCAGCTGCCACTGACAATGTACTTGCCATGCTCGCTGACATGCAGTGCGCACACATTGTTGCCGTGTCCTATGAGAAGCGCCTCTGCATCGTCGTCGAGGCTCTTGCTCGGCTGGCGTACGTCGATGATCTGGTCCTTGCCCCCGGAGACGATGAGGCCCTCGGGGTATTCGGCCGAGGGCGGCACGATGGCGAGGGAGTTGACAAACTCTTTGCCATGCGTTTTTATCGTGCTGTCCCATACTGGCGGCTTCGACGACTGCTGGGCCCATGTTCGAACTGTAAAGTCTCTCGATGCGGACACGACTGCGGTGGAGGAGGGAAATGCCACGCTTCGCACCTAATCACAGCGTTAGTTGTTGCGGTTGAAAGGCTCTCAATCAGGTTAGAGAATCCACGTACGTCGTCTTCATGACCGCGCAGCGTGGCTGAGAGCTTGAATTCACCCATGGTTCGGGCTGCGCGGGGCTGCTTGGTGAACAGGCGGTGGAGGGGTAGAGGGGTGGAGGTGAGAAGCGCGCTACAAGAGAGGCGTGCACATGAAGACTGGGAGGATCAACAGCTTCACCAGGCAGCGTATGAGAAAGCGCGTCGAGTCGAGACTGGGTGGCGGCGATTTTGGTTGTAGAATCTCCACCAGCGGCCGACGTCAACTATCGCGAAGCATCGACAGACCCCAGTCACTCTGACTCGGCTATGAATTATGTCAGCCCGCTAAACGCCAGGCACCATATTCCCTTGCCAAGACTGCACTGGGTAGAGCACAATCTTCCGTTTCAGGTGCTACAATGCCCAGCTGATGCCTCCAAAAACAATACAGCCTCAGCCCTCGCTTGTTGCCGTCAGCGCTGCTTGTGCACGCTTTTCTCCGTCCAGAAGCGTTTTTAGCTTTCTTTCTTCTTTTCCATCAGCTTGGATGTGGCTGCGGAAAAGGATATTGGTCTCTTAGCTTCGCCACCAAGCGTGGTGAGGCGTTGAGTCCAGCTAGCCGGAGAAGGCGCAAGTGCATACCCAACTCTCAGCTTTTCCACCAGCCCGTGTTTAGGCCACCAGGCCTCTCCCTACCACACTCTATCCCACCTTCCCACACCACCCTGCGTCAAAGCATCTTGCTGGGCCTGAATCCTTTTACAAGTGCGGGGTTGCAGCGTGTAATCAAAGGTGGCACTGAGGCAGGCCAAAACCCCGTTGAAAACATGTGCATCAGCAAACGTCTCTGTCTGCAGACCTCGTCTGTTGAGACGAATTAGATGCGGCAGCGTTGCGATGCAAAAAAGTACAACAGCATGCGCGCGGTGAGGCCGTTCCACAGCTTGGTGGTGGTTCTGGAGCACATCTCAGACGGGAACTGATCGACACGCGGGGCCTAGAACTGCCTCCCGCCGCAACAATGCCATGGTGGTGCAACGGCCACTCTCGCAGGCGAAATCCATGCCAGCATCGCCCGCAATACAATCATCTCTGCGAGAACCGCCGCTCTTCATCATCTCGGAGCGCGGTGTCCATGTTTCGCCGACTGTTTGGTGTCGCCAACAGCAATTCATGCACCCTCTGGTCAGTTGACTCGCGCTGGTTTCTCCTTGCCCTCTTTGCGCTTCGTCCACTCGCAGTCAGCTTTCCCATGCAGCCACACAGTGTATTGGCCCGCGCGTGACATCGCGCTACCCTGCTTTCCCACGAGACGCGCACCCAAAAAGCCTCCCACTAGCTGGGCTGGGCCTGTGACTTGTCCAGACACTGGGCCTATGCAATGTTGCTGAAATGAGTGCCCCCTTCCAGAACTGACGCCAGCCGCTACTTTGCAAGCATACAAGAAGGCGAACATCCCTCCCGCATTCGACGTGGATTCTGCTTGCATCCCCGGCCATAAACATTTGAGATAAACACCGAGACAGCCCCTTAGAAAAACTACGTCACTTCGGCCTACATTCAGCATTTGTCTGCATCCGTCGCCGCCCGCTTACACTTGCTTGCCTGCGCCCATTTCGGAATCCTTGCCATAGCCCTACCATACCCTCGGATCCGCGGCCCTCTACCTGATCATCGCCCGACCCCTACGTATCCCTACGTATCCCTACGTACCCCTACGCACCCCTACGCACCCCTACGCGTTCTCTCCCAACCGCCAAAACCCTCTTCCTTGTCATTCTTCAATTTCGGTTTTCGTTTTGCAGATCCTGCGTTTCACATACTTTTTATTCAAGAAGCGTCCTCCCGACTTGATCGAATTTCACTTGATCCCAACTTGATCATCCCAATTTAGCTCAACACTACCCACATTTCACTTCTCCACATTCACAACGCAATGGACGCTGCAACTCTTGAACTCAAGTCTGCACTGGCCTCGTGAGTAGCTTGCTCTCTTCATCAACCCCCCGCTAAGTCGTCCTAGACTATTTGAATGCGGGAAATACTCAGATCTGACCATTGTTTCCGGACCCAAAAGATACCCAGTACATCGAGCACTCCTCGCAACTCGATCAACCTTCTTCGAAGGCGCATGTCGCGACGGCTTTCGAGAGGCGGAAACCAGAGTCATCGACCTCACAGAAGATGACGCTGAAGCAGTTGAGCACATGGTACACTGTAAGCATGACAGCTACCACGTTGATTTTCAACGCCATGCTGATTGATTGACCCAGACTTTTACCATTTGGACTACCTAAACAAGCCACTTTCGCGCCGCTCATCACAACGTTCCGCCCAACCCGGTTTGCCGCAGTCGTCACGCTATACAACCCGTCCAACACCGAAGAAACTCAACCTTACTCTAATTGAGGATCCACTGTTGGCGCAAGCGCTCGCAGCCAACAACTCCATGCCCATGACCCCGCCGGCAGACGAGCCCATGTTTCAGCCCTTTGAGGCATCCACAAAAGTCCCCGACACCCCGATGGCTGATCAATTCGCGGACGAGGACAACGAGAGTGTGCACTCAGAACCAGCCCTGGACACGGAGAAGGCACATCTCGTCACACATGCAAAGGTTTACGCCCTTGCCGAAAAGTATGTTCCATTTTTTGTTACCTTTTTTTTCCCCCGCTTTTTCTTTCTCGTCAAACCCCTTTTGCCTGGCTGCCGGACTCCTTTCATTTCCACTCGCGCAATTTTTCGAGGGGCTGCGTCGCGCTGGGCTACACGGCGAAAAACCCCCGACAAACCCCGCGATGAGCGTCACCAACATGAGCACAATGCCAATCACTTCACTAGCCGCACGTGCCACATGTCAGATCCCACGTCCCTCGCCCATGTCTTTTTTTCCTGTCTTTCTGTTCATCGCCCAATCAGCGTGTAATCGCATCAGCCGTGTAGCTGCACGCTCAAGACAGACCGCGTCAGCGCGGTTCACTCTCCTTCCAATAGCGCCATGGTGCAGAACCACATTCCCCAGATCACCGTTGCTAACATGCTATCATAGGTACGGCATTGCGGGCCTAAAAGCGCTCTCACGCAAGAAGTTTGCCCAGGAGCTCCATCTGCACCTCAAGAGCCCAGAATTCCCCGAGGCGTGCCAAGAGGCCTACGAAAGCACCTTCCACACTGATCGAGGTCTGCGGGACGTTATCATCCAAACTTTTCGCGCCAATCCTGGTCTCTCGCTACGCCCCGATGTGGAGGACGCTGTGAGGGAAACGCCAGGTCTTGCTTTTGAGCTTTTCCGAATGGCAAGTGGCCTCCCCGTCGCATCATGAAGTCTGCAAATCGGACTCCGATCACCAATCACATGCGGCTTTGACGCCATTCTCTCACACAGCGCCTAATCCAGGTCGTCGGTATAACAGCCACGTTGGCTTCTTCAGAAAGTTTTGGTTTCGGCCTCGTAAGCCCCTCCGCGGCGGGGCTGAAACTATGATTCACTCTCGACACCGAACCAGTGCTCGTTGAGGTGGAAGCATCACCACAGCGGCAGCCACCCGCACTTCGGTCGATGCTGGCATGCCAAGCGTTGCACGAGAATTTCTTCGTACCTTTGCCTGCATGTTGCTGCAGGTCAAGGCGCCAGAAGCAGCCATCTTTGCTGCAGGACAATTAATCTCCCGTCTGCAGATGGGCTGCGCGTCTTTTTCGTCCGCGAATCGGCCTGTTGGGGAGTGGTCTTGCAATCTTCGATTGTATTGTACTTACACTTTGATCCTTTTCTTGTAGATATGATACCATTTCAGTAGCGACTTTATATTTCGATACACTTTGAAGGGAATAGAAGGCAGAATTTATCTACAATTCATACATAGATACCCTGGTTCTTTTCTTCGTGAGACTCATTCTTCTCGACGTTCGTTACACTTATTGCTTGAACATCTTCGCATCCCTACGTTCCTGTTCACTTGATAATCATATCGCAACTACCCCTCATATTCTTGCCGCGTTTCTATGCCAACTTAGTCAGCAGTTTATGTGGCTGGCCACGGTAACCCTAGCATAGCAGCGGGAAGCGCTTAGCCACTCGCTTCAACTTACGCAATGTATTCGAGCATCTAGTCCTGTACCACCCGTGACTCCCACTAGTGACTAACTGTATGTATACAATTTAACCAGTCGGCCAAGGTCAGAACCAGAATCTCCGACCTCAGGTCGTGGACAGGGGTCAACTATGGAGCAGCGCGTGACACTCTGCGACATCTGCAAGCATGTGTTGTGGGAAAATCTGCCCTTCGAAGACGCTGTTGCACATGCCCATCACACCTCGCTGGACGCCCTACTCGCGTCAGCAGCGACATGCAAAGCCTGCGCCCTCGTCCTCCACGCCGCAGTCTCTAATCTCCGCCGGTCTCGCAAAAGAGCGGAAGGCGATCGCCCTTGTTATACCCGCTACGAGACCGTCAACACCCCAGATGCAACCCACAAGGATGGAATCCGGAAAATAGTTTACACCAAGGTGCTGGGCCCCGCTATGCCGGCCATGGAATCCGACGTCGTCACGCGTGGTCGTGGAGGCTACTTCACTCACGTGCCCACTGAGTGGAGCACGGAGATGGTGCTGCCCGCGTCGGAGTTCGTGGCTGTGACGGGCTTCGTAGATGCACACGATGTTGCGCCTGTGGAGAGCCAGAGTATTGATGTCGAGGAGCTGCGCGCCCAGGTCCCGCGGGATATGGGTGTCTGGCTGTATGGGAACTGGTGGACGCCACTGAACCCCAAGACCGAAGAGCAGCTCGACTCTTGGTTCTTGATGGGTATCGGGGCGCGGTTTGGCGCGTCAGGTCATCTCTTTGACAGCATCAATAATGTGGGGAGGACGCTGCAGATTCGTGGTAGTGCTCTGGCGGTTACGGCGCATGATGGTGAGATGCGATAGACTGTGTTGAATGTGAAAGCAGGACTGAGTGCAGAATAGCTTTTCCACCACCGTACATGCCTCGCCGCTTTCGCGAGGTGTCGTCGAATTCTGACACTGCGTATCAACGAGTCCGTCGTTGGATGGATGAGTGCATGACAGGACATGAGTGTCGGGGACCGCCGAGCGACCCCATATTGCCGACTCGCGTGCTCGACGTATCGGTTTCTGAGCACTTATTCGTGCTCCGAGAACCAGGTGGGCAGCGAGGTAATTACATTGCTTTGAGCCATTCATGGGGTAAGTCAGCGAGGCTCACTGCCACGACGAAAAATCTCGCTGTTCTGAAGCGCGGAGTCGCCCTCGCATCTCTCCCGAAGACATTTACAGACGCCATTGAAATTACGCGCCGTCTAGGCATACAGTTCCTCTGGATAGACTGCCTGTGCATTCTGCAGGACGATGCTCGGGACTGGGAAAGAGAAGCGTCGGTAATGGGGAGTCTGTATCAAAACTCCTACCTCACCATCTCGGCTGCAAATTCAACAGATAGCAAGACAGGTTGTTTTCCCCCCAGAATGGATACACCGTATCAATCCTCTGCGTCACGGTCGTTGGGATACAACACTACGGTGCACCACCACGGCTTCGCGCTACACGCACAGTTTGAGCACTTCAAAGGCAACACGTCGAAAATCTCGCTATCAAAGGAGTGGCTTCCAGGCTCCTGCACGGAAACCCCACAGCAAGCCGTCATTGGATCTTTTGGCGCTGCTTTCGATCCGCTCGAGAAAGAGCCACTGAATACTCGGGGCTGGACGCTTCAAGAACGCCTCCTGCCCTCCCGCATCATCCACTATGCCCAGGACCAGATGTACTACCAGTGCGACCGGTACATGCAATCCGAAGACGGATTTAGTTTCGAAAACACGCTCTTCAGTCTCGACCTGCTCATCCAGCGACAACAGACGCCCTTCCACGACCACGGTGTCGGCGAAGAGCACGTTTCCTTCATCCCCGGCACGCACTCCCCCGCACCAAACGGGCGCTGGCACGGCGGCTGGCTCAGCCTCGTGCAAGACTACTCTCTGCGGAAACTCACCGTGCCGGACGACAAGCTGCCCGCGCTGGCTGGGCTCGTTCGCATCCTAGCAAAGGCAACGCGGGACCGGTATTTCGCGGGCCTGTGGGGGAGCCACTTTCCGGAAGACTTGTTCTGGCGCGTGTATCCGCGGGAAGAGTCGTTTGACGATGCGGTGCCGGTTAAGGGGAAGGTGTTGGGTGTTGTGAAGAAGCCGGATCAGTATCGGGCGCCGTCGTGGTCGTGGGCGTATCTTGATGCTCCGGTTCGCTTTTTGCCGTTGACGTACAAGAGCCTTGTTTGTCGTGTGATTAGTTGCTCGACCACGCCGAGTGGAGAGGACGAGTATGGGAGGGTCAGTGCTGGGAAGCTCGTTCTGGAAGTCTGTCTTCCCCAATATGCATAACCATGTGATAATGTGAAGCTAACATTTCATCAAGGGACCCGTATACGAAGTATTCCCGCGCCCTCGCGGACAGGGCGAATTTGGCACCCATGGTATCCCCATTGAAATCCGCTTCCCAGCAAGCGACTACCGCAAGACTTCCTGGGGTGACGCCTATCTCGACTTCGCTGACGAACCCCTCCCATCACCCTGCTACGCACTCTTCCTCGACGCCGGGCACGCGCTCCTCCTGCGCGCCCAAACAGACCGCGCACCCGCAATCAGCGAGCAAGAGCTCCCCGGAATCAGGAACCTAATTGCGCGAGAGCATCAGAAGCTGCCCAGCTACCTGCTTACGACCAACGACGTACTGAGAGACATCACCAAGCACCCCGAGAAACTAGGCTACACCTTCCAGGCCATCGCCAACACGGAGCGGATCGGCATCGCGTCGTTTGTCAAGAAGGAAAAGGAAGTGCAACGCACCGCTGAGGAAGAAGCTTTGTACAATGATAAGAAGACAGGGAAGTCGAAGTTGGAGCCAGAGGATATTATGATGGTTACCAGGGGTGCGTCGTGGGGATCTATCACGCTGGAGGATCCGCGTGTACGCGTTACTATATTGTGAAGAGAAAAGACTCTTCTGTGCAATGTTTCGACATTACATTTACAAGATCGAGCTACGATGATGGCTCAAAGATGCATATTCCCCAAGCTCAGCTAGGGAGACATGTTGTGCGCTCTGCCCAGCCGTTAGGCCTTCTCGGGCCCGAAACACTTCCCTGTAGCTCGACGTCGCGCCCGAACAGCACTTTGTTGATTTACTCGGGCCCAAAACACATCACTATTTCTAACAAGCAAATACATATTGAACCGTATATAACTGTAGATAAAACCGTACATCGATGATCAGATCAAACTTTTCTCTTGCCTCCTTACGGTGATCGCTTTCCCAGTCCCATTTCTGTACCAAATATGCTGGTCTTCCTCGCCCAAGTCACGCTCGCATATCGCCTGTGCACGCATTTATTGCTGAAAAGAAAGATAGAGGCAGAGTTTCCTTTGCGCTTCTTTGACCCTAGCTATGCCCGGCGTCCGCCGACCGGGCGACCTTTGCGGGACTGAGCTGGTTTCGCGCCCGGGGGGGGGGGGGGGGGGGGGGGGGGTGGGGAGGCTTGGTTGTTGAGGTAGAGCGTGGAGATATGGGGATACAGTTGTGAAGAGATTGACATGTTAAGCTTGGTTATATAGGACCATGGTGATATGCTTGATAGATCTGAATGTAGCTTGTTCGTCAAATATAGACTTGAGATCCCGTCTGTTACTTTAGCGTTGAAGCTGTTATTTTCGCTCAAGCCTATAAGATTCTGGGAGTTCTCCTAGTGAAAAAGAGTTTTTAAGTACATTGCCACGCTAAGAAGGAAACTGTGAATGGCGAGAGCAGAGTATAGTCGCGTGAACTGGTGCACTTTCGGATAGATAAATCGAGACGAGATAATATACTCGAGACCAATCGGTGTAGATAACTAGGCGAATTTGAAACATCACAGAGCCAAGAGTATAATCTCATCTTTCGATCAGTTGATAACATACCCACCATCAGCAACCAGACCATGGCCTGTAATAAAGCTGCTCTCCCCAGAGCACAGGAAAACCGCTGTATCTGCAATTTCGCTCGGAAGGCCCATCCTCTCCATCGGGGCAATATTGATCGCATTCTTCAACCTCTGACTCACCTCACCAGATTCGTCTGTCGTCATCGGCGAGGCGATAACACCCGGGCAAATAGAGTTGATGCGAATGTGATGCGGGGGTTTACTATAATCAATCGCATCGGAGCGCGTCATTGAGAGCACTGCAGCTTTCGATGCCGTGTAGACAGAAGCCTGTGTCTTGCCGACGATGCCGAGCTGCGAGGCGATGTTTACGATTGACCCACGCTGGCCGCGTATCCGCGCCTCATTCTCTAAGATTGCAAAGCCTGTGTAAGGTACGATGTCGTTGCTGAGCATAAGCTTGAGCTCCTCTTTTACACACATCCACATGCCTCGGTAGTTGATACTGTTCAGTCTATCGAACTCTTCGAGGCTGACTTCTGTGGTTGGTTTGTCTTGTCCTAGAACTCCTGCGCAGTTCACGGCGTAGTTGAGACTGAAGATTTGGCCGAAGAGCGAGGCAATGAACTCAGGAGAGGATATGTCGCCGGGTATAATCTCTATGCTGGGATGGTTATGAAGTACATGCTCCTGTATGGTAGATTTTGTAGTCTCGAGACCAGACGCGTTGATGTCTGTTATGTAGAGAATGTCGATGCCAGCAGCAGCGATAGCGACGGAAACGGCGCGTCCAATGCCTGCCAGGCGCGTCAATTGGAAGTCATTGAAACTTATGGGTGGCACTTGATTACCAGATCCTGCTCCTGTCACCAAAGCCGCTCCTGCGACGCGTCTTGTTTGCATTGAAGAGTTGGTGTAGTTCCCTACTACTTTACTACTTTTTAACTACGGTGGATATGTAGAATGTATGTCCCACGAGAACACAAATATGCCATGTACGATATGTTTAAGAGCCATGACATCAATGTCACAACGGGATGCTGTCATGCGGGGCAGAGTGGGGTGTTCATGAAATCGTTTTGGGATCTGAGGCAAGGTTGGGGCCTGCGGGGGGGAACTTGAAACAATATGGTGCAAATCTCCACAGCCGTGCCACAGCCTTGCAGCGGGTCTATATATAGACAGATTTCACGGAACGGGGGTTCACCCCAACTTGCAACTCCTCCTCATTCATGGTCGCTAGTCGAAGTTGACAGCCAGACCCTCTATCCACTAGTGTGGCGTCGTCGCCATGAGCATATTTAGGCAACAGAGATCGTGCCCTGCCAGTATCCTTAAGTAAGAGCTTCCGACTAATCCGGCTAACGGTCGCTAACATCCCTAGGGCTTACAAGAATGGCGACTTCACTGACTTTACAATTACCTGCGGACCGTTAGTCTTCAGGGTCCATCAAGTTGTTGTCTGCCCAACATGCGACTTTTTTGAGAAGAGCATGAAATTCGCTGTAGGCAAGGTAAGGTCTTCAAACGATCTATTTGACCCATGACTCATGCTTCTGCTTCACTAGGAGGCCGACGAGAAGCGACTAGACTTACCAGAAGATGACCCAGAGATGATTCGACGTCTCATCGCATACCTTTACCTGGGCGATTATGATCCTTGTAGCGACAACGGTATTCCCTTTTACAACGGAATAAAACAATTTGAATCAAGCGCCGCTGTCGCTAAAGCTTATCATTCGCGATACCGCAAAGCCGCTGGGTTCGGTGGCTTTGGGGGCACCGACCAATGCTCCTGCCTTGCGCCCAACACGCCGAATGTGGCCCAACCTATGGCCGACCCAAAAGCTAAAGATAGACCAGCAGACTACAGCGTTGTAGAGAAACCGCAGAACGGAATAGAAGTAGCCAATCCACTTACAATTCATGCAACGATGTACGCTCTCGCCGACAAGTACCAAGTCGACGGACTTGATCGGCTCGCCAAAGAGAAGTTCGAGTCTTGTCTTCACCACCACGTGAACACGGAAGACTTTGTCAATGCCGTGCAGCTTGTATACGGCTTGACTCCCGATGCGAACCGTGGTCTAAGAGACTCCGTAGTCAATGCTTTTCTCAAGTATTTTAGGATCGATCTCAGAGAAATTCCAGGCATAGAAGCAAAGCTGGAATCTATTGACGAGCTATCACTCCTCCTCATCAAATCCTGGCCGGTGAAGATAGAAGCACCCAAACCTGCTGAATCGTTTGCCCGTCCTGCTAACAGCGGTTTGTTTGGAGGTGGATCCACAACAATCGCATTTGGTAGAGCGACGTAGCCTCCGACGACATCGATATTTTGAACTGTACTGCCAACAGGGGGACATCGAAATCCATAATCCTCGACATTCGAGTCGCGTCGAGATATCACTGCGACCTCCGTACTGCCACCAAGTCTGCAGTAGACACCATCCAAGCCCAGCTCTTCAGCTATCTGGGGTTGCGAGACATCTGGTCCTCCAGGAGCTAGCAAATCCAAGCCTGTTACGTACACCTGCTGATTTCCTTACTTTTTTTACTCAGGTCTCACGTCTTTGGATTTTAGTGATGTTGAATACTGCGTTGGCGGGGAGAGTGAATAAGTCGGAAGCCGCATACATACGCAGAGTTTCTCTTTTTAACAATCTCTACATATTTTGCCCACTTACCTTGCGCTCATTTCTTTGCGGCCCTGCTGCGTTAGTTCATTTCTTGGTGCTTTGTAAGTGAGCTGGTGGCTCTTGTGCATGTTACACAACCGATCAGCCACAATACATTCCTGCCCACCTCCTGCCAACCTCATGCTATTAATCGTCACCGCAATCCAACCGCAACCGACATATTCTCTACGCACTTTCTTCGCATCACAGTACCGCAACCGATACACCTTCCTAACGCATCCGACGAAGCTGCCAAGATACCTCACCCACAAAGCTGCACCATGGTTCTCTTCTTACTCATCTACTTTGGTGCGACAACTACCAGTACTTCCAGTTTCACACCCCCATATCCAGTTGATCTCTTTGGAAACTCTTTATCCAGCATAACATAAAATTCCTGCATCATTCACCCTGAGCATATTACAATTCCCGACATCGAGATGCATATTCCCCATCTCGACCCCGATGTTGCGCTGTGGCGTGCCTCACTCCAGTCGCCCTTCCGTTGTCCTGCCCCGGCGGCAGAGTCGGACGACACCAACTCTCTACCACTTTCACCCGATGATTGCATGCATACTCACTCAACCTTGCTCGCATCTACCAAACATACCGAGCACCATGACGAAGAATCGAAATGCGGCTTTTGGGGCGAACGCCTGCCAACACCGGACAAGAAGAAGAACAGGTTCATGAGCATGGCGTGGCATAGCCGCAGGCGCGGCAACCGGTCCATGTATGCATTTTGCTGCCTCTGGTGTACTGGATCCATCTGTATTTTGGTCACCTTCGGCCTTTTTTTTGCCCTCGACCTTGCAGTCAGTCCATTCGGGTTGGGTACTGGAATGGCGCAGCGGATGATCCATCGCTACACACGATCGACAACTCCAATACACGAGGTATTAGAACTCTACGAGGCTATAACGGTACTTTAAAGGTATGGCTGACAAGTAGTTGCATAGTTACACTTTTGCCTTGCCACACCAAACCGGGAAGCCCCTGGCCTACAATCCTGGCGCTACCTCGCACTGAACAGCTCCCAGGATTGTGCGACCGAGACTGTTACTTTGTCAGCAAGTGGATTGGAGTACCTCAAGATCTTCTCGGGTGATGAGGTCTCAATTGGAGACGACGTGCGTCCCAAGAATTCAAGTGAGGAAAACTGCCGATTCACGAATGTTGAAGAGAAGATTAGGGCTCAAGATGAGGGCGATGATCTCGCGGAAGAGGGCCAACTGGTACAGTCTCCTTGACTCACTGTGGTGTATATTGAGCAAAGGTTTCGATTGTAAACAGGATTAAAAGATCGTTGATGTGATAGCTGTAATTCTACCTTATTACACCTTTGACCTTCGAACCTGCACGTTTTACTCTCATGTATTAAGCTACGTTGCCTGGAGATCGATGAGCTCAGTAAAAATGAATTACGCATGATCATTCATGAACAAACGTCTCAGCACGCCAATAATAAAAATCTTAGTTGTATTATTTTGGGAGCTGATGTTTTGGTGATTTCTGTAAATCCTACCCAAAAAGTTTTCCGTATCATCTCAAGGATATACCTTGCTATCAACCACAATCTTGAAAACTCTTCCTTTCTTCTTAAACCCTTCTTCCAGCATTTCTAATACCATGGTTTTCAACAAGCTTTGTGTTTTCAGATCAAATTCATGATAGTTTATCATATCTACCGCACAGACAACTTCAAGATATTTCAGATTCCTCATCTCGAATAATTTCTCAAATCCCCATCTATGGAGGAGTTCCTCTTTTGTGTACATTTTTGCAGTGCGAAACGGCTTACCTGGCTTAGGATCCACCCAATGGAACATGTCTGTTGCATCTGCCTCAAGCGTCAGACTCACTAGCCCGGTGCACTTCGAGACGATGGCTTCAGGGAATGTTTCGCCAGGTGCATCTATATCGCCATAATTAAAGATATTCAAGAAGGTGAGCATGCGGATGGACGCCCAACTATTGACGAATTTATCAGTGAAATTCTCGAATTTGACTATTTCGTTAAAGCAAGGCAGCTCAAAGATGAAGCGGGTTCGTTCAAAGAACACCAAAATCGATCCCTGCCGGAGATCTTTGTTGGTGAAACAAAGATTAGGAAGGGCGTGTGGCATGAGGACTTCGTCAGATATTGGTGTATATTTGTTCATCGTGACTCGAGTGGGATGGTCTTCCATAGCGAAGTGGTAGATCCTGTTCCGGATTTCTGGTACCACAGGAAAGAAACTTGGGAGCCGGCTGTCGGGGCATGTCATCGTGGTGCTAGTGTTCATTGAAATAACGCCGCAACAAGCCTCGGAGAATTAGATAAGACGGTTGACGTCGTGAGTGTAAGGATATGTACAAATTTGGTAACTTGGTAGCAATTAGGGAGTATGTAGCTTGGAGCCTCAGCCTTGACCTTGAAAGAAGACAAATTCCTACCCGCAAACCTGTTTCTAATATACAATGTCGGGGTTCTGGACGCAGCTGCTCGTGAAGCAGGAAACTGTGAGTTTTGTGGGAGGTCTTGATCTCCTTCGTTATGACTTTATACATACACTCATCTATTCCCAGCATCGCTTTCCTGTCTTACAAAGGACTTTTACTCAAAATTTATGACTAACAGTACTTGCTCACGAGTACAACCAATCATCGGCTATTAACAGTCAACGGTGGAACACAGCTGCCTTGATGAAATATCTGTTTGGACTATAAAGAATGATAAAATTTGTATTCCTGACTAGCAAGCTCCTTGCGGGAGGCGATGAAGTTCTATACCCAGTGTGCTCCTCGTAAATGCTTAGCAATTAGTCATATCAGTTCGTATCGTGCGATCATATGAAATTTTCCATCACGCCCACTTTCCGAGCACGCTCATTAGCACCAGTCCAGAGACCAGCGCAAACATAGCACACACCGTTCTTACCAAATTGGCATTCAGTAACTTTCCATGCATCCAGTCCCTCGCCAACATCTCTACAATGCCTACCCACGCCAGGATACCTGCAGAGAGGGCATCCAGTGTGCCAATGGCGACAATAGTACTTGGATCATTGCCGTTGAACTTATTAAGCACGCCAATGCCGATCGCCATACCAATGGGGGTAATGAGAGCAAAAATTCCGGCCATAATGAGCTTTTGCAGCGTAGAAGCGGCAGCTTTGGGCAGCTCGGCGATGCAGGTACCCAGGGCAATACCTTCGAACATTTGGTGGAAGAGGATAACTATGAAGAGGGTGATAAAGAAAGAGTCACTAGCCACTACGAGGGTGATACCGATGACTGGATATTACGTTAGCTGAATATTGAAAACGTCGTGCGGATAACTTACGGATGGAGTGAAAGACGATACCCGCCTCCAAGTTCATCACATTAATTTTCTCCTCCATAGGTGTTGCCGTGTGTACATGACCATGAGCATGGGCCAGGCCATGACTGCGCATAAACTCGTTCTCCCGGGTTGGAGATGCTGAATTCGCCGTCGATTTATCATCGTTACTCGTCGGGACCTCAGAGCTAGAGCCAATGCGTTTGTTCTGGCGCCATTGTACAAAACGCGCACCCAGATAATCGACGAAAAAAGATAAAAAGAGACCAGCCATGAAAACAGCAGCTGTAGTCGCTTCGTACTGCAGGGTGCCCAAGCATTGACTTGCGAACATGAGCTGCGCGTGGGTGAACAAGTGAATAAATGCGGTAGAAATGACGATGCCAGTCCCGAACTGCTTTAGGACCACGAAGATGATGTTGTCTTGGGAAAGGAGATTGAAGCGAGTCGTCAGAATGGGCGTGAAGACTCCGATGCCGCTAGTAACAAGGATGACGAAAAGAAGCCCGACACGAAGCGGGATATTGTAGTCGCGTTGTGTGGCATCGCAGTTCACTTCTTCCGCTGCATCACCGCCAACGCAGTGCCTAGGTTTCGTTAGTTGGGAGAGTGAACGTAAGGCAATGGCGGGAAGTATTTACTCAACACCTGCATGTGAGTGGCAATGCTCTTCAGTGCTTGCCGGCTCTGCAGTCTCTTCAGAATGGCCGTCGTGCTCCTCAGTAGGCGTAGTCTCGCCCTCTCCCTCTGTGCTGTCCACAAGAATCTGAACGTCATCGCCAGAAGCATCGACACAATATCTTTTAGAACGTCAGCAGTCATCTCTAATATGTTGTTCGGATACTCACAGATTCACACCATGCGGATGGCAATCAGTGTATTGAGCTTCCATCTCCTCGGTCTTGGTAGGCCCGACAACCTGGTACTCATCAGTCCCAACCATGCACCAACTGTGAGTCGTTAGCGCTTCTTCATCAATTATCTCAACGATTGAAAACGCACTTGACGGTGCCATGAGGATGGCAGTCGGATACAGCAGTGATTGACGGTGTCGCTGCCGAAGTCGTAGAACGAGGCGCCGCGGTAGTTTGCGCAGCGACAGATGTTGCAAGAAGCAGTACGGCGGTCGACACCGCAGAGCGTGCGGCTGAAGGCATGTTCAAGGATGTGTAGTCAAGCGAGCCGGACGGAGTGAATGTTTTCAAAGGTCGCACCAGCGCAACGCCCTGATATATCGGCTTGAAGATCGTGGCAAGCCCTTTGTCAGTCAGCGAGGCGGAACACAAGTACCGTGATGGGGCAAGGCAAGCACCGAACAGAATCTGCATCCGCACCCACGTTGGAGGTAGTCGAGCTTGGCTCTCCGTGGCTTGAGTACCGTGATGGGCGATTTACCTTGGCATATATCCACTCCAAAACTTGTTGTCAAATCAAGATTTCAAGAGGTTGCTTTTTGCTATCAGCGGATGCTAAGCAGATATAGAAGGTGGCGGACACGGCGCATCACTTAAGTGGTGGAGGTCTTGGCATTGGACGTTGGGTAACATGGTGCCGTAATCTAGTTAGGACTGCTCGACTACATTCGAAAGGGAGCTGCACTTAGTGTTACTCCGTACTGGTCTTTGAGATAGTAGTCGTAACATTTTATAGGTTTCACAAATATCGATCCGTCCCTCGCGTTCGGACTATCTAGGAATGCCAATCCCGGGTTGTGCAACATGCTCGCTGACTGCTTGAATCATAATTTACACGTGATATATAGGACTACAATCAGCCTCATCAGTCTCAGGGTACTTATTATGACATACTTCGTGGGACGATCTGGCGGAACCAAGCGTCCACTCACCTTCAGGCGTACAGCTATACCAAACACAGGTCCAGATCCCGACACCACGTCTCTGGAGAGTGAGAATTCTTCGTCATTGGTAGTCCATCACGGTGCTCGAAGGAGCGTCGACACTGAATTCGAGCGGAGATGCACACCGTCCAGGTCCCGAACCGACGTCTTACCGAGCTCAACCATGCGAGATGTGCGTCAGGCCAAGGAAATGGGCCACAATTTTTTACCCCCGCGTAGAGTAGTATTGGGGACCGCCTACTGACAATGCGCCCGTGGCTGCAAGAATGAGGCGTATATTTGGTATCTTGGCAGTAAGATGATCACAGCGAACTCGGTGGAAGAGTACCGAGAGGGACATGGCTTTGAGAGAAAAAAATCTTGAACGTATAAGAGCCTGCCTGTTCTCTGCATGAGTCTTTACCCAGCCTCCCGGGACGTCTCGTTGAACAGCAGTTCGCATTTTCTCTTATACTGGGCACCTGACCTTGTAGAGCTTCAGCATAACGATCTCCGTCCACCAACTTCACAATGACTGCTCGTATCTCGTCTCTCTTGCTCCTTGGGGCTTCCGCCGTCATGGCAACTCCTCTTGTCCCTCGCCAAAGCGGAGCAACAGTCACAGTGACCGCTGCTGAGCCCGCGTCCACGGCCTGGGATGCCGGGGCTGTTCACTCATACCCTATCCATGCTTCCTGCAACGCGACCCAGCATGCCTACATCAAGAATGGTCTTGAAGAGACTCTCACTCTCTGCCGTCAGGCTCGCGACCACATCCTCCGCTGGGGCAACTCCTCGGAAATCTACCAGAAGTACTTTGGCGATGCGCCAACAGGAGAGCCACTGGGATGGTTTACAAAAATTGTCGATGGCGACAAGTCCGACGTCCTCTTCCGATGCGATAACATCGACGGTAACTGCGCTCAGAAAGGTATGTTTCCCCCAAGACTCCTTGTGCTGGACGCAATTTGACTAAGTGTACATAGGCTGGGCTGGCCATTGGCGCGGCAAAAATGCATCTTCCGAGACTGTGATCTGTGATCTGTCCTACGAGCTCCGCCGTCCTCTCGAGGGCTTGTGTATGTTCGGTTATAATGTTGCCAATAGCCCTACAAACTTCTACTGGGCTTCTGACCTCCTTCACCGTCTACTCCATGTCCCCAAGGTCGGGGAGGGTGTTGTTGAGCACTACGGGCACGAGGGCAAGTATCCCGGCGTCATCAGCTTGGCCAAAGAGAACTCCACCTATGCGGTAAGGAACAGCGATACTCTGCAATACTTCGCTCTCGAGGTCTACGCTCATGACATTGCTGTACCTGGCGTTGGGTGCCCTGGCAAATATACTGCAACTCCTTCCGCAGCACCAACTAGCGCAACTTCTGTAGCTGCTAGCTCGGTTGCACCGACTCCAGCCCCGGCCTCTGCCTCTCCTTCCGGGGCTGCTGCTTCTCCGAGTGCCGCAACTGGGGCTTGCACGCCTCATGATGACCACTGGTGAGTCACAGCTACGACATATTCTGCGCCTCCGCATAAAAGTTGACTTTGATATAGGCACTGCCCTCCTGGCGTTCCCGAGCCCACCTCTCCTCCTGCTTGAAGCTAAAATGAGCTCGATAAAGTCGTATGCACGGCTCAGAACGATTGATGGTCGGACTTGGTGCTGCGATTGAGACAATGACTATGACCGTGGAAAAATACATGATAGACTTCTAATGATAATCCATGATCTTGCAAGATACCAAATTTTCGTGATTTTTTAAGTGAATGGTGAGGTTACTGGCGACTATAAGTGCACGAAGATTGATGAAAACGTTTTCTCAAATCATATTGGGTGCAAATGAAATGACATCAAAAGTGTGTAGTATTGTCCGGCCAATTCATTGACAATTATGATTCGAAAAATTCCCGCAGGGACATGTGCAGGTTATCCATTGAGCGCGCTGTACACAAAGTCTGCTAATTGGCTATTGCTGAGCACGTCATATGGAGTCCATTGCTGGGCACCCCCCTCACCAAAAGCAAAGTCGTTTTCGATTTGGGTGAAGAGGTATTGGTTCGCTTCATCCATTGTCCAAGCCCAAGGTAATGACGAAGCTTCTGGGGCCGGAATTGGCTGCTGTTCGATGGTTGGCGCCGCGACGCTCTCAGTTGCACACTGCTGTGGTGTTTGCTGGGTTACAGAACCGGATGAAGCTCGTCCAGTAGGTGTCTGGCTCGCAGCACTTGCAAAGCCGACATCATCTGCCTCCATTGCTAGTCTTGCAGCTGTCTCGCGATCGAGATACTGGAAGAAAAGCTGAAGAACCCAATTCGTCACTTCCCATGTCTTTCGGAGCTCCTGTAGACCTAAAAGGCAGAGCTTAGATCGATGTTCTGCGAGCGTTCTGTTGATACCAGTAGAGCGTCTGAGATTCGCTACATGGATACACAGGGTATTGAATAAGTTCGTGATGACGTGAATTTGCGCATGTGCGATATTACCACTGGGAAGCATATCTTCAACTATACGCGAGTTACATGCGGCTGCGTTCAAGGCAATCTTTCCTTCGGTCTCTGCACTGCCACTCTCATCAATGATGAAGCTCGTACGGTAAAGCAGAATCAGGAGATTGTTGTAGGCGAGATGGAGCATACTGGCTTGGAAGCTCGGCGGTTCGCCAGTGTCGTTTTGTAATCGCATGACAGCTGGAAGGTTTTGTTTCCATTCATACAGCTCGTCACGAATCTTAGATCGATCCTCCGACTTGAGTGTGCGCTTCGGTAAGTATCCGGCGTCTACAACTCTACCCAAGAAAATGGCTAGCTCCACCATGCCAATCATGTGAGTCGTGTAACGATAAGCGTCGGCGGCAGGGGCTGACGAGCCAAAAGCCGTTACAAAGTCGGAAGCTGCCAAGGGCTCGATGTCGCAGTCTTCATCACGGATTCGATTGGGCAGTCCAAGGGCACACCCACACTGTCGCTCGCGGACATAGATTGCCCACCAAATCCGTCTTTTCAGCCTCGTCATCTTCTCTTCAGCCACTCCACTCGTGCGATGCAGCGCTCTGGCTTGTGAAAGAGTGATTGCAGTCCCAAGCCAATGGCGGGCATCTTTTTCCAATAATGCACCCGCTCGCCAAAAGCTCATCAGAAACAATGATTGGATGACGATTAGTTTGTTAGTTTCATAGGTAACATCGTAAATGTCCTTGGCTCGGATGTAGAAAAGCCATTTCGCTCGATGACGATTTCCCCAACCTAAATTGGTGAGTGTCGACTCCTCGCAGTGTATGACACCAATGAAGAGCATGGCCTGAAGGAGAAGGTGTGACACGTTGCCTTCCTGATGCAATTCCCAGAATTCAGCCTCGTCGACGATGGCAAAATGAGGATGGAACCACTGAAAGTAGGCTTTTAACAACTCAAGGCGAACCGGAGTGGGAGGAAATGAGAAAACGCCTTCGGCTTGGAGCGCTTTCACTCTAGCACGACGGCGTTCGGCTTCCCACTGTGGCACCAGAGCCTCTGCTTTGACAGCGTTTGGGACAGCGTGGCGAAATAACGATTGTCTGCGTTCTGCTGCTGCAGGTGACGGTTCCTCGGTGACATAGCGTAGGGAGCTCGATTCACCAAGGAATACGGCTGCATCATCTTCAGTTTGCGTCGTGTCTACCTTGGAAAGCTCGCTCTGCTCCGATGGGACTGATGGGATGGCGAATTGATATTGGTTTCCAGTTGGCGGGTTATAGTTGTTAACCGGGCTCTGAAAGTTTGATGACAGGGAGGCCAGTACATGCGACGCAGCAACCTCGTCTTCATGGCGCTGAGGACTCGATGGTGCACCTGGAGAACTGTTTCCAATTAGCATGTACGTGATAATGATGACTCTCCCTGTTACTGCGGCTTTTTGGATCACCGAGCGGTCTGCACGTACACAACAGTGCGCTCATCAGGCTCCACCCGGGGCTTCCTGGGATGTTTTCCCCGCTTCGACTCACGCGTCTCGCACAAGATATTTCCTGCAAGACAATTCCCACATGGTTGTCGGTCTGTCACATCGCATTTCACGCGCCTCGCATTGCAGGTCACACAGGCCAATTTCGCGCGCTTCCGTGGAGGCTCTGACATGTTGCCGAATTGATGATAGGAAAGGGGATTGTGGGGAAGAAAGCGAAGTCGGCTATCAGCAATGACTTGGGTGGTTAGCGGCTTGGCGGTTTTTCTTCCTCTTTGAGCACACTGAGACCCCGCGTTGAGAGTTTTCGGAAACACTCAGTTGCTTGATTGAAACAATTCGAGTCAGGTCCTTTCGCATCCGAACGGGTGCTAGCCATACAACCCTGGAGGGACGCAGGTTATAAGGATAAGCTTGTCTCCGGCGGTTTTTCGCACATGACGTCGTTTGGGATATCGGCTATCGCACAATACCCATGTACTCTCCGATCACAAGTAGTTGCCGAGCTTCATCTCAAGTGCACCAGAACATCCATTCTTCGCCTCCAGCCGCCGGCCTAGAGTCCAATTGATCGCAATCATGGCGCACATATGTCGTCGCCTCTTCTCCGCAACCGCCCGCACGCATGCCTCAGCGGCTGAAGCTTGTTCCGAGATTCTCTCGCGCTTCAACAACGGGCCCGTCTCAGTACGCAAACAGCTCATCGATGCAAATCAACTACAACTGCTTAGCATAACACTGAACCGGAATCCGGCATCTTTGACTCCGCCACCTGATGGCTCCCCAGTCCCTCCAGGTTATCATCTCGTTTACTTCACGCCCAGCATCATCGAGTCGGAGCTGGGCTTGGACGGCACAGACCGCACAGTCAACCCCCTATCGCCTTTTACGAGACGCATGTGGGCAGGCGGGGAATTGCAATGGGCACAAGACCCAAATAGCTTGCTACGCGTTGGACAGGAAGTTCGTGAAACCACAAAGCTTCTCTCTGCGGAGCCCAAGAGACTGAAGAACGGCGGTGAAATGCTAGTCGTTGGTGTAGAAAAGACGTTTGAAAATGAGTCAGGTGTCGCGCTCACGGACAAGCGCAGTTGGGTTTTCCAGAAGGAAATCACGCCTGAAAACCCCATAACGGCGCCAGCAAAGCCAGAGGAGAAACCCTTGCCACTTGCTTCACACACACGAGACTTTTGCCAAACTGACGTTACGCTCTTTCGATTCTCTGCATTGACATTTAACGGCCATAAGATTCACTACTCACCGGACTGGTGTAGAAAAGTCGAAGGGCATCGCAATGCCGTCGTGCATGGACCGCTTAATCTCATCAACATGCTAGACTTCTGGAGGGACACATCAAGATGCGGAAGCACGGATGCGGTGCCAAAATCGATTGCTTATCGTGCGATGTCACCATTATACGTCGGAGAGCCTTATCGGATACTGTTGGAGAAGGGAAGTGCCGTAGAAACGAACAATGGGGAGTGGAAGGCTGAAATTTGGGACAGCTTTGGAAAGCAAGGGATGAAAGGAACCATCATCGAGTAGACACAACGGGTATATGCATTAACAATTACCAATACATAATAGCTAAGAGAAACTCCAAAGATTCCCGGACACCTGACTTCGGAGGACGTTACCTTTTCCCATGAAGTCCTTTTTGATTGCTCTAAGCCAACAGACCAGTCAAAATATTGATGACCACCGTGATAGTAGCCTCAAGATCAAGGCCATCCAGTTCAGGCAGGCTAACACCTGGCGCCGCAGGAACACCCAGGCCGTCACGGTTTACAGGAAGATCCTCGCCTCCAACCAACCCAGAGAGGAGATTGATGACCTGTTCCAATGTCGCCTCAACTTCAGGTTTCTCTGCCTCGGGAAGCGCAAGACCAGAGAGGGCTGGCACACCAAGTCCATCTCGCTTGATAGGAAGGTCGACTGGGAGCTCTGGGAGTTCAGGAAGTGCGGTAAGGCCGACATTTGGAACCGCTGGAAGGCCTTTGGTACGTCAGCAGCAGGCCTGTTAGAGTTGGGAGTGTGTTCTTACCAAGACCGTCACGCTTGACGCGAGCTTTTACACCATTAAGCAAGTCGGTCACTGGCTTAAGGAGGCCGTCGATACCGGGGACCTCAGGAAGCTGAGGAACGCCAGGAACTTCGGGTACGCTTGGAACTTCGGGTACACCTGGGACTGCAGGTACACCTGGGACTTCAGGTGCACCTGGGACTTCGGGTACACCTGGGACTTCAGGTACACCTGGGACTGCAGGTACACCTGGGACTTCGGGCACACCTGGGACTTCAGGTGCGCTAGGCACCTCAGGAACTTCAGGCACGGTTTGACGCTTGACAGGAGTGTCAACAGGTAGTGCCGGGAGTGCCGGAAGGCCGGCTGGCAGCTCAGGCAGCTCGACTGGCGACTTGGGAAGATCTAGGGGAGCACTGGCGGCGAGAGCGACAAAGCTCGCGATGACAATTGAGGCACGCATTATGAATTAAGGTTTTTAAACGAAAGGCTGAATGAGCGACTGAAAGAATGGATGCAAGAGAGTGATGCAAGAGAAGCGTTGGATGATGATGGTGTGTTGCTCTGCGGATAATGGCCATATTTATATGTCAACGACTGCGGCATATCATTTGGTAGTAAAAGGTGTCACGAAGAAAAGCAAATTCATTTGTCCCTAAGCGTATCGAAACGTGCTTTTAGCACAGATCAAGTCGAGGCATTGCACCAGCGATCTTGATTTTTCTAGGAGTCAGTTTCGGGACATTCCACTGATCGACATACGGGGTTGGTGCACGGTCTTTATGGTGTTGAGCGGCTCTGCTCTCGACTTAACTTTGAGTTGTAAATCCACCAACGGATATGCTTAACGGTGGTGAATCAGATGAGCATAGTTGGGTCGTGTTTGAGCAAGATATACATAAAACTAGCTGTTAGAGTACATCATGAAATAGATGTTTATGACTTCTTTCGAGGTACAGTTGAAGTGGATGTCGTGCTGAGGCTGGGGGGTGATCGGCAAGGGGTCCGTGTGATCTACCGTAGATCATCCACTTTTGCAGCCCAGACCTCTCCTTTTCCGCCCCAGCGTCCAAGAACAACAATTTCCACATGAGCATCATCACACTTGAACAAGCACGCAAACGTGGGACAGGATTTCAACAAAGCGCGATGCATGGTCTTTCTAAAGCTTCGCGAATACAGCAACCCGCACCTCGGAATCTCCACAATCAAGACCTATGTTATGGGGACCCTGTACACGCTGCAACCTCAACGTGCACGTTGAGAAAAAGCCTTCGTCATACAAGCATGTATGGAACAAGCCGTTTTCTGTCAATTACTGAGGACAATACAGTTTCGAGATCGGCTGCGGATAAGCAGGTCACCCAAAACAGTCACATGCCAAGAAAGGAGCATTGACAAAGAAATTGTGACAGACTTTAAATATTTCTCACACTGGATGTCAGGCGCAAGCCACAAGCGGGCGAAGGCTTTCTCGCCGCATTCCCCTTGAAGATCGTTATCATTCTTATCCTGGCCTGTCTGCGCCTGCGCCTTGATACATATGGCAACGATGTGGTCCTACCTGAACTCCTGACGTTAAGACGAACACCGACAATTTAGTGAATTTGTGCACATACCTTCTTCATCAAGCGTTGATACAGGTTGACCACCTGGAGCCCAGTCCTTGAGATACTATTTGGTCTCAAAACCTTTGCCTTTGACCGACCAGTTTTCCGACATAGCCGACTCGAATACATTTTGAATTTAAGCCCTTAAGCAAATTATCTATGTTCCTTTAATCACTCGACGACGCGAATGGTTCCAATATCTCATCTTCGGCATTGGCGAACATACGACGGTAGAGCAATGATATAGCCAAATCCCAACTTAGGACTGAATATCGGCTGTGGATTCTTAAGAATCAGATGGAAGATGATTCGGCTTGCGGTATTGGCGACCTTGGGAACGGTTGAGCGAGTAAAAACCGGTAGGAGCTTTCGTGGACTCTGATTTGAACTAACAAGAACGAGCTTGCCAGTTTGGAACATTGACCCGATTACTGTCTTCTAAGAAGGCCAACGAGCACTACATGTCTTCGTCATGTAGCTCACCGTCGAAACATCCATCCGCCAGCATTCTGTGAAATTGGAAAACGCAATCGCGAAGTTGTCGATATCTGCCCATACTGGATATGCAGAACGCTGTTGAATCATCAGAGTTATCTACGAAGATAACATGAGCCGCCTATTATCTTGACAAGGAAATGGGCTAAGACAAAATTGCTTCAAGAGCATTTGCGAGGATACCGTTAAATAATTCGGTCCTGACCTTGATTTCCTTACTTGGCAACATGTAGGCAGCATGGAATTCCAGGCTGCATATGCTTGAATGGTCTGGGATGTCAGCTAACACTCATAGCAATCAACCTCGTATCTTCGGAGAAGCCATAAGCTAAATGGTACTGCTGGAGGCTTTGATTTTGCTGATCTTCTCCCTTTAAAACTACTCAGGGAGCTATAAGCCAGAGTTACTCCAGTCGAGAACTGCTAGATCTACTTCCATCCATATATCCAGGAGGGCTACGATGATACACCAAACGAGATTCCTTGTGTCCTCCTGCACCCCGTTTGCACTGTCTTCGATTCTTCAATATAAGCCCAGATACAACTAAGGTATGCTATAAAGCTAACCTTACGGCTTGCAACCTACAAACACTTTTTGGCAGCGACTATCTGATAACTATAGCTAGCCGTAGTATAGGTGCCTCCTCGCTGCAGCCGACTTGAATGATCTCCATCGCCAATCCAGTCCATTCTTATATTTTCTAGCTAGCGACGACCATAACACAACTGAGGATTGAAATCGAGATCCAAATAGGCATTTCAATCCCGTTGACCACTAGCAATGCCTTAGCGAGAGTTCGCATGCGGTGATGACGCGGAAGGAATAATACATATAGGAATCCTGCCCGCGGAGCACGAGAGGGCGGTCTTCATAATTAATAAGAACAGAATGCTGACCATCCGATATGCAAGCAATGCTTAGCATACATGGCTTCCCCATGTGAACAACACTGCATGCTATGTGAGCCAGTCGACATTCACAGCTCTTTGGAACAGGTGATGCTTTAATGCACGCCATGCCATCTGATTGCCCTATTAGTATGGCGTGCTCGCGTCTACACTGGCAACGGTTATCGTAGGCTCATACGAAATTCTCGCAGGAGTCACCTTCATCGGGTATCAATATTAGTTCTTAATGCATAAACAGAAGCATGTATATGAAAATGTTGGCTTTTATGATTGCGACATCTGGGAAGGTCTCCTCATTGCGAGGAACAATACCACCGGGCTGCGATTTTCATTGTTTGCAGATGGCGCTACTATTATGTGGGGCAAGAACCGCCCCAGCAAAAACCCGAGGACGCCATAGTTTGCCACTAGTCATAAAGATTGAGTCTCTTCAAAGAATCTCCCAGTTATACCTTTCTAACTTCCTGTCAACCATCTCGGATTCCAATTCGGTGTCAGCGTCTATCTACGCTAATTCCCAATGGCGCCGCAGACCTCTATACCACCAGCCGCCAATGTACTCGGCACTATCGGAACTATTTGCTGGTGTGTTCAATTGGCACCTCAGATATGGCGCAACTACCGAACAAAGAGCACTGAGGGATTACCGACATCGATGATGCTCATTTGGTCGATCTCAGGAGTTCCGTTTGGAGTCTATGCCATCTCGCAGCAGTTTAACATCCCGCTGATCATACAGCCGCAGTGTTTCTGCGTACTGTGTGGTGTTAGTTGGGCACAGTGTTTGGTATACGGACGGTATGTCCATCGTCGTCCAATGCGTGGTGCCAAAGCACTGACTAGAGAGCAGGAGATGGCGGGCATGGACGGCAACACTACTCTTGGTCGCCTTGTTGATAATATTTGCTGCAATAGAAGTAGGTCTTGTTTTCGCAATCCGACCAGCCTACTCGCGGGGTATTGATTGGCCTGTCCTACTCATCGGCATCATCGCATTCATCACTCTTATCGCCGGGTACTCTCCAATCCCTTTTGAGCTTCTCAAACGTCGCGGACGCGTAGTGGGAATAGATTTTGTATTCCTTACAATAGATTGGTGTGGAGCGTTCTTCTCATTGATGGCGCTTGTTGCACAAAACGAATTCGACGTCCTCTTTGGCACCATGTATGCCCTTTGGTGAGTTTAGATTACCCGTTCCTAGCACAGATATTGAGTAGCTAATGATTGATAGCTGCGTGATCGAAATGAGCATGGTAGCTTCGCATTTTGTGTGGCTTTTGAGAACCCGAGGGATCCGTCAACGCGCAAAAGACGCCGGACAGACCTTTGACGAATCCGAGGAAGGTATCGAATGGCAATCGAGAGGTATAGATCTTGAGAGAAAGTTCCAAGCCCTGCTTTCGAGGAAGAAGTCCTCGGTAACCGAGGAGAATCCCAGAGCTAAAGTCGACAGCGTAGAAACGCTCGTTCGCTCAGGGAATGTACCTCCGAAAACTGTGCCAAATACGCTTGTGTGAGAGTCATAAGGAGGCATTTGTACAGTAGCTATTGCCGATTAAAGAACATTTTCCAGCAAGATAGCAGCAATACTCACCAGTATCGGGTACTAGGATTTTTCGAATGTGTTGATGCATGACGCTAGTCGGAGGTTTATTTCTCGCAGTCAGCTCCTGATAGAGACGTGAAAGTCTTAGTGAGCTTTTCGGGCTAGATGTTTAGAACTCCATCTTTGGAATGGAGAGTCGAGTGTTCTCCTTTGGGACTAATGTTTTCGTGGTGTTGCAAATGGACGCTCCGCGGAGACTGGTGACAAGAGGCGTGAATCCCGTTCAAATCGAACAGCTCTTTCATGAATACTTCCAGGCCTTCCTCACCTCCACTGTTTCGCATCCTAGAGTCGACTAGTCGGTCTCAGCTCTTCCTACAGCATCAGCCATTTCTTCAGGACTCTCTATCTGATTGTTCAATATCTCGACGACGCGAATGAAGTTGATCACGCGGCGTGGCTCTATGTTTTATACCTTTGCACGTCTGCGCTCATAGTCAGAAGGCCAAAAGAATGTCGTGTCTGTCTTCATATGTAGACATGATGGTATCATAAAGAGAACTTTGTCTGAAAGTCCTTGCTGCGCATGATTTGCAGAAAGGGCGTGATCAAAACTTGAATATGAATATTCTGACCAATCACTGTGACCGGACAAACATCCAGACACATTGGCGATTAGGCTACTTATGCCTCGACACGAGGATCTCAACGGTCAATTCATCTGCCTTTTGTCGCCTACTATTTCCCAGGTTGCAAGTTTAAGTTTGGTGATTTTCATATTGGAAGCCCTGCATGCTCTCCGACTTGGACCGCAAGGGCGTTCAAGCTTTGTGTGGCGATACAGTCTATCCGAGATCGCGGAATGCCCTGAGACATTACCTGAGTAACGAGTGTCAGTCTCTTGAAGCGGGTATTGGTCACTGCAAAGGCAAAGGGTGGCAATCGCGGAACTCAATATATAACTCAAGATGATGGGCAGCCTTACGCGCCATACCTTTACAGATGTCTGGGGAAGAATTCTCCGCCCCGGATCGCTCGTTCCACGATTCGGGCCGCTGACGATCTTTCTCACAGATTTCGTCACTGGCTCCGCCATCACTGCGGCTTGCCGATTCGACTTTCAACGTCAACCAATTGCACAAGCTGCTGACCGCCTCTGTTTAGAAATCTCTTTACTGACGATACGGAGCTTTGCCCCCCATGTCCGGCTTTCAATCGCAACATATGTGATTTATCTGCTATCCAGTTCTCTCCTATGGAGAAGATAATAAATCCAGGTCCTAGCTTCACAGCATGGGGACCTTTCGTTCGAAAGAACTACACGGTTCTTCCTGTGACTCGTACGGACATCATCGTGGCCGGGACAATATTTGGTCTCGCCCATGTCTTTGCTTTGTCGGCAGCATATATCGCTATCCAGCAGACGCGGCTGGCTAGACGGCCTCTGAAGAGTGTCTATATCTGGATGATCTGGCTTGAGTGGGCAGCGAGCATTGTCCTCAGCATTGAATGTCTATTGTATCTGTTGAGAATCATTCGCCCAAGTTTCTACTTTTTTATGTCGCTATGTAAGTCTTTGTTGGTTTTTCATTCTGGGGAAGAGTAGGCTGATTGATGACAGTGATAACCTGGGTCATCCAAACTCAACTCCTACTTCAGATCATAATCAATCGAATCCGCATCATCCTGCATGATAAACGTAGAGGACGACAGCTTACTATTGGCACTGCCATCGTCGTCGCACTCATCAATATTAGCGTTTTCTGTGTCTGGATACCAGCACGTCTGCAAATAAGTAAGAAGTAAGACTCCCTCATTATTCACCTTGTCGCCAACTCTGAGTACTAACAGCTGCTCAGTTGGATCCATATCAACAATATATGGGATCGGATCGAGAAGGCCCTGTATCTACTTATCGATGTCGGCCTGAATTATTACTTCATTCGAGTGGTGAAGGTAAATCTCGTTGAGAATGGACTGAAAAAATACAATCATCTAGTACGATTCAATCAGCGCATCATCGTTATCTCCATTTTAATGGATGTGATGATAATTGGAGCTATGAGTATACCGAATGGTTTTGTGTAAGTCAATCCCTCATCGTCTGCCTTTCTGGCCGTGAGAAGGCAAGAATTGGTCGTCTAATCTGTCAGCGCAGCTATGCCATCTTCCACCCTCTCGCCTACCTCGTTAAGCTTAACATTGAATTGTCAATGGCACATCTTATAAAAACAGTTGCAATGGGCAGTCAGCGTAACAGTGACAACTTCTCGTTTCCCCTCAACTTCGGGACATCCACCGACGGCTCCGGGCCATCATACGAGAGCGGCATTTTTGCCGAACAACCGCGGGAGCGTTATGCCCTAATTCGAGGCCTTTTTGGTCGTGGCTCGCATCGCTCGTCTTTGAAAGGGGTCGAGATTAGAAAGACAAAAGAGTTCGTTGTCCGAAGCTCACCGTGTCGCGACCTCGAATCAAATCCGCAAACAGACTCCATCACTCAAATCGAACGCGCCGAATTGAGTTGGACCAGACAAACAGGTGGCGTGCGCTTGACCGAATCTCGCCCTACACGCAGCATCAATGAAGAGGAAATCTCAACCGGAGTCGAAAGAGTTCGGGTCATCGAGAACTCTGGCGACACGGAGACCCTTGTCAAGCCAGAGCGTGCAGTTGTGCCCTCAAATGGATCGGAAAACAGCTGAGCACGGAAGTCGCCCTGGGTAACCCAATAAAGTCTCCAAACCCCCGCAAGGATGGTTCAACATTGCACAATGCATGAACCTAGTTTCTGCAATCAACGTTGTTGCGCGTGTCAAGGGTGTGGCTCCTCTAATTTCCGCCACCCTTGTACACCAACTGGCTCTCTAAAGAACAAGTTGCACCGAGCCAGGATCGACTAAAATCATTCGGAAGCGCCGCCCCTGAGAAATGCTATGTGCACAAGACATAGCGCTGTCAAAATGCTGTGTCTCCATCGCTCGCATCCCATTCTTAGCTGAGTGCAGAATTTGGCTGCATGTCATACACTATGGGAAGCTGCGTCAGTTGCCGCGTGGCGGCACGCTATGCAACGGCCGCCACATCGTCCCTGAAGATCAAATGTTCCCCTTCTTCAGATCGAATGCTCCCTGAGAGCCAGCCAGATTCAATAAAGCGGAGATGGGACAGTACCCCACAATGCGCTAGTCCGTGACTGGCATCATGCGCCGATCATGTGCATCGGAACTTCCAACCTTAGGCTAGTGGTTGCAAACATTCAATGCACTGTCTGCAGCGTTTGCGACCATCACAAAAGCTGTTTGTGTTCTTTCTTCGATTTACGCTTCATTGACGGTGAACTGCAGTGCGGAGACTTTGATATGGCTCATTGGTGGCATACGGCTTAGTTTCACGTTTCACGAGCGACTAGTCCGAACCATACAATTTCTCTGTATCATGTGAATTCAATATTGGCACGGAAACAAGCACTCAGATTGGGAGACCTTCCCCATGACGCCCTACCCCAGATCTGCAGCCAATACTCCTATCCAGCCAATGGCACACATGTAGCAAGCCCTGAATGCGACGTCCCGCACCAGCCTGCCGATATCCCTACACGCACATCGCAAACAGCCAATCCTACTGCCAATACGAACGTCCAGGTTGGTGAAATGCTAGGGTGTCATACCGCGTGTAGTTTGTGCTCCGTAGCCAAGACAATTACCATGGGTAGAGATCGGAAAGAGTTATCTGCCTTGTTGGTTTCATTTCCGAGGCCGGTCATGTGGCATGGAAATAGATGAATGGTCCGCCAAACTACCAGGACAAACGAGATTTCGGTGAGGTGTAGCTCTACAAAAGAGTGCGAACACCCTTCACACCTCTCGTCTCCATCCAACCGGCAAGAAAACTTTCAGTCAGGGTCACCTGCTTCCACTCTTTTCATCTTACACATTCATTTGATATCCTCAAGAACGACCTTCAACATGAAGTACACGATCACTCTCGCTGCCCTCGTGGCCATCGTCGCCGCCCAGGACATCAGCACACTCCCAGTTTGCTCCTTGTCATGCTTTGCTACCAGCATCCCAAACACTGGTTGCGGGCTCACCGACTTCGCTTGCTCGTGTGGAAAAGCTGCTGAGCTTACTCCTCAGGTTACCCCATGCATCGAGGCGGCTTGCTCTGCTGCGGACCAGGTAGCAGCCGTGGAAGCCTTGGTGGCGATCTGTGAGGCAGTTGGTGTACCGATCACTATTCCATCACCAGGGCCTACATCAAGCGCTGTACCGGAACCCACATCGAGTGCCGCACCTGTCGAGCCAGAGCCTACGTCCAGCGCTGCGCCTGTTGAGCCAGAGCCTACATCGAGCGCTGCACCCGTTGAACCTGAGCCTAGCAGTGAGCCTGAAGAGCCTGCTGCGAGTTCTGCTGGTATGCACACCCTAGCCCCTTTCACTCACAGAAAAACACTAACTCAGGTAGCCTCTGCGCCCGCTGCCACCTATCCTGCTGCCACCTATCCTGCCGCCTCCAGCGGCCACCCAGCTTCTAGCGGCTACGTTGTTCCATCTGGAACCCCTAAGGAGTCTTGCACCGACCAGTCAACCATCACTGTAACGAAGACCCTCTCGAAGACGACAAAGCTTCCCCCGGCTCCAACTGGCACACCATCACCGAAGCCGGTTGGCTCAAGTGTTCCTCCGTACCCGATTGGCACTGGAAAGCCAAGCGTCCCCGCTGGTACCGGTTACCCGACCAAGGCTTCATCTACCAGGCCATCGGTGCCTGAGTTCACTGGTGCGGCTTCCGCTTTTGAAATCCCAGCTGCCATTGCTGGTCTTGTTGGCCTCGCTGCTTTCGCTTTGTAGAGCTGCTACAACGATGGCGTTTATTCCCCAAGGGATGGGTTGATGTTTTCGTTCGATTCTTTGTATGTGACATGAGTGCATGACGATGGACAAAGTTCGCTTGCAATCGCAATGCACTCTGTATTTAAGATATAATTTCAATTCTTATAGGGGGTAAAGTTATATCTAGAGATGATTGAAGGGCAGTAAATAGTAATGACCGACTGGAGAGCTTGCACCGACTACACATCTTCTCATTCAATGTTCCTTAAATTCGTGTACGCCATGATTGTAGCTTTATCCTTATTCACCCAGATACAGGACTACTGTTGAGCTAAGTAACATGGACGGGCACATCATGCTTCTCTAAGCGCGCCAGTTGGGGTCCTGGGCTTGTAGAGAGCGTGCAATAGCCTCATCATCAGCAGTGTCAGCGTCCAATCCGATCTGAGCCTCCTCGCCCCCAAGAGCAATGGCACCTTGCCTCTGGCCACTCATGCAGCACGAGTAGAATAAGCTCGCCCAGAGGAAAACCCTACGAACGATGTTGGCATCTCCAAAACAATGACAGTCACGACAGTGGAAATGAGTACATACCAGTTGAAGAAGTTCATCCAAATGATCATACCCTGCCACTTGTTTACTTTCACACCACTGATCCACAACCCTTGCTCACCCGGCTTCTGAACGTCATTGCCCTGAGGGCTAGCGAGATGCCCAATAAAGCCGACAACGTACAATCCTGCAGCAGCGATGATCTTGAACAACTGGTACTTGACATATTTGTCTTTAGTCAAGGTACCATTGATGGCACGGATTTGCTCCTTGCGCACGAGGTAACCTGTCGTGATTGATGATAGAATGAGGGAGTAAAGGAGGCCGAATGTAAAGCTGATGAGAAGGTCAGTGTTAGTGATGTCTCGAGCCGGTGCTTAGCACAGAGGTGTATACGAACCCTTTATGCTTCGAGGGAATGACAGCTGTGAGTAGAGTGGCCAAGATGGTCAAGCAGATGATGCTGACTTGGGCGATCTGGATTGCCCGGAGGCGAGGCGAGCCAGCGCTGGGAAAGAAAGGCATCTTGACGAAATGTAGGATACGACCGTTTCCACAGTATTACCCTTGTAGATGTTGTTGTTGATGAAATGATAGGAGACACTGCAAACGCTGCTGATCGATGCGGAAGCGGCTTTGCCTTTATCGCGGGGCTGGTGTTCACCGGTCAATCCTCAGGACACAAGAAGGATTACCACCCTTGCTGACGCGACCCGCTTTTGGTACCTTTCTATACTTTGCACTCGTATATTCCCTGCAGGGGGCTGACATGATTGGTTGGGGTGCCTGGAGTGATCTGGCGCGATACCGGATATGTCTCAAAGGTAAGGCGGCCACTGTGGCGCTGTCGCGACAAGTCATTCTGTCAGCCGTCAATGTCGCTCTTGTCCACTGAGCAGATCAGCTTGAAAATATTCCGATATCCGACATCTATTCCTGTTTTTTCAATGTTTCTGACGAAGACATCGAGCCATTCGCTGTGGAGCAAATCCGTCATCCATGATCTTGGTCCGCCGGGATCGCCAAGTTCAAATATCAAGATGAGCTTTCCCAAGCATTGATTCTCAATGTTTCTGTGCTGCTGAGTGAACTGTACACCATCGTAAGATTTGCTGGCACTCCCGACTCTTGTGACCAATTCATCTTGGCCCGCAATATGGGTATACTTGACTTCAATCGGCGGAGGATACTCTTTACGACATAGGTGGTCGTTGACAATCGTTTCCAAACCACTCCGGATCTCTTCGGAAGGACGCCAGGTATGTAAGACCATCAGTATGAGATATCTGTGCTCTTGATCGCATGCCTCAGATGGTGCGACTGGTGACGATAACAAAGTCTTGCATGCGGAGCGACTCATTCCGGCTAAGCAGGGCATGAATTGCTTCGTTCTTTCTGTTGGATTGTTGAGAGCGTGAAGGTACCCTGCCGAGGCAAGATCCTCCAACATTAAAGCTTCGTATAAGGCCATATACTCATTGCGGCCATTTTCATCTTTAAGCGCGCGGTAGCGTCGCGCTCTTTCGAAGCCTGGAAGGCGTAGCCGCTCAGGGAGATGCTCGTTCGTCCACCAATCATTCAGATCATCCTCGTTTGTCGTCGCTGGATCTATACCTCCCCATAGAATCAAGAGACCCTTGCCTCGGAGACTTGAAATAGTATTAGAGCGAGTCAATGGCATTTCGACTGGTGCTGGTGAGGATGGTTGCGGTGTGTGGGGCCGACGCTAGGCTCCAAGTATGAGCTGTACCAAAGTCGGTCACGTTAGTCGCGTGACTCTACACCACAAAGTGCATATGAGAAAAGCGCGTCTTCCATACACAAAAATCCAAAGAAGTAGCTACGATTATAAGGAAAATGCATGAGTGTTGTCTTTTATGGCAATTGAATTGGTTGGTGCATGCGGGCTGACATGCTTCTCCTGCAGGTACATGGCGTTTCTCTGCACGATAAATCGTCCTCATCTGACGGTACCGCGTTACATCATCCAGTAAACCCTGCATAGCGAGATGAAGCTTGAAATAATGGAAAGCTCTAAAGCGTAACGATGAGCCGGCCAGCCTTATACGTAATTTTTAAAGAGTCTTGAGTGAAATCATCGATTTAGGTTCACCGCCCGTCCTTGTAATATCTCGGCGTTCGGTCTGTGGTGGAATTTGCGTTATGTAGCAGTGTAAAGCGACCGAGCAGCCGCAACAAGAAAGAAAATTGACAGAAGCGTCAGCACCTGGTCGAAAGCTATGTCATCCGCCTCCACGGGGTCTACACCAAGAGTATCATGAATTCCAAAGACGAAAGCATCGACTCAGCCTGTAAGCGATCGATTCAAGGTCCTTCCCGCGGCCGAATGGGCTGCGCTAGCATTCAAACCCACGGAAATAACCGCTGATACCGGAAATGAGCATTCGTAGCCATGAACGGTTTGTCCACAGAGTTTGCGCGGCGTATATTATTTTCCTAATCCATATGGGCATTTAATTCATGCTTTTCTACATGCGCAACATCCGCCTAGATTGGACAACTATGTTTGAGTGCCTGGGAAAGCGTCGAGCCCTGATCAATCGCTCATGAAGCTGGTGCAGATCCATTCCAGACTCAGGCCCGGGGCCGCTAAAAAATAAGCATTGATTCAAGCTCAGGGGACATTAAATAAGGAAGCATTGTCCACGACCCACGATTCAAGCCTTCTGTACTGACATTTCCTTTTCGTTGTTCATACATTCGCTTCTATTGATCTCATCAGTCGCTCATTCACTCTCCAAAGAATTCACATACTCAAGAAACACCCTTCAAAGCCAACCAACTGCGCACTCAGTCCAACAAACATCATGCGACAAACTCTCGCCACTATTTCTGTCCTAGCTGGCCTCGCTTATGGCCAGGGCGTCGTCTCGTTCTTCTTCCCTGGTGGCAAGTAGCGGATTTGGGTGCCTCAAGACGAAGCCTCTAATAA
This sequence comes from Pseudopyrenochaeta lycopersici, assembly GCA_003313425.1. Taxonomy (NCBI): domain Eukaryota; kingdom Fungi; phylum Ascomycota; class Dothideomycetes; order Pleosporales; family Pseudopyrenochaetaceae; genus Pseudopyrenochaeta; species Pseudopyrenochaeta lycopersici. The sequence goes on along the minus strand of NHZP01000001.1, from coordinate 2,037,553 downwards.
CCTTCAGGATATGACGGTGTGCAACCAATCGCTACCATCGAATCTGCCAACCCATCCACCACCCAATTTCGTATTGCTTGCCCCACTGGGACGGACTCGAACGACTGCGGCTGGGGACCTGGCCTTGAATACACCATCATTTCTAAAACCCGCTACCAGGCGACCATGTCTATGGACACTGTTTCCATGAGTCTTGGTTGCGATTACAACTCTCAGGCTATCGAAATGACATGCACCGTTGATCAGAAGGGCGGAAACGATGATACGGACGGTCCTGTTACCGCTGTCCTTTCTAGCAGTGCCGTTGCGTTCATCTCGGCCACAATTGTTGAGGGGGCGAGTTTGTTGAGTGGGGGTGGAAGTTCAACTGGCGCGTCGCAAAGCACGGCTGTTGCTAGCGCAAGCCTTCGTTCGAGTGCTAGCATAACGGCTAGTGGTTCTGCGGCTGCAAGAAGTCAAGCATCTAATGTAGGAGCAACTCCTACGAGTAGTGGTACGGCGCCCGCAAGTACTGGTGCTGCTGTGAGATTTGGTATTGAAGGCTCAGCCCTCCTTGCCGTAGCGGGCGCTGTTGCTCTTAATGTTTGGTGATCAATTTAGGAATATTCGCAACGGGCGGTTACTAGGTAATATGGGTCAAAGGATTGAGGAACGAAGGAAAGTAAGTTAATTGCTAATTATCGTGAATGCGTATACGCTTCATTGAGCATCGATGTCGAGCCGAACAGATCAAGCGGCCAGGGCTTTGGGTTCCTCCGGGCTAGCATTTACTTCAGAGAGCTGTTGAGCCATTGATGGTCAAGTCAGAAACTCAAATGATGTCGAACAAACTGAAATCTGAGTAGATGAGCATACAGCGGACGACTACCGTGTAGTTTTTTTGAGGATAAAATCTTTGCGCGAACTGTGCGTGACTTGAAAAGACCGATCTACGTTTCTAGTGTGTTACCACCATAAAAGACCATCTGGTTGAAGGGAGTAGTGCTTTCACTAAGAACTATAAGCCTATGAAGTTATTGAAGACTTTCACCTTTGGCTCACGCCTCTAGCGCGTTTGACAAAGACATCGAGCGCGCAGGACAACAGTGGCGTTCCCGATTCGGCGCAATATCCGGGCCTACGCGGCCTTTTCACGGTGCACCGAAGTGGTGCCACACGCTCCAAGCAACCCCATTACTTGATTAAGTTTCGGAATGTGCTTTAGCAGTGCACAGTCACAAGGCGGTGCTATTGGTGGTATTTCGCAGACTAGCGTTCCTAAAGTCAAGAATGCGGTGGCATCCTCGAAAAAGCCACTAGATGACTAATTCGGGTGGCTGACTTCAAACTTACCCTGCATAACGGTCTGTTTCACGCCTTTTCCGACCTCAGTATCGATGTGTTCGACAAGGAGCAACGGTTCAACAAACAAACCCATCTGTATGAGATATGACAGTGGCTACTTTGTTTACACATCAAGAATCTCCTTGTAACTTGGTTATCTTTGGCTCTTTTTGCGCGTTTACTCAAGGTGAACACGACGAGAAATCCTTCACTATAACTCTTCGTCCACGATGATACCAGCGCAAGTCGCCGGCTCATCTGGTACATCGCCGGAATCGGGTACGACAACTACAGATTCACCTATCCAGAAGAGCTTCTCTTGCGTGGTCTGTGCCTCTCGAAAAGTGAAATGTGACCGACGACCTGGTGGTTGCGAAAATTGTACAAAAGGTCGTGTAGACTGCGTCTACAAAGCCCCTCCACCACCACGCAGGAGGAAAAAGGGCATGAGAGATGTTGATACCACGACTAGGCTACGACTGTACGAAGATGCGCTTCGTCAGCTTGGGGTAGACCCAGAGGAATTGGTGAAGCATGGGATCCCAAAAGTACAAGAGCGGCAAGAAGTCTCTGGGATTAATGGTTTCCTTGAACCCCATAATCTTCAATCAATACCCAATACCCGTACATCATCTGAGACTGGAGTCCTTGTCCTGGAAGATTGGAAGTCACGCTACCTAGAGAATGGCATTTGGACTAGTCTGAAGGGCGAGTTCCGAGAGTCCAAAGAAATCCTTGACGATTCTTCCGATGACGAGTCTTCTGAGGACCATTCTGGAGCTCCTTCAATCGCAAAATTTCCGGACAGGGCAAGTCTGCTGTTGTTCGGCGCCCATACGCCCTCAGGTTCCTTACGATGCCTACATCCTGAGCCGGTGCAAGTATTCAAACTTTGGCAATTATACCTTGATAACATCAACCCATTAGTTAAGGTATTTCACGCACCCTCAGTACAGCAAATTGTTTCAAACGCAATCGGCAATCTGGATAAAATCCCGAAAAACGTAGAAGCATTGATGTTTGCCATTTACTGTATAACGGCAGAATCGCTGAGCGATGGAGACTGTTGGAGATTGCTGGGGGAGTCAAAATTTAACACTACTCAACGATTTAGGTCCGGAGCCCAGCAGGCGCTGGTAAATGCGAGTATCATAAAAACATCCGATCTTATGGTACTGAAAGCATTCGTCCTCTTTATTGTAAGTGACGCCTCAGGTTTGGAATGTGTAAATAGGAAGCAGTTGAGGCTAAATGAATGCAGCTCTCTCTTCAAAACTATGACGCACGTATCATATGGACCTACTCGGGGATCGCTCAGCGCATCGGCCAGCGTCTTGGCCTCCATCGGGATGGCGAGAAACTCAACTTACCACCATTCGAGACTGAGATGCGTAGACGACTATGGTGGCAGATCATGATGCTTGAAGGGTTTTCGCAAAAGCTTGCTGGCACAGGGAGTTCTCATATGCTTCTGATGGGAGACGTCAAAATGCCTGCCAATCTCAACGACAGCGATCTGTTCTTAGGCATGAAAGAGCTCCCCAAAGAACACAACGGGGCTACTGAGATGATGTTTTTTCTCATTCGATGTCTCGTTGCCGAGTTTCTCAAGCGTTCAGCAGACAGCCACGTCACATTCGATGGAGTTTGGAACCGATTGACTACTAGCGCAGTCCAAATCGCCATCAAAGACAAAGCAATTGACGAATTGGAGGCTCACTTCCAACGAAAATACCTTCAATACTGTGATACATCGATCACATGGCACTTAATGTGCTCTCATCTTGGGAAAACCATCATCTTCATGATGAGATTCATGGCTCACAGTGCTGATTACCACAAAATGGAAATACCACAAGCGCAGAAAGACTTTCTTTTTGACCTCGCCCTTCAGATTCTAGTTGCGCAGAATCTGGCATATACTATGAAAGATATGCAAGGGTTCATGTGGCATGTCAACTTACATTTCCAATGGAAAGCATTCATCTTTCTCATATCAGAGCTTCGGCATCGGACTGAAGGCGCACAGGTAGAACAAGCATGGAAAGAGGTAGAAAAGACATACCAATTTCACCCGAGCTTTGAAAAAGAGTTATCAAAGAGAGCACTACCCATTGCTGTTAGCAATTTGACGTTCAAGGCATGGGAGGCTTATACCGCAGCTCAAGGTGTCCCCGCCAGCGGTGAACGAGAACCAGCATTCATTAGGCTCATACGAAATCGAAAGTTCCGCACGAAAAGTTCTAAGAAGCCATCAAAACAATCGGATACTTTAGAAACGCCGTCCCAGGTGCCTGTCATTCCTCAAGAGAGCAACACCCTTGGGGAAGACGGCCTCTTCGCATATGCAGACCCATCGAAAGCTTTCGATTGGGACACGGCAGCCCTCAACGCGAGCTTGGGCATTCCTTCTACTCTATCTGATACGCTACCGCTGGACTACCCGGAGCAGATGAATTGGTTGAGTTGGGATAGTCTTCTCGTGGACTTCCAGATGAACGACTACAATGACAACCCCATAGACCTCTCTGCGTTCAATTTCCAGGCCCAGTGATGTAGGCACACCTTTTCGGACTATAGAGCATCACACTTACGACCTGTCCGCTCTTTACTGAGTGTGAATTGCAGAGCATCCCAAAAGTTTGAACCTAGGGTCGGATAATCTCACTTGGGAGCCACATCTCCTCTTTCTATCTGGCTTAGATTCAACTTGTTGTTTCAATAGGTAAATCCTACTACCTTCCGACTATGTAGGCACATGCCGATTGGATCGTAAGTTGCAACAAGTGCATTCAATCTTGCAAAAATTTACCAAGAGGCTTTGATGGACCCATCACATCTACGACAGTCATTGTGACTCCAATTGCGCACAAATCAATGCGTAGTCAGCAGACTCCTATCGCAGGTATTGGGTCGTGAAGATGGCTTGAGCCACGTTAATCTCACGATTGCCATACAAATGGCCTGGGACTTGTATCACCGAGCTGATGACGGAGAATATGGGGAGGGCAAGAAATGAGTGCGCACACAGTGATCTCCCAACCAAGCTTCAGTAATTCTGTACTACCAGCTTGACCTTTTATCCGTATAGATTCGAGTTCTCACAGACGAACTTTGGTATCTCAGCCTCCGAGAGAATGTTTGTGTCAGCGATCTTGGTGGCTTCGGGGTTTTAAGCGGAGGCTCAGCAAATCGCTTTCCCGCCTGCTCGTAGAGTGCCAATAGCGGAATTTCCAGAGTATTGCTGTGCCATCACTGTTGTATATATAACGAGTTCCTGAGCCACTTCTCCTTCTGCGACAATGTCTGAAAGTTTCTCCAAGCCTCACACACAGATGAGGCATGCAAGCGCCGTGGCTGAGGTACCAAGTTTAGCCCCACTCGCGATCCGCTCCGCGGGAGACGGGAGGCCTTACGCCTCGTTTATGCAAGCAGCCATAATAAGCCTCCTTGACCAGGGCGATCCAACGCGGGCAATTACTCTTTGGTTTATTCTTTCCCTTTGCTTCTGAGCCATTTTTCGCACATTTTGGGAGATCTCAAAATGGTGCGCGGCCAACATTCAGAACTCGAGGTCGTTCCGCAATCAGAGAATCTTGACCAACAAAAGTTTCCCTACTACTCGCCAGAGCCAATCCCCGCGTACCCACATGCCGATGACACGCATAAGGAAACCTACCAAGCTGCAGCCCACGAACGACATGGCGCACAAACAATATGCGGATTGAAAAAGCGCACATTCTGGATAGTTGTGATAGTCGCGATAGTTGTAGTAGCAGCTGCGGTGGGTGGAGGAGTCGGCGGCGCACTGGCGTCACGAAACTCAAGTAACTCGTCGAACAATACACCACAAGCATCACAATCAGGAGCGCAACCTTCCTCCTCTACAACACCAACACCCACCTCCGCCGAGCCCACTACCTCCGTAACAGCCACCCAACTCATCGGCCCAACCGCCACCATCCTACGCGACTGCCCGTCCTCCAACAATACAATCTACCGCGCAACCTTTGGCTCCACCACGATGCAGTTCCGCAAAGCATGCGAGCTCTCATTCCTCAACGCGAACGGAATCGATAATGTAATCGGGCGGCCTGTAAACTCACTGGACGATTGTATAAATCTATGCGCGGCCTACAATATCAACAACCGGACGCAGATCGCGTCGGGCAATAGTCGAATATGCAATTCGGTGTGTTGGCGCAATACGTTTGATTCGATCAATGATTGGGCTGGTGGCATGTGCTTTGGGTTTACGACGCAGAACACGACAAGTAATGGTGAGAGCACATGGAGATATAGATTGCCGCCAGAGACGAGATGTGATAGCGCGGCGTTGATGAATCAGGAGTATTGATGTGAAGGGAGGAGAGGCTGTAGATACCCTTGAACGGCCAGGTGAGTGCTATAGTTATGATTTTTAATCATGTGATAATCATGTTTTACGACTTACTTCTTCGATTGTTACTCAAATCATGCATTCTGCCTTTTCACAATGCCATTTCTTTCTATCATGGCTTCTGCTACGTTTTGTTACTTTGAAGACGTTGGACTCAAATCCTTCGCTTGCCCAATTGGCCCCGTCTGTATGGTCTCGCGTCACACGAAGCGGAGACTTGCATGAGTCCCCTCTTTCCTTGCATCTTATGTTGACCAAGTCGTGCCTTCTCTTCACTGATTGTTTTGACGTGGGCTCTCCACATCGGCTTTTCCAGCTCCTCACACTTAACTTTCGATATTGTGTTCGTCTACTAAGAAATCAGCAAGGATGGCGGCGACTTCGCGCAAGCTTTTGTTGGATACGTTCAAAGAGTATGTTTTCATCGAGTTGCTCTGCATGGCTGGTACCAACTGTCAGTAGACTCTTCACTTCCGGCGGGTTCTCGGATCTCACGGTGACATGCGGCCCTGATACATATAAGATTCATAAAAACATCGTATGTCCGCGTGCCGACTTCTTCAATCGTGCGATTAAGTTTGGAGGCAAGGTATGTTCATGTCGTGCTCACCCATTGTACATTTTAATCGGACGTTTCCTTACGACGAAATAGGAATCTGAGCAGAACAATGTCGACCTCCCCGACGATGAGCCATCTATTATCAAGCTTCTAATGCAATACCTCTACGAAGGTGAATACGAACCTTATCTTGCGGATGATAAGACACTGTATTCTGTGATCTCAAAAAATGATGACAGCACTATAACTGGAACACCGTCAAAGAAGAAGAAGAGTACAGAGCCAACCCCTTCCATGTTCCCTCATAGCTGCGAATATAATTTCGATGGATACTACAGTTGTGGCGCAGTGTGTCCACATCACCGTTGTGGCACTCACTGTGAGCACACTTGTTCGAACTTCACCTGTCGCCAATGTTTGCGTCCTATCCCTCCCATGACAGGTAATCCGAGCCAGCTTCTCCTTCATGCAAAGATGTACGAGATTGCCGACAAATACGATGTGGTTGGCCTCAAGGACCTCGTCGTGGAAAAGTTTTATAGGGCCTGCCAGAACTTCTGGGACGATCCCACCTTCGCCATCGCAGCTCATCACGCCTTCTCCACCACTCCAGACCATGACAAAGGCCTGCGCGATATTGTTGCGAAGACTATATCAGCCCACATGTCTAATCTTATCAACAAGCCGGAGATCGAGGCTCTACTCACTGAGTTCAATGGTCTGGCGTTTGAACTGCTCAAGATGAAGATGAAGGAGGGCTGGCGTTGATTGCGGATTAGTTTTGCCAACTTAGGAGGATAAGCATACTTATAATGCCATCAAAAAAGTAACCTATTTTGATAATCTGAATCATTGTGAGACTTGCATAATATCGGGAACACAGTTATAGGCCGTGCCGAGAGAATAATGAGCTGTCTGCGAATCCCGCAAACTCTGCTTCTTGTTCTCGATGCGCCTGCTTTCCAAGTTTTCACCTAAAGATTATCGTTCCATCTCTCGGCCTTTGCTCGCTCGCTATGATTTTCTCCACGTTTAGTCCTCTAGCACATTCACGAAGCCTACAATTCAATCGTTTGGGCTCGATAGAGCTCGTTCGAACTCCCCGAGAGCCTTGCAACCTGAGCAACAAGAAGTAAATCAGATGTGGAAGAAGGCTGACTGTTGTCCAAGTGAGCGCGGGAGCGCAGAGTTTTTCATTGCGCCCTTCGAATGACGTGGGTATTGTTGCACAAACACAGTGAATTGCGCAGGGTGTAAAATGTCCGAACGTGGCTCTGGGCTCATTCGAACGCCAAATAATTCCAAGCTGCTGGTTTGTTCTGTTGTTTCGCACATTAATGTCTCACCGTTGCCTTCGACCCAATGCTTCTCCAGCCAACGCGCTGAACAGCGTTCCCGAGTCACTTCACCAATTGTGCCGTACCCAACTCTCGTCCGAACACATATATTTCCCTCGTCTCCCTAAGCACCCCTCCAGCACTCATATTTGTGCTCTAACTAGAGTCGGCTACTTCACACAATCATGGCCGAGCTCGCGCGTTCCAGCATACTCACCATCCTCAAATCGTACGCTCACTCGCTTTGCACCAATTATTCCCTCATACACTAAGAATTCCATCGTCCTAGGCTCCTCGCGTCAGGCGAATACTCTGACCTGGTAATCACATGCGGCGCTGATACACATCACGTGCACAGAGCAGTGGTATGCTCTCAATCGAGCTTTTTCAAAAAGGCCGAGAAGTTTCCTGTTGGCAAGGTATTTAATGATGATTGTTCTTAAGCTATCGTGCAACATACGAGTGCTAATGAGATGAGTGAATATACAGGAGGCTGCAGAAGGCAAAGTCGACTTACCTGAAGATGAACCCGCCATAGTGAAACTGCTCCTTCAATTCTTATACGAAGGCGAATACGAACCTGAACTACCGGTGGGCGAGCAAGCAGATGATGCTACAAGCTGTACAGAGGAGCTACAGGAATCGAGCTATACGGCGACGAACCAGGATTCAAGCCAATACCACTACCGTTTTCCACACACATGCTCTGCTGGAATATGCCCGGACTCTGACTACAAGGTCTGCCCACACCACAGTTGCCTCTCGGAAACCTGCAATGACAAATGCGTCAACTTCGTCTGCGCAAAATGCACCGACTCGGAGCCTCCCGAGGGCGGCCCGGCCCAGCTCTTCCTCCACGAGCAAATGTACGAAGTCGGGGACAAATACGGCATCTCAGGGCTCAAGCAGCTTGCATGTGAGAAATATGAACGCGCGTGCGGAGTATTCTGGGACTCGGAGGAGTTCTCGCTGGCATCGGAATACGCTTGTACAACGACGCCAGAGAGTGATCAGGGGCTGCGTAAGATTGTATGCGGAACTATTGCTTCGCATATTGAGTCGCTGAATAAGGCGAGCGTTGGGCATCTTTTGAAGACACATAGTGGGCTTGCGTATGAGGTCCTTGTTTGCTCGGTCGAGGGACTTGGGTTGGGTCAAGGCTAACTAAGCGTTTATCCTTGTGATCCCAGTCGAGCTTCGCTGGCGATGACTACACAGAGCGACCCAGAAGAATTAGGTAGACTGTGCTGTCAATCAAACACAGAACATTAAGCGATCAGGGAACATTGATGGTGGAGGAAAGATAAATTCATTCCAGATATCTAATCTACCCCCTTTGCGATCAATATCATGACAAGATCAGTCGCGTACAGTACAGCAAATTGAGCCCAATGAGACAAGAAAGATATGCACCATGCAGAGATTCCAACGCCGATGCCTACCAGATAACGAACCTGTACCCTTGTGTATGTAGCGCTTGCAAAAAGGATGCGGCGGGAAGCACGCATACCTGACCCCACCAGCCCAGCATTTCAGCGCAGGTTGATGAGGACCAGAAGGCATTCACAACACGTAGATTTACTCGCGGGCGACGCGCTCCTTGACCTTCTCGAACATGCTCTCCATCTCCTCGGCGATGAAGTCCTCAATCTCAGCCTCAAGCTTCTGAAGCTTGCCACCAACGTGGTGGGCGTTACGGCCAGCGGCCTCCTTGGCAGACTCGAAGTCGGCCTCAATCTCAGCCATGGAAGGGATGGTGATGCGGAACTCAGACTCCTCCTTCTCAACAGACTTCTTCGCAGTGTAGCCACCCTTCTCGACGATCTCGGTGTAGTTGGCAGAGCCTCCACCGTTCCAGGCGAGGATGTTCTTGGTGTTGCTGGGAACGTCTGAGAGCGCACCAACAGTGGCAACAGAGATCAGGTTGGCCTTGAGCTTCTTGGGGGTGATATCAGCGACGGCATAGGCAGAGTCCTTGGCAGGCTGAAGAGACAGCATGTAGGCGAGGAGACCAGCAATATGGGGAGAGGCCATGGAGGTACCCGAGATGGTGTTGGTGGCGTGCTCAGAGCCGATCCAGGTGGAAAGAATGTTGAGGCCGGGGGCGAAGATGTCATTGCACTTTCCGTAGTTGGAGAAGTAAGCACGCTCATCGAGGAGGGTGGAGGCACCAACGGTGACTGCGTTCTCAGCAGCGGCGGGGGAGTAGTTGCAAGAGTCGGCGTTGTCATTACCAGCAGCGACGGCGAAGTGGATACCAGCATCGACAGCGGCGTTGACAGCGAGGTCGAGAGTGGTAGATTTGCCACCGCCCAAGCTCATGTTGGCAGCGCTACCCTTGAAGCCCTTCTTCTTGCCATTCTTGGCAGCCTTGACGGCCTCGCTGTGAGCCTTTGCGGCGTACTCGACACCCTTGACGACGTCGGACATGGTGCCAGAGCCGTTGGAGCGGAGGACCTTGACTGCGTAGACGTTGGCCTTCTTGGCGACACCGTACTTCTTGCCAGCAACAGTGCCGGAGCAGTGGGTGCCGTGACCGTTGCCATCCTCGTCGGCATCGCCGTTGGGGATGGTCTTGCCCCAGTGAGCACGACCCTCAAAGTCGACGTGCTTGATGTTGGTACCGGTGTCGATGACGTAAACATCAACGCCCTCGCCACCATCAGAGGCGTAGAGGTACTTGTTCCAGGTGCCGAAGCTTAGGGAGTCACGGTGGGAGATACGGGCAAGACCCCATGGGGCGTTCTTCTCCGTCTCGTAGTCATCACCACCAAGGGTGTGGACCTCTGAGTCGCGCTCGATATAGTCGACCTATCAGTGCGTTAGCGCCGTATTTGGTGCGGGTACCTGAGTACCTGAATGAGTCACGTGCGATTGCGACTGATTGCGTGTCCGGAGCTGCCTGCGGAGATAAGCCCAGCCTCTCGACTGAACCCACTCCAAGCGGCCACGAAGCCAGCTAGAACTCGCAATGAGCGTAGCTACAGGCTAGGAGCTACAAGCTACATGCTGAGTCGCTGCAGTTCCCCAGACAGCGCGGTGCGGAGTCAGGGCGTGCCGTTGGCCACTGGCCAAGGAACCAGTCCTTAAGGCCGAAGCGCAGCGACGATAGCCGCGGCAGCGTCTGAAGACGCTCATCGCTTTATTGATGCTGTCAGGCTCAAGGGAGAGCCTGCGCCGCATCGAAGGACATATGCAGATGCCGAAAGCAAGAGAAAAGGGGGGTGACTCACATCAGGGTGCCTCCGGATGGCCTCGATGGTCTCGTCATCGAAATGACCAGAGTATCCCATCAATCCACCAGCAATCTCGTATGTGTGCTTGAGACCGTTGAAGATCTCAGAAGTGACTGGGAACTTGGATCGCTTCCGGAGCTCCATGCGCTCCTCGCTGTTCTTTGTGTGGACGCTCTGGACCCAGTCATGGTGCTTCTTTGTGTCCTTGACATGCTTCTTGAAGACAATCATGTACGAATTTGGGACTTCTTTTGCGTGTGTTGACGACAGGACTGGCGCTGCCTCCTTGTGGATGGTGTCGACTTGGAAGGTGGGCGATGCTGCGGCAAGCGCCGGCAATACAGAGAGTAGGCTATACCTCATGGTGGCGGATGGCTCGCACTGCGAGTTCTAACAAAAGCAAGGATTGAGGTACTCGCAGCACAAAGACGCTACGATGGAGGAAGTAGAGATGGGAGGAGTGATGGGAGTGGGGAGAGATGGGGATGAGATGGGGGAGGATGAGAGCTGGGGCGGTAGCTATGGCGATGGGGAGCTCTTATCAACCACCTCGGTGCATGGACCCACTGTGACGCAGGTGACCTTGATTCGCGGACGGGCTGTGCGACACTGATGAGGCTGGGGTCTGTGCTAGTCCCTTTGCAGCACTCCCGCACGCGCTCGCCATGGGAGGCAGCTGTGGCGACAGGCCAAGGGCGCTGAATCGACGGTGCATAACACTACTGTGCTTCTCGAGCAAATCGTCGATACCGCCAGATGGCCGCCCTTTGCCAACACTTGTATGAGCTGCCGTGTTGCTGTGGACAGTCATGGAGAGCCCCAAACACAAGGCTGCCCCGCGCTTTCCCCCTCTAGGCGTAGCGGCCATCAGCCCTCGTGAACGCCTCACAGTCAGCAGCTCGTCTTGGAGCGCGCGTGAGGCACTATGCAATGCATATCAGGGCTTGATCGGGAGCCTGGAATGACTTGCATACCTCATCTTTGATAGTGCATATTTACCCGTGCATCAGCATTTGTGCAGCGTTTCTCGCGGCGGCTGCCTGGGGTCCACTCTGTCCCAGAACAGGGTCCAAGCTCCATACCATCTTAGCAACAGCCATCGCTGCCCAGGGCTATACGACGTAATCAGCTCAGGTAGACTCCAATTCACTCCAGAGCGGGCCAGCACACTGCCCTGGATATTCACACTTGATGTGGGCGTCGTGTTTCCCAGAGACATGATTGTGCTTTTTACCCCACGATCCCCTCCTCCAAAATTCCCCAGCGGCGGCCTCGACTGAACATGGCTACCACCCGGCCTCACAGGTCCTCGACGGCCGCCTCGAGACTCCCGCCCATGAACAACCAGATAGCCGAGCTCCGCAGCCTCGCAGACGAACTGATCAGGGCCTCTGAAACCTCTCCGCCAACCTCCGATATTCTCCAAACCCAAAGCAACGCACTGCGCCGTATGCGCCAGCTGCTGATAGAGTCGAATGACCAGACACGCACCAAAGACGCTTTCCGCCATGTGCGGGGCTTCGATGTCCTGCTCCTTACCCTTCGCTCCCTCTCCGGCTTCTACAAGCCCGCCGAATTGTCCACACCCGACCGCATCGACTTCTTCGAGGTAAACAAGGCGACGCTGGACGTGCTGTCGGACGCACTGAACGAGCATGCAGGGAACCGCCGCTTCTTCGCCAAGCGCGTAGAAGACGGAGGCTGGGGTGCTTTGGAGCAAGCCCTGGGCAGTACAGGAATATTTGGCGGCCAGTCCACCACCAAGCGGGACGATGCGGGACAGGAGCAGCTATTCGGCAGTCTGTTCGCATTTGCCCTGGGCGAAGAGACTATGACTCGCATATTCCGCGACATCGATAAGAAGGTCGGGGAAGCCCAATCGAAGCAGGACCAAAGCTCAACCGCAATCGACGAACCGCATCCTACCGAGATTGTTGTGTCGAGCCCGCGCTCGATATACAGCGACACAGAGATAGACCTCGACCCGCTACGGAGCCAAATACGGGGCATCTTCAGCGGCAACGAAGTGCTGCAGAACTCAGACATCATCCCAACTATACTCCACTTTTGGCAGGGGCTGTCTGGCGAGGATGCACCAGGGACCAGGTCGAAAGCTCTTTCCGTGTCTGTGCTCCTCGCTATACTTGAGGTCACGACGCTGTCATCGTACAACAAAGCTGCCCTGCATGTGACTGGCGTCCTAAGCCTCATTCTCCCTCTGCTGTTCGAGAACAAGTGCGCTCGCGTGGAAGCTGGCCTACTACGAGAGCTGGCGGACAGTCTCATTGAATATGGCATTAATAAGCTTGACGATGCCCACTACCTCTTCCGCAAAGCAGCATCATCTGAGCAGGCTGCCGAGTTCCTACTTCGGGGTATGCGGTCGTCTCGCAGCCCACCCTTCGTGCAATTTGATCTCTCACTGCATGGTTTCAGCGCGATTGAACTCCCGGATATTGGTCAACCTTTTCCACCTGTTTCACCTGGGAGTGGATATACTTTTGCTACTTGGATACGAGTTGACAAGTTTGATGCAAATTGCCATACGACTCTGTTTGGCGCCTATGATGATACTCAGACTTGCTTTTTGATGGCCTATTTGGAGAAAGATACCCGTTGTTTTATTTTGCAGACGTATATGGGCCACTCTACTGGCGTTGTTCCCAGTGTTCGATTCAAGAAGGCTCCCCGTTTCGAGGAAGGCAGATGGTACCATATCGCTATCGTGCACCGGCGGGCAAAGAACATCGGTATGAGCAGCCCAAAGGCTTCTCTATTCGTCGACGGCGAGTTCACAGAGATCATGAAGGCACATTATCCCTCGCATCCTCCTCTGCTGGACAGCAGTCAGGAAAGTTTCGCCTCCATGTCTTCCAGTATTTCAAAACATCACATCCTTGCATTCTTGGGTACACCGCGAAACCTTGCACCTCGACTGGGAAGGAACGTTCTTACCTCCAAGCTTTCATTAGCCTCTTTCCACCTCTTCTCTGAAGCACTATCGGATGAGCTTATCGCTGTATACCACAAGCTTGGTCCTCGTTATTGTGGGAACTTTCAAGACAGACTAGGCTCATTCCAGACTTACCGCACTTCCGCTGAGCTTCATGTGCATAATGAGATCTTACATCCTGGTCGCGAAGAGCGATCCGAAATCGTTGCAGCAATTCGTGCCAATGCTAGCCAACTAATGCCAGAGTCCAAAATACTGTTGAGCTTCTCGCCCAGCTCAGTCATGGATGACGATGACAGGAATGCTGTCGACGAATCTCAGCTAATTCGCTCTTTATCACGGGAATCAGCGAAGACGCTTCACAAGTACACTAGAATGCACAGCACACCAATCATTATCAATGCCGCGGTCCCATCAGTCAACGATGCGCTATCTCAGCCACGTGGATTTGGCCGGCTGTCTGGCGATCCCGTTGTAGTAGTTCCGCAGTCGCTAGATGATGCCATCTGGCGGATTGGTGGCTGTGTTGCAGTAGGTCTGAAGCTTGTCCAATCTGCAGAGATGTTGGACAGCATGCTGCGCGCCGTGAACATCCTTCTTGAGGCCGTCGGAGGAAATTGGCGCAACTGTGAGGCCATGGAGCAGCGTAACGGCTTTGCGGTCCTGGCTGAAGTTCTTCGCCAGAAGATTGGCTTCGCTATGGGTGGCATTGTCATGCGCAACCCTTCATCGTTAGACGTGACACCGGAAGAATGTGAAGCATTCGTCATGAAGTTACTCTTAGTCATACTCCGGTTCGTCGGATACGACGAGGAGCGACCGACTGAGTCTCTGATCATCAATCCACTTGCCTATCGCGTTCTACTCGTGGATCTTGAGATCTGGCGCAGAGCAACGTCGCTGGAGACCCAGAAGTTGTACTACTTGCAGTTTATTCAATTCGCCAAAGGCAGCAAACATCATCACTACAATGCTAAACGCTTTCACAGAATCCGTATGTTGATTCACAACCGTCGTTTGAACTCTGCTAATGCAACAATTAGGAGTCGTCAAGCGTCTGACAGATGCACTCAAAGGCGAAAACTTCACTTCACAGACCTTCAAACTTTTCTTGGATGCTTTCAAAGCGCTCCTTCAGATCAATTTCAACGGAGAAAATGCTCGGTCACTTTCTCTATTCGTCACTTATGCATTACATGATAGTCGTGCTTCGTATGCGAAAGCGCGCACCTTGCGACCAAAAGCAAGCGCGCTGCGGCTTCGAAAAGGAACGCCGCCTACTCTGACTCCTGGATCTACCCCTAGATCGCATAGTCCAGCACTGAGTGGCATGGAGACTCCGGCTCTATCGCTTCCAGATTTAGGTATCGCGGTCCTTGGGTTGCTTGCGGAGCTTCTTTGTGATCCTCAAAATCCTAACGAGATTATTCGATTTGCCAAGAATGTGACCGGAAAGTGGCTTCTGTATCTTCTCGCAGAACCAGATCAGCGGGTCGTGGTTCTCGGTGCCAAAATTCTTGCGCGGTTACTGGTACTGAATGGTCAACATTTCGTAAAGAAGTTTGCGGAGAAAACTGGTGGCTTCACGTTGATGAAGAATCGACTGCGCCATTGGTGGAATACGCCAGGAATCTGGACCATCTGTTTTGCGATCTTATTCGACCGCGATGTGGCGACTATCGACTTCGAGCGAGACTTTGATGTCTTTAATCTGGTCGACGTTTTTATTATGCATTCGCCGCAGTCTAAGCTGAAAATATGCTATCCTGAAATATTCCCAGTCATTTCGGCTATGCTGGATACCGGATTGCGTGCAATTGTTCGAGATCGAGATCTAGCAAAAGCTGAAAACGGTAATTCGAAGCCAGAGAATGGTGAAGGCACCGTGACAAGAGGACGACGTAGAACCATGTCCTTGAATGCTAAGCAACCGACAATAGGTAGGTTCTGGATCTTCTTCCAACTCTCTTCCTTTAACTGACTGTCCTAGATATCAAAGGCCCTCAATCAGAGCGTCTGACTGATTATGCTGTCGTATTGAATTCGGCCATCCAGTTTCTCTCAGAGCTACACTCGCGATCTGAGCCGTTCCGTGACTATGCCAGCACGTCTAGTTATATACAGGAATTGCTTTTTGTCCTCTATCCAGTCATCGTCACATCAGATAGCGTCAGCGCGGAGACAGAGTTACTATCGAGAGGCTCAGCGTTGACATTCGAGGGTCAGGATGTTCTGATTCAGCCTCTTTCCCAAGCCAACGGCCAGGAAACACCCGTGATTCGTACCGGCAACGCTAACCTAGCACCTCCTCCTTCTGCACAACGAGTAGCCCCTTTTCGCAGGGCCTCATCCTTTGTTCTCGTTTCAGCCGACAAAAGCAAGACCGCCAAGCAGCCAACCTTGAATCCCATTCTATCCGCACGACATACGGCACCTGTGGCGCTAAAGGTTGGCAGTTCAGTCGTGGAAGCCATGCTCGAGGTAGTCTTGGATGTTTTCAAGGACCAAATTTTCACACGAAAGGATTTTCCAGGCCTTGGGCTTTTCTTGAAAACACCTCCTGGATTCCAAGAACACCAGGCGTATTTCGAATCCTATATACTTCGACAAGTCCTACTTTCAGTGAAGAATGCGCTACAGCTGGATCAAAAGCTCTTGCATGAACCACGAGTCCTTACAAATCTTTCCCGGTTCATAGTCCATATCTCCGAGGCGGTCTTTGAGGGATGGTTTCTTGACGGTGCAGAGCCACTTCTCGATTTTTCTGGCTTCCTTCTTGAGTATTTGGAGCGGCCAGATGTCTCCATGATCAAATCAGTCAGGCTATGCACGCAAGCTATACAAGTGATTCGAAGCACCTTCTTGCGAGTGGCGCTTCTTCGATTAGCCGAGTCTGATCAGTCCGACGGTGGGTCAAATACGACCGCTGCCATTGACAAAATGGTGTATTGGCAACCGATCATATTATCCTCTGCCAACAAAGAGTCTTCATCACTGCAGAGGATCTGCTTTCTTTTGTATGCAAAGTTGTCCTCGGAATGCGAAGAGGTGCGCCTTGCTGCGGCGAACTTTTGGCGATTGTTGATGGTTCAGAAACCAGACGAGACATCGGCCATCATTGGCAATGCCATGCATGCTGATAAGAAAAACTTGTACAATGGCTTCCAGAAGCTTGTTGAACTTGATAACGAAACATTTTTGCAATGGTTTGACAAGAACAGAGCAGACTTGGATACCTTCTTTTACGGTTCCATGTCCAAAGCATGGGAGGACTATGCGCATGATCAGAATAAACGAACCGAAGAAACGTCACAGAAACGGATTGCGAAACGCAAGGAGAAGTTGAAGCAATGGCAAGCCGAGGAGTTAGTTACCGAGAACATCTGGAATCACCATGAGAACTCAACCAGCCACTGGAGGTCCAATATCCATGCTTCTGAGCGCATCAAACACCAACGAGTCCTCCAGGACCAACAGGATAATGCCACATTCATGGCAACGGTTCTAGCGAAGCTTGATCATCAGCTAAAAGGCCCATGCGCACTGTTCGAGGATAGCCCACCCGCTAGGTGGCGGCTTGATGAGACAGAAGGCCGTGATAGACAGCGTATGCGAATCATCGTTGATAACACCAATCGAGACCAGAGTTATCAACCAAAACGCAAGGATACGGATCCACGAGAAAAGCTCAGGCTTGACACCACCGTTCCAGCGATATCTGCGAAGGAAGCTGTGGGTGTCACACCTATTGTGGGCCCATCTGATAGACATCCGTCTGGTGCGAGTGCAAAGGAAGAGTCGAAAGATGATGTAGAATCAGACAGCGAAGACGACTTCGAGATGGTTGAGGCCATGTACGAAGACGATGATGGCTTCGAAGATAAGAATCGTAAAGTCATGCGAAGTCTTAATCGTGGCGATCAGGTGCAATACGTCTGCAATATTTCTCGCGTAGTCGGTCTAGAGGCTATAGAAGGGCTTCTTATTGTTGGAAAAGACTGTCTGTACCTTTTAGACGACTTCTTTCAAAGGTCTGACGGCGAAATTGTGCGCGTCTGGCAAGCACCACCTGATGAACGCGATCCGTACGTGCAAGTAATTGCAGGTAAGGAAGCTGTCACCAACCGTCGACCACCGCCAAGAAATCAGGAAGAATCTGCACGGAACTGGAAGTGGAGCGAAGTCATTAGCATCTCGAAGCGTCGGTTCTTACATCGCGATGTTGGCATTGAGGCCTTCTTTGACGACGGACGAAGCTACCTTTTGACGGCTATTTCTGCCCAAGCTCGAAATGACATTCACTCCCGCGTTCTACAAAGAGCATCACATGTGGCAAATCCCGAGAAGCTTGCCAACTCTGAGATCGCATGGCGTCTCGACTCGCTGCACAATCCGCAAGAGGCACCTCAGACGTTTGGATCCCGTTTTGTGTCAGCCTTCGGTTCTGCCTCTTCACATCCGGCAACCAAGAAGTGGCTCAAAGGGGAACTATCCAATTTCCACTACTTGATGTTTGTGAACACGCTTGCTGGAAGAACATTCAATGATCTGACGCAATATCCCGTCTTCCCATGGGTCATTTCGAACTACACTAGCGAGGAGCTAGATTTGACTAATCCGAGCAACTTCCGCGATTTGAAGAAACCGATCGGTATTCAAGAACCCAAACAGGAAGCACTAATAAGAGAGAGATTCAGCTCGTTCGCTGAGATGGGTGATGCCAGCCATGCCTTTCACTACGGTACCCACTACTCATCCGCTATGACTGTTGCATCATATCTCATGCGATTGCAACCATTTAGCGCAGCATTCTTTCTGATTCAAGGAGGCACGTGGGATCATGCAGACCGCATGTTCTACTCGATACAGAATGTGTGGGAGTCCGCGTCCAACAAAAACATGGCCGACGTGCGAGAATTGACTCCAGAGTTCTTTTTCCTCCCAGACTTTCTCGTCAATGTCAATAAGTATAACTTCGGTCTACGCTCTGACAACTCTAGCATCGATGATGTCCAGTTACCTCCATGGGCAAAAGGTGATCCTGCTATCTTCATCGCGAAGCAGCGAGAGGCTTTGGAGAGCCCTTTTGTGAGCCAAAACCTGCATCATTGGATCGATCTTATCTTCGGGCACAAACAACGCGGCGAAGCAGCTGTCGAAGCAGCGAATGTGTACCACTGGATGACGTATCAAGGCGCCATTGACCTTGACTCGATAACGGACGAGAAGGAGCGAGCACAAAAGATTAGCATCATTAATAACTTTGGGCAAACACCTACACAAGTCTTCCAGCGTCCACATCCGCAAAAGGAAAATTTCATCAAGCCTACAAAGCTCGATACTTCGACTGAAAGTCTACATCGCGTGCCGGGAACACTGCTGGAAGCATATGATCGCATTTCGTCTCTCAATTACATCAGCAAAAGCGATAAGCTTTTAGTATCAGCGCCTTTCCGACATAACATCCCACCTCATCACGATCGATATATGGAGTGGGGCTTCACAGATGGTAGCGTCCGCTTCTATGATTCGCATTCAAAGAAGCTGGTAGGATTATTCGAGCATTTGCATTCTGGCCAACTCACTACATCCCTTTTTGTTGACGGCCGAACACTCATCACTGCGGGCACTGATTGCACATTAGCTATTTGGAATGTTACCAAAGGCGATCGAGGACAGGTCGAGCTACAAAATGCTACCACACTGTTTGGCCACAAGTCGCCTGTCGTTGCACTCGCTGCTAGTCGAGCAGTCTCTGCATTTCTTTCAGCATCTTTAGACGGCCGCGTGTTTCTTTGGGACCTGAATCGTAGCGAGTTCGTACGTGAACTGAATTTGGGCCCAAGGCACAAGCGCAATCCGGTCGCGATACAAGCCGCAAGGATCAATAGCGTGACCGGACATATAGTGCTTGCTTGCGGACACCGACTTATCATTACAACACTGAACGGTTCGGTGCTCCTAGACGAAGATGTTTGCGACAGTGAAGATGATTTGGAAGGCATTACGGCTGTCGCAGTATACGAGGGTGTAGGTAATGAGTGGTGTGAGCGTGAGCTCATATTCACTGGGCATCGTAGAGGTGTTGTCAAGGTCAGTTTCTCCTTTCATCCAAGCTTGTATCTATGCCTTACAAAAACTGACACTTATTCACAGATTTTCCACCTCACATCTACATCACCCTCAACAAAATCTTCATCTCCCTCCAACCCCGTCCCTCAATGGTCGATCAATCTTATCAACGTCCTTAATCACGGCGACCCCACCAATTCAGCGCCCGCCGCACCCATCACTTGTATATTGCCAATGCCTCATAACGTCTACACCGGCGATGAAGAGGGCAGAGTGGTACGTAGTACTTTTTCTATTCATCATGACTGGTTGAATCGTGCGGTGGGGTGGGAGGACCAGGTGGAGTGGCAAGCAGGCAGGGAAACGAGAGTTGTCGTATGTAAAGCAGGCGAGGCTGCATGGCAATTCGTGCCCCGACAACGGGGTTGAAGCTTGTAGGATTGTGGATGTGATGTGGTGCTGGAACCCCTCTCCCCCTTTGACTTTCATTTGTTGTAGTTTTTTTTTTCTGCGTTTCTTTTCATCCCGTCTCATATGGGTCACATGCATTTCAGGCAACAGGCAAATGCTAACATCTCACTGCAGTACGAATGGGACTGTGTGCACCGGCACCATTGATCATACCTCGCGACACACAAAGCAAATAAAACCTTACACGAGAGAAAGCATGATGAGGTAGCAGCAGTGCATCCGCATCAACGAAGAGAGTGTGCGATGGGTTGGGTGTTCATGGAATTATAGCATCAAGTATGGCGTCTGGCGTCATACCGGGCACAGGCATCTTGGAGCAAGCTGCATGAGGCCTCTGTGAATAATTAACGCTTGTTCGATGTTAAATAATAGAAACTCTGGAGTAGTTTGGAATATCGTGCTCTTAGCTGGTACCTCTATGTGTCTCATGATGCTGAATATTGATATTCTATTGAACGAAGAACTGGATGGGTATTGGTAGATTTGCTGTCAGATGGAGCGTGTTTCCTTGGCATCTTCCATCTAGACCTCACAACAGGATTCGCAGATGACGTGCTTACAGGGTTGTGAGGCGGATTTCGCTCACAGACCTCAGTCGATTTGAATGAGGCCTTTCGCTCTATTGGAGCGTAGAAGTCCTTTGAAGACAGGGCACTCGGTCTCGTAATCTGAGGTGGGGATTGGGTTGGTGGCAATGAAATAAGCATTTTGGGGGAGAAGGGTAGTGACAAGGAGTTCTGCGTGGTATAGCTCTGTTCGACACGACAAGCAAGATGACTAAGTAAACTCGAAGAAGACGAAGGAAGATGAGAAATAGATTCAGACTGTAGGAATTAACAAGAGGCGCCGAGATTCGTCCGGAATGGGGGTTCACTAATGCTACCACCTTGCGGCTCGAGCATGGTGAAAGGCACTTTTCGGAAACGGAAGGGAGCGGATCCCGTACTTCAAGATGGCGGATGTAAGGATCCTGACCTTGAAAGGCTTGTTTATAGCATATGTGAATTAGCTGTCGTTTGATAGGTAGGAACTCTGTTGACACTGGTGGTCAAAAGAAAAGTTCATGCAGGTGACTGTGTCGTGTATTGGGCTCTCGTTTGTTCGGCTCCGACGAAGCGAAACCCAAGTTTCTGACAGACCTATGGGATGACAGGCAACATCTGTACTGTACTTCGGACCCTTCTTAGGCGAGATTGTCTGCTGCTGATCTGCATATCGTTGTGTTCGCTTGCTCAAGGCGTGGGCACGACTGCGGCGCCAGAGGCACAAGAGAAGAAGATTGTAGTGCTACTGAACGTAACTTGGTGTCTATAGAGACTGGTAAGAAGGTTTTTATCGTACGCAAGGTACCCGAGCAACACCCGGAGATGTCTAAGAGTTGCGACTTCCATGATCGGTGTGCTTAGTCATAGCTGAAAACTAGCGCCATTTCTCCACACCCACGCGCAAGCAGCGTGAGTTGTGCGAATCCGAGGCGCCAATCACGTCATTTTCTCCCTTAAGTGCCGCCGCACCCACCTCCGACCCTTTCAACCCCATATGCTGGCAGACATGCGATAGCCCGACCCGACAGTCCGACAACGATGGAATCGCCAGATAGTGGCGCACCGTTGGACACGGCCGCTAAGAAGCAGCGTAGACGGCCAGTAAATGGTGAGACTTCACCCTTGTCCCGAAAAGCCATCGGCTAACATGGTCCGCCAGCCTGTGCGACCTGCCGCGCGCGCAAGGTCAAGTGCGACGAGCGCCCAAATGGCTGTCTCAACTGTGAAAGACTTCAACTAGACTGTTTACAGAACGGCGCTGTTGCGGCAGCAGTGAAGAGGCCGAGCGCTTCTTCCGTTGAAACCGTTGTTGGAATCAAGCGGAAGCGAACATTCCGATCTTGCGTGCCTTGTCGCGACTCCAAAGTAAAATGCTCCGGAGAACGCCCGATATGCTCGAGGTGCCAGCAGCGGAGAACGACCTGCGTATACGATGCTGAGCAAAATGAACCAGCTTGGGTGCAAAGCATCTCGACGTCTGGCACTAACACTGCCGATGCTTCCGCGATCGCTTCCATACAGTCCCCTCGAATACCACAGAGTGCAATATCACCTCTTTTGCCGGATCCCGTAATCCCAGGATGTCCGCCATCGATGTCATGGTAGGAATTTCCTGTCTAATCTGAAATCTTTGAGAACTAACGTAATTGGTTAGGCTGTTCGCGCAACAACTACCGCCTAAGATGAAGCTGCATGCTCTGCTTGATTCATATTTCAACAACGTCCACCCCATTCGTGTGTTTGCATTCGAACACAAGCCTTCGTTCATACGAATGCTCGACGAGGGTCAGCTCATCGATTCGTCGGACCAGGCGCTGTTACACATTATGTGTGCCCTTGGTGCAAGGTTCTATGCCCTCGACTACAGCGAGTCTTTTGCCCCGCTTTCCAAAGAGTTGATTCAATCAGCTGGAAGCCAATGGGCGAAGATTGCAGAAGAGATGTTTTTCGCCGACTACAGCACCATCTCTATCACAAAACTCAAAGTACTCATTCTTCTTCACGACCAAGAAGCGCGGACAGGCAACTATGCTGGCTCATTCCTTCTTACAGGTCTTGTAATTCGTATGGCACATGCGCTACAATTGAACAACGAGGTGTCGGCAGACGTGCTTTGCAAAGAGATGGGCGGAAGCCCCAACGAGGTCTCCGTCAGGGAATCTCGAAGAAGAATGATGTGGGCATGCTACATGATTGATGTATGGGCTGGTAGTGGTGTTGATCATCTCACTATCCTGAACGAAAAGGATCTCAAGATTCAGCTACCCTGCAATGAACGACAATACTCGCTCCAAATCGCTTGTATTACTGAGCGGCTTGAGAAGGGCGAGATTCTTGATGGCATTCCTTTAGGAGATGTTCCAGAAAAGCCATCGGATAACTTGGGCATGGCGGCATACTATGTGCGCATAGTCAGCATATGGCGACGAGTCTTACGGTATATCATACCCGAATTGGTCTTGAGTAATAGCTAACATTGCTGCTTCATAGCTTCGTGAAGCATATGGACGAAGAACAGCCGCCGTGGCTATCTGGCTCCAGATTTGCCGTCCTCATCGACGACATACAAACTTGGAAAAAGAGCTTACCATCCTGGCTCGACTTCTCCGCTGACAACATCTACATCAGACGCGAATCTCACCAGCTTGGCGCCCTACTACTCATTCATTGCATGTACCATCACGTCATGTGCGATGTGCATCGCATAGCACTACCGGACCTTTTCAAGAACCAAGAACCTTTCGTCTTCCCTGCCAGCCAGCGATCGTTCGTGGTACATCTCCAGGATATGTGCTTTGAGCACGCTCAGCGCATGTCCGTCCTTGTGTCAACCATACTTCAACACGGCGTGAAACACTTCGCAGACTCGATTCTACCATCTTTCGTCTACAATAGCAGTCGCATTATGCTCTACTATATAGCGAGACTGCTTGATATCACGAAGCCAGGTGTAAGCACTCTCATCAGCCGCACGGTGGAGTTGGTGCAACAAAATAATAAAGCGCTCCGGGAAATGACACTCATGTACCCGCTCGCAGAGTCACTTTGCATAACAACTGAGCGTTGGCTCGAAACTGTGCGAGCGAGTCTAGCACGTGGTCATACAAGCTCCTACATCGCTCCCCAAGACCCATCAGAAAACGAAGCACGGCAAGTCGTCGGGGCTCCTATTTCAAACAAAAACGGATATAGGCCCAACCAGCAAAGTACCGCCTTATCCGTTCTTCCTCCCATCGCAGAAAGACTACGAGCGATGTCGCCTGTGACTTCCCAGCTTACGCCGATCGGATACGGTGCTACCGCAGCGTCACCCATCCAGCCGCCATCTGTCTTAGCTTCTCTAGCAAGCGCCAACCCCGATGCTGAGAACACGCAGGGTGCTTTCTACGCCGCTTCAAGTGTCTCTGAGCAGCCCATGTTCAACCTTGACGATCTCCAAAACTTCTTCGAATGGGAGGCAAGCGGAGGCGAAAATGCACAGTCCACAGGTTTTGAAGGGTTTGGTCCGCTAGGCTGGGCGAACAATTTCTCTATAATGTGATTCGGCATACTGAAGGTTCGGATGAAAACTGAGTTGCGCAATTGAATTGCGCAGGCAGTCTCTTTTGACACCGGAAGGATGAAACGAAGAGACATAGGCCTATAGTGCCCTTGCACATTCTTGAACAAATATGGTCTCTTTCGGTGAGTACCTGAGACATCTAAGGCGGAGATACACCAGTTGGACTTGGCTTTTACCGCCACCTCACTCTTCAGTGGCAGATGTAACCTTGGAAGATTTCTCTCCAGACGCATTACTCCAGCTCGGCACTTAACCGTACCTCAAATTGCCATGCGCAGGGTTTCTCGGCCTATCTCAACTTTCGTGACTGAACACCACGGTCACAAAATGTACCCACGCGTGCCTGCTGCGCTGAGATAAGTAGCGTAAGACCAGGAATGCAGTCATTGCTGCCAGGATTCTATTTAAGCTAGGGAATGGGTTCACGCCCGAGATGTGGGAACCTAGCCAATGAATATGAAGGTCTCGATGATTGAAGGTGTTGTCAAATAAAAGTGATAGGGATAGCAGGCGGGCGGGAAGGGCAGTAGGCCACGGGTGATTTAACAACCTCTCGCGCAAGAAAGGAGGGACAACGATGCTAATGATATCCTTTTTTCCACGCACTAAAGGCTGCCCTGCGCCGCACGCGGTTCTTCAACGACCGCTCCTTAGTCGTTTCCTACTATCGCCATCAAGAGGGATAGATGAAGCTAGTCTTGTGTCGGCATAGAGCGCTCCACCCTACCTCTAGCGGCGCTCAGCTACCACATTCAATATTCAAGTGTAGCTATTCATAAAGCAATTACAATATCCGATGCGTCTTTCGTGCTCAACTGACGCAATCTTACGCATTGGAAGCAATTCAACATCATCTAGCGTTACTTGCAGAAGAAACGAGAGCTACTTTGTTGCTGGAACCTACCGCTCTTGGAATTTAATTGAAGTGACAGAAGAATAGCGATCGTAACCATTCCGAATTTGGTCAGTTGCCTATCGCGTTTCTGCACCAATTGCTTCTGCTGGCTGAGTGGCATCCAATTGCAATGTCTCCCACTCCGTCAGGGTTGCAGAAGAAGTAATGGTATGAGGATGGCTAACACCAAGGACTCTACAGCGTAACTGTACACATTCCCGCATGAGGTCCAAAGCGTCGATATGGCGGTCCTGATCTTTCCACGTGTGAGCAAGATTGTTCATCCTAGTCAGCGTGTCAGGATGGTCTTCTCCGAGCTTCGTCTTGCTTATATTCATTACGTGCACGTCTAACTCTTCTGCCTCCTTCCACCGCCCTTGGTTCCTGTACGTTGACGCCAAGTTGGCCATGCTACTCAGCGTGTCAGGATGGTCTTCTCCGAGTTTTATCTTGCTAGTCTCCATTACATGCATCTCTAGCTCTTCTGCCTCCTTCCACCGCCCTTGGTTCCTGTACGTAGACGCCAAGTTGGCCATGCTACTCAGCGTGTCAGGATGGTCTTCTCCGAGTTTTATCTTGCGAGTCTCCATTACGTGCATCTCTAGCTCTTCTGCCTCCTTCCACCGCCCTTGGTTCCTGTACGTTGACGCCAAGTTGGCCATGCTACTCAGCGTGTCAGGATGGCCTTCTCCGAGCTTCGTCTTGCTTATATTCATTACATGCATCTCTAGCTCTTCTGCCTCCTTCCACCGCCCTTGGTTCCTGTACGTAGACGCCAAGTTGGCCATGCTACTCAGCGTGTCAGGATGGTCTTCTCCGAGTTTTATCTTGCTAGTCTCCATTACATGCATCTCTAGCTCTTCTGCCTCCTTCCACCGCCCTTGGTTCCAGTACGTAGACGCCAAGTTGGCCATGCTGCTCAGCGTGTTAGGATGGTCTTCTCCGAGTTTTATCTTGCGAGTCTCCATTACGTGCATCTCTAGCTCTTCTGCCTCCTTCCACCGCCCTTGGTTCCAGTACGTAGACGCCAAGTTGGCCATGCTACTCAGCGTGTCAGGATGGTCTTCTCCGAGTTTTATCTTGCGAGTCTCCATTACGTGCATCTCTAGCTCTTCTGCCTCCTTCCACCGCCCTTGGTTCCAGTACGTTGACGCCAAGTTGGCCATGCTACTCAGCGTGTCAGGATGGTCTTCTCCGAGTTTTATCTTGCGAGTCTCTATTACATGCATCTCTAGCTCTTCTGCCTCCTTCCACCGCCCTTGGTTCCAGTACGTTGACGCCAAGTTGGCCATGCTACTCAGCGTGTCAGGATGGTCTTCTCCGAGTTTTATCTTGCGAGTCTCCATTACGTGCACGTCTAGCTCTTCTGCCTCCTTCCACCGCCCTTGGTTCCTGTACGTAGACGCCAAGTTGGCCATGCTACTCAGCGTGTCAGGATGGTCTTCTCCGAGCTTAATCTTGCGAGTCTCCATTACGTGCACGTCTAGCTCTTCTGCCTCCTTCCACCGCCCTTGGTTCCTGTACGTTGACGCTAAGTTGGCCGTGCTGATGAGCGTAGAGGGATCATGTGGCCCAAGCACCCGCTTCCTCGCTTCTAATGTTCGTTTGTTCACAGTCTCCGCTTCGCTATACTGGCCTTGTCGATGCAAGATGAATCCAAGGTCATTAAGACTTTGCAGTGTATCTGGGTGCTCCGCTCCCAAGATGCTCTCCCTGACTTGAAATCCGGCAGAACCTAGCTCTAACGCCACGCTGTACTGTCCCATTTCGATCATGTACCAAGCTGCTTTAGAAAGAACTGACGCCCATGCCTCTAGCGCCTGCATGTCCTTTGGCTGGTTGTTCACCATTGCCCGAGCATGCGGGAATAGCGCATGACACACTGGCCAGTTCTCGTGTAATCCCACTGGAAAGTTAGCGTCCATGAGCGTTGAGTACGTCCCTTTCCACCCCTCCAACTCGTCGTGAAGTTCTAGCCATTTCTTTGTCGAGAACTGCACTAGTTGGTGCATCTCAAATTCATTTCCATCTGCGTTCATCCCGAGCAGAGAGAAGCTAGACAGTGTGTCGATATCATCCTCGAAATCGACATCTTCACCCTCGTCGCCCTGATATTGATCTTGCAGTAGCGACGCGGGTATCCCTTGCCGATCGAACATACTCATAAGCGACAGAAGCCGTGCAGCCGTAGGCGTCTGCTTTCGAATATGCTCAAACGAGATCTGCCAGGTTGCGATTATCGAGTTCGAAGCGTGGCCATCCCTGCGGCTATCTCCCAGGTCCTTCTTGAGTAACCGCGCTCGATCTTTGTCGCTTCTGCAAACTTCATCTACGTATCTTGAAACACTCATGCGCGGAGCTCGCTGGCTGATGAACGCAGCAGCCTGAGTGAGTGCGAGAGGCATGGCGTCTAGCGCATGTACCAACCGGAGAGCCTCATCTCGAACGGTAGGAAAAGGCAGCTTCTTATCCAGAAGAGCCAGCGCATCGTCTGTATCCATCGGCGTGACCTCCACTACACTAGAGAATGTGCCTGTGAGCTTGCGCGCAACGTCTTGACTTCGAGAGGTGATGAGAATCGATCCGTTCGGCGATTGGGGTAGCAAGTCGGACAGCAGCTGTGCCTGCTGATCTAAGCCAACTGGAGCGCGACTTTGCGATGCGTCGTAGAAGAAAACGCCTGCGTCATCCGCGTTATCCACGACCATCGTCCACTGCCCGTTCGACTCGTCACATAGCCAATTGCGCACAAGCCGAAGAATGTCCACCTTGGGGTCATCCCAGCCATCCATCTTGGTCGCCTCAGCGATCCTACGATATCCTTCCTCGAACCTTGCTCGCGTCCCTGCGTGCACCCAGAATACCCCTTTCGCTGGCGAATGGTCACGCACCCGGTAGGCATATTCGATCGCAATTTGGGACTTTCTATGTTCACGGTCAGTGCTGCTCTATTGTCTGCAGACTGCGGTGTTTACCCGACGCCTCCGAGGCCGACAAGCGAGGCACGACTGGCGGCCTGTGCGCATATCTGGTACACCTTCTCCAAGCTGTTGCGGGCGATGAAATCGTTGTCGCGTCGAAAAGGCACAGTCCATGGACGCGGGGCAAACGGGAGGGGCGGGCCGAGCGGATGACTGCTCAACGGCCCGTTAATCTCCTTCCGCAACCTTGCTAATGCTTTCTCTCGTCCTTCGCCATACAGTAGCGGCATGTGAATATCAAAAATGCCTAGCAGAGAGTACGCCGCGTCTTCCTCACGCTTTGTCTCTCGTTCCTTTGCCCATGACATGCGCTCGTCAACGCTGAACTGCGACAATGGGCAGCCCTGAAGTGCGGGGACAGGGATCCGTGTTGTGCTGTGAAGAGCCTGTAGAAGTGACGCTTTGTCCCCAATTCGTTCCCCCTCTTTGGAGAAGAAGTCGACAGATCGAGAAGCAAGCAGCTCTTGTAGTGTCCAACCGCGCTTAAACCATCTGCTATTGTGAAAAATCTGCGTCCATGTTTCATGAGAGATATCTTGGTGGGGGTTGCTGATCGATACGTCCGATAGGAACACATAACATCTATCCGCCTTCTGATACCACTTAAACATGGAGTTGATCGCTTCCGACAGCTCCGCGCTGCTTGTCTTGTCGATACAACACGTGTCTACCCAGAAGAATCGTAGGCCATCTTTAGCAGCTTGGCTGCAGCAGAAGCTTAGCTTGCGATGACCTGGCTTGCTCTTACCCTTGCTCTTAATTAGGTCCTTGAAAGTGACTTCATCACCATCTAGTCCCCAGGTATGCGAAAGAATAGCATATGGCGGTATGTCGTGGCCTTCGTGCTCGACAAGGCTGAAGCCGCCGTCACCTGGCAAGCGTTGCAACAGCCGCATCATCAAAGGACGTTTTGGCAACTTCCACAACGAAAATGTGGAAGTCGAGGCAACAAATAAAATGCGCTTGGAGCAGCTATACGTATGAGCAGTTGCAGAGGAGGGCACCTTGAACTAAACGAGCGGCAAAGGCTGAGCCGAGTCAGCAGACAATAACCAATCGGCCTCACGTGACGGAGCTCACCCGCGTAGGCATGGCCTTAGATTGTACTGTAGTAACAAAGATGCCATCGTTGAGCTCAGAGTTCTCGCTATCTAGTGACATCTAGTCCGCAGAACGCAAACGTATAAATTGCAAAACGAGTAGTGATTATAAGCCTCTACATAATTAAACGACTGCACTTCTTATCCTCTGCTTCAACCTTTCGCTATTCTTCAATGACTCGTAGCAAGATACTCTACTACAAGTCTAAAAGTGAAATTATACATGGTTCTTCGTTAGATATCTATGGTATGTTGTTATTTGACATCTTGTAGCTAAAAAAACAAGTAGTATCAACGGAACGGTCGACTAGGCGCGAGCTAAGTGGCAGCTTCTTAGCGACCCGTCAATTCCTTCTCTCCTCCTTCAACACATAGTTGCACGTCTCACCTACGATGTTCTGCAGGATATCGTACCCAAATGCGGTCATCTAAGCTGAACGCTTTTTAGTATAGTCGTTACCGTAGCTAAAGGCGTAGGCGGCGATAACGGGCCGAGCTTCAAAGTTATACGGTATTAGTCTTCTGAGTAGTCAACAAGGTGTTAGTCATTATGTTTCACTGCGTTGTATATGCTGCAGTTGAGAGGGATCTCAGGCATCGCCCTTGGGTGATTCAATGATAGCCGCAGTGGAATTGTTTAAAAAGGTTGCATGTCTGCTAACAAAGTGGTCGATGATGAGAGACAAGTAATTTATTGAGGCAATCAGGCAGTTATGATGTTATAACCACGGCGGGTATAATTGAAAGGGGGTGGTCGTTGGCTACTTTCTGGAATGAGCCTTCTACAACGAACGGAACGTCATTAGTTTGATAAAAGGCTCAAAGACGTTCTTGCTTGGTTATGACGTATCCATTGTCGATTAGACGATCCAAAGGACCTAGTCGAAACCTGACTATATTATCACAGTAGAGAAGATTTGAAGCGAAAGAGTCCGGTAGAGACTTTCCACGAAGTATTTCAAAGAAGTTCACAAGAGCCCTGTAAATTCATCACCCAAAAGTCAGTGGTTTAGTAGCTGAGAATTCTTAAAGACTATTGGCGGATTGTGCTATAATGACAAGGTCCTTCGTAGGCTTACTGCGAAGTTACTAAGGGAGCAGTAAGTTTGCTTATCGTGTGGAAAGCTCATTGGCTGGTAGGATCGAGGCGTGCATTCCCAAGAGCCTGCGGCTGAGCATGCGTCACGCGCAGGCTGCGACAGCCGCACAGCCTTCTGCCATCACGCCTGACAAGTCGCCGTTACATCCGCTCTCATCCTGGAGCTTTTGAATTTCAACTATTTCTGAGAAAAATGCATAGAATTCGCACAACGGTGCCCGTCCCAACGCAGCCCTGGGAAGCTGCCAAGGCCAGATTTCTTGAAGGCTTGTCGCCTCAAGATGCAGCCAGGTTCAATAGCGCAACTCTCGAAAATGTCTTCTATGATACAAGCGTAGCCCAAAAGAAGCATGCACAAGACCATAAGAGCTGGTTAAGGCAGGAACGCCTTTCTTCTCTCGCTGACGCTATCAGCGAATACGGGCAAGCAATGGATGTCTATTCGAACACTTATGGGCTGATCATGTGCCCAATTTGGGGAAGCATTAGAGTACTCTTGCACGTAAGCCTGATTGAAGCGTATATAATGGCATGACACCCTACAGTACAAGCTAATGCGCTGAATAGATCTCGAGGGAGGCTGGCAAGTTCCAAGAAAACATTGTAGAAATGCTGGCACAAATCGGCGACGTGTTGCCACGTTTCCGTATCTATCAATTGTTATTCAAGAACCATGAACGACTCCTCGTTGCTCTAGCGGATGTATTCCTTGATGTACTCAATTTCTGCGTTTTGGCTAAAAACTTTTTTACACAAGCAAAACGGTCATTGAGTGAGTCAGCACACGCTACTTTTGTCTACAGGAATAATTCTAAGACGGTCAGTTCCGCTATCAATCATACTCAAGGGTGCGTGGAAGCCTTTTCGACGGGAGTTCGAGCTGTACATGGAAATGTTCCGCAAGCATTGTAAGCGAGTTGAACGGGAGGCAGACCTTGCGTATAAAATTGAGTCTGGTCGGAACAGGGAAGTGCAAAAGGCTACCCGTGCGCTTCAACTCCGAAGCGCAAAACTCCAGAGGCGGCATGAGATCCTTACAGCATTGCCCGCCGTGGACTACGCAAGTATGCACGCAAAACTGTCTGCACTCAGGCATCCTGGTACAAATAAATGGTTCCAGACAACCCCACAGTATCTCTCATGGTATAATTCGCAGGCATCTGATTGTCTGTGCTACTATGGCATTCCAGGATCAGGCAAATCTGTTCTGGCCTCAAGCCTCGTAGACGACTTGATGCATAAATCAACCGCCCCCTCGACTCTGGTCGTTTATTATTATTGCGACTTTGCGGATACTCTTTCGCTGAATCCCAATTACTTAGTGGCATCCATTATTAAACAGGTACTTGAGCGTATGCCTCTCGACCGGTTCTCTGAAAGCTTTGACGGTCCACATAACGGAAGTACGATGATGCCAAACTTTGGAACTTGTTTACAGTATCTTTCGGACTTATTTCAGGACTTTGACAAGACTTACTTAATCATAGATGGGCTGGATCAGCTTAATACGGAAGTTCAGTCAATTATTTTAGGGATGATTGACACTCTCCTGCAGGACAAATCTATTGTGGTGAAGATATTTGTTACAAGTCGCGGAGAAGAATACATCATTAAGAAGGCCCTGAAGAAGCAGAAATTCATCCACTCGTCTAAGGAATCTGTAGGCGCAGACGTACGACTATTTGTTGAAGAGCGGATAGACTTCATCATTAAAACGCAGAATCCGCTACTCGAGGATGCTCGTTTGAAACGTGATGTGATCGCTGCTTTACTCACAGGTGCCGACGAAATGTAAGTTTCGGATTCATATTGTGGCTCCCTTGAGGGCGCAGGATGGAGTGATTGGCTAATCAAACAAGGTTCCTCTGGGCTAAGTTTCAACTGTTTGATATCGCAGACGCATTGACTGAGAAATCTGTCCGCGCCACTATCAGTAATCTTCCAAAAGACGTCGAAGAAACATATTCGAGAATTATTCGGAAAGTTCGGTCCTCTTCTGGAGGGACGACCAAGTTCGACATGATGCTCAAAGTCTTTCGATGGATTGCAGGTGCCCGCCGTCCTCTACGTATTGATGAGCTTGAGGAAGCCGTAGGGCTGGAAAAGGAAGATCTTTTCTTACACGCCGACCGGACAGTCACCAGTGGTGGAGACAGGCTGATTGCTTGCTGCAGTAACCTCGTCGTCCACAACGAGACGAATTCTACCATAACTTTCGCACATCATACAGTCCAGCAGTTCTTATTTTCACCAGGATGGAACGAGGTCTGCGAAGGGATTTGCTTCAGTCCGCAACTAGTGAATGAATACATCGCCGAGATTTGCGTTGCTTACCTTTCATTCTCTGATTTCGAAACGCAGATCGTCAAAACGCCCGAAATCATCAGTGTGGAACAAAATCAGGCTGAGACCATTGTCTGGAATAATGTGCCTCTGGCAACACCAATTCGAAGCTTACTTTCATGGTCCCGAGGGCTACGCGGAGCCTCACGAACGACACCAGCCAGCCAGCTCTTGTTGAAGCTTCCTTCAATCACCAGGCCTACAGATAGCCTCATTCGGAAATACGTTATGCTCGACTATATTGTGACTTGGTGGGCATTCCATACTGCTAGTCTAAACGAACAATCGTGGTCCTGGGCGACATTCAAGCATGTCGTCAAAAGCCATCAGCTGGCGTTCAACTTTCGTCCATGGTTCGAACAAGATCAGCAGGACAAGGTCAGCGAAGTCGAAGCTGTAATTCGGAAACGGTTAGCATCTGAAATTAGCATTTTCGGGGATTCTTTCAACCTGCAATGGTCGACGGAACACATGTTGCTCTACTCGTGGGCTGTAAGATACGGAATTAGCTCCCTCATGGCCCTCGTCGAGCATGACAAGCTGAAGGCTTACCAGCTTTTTGTTGAGCAAGAGCAGGTTGATCAGGGACTTAAAAGCCATTGGCAGGGGCAAGAAAGTGCCCATCTCGAACTCTTGACTTTTGTCCGCCTAACAGCTGCCAAGAGGCCCTCACAGCAATCTCACATGGGTTTTTGGAGCGGCGCTTTGATCACATATGTTGCTCACGATCTCAATAAGGACCGTCATCACGATGACCGTAGACTTTACAGAGTGCTGGATATTTTCAAATTGGAGTTTCGACGTTGGGTGGATCAACGTGGGACCCTATTGGACGATTCCTTCCAAGAGGCCATAATACTCGCTCTCCAGACCGACAACATGAATCTCTTCCGATGTCTCGTCCACTACTATATCCGTGACCATCAAAAGCTCACGGTCATACTTATTGCAATGATTCGCGACGGTCACACAAGAAGCAACGTGATATTGGAGCTTCTCTCACTTCAAACGCTTCATGGTGAATGCTCTTCTAAAGATAGATGGGAGCTGTTTTACGCCCTCGACCAATGTCTTCCAGCAATACATGCATGGATGAATGAAGGGCTGAGCATGATTTCGAAGGCCTCCCCTTCCGTACTCCACGTGCTCTTTGCTATCATACTCTTGAATTGGTGTCGTCCGAGTCTGTTGAAACAGATTGCCAACGTGGTCCAAAACACGTTTCCTGGAGCTTCTCCGGTTTTCGAACCTCTTGACTGGTCAGATACAACATATGGTACCGCAGAAACCCAGCATCGTCTCGAGAGTCTGCAAGAAATGGACCTAGTTGTGCGTGCGGAGGAGTTGTGTACCATCGCTGCGCAACTTGAGATATTAGCCCCATACAACTCCTCGACCCCGGATCTTATCAAAACTGTACCTGATAATATAACCATCTGTCTAGGATCGTCGGGGAAATTCTTTGACGTGGAGGCATTCGAAAGAGATGGTATACATGGTTTCACGTGGGCGATCGAGCGAGGCCTCCCTGAGTTGTTCAACTGCCTTGCTCCCTATTACCATGATCTCATACAGAGCCGTAAAAATACAGATCTTTCGATGAATATCATCTGGACCACTGCAAAAGGTTTTGAGAAGGGCACAACTTTTACTGCCTTTCAATGGCCCCAATGGCCGTCTTTCATCATTTCTGACGTACACAAAGAGCTCGCTCAACCGGAATCGAATTTGTCGCGTTATCTCCCACCGCACAGGAGAGATGGCTGGTTGAAACTCATGGGCTTCATTTGAATACCGCGAAGTGAGCCTTCTAACATGGAACTACGCGTACGACTGTTTGTCCACGGCCAAGATAACTTTTCGGCCGTTGGGTGCTGACAGAAACGCCTTCCCCTCTTTATCGTGACGAATTTTGAGACGAAAAAATTGAGGAGGTCGAACAGAGCGCGTGGAGCCGGACTTTACGTCGGTGGCGTACCCATTACCAGCCTGTTTTCGTGTATATAAAGCTAGGATTTGCCCTCAATTCCTACGGTATTGGCTTCAAGAGCAGAAGTCGAGGCTTCGAGGAGGATTAACAATTTTTCTTGCTGTGAAGGTGAAAGATCTCACATAACCACCCGAGTTTTCTAAATTTCGTCAGTGTTTCAGCAGTTATGGAGTGGTGCGAAGCTCAGCTTGGAAGTTGCCCCAAAAGAACAAAGTAAATCTTAACATTCACAATTTCAGCTTCAGCGCAATGGCCGTCAAGCACACATATCAAGGTACTTGTGAAAAGTGCCTTTGCATTTAGATATAGGTAAGACCGGCAACTCTCCAGAATAATTCACAATACAGTCTCAGTATGATGTAGAGTAGGGCTAATTCAAGGTTCGTCCTTATCGGATGATCAGTCAAATGCGCCCCTACTGGATAAAGTTAATTGGGCTATGTCCAAGCCTAGGTGCGAAAAACGCAACCCAATAATGACGCAACAGTACATGCTCTGCCGTATCTACATTCGACAATGGACCAACCTTTACGACGCAAGCGGCCTGCTTAGCCTATGGCCTTTCCAATGTGATTATGCTGAGCGAAGCATAGTCAATGTGATATGATGTGATGTGGCGTAGCTGGAATCCCTCGCGTACAGCAAGTGCCAGATCCAGACGGGTCCTAAATGCTATGTGCTACGACTAGGCTCGTTTTGAGTATCACGCAGATGTCGTGTGGAGGTTCTGAGATTCGATTCGCAGATAGAGAAGCGAGGCCGTGCGATACCCCGCACGTATGCACCAATTGTGGCTAACATTAAGAATAAGACTGAAAAGCTTACAGGATCTTATCTTAAGTGCCACTCGCTTGTCTTGAAGCGCTTCAGACACAAGCTTCTCGGGCTTCTGCGCGAAGATCCTTGGAAAGCTTATGTTGGCTGTCATAACCTACCATAATCACCCCATGTTGCCGGCTGTATTTCTACCGCTAGATCTTCCCGCAGGATACCAGATCGCGCATTACAGTGATGAACCTGAAAGCCGTTTTAGCGACTTACTTAGGTACACTTACTTAATAATTTGTTTGGGGATTCGTAGACTCCGCCTTATTAACGAATACACCAAAAAAAATCATACCCCACGTAGTTTACTTTTATGAACCGCATCCTAAAATGGCTCTCCTAAATCCTAGAAGTAAGAATGACTGCGTATTACACTTTCGCAAGCGAGGCATATTGAGAATTTTCTGTTAGAGCTTCCAGAACAGTCAATACAATACTGAACCGCGTGCTTCAGCTGGGACACACGGCTGAGCAGTCTCATACATCTCAGCTGCGCCATTCATCTCAATCATATCATGAAAACAGGAAAGAACCTTCTCGGGCACTCTAGCCCATGATACTATCAGCTGAACTGCAAGTTGGCCGTCAACACTTATAGCAAGCCACTCAGCCCCTGGCGCTTGTGATGCATAATCAGCGCATTTAGGGACATGAGCTGAGCAAAATGTGTCCGAAAAACATTTGGAATAATTCATCATGTGGGAGCAAATTGTCGAGCGATTCTGCACGTGAGTGTCTCTTAAGACTATAAGATACACTTCGTTCACCACTCGAAATGTTATCAAGCAGCTCATTGTGGACTGATAATGTTGGCGGGCAGCAGGCAGGAGGAACTAGGTTGATTCCTATCAAATGAGACACAAGGGAACTATATACCCTGTGGATGCTTATATAACAGAGCACGTGAGGAGCTAACCGTGTTGGCTAACACACCCCCCCAGCTTGAGTGAATGAAGAGCAACGAAAGCTGTAAATGAGTGTCCTTAAGCGTCTGCCTCTACTGTAGTTGGTAGTCCCACCCCCCCAGGTCCTGCAGACTGAGAGCAGTACTCTCTGATTCCTCTCGAATCCTTGATAGGTCACTTAGTCCTAGCTGGCGTACGAAGTCAGCGTGCTTCTGTCGACTAAGGATCTTTGTAAGGCTATTAGCTAGCATCTCTGTAGTAGCCTTCCAGTCTACCTGCAGTCTGCCTTCTGCTACCTCCTGACGTAACCAATGATGATGTACGTCCACATGCTTCAGCTTCGTCTGAAGCTTATCAGCTGCCTTTGTCACGATTAAGACAGTCTGCTGGTTATCACACTACAGTGCTAGTGTAAACTCAGGGTTAAATTAAATAGCTTAAAAGAAGCGTTGCTACTATTCTATCTCTAATCCTGTAAGGGATAGAGATAGTAGCTCAGCCTTAGTAGTTAATTTTATAACTAATTGTTAGACTGTTGCCTTCTAGTTAATAGGCAGTCTATATAGTTTAAAGATATAGCCTTAAGAGCTTTAGCGAGTTTTAGGCTTATCTACGAAGGCTGCATCTAATGCACTATAAAAGAGAGGTTCTTAGTCTAGCTCCTACTAAGCTAGTAATGTAATGCTAGTTATGCTGTGCTAGATGTCCCCTAACGCTTGAATAGCTAGGTGCTTTATGCCTATTAGGTATCTCCACACATAGTTAGCAGCGTGCAGGTGTTTTTGCCCTAGATTCTATAGGTAGCGTGCAAGGATTAAGTGCGCTCTCGCGACGTCTAGTCGCGTCGAGGTTAAGATATACGCTAGTAATCCAACTAGCTGCTGATACTTTTATGTTCAAGCAGCACTTAGTTCCTCTGTTGAAGGCAAGAGGACGTTATCCCTTAGTGGCACATCTGGGTATCTTGTATTTCCCTTAAGATCAAATTTCGCTACAATCTTATTAATAAATAAGTCCTATACTAGGTAGATTAATTAAGTAAGCTCCTCGCGGATTACACGGATGCTAAGGAACTAATTCAGCTCGCCTAGCTTACGGATCTCGTACGTTCTAAGCATCTATTACTTAAACGTCTAGTAGTAGCTTATATTAAGCAGATGGACAAGGACGACGATATCGTCTATATAGAAAAAGATAATTAGACAGTCGTTCGTGTATAGGCACGGTGCTCCTAGCACAGGCCTTAACCTAAGCTTCTTTAAGGTTAATAAAAGCTCCTAGTACTATAGTAGTAGTACTTCCTTAAGGCTATAGAGCGCTCGCTAAAGCTTAAGAAGCTTACTAAACTTATCTATAAACCCTTTAGGCGTATAATAGTATATCTTACGTAGTAGTTAAGCGTTAAGAAAGGCGTTTAGGGCGTTAAACTAAAATATCTTTAAGTTAAATGCTGCTGCTAATACTATAAGAGATTAAAAGACCTTAATAGCTAACGTTGCAGTATACGTCTTACCCTATACCTCCTGCAGGTCTCCTTATACGTATATACGCGCCTTAAACTTATATAGGTACCTATCTTCGTTAAACTTATATAAGAATACCTATATTAAGGGTAGAACCTTAGCATCTGCTGTCATTACAGTGACCTCCGTACGCTTAAAGTAATCTTTTAACTAGCAGCTATTAAGCTCTGCTTATGCTGCCTCTCTAAACTTAGCACTAAATAGATAATCCTTTACTTCCTTCCATCACTTTAGCGGCTCTGGCAGTTAGTCACAATGTAGCCTTAACCTAGGCATCTTACCTGCGAGCTTCAAAGGAGCTGTTAGATTCAATGCTACTGCGAATACTCTGTAGTATGTAGCTAGGGCCTGGTTAGCTAGCCTCCTAGCTCTCTTCCCTTCTATAATGTTGCTACTACTTCTAACAGTAGGATTAGCTATCTTTAGTACATTATTTTACTAACAATCTAGTATATAGTCGTCTGTATTACTCCATCCTCTAGGCCACTTAGATAGTAGCTTTTATAGTCGGCCTTGCCTGCCTGTTGCAGCTAGCCTAAGTAGTCTATCTGGCCTACTTAGTCCGTCTGGTCTACTTATAACTGTAGACGTGTCATCCTTATAATGTGTCTGCAGCTCATTAAGCAGCTGTTCTTAAACCTGTTCCTTAGTGCCTTAATCTTCAGCACTAACTTATTCTACCAGCTCTATAGCTCAGCCTAATTCTCTATCGTCGCCTGCCTCCTATTAAGGTAGTACAGTACTACGATCTAATAGTTCTAGTATTAGTAGAAAGCCCTAGTCCTTATAGAACTCTACTACTATATTATTTTCAGCTATCTCTGTAGAACGAGCTATCTTATCGTTAAGCTAATACCTCTAGTTCTGCAGTATCTCTTAATTAGCCTCTATCTCCTATACCTAAGGTATGTTAAGATAGTTAATATCTTCTCGTACAATAGCTTCTCTCTTAGCTTTCTTATAGTCGTTAAAAAGGCTGTTCTTCTAAAATATCACGTCTCTTACGCGTATCACCTAGCTCTTCTTTAGCAGCTAGATGCAGAAGATATTCATTAAGTTATACCCTGTAAGGTATCCTATAAATGTACGAGACTTAAGCTTATCTACTTTCTTTAGCTTCTTATTTAGGATATAGGCTTTGCAGCCTATCTATGAAAAGTAGGCAACTAAAGGCTGCCTACTATAGACTAGCTTATATAGCGTCTTCCATGCGATTAACTTAGTAGGCGTGACATTAACGATTTAAGCTGCTGTAACTGCTAGCTCATTTAACAGCGACTTTAGCAGTCCTGCCTTAATTCGAAGTAATCTTGCTCTTGTTATAATCACGTTTCCTGCTTACTCTGCAGCTCCTAGCTGTTTAGGCGTGTTAGGGGCTTAAAGCTTAACCTTAAGGCCAGCCTGCCTCGCGATCTTATAGAGCTGTAAGCTATATCCGCGATTACTGTTAACCTTAAGGACAACAATAGTATATCCATGCTAGCGTTTAATCTTGTTTATCAGCGCTCGCAACGCTGCTATTACGACAGGTAGTATTTTATTAGCAAGAGTCGTCGCCTTATACCACCTTAAGAACTCGCATACAGCATGCAGGAGGTAACGATCTCTATTATAGCATATTTCTCCTGTTAGGATCAGCTATACAAGATTAACTACAATCCTATAGAAAGGCCTTATAGCTTAATCGTCTAATTAACGCCTGCTAACCTAAGCTGTCGACTTTGACTTAATGCAGGTCTCGCATTCTTACAGCTGCGGTGCTCGAGCTCCTTGCTTAAGGTTGATTCCTCGTACGTTCACATTTAAGTAATTAATTGCCTCCTTACTCGCGTGTGTAAACATCTTATAAGCTTCAACATAAGATGCGGTAATTAGACGTCGATCTTCCCGTAAGACCTTATACGCTCGTTAAAGAGCTGTTATAAAGCTACTTAGTGCTAGACAATTGTTCTCGTCAGCATCAACGATCTAGTGTCCTTCTCTATACCTAAGTAGGCATGTGACGTTTGACGGATGCTGCTTGTATATGACATCTCGTCCTAAGTTGAACTAAATGCCTATTTCTCAGTATCTTAAGAGGCTTACAACGTTTATAAAGAAGCCTTCTATAAGGGCTATATTAGTCAGCTTAATCTAACTTATTCTAGATAGTTAATTAACTTTGAATACAACCTCTCCCTAGGCCTATATTGCTAGACTTAAGTCTCCTGTAAGCACTGTTTCCTAAGCTGTCGCCTGCCTTGTCTCTCGCCAGCTAAACCTCCTTAAATTATATATATAGATGTTTGAGCCTAGGTTAAGGATCTATTAATTAATAATCGTTGGCAGGGTTTTTGGTTGCACCTGAGTGACGGAGAAGGAGCTGTAGGTCGCAAAACTGCCCCCTTAGCTCTCCTTTCCACTGTTAAGGCTTATTAGCTTATCCACGCCCTTAATTTTTTTGCTGTAACAAGCAAGGAGCTTATTAATCCTTTTAACCTGCTCTAGGTTCTTTAAGGCCTTAACTATCTTATTTTATATAGCTTTAATAGGTTAAAAGCTCTCTAGTCTCTTTAGATAATCTAGAAACAGGTACTAGCACTCCCTGTACTAATATATACCTCCGCAGAGATATTCTAGCTTATGAGCTAATTTTAATAATCTCTGCTCCTTCTGGTCCTTCTGGTTCTTCTAGTCTATTTTGTTTAAAATACTGAGTATTATAAACATGCTAAACAACGTTGTACTAGGCCTAATTTATTAATAATAGACCCTGAACTAAGCTATATAGTCTGCTAGAGGTTAAATCTTATTTATCTTATCTAGGGTCTCCTTTTTAATAAGGTTATAGTGCGACGATACGGCCTATTTAGGGGCAATCGTCCTAATAGATATTAGGAAATCCTCTTAAGCTTAATAACCTATTGTTTTAGGGAGACCTGCCTCCCTGCCTTAGTTAGTAATATAAATCTAGTTATTAAGCTATTACTTAAGATCTTAACTCTAAAGACTATCCTGCAGAGCTTAATATTTAATAGTTAGCTCTCTACTTTATAAGGCAGCTATTAGCGTAAACTGCTTCTTAAGAGTAACTAGTTAATTATACGCCTTATCTTTTCTACTAATAAGGTAAAGGTGTTAAGCAGCAATTGTACGGCTGATGTTAAGAAGGAGCTTACTATCCTTCTACTTAAGTTTTATATACTCTGCTCTTTTATATCTCTAGTCTTAAAGGAGATTACTGTATAATACCTTTTTAGCTGCGTCTAGCTAGCTAATCTCTGTTACTCCTAGCTATATATTACTAGGTAACAGTCTAGTTAATTCTCTAAGCTTTAGTAGCTTATCCTTTAGTTTTAAGATGTCGTAGTACTTCTAAATACCATCTACGACAGCTTTCTCTTGTTATAGCTGGAACCACGACTCCTAGTTGGCTAGTTTATCCAGTAAAACAGTCACTTGTGTAACTCCTACGTTATTATACGATATTATAATCTTAGTAATTAATTACTAAACTAATCTCTATGCAGAGAGTAACAGTTCTGGTTAAATAGCGACACTTGTTAACTATATAGGTCTTTGACGCTAACCTAGCTATCAATAGACACAACGGGTAAAGGTAAACGTAGTTGTTATTAGTTACACGTCTAAAGCTATATTCGTGCAGAGTTGCGTAGCTTAGGAGGTGTAAACCAGGCTCATAACTGTTGGCGGGCAGCAGGCAGGAGGAACTAGGTTGATTCCTATCAAATGAGACACAAGGGAACTATATACCCTGTGGATGCTTA
This sequence comes from Pseudopyrenochaeta lycopersici, assembly GCA_003313425.1. Taxonomy (NCBI): domain Eukaryota; kingdom Fungi; phylum Ascomycota; class Dothideomycetes; order Pleosporales; family Pseudopyrenochaetaceae; genus Pseudopyrenochaeta; species Pseudopyrenochaeta lycopersici. Next base: position 1,995,668 of record NHZP01000001.1, on the reverse strand, counting down.
TATAACAGAGCACGTGAGGAGCTAACCGTGTTGGCTAACAGATAATCTTCTTGATTTCCTCACAATATAAAAACTTCTGAAGAAACCTTTCCAAATTTCCCTCAGTGTCTCAAGCTATCTCGAAATGTCAGGCAATTGGGTTATTTCGGCTTTGATGGTCAACGACAAGAGCACCGTGTACTACGTTGACTTCAGCCAGAGCCCCGCTGCCACTAAAGACGGCCCACCACGCAAAGGCTTCCTGAGATCCTTTGTCAACAATGAGGACTTCGACGCCGAAAATGTCGTTGATACCAACAAAGGCATTGGCAGAAACAACTGGAACAACGGCGATGTCCGATACCAGACTTCGAACGGTGAAACAGTATCAGCCATGTCCACCACCAGGGATATTGCTGCTCTTTCATACAACATAGGCAGCGGCGACAAGCCCGTCATGAGAGTAGGTTGCTTCATAGCATTCAGCAAAATCAAGGCTTACTGAAGGTTTTATTATAGTCCAAGATCTATTTCGTCAATGACAGCACCTTGCAAGAGGCATCAAAGGACGGAAATGCAAAATTCTGGACGATCAGAAACTTGGGAATCAAGGCGACACCTCACAGCCCTATCACGGCCTTGCTAAGTCCAAAGAATATTGGTTGTGACAAAGTCAAAGTATTCTACTACAAGGAAGGGACATCGTCCCAAATTTGGGTTGCTTGGAATGATGGTAACACTACCTCCCCTTGGGGCACTGGACCGGTGAGTGGAAACCAAGGAGGTTAAAGCCCGTATCTATCTTGTGGCAGTTAATTAGGCGTTAGCTAGCCTGATTTTCTTACGCAAGTACGTTCGCGGTGAGCTTTGTAAAAGCCGTGCTGCAATAAAACCTAGTTTCCACGCAACACAGATCCAAATTACTGAACCTTCTATATTTCCCTAAGATATAATCCCTGTAATCATCTAGAGAAGCGTTGACAGGCTGATTGAATGGGAAACATGTTCATATTACTAATTTTCGGATTTCTACTTTCCGGTAACTGTTATGGCGATGTAGTAGGCCTTGCTGGCTATAATCCTGATTTCTTTTGCCACTCAGAGCTAACGTAACGTAACTGGGCTAGGCTTTCCTCACCCGACCCCCCGCCACTCCCCTTCACTCCTCCCAAAGCAGGTGGTTCGAATACAGACCGCGCTGCGTTAGAATGATGACTACACCGCAAGAATATTCTAGCATGCATGCAGGGCTCTCCATAAGTATTGGTCACAATATAAGACCCTTACACTAATGCGAATCGATCGCCAGCAAGAATGTTTTCCATTTATCAGCCACTATCATGATCGTTCAATGATGGGGACCTAGTTGTTTTTGGGTTGTGCGATGTGCAATGTTCGTTTTGAACCGGTACTTTTCCGAATTTTCTCTCATCACGCTAATTGAGTAAGGGGGTCAAGGAACTGCTCCCTGTTTAGCAGTAAAAGCCTAAGAAGATATATTTCGTGGTTCTTTTGTTGGCGCCAATCCTCAGCATGACTGGGGTTCCACTTCTGAGATACTACATGGCTTGAGAGCACAAGCTTCAATTGATATCACAATAGATTTGCCAAGTGATGGAAAATTAACGGGCCATGCTAAATTTAGCACTTAAAATCATTATTAGAAATTGGTGTCATTGATCGATCTAATCAGACTCGTCATTTTCCTGGCATTGCAGTGCCTCATCTGTCTTTAACTGCCGACCATCTGCTCGTTCAGTGTCTAAGCTAAAACACCCGTCACTTTTCTTAAAGCAAAGGGTTATGTTTTATCCTCGTCATGCCAGCAAGAGTTAATCATGTTCTCTTGAGAGTCTCCCCGATCTTATGATCCTGCTCACGAAACTCGATTTCATCCGGAGTGTACTCTTCGAAAGCGTATCGAGTCGAGAAGCCTTGTGTAGACTCATCGTCCTCCCAGTATTCCTTCAATTTCTCCCCGTGCTTTTGCGAACCAATTTGCTGCAAGGCAGAGTGAAGCTCCTCATCTGGGCGCCATTGCCCAACCTTCCACCAGAGTTGCCTAGCTTCGCAATGCTTCTCTCCAGGATTCGATTCGTATGACAAAGGACAGCCTGGGGCTGCATATACAAACCCCCACGCAAAGAGGTGGCGCTCACTGTAGAACTGTTCTGGAGGGTCATAGTAGTCGAAAACTGGGCCCAAATCATCATCACTGTCTAATTCCCATCCAATAGGTGACCATAATACAGCCTGCTTCAGTTTTGGCATGTGTGCCGTAGCTTTGGCAAAGCTTCTCAAGAACGGTCCCAGCGTATCCTCATTTGGCGAGATGCGGAAGAAAAACTGGTGTACGTTCTGGAAAGATCTGTCGTTTTTTAACTCCTCACAGCACCAATACTCTTCGTCTTCATCATAGTGCTCTGCTGTTGGTGGGTAGGAAGACCCAATGGCTCCGTCATAGAGGTCTGATATTGAAATAGACGAAGGACCCTTGATTTCATAGCCTGATGAATCTCTCCCTTCTCCATGCGGCCCATTGAAGTACCAGGTTCCCGATGGTGACGCAAGAAAGAACATAAGATAAAGGTGCTCAAGGTGCGGCCAGTGTGGTGTTGTACCGTCACTCGGCCAAAACAAAGTTTCGTCAACCTGAGCGCGCAGAACCATCCTTCTCAACTGGTACGAGAGCAATCGAAGACTATTGATAAAAGGATCTTTCAAAAGAGGGCTTACAAGGTTCGGCATACCCTTCCATTGATGGATTTCGTCTGCATGGCTAATGTCGCACAGGAAATCTAGCTCGACTTCCTGAAGGCCTTGAGGTATAGTGCTAGACATGATGGCTTTTCCGAATGCATGCCTTGAGTCTCTTCGAACTCCATCGTAATCCCAGATGTAGTGTTTTGCTGGTTCTTCTAGATAATATGGTGTCCATTCATTCAGTCCCACGCAGCATGAAAGATATCGCAGGTTTGGTAACCGTTCTGCGAGATCAACTTGAATTCGGTAATCAAGCTTTGCTTCCGAAGAAGCATTCTGTACGTGAAGAGAAATGACGGATTTTAATTGAGGGAGCTTTCTTGGTTCCAGAAGGTGAGTTCGCCATTTGGGGTGCTCGCGATGAACGCAAAAATCATCTCTGCTCCCTATAGTCGCTATTATAAGCCGGTAGGCACCATAGTTGTTCTCACCTACACGCTCTTCTATGGTCTTGAGGATTTTGAAGATCCATACAATGCGTTTAGTGAGTGCATATCTTTCGCCTGTCGTACTTTGATATCTTCCACGCAGTTTTGCTTTTCGTTCTCGGTCGTGGGAAAGGAAATGTAGAGTTTAATATGCTTAAGATAGCGAAGGCGGAAATTAGAATAGTGATCAATAAATTTGTCTAGGTTATCCTCCGTTTTTATCTCGTAAAGATCGGTTCTATATTTGTATGCATACTGTTCGGCAGCTTTGCGAAATTTGGTCGACACATAATAAGCGTTCCTTAGATCTTCGGACCCCAGAGAGTCGCAGATGTCATCAATCAGCTCTTGAGGAAATCGTTCCATGGTTGGACAAACCGATCGGGAAAGAAGAGCGTAGGTGAATCGTTCGTGGAAATCTGCTGTTTGCGCAGAAACAATAAGATCTTGTCAGTGTTGAATTCGAAGGAGAAAGGCCAGCAATGATCTAATACCAACAGAAGAACACTTTGTACCCTAAGCACTAGTCACAGGAAACTGCGCCGTCATAGTTGCGGCACAGCGTGCAGCCTTGCATATATATTGAAGCGCCCGACTAGGACCTAGAATAGTTAGCGCGCCAAGACCGAGACAACCCTTTCGAAATGCCAGTGTGGATCTCACACAACATTCCAGCCTTCAGTCATCAATGACCTAGAGGTAATGAAAAGCGAAATAGTTGTGTGGGACCCCGTGGTCTGGTAGATATTGCTATACTTCCTGTGGCTCCTAGTCTCCTAGCACTTCTGGCTTGTTCTGCAGCATTTGTTGATTCCTTCAAAGTTTGTCTGGGAGCGCTTGCACAAGAGCTCACGCCGGTTTAAGTGGAGCCAGAGTCACAGCTCACTCATGCACGTCAAGTCCTTCCAATGTTCAAATTTGAATCCTGGTGGGTAGGCTGGAAGCCATGTTTCTGCATAAAATAAAATGAGGCTGGCTATTTGCGGCTCTGAATCATTGCCAGAGTGAATTGATGCGAAGGCGGCAAGAGTTCTTATAAATCATTGATGGACACAATGTACGGCTGACCGGTCAGTCGTGAAGGACGTTATCTGGACGGATTTGATTGGTCGGCTTTGTTACTCAAGTCTGCTGGGCCTAGGACATAACAAGCCATGTTGCAAACAACGCGTCGTGACCTATTGTACTGCGCTGCTCACATTTTGGGTACAGCAACAGGTTCTTATGTTCCAACTCTAGCTTGAGCGCTGTCTCTTGCGGTGGACTGTGCTCAATTAAACCATGTAGCTGGCTCTTACAAGCCTCCTGAAATGACAATGGTCCATCTATAGATCATCTAGATAACAGTTACCCAGCTCCTTGTTTTCTTCCTCAACAGTTATGAGCCCGGCTCCGCTTGCTACGCGTTATTCGAGCGATAACGGATTTACATGAGGGTGGGTGACCATCATCGGGGCTCCAATGGTTATTTACTTCCCACTCTGCACGCTGGCATGAAAAACCGGGGCAAGGTCCACGGCAACTAACCAGGATAATTCGATTTCTCGCCTTGCTAACAGAGCTCTTTATACTATTCGCTATATAAAGGAGAAGGGGGGGGGGGGGGGGTCGCGAAATGCGCATATAGTGTATAGCGCATAGCGTTAAGAGGCAAGAGGTCAATCTTCTGCTTCGCAACAAGACTATACAAAGATACCAAACCATTTACAACGTTATGAAAAACGGATGGAGCACTGTTCTCTATACGCATTTAGTTGCTTCATCTTTCTTTGTGTTAACAATTCCATCTCTGCACGCGCCGAGTCGTCAAGCACAATAGTACTATCATCGTGCAGTGTAGCCCAATAGATTGAATCTATGTCGAATCCCTTTCTTGCAGCGTAATTAAACCAGAAACACCGAGTCTGCCACGAGTCACGCATTCAGGTAGAAAGAGGCGGTCCACTAGCGTGCTCCCCAATCAATGACTCCGCTTCTAAATTCTCTAAGATTCGTAAAAATTGCTCCATTTTAGGTTCGTAGAGGGCCAAGAATTCTTGTAAAGCGCAATGATCAAGCCAAATCTCCGGTCCAGATAACAGAAGCCACCAAGGTGGGTCATACGTGAACTGGGCTGGCATAGCATTTGTAAACTCAAAATCGAGTACAGCAGTGATTTGCAATGTTTCCGGTTTTACAAGCATATTCGCAGGTCTCAAATCATCGCAGAAGGGAATGAATGGACCGTCATCATCAATACAATACTTGGGAATCAATTTTGCGAACTGGTAGCGCGCAATAAATCTGTTCCGAGCGGTTTCTTCGTCATCGGCAAGGTTCCGTTGGGTCCGGAGGTGTTCCATATGCTCGTTGGCGACTACCCTAAAGTATTCGCGTGCGCTTCTCATGGGTGCAGTATGAAATCGACCGCTAGGGTAAAATGCAACAGTTGCCAACTCGTTCATATTATATGTTAAGGGCCTTCTGATATACCAGTTTACGTGCTCGCCCTTTGAGATAGCCCCAATCTGGGGGAGCCGGAGTCGAGAAAATTGGAGCATATAATCTGCAAGCTGACGATAAATTTTGTCTAAGATTGTCTGGTCGATGTTTGGGTTGAGAGCTATATCTTCTTGATCTGGTTGCTTTAGGATAGAGGATAGAAGAATTCCCTCAACATAATCCATGATGATGAATGGCCCAAATTGGAGCAAGTCTATCGCTGCTGGATCTGTTGTTGGCCGCGCTGTAGTACCCCAGACATTCACTCTAGGGAGGGGGATAGTGGTATGTTCGCGAAGGTATTCTAGAGTATGGACCTCGTTCTCGACCTTCTCGTCCCTCAAAGCTGTTGCTGTGTGTCCTGGTTTAGGGAAGCGAACAAGAGCGTCCGGAAAGCCCTCCTTGAAGCGGATTCTGAAGCCAAAGTTGAAGGAACCCTCGAGAAAGCCAATTTACGTTCCCGGCCCACGCCCTTCTAACAGATGAGAGACGCAGCCTACCACCTTTGCCTTATTGTCGAAAAGCCTACTTAGCCAAGCTTTGCACTCATTGTCACCGTCAGTCTCGGCTATCTCGTCAAAATATGTTTTGAACGAGGATGTCTCTTGCTCAGGCATGTTGACAATGAATGGGGATAAACGAGCTGATCGTTTTCGTCAAAAAGGTCGGATCATCGCGAGGTGACGAAGTAATTGCGGGATTGGAGGTACACAAGCGTAAAGATAGGATGATAGCGTGTCGTTTAAGGGCGAAGAGCAAAAGGGAAACACTGTTGCCTCATACAGCTCAATAAATATGGGGAGCTGTAGCTGACCTCTCGTTGCTACGCCGTACGGTTCGCCGTACGGTTCGCCGTACGGTTTGCCGTGCGGTCGATATGATTGGTGTCGCTCCCTGTATTGAGCGCTATACCGAGCTGGCGCCCAGTAAATTCAAAGACAATGATATTCAAGCTTCATGCAGCGGAAATCGCCCGCGCTTGCACAGTCTGAGATCGTAACAGACACATCGTCCTTGAGCTTGTCGTCGATGTCGAGTGAGAGCCGATTCGCATCGACACTGTAAGCCCCCGGCAGAGTCTTTCATTTATTCCATTCCGGAGCGAGTCCTGTTTTAATTATTTGTAGGGCATCTGCATATCACACTGATTCGAGCTAAGACACCCGCCTGTACACAGCGCAGCGACGAAAATGATCGCAATTATATTAGATTATCGCTGTCACGCTAGCATGCGACTTTTATGGTACCTTGAGTGGTACATTTGTGGTATGACTGTCTTAACAAATGAGAAACATTTTGCTATGGAGTATCCAGCATCCGGTTCTTATGATAGCCGCAGGAAACATCAGCGCTTACCTGAGTACCTCTCACGGACTACATACAAGGATTAAAAGATTCAAGCTGCAGCTAAATATATCCCAGAGCCTCATAGTTTCGTGATCGAATTATCCTCCAGGATGATCTCGAATGCCTTTCGAGAGATTGTGAAAGTTGGCCCATTCGGCATCGCCCCAGGCACGCGTGGAAAGACAGAGGCGTCAACTACGCGGAGATTGTCAACGCCATTGACTCGGAACTTAGAGTCAACGCAGTAGTTTTTATCACCAACAGGTCCCATGCGGCAGGTAGATGTTGCGTGGTGACTAAATGCTTCGTCCATGAGAGCCTGCTTCATTTCCACCTCAGGATTTGGCGCAATCATTGTGTATGACAGCCCGGTAGCATCGAATACGCGCTGCATAAGCTCGACTCCCTCAGACAAGGCCTTTAAGTCTACTTCAGATTGGCTCGCGAAGTAATTGAAATTGATCTCGGGAGCTTGCCTAGGGTCTCTGGAACGGAGGGTTACGGTCCCTGCCGGGTTTGCCGTTTGCATCTTTACGATTGATGATCCCCACATGTTGGGCCTAGCAGTCCTTCGGGAAAATCCAGGGTAGAAACCGGTATCTCCCCATCCAGCAGCGCTGAGGAAGAAGAGGTCCGCGTCATTATCCCAGCTGACACTACTGCGCCAGGTCAAAAAGAACGTTCCACCAGCCAAGGAGTAAGGCCCGGTTCCTCTCGACTCCCACTCTACGAAACATGGATCCGATTCGTTGAAGCTCCTGGTACACGAAGTGTTTGCAATTTCCATCCATGGCACGTCGGCTCGTATGTGCACCGGCGTTTCATAATTGTCTTGCATGTAGTTGCCCTGAAATGTTGGTTAGCTGTGGTGTTCCATGTAGAAGCAACTACCTGGTGCATGATAGACTTACCACTGCTGGTAGATCAACAAGAACTGGGACTCCGAGCCTTTCCAACTCTTTGCGTGGGCCAATCCCGCTAAGCTGAAGAATCTGTGGAGTGTTGAATGTGCCACCTGACACAATTACCTCCTTCTTAGCTCGGACAGTTCTTATCTCGCCTTGTTGAGAAGCATCATACCGCCCGTCTGCTGAATAAAGACCCTCTCCTACCATGTATTCCACTCCAATTGCCTTAGGCTTATTATCGCAATCCTCGAAAAGAATTTTAGTTGCAAGAGAGTGAAGGCTGACAGTTAAAGGGTACCCAGCATCGATAATGCTGTTAATATAGTGTGCTATACTGCTCCTACTGCCTGTAGTAGGAGAGATAGCCAAAGGTAGCAGAAAGGTCAACGGACTCTCGTAGCGATTCGCATCGTTGCTATTAACGTCGCGGCCAAGTAATTGTGCCATGTGTTGAACACTTTCTACTTCAATTCCTTCAGCTTCGCGAAAGACCATCGATACAACGCTGGCCACATTTTCCGAAGCAATGCCCGTCGTTACCATCGGATCCATTTGGCTCGACTATTTGTTTTAAATCAATATGAGTGGAAACGTCAAGTTGGGCGGAGGGCCGCTATCTTACATGAATGTAACCATTGTAGCCATGGCCCGGTGCTCCCCAAGGAACATAGGTGCAATTCTCAAGGTCCATCAGATGACGTCGCATATGTTCATGGCTCCAGGAATCATCCGCAGTAAGTTGGGCGATGTAGTCCCACTCGTTGTCAGGGGCCCAGGCGAAGTTCATGGCGTTAACCTGGGAGCTTCCGCCGAGTGTTGCACCCCGTGGATACAAAATCCCCAAACTGAACTCCCACGACTGATTAGTCTAATTCCTATGATACAGTTGAGGCTCCCATTATGGCAGGCTTACGGTTCTGCACCCTCAGGAGGATCTAATCCTACGTAATATGACCCATTGCTTTGCAAGTACGCATACTTTGGGTCGCGACGGGCTTGGGTTTCATTCTGGTAATGTTCGACGAAGAATTGCCAGGAATGAGGAGGAGTTTCAGCGGCAACCGAATTCCTTCACAGGCTGTCAGTGAAAGAAGAGCGGGTTGCGAAGAATCATACATGGATGGGATTCGCTCGACAATGTCGTTTGAGCCGTCTCCACCTGCTTCGATCAGGAACACTGAGTATCCGCTTAAAGCTAAATTTGCTCTGCCTTTTTCATCAGCGAACATCATCCTAAAGGGCATGATTGTCGAGTTCAGCAACTCACGCGAGTGAACCTCCGCCAGGGCCAGAACCAACAATGACATAATCATACTCAGCAGCCGGCATTGCCGCTACAAGGGTATTGACTGCTAAAGTAGCAACAATAGGCAGAATCATGGCTGCGTTATATTTACGGCAGGTATTATTTACTGGTATTTTAGTGTGCAAAGAAAGTAAAAAATAATAGTATGAGACTATTTGTGTACTTTTAAATGAAAGCTGTTGCTCTTGATACCACTCATGGCGAGAAATGGGCCTTATATACAGTGGTCATCTCTTGCAGCGGCTACTAAACGGCTTCCACGAGCACTGGTTTTACCAAGAATTTGTGGTCAAGTACAACAAATCCTTCAGCAGAACTCGAAGTCGATCCCAAATAGGACTGCAATATGGCCATAAAACTCCAGCCTTACAAGTAGTGAAATGAACTCAAGACAGATATTACGTGTATCTGGCACCGCTTCAACATCCCTCATCTCCATTCAATTGGCTTGACGAAGGCATTTTCTATGTGGCTGACTTGGCAAACGATACCGTCCTCAGCGTGAGACATCCAATTGGGTCGAATGATGGTTATCGATCGCGCTTGCCTAAAACGTACAACAATCTGGTCATCCTTGGCAAGGCGGCCATCATTGAACGAGGCTGGGATTGCGTATCTCACCTGCCAACACCACACGCCGACGTATGCTCAGCTTACATCAGCCGGAAGCTAATGAGACCATTTTCGCAACTATGTGGAATCAGCAAGCACAGCTTCAACTACATGGCAGCAAATAAATTGAATTCTTATCCCGGAAAGGACAGCAATCTGGACAAACTCTCTCCTCCAGTTTCCGGGCGTCGCGAAGATCACCATGAGCAAACCAGCCACCATTTATGAATTTGTGTTATCCGATCCTATATCGAACCTCAAACCCGGAAAAAGCTTGCAGATCCGAAGTCGCTGCATGCAAAGCAAGAACAAGCGTGAGGATTCCCGCAGAACGCGGCGAGACAAGAGGAGAGCCGCCAAAGAGGCCGAGAGATGTCCTCCACCGCAACAAACCAATGATACAGTCGCATCTGATGTTCCATCATTACGGCCCGTAATTGATGACCTTGCACTCGTTCGCTTTGCGAGTCCCACTATCGACTCCGAGGCCAAGAGCCTGCTCTTCAAGGCCTTTGCGTACAACACGGCGGACCAAGCGATGACTCCACTTGATCGCTGCGTCGATCTCGACTGCATTGAGTCGGCTTCTTTCGGCTGGCTCTTTTCTGACGCCGCGTTCTTGCACTCAGTCTTGTGCGCCAGCTATGCTATCAACGACTTCATGGCTCCTCAGTGGGACGGCAACCCAGGTCGCAAGACTGTAGTCCATCTGCGCGAAACTTTATCTATATTGCGTGTAAAGATGCGGGATAGTAATGCATATCAAGATGAGTCGATTCTGCAGGTAATTATCAACCTGACGCTGTTGGCTGCTGTGTTTGGTGATTGGGTGGCTGCGGCTGCGCATTTTGAGGGCTTGCATAGGATTGTGCATTTGAGAGGTAGTTTGGTGTTCTTGAGCACGAGGCCAACGCTTCATTTCAGGCTCGATCGGTTAGTTTTGCTATGATTCACCTCTAAGTGTACCCTCATCTCACTTAAACACAGCATCGATCTTGCGTGGTCTCTCAGCTCAGGCAGAAAACCGTTCTTCGTACAACCTATTCAGTCATGGGATCAGATCATATCTGCCCCGTACTCGCCTCTACCAATAGGTCTCTTCCAGCCACCTCCATCCTGGGATTTTAGGCTTGTGAACGTCTTTCAGGACTTCCAATACCTCTCGTTGAAGATCAATCGCAATAGGCTCAAGCACGCTCGCTACAATCCCGCATGTTTTCAAGGTGATCTTACATCTCTCCAGTCGCGGCTCATGTATCTTGGTGACGTGCTTAAGGATCCGGTCGAAAACCTAGTCCGTCTTACCATGTTGACTCTTATGACGACGACATTTAAAATCCCCGGACGCAAAATTCCGTACAAATGGGTGATTGCGCAACTGGGTGACATTTATAAGACGATTGCTGGTGGCTCATCTAGGCAAGATACCAGTCTGATGTTATGGGTTGTGGTCACCGTTGCATTCACAGTCGCTGGTGCACAAGAGACATGGATAAAAGATGCTTGGGCAAGAACTCATTCGGGGCTAAGTTGGGCAGCTATTAAGAATCACTTAATGCGGGTGATATGGATTGAAATCATACATGATAAGGCGGGCGAATTGGTTTACCGACAGCTCGGCGAGTCAAAATAATCGCGATAGATTTGTAATCGATGAAACATGTATGGCGGAGTGCTGTTTGATGGAAGAACACTGCTATTGTAGAGACCCTATCGCGGCTTAACCATATGATTGCTGCCTGTTCTACATTGACTTTAGGTCGTGCTGCAATATGCCCACATCGCACTTGAGCACTAACAATGCATATGCTATTGCGGAAGCACACTGCAAAAATATGAGGAAATAATGGAATTTATAATTAGCTATAGTGTGTCTAATGTTCTACACTTAGCATTAACCTTCCCTAATACGCACAAGTCGTCTCATTTCCGACGATGTCTGCGTAGCATTGGGATTCTGGAAGGTACATGAGTTGTAGTTGCACGAGTTGAGTTTTTAAAGCCACAACATCAATTATACATGCCCAAATGAGCCTAAGTTAAGAAAATCGACTTTTTGAAAGCTGATACGAAAGAAACGCTAGCGTTGGTCAATGTTGACATTGACCGCCAGTCACTAGTTGAACGACAATACCGGAACCGCGTCTGCGCAGCTCATAATCAACAAAACATCCCCCAAAACGCTACATGTTCCTAGGTTTAGTCAAATACCCCGTCTGGTTGAGCCCAGAAATATTCCCAGACTCCCTGATGTAAATCTGACAACATCGGCATCCAGTGCTCTTGCTCGTCGAACAGCTCCTCGTATAGCCCGAGTTCGGTTCCCAATACTAGCAGATCCAAGCCCATCTTTGCTGCTTGCAGAAGGACCTTCAGCGCGTCAAGATTTTCCTGGTCTCTCGCCGCTTCCGCATCTTTGAGGCACTCTCTCTCTTCCAAAAAGTCCGCGCGCATCTTGGCGAGGTTGACTTTGACGACGTCCTGTTTAGCCTCAGCTTCCTGAAGCTCCTGCAGTGCTTCAGACATCTCCTGTTTTCGGCGATCCATGAGAACTTTCTTGTTCGCAGCTTCTTTATTCATCTCGCTCAATTGATGAATGGCAGACTCCTTGAGCAGAGTCAAGATAGTGTGCTTCGTTGTAGGCTCGAAGAAGGTCGACGGAAGTCGTGTTCGGAGCTGCTTGAATGTACCTGGACGGAACAGATAGTCAGTAATTGCTTAATTGAAGCAAGGAAGAAATGACAAGGGAAATGATAAAAGAATCACGATGCCTAAGCGCTCCCAGAGCCGGAGTAGTCCTTGCAAAATCACCAAATTTTGTGAAGTGTCAACAAGAGACATTCCATGTGCACAAACCAAGCTAACGTACCTTTCGGATTGATGCACTTTCCAATAGTGGACGTAGCATGTTGTAGGGCGTAAAAGTGAGTCTCTCGCACCGTGGGCGTCATTGCTGTGGTTGCATTGATCTTCTCTCGAGACTCTGCAACGACCTGATCAAGAACGTATTCCGTAGCCCGGATAGTCGTTTCAGGTATATTAACAGTACCTCCCATACGAATGGAATCGATATGTGCGTCCCACGATTGTCGTGCATCCACTTTCTCCGCTTCCGTTGCTGCCGGCACAGTGAGGTCCTCAAGAGTAGTGTTCCTGGTAGGTTCAAACCTGGCTCCAATCTTGCAACTCGAGTCTTCCTTTGGGAAAAGAACACGAAGGGGATGATCGATTTTGTTCTGTATAGTTTCGAACTTACCCCTATGCTCAGAGTCAAGCTTACTAAGGTTATCGTTGATAATGTCCCGAAGCTGAAAAAGCGAGAGTCGGTGCTTTTTGCCAGGTTTCATGGGGTCATGCCTTGCACGAAACTCCAAACATCCTTGGACAGCCTTTATGAGGGCCTTGCTGTAGTGAGATGGGTATGACGTCGGATTGAACTCGTATTCGGGTTTATGAGGAAGGCCTAGAGCTTCTTTCGCGAAGATTTGAGCCTCGAATTTCTGAAGATGCTTGTCCATAGATTTTTCTGGTGTTGCTCGAGTGCACATCATCATGTATCGTATTAGAAGCCCCAGTGAATAGATGTCGGTGGCGTGGTCCAGGTCCCACTTTCCAGGCGCATAATCCCCTACCCTTGAGTATTTTCGGCATTGCTCAGGAGCTTGCCAATTCTCGGTCCCGCCCCATCGAACCTCTTTGAACTGATCTCGGCGTTTGTTTGCATTTTCTGACAAACATAATGCCGTTTCAAAGTCTGCAAGCATGGGCCGCTTGTAGAAGGCGTACATGGAGTCCGGACCCGCCAACAAAACGTTCTCTGCTGTGAGATTGAGATGCAAGATGCGACGCCATCCGTCCTTTTGGGTGCCTGCGTTTAGTTTGTTTCCGCACACCTCGCTGCAATACCCAGTCTGACATGTGATGAGTGCGTCCACCAGGGTGCGCAAAACAAACCAACAGAAGTGCTCAGATATTAAACTGTACTGAGTTAGCTTGATAATACCTTAGATAAAGAAGCTGGAACTTGCGTTTTGGAATTTTCATGGTTCTTGATCAGCTGGTACAAGTTTCCATGTGGAGCAAAATCTGCGACTGCGTAGTGGAGCTTCCAAGAACTTGGGTCTCGATTGGTCGGGGTGTAGCCTTCAACCTTGAAGTTCAAGTCTTGCCTCACGAGGTCTGAGTGGTGTAGTAAATGCTTGCAGTCTGTATCTCTGATTGCATGGATAGCAGCTGCCTCGCGCTCCACCTGTCCTCGATCATATATATCATCTTCGATCGAAACGTCTCTACATTTTACCACTGCTCGCTGGACAGGCTAAGTTAATAGGAATGAGTATCATGCGGGGCTGAAGACTTACGTCTTCGATGATGCCGTCATCGTCAATCTTTACAAAAAGAGATGTTGAATCGTGTGGAATGCCACACCTGGATCCTTGCTTTGCATTGCGAATCGAGCGTTGACTCAAAGTTTTCGCAAAACGCCAGTTTCCACCCAACGTGTTCTGTATGAACACTCGCTGATCTCGAGCGGGAGGAAGGGTTAGTCGCTTCTTTGCTCTGTTCTCGTCTTCAACGTCGTTGTAGAGCACAAACTGGGGGCATCGTTCCCCTCCAATGCTAGGAAGGTGTCGTTTCGAAGGATGCTCGAGCAATTCGGAATCATCTTCTTCTCGTGCCCTCTTAGTGCCTAAGGCTGAAGATGAGGTTGGGGATGAAAGGCTCAGCGTAGGTAAAGACGATTCATTCTGAACGCCAATTGTGGCTGCCATAGGAATTGTCTCGACAGTACCTGACGGAATTAACGCAACAAGGGTCAGATTTTGTTGTGGGTAATATGTGGCATTGATTGGAATGCCATCTGGCGCTGTCGATACAATGCTAGACGGAACTGGAGCGACTAGAGACAGTACTGATTGTGCTGGAGCAGCCGGAGCAGGCGGCGCCCAAGTTGGACGAGAGATCCTGGGTAATGGTTGCGATGCATGCGCGCGACGTATCCAATACCTGCGTGATGCATTGTTCCAGAGCTTAATACGTCCGTTCCCAGTCCGAGGGCCTGTATAATGTTAGCTAATCTCTCCATGAAGGCAAAATCATGTTACATACGCTTTTTCTTTGGGTAGTCATTCGTGACGTGTTCGAAGAAGCGAATGAAGGCAAACCGTTCGAAATCGTCGGAAAGCCCATGATCGAACATGCTCTGATCATTGCGATCGAGATGAATATATGCGAGTGTTGGTGCCTCCATCTCGGAAGTCAACGTGTAATGGGTTGGAGGTGATGATTCCAAGACAAAATTTAATTAATTGGAATGGCTTGTGTAGTAGGCAAAACAAAGGTCTTTATAGGGGCTTATGGTAGACGTTGGAGGTTGATGGCGAAGGTAGTTGAGGAGTCTTATAAGAATATAGCGGCTGTTTTATTATTGTAATGAGCAAACCTATTGTCCCTCAAAAGCTTGGACCAATAAAAAGCAGAGAGTGAAGTTATAAGTTCTATTGCAGGCTGCTGAACAAAGACCGGTGGTGAAAGAGAACAAAGCAGGGTACTTCACGGATCTGAAAGCGCCCTAGTTAAAGTGCACGTGGTTTATATAAGATCTAACACTTCAAATAATCTCGAAGTGTTGCATCAGAACGTACTTTTTATATGCCTGGCTATTGTTACATTTATAACGTGGCAGAAGCTTCTAACAGCACAAGTATTCTCCCATCATTCACCATGCTGAATTCACCACAATAAGCAGCACAAAGTGCGAGAAGGATGACCCACAATGCTCAAGCAAGATAGTTGCCTCATGCTGTTGTTCCAGCCAGATTGCGTTCTTGCTATGGAAGCGATGCGAAGCTAAAATCGCCCAAGCGCAGATATTTTTACTCCGCCGGAGGAGAAATATGCCACATGTGGTGGATTATTGTAAAATCTCTGGAAACCAGGGAATCAATGTTATTCACCAATGCCTGGACAAACGTACAGCCAGAAGGTGGATTGCTCGTCTTACGGAACTAAGACTGATCTGTGTTAACGGCAACCATCACAGCACCATTTTGGCCAAGTTTTTTTTTCGACGCGTCATATCGGGCATGTAGATACAACGTGAGCATTCGTAGCAGTGCCATTCTCTGAGAAACACCGAAGTGGACAGTATAGTTTACCCTCATAGAGTCTAGGGTGTATCTGTGTCTAAACCAATACCCGTCATGTGGCATTTCCTTCTTAGATTCAATCTAATTACCCCACGTCAGAGTTCAAACAACAAGGATTGAAAACAGAAATTTCTGCATCACCAGTCAACACGCAATGTGACCATACTTGATGCGTTACAGATTACCATTACGTTCCTAAACCTAGAAGCTAAATATTTACACGCTCTCCAGCACAATGCTGTCATACAGCCAGCCCCTCCACCTAGTAGCCCTCTCGACCTTGATATCGATCTTATTGTCACCCTCCTTGAGCCCCTCCTTGGTGACAGGGAACTCCAACAAGCGCCACTCGCCCGCGCGCGTCGCACCGCGGTACGTGTCCTGGCTGTTCAACAGACTGGTGCTCGTGATGTTGCCGATCTTGGCGTCGTTGAGCAGGATCGTCGCGCTGGTGCCTTGCGAGAAGCCGGCGAGCGAGACGGTCAGCTTAGCAGCTGAGGGCACGGACTTGACGGGGAAGACGATGGACCATGTGCCGTTGACGGCTTGGCCGAAGCACCAGTCCTCCGGCTTGCTGGTGCCGATGGTGTAGGTGATGTTTTGGGGGCAGTTGGCGATGCGGGCGTGCTCGTAGGGATGGGGGCCGCTGAGCTGGAAGCCGTCGGTCTTGCGGTCGAAGTCGCCGAGCTGGAAGATGCGGTTCTTCTTGTCGGTGACCTTCCATGTGAGCTCTTTGAGGTTAGTGTTCTTTCCGTCGCGGATGACAATGTCGTTTTGCGTGAAGTTTGTGATGACGTCGGCAAGCTTGCCACCGTTGCTCCATGCATACAAAGCATAAGAGCCGGTGCGGATATCCTTGATGTCGAACTTTCCGTCTTTGTCGGCGTAGGTAGTGTAGTAGTAGTCTTTGCCCTGGTCTAGCGTGGAGATGGAGGCATTGTTGTTGTCGCCCAGGAAGACAGCGGCTCCGGCAGCGGGGCGGCCATCGGAAAGGACGAGCTTGCCCTGAATCTTGCCGCGAGATTGGTAGGCCTTGTTCTCGAACCACTTGTATGGCCAGGCGGCGTCCTCCTTCTTGGCGCGCTTTGCGGCATCGTCCTTTGATCCGTCGTTGAGATACCAAAGCCAGGGTCCCCAGACCTTGTCGACGACGAATGCATCGCGCGAGATGGCTTGGAAGTGGGTCCCGTGAATCATGTTGAGTTGCACAGCATCGCCGGTCCTTGACTCACGATGCACCTGAGAATGTCAGTATAGAGCCGCTGAGCACCAGGAAGTAATTGCACGTACCATGAGCTCCTGCTTCAAGTGGTCGCCGTTGTAGTAATCCTTTCCAGGATTGAAATACCAGCTGCCCACCTCCTCACCATACACACCGTAGTAGTCTACATCCCGGATGAAAGCGCTCCAATCGTACTTGGTCAAGAAGGTTCCATCGGCCTTTTGCCAGGTTTCATCCTGGACGTTGGTCGCAGCGAGGTACTCCTCCAGAGGTGGAAGGACGTCATCCTTAATATTTGTGCGACCACGAGGGAAGGAGGTGTTGTCGAGACGCCAAAGCGTGCGGAACTCGCCGAGGGTCGGGAGCGCGCGGTTGACAAAGTACTGGTATGCGCCTGGGAGGTCGTCGTAAATGACCCAATGGAAGTCGCCCTCCAGGGCCGTGAACTTGACGTTGATCCAGTCGCTGCCCGAGTCGGCAATGGCAGCGGACGTCCAGGCAAGATCAGAGGCGGCGCCATCTGCAGGGTCCGTTAGCTACTAGAACAATTGCCTATTTCCCCGTAGTGCGGCGCCGCAGACGTACTGTAGCTCACGTAGTGCCCAACCGCCTTGCCCACGCGATCCTTCCCTTTGTACCACAGCTGGTTCGCATACTGTCGGTTCTGGGTAACATTCCAGATCCCGTTTCCAATCACCCACGTCGAATTACCGACTTCCTTGAAGAAGCTCTTGGGCTTCTTCGCGCGCTCCTCGACCGGAGCAGCGGCTGCAAGCGCAGCAAGACCAAGGAACGTGAAGACACCCATTGCAATTGAATGAAACGAGGCGGTACGCGCGAGCCAAAAGACAAAGTTGAGCTTGGCGATGCAAACATTATAATAACGGGCCCCCTTATGAGAACTATATATTTTCGTCCCCATCGCGTTGCCGCGGTCTGCCAAATATTCATCATCCTTGCACAACTCGGAGATGGCTACACCGAGCTAATTACCGGGTTAGACTTGGGGGTTGCGGGGTACCCCAGAACATTGGATCGACAAGAGGAATAATCCTCAAATGGGAGGCGGGCCTAATGTGCATTCGAGTCATTAGCTTGGAGCGTCGATTTCAGGAACGGGAAGGCGTTCGCAACGGCTTGGGGCTGTGCCTGGTCCGCGGGCCATGATCATCTTAGAAGACAGCATGGTCCGCACGTGAGCTGGGGGAGGAGAGCCCGAATCGAACGTCTTTGCGTTAGATAGAAGGGCGCCCTCGGTACTATTTACTACCCAATGACCAGGTTCATGACTGAGAGTAGCTTCAATTCTGGTGACGGTGACGAGAAAGGTGGAGATCTTTGGCTTCGAGAATGTGGGGCAAGGAGGAAACGGCCGCATTTAGCCAGATTCAGGGACACTAGCAAACACTGAGACCACCCATAATTATCGAATCCCTGCGGACCATGAGAAGTGCACGTGGTTGAAATATGTCAATTACTAAATATCAATTTCAGGTTGGAGCCGTCATACGACCAAGAGCTGTAACGAACTAATCTCTAGCCATTATGCGACTCAATGTTTAGCGTCAAGCCCTTCTACATCCTTGGTAGTAACAGCTTCTTTGGGCGTATGTGTGCCAGAGTCACTCGCCTTCTCGCCCTCAACGACCGTGATACCGTGTTTACGTCGGCCGCCCTTACCAGTGATATCGCGCCACATACCACCAAAGTTCCTTCCCAAGCTGGCTCTGCCCTCCCAGAGCGGATACACGCCAACGGCGAAAGTCGAGCACAACAGCCAGATGATGCCGACGATGACCCAGCCAGAGAAGAATTTCAGACTGAAGATATATCCAGTGCCGTAGAGGGGCATGGGCCAGAGAACGAGGAGGATGAGAGTCATGGCAGCGGTGGTATACTTTGCGACTTTGGAGGCGCGCAGAAGTTTAGCTTGTTCGATAGCTTCCTCTTCAGGAGACAGAGCAATTTGGCGACCGTGAACGGCTTCAAGGTCCATGTGGGCGGCCGCGCTGACATCAGAGTCATCAACGAGGCGGATGTTCTTCATGGAGACCCAGTCATAGTCGTCTGTAGTTGAGTCAGCATGTACCAAATCAAGAGGAAGTATGAGGATTGCTTACCAACTCCAAAGATCAAAGTGAGAATGGGAATGAAGATGACAGGCGAAAGGAGGGCTACGACGTTTCCAGCCAACATAGGGTTGTTGGCGCCGGAGGTAGCAACGCTAATGACACCATCGTTGAGCTTGGAGGTTGTAACGAGCCAGGCAATGAGACTGCAGCATAGGCCTAGAACAGGGCTGAGCGTCGCAGCCCAAAAGTTTTGACCCTTCCACAAGAGGGTGAGAGTCGCTGGGAGAACCGCGGACGAAATAATGACGCCCATGAAGACGTACAGCCAACCCATGCTGGATTAAGTTAGCAAAATCCAAAGAGGAAGTTCATCTAGCTTACCTAATGCCTGCGTAGTACAGGCCAGTGGAGAACGCCGCCATGACTAGTCCAAAACCACAGACGCATACGTGAGAGGTGTACACGAGACGCCTACCGCTTGCTTCAGTGTTGATATAAGTGCCGTAGATATCATAAGTCAGGATGGACGACACAGCAATGAGCTGAGCAGAGAACGCGCTAGTGACCGCCATGAATACGATCAGAAGAGTTGCAACGGCACCTCCAGATCCTAGGAGAGCTACGGCAGCGTAAGGGAGCGTGAGACCGGCACTGATGGAAGCCTCATCCATGCCATTGGGGTAGGTCGGGAAGGACGGGCTGCTCTGAAGAGCGAGGGCAGCAAGACCCATAGTGGTCGCGCAAAGCCACTGCAATTTGTAAGTTGAGATTTTTGTCATGTGATACGGGTGACACATACTGGAATGGCGAACCATGAGAGACCACCAATGATATATCCGGGAAGCGCATGCACTGGAGAAGCAGCAATGGCCTTGTTGTAGTCTAGAAAATGTAAGTTCGCTGCCTAGGAATGCATTGCCAAGAATTTGCACTCACATCCGTTATCCATGAAGACAGTGCCGAAGTTGCCGATAATGTTGATCACGAAGAAGATCGCACCGTCTTTGCTTCGGAGAGTAAGATAGCTTCCACCAGCGTTGCCTGGAACCGGAGCACGCGCCGAAAGTTCTTGAAGGCGGTCATAAACAGCCTTTGGCGAGCCGAGTGTGTCGCCAGTGGCGTAGGTGGTGAAGGCAAAGGTCAGGAGGATAACCAGCAGGATGACGGTATGCACGTAATCCGTAAGGAAAGTGGCCTTGATACCGCCAAACATGGTATACACAACGACGCCCAATGGTAGGAGGAAGCAAGCTGCTGCGGTGGGAACGCCGGTAAGTGAGTTGATCACAGCCGATCCACCAGTTAGCAACATGGCTGTAACCAAGATATTCGTGAAGAGGCCGAATGTGATGTACACGAAATGCGTAGCTTTTCCGTAGCGAGCGCGAACTGCTTCGAGGAATGTCTAGTCTCCAGTCAGATCTATGCGCGCAAAATAATTGTGACGAGTCGCTTACATGGGCATTTGGCGCTCTTCGTTTCAATTCAATCGCAACAGTAGCGAACAGCAGAATCTGGACAGTAGCGCCAGCGGCGTACCAGAGGGGTCCAGATACACCTATAAAGCATCAGCATTGGCAAATTGGAATGGCTCAACACTCAACCTACCATAGCGGAAAGCAATTGACGAACTCTGGAGGAGGGTGGCAGCCCAAGTCCAAGAGGAAACAACAGCACTGGCAACGAGACCAGACTTGACCGTGCGACCAGCAGTGGAGAACATTTCGGAGGTTTGCAATTCATTGTTGTAACGTTTGAGGACCCAAGTTGTGAAGACCTGCGAACATGTACATTAGCCATTTTGCCCAGCGTCAGCGCACGCATCGCAGGAAAAGCTTACCATGCCGAGCGCAAAGAGGGTTCCGACACCAAGAACGATGCCATATCCCCAAGCCTGGCCCAAGGGCGAAGCCGAGGGGCCAACTGGTGTGCCGCCGCCTGCCATGATGCTCTTTTTTGATGTCGCGTGCTTCAATTCCAAGCGTCGAGCTTATTTCGTCAATCCAGCATGATGGGACATGCGACATATCTATAGCCCAAGTCGCGTCCCCACATGTTACACTTCCACTCATTCGGTTCCATGTCGGATTCAGCGCTGCTATCTCGAACATCCTCAAATGCACACAGGATATGTCTTCGCCACCCAGTAATGGCGCGATGTGATTGGTTGTAGATAGCCAGATGATGAAACTAGGAAACGCTTAACGACCGCCCCGGCTAGAAGGAAAAAGAGCCCATGCGGCTTTGAAGCTTGTATTGGTAACATGGGACTTCTGAAGGGCCTTTCAGGTGCTTGGCTCCCTAGGGTGCTGCGGGATCCCGTCGCTTGAACTGATAAGAGACGGCGGCCCATAGGCGCGGCCGTGCTTCAAGGCGGGCAAGTGGGAACATGTGGGTGTGACGGAGCATTTTGTGTCAACGGCGATTTGCTCTCCACGTGCGTCCGCTCTTGACTTGTTTCAGCTCTGGGCGTGGAGATCTACATGGAAACTGAGAGGGTGGTCAGGTTGGCGGTTTTGGTGAGGTAAACATCAGACTGGAGATAAGCGACCGTGGGCTGGCCAATGAGAGTGCGTCAACGGCATCCGCCGAAGTCGGCCAATGGCTGATATCGCGCGGTATCTCCACGGACAGTCTTGGTGCGCATGTTTGTACTCGATCGCTTCGACAAACAAGCGACCGGCTTCACATGATGGAGGTGTGAGGTCGTGCTGAAAGTGTTTAGCCTGGCGCAGGGCTCGCGCCACAGAGTGGGACAAAGCTCTATGCTGTTATATGCTCTGGTGCATAAGGCCTTAGTTTGACATCTATCCAACAAATTCGGGCAATGACGGGACATAGTCACACGTAAAGTAATAGCAGCTGAAGAGGTGACAGCAGGTTCGATGTAATTGTCGAGGTCCAACCCACGTATTTGTTGGTAGATATCAGCGTTCAACGAGATGTGATTGTTGAGAGTGCCGCACATGGCTCGCTCATGCGACTTTCCCTGGCCAGATTATTTCATACGGTCAGTTGAGAGATGGCCGCTTTGATAAACAGACACGGCTGGGTGAGTACAGCTTCGAAGATTGGCGCTCCAGACGCGTCCACCCGCGTCCAGCTTGTGTTGGACGGCGACACGCCCTGAACTGTAGGTCATCAGCTAAAAATTGGCGTTCACTCTTACAGGCGCATTCATTACTTATCGCTGGCCTAGACCTGGCACGGGACATTTCGACCTTCAAAGTCGTAGAAGGTGAGTCGCTCATAATTGGTGCTTGAATGGATTGGTTGCCAAACGCTTCCATCTCTAACTGCGCCAACAATGTCTGGCCAACATACAGAGGTATATTGAAGAGGTCCAGTAATGATAGCACACAATGGCCTAAGATTGAGTTTGAAGTCGAGATGTTGATATTCGTTGAGCCGCCTTGGTTAGATAAAGGGAACCAGCGATCGACCCTTGCAACAATACCCATGAAAGAAGATTCACCTAGATCCTCCCCCTTGCCATGAACCTTAGCGGCACATCCACCACCCTTGCCCTCAGATACTCGGCACAGTTCTTACCCAGGAAATCCACACTTGTCGTACAGCTCACACCCCGGTCCAAGTGATCCTTTAGCAAAAAGTGCACGGCCTTCAAACCTGCGAATTCGCAGCGCTCGATTCTTCCACCCTTGTATTCATCAGCTAGCAGATACTTCATGAAGTCTGCAGATAGGAGATTCTGTAGCCACGTGTATTCGTCCTGATACCGAACCCAGAAGCCGACATTGCAGTCTGAGCCTTTATCGCCAGAGCGCGCATGGACAATTATACCGAGGGGTGCACAAACTGTCGCACCGAAACTGCCGACGTCTTTAGTGTTTGAGGTAACATCTTGTGTAGGTTGATGTTTAGAATATGTCTTCGTCTCCGGAGGTGGTGATATGTCAATTGTCTCACCCGAACCCAGATGCACTTGATGCTTGATTGCAGCCTGCGGTAACAGTGTGACATAGTACTCAAACACTTCTTTAGGAAATGCTTGTCGTAGGTCAAGATGCGGTGTCGCTCCAGGGTACGCGGACATGATGGGATCGATACATGGCCGGACAAATTTCGCGGGTGCAAGGTCTTCGGCCCTTCGTGCTTGAGCAATGACGCGGAAGTCTACCGTTGCCGCATTTTGGTTAGTAGGATTCTCTGCGCAGGCTCCAATAGTTTGGAAGGCAAGTTGTGTGAAGCTGTTGATATGAGGTGCCATCTGTACGCGGATTTGCTGCTCGATCATGCGTGCTTTGGCGGGGATGTCGAGACCTGTCAAGAACCAGTGCATTTCTGCTTGGTATAGCGGTTTTGCTGTGATTCCGACTTTTGTTGTTGGAGGTGGCAGCGCGCCTTTGACGCCCCGTAGTGCGACTCGGTCGGTTGACAGCTGCTCAAAGGATATATCGTCCAGAATTGCCGTGACATCTGAATTGTAGTACCATGGTCCTTGGATCTCATACAGAAATTGCGATGTAAGCGTATTGACCGAAACTTCGCCCCCTGAGCCCTCATTCTTTGTGACAACCACCTCGCCAGAATGCGATATCTCCACGATGGGATAGCCAATGTTTGCCCAACCCAAGCACTCCAGGTCTTTGAAGCCAGTGTAGTTTCCACCCGTGCTGTATGACGAGCACTCAGACAGATGGCCTGCTACAAAAGCATTCGCCAGCTTATCCAGGTCAGATCGCTGCCACTGGTGCCACCAATACGTCGCTCCGATCAGTGGGCTCGCGTCGCTGACTCGTCCGCAAACCACGATATCCGCGCCCTTTTCAAACGCCTTCGCGATTCCCAATCCTCCCAGATACGCTTGTGCAGAGATGGGCTCAAAATCCCAGTCATCTAGTTTTGCACCCGTGCAGATGTTCTCAAACGGCGACTCGCCCCGCTTTTGCGCTTCGAGCAGCTGCGGTAACACTTCGTCCCCAGATATCCACGCAACTTTCAGATCCAGACCCTTCGATTGGACCATCTTCGTGACCACTTGGTGTAGTTTCTGTGTGTCCGACGCGCCTGCATTGACCGCGACTTTGATACGATATTTGGCGATGTAAGGTAGCGCGGGCTCGAGGGCTTCGAGGAAGGTGGGTTCGTACGCGTCGATCTGGCCTGGATTGCCTCAGTACACATTGGTGGGCCAATACAACAGTCTCCGTACCATTATGTTTGGCGTTTGCTCTCCCTGTCATATTGCCCTCGCTCATCCAGTCGCCCACCATTATGTCGATTGGATCATTCTCGTAATTCGACGCGAGCAATGTCATAGCATTGCGACGGTCGGTTGTGGAGCCGGAACATCCTTGCGAAATAGTTTAGTATCTTCAACCACTGCATTGTTGATTCATATAGGACTGTGAAAGTACACACCAGCGATCCTGATGGCGCGTCTTTCCGCCATGGTATTGTTCAAGGTGGCTGGTAGTCAGATTGCGGGACTGCTCTATTCATTCGAGTAGAATATCGCGTAAGAAGCATTGCAATTTCAGACTGCATCATGAACGGTATAGCGATACCTCGGGAGCCACTGTCACGCCTTGATGCTGCGGAGTCGCGATGGGGATGTCAGTGGTGCAGGCCGAGGCGCGGGGAAAGCGCTAAACCTCATTCTCTTCGATATCCGCAGGAGGAGATGGAATTAAGCCGGATATAACAACTTCAAATCTCGGAACGCTTGAATTTACGGATACTAGGCAGGGAATGATTGTTTTCGATGTATGTTCATTATTTGGTATTGTGAAGCAAAACTTCTAGTATACTGTTACGCAGTGTCTCTATTCAGTAGTAGCGAGGCGTGTCAAACTCTTCCTGCACTGTTTCCACGCTGCATCCTCGCTCTGACTGCCTCCGCACCTTGGTGGTACCTATTCTCGCCCGTCCTGCCCGGCATACCTCGAACAACGCTTCCCCTCCTCGAGCCAGGCATGGATCCACCCTGTTGCGCGAGCGAGTTTGCCCTCGACCCGTACAGACCAGGAAGGCTACTAACTCTTCGGCCCCCAGTCTCCTCCCGCGCTCCCTGCAATTGCTGCGCAAACGGGCTTCGCTTCCTCAGCTCAGGTCCCTTCCAATAGATAACATACACTGAAATGACAAGTAGTACAGAGATGCAGAACAAGATCGTTGAAGCGTACGCGAGGTGGTTCTCCCCGCCGATATTCTGAAAGAATGGCGTAGCGGGCAGTGTGAGCACACCAGCGAGGAAGTCTCGCGCCCATCCATTACCACCCGTCGCTGATGCGGAGTACGGGCCGTAAGCACAGATCATATAGTCAATGGTTGCCATGTAGATTGCATAATTAGCAATACCGATGATAGCAGATCCGATCAGTGAGCCGATCCAGTGAATTGGTGGGCCAGTCGAGGTCCACGCGAAGATAATGAGACCGATAGGTAAGCATGGCGCCGTAAATAACAGCCACCAAAGTCGTGCCTCGTAGTTCGCCTGTTCATCGCCCGGACGCTCACGTCGGAGGCGCTCGTTGCGCTTGATGGCAGGGAAGAACGACAGCCAGGCCAAGACGTATCCAATGCCAATCGGGATGAAAGCCAAGCCAATTGCAAAGACTGCAAAGTTCCACTGTTCGTATACAAGCGCATAGGATTGAAGGAACATGAAGATCAAAGCATCGGAGAATCCAGAGAGCAAGGATAGCACGAGCACGATTGGTTCAGTCAAGAACATGCGGAAAGGTCGCACCCAGGTGATGGCAATCTCTCGCGCACTGAATCGCTCTCTGAATGTCTTGAGTTCGTTAGGTCCCCAAATGTTGACTGGCTTGCCATTCTTGTCACCTTCAGTGCGTCGCTTCTTCGCGATTCGATCCATGAGCACAGTCGTTCGGGTCTCCGGAACGAGAGCAGCATGCAAAATTTGGACAGCTCCGCCGAAGATGAGCTGGATCCATATGTTCCATCGCCAGGCCAAGAATTGTTCAACAAAGCCACCAACGATGGGGCCGAGCACTGAACCGCCAACAGAGGAGAAAACGATGAAAGCCTGTGGAGATGCTTAGCACCCATTTGGACAAGTGAAAGAGGGCAGAATCACTTACCACAGCATATTGCTGCTCGTTAGCTTCCCACATGTCTGCAACCATAGCTAGTGTAACGGAGCCACCGGCTGTGGAAAGACCACCAAGCGCACGGCAAACGATAATGGTCGCAAAGTTAGGCGCAATGCCTACAGGGATCTGCCAAATGTTCACAAAGAACAAACTAAGCTGAAGGATAGGCCATCTTCCGAGCTCCTCGCTCCAGGGCGCCCACAGCTCACATCCAAACGCGTATGTGACTAAAAAGACCGCAGCACCAACACGGGCAGCCTGCGCACTAACGCCAAACTCTTTGGAGATCCCGGAAACGGCATTACTGTAGAGCGAGGTGTTGAAGTTCATGCTGACTTGGACAAGAAAGACAATGCTGAGAATCATCCACTTCTTCCATGTTGAGAAGGAGAAACCAAGCTCATCGTAGCAGTCTTCTTCAGTAATTTCGTAGCGGTCGTATGTGCCGTATTTCTCAAAGTGTTTTCTGTCCTCGTCGCTCGTCGCGAGGCTCGTGGGGTCTTCGGCATGATGCGGCTCATCTAAGGATATCGAGTCTTTCTTTTCCGCGTCAGCAGCCTCATTATGCAAGACCGTTTCCGGATCATGAATGTTGGGCTTGACTTCTGCTGCAGAAGCCATGGTGTCGACCCGCTTAGTTTCGCTATCGGCTGGTACAGATTATGGTCCAGACCTGCGTAAACAACACGAAAAAAGTACTGGGACCGATGATTATAGATGAACGTCACCTCCACGAGGACAATAGGCTTCTTATAAAGCTGCGAGAATGGCATTGATGCATGCTACCCGGCTACATCACACTGCACTCCAGAAAACAAGACGTCATCTCACGTCTTTCAATCCGACAGATTTTGGCGCTACGTTGGTGCGTGCAAGAAGACGTCGAGTGATGCGCGCCGCAGCCTCTCGGACGAGGCCAATGCAATTGTAATAGTGGGTCGAACGCTAGCCAAATACCGACCGAGTTTGTGAGTGCGCGCAGATCCTGTCAAGGAGGCGCATAAGGTTCAAAACGACGTCATACCTCTCAAACGTCTTCAGCGAGCAACGTCTCCAAGAGCCACAACTTGCAGGCCATCACAAAGTCTTGAATACATCTCAGATCATCCCAAGACATGCTCTCACTCCCAAGGCCCCTCAAGCCTTAATCAAGGCGTCCACAAGCACCGCCGATCGCGTGTGCCAAGTTGCGCCAAAAATTCTTGATCTTGTTCATCATCGCCTTCTGCAGAATTCCACACCTGACGTCATCTTACCTCGCGAGCCGCCGTGTCGCACGACAACCAACTCCACAATTTCTTGTGGGTCTTGAACATCTGCTGTGACCGGCTTAGACTTCGGTATTCGAGTGGCTTTGAGATGTCTTACTCTCCGAGCAAAGGATAAATATGGAGCCAGGCGACACCGTGGTGGTTGTTGTCTGGCTCGGATTCCCAATCTTGGCCCCGCGGGGTCTTCCCAGATCCTCGATAAGAAATAACTAACTTATTACACCGTTGCTTAGAAGGAACGCGAGTCTGGAACCTGATATACTGCATGGTTTTCAAGACATGTTCACCTCATATCATTCTAACTGTGTCTTGAGTTCGAGGCTAGCTCATCAAGCACGTGCGCTTGGAGTACCAGGACCTTGTGGATATCTCATAAATATTGGGCTTATGGAAATTAAGGTGTAGCGCAAACCTTCATGCCTTCTCTTGGCTACTCAACAATTCCCTCCCCAGCTTTGCCATCTCCCCATTCAGGAGCATTCCGTCTGTACCTTCAAACCCACTCACCACTCGATCAAGCATCGCAGCTGATACCTCTCTCACATCAATAGCATCAACTGCTCCCGTCAACCATAACGCTATACCAAATAATCTATACATTAAACCACCCTTTCCTGTGATAATCCCTGGTTTAGCAACGCACACTTCAATTCGGGGTTGGTTCTCTGCGGCAATCTTAAATATCTGGGTTGCTGTCTCGCCCTGTATTTCGAAACGTTATTAGCTAAGCACATGTATTCGAGACTGTTGGGTATAAAGGATTATCAAGGCTCTTACACGCATCTTTGAGTATTCAACCATATGTTGCGGCATCCACATCTTGGTGTCTTTGCTGTGCGGATGGGCTGGATCCGCTGCTGCGGCGCCACTCATGTACAAGAACCGAAGTGGCTGTTTCGGATTTGGATTGGCATCTAGCAGCGCTTTGAACCCTGCCACGGTCCATTCCTGGCAGACTCTGCGTACGGTTTCGCTGGGCAATGTGCGGGCTTTTAAGGGCGTGATTGCGACCGTCCTATTTAGTACAGTTAGCAATATTCAGGTATGTAGTTACACCACCCTCATCACATACCAAATACAAGCATCTGCGCCGGCGAACTCCGCTTTTACATCTTCGGGATATGTTCCATAGTCTGGAACAACGACACTCTTTAGTTTTGATGCGTTGGCTGCAGGTACATCTTTGGGAGGGGAGACGGGGCTGCGCGCAACGGCGACAACAGATGTGATTGAGGGTAGAAGGAGAGCTTGGCGCAACACTTCTGTGGCAACAAAGCCAGTTGCTCCTGTAATAATTAACTTCATGGTCGATGCCAGATGGGTCCTAGAGTGCTTACGATTATATATAGTGAGATCGGATAGTCGGCGCGAATAGAGTTCCGATTTGCGCCATTCTCGACCTTGGCATGCACAATCCACGAATCTCAGCAACGATGGATGACGGATTCTGTATTCCCTTCTGAGGGCTGTTCACTTTTCTGAGGCGTTTGCATCTCGCTGTATTTGGAAGCGATTTGCGTAGCGTAAGGAACTTCCGATATGGGTTCGTCTTGGCATCCTATCCGCACGCGACACTACTAGGATTGCACAGCCGCCATTAGTGGTTCGCTCAGTCGTTGCTTTCATTTTATCCCATATGCTCTCGTCAAACTTAGATATGGAAATTCGTGAACTAACTTCCTTACCAGCATTCAAAGCTTACTTAATACTGTCCAGTCGCAAGGCTTAAGCGCCCTTGGCTGCAGCCTGAACGCCTTAGCCTACTCAGGCTCAGCCTACCTGGCTTAACGGACTCATAACGTCAACGCCATCCCCTATGAGATGATTGCTTCAGATTTAACTCTTTCAACAATTTTTACGTAAGGTCGCCTTATTCCCAGAGAAGTTGATTCAGCGGCGTTCTGCTTACGCTGTAGCCTGTATTACTTTCTATAGAGATGGCAAGTGAGAACGTCATTAGAAAGAGTCCTTCGGAAATCCAATCACCATGGGCTCAAACCCCACTTAGCACCGATCATGGATGCATTCGAATCCTACGTTTGCATCGTGGTCATGCGAACACTCCGATAACATGCGATTTGCAAGTCGCACAACTTGACGACGATCCATACTTTGAAGCGCTCTCCTACGTTTGGGGAGATGCTTCCAATTCTCGGCCGATCCAAGTCGGCGGCTCGGTCTTCTACGCGACTGCCAACCTATATGACTTTCTCCATTGCTTGCGTCTGGAATCAGCTGATCGATATCTTTGGGTAGATGCGATCTGTATCGATCAGTCTAATCAAGAGGAGAAAGTCTATCAAATTGGTCTCATGACACGTATCTATCGAGACGCAAAAGAGACACATATATGGTTCGGCCCATTTTGCGCCAAGACCTTCACTAAAGATCACATTTACAACGACGGCTACAAATCCGCCTCCATCTTGGTTCCGGAGGATTGGGAGGTGGTGGAACTTTACAGCAGCAAACGCTTAAAGTATTTCTTAAACCAGAAGGGGTTCAAAGCTCTGAGTGAGGAAGAAAATCAAGTGTTTGCGGCAGCTTGCGAAAACGACATCCTTGCCCATACGCTTGCATTATTAGATCGAATTGCAAGGAGCAAAGAACACCTCTACACTTACCCCATATACGTCGTTACCACCCAGCATGATGGCCGTAAGATCTACAAGACTAATCGCTCGTGGTTAGTAGTTCTGGACTGCATTCGGTGGTTGCTGAGTAGACCATGGTGGGTTCGCGTATGGAGTAAGTGTCCGTATACCAATTGCACTTGGAGCAGACACTTATCTTGTGTTCCACATGCGCAGCTTTACAGGAAGCCGTCTTGCCGCAAGTCGATCCAATCGTACACGCTCCTCCACAATCTTTCAGATTATCTACGCTAGTAGATGCTGTTGACCAGATGATGAGTCATGTCGAGTCCAGCTGTTGCAAATGGTTTACAACGCCTGTCTTTACCACTTATCGAGAGTGCTCAGAAACGGACTTCTTTGGACAGGCGCGCACAGTGCACACTCAGCGTAAAGCCTTGAAAAATTCCAAAGAGGGCTTTTTACCGCTAGATGAGGTTATCGACGCAATCCAGGGACGAAAAGCGACTGAGATTCGAGATCATTGGTTTGGTATTTTTGGGTTTCTACCGCCTGCTTGGCAGGAGGCGGACAAGAGAAGTCGCGCAGAGACTTGGACGACAGCGGAGATATTTTCGAAGTGTTCTAAACTAGTTTACAGCGAGACCAGGGATTTAACACACATAGGACGATCTAGAGGCCAAGAATCTAGCAGCATTGCAGAGCTTCCGACCTGGACGATTGACCTTCATACCAGTATGTCAGCGGACAAAGACTTTGGACGATGGAAGTTGTACAACGCATCTCGTGGAGTCAAATATGAGGGAGTGCGGTACTGGGAAGATACTAGAACCTTACATCTCACAGTCAAAGCTTTACACATTGGGTCAATTTCGGCATGCGGTGGATCTGTTCCCCCCAATGCTTTGTCAGGCCGAGATGCAAGTGAGACGGTCAGGAGTTATCTCAACGGATGGCGCGAGATATATTGTGCGGCGTTACCGGATGCGGATTATGATGCATTTTGGAGAACGATCTTCATGGGCACGGATGTATGGATACACTACATGGCGCCTCGACGGGGTGTTCTCCAAGAGAAGCGCTTGAGAGCCATTAAACAGTGGTGGAATAAATGGAACACAACCAAGGATTCGCACGATCTCACATTCGATCAGAAGTCGGGTGGGAAAGAACATGGGCACTTTCACTACCGAGCCGTGGAGCGCAATGTTGACAAGACGCAATTCTTCATCACTACAAAGGGGACACCTGGCATGGGACCACACGATATGCAGTGTTCTGATGAAGTGTATGCTCTTGCGGGATGTCGTGCGCTTGCTGTGCTTCGCAGGGTAGAAATCGAGGGCGAGGATCGCCTGACGTTTGTGGGACTTTGCTTCTTAGATCAGTGGATGCATGGGAAAGCCACTCAAAACGATCCGGCATGGGAGACTATCCAGCTGTATTGATTCATGTGATAGAACGTTCTAAGTTGGCAATTAAGCGTTCCGTATCCGACGGGTGATGCGAGATCAAACATGGCTAGGCGGATCAAAGGTCATATGCAATTTGAGCGTGAGAGAACGCATTCTAGGCTTGGGCAGGCACTTTTGATATCGTCACGTGGAGCGGATTTGCTCTGCTATTAGCCGGCACATTGTGTATCTTGACGTGCTGGAAGAACTACATCGCACTCTTGTGCTCTACATTGGTTTCTGGGTTCATTTACTGCCTCAAAACAATGCAAACATGGATAACAGCAATACCCAAAGCCACCCTATAGAACATTTTCCACCCAGCGGCCCTCAGTCCTACTTGCCACAGTCGCCGCCGTCTGCCCCACTAACCCTTCAAGCCACTCACTTGTACCCGGAGGAACGATTCCTTCGACTTCGAGTGCAATGATGCAATTTTGAACCCAATCCTGGCACCTATCCTTTCCATTGTTTGGTGCCGGCTCTTGGCTAATGATCTGGTCCGCGCGACCACATTGGTCTTGCGACAATGTTGCGACAGTAAAGTAGCCTTCGGAGGGCTTAGATTGGATTTCAACCCCTTTGCATTTATCAAATCCATAGATGAGTCTGTTAAGATCAAGAACGGTGACTTGGAGCAGATTGCCAATTGCAGAGTCGCCTGGGTGCAAGGCAAATGCCCAATGCGAACGGTGATTTGGGTCTTCACCCGTGCCTTCGACAACAACTGACAGCTTGTGTGACATGTCTCTATGCTATGACATGTTATTGTGGATTTCCAAGCTCGTATCTTTCGTCTAACATACTATTCGACTTCGAGTCTGGATTCGAACTATTCGTCTTTGAGAATGAAGAAAACATTTGCATAACAACGTTGATTTGACAGTTAACTCCCAGCCACTGGTACCCCAGCCACTTCTTTATGTAGAACTGGGCTCTAGCTCTTTCTCCAAAAACTTGACTAGTCAAGGCATGCATTGAAAAGCAGCAGCGAAGAAAGGCATGAAGGCTCGACAATGGCTGACGGATAGATTTTTGAGGAAGTGGCGCAGATAAGACTGGTCTACAGGCATGCAGCAAAGTGCCGGCAAGGCTGACATACGGACCCGTGGTTATATGTACAGCCAAAGCTGCGGCCTTACGAATATTTTATCGGCCATCAGTTACGGCGAAATTATGAATGGGTAACGTAAATGCATATGGTAAGTTACGGGTTCTTTAGGTGTCAGTCGACGGAAAGACACCAATTCGACTTGTCTTGTAGCAAGAATTAGGATCGCAGCTCCCCGGCATCTCGCTTATTTATCTATTGCAAACGCGATATTGTGAAGGCGAAAATATAACATTGTCTTAGAAGCGTTAGCGACAACTCCCGAGAACTAGTCATATACTTCGTTCTAACGTGAGCATGGAGTAACCGGCGAAACGGTAGTTGAAATATATACGCCTAAGGGTCTTCCATGAAGATAACAGCACTCGGGTGAGCAGAACATTTTGAAATACTCGTAATCTAGTGATGAGCAGATGAACGTATAGGGCGAGTATTGTAGAAATAAAGATTACATTAATGCATTGACATCGCACGATACAAACCATAAGCCGTACTATTTAGCTGTCCTAGACGAATGTCCTTGTGTGACCTCATACCAGAATGTTAAGCTATCCGTAGCTTAACATTTGAGCTACGAAGAGTAATCTTACTGATTGAGTCCATTACCATCATTATAGTGAAGTTCCAGCGCGAACACCCAAGGATCCTTCTCGCCGAACCTGTATACCAGAAGATATTCAGATATCATAGGAACGCGGGTGTATCCTCTCTGGCCAACCTAAGGCCTCCTCGCATTCTTGCGCCTTCAAGCATAGGGACGCTCTTTCGCTTGTCCAAGAAACGGTCTGCCATACGCTGTCCTGGAGTGGCACTACCACTGCGCTCGTCTGACAGCACATTGCTGACTGTTCTCTCCTCTGTGTTAGAACGTGGATCCTCATTGAGCGATAGTGAATCTAATGAAGTTTCGGGTTCCATCTCTGAAAGACCCGGTTCTGGGGGAGGACATGGCGAAGGTGTATCCATTCCAGCGACGGAAACTCTTTCAGTTACCTGTGGCAGATGTCGTACTGTTGTTTCACATAGATCAAAGGCACTCTTCGGGCGGCGACTAAGCGAATCGGGAGAGATTGGGCGTAGGGTTGCTCGCACACGGCAGCGCACAGGTGTTGTCGCTGAGGTTGAATTATGCTGAATGTGTTTTAACTCAGTATTATTAGTCATATACTGGCCCATACTAGATGCGTTGCAATTCAATGCAGTAGACGATAATGGCTGTAGAGACTTTGGCCGACATGTGTGCACGGTCAAGGATATGTTCGGTTTGCTGTTGTCACGCAAAGATGGGGGCGTGACATTTTCCTTCCTTCCATGATGCGCATCACTCCTCTTTAAAGCTGTGTTGGGTACCCTCTGAAAATTCTGTTTCATAGTTGGTGCGGAAAAATCGGAGTATAGCTTTGGCCCGGGACTTGCTTTTGACGACTGCAATGATTTCAATGATGCAATGCTTTCGGGAGGTGACTTTGACTGCTGGGAAGACTTTGCACTATTGCCGCTCGAATTTCGACCGGTGTCGATGAATGGGAAGCGATCATTCATGCGTGAAGACTTTGGAGTCTCAAGAGTTGGCTGTGGCGCAGATACAAAGTAAATAGGCGTAGAAGGCCGGTAATGTCTACCCAGAAGTGACATTACACCTGGCTGAGATGCGGATGCCGGCGCATGCCTTTCCTCACAAACAGTGGTGGGTGGGTAATGATCTGGATAGACTTCCTTAAAGGTGTCCGGATGCGAATCAGACTTTTCAAACACAGAGACAGCCGCTTCAAAAACAGATTCAAGAGTCTGTTTGGAATGGTCCTGGAGGTTTGCTTCTTCTCCAGTCTTGGAAAAGTCCGTATATGACTGATTTTCTATACCTGGGGTTACGGGAGATATGCTGCTAGCTGGGTGCATGATTACAGTCGTGTCATCATGTTCAATTTGAGAGGTACGCGTAATTTCATCCACATGTTGCTCAGATGTCGTCGCGTATTGATCATGGATTTGAAAATCCTCCTGGCTTGTCTTCTCCATTCCGGAGATTTCGTGCGATAGCCAGGCCTTCCAATCACGACTAGTTCTTGTCGAGTCTGGACGGCGAGGAGAAGGAGTGCCGATCACATAACTTCGTACCGACTGACTTTTCGAGATCACAGCCGAGCCTCCCGTGTGTTCTTGTTGAAATTCTTCTGGGCTCATGAAAGATATAACACTATCGTTCGGCAGTATACTCATGCCATCCGTGTTTCGTGAGTATATGCTTGGAGACAATGGTGATATGAGAGAATGAGGAGCAGGTGAAGCTGGGGTTTTGGCAGGCACGGCAAATTGGCGATAAGTTGGCCGACTCAGGTCCTCGATATCTGATCGCAATTCTTGAATTATTCCATATCCATCGTAGGAAGTTGCTTCTTGGATGACATTGGTGATGTTATCGGTTCGGTCAGTTTCGCGCAGGAACTGAGGCTTCTTCGTCCCTTCGACTGTGGACTTCCATCTATAATTGGCCCTTTCAACTCTTTGTTTAATTTGAGCCTCCGATGGCGTGAATACGGCTCCGGGGAACTCGTTATTGACCGAATAGCTACAATTGAGCGTCAATGGTATTGGAAGCAGCGCAGCATATGCTACTCACATTGCATGATCGGGCCGATCACTTTCAGGTCCAACCTGACTGCGATTATTCTCCGCTTGATCCGAACCATGAGTGACAGTCGGCGAGGGCGTGCCTAGGTAATCGCTTGGATCAGGCGCCGCTCCATGCGCACTTTTCAAGTGTCGAGAACTAAGAAAGAATGGCTGCTCCCCAGGTGTGACAGTGCGAATTGTGGACTTGATCGCCTTATTCAGGGATTTGATGGTGCTAGATTTGCTCTGTACACTTCGGGCTGCCACGCTTGGAGGTCTTCGCGATGATGATTGTGGGCCACTGTCCATACTGAGTCGAAAGTCCTGACTGGAACGGGAATGCAACCCCCTTTCCTGTACGTGAAGACCCTTGGTTTCACTCGACTCGAAGATATCGCTCCCTGGCCCTGTCATTTGGTCGGATAGAATTGATGCAGCTTGTAAGGACTTTGATACCCCGATCTCCCGCATAAGCGCCGAGAAGACACGTTTCGGGTCTACAGGTGTCAAAGATTCCTCTGCTAGGCTCTCCATGGGCATAGGGTCACGGAATGCAGAAAACACTGAAAAGGGAAGCGTATCTTCTTTCGTCATCATCGTCGATGCCACACGGTCCATTTCACTTCCTGTACTGTCCTTTGCTTCGTGAATGATAGTCAAGCGCTTGATGGACCGTTGGGTTTGTATCTCTCCAGTAGAGCTTGTTCCCCAGCTTGTCACACGCGATGCAGATGTATTGGTAATATTAGCTTCACTGTGCAGGCTGCGGTTGCTTCTAGTACTGCGAGCACTGCCACTGCTACTGTTGCGGGACCCAGGTCGAATGTAAAGAGGAATGCCACCTTCGAACGACGGGGTACGCGATCGGACTCGCCGTAATGTATCTTCGTCTGGACTTGTTATCTCAAAAACTGGATCTGTTTCTGGTAGAACTGGATGAGTCGGATTGAAGTAATCGCGACTTGCTTCAATTTGTTGGATCGGCAAGGACGGCGACTTGCTCGATGCCCGTCTGAAGACCTTCTTCAGCCTGCTCTTCAATGAGCCGGAAAAAGATCGCCTCCCCTTCAATTCAGGCTGTGAAGGTAGTTCATTGCCACTAATCTCTGCTATCCTTTCATGAGGTATTTCCCGGCAGCTCAAAGGAACTGCGACCCCAGAAGTGGCCCTTCTTCTTTTCTCTTTCGCCTTTTCTTGTCGCTTCTTGAAAGGGGCCAGGAACACTGATGGCTTATGCTTGACTGTGTTCTGCTGGAATCTTTGTAGGTACTTGTCCCGTGCCTTGTCTACTGTTTCGTCAGGCGCGACAGTGACAGGTATACGAGGAATTGCCAACGGGGACAGATCGAGCGTTCGAGTTGTTGGAAGCGTGGACAAATGCCCCGAAGCAGGGGTGGCAACATTGGATGATGGGGTGGCAAGATACTTTGCAAATGGGCGGGCTATGGGCGATCCCGTTTGAATGTTGCTTGCATAGTACATGGATCGGGCTTTCCGGATCTGTTGCGAGGTAACTGACGAAGACGCGCTCTGACGGAGAGGGTTTGCTTGCGATCTCGGCCAATCATTTTCGCCGAAAGATATTGAAGGTTGTGCTGACAACGGTCGTGGAATTGAAGAAGGTCTATGGCTCCCTGGAGTATGGTTGAAGGGTGGGTCCTGCTCTGTATTCATACTAGGCGCTCTAGGCTGGAGGTTAGGGCTAGGAGCCTTCGCAGCCTGTCGAGGCTGCAGACCCCGAAGGTTTGGTCTTCCAGGACTGCCATTCAGCTGGTCTCGTAAATTTTCTAGTTGAGGGAAATGGCTGCCCTGGGACGTAACAGGCTTGTGGCTGGCACTACTCTTAGACCTAGACATGCCTGAACTGCGCTTTGTCTCGCGGGTCATCGCATCGTGTATTTGAGCTCGAGCGAAAGCCGTAGTAGCAGCGGCTAGAGCATGTTGTTGGGCCAGGTCTAGGTTGAGAGGCTCCGAGATGGGAGGAGGACGTCTGTGTACAGTCGATGTAGATTTAGAGCGACGGAGGCGGGTGCCTGCATCGCTAGATGCCCTTGCCAGCATCTCGACCAAAGCACAAAGCAGAGGCCGCTAAACTGGACCGGTAGAACAAGGCGTCTAGCAAGTGTACTGAAGAGGAGTTGGCAACTTGCGGTGGGAAAAGTAGCGGAAAGACGCGAGGTGATTTGATGCCAAATAAACATACTCGCTGAATGAAGCTTGGTCCAGCAACGGCTTCCTCTTAGAGGAGCGGCACTGCCTATCGAGCCTTCTTCATTCACCAGCCGGTCATCGCGACCCAAATATTCTTTAAGTACCGAAACTGGTGTTGCTTCGAATACCAATGCCGCACAGGTCGCCAGTACTAGACAAACAGGCAGGCTAGCGTGTCGCGTCTAAGCCATACCGTTTGTGGTGTATCCTTCGTAGCGCCCTTTGATACTCATTCTCGCGGCACATACAATACCATTTAATCTCATTTACTTCACACAACATATAAAACCATTAATCTGAAAAAATGTTATTAAAACGCCGTAGAAATCACGAAAAGTGTCACCTGTCGTTCGACAAAACCTCCACACGATATCATTCGTCTCCTTTTGCTGTATGCGCAAGGCAATAAAAGTGCGACAAGCTAGACCTCTGAGGCTTTCGGCAATTTGCAGCAGTGTCTGCACTAAAACAAGCATAACGTCGCGAAAAGCCCATACTGACTCTCGGTAAAGATCAAGGCCAGGTCCGAAGCATGGTCTGGGAAAACAACTGCATTGATTATTAGCAACTCGTAGCAATAGTCACGAGTATTATTGGGTTACATTTGGCTTCGATCTGTTTCATGGCTGGCCTCGATCTCATAGCTGTTTGGTGCGGCTCACGAATGAATTAGAGCCTAGTGAGGCTGAGGATACTACCAACAATGGCATTGAGGCTGCTGGCAAGGCTACTTTGAAGGTAGAGCAAGGACTTCATCTGGTCTTAGTTATTGCTGGGTTGAATTTGGGATAGGTCCACAGGATCAAAAGCACGTAATCCCAGTTCTTGAGGAGATATGGGTGGGCTCGAACTAGTTTCGGTGTCCTACCTTACATCATTTCGTTTGGCTGGAGCACGCTAAACTCCAACCATTGGTTGCGCTCATATGGCCGCCGCTTTCCAAGTACAGACAGCCATCTTTGTGATTCCCATTGTACATAATGACTTGATTCATTACTCAAATCGAATACTCGAGTGCCGAACTTGCATAGTAACTGGTAAGATCGCCCGCTCGTCGAGATCTGTGGCCCCCCACACCGCCTAGCGCGGATGATTGGATGGTAGGCTGAGCACTGCCAAGAACCTCAGCCTGCTCTCCCGATTGATCTTCGAGCAGACCTACCCCGCGTTTTCAGCTTGCAACATAGTTCATCGAGCCATACGACTTTTCGATGGCAAAGTAGCATGGCTATCTCTCTCTGATTGTGCAACGACCGCCTCACAAGTATCATTTCACGCCCAAGGACTGGCCAGTAATCGGACTGGGGTGTTGGAAAACAATGTCCGCCTATACAGCCTTGCCCGTTTGTTGAGGTTCAACTAACTCAATTAAAGGAGTACCGATCCGCTAGAAAAAGCTCTAGACGAGTTCCGACAAACCCTCACGCCAGACCAGACCGCTCAGCTCAAGTCATACTCCAATCAGGGGTCTCCCACACCAGATAACGTTGTCTCACTGGTAGAACAAGCCATCCAGACTAATTCAAGTCGCAAGAGCCATGTCTTGGCCTCTCGGCTCCAAGGACTTCTTGGCTCCGTTCAACAGTATAGCAATATCGTCGACACCTGTGTTGGACCAAACCAGATAGCAGCGCTGATTTGGGGCAGCATTAAACTTTTAATCTTGGTGCGTACTGCACTTTGACGTGGATTTTTCCCTACTTACAGTCCTTTGGTACCTAGACAGCTTCAAACTTTGCGGAATACTTCGACAAGCTATCAGAACGGGTCGCTCAGCTCAGTATCTACTGCCCTCGGCTTTCCGAATACGAGAAACTTTTTCCCACATCAACAAGGCTACAACAAGCGCTCTCCAACTTCTATGCCGTTGTAGTCAACTTCTGCTCAAGGGCGCTTCATGTGATACAGGAGAAAGGTAAGATGTCAAGTCTATACCTTGGACGCTCATGATACTGTGCAAAGCTTATCATCTTAACAGGAGGTGTTAAACGATTTTCCAAGTCGATTTGGAAAACATTCAAGGTGGAGTTTAAAGTGATAGAGGAGAGCTTGATTCACACAAAGAACGAGGTCGCTGAAGAGGTAAAGTTGGCATCAGAGCAAGAAGCACATAATTTCCGCGGCTATTTGACGGCGGAAGTAGAGGAGAACAAATTCTTCCGCGTAGAGCAGAAAGCCGAAATTGAATCCAGCAGGGTTTTTCGATCACAGCAGACAGATGCGTTGCAGCAAGCCAACAAGCAGCGGATTGAGATGATTGTCAAAGAACAAGGTACTTTAATTAGAGATTACAGAAAGGATATCTGCCCGAATGTGACTAACATAAATCCGTCAAAGAGCGTAAGCAGATCCGATTATTACGACTCCTTCCAAGTCACGACTACACCCGGAGCCTTCGTCGAGCAAGAAGGCTTCGTTGCGAAGGAACGTGTAATTGGATTATTCAAAAATCAGAATTTCAGGAGTGGATTTCCCTAAGAGGCTCGAAGCACCTTTGGTGTTACGGAATTCGTATGTTATCGCTTCCTCACACTCGCTGCCTAGGACTCTGCACATCATACTAACTGTTTTTGATGCGAAGCCGGATGTGGTAAGTCAGTCTTGATGTATGAAGCCTCTTAATCGAGAAATATATCACGAAAAACATATTCTAAGCTGACTTCCTAGGGGACATGTTATCGATTACATCGACAGAACCTTCGCTGCTTGCAGCGACAAAGTCACCATCTACTACTTCTTTGATTATTCCGACAAGAGCTCGCTAGAGGCATCCGCCTTTATGCGATGCCTTTTGCACCAGGCTATTAGGGTTGACAAACTTGATCCCGACTCTGAGAGAAAACTAAAGCTTCTTTTGGAAGACCGAATAGGCAATTCAGGGCCTACTCCTGACGAACTCGAGGAATTATTCTGTCACTTCCTCAGTGAATACAAAAATGCTTTTCTCTTCATCGACGGACTCGACGAAGTTAGCGTGGTGGAGCAAAGGATTGTCAAATCGTTACTCAAGACGATACAGAGCATAACTAGTACTCGAGTCTTCGCAATGACTCACGCTGCCATGGACATGACCAAGGTTCTCACCAGCTGCTTATGTCTTCAGATAGAGTCTGATGACCTTAAGCATGACATCACAGTCTTCATACAGGCGCAGATTGACACTTACTCGCAAATAAACCTCCACGGCTTTTCATCTCGCCAGGTGGAATTCATCAAGCAAAAATTAGTCCTTGACGCAGATGGCATGTAAGTCGCGATAATGTAGCCTTGAAGAATGTGTCTGAAGTGATCTCTGCAACAGGTTCCTTTGGGCCGATCTACAATTCAAGGCCATATTAGACGGAATTGAAGAAGGCGGGACACCCGAGATAATTCTCGATCTTCTTGAAACCTTTCCAAAAGGGATCGCAGACTTGTACATCTACTTGTTAGAGAGGGTGACGGCGGGCCCCGGCTATCAGGCCGAAAGAGCAAAAAAGATATTTCAGTGGGCGATCTACGGTAGACGACCACTGACAATTGAAGAATTGGAAGAAGCCATGTCTATAACTACGGAACAGAAGTCATGGAATCCTCCGACATTTCAGCTAGATGCTTGGAGGCTCGGAAGACTATGCGCAAACCTAATTGATCACGACCAGGCCACAAAGCGAGTAGTGCTATCTCATCACTCCGTTGAGTCGTTCCTCCGAAGCGAATACGACAGACAAAGTCCAGGAAACTTTTCAATCAATGATACCGAGACTGAACATTATTTAACAGACATCTGCCTTGCGTATCTGTCTTTCACGGATTTCCACAAGGCACTTATTCGAACCACCGACACAAGAAACGTTCCCGCGATGAGCCATCCTGTACGACTATTAGGCGACATGATGCCTTATATTGTACGACCACTAACGTTGAAATTTTTGAGAGGCCACCGTTCCAAATCCGCGGAGCGGTCTGTTGACGTAGTCAACGTACTTAGGAATGAACTCAGCCTCCATCAGTCAAGGAGAGCGGAGCCTAACTTCCGAATGTTAGAATACTGCAAAACATATTGGCATGTGCATAGCCGTTGTATAGACCCGCGCCAAGATGTGCAACGCTTTCAGAATCTACAGGCTTTCGTATGTGCAACGCACTTACCGAAGGAGTGGATTCCTTGGAGTCGTATCAAAAACAAGAAAGCCTTACCCTATTGGGGAATGTTTCTCTGGGCTGTGGAGTATTCCCACATAGCCATATTTCATGTCTGGATGACCATCACAACAATAGAGCACTCTAGCTATTGGGACTGCTTCTGGCAAGAACAGGGTGGGAAGATTTTCGCATCTGCTTGCTCTCAAGTTAATCTTGCGCAGTTGGAGATTCTGTTCAAGTCACAAAGAAGAAACAATGGCCAGAGAAAACCATCAAAGGATGCGGTCAGTCAAGCACTGATACGGGTATGCCGTTTGGGGCATATTGCAGTAGTTGAGCGGCTGCTTCAAGAGAAGGCTGACGTTAACGCTACTGCAGCTAGAGGAGGAAAAACTGCACTACAGGCTGCAGCAGGTGGAGGCCACCTTGCAATAGTCGAGAGGTTGCTTCAAGAGAAGGCTGATATTAACGCTGCAGCAGAAAGTGATAAAGGAAGAACAGCACTGCAAGCTGCAGCAGAGGGAGGCCATCTTGCAGTAGTCGAGCGGTTACTTCAAGAGAAGGCTGGTATTAACGCTGCAGCAGCAAGCGATGAAGGAAGAACAGCACTACAGGCTGCAGCAGAGGGAGGCCATCTTGCAGTAGTCGAGCGGTTGCTTCAAGAGAAGGCTGATGTCAACGCTGCAGCAGCAGCTAGTAGAGGAAGAACGGCACTGCAAGCTGCAGCAGAGGGAGGCCATCTTGCAGTAGTCGAGCGGTTGCTTCAAGAGAAGGCTGATGTTAACGCTGCAGCAGAAGGCTGGGGAGGAAGAACGGCATTGCAGGCTGCAGCAGGTAAAGGCTATCTTGCAGTAGTCGAGCGGTTACTTCAAGAGAAGGCTGATGTCAACGCTGCAGCAGCAGCTAGTAGAGGAAGAACGGCACTGCAAGCTGCAGCAGAGGGAGGCCATCTTGCAGTAGTCGAG
Organism: Pseudopyrenochaeta lycopersici; assembly: GCA_003313425.1. Lineage (NCBI taxonomy): Eukaryota > Fungi > Ascomycota > Dothideomycetes > Pleosporales > Pseudopyrenochaetaceae > Pseudopyrenochaeta > Pseudopyrenochaeta lycopersici. The sequence continues at coordinate 1,952,975 of NHZP01000001.1, read as the reverse complement.
CGGTTACTTCAAGAGAAGGCTGGTATTAACGCTGCAGCAGCAAGCGATGAAGGAAGAACAGCACTGCAGGCTGCAGCAGAGGGAGGCCATCTTGCAGTAGTCGAGCGGTTGCTTCAAGAGAAGGCTGATGTCAACGCTGCAGCAGCAAGTGGAGAGGGAACTGCACTCCAAGCCGCAGCAGAGGGAGGCCATCTTGCAGTAGTCGAGCGGTTGCTTCAAGAGAAGGCTGATGTTAACGCTGCAGCAGAAGGCTGGGGAGGAAGAACGGCATTGCAGGCTGCAGCAGGTGAAGGCTATCTTGCAGTAGTCGAGCGGTTACTTCAAGAGAAGGCTGATGTCAACGCTGCAGCAGCAAGTGGAGAGGGAACTGCACTCCAAGCCGCAGCAGAGGGAGGCCATCTTGCAGTAGTCGAGCGGTTGCTTCAAGAGAAGGCTGATGTTAACGCTGCAGCAGAAGGCTGGGGAGGAAGAACGGCATTGCAGGCTGCAGCAGGTGAAGGCTATCTTGCAGTAGTCGAGCGGTTACTTCAAGAGAAGGCTGATGTCAACGCTGCAGCAGCAGCTAGTAGAGGAAGAACGGCACTGCAAGCTGCAGCAGAGGGAGGCCATCTTGCAGTAGTCGAGCGGTTGCTTCAAGAGAAGGCTGATATTAACGCTGCAGCAGCAAGCGATGAAGGAAGAACGGCACTACAGGCTGCAGCAGGTGAAGGCCATCTTGCAGTAGTCGAGCGGTTGCTTCAAGAGAAGGCTGATGTTAATGCTGCGGCAGCAATTGATAAAGGAAGAACAGCACTGCAGGCTGCAGCAGAGGGAGGCCATCTTGCAGTAGTCGAGCGGTTGCTTCAAGAGAAGGTTGATGTTAACGCTGCAGCAGCATATACTGGAGGAAGAACTGCACTCCAGGCCGCAGCAGACGGAAACCATCAAATATTAGTTAGTCTTCTTCGTCAAGCAGGTGCTAAATAATACTTCTTCGCTGAAGTAGCCATACATTGCATCCCTTCTAGGTACCTTAGTTGCCTGCAATAACCTGCGCACCAGTGCTAAATATAACATCTTTAGCAGATTGTAAGGTACCTTTAGTAAGGACGCTGTGCATTATGCTTTTCTTAAAACTATGAATATATGCAGTATTCTTTGATCTCAATTTTTTTTATATGTATAGTGCGTTATGAATGTATTAACATTTTAGCAGATGCAATTGTAAAGAACTCGTTAGTCTTAGGCGTCTGCTCTGTGAAATAGTAAGAATGAATATTACCATACCCTTACCACTCTAGTGGCTCTGTAGTCATGTACTATTTCTTTGTAAACATTATTCTTGCAATTTAATACTATCTTTCTTATAGTGTACAAGTGCATGCTATACAGTCTTTTCAATACCCGCTCTACGCCCTTCTCTTTCTGCGTCTTTATATAGTGCAGCAGAGGTCATGTACAATATATTAGTTTTTTTATTGAACAAATAGTAACATCCCCTAAGCTTAGCGTGTTGCGTAAGCTAACATAGCTTTCAGACTGTTACACCCTGTAGTTGTACTTCCTGTTCAATAAACTAGATAATAACCCTAGAACCACAAAGGGTAAAGCGCAGAATACTCGCCTTCAAAGATGCGAGAGGAAAATTTCTCGGACATTACAGATGTTTTGTTTGTCGCATTCTGCCCACAGTGACGATCTGTCGCTGCGCTTAGATGGAAACTATTCACCAAAGCTATTTTGAACCTCTCACTGAATATGATAACAATCACTACTGTTAGCTGGCGCCACATGCTTAGCAAATTAGAGGAATAATGAGTGTGCAGCACTTTATCTATTGAACTAAGAAATCAATGTTGTAGGAGCGTACGACACCAATTTCGAAACGCACTACGTATGCCGGCTGGACTTCTTGTCACGAATACGATAGGCGTGCTCACTTGTAATATTGATAGACTGTTTATGCTGTTGTGTGACGCTGCACGATCAACTGGGCACAGCTCCACCCTTTCCTATCTCCCTCTGGACGCGTAGTGCTCAACAGTCATATGCGGTGAATTTAATATGAAAGCGCTGATCCGCACGTCTAAGTCCATGGCTCTTGAAAAGATGTTTTTGATATCTAGTAGTACCTGAATACGTTTTGGATCATGATGCATGCCTTGATGGGAGCTCTCTTTCTAACGCCGAAGTGCTTGCTCTGCCTTCCTCTTCACAGACATCCTCATCATCACTTTGCACCTGCACATACGCAATGTCCTTTTCCTTCACATTGATCATGAATGTAATGGCCGTCATACCCGCAAACACAATCATAGCGGTTAAGAATGGCAGCCCCAGCCATGTGCTGCCCATGTCTATAGCCAGCTGGAATATCTCGTTCAGCAGCGGTCCCGCAACCATGGCTCCAATGCTCTCTGCGATTGCGATAGTGCTCATGAGTTTGCCGACATCAGGACTTGATTGCCCGCCCACGATATGGATGGAGACGGAGCGCATGGCGGCGTTGTAGCCAGTGCCCATATTGTATATGAGAAGGCCGATGATGAGTAGAAAAGGATAGGCAGCGATGCCCATGATAAAGAATGAGATAGTGGTCAAGATGATGGAGCCGCGAGCGATCCAAAGGTCGGCCCTTTGCGCCGGAAGGCTGAACTTTTTGAGTAGTAATAAGTTGGTGAGCGGAATGAAGATAGTGATTGCGACGAGGTTGGTAGCGGCGCGAAAGGAGAGCAAGTAGGCTGCTTTCTTGATCTCCCAGCTGTATCGCTTAGAGGCGTATCGGATAAGTAGAGTAATAGCCTGTCGTCCTAATCTGTTGGCCAAGAAAGTGGTTACAGTCAAAAGCAATGTTCTGTCGCTCTTGAGGAAAAAGAAAGCAGTCTGGAAATTCCGTAGTTGTGCCTTGAACGTGAAATTGCCGCCAATAGGCTGAAGCTCTATGCTTTGATCTTGTTCGCGATCTTTTGGCTCTGGTAGGTCACGCAAATGCAGGGTTTCTGGAAACAAGAACGCGATGCATATGCCGACTTGTTGAATCCCAAGTGCCAACAGCAGCGGCAGCCAGTCCCCATGCTCCATGAGACGCGCTGCCATAATCGGTGCTATCATTTCCGCTACGAGGACTGAAGCGGTCAGGTAGAGGAAGATAGTAGTTCGCTTTTCTGGCGGCACGATGTCTGACATCATGGTCAAGCCAATAGCCATGGCGACAATGGGCCCTCCGCCGATGCAGAAGAAGGCTGAAGAGAGCCAGGTCAGTTGAAGCGGTAGGGTTTTCATGTAGCCTGAATATATATTAGCATTTCTTGCTCCTCCCTTTGCGGGCCCATTGAACTCACAGATCATCAGTATCCATGCCGAGCTCAGCTGCAAGCCCAACAAGCTGGCTGTAAATATCCACTTCCTCCCGATCCTGTCCGCCAGCGTCCCAAATGGCACAGCCAAAATGATACCAGGGAGCGCATCGAACATATCCTGCCAACCAAATATCATAGCCATCTTCTGCTGCACCTCGTCGACCTTGCACAGCTTCTCCGGAATAATTCCGTCATCGCCAATGACCGAGGGATCGTGCTCGCGGTAGTAGATGAGACACAAATTCGACTCGTAGACGCGGGTCTTCGGGGGTTCCGCAAGGAATGCGCCTATGTCGATGATTGCGACCAGGGCGAAGACAAGAACCACGAGTAAGACCCAGGGCTTTTTCTTCGGTGCAGGCGCGATTGGCAGCGAGGCGGAGTCGATGGGCGAGAGGAGAGACGCTCCTTCTTCGACAGAGTCTCGCGGGGAGGCTGGCGCGACCATCGCAAGAAGTGCTGCTCCGCGCCAAGTGGAACTTGCTGTGAAGTCCGACAGACGGCGGACACGCGTTTGGCCTAGGAATGCGACGTGCTTGTGAGAAAGGAAATGTTAGCAGATAAAACAGCGCGTGCGATTAGCCATGATCAATGTTAGAGTAAAGAGAGAGCGCAAGGGAAGCCATCATGTCTACAAATGCCAATGCTGGCTGTGAGACGGCTGTTTCCATTCGAGGTCTGGGCTCAGGATTCGGGATGCCAGGTGTCGCGTCGTCTGGACCCATTCCTGGCAGGCATTACGTCAGCCGCTAACTAAGCGGTTTGACCTGTGTTACCACTCAGTGGCCAGCCCGAACACCGCCAGAAAGCAGAGCACCAGACCCTCGCAATGTCGAGAATAACTTATTGTTGCAGCTTAAAAGCCACCATCTAGCTTTCTGTATATACTTGGAGCTATATTTTAGATTTATAGAGTAGCTGGCATAAGAAATCTTATAATAACATAAAGATACATTTAAAGTAGAACCTAAAACGTTGTATTGAGAGAATAATAAAGCCTGCGAGTTTAAGGATGCAACAAGAGCTGCTGTAGAAGGCTGGATATTACCTTGTAAGGTACAATGAGTTACTGCCGAGATTGCATAGGTCTGCTTCCCTCATTTTTGGTGTTTTTTTTTTGAGTTCGCCGCTGACTGGTGTCGGCAACTGAGTGGTAATCTGTTTTACCAGTCACCTGCAAATACCAGTCAACCGCGGGCCCCACCCACAACATCGACGTACCTTTTGGCTCGATCGCTTAACAGTAGCATGGTAGATTGATGATTAACAAGGGAACATGCGAGTCTATCTCAATCCACATAGCGTTCGATTGTTTCCTTAGCTATGGGTGCACGTTAGCAGTGTGCGGTAACCCGCACCATCAGGCTGCGCTTGACTACCATACCAGCCTCTACCGCAAGCAGCTGACCCAACTTCACCTGCAGGGCTCCTCCATGACTGATATAAAGCCTCCACTGCTTTTCCTTACACTTTTGCGCTGACTAGCTGCTCGCAGCTTCGAATTCTCTTCCGCCAAGATAGCTGCAGAATTCACGTCAAGCTGCCAGCGTCCAGCGCAGCTGCTCCAGAGGTTTCAGGTATCTAATTTTTCTACATCGCCTCAACAGCGGGAGTAATTCTGCCTATTTTTTGAGTCACTGAGCGGTCTTTTGGTTGCGCTATGGCTGTATAAACGCGTTGGAGCGCGTCGGTTTTGGTGGGGCCCGCGATTGACAGGTATTCGCAGGTGACTGGTGAAACACGTAAAGGCACATCGTTCAGCCTGCGGCTGACGTAATGCTGCATCCATGCTCCGTTGATTTTGCTCGGTATCGCGTGAGACTTCACGGTTCGCTAAGAGAATCCATGCACGGAGCAGTGATTCGGCCTCGAGCTCGATTTGGCCGCGCAATTGATTCAAGATAAGTTGTGTCGCCTATCTGCATTATTGGAGCAAAGGGTCTCCCACCTGGTGACCAATGAACCAGCAGCCTATTTTTCATGTCCAATCGTATGCCTCTTTTGAAATGGCTTGTTGAAAATTTAGTACAGCTTGCGCTCCTCCTTTATCCGGATTCGACATCTTTCACGATCTCTCTCCACATTGTGATCTAGCTTGAGCAATGTATAAAATCAGTCTAACAAATAAATCCATAGCAAACACTTTGCCACATATCCTATAAATGCCTTCAATAGTGAAGACAATTGCATATCACGTCAAATCTGTGGGTCTTTGAGAGCATCAGCATGGTTAGTACCGAATTAGGTGAAGTGGTGAGTTTGACTGTTATGATATGTCAAAGTGTTATTAATGAACTGCATTCAAAACTTAAGAATGTGAGAATGCACTGGAAGCTCATGCTAAGGCTTAGACACATTGCAAGCATTTGCAAGCACTTCACCCCGCGGGTCATGCTAGGTCTCAGCTATTTCATTCTGAAGACGAAGGAAATCAAGGTGGCACAAAGTTCCAGCTGTGATTACAGAAAAAGGTGGGGCAATGCAAGTTAGTGCTGTTTGTATTGTATTGTTATTGAGAGAATACAGTATGTAATTGAAGAGATTCCGGAAAACTCATTCAGATATTAGGATACTATTATCCCTGTGTATTGTTGGTTTTTGTTTTACATGTCCGGAGACCTCTGGCTTCTTATGACGGCAGCTCAACGCCACCGGTGTCTTTTGAGTTCTCCACGTGCTATCATGGCCTGGCACGGGTGAGTCACAAGATATCGTGATTGCTTGTAAGATGAAGTACTTTAAAGCACCATGTCCACCATCTTAGCTCAGTTCGCGGATAATTGTCCAGCACGACCATGTTCAATACAGCTTATATACTTCTCGCTCGGCGTTCTAATATATAGTAACCTATTTTGCGAGAATACTATTGTTGTTTTCATATATCTTTTCCTTCAATGAACCCTGGCGTGTTCTCACCTTCACCTACGCGTCTACTCTCTGTTGCCTTGCTATCTTAGGACAAACGCTAGTAATCTCCTCACCGGTGCGTGACTCCCTTTCACTCCCAGAGCAGTGACCTTGTTATCTGCCCAGCAACGCACGGAGACCAGGCACATAAAACCCTCCCCACCCAACCCTCATACCTTGACGCTCTTAACTACCACAATTTTCAACCAGACTTACCAACATATCTTGTTTCTACCATTACGACATCGTATTGTCATCCACAAAAAAATTCCTCATCGCTTTGTCACTATTCACTCCGCATGTTCGGTAACTGAATCGAGGCCTTGTGAAGCTTCCCTCGCTCAATAGATCAAGTTTCTGTTACAATGAGCTCGACTCCTAGTGTCTGCGATGCTTCCAGTTCCATTAATTGCAACAATGGCGATGGTAAAGAACTCCTGACTTTCTCCCATGTGGCCATTGCTGATCTCACTGCCAGCACTACTGAATGGCGAATCCGTCTCAGCTATTCAGACCCTGCTTGCGACCGGTACGACTTTCACACATTTATGAAGCCATTTCTTCCATACTAATGGATACACCTTCCCAGGTCCTATCACAGTTGATATGAAGATGGAGCAAGAGCACCTCCATGCCGATCCAAATCGCCCAGCATTCCTAAAGGGTGTCCTCTACGACCCTAACAATCCGGACGAGTGGTTCAATGTCGTCTTACCGTATGTGGAGAGTTTAGTCTTCAGAATCACATCCTCATCCGATATCCACGTTGCGGGACCATTGTTCGGATCAGAAGTCCTTCCTGGTATCCACCTCGCAGTCACGAAGCTCGAGTTTCCCGGGTTCCATTGGTTCAACGGCGTCCAGAGCAATCGCCTCCACCACGCATACATGCTGATGGCAACACATCTTGAAAACCTCCGAGAACTTACCTTCAAGATGCACACTGCTGGGGTCACAACTTCTACCTTCAATGAGCGCCAAATGGTCGCGATGGAGGCTGTTGACTTGGTGCGTGCAAAGGAGCGCCGCATCATGCGCCTGCCGGATGTCATCGCTAAGTACGAACTTGGCGCTCTTTTAAATTGCCACTCCCTAACTGTCATCCGTATCGAGTACATTGATTGCGAGATGACAGCTTACTTCACTAGGGTCGGCAACCCACTGAATGTTCTCCGAGCGGTGCAGATGTGGCTAGTCCAACAATTCGCTAAAATGAGCCGGAATGTCCGTGTGGAACTCATAAAGGCAAATTGAGAGATGTGGGGGTTGAATGGTGTCAAGCGGGTGTATTGTGCTCAAGATGAACGTCACAAAGTAACTTGAAGGTCTTCAAGGACTATGTTAAGAGATATGAGAAACGCTATCTCATAAAGCTAGGAGGTCTACAAATGAGCAATGTAGTTTAGACAAATACGTATTGAAATAATTTTAGTGTGTTAAAATACTACATTTGGACTGGAGCAAATAATCACATGACTGTGATCAAATGTCATTCAGTGATGATCACGTGACTGCTCGTTTACAATGATCGTGTGTGGTGTGGCGTGGAAGAAATTGCTATGGTTAAACTAACATAGGATTCCTGAGATAGAATTTGAGAGGCAGGTCAAAGTCATTTGACACCTTTTATGTATCACCAAAACAAACTGCCTCACAAGTATTTTGCATGCTTCGCCACCACAAGAACCTTGCCCAAAACTCCAAGGAACGAGCGTCGTATCTGCTTCTCGCATTTATATATTACCTTATTGAGCAATCTGCATGATATCATCATCCCCTATCAACCCCATACCGTCATTCCTACTCCCATCCTCATACAGGCTCTTGAACCAGCTCCCCTGTCGCTCGAGCAGCTTGTGCGGCTCACCGTACTCGACGAGCTGACCCTGATTCATGACAACGACTTTGTCGAAGTCGAGGATGGTGTCAAGTTTGTGCGCAACGGCTATGAGAGTGTGGGAGGGGAATTTTGAGCGCAAAAGGCGCTGGATGTGGGAGTCTGTTGTCGCGTCGAGGCTGATGATGTGTCAGTATATGGAGGAAATTGATGCAGTCTATGGGGTTGGGTAATGCGGAAGTGAGATTGTAGGGATACTTACTTGCTAGTAGCTTCATCTAGGACGATGACGTTGGCTTTTTCTCGCCTTAAAAAGGCTCTCGCTAGGCAAAATAATTGTCTTTGGCCATGGGAGAAGTGGAGGTCATCAACCTCCACGTCGAGAGGATGAGCATACTTTTCTATATCACCCTTAGCTACTATTACGTCCCAAAGCTGGACGTCCTTTAGTGCCTGCATGATTGCCTTGTCGTTGCTCTGTTTTAAGGGATCCGCATTGAGGCGCACAGAGCCCGGTAGCAAATATGCGTCTTGAGGCAGTCCGATAAGGCGTGAGCGGACGGTCTGCCGGGGAATGCGATGCAGGGGAAGGGAGTCGATGGTTATGCTACCTGACGAGAGTTCGATCATGCGGAAGAGGGAGAGCACAAGTGACGATTTGCCACTGCCGGTCCGACCCACAATAGCGACCTTCTCTCCAGGTTTGATGGATAGAGAAAAGTCCGAGATCACTGGCTCACCCGGTCTGATTGGTCAGTGAATGAACTGCTGTCTTAGGGGTAGAATATAAACTTACCGGTGACACGCCTCAATGTTCTTGAACTCGATCTTGCCTGTACTCGGCCAGTTGGGTGGTGGGATGTGGTCTTCGTTCTCCTTGTCTTCAGCGATAGGGTCACTAGTAAAGTTCTTGATCCTAGCGACGCTACCAATGTGAGTTTCTAGTTGCGTCCAGAAAGTGATCAGTAACTTGATGCTCTGCGAAAAGAGGACGACATTGAGCAGCGCTACGCCAACGTAGCCAGCGCTTAGCTGACCTCTCAGTGCAACCACAAGGATGATGAGAATAGTAGCAACACCTGCGACGACCAAGTCTAGGACAAATGTCAACCAACGCTGAACCGCGAAAAGGAGATAAAAGGGGCGCTGGCTGCGATCAAGCAATGCCTTTGCCTTCTGCTCAACGAAGCTCTGCCACCCAAACGCTCGAATGGTAGCCAACCCTTCTAGCATCTCATTGAACTGAGTATAGAGGGGTGACTTTGCTTCTAGGTCTAGGAACCGAAGCTGGCGAGAAGTTCGGAGATAGAACATTTGGATAATGTAGACGGCGATGCCCACGATAGGGAACGAGATGGCTGCAAACGGCGCCGCAACGGCGATGAGAGCCATCTGGCCGATACAGAGCACGAAAGCTGTCTTGATGTCAACATAGTGAACCTCAGTCAGGAGGAAGATGAGTACATACTTGCAAAGGTGTTGAGTGCCGCTACGGGTAACTCCATATCAATCAGCATCAGATCTTGGCTGAAGCGGTTCAGTGTCACTCCGGTATCGGTTGTCGCAAAGAAAGACATTGGCGATCTTTTCTTCTTCAGTATGCGGGGTTTATCTAATTGTAATACATCTGCTTACCCGAGTACCGTATCCAGCAATTTCTTGTGGAAGCTGACGCCGGAGCGTGGGACCATTGTAATGATGAGCTGCCTATAGATTCGTTAGTACCGCATGGACCATATTTGCTCAAGGAAAATAGAGTACATACCAACAACTCACGATCAGAAAGAAGAGTGCCAAGCCTCCGATCATGGAGTAGATGCCCAGATAGTATCCAAGTCGTTGGTTGGGGAAATGCTCATTGTACTCAGCCCACATTTTGACCCAGATCGCTAGCGAATGGCGTCAATAGTCGTGTTCAGGTCAAAGGGCGATGAAACTTACTCGGGAACGATAAGCCGAAGATGAAAATGACGATGGAAACGATGAATACAATGGTCGGGACCCAGCCAACTGACCCAATGTAGTAGAGGTAGATGGCTGTATCGCCAGTGCGACGATTTGCTTCCGCTTGGATATCATCTTCAGTGATTTTGGCAGAGCTTTGCCGCTCCGTGTATCTCGGTGGAGCCTCATAGGTATGCTTCTGGGGAATAAAGTCCCAGTCGGGCAGTGGAAGGTCGAAACCTGACACGTACCCACCGGAGGTGTTGAGCTTCTCGAAAGAACCCTGTTCGGCAATCTTGCCCTCCTTATCGAGAGCAACGATATGATCGCAATAAGGCAGTCGTTTTGCTATTGTAATGAACAATTCGTCAGCGTGCGCAGCTAGGGCCGAGTCTGGTGAGCCTGTGTTTGAGCGTTTGGGTCACTTACCTGACGACGAAGCTATCAAAACAGTTGTTCTGCATCGCTTGAGGAGACCTTCGTGGCCGAAAAGACTGTGCCAGATGCGATTTTCAGTCTGACCGTCCAGCCCACTGAGACAATCATCAAGAATGATGATATCCTTTTGAGCGTATACTGCTCTCGCAAGCGCCTTTAAAGGGGTTGGGTCGTCAGCAACACTCCGCAAGCGGAAAGTGGGGTGAATATCAAGGGATTCTCACTATGCGTTGGCTTTGACCTCCGCTCAATGCAATACCCTTGCTACCAATCTGCGTCTGGTCTCCTTGGGGTAACTGCCGTAGATCTTCATCTAATGCGCAGCTACGGACAACTGACGAATACCATCGTTGATCGAAATCTGAAACACCAACAATACTCTCCTGCACCGTGCCGTTCACGTGCCATGCTGTTTGGTCACACAGGGCGATCCTTAGAGAGGTCATCTGCAGGGTGCCACCCATCACCGGCAACTCACCGAGCACGGCCTTCAGCAGGGTTGACTTCCCACACCCTACCGGTCCCACGACCATGGTAATCTTACCACGTGGGACGACTATGTTGATCGCCTGCAAGGTACCTGAAGGGTGCTTCTCCTTGTCCCACCCAAAGTTTCCGTTCTCGATGACGATAGCATGCGACCCCAGCGAGTTCGCCTCCTTGACCTCGAAGGAAAAGCGGCTCTTTTGAGAATCATCAGAGTCCTTCACGGACTCGCTGCCAGTGTCCGATACCCATGCCAAACTACCACGGGCGGAGGGAAACTTACGACGTTCGGTTCTCGCCTCAGTGGCGATAAACTCCTGTATCCTCTTGAAAGAGCCCACTCCTCCCATAAGCGATGAGAGTGCCATTATGAGCGAGCCAAGCGGCTCTGTCAAGAGAGAAAAAAGAGAAAGTGACGTGAAAACAGTAGCAGTATTGAGCGTGCTGGTCCCATCACTCTGTTGAGCAAGAATTGAGAATACAGCAAATGCCAGAATAGGTGATACTATGGGTGAGATGTACGCTAATAGTTGTCAGTGGGTAAATCAGAAAGGTATTGGGCAACGCGACTGACAAAACCCCATAGTCCAAATGAGAAGCTTCCTGAACTTCTTTGAAATATTAAGCTCATCGATTCGAAGTTGCTGAAGGTCTTCACGCAGAACTTCAGTAAGACCACACATCTTGACGCCCTTCATAGAATTGAGCATTGCATTGGTAGCGGCGATGCGTCGCTCGATCGCCTCAAGCCAAAGAGCCTGGCGTTGCATAATCAAACTCGTGGCACCCAAGGATCCCAGGAGCGATACTAAGTGAAAAGTTAACATGCGTAAATATGCTGGTCATCAAGGAGACTTACCAACAGCCACGCCGATTGGAATGGTGCACGCGACACCTAATTGCTTCTCAAGGAGGTACATTGCTAAAGCAATCTCAAGGGTGTTCGACCATATCTAGAGGTGGAAGATAAATCAGCAGAGTCTTTTTAAGGGATTTTGCAAACATGTCAGTCAGCGTCTTTGGTCCATACCTCGTGACCAGTCTCCATGCCAGTGACTATTCGCTCAATATCAGCGCTCATCAGCGTAATCGACGAGGCAGCATCAACATCAGCCAGAGCTACGTCAGTAGCCTTATTGTAAAGCATGGATATAAGACCTCCTCGCATCATGGTAATAAATCTAAATGTTTTATGCTGATATTGTCCAGTGGAAACCTTTGCGTATCGTTAGCGGTGTAGTTGCATGGATGATCCGTCTCGCTAATCTACTTACCGCAATGCCAACAAAGACTAGGATGTATGCGCCAATCAGACCATAACCAATGTTTGTAGTTTGGGCCGTGACACTCTGCTGGGAAAAAGTAACTGCTCGGTGGATCAGAAATGGTTGGCAGAAATTGAACGCGATTAGGCAAAGCCGCGGTGGCACAACGGCTAGTATAGGCCATTTAAGCTTTTTTAACGTCGTCGCGAATAAGGAGTGTGGACCAGTGTGCGTCACTAATTAGCAAAACCATCAGCCAACAAGAACGACGCTTTTACCGTTAGGTGTATGACTTACATCTGTCCCACGCAGACCCTAAGATATGGTGTAGGTAATCAGACTTGAGATGTTTATCCAATTGGAACAAGTCATCCACCGTCAAGGCATTAGAGAATCCTTTCTTAAGGAGCTCGTTGAGCCACCAGAATGATGCGCGCTTGTATAAACCACTTGTTGCCTCTGGTGGGCAATCAGCAAATTCTGGGAGTATGAATCGCTTTTTCCCACGAGCTTCGAAGATCGCCAAAAACAACTTGACACCAACTCGTGACGCAAACACGGTCGCAACAAGGTCAAGTTCGGGGTCCAGCGCATAGCTACGTGACCGCGATGTGTCGAAAACAACAGTGATAGGGAGGTATAAGTTCAGCAGTAACGATGGCCGTATGGTGCGAATGTGCTCGAAGAATGACAGAAGCCCTAGAATAAGCGCTCCGACGAAGCTGAGGGCAGCAGAGGATAATTCAGCACGATGCTTAGGTGTCGGGCGGTTGGCCCATATGATGAGAAGGGCGAGGTCGAAACCGGCGAGAAGTGCCCAAGCTATCTGTTGTACAGTGATTAGGTTGATTGTGGGAGGAGAATAAAACAATCCATACCAGCTTTGTATACAGTAAGGATGACCTTGACACTTTGGTGTGCTTTCTCCAGAGATAGAAAATTCGGAACGGTGCAATGCCAAGAAGCAGAGCGAGAGGTATTATTGAGAGGAACACTTCTGAAAAGAATAGAGTAAAGTCAAATCCTCCGCGACAATTTTGTCCAGCATAAGGACCAATTGTGTCATCAAATGAAGCACAGTTCTGAGTAGAATTTGATGCCATTGTCAATGTGAGTGAACAAGTGGCAGATTCTCAAAATTTCCTCGGGGCCTCAGAGGGAGCATGAACGGGACCTGAGTGTTCATAATTTGACCCTAGCAATGGCACTATGAGTTTCTCGAGCGTTATGCTGATCGGGTCAGCCGGTGGCAGAATTTTAGACTCTTCACTGCTACCTCAGTGGCGCCCAGGTATCTGATGCTCTGCTAGCACGCTCGGGCAACACGGTACGTGCGGGTGATCCCTCTGTGCGGAGCATCCTGGAACATGGAAGCAAGATTAGTGACATTAGTACGCACATCTCCACTTTACCTAACAAGGCTGGTGGTTGTCTGGTTACGTGGCTTTGGGAGAGCTGAAAAAGGTCGCGTAATTACTGTTTTGGCGACATCGAATTGATCTGGGATACGATGATCGTCATGGTACTTGACTAGAGCAAATATCCTGGAAACCCGGTGTCCAGTGACAGATTTTCCACCCCTGAGCGTCGACCGGTAGTTGGAGGCGCGGGTCGTAGGTTCTAAATCCCGGTGCAACATCTGTCGGCGAAGGCGCAAGGTCATGGTAGGCCATGCCCATTGACATGGATTGTACATACAGATTCGTATTTGTTTTAACCTTCTTCGGGGGAAGGATCGACGCCACTCCCATCATCCTGCATGCCAGCATTGGTGGACGGCGGCTCGGGAACACGAACCCTAACCTTAATTGCGCAACCACGCTGGCATCTTGGCGGTTTTGTGGATCGTCACCACTTGATCAGCAAGATCACTCGACGATCACGCCCAATCTGCTCTGACAGCCAACAAAGTGACAAATTTGACTACCGCTATCATTATGCCTGTAAACTTAGGCATGACCCAAGCAAGAAATGAGCAACATCCTTCGTGTTTCAAGAGGCGGCAGGGTTGCTAAGCGCCGAGATCGGATTCAAGGACACTGCAAATCGAGATGGTATCACGTCTACGGCAATCCACCGCCCTCAAGCTCTTGAAACGATCAGCTCCCTTGCTAGATGGGTTGAACCGTGGCGTTGTGGATGTGACGTCGAACGTTGTCACCTTTGTCTAATTAGAGAAGCGTTATGTGACCTCGCCGACCTACATTACTGGTCCTCAGCTTCAGGTCGGCGGCGACAGTAACGGGTAGACGGGACCTAAGTCTTAGGTCTACTATGAACGAGTTTGAACGATGCCCGAAGACGAGATGCGACGGTATTGGTTAGTATACGCAGTATGCCTTGAGCGCGTTCAGTAGGCAGCTCCTTTAAGCACGATCCCCACACGCACACGCACACGCACACGCACACGCACAACCAGCCGAAATGGGTATGGGAGTCAAAGCCGCGAGGAGGGACCAGAAAAAGCCAAGATTTCAACTCGATAAATGGGTCCACCAACTGAGTGGAAATGTTTGGACGCAAGGTCAGGTCTGCACCCACGGGTCTACACACCAAAAAACTTTGCACTTTTGTGCCAAGTCTATGCAATACCATCATTCTCGTAAATCCAGAGAGACAACGTCTCCAAGCTGTAGCATGGAGGCAAAGCTTCAACAAACTGTCATGCTGATAATCTACTGTACTCGGACACAGGTCGACGAAGGAGCATGTATGGCGCTGCGAATTCCTCAACCTGGTAGTCTGATACCACCTGGGATCTATTCGCATTCTGAGCATGATTGGGTGTCTCGCATGAGGCTCATGGCCTAGAAAACCGGCTTTGAGAGTGGATATCCATAGTGGAGTATTAGTAAAAACATGCCGCTTGCCCGACATGGACCGCTACTGGAATAATCAGCCCTCGATGGAATGCAGATCTTACTGAGTTTATCCTCTCAAGGGGGCAAAGAAGGGATATTCCGCATTCAACAGAAAGGAAATGGCATCTAGGGGGAGCTGTTGTCTCTGAGTCCGTAGTGATCATAGCTTGCGCAGCTCGTACGGGTAATATAAATGATCCTGGTACCTGACCATCCAAGTGCTTGGACATTCGAATGAGGTGGAGTTCTCCACACTTTAAGATCCGCTTTAGGAGCTCAAAGCTGGCAGATCTAGCAAACGCACCATCAACGGACCGAAGTGAGGGCTTTTAGGGGCGGCAAACCGTCATGTGCGCCAGGCTTAAGAACGAAAGCCATGTTGAAACAATGTGGCCGACAATTTCAGCTCGTATACAACGGCTGACAATGACGATGATCTCGCAGAAATTGCAGTGATGTGACGCATTCACAGGTCGTGCGACCATCCTGATGTGTTGCGGGGGCAGCTGTAGCATGTGGTAAGCAGCAGCTGTGTTGAATTTCAGCCCAGAGATCCGGGTCCCTGGACGGCAGAAGCCGGATAATCCATCATGCGATGGTGTCATGGGCACGGACCAAACCAAAAACAGGAACATGGCAATTGTGGGGATGTGAAGTGCGTGGCCAGTGCCGGTGATCGTTGCGGGAGAGCTTCTCGGGCTTTGCTAGTAAGCCGCCGCGGGACGGGCAAGTGGGGTTTTTTTGCAGTAAAGCCGTCCCAAAGTGGTTATGGCGGGAGGAGAACATCGCAGAGAGGTGGTGAGAATAGCGGAGACAGGCTGCAAGTGGTGTAGTAAGGGAGAGGCGTGGCGCATCGGCGGTCAATTTCGATCCTGCCTTCCTAGCCTGGTGGCCCCGGAGCGCTTCTGGGCGGCCGATGGAAGGCGCTGCAAGTCAAGCTGACGATGGACTTCGCCGTTGGACCTGGACAAATGCGGGAGAATCATCATGACAGCGAAGGCGGAGACGTGCGGTCCGTTAGCGGGGGGCTGATCTGGCTAGCGTGGCTGGCTGTGGCTTGGGCTAAAATTGGTTATAGCTAGAGGCTGTTCTCTGACCTCAATAGCGTTTAGCGTAACCCAGTTTGCACAGCTATTCAGCCTAACCAGGCCAAAGGAAAACCTAAAATGGTGTTGGATGGGTTGAGGTGGAGCATCTAGCCGAGATCCTAAAAGCTAAATAACCGTCCTTTGCACAGAACATAACGCTGATTTTTGCACTGGTGTGAAACTCGAAACTGAGTTCATAGTTAGGCAATTGCCCGGAGCCTGCGGCGCGAAGAGAACAGGCCCCTAAAAACTATGTTTCGGCCCGATGCGTCGGGTCCTGCTGGTTCCATCGATGATCCATCAGAACACGGGATGCATGCGCAGCCCCGGGCGCCACAATATGGGAACACTCTATAGCCGTCAAACCTTTACATCGTCTTGATTGCCAACAGAATGCCGGTCTACCCTTGCATCCAGCCTCGCCGTGTGTCACGACGCGCCAACCTTGCGTGACTACCAAGGTGGAGAATTGATTACCGTGGGAGTCAATACAGAGGATGGCGGCAGTGCAGATCTGCTCTAATTACCCCTACACTTTAATTGATGCACGCAGGTTTCCACTTAGCGCTTCAACATGCTGGTCTACGATGTTCGTCTGCCGGCACCGGTTGTTCGCATACGATGCCCTCGGAGTGCTGGTGGCTTGCTTGAGGCATGCGAGCATCCACCTATGACTTCATCGAAAAAGTCTACGACGGGGGTTTCATTCTTTCAAACATCGCTAGGGGTAATTAACGCTGCAGAGAGGCAATTCAAGGTGGTAGAAGAACTAGCTTATGTAGATTTTTGTCTCAAAGTGCTTGAATTTTTCCATCCCCAGCTGCTTGAGTGATTGACATTCATTGTCATTCATAGTAATCTCCACTCCTCGCCAGCTGCATCATATCTGCCTTTGCAGCTTGTACGCTCTCGTCACCGGTGACAAAGTGAACCACAGTGAGTACCCTAGGTACATTGTTGCTAACATATAGCTTTATCATACACTTCGGCCCCATCGTCGGTGAGTCCTTGTCTCTTTTATTGGGGCTTCACATAGTCTTAGCAGGGGTTCTAGTATCCAATTCGGGTTTCAAGCATTTCCGCATCCACTCAACAATCCACCTTTATGGGATGAGCAACGCATGGCATACTGATTTGAGCTTCAGAATCCCAAAAATCAACAACTGAATATGGAACCTGAGCCTGCTAGCCATGTGGAGAAAAGCCTCCAGGCCATCTGGGCGCACGTGTTGAATCTGCCACACGTCGCACTTGACCAATCTTTCCTGTCTGTAGGTGGAGATTCAATTTCTGCAATGCAGGTAGTTGGTCAATGTCGCAAGGAAGGCATGAGTCTCGGCGTGCAGGAAGTTCTGCGATGTCGATCCATCACCCAGCTGGCGGGTGCTGTCAAAGAACTCGACAACTCGTCCTACGACCACCAAGAGTACTTCGATGAGCCTTTTGATCTCTCACCGATTCAATCTCTCTATTTTCAGCGGCCTAACACGGACGGCCACTTCAACCAGTCATTCTATCTCCAGGTAACTCAACGGACAACTGTTCAACAGTTCCAAAATGCAGTGGAGCAGTTGGTTGGGCGTCACTCTATGTTGCGTGCACGTTTCTCATTCTCAGAAAAAGATGGTTGGCAACAGCGTCTTACAAGTGAGTTGATCCCTTATCGATCCCCTCACTGCATGCTGTAGAATCTTTATCATAGGCGTTGTTGCTGTCTACTGTACTCTCAATACCTTGAATCTCAAAGGTAGCTACCTGTTCGCTCCAACGATTCGCTTACCGTTCACTAGACGATATATCGGGTTCTCATCGCTTTCGGTATTCGAAAGTCTCGTCACAAGCCGAAATTGACGTCCTGATTGAGGATTCACAGCAATGTTTCAATCATGCTAATGGGCCGTTATTCGCAGCCGATCTATTTGATCTCGGCAATGAGCAATATGCTTTTCTTACTGGCCACCACTTAGTCGTTGACCTGGTAACGTGGCGACTACTCCTGGAAGAGCTCGAGGAAATCTTGAAAGGTGGACAGCTACTTGCACCTGCACTCCCGTTCCAGAAATGGGCTGAGTTGCAAAGTGAGCACGCTGAGACCCTTCAGTTTGATGAAATTCTTCCGCCCGTTGATGTTCCTGCTATGGACTTCTCCTACTGGGGCATTGAGCATCAAGACAACACGTATGGCAATGCCAGCCATGCCAGCTTTGAACTTGAGACAGATCTCACCTCTGCATTCTTGACCAGCTGTCACAATGCTTACAAGACGGAACCCGTCGAAGTCTTGCTGGCATCTCTGATTCAGTCGTGGTCTCGTGTTTTCACTGACCGCCCTGTCCCTGCAATCTTCAACGAGGGCCATGGACGTGAACCATGGAGCTCAGATATTGATATCACTCGAACCGTCGGGTGGTTCACCGCTTGTAAGCCTATTATATTCGCTTTTGGCCCACATATTTCTTCTTGTAATCCGGTACACCAACTTCAAAAAGAACCTCAGTTAGAACTTATTGCGAGACTCAAGGCTCTGAACTAGCCTTCTATAGCACTCAGTTTGTCAAGTGTTTACAGAACTTTGCTAACATCTTTCTCAGTATCTCCCATACTAGTATCGCCTTCCGTAGTCCCTACGGAAACAGTACGCAAAATCAAGGACTTTAAAAGGCGAATCCCTGGAAATGGTCGACCGTATTTTGCTCGGCGATGTCTCACTGAAGATGGACGCGCGCACTTCAAAACTCACTGGCCTATGGAAATCTTGTTCAACTATCTTGGTCAATACCAGGTACGTAGAAGATTCCGGGAAAATGAAGCCTTTTAACCGTTCATTTTAGCAACTTGAAAGGTCTGATGCTCTCCTTCGACCTTCAGGAACCATGGCCGGCGAGACTGGTAAAGCTGGTGGAACGTCGGATTTTGGTCATGCAACCTGCCGATGGGGACTCTTCGAGATATCGGCGTTTGTTTTCAAAGGTCATCTCAAAGTTGCATTTACATTCAACGGCCATATGAAGCATCAAGCTCTCATTCATCAGTGGATCTCCGAATGCCAAACAACCCTATCGGGCATGATCCAAGGACTTGCTGTGCTTGATCCTAAGCCAACCCTTAGCGACTTTCCCCTTCTCTCCTTAAACGAAGACAGCTTCCACTCCTTGATAAATAAGCTTTCATCTATGGATATCACGGAATCTGATCTTGAGGATGTGTATCCATGCTCAAACATGCAGGAGGGGCTTTTACTCTCACAGACAAAGGATGCTGGTTTCTACGCCGCCGCTACCCTTCATGAGATCAAGGCGCCTAATGGCCAAATCGCCTGGGAGAGTGTCGCTGGTGCTTGGCGTCAAGTCGTTCAGCGCCATCCAGCGCTGCGAACAGTGTTCCTGGAGAACGTGGGCGCAAAAGACGGTCTCTTTAGCCAGGTCGTTCTGAAGAATATCGACGCAAACATCGTCCATGTCGCTTGCGAGAATGAGACAGAAGCTATCAGACTCATCGAGCAGCAGCGTCAAGTCAACTATAACGACGGCAAATGCCCTAATCATCGCTTTACTGTATGCACCACCGCTGATGGAAAGACATTCTGCTCCTTGGAAATCAGCCACGCCATCATGGACGGCCACTCAATGAGCATGTTAGTTGCCGATCTTCAGAAAGCCTGTGAAGGCCAGCTCCGCCTGGAAGGGCCGCCTTATAGTGATTACATTTCGTGGCTGATGAAGCAACCCCAAGAGACTAGTCTCGAGTTCTGGAAAACCTATCTCAGCGGCAGCGAAGTTTGCTCCTTTCCTGTCCTCGATGACGGGCAGACTGTAGAGAAGCAACTGGCCACTATTCGTCTAGATCTAAGCAGTATTGGACTGCCTGATCTACAAGGCTTCTGCAATACGCATGGCATTACGTTGTCTAATGTCTTCCATGGAGCGTGGGCTCTCACTCTTAGCTGCTATGTGGGCAGCGATGATGTCACTTTTGGATACCTCACGTCTGCTCGAGACTCCGAGGAAGTCCAAGGCATCGAGGAGATGTGTGGCCCAGTCATCAACACGCTTGTTTGTCGAGTGAACCTTTCCGATGGCTCGCGCTGTCTCCTCGATGTTCTCCAAGACGTTCAGAGAGACTATATGGAGGCCATTCCACATCGTCATATTGCTTTGGCAGATGTCCAGCACGTTCTAGATCTTTCTGGAGCCAGCCTCTTCAACACAGCCTTGTCCTACCGACGCCTTCCCCAAGAAGTTACCAGGGACAGTACACGTCTTCAGATAGTGGAGTCTCGCCCGATTTATGATCCTACAGAGTAAGTCCTTTTCTGTCTGGTCTAGAGCCTATAGTCATTCCAGATTTGGTAACAAATATTTCCAATTATGATCTCCCTGCAAAAAAAAAGTGTACAACACATTCTAAAGGTGGTTGTACTACCTCGATATCTTCCCTAAACTGTTTACTAAACAAGACGCTAACTATTTTGTTCAATTTCAGGTATCCAGTCAGTCTTAATATCGAAGTGGGCGATAGTACTACGGCCGTCGATTTGGATTACTGGACAGATCATCTCTCCTCAGCCCAAGCTGCCAATGT
The DNA here is from genome assembly GCA_003313425.1 of Pseudopyrenochaeta lycopersici. Taxonomy (NCBI): domain Eukaryota; kingdom Fungi; phylum Ascomycota; class Dothideomycetes; order Pleosporales; family Pseudopyrenochaetaceae; genus Pseudopyrenochaeta; species Pseudopyrenochaeta lycopersici. The sequence goes on along the minus strand of NHZP01000001.1, from coordinate 1,932,230 downwards.
AGCCAGCACCTTTGCTCGGGCTCTTGAAAACATCGTTTATAATGCCAAACGACGCATTTCCACATTAGACCACATTAGTTCTAAGCACTTGCAGCAAATCCAGGATTGGAACGTCATGCCAGCGACGTTGAACGAGTGTGTGCACCATAGATTCGCATCATGGGCGGCGACGCACCCCGATGCACCTGCAGTTTTCGGTTTCGATGGGAGCTACACGTATGGTGAGCTTGATGCGGTCACCAATCGCCTTGCACATTATCTTGTTAAGCTAGGGGTTAAGCCTGAGGTCTTTGTCCCCACATGTTTTGACAAGAGCGTGCTTGCAATTGTCGCCATGCTCTCAGTTCTAAAAGCAGGGGGCGCAGCTGTTCCACTCGACGCAACGCATCCAAGGCCTGCTCTCCAGACCCGTCTAGAGGATGCAGGGGCTAATGTCGTGTTGACTACGTCTGTCCGCGCACATAATTTCGATGGTCTTGCCTCGAAAGTTGTTGTCCTCGATCCCGAGTTCTTGGACAGTCTGCCGGATGCAGAAGGGCCGGCCTGCACCAGCGTCCAGCCACACAACCCTGTCTTTGTGATCTTCACAAGTGGGAGTACCGGGCGGCCCAAGGGTGTCGTGCTTGAACACTCAGCTATAGTCACTAGTGCAGAGGCTCATGGTTCGAAGATTGGTCTTGGTCCGGAATCACGTATGCTCCAATTCGCCTCGTACACATTTGACAATTCGCTTGAGGAGATGTTTACAACTCTGCAAAGAGGGGGTTGTGTGTGCGTACCTTCTGAGGCTGACCGTGTCAACGATCTTGCTGGTGCTATTGGCAGAATGAATGTCAATATCGTGGATCTAACACCTACTGTCGCTGCCCTGCTCAGTCCTGCGGAAGTTCCAACTCTAAAACGCATGTGCCTTGGGGCAGAGCCTCTCACCAAGGCGTTGATCGACTTGTGGAGTCCCCATATGAGCGTCATGGGCCAGTACGGCCCTAGCGAAGCATCCATTAACTCGGCTTGGAGGGACTTCAAAGATGGTGGTGAAGCCACAAACATTGGAAAGGCCATTGGATGTGTTTCTTGGGTCGTAGATCCCGAGAATCGCAATCGTCTCATGCCAATCGGCTGCAAAGGGGAACTACTTCTCGAAGGACCTATTCTAAGCCGTGGCTACCTGAATGACTGCGAGAAAACACAAGCGGCATTTATCATGGATCCTGAATGGGCATATACCAAAGAGGCCGCTGGGCGTAGATTCTACTGCACGGGTGATCTCGTTCAATACACTTCAGAAGGAGAAATGATATACCTCGGACGGAAAGATAGTCAGGTAAAGGTGAGCTATTATATATCCTCACTGAGACATCGTAGTACCTAACGATCTATAGTTGCACGGTCAACGTATCGAACTTGGTGAGATCGAACATCATCTCAAGCTCAATCTTCCAGTCGGTGCCAAATCGGCGGTAGAGCTTGTTAAATTCAACGACAGTAATGCCACCAAGGCTCTTGTAGCATTCATGTGTTTCCAAGGCAATCCAGCCGTTTCTGGGGCGGAGTTACCGCCTAACATCAGCGAGATGACTGAACTGGTGCGCTCTACGGCCAAGCAAGTAGAAGTTGCTCTCGCCAATGAGCTACCAGTATACTATGTACCCTCTATGTTCATGCCGGTCACAGATATGCCAATGACAACATCGGGTAAGCTCGATCGCAAAGTATTGCGGCAGCTAGCTGCGGGTGTCCCTGAATCGCAATTGACAGCCTATCGCCTTGCAGGGAAGAGCGGGCGTGCACCATCAGGACAGAAAGAAATCACCTTGGCTAGCATCTGGGCATCTGTATTGAAGCTGGCTGCTGATGCTGTAGGCGCAGAAGACTCCTTTTTCCGCCTTGGTGGGGACTCAATCAGTGCAATGCGGCTTGTGACGGCTGCTAGGAGGGAAGGCCTCGCGCTCAATGTAGCAAATGTCTTCGCACAGCCAAGGTTGCTGGATATGGCCGCCACTGCCGTTGTGGTATGCTCCGAAGAGCTCTCAGAAGGGCCAGAGCCGGACACAGTTCCTTTCGAACTCCTCCCTAAAACTTCGCGGCAGCGCATCGTGGAACTCGCATCATCTGAATGCGGTGTCCTCCCCGACATTATTGAGGATATCTACCCATGCAGCAAGTTGCAAGAAGGGCTCATAATGCTATCTAATAAGGATCCTGGGACATATGTCGTCCAACCCATTTATCGCTTGCCATCCGATATCGACTTAGTCCATTTCAAAAAAGCATGGAACGCAGTCATTGAGACAGAAGCCACTCTCCGCACACGTATCATATACACGGAGGAACACGGCTTTCTGCAGGTTGTGTTGCGAGAGAAACCAGCATGGCACACAGTCACAAATCTCGAGGACATCAGCGAAATCACTCGAAGGCTTCCAGCCAAGAATGGAGCGCCCCTTACTACATTTACTATAGTCGGTGAGGATACCAACACGCCTTTCTTTATTTGGACAGCACATCATGCGGTTTACGATGGCTGGAGCTGGGCAAGCTTATTTCGCAAGGTCGAGTCTTTCTATCGCCGCACTACACAAGATGTCCCAGCTTCCGTCCCATACTCCAGGTTCATCAAGTACCTATCAACTCTCAATCAAAAGGAGTCGGATGAATTCTGGATCTCTAATCTTGACAACATGACCGCCCCTCAATTCCCCCAATTACCATCTCCCGATCACAGGGTGGAGGCAAACAGCCAGCTGCTGCATCACGTGCAGATAACTCGAGAGGCAAGCATTGAAGTTACTCTTCCATCAATGATCCGCGCAGCTTGGGGTTTGCTCTTGGCCACATACTCTGGGTCTGACGACGTGATTTGGGGGGAGACGAACAGCGGGCGGGAAGCGTCTGTCTCTGGTATTGAAGCCATCATAGGACCAACCATTACGACAGCGCCCGTCCGACTACAACTAAATAGGCAACTTTCTGTGCACGAATACCTAAAAGAAACTCAAAAACAATCTTCGATGTCTTTGCCGTATCAGTTTGCCGGACTGCAGCACATCCGCAAGTTGAGTTCTGAGACGGCCGTGGCTTGCAACTTCCAAAGCTTCCTAGGCATAGAGGCAGGAGAAGACTTGCAGGACGCTCAGAGCGAACTATGGGAAATGCATAGTTCTAATACTATTGGCACGGACTTCTTCAGCTACGCACTCATCTTTAATGCCAAGGTGTCGTCGGACGGTGTGCAAATTGAAGCTCTTTACGATAATAGAGTCGTGGAGAATTGGCTGGTTCAACGTTTAATGCAACAATTTGACTTCATTTTAAGCTGCTTCAACTCTCCTCAAGCACTTAATCGAAGATTAGACGACGCAGAATTTTTTTCCCCGTCGGATTGCGAGACTATTGCTGGATGGAACAACAAGTCCGTCCCAATCGTCAATCGGTCTATCCACAACGTGATCACGGAAGATCAGACTACTACACAGCCGATGGCTCCTGCCATAGATGCTTGGGATACTGGAGTCATGACATATCGAGAGCTAGATGAGCGGGCTTCACGACTTGCTTCTAGACTTGTGTCACTCGGAGTGAGGCCTCAGCAATGTGTTCCAGTTTGCTTTGCAAAGTCAGGTTGGACGGTGGTAGCCATTCTAGGTGTGCTCAAAGCAGGTGCAGCATTTGTACCGTTGGATTTTGAGGCACCAATCCTTCGACTGCGCGCCATCGTTACCGACGTCAAAGCTGAACTCATTCTTTGCGCCCCGCAATATGAGAAATTGTGTCAATCTATCCCATGTAGCACTCTTGTCGTCAATCAAGACATCACGAAAAAGAGCAATGCATCCTTGCATACTCTACCTAATGTGGAGAGCGAGTCCCCGGCATATATATTCTACACCTCGGGCTCAACTGGAAAGCCTAAAGGCGCGGTGATCAACCATGCCCATTGGGTTACCAGTTCAACTGCCTTCGCCCCTAGGTGGAAAATTTCGAAATTTTCCAGAGTGCTTCAATTTGCGTCATATACCTTCGATGCTTGCTTGATAGAAATACTCAGTACATTGATGCGCGGCGGGACCGTCTGTGTGCCTGACCAAGAATCCCGAACAAACGATCTTGTGGGCGTCATCAACAAATTCAAAGTCAACTGGGCTGCATTAACTCCTTCAGTTGTGCGAATGATACAGCCTCCACAGGTACCACAGTTGAGAACACTCATTCTTGTCGGCGAGGCAATGTCACAACAGGACCTCATAACCTGGGCTGATAGGGTCACACTCGGTAATGGCTATGGTCCCACCGAGTGCAGTGCAGTTGCTACATTGAACATAATGACACCACATACAAAGCCGAATAACCTTGGCAAGGTAGTGACGGGGCGTGGTTGGGTTGTTGCCAAGCATAACCATGATATACTCGCGCCGGTTGGGGCAATTGGAGAGCTTGTACTTGAAGGAGGAGCAGTAGGTGCAGGCTATCTTAACAATGCCGAGAAGACTGCGCACGCGTTCATTCATAGAGCGAAGTGGACCAGGAGTGTACTTCCCCCGGACGATACACGTAAACTACGTATGTACAAGACGGGAGATCTTGTCAAGTATAATGAGGATGGTACAATGCTTGTAAGTAATCTACGCATTGAAACATTGCGATGTTATGCTCACAAAATCAGTATCTTGGCAGAAAAGACTCGCAAACCAAAGTTCGAGGGCAACGACTTGAACTATCTGAAGTAGAACACCACCTTATGGACGACCGCCTTGTACAGAACGCTGTAGCAATCGTCCCTACATCTGGTCTTTGTGCGAGACGTCTTATTGGCGTTGTATCTCTCCAAGATGCTTCATCTGCCACAGCCTCACTCGATGTCTTGCACATACTACCTCAAGAAATCGCTTCGTCAAGTATCAGTAGTATCCGAGATCGCTTGTGTGACCACTTGCCCGCATACATGGTTCCATCTCTATGGGTTGTCATCACGCAATTTCCGCTGATGCCTTCGGGCAAAATGGATCGTAGACGAGTCGCGCAGTGGCTGGAACAAATCGACAAGGACACTTACCGTGCAATTTCAGCAGTAGGCCATGACAGCACTCAGGATGATGCCACCGCTGTTGAGCTCAAACTTCAGGCGATTTTCGCAAACGTTCTGAGCCTAAATCAAGATGATATACGCCTCAACCAGTCGTTCCTTCACCTGGGTGGCGACTCGATTGCGGCAATGCAGGTGGTACGTACCTCTCATAAGACTTTTCCCCCGGACACTACACGCAACTTCTCTAATCAATTTCATTATTGAGAGATTGAACAAAAGAGCTTAGAGAATCTTGTAAAATTTACATGTCATTTCAACTACGCTTTTCGAAAGGTTTGCTAACCATGTCTAGTCGTCTCAATGCCGAGCTCAAGGTTTTGCGGTTAGCGTGCAAGATATTATCCGCTCCAAATCTATCACCATGTTGGCCACAACCATTGATGCATCCCAGGAGTACCCAAAACACGAGCCAGAAGCAGAGGAGTTCAACTTGCCTTTCGATATCTCTCCCATCCAGAAGGTTTTTTTCACGACCGTTGGCAACTCCTATAATCACTTCAACCAAACTGAAATTTTCCGCCTCGCAAGGAATTTCGAGGTCGACGAGATCAGATCTGCAATAACTACGCTTGTAGCTATGCATCCGATGCTACGTGCACGTTTCTTCAGAGATGAGTCTCGAATATGGCATCAACGTATCGAAAAGGAGGTGAACAATTCGTTTCGATTGCGACAACATCACGTTGAAACAGCGAACGATACTGAGATGAGACCAATCGTCGATGATAGCCAGGCAACAATGGACATAGTCAACGGCCCACTATTTGCAGTCGAAATCTTCACTATCCATTCTACGTTCTCTCAGGCGGTAGCACTCATTGCGCATCATCTCATCATCGATGTGGTCTCTTGGGGTATCCTCCTCGAAGACTTACAAAATCTCCTTAGCGGCACTACAACTTCACCTGCAAGCCTTCCGTACCATAAATGGTTATATCAGCAATCTGTGCAAGCTAAACAGGCGACTGCGGGAAAAGTCTTTCCCCTGAGAGATATTGTGCCCGCTGACCTTGAATACTGGGGTATGAAAGATCGGCGCAACATCAGTGGCGACACGATTGAGGAAGATATCCAGCTGAGCACCAAGGATACCATGCTTCTGCTTGGGGCCCAAGACGCGCTCGCTACCGAAATTTTGGATATCCTGGTTGCCGCACTCCTCGAGTCCTTCCGTAGGGCATTTCCAGATAGACATGCTGTTACCATCCACAATGAAGGCCACGGTCGAGAGACCTTCAACTCCTGGCAAGACCTCTCTCGTACAATTGGATGGTTTACCACTCTCACGCCTATTCACCTCTCAGTACCCCTAGACCAGCCAACGGATATGATCAGTACTATAAGATGGGTGAAAGACGTCAGAGAACGTACTCCCGATAAAGGACGAACGTACTTCGCTTATAGAAACCTTACCGAACAGGGCCAAGCATTATTTGCTAGTCATTGGCCGGCTGAAGTGATATTCAATTATCTTGGAAGGTCGCAGAATCTCGACCGTAAAGAGGCTTTGATTCAACCTCTCCATGAAGTTGAATCCCACGAAATTGGTGACGACGTACCTCGCCTTGCACTTTTTGACATCACTGCAGCTGTATCTCAGGGAGCTATCAAGTTGTCATTTGCTTGGAACCGACACATGAAGCGCCAACATGAGATCCAAACCTGGGTGGCACTGTGCCGGCAGACACTCATCGATGCTGTTGACGAGCTACTCCAAGTGCAGCCACAGCCTACTTTGAGCAACTTTAGGCATTTACCACTGCTTTACAACGGTATCACTAGGCTCCGTGCTGTGCTCCCTATAGACGTTACCATCAAAGATGTCGAAGACATATATCCTGCCTCTCCTATGCAACAAGGTCTGCTATTGACACAGTCAAGAAATCCCGGACTGTACATTTATCATACGATCTTCGAAGTTCAATCGACAAGTTCGGTACAGTATGTGGAGCCACAAAGACTCGCCGAAGCATGGCAAGTCGTAGTCAATCGGCACCCAGCTTTGCGGACTATATTCATTGATAGCCTTGCAAAGAACGGGTCGAAGGATCAAGTTGTCTTGAAAGATAGGGCTGGAAGGATTCGATTTATCACAGATTGTGAGGACACCAAAGTTGCGAATACGCTGCGATCACTACCCTCTATCGACTGTCGCGAAGCCACTGCGCCTCATCGCATGACCATCTGCAAAACAAAGACAAACAAAGTTTGGGTTAAATTGGAGCTCAGTCATACCATCAATGATGGGACGTCCGTGGCGAATATACTCAGCGACCTCGCCCGGGCATACGACAGGAAGCTATCTCGAGCCGACTCTGGGCCGCTCTATTCCGATTACATTGCGTACATTCTAGGTAGCTCTAGGGACGAAGATGTTGCATACTGGAAGACATACCTGTCCGGAGTGGAGCCCTGCTTTTTCCCCAATCTCAATGACGGAAAGTTCGCTGTTCATGAATCTGGTTCTATCGACATTCATGTTGGAGGTACTGATGTCATACAAGCCTTCTGCAAGAAGAACGGCGTAACTTTGTCAAACGTTCTCCAACTGGCTTGGGCACTGACTCTGCACTGCTTTGTCGGTGCCTCTGACATATCATTCGGACTGGTAGCATCAGGTCGTGACATCCCCGTGAAAAATATTGACGAAGCTGTAGGGTGCTTCGTCAATATGCTCATCGTGCGCCTTACGTTCTCAGATGATACCACAATCATGCAGCTCCTGGAAGCTCTGCAAACTGGATCTATAGATGCTTTGTCGCACCAGAGCTGTTCACTTGCAGATGTACAACACGAGTTGCAGCTACCCGCGCTTTTCAACACTGCCTTCACTTTCCAAAGGAGGCAAATCTCGCACGATCCGGAGGAAACAGCACTAGTTTACGAGAATATGGAAGCGGACGATCCCGGAGAATATGCCGTCATCCTCAATGCAGACGTTGTTGATGAGACCATATCTGTTGACTTTGGTTTCTGGAAAGATAAGATCTGCGCTGCGCAGGCGCAGAACATGGCTGATACTTTCGAGAAAATTCTGCACTCTATCGTGGACACCAGTGGTCCAGATTGCACTGTGGGTAAATTGGACATTTTCACGTCGAGCAGCCTCCGCCAAATAATGGACTTGAATAGCGAACTCCCATCCCCCATACGTCGGTGTGTACACGACGTCATTCATGATCAAGCACTGGCACGGCCGCGCTCTACTAAAGCGGTCGAAGGCTGGGACGGAACTTTTACATATCAAGAGTTCGACAAAATCACCGATCAACTCGCGGTCCACCTCCAGAATATCGGCATTATTACAGAGACCTTTGTTCCTATATTGTTTGAGAAATCTTCATGGGCCATCGTCAGTATGATTGCCATCATGAAAGCCGGAGGAGCATACGTTCCGCTCGATCCGAAACATCCACAGACCCGCCTTCAGGAGCTCATCGCCGATGTGGGTGCCAATGTCGTTCTGTGCTCCCGGAGCCACTATGCAAAAGCAAGCGAAGTTGCAGCCATACGTCTCGTTGTCGATCATCGCTCAATCAAGAAGCTATCATTGCCAAACGGTTCGAAACCGAAGTCAATTGTTTCTCCAGATCATGCAGCCTATTGTCTCTTCACGTCAGGCACGACCGGCAAACCAAAAGGCACAATAATCCCGCATCAAGCCTTTTGTACCAGTGCGGCTGCATTTACGCGTCGCATGCACATCAACGCAACCTCGCGTACCTTCCAATTTGCCAGCTATACATTTGATGCTAGCTGCATAGAGATACTCTCTGCGCTCACTGTTGGTGCCACTGTATGCGTACCGACCGATGATGATAGGATGAATAATCCTGCCGGTGCAATCCGTAAGTTGAGGGCAAACTGGTCTTTGTTGACTCCGTCTGTTCTTGGAACAATAGAGCCTGACCGCGTGCCTTGTCTGAAGACTCTGGTGGCTGGTGGTGAAGCTCTTTCGGGTCCTGTCATAAAGAAATGGGGCAATAGCGCATGCTTCATCAATGGTGAGTAATACTTCCGACCTCATAATCTGCTGTGAGACCGAGTTAATTGTTGGCAGCATACGGTCCAACCGAGACGGCAGTCGTCGCTGCTACCGGCTACAAATCCACCTTGGACCACAAGCTGATCGAGACTGAGCCCGCAACCATAGGCTTCCCATCTGGGTGCAGGCTATGGATCGTGCATCCTCGTAATCATGACAAACTCATGCCTGTGGGCAGTGTTGGGGAATTGCTCATTGAGGGACCTACTGTTGCTCGTGGATATCTCAACGACGAAGCGAAGACAGCCAAGGCATTCATTAGCAACCCCGCTTGGGCTAAGACTCTGCTTTCCTGTGAAGAAGTATTTCAGGTTTCGCGCATGTACAAGTCGGGAGATTTGGTCCGTTACAACTCTGACGGGTCGATCAGCTATATTGGACGTAAAGACACTCAGATCAAGCTTAATGGCCAACGAATTGAGCTTGGCGAGATTGAGTACCACGTGGACAAGAATTTTCCTGAGAACGTACAGTCTGCGGTAGAATTGGTTGCCCCGTCCAGTCGCAGCTCTGCGAAGGCTTTGGCCGTCTTCTTCGCATTTGTCCAGGACCAATCAATAGAGGACTTGGACACGGCTCACTCGATATCGACCCAACCATCAGCCGGTGATGAGCTTCTCCTCTCTATGAACGATGATATCCGCGGTCTATGCAAGAGAGCCGAGAATGGTCTTGCTGGTGCATTGCCGTCGTACATGATTCCGTCTATCTTTATCCCAGTCACAAGGATGCCCTGGACGTCCGCTGGCAAACTTGACCGAAATCGTTTACGAAACCTTGTCCAAGATCTCAGCCGTGAGGCGATGGCAACCTACCGGCTAAACAGTGCAGCAAATAAAATACAGCCAACTACTGAAGCTGAAAGAACAATCCATAAAGCTGTGTGCTCAGTGTTAAATCTACCAGCCTCATCAATTGGCATCGACGACAATTTTATTGTGAGTTCCGTGCGTTTCAGAGTCTATGTGATGATCACTAACGAAGCACAGCGTCTTGGTGGCGACTCTATCTCGGCGATGCGGCTCGTGGCCGCTGCACAGGCTGAAAAACTAGAACTCTCCTTCATTGATGTCTTCAAAAACCCAAGACTAGCGGATCTTGCCACAATAGGGGCTCGCAGGGATAGTCCTGGTGTTCTTGAGAAGGCACTACAGCCTTTCGCGCTGCTTGATCAATCTCTCATGGCAACAGAAGTGCTCGATGAAGTTTCAGAGCAATGCTGTATAGCCAAGAACTTGATACAGGATGTTTATCCCACAAGCCCGCTCCAGGAGGCACTTATCACCCTTTCGATCAAACAGGTTGGAGCTTACGTAGCTCAGTACATTTTCATGCTCCCCAACACCGTAGACCTAAAGAAATTCAGGGCAGCGTGGACTAAAACAATTCAGGAGACCGAAATTCTTCGTACACGTATTGTCCAGTTGCGATCGGGCGCATTCATGCAGACAGTTCTTGCTGATGCTACTGTTGATTGGCAAGAAGCATCATCACTTCAAGAAGCCGAGAAAGAGATTTTGCGGATACCATCGCATCTTGGTGGCAAACTCGCCTCTTATACGCTCGTTAGCACCCTGTCTGCCCAGAGGTACTTCGTATGGACGCTACACCATGCACTCTATGACGGTTGGAGTATCTACCTAATGCTCCAGCGAGCACAACAGATTTACTCAGAGGGATCATCAGGGGTACCGCAAACTTCCTACACTAAATTCATTCAATACCTCGCAGAAAGAAAAACGAATGAGTCCATAGATTTCTGGAAGAATAACCTCACAGGGACTGCTTCATATCAATTCCCACAGCAACCTCACTCGGACTCAGGAAAATCACCTCGCGGACAAACAGCACAACTCACCATCAACATTGCCCATCATCGCCATAATGAGGTCACACCTTCAAATGCTATTCGAGCTGCATGGGCCCTACTTCTTGCCGCTTATACCGGAAGTGATGATGTCATATTTGGCGAAACCCTTGCTGGAAGGGATATTGCTGTCACTGGTATAACCGACGTGTGTGGACCAACCTTAACGACGGTGCCAACTAGAATCAAGATTGACCGTGGAGCGACTGTAGCTGATTTTCTCAAGGCTATCTCGACCAGTGTTACGGATCGCATCCCTTTCCAGCATCTTGGTCTGTCTGAGATCAGACGCATCGGTGACGAAATGGCAGCGGCTTGCAACTTTCAGAACTTGCTTGTTATACAAACCGAAAATGAACAACTTTCCGATTTAGTGTGGTCGGTTTACGATAATGGCGAACCAAATAACTTCTTCACCTACCCTTTGGTAGTTGAGTGTAAGATGGGCCAATCGAGAACGGAACTTCTGGTACACCATGACGAGGATGTCATCTCAACTTGGGAAGTCCAGCGTCTTCTCTACCAATTCGAGTCGGTCTTACTTCAGCTCAATTCAGTAAGCAATGTTCGCAACGTTCGCGTCTTTAGCGACCAGGACAAGGAGTCAGTGCGAAAATGGAATGCCTATGATCCTGTCGTTGTTGACGACACAATGCCCTCTCTATTCTACAAACAGGTTGCTCTACAACCAGATGCAATAGCAGTCTCAGCATTCGATGGCGACCTGACGTATGCGGAACTGTGTCATTTAGCCTCTCAACTTGCGCAAGAATTGGTGAGGCTAGGTGCAGGACCGGAACAGTTGTTTCTCATCTGCCTGGATAAATCGCGCTGGGCAATCGTTGCAATCATGGCCATTCTCATCGCTGGTGCCGCTTACGTCCCTGTTTCGCCAGAGTATCCGGTGTCTCGACTTCAGCAGATCATTGAATCCTGCAAAGCTTCGGGCGTTCTCTGCTCGCCACCCCACGAGGGAATCTTTACAGGACTGGTTGACCAGGTCTTCACTGTAACCGAAACTAGTATCCGGAGCCTACCATCATGTCAATCCTCTTTCCCGTTGCGAGCTAAGAGTCACAACATTTGCTATGTCATTTTTACTTCAGGTAGCACCGGTGTTCCTAAGGGAGTGGTTATGGAGCATCTCAGCATTGCTTCGAGCTCGGCAGCAATATGCAAAGGTCTTCATATGTTACCGTCGTCGAGAGTTTTTCAATTTTGCTCATATCTATTTGATGTATCAGTCAGCGAGACTCTTACTGTCTTGACTTGCGGTGCGAGAATATGCATTCCCTCAGAAGAGCAGCGCACATCAGATCTTACCCATGCAATCAATTCTCTGGAGGCGACATGGGCATTTCTAACACCTTCAGTGGCAAGCACCCTTGAGGGACCTAAAACAGTCCCTACTCTGAAGACATTGGTAGCAGGCGGTGAAGCCCTCACTTCCGAAGTAGTCGAGAAGTTCTCGGATGGTTTAAAGCTCGAAAATGGCTACGGTCCGACTGAAGGCGCTGTTTTTGCGGTGACGAACGACCAGGTTTCAACGCAACGAGATCCGTCACGCATTGGCCGCATGCTCCAGAGTGGCAGAGCTTGGCTCACGCTTCCGGATAACCCTAATGAGCTAGCAGCTGTTGGAGCAATTGCGGAGTTATGCCTAGAAGGACCGCTTCTGGCAAGAGGGTACCTCAATGATCCAGAGAAGACTGCAGAATCTTTCATTGAGAATCCAGTCTTTCTGAAGGAATACGTTCAAAGAGCCCAGACTCGAATCTATCGCACAGGCGACCTCGTCCAGTATACGATGGATGGCTCTATCCGGTATATAGGGCGGAAAGACAACCAAGTGAAGCTCGCAGGCCAGCGGATCGAACTTGGGGAGATTGAGCATCACCTGCAAGCAAACGATCATATCCGACAAGCAGTTGTGCAACTACCAAAATATGGACCTTGTGGGAAGAAACTAACTGCCATTCTCAGCTTCCATAGCACGCCTGTTGACACGACCGATACAGGTCGTCCATGGCATACAATCTTAGTGGAACCGGATATTATATCACAAATCAACCATGCAAGGAATACGCTCTCAGACCTTGTACCACCTTACATGATGCCAACAGTGTGGATCGCCGTTCGCTGGATCCCCGTGTTAGCCTCCACGAAATTTGACAAGAAGCAAGTCGGTGCATGGGTTGAAGCCATGGACGATGGCACGTATCAGCAACTAATGGAACTTGAGAGCAAAGAAGATACATCTCAACCTGCAACTGCAGCTACGACAACACTTCAAAAGCTATGGGCAAAGGTTTTGAAAATCTCTGTTAGCGAGACCAATATGAGTCGGTCCTGGCTCTCACTTGGTGGGGATTCGATTTCCGCGATGCACCTACTTGCGAAGTGCCGGAATGAGGGAATCAACCTGACGCTGAACCAAGTACTCCGTGCCAAATCGCTCGCACATCTTGCGGAAAGCATCAGTTCTGTCGTGGATACCAACTACGAAAAGGAGCAGACCGAGACGCCTTTCGATCTGTCACCTATCCAGAGACTTTATTTCAACATAACCAACATTGGGAAGAGTACACACTTCAATCAGTCCTCTACAGTTCGCATTTCGCAAAAGGTTCGGCCAGCGATAGCTAAACGGGCATTCGATACCATTGTTGGATGTCACTCCATGCTTCGTGCTCGATTTTTACAAGACGATAACGGAGAATGGCGGCAATATCTTGCAGCCGACATTGCTAACTCATATGCCTTCAATTTGCATGATGTTCTTGCCCCATCCGCCATTACGAGTGTTATCGCTTCGACGCAAAAGAGTCTGAACGTCGAGCATGGGCCAATTTTCGCTGTCGATCTTTTCAACGTGAAGACAGGCGAACAAATTATCTTCATCACTGCTCATCATCTAGTTATCGATGTGGTGAGCTGGGGGATTGTTCTGGGAGATTTAGAAGATTGCCTCACTTCAAGATCTGTTCCCAAGCTACAGCGAGGACTTCCTTTTCAAGCTTGGTGCGAGAAACAGGCCTCGCATACACTTGAGGTCTCTCAAGTAGAAGCTATGAAGAAGCGGTCGCTAACTGTAGAGCCGACAAACTTTGCTTTCTGGGGCATGGAAAACCAAGAGAATATCTACGGCGATGTGGAGCGAGATGAGTTCACTATCGACCAAACCATTTCAGATATGGCTCTAAACAACCATTACGCACTCAGAACAGATGTTGTTGATCTCCTAATTGCCGCAGTAGTTCATTCATTCTCGCGCATCTTTATCAATCGAAAGCCTCCTACCATCTTCAATGAATCACACGGCAGGGAAACATGGGAATCAAGCAATCTCGATCTTTCCAGGACAGTGGGATGGTTTACAGCATTGTATCCTATCACTGTTCCTATTAGCGAGGATGAGGATGATGTAGTCCACACAATCCGGCAAGTAAAAGATAGCCGGAGGAAGTTTGCGCAAAATGGGCGTCCGTACTTTGCACACCGATTCCTTACTGATCATGGGAAGCAAGAGTATGCACACCATGCTCCCATGGAAGTCTTATTCAATTATTTAGGCAGACAACAGAACCAGGATACTGAGGACTCTATCCTTAAGCCTATAGCTTTCAGCGAGGATGAAGAGAGTGAAGCTTCTGATGTTGGTACCAAAACTTTACGAATGGCGTTGTTCGAGATCTCAGCATTGGTGACAGATGGCCAAATTCAGCTTATCTTTATGTACAATCGCCAAATGAAGAACCAAAAGGGCATTCGAAGGTGGATTGCCGAGTGCCAGCGAACGATCGGGGAGATTGTTTCCGATCTGGCCCAGATCAAAATGCCGCAACCAACTATAGCAGACTTTCCATTGCTTTCACTGGATTCGTATAATCGCCTGGATCGCGTCATCAAGAGCCTACCGTCTGCAGGTATTTCATCCTATGGTCAAGTGGAAGACATTTACCCATGTTCGTCCATACAAGATGGCATGATTCTCAGCCAGATCAAAGATCCAGAATCTTATTGGTCATCTACGTCATTTGAATTCAAATCCAGACAAGGCGCAATAGATGCAAAGAAGGTCGCAGTGGCTTGGAGAAGGGTTGTGGATCGCCATCCCGCGTTGCGCACTGTCTTTGTCGATAGCGTATGCAAAGGAGGCGTATTTGACCAGATTGTAGTCAAGAATATTGACACCGGCCTCGTCAAATATAATTGCGACGATGCAGAATTGACCGCTAAGCTCAATTCCATCCGACACGGTGATCTGAACGGAAAGAAGAAGCCATGTCTTCCTCATCAAGCCGCAATCGTCTGTACAAATTCGGGAAAGGTCATCGTCAAAATTATCGTCAACCATGCTGTCATTGATGGCGGATCGCTCGCAATTATTGGGCGTGATCTCCAAGAAGCATACAAAGGGCGCTTATCCGACAATGGCGGGCCACTATACAGCGACTACATCAAGTACCTGCACAGCATCCCCACTAAAGATTCCATTAACTATTGGAAAATCAAGCTTCATGGCGTTCACCCCTGTCACTTCCCGGTAGCACTCCCAAACAGCGGCAAGCAGCGCCAGCTACGTTCGCTGGACATGAACTTTACTCGTTTCTCTGAGGTCCATGATCTTGCCGAATCAAGCAATGTCACTTTCGCCAATATCTTACTGGCCGCTTGGGCTCTTGTTCTGCGAGCGTACACCAAATCTCCTGACGTATGCTACGGTTATCTAACTTCCGGTCGGAATATCCCTATCGAAAATATCGAGAACGCTGTTGGGGCTTTCATCAATATGCTGGTTTCTCGCGTTGAAATCTCCACGTCTACACTACTGTGTGAAATAATCGAGAAAGTTCAAACCAATTTCATCGAATCCATGCCGCATCAGCATTGCTCATTGGCCCAATTCCAGCACGATCTTGGACTCTCTGGAAAGACATTATTCAATACTGCTGTCTCTATTCAAAACCGCGTCAACATCGAAGATACAGCGCAAGTAGATACTGATATTGACTTGGAACAGCTCGACGGCTATGATCCCAGCGAGTTTGCCATTACAGTGAACGTCGACGCCACAAGAAATGACGAGGCAGTACGGTTCACGTATTGGAGTGACGCCGTGACAGATGGGGATGCCAAGAACGTTGCAACTCTCATGGCAAAAATTCTATCACAATACTTGACCAATTCTAAGCAGACTGTTGCAGAGCTAGATTTCAAAACCCAACACAACCCATTACATGCCAACAAGGCACATCTCACGCTGCCGAAACCACGCCCGTCCATTCTCCGATCACGTTCGAGTACATCTAATTCCTCAACATCTCCGCCTCGTACGCCAAGAATCGCGTTTCCAGACTTGGCCCCAGTACCTGCCTTACCACCTGATACTCCTGACTGGAGCAGCCTTATTCGATCAATCGTGAGCGAGATGGTGCCTCAGATCGTCGAACAAATTGTGGAAAAGAATAAGATCGTGGCAGATCCAGCGTCGGCTACTATCGACCAAATGACGAACCAAATGACGGGAATGCTCACTAGAAGAGCATCACAGTCGCTCCAGGGACGACCGAATCTCGAAACAAGCTCCATAAGAGGATCCATTCGCTCCCGTCGTATGAGTATGGCAAGTGAAACAGAGAACCGGATTCAGACTGCTGCCAATATGGTCGCCGCTGTTGGCGTGCTTGCTACTGAGGCTTCGAAGTCCATTGAACCTAACTTTGTGGAGAAGAAATTACTTGGTCTGTGGAGTGAACTGTTGGAGATGGTAGAAGAGACGATTGAGAAGGATGACAGCTTCTTTGTGAGTATTTTTGGTTGATTATCTTGGAATATACTAACAGCGCGAAGCAACTTGGTGGAGACAGCATCATCGCCATGAGACTCGTTGGAGCAGCGAGGGAGGAAGGATTATCGATGACGGTTGCTGACGTTTTCAAGAACCCAACATTCGCGGACATGGCTCGAGTAAGTTCACAGAAGAAACTTCCCTAATTGCCACTGAAAATAATAGGTTGTCCGCGTTGCCGGAGAAGTCATTGATGAAGTCATGTCTCGAGCTGGCGGAGAATCGACGACTGGTAAGGATCCCGGTGGCCCTTCCAGACCGGGCCTTCGGCTGTCCAAACGGGCATCATCAATCTGGGATGATTTCCAGTCTATAGTGTCTGAGTATCGCATTGAAGATAAGAGTGTTGCCGCCAGCACGCCACCAGTTGAAACAGATCAAGGAAAAAGCGAACCGATATTCAAGAGATGGCAAGGGTTCGCTTCTAATCCGCAACCTTCCAGGCCTCAGGCACAACGTAGAGCCAGCCAGAAATCACAAGTACCTCAGACGATACAGGAGGAGGCTGTTGCGTCCAAATCTGTTTCCCTCCTTGGCGATCCAAATGTCGACAGCGTCATCTCTAAGGTACAGGTGTTCAAGGGTGGCATCTCTGATGTTCTTCCTGTTACTGATTTTCAAGCACTGGCCATAACTGGTACCCTACTGGAGTCAAAATGGATGCTGAACTATTTTTATCTGGATGGTGATGGCCCTCTCGATCTTCGCAAATTGAAACAGGCTGCGTTCCGCATGGTGCAAGCATTCGATATCCTTCGAACTGTGTTCGTCCCTTACGGTGATCGCTTCGTCCAAGTCGTGCTCAGGAAGCTCCAACCCGACTTTAACTACCTGCAAACAGACGATGATCTTGACGACTTTACCACAAACCTCCGTCAAGGGGACCGTGAGCACGGCCCACGTCTTGGCGAAGCTTTTACCCAGTTCACGGTCGTGAAACAAAGGAAAACTGGGCGCTACCGTATCTTCATGCGACTTTCACATGCCCAGTACGATGGTGTTTGCATGTTCAAAATTCTTGGCGCACTTCAGGACGGCTACAATGGACTTCCTGTATCCTCGGCTCCTAGCTTTGGCAATTTTGTTAAAGGATCCGCCAAAGCAGTAGCTGGTGCTCATGACCACTGGCGGGAAGTGCTCCGTGACTCTAAGATGACAGAGATCGTAAATCGGTTCGGTCCCAACTACCAGCGGTCCGCTGGTCGCACCATTACACTTGAGCAGAGACTCACTGTGCCAACCCTGTCTCGACTAAATATTACCAGCGCTACCGTTGTAAAAGCGGCATGGGCAGCGACTCTTGCTCGTATTGCCGGCAAGTCTGATATTGTCTTCGGACACGTCATCTCAGGGCGTAACGGCGACATTGCCAATGTTGAAAACATCGTCGGTCCATGCTTGAACATGGTGCCTGTGCGAGTAGTGTACAGACCGGAGTGGACAGTTCTCGACTTGCTCAGTTACATTCAAGATCAGCAGATCGCAAATATGCCGTATGAATCTCTCGGCTTTCGTGAGATCACGCGACACTGTACGGATTGGCCAGATTGGACCAACTTCTCCAGCGTTCTTCAACACGACCAGAATATTCAGGATGAAAAACCAACGATGCAGCTGGGGGGAATTGAGTTCAAAGTTGGCGCCGTGGGTTCACAAGAAGATTTCGCTGATCTGTCAATACACACTACCGCTAGGAGTGGCAACCAGCTTGAAGTTACTTTGACCTATGCGCCGAACAGTACCATCACAGCGGAATTTGCACATCAAGTATTCGAGATGCTGTGTAACAACATCGTCACTTTCTCGAAAGACCCTCATACACTCCTACCCTCACCTTCCGAGATCAGCTCCCAAAGTTCAACAACCATCAATTCGGAGAAGATACGGACGAAATCCGCAGATAAACAACCAGTTTCTCTACCTACCGACACTGGCTTATCTAGACATGAAACAAACACCCTTGCGATCACACTCCGGGCTGCGTGGGAACAAATCCTCCACGATGAGCATGGCACACCAGCAGCAATTGAGCTTGGCTCAGACTTCTTCCAGCTCGGTGGCGACATAATGGGTCTGGCCCAAGTTGCCTCCATCCTCGACCAAGAGGAGGGATTCAGGGTCAAGGTTGAGGACCTTATAGATAAGAGCATTTTCGTAGATCAGGTGGGCCTGTTAGCCGTGGAAAGAATGAAGCAGCTTGAGAAGGAGCGGCAGAACCCCTGGGGAGAGAAGGGTAAGACGAAGCGCGAAGAGAAGGTGAGGACTGAGAGAACCGGAAGTGGGTTGGGGAAGTTGGCGAAAAAGATTGGGTTTAGAAGAAAGGAGAGTGTGAAGGTGTGACAATGTGGCGCAACTTGCCGTCAATAGTTCCCTTAGTAAACATCTGGTTGGCGTTACTGGTGTATGAGCTTATGGTCAGTGTATTTCTGTCATATTATAATAAGCCTTTCTGTAAGTGCAGTTCGCATTTAAGCCCAGGTGAAGCACGATGTATATGCGCCTCTCTGCTCATGGCGTCGCCCTACACCAAATTGGCGTTCCTGGTGGCTGGCATACAGCGTCAATAATCATATGCACTTTTTTAACAAGAGCGTCTAATGACTCCAATTTTGTTCCTTAAAGATTGAATAACTATGCATCGCTTGTTACCCTCCCTAGCTGTATCTCCTTTTCCTTCCCATCTGGTCTCCCTGTCAATGCATTTTTGGCTGGAGGCCGACTTTTGGCTCCTCGCCCCGAATCCTTGGTTCCTTCTTGTGTCGTAGAAGTACAATATCGATGAAAATTGCAAACACGATAGCGTTACTACTACCGAAGGGGCAAGGAAAGGCCTCTGGAATCCATCTAACTGCGTCGATTTTGCATGTGATGCAGATCATGACATCGATGCCATAGTTATAAATGCCGTAATTAGACCTCTAGCACTCACATATGAAGACCTTCCAGGTATTGTGACTGTTTTAGGAGATTCTACGTCCTTGGATAGTTCTTGGGATACAGGCCAGCCTCAGTGTGTGCTGTCAATTACTCGTTGCCAATTCGTCGCTAAGCTCGTTCGGTTACATCGTCATTATCTCATAGTTGTGCACAACAACATGAGGTTCTTTCTGAATAATCCCTACTAACTCCTCAGTCTACATATTAAATATATTTTCAAACGCTACTTTGATAATATTCTTATCTCAACACCAAGGCTTCACTCTTTCCAACACTGACATCCAACAATCCATGTAAATCTCAGACTAAGACATCCTGCAGTGCGAACATACTATATTTGGATTAGGCTAAACAGATCACCCTTGCTTGATGCGACTTCAACTTCTGCAGTTTGGCAAACGGCACCAGTGCATGGGGCCTATGTTTTGCGTTTTCCCTTTTCTTGAGATTATTGGGTCCTCTAGTGATGGAGGGCTTTCGTCGGGCGATTGGGAACTACATGACGCAGGCCATGGCACAGCGATGCATATTATACTCAGCTCTCTTTATTTCACTACCATCTTCCACTTCCGTTGGCAGATGTCCATATTGGCTTTAATATTGATGAAGCCGCCAAATTTCTGGACACAGCCTTGTTTTCTCGATCTTGCCCTGATAGTCGTTCCCACAGCCAGAGGCAGAAATGACTAATTTGTGGCGGCCAAATCGGTCCTGATGAGGCACATCATGCTGTGGACATCGTAGTCACATGATTCTCTAGTGCCTTGGCACAAGACTCTCATAAAGAGAGACCTTTTCACCCAGATAGATGAGATAGCTTTGAATCAACTTTTGTAACAACAGGGCGTTCTGGCCACTACAAATCACCCGTTTGGAAGAGAGTACCTGTTTCGATCCGAGGTTTTGAGAACAGCAGCCCATGAGCCACTTGTGATCTTGCAACAGTGGAACCTCGTACCAGAAACCGACATATATTGAGCCAATTGGTGCCAAGTATTGATATTCAAGTGGCATTTTTTGATCTTTAGGCATCAGGGCTGCGGTGGCCGGCCCAAAGTACAAGGTTTTGTTACAATATTTGATCCAAAGCCGTCCATCTATCTGAGTGGAAGTGTCTCTCATTGATGAGAGTCTTGTACCAAGGTACTAGAGAGTCATGTGACTGTCCATAGCAAGGACTATATGCGGTTAAGGCCAGATATTGCAGTCGCACATGGAGGCCAGTCTAGAGTTACATTTGTCCGTACTGTCGGTTTACAAAGTAGTTGGATTCCTTTGCGTGAAGAAATGAGTCCGATTGTCCATGATTCTGCAGTGACATCAGCTACCAAGCACAGACCAAACATTGTGGAGCAGACTGCGCCTCATGAGAGTTTAATGACCACCGCTAGGGTACGTGAGGAATTAAAATGATTATGCTGCCTGGAACAAGCATTGAGAGCAAATCAATGTTAGATGTTGTAATTGGTATGGCCACATCGTGCTATTTAGTACGCCCGGGTACTGGCGCTTTCCTGACACTGGTGTCTGCGCCAATTCCTCGCGCTATTTCGTCCTTGCCTCCAATTCGATCCTGTTCTCTTTCTCATCCTTTCTGCAAATTGACGTGGGTCGTTGCTACACTATCGTCGGTCCGAAGATCGATCCATAGCCCCGGACAAAGTAACAGCCCTCTATCATACCACATGAATCCCTTTTAAGAGACATCTGGACCGCCAAGTGAAGATCGCACTTGAAGTGTGAAATCAAACTCAGCACTGAAATATTTTGGCGAAATATTGATCGTCGAGCGGTCTCAACCTAACATGGGTTACGAGAGGAGCAAAGTAAAGAGGGATTCTATTGATGTGGCTCCCACCATGAGACGCCATGGTGGGCGATATACCTTGAGATCAAAACAAAGCGGCTTTCTTATCTTCTCAATAGGACCTTCTTATTGGGATTAGTAACACTTCAGAAGAATAAATACTCTCATGATGGCCCAGACTTTTCTATTTCAGTGGAATACAGTTCAGTGTTACGGTGCGTCCTCGGGGTATACGACTTCAAACACGATGAATGCGAGTTTCTTATCCGTACAGCACGTATCGTACAAAATGATAGCAACTAGACACCAAGCCATGTCATGTGGCAGGTATTCACCTTTCTTCGTTGTTGTATTCATCGACCATAAGGGGTAAGTTCGCTTCTAAATCAGTACGCTTTATCATCTTGTCCGCATATGACACGAGTACCAAGAAATGCGCAAAACAGGTCACAATTCTTTCAATCTGCAGCCTTCTATGGATAAACACGGGCGCTCTTCTGACATACATGGCCGCCGTCTCCAGATTCACGGCGGTCAGGAAAGCTGCACGTTACCAGCTGACCACACAATACCAATCGGCCTTTCGCTGAGTGTGAGACCGGGGTGATTGGTGTTCGTGATCGCCTGTGCAGATCATGGTCTCAAAATAGCCACCAATGACATTAGCCGCCACCGATAATCCATTACTTGAACCTCGTTTCTGCGCACACCTAGGCCACACCGAGTATCGCACTTTTCTGGAAGTGTGGTGGTGGTGATGAGCTGGGCGCCTTGAGTACAGGAGGGGTACCGTCTTGGGCATATGACGGCCTGCAGTATAAAGCGACGCGTGAGATCACGACTGTGATTGATTTTTGATAGATGCCATCTATCGTTTGAATCAAATACTTTCGCTACGTCATTCGTTATAATAATTTACCATGCTCTTCAATACGCTCGCTCTCGTCGCTTTCTGTACCGGCGTACAAGCTGTCGGTCGCGTAATCGTTACGAATCAATGCGACGAGCCCATCTACCTCTGGTCCGTTGGCGGTAGCGTCAGCGCCCAGAACACGATCAGGAAGGACACCTCTTACAGCGAAACATTCCGTCGTGACCCTGCTTCAGGCGGCATCGCACTAAAAATTACCAATACTGAGGGTGGTCTCTTTAAACCCAACGTCAGTCAAACGATATTCGCATATAATCTTGATGTGAACCAAATTTGGTACGACATGAGCGACGTTTTTGGCGATGGCTTCGCTGGCCGCACTCTAACGATTAAGCCAACGGATTCGAGCTGTGCAAGCATTGCTTGGGGCACTGGGAAGCCGCCTGCGGGCAGTCAGGTTAAAAACTGTCAGGCAAACACAGATTTGGAGTTGACATTCTGTACGAACCATTGCTTGCCGAGCTGGTGTAAGTGACTCTCTGCATTGACCCAATTCCAAACCGAGCGATGCGTTGACATGAATATTCAGACCCCTGTGGACGTGCTGCACCAAATGATGCCAGGGTTTGCTGCACCCATTGTATTGGCAGCCATCATTGCGTTGCGGCGCCGTAATTTGATAGTTACTGCATGCCAGGATTGATATCAGCGCGCGAAAGCCTCCATAATGAACTATCCTGATTTTAGAGAGAATGTGTAATCCCAATGAGGGGCCAAAATCATTTGTCGGTCGAACCGATTTTCCCTTAAAGTAACAAACATTTGTGTCAGACTGCAACATTTATTTCAACCAACATTTGTTCTGCCAACAGCAAAGCAAATATCAATCAATTTGAGTAGTTTTACACACTTCATCAGCCCCTCTTTGTCGTATTTAAAGCTCTGTTATTTCCGATGTGCGCATATACCAAACGTCTGACAATCGAAATCTCAACATCATACGTGCTGCCCTTAAAATCAGAATTCCTCGTACCATCCGAAAGAAGAGGGTGAATGACATAATAGTGCTGAGAACAACATTGGGTGAGACAACCTCAAGAAAGTCTTTCCGAAAACCGTCTTCCTATTGGTATTTAGCTTGCGGTACACTTCTTTACATTTACATCAGCACATTTAGAGAACGCAAATGAGGATTTTTAAGCATTTGCGCAGTGGTAAAAGCTTGCCAATCTCACTTCCAAGGCCGAATGCGGATCCTCGGAGCTCATTAAGTCATCTAGTTGTCGAGGTGGAAGTAAACCGCGCTGTCGTAAATGACATCGTTCGAATTGCGACCGGTGGAAGCTATTAGGTTTTGTAAGCTAGTAATTAACTGTGCTCCCAGAATGCATCAATTTGATCATTCGGCGATCTTGTTAGTCATGTGAGGACAACGCTGCTACGAACCAATGGCAACAGCCTACTCTGGTCCGACAATCTACCCCACCAATACTTTTGCTGTCCCCTCATTATGGCTTCAAGTGTCAGTAGGAGGGTGTCCAACGCTCCTATTGTCACAGCAATAATGCTCAAGATTCCCAATGAGTTATTTTTCGATATTTGTTTACATGTCGACAGCGTTGCGGACCTTTGCGCCATTACTGAAACATGCCATCGCCTTCGACGAATCGGGCAGGAGGCTCTTATTCAAACAACAGTATGCCCGCCACAACAGCTTTGGAAGCTGGTCGGGGTACTTCGAAGCTATCCAAATCTAGCCAACAATTTCACGCATCTCCGTCTCGGTTCATGGACCAAACCGCCCGAGACGCCATCTCAGAATACCATCGCAACATGACTAAAAAACATTGGGCCAGCTGCTGCGATGCCTTGGTGAAAACATATCCAGGAGTGGCACATAAATTATCAAGAATATATAGCGAGGGCAGTGATAGCTTTCTTTCAGTAGGCCTCGCATACCTAATAGCGCTCTGCCCTGGAATTAAAATGATGACTTCGGGATTGAATTGGGTCCGTTTAAATCCCTTGATCGAACATTGCATCAGAAATAATGGTCCAGCGGCTTTACCTCCAGTTCAAGGCTGGTATGGACAGGTGCAGGCTCGACCCCAGGCGCGGTTGGTACATGTAGAACTCATGGACGAAGACCCCCTAATTCGTGTGGATCCTAGCAAAAGCGTACCTTGGCAAACTGCATATACTACGTTGCTCGACTTTTCGCAGCTAAAGCGGCTCCTTGTACCATACTCAAGGATCACTCAAGAGCCTAAAGTAAGGCGTGGAGCCGACACACCTACTAATAGAGGTCCATCAGATCCGCTGATGGTTCTGCCTGGGTGCCTCGAACACCTCTGTGTCTATTACAGTGTATGGTCACTTTCTCCCGCACCTACCTGGTTCGATAGACTGCTGGAGGACACATCATCTCGACTGCGTCATCTCGAGCTTCGCTATGAGAGCGATCTTTTGACCACAGCGATGGAATTTTGCAATATAAGGTGCGGAGAGAGCTTTATTTCTGCTATGACGAGATGGAAAAGCGGCTCTACTGTCACTATTGTCACTACGTATGGACCCTGGACGTATCAGGACCAACGTCACAAGCAAGAAGTGAGCAAACCATCGGTGTACGAGAAAGGAGACCTTGTCACAGCAATCCAGAGACGTTTAGCGACTTCTGTTCGTGACCATTGGTAAGATACCAACTTTTAGTTAGCACTAGGGCATGATTAGAATGGCGTGACAATGATGTAGAACGTCACGTAAGAACAGAGTTTAGTGCAGTATGCAAAAGGCTGGTAGCACATGACATCTTGTGAAGAGAGCTGTTGCTCTTGCACCTTTTCGCAAACGAAGTGGTAGATGGTGCCACTCACTTAGGTCATTAAGGAACAATTGCACCGAAACCTAGGCTGTGTGACTGGCATCAGCATTCTGATGCGCTGTGGTACTAAATGAGCATCCTACTAGGGAGCCTTGGGACCCTCTGTTTCACAGTCAATCGGGCGACGAGTTCCCGCACTGTAATTCATTGAATGCTTTGCCCCAGATGGTCTCCCAACATAACACCAAGTTGAGATATGATTGAAAGCAGAATTTAGACCACAGAATTGTTTCTCGAAATGTCTCGCAGCGAAGGGTGAAAACTCGTCTTTGCACACCTTCGATTAGAGCAATTCAGGGGTTTCCAAAATTGCTGTTAGAGAGGACAGCCTGTGTGGCTACCCTGCTGATCTAGAGGGGATGCGTACATCAATATGGAATGGTGGAATGGCGCGAAACAAGGATCAACGTTTAATCAGTCTTAAGGCTGGAAATGCGATACGAAGGCCACAGATCACACTGAAGCGCGAGTTAGTGGATGTACAAAATAAGTAGAGTGAGACTTTGAACAGCATCTGCGCTACACAGTACTTGTGCGCGTGTGTGGCTTACGACGCAAAAAGCACCTTTTTTCAATGCGACAGCGAATGGACAGTAATTGATAGAAAATTGAGCAGGGTTTCACACCGCAGACGACGCGTCGCGAACGACTGCAAATGCACCGTGAAATAAACGGAATGAATAAATTGGCGTAGATGTCCTTCAACGTTCTGGACCCTCTGCCCCGTTTTCCCATGGCCCCAAATCCTCCGCCCCCACCGCCCAGCCATGACATCATCCCCCTTCTGCGAGCCTCCAAATCCTCCCTAAACCGCCAGCTCCTACAACAACCATACATCAGCCCATTCCCACGGCCACACTAAAAATCTAGACCTTTCCGACCGACAGGCCCCAAATTCTCCGAAAACCACGTCAGGGTCCAGAGGACCCTGTCAAGCCTCGAATATGATGTCATGTTCGTGGTTTGACAGGGGGGCTGTGCCTGCGGGTTCGCTTCAGCTGAGGCGCAACATTACAGGTCTGGACGTCACAATGGGCTGCGTTCACGATAGATGCAGGGATGCGCGGTGGAATGGATGATCCAGTGTCGGGGTGAGAGTCTGGAACCTTATGCTGCAGCTACAGTATGACGTCGTGTTGGTGAATTTAGTGTTGGCGGTGCGCGCTTCGTGGTGTTTTGATGTGTAGGCAGCTACTTTGCGGTGAATGTACATGGTCAGATGAGAGCTGTGGGCAATGTGAGATCTCGATGGGTGAGGGTCTGGAGCATTGAGTAGAGTGCTTTGGGTGGGGATAAGGTTTGTGTGTGGTGGTGAGAAGGTTGAGAGAGAATGCATATATGTGAGTTGTTTGCCCACCCACGTTCAAATCCTATTCATCATTACACTGTATACTACTATCCATAGTAGTATCTATATGAGAATTGATATAATTCACAATGCGATCGACAAATCAAAATACATATCACGTTGAATACACTCCTATCATCTCTCTGACCGCCAACCTTACCATCACAATGACGGTCCAGCCAAAACAGAAACGACATACAAAGAAGTATTGTGCTGTTGCGCGACCCGACGGAGTCATCGTCGAATATCCTCAGTACCACCCCGCGGCCTCTGCACCGAGGCAGGCCTTCAAGTTCGAGAAGAAGGTATTTACCTTGGAAGAGCAAACTGTGACGCCAAAGGCGAAGAAAGAGGCTGTAAGACTTGAGAAAAGAGCAGAAGACCTGCTCGGGATAGGAACTTTTATGGAATATGGAAGAGATGGGTACAATACGCCTCTCCAGTACGGAAGAGGAGGGTACAATGGGGCTTTAGACTTGGAGGCGGTAGGGCATGTTGAGCTGCAGGCTCTGAAGGACTACCAGAAGTGTAGACAGTCACCAATGCGTAGATTCCTCGCCGAAACTGGTCCATGGACTAGCTACAAGCCGAATGAAGGCTAAGGACGCAGTCGATGCTACTCAGTATGTAAATATTACATGGAGCACGCCCAGGTACACGTACACAGAGTGAAGGAAGGACTTCATGAGAAAGAGCATGGCCTGGAACAAGGGTTTACGATATTTCCAGTACGCTCATGCTATCATAGCGTAGGTTTGAGATTGATGACAGATGGCCCACGGTGACAGTCGAGCCATTGTGGGAGACTGAGAAGAGACGAAGAAGCGCAAAAATGGATGCTGGAGTTGCAGGATGTATAGACGGGAGAGTCGTATGAGAGTCGGTCGTGGTTTTGTAATGCGGACGTCGCTGAACTTCAGGCACGGATAGACGATACTGCAACGGGAACCGTTGATGGCGTGTTAGCGATACATGTACCCAGAGAGGCTTGTAAGGTAGCGAACTGTCAGGGCGTTTGATCTCAAATCCCATCCTTACACAGAGCCATCTTGGCGACATATATCTCGCTGATTTCGAGACGGATATGTAAACATGGGTGACAGGGAAAATAACGCCGGTGTGACTCGCTACGTTTGGAGCTGTTCTTGGCCAAGTCGCGCCCCTGTTGTTTTCGCCGAATGTGGAAACAGATCGGCCCGACACATCGGATTCAGGTTACGCTGGTTACACCAAGATCTCTGTAGGATCATCTGCAATCTGTCACATGCGTGATATGGCTGGGATGAGAGCATGGCCTCCTCCTAGGAGATTGCGGGGGGAGCTAAGACAATTTGCCATGCTGATTGTTTGAAGCAGGTGAGGCCAATTGGAAGTGCTGACTACTGGGGCTAGCGGTCTCCGGTTTGTCTCACGTAACGCTGAAGCTCAGGGAGGGAAGGTGGAATCGATCGAATACGAGCGAATGAATGCAGAGAAAGCAGATGTCGATAACCGGAGACAAGTGTTGCCGGGATGATCGTCGAAATGAACGCCTAAGCGACGTCGGTTGGAAGCGTGGCAGCTGTAAGCGATGTGCAACACGCGTCTGAGAGCTCAAACAGTCAAGACTGCCGCAGAAGTATCCAATCGAAAGATTAAGGGGCCGACGAAACATGTTTCGAGGGCTCGCATGGGGGGACGAGGAAGAGCAAGCGGCATGTGTGGAGGCTGATATTTGGCGATGGCGTTGTTCGGCGAAACGGCAGCCCGGGGCACTAGCGGTGGTGGTGGTAAACCATAACGGCGCTACAGCCGGAAAGCGCAAATCCGCAACACACAGAGTGGCCTTTTCACCAATTGCAATACTCATGGGGCCAATGACGGCCTGGACCTCCTGCGAACACAGCCAAACATGGCCCTGGCGCGAGCGGGACGGTTTTCTTCCGCCCGTCACTTCTCTGCAGCCGTATATGACCCAGGCGCTCTTGCATTTTGATGACGACTAACCAGTGCTCCTTCCTCGATTGTCCTAACCCCTCAGCAGTGTGCCCCAGCAGTACGAGGCAGTCGCAGCCCTCAACTCTAGGACTACACGCCTCTCCGCCTCCTCTACCAGCGCGAGCATCGACATGGCTCTTCTCGACGTCATCAAGCCCGTCTCGTCCTCCCCCACGCTGCTGCTGCTCTTGTCATTAGCGATTGTCTTTACAGCCTACACCCTCGTACACACCGTCTTCATTCGTCGACTCCCCTCGAACGCTCCGCCCGAAGTCAGCGATAACATTCCCATCGCCGGTGCCATTGGATTCTGGACACAACGGTGGGACTGGTTTCGGCAGCGACGCGACCAATCCAGCACGGGCAACTTCTCGTTCCATGCCGGGCCAAACACAATCGTCGCCCTGTCAGGCGACAAGGGCCGTCAGCTCTTTTTCGACTCTAAAGACTTGGGCTTCGCTGAAGGGTATGCCGTGCTCTTCGGCCAGGCACCCAGGGTTGAGGTACACGACGACGGCGAGGGCAAAGATGATGATCTGAACAATCACTTTAGCCGTCGCCTGACGTACTTGCTGAAGAATGAACAGTTCCGCAAGAAACTGCCTACTCTCATTTCCGACACCCAGGAAGCCATCGACGCTATCCGAAACGACCCAAGTGGCACTACCAATCCCTTCGACAGCCTATACCGCATCGTGTTTCGCCTCACCATCCGAATGGTGGGTGCTGATGAGATCGCCGACGACCCTAAGGTGCTGGAAGAGACTCTGAGACTGTTTGAAATGATCGACAGCAGTGCAACTGCAACGTCAGTCATGTTTCCCAAGCTCCCCTCGCCTGCAATTTTGAAGCGCACATACGCGGGAGCGCGACTTTACATGATGATTGAAAATATCATCAAGAAGCGGGCCGCGAGCGACGAGAAGCATGACGATGCGCTGCAGTACATGTTGGACCAAGGCGATCGCACCTTCAAGATTGTCGAGTTTATTGTTGGAGCCCTATTTGCTGGCCTGCTGAACTCAGGTATCAATGCGGCGTGGGTAATGTGCTACCTCGCTACCTCACCCGAATGGCTCGCCAAAGCACAAGACGAGGTTCGAGCTACCGCCGCCAAGTATGCGAGGGATCCTAACGCCCCTTTGCGCTATCAACTCGATGATGTACCGCTTGAAGCTTGGGAGGCAGAGTTTCCTATTGTCGATATGTGCCTACGCGACTCAATCCGCCTCAATCTACTCGGGACTGCAATGAGAAGGAATACAAGCGGCAAGGCTATCCCAACTGGAAACGGCAACGAAGTCATCCCGCCTGGCGCATTCGTCACGTATGCTACAGGTGATGTCCATCTTGACCCCGAAGTTTACGTCGATCCTCTAAAGTGGGATCCAACCAGATACTTGCCAGAGCGTGCTGAGGACAAGAAGAAAGCCGTCCATGGCTTCATCGGCTGGGGAGTTGGAAGGCATCCGTGTTTGGGCATGCGATTCGCAAAGCTTGAGGAAAATGTCATCACGGCCTACTTCATCGCCTCCTTCGACTTCCATCTGCAGGATAAGAATGGCAACAAGATCACCGTCGCACCTCAGATCGACATAAACCGACACTCTGCACATAAACCAAAGAATCCGCAGATTCTCAAGATCACACCCAGGGAGAAGTAAAGTACCTCCAGCTTGAGGCCGTTAGCACATTGATGTGGCGCAAGGAGGGGTGGCATAGGATAGCGGAGACGGTATATGTGGTATGCATTTGGTTACGGCGTTAAGAGCATTGCAACATGTCCCTAACATATCTTTCATAAATACCCATCAAACACAGACTGGCTGAATCAAACACGATTTCAAGCCTCTATGCCAATCCTTCAATCAGGCACCCGCCTGTCAAGGCTGCAACACCATTCTGCCTCCCACACACCTTACCAAGCAGTAAGGCCTACCATCACCCTGCCTAGACCATCGAATTTCTACACAAAGAGTGACTCCGAATCGTTTCACCATAAATGTACTGCGTGCTGAAGTGACGCCTGTGGAATCACTCGCTTGCTGTTGAGGCTCCAGTGGCAGGTGCCACGACTTCTACATTAGCGCCTTGGCAAAGACGTGACCCTCCCACCCTCCAGTCACCCTGCATGGTAATACACGACGCTCGTGCTCCTTCTGACTTCTGACCTCTGAAAAGCTTTCAAGCGATTATCGCAGGCCTGAAACTCTTCCGACTCGCGTTTCGCTCTCTCAAAACGATTTCAACGAGACGACATCTCAGCCTCATTCGTTACCTGCATGGCCTGTGGCTGCAGAATCTGTGACTAAAGTAAGGTTCCAATGCGGCTTCGCCTTATTGTCAGCCTCAAATCACTGGATCGGCACGGCAACGACTTTTTCAGCGTCATCCAATATTCCACCTCGCGCCATCAACCCACCCTGAAGGATTACCATGGCGCCTTTGACACCCACGTCACATTCTCAAAATACCGGTGCTAGAAAGAAGCGTTGGGCGAGTTCTGTGAGTGGCACAAATACTCCGAGTCATCATCGCGAAGGCAAGCCGCCCGACGCCGCTCCTCAAGATATCAGCCTGAACCACACCAGAGTGACAGCTTGTTCAGACCCAAGCAGCACGACTTCACACGGCCCTCAAACCTGCGGTCTCCTAAGCTTGCCATCAGAGATATTGCACAGCATAGCTTTAGAGCTATGCGGAAGCAAAGCCATCCTCGATTTCGCTCTAGTCAACAAACATATTAATGGGATCACGAAGCAAGCACTGATCAGGAAGCTAGTTGTCCCGAGGAATAATATGAGACAATGCCTGGAGGTACTGATTCGCGACCCGGATCTCATCGACAAGGTCGGCAGTGTTGATCTCGGAGACTATGATTGTGGTCACCGCACCAAATGCCGTTGTTTGAAAATGTGGAGTTTTCATTCCGAGGCACTAAAGTTCCTAAGCAGGACCATTGTCATGAATACCGGAGGTGCCATCAACTGGCGTGACATTCGAGAAGCAAAACGTGCTTCAGGTCCATTCTCACGTAGAATCCGTTCCTTCTTCCTTGATATTCTGCTCTCACTGTGTCCGAACCTCAAATCCATAACGCTTGAACTACCGCAAGCTACACCCTTTGACATGAGTAGACCGCCAGTCCAAGCCAACTTGGTCCCTTCGCCGTTACCTGCTCTGAATGACCAGTTACTACCTGCTGCTCCATTTCAGGGTCCAGCACTCAAGGTGATGCAGAGGAAGCTTGAGGTTCTGACTATCAAGGAAGACTCACGGTGGAAGGGCCCGGTGAAGCTTGAGATACTAAACATCCATCAAGATTCTACATGGAAAAACATGGGAAAGCATACTATTACGCTTGCGGGATTCACAAAATTAAAGTGTTTAGATGCGCCTATGGAAGTGCTGGGTCACCCGAACAACGTCGTCTTCCTGGATCCAGCACAGGCTGCCATCGACGTGAATATAACTACCAGCACCGAAGAACCTAGCAATGACAGCAACAAATCAGCTAACAATCACACTTGCGTGTTGAAAAAGGTCATTCCTATTACTCTCAAGTACATTTATCTCCGATCCTGCAATCAACACACGTTTGCTCTGCTCCAGAAGCTCAACAAAGTTCCTCTGAACCAGATTCAGCTCCTGGAAATTCACCTATTCTTCAAAACCTGTCCGCGAGTCATCATCGGTCAATGTTATACTGCAGATGACGGAAAACTCCACTACGCTCGCATCATTTCAGAAATGGCCGAGAAAAACATAAAGATTAAATTCTATTCTGGTAAAAGCAACACACCATTCGACATGCAGAAGGAATTTGCGGCATTTTGCCTTCTATACCCTCTTGAAGCCTGGTGCTTCACACTATCAGGCAAGCAATTTGCGGAGCTCAACGCGCGAGCGAGCATGAAACGTCTTTCATCCATCAGTGGGCGCCGTCTCTTTATAAAGCATAACCAGCACTACTTCCTTCTCCTCAATAGACCTTCTTTCGACGGCAATGCTTGGACGGGTGTAGGGTTCTTCCATGGCGTTAAAAATACTAAATGGGATCATAAAATCCTACCACCCAAGGTGAAGGTGTCTGTACTCGATCCGGAGTTGTGGTCTACAAGGGTTCTTGGAAAACGAGCAGCAAAGAGGCGTCTTTCATTCTTGCCAGGTACGATATCTTTGTTTTCAAGAACTCAGAATGGCTAACAGAATACCTAGATTTATCTCAATACCGATTCAGCATGGAAAACCAGATATTATGTCAGCCTGCACCTGCAAAGATACGGGCCTTCGATGCTACCTTTGAACTTCCCAGTAACCCAAAATCAGCTATGAGCAAGAGTGCAAAGAAGGTGAAGACGCTTCAGAATGCAGTAGAGAAGATGAACAAACAGGGTGACCGGGTCAACCGAAGGTTGAGCAAGCGCCACCAGAAGAGCTTGGAGCAAAGTATGATCAAACTGCGACTAGGTGATGAACCTAAGAGCAAACCGAACACCCCTGAGCTACTTTTGGGTCAAGGATGTACGTTTGATCGTGAACTATGGGTCGGAGTAGAGTGGAAGACATGTCTAAAATCAATCGACGAGCCTTCGATGTAAAATAGGGTCTCCAGACGTTGTATTCGCGAGTGAACATGATGCTGGCTCAGGACAATTCTGGTCAACAAGATCCCTTCTACGGTTTCATCGTTCGAGGTGGGTTGGTAGCAGCGAACAAGTCATCAGTATACCAAGCATCAATATAATGTAACGCAACAAACCCTCGAAACTTGACTCTAAAGTTCTATATCCCCAATACTGGGGACGACGCTACATGCTTTGGCCAGAACAGATATGATCGTACACACGGCGGACGTTGACCTCGATGAACTCTGTTTCACTGTTTACTTGTCTCATATAGTGAATCCAACGAAATTCGCAAAAAGAGCCATAGAAAGTGAAAATCTAAATATCACTCGTTCTCACCGGTGCACATTCTGCAGATACAAGACCAAATTGGGGGTGAATGTCGTCGCACACGAGACAACGCGTTACGCTCGAGCCAACGCCCGTTTGTGGACCCCACAAATTGAGTACTACCAAGTGTATACATTTTCTGCCCTCTCACAACCTAAATATTTTTTGTATCAGCCTACTCTTCAGTCAACCACCCACAGCCATTGCCTATTCTGCCTAATCCACTCTAGCCTTACCCACATCCAATATCTTACTTCCCCCTATCAATCCCCCTAAACCCAGCAATAACTGACGCTCCACTATGGTTAAATCTCCGACAACAATTCACGATCTCCCCGACGAACTTCTGCTGTCCATCGTCGGGCAATTCACTCATTTGCGCCGCAATCGGGACTTGGCGAACCTTGCACTAGTTGCCAAGAGATGGCGTCCTATTGCACAGGAAGGACTGTTGAAAGAGCCCAAATTCAACCTGACCCACATCTATCGTTACATGTGGGCGCTGGGTCGCCGGCCATGGTTACTACGACAAGTGAAAAAGTTGGAAATATGGAGCACAAGTGATGGACGCGTGAGGCGCGACAACCGTGGGATATCAGTGAAGGAATACATGCCCGTCGACGCACCGCCAGATCTCCTTAACAAGGAAGAATTTATGGAGAGTTGCGCTGCTGTCGCTTC
This sequence comes from Pseudopyrenochaeta lycopersici, assembly GCA_003313425.1. Taxonomy (NCBI): domain Eukaryota; kingdom Fungi; phylum Ascomycota; class Dothideomycetes; order Pleosporales; family Pseudopyrenochaetaceae; genus Pseudopyrenochaeta; species Pseudopyrenochaeta lycopersici. The sequence goes on along the minus strand of NHZP01000001.1, from coordinate 1,897,918 downwards.
GCACTTCGTACTTAGCGCAAGTCTCAGGGAGGAATGGCTCATCGCGCTCTACGATGATATCATCCCCGCGCTCTTTGGGGTGTTGCTATGCGGATTGCCTGGTTTACGAGAGCTCAAACTAGGGGATTCGTGGCTGATGGACTTTCCCTTTTTTTCGACGATACTCTCCCCGGAAGCAAAGGCGGACTTCTTCGAGCCTGCGTTGTGGAGGAAAGGTTTCCTCGTAGGCGCTCTCAGATATGTTCTACCGCGTCTTCGGGTCCTCGAGGTACCTGCGGATATGACCGCAATGTATTTCCACTTTCTTGTTTCCCCTCTTTTCGACTTTCGCCGCTTTGAAACGCTGACAGAACTCGGAATAAGCATGAGAGCGCTCCACGGCCTTGACCGGACCACGAGAACCACGCCAGTTCCGAAGAACATACTCCCCGAGACACTGCAGGTGCTGAAGATAAGCGAGGCAACATATCTAACACCCAATTTTATACATGAGTTGTGCCTTGCGAAGAACGCGGGCCATTTCGAGGACCTCAGAAGGATCGAGGTGTACTACGCGGATCACTTCGAAGACGTAGATATAGGAGCATTTGTATACCAGTCACTGAAACCAATTGATGGGGTGCGCGATGCATGCAAAATCGCCGGACTGGAGCTCTATTTGTACTTTCCACCATGGGAAATGAAGACATGGGTCGCTAGAGGCACGCCCTGGAGCTTGAAAGAGCACGGAGGGGCGCTGCGACTGGGAGAAAGGAGATGTTACCTCGCAGCTATGCGAGATCTCGGTGTTGCTAGGCCGTTTCACTCAAGATTCGAGGCTGAGTGGGATGGCGATGGGGATGCGTTGATGGTATAGCTTCTTGTGGGACGCTACGGCGGGGATAATTTGGATATGTATCATATCAAGCACCTGTCGCGATCGGAAATTTCTGATATGAATAGAAATTTGTTGCTAGATTGGTGAATCCCTTCGCTGCTTGTTACTTTTATGGCCAGTCTGATCTTCACTTTGAAAACGCGGTCTTGGCCTTTAGGCGATCAAGTACACGTGCTATACGAGGGGAAAAAAGTACCTAAAGTCCAAATTGTCTCAAACATGTTAGTATTCACCTGATCTCATTATTGGGGGGCGATACATCAATTTACACGCTTGTTACACTTGAAATGCTTTCTACGCACCTGATATGATTAAAGACCTTGGAAACATGCTCATACGGGAGCGAGAAAGATTCTGATTACCTAAAGCTTGGTATCAACTTAGGAAAATTATTGATCTAAGGGAGAGACTTACGTGTAGAGTTGATAATGGGTGCTGCTCACTTGACTTACGACCCTTCACTTACTTCTCCTGTATCCGCATGCGAGATCGTAAACATCGTAGTAAGAAGAAAGCACTAGAAATAACATACGTTAGCGCTGCGACTTGAGATTGGGCAAACGTTTAAGGGATCTTGCCATCGATATGAAGGCCGCAATGCGAAATGCCCGGGGTTCAAATATAAGGATTATTCCACAAACCGGCGCCCATATTTACACATTTTTCCGATTGTATGAACAGAATTAAATGCCATCAGGGTTGCTGTGGTGCGGGTTTACCAAGAATTGGTAACACTCTTCAAGGGGCAGAAGGTCACAGACTGGGCCGCGATCGCAGGGTGGTGAGTCTGCGTCTACATGATTTCTCTCCAAATCCAAAGTTCAAGGATCACCTTTATGCTCACGATTGATGGAACATACTAGAGATTCGACTTCTTGAGAAGACTTGGCTGGGAATTCTCTTCTGATAGCCACCATATATTCGTTTGTCGAGGTTTGATTCGGTATCCGTGGCTAGACAATACAGTCTTGCCTTCTTTCAGAGAAGATCATATTTCAGTCTGCTGGTAACATGGTGTCATGCAGGGGATTTGCGAGCGAGTGAGTTGGCGAAATGGTTCTCGCTGCTACGCTACATTTACTAGACGTAACATCATCGTCGTCATCGAAAGATAGTTGACACAGATTTGGTGAAAGGGCCGGGCGCCAAGGCAACGATATCGTGACAGAGAAGTCTACGCCAGATCTACGGAGAAAAATGAAGAATAAATAAACTCAGCGATGGTGGGTCAAGGGAGACGGGATATTAACTTCCTATGGGCTTTTCAGCTGCCTTGGCTGTCTTAAGCTAGCGCGTTGTCTATTCGCGAGAGCTGAGTGTTCGAGACCGCACAGCGCCTCATACCTTCCCAGGCACCCATGAATAACTGCTTATAACGATCAAGAGCCTCCAGTGCACAAAGTTCGTTCTTGGTCAGGATACTTTTCAGTATTCCCATTCCTCAGCATGCAACTACCATTTGAGATTCTGAACATCATTCTTTATCATGCCGCCAACACCTGGACGCGTGCACAATTCATGAGCATTAGGTCGGTACATAGTAAGTGCTCAAATTAACTGCTCGGAGGATGATGTTAAACCACGACGGTTTTTTTTGACGAAGGAGTCCTTTCCTACGTCTTCTCCAGAGGTGTTCCCTTTCCATCGCACGGACTCATCACTCATGACACTCCACAAGGACTCCGGGAAAAGTTCCTCCGCTATCGCATCACCAAACATCGCATCGAACCTAGTTTCTTTGGTTTTCTCTTCGCCCCAGTCTACGAAAGCCAGCTTGCAAAGCTGGGCATCGCGCCATCGGACCATGCAAAGCGAGCTGAAAAGCTAAAGGAATGGTGCAGACTTTTCATGCATCAACAATGGGGACTTGATTGGGTCACTACCAAAATGAATTGGCATTTGGACGGTAGCATCGAGCCATGTCCAGTGAAATGTGATATCATGAGAGGTATCTACGATGATGGAGAAAAGAGTACGGACTTGGACCGTCGAAACCAGCGGATAGAAAATGATCGTAAATTTCTCACCATCTGTTGCGCCATCATAGCAGACGACGAGGCCATGGTTTTGGAGGCTTTTCCTGGATTTTACAGTGGAGTAGATGATCTCAACCACTGTTTTGGAACAACCTTGTTAGGATTCGCGGTGAAATGGGGAAGCCTTGATATGTTGACACTACTCTTGCGGTCGACGAGGTCCGTTGACCGGAAGCATCTATACATCTATCTCAGGTTTGCTATCTCGAGGGTCGATGTCAACAATGCCTTGATAGCGGCTATCCTCGACAGGCTCACCGAATCCAATACCGCAGGAAAAACAGTCATGTCAGATTTGTTCATGAAGGTTATTGCGGACAAGAACGAGCCTATCTTCAACGCGTTGGTCCATTGGTTGCCGAGTGCGCAAGACTTCCCAGAAAAATTAGGCCTGCTCGAATGGTTATTCAAATATCTGTACAAATGGAATAAGCAAGGCCTACTCGACAGCCCAGCCCCAAAGCGCACTCCCACTTTCCGCGATACCTTAAACGTTGTACCTTCCTACCAGCTTGGTGCCGGCTATACTAGGTACTTAGTAGAAAGCTTCACTGAACTCGTGCCGCTTTCAAGAAACTGGTATGCAACTCACGGCAAAAACGGCTTCGCCAGATGGTATAAGACACCTAAAACACCCACTCCATTATTTCAAGCAGCGCATAAAGGCTGGGTACACTGGGTTGACTGGCTCCTCTGGGCAGGCGCAGACCCTAGACATGAATGGGGTGAGTTAGCATTACTCGATCTCGCTTGGACTCGGGGAAAAAGGAATGATGTTGCGCTGCTTTTGCGTCTTCATAATTGGGATGCTGCGAAATTGGAGTTCAGGATCGAGTAGCTTGGAGATTAATTGTGGGAGAGCTTCCTTCATCCCGAAAGGCGGCGTGCAAACGCGTAAACTACGAGCGCTTCCCCTCAAATTTAGACTACAGCCACAATTTTCCGAAGTATGTCATGGACCATTCATGTAAATAGACAATACTACTGCCTCATACAACCTGGTCACAGACACTATTGGTCGTTGCTGGTTTAAAGGACTCGCTGTATCAACTGACATAGCCTTCTTCCTTGACGCTGGCCATCGGTCGCCGACATAATGGCACTAACTCTGTTCTTCTTCTTCTTTTTCTTTTATATTTCTTCCATGTTATATGATATAGTTGAGTTTAGTATGTAGTTATTTCTCTGAGCCCTTGCAAAGCATACTCAATGTCTCTGTATTCTCTTGATTTCAAGAAAACACTTCAACAGATCCGGAAGTAGAACTTGAAGCCTTTCACATTAAAATTAGAGCAAAAATCCTCATCATACCCGAAGCCGCTCTAGTGGAGCATATGCTGCATGGCTCCTTAGAACCCCTGAAGTCGTCTAAGGCTTAGTTCCTGCTTTTTCCTCTGATTAGCGATTCGAATTCCCTACCTGTGGCCCGACTATATACGATTTTGGCTGGAATGATACTGTCTACGAAAAGAGACGCATGTATAAAGGTGCCAAAGAAGGGCTAGAAAAGTAGGTTGCTACGTGAAGGCTTCACCTCATATCGTGTCGGTCGTATGATGAGAGGTTCGATTGTTGATACCAGTTTCACAAAACGTGCCCAATACATCATATGTAAGAACAGTGATTGCAGTATAGCGCCCCAGATGTACACTGTAAGAGTAGATTATACGATCATAGGATAGCTGTCCAGCAAAGGTCGGACATAACTGCTCGTGATGGAACGAGAGCAAGATGAATTACATTTTTAGTGTAGAAGAGGCACTGCCGCACATATGGACGCCAAAACTAGGGCAGCCTTAGATATAAAGTGTATCATGCATTAAGCAACTGAATTGCACAACTAGTAATATCTGATCCTATTAACATTACGTATCTATTAAAGTAAAGACAATTGAATGGGCTCCAGGGATGATGGTAGGATAGCCTTGGGTAGCAAAGATATTTGTGGCCGTCATTTGTTGCGTTTCTGGAAGGAGTGACTGAATCTGCAGCGAGTGACAACGCAGCTAAGTTAAAGGCCTTTGAGGCTCGATTGTTATTGCGCTACAAAGTGATACTGTGGGTAACAGGTCTAATCATAGGGCTCGCGTTGTTGTAGGGCACGTTGTAATATAAACCTGTGCGTAGGAGATGTTCTGTACACCTGTGGTGACTGTAACCGTGGTAGACGCGATGGTATACTTTGTGTAAGTGTAGGTACCAGACTTAGCTGGGGTAGTGGCACTGCAGATTTGTTAATACATATGAGATAATTAATATTAGGGATACATACACGGTCGAGGTTGTAGTAGAGGTGGCGGTCTTTGTGGACGTTTTCGTTGTTGCAGTAAATGTCCAGTCTGGGCCCAGGGGATTGGGTTCACGTTTCACAATTTTCTTCTCAACCGGCGCAACACGCTTGCGATGGAGCTTTAATTTTGATGAACGTGTGCACCTGGAGATCTGGCGAGCACCCCAGATGTTATTATTCTTGGAGACGCGGCCACTAGCACTCTTCAAGTAGCAGGGGCCAGGCGAACCTGGGTTGTAAGATACATCAACGCACCCAGGTGTGTCATCGCAAGCCTTAATACATTTTTCTAGTGAGCTTGTGTACGTAGGACCGTTATTGACTACGTTCATAGTTAGTAAAACCTGTGATGCTAAGGGGCTTTCATTACTGACTGTCATTGCCGTAGCGATCAAAGCCGCACTCAACTTTGTAAACCGCCCCGCAACGAGTGGTGTACGTCTGACCATTATCGTATGGACAGAGGAGAGGGGAATCACCAGAATACGGAGGAACCTTTCTGCCCCCAAGCAGCCTTCCACCGATGATATTCCTCTTCTTGCTAGGTTGGCCAACACCATACTTCAAGTAGCAAGGCCCGTTTGGTATATATGAAACGTCAACACACCCTCTACGGGCAACGCATGCTTTTAAACAGCCCTCGAAACTACCAGGATATGTTGGAGGGCCTGGTATATCATGGTCAACTCGATCGATACCGCACTCAACCTGGAACAGACCAGCATTTGTCTTGATAATTTTGCCATCAGCTGCAGGACAAAAAACTGTGGACGTTGGCTTTGGAGCTTTGCTTGAGGATGAAGGCCGAGTGATGCCCTTGGAAGAAGATGAAGACTTTGAGGCAATCTTTGACGATGATGACGGCCTAGAGGAACTGCTCGATGGAGACCTCGAAGCAGTTTTCGATGACGATGATGAACGTGAAGCAGATTTCGACAAGGATGAAGACTTGGACGAACTACTAGAGGATACAGTCCGAGAGACACTTTTTGACGAAGATAATGACCTTGAGGCAGATTTTGATGAAGACAGGGACTGAGAAGTGGGTTTTGACGAGGACGACGATCGTGAGGCACTCTTTGTTGAAGATGAGGATTTTGAGACAGGCTTCGATGACGATGACGACCGTGACAATGAAGACGAGGATTTTGAGGTAAGTTTTGATGATGACGTTTTTGAGGCACTCTTTGATGATGATGAGGATTTTGACGCAGATTTTGACGATGTGGGCTTGGAGGAGCTGCTTGACATAGACTTAGAGGCACTCTTTGACGAAGACGATGACTTTGAAGTAGGTTTCGACGATGATGACGTTTTTGAGGCACTCTTCGACAAAGATGAAGATCGCGAGGCAGATTTTGACGAAGATACCGATGATGATCTGGAAGCACTCTTTGTTGAAGACGACGATGGCGATGCTGATTTTGACGAGGATGTAGGTTTGGAGGAACTACTTGAGGATGCAGACTTAGAGGCGCTCTTCGATGAAGATGAAGACTTTGAGGCAGATTTCGTTGACGAAGGTTTCGAGGAACTGGTTGAGGATACAGACTTGGAGGCACTCTTTGTTGATGACGATGATGACTTTGAGGCAGGTTTTGATGAAGATGATGATCGTGAGGCACTCTTTGTTGATAACGATGAGGACTTTGATGCAGGTTTCGAGGAAGACGAAGATTTCGAAGCACTCTTTGTTGAAGACGATGATCGTGATGCTGATTTTGACGAGGATGTAGGTTTGGAGGAACTACTTGAGGATGCAGACTTGGAGGCACTCTTCGATGAAGATGAGGACTTCGAGGCAGATTTCGATGATGAGGGCTTCGAAGAACTGCTTGAAATAGATTTTGAGGAACTCTTTGAGGACGATGATGATCTGGAGGCAGATTTCGATGAAGACGATGATCTGGAGGAACTCTTCGATAAAGATGATGATTTTGATGCTGCTTTTGACGACGACGAGGACCGGGAGGAGCTGCTGGACTTAGACGATGGACAAGACTTTACGGTCTTTGTATTCTTCTTAACAACGCCAAATGTGGTCGTGACCGTGCTGGTCTCTGTAGCCGTGGAACTAGTAGAAACAACTGTCTTTGTCTTCTGGAAGGGAGTAGGGCCCGTGGATGTCAGCGTAGTAGTCTTAGTAACCGTAATCGTTCGGGTGGTCTTTGCTGGAGCAGGAGAGGGCCCAAAGTTTGCAATGAAGGGTTCCGGGGCGTTGCTGGCAGCAGCATTTGCAAAGGTAATAGTGAGCTGTCCAGTGTTCGGGAAGATGGAAAGAAGTGCATTGCTGCAGAAGAGGCCGGTATATGTAGCTGGCTTCCCTTTGTAAGTGAAGGAGCAGGTTTCAGTCAAGCCAGCAACGTCATTGCGGATGACAGGAGTGAAAGTAGGCTTCTTTGGGTAGCAAGTGGAGGTCCCAGACAGGTAGGTTATGTCGATACCGAAGAAATTTGATTCAGTTAAATGCTTCGCGGCATCGTAGCTGAATGTTGGAATCTGACCTCCGACAACGGACACGAGTTCGCTAGCAACAAGCGAGCACCCAGACATGCTGGCGACTATTATTTTGTTCAATCTGGTGTGAGAGAGCGCATGAACGGCCTCAGATGGAGGGTATGCCGTTTCATATGAAGGATTTCGCGTTCACACTAATTGGAAACTGTGGAGACCCTAGCGCTGGCTTGATGGATGGAAGCCAACCCGGACGGTAACATTATCATGACAAAAATATAGGCCAATAGATAAAGGTGACTGAATGCAATGATTGGATGTTCATAATAGTCGAGGAGGGGTCAAATGTTGAGGACCATAGTTGGAGCTATAATTGACGAGGCTGGTTGTTTTGTCTCCCTGTTTTGCTCTTCATATTTTTGTTGAACGTCTAGCCCAGGTCGGGTACGACAAATGATACATACTATGATCTATGGTATTGAAGCTGTGGGCGATTCTTTGGGACAGCACAGATCTTGGTATTGTCAAAGTAAATGCCTGAGGTCGGGACTATCCAGTGGAATTAGCTACGGTACACTAACAGGGGTTTCATCAGGGACACCCCGCTCAGGTACCGTTGTCAGCAACGTCTCGAACTCTTCCAAACAGCATGTTCCAAGGCTTGATGAACGATCCCCTCACTACCATGGTAAGGCAAGCTGTTGCACAACTGCTCGTCTTCACTCCTCAAAGTGAGGATGTTGTGCCGTCTGTGACTTTGGTATCTATATTCAAATGCTTCCATCTTTTAAGGATGAAAGATAAGTGATGAAGTGATGGCAAGTGAAGCGAAAAAGACTCCAAACGGTCTGATTTCAGGTAGCCCGCTACCAAAGAACTAAAGCTGCCCGAGTAACACTGGCTCGTTTGCTTCATTCACCTATACTGCGAGACCGAAGCCCATGCGTAGCCATTGAATCTTCTGGGGTGAATTCCACTCATGCTCGCATCATTTCCCTAGGGCCAGGGTTCAGCTAGAGCCATTGCAACTGATCTTCAGCCGTGATGCACCAGCCTGCGTCGACAGGAAAGATAGGAACTTCGAGAATCTCTTAGTGTAACGGTGATACAGTTTTCCATCGACAGGCCCAACGCTAACTCAACGCTATGGCGCTATTCGAACAGGGACATGGATTCCAAGAAGCTCATAGAATCCTCAACATTATTGACATCGTTCTAGTTGGTTCTCTAGTGCGTGTAGATGCATCTAGCCCTTCGTTTGGCGTCAGGAGAGTAAGCACAACGTACCAGAATGACACCGTGACAACTGGTCACAAGAACCAAGAGTGGGCAAAATTGGTCTAGCCCCACTGCCAGAGGAGCGAGTGTATTAGAGATGGGAGGAAGGTAAGTGGTTGGTAGAGTGGTGTCATCATTTGTCGCGCAGAATTCGTGATTGCCTCAGACATGTGAAATTACAACGGCAAGAACAGATAAGGTAAGAGATAAGTGGAGTTGTGAAGTGAGAAGGGTCTTTACTTCTGAACACATTGGTCACAGCAATTTGAAGATAATATCCAGAAACCTCTGGTTTGCCGTACCTGAGAAGCCGACGCTGTTTTCGATTATACCGAGGTCTTGGCTGAAGAGATACATGTTGCGGCTTCGAATCGAAGCATGTGGGTATCAAGTGTGTTGTCATTTCACTTCTGTCCTTGAAGGGTCAGCGTCGACAAATTTTGGCGTCAAGAGATGAAGGATTCGTAGTCCATTGCGAGTCTTTCATTGGCTTTGGAAGGCTTCGGCATTGAGGTTTTTCCGGGCGGGGAACGCTAATTTTGTTCGGGGTTAGTATTCAAGAAAAAGTTCCCAGCCCAGCGCTGGTCAAGTCTGCAGAACCATTGCAAACAGACGGCACATTTTGGTCGTCGCGATTTCTAGATTGAGTTTCCTAAAAGCAGCCATGAAGCGAAAATTAAACGAGCACGATGTTCCCGAGGAGGAATCCCCGCAGGCTTTAAAGCGCCGGGCGAGCGACGCATCGCAGACAGAGCCCACCAGCCCGCCCAAGTCCTCGAAAGCGACAGCAGCAGCCGCCGCCTCCTTCGCCGAATTCCAGCTCGAGCCACGGCTGCTAAGGGGCATACGAGACCAGAAATGGAGTTCGCCGACGGCTGTTCAATCGCAAGCGATACCTCTGGCACTCCAGGGCCGCGACATTCTCGCCCGCAGCGGGACGGGCACAGGCAAGACGGCTGCCTACCTGCTCCCCCTCCTACATAACACCCTGCGCCGGAAAGGGAAAACGTCGCTCATACTCGTCCCCACCAAGGAGCTTGCTCTACAAATCACAAAGGTGGCCAAGGCGCTCTCAGCGCATTGCGGGCAAGACATTCGCATACAAAACATCGCGGGTAAGGAGTCTGAGGTGGTGACCAAGGCAAAACTGGCAGACAAACCCGACATTGTTATTGCGACGCCCGCGCGGGCAAGTGCGAACATCAACAACAGCGCTCTGGCGGTCGATGATTTGGCCCACTTAGTCGTGGACGAGGGCGACTTGGTCATGGGCTACGGCTTCAAGGAGGACCTTGACCAGATTGCGCAGAGCATACCAAAGGGCGTGCAGATGTTCCTCATGTCTGCCACCCTCAACACAGAAGTCGAGTCGCTCGGTAGCCTCCTCTGCAATGACCCCGTCGTACTCAAGCTCGACGATCTTGACAAGAACGCGCAGAAGGTCAAACAATACGTGATAAAGTGCGCCGAGGAGGAGAAGTTCTTATTGATATACGCAATGTTCAAACTGCAGTTGATCAAAGGCAAATCGATCGTTTTTGTGGGGGACACCGACCGCTCATACCGTGTCAAACTTTTCCTCGAGCAGTTCGGCATCAAGTCTTGCGTCCTGAATTCGGAGTTGCCGCTTGCATCCCGCCTACACATTGTCGACGAGTTCAACAAGAACATCTACAACATTCTGATTGCGTCAGACGAGACTGAGATTTTGGGCTCCCGAGACAAGGAAGAAAGCAAATCACGACCGAAAAAGAAGTCCAAGACCGATAAGGAAGCTAAGACGGACTCTGGAGTGTCCCGCGGCATTGATTTCCTTAATGTGTCTTGTGTGCTCAACTTTGATTTCCCCGCCACATACAAATCTTACTTCCACCGCATCGGCAGGACCGCGCGCGCCGGCAAGTCTGGGACAGCCATCTCATTCATCATACCGAAAGACAAATACCGAAAGCACAAGTCAACTACCTTCGCAGCTTGCGAGAACGACGAGGAAGTCTTAAAGAAGGTCGAAAAGCATCAGGAAGAGGGGCAGAAGCTTGAGAACTACAACTTCGACATGAAGCGTCTGGAGCCATTCAGGTACCGATTTGGAGACGCATTGCGGTCAGTGACACGGATTGCTATTCGAGAAGCGCGAATAAAGGAGATTCGGTTGGAGCTCTCCAAGTCACAAAAGCTATCTCGCTATGTATGTTCCTTTCTTCTCTTTTATTCCCTCATCCATTAACCTGTGGCAGTTTGAAGAGAACCCCGAAGCCCTCGCGCACCTCCGACACGATCAAACCCTCAATCATCCCGCACGTATACAACCACATCTCAAACATGTGCCAGACTACCTGCTCCCTGGTGGCAGGAAACCGGAGGATGTTGGCTTCGTTGGCCTAAATATGCCGAAGCCGGATAGGAAGAAGTTCGTGAAAGGGAGAGGGAGGAAGGTTGTTAGGGGGAGGAATGGCAAAGTCGATCCGTTGAAGACATTCAATGCGAGAGGGAAGGGGAAGAAGTAGACGTTGGGTTGTTGCTGATGTTATTGCTGGTAGCTACATCCTAGGCAGGAAAAAATCAGCCACCCATGACGCTAGAATCACGATCAATATCATCCTGCTCCAGCTCACATTCCGTGTCCTTATTGACGATATGGCTCTGCAGTGTTTACCACCGACAGCGATAGAATATTTGCATAGTCAAAGATGCGCTTCATTGCATATGGCCTGGTGAGATCCGACTTCAGCCATCTTTAAGGGCGCATGAACCCCTCAAAAGTCTTTATCCTCAGCCTCCCCCGTCTATATTTTGATCCACGATTATGTGTGACACCTCTATTTGCACGAAAAAAAATCGGTCGTCAAGACGTCAGCCCCAGTATTGTCTCAGTGCGCAGTGATCATGTTACGATTCATCCAAGTTGCTCTCTGATACTGTGGATTTAGTACACCAGCGATATGGATTTATAGAAGACTCCATCCTTTTCGCCTCCCCTCCAGTGCTCGGCAAAAGGTGACAGAATAGTAACGCTTCAACAATCAAGTGCCGCTCAAACGACTACTGGGATCGTCGAATCTGCTTGATTCTGTTGCTTTAGAATACAGAAACATTCCGTTGAAGGTAGAACTACCGCTAATCTAATCCATAGTTTATGATCGTCGCATTTGCCTGTGAGTGGTGGGACCCATCTTGTTGGAGATGGAGTAAAGAACATGAGCGCTGGTATCATGCAGCTTGTGATAACATTGGTAAGCTCATTATTGAGAAGCCCATGGCAAATGCATACTTCCTCCCCACAGGCAGCTGTACACTTACGTGGTGGTAGAACTGAAGCATATCAACGGCAAAGTTTTTCACCCGAGACTGCGTTTGAATGAAGTCATTTTCAAAAGCTCCAGCAGCTGAGGAATCTCCCACATTTGACTACATGACACCCATGGTATTACCAGCGTCCAGCTCAATTCTCAATATGGCCAGCCTATTCATGAAGGCATAATTGTTGATATCAGCGCTAGGGGAACATCTAACGAATGACTAGGCGGTTGTTTCGTGTATCCGTATGCCTATACCTCCCGATAGTATCTATTGGAAGGCGACTGATCCATATTGCAATATAGTTACCACAAAACGAGGAAATCCTTGGATCATCACCCACAAAGGAACACAAAGCATCATGATCAACCACGCATCGTCTTTACGCTTCCCCCACAACGGAACCTTGGAGGTTTTGATGTTTCACTCAGAAAACTTAAATTCAGGGGTGGATCTCAGTGAATTTGGTTGCGCTAGCTATATTGATGAGCAGCCTTGGTCAAATTAGCGAAATAGATAACTTCGTTCGTGATTGCTTTACGTGTTTCAAATAATAGGAGAACTGCCTTGAAGATTTTGTATGGGCCGAACTCAATCAGAATGGCGAATATCCTGAAGAAAATACGCAGGTCTATCATCCTCCATCAGACATTGGCCTTCAATAGGCAATTGATGTGAATTCATCGCCACATTATGTCTTTATATCATCCAAATCGATGTCACTGCTATTATGCAGTGCAAGACTAGAAGAGGCTCTAAGCAATACAAGCCTTGATTTGGCGCCATATGATATAGTCCACATTCCAGTGGGGCTTCTCAACCAGAAGAAACCGAGCTCGAAGTGAATAATGGTCACGAAGATAGGATAGATGAGTAAATTAGAATCCAGGATGAAGTTGTCGTTGAGATCTAAAGGATATGTTATTGCTGGACTTCGATTTTCCGCAAACTGGCAGCTCGCTTGATGAACGTGCTTAAAACATGACTGAGGGCATACTGAGGCTGCGGCATAGTCGGTTGCAGCGCAGAACACTTCACTTCGCCTATTTACAGTTACAAATGATCTACAGATGGCTTTTCCTCTGCTGGCAGCTTTATCTGCGCGTTTGGTTTAGATTATGTTATTAATAACTTGACTCAAATGTTGGTTTAAAAGTGCACCTCTACCCATATGGCTGTGACGGAAGTCTTCAGACGATTCCGTATCATTACAATTATGTCCATTGAAAGAAAAAGATAACCCCGGATTGCATTGCGATTGATAACTCCATGGAATGGGAAACAGCCCACCAAAGGAAGAAGAGGGAGTGGAAGAAACGTGCTGAAAGGTCGAATGGAATAATTAGCAGCATAGTTCATTAATCTTTCGGTTGTTGACAGTTCCGATGTCACATCTAGTTAAAGATAAGTAGGAAGATTTCAATGCCCTTAATTATCCATGCTCAGGCGACCTTTGGGCTTGCGAGCGCATACATTTAAAAAAAAAAAACTATGAAAGTTCTCAGCCCGCCATGAGACGAAAGGTAGGTTCCTACGTCAGAGCTCAAATCTTCGTCATCGTGAAATTGGTATACCGTCGCCCACGCAGTATCTCAATCGCCCTTGAATCATAAGGCGTTCGCTAGGCTTGTCAGCTCGATTGTCGAATAATATCATCTGTAGCTGAATAGGTTAGTGTTAGACATAAGGCACGGATTCAAAGTCAGTTATACATGACTTCTCGTTATAGTTCACAGAGAACGCTGATAGTGATCCATACGGAACAAAGCCAAGCGACGTGTTATTATCAAACTAAGTAGACATATCATGGCCATTCTGAGTCATTAAGAAAGAAAGTCGGCCGTTAAACGTATTTTGAAAGACTTGATCGTGAAAAGGAAAAACGTATTGTCAGTTTGAAATGAGAAATTTTCCGTATGATTCCAGTGTGCGGTCAGCTGGTGAGTTCCCGATTTTCATCCTCATAGTATGCAAGCAGCTTGCTCATATCTCTAGCGACCACTTTCCCAATGTCTTTAACCTTGACGTTCCACTCGATGGAGTACGCCTTGCCAAAACGGATGCGGGATCGAGGCTTTAGCAACGAGCTGTCGTCAGCTGGGTATACCTCTATCGGCTCTTTGTAAAGCCCTGCCGCTCTTTCACCAGGAAGGTAGCAAGTTTCCGGATCAATATTCGTATTGTATATGACAGCATGCTCTCTAGGGTTGCATCCCGGCTTGAGAGTCCCTCTCTCACTATAAGTCGAAATGCCGCTAACTTGGTCAGCATCTTAAGCATGAGCAAAACAACGCCGAATACTTACCAGGCATAGACAAAATTAGCCCGCACAGAAATAATAACGAAGCGCCTGATAGTCGTGTATACCTGTTCATTAAATTTGACAAGCGTAAAGGCATCGTCGTTTGGAGCAGGTCGCGACTGGCCTCCGCTGGACTCGGTGTAGAGCATCGCAAATACTCTTCCTTTCTTAAAGAACTCTTTGGCTTGTCCCCCAGTCCGCATGTAATAACCTTACTACTGTGAGTAACTTGCTTTCGTGGCAAACAGTGTTCATACTTGGATCTAATGCGTCGTACCATCCTTGCTCTGGCGTCCCAGCGATGAAGTTTGGTAAGTTAGCCCGTGTTGGCCAAGCAACTAACGAGCAATTGTCAGCAACATGCAAAGGTTGTGATTCACAGTAATAGTTATACCAGGGGTAGGCATTCCATGGTCGGCATCGTTTACCGGGATAGGTCGAGTTAGGCTTGATGCCCAATTATACACGATTGAACCTTCACACGTGTTTGTTAGCGCTCATGACGAGGCTGAAACTGATTAGAGTCAAATACCATTCAGATAGGTGACGTAGTAGTGATCCTTATGCGGCTCGCTCCATATCCACGGAGAATTCGGATCCATTCTGTCAGATGCTTTTGTAGCATGTTGCCAAAACCCATGACTAGCTTTCCTCTTATACACCATGATTTGAGAGTGCCCAGAAATGCGGCTCTGCTCTTAGCAGAGCATTGGAGGATTGCCATACGACATGGTTGTTGCAGCTGCACATCCTCTTCAGCAGCTTCTCCGCTTTTCGATCGAATGCGTCGATTGAGCACACAGTACATTTCATGAGGGTGTCTCCGCGGCGAAAGCTCTAGGCTTGTGGGAATATTGCAAGCGTGATTCGGCCGTGTTGCAGATTAACCACGGCGCTAGGACCGGCATTGCATGGGTCTAAAAAGGTAACGCGCCGACCCGTGTTTCCAGTGGCTTGGACAGAATGTCATTTGACTCGCACCAATATGCACAACAGCCTGTACCACTTCCTCAACGCCCGGAGCTAGGGAGCTTGCACGCCTTTTGTTTTGATTTGCCTGATTGCTTTGGCCGTATGTCCGAGCATGGCGACTGGCATTCGATTCCGTCTCACACTCCCTGTGCTTTTTGTAACCTTTAGAGGACGCCATCGAATCCTGTGCCATACCAGCGCAATGCCGCATTCCTGCCCATGTATGAGACAAAGTCCTATTATATAAGTCCACGTTTGGCAGACCCCGCGTCCCTGCTTAGGGTGATTGTTGGTTAACACCATTCAGTACCTCACTAGACTCTGTAGCTGGGTGTCTCAGGGTCCGCTCCTGGAAGCGATGCAGCTTTAGGATAGAGGATGAGTTCCAATGCGTGCTTCTTCACTCACCTGCTCTAGATGGGTTGGTTAGGCATTCTCATCATCTTTAGGAAAGCGACCTACCATGTCGCGTCAATCTCTATTCGAACAGAAGGACGGCTTGGGGTCGACGGATTCCAAAGCTGTACAGCATCTTCGTCCCGAAAATATCTATCGAGGAAACCAACAAGTATTAACAAGTATCTCTTTAAAGCAAGAAAAGTTGGCAAGCGCGCGGGAGGCACTTCTCATCAAACGGGAGAGAGTTCGAGCCTTGTGCAAGAGGGTTCAAACAAAACGAATCTATTGTAGCAGCACCGAAGCAGAATTCATCAGCATTTTGCGCCGCACTGTCAACCAGGCTGAAGATACGACATGTCCTTTGATTGGGGCTCTCGAAAAAGTGGAATCAGCGCGTAATGATTTGGGTGCTCTGGAAGATGACTACCGGCAGGTCGAGGAGGAGCTGGTGGACCTTGAATGGACTTTCATGGACGATGAATTCGCATTCTACCAGATGGACCTTTTGGGAATGCTCTCTCAGACCATGGACGGAAAGAATTCTGCGGCGACATCATCGCATGATTCTCATGAACCACATATTCCCCTCCGTAGTCATTTTCCCCCTCCCCCACCCCCTCCGCCGCCGCCGCCACCACCACCACCGCCACCAAGCTCTTCCCTAGGTTCTATAGTACCGGAACACTCGAGTATACAGTGTTCCCCTCTTTCACTTCAACCCGAACTTATGTCCACTCTCAGCGCCCATGGTCGAACCTATAGCACCGCCAAGGCTGAGCTAGACATTTTGGAGAAGGAATTTGAAGGTTTGCGGCACCAACAAGCGAGTCGTTTGGATGTACTGGACCATGAGGAGATAACAATTGATGACAACGATTCCAGCAATTCAAGTACATCAGCGTTCGCTACGACATATCTTGATGTCCTCGAAAATATCTCAGCGCGTGAAGTCGAGGTTCAAAAATTGAGAGAGCAAGCGCTACAACTGGAGCTGCGCACTTTGGTGGTGAAAAAACGCAACTCAGATATATCTGAAGCTGCACAAGAACTGTCACCGTTTTACGATGCTATGCCAAAAACGTGC
Source organism: Pseudopyrenochaeta lycopersici (assembly GCA_003313425.1). Lineage (NCBI taxonomy): Eukaryota > Fungi > Ascomycota > Dothideomycetes > Pleosporales > Pseudopyrenochaetaceae > Pseudopyrenochaeta > Pseudopyrenochaeta lycopersici. The sequence continues at coordinate 1,880,929 of NHZP01000001.1, read as the reverse complement.
ACTGAGAGCGCCATTGCACTACTCATTGAAGATGATCCGGCAGTAAAGAGAAGAATTAGTGGTTGGCTGTTGAAGCACTTACAGGACAACGTAATGGAAAAGACTCTCTATCTGAACATCCTGAGCGATTTTGGTATAAGTGATATAGATGACGAGCCGTGGGAGGAGCGAGCAACGAGATTCTGGACTTACGACAGCCCCAGCGAAACTCAAGAAGAAGCAGAGGATACGGAGACTATTGGGATGAGTGAGCAGTTCAATCTCGGCGACAACATGAAAGCACTCGTGAATCTTCCAGAAAAGGTGCTCCCTTGCGAACTTGACCGAGGAGATAGACCGGATCAGGCCTCCAGAATTGCTGAAATACATACTCTTGCAGCAGTCAGCTCAGAGCCGGATCCAGAATATCTGTCAGCCCTTCACGATTTGTCCTCATACGTGCCTGCAGAAGACTCATCTAAAGGACGTAGGGGTCATATTCCAACCGCGGCACCTAACGACTCGTCTAACAATCTGACATGTCTATCATCTAATATAGCTGCACAAGTAGCAGTCCAGGCAGAGGCAGGACGTTCCTGCCTTAGCCCTGTGTCGTCGTCGTCATCAGCGAAGATAGGTGGTACTCATGATTGTCGGATATCGAAACACGAAGAACAATACTCATATAGCCGTAAGGTCACCCCAGCAAAACTTGATCAGATTTGTGATAGCTCTGAAGAAATCAGTGTCCCACAAAGACAGGAGGCTAGAGGTACCATGTCTGAAGTACAGTTCACGGCACCAACCGCTGCTGAGGCAGGGGCAATCAACTTAGAGACTCCGATTATTCTTATCAACGAGCCATCGAGTGAGTTTAAGAATGGGTGTTCGTCTATGCATTATATCGAGATTCAAATCACTCCACCATCCCCAGCAATGTCTCGACCAGCATCTGAATGTGAAGGTAGAAGCTGTAGTAAAAGAGCACGTAAATTCTTTTCCAGAACGCTCCATAAGCGCAGTCGTAGTGCGTCCGCTGCCGTTACACCTCAGAATTCATGGCGCCAAAGCGAAAACGCGTTCCGTAATGAGAGATCAGAGGAGTATAGCATATGGTATAAGCAACGGGATGCGCTACTGGGAGAAATCTTTCATGACCTCTAATTTTTGACAAGACTGAGTTGCGATATGCAATGGTAACTTCTTGGGTTGTCTACATCAAGAATAAATGGTATCAAGCGCAATTGTCTTTAATACAACTTGCACAAACACCCAGAGTGTCGTAAATGATTACTGGATAACAAGTAGGGCTAGATAAGGGTGTTTAATTTGATGTTTCTAACATCTATCTTGCAGTACACATGATTTGAGTTGAAGTGATGCAGCTCTGAAACGTGAGCGGAAGAAGCATCGTACACATAATGCGAAGCCCAACAAGCGGCAGAAGTAATAGCGCTGTTCGCGGCGTAATGACCGGCTGCATTATTGTCTGGTGGACAGTTTTCTTCTTATTCACGCTTTGGTAGGAAAGTTGTGTTATTTACAATTAAGGTATGAACGCAATATCAACATACATTGGGTCTCCAACAAGAGAAACGCCAAGAAGTCCCGCACAAAGAGGGGGGCTCTTCGTTTCCAGGACTGAATATGCATAAGGCAAGTAGACATGACCTTTGACAAATGAATTCACCGATCACGCTGACTCATGATTCATTAAGTAGGAATGGTGTGCGCTGAAAGGTGAAGGGCTAAAGTATCGCAAGCCCTATCGCGAACGACGGTGGATCGCCGATTCGTACATTGACGTCTCATAAGCGCACATGACAACACGCTAGCCAAGCCGCAGGCAAAGTAGGCAAAAGTAGGCAAACGCTTCGAATCATGATTGCAGTCGAGCGTCAAGTGACCCTCAGCTCAGGAATCGTCGATGATTGGAAAAATTATGCAAGGCAAAACTTCAGCTTGCGATAAAATCAAGGTTTCCTCAGTCGAGAATGGGCTAGGGGAAGTAGTCACAAAGGAGAGCCTGATGCACGCTGGCCTTTGTTAAAATGCCGAAGGCTTCGGGCCGATAAGGACACGCGGACAAGTACCTGCCCTAACGACGTGGTGCCGGGAATCCTGCATAAGCCGGTGGGTTTAGCGGATGACGCCGCACGGCACGGTTCCGGCGGGACGAACATCAATGTCGCCGGTGACATGGTTCCACATCGTATTCGGAATGTCTTGATGACACGGCAAAACATTGTGGCTTTCGCCTGGCGTCAAGGAACAACCGACTCTATTAGGCCCCTTGTAATGATTGATAGAACTGTGATTCGCCCGTTATATGTGCTGCGACTCAATCCTGGCTTAACAAAACGCTACTCGCAGCTCGCATCCCATGGGCCCTGTCCATCGCGTTCTTCAACGGTTGGCGCTATATGGCCGATTCCCTACAACGCAATAAAAGCTCTTTGATCGCAACCTAAGCTATGCGGCGCATAATTAGTTTTGCGGTCGTTCTTATCAATTGCGCAGAGAACTGGGGACATGAGATTGCCTTGTGCTTGACCGTAGAAACTGGTCGCCTTGAATCAAATGCAGTCATCATAGGAAATCGTTTGAGTAAGGATCAACCAAGTTGCGTATGTTGTTCGGGTCTTGATATCACGTTGCTTTGCCCAAATACTGATATATATCAGTGTAACCAATTCTCAAGGAACTAGTACAGTCACCGACTTGGATGCATTCCACTACCATAACTAGCATTCCATAGGTACGAGCAGGGCTGGGTTTTGGGCTAGCGCTTGTAGAGACCCACGCCTTATGGATACAATAGGCAAAGTTGACCGCCTGCCTTAAGTCAGCCTTGTGCCTTAGTCTCGGGATAGGCAAGGCTGCATGAAATATCGAGTTCAGCGCTTCATGCAAAGGTTTCTGCCTGGCTTGTAGAGACGCAAATAAACGTTACATAGACAACGGGAGATAATGGTGAGATAGACAAGAGTAAAGCGTAATTTGATTTAAATACAGACTAAAGCGTATGGGGTACGAGTTCAAAAGTGATTAAGAGAACACTGAAACGAATAATATGTGATCCTAACATCGAAGCCATGGTCATGTCCTGTTGATTGATGCCTAGATTCTTTCATACTCATAAATTGAGGCCGTAACGTATATTGCATGGAGAATGTCATGTTGAGGAAATGCTGTGCGTTAATCAACAAAACAAGCAAATGCTGTAATCCAGAGCAGCGTATTGGTTTAGTTCGCGCATGTTGAGAAGGATCAGTCGTTGTTATCTTCGTGTGCTCCACCCGCAGTGACATCAGGGTCTTGATGGGAATCCTCTTGAGCTTCCATCGCCCAGTACCCTTTCAAAATAACCAAATGGTCAGGATGGACGTAGCCCAAATCCTTCACTTTGACGTTATACTGGATTGGATGGTGGATTCCGAAAAAAATCCTAGAGGCAACAGAAAGCGGTCTCTCGCCTTCGTTCATGACGATACAGATTGGATCCTTCGACAGTTGGTCTTCGCCGGGCAGAAGCTGGGGGGGCGTGCCAAAAGAGTACGCAATTGCATGCTCATCAGGCTCAACGCCATTCTTCTTGGTCGCTTGGTTGTTATACGTGAAAATGGGGCTATGGCTCGTTAGACGTCATTATAGTGAGGCGTGTGATGACATACATGGCGAAGCAGAACGCCTTTCTCTGGCGCACTGAAATGAAGCGGCGCACTTGGGTATATACCGGCTGACCGTAATTAACAAAGGAAATGTTGCTGTTATAGCTAGTTATGTTTTGTCCGGCAGCTTCCGTAAAGAGAACAGCGAAGAGCTACATTATTGTCAGAAATGGTTCTACCACGGGAGGCGAAAAGTTACCCTTCCTACTGCAAAGAAGTCCTTTGACCTCACGTAGAAAGCTTATATTGTCAGTTTTGCTTCACAGAATGCGGAGATAAACCAGGACTCTTACACGGGTCGAGCGGTTCGTAGTGAGAATTGGGTATGGGGTTATTGATATTGTAGGTGCCCTGGAGCGTTGGACCTTGTTTCTTCTGAACTGCGGCTGCCCCTGCACGAGCACTTTCGCCAGAGTTTGACGGGTATTGTACTGAGTCGTTTCGTGCATGGTTTGGTGCATTTGGTACCCAGTCAAAAAAAACCCATCCTTGGCCTGTTCTGTCGTTAGCCGCGGGGACAGGCAAGTTGGATCACGACTTGCCTTCGACGTAATGTTTCCAATACCACCGCTTATACTGGTCATCCCAGTGTGTCTGAAGCCATCTTTGATAGTGACTGCTCCAATCTTGTCTTGGTTGCGCTGTTGACATGGCTTCAAGCGTGCCACATAGCACCTCTTGCGCGTCGACTCACAGCGCGTACCACGTCGTGCTGCAGGTATTTATGGGCAGATGACACAAATTGCTGCAACAGAGCCGCATGAGAGCATGGCGCGCGATGGAAAGCGGAGCTCGTTTATACATATAGCCATGCTGCTGCATCCCTCTGTCGTGCACCTTGACAAGGCGAGGTGTGCTGCGTGGTGGAGACGTGACCGCGGGGCGTGCATGTGGGTGAGCCGAGGTGTGGGCCAATCTGCGACTAAGCTGCTTTCACCATTGGCTCGACACAGCTCCCTGGCGCCGCTTTACCCACCGTAAACCAGACTGTACATCCCTGCCGAAGCTTGTGCAAGGATAGACGGTGGGCTTGCCTGCATAACGTGGCTGCCGTATCTGTTACGCATAATACGCCCGCGGCCGCATGGCAGTTGCCACTCGCGTCCAGACACGAAGCTACTCTGATTCTCTTAACTCTTGAAAATGGGCAACAAGGACTGATGCCTAACGCACAAAGACGCACCTGCTTATGGGGCTCTACTGATAATGACACGTCTGGAGAGATTTGTGTGCAGGAGAAATAAACCTTTAGCCTGAGTGCGCGGCACTGACACAAAGGTAGCACTACCATCGCTCAATGGAACTCCAAGCGCATCTCCCGATCCTTCACAGCCTGGGTCCCTGACACCATCGGCGGCTCATCAAGAGTTCCAATCATTCCCCGAAGCATTGCTTGTTCGACCGCCCGTCATTCAGCAGAACGCTTTCAAAAAAGATGAGAACGGCACCATGGCATCATCACAGTCAGGCACACCGCCTATTCATATAGGTACCACTTTTGATCTTCCTCCGCCTCCTCCGCCTCCATTTGCAGCATTTTCAGCTGGAACGATGCCCCGTTCTGTGCCGATCAACAATCCAGGTGTGATCGAACAACAACACGAGGGTCTACAAGACGCAAGGGAGGCTCTGATGGGGACTCGCTTCCGATTGCAATTAAAGAGGAGACAAGTTCGTGCAGTTCGAGAGGAAACTGGAACAAGAGAGGGGGTTTTCATTAGTCGACTGCGACACTTTCTGCACGAGCAAGCAATAGATCTACCAGATAGCGTTACGTGCGCATTGGACGACGTTTACGCATCAAGAGATCAGTTGGGCATTTTAGAAGCGGAATACGACACGGTGGAAGAGAGTTACCATTACCAAGAGATGGAGTACACGAAAAAAGAGGCAAACTTTGTCGATAACCTATTTGATGATGACTCTCGATCCCCGACGTTGATGCGCCCGGACGCATCCGCTGTCAAAGCACATGATTTGACAAGTTTTGCATTGGGCTCACCAGATGGGTGGGACACACAAAGTACAGTAGCGAAACTGGAGAGATTCGATGCGCCGTCAGAACACTTGGGGCCACGAGACCAACGTGATTCTACTATAATTCAACCCCCCGCCACCATTGAACGAACGGCTTCTATTCAAAGCGATCAGAGTGTGCTTCGTCTGTCGCAAAAAGTCATTGACCAAAACTATGATCTTAGTCAACTTGGCTGGGAAGAGACCAAGAAGCGGATCAATGAATGGCTGTTCGAAATAGTTTCCGAATCGACCTTCCAACAAGCTCAACTGAAGGCCTGGGATTCAACAAGTAGGATGAGTACGAAGATGTGGTGGGGCAAAGGAGGGCATGCATGGAAGCTGGGCAGCTCTTCAGGCACACAAGCTCAGACTGGCACCTCCTCTTTGTCCCATGGTGTTGTTAGTCAAGTCCTATCTGAACCAGCCCTGGACATATTGGAACCGATCGACATGGCTTCAAAAGCTCCCCAGCCTTGTACCATCCTCCTAGAGGAACAAACTTTGGACGCATCGGGAGACTCGAAAATTCCGCCAAGTATCGAATCGGGTGATCTTCGGGAGGTCAGCACAGCAGGTGATGTTCTTCCGACAACACAGCATGACGGAAAAGCTGATGGAAACACCCACTCATTCTCTACAGAACCAGCAAATACGCACCTGACCTCTTCCAGTGAAGACGTTGGCTCAAATACAACAAATGACTGTGACTGCTCTTGTCTGAGTTACCCACATCGGCGAGTTACCCTTGGCTGTCCCGAACGCGAGACACCATACAAGGTCCGCACAACTAAGCCGACGCCATTAAGAGAAGAGATAAGCCCTATAGCGACACCGAGGCAAGTAGCAAATGACCCAGAAACCCCACTGAAGTCAGGGCCTCCAAATTCTTTGATAGGTAGCCCAAAGCAGGCGACTGTTATATCTGAGCCGCATGTACTAGGATTACAGGGCGTGCTGGATAGTTACAAATCAGATGAGCACAACCTAAGAAATGAATCCAACAGCCAAACACCAGATGAAAGGCAGGGTGGATCACCACTATCTGCTTGCTCCTATTTGGGAACACCGAAAGCATCCCAATCCAGACAATTCTCGCCAGGAAATCTACATTACTGTCCTAAAGCACCTCCTGTTCTTACCAGAGAGCCTGAGTCCTCCATTCCTTTCCAGACCACAATCCTGCAGCTCTTATCGCGTCATGATGTTACAAAGCCCGAATGCACAGAAAAGTACGATCTCCAATGGCTCCAATTTGATCGTGTCCCTGTTTCCTCACCATGACCTCGAGCGCCAGCTTCTAATGACATGTACAACCAAGTATATGTATCAAATTGATGCAGAACTCCATACAACTAGACTACTCTTTAGCCAATTCCCTGGTTCCGGCGTACCCTGCTATATCTATCGCTCCCGGGTTTTCTTTTTGGTGCCCTGGATCTGGTTTTTTTGGTTACCTGATTGGACTGCCCCATACTTCCAGAGATCGTTGGTCTGGCACGCCTGGTCCCGGATTTTTAACCCTATTTGTTGGGCTTCTCGCCGTATCCACATGTCCTCTTAATGTGAGGCTGCAATTTTCACTTGTTCATATTTAGGATGTTGACGCCTCTCAGCGTACTAACTGGATTATGATCCGCTCTCTGCCTTCCTGTGCACAGAGGGGGGGTTTTTTTTTAAAAAAAAAAAAATTGCTTTTGTTAGACACGGCCGAGGCACAAAATTATGCCCTGTTTCAGGATAAAGTCAGCATGCTTCAAGAGAGCCTCTTTAATTAAGATCCGCCCTGTTTGTGTGGAAGGGGAATTAGTGGAGTTTTAGTGGCCAAGCGCAAGAGTTGGAGGACCTCCATAGCCTTTGCTCGAATGGATTGCCTCATTTGAATGGCCGTTCCTGTGCTATCCTCGCCTCGGAGCAATATGATTTCATCTCTCTTTTCCATGACAGCTCACAGGCGTCTTGTTTTCAATGAGCCAAACGCCAAGATTCGTACCATCAGGAAAAGGCCCTTCCATCACTCAATACTTATTGATTTGATGCTATCCAAGATCGCACAGGATATGCGATGATGACAGCTAAGTTTGATCAATATTTCAAATTTCCACAATCCACAATCTTATCACATATGTGCACAGATACGCTATACCCAGCTGCACTCTCTCTTGCTCTAGGTCTAGACTTGAAATGAGACCGGCAACTCAGCTTGTACACTTCATTTTTCGTCGCCCATCCGCGACGCGGCCTGCAGAGGAACCATGACAGCAGATTGCGACACGTCTTCAATACGCATGTACGACGCACAGTCGTCCACCGATGCGATTGAAGTCACAAGACAATTGGATGAGTTGAGGTAAAACTGGGGCTGTGGTCGAAGGGTAGGCTTTGTGGCGTGCTTCTCGAAGCCACTCATTGTCAAAGCTGCAAGCTATGTAGTACCCCGCTTTGCTGCACCTACAACCTTTCCAAACCAACTGGCAATGCGACATGATATTGTGACAGCCTTGTCGTTGAAGACCCGGATACTAAGCTAAACTACTTTCCTGTGCAAGTCAGACCAAATGCAGGATAACAACCGTCCAGTTAGAGGAGGGAGGACCACAAGGAGCAAGGGCGAACGGAGTTGCGAAAAGGCCATGGGCAAGCGCGTTGCAACTTAGGCCCCAATGCTTGAAAGACGATAAAGGCGGCGCGATTTGATGTGCGGCCTGATGCTTGCTTTTACGAAATCACATGTGCCGTGTCGCTTTCGCATTCAGCCTGCCCTCCCGCATCCACCAATGATATGCAGGCCTTTCGTCTCAGTCAACTTTCAATTTTAGGAAGTTTCGGAGAGTTGAGGTTCAAATTGACTACTACAGGTGGCGAAAGAATTACCTGCGCTAACTTGCTTCGTGGTCCTCCAGCTTTTTGTTTGCCTCAGGCTTCTCGGGAAGAGCTGTAAGCGTCGGGACGGCCCCACTGCACATGTGTGGGCCCATGCCAGTGCACTGACTCTTGTCAGCCACATCCCAGTCAAACGTCAGGCTGCATATCATTCCATGCATTGCCTGACGTGGTAGGAATGTGGAATGATCCGAGCTGAGAGGGCCATGAGATAAGGGGTGAGGCTTAAAATGATAGCTGAAGGTCATTCGGTGGATTACTGCGCCAGATGCTCTTACGATTCGCTGCAACGCCGGAGTCTTCTCCTTTAAAAGCCCAAGCAGAAGCCACACAGGAAATAAGCGATTCGGATCCGACAGCTCCACGTTTTCAACTTCGCAAAATTGGTGCGTCTCCATCTGCAATGCCCTCGTGGAGACATCAGTATCTCGACTACGCAGTTGTACTCACATATGCAGCCATAATTGCGCCATTGATAGCTTTGGGTAATGCTCGTGTTGTCAGACCTTGTCTCAGAGAGTCATCTATCTCGAAACAGCGGAAACTAATCGGTGTCACATATTCTTGGGCGCCGCTTATGAATCCCATATCCTTGCTTTGCAATTTGCCTTGTTTTGCACAGCGGCTTTTAGGATCGTAAAAGCAGCAACCTCCAACATAAGACGATATGAGCATGCTCAGGAGAGGTATCCTAGGCAGCGCATCGCGTGGTGGGCTCACGGCTGGACGTCATGAGACACAACTTTATCGCCCTATTGCTCAGGCAATTTCGCACCAATAAAGATAAAGGCAAACAATATTCGCAGCTCAGGCACCCGCTGGGGAAATGTTATTTGCTATGATGTGTCGGGATCTCGCGCCGTGTTGGCGGAATTTGGTTGGTGTAAATTGGCAGCGCGTCGCACATGTCTATGACTCTAAGCGCCATCCGCGTGCGAGAAGCCCGAAAAGCACCCTCTCAGACACGGTCAACGTTGTGTCGCATCTGTGCAATGATTACGAAGTTATGATGTCTCAAGCGCTGGGCAGCTGTCCTTCCTGATCTAATTATCGGCACCGCCCGTGCACCCTTCCCGTTCGTTCCCGCCTCCTGACCCTGGTCTTCGCTGATCGCCAACGGCTTTGCGTCCAACAGATCCACTCCTGCGAACTTAGTCAAACGCAGTGCAGGCCCCGCATTTCTCCGCTTACCACGTAACCGGGACTACCAGCTGGCAAAGTCAGGCTTTTGAACCACATAGCATGTGGTGGTTGATCTTTTCGAAGTGAAAATGCTTTTGATCGACGAAGCCCTTATGGTTTGCGACAGCCCGATCCAAGATACTCGGCAGTGCGTGGGGTAGATTAAGCAATGACATTCTCAAGATTGATCGCGGTTGCCATGTGACCGATCAGCTTCAGTCTCGCTCCATCGCCTGCAATTTTGCGCAACGTATCGGACAATATTATCCGCGTTGCTGTCATTAAAGGCTCAAAAATAGATCCAAGTGTAGGCAACCCATGTTACATTGCCTTTGAGTCGATCAAATCATGCGTATGATCTTGCAGCAATCGCCAAAAGAATGGATGGCATCGGTGACTGCATTCAGCCAAGCGACGCGGCGCCAATGGGCACTGGAGGGCCGTGGCACACTCACAAGGATGAAGGGGGTTCACCTCCGGTCTACCCACAGCCTTGTGGTCAACATGATAACCAATTCACTTACTATTGGCTGTCAGGCAGGAAGGCGACGGGGAATGTACGAGAAAGTATGATCTCTCCCCATTTAATTGGGGTGCATGATTTCAAGCGACATTAAAAACAAGATCCAAAAGCGAACCTGCAGCTGTAGTCCTATGCCAAAACATGTGCTAGAATTTAGCCTACCTCTTCAATTGGGTCAGTCACTCCCCGCCGTATTAGGACGAATCGCGGATATGCATGATAGAGCTGGAACAAGGCGATAACCGCCTAGTATTGAACACCACATTGCTGCCAGGCAGGCATTTGTAAGCCCCCAAGGGCGTCGAAGCTGACTCCAACAGCAGAGCCTCCAGAAGCGACGAACCAGGTCGCGGGCCGTACCTCCATTTCGGTAGATCGTGGACGGCTGAGCCATACTTTCCTGTAGTTCCTATGGATGCGGGGCGCTTAATTGCGTTTGGTGCTGTTATCCACACGATGTCTGATGACGATAACTCTCTTCTCATATTTTCCGGTATTGGCTTAGTCCCCTCTTTTTCAGAGTTCCCTGAACCTGCAGGCTCCTTTAGCCATCGCTTTACGCGCTCATGGGCGTTGTAGAATGCGCCGATGATACTGGAAGAATTTGGCGGCTCTTCAAGCTGGTATGTCGACGCTTGGAATGTCGACGCAAAGCTGTCCGTCTCAAGCTGATCGAGAAAATCTGAAAAGCTAGGCTCCTCGAATTCAATTCCGTTTTGTAGGCACTGTTTTTTCAAGCTCTGCACCTCAGTCTGAGCCTGTTCAAGATCTTGCTGTATCTTAATCCTCTCAGCGCTTGTTTGCTCAAAGAACTGGTAGTCTGTAGTAGATTCAAACTCCCCAGACGCTCGTATGAAATCTCTTTGATCTAACTCTTCCCGAAGATCATATTCAAAATTATGTAGGCGCTCAAGGTGTATCCGTATGTCGCCCATCCGTTCATAGAGTCTGTCTCGTAGCCCTACATGCTTGTGATCGCTGGAACCGCTTGGTGAAATTGCATGCGTAGAGTTTGGTTGAATTCGCAGCCCGTGTGTAGGCTCGCTTTGGCGCAACTCGTTATCTAAATCCAGATACACATTTTCCTCGACTCGCTGCAATTCATACTCATGTTTCGAAAGAATGTCCTCTATCGTAGCGGCCCGCTTACGTAGGGCTCCGAGGTCTTTCCTACAGCTCTTGAGCTCTTGAGAGATTCGGTTGAGGGCGTATCTGGCTTCCAAGTCAAGATCTTGGGTAGTAATAGTATTGACAATGTTCATGAAATCCTCCATTATCCTCTCGAATTCTTCCTCCTGGAGATAGCGCTGGGACCTTTCTCGTTTGACTTCAGTGCGTTTCGCAAGTATAAAGTCTCTCAATGCTGCAATTTGTGCCCTTGCTGACATCCATATCCGAACGAGCGCCTTGTGAGGTGGATCTGCAGCTTCGGCCGACAGGGAAGGCTTTCCTTCATCATCAAGCGACCTCGCGTGTTGGAATTTTTGTTGATAGCCTGTATCGCCCACTGGTTGCTCTAATGGAATATGGCCTTCGATAGGGGCCCCAAACGGCAACGTAGAGATGAATGGCGGAGCGGTAGGGTCGAGCGTCCGCTCCAGTTTGGCATGATAGAGGGGTGGAGTGTCTCTGTACGCTACATTTGATCCCTCAGTAATGCCTGTTGACCTGGGCAGAGTGAGCAGCCTCTTTCTTTTGCACGTACTTCCCGCAAGGGAATTACCTGACGGAGCTGTCGGTCTCGACGTTTGGACATATGGGAGAGTGAGAGTGCCATGGCAATGATCCGTGGGGGTAGTCTGGCCCAAACATGAGTATGATGATCACTGTTGCAGGACCTCGGCCGCATCTTCTGGTGTGAATGTGTGGAGTCGAGAGATGTGGTGCAGCCAAAGCAGTCTCAGCTAGTGTTGGCTAGTGCAGCAAGGGTGCCATGCCATTTTGATGCCTGTCATGAGCGCCTGCCGCAAAAAGCAAGCACGAACATGCGCCGACATTCACCGGAAACGCCACAAATCAAGTGCGGAATGACCTGTCACCACCTTCACCATTTCTGCTTGAGCATATCTCTTCTTGGAGCCGCATTACGTGTCAGATAGAATGAAGCATATAACTGGGCGATTGGAAAGCAGGAGCAGAAGCTCCGTGCACCCCAATGATTCCGATGGAGTGGGAGTTCGATAGTAGTCGAAATAAGTATTACCGTTACGATTCGGTTCGCAATGTATTTGTATATGCTGATGGCTGTGAGATAGCCTGTTCTTCAACCACAGCAGGGTATGCAAAGGCTTTTGTGTTGCCCAAACGCTCCGCTAACAAGCCTCGGCACTTAGCCACGATACAAACGGGGTAGCGCCAACATCCAATGTTTGGTCAGGACCATCTCATGGTCGCGTTTCGAGCGCACCAGGCGGTGACTTGAGCTTCGCAAGAGACTTCTCTAGTCTGTCCATTGCTGATCCGCAAGGAGCAAATAATAATGCAGGCCAAAGCTCGGGTAATCCCCCCATGGCCTATCCGAATCACACATCGCTCCCTTACGCGAGTTCGACTGGAGCATATGCGAATTACCAAAATACTAATCCTCAAACACAAATGTCCCCAAGCTCGTACACTGGATATTCACAATATCCCCCCGTCGGGGATTACTACCAGACTTCCGGCCCGAACATATATCAGAATTCACAATTTGATACAAGTCAGGTATCCAGTCATGCCTTCACACAGCTAGTAGCTACTCCTCGACCAAGTGACGAGATAATACTCTATAATGTCGGCCGAAACGTAATATTAAGACCGGATGCCGGAAGTACTCCAACAGACCTGCTACAATTGGGAGTGCAACCTCACATGAGAATTAATGCAACTCTGGCGACACACGGCCGATACGAAAGACTCAGGCCTAGTCAGTGATTGTGCCTTCAGTTTGGCGGTTATGCATTGACCGTAATCCAGGCTTTCAAGTTCGATACCCTGGCTACGATTTCTACAAGACAGGGACAGTGTTCCGCGTCTTGTGGCCAGAACTAGCTGGGGACCTGACCCAGAATATGACTATTGCCACATTTGCACTTGGTGAAGGCATATTTTACAAGATTCGGTGGTTTGTAGTAGTTCGCGAAGGACATGACTGCTGCACGTGTTTGTACGTCTTTAGTATCTCTGACTCGATATCACTACTGATTTGACAGGTCCATTCAAACTTATGGCCGCAGGGGCGTGCCCCCAAACAAAGTGAAACACCACCACGCTATCATGTACACCGGCGAGGAGCCTTCGCCTCTTCCCTCGGAACAAGTAGTTGGTGAAAAGCCGCTGGGCGAATCGATTCGCGTCATTGCGAATAGGCAATGGAAAACGATGGACCCCATGTCTCGAGTCAACTTCGCAAAACCATACACAGTGGAACACAATGTCAAGGTCGAGGACTTTGGCCGCGTAGACCCTGATGATGAGTGGAAACTTATCGCTCAGTTCAATTCGCATTGGGGTATTCCAGGGAGCGAGGCGTTGTGGCCGACGAGAAATTCAACAAGTCACATGAATCATACACATGGAACATTACTTCGCACTAATGCGTCATCATTCACTGGATCAAGCGCTACTTCAGCTTCACAGCTGATACAAAACATGAGACCGCCGGGACAGACAGCATATAGCGGCTCCAGCATGTCAACCATCGATGAGAACATGGCAAGCATCCATCAGGCTCAGTCTCATGTATCAAACGAACCCATATATTCAAATAGTACGACCAATTTCCGCGCAGAAGATGATATACATGAACCAGAACCTCAACGAACTAATCAGCGAAGATCAAGCTCACATACGTCCGACCGATATCATGGAAGTCGCGGTAAGAGAAGACAGTAATGACCGTTCCCTTTTCGCTATGAATACGTAAGAAACGTCATAAAGCCACACTTGATATGTGTGCTACGCCTATAGGTTTTTTGATCCATGTCCCTTGATGACATCAACGATTTCTACTGCCTCTTACAGTTTGATTTATTTCTTTTTAAATTTTAGTTTATTCGGTCCCTCTTTCTCCGTCATACACACTTTTCCAACAATACGACTCTTCAATGGTTAACCTCGTGACCGGTCAGCTGAGCAGCGTTTGAAGTCAGATTTCAAGATTGCCAGATACGGAGCGCAACGCTGATAACGGAGCGTTGCTTGCTTTGGCATAGCACGTGCTTTATGGAAACTTCTTAGTATTATTTTCCTTCGTGAGTTTCACACAGTAATTTTTTGGTCTAAATTGAACGAGCACAATGAGGCTTTTGTGTTGTTAGGCGCAGGAAGCGGAAGTCAGTTTAGTTATCTACGTAACCTATGCGAATACGATTTGTATCTCATGCATTAGCTTCGGCATTGTGGATCCAAGCCCTTCATGCCCAATTGCCATGGATAGTAAATTTGGCCTCAGGCCGCGTGCCATAATGTAGGGATAGTTTCCATGCTCTCTGGGAGGATTGCCGTTCCAATCCTAATTCCTTGCAGCGCCACGAGCAGTCAAATCACTTTACTCCCTCGAGCTATCCGATTAAAGAAGATCTAGATAGCTAAGGACTATTATCACAAGAAAAAAACTTTGAAAATGAGGATCAGCTAAAACTAAGAACAAATTTTCCCTGGGAACAAGAAGGAAAATGGCAGACCAAATACCCTCAACACATAGTGTTGAAAAGCAGCATGGTACGAAGACCATAAATGCTCTGTCAGGTATTTTCAAATACTTGCAATCTCTGAATTATCTCAAACCCACTAAAACAAAGCAAGATGAATAATCAGGTGGCCAGACAGCGTTGCAGAGACGTCAAAGGGCTGGCTTATAATTGTGCCCGAATTGGCGGATTAATGAGTGAACACAAAAACAAAAAGTCAGACCCCATTCAACATTTGTCGCCACTGAGTCGAGGACTTGCCTGTTAGCTATTTTTGCCACACTTGAAGTGTGCTCAGGTCGCACTTTGGCCAATGAGCAGGTAGATACGTTAAGAAAGCCATGCACTGATCAAACTCATACACACAGTGCTAGCGTCTACAGTTGACAACACGTAGCTTCAAGTTGGAATAGAAAACATCTCCAAACTTCGCGTACAGCGCGTGCGGGAAGCCGTCGGATGCGAATCGAGCCCGCGGTTATTGCAGGAAATTAAGTCATGATTGCTTGAAAGGCAATAAAAGACAAGGGCAGGGCACTATATAAATTTCTACGTAAAATTTAACGACATTATGACTACTCAGAATGCGTGATTGGAAATGCAAACAGAGATATTGTGCAGTGTTGTCTGCAAAGACCACAACAATGGCGCTAAGAGATATATAGAGAACGAAAATACTCCAAATCATAAGGATGGGAAGGGAAGATTTTACACCAAAGCTGGCCGTTCAGAACTCGCGTCGCCCGTATGGTTGGACACGTAGTGATAGATACATAAGAAACAATGAAATCGTAACATAGAACCAGGAGGTAAGCGAAGCCTGCGTATGGTGCAGAGCTTACTACCGTGATCATTCACCACGCATGGCATTATCGAAATACGCTGCAATAAGGTAGCGATGGCCTTCTACGACCATACCAACGTCAAGCACCTTGACATTGTGTTCGACAGCATATGCTTTTCCATAGTTTACTCGACTCTGGGGTTCGAGGATTTCTGTAGCCGTTGGCTCTACGCGTATTGAATATTTTGTGAGGTTTTCTCCGGGCATTAAGTTTGGTGCTTCTGGAGATGTGTGTATCACACCGTGATCGTGCATAACAAGGCCCGGTTTGGTAGCACCGCGGCCCTTGTAGGTTTGAATTGGGCTACAAGCGAATGAGTATCTTATTCGAAGCCAGCATAGGTGGCTATGAATGAGTGAACTTACATGCACTGACTGAAAGTCCCCTTGTTACGCACCACTACAAAGCGTCTTATCTCACTATATGCTTGCTCTCCACACCATACTGTACTAAAGTGCGTAGAATTTCGGGTTTTGCCTGGGTTAGCTTGACCAGCGGGCTCGGTCCAGAGCATCTTGAAGACCTGCGTAAGGTTAGATAATTTGAAAGGGTTCGTAGCGCAGACTGTAAGTCGAAACCAACGGAATGAGAGGAACTTACTCGGCCGGGGACAAAGAAAAAGGCGTGATGTTGCTTTGCGACACGTCGATATCCTACAATCATTAGAATATGCGCATTTAGATCACTTATACTAAGCCTTACGAGAGTCTAATGGTTCTGCAACGTTTTGATCCGGACCTGTTTGAATGTATCGCCGATTGAGATAGTCTAGATTCGCCTGCACGTCTGGCGGTAGTGTAGCTATTGTAGGCTTAGCTATTGATGGCTGGATTGACGAAGGGTTGGTTGTCCTAGAGGGTTGGAATCCTGATGAAGAGGGGTATGTAGGAACCATGTACTGAGAAGTTTGCGACATAGTACTGGTCTGGTAGGCCCGTGAAGCTTGTGAAGTGGGGATGCTTTGAAGTGGATGTGTATTCGAGGAATACGTTGTGCTATATCTATTTGCAATAGGAGAGTCAATCCGCGAGCTTCTTTCTGCTTCATCTTCATACTCGTCGTCATCGCAATCATCGCCTTCTGCTCCCTCATTCTCAACGGAGCGAAGGACTGCGGTGCCTGCAGTACTGGAGCTAGAGGTAAAATTGGATGGTCTTGCCACGTAGTTCCCAGTCGGCGAGCCCCGTGGCAATGATGTCGATGATTGTGGCGTAAATGCAGTTGGCGCGACGTGTCTCGGAGTGCTAGTTTAGTGATGAGCGGTGTAGTATCTTAATGGTTTTAGACATGAATCTGGGATGACATGTCCCAGATTGAATGTACCTAGCTGAAGTTTCTTGTGTCGAGGCAACGGTTACTGTGGCCTCTGTATTTCCGGGATTGGGAGAAGGATGTCCCGCCCAAAGAGTTTCAAGTATGGTTGCACCATCATCTGCGAGAAGGTATGAGTAATGGCGTCCATGAGGCGCCGACCAAGTCCAAGGCGTATAACTGGGCATCTCTACATAGTCGCAACGCGTCGATCGCGGGGGAGTAAAACAAGGGCATAGGGAGGGTGAAGAGCTGGTGAGGGGTAACGGGGCCGGCTAGGATTAAGGAAGAGCCTCTCTCCGGCGCACTGTGCTTCATTTTGGATAGTGTGACTCGTGATTGCTCGCATATGGCAGAAACATGCAGTTGATAAGCCAATACATGGGCTGGTTGGTGTTACACCGACAGGGTGGTCGGGTTAAACGATGCATGTGCGCCAAGTGGGGCGGATTGAGTTTGGTGGGATGAAAGCTACCTGCAGCCCTGGTTGACGCATGGGCCAGCCCTTCTCGAACCTCAGCTCCCGGCCTCGCTCTCTGCATCATCTCGATACTTCCACAAGCAGCATTTCGAGTATCGCGGTTAGGGACGCGTAACTTATACCCACAGTGCACCATTGAGAAGAGTCGGACTGGTTGAGATTATGCCTGGCGAGCGAGCGGCTCCACCAAGATGTCGACACCTCCAGAGCCAGCGCCGAAGCCTACGGTAACTACTCATGTCTACCATTGTTTCCCAAGTATCCTGACATGTACAGGCTCGGTTTATGATGGACGGTATCATTCACAATCTAACCAGAAAGCAAAGGATCAAAGCGGAGCAGTCCGAGCGGAAGCGACCTCGTGAGCAGAGTCCTGTCTCACCAAGGCTTGATGACATTTTCGTCAGCGATGAGTCCCCTGAAAAGGCCATTGCCGATTATTTTTCATTGCCTGCAGCACAGTTCCAACCAAAAGGAATCCTAAAGTCACCGACAGTACATTTTCCAGAGGAATTAGGACTGCCAGAGGGCGATGGTGTAGCGGCTCGACTTCCATCATCATCACTATCGCCTTCAAAAGCATTGCCACCAAGTTTTAAGCATGATAATCCAAGCACGGGGCCCATTTCACCACATCACCCTCATCCTCCACCTCCACCTCCACCGTCCCTCCCAGCCCCTCCCCCACCCCCTCCTGTTGATGCGCCGCAGCCACCTACATTGTTCAATAGGGAGATTGAAGCAAACGAGTATTTGAATGAGGCAGCTTATAAGCTTTACACGAAGTTTATCGATGAGCTATCGGAGTTTGTTGACCAACAGCGTGAAGTGATTAGAATGCGTCTTCAAGTCCAGGAAAGACGCACACAACTTAAAAGACTACGAGATAGTGTGTCACAGTGTGACATGCTTCTAATTAATTACATTCGTGAGTGTATAACGGGTGGTATACCGTCCGATGAAGGACCGTTGATTAGCCTCTTCGAAGCATCACAGACCGCACGAGATCTTGTCGGGCCGAAGGAGTCAGAATATGAACCCATGGAGGTGGCGTTGGGTGCAGAAGAGCATAAGCTGGAAGAGAAGTACCTGAGTATCGAAAACAAGTTCGAGCACTTTTTCCGGCTCAACGCCAGTTCAACAACTAAACAAAGCGTACCATCTAAGATCGAATACGAGGCCCTCACAGCATCCTCTACATCTGGTGGTGGGAGAGGGTGGACTAACCTCGAACCAAGAGAAGCCGGATTGCTCCATGGTACACTTATAGGGGAACAAGTCAGCATAGGTCAAGAACCATTGCGGCCGGAAAGCGGGTATACGGAGACCTTACTTGGCCAGGAAACATCGGAGAAGCGGAAGCCGAATCCATCTACAGACACAGCAGACTACTCCAAAAAGCACCGAAGTAGTGCAACAATGGACGATAAAGCTGAAAATGAGACACCGGCAGACCTTGTTCGTATTGTTGGAACTCAAGAATCCGAAGTCACCCACTCCCAAGAATTAGAGACTCGAGATCGAAGAATATCTCAAAGCTTGAAAGGCTTAGCACCGCACACACTGTTTGAATCTCTGGACGAGCCCAGACCATTTCCAGATGACATTTATCTTGATCCTGGGTTGCAAGAAGGAGATTCTCTGCTACTTCTGGAAGAGCAGTGTGACACCCAATCGATCTTCAGCGATTACCTTATCAGTTTCGAAAGCACCAGGGATCGAGTAAATCGATGGTTATTGCATCAACTTCGTATATCACCACGAGAGGTCTACGCTCTAAGAAGACAAATCATCAATCAAACACCTGGCTTCCCGGATTGGGCCTCTCTGGCCTTGAGTGAGTGGCCAAACGACATGCTCGGTCTTGGTCAGTCATACCACCAAGGCTCGATCGAGGATGAAAGCGACGGCCCAGTTCTTGTATCGCACCCGAGCGAACCATACCCTAGCGTTGAGCCCCTCCCTCAGACAACAGCTTTGCTAGAAAAACATGAACCTGTGTCTGCATACAGAAGTTTGCCTTAGGACCTGTTGTCAGCGAACGCCATAACGAAGGATTATCTAGACCGCGAAATCTTGCAGGCACCAACCTCCAAGTCTAGGGTTATGGCCACCACGTTAGTACCAAAGCCTTCACTGAACTCTCGGTAAAGCGCCGATTCGCGGTTTGAGAAATACGATCTGACTCATAGGGGACTGATAGTCAGGGTCGCATAAACTCTTGCTAGCATTACTGGACTTTTCGAGATCTAGCCCTAACTCGTTCTTGTACTCCGTGCATGGGTACCATGAGCTCATTGGTCACGTCTTGGTCTGGAAGCAAGCCACATCCTTGTCCATCAAGG
This sequence comes from Pseudopyrenochaeta lycopersici, assembly GCA_003313425.1. Classification (NCBI taxonomy): domain Eukaryota; kingdom Fungi; phylum Ascomycota; class Dothideomycetes; order Pleosporales; family Pseudopyrenochaetaceae; genus Pseudopyrenochaeta; species Pseudopyrenochaeta lycopersici. Next base: position 1,861,023 of record NHZP01000001.1, on the reverse strand, counting down.
AAGCAGCTACATGCATGCACGCTGCAATCAGACTGCACGCCTTCCTGCAGGTTGAACATCATGTGCTTCTTTGCCGTATCACTACAATCTGACTCGCTGCACAGAGCCGCATGCTCCTTTCGGCCGCGCCCTCAATTCCTAAGTCATCATTTATGGCCAACACGTCGTTTTACGCATGGGAAGAGCCACCAAAACCCTATAAGTAGAAATTACAGTCTTTTCTCTTGTGTTACTCGCTACTCTCATTCGAGTATGATCCTCGCATGTCGTGCGAACGATCCAGCGCAGCCGCGATACCGCAAGAAAACAGAAGATATCCCAGCAAAACTCTGGCGATGATTCTTTGAAATCAAGGATACTTTTGATTTGTATCTGGAGCTGGTGACGGCGTCCTCTGCGCATTGTGCTCTGATGAAATAAGCTTCTCAGCCTCTAGGCAGGTATCTCTTTTATGAGAGTGAAAAGGTACAGATCTAGTGCTAGAACCAACGGACCTCCACTCTCTCGTGGACATCTTAAGAGAAGAACTTTGCCTCCGGTTGTGTTATCTCGCATCGATAGTCTACACCAAGACAGCGAGCTGAGTCATCAACATCTCGATTGCCTCAATCACTCACCTTCAAACGCACAACTCATTATGAACATCTGGAGACCGTAACATAGATGCCGACCAAGAGATACCCAATCTATGTTGATGACTGAGTTTCCTCCAAAAGGGTAAGTTTAGCTCCGTTCAGGTCACTAGGATAGCTAATTCTGATATCTTTCTAGGAATGTTAATCTTTGCGGTTTAACGTGAGGAGTTAGATGCCGCGAACTCTACTTTTCACTACCAACACTGGCTTTGGGCGTTGTTTGCTATATTCCACATGACTGAATCTGTTAATTGGGGTATCCTTACCGTGTAACAATTTCCTTGATTGGATGTGCAGTATCATAGTTTAATTTTCACATATATGCAATGTAGTCGGCGAGTATCTCATGTATTACTGTCACAAGTAGCTGGTAAAGACAAAGATTCAACAGTCACGCAAGGTCGGATCGTTACTTGAAACTGTGAGGTGTGCTGGGCCCTGAAAGGTAATATCTTCGCAAATAAGGGGCAATAATGGGTTTGCAAAACAGGGATGTAGCTATACAGCAAGGCGCAGTGCCGTTATGTGACATAGAGTCATAGTTGGTCATCATCAAGGTTCGGATGTCTGAACAGTCAAAGCGGTAATGTGCTTCTGCAATTTCAATCCAAGCCACAGAAACTACTGAAAGCTATTCAAAACCACAGGGCATCCTCCGCGCCGTATTTAACATTGCTAAGATCATCTGCAAGGTCGGACTCGCTCACTGTATAAACAGGGATGACGACTGCTGGATAGTCGAGACAGTTCCACAGACCGGTGTAGCTGGCTGTGATCCATATTTCAAGAGGTATGGCTGTGAGTATCGCATCGATATCGTTGTTGCGAAAGAGCTGTAAGTAGTTTCGCGCTGCGGTTTGACGACGAACGTTGAGATCGAAGAAACTACGAAGGTCGATGACTGTCATGGAGAGAAGCCCAGTGGCTTTGATTGATGGGGCCTCGGACTCACCTGTACAAGCAAAGAGGTCATAAAACTTTTAACAAGGGTTCACTATTAGTTTGGGTGCACCGAGAATGGCGATAAAGGTTTGCGCGCGCAAAACGTACTTGGCTTCCTAGCAGTGTGAAATACTTCATTAAGTCGGTATAGCGATCTTTGAAATTTGCTAAACTAAGCGGAATAACTTCGATACTGTCGCTATTCCGGAGAAGATCTGAAGCTTTCTTCAGGCTACGCCGGATCGGCGGTGAAGGAGTATGTATTCCCTGACCTTGTACCAGGCCGATTCGGACTCTTTAATTTTTAGGTGCTAGGTTCGTCCACGGCACTGATATTACAGTGCTATCTTATTGCCATGCCTTTGCCTGCATAACAGTCTTCAAAAGAGCTACACCTCGAATTGAAGTTGCCATGGGCCCAGCCGTCGACCGCACCCCGTCCGTCGACGTACAAACAAATTTTTTTCTTGGTATAATTCGGTTCACAAACCATGCGTTATATTAAACTCCATAGAACGTTCGCTCTCGGGTCAAGCTACTTAAGATATAAAAGCAAGCAGAACGGGATCTTAGTTTATGCCTTCTCTTGGACCCAATTCCTGAATCTTCCGCAATTTTTTTTCTTACGAATCCTATCTCGAAGTAACATTCTGATACAGAGCCGGACAGCTACATCGTGATCAATAATGATACTTGAAGGTTAGATTACATTGAGTCAACGTCTGGGTTGCGCTGTGTCGTTTTGAGCTAGCTAGAAAGGGTGACAACGCGGATGCGATCTTGCACCAACCTTCGCGCGACAGCTTCCACAGGCCTAGTGGCTGGTTTCAAGCGCTAAATCAATGCATGCAGACTGAATCAAAGCCTTCGGTAAAGATTAGAAGGGTAAGAGCTTAAAAATAGCGGTGGAAGGAGGCAAGGTCGTAACTCAGCGAGGCTGTTTGAACAGCAGACTCAGCAGTGATAACGCGATTGTATTTTGGTTTACTAAGATATCTGCGAGTTCAGAATGTCCGACCGAACATGAATGACTTTAATTTGTAATATCAGGGCGTGCGAATAGTTTAAATGATGCAAAGCCATAGTAGCGTGCCTTCCTGTGGCTCGAAAAAACGCTGTGTGATGAGAAGCCGTTATCGCTTTTTACCACAACAAGATCAACAATGACTACGAAGCGCAGATAATCTTGAGATGTTCACTTTAGATCCTAGACTTTGTTTGCGATATATAATTTCAAAAGCAACACTTTCGCTAAGACTGCGCTACAGCTTCCAATGGCCCCCCACATAATTACTTGTCTCTTTGGTCATGCTGCAGCCAACCAAATATCGCTGCACACACTTCCCCTCGTTCCCCGTTTCAAGCCACGCCGCCAGCGATACACGTTGGATTGCTCTGCCTGTGCAAGGCTGATTTCCAATTTGGATCCATTTCCGTTAACCTCTTCTTTTTTTTTGGCAATTACAGACAAATGTTTCTCACGCCCTCGCGAAGCGGCGTTTGAAACATACCCGCCCAACGACTTGCTCCCTTCGGCCCGCTACCGCCCCATTCCCATGGCTCGACTAGGTCCCGCAATTTGGCTGGTACGCTACCCGCCCTACCCGCCTGTAAGCGCCATACACTCCGACGACAGCACATATAGACCACAATCGAAGTGCTTGGGAAGGGCACGGGAAGCAACACCCGCTGATACCTTGTCGGCTACCTATCGATACTACGAGGCTGCTGGCAAGCATGTCGTCGGTGACCCTACGGAAGACATACCAGCGTTCTTACAAAGGGAACTGTCCCTCAGGGGCCTGGGTGACATGCTGAGACATCTGTGGTTTGCGGGCGCGAGACGTCCTGCCATGCCGCTGCACTTTCACGTCGCCATGGAGCCTGTCCCGCATTTCCTTCTGATCCGGCCTTTTGCAAGGCCAACCTACAGTGTCCTAATGCCTGCCCGTGCAACACTCCAACAGCTACATGCCGGGTAAACGCGCGGAAAGTTGCCCTTGGCTTCCTTCATACCTACGCCTGTCTCATATCGTCAGCGACCGGCTTCCACGTTGCTACTAAAAAGGACCTCTTGCCTTGCAAGGAAGAATATGAGCCGATCAAATGGGCAGACTGAAGAGCTTGGCCAGGGAGCTGCTCTGAATACACGAGCGACCCGAATATGATGCATCCGCGTTCACTTGCCGCACTGCTAAAGCTTGAAACTCCGGAAAAGGAAATTCAGGTGGAACTGCCGTCTCTTTTCGATCCCCGCAAAGACACCAACGGCCATACAATGAGACCAAGAAGAATCTTAATCCGGGGACGTGCCGGAGTCGGGAAGACTATCCTGCGCAAGAAGATGGTTTATGAGTTTACCCGTTGTTCTGAAGACTTTCGCAAGTGGAACGAGTTGTTCGACCGCGTGCTTTGGGTACCTCTGCAGAGTTTGAAAGAATGGTCACCCAAGCATTATGACCTTGAGGAGCTGTTTTCTCATGAGTATTTTGCTCAACAGGACCGCGAAACACTGGCTACCTTCGCCAAAGCATTGCGAGGTGCCCTGAAAAAGGTGAGAACTCTATTTATCCTCGATGGTCTGGACGAAATAGCCAAAGAATTGACACATGGAGACTTCAAGTTCACCTTCCTTAAGAACCTTGTAAACCAAACCAATGTTATCATCACATCCCGGTCGCACGTGTCACTTCTAGCATTCTTGTTTCTGGACTTTGAACTTGAAACCATTGGATTCTACCCAGATCAGGTAAAGGCATACTTCCAAGCTACATTCGCAGATCCGAACATAGTTGAAGATGTTCAATCATACTTTCAAGCGCATCAGCTAATCCAGGATCTTGTGTGAGTTCCCATCTAGTTAGATTCGCTCTGTTACACCTGGGACAATTTTGAGAGCGGGGCAATGCCACAGACCATGACTGCCATTTACAAAGCCATCGAGAAAAGTTCATGGAAGAAGGAGATCCTTCGATAAGCGAAGAGGGAGAACGGCGAGGTGGTGACGAAGGATGATATCAAAGATGAGAGGATGGACCAGATCGAAAGCCTCATCGATAGTGAGGTCTATCTTCTCGAAGGTCTTGCATTTATGGGGCTGCATAATGACGTGATAAACTTTCAGTTGAAGCATCGGAATCCGATATCCAAGGAGGTCAAACTACCTAATAAGACCATCTTGTGGAACATGACGCTTCCACACCTGTCATTTCTACGGACGTCAGACCCGACGTCGGGCCCCTTGTCGAGGAACGTCAGCCAAGATTATCACTTCCTGCACCTCACATTTCAAGAGTATTTTGCAGCACGGTATTTCGTACGATGGTGGAAAGCTGATCAAGCCCTTAAATGTCTGTAACTCGGTCAAGAAGAATTTAACGAGATCAAACCTGCCACTTTTCTTCCAAGGCACAAATACGACCCTCGCTACGATATATTCTGGCGCATTGCCGCTGGCTTACTTAATATTAATAGGGCGGCACTCAGCTTCTTCTTCCAAGCGATTAAGCAGGAGCCACGCGACCTCCTGGGTCCTACGCATCAGCGCTTGGTCATGCATTGCCTGAGCGAAGTTGAGCGAAAGGAGTCTAATTTCAGCGAATTTTGGACTATGTTAGAAAGACAATTGGAACAATGGCTGTTATTCGAATGCGACTTCACACAAGATTGCCGATTAGCCGATGAAAAGGAGTGTCCAGAGCAGCTCCTAGTCAACGCATTTAAACAAGCATCTAAGAACGCAAGATTGGTACTTCTGAAAACTCCAAGCCGGCAAACAGCAGTTCCATTCTGTGTTCTAGACGTCATAACTCCCTGGCTAGAAAACGCTTCCTGTATGAGACTGCGTATTAGCATCCTGCGCCTTCTAAGCCACCAGGCATAAACCCTTGCGAACCACAACCCTACGAGGCACTTTAGTACAGCTTAAGCATAAAAATATAGATGTCCAAGATGTAGCAATTGAGGCGCTTCGAGGCCAGTGTAATCTTCCTGAGGAGATACTAGAAGCTATAGCAACACAGCTTGAGCATAAAGACAGAAACGCCCAAAAAGCAGCAATCAGAGCGCTTCAAGGCCAGCCTAACCTTTCAGTTGAGACATTACAAGCCGTAGCAGCACAGCTTAAGCATAACAATGCAGAAGTTCAAAAGGCAGCAATTGGGGCGCTTTGAGATCAGCCTAACCTTCCAAAGGATATACTGCAAGAAATAGCAGCACAGCTTAAGCATAAAGATTCAGATATCCAAAAAGCAGCAATTTGGGCGCTTCGAGACCAGCCTACCCTTCCAGGGAAGATACTGCCAGTAATCGCAGCAGAGCTTGAGCATAAAGATGGGGCCGTCCGAGGTGCGGCAATTCAGGTGCTTATGGGTCAATCACCACTATCGTTGGATATTCTTAGCCTCTATGTGAAACCCTTATATAAAGCTCTGGCACAGAAAGGCTTTCAGGAACATCTTTACTGGTTCGCTTCGGATGGAACTTCTATCAGGGTTGGTCTTAGACATAGTTCTTTAAGCTACAAGCAAGGAAATTAATCTAGCGATGAGGTTGAAGATATACGAAAGAAATTAGGTATTCCCGTCATCTGATTCTTAGAGTTTGGCACGGTGCCTTGATAGAACATAAATTATATGACTCTTTCTCCTTTATATCTCTTACCTTCCGGAGCCCACAAGGCAAAGATTAATCTGTGCCTTTTCGATTAATATTTTATGAATGTTCAAATATCCTCCGCCCTTATATAGGCGGCCGTTAAGCTTCTTATCGCGTGACGGCTATCTACCTTTTCCTTAACCCCCTTAGCCTGCACCAGTCTTTGAAGAAGATTCCTCGCACCAAATTGGCCCTCATTCCAGCTCTGATACCTCACCAAGTTTTCCAGCACTCCTATTGCGGTATCACTAACCACACCTCGACCGAAAGCGTGCCGAATATACCGCCACCGGAATGCGCGCCTGCTTATTCATCCTTAGAAAAACCTCTAGCCTCGGTGGACACACCAAGTTGGATGAAACCCAATGTAGAAGATGAGATTGTGTTTAGATTAATCAGACCTAGGAAAATCAGAGAACAGTAGGCGCTAGATCACGACGAAATAAAGTGAAAATAGGGTACGAAAAGGATGTAAAAGCTAGTGCGTCTTCCGAATCCGTGGAAGGTGTAAATCTCTGCGGTTACAAAGTTGTATTGGCACAACACTTGAATGATGATCCACTCCCAACATATTGACACAATTGATAATAAAGTCAAAGCAATCTTGGTTTCAAGTCTCAAGCTATGCCTGCCAACGAATCTCCAACACAATGACCTTACAAACTAACAGGTCTTCTTGCTTATTCAATTTCAAGTAGACTCGTTCGTCAGTCTACCGCCTTTCCATACATTTCTCTAGCAGAAATGGTTCCCGCTGGCCGTGTATGGTGGTCCTCCAACCCTGGTATTCTGAGTCCATGACCAAAGGCCATGAGGAGCCGACCATGTAATATACATAGAGGCAAATCTTCTTGGGTTCGAGTTATCGCTGAGCGTTACCCGGTAGCCATTCGGGCAAGAAAATCCAGTCCAATAGCTGTCTGCGCTGCAGACGGTGCCTTGGCAGATTTGCTGGTTGTCATCATTGAAATAGATGGTCATGCACTTATTGGCCGGATTGATAGAGTAGTTATAAGTCAGGCAGGCGATGGCTGGCTGGAGAATGGTGGTGGCACCGACGGCTGCGAGAGTAAGGAAGCGCATAGTGGCTTTGGTATGGCTTGGAGGAAGTCTGAGAAAAGTATGGATGATTTGGGCTTTACGTATTGCGGTATGTTTCGACAGTACGGGGTTCGATCTTGTCTGGTAGGAATTCTCAACACCGCTCTAGGCGACCTTATTTATATTCGCGCTCTTGTAGTTCTAGACTATTCAGAATACAAACCGCGGGCACTGACTTGAACTCAGGGTAGCATCCTTCTGGATGCAGAATGCAGCTTTGCGACAGGTCTTCAAATCTTACCTATCACTACCTGCCCCGTGCGGCGATACATGATTGAAATAGTAGAAGATACACCAATCTGCGCAAAGGCGCCTACTGCTAAGCTACATGGCCAAATTTCTTGATGAGCCTACTGCAAGCCTAGCACAATCTGCAGAAATCCTTCCCGCCTCGAGATCAGATCGAGGAATCCCATTGGTCCATGCTGTACAGTAGTGTTCTGTCGTATCGATACGACTTTAACCGCATCCTTAGACTGTATAACCATAGAAACTAGATCCTTCGCAAATCTATTAAGCGTCATGATCCATATTCCGAGGAACCGAGTTGTCCGAAGTCGTGAATCCTCACCGAGCAGGACCTCACCCTTTATTCTTATGACAACTGTGGACTAAGGATGAGGACTCTTTGGTCTATCAATGTCTAGGCTAACTGAACGCAAAATATTGATCCAGACTTCAAAAACATACCAATGGCATAACTCCGTTTATTGCGCTCTTCCGAGATTGTTTTCGGGGCTGGGGTAAGCACTAATCGCCGTGTTGAATCGACTTCTAATGCAGACTTGTCAATCTCATCTGCAATCCTTCCACCTGGTCTGAGCATCTTCTAACTTTAGTTTGGGGACAATGCTCTTAATGAAACTCTTTGTCCAGCGCGGCAAACTCGGCTTTGATAGAATGTTCTGGCCCTCTTGTTGTCTGTGAAACTCCACATCAGCACAGTCGCGTTGGATTGGGGTTGACATTGTTGATAGTCGCATAGAGGTATCAATTATAGTTTTACTTGTGATCCTCCAGCCGCGGCAATGATGGCGCCCGCTCGCGAGATCAGGGGAAGCCGTGCCATTGGAATGAACGACCTGTTGTGACGTTGCAGAAAACAAGCTCTCCAAGACATAGAGGCTAAAATTAGCTCGTCCAACAAATTTTGTCTCTGGTTCACTGAGTACCGATATCGCAGCTCTTCCTGTATATGCTATCAGCTTGCATATTCATGCCTAAGGGGATTGTAAGCCTAGAGTATTATGGATATCCATCTATTAATACTGGCCAGGCTATTTCTCTATCCATCATGATGCGGGCTAATCTCTCCGAATTTGTTGGACGAGAGTGAAAGCGTCAATAATACGATAAACAGAAGTACTCTCGGGGCATGCCTATATAAGTTTTAAAGAGATGCTGCTTGTATCTCAAAATGTAGCAGTCTTTAGGCGTTGTTATTCCTATTGATAAGGGAAGCTTCTGGAGATGCGGTAGCAACTCTTCCCCCGGCGAAGCTGAAAGCGCCCGGTGAGAGGTGAAGGGTAAATGCGTCAATCAAAATCGCAAATCCAGAGCTCTAGGGACTGTTGAGTACACATAAACCTAACAAATATATTACCGTCTCCATCTTCTTGATAAATGGAACAGCGGTGGATACACAGGTGGCACCCTTCGGCATTCGTTCGGTACGACATGATGCGAACAAAGATGTCCTGAGGAGTTCGTGGAAAACTCTGGAGAAACTAATAAATACCTAAATCTTGCTGTCCAGGGGCTAATTCCTACTCTGGAAGCGATACGGTAGAAAATTTAGGATGTTTTACAACTGTTGTGAATGAAGAACTACTGATATGAACGTGAACTTGCTCTTCATGCACACTGATCTGACAAAGTCTCATAGCTATACTCTGTGTTAAGATATTCAGATTGGACTGTACCCACAAGTTCTACTATGAAAAATCTCTGCGCTGACAAGGAAAAGACGCACTCGAAGTACTGCCCTGCGTGTCTAGCGCACCGGCTCTTTCGTCGCATTGGATTTCGCGCCGCCGGTATCCCTTGCTACTTCACTTTAGTAAGGCTTAAACGAGATGCGAAAACTCACTATGTTTTTGTTGTATAGTGGAATCATCTGTATCGGTACATTGTCACGCCAGCATTATTGCCAGTCTACTCATGATTTGCAGAACCCCTAATGGCCAAAGGAATTGGCTGCTGAGGCCGAATGATACGCAAGTTATTTCAAGGGGAGATGATTGTTAGGAGGAAGAGAGAGGACAGAGAACGTAAGACTGGAGATGAGAAGGTACGGTTTGTTTTGGGAAGGACCGCAGCTTCCACAAGGGAGGAGCCGTCGAGGTTTTTTTTTCGTAGGAGTAGATACTAATAGCCGATTGAACTGCACTGGGATTGTTGGTGCCTAAACGCAGGAACATGTTGCAAAGGAGTATTCATGATGTGATATATAGTTGAATTCATTAAGAGACCAAATGCCCGAGATAGACGTCTTAGAAGCCATGGTGGAGCTCGGAAGAATAACCGAGGCAAGGGTTTGATGTGACTACCAGAGAAAGCACCCTAGTCTAGCTCACAGACGAGTTCCCACTACTGTAGCAGCATCAGCTTGCTTGTAGCGTCGCGTCGCCAGCCAGTGTATCCCCCATTGACTACTTAAAAGTACAGAAGGAAGAAGTGTGATCACAATATGTTTTCACAGCGTGGGTCAGCTCACGCTACACATGAGCTAGACAACCACACAACTTACATCGCCAGTTCGATCTCGCCGTTACCCCGCAACGCCCTATGAAGGCCAGCGCTCAAGACCAGTGACGCCATAATAAACCATGGACCCAGACCTGTTAACACGCCTTGTGTGTCCTCCCCTAACAGCCAGCCCACAGCCAACGCACTGAGCGCGCCGCCCACGGCTATTCCAAATTGATGTCTGTCGCCTTTATTTAGGTGGTAGAAGCCGTTCATGGCAATGCTGTAGATTAAGCAGGCAGCTATAAGATGGGTCGGGCTTGGATCGCGGAGGAAAGCGGGGAGGTTCTGCGACTGCTTGTCAAGATGTGAGTTCTGCTCTGGTATCTTTTGTGAGCAATACTGACCGGTTGCCGAGAGCCCCGAGAACGTGCGAGCAAGTTGCCAAACAGCCGTATCATCAAGCTTGGCGCTTTTCTGGAAGAACGCCCTCCGATGTCCGGTTGGCGTGCTATTGACGCATCGTGGTACGCATTTATCACCAGGCTGGACGCTCCTGCCGCGCCTACGACGACTCCTCGAATGGCCCACTGCAGTCTACGGACCCTACGCTGTGGACATGTCCATGAAGTATGTGTTGCTGGTGGTTCTCGATCGTCTGGACATTTCGAGCTGGAGCAGAGTCAGCCATGGTGCTAAACTAGCCTGTCGTGCCGGATATCCTACCTCTCTCTGATTTCGTCCAGTCGAAAGATATATGGCGGAGACATGTGGTGCAGAATATGGCGGGAGTATTGCTAAGGGAACAAGGGTGTTCACGGTTTTGATATCGCAGAAGGCTGAAGAGAGCATAGGATAGCGAGGGGCACGTAGATGCCAAGCTATGTGGCAGCTCAGCCCCGCGGGTGTGAGGCATAACGCGCTGCGCAAGAAGCCAGCGACCACCCCAGCCTTTTTGTCTTTGACGACCTCATTCATTTCTTCCTCCCAGATACGCCTCAAAGTGCCCCAGGCTCCCATCATCCCCAACGGCCGACACAGATTCTATTCTCCAGCAACCCTGCCGCTTCCCAGGCCTCTCGACCCCGCCGAACCTTCCGCGTTGTTCTACCCTTCCAACACCCTCGAGGATGGTCTGGTATCATGTCGCGGAACCGGGTTCCTACCTTACTATCACAGGTGCGGGAATTGAGGGGGTTCAAATCAAGAAGAAGGTAAGTGCAACATGCCATCTCCGTATCATGGTCTTCTGTGAGCCAAACCCCTGCCTGAGATCTTTTAGCATCCCATCTCGATCGTCTTATTAGCGGACTTTTCTTGAATTGTAGCTAATGGAGATGTGCACAAGGCTTTTGTATACCCTCTTCAGAAAGTCGCGAAGTTCAGCGTTACTCCATTCGACTTCTCTATGAAGCTCGAGGGGATGACTGTAGAGAAGCTCAGCTTCACTCTTCCTGCAGTCTTTACAGTCGGACCGGTGGACAACCCGGAGTCACTCCAGAAATATACTACTCTGCTCCTTGAGGAACCCAAGGTCAGGCCCCGCGATTGGCTCCTGAATATTGTCCAAGGTAAAGCTCGGGGCATAATCTCAGAAATGTCAATGGAGGAGCTATTCAGGGAGCGCAAACTCTTCCGGAATACATTGGCTCAGCGTATTCAAAGTGAGCTGGACCAATTCGGCTTGCGCCTCTATAAGTTTGTTGTTCCTGGCCTCGACCCTCACCCACAGAATGATGTCCAGGTCCTTCGTTTCCTTTCCCAGCCGGACTTCCGTCCAATATCGCAAGAGCAACTTGCTGTGGCAGTGAAACCTATCTACACTGATCTTAACATGGACTTCCGTCCAGTATCGCAAGAGCAACTTGCTCTGGCAGTGAAATCTATCTACGCTGATCTTAACATGGTGGAGCCCAAGTTTATTCATGTGAATAAGGCGACTGTTACTGACTACAGGTAAGTATACTCAACCGGGTATTGAAAAAGGGCCAATGCTCATCGCTTTATAGTAGGTGCAAGTATAAAGAGTGCAACAGCCTAAGGTTCTCTCGCAAATGTGAATGGGCGTAAGTTATGGTCTATCAACAATATGCAGCTGTACTAAACACCATATATAGCAAGCACATGGACAAGCACGATCCACCATACAAATGCACTGTTAAAGGATGCGAGAAGCTCCAAGGTTTCACGTATAGCGGCGGACTTCTACGTCACCAGCGCGAGGTGCATAGCGTGTATGGTGGCACGAAGAAGTCGCTCTTCGACCCCCTGCTCCACACCAGCGTCGATTGGTCCATCAAACCAGATCGCGAGGAAAATTTTTCATGGAAGACCGTCGCAAGTATTCAGGATGTTGAACACTTTCGATCGGCCAAGGATGTTGTGTATCCGAAAGAGTCGACTGAGCCAATGTCGCCTCGCAAATTCTCCGTCTTCATGGCCGGATCCATAGAAATGGGTAAGGCTACAAACTGGCAATCGAACCTTAAGGCTTTCCTACAAGACCAACCCATTACAATTCACAACCCGCGCCGCGGCCAGTGGAATCCAAACGCAACGCTTGTAGCAAAGGAAACCAAGTTCCAGCACCAAGCAGAATGGGGATTCGACGCACTAGACCGTGCCTCGAAACATGACTCCTCTGTGTACGCCACTATATCCAAACTTCAAGCACTATGGTCAAACCCGAATGATATCTTACCAGCCCTCCTCATCCTTGGAGAAGATATCATCCAAAAAGTAGGATCAGAACAGCAGAGAATATTTTCAGGCGGTTCAAAACTATGCCCGTCATACTTCCGACGACATTTTTTTGATATGTGTCGTCAGATCAGCCCTAAAGCATGCACAGCAATCACAGCACTCTTCCTACTCCCGAGTGCACAAGCCGCCCCACCTCACATATCAGCAACCGGAATCCCGGTCACCAATACTTTTGCCGGAGCTCTAGCCTGGATAATCTCCTGTTTCCGAGATGGCCGAACCGTCAGTGCTCCCCTGTACTGGACGGTGTACGGTTGCTGGGCTTTAGCAGCGCTACTGGCTCTCGCGTTCACTGCTTCTTCAATCGCACAGGAGCACCGGCTACGCTATTTGGGCGTTGTTGTCCTCATGGAAGGTCTCGTCCTGGCTGCGCTCGTGGCTTCGTCGGTCAGCAATGTGGAGGAGATGGTGGAGCATCTTAAAGAATGGATGCCAATGGCGACAGTTCTCGTTGCCAGTGCATTACCGATGGCCTTCAACAGAGTGGAGTAAGAGTAATTCCTGTACTCTAGGCGCATGTCAACGGTGAAATATTCTCCCAAAAGGATGCCCATATTGCGGATACAATCGATGCGTTTACTGTCATATCACTGTGTGTTTTCCTAGATACCTGGTTGGGCAGCATTGTCGTTGCTACATATGCAGGGAATCCCCTGGGCGTTTCTGTGTTTCAACCCGGAGGCTTTCTGTAAGAACAGTTGGGTACTGGAAGTATGTTAGACCAGCAACTGCTGCGGATGTGAATATTATATCAAATTATTTTCCACGCTACATGGCAGAAATACGCATAGACTGATTTACTGGGACCTACGTGACCCCTTAGGAGCCGCATGGCCCCATGTTCTAACACTATTGTCTCCAGCCGGCGTGTGGGAAATAAAGGAAAGACGCTTTGGGATATCCCAAGCTCGCGATCGTCTTGGCGCTTGTCCAGCTGTCGTTCTTTGACCTCGTTCTACCCGAGAAGTGTACAGCCTAAATAACTCTCGTCACTTCGGTGATCGCTTCATCTTTGGTGACTGGACCTCTAGTTGGTGGCAGCATCACGCTTCATTGCAATGGAGATAGGATTTCTTTGTTAAGTGAGTGTCCCTTGGCCCTGAGACCATAGCTGCTGAGGGCTTACTGTGTTGAAGCATACCAATCGAAGTTTTAGCTCTTACTCTGCTCTGTTGGTTTCTTGCTCGGCGCATCTGGAATGAGCCAGCGGCAAATCTTCCAGCGAAGGACACTGTTGCTCATACTCTTCTTAAACGACTTGATATCCTTGGGAAGATTCTGCTATTAGGGTTTTATTTACTGCTCACAACCGGCATTCAACAAGCTACATTGGGATGTAGCTTTAGTACTGCTTTTGTCCTTCCTTTGTTGGTTTGCTCAGGTACATTGTGCATGGCGTTTATCACATGGCAACGGTACACCACAACGAGAAGGACCCAACCAAAGCCTATATTCGCGTGCTGATTCTGCTAAAATCGTGTTCGATTTGGATCAATACTATAAGTCGTTTCAAGCAACATTTGAATTAGACTCAAATATTTTCATGCTGATAAGCCTATCAAGGTTTCTTGGTCAAGCGGTGGTGTCGTTTCTACCTGTGTCTTCCAGATACCACAGATATTCATGACAAAAAATAGCTTAATTCCATTCGCTGCGGCAGGTCAACTACTTATTTTTGGCGCTCTTTTGTCTATGGGTTCTGGATTGACCGGTTTTCTTCTTGGGCGTCTACGAATCCGGCCATGTTTGGTCATTGTTTTCGGCGTTTCGCTCAAGCTCGTTGGCACTGATTTGCTATCTCAAAGTTTTTATAAATATCCAATTTACCAGAGACAATATGCTTATAAGGCTCTGGCTGGTCTTGGTCATCACTACGCGTTACTTGGCATCTTTTCTATCAGAGACTGTTCCACTACAGCTGCTGGGACGGATTCTTGAACGAATGGAGGTAATCCACATGCTCAAGGAGAGGTCGCTATGGCTTTCTGAGAAGCCTTTGACCATGCATACATTTTATAAATGTACTTGGCGACTGGTTCGGCTTCCTCTCAACTAGTTGACACAGCAATGATGCGGACGCGAAAGAATTATCCTCGGTAGAATCAGAACGACTCTGACACTGCAGATGCATAAATAGTCATACATACGCTTGATAACCAATGTATGGGGAATTGCAATGGATCTCGTGTAAGGAGTGCTCATGATATTCCAGTTCCACGAGGATATGTATTCCGCCAATAAACATTTTGAAGCCACAATGAGCAATCTTCCCTACTAGACTATTTCGTGAGGTCTAGAGTGGCTCAATAAGCGCGCCGCCCTTCATTCTACTCGTTTCTACCTCCAGAGCTTCGAACCTGACCACATGAGTCTGACGATGTCATGATACATCTGAGGGTTTTTCTTCAGATGATTGCAGTGAGGTGTGTCCTCCAGAATCCTCTCCTTGGCATCCCAGTTCTGCTTCCTCGCAATCACTGCATGTGCTACAACGTCTCGCCAATCCGTCTGCTTGTCAGCCTTGGAAGCTACATAGAAGATCCTGTTGCTGTCGATAAGCGACTTGTCCAAGATCGATTTTCGCCAGAAATCTTCTGGGTTCTCGTACCGTCCCATGGCGACTGAAAGGAAGAGAAGAATCAATAGAGTGTGGACCATGGCTCCTGCAGCGATTTTGGTGGGGAAAGTCTGTGGGAAGGAATGCATGAAGGCATTGTATGTCTTCCAGTACCCTGCACCAGTTGGGACACTATCGCAGATCACTCCAACAAGAGGCAGGGGTGAATTCAGCCTGCGCTCCAGATCAATTAAGAGTTGAACTGCTGAATTGATGCCGCCATTGGAGAACATATGAAGTAGAATAGTTGGCTTGACCTTGGACCTGTCGCAATGCTCCAAGAGACTGAGAATTGGAGTCATTGCGGGCTCGATTGCCTTCTGCTGCTTCCTATACAGGCTGACCATGTTGCCGACTCTGGACTTGAGCAGCAAGATACTGGAAACAGGCATGACGTTCTGGTGAAGCTCGGTGTATTTGGCAATATACTTGTCAGCAGCCCCCATCCACGTGCCAAGGATAAGGAGTTGACTGGCGTCCGCATGGGGCGGAACGTGTAGCTGGATGTCAGGTGTAATTTTCTGGAAGCCTTCGAGCACCATGGTGTAATGGAGAGTTTTGGGAGGCCCAGGAGGGTGCGATTGGGGTGTGATATGCTTCAACCTGGCCGGCGCTGTGCCGTGTAGATTTATCTTGGACAGCGGCAGGAAGCTCTCGCTTCACCAGCCTGGCGAATAGCTGCTGTTTAGACCCAGGAGCTTAGTAGGCTAAATCCTCCTGTGGTCTGTCTTGTTGCAGGAATGGTAGGGTTGGGACCCAGCGGAGCGGGACAATATTGCGGCGTGGAAGGTAGTCTAACACCTTGTCGCGCGCAGCATCACACATGGGTCGACATCTTCACTCTGCCGGTTTCCAGCTCCGTTTTCAGTAGCTAATTGTAGAAGTTAATTAACAAGAAGCCAGGCGGAGTTCGTTTGCATGCCAGGTGGCTGCCCCAAACGTTCTGGTTTAACGTTAGTGGGGCCTGACGGCATTCACACCACCTTCGTATCCACCAACGCCCGTCTAGAACTTGGCACTTCCCAAAATTTGAGTGCACCACGTTTGGAATTGGGCCGCTATCGGTGGCGCGTCGTTACAAATGCAACCCCATCTTCACCAAACCCATGGCGACATTAGGTATTATCCTCAATAGGCTTATTTCTTTCTCCCTGCAAATATTGTATCTCATCTTGAGGCTTCGAAGGTCCAAGCCCATCCTGATCAGCCCAAAAACACATCTCACCCGGGAGCAGATACTCAACAGCCCTGCCAAACATGCTCCACCAGGAGTCAAACAGACTTCATCAGTCCCTGGAGTATGGAGCAATATTCCTGGAATATGGAGCAAGGTGCAATGGCTGCAATCCTTTTTCTCTATATCATTACAACCCCCCTTCTGGTTTTTTCGCGTTTATACCCAGCGGTGAGTAGCTTGTAAACTCATTATTGAGGACTATGTGATCGGTATTGCTTGGTTAAGGCTGAATTCATGTCACTCATGCTGCAAAGAGACATATGCTGACCAAAAACGAAGCTCATATGCACTGGAGCATTCACGTCTGTGGGCGTGTTACTCGTTTGCGCGCCAATGGGAGCTCACCAGTGGAACATCACAGCCAGGCAGCTTGGTAGGTTTCTCTTTGTAGCACATTGTCTTCTTATGATTCATTTTCTATTGTCTCAGCTTCAATATGTCGAATTAATCATATGGGGGATTCTCATCCTTCTCTTTAAAGATGCCATCTTGCTTAAGATCCTCCGCATCTTCAGCCCAAATGGCCTTCGTGGCCTTGCAGTATAGGTATCATACATCGTTATTTTGGCAAATGTAGCATACTACGTCGCTTTCACATTCATCTTTGCACCCTCTGTGCCATTGGAACCTTGTAAGTCTGTTCGACCATGTTCTACTCGATATTCACTAACGCCTACCAGCGGCTGCGCTACGTCTGCAGTCCGATTGTACTACGACTTCCACTTTTGAAAACATCAGACCGACATGTTCTATCAGTTCGGGTTCATCTTCTATTGGACTCCTATTGGAGTACTGCACAAATCCCTGCAGGTTTCTTCATCGTCTGCACCCTTTCAATCCCGAAGTTCTTCAACCAGTGCCGCAGAAAGGTTTAGTTCCTAAGCCTCAAATCGTTTATTTGCTCAAAGCCATATATGTCACCATCAAAGAGGAACCAAGATAGCGGGCCTCGCCACCACACTATTGGCGGCGGTGACCGTCGGGAGGTGAAGGGCCCAATGTTTAGCGATACTAGATTTTATGATCCCGTGCATTCATAGCAGCCGTCGACTAATAGTAGGGTTCCAGGCTGCAACGCAAGGCTATGATCAACGTAGGGTGCCCTGGCCGAGCTTGGCCATCGTTCACGTGGTTTCTACACCTCTACTCCACCCTGCTGCTGGGTAAGACGAATAAACTAAAGCGACGGAGGGGGAAAGGCAATAATTGGGAGCCTCACAAAGGCCTGCCCGCGACAGATCAGTCGGGCAAACACCTTCCGTCTCCAGCTGAACCGGACACAGCCAATCAGACCCATGTCTCAGCCACAGCTTCGCTGCGAGGCTCACGGTGAATTCCGGGCCTCGAACCACGCTGCTCAGCCGCTCGGGGCGCCGTCAAGGACAAACTTCGCAAACTGTTCACGAACTCTCCCGTCGAGTCGTCCCCGCAAGTGCTCCTGGAGATATTCTGCTTTACCTTAAAAAAACCATGACGGATTCTAGGCAATCCGCCCTCGACTTGACATTTGCGACCGAGCGGCTCAATCGGTTGTCATCCAGCTTTCAATACGTTCCAATAGAAAGCGACCAGATCCGAGTGCTGATGCTGATGCCCGGCGAAGGCTCAGAGAGAATAGATTGCGGGATCTTTATTAACGACTTTGGAGAGGCAACCACAAAGAAAAACTCATTCCAGTTGACCTACGAAGCACTTTCTTACACCTGGGGGGACCCGCACTCGAAGGGATGCATCTACATCGAGAAACAGAGGGTGGAGGTTAGAGAAAACCTGGAAGCTGCCTTGCGCCGCCTGCGATACAAGGGCTACATCCGGCCGATATGGGTGGATGCCATAAGCATCAACCAGGAAGACCACGACGAGAAAGGCGCTCAGATTGAGCTCATGCGGCACATTTATGGCAATGCTACGACCGTGAACGTTTGGCTAGGGGAGCATGCTGACGGCAGCGAAGTTGTCATGACTATTTTTCAGGCTCTGGATCAAGGCAAGCTTTCAAAGAAGCGAATTGCCACGCTGATCACGATGGAAACTGAACAGCCCGTCCACAAATCCATAGCGGCGTTCTTTAACCGTCAGTACTGGAAGCGCGTATGGATCATCCAAGAGCTGGTCTGTGCGAAAGACGCCGTGATCCTGTGCGGAAACAGCGCTGTGCGATTCGGTGCCATCCTCAATTTTCATAACGTTGTGAACGAAGTAGGAAAGGCGTGTCACTGGCCGAACGTGGCGCGTGACATCACTCTCCGAACCGTCCCGAGCCCGTACATTACTGAGATCGATTCTTGGAAGACATTCCGCAATCGCAGCATCGAGACGCCCCAAAGCTCGTCCCCCGAAGAGCTGAATACGCTGGCCGGTCTACTTTACGATTCGCCGGTGAGGGAGGCCACGGACCCGCGGGACAGAATATACGCTCTTCTGGGCATCATGAATGACATCAACAACAATAATGCCTGCATACCAGTCAATTACAACCTTACCGTGGAACAGTTATATGTCTACGTCGCCGAATACTTGATAGTTCTGAGGGACTCGCTCGCTATATTCAGTCAGCTTCGCCCGAATCAAAGCCGCCGTACCAAGTATCGGCTTCCCTCTTGGTGTCCCGACTGGTCCTTAGAGCTGCCACAGCCTACTCCACTCATTGCGTTTTCCGACTCCGATGCTAGCGTATGTGTTGCGTTTGCGGATCGAAAGAGTGCCGACGCAACTTTCAAATGTATTGAAAACTCACATCGCATGTCAGTTACGGGAGTAACAATAGACACTTTGGCTGAAATCGGTGGAGAGTTCAGTTTTGATCATCTCCACTGGTACCAATGGCTATGTTTCTCTACGGTTGGAGAACCTTCTCACGCTAGCAGAAATACTGAAGCGGGAGAGGAGGAATCCCTTGATCCTAACGACGACCTTGCAGGAGACCCCCCTACTGAAGACCTCTCTGAGCTATTTTTGCGCCTTTTCGCACCCAAGAAAACACTAAACCTAGCGTATTCATATGGTCAATCCGAGCAACGCGAAATAGAGAAATGGGTGCGAGTATCGCAGATGGGCAACCCTGCTCTAGCGGCTCAGGTTGAGATTGAGGGCGAGATGAAGTGTGCAGGGTCGCTAATATGCCAGCGCACGTTTCTGAGCAACCTTGTCGAAACTGTGCCGCGTATCGCCGAGGATTCGTTCGTAAGCGCCAGAATCCGAAAACTCTGGCAGACCCTGATCTTCAGCGAGCGCATCGAGTGGGCTGACGATGAGAATGCCACCTTTGACAGCATGTTCCGATGCCTTCTGGGCTGGGCTCCTCCTCCGGATGGAAACCTCACGACGTACGAGCCGCAAAAGATCGCCAGGTATACTAAGCCTATTCGTCGAGCCATCGCCCGTGCTTCAACCGGGCGCACCTTTTTTGTCACCGCCAAGGGGAACATTGGAATAGCTCCACTAGGAGCTGAAAAGGGCGACATCGTATGCGTCCTGTACGGCTGTCTGTATCCAGTGTTCCTTCGACCCAAGGCCAAGGAGTTTGAAGTGGTGGGAGTGGGGTATTTGCATGGGTACGCCGCTGGAAAGGCTGTCCAGGAAATGAAAGAAGGCATCTTAAAGGAGAGGAAATTTGTTCTTGTCTAGTTAGGTCTGTATGTGAAAAGACGCATATAAATTCCAAAGCAGGCAGCATCATTCATAATCGCTAGTTCCCGAAGTGTACCCTAATGCAGTTTATAGTAATTGCATAGCGGTGTAAATTATCTTCGATGAGATGCACGTTTGAAGTTTGTCTGCAATCCCAAGACAATTGGGAGAGGAGCAGATGCTCCAACCCAAGCAAGCATGTAGAAATCGTCTAATTTCAATGACTTTCCTTGCTTTTGGCCGCCAGACCGTCTCACTGTAGCACGAAGTTGCTCGGTTCCATGATTGATTTGAGCCGCTTCACAATATCCCAGAAAGGATGTATTTTTTTTAAACTAGGTCATGTCCTCTATCAGCAATCTATTCCTTGGTCAAGAGTATAAAGATTGATTTAGTTGCTATTGTTTACGATCAAATTAAAATGCGCGTGATATTCCTCCATTGTGGTTGATACTAGCACAGTTTGATATCTAATAAATACCACTCCACTATTAATAATCAAAAAGAGGTTGGCAGCCGCAAGTAATACCAGCAGGTCAAAAGATACTAGGCCTTGTCCAAAATCATGACGTTGGGGCAAAGTGGATTCCACCACCACACAGTAATCGAATAAGCCGTGCCAGCAATCATGTTCAGATTCTGGTACAGGTAAGGTTTTGAGTTTTGCATAGGGCCTGAGAAAATATTCAAGACTCGCTGAGTTGCTCATTTAGTTACTCTCGTTTCATTCTATCATCGCATGGCGTTCCATGCGTTAGGTGGCCTGGGATAAGGTAAAAGAAGTTTTGTTAGTTGGCACGTGTATGGTTTCGCAAAGCCAGCCCTTTCTGTATAGCCTAAAATATTCAGCGCATTCCTCGCTTCGCGTGACCGTCTAGAATAGATGGCGTCGGGAAGAGATATACAGTAACGATCGTTTCCACTCACATATCAACCAGCACGTCTATACAATCCCGAAGATTGCAGTGCTTATGAAGGAGCTGTTCGTTATTTGATTATGTAATAACTGTATCATTACGATATATCAAACCATACTATGGCTAGTAAGATTTGTCCCCAAGGTTTTGAGATTTGTCCCCAAAATGAGATTTGTCCCCAAAATGAGATTTGTCCCCAATGCTAGCTATAACTCTACTAGCGCAAAAAAAAAATTACAAAACGTTATATAACAATACTTTAACGTCTTTAGTAGCTTAAACTATTAACTTTATCTTATTAAATTTATCCTTTATTAACGTCGTTTTCTCTTATAGGGGCTAAGATCTTTCTAAGCTTTAGAAGCTATCGCTGCTACAGCACGCTTAGGACGCTGTCTTAGTATATCCTAAAGCTTAAGCAGAGAATTTTACGCATCTACTTACGCGAATCTCTCTGCGTAGAAAGCTTCTATATCTCTAAAGTAATAGTTCTATACTATTATAGAGGTACAGGAAGTAAACAGCCCTTATATAGCGAGCGCTATATTCTATGCTTTAACTAACTCTACAGGATTATCTTCCTGCCCTATCTCTGCTAGGAAGTTAATTACTAAAATTATATTATTACACTTATATAGAATAGGCTAATACTGTTAACGTTTAATATTAACTAGGAACTCTTCTAATAATAGTAGTTGCTAAGCAGGAGGTAGACCTATAGTAACAGACACAGTAACCGCTACAGGTAGAGACGAACGGAGGAATAGGGGAGGAGGTATAGGAGCAGGTGCAGGGATCATGCTAGGAGGCAGGAATAGTATTACCTCTAGCTTATGCCTGAACTTAACGCTATATTTAGAGAAAGTAAGTTCCTTTCTGTACTTATTATATTAACTCCTAACTATTTACTTAATCTTCCCTATAACACGTAGTAATGTTATGGGCGAAGAGGCCTAACTAACGAGTGTGCATTTGTCCTATACTACAGAAGGAGAAAGATAGAGAAGAGGTTACAGGTATCCTTAGAGGATATATATATATGTTCGTACGAGTGAAGAGGAACGTGCTCCTCTGGCTGCTAACTTGTACGAGCTGGTAAGAAAAGGGGGCAGAGGAGATTAAGGAGTTCTTTCCCCGTGCGATAGTAGCGAAGCCCCTCCTGCTTAAAGGGCGCAGCCTATTACAAGTAAGTTACCTCTTAAAGTTATAAGGTAGTCCTTTAGGACCTTATATATTCCTTTAACAGGCGAACTTATAATAGTATTATAGTATTAGTAGTAAGAAGTCTAAGCAGCTGCCTACTTAGTGCGTGTAAAGTATTAGTTATCTTATAAGTATCTGCAGAGTTCCTGCTAGTAGCTATAGTCTTTAAGTATATTATTCTACTTTAGCTAGAACTCTAGTAGTCTCTTTACGTAGACGAGCTGCCCTAGTTAGTTCTATAAGCAACTTTTTTAGAAGATAGCTTCCTTAAAGTCTCTTAGGCGATTAGTATAGGGTATACCTAAGTCTAATGCTTTATAAACGCAGCCCTGTATTTAACTATCCTCTACTTCTCCTCTTTTATTATAATATTAGTATCTTACTAGGTCTGCTAAGCCTTTATCTAGACGTTCTTATTAATATGCTATACGCATAGAAGCTAAGGGACTCCTAGAAGTAGCGAGCGAGCTACTATCTTTAACGCCTCTTCCTAATTACTAATAAATACCTGTAGTTATTATATCCCTATCTTAAGTAGGAAGTTTATAATTACCTAATAGTAGTCTGCTTATATCTTATTACTAAGGAAGCAGAAGCCTGTAGAAAAGAAGGTCTGTAGGTTAGTGCAGCTAAGTATATATAATAGTAGGAGTCTATACTTATTAGTGCGGTATATGTAGTCTATTAACAGTATGTTAGGGTTTACTACTAGTAACTTAACCTGCTTCTAGTAAGTAAAAAAGAGATTTTATACGCAGTTATTATTATCCTTCTTTACTATAAAGACCTAGTCTACTGTAGATAAGTTATCTAATAATATCTCTATTAGACTCCTACTATTTAAGTATTTCTCTTAAATTACCTTCCTCTTACCTTAGATATTAGTAGTAGAGATTAGTATGTTTTAGTCTTCCCTTTAGATCGCTGCTAGTATCTGTATTAGCTGCGCCCTAGCGTGCGTTATTAACTTAATTACTTCTTTCTATAATAATATACGCCTGCGATAGATATTATGCGCGCTAGGGTTAATTAATTAGGGGTAATTATAGTGCTTGTTTTACACCTCTAGCTTCTACTAGCTAGTAAGCTTTACCTTAAAGATAATAAGCTTAAAAGGGCATCCTATTAAGCGCGTGCTTATACTTAGAACCTTTATACTTAACTAGTAGTAGTTCCTAAAGTAATTCGCAGTAGTAGTAATAACGTGTCTTAACATCTAAATTATAAGGCTAACTCCGCTTAAGGATAAAGCTGTAGCTGTGCTGTATGCTATACGTCTTATGTTATGGAATGAAGGTTCCTGTGAAGGTCGCTTCTCTCTTGGCAGGGTCCAGCCATACTTGTA
Source organism: Pseudopyrenochaeta lycopersici (assembly GCA_003313425.1). Lineage (NCBI taxonomy): Eukaryota > Fungi > Ascomycota > Dothideomycetes > Pleosporales > Pseudopyrenochaetaceae > Pseudopyrenochaeta > Pseudopyrenochaeta lycopersici. The sequence continues at coordinate 1,837,289 of NHZP01000001.1, read as the reverse complement.
GCTGATAGCAGAGCTAGCTCCTACTCTTTAGCAAATACAACTAATACATAATAAACAGATTGCTCGCCTGTACTAATTAGTAGCTGAGCTTAGTTTCCTCTGAGAAACCTCGTACGGGCCTTTTTATTACCCCTAGCGACAGCAGCGTGCCGCGCTTCGCACTACCGCCACCAGCTAGAGTCGCAGACCCGCGACCAGCGCACTAGCTTCACAAGTACTACTATTAATTACCACTACTACAGGTTAGCTAGACCTTGCCGCGTACGGCAGACTAACGAATACGGCACAAATCCCTAGTAAGAGCTACTAAAGCGAAGTCTAGTACTCCACTACGCTATAATACTAGCGCTAAACCTGCCACGTTAATACTACTGCAGCGGAGCACACTTAGCGAAACACTACCCTTCAGGACAAGCAGACGTCTCACGCAAAACTGCCCTGCACTGCTCTACTAGCAGCAAGACAGCCGCCCGGCTTAATTAAAGGCGGAGTACACCTACAGCCCCAGCAGTACTACAGAAACCACTGCTATTAAAAACTGGTAAGAAATCTCCTACCTATTTACAGCAGGACTAGCTAAGCGCCTTAAGCTTAGCTGGCTACGGGTGCCGCTTAAAGCGTTAAAGTAGAAACGATATGCTGCAAGCTGGCAGGAAACCAGGACCGCGGCCTACCTAAGAAGTAGCCAATCAGCTTAAAAACAGCTGAGCAGCTTCCTAGGAAACAGCTAATTAGCTAAGAAAACAGCTGAACGGTTTCCTAATTTCAGACTATTACTTTCCTTAAGAGAACAGCTAGGCTGCCCCCTAAAAGACAGAAGGAGACGACGAACTAATACTTACAGGGAAATTACTAACTACAGGCTAGAGACTAGAGTCGAATAAATACCTGCATCTTAGTAACCTACCTCTATTATCTTAACTACTACCTTAACTCTTGACTTAAGCTGCTTGCCATAGTTAACATTAACCTCCTCGACCCGCTAACACTGGTGCCCTAGGCTGTTAGAGCTTAGCTGAGAATATTAGACTACGGAAGCTGAGTGCCCCTTTCTAAGCTAACTATAACTACTACAGCGAACTAGCCTGCTACGCAGTTACAGCTGCGGTACATCCAACCTAGCTGCCCACAGTAGCTAGCTAGGCTAGCGAGAACTCTACTTACTGCTAACATTACTATTATACGCAGTAGCAACAGCGTATTAACTAGCTTACTTTGCTTGTAAAAACTAGTAGAGGCGGTTAGTGATCCTAACACCTGCTTAGGAGCGTATCTAAGCTGTAGTAGAACTGTACTATTACCTAGTTGAACTCCTATATAACTAGCGCAGACTAAGTAATAAAGCTTATCTAGGTAGTAAATACCCCTAGCGCTAGGATTTAGTAAATTCTAGCAAGGCTAAAAGATTATTAAAGCGAACCTCTAACTGTTTCCTAAAAGAGACAGCTGCCCTTACAAAGCACTAGCTATACTAGGAGTAGAAGAGAAATAACGTCTAGGGAGTTAACAACTCGCTCCTAGAAGTAGTCCTGTCTACCCTAGTAAAGATTAGTAACCTTATGCTTCTGGTAATAACTAAACCATCTAGCTGCACTAGAGCAAGCAGATTAAGATTACTAATTAAGAAGGTTACAAAACTAATTAGCTCTCCCCCTAGGCCGAGTTTAGTCCCGCCAGGACATTTCGCTTAGAGAGCCAGCACTATACTACTATCACAGCCTCTAACTAGCAACATAGCTAATCTACTTACTACTAGGGCAGACACCTTATTAACAGATAACTAGGAAGTTATCGAAACTACTAAGGTTAAGAACCGCCGCCAAAATCTACCCGCGGCTGCTTCATTAAAATAGGGAGCAACTAGCCTACCTGTCAGAATTTAATGAATCTTTTTGGTCATGATCGTGGATCAGAATTTATTGTATTTCCGTTGGTTCTGTTTTCTCTCCTTTTTAAACACAGACCTGATACATCGATGATACATAGGTGATACCGTCCACGATGCAGTATTCGTATACTTCAGTTTTTATGCCTCTTATCTGACACACCCCCTCAGCTTAGAGTGATCTTCTAAGCTGACACAAACTTATATCTTATGCGATTGTCAGATCCTCTATCTGAGTTTGTATGTCTTCGAGTTTTAACTCTTTTGCTAAGGCCGGTTTCTTGTTTACCAGTCCTAATTGATTAAGAAAGTTCTTCCATTTGTTTGAGGGCAGCGCTTTGGTAAGTCCATCTGCTATCATTTGCGAGGACTTTACGTATTTAACTTGCATTCGTCCAAGCAATACTTCCTGTCGTAGCCAGTGGTTGTGGATGTCTACATGTCGAAGTTTGGTTTGAAGTTTTGCAATCTCTTCCGTAACAAGTCGAATTGTCTGTGTATTGTCGCATTGAATTGTAATGGTCGACTCCGGCAATGATATCTGTAGCTCCTTGAGAAGTCGCGAAGTAAAGATAGCTTCCTTTGCTACTTGGGAGAGTGCGAGCAGTTCTGCCTCAGTCGTTGAGGTAGTAACCGTGTCCTGTTTACTTGCTCTCCAGGTAATAAGACCACCGAATAGCTTAATCACATAACCTTGCGAACTCTTTCTATCGACTGTATTATCGGCAAATGATGCGTCGCTGGCTACTTCAAGCTTGTCGCCTCCTCCCAATTGGAGTGCTCTTGATTTTGTCGCTGCAAGGTAGAGCAGGACTCTGTCAGCAGCCTCCTGATGCTCCGTGCCAGGGTTGACGAGGAAGCGTGCAAGGCGCGATGTTGCGAAGGCTATATCTGGTCGTGTTGTAACGGCGGCAAATAGTAAGGAACCAATCTTACGCTGGTATTTGTTGACTTCTGAAGGTGATGCTAATCCCTCGCGTGGCTGGAGTTCAACGCTTGCCATTGGGGTATCATGTCGGACATCTTTCCTATCTGCAAGTCTGCTAATTTTGTCGGCATAGGCCAACTGGGAGAGTTGAATTAATCGTTGTTCTCGGTCTCTGATAACTTCAACGCCAAGGAACCATTGCAGGTCTTCTCCACCTGTGAAGGTGTATCTTTCTTGAAGAGCCTTGATAGCTTGTTGAGCTTCTACCTCCTTCTTCTGGTGATAGGCTAAGATAATGTCATCGACGTAAAAGAAGATGATAATGCCATCCTTGATCATGCAGCAGGCCTCATGTGGCACTTGTTTGAAGCCTAGTTTGGTGAGGGTTGAGACGAATTCTTTCTGCCATAGGAGCGGTGAAATTCGAAGACCGTAAAGTGCCTTTTCAAGCTTAAGGATCGTTCCAGGCTTCTGGTATCCTCGTGGCATTCTCATGTAGATTTCTCTATCTATGGTTGCATGCACGAATGCGTTAGTAACGTCGTACTGTTTGAGTTCAAGGTTGAACTTGGCAGCGATTGCCATGAGCATTCGAAAAGACCTGCTGGCTAAAGTGGCTGCGTATGTGTCTTGTGACGTGATGTTTCGTTGCTGATCGCCGCGAACGACCAGTCGTGCTTTGCATTTAATAAGGCGATGGTGTTTGTCCAATTTGTAGGTATACACCCACATGCAGTCTAATATTTGGTGACCTTTCCGTTTGATGGGAGTGATTGGCACTTCAGCCCAGGACTTCATTTGTTCATGGCTCCTTAGGTGTTCTCGTTCTGCTTCCTTGAACATTTCGTACAGAGGATGATCTTCAAGCTTTGAGTAAGTCGTCGGCAGAGGTGGCAATTGGTTTCGGTGAGGCTTCACCCCCTTTGCCAGCATTCTCTTCAGCTGTGCCTTGTCAATGAGCTTGCCTTCGTGTTCCCCTACGTGCCCTGCTTGAGTGCCGGCCATAAATGCTGCTGCCCATGGTTCTGTTTTTGACGAGCCCTGTGTCGTCATGCTATTAGCTTCAAGTTCGTCGGTCCACGCCTGGCTAAGGAGAGCTACAGGTGGCGGAGTGTCTGGCGGCGTTGGGTATGAGTCCATCGCTTTTCTACTTCGGCAACCTCTTGACTTTTGACCTTGTGGACTTGAACTCTCTCCCATTATTGTATCGTCTTCGTAGAACGACCCAGTCTCAGGCTGTTCCTGTCGCGGTGGTGTAGGCAGTTCAATCGTTTTCACCCACATTGCAATCTCCTGCAGGGTGTTGTGCATAAGGTTGTCCATGAGGTCTTCCGTTTTGCCGCTAAACACTACGCTTTCGTCGAAGACTACGTCTCTTGTGCTGATAACTTTAGCTAGTGACGGGATCCAAACGCGGTAGATGTTTGTAGATTGATAGCCAATAAGATAGCCAATCCAGGCCTTTGGATCCAAGCGTTGCAGTCGCGACTTTCCTCGGTGGGTATCGTCGGTCATTGCAAATGCCTTGCAGCCATATGCTTTAAGATGAGCTTGGTTTGGTTTCCGTGGTCCAGTGACGATACCATTCATAGCAGCGACCCTTGTGAAGAATACCTCGTATGGGCTTTTCCAGCGGTTTGAGTAGTTCGGCGTTCTATTGTACAGGTATACTGCCGCTCTTGTGATTTCTGGCCATAGTTCCCAGGGAAGATTAGCATCCAGTCGTATCGTGCGTGCCTTTTCTTTTATCACACCCCCTGAGCGTTCTCCTCCGCCATTCTGTGATTGGGTATCAGGAGCAGAAGGCTCGACCTTTATGCCTTTGGACGTGCACCATCTCTTAACTTCTGGCTTGACGGTCACTATCTCGTTGTCCGTCTCAATCACTTTTACAGAAATATTAAACTGCGTATAGAGGAAGCAAGTGAAATTATCTAGTAACCGAATAATAGATCGTGCTGGTCTGTTGTCGGTAAAGTAGAAATCCCAGTTATATGCCGAGAATCGGTCAGTGATAAGCATTTGGCTCTTTTCCTTTGAGTAGCTCCCCACTTCGTAGTCGTGAAAGTCGATCGCGATTCGTTCTCCCGGTCCTTCTTCGCTCAGTCGAGGTTCTCTGCGGATCCTGCGCTTTGATTTGGCTCTCCCACATGCGTCGCACTCGACTGTAGTGACGCCTTTGATGCGCACCCCCTCAGATTGTTGGACGAGGTGTTCGATCACTGCGGGCCCTGGATGCCCTAGGCGCTTGTGCCATAGTATCGCACTTGCTCTTTGTGGCGACCGCTTGGTTCGAGAGTTGAATCGGGTGTGAAAGGCACTGTCGTTTGCATCTGATTGCTCGAGTACCCATTGGTTGTGTGCTTCCGTCAGGTATGCGATGATGGAGTTGTCCCATCTCTTTAACGACGTAGGTTCATTCTTATTATCCCACCAAATTCCTTGTCGTCTGAGTAGTCTAAATGAGACGAGGTTGCATAGAATCTCCGGGCAGAAGGCAACGTTCTCTAATCGGAGTATCTCTGTGCCATATGGTGACTTGACTTTGATATGTACGGTGCCATACCCTTTAATCCATATTCGTGCGTCGCCTGTCCACACGCAGTCACCGGGGATAGGTGGACGGAGGTGAGTTAGGCGTTGCGCCATGTTGCAGATGTGTATTGTCGCGCCCGAATCGAGGATGAATGCATTCTTTAGCGGATACGGTTGGTTCTTCATTGAGAACACTGACGCGGTATACGCGGCTTCGATTGTTGATATAACTCTTCCTTCTAGTCAATCTTTTAAGACTTCGGGTGTTGGTGTTTGCGAATTCTTAATCAGCGGCGTCTTTGATCGTTGGCGCTTTGAGTCTAATAATTTGATTAGCTCTGGGTCATACTTTCTTTTGTACTCAACGAGTTTGGCTAATCTTGAATCTGGTGTAAACCACGTAGGTGCCTTATCTTCGTTTAGATAGAAACAATCAAAAAGATTGTGGCGCTGTTCACAAGCATGGCATGTTGTGCCTTCGACTGCCGCCGTATCCTCCAGAGAGGAATGCTTGGATCTGGTGCTGATTTGCCCAAATTTGCGTTTTCCCCGGGTTCTACCACGGTTCTTGCCCCGTAAGGCTGATGATGCTCCTTCAGCTACACCGGAGGCGTCCCTCTGTGCGCCCTGGTCGGATTCACCGCCAGCGGGGTATGCAGCGTCTCCAGCAGCGAAAGCGCTCTTCTGCTTGCCCTTTTGTGGGTAGGAGCGGCTCATATGCTCCCGGAAGAGTTTCATCATTTCTTTTCTGTCATGGTCTGGGTCACCTCTGGCCACCTGGCTAGAGAAGGCAGTCACCCACATAGGTGCTACCTTTTCCACTGCCGACAAGAAATCTTCTATAATGTCGTCATTATGTTGTACCTCCGCGACTCCTTCGGTCTCAGCGTCAGTTGCTGCTCGATCGTATTCGGCAAGCCAGATATCCCAGTTTACTGGGGTCCTCATTGGCTTCAATGCATTGTGATATCTTGTTCGTGCTCGTTGGCGTTCTTCGAGTGGGTTGATTCCTACTGTCCTTCGGATATCAATAATCCATCGGCGAATCGTGGTACCAGGGAGGCAGCAGTTGCGCTGAATGTGCGCTGATACTGTGCTCTGAATGTGCGTTGCAAGTAACCGATAGTTAGCCCGTTCTCTGTCGTATTTCTTCTCGTCGATCTTGTAGGCTTCGAGCTGTACCTTGTAGTCGCCTCGATCGGCCTTGTATGTTCCCTGGCTTCCAGGTGATAAGCCCGATAGTTTCGTCGGTGTAGCTGGAGTTGCATCGGTCCGGGACGGGTTTGATCTTGTTGGCTGGCTTGATGATCCAACCCGGTTACCCCGAGAGTTTGACGACGCGCTGGGTGCCGGTCGTTGGACTACAGCCGGTACGTAGTCAGCTAATCGTGGTAGGACTGGGGGGATCGGTTCCAGCAAAGGTTCTCTAGTTCCATCAGGGTCTGCGATTGCCCATACGTCGTGGAACTCTGCTTTTGCTTTGAGTTGTAGTAACCATGGCGTGTAGTTCGTGTAGTCGGTGAGGATGATCGTAGCGTCGCGTACGCCGGTAATATTTGCGTGAGACATGGTCCTCGCTCGTTATAGGGTCAGTGAGACTCTTAATTGTCAGAATTTAATGAATCTTTTTGGTCATGATCGTGGATCAGAATTTATTGTATTTCCGTTGGTTCTGTTTTCTCTCCTTTTTAAACACAGACCTGATACATCGATGATACATAGGTGATACCGTCCACGATGCAGTATTCGTATACTTCAGTTTTTATGCCTCTTATCTGACACTACCACAAATTATAGACTAACTACTAGTCAGGAATAACCCTACTAGCGGCTTTACTAGCTTTCTGTAATAACACAGACTATCTAGTAATTAGCTATTAGTCCTGCTAGGGGCGGGAACTAAACAGATCACTAAAATAGAAGAACTATTAGAAGAAGAGTTATTATTTACGCTTAAAATACTAGGCGGCTTCAGGTCCTCGACTTAACACAGGCCCCCAACCTTACTAACTTGTCTACTAACATCTGCAGTATTAAGGCCTGCTTAACAGACTTAGGCTCTACCGCAGGCAGGCAACATAACCTACAACGTAGGTTAAGTTTCTACACCTAACTATCCAGCCCTCTAGCTAATTAGCGAAAGGCCTCCTACAACAGCTGCCCTAGGCCCGTTATATCTAGGCCTGTTATATCCAGGCCTGTTACATTAGCACTTACACTACAGAACTGTATTATAGACTTCCTTAACCTAACGCAGATTAGGAGAACTGCACGCCTTCAACATGCAGTAACAGTCTAAGCTCTAAGATTACTTTAAAGTAGTTAGTTCTACAGTCTAAAAGAATCTAAGGGAATTAATACTAGCAACAGTTAAAGCTGCTGTACATTCATCAGCTATACGGACTGCTGTTAGAAACAACGTGCTCTAGGACCTGTAAGGACCTATTTAGATACTCGTCTAAGGCCTGGAATTACGCCTCAGCAAAATTGCTTAGGACACTAAAACGAGATTTTAGGATCTTCTAGAGGAAGCGACCTAGCGCTTATACACCCGCCGGGCGTTAAGGAATCTCTTACCCCTCCGCTAGCAATTACGTCGCGATAAGCATACTAAGGAGCCAGCCCCGCAATCTCACCTCGCTAGAGAACTACAGCTCTACTATATATCTAGAGTATTACTAACCTAGGCGGCTAGCTAATGTGCGCAGCCATCTCCTCCTCCGCTGGCGAGGATGGCGCCAAATCCCCCTCGTTTTCAACCTTACGAGAGACTATTAGCGTATCGTCACAAGTAGCTACTAGCGATGACTACTAGCCTGTCACCGCGCGTCTTACTAGCCTTACCTATACAGTATTAATCTACCTGCGCGGAACGCGAGACTCGCAATTTTTACACTAGACCTGTAGGGGAGTAGCCCTTTACGCGGACTATGGCGGACTACCCCTAGGAATAGCGAGACAGCGTACAGCAACAACTAAGCTAGTACTAAGACAACTAATAATAGGGAAATCAGCTACTAACGCGCTGAACAGCGGCTCTAGGACACGCAGATAGCTAGTTCCCTAACTACGCCCAGCATAGTAGCTTAAACCTTCTAGTAACTGCGCAAACTAAGAGACCGCTCTTAACTTAGATAATAGTAGCTACCTACCCTAGAGGCAGAATAGAGGACTGTAGAGATAACTACTATACTACCTTCCCCTTAGATAATAAAATAAACGCTATCTATATAAGAGTAAAAAGGATAGGAGGAGAAGCAAAATTCTATCCTAATAACGTAGGCTACTTTAACCCTACTATGTAATACCTAGATAAGAACGGAATAGCTACAGATAAGAGTAAAGCTGGTTTTAAACATGTGCGAGACTTCATCTAGTTAGCGGAAGCGGCGCTTCTAATATACCCTAACTACGTAGTAAAGGGACACTTATTTAAGTATCTCTGCAGTAAGGCTCTCTAATAGTACAACTTATAAGTACCTAAAGAAGCTAAGAACTAGGTCTGTAGCAGTTACAGGCTAGACAACTAGAAATCGCTGCTAAACAGTAAATTCGCCCCACGAATAGTAGAGTCCTATCATAACTTAGAATCGCTGTAATACACTATTAAGGATATACAGGCTAGCAGATCTATATCTGCCTTCGCGAACGAAGTGGTGCGAGCACTGAAAGACACTAGGCATGACGACTAAGCTAGAGACGAACAGAAATAGATGGTTGCTATCTTTAGCAAACTGGATTACAACTTCCAGCTGACGGTTACTAACCTAACAACAGACGCAGTTAGTTTCTATTACTTTATGAAGCAGCTCAAGGATTAAGTACGAATTTAGAAGTAAAAGTACAAGTTAAACTAAAGTAGGTATTCCTCTTCTATATTTCTATTAAATGCAGGGTACAGAAGACTATCACAGTTCTAAAGCTGTGGATTAGCTACGACAAGGAACTATAGCGGAACGACTAGTTACTAATTGTAGTATTAGTAGATAACTAAGTAAAACGTGAAACCTAACAGAAATTAATAGTAAAGAAACGACTGTAAGAGAGTACAGCTAAGCATCTAGCCCGCGGCTGTCTCTCTAAAAGGGTACGCTTCTCTGAACTAATTAAATCTAAACTATTGCGATTTCTGTTAACTAAGAGTATAGCTGTTTGTTTATAGAAGCGGCGGTTTCTACTAAAATGCCTAGAAAGCATACTATAATAATACAGAAGAGGCGACGTTAGAAGAAAAGGTATAAGACTTATAAAGGGCAGCTACCTTGCTAGGAGATAGCAGTCTGAAGGAGGATCTGGATGACAGCTAGCTATTAGTAAGTGACTATGTACTAGAACTATTTTGAATGCTGGAATTTAATAAGGATAGTATTGACCCAGCCTGCTTTGTAGGAATAGCCCTCTATAAGCCTACCTTTTAGAATTTCCTATTATAATAAGAAGCTAATAAGGATGTTATTATATTAGGCAGGAATAAATTAAAGGACTGTAAGAAGTATAGAGAAAGTTTTCCCTTATAGAATAAGTTATGGAAGCATATTAAAAAAAAAGGACACTATATGTTACTAGCTATCTAACCCGCAGACAGCGGTACGCAGACAACATAACTGAAAAACTATTGGGCCTTACCCTAGTAAGTAAGACCCTGTGTACACTAGATAACAGCGCGAACAGCGTTATTAACACGGCGTTGGACACCGCCCCTAGGCTATATTAAGGGCGGTTTATAACAAACCTTATAGAAAACATACCTATTATACATTTATTAAATAAGAAACTAAAAGAATTAGTAATTACCTAAAGAAGATAGTAGTACCTTTAGGTAACAGCAAAATTCGCACTAGACAGCTATCCTATAGTTATTACACTAGACACTAGAGCATCTGTCACCCTTATAGATAGCGGATTTCTTAAAACATACCTACTACACGCAGAGATATTATAATATAAGAAGCCGCTCACTATAAAAAGTATAGGCGAATAATGCTATTAAACGCAGTCCTATATGCAGGAATGGATTTACTTGCTAGGAATGGACACTGTAGGAAATCTTGTATGCGCAGCTATCTGCGCGAACATGCGGATTGTCTAAGACCTATCGCTAGGCCTACTGCTTAGAATAGACATGCTTAGACTAGAGCACGCAGTTATAAACATAAAAGATAGAACTATAACCTTCCTGAAATGCTAAGACGTAGTAGTGCCTGTCTAAGCGCACACTAGGCTATAATCACGAATAGCGCCAGCTAAAGTAACAGTAGTAGCTAATACTATTATTACTGTAAACACCGCGCAATATGTACCTATCTAGTTTAACCGCAAGCTATTAAAAGACTATAACCTTAAGTTCTGCCTGTAGAGGTCCGCGTCTAAACTATACTAGGCTACAGGCTATATAGTATTTATAATATTAGACATAAAACACGCGCTCTACTATAATAACATAGCTACTCTAGTTATAATACAGCGGAACGCTCGCCTTAGATACGTTGTCCCTTTAGACATAGACGGGGCGTACTAGGTTTACTATAAGCTAGTAGTAGGAGCTGCTTTTGGAGGGATCCGCAAAGCAGACAAGGAGACTATCCTTAATAATAGTATGTATATATATAGAGACGCAGATTTAGTAGAAGCTTAAGAGCTGCAGAAAGTTTGCGTAGAGTATCTAATCCTATTCAGCGACTGCGGAACTACTGTAGATATACTACTAGAATAATATATACGCATACCTCTTATCCTAAGATAAGAGAACGTTAAGCTAAATATTAAGCTATATCTGCTTACCCTAGAAGAATAAGGCATAGTAAATAACACCTTTAATAAGCTGCACGGCTAAGCTAAGATGTCCTAGGTAACCTAAGGGACCTACTTTAGCTGTCTAGTCTTTGTAGCTTAGAAAACTATAGTAGATAGTAACAGTAAGGTCAGCCGCAAAGGCTAACCTGTGGTTGACCTCCGCGCACTAAACAACGCAGTAGTTAAGGACTTATACCTACTAAGGCTACAGGCAGACATTATCTAGTAGCTTAAAGGAGGTACGCATATATTAGTTATTAACAGCGTGTCCTTCTTCTACTAATAGCTAATTACAGAACAAGATTGCTACAAACTAGCAATTAATTTACACAGAGGACAGGAACTTTTGCATGTAGCAATTATAGGATACGTTAATTCTATACAACACGTCTAGCAACAGATAGAATATATTATTTGCGACCTCCCCTTTGTACGAGTATATGTCAACAACTTTATTATATACTTAAACAGCCTCGCAGAACACAAGTAGTACCTGCACTAAACCTTTTAGCGGTTAGACAAGCTCCGTTTCTTGCTGAACCCTAGGAAATGCTACATTAGCTATCCTAGCGTTACCTTACTAAGAAGAAAAGTCAATTAGTTTAGTCTGTCGTTAACATCTGAACAAATTGCAGCTATTTGAAACATTTAATTCCTAAAAATAGCTATACAGCTAGAGATATATATAGGCAAGGCCGGATACATAAGAGACAAGTGCCTATACTATGCCTAGTTGGCTGCTCTACTTAAGAACCTTAAGACTAAGCTGCTAAAATCTGCGCCCCCTAGCAAGTTTAAAAGGAAGCGACACGGAGATTATATCCTAATTAAGGAAAATGCGAAGCTGCGGCTAGCCTTTAACACTATTTAATAAACATTAAGTAGGGATATTAAGCTCTATTATCTAGATTCTAAGCATCTACTTTACATAGAGGTAGACGCTTTAAAGGAATACAGTTTCGGCGTTTTTGTGTATTACGTAAAGGACGACCTAGAGCTAGAACTTATAGCAGTTCTAGCTCCTGCTAGATTTAAAGGAATAGAAAATGGACCTATAGCCTGGCTTAAAAAGGTTAAGGATTTTACAGAAGGATCTATACAGCTAATTCTTTTTCTTTTAAAGCGTTTGTTACTAGCGGAGACTAGATACTTTGCGACTAAGCTAGAAATATTAGCTGTAGTCTAGGCAGCATAGAAATTAAGACATACTATAGCAGCAGCCCTATAATACTACATCTTTACTAACTACTCTGCGGTTACCGCTATAGCTTAATAATGATTGCTTACCTTAAGCTTAGCTAACCGCCTAAACCTTAGGCTGATCTGTTGCGCGCAATACCTACAGCAGTTCTCTAACCTCTAAGTGCGATACTGCCCTAGTTGAACCTACTTCGTACTAGACGCCCTTAGCTGCCTGCTAGGGTTGCTGGCGGTCTCTGATAAGAAAACTGACATCCTTAAAGACCTTAAATACGCCTACATAACTATACGACGTAGCTATAAACACTAAGTATAGCGGCATTAACACAAGCAGGGCACGGGGACACGCCCTACTATCGCGCACGACCTTGAGTATAGCGTTAAACACTACCTTAACTTTGACGTTGTAAAAGAAATAAGTATGCTAACTATAAACTAGCGCTGCTTAACTAAGAACCTAGATAACGCGTATTCTTGCGCTTACGCATTTAACGCGGTGGTAGTTAGCCTAGCAGATGAGTTTAAAGCTAAGCTTAGGAAAGCATACTATAATAACCCTAACTTTAAAAAAGTCCTTATAGTTATTAAGGGCGACTTTAATAAATAATAAGATAGTAAGGACTACAGGAATAGAGTAGATGCTAACGGCGCAGTCTACGAACGAGGAAGACTGTTAAGAGGACTAAACTTTATCCTTAAAGACGACCTCCTCTACTACTATAATAGCCTTAACAGCATAGAGCGGCTGTGCATCCTAAAAAGTATAGCATAGGAAGTCTTCTAGCAAGCTTACGACAAGCATTTCTATTAAGAATACTACTGCACCTATAACCGCCTTTAATAATCTATATATATACCTAGCATAGTAAAAGCCTTAAAAGTATATATTAAATAGTGCCCCTAGTGTATTTAATACAGAACAGAACGCCACTAGCCCTACAGAGCGCTTGAGCCTATCCCCGCGCCTAAAGTTCTACACTTAATTATTGTAATTAACATTATTACTAGCCTACTAGCGAGCAGTAAGAGCTATAACGCTATTCTTACAGCCACCTGTAAAACTATAAAGTAAGTGTTAATTATCCTAGGCATAACAGACTAGTCAGCCGCTGATTAGGGAGCAGGGCTGCTTAAGCACCTAATTAATCACGAATAGGGGCTCCTAACTAGGGTTATTTCTAACTAAGATCCTTGCTTTCTAAGCGAACTATAGCAGCGGATGTTTAAGAAACTTGGCGTCTGCTACCTAACTACGACCGCCTAGCACCTATAGTTAGACGGTTAATTAGAACGAACAAACTAGACTATCAAAATCGCTCTACAATACTACTGCACCGCCAACTCTAACTTGGACTAGCTAGACGCGATACTATACATTAAATTTGCCCTTAACACTTTACCTAACGCGTCTACAGGCGTTACGCTAATGCAATAGATACAAGGCTTTAACCCGCGCGACGCGCTAAACGCTATTACAGACCTTTTAGTCTAAGACTATAAAAGCTTACGACAGTAATTTTAAGAAATAGCCTAAGAGGCTCTCTCCTTCGCAGCCATCTTAATAAAGCACTAATATAACTCTAAACATAAGCCCCTTAAGCTAAAGCTAGGCGACTAGGTAACGCTGAGGTACTATTACAGATATCGGACATTAGGACACCTTAATAAAAAGGTTAGCTTTTAGAGGTTGAGCCCGCTAAAGGTCCTTAGTAAGGTTGGCGATAACGCTTACTGGCTGGAGCTCCTAGACAATCTTAAGATACACCTAGTAGTGTTAGTATAACAGCTAGAGCTACTTCTAAAAGGAAGCGACCCCTATAAACGAACTATTAAGACCCGCTAGGAACTAGTAGACTTAGCTGCTAACGAATATCTGGAATATAAGATAGAAAGACTGTTGTTATAATGGATTAGCTGCAAGACAGGCTAACGTAAATATCTTGTTAGGTGGAAAGGTTAGGGATTAGTTTACAATTAATAGTACGCATTAGACTAGCTAGATAGAGCCCTAGAGGCTGTAGTAGAATATAATACCCTTTATCTAGAGACTCTAGATGAATGACTGGCTCGCGAAGCCTTTGTAAAAAGATATAGAAGTAAAGGAAATTGCACTAGGAGGATAACTAGTAACTAGCCTATCGCGGAATTAATAGCGGCTCCCCTAGATTAAGCAGCTACTCCTGGCCTAACTAATTAACTAGAGCGATAGCTACCCCCTGTTATAACAGCTCTAAGACTACTAACCCTGGACATTAGCTAGCGAGGCAGACGACAGCCGCGCTGACGAACAAGGGCGGAGCGACGTCCTTAGCGAAAGAATGTTAGGGCGAAAGAATGTTAGGGCGACTGCACACGAAACTATCTAAGGATTCAGACCTAACTATAACAGAAGGAAAAGAAAGGTATTAGGAAATAATACTGCAGTATAGATGACGAGACCCTTATTAAGAAGGAACAGCTATAACCTCTTTGCGCGGCGAATTAGGTATTTTACTTCTAGCTATGTTTAGATTAGCGTTACTATATTAGCAGCATTCTATAGACGGGTGGAACCGCCGTAACCCCTTAAGGTAACGGTTTGGCGATATAGACCTACTGTGAGCGGTCTCTAGTAACTGGATTCCAGCTATCTAGTCCAGATGCTATCTACAACCAAGATAGGAAGAAAAGAGGAGAATTGGGTGCCACGCGAGGTACAAAGTTTTCCGTGCACGAGCCGTACATCCGTGCACGACGGCGCAGCCTCGAGCACTGGCCTAGCCCGTTACATTACCCCCCTCCTCCCTTTCTGCGCGTCTTCGTCCATAGCTTCCATGCCTCAGTCTTACGCACATTCTCAACTGGCTCCCAGGTTGGGTCCGCATAGTCAACCCACTTCACACGCGCTTCTTTAAAGTGTCTTCGGCCCCGCCTTGTAGCCCTTTCGTCTAGTATTCGCTCAACTAGCCAGGCTTCCTCTCCATCAATAAGTAAGGGCCCTAGTTAGCTGTCCCCAGTCTTCTGGGATGGGAGAGGATCATTTAGTGCAGGTCGTAGTACATCAACGTAGAAAACGGGATGTATCCTACCAGGAACATCAAGCTTATATGCGTGGGAGCTAACTTATCGTACAACTCGGTACTTGCCATGCAACCAGTCTAGCTTCTTCGAGGGTCTTAATGTTTTTACATTCCTCAGGTTAAGGAATACCCAGTCTCCCTCCTTATACTGCGGTGCTGCTGTTCGGGTTCTGTTAGCTTAGTGTTGTTGTTTCTCCTGTGCCATAGCTATTACAGCTTAGGCCCATTCTGTTGCGTCTTAAAGTCTTTTAAGGAAATCTTCTGCTAGTACTTCGCCATCCTTCTTTATTCGGCCCTGGATTGTGCGCTCTTCAACAAGCTGTATTGGCTCGTTATAGTATCCGTGCATAAAGAAAAAAGGGCTTAGTCCTGTAGATGATGCCTCTCGGTTGTTAATCGCTCCCATAATAATAGGCAGGAGTGTTAACCAGTTCTCCTGCGTGTAGGTTGCCCAAATGCGAATCATCTTCTCAATCTCTTGGTTCATCCGTTCAGTAGCACCATCAGTTTGTGGGTAATAGGCAGTTGATAGGCGTTGCTCGATATTTAAGAGTCTGCAAAAATATCTCCATAGATCGCTAACAAATTGAGGGCCTCTATCGCTCGTGATTGCAGTAGGGATGCCATGAATTAGGTAGTAGCGTTCAAAGAGCCTTTGTGCGACTGCTTCAGCGGAGAGATCGTGCATACTCTCTAGTTCTACTCCTTTCGTAAGCCGATCTGTCAGAACCATGCAGCTTAAAGCGTTGTCTCGCCCCAATAGCGGCAAGTCTGTGATAAAGTCGATGGAGATTTCCCCCCAGATACGTTCAGGTATTAGCATTAGCTTAAGGAGGCCCTTCTTCGTCTCCCTCCATATAGTGTTTCTCCCGCACACTTCGCAGTTTCTAACAAATTGTCGCACGTCACTCGCAGCACCTGACCAAAAGAACTGCCTTAATAAGATTACGTAGGTAAGGTCTCTCCCAGGGTGTCCAGTAATATGCGAGTCGTAGATATTTTAAATAATCTAAGTGCGTAGTAGTTCGCAATTTAGGATCCAGATCCTTCCTCGAAATCGTAGCAAGCCTCTCTCGTCCACAGAGCATTCCGCCATGCTTACGGATTTCTCTTTCTGCAGATCTACTAGAAGGTTTCTCTCTTTGCGTATTACCAGGGTAGTAAGCTCTTAGTAGAGCTTGTCCTGCTGTCGACTCTTATGCCATAGTTCTTGCATTTAGTCGTCTTCGAACAGTCGTACACTCTTCGCAAAATCGATATTGGTTAGCGATGAGGCGAGAGATAGGACTTAAGTGTTCCTAAGGTGCTTATTCTAAAAGAGCCGTTTGAACCGAGATCAGAGGCGTTCGTCGTCATAGTTAGCGGGCAGGTCCTGTTCTCGTCGTAACAATGCGTCAGGCTTTCCCATCATCTTCCCGGGCTTCCATTCGAGGGTGAAGTTGAACCTTAAGAGGAATTCTGACCAGCGCACTTGTCTCTCTAATAGTTATCTCTCAGTGTAGAAGTATTTCAGGTTCTTATAATCAGTTAAGATAGTGAAGTACTTAACCATGTGCAACTCTGGCTCCCAGGCTTCCATACAACAGACGATAGCAAGGAGCTCCTTATCGTGGATTAGGTAATTAGCTTCTATCGCTGAGTGCTTCTTAGAATAATAAGCAACAGGTTGCCAATTGCTGTTCTTATCCTTCTGTAAGAGTAAGCCACCAGTAGCGTGTCCGGACGAATCTGCTTCTAACAAGGTCTCCTTTTCTAGATCAAAATAAGCCAATATTAGTGCTGTAATAAGGAGCTCTTTGACCTTTTCAAATACTTCTTAACACGCTTCGTTCCATCAGAAGAGGGCGTCCTTTCTTATTAGATTAGTGAGGGGTTCAGTAATATCGGAGAACTCTGGTATAAAAACTCAGTAGAAGTTAGCAAATCCAATAAACCCTCGTACGGCCTTCACAGATAATAGTGTGGCCCAATCACGTATAGCGGCAATCTTATCAGGGTCAACTCGTATTCCAATTTCTGCTTCAATAACGTATCCAAGGTATTTAACTCTCTTAGTCTCAAACTCGCACTTGTCGATATCAATCTAGAGTCCGGCATCCATCAAACGTTAGAGGACCTTCCCAATCTTCTGCCAGTAGTCTTAGAGGGATCCTGAAGAGTAGATCAGAATATCGTCGATGTAGGCAGATACAAAGTCATCTAAGTAGTCCTGCAAGGTGCTATTTATATACCGCTGGAAAGCAGCAGGTGCTCCTGTTAATCCAAAAGGAACTACACGCCATTCAAACAGTCCGTATCTCGTCCGAAAGGCCGTTTTCCATTCTTCTCCTTTCGCTAGTCGTATCTTATAGAATGCTGCAATAACGTCTAACTTCGTAAACCATCGCGCCTTCGCTACGTTTCTCAATGTTTCAGTAAACAACGGGAGTAGGTAGCGGTCCTTCTTAGTAATGTTGTTCAGGCCACAATAGTCTACGCAGAATCGGACTCCTCCTCCGGGCTTTTTAACCATTAACACTAGCGCGGCAGCCGGCGAGTTGCTGGCTCAAATAAACTCTTTATCTAACAGCTCAGTAAGAGTCTTCCTTAATACGAGCAGTTCTTCTCAGCCCATGCCGTAGAGAGGTCCCCAAGGAATCGTCTTTTCAGATCCGTTCTAGTCTTTCTCAATCTCAATGTGCAGATCGACACCCTCCCTGTAAGGTAGTAGCTTCTCTGCTAGGTGCTGATCAAAAGCCTTCAACCACTTCTAGTAGTGATGTGGCAGTTTAACCTTAGGGTCCGATCGTTTACGTGGCTTCAGAGCTTTCTCGATATCTGCGATCGAGACAGCGTATACTCCTGTATCAAGATTAATACCTTCCTGTCAGTTCTTCCTACGATTTCTTCTCACTTCGGCCATAAACGCGGTGGCCATAAGTTGTGCAGCCTTAGACTGGGATGGCCTGCAGAGCGTCTTCTTACAGTTCCAAACGCGGATGCCTGACACGCCAATGTCCAAGCAGCCTCGTCTTATAGAGATAGTAACATCAGCATCTTCTAGCCATAGGTTTCCGAGGATTAAGTCGTACGTAAGGCCAGGGACAACGTAAAAGAAGACGCGCTCCTGCTGGTGTCCATCTATATCAATTAAGGCGTAGGTAATAGTGTTCAGGATTGTCGTTGATTCTGCGTTCTTCCCTGCGGCTCCTTCTAACCGGCGGGGTGCTATCTTCAACAATAGCAGTCTCAGAGATTAAAAGAGTCGTTCACTTATAGCGGAGTAGCAAAGGCAGCCTAAGTCTACGAGACCGGTAACGAAGTCAGTTCCATCAAGTCTAACGTCCACTAAAAAGGGGTCACCGTCCATCTTTGCTCTTCCTTCCTCTTTCCATTCTCTCTAAGCTGCCGCGTAGTCCTATTACTCATTGTCAGCTTCTTCTAGCTCGTCTTCAATAGCAGCGCTTGTAACCGCGGCGCTTAACGCGGCTTTGACGCTGGTGTACATTAGCCGGATAGCGGCTGCTAGCGGGCATGTTACTATTCGGCACCGGCTGCGGCCGCATCAAAGGCAACGCCCTTCACAGCGTCGAGCGTCAATCTCTTCCTGGCTAACCTACTTTGCTCGTTTCCCAAGTAGCTCTTAGTCTTCTAGACGCTTTAAAGGGTATCCGTTTACGTTACCTTTGTCGCGGAGGCGGACAGTGTTCACTTAGGTTGGAGTAGGCGATGTTAGTTCCCATTCCATCATGTCTTCGCGGTTGAATTGCATAGCGGCCTTGCTACTAGTAGTTGTTGGCAACGTAGGTACTTGGGCGTCTCTGATAACGCTTCTCTTCTTCGTCCACTGACCATATAGCTCCATGTCGTTACTTAGGTTTGCGCACTTTTGGACAAATCCCATATATGTATAGGTGTCGCCTCCTGATGTACCTACTAGCTTGTCTCTCATCTTATTATTAAGCGCGTTGCGCAGATAAGATGTCTTAGCGACATCGTCCCATCCCTCTGCGTCAGCGTTGGCTATCTCCCTTTCAAACCAGGGGTAGAAGGATATAAAGGTCTCGTCTTCTTTCTAGCGAATGGAATGTAGGTTCTGGATTGCTTTTTCTTTCCAGTTGCGCTCACCGTAGAGGAGGTCAAGACGGTGAAGAAGTTCGTGAGGATTTAGAGACTCTTGTTTGTTTGCCATCTCGTAGTATGTAGTAACGTTAATTTTTGCTGTTCCTTCAAGGCGTGCATAGATATAGCGTAGTTGAGCCTTCGAGCTCCCTATAGCTCGCGCATCTTCTTCAATCTTAGCTTCCATCTCTAGCTTCCATCCTCGCCATTGTGATTTGTTGCCGCTGAACATTAGAGGGTGGGGAAGGCGTGACTTCACAGTTACCGGGGTAGGTTCGGGCGACGGCGTTAGGGCGGCAGTAGCGCGTGGTGTAAGTTCAGGCGTATTAGATGGCTGCTGTAACTGCGTTTCCAATCGTATGCTTATATCGTCAAGTTTGGCGAACAACTGCTGGACTAGTTGGTCCATGTTATTAAGCCGCATATTAACTTCTTCAGTAGGGTCCTGCATAATGACTTTTCAGTGTCCTCGTCAGCTGTGAGATCTTGGTTGTATGTGAGCGGTCTCTAGTAACTGGATTCCAGCTATCTAGTCCAGATGCTATCTACAACCAAGATAGGAAGAAAAGAGGAGAATTGGGTGCCACGCGAGGTACAAAGTTTTCCGTGCACGAGCCGTACATCCGTGCACGACGGCGCAGCCTCGAGCACTGGCCTAGCCCGTTACACCTACTATATAGGAACTGCGCTGCAGCCCTTACAGAGAATAGCTATCAAGCCTGCCACAGGCTGTTCCAAAGACACCCCTACCTTCACCTTGAAGCTGTGACTAGATCGAAGCCTGCTACTACAGGCAGCCTATACTCCTACTATCTAGCCTATAAACTACCTTGCGCATACCTAATGAACAGCTACTACGCCTACTACGGGCTGCTCCTGAAGGACTCTCTACCTTTACCTGACAGCGAAGCAGCTGCCGGAGCTGCCCTTAATGCTCTCACCTCGCGCATACATTTAACTAGCGCACACTGAGCTCTACCACCCGACCCACTGCAGGCAGCTTATACTCCTACTATCTAGCCTATAAACTACCCTGCGCACACCTAACGAATAGCTACTACGCCTACTACGGGCTGCTCCTGAAGGACTCTCTACCTTTACCTGACAGCGAAGCAGCTGCAGGAGCTGCCCTTAATGCTCTTACCTTGCGCATACATTTAACTAGCGCACACTAAGCTCTACTACCTAACCTTTAACACTATACACTCCGCCTATAAACACACTTAACTAGTCTACCCCACTCTATAACGTCGCGTTAAGAAACAGCTCTGTTAGCTACCTAAGCCTTGCTACAATAACGAGTCCCGCATAAGAGGCAGCTAAGGATGGCGCTGCTACCCAGCCGCGCCCTACTACAACGGCAGCTCCCGCATAATAGGATGAAACAGCGACCGGCTACATCTATGAAGGAAACTGGTACCCGTTAAACTACCCCTCTATGAGCCTGCTAGACATGCGAACCTCTTATAAAGGTAAAGTAATTTACTATAAAGAATACAGCTTGTGGGACGAGCTAGAGTATAAACTGTCTAGCGACCTAAAAACGAACCTATACTATAACTAACATAACTACTTACTATGCATAATAAAGATAATACTAATAACTAGAATACTAAGTAATAACGTAGCTGAAGCTAAGCGACATTATTATGAAATAGCGGAACTCTTTAAGATAATAATAGAACAGTACAACGAGCTTGTTAACCAGACAAATGCAGCAAAAAAATTAGCGTAGTTCTACGATAGATATGCTGAGGCACTCAAACTAAAGCACTACTGCGAAAAGGGCGCGTGGACACAGCACATAGCCGCATTTAGCACCTACCCATCACACATCTTCGTCAACTGCTAGAAGGACGGGACTCAGCTAGCTGGACAGCCACTGCCTAATCCTATAGCAAAAAACACGACCCTGCTAGTAACCTAGACAACAACACTAGTGCAGCCACAGCCTACGCCTACAGCGACGGCAGCGACTTAGATAGAGACCCAGCCAACAATCTTAAGACAGCCGCAGCCTACGCCTACGGCGGCGGCAACACCTAAGGCTACTAACACTACGAGGAAAACTAATAACTGCTAGACTACTACAGAAGTAAACGCTATCCTAGAAGAAATTAGTTTATCCTTAAGATTAGCTACACCTAAGCAGCTCTAGCAGCTCTAGGAGCTAGTACAGACTATAATTAGCGCTAAAGCTGCGGAGAAACTTTAGAACCTGACGTTTAAAATAGAAGTGGGACTTGGAATCGCTAGCTACTACGTTATGTTAATCCTGTACAGGAAAGCACCTATAATTTATTACTACGACGGATCTATAATTAATCCAAACCCCGCCAGAATCCTAGCACTAGAAGAAGTAGTAAATAAGCTTATAGCTACGGTATAACGCCTCAGCAGTATAACAGCTGTAGTAGCAGAATCTATTACTAAAGAAAAGTACTACACCTACAAGATTCTACCTGGCCTAATCTCGCGCGCTTTAACTAGGCCTAACACTAATGGAAGCTAACCTAAGAAAGTACAAAAGCAATACCTAGAGGACTACAACAACAACCTAGAAATAAAATAATAGCTGACGCCAGCGCGCTAAAACCTAGCTGATCCTAACGCAACTATAGTACTGCTACTATACTGAAAAATTACAAAGAAACCGCTAGCATAGACTAAATAACAACCTGTAAAAATAAAGAATAAGGACGAACAGCTATTAGATAAGAAGGAGGCTGCAGCGCCTAAAAGGAAAGGAAACCTAAAAAAGAAGACAGTTAAAGAGAGGAAGTAGTTCTAGTAAGAAAATAAACAAAACGGACTTATAGTAATCCTGGAAGCTACTAAACTTAATATTATAAGAACTTATAAATTACCTATAGGTCGCACGCTATAGCTGTCTAAGGGTATAGTGTTTCTTAACTTGGTTAGGTTTCCTAGCTAAGAAGGAGTAGGATGGCGAGCACAACAAGAAAAACTGGCGAAGTACTGCCTTAACGAACACTCGTCTAGATAGCTGGTTATAGTATCTGGCGACGTTAGAAACTGTAATAAATACAGACACTAAGACTAGACAGAAATTAACGTCTATCTACTACTATAAACTCGAATCTATTCCCTAAAGCAGGGATACGGAATTAATAAAGAAGGAAGAGTTATAAACAAGAGTGGAAATATTACTCTACAGCTAAACACTATTATTAACCTAGACCTTAGAGGAAAGGATGTCTAGCAACCTAACTTAACCTTCTATAGGACAACTCTCCTAGTCCTTAAGTATATTAAACAGGCGTATAATACTAGAAATTAGGGGCCTATTAACTAAAAGATTGCAAAGGCAGACCTTAAGAGATTCCTTTAAAAGAACTAAAGGGGGACAGTAATCTTTAGACTTAAATTCGCGAAGAATTCCTAATCGCTCCTAAACAACGCTACGCTGCCCTAAGATATAAGAGACGACTCTGTAAGTAATAACCTTACTAAACTCTATGCTACACGGCTAAACTATGTCTAGGATTTTACAGACTAACTAGATATTAGCTTAGCTAAAATTATAGGTAAGATGCTAGCTAAGATTAATAAATACTAAGAGTTAGGAATACTCTAGCTATCTAACTTCGACCCTAAGTTAGATTAGTTCACACGGACTAACGTTAAGGAATTCTATTGCTGTAACAGACTGGAATCGTTGCTTATAGACGTTAACAGGTCGACAGCCCTAGAAGCAGCTAAAGCTAACCTAAAAGGGCGAAAACGAACTAAAGCAGCTAAACTAGGCCTAGTCCTAAAGAAATAGAAAACAAACTAAACAGCCACTACTTAATTAAAGAGCAGAGCGCCTTCTACAATCGCTAAAACTGCAGAAGACAAGATAGACAACGACGACGGCCCTAGCAACGACTTCTAGCTAGCTACTAATAATAATAATAGCGAGGAACCCGACTAAGCTACTGCCGCCTACTAAAATAAGGGATGGGCTATAGTTAATCTACTGATACCCGCTACAGGCGTAACTAATAGCGGGCTGTTATCTGAGAATAAGGATGAGGATCTAGAGGATGAGGATCTAGTGCGCACCTTCACAACGCTTAGCGACCCTATTGCTGATGAAATGGTTAGGGAAACTGAACTTATAAAAGGTTACAAAGGAGGATTGATTGACTGAGAAGCCGTCGCACTAGCCCGCAGCTAACTAGGCCTGGTTAAAGGATTCTAGATCTTAACCTTAAGACCTTGCAATAAACAGCTATAGAGGGGTATATTAGCTAGGTATCTTCGTGCGGGGGGCTCTGGGTTTGCTTAAAAGGCTCAGCGTTTTAACTTAAAGGTTCTATAATAAGCAGCTAACGATAACTGCTTTAGCTAGGAGGTCTTACTTAAAAGGGTTCGGCGTTCTAAATAACTACTACTTTGCTTAGAGGACCTAGCTTCGGGATCTCTAGACTTGCTAACTAAGAGGGCCTTGCAGTAAACCGCCGGCTATAATTACTTTAGCTAACTATCTTTGCTTAAGAGTACTACGCTTAATTTAGAGGCTTTGCGATAGCTGCACGGATAGTTTAGCAACTCTAGCGAGCCGAGGGGCGGCAAACTGTTATAGAATGAAGGTTCCTGTGAAGGTCGCTTCTCTCTTGGCAGGGTCCAGCTATACTTGTAGCTGATGGCGGAGCTAGCTCCTACTCTTTAGCAAATACAACCGATACATAATGAACAGATTGCTCGCCCGTACCATCTTAAGCGCATTATACGCTTCTTTATAGGAGCTGTAGAGCTAGTCTAGAGGGGGGGTAATATCTTCTATACTAAGATGCTTAAGATAAGAAAACAAATTCAGCACCTACGTTCTTCTCTAACTAGTTGCCTGTGGCGGAGACGCGATAGTGTCGCGGTAGTGTCGCGTTCAATAGATTATGCGCTAAGCCAAGCTAGGTAATTTATTTCTACTAACATTAGCGTTGGGGACAAATCTTATTTTAGGGACAAATCTCAAAACCTTGGGGACAAATCTCACTAGCCCCATACTATCTTCCTATATGTTTATAATGATAACATTCTGCCTATGTTACTAAACCTAATTTGCTAAGTGCATGGTTTAGCTTCTTGAACTATCCTACTCTCTGATCCCGTTCTTTACAAGCTTACACTATCCAGATATTTGAAGCTTTTCTAGGCAGGGTCGAGGTTCTTAGACCTAATCAGACGTTTCGTTCCATTAGTGGAGGGTACAATAAGGTCCATCCCGGGGTCGCGGGACGCACGGTGTTGCGGGACAAAGCATGGGTACTTTGATTTTAGGATACGATATTCCTCTTCAAGTAGCTGATGCATGTGGCAGCTATACCGGAATAATTTCTGTACCTTCTTGTAATACTCCGCATCCTATTTGATCTGAAAATTACGATCGCATTGACACATTTTGACCTTGGGCGCGATAAGCCTTCTTTTTATGACCAAACCGGTCCTCTCTGTATGCGACCACAATAAGGCTTTGGCTTAGCCAAATTCCCCGCCAAAGGCGGCGCCTGACTCTTAGAGACCAGCTTTGATGAAGTTATACCAACGTTGGCCTTATGGCTGGCGTGTCGTGAGGGTTCATGCGGTCTCGCTACCCTGGTCGGTACCTTTGTTCAAAGCAGCTTCTAATTATATCCGGTTAGATTGAGCTCGCACCACGCTGTAAGGCAATATAAATTACTTATGTCAGTGCTGCCAAGCTCGTTAATCGTCAGCTTGTGGCTTTGCAGACTCTCAGACTCTAATTGGTAGAGTAGGTGATACAGCCTCATGAAGGTTCGGCTTCCGGGTGTGCGGGGCACTCGACTTTAACTCGTCAAGACCCCCTGCTCCGTGGGAGCGGAAATTCTACCTCTATTGAGCTAGCTCCGGGTAGATGCAATCACTCCCTATTACACAGGAAATCACGTGTAAAACTGTGGCTGGTTATTCTGTGGCGTTGTGCACCCTACCCAATCACTAGCCGAGAGAAATGCGGCTGTGCCCACCTCTCCGCCTCCCCAACAAATAACTTATCTTTGATATATTCGCCACCTCACAAGGGTGTGTCCGGTGCGGATCGGCCGTCCTCCCTGCTAGCGGTGGCGCGTTGAAGTAGTTATGTTTTAACTAACTGACTAGCAGTAAATACCACTAATTAAGTTGCAGCTGAACCTGTCTTGTGCGCAGACGAAGTGCATTGCCGAGTATGTGGCAAACTACTCAGACTCACCCTCGTAGCGGTCTTGGCATTGAGCCTTACCCGTAGTCAAATCGCTATACAGGTAGACGAAGCTATTATGAATGCCAAGGAAGACGTTGGACGCCTCCAGAAGAAGGTTAAGGGCATCAGATATATCCCTAGAGGAGTTGAGCGGCTATTTTATGAGCAGGACAAAAGCGACATTCGACTACAATACAAACGACTAACGCAAAGCAAACTCCTGCTCCCGGAGTTCTTCTATCTCCATTGCTTCTCCGTCCATAAGTCCGTGGACGTAGCATTCCCCAACGAACGTGAAGAAGCCAGTGTCGACGGGGCGTATGACGTAGAGGACACTACCGCCATAAAAAATGCATATCAAGTCTCCGATGGCTGCGCCGCGGGGAACTTGGCCGAGGCGCCCACCGCTCGTAGCGCAGAATCGGCGACGACTCGCATGGGCGTGCAGCGATTGTTCGACCGCGATGATACCCTGCATACGGTCTTTGTACCAATTCGAGTTCTTCTCCCTAGGTTCAGCATGTATGGTATCGGAAAACTGTAAAAAGTAGCTGGCATACTCTGCTGTTGCGCGTTCGTGTGTGTCTGGTAAGCCTTTCGCATCGCATAGCATTGTCCGCCAGAATTCTTCGAACCGTTGAGGGGACATGATCACATCGTCACCCAGAGCGATATCTTGACATTCAAGGAACCACAGCTGTTGCCGGCGGAATCTGGTAACTGGGTTCGGATCTGCGATCCCTGGGAAGGTGTCTTCGTACGTACTCCCTAGAATATGTACTCGATCGATAACCTTTCCACTTGTATGTAGGACACTGTCGTTGTAAGAGAGTCGCACGATCGGAGATGTACCCGCGGTTGCCTTATATGGAGAGACCTCATACGATATTAAAGGGTTTACCCGATCAAGCCGAGTAAAATCTGGTACCCACGACGGCAAACTTAATTCTGACTGCTGAGAGGGATCGGTGGGTACTGACAATAACCGCAGACTGCTCTTCCCAAAAATGCTCCAGGCTGCAAACCTACGGTACGTCTCTTCCGCGGTTTGAGTATAATCGATGGGGAAGTTATGCTCGTGACTTTCTCGTTCTGAGGAGACACTGTGTATTGCGAATATGTGGTCTCTGGGATCGGTACACTTGAATTGTCGGGCCAGTAGCAGTAGATCGAGCAGGGTAGGGTTAGGAGAACCGTCTGGTTCCTGCATGGCCCGGAAAGCCCTCATTATGATAAGATGCTGATATGCTATTTGCGCCTCGTCATTGACACATCCAAGATTCGCAGAAACCGTGTGTGTCATGCTAAAGTAATGCAAGCGGCTAGTGAGATCGGCGATGGAATCCCACGGGAGGGTCTGATGCCCACATATAAGCAACGCTTCTCGTGCGTGAGCTACCTCCTGAATAACCCATTTGCGTTGGAACCAGGCCCGAGCAAGCAGATTTCCGAGCGGAATCCAATTAAACGAAAATAGTTTGCCAAGTCCATTGTGGGATGTCGTTAGGATATGCGTAAGCCGCTGGATTGGATTCCCTTCTACTTGCAAGCCGCTTTCGGGCGGAAAGTAAGATAGCGCTCTTTTTATTGACGCAAACGCGTCACTCACTTCTTCTGTTTCCTCGCCCAGCCATATCAGTACTCGGCTAGCATGCGAATATATTTTGGCCATAATTGCTACTTGCTGACTTGTCTCTGCATTGTCATTTTGATTGATGCAGAGTGCATCAACCCATAATGCCCTATCTTTATGTTGATTGCCGGTGTGTAGCCTTCCCTCTCCATGTGACTGTAAACTCGAAAGCGGGTACCGAAGATGGCGCAAGGCAGTTTCAAGGTTTGCTGTGACCTGGAAAGGAACGCCATCTAAGATAATAGTCCGTAGGTTCGCATTATCTCCCCATGTGTATGAGAGCGCCTCGTACTCTATGTTGTCCGTGAGGTTGTGATGACTCAATGTGGAGCTGATCTTATCACCGTCTCTTCCAGGATGAAGTGTAAGTAACCGGATCTCGTCCGTTGAAAGATCCAGTGGCTGATACTCGTGACCACTTTCTGCGTCGGACATCTGATATTCATGTACCGGTTGAACCTTGATTTCACCTGTCAGCGGTTGAAAAATCAAAAGGTTGGTGTGAATGCGGTAGTATCATCAGAGTAAATAGTTGAGACGAAGCGAAGGCAGCCTATGCATTCGCGAATATGCTGTTACCTACCACTCTTTTACTTTTCCCCAGAAACGCAGTTGAGGTCGACAAATCCCTCAGAGTGAACGATGGAAGTGGATTGCCTGGCGGTCGGTTTTATGCAAGGGGTAAATACTTAGCAGTACAAAGACTTAGAACATACTAAGTAAGTTACCTCCAAAGGAAGGATTTCGGATTCTTGAAATACAGAGTTTTTGAAGTTTTGCACAGCCCACTCTATGAATAGCAGTGCATGATTGGCGCTAGGCGACACTTAAGATTCTAACACCCCAATCCGCTAGTAGGGATGGCAGACCCTCTCCAGCCACACTCTTGTAAGGCAGCGAGAAAATACATCCACAAAATCGTTAGGACTGGTTTAGCGACAGTATAATTGGCGGCATTTACAGGCAGACAATTACAACATAAAATACTTCAATTCACCACCACTAGTAGGGAGGATGGCCGACCCGCTCCGGCCACACCCTTGTGAGGTGGCGAATATATCAAAGATAAGTTATTTGTTGGGGAGGCGGAGAGGTGGGCACAGCCGCATTTCTCTCGGCTAGTGATTGGGTAGGGTGCACAACGCCACAGAATAACCAGCCACAGTTTTACACGTGATTTCCTGTGTAATAGGGAGTGATTGCATCTACCCGGAGCTAGCTTAATAGAGGTAGGATTTCTGCTCCCACGGAGCAGGGGGTCTTGACAAGTTAAATGACACTGAAATCGTATCTGCTTTTCTAGCCTCTTATAGTAACTTATCCTATCTTGTATAAATTACATAGTTTTTATCTTAAAGCTAACTAACACTATAAAGAACTAATACATCTTCGCCACTGGGACACTCCATGGTTGCTGTGAGTCTAACACCTCACTAACACGCGTCTTCTTTGCCTGTGGCTCTGGCGCATTTGCTTCAGTCCTGTCTGTTTCTGACGCAGTATTCTTGCGCTTTCAACCACGTTTCCCTTTCCCTTTCTCCTTCGCAGCATCCTTCTCAGCCCGCTTCGCCCAAGCCTCTACAAGGTCCTAATAACTCATAACTCTTACTGTTCCTAGTACCTTTAGTTTAGTTGCCCGCCGGACCTTTACTTTATTGTTTATCGCTACTAAGAATTAAATGTGATTCTGCTAGAGTATGCCCTTAGCAAAAGACATCTAGGCGGCTTTAGTAAGCTTCTAGATAAGCCTCTGCAGGCGCTATCTAGTCGTCTTATTTAGAGAGTAAGTTGTATTTTGCTAGACAATTAGATTTTGTAGCAATATAAGACCTTCCACTGTTACTAGAGTCTTTAGTAACTGTACCGCGTCTTGCGGTAGACTAGTCTCTACTGGACAACAAGGCCCTACCGTCACCCCGTCGGCTTTCGGAGTGATCAGCTTAGGTGGGGGCTTTAGCATAGTCTCAAGCACTCGATCTAGATTGAATAGAAACAATCCGCATGCAGCGAAGCTAGCCTTAATATTCTGTAGTGTGAAGGCTTTACTCCTCGCAGGGCTATACAGATAAGTGAAATGCTCCTTACCTACTGTATTAACACCGCCTCGCTCTAGTCGTTCAACTTACTTACGATAGGCAGTCTTCAGAGGGGAGAATGTGGAGACGTCGCACGGCTGCAACTTATAGGAGGTGTGAGAGAGAAGTCGACACAATATAATATTGTTTAAGAGACAGAACTCTAGGATTTTAAGGGTCTCGTGCGTGCTAAAACTATCGCAAATTAGTATTTAAGGTTTGAGTGCTCTAGACTTATGCTGAGCCCGTTCCTTAGTTTCAGGGTTAAAAATACGCTTTAGCTACTGTAGACTAAGATAAGAGTCTGTGTATCTAGACTTAGATAGCGTATACTGCTATCTAGGGGTAGGAAAGGTAGTCCAGTTGCTCTGATAAGTTGCAGCTGGCCAGATAACCATAGGGTTCAGATACCTACCATCAGCGCTAACGTATTCGACAGCAGTGACGACTTCACGCTTAACACGCGCTCCTCTATAGGTTCGCATGTCGTTCTTACCTAGAAGGACCTTTACAGAGCCTAGTATGGACAGCATCACCCCGGTCTTGTCTATGTTATAGACATTCTCTGTAAGGACAGCTAGATCACGTAGTACCCTTTTAATAACTTCGAACTACTGCGTTACTTTATTATAGATATTCTTCTTGTGACGATTCTAGTCTAGCGCCTTAACTGTTCTCGCTCGAACGTCTTAATGTTGATCCTAGAATGCCTTCGCCCAGTTCTTGCCTAGAGGCTTGGACAGTCTACTTGATTCTATTCGGTGCCAGGTAAGGCAGAAGGCTAATAAGGGTAGAAACTTTATTCAAACGGGCTGTCTAAGATTAGCTAACTATAAGACAAATTTAGTAAGGGCATCTTCTTCGTAAACAGTAAGATATTATTAGCTTTAGGCCTTCTCCTTAATAGAGCGTTAACTGTGTGCACGATAGTAGAGGGTGGACTTTAGGACTTTGCTGTGGTCTGCTAGCGCTTGATACGGGTGCGGTACACTAGGTAGAACCCCTTAAGATAATACTCAACTAGCCTTGTCTATATTAGTTAGCTATAGTAGTAGTGTTAAGGGATTTTGAGGCATAGCTGACGAACAGTGCTAGGCGCTAAAAGACACCGTAGACACAATACCACTAGGCACGTGATAGATTATTCTAAAAAAAGAACAATGCGCTATAGCTAAGACAAAGACAGGATAGCTTAAAAGAAATAGTACTATTTAATACTACGCATATATAAGCAGGCTGGATGCGCGCTAACATAAAGAAAGAACTACTAAAACATGCTGGATTTCAAGGGTCTATCTACTAACGGCGAAACTCTCAGAATACATCCTTACTACCTTAAATTAAAGTCTAAGGCTGGTAATATTTTCTTTTATAACTGAGCTTTCTATTCTGTTAGCCAACACGGTTAGCTCCTCACGTGCTCTGTTATATAAGCATCCACAGGGTATATAGTTCCCTTGTGTCTCATTTGATAGGAATCAACCTAGTTCCTCCTGCCTGCTGCCCACCAACAGTTATAAGCCCAGTTTGCACCTCCTAAGCTACGCAACTCTGCACGAATATAGCTTTAGACGTGTAACTAATAACAACTACGTTCACCTTTACTTGTTGTGTCTATTAATAGCTAGGTTAGCGTTAAAGACCTATATAGTTAATAAGTGTCGCTATTTAACCAGAACTGTTGCTCTCCGCATAGAGATCAGTTTGGTGATTAATCACTAAGATCACGATGTTATATAACAACGCAGGAGTCATATAAGTAACTGTTTTACTAGATAAACCAGCCAACTAGGAGTCGTAGTTCCAGCTATAATAAGAGAAAGCTGTTATAGATAGTATTTAGAAGTACTACAACATCTTAAAACTAAAGGATAAGCTACTAAAGCTTAGGGAACTAACTAGACCGTTACCTAGCGATATATAGCTAGGAGTAACAGAGATTAGCTAGCTAGACGCAGCTAAAAAGGCATTATACAGTAATCTCCTTTAAGACTAGAGATATAAAAGAGCAGAGTATATAAAACTTAAGTAGAAGGATAGTAAGCTCCTTCTTAACATTAGCTGTATAATTACTACTTAACACCTTTACCTTATTAGCGGAAAAGATAAGGCGTACGATTAACTAGTTACTCTTAAGAAGCAGTTTACGCTAATAGCTGCCTTACGAAGCAGAGAGCTAACTATTAAATATTAAGCTCTGCAGGATAGTCCTTAGAGTTAAGATCTTAAGTAATAGCTTAACAACTAGATTTATATTACTAACTAAGGCGGGGAGGTAGGTCTTCCTAAAATAATAGGTTATTGAGCTTAAGAGGATTTCCTAACATCTATTAGGACGATTGCCCCTGAATAGGTAGCGTTGTCGCACCATAACCTTATTAAAAAGGAGACCCTAGATAAGACGAATAAGATTTAACCTCTAGCAGACTATATAGCTTAGTTCAAGGTCTATTATTAACAAATTAGGCCTAGTGTAACGTCGCTTAGCACGTTTATAATACTCAGTGTTTTAAACAGAACAGACCAGAAGAACTAGAAGGACTAGAAGGAGCAGAGATTATTAAAATTAGCTTATAAGCTAGAATATCTCTACAGAGGTATGTATTAGTATAGAGAGTGCTAGTACCTGTTTCTAGATTATCCAAAGAGACTAGAGAGCTTTCGACCTATTAAAGCTGTACAGGATAGAATAGCTAAGGCCTTAAAGAACCTAGAGCAGGTTAAAAGGATTAATAAGCTTCTCGCTCGTTACAGCAAGAAAATTAAGGGCGTAGATAAGCTAATAAGCCTTAACGGTGGAAAGGAGAGCTAAGGAGGTAGTTTTGCGACCTACAGCTCCTTCTCTATCACCCAGGTGCAACTAAAAACGCTGCTAACAATTATTAATTAATAGATCCTTAACCTAGGCTCAAACATCTATATATGTAATTCAAGGAGGTTTAGCTAGTAAGAGATAAGGTAAGCTACAGCTCAGGAAACAGTGCTTGCAGGAGACTTAATCCTAGCAATACAGGCCTAGGGAGAGGTTATATTTAAGGTTAATTAACTGTCTAGAATAAGTTAGATTAAGCTAACTAATATAGCCCTTATAGAAGGCTTCTTTACAAACGTTATAAGCCTCTTAAGATACTAAGAGATAGGTATTTAGTTTAACTTAGGACGAGATATTATATACAAGCAGCATCCGTCAAACGTTACATGCCTACTCAGGTATAGAGAAGGACACTGGATCGTTAATGCTGACAAGAACAATCGTCCAGCACTAAGTAGCTTTGCAACAGCTCTTTAACAAGCGTATAAGGTCTTACGGGAAGATTAACGTCCAATTGCCGCATCTTATGTTGAAGCTTATAAGATGTTTGCACACGCGAGCAAGGAGGCAATTAATTACTTAAATGCGAACGTACGAGGAATTAACCTTAAGTAAGGAGCTTAAGCACCGCAGCTACAAGAATGCGAGACCTGCATTAAGTTAAAATCAACAGCTTAGGTTAGCAGGCGTTAATTAGATAATTAAGCTACAAGGCCTTTCTATAGGATTATAGTTAATCTCGTACAGCTAATCCTAACAAGAGAAACGTGCTATAACAGAGATTATTACCTCCTGCATACTATATGCGAGTTCTTAAGGTAGTATAAGGCGATAACTCTTACTAATAAAACACTACCTATCGTAATAGTAGCGTTATAAGCGCTAATAAACAAGATTAAACGCTAGCATAGACATACTGTTATTATCTTTAAGGTTAACAGTAATTGTAAGTACAGCTTACAGCTCTATA
Organism: Pseudopyrenochaeta lycopersici; assembly: GCA_003313425.1. NCBI lineage: Eukaryota > Fungi > Ascomycota > Dothideomycetes > Pleosporales > Pseudopyrenochaetaceae > Pseudopyrenochaeta > Pseudopyrenochaeta lycopersici. The sequence goes on along the minus strand of NHZP01000001.1, from coordinate 1,804,090 downwards.
AGATTATAAGGCAGGCTAGCCTTAAGGTTAAGCTTTAAGCCCCTAACACGCCTAAATAGCTAGGAGCCGTAGAGCAAGTAGGAAACGTAATTATAATAAGAGCAAGATTACTTTAAATTAAGGCAGGACTACTAAAGTTGCTGTTAAATAAGCTAGCAGTTACAGCAGCTCGAATCGTTAATGTTACGCCTACCAAGTTAATCGCATAGAAGACGCCATATAAGCTAGTCTATGGCAGGCAGCCTTTAGTTACCTATTTCTTACAGATAGGCTGCAAAGCCTATGTCCTAAATAAGAAGCTAAAGAAAGCAGATAAGCTTAAGTCTCGTATATTTATAGGATACCTTACAAGGTATAACTTAACAAATATCTTCCGCATCTAGCTGCTAAAGAAGAGCTAGGTAATACGCGTAAGAGACGTGATATTTTAGAAGAACAGCCTTTTTAACAACTACAAGAAAGCTGAGAGAGAAGCTATTATACGAGAAGATATTAACTATCTTAACATACCTTAGGTACAGGAGATAGAGGCTGATTAAGAGATACTGCAGAACTAGAGGCATTAGCTTAATAATAAGACAGCTCATTCTACAGAGATAGCTAAAAATAACATAGTAGTAGAGTTCTATAAGGACTAGGGCTTTCTACTAACACTAGAACTATTAGATTATAGTACTACACTACCTTAACAGGAGGTAGATAATAATAGAGAATTAGGCTAAGCTATAAAGCTAGTAGAACAAGTTAGTGCTGAAGATTAAGGCACTAAGGAACAGGTTTAAGAACAGCTGCTTGATGAGCTGCAGACACATTATGAGGATAACACGTCTACAGTTACAAGTAGACCAGATGGACTACTTAGGCCAGCTGCAACAGGCAGGCGAGGCTGACCACGAAAGCTACTATCTAAGTAGCCTAAAGGATAGAGTAATATAGACAACTATGTACTAGATCGTTAGCAGAACAATACACTAAAGATAGCTAATCCTGCTGTTAGAAGTAGTAGCAACATTATAGAAGAGAAGAGAGCTAGGAGGCTAGCTAACTAGGCCCTAGCTATATACTACAGAGTATTTATAGTAGTATTAAATCTAACAGCTCCTTTAAAGCTTGCAGGTAAGATGCCTAGGTTAAGGCTACATCGTAACTAACTACTAGAGCTGCTAAAGCGATAGAAGGAAGTAAAGGATTATCTATTTAGTGCTAAGTTTAGAGAGGCAGTACGAGCAGAGCTTAACAGCTGCTAGTTAAAAGATTACTTTAAGCATATAGAAGTTACTGCAATAATAGCAGATACTAAAGTTCTACCCCTAATATAGGTGTTCTTATATAAGTTTAACAAAGACAGGTACCTATATAAGTTTAAGGCGCGTATATATATACGAGGAGACCTGCAGGAGGTATAGGGTAAGACGTATACTATAACGTTAGCTATTAAGATCTTTTAATCTCTTATAGCACTAGCAGCAGTATTTAACCTAAAGATGTTTTAGTTTAACGCCCTAAACGCCTTTCTTAACGCTTAACTACTACGCAAGATATACTGTTATACGCCTAAAGGGTTTACAGATAAGTTTAGCGAGCTTCTTAAGCTTTAGCGAGCGCTCTATAGCCTTAAGGAAGCACTACTGCTATAGTACTAGGAGCTCTTATTAACCTTAAAGAAGCTTAGGTTAAGGCTTATACTAGGAGCACTGTGCCTATACACGAATAACCGTCTGATCGTCTTTTTCTATGTAGATAATATCGTCGTCCTCGTCCATCCGCTCAATATAAGCTACTACTAGACGTTTAAGTAACAGATGCTTAGAACGTACGAGATCCGTAAGCTAGGCGAGCTAAAGTAGTTCCTTGGCATCTGTGTGATCCGCGAAGAGCTTACTTAATTAATCTACTTAGCACAGAATTTATTTATTAATAAGATTGCAGTAAAATTTAATCTTAAGGGAAACATAAGATACCCAGATGTGCCACTAAGGGACAACGTCCTCCTGCCTTTAACAGAGGAACTAAGTGCTGCTTAAACATAAAAGTATTAGCAACTAGTTAGCTTACTAGCGTATATCTTAACCTCGACGCGACTAGACGTCGCGAGAGCGCACTTAATCCTTGTACGCCACCTACAGAATCCAGGGCAAAAGCACCTGCACGCTGCCAACTATGTGTGGAGATACCTAATAGGCATAAAGCACCTAGCTATTTAAGCGTTAGGGGACATCCAGCACAGCATAACTAGTATTACATCGCCAGCTTAGCAGGAGCTAGACTAAGAACCTCTCTTTTATAGTATATCAGATGCGGCCTTCGTAGATAAGCCTGAAACTCGCTAAAGCTCTTAAGGCTACATCTTTAAACTATATAGACTACCTATTAACTAGAAGGTAACAGTCTAACAATTAGTTACAAAATCGACTACTAAGGCTAAGCTGCTATCTCTATCCCTTACAGGATTAGAGATAGAATAGTAGTAACGCTTCTTTTAAGCTATTTAATTTAACCCTAAGTTTATACTAGTACTGTAGTGTAATAACTAGCAGACTATCTTAATTGTAACAAAGGCAGTTAATAAGCTTTAGACGAAGCTAAAGCATGTGGACGTACATTATTATTAGTTACGTTAGGAGGTAGCAGAAGGCAGACTGCAGGTAGACTAGAAGGCTACTACAGAGATGCCAGCTAACAGCCTTACAAAGATCCTTAGTTGACAGAAGCACGCTGACTTCGTACGCCAGCTAGGACTAAGTAACCTATCAAGGATTCGAGAGGAATCAGAGAGTACTGCTCTCAGTCTGCAGGACCTAGGGGGGTGGTACTACCAACTACAGTAGAGGCAGACGCTTGAGGACACTCATTTACAGCTTTCGTTGCTCTTCATTCACTCAAGCTGGGGGGGTGTGTTAGCCAACACGGTTAGCTCCTCACGTGCTCTGTTATATAAGCATCCACAGGGTATATAGTTCCCTTGTGTCTCATTTGATAGGAATCAACCTAGTTCCTCCTGCCTGCTGCCCACCAACATATTCAGACCTCTGAAGTTAAGGAAGATTTCTTAAGTCGCAATATGACAGGGGTGAAACGTTAACGAGGCGATTGACGGCTCTGATGAAAGGATGAATAGCATAGCAACCACGCCGAGAAATCTTATCAGGGGCTCGTATCTTAGAGATCAATAGCTATATTATATACGCATACTACTCCGAATTCCGTATTCTTTAAGGTGGAGAATCTAAGATAGTTAGAAGTCAAATTCGTCCCACAACACCGTGCGTCCCACGACCCCAGGATTGACCTTACTAGGTTCTCGAGCTTAAAGGCGAGGAGCCTGTCAGATTTATCGTGCTTTGGGCCGTGTCTTAAAGTGCGGTTCGACGCTGAAAACACGTCAGTCGACTGATAAGCGGCATAGATAAGTAGATCGGAGCACTGCTTCTAATTCTAAGCTAGATTTAATTATATTCCAAGCGCATATATAATCTATACAGCCACATGTCTTATAGTAAAATGCTCGTGGATGCATAAGCTAAGAACTGCGGGACAATGCCGCAACAGCGCACACTTCGCCAACACAGTGTGTCTCGCTATGCAATGATGCACGCTAGCTGGCTTCTATAAGCCTCCTGAATAAGTTAGACTGTGGTGTGTCTTATATACCACCTAGATAATTGTTGCTTAGCTCCCCGTTTGTCGTCCACAACCTCGTTTTTCTGGACGGAACACATTCAAATAGAGCAACGCGATTAGAATTGTGGCGGTCATTTATTTTTGATTGAAACCTATTCCAACGCACGCAGACGAAGATTATCAATCTTCTACGTCAAACTATGTAACTCTCTATCTTCGTCAACGAAGGCTAGATCCAGTGCAACATCATCTAATGTTCGGCACCCAGCCGCCACAGCAAGTTGCGTCTCAGGGAAGCTCCAAACCCAAGCGCGATATATATTCCACTCCTCTTTCATACCTACTGGGACAAAGTAGTTCTTCGGATCACGGTAACCACCTATATGTTGCCAGGCTGTCAAATATCCAGTACTGTCAATCTCATCTAGTATTTCATTAATTCTGTGCAGACCTGACACATACACTTCCAAAATCTCGAAACAGTCAGTCATGTCGTCGATTCTGTGTCGAATTGGATCCAAGAAAGGAGCAATCTCCATATGGAAACGGTGATAGCGTTCCTCAAGTGAGCCGCCTCGGTAACAATGCGCTATTTCAGATCCGATGCTGATCATCTTATTAGTGAGGCTGGTCATGTTAGCGAAGATGGCTTGGTATTCTTCGACGCGGGAGATCTCAAAGAATTCCTTGAGACGATCGAGACGCTCGAAAGGGTAGTGAAGGGGCTGTCGCGTGCGGAGCTGAGTGGTGTGATACATGAGACCTGCTTTGCGGTAGAATTCCTCCAGTGAATCGAGGCAAGATAGATCGCAGTTGATTCTAGCTTGTGCTTCGTCCAGCATACGTTTTAGCTCGGCACTGACATTCTCGCGATTTTCAGCAGTGATTGCGGGGCAGATGTGACACATTGTGGTTGTTCTGCAGATTGATGTTGTTTTGGTTGTTAATGATTTAACATATTACCAGTATTCTTGGGAGAAGATTTTATATGTAAGCTCTTGGAGGAACGTTGTGTAAAGATAGTTGATCCCGTATGACATTGTGCTCTCAAAGCCTACAATAACAGTATATGTCATTACACAATGCCTCCATATTCCTTTCAGCGCCCACCCCCACCCCTCAACCCCTGTTTGTAAACTATTGCTAAGTTACAACTCAATTGTTGCAATCAATTAGGCATTGATAATTCACTCTATCAGAACACGAAGTCTAGTAGGCTCTCTCCTAGCATGATACAATGTAGTGAAGTATCGTAGCGACAGGACCTACATCTCGCGGCCCTTCTCTACAAGCGTACTCCAATATTTCTCAGGCTCCACTCCCGTAGTCAAAATCAGCTCTACATAATGCTCAGTGTACCCAGACTTGGGAGCAACATACCCATGTTCGATTTCCAAAAAAGTTTGGATCCACTGCCGTAACAAGCTGCCTTCACGGCTATGCTTGTCCATCAATCGGTCGCTGTCATCATTGTTGGACTGATCGCTGAGATATGGAATGGCATTCTCAAGCCAAACGAGCGAATCCTCCAGGTTGCGCAACGGCCTAGCTAAACGGGAGAGCGAAAGCTCTGACTTGGAATGAGTCACCCGCAGAATCTCCACGTCCTCAGGATTTGTCTGATAGGAGTGAATTTCATCTAGTATCTCGGTGGCTACATTCCAGATTTTCATCCACGGGATGAAAAAGGACTGTTGTGACCGTGACCAATTGGTCTCAAAAATCTGAGCCAAGCGTGCCAGAACACTCTGATTGCTCCTGCAAATGTTAAGAAGTGCAGTGGAGTGGCGAAGTGAATGTGGTATTTTATGGTATTTTAGGCCTGCTGCTCGGAAGCGCTGCTCGAATCTATCGAGCTTGGACAACCAGGAATGCGCGGAGGCCTTGGACCAAGCTAACCAATCGGTGTACACTTCGACTGATGTTTCACGAGCTGTAAATGCATCTTCTAATTTCCATTCAGAGGGTGTGTTGTCAAGCCATGATTTGATGTGATCTCTCTTGTCTGGATTTAGAAGGTGTCCATAGGGGGAGCAAGGAGGGAACGGGCTAAGCTTTTTGTTGGCTGCGATAATTCTACCGAAAACACATGTCTCTAGTCTTGCGACGGTCGATGTAGCCTCTTTCTCGTCTATTGAGATTCCATGCGTGCTCGTTGAGGCCGTAGTGAATTGATCTCTTTGGTTTGTGTTACTTGCTGATCTACTAGAAGATCCCATAATGTTCGGTTTCGAAATTTTGCTCCCCATAGAGTTTAGGTTGGGATTCTTTGGAATGAGTATTTCTGGACTCAACTATTCCCTACTTAATCAGTAAGTGTTCTAAAAATCAAAGTAGTTAATTATAGAACACTGACAATTTATGTCTTGCGCTGCCAACGTCTTTCAATGGACTATGCGAATAAGAGCAGCGACTGAGCAATTGGCGGTGTAACTGAATGCAAATGTTGCTGAAGAACGAGTTGAGTGATTTGTAGGTGGATCATCGCTGGATACGTCGAGAAAAAGGTTTTGGAGAGGAGAGCGTCATCCTTGTTATTACTGTAAGGGTCCATAGTTATGCGCTAGGTCCAGGGTACGAACGGTGAAAGTTGTAGTGAAAGGCTGACGTTGATGGTGAGCGAGATCTACAGCAATGACACCTTCGAATAATAGAGTGAAATCTCTCAGAGCAGCCACTGTTAAGCGAAATAGCTCCTACAGCTGTTCGATATTATTTTACATCAGAATTAAGCAGAAATACAGACAATGAAGATTCATTTCATTTCAACGAGAGGGTTCAGGAATAAATGGCTCCTTCAATCTCACACGATACACGATCTTAAAGAAATGCATTTGAAGTGATATGTACGATACATAAATAGGGGTTGGAAAAATTGCTCATTACAAAAGGGCAATTTTAAACGTTAATGTTGGTGAAAAATGCTTTTAATAATTCCATGAGACAGCTTTCACTGCCGTTACACTTCAATTTCACTAAGAGTCACATCTGTATGAAAAGCAGGGAAGAAAGAGCAAGGAGCCTCGCAAGATCAGGTCATAAAACAACTGTATCCTGTCAGCGATGTGCAAACGTCAATACTTATTGTTTTCAACTGCTTTGAGGGAAGTCTGTGATCAACTCAACCTCTTTGTAGCAAACCCAAGGCCAAAGCACATCACGTGTTCCTACAAAATTTTGTAGCCACGCTGACATAATATTCTATCCTTCAGTATGACTAATTTACTAATATTCCTAAGTCTTTCTCTGTCCACTCAACTCAGCAACTTCGGCCTCAACCTCCCAAGAGCAAAACAAAAAACCCCACGTCGTTGAGGGCCGCCTACGTACATCTCGTCTACATTACACTTCCCCACAGAGTCGCATGAAGCACACTGATTCTATGCTACCTTGTTTTATAGAGTATGAAGGGTGATGATCAAGCTCTTCTTTGCATATATCCTCTCTTTCAATGACGCTTTGTCTATAGGGCGCACGTTACACTTCAACTTTGGATCTGGTATACCGTTTCATCTCGTGTATTGTTGTGACCAAGTACTTGCAATATTTTTCAAGGATATCTAGGTTCTTGCTCAGTAGCAAGTGAAGCAAGAACGTGGCTCGAAAGATGCCTCTTGGCTTGCTTGGCAATGATGATTGGGCATAGCACGAGTGCCTCGCATTTTCACATTGCAACATTCTCAGCACAGATTTACTGACGCCATGTGGTTCTATGAAGACGGGTCTCATGACCAATGTCTTCGCGTTAGAGTCAAAAGAATGTCAGTGAAACACGATGAGCGTTACCCAAGCAGCCACGTTCCCACCCGATGTTACAGCGAGTCTGACTGTCCCCGCACTACGTGCCATCGCAGCTCTGCAAGAAGCAGTCATACCTCGTTGTTAGCTTTGAGCTGTCGCTGATTGTTAGATTGTCAGGGATTTCACTTCACCGACTCCAGAGTTTCCACCTCTTGAAGGCTTGAGCGCTGTAACCATAACACTGTCAGAAATAATAACTTTGAAGACAACGTATAGAATTGATGAAAATGGAATTTCGACATTATATCGCACTCGAAAGTTCACTACCTGATCAACCTTGATCAGGAAAGAATCGTCTCACGCTTCCACATCCTGCAAATTAGGATTCCGTTCTCCGTCTCTACCTGCTCCAACAAGATATACAATGTGCTAAACTCGGCTAATATCTCATTCGATGTGAAGCGGTATCGGATGCATCGAGTGCAGATGTAGACCTTGCCCGTTGAGACCAAAGTACCTTCCACTTTACGACAGCAAACAGCATGGCCGTTGATCATCTGTTGACCGTCTTACTAATTTTGAGTTCGTTGATCTCTATGGCACGCACAGGGTCTGTGGCTCCTTTCCAACGTTGCAATGAGCACCGGACAACAGGAGCGCTTTGCTCAACGAGTATGCAAAGAACAGCAGAGCACCACTAGGGAGCCATAGAAACACCAGAGTCTGGACTAAGAAGCATGTGGTTGTGACGCATCGATAGATGCACGTGTGCAAACGGCCGGCAGATCCTTCTTGGGCCTACCGACAAGTCGAAGGTTGGCAAGCCCGTGATTTAGGACGCTCGACTCAACGCTCGACAACGCTCTTCTTTCTCATCATCAGACGTGCTCGGTGATGGGTTCTCCAGCAACTGAGGCACCTCATGACTGCTTCCCTTCGACATCTTACGCATATTTTCGCATCTTGACAAAGCTTGCGCTCCTCTGCTGTTCAAATTACACCACCTTCCTTTCCTATATTGCCCAGCATCTCGGGCCCATCCAATCCCAAGTCCATGATTCAACCCACACTCTGTTTCACATGCAAAACCCCGGAAAACATCCGCCACGAGCGCACCACGCGTGGTCATGAAAGTTGGGGTATTCCCGAATGAGCCGCGAAATGGTGGTGCCGCATCTCGGGCTCTGATTGGCTACGGCACTTAAATGACGATGGCACATTTGGCGTTGGGCGCTGCCGACCGCAACCGGTTTACCTCCTAAGCAAAACCGTCGCATGTGTGACATCAGCTGGACCCTGCATTCGCTGAATCCAAGGCGTTGACGCATGCTCGACCGAGCATATAAATGACCAGCCATATTTCTTTAGTGGCGCAAACTTTATTTACTGCAATCTAGGAAATCGGTGTTGCATTGCGCAGCCTTTAAACCACTCTCCTCATCGTCTTTCCCGGAACTCGGATCGCTCAATCCCAGTCCATTTGGATACTTCTCCAGTCTCGGACGCATCTTCCCGCAAGTTCCGCATCAACACCACCATCATGAAGTCATTCAAGAAATTTGTCAACAAGCGCCGCCAAAGCTTTCAGAACCGCAGTGGCGCAGGAAATACTCCAACTAGTCCACCAGCAAACGCCAGCACCAATAGCGAGAAACGCGCAGCAGCTCCAGAAGCCAATCAGCAGCAACAGCAAGTCCTCGCAGAGGCCGCGCCTGGCACACTGCAAATAGCGCTGCAGAACAAGAGCAATTCCAGCAATGTTTACGCATACATCACCGGCCTCGCCCTCGAGCGAAACAACACACCAATATTCGTGCAGTCCGACGGACAGACTATTTACTTTCCTGTCTCGCCTAGCCAAATCCTACAACCCCTCCAGGCCGATGTAGCAATCCCACTCGGCGCGCCAGGCAATACTGTCAACGTAAGGATCCCCAAGATTGCAGGTGGCCGCATCTGGTTCAGTATGGACGCTAAATTGACCTTCCTCCTCAACCCCGGTCCCGCGGTCGTGGAGCCAAGCGTAACCAACCCGTCAGATGCGAACTTCAACATCAACTGGACCTTCTGCGAGTTCACGTTCAACGATGCGCAGCTTTTTGCGAACATCAGCTATGTTGACTTTGTCAGCATTCCCATTTCGTTGAGCCTCACCAACACTCAAGGGAGGACGCAAACAGTACCTGGCATGGCGCCCGATGGCTTCCAGAGAGTAGTCAACGAGCTTCGGGCGCAAGCTCAGCGTGATGGCAGGCCCTGGAATCAGTTGATCTATGAGGCGAATGGTCGCCCATTGAGGGTACTCAGCCCGAACAACCTTCTCGTCGGGAATAATAATGCGTGGGGCAACTACTGGGACGCATACACACAAGCCGTGTGGAACAAGTTCCGCAATGAAGATATAACTATCAACACGCAGGCCGCAGCCGGCAATCTCACAGGCCGTGTCCGTGGCAACGAACTAGAGCTCGGTGAAGCCGGCAAGTTCGGCGCTCCTTCAGCAAAGGACATTTTTAGCTGCAGTACCGGTCCATTCGCAACGGGCTCGAACCAGGCGCGCAACGCTGTGATCCCACGCCTTGCTGCCGCGTTCAATCGAAGCATCCTGTTGAACACGCCCGGCAATCAGTTCCCGAACGGTAGCAACCCGAGTGCGTACTATAAGGACGAGACGACGAACCATTATTCTCGGATTGTGCATCAAGTTCAACGGGATGGACGTGGCTATGCTTTCCCATACGATGATGTCGTCCCAGACGGTGGTAATGATGTCGCGGGTACGTTGTTCGACGGCAGTCCCCAATTATTTACCGTGGGTGTCGGTGGCAACTGAGGGAGCCGAGACACCTACTCTGTAAATGAGTGCTGCGATCATGAGTCTCTTATACCCTTCTGTTCATGCATGTACATAGAATTCTTGTCTATACTTCACTTTGATGGATCGATGTTTATATGACAGTCACACACGGTACATACTTCGATACGACCTCATCATCACTTCAATATAACTCCTATCTTTAGAGATTATTGTTGAACTTTTGAATGAACGGGGCTACCACTCGTGTTAGTCGGTTTAGGAATAGAGTATATACAGCTCAGACATAACCATGACTGTGCAACAAGTCATCCTCGCGGCTAAATCCACAACCAGTCCCTACCATCACGATTTATTTTTGTGTGGGCATTGGGGAGGCAACGTTCCCATTTTTTGTTCGCTGCTCCGGAATCCCTGTGTAGATAAATCTCCATCTGTGCCTTGCGCTGTGCGTCCTTAAGAGTAGAGTTTGGCGGCCGCTACCCTCCTTTGAGTCCCTAATAAAACGCCCACACTCAAGACGACACACTGAATATCTCTTCATCACAGGTTCCCCTAGGTATACCTTAATTTATACCGTGAGGTAGTTGACGGTGGTGTTAAGTCGTCCCTTCCATCCGGAGTTGCGGCGCAACATGGTTCGACCAGAGTTTGACCTCGAAATCACTTCCAATTCCTCCTTGTTTCCTCAAATCTCAGCCCCTTGACGCCGCCGTGTGCCTCGAATCTTCAGGGTGCGGGCCAAGTTAATGACAAACATCATGGAGATGATTCCGAGAATGCCCACGATGCAGGCGAGTGGGGCTAGAATGGAAAATATCGAAAAAACATATGAGGCCATGCCGAAAGCATAGCTGTTGACAAGGAAGTCTGTTGCGAGCCCGACTTGCATCGCTGAGAGAACAATTGTTGTGTATGCAAACAGAGTAATGAAAGAGTTCACATTGTCTCGCATGAAGGCGCCGTACGTGGTACAGCCGCTCAGATATCCCCGAGGGTTGCCCAGAGCCAATCGATATATCCAGTTCAATCGACCCAGACGCAGCTCGCCATAGTAAAACCTCGGATTGAGCGGCGCAAGGTGCTGGAGTGCTGGGGAAGGCGACGCTGTGGTCAAATTGACAGGATATGATTTGGGCTCAGTCGGTGCACAGATGATCTCTTGCACGAGTTCCACCCAGCCAGGCCAAGTGACTTCCTTGGGAATTAGGCCATGGTTGATCGCCATATTGAGATCGACCTCTCTTTCGATGAGGGCAACATATGACAACAGGAAGCCGAGTGCTGTTTGGTACAGATGTGGATGTGGACAGATGTGCAATCGCCAAAAGGCTGGACACAGTAGGAAACGCGGCAGCGGCTTGATGAAAATCGTAGCAGATGATTTCGACGTCCACACGAGATGTAGATCGAGCTGCTCGGTAACCACAATATCTCTCTTCTTAACGACTTGATAATGCAGAGGACGCGGGGTAGTTGGTAGTCCTACTAGCCATAGCCATTGATGCACGCAATTTAGTCGATCTACGTTCAGTTCGGCATCCAAAAAGCCGTGGATATCAGTATTGACTGATTGTATGACGTGTTTGTTGCGAAACGTTGCTGGCAGTAGTGGTATCTTGGGTTGCGACACATTTTCACCTACGTCTACTGTTTCTAATAGCGCGACGTGAAAAGGAACGTCAAGCGGCCGCTGCTCAACATCAGTGTCTGCATCAATGTAGCTAAGCTAAACTTACCGTAGCATAGTCAAGCATCTCGTATGAGAGCCGCCAGAACTAGCTAGCATCTGGCAAATCGGTGAGGGGATAATGATGGAAGAGCGAGAGTATTTTATGGGCGAAACTCTTCGGCCCCCGGATATGAGGCCTAGTTCAGCGTTGTGAGCCTCGTCACGGGCGGGCACCAGCGCGGAGATCTAATCCAATTGAGAGCAAGCCACCAGCTGACGCATCCGACACCTTTAACCCATTCGAGCATTTGGCCCCCAAAAGTCCCCGGCCCCAACGCTCGGGCTTGATGGAGGCGTTAAATGCAGGGGAAGAAGGGGCGGTTATAGCAGTCGCTTCGCTGGCGCCTAGCGTATTCTCTCAATCTAAAATTCTAGCTCATTTAAAGAGTATTTATGAAGACTTCAGTACTCTGTTTGAGCGCCAGAAGCCATGGCTACGGCAACGAAAGTCCAGCATTCGAAATTTGATCCACAGGTAAGCGTTAATAATGACATCGGACATCAGTATGCTCACAAGCAGAGCAAATCAATCCTGGACTTGAGATCGTGTATCCCAACGATGAACAACCATCATCAAAAAGTTCGATTAAGATCGAGTTAGCAATTCCAACCCCAAGGATATCGAACAGAGCTAATCTGTGCAGCATCATTGCCATACCGGGCCTCGGTGCTAATCCAGAATGGACATGGAAGCACGAAAAAGTGAACTGGCTGCGCGACCCAAATATGCTGGCTCGTAAGATACCAAATTGCCGCATCAGTGTTTTCCAGTATCAGTCGCAATGGTTCGGCAAGGGTTCTGTCAATCAACGGATAGAGAATGTGGCGAATCAGCTGCTCTATGCGCTCGATCGCTCAAGAGGAGTGAGGTGACTACTTCTGTTCCACTAGATATCCTACTAATGTTGTTTAGACAGAAACCAAAACGCCTATAATCTTTGTTTGCCATTGCTTAGGCGGCATTATCCTCGAGAAAGCGTTATTAACGTCACGGCTGCGACAAAACGACTTTCCGTCTGTGTACCCTTGGGTCGCTGGATGTATCTTTCTGGGTACGCCATTCCATGGCACGAAAACACAATCAAAAGCAATGGTGCTCGCTGAGATGGCAGAGACCATTGGTATGGGTGCCCCATCAGGCTTGCTGAAGATTCTCGAGAAGGATTCCGAAATCTTGAACAGTTTACTCGAAGACTTTGCATTACTCGCAAGAGACGCCCAAATTCGACTATTTTGCTTTTTTGAACAGGAGAAAAGCGATCTTGTCGGCCTCTTCGTCAAAGGCTTGTCATGGAAAAATCAAGAGCTCATCGTTGATGAAGCGTCTGCAACGATCACTTCTGTGGAAAAATTGGGGCTGAAGTCGGATCATTTCCGTCTCAACAAGTACGACGGTCCCAAAGATGGTAACTTCAGGTATGTTTCTGAGGAAATTCGAGTGACAGCCCAGAAGGCAGATGGCATTTTGAAGACGCGACAGAATCAGCTTCGTCAAGCGCTGGTAGGTGACCGAACATATCATACAATGATCGATCATCTCGGCAAGGGCTTTCAGGATATTGATGCGGCAAAGAATGGCGCCTACAAGGGTCCGAGAGGTACAAAGCTCTCATCCGTTTTGGAGCTTGAAAACTTCAAAAATTGGCGGCAGGAAGGCGCAGCTCCTTTACTATGGGTTCACGGCAAAGCTGGCACCGGTCAAGGAGCGGTCGCGTCGTCAGCCATAGAATGCTTGGAGAAATCGCGCGAGCATGGTTCAATCGTGACATCCTTTTTCTGCGACCAAGGCGACAAGCAGAGGCGTTCAGTAAAAGGTCTCCTACAATTGGTTGTGCGCCAAATTATTGACGTAGACCAAAACCTTGCCCGACACCTCCTTTCGGATTCGACGAAAAGCAAAGATGCTGGAAAGCAAGAGTTCGATCCTGAAGAATCTCTCAAAATATCAGCACTTTGGAATGCGCTACATGAAATGGCTAGAGACCTGCCAAGTGGTAGCGTATACATTGTTGTTTACGGGTTAGAGCAGCTGTCAGAGGAGTCGCTACAGACTTTCCTCCAATACATGACTGAGATTGAAGTTACGACAGAAAACGATCATGGAGCAGCGCCACTCAAATGGCTGCTCCTAAGCCGTAGTGGCCGTCCGAATATCGAAAAGGTCTTGAAGCCAAAAGCCTTGGAAATCAATCTCGAGGATGCTGAGAACTCCGCACAAGTAAGTGACGATCTAAGGACTCATATTTCTGTCAGTGTCGATGAGCTTTCGCTTCCATCCTCGCTGGCATACTTCGTAAAACGACACATTCACTCGCGCGCCGAAGATAATTGGATCTACGTCAACCTTGTCGTTCAGGAGTTGAAGAACGCTTGGAAATCTAGACGTGTCCAGCATGCCGACATCCGTAAGCTGCTCGAATCCTTCCCGTACGGGCTGACAGATATGTTTGAGCACGTACGAAAGCGTGTTCTCGACCCGAAAGCCGAAGGCCACGAATATACGAAAGAAATACTAAGGTGTAGAATCTGTGCATATGTGGCCCCAACGTTGCGTGAACTTGCCATTATGGCTGGCTTGCCAGAAGAACATCGGAATGATTTGGAAGAACTCAAGGCATACATTGTTCGTTGTGGCGCATTTCTCACGTTGAGGGGGAATGATTGGGATGAAGAGAACAATACCGTCGAATGGATCGACATCTCTGCACAAGAACATCTTGAGCTGTACGCAAAGGATGACCTCTCGCTGGATCTGAATGATATGCAGCACGGCATTATCGCACTTCGATCACTAGAGTACATCTACCATGCCGTCGACCAGATTGAAGAGTACAGGCAAAAGCATTTGGAACAAGATCATGAAGATCGCAAGACGCAGAGTGAAGGCGAGGATGTTAAGAAAGAGGACAATGATGAAGATGGCCAAGAAGCAGAACCTGACGAAAACAGTGACAGTGAAAAGGCGGATAGTGGTGATGGCAGTGATGCTGATGAGGCTGATCATGTTACGGCTGCGTCATCTGTTTCTGAGGCCGAGCTTACCAACGACGTTCCGACGATCGATGACTTGAAATATCCCGTCCGTTACTGGGTCGAGCACGCCAAAAAAGCTCCTCGAGATGTGCTCGATGAGTTCAACTTCCACCATCCCTTCTGGCGAGATGATACTGATGCCCGACAAAAATGGTGGGACGCGATCGAAGATGTTCACGCAAGGTCCGATCAAACAAATGTGTCGGTCCTGCACGTAGCGGTTATCCTGAGATTTCCGGCATTGGTAGATTACCTGCTGGAAAACGGCTGGGTGTCTGACATCCACAAAGAAGATTCCTTGGGGTTTCAACCTTTGTATTATGCTTGCGAGGAAGGCCAGGAAGAAATTGTGAACGCACTTTTAGGCGTGGACACCGACATCAACTTTGTTAGCGATAGCGACAAGCCTGCTGCTTTGCATGCAGCAGCAAGCAATGGGCACCGAGACACTGTTAATACTCTTCTCGATCGCGACGCCGATATAGATGCAACATCGTCTGGCTATGGTACAGCACTGTACGCGGCTGCAGCTAACACCGATAACGAGATCCTCAAGCTGTTATTAGACCGGGGGGCACATGTTAACACCATAGGCGGAGAGAGTCGCAGAGCTTTGAATATAGCTGCTTTCATGGGGGACCTTGAGGCTGTGCGTATTTTGGTTGAGAAAGGTGCCGACATAGATCCCGATGAGGATTATTGGTATGGTTCAGCACTAGGCGCCTCTGCACGCCGTGGGCACGCTGAAGTCGCCAAATTCTTGCTATCGCAGAAGTGGAACCCCAGTCGCTCCATGAAGACTTACGGCAGCTTCCTTACAGCTGCGGCCACGTATAATCACCTTGACGTCTTTGAAGTCCTACTCGAAAACGAGAAAAGAGAGCTGGTCATCGAGCAAGCGCTTCAGGCTGCGGCTCAACGAGGCTACGTACCCATCGTGAAGGCTATATTAGACAAAGTTTCTACACTCAGGCACCAGAAAGCGTTTTCCTTAGCTGCATTCTACGGTAGAACTGAGGTTCTAAAGCTTTTGTTCCCAAGGGGTATCGACCAAGAGCAACTCGACAAAGCTTTATACCAAGCCACCGACAACGAACACGAAGAAACAGTGAAACTGCTTCTAGACTTCAACGCGAGTCCAGATGCTGAAGGCCCTGAGTCAGTCTAGCTGAAAAATGTGTCTACATATGCTAACCATTGCTACAGCTACGGATACGCATTGATTGCTAGCGCGTAAGTAATTAAGCCGCGAAGAAATACCATTGCTTAGAATAATTATAGATACGATGGTACAACCGGAATTATGGAAGCATTGATTGAGAAGGGTGCTAATGTTAACATACGCGGAGGCACATACGGCACTGCCTTAATCGTCAGTATCATGTCATTGTTCGAGCTGCGATAAGACTGACAATATGCAGGCAGCATCGTGGTTTGGTGATGCCGATAATGTCAAGATGTTGATTGACCATGGTGCGAAACTTAACACTGAGCCTATTGGATTCTATGGCACCGAGCTGACAGGTGAGCTATCAGTGCCCCCTATATTCGTGTTGTTTCTAATGCATCTGCGTCAGCGGCGGTATATACGGGAGATGAAGACACGATTCGTCTGCTCATTAAGGAAGGAGCGAACGTCAACGGCTTCGGCGGAGACTTTTCGTACCCTATCATTGCAGCTGTGGATCAGGGTGATAGCACTGCCGTGAAAATACTGCTCGAAAAGGATGCCCACGTGAACGTACGAGGAGGCGAAGACAATTGGCCAGTGGTGTCGCTCGCAGCCTCTACTTTGCTAAAGGACGATTTGAAACTGATCTTGAAGAATGTCGCTGATATCAATGCGACATGTGACAGAGGCACCACGGCCCTCATCAATTGCGCAGATGCATGTGACGCCGAAGGCCTCCAGTTTCTGCTCGACAATGATGCAGATGTGCACATAGTAAGTGAGAAGTATGGCACTGCTCTGCATGCTGCAGCGTAAGTTCGTCTTTTCCATGCCATTTAGGCTGATTCTAATCATGCAATAGGGCTGAGGGCGACGAAGATTGCTGTGAAGTCCTGTTGAAAGCTGGTGCTAATGTTAACGCTGTTGGTGGGCCATACGGAACACCGCTTCAGGCTGCTGCGTGGGCGGAAGATATCGAAACCATTCAAGTCTTATTAGAAGCAGGAGCTAATGTCACTCTCACCGAGCCAGTAACCGGAGAATATGGGACAGCCCTGCAAGCTGCGTCAGCGGTGGGTGATCTTAGAATAGTCCAAGCACTTTTGGACAAAGATGCGGTGGTCAATATCTCCCCAGCCAACGGTAAATACGGACACTCTTTGTCAGCGGCAGCAGCTGGAGGCCACGAAGAAATTGTAAAGCTCCTAATCGAGCACAAGGCTAATGTCAACGCTAAGGGCGGTCTGTATGGTTTCCCAATATTGGCCGCTGCTCAATCTGGAGACCTCGATATTGTGCAGCTTTTGATCGACAATGGTGCCAACGCATCAGCTGAAGGAGGGTTACTCGGTTCAGCTGTTGCTGCTGCAGCCTATGGAAACAATCTACCCATGATCGAGCAACTTATTCAGCACGGGGCTAACGTGCGTGCCAAAGGAGGCAAATATGGTAATGCAATCCAGGCAGCTGCGATAAAAGCTGATGTGGAGATTATCGACGATCTTCTCAATCGCGCTATCGACCTGGTCAATCACCGTGAAGGAAAGTATCATACTGCTCTTATCGCAGCCTCATACTTTAACCGGATGGAAGTCGTGGTCAAACTGTTAGATGGCGGAGCCGATTTCCGGTTCCAAGGTGGCCAGTATCGAAGCGCCATCACCGCGGCCGCCATCCGAGGTAACAAAGCGATTCTCGACAAGTTCCTCAATATGGGTCCTCCCGATCAATTACTGGATGAAGCTCTCGCCGAAGCCTGCGCCCACCGCCAGTCCGCCTGCGTCGAAGTGCTCCTTAAAGCAGGTGCCAACGTTAACGCTCGTCATCCTGTTCTTGGCCTACCGGTCGATGCGCTTACTGCGCCTGAGGCGGAGGATGAGAATTCCGACGTTGAGGATGAGAATGATGCCGAAGATGACGAAGATGACGAGGAAGAGGATGAAGATGAAGATGAAGATGATGACGACGAATGGGAGGGCGACAATGTGTCTGTTGCCGGCCAGACAGACGAGGGTAGTGTTACTGATCTGCAGCTTGAAGAAGAGATCTCAGAAGCGACAAAAATTCAAAAGTTGCTTGATGAGGCCATGGCTCGTTGCAAGCGGAACCCGACTGTTCAGAGATTTCGAACAGTCAAGCACCATGATTTACCACATAGCTTAAGTGCCGGTCCGCAATCCCGACCACAACCACCAATGCCGCCCATCCCTTCGGCTACAACATACCAACCGTTCAATGTACCGAAGCAGGATGACCAACTTGATTCTCCGTATGGACAACATTCTCAAGAGCCATACAGCCTACCGTTCCGTTCAGAATCAGGTACCGAATATACATGGAGCCAATATGAGCAACAAAGTCAGCTGCAAGCCGCAAACGGGGGAAACTCAACATATCCAGCTCCGCTTTTTTCAAATAAGCAGGTCCAGTCCCCGTCTTCGTCGCCAAAGCGAGTCCAATCCGCACAAAACCTACAACAACAGCGGTACTCAGCGCCTCCCCCACAACGTGAACGCCAATCATCAGCCGCATCGAGTTCTAACGTACCTCAGTCGTTTACGCCGCCTCTTAGACAGGGAAGCGGAGACAAGGGACTCAAGAGGCAGAGTAAAGCATTGGCCAGAAAACCCCTTGCAAACCCAGGAGTGCCGGGCAGGTACCAGGAGCGACAGCTGAGCTACTCAAGGCCAGCAGGACCCGATAGATCAACCTCTGAGCATGATTTTGCAACATCTAACCATTACACACCTCCACCATCTGGCCCATACACTTCATCGCCTCCTCCACAACAATACCCACCCCCTCTCGGGCACCGACAGTCTCAGCAATTCAACCAAGGCCAGCCAATGCCGTACCAACCGCCGCCACCAGCTCAATACGCGCCTTACATATCGGCTCCACCGCAAGAAGGGGGCTATGATCCGTATAGGCCGTCCTCGCAGACATCGTCAACGCCTTCAATTCATGGCAGCCAGCATACTAATAGTACACCCTATGGCAGTCAGCCGTATTTGCCATGGGGAACGCCGAACTCAAGCAATGAAACCGGGTTTAGCAATATGCAGAACCCAAATGAGACACAAGGGCGAAGATGGGGCAGCGGTGGATATGATGGGCAGGGTTACAACTAGTGCTTCGAATCGATGAAGCGCACCAGTCATTGTGTATAAGCGGACTGGATCTATTCAGAAGCATATAAACCCTGTTGCGTTCTAAGTAATGAAGTAGAACAAGAATAATACATTTGGATCAAATAATCACACGTGTTCAGCCTGTCCGTTCAGTCATCCTGGGTAGTAGCAAACATCAAGATAGCTTTCTCGAAAGCGCACCTGAATCGGCATTTCGCGGTACTTAGCATTAATCTCAGAAAGAATGAAGCTATTTGTGAAGGTGATAACATTATGGGGAACGACACCATGCCGGCTATTACGTGTGCAGGCGACTGGGCTTGCAACATTGGGAGACGGTACATCATTAAACGGACATTAAGGTTGGTATATACAAAGTATATCTATAGCGAGTAGCATCTCGCTTAAGCTATCTGCAAAATTCATTCAGTCTGCTGTGGCCTCGCTCCTCCAGCACCCTCTAAGCCAAGCTAGGCAGCGATACCAGCTTTGATCAACGCACTCATTGTCTCATTTTTTATCGTCACACATTCGAACTCTCGTGGGTACTTCTCCCAGATCAAATCGCTCACTAGCCTCGCGAATACCACACCACCCCACTCGTTCAAATGCGTCCTATCCGAAGGAGCCAAATTGTATGCTCTGCTAGCCGGCTCACCAATCGCGTTTACATAGTCGAGAGATGCCTGGTTGAGATCGATAAAATGGAGCTCCTTTTCGTTAGCGACATCAAGGGTTGTTGCGCGCTCGTTGACCAGGTTCTCGATTACGCGCTTGGTGGTGCTATTAAATGCACGGCGGGTCAAAGGTGTGGCCAGGATGGGAGTCGCGCCTGCTGTCTTGACTTCATCGGCAAAACGTCCTAGGTTGGTTTTGTAATCTGCGAGGGTGACGCCAGATTCGGCCTTTTGGTCATTGTGGCCGAACTGTTTGAGCGCATTAGTCGTAGTCCTCGCCTTCTTGAGATTGTGGAAGGCTTACTTGGATTGTTACATAGACGCGATAATTCTCCTTGTAGGTCGCGATATCTGCGATGACATTCCTCCAGTCACCACCGTCGCGGAAAGACTTAGTCGTTGCGCCACTGTGGCCGTAATTGTGTCCTGATGAGCCGTTCGCAACGGTTGTAGCAAGGAAGGCATCACCCCAACCGCCTCGAGGAGCGGTAGTTGAGTCGCCTGCTAGCAGCCAGTAGACCGGCTTTGCATCTCTTTTAAGTTTGCCAAACGGGATTGCCAGGGCGATTGGAAAGAGAGAGAAGAGCGTGAAGCGCATTGTGGTATCGGCGATGAAGTTTAGGCCTGGTCGACTGAGGTTCTACTTCGGTAGGCCCATAGCCTTAAATGTAAGTTTTAATATACACCGAGAACCCCTTGTAATTCTGATCATCATCATTTTTGTCGTTCGCAGCACGTGGCAAGCCGGCGGAAGGGATTCCTAGATCTACCAAGGTCCGTTCGAGATGCTCCGCAGGGGCTCCCACGAAATTTAGGTCAAAAGCCTCACCAAGCAACCCAAGCTCTTGAAGTGATCCACGAATGGGAGGGCAGGAATGCTTGAAACGTCGAACGGCTGAACGGCCGCTAACAGAAACATTTCTTAAACAAATTTACGTGACAGGGATCATAGATGAAGAGGCTGTATTCGTGCGAGACTTTCGCGAGGGGTGCAGCGCGATCGACAGGAATCTCGCGACATCTTCTACCGAGGACAGCATCAACCCCAGGTTTCGGTAAAGGGGTGTGCGCTAAATACATAGAAAGCTCAGGAAGAACCCCATGGGGCAGCGGAAGAAGTGCAGCGGTGGTGCTGTGCTGCATGCGGGCACATTGAGTGTTTTGCAAGGATGATCACCAGTACGCTACAACATTGGGGCGGTTAGAGCGAAAATGACTCTTACCAATATGGCCTACGCGTATGTACCTGCCATTCTCAATCGACAAAAAGGCTCTATATTGAAGGTATCTATGCGCTACAGCGTTGATTTGTTACGAGCTCGCAAGTCAGTTGTCGCCGGCACGGCACGGATGTTAAACTTGAGGCGACATCCGATCCGAAGCTCGAAGTTCAGGCGGCAGCGTGAAACAAATGCAGCCACGATGTTCTGGTAAAAGACGAATAACTCATTCTTTGAACCCATGACCATCACCATTGCCACACATTGCAATTATTGACACTATGACTTTCTCAACTATTGTTCCTGAAATCCTCGCACCCGTCCACCTTTTAGCGTTTTCCACGCTTTTAGGTACAGAGCTATATCAAAGCTTTGTAATGACCAAACTCGCCTATCAGGCACTTCCGCGATCAGCATTCACAAGCTTGCAAAAGAGTGTCTTCCCCGTATACTTCCAGAGCCAGTCGCTACTCCTCTTCCTTGTTGCTGCGACAGTGCCGCCTTATGGCCCAATCTCGATGATCAAGGACAAGAGCAATTTGATATCATTCGGGGTCGCTGGTGTCACCGCTGGCCTGAATTTGCTAGTTTACGGGCCGAGGACTAAGGATTTGATGATTGAGAGGATCCACCAAGGTGTGTTTTTATCCTTCGCTCGAGAAGAGTGACTAATCTTGCCGTAGCAACGCGTGACGCGAGCCTCCAGCTTGGTGCAGGTCAAGTAAGCGAAGAGATGAAGACGCTCAACCGATCATTTTCCAGGGCTCACGCAATGAGCATTCACCTGAACTTGCTCACGATTGGCGCAACGCTTTGGTACGGGTGGAGCTTGGCTTCAAAACTGCGATTTGATGTCAATTAAAATAGCTCATGTAAACACACATCAGGAAGCGCATGGTAATATTAAGTGTGACCATGATGAACTGGTATGGAACGTAAAGCAATTAAAGAGTTGTGAAAGCATGGATCGCACATAAGCTGAAACATTCTGAGGTCTTCGGGTGTAACAATAGGCGTCACGGGAAATTCTATCACTTAATCAAATACTGTCATCATTGGTGATGGGCTTGTTGTGAGTGAGACCACATAGTAAGTCAAACCGTTAGCGTGGCTTAGTCAGTCTTCCGGCACGGATATCTACAAAGCTTCCGTCCCGTCATGCTTCGGTACTCGACTCCTCTTTGCGACAAGCATCGGTGTTGCGCCGACATACCAGATGGAGGGTATTGAAGAATCAGCTGTAGGAAAGGCGGCCCAATCTCGGACATTGCAAGCTTGTCAGCGATGCCGTAGTCTCAAGACGCGTTGTTTGCCAGGCCAGCAACCAGGAAAATGCCAACGGTACGGCCTAGTCAATGACCACACTCTTGTGGTGTACCCAATTGGGGTTTTTTTTCTTTTACTGGGATCTGACCAATACAAAGATGTTTCGCTGCTGGAAAGGAGTGCGCCTGGGCTGATGCACCGCGTCGAGCGAGAAAATTGCGTGTACCTTCGTAAGCCTCCGCACTCGGATGGGCACGTGCAGATCTGATATTTGCATAGGCGTATCGCCCAAGTCGAGCAGAAAATTGATGGCCTCGTCGCGAGTCTCGTTTATTCATCGGGGTCAAAGTCCATTTCAAATGCACTCTCAGCAGAGTTGCAAAGCGAAGCCGCATCAACCATACCTAAAGAAACAGGAAAAGCGATATGTTTAGGAGACAGCACAATTGCACCTGGAAGTTGGATGCAAGTCCCCCCCTCATTTAAACCAGACACAACACAGCCAGACCAAGAGATTGAGCAAGCTCAAGACGACGAAGAAGCTGATCGCCAGTATTTAAACAAGATCCGAAGCATACACAACTTCGGAGATCGCGAGGATTTTAATCACGCACCAGAGAGCCTATTTCAGCCCTCTCAACGGCACGAGGCTCCGATTGAAAATGTACTCGTGCAGCAAATTCTTGCGAGCGGCGAAGCAGACGGTATGCTCGATGAGTACCGACAAATGTCGGTTTCCTTTCCCTTCGTTGTATTACCACCACAAATATCAGCCTCCGAACTACATGCAAGCAAGCCAATGCTGTTTCTTGCTGTCCTTACTGTCACCTCATGGAAAGATCATCCACGCCAAATGTCGCTTGACAGCACCTACCGAACCGAACTCGCAAATCGGACAATTATCCGTCCTCGAAGAACGCTTGGACTAGTTCAAAGCGTACTGGTCTACCTTTCATGGTAGGTGATTTGATTGTACTCTCAGGCAAATACTTACTCAGTTAGGTATCACTTTGTATTCAGCCATAAAACCCAGCAGATCTTCTTTCTGCATCACTTGGTCATTGGACTTGCCCTTGACATCGGCCTTCATCACGACTACCAGCCCATTAGTTTTCCACATCGGCCAAAACCACCACCACCTACTCCTCAAGCCCAGCGAGAGCGTCAGCGCGCATTCCTAGGGTGCTATTATCTAGCCTCAATGTAAGCAAACAAATTCGTAGTAACGATTGCGAAATATTAAATTAGGCTAGGATTGCAGCGGGGCTGCAGAAACCAAACCTGCTGCGTTACAGCTCGAACATGACGGAGTGGGCTCAGAATCTCAAACGCGACAGCGAGTTTGACTCTGATCAAACTATATGTCATCTTATTTCCTTGCGACAGATTGATGATCAAGTGCAAGACACTTTGTTTGCTGGGAGCGCTGCCGAAACACCGCTAACAGATGCACGAACGCTTATGCATGTTCGGTTCATGGAAGTTCAACTCGATGCATGGAAGAAGGAGAGCTTTGGCTCAGCATCGCAACGCTGTACGTCCTTTCAGGCAGATCTAAGCATGAAACTGATCCGATAGTAGTGTTGGATATCTCTTCGTCTTTTACAGATATGTCGTTACATAGTATCGCTTTAAGACCTAAACCAGTAACAGATATGCCGGCTACCACCGATTCAACACACCTGAAGGCTCTTCTTTCTACACTCGAGGCTGGAAAACGATTCTTAGACTCTCTTCTCTCGTTTCCGGCCCACGAGTATCACCTCATCTCCTTCTCGGAATGGATGAGATTGCCAACGGTAATCATGACTGTCTCTCGGCTGTGCATGCCCATTGATGCGCATGTCGCTGCCGGTTGGGATGTCAAGACTGCTCAGGACCGTGTTCGCTTAGATTTGTGTCTTGAGTCTCTATGCTATCGAATGCAGAGTCTCTCAACATACGACAAGAGGAAGCAATCGCATCCTGATTTCTGGTACGTCATGCGTTTCATTATCGACCTGACGAAGACCTGGTACGTCAGAAAGACCAGGCCAACGATGCCAGACTATACTTCAAGTCAGCCCACTCCAAGTGGTACAGAGGGGTTCCCTGCGAGTGAGCGCTCTGGTCCTAGTTCCGGCACTCAATCAACACCACCTTTTCATCAGGCAGGCCAGCATTATACTACACTAGCCGGAATCAATCATATGGGCGATATCAACTTGGATTTGGACGTGGGCGTAGAAGAAAATAATGGCGGTCCATTTGCATTCTTGAAAGATATGGATTTTGATATGGAACAGTTCTTTGATATGGGTATATGGGGTGATGAAAGCTATGCCGGCTTAGGCTTTGGTGGTGGCGGTATGCCGTTCTGAACTTGACGTAGGCTAAACATCCCTTCAAATTTTCCTATGCGCAAAATCGCGCAGACCGTTGAGCTGTTGGACTCGGACATGGTCTCACAAGTTTCCACTATCGATCGTGTGTCTTCTTGATCCTCAATTTTGCCCAATTTACAGCCGCTGGTCCGGCATTCGACAGCGATATCAGACCCGCGATCGCCCCACAGGTCACTGTTATAATGTAACTGGTCTTACATCCCTCCAAATAACTCCCCAAAACCTTTTCGAGATCACCGCCGTTAAAATGGTGGTGCACTTGAGTTGCGCCCGCATCAAGTATCGCTTTCGGCTCCACGCTTGGTAAATTTCGTGCTAGGCTCGACAGCAGTCCATTTGTGAACGCCGCTTCAGCAGATGCAATAAAGAGCGACTGTCCACAATTCTCGATGAACAGAGTCATGGCGGTCGCTGCCGGCATGTCATCTGCAGGGACAAGGTTCTGGTTGGCAATCATGGGAATCTGAAGCGCGAGGCCGACACCCATGGCTGTGATTATTTCGTAGCCAACCCAGTCTTTCATTGGTGTATGCATGTCGAGCGTGTAGATTTTCGTGTTCCCTGCTGCTGCTAATAGTGCGCCTATGAGGAGGAAGGGTTTGTAATGCCGCCAGAACGTCAAGACACCATTTGAGATCATCGTGAAAACTGACACGCCGAGCACAAGTGGAATGAGTCGGATGCCACTTTGTGAGGCTGAATTATTGTTGACCGATTGGAACTGGACTGGCAGAGTGTACAGTAGCGGGAAGAACGCGCCGGCTAGGAAGAAGATGTAGCATAAATTTGCAAGAACCAGCCTATTCTTGAAAAGATGCGCTTGCACCATCGCCTTGTTGCCCATTGCCCATTCATTGAAAACAAAGCAGATGAAGAGAGTAACGAATCCGACGAAACTACCAACGACGCGTGCGCTGGTCCATGAGTTGATGCCAACCCAGTGCATCGCAAGCACAAAGCAGGAGAAGGAGCCAGACAATAGAGTCGCACCGTTGAGATCTAGGTTTAGTATCTTTTCAAGAAAGGGTACTTCTTTAGGCTTTAGTGGACTCTTAAAGCACAAGAACATGGTCAGAGCTGCTACAAATCCGATCGGAAGGCTGATCCTGCAAATTGTTAGTTTTCAGAAGCCATTGCACACCCAAAAGATGATGTAACCTACCAAAAGCACCATGGCCAGCCCGGTCCATCAGTCAATGCTCCTCCTAGCAATGGTCCGACAACACTCGCACACCCGAAAGTTACACCCAAAACGCCCATGTAAGCGGCACGATACTTGGGTCCTGCTGTGAGAGCAATGATAATGAAAGCGCCTGTCATTACCCCTCCACCGCCCATCCCGGCAACAACTCTTCCAAATATCAAAATCTCACTTGTTGGAGCACTCGCGCAGATCACATTGCCGATCTCAAAGACAAGTATGGCACATAGGAATGTAGTCTTGAGTGGAAAATACTGATAGGCCTTTCCCCACGGTGATTGGAAGGCGGCATTGGTGATTGAGTAGGAGCTGCCATACCATGCGATATTCGAGATGCTGCCGAACTGTGTTGTAATGGAGGGAATGGCAGTTGCGATAATGGTTTTATCGAGAGCAGCGATAAATATCGAGAGAATAAGTCCAATAGTGATCAATACTAGGCGGATGCCCCGAGGATATTCTTGCGTGGAAGAGTCATCTTGGGTTGGCGGCGCTGCTGCAGCTTCCAAAGTCTGTGCAGAACCAAGGGACGAGAGCTCAATAGGTTCATGAGCAGAACAGACAACAGATGATTTGGATCTCGCCATGACACGATGAGGTTCGGAATCGCAGAGTCAGACTTTGGTTTTATGTCAATCAAAAGAGGACGGGCGCCTGATTCTCAAATGAGTTTAGGTCGCGCTACCTAGATAAGGCAAGGTGTCAGAATAACGCTTAAGCTCGGTTGGCATCAACTCCGAATTCAGTTCACTCGTATATCGAATACTACGATATTTACTTTGTACATTTTAGTAATCGCCATGGTTAAGAAGAGTAGCTTTGATGTATATAGACTCAAGACTGTCTTAGTCCTGCTAAGTATTCACATCCCAATCGATCGCGCAGTCGATATAGAACTGATCACTTCGTAATGGAGGCGGATAACTGAGTCACAATAGATTCTAAAGTTTCAGGAGCAAAGCAGTCTGTACTTGTGCAAGGAATTGTCTTTCCATGCGTATTGTCTGCGTCGAGACCTGCTTCTGCTCGGCAAAGCCGTCTACTTCCCTGGCGCTGCTTGAAATCCGAATGCGATTATGATGAGACCAACATGATTGTTTCGGATGCGAACAAGACCTTGGTGATAATTTACACAAAAAACAACAAACACATCTCTCTGTTGACGCCTTCGGTTGTAAATAGCCTTCGGTTGTAAATAGTGGTCATCGGTTTGGCCCTGTGTAAGAGCCAATCATGACATGATAAGCTTTAGAACCGGAACTGGTGTAAAGAGGGAATGCTGGAGCATGGTCTGCGGGATTTGCATTCAATGTAACTGGATGAATGCATTTGGATATATCTCCTCTACTATAGAATGACAAGTGGCGATGAGTCTCACAGCATGCCGATGGAGGTACGCTGACATTGTGGACTAGCATTCCAGTGGGCTCAGGATGATGGAGTGCACAGACGCAGACAACTAAGACTGGTTATGAGTAGAATTATTATGTGACATTTCCAAAACTTTCTCGTGGTCAGACAACAACCAGCGGGGATTAGGAGAGATGGAATCCACAACGGTGCAGGTGAGCTCGTCAGCCGGTGTGTGACGTGGGGCAACGGTCTAACCTGCTTTTAGTTAGGCCGTCTTGTCACGCGCCACGCCCGTGCGAAGGCGGCAACTCAGCCATCAACACAACACATCAATCCTTCTCTTCCATCTCTCCCGACATGTCTACATATCATGCCTCCGCCAGCATCGAATCGTAACCCTTGGATCACTGTTTCTCGCGCCCTTTTTTCCTTCGGCATTCTCGCGCAGGTCGCGTTCATTGCCTTTATCATATGGCCTCTTTCGGACAGTAGCTTGCTTCGTAGCCCAACACAGATAGCCCAGGCGGCAACGAGGGAGGACTCGAAACCAGATGTTCTCACTTTGCGACATCTCTTTCATCATGGTGCCGGGCAACCGGGCCCGCGGGCCCGTAGGCTTGACGTAACGCCCGAGCACCTAGCTTCGGCGGATGCTTCAGCCTCTGTTGGACCTTTTACCATCAAGAAGTCACCTGTAAAAATCGAACGACCTGCATTATGGTCATATGATTCACAGATCCCCATGTCTCCTGTTTGGGTCGCCGAAGATGTTCAAGGTCCGGATGTCGAAGATAAGGAAACCGTTATCCAGTTTGCATACATGTCTGAGGATGCCTACAAGGTTGGACGTGATGATCCGGGCTGGCTAGATGTAGATGAGCAGTATAATTCATCTGTCCCTTTTGGTTGGGATGACAGCGGTATCAGAGGTCACGTGTTCAGCGACGACACCAACTCCACCATCATTCTTTCTGTTAAAGGAACCACGGTCGCCATGTTCGAGGGAAATGGGACTTCCGGACACGACAAGGAAAATGATAACCTCTTTGGATCCTGCTGCTGCGGCCAGGGAGGTTCTTACCTTTGGCGACAGGTCTGTGATTGCCGGACCGGCACCTACACTTGCGACGAAAAGTGCGTCAAAGATGAGTTAAGGAAGCCAAATATGTACTATGCGGCGACTTTAGAGCTGTATGGAGAAGTCATCAAGCTCTACCCGAAAGCCAACATCATTACGACCGGGCACAGCCTAGGTGGCGTACTAGCGTCACTGATTGGTTTGCAGCATGGTATACCCTCTGTAACTTTTGAAGCTTACCCTCAAGCCATGGCAGCTAAACGTCTAGGTTTGCCAGCTTCGGGTGATGTTGCTCCTCTCAGGAAATTCACGGGAGGCTTCCACTTCGGCCATACAGCGGATCCTGTGTACATGGGAACATGCAACGGAGCCTCTAGCTTCTGCTCCATCGGTGGCTATGCATTTGAAACGCTTTGCCATACAGGAAAGCGGTGTGCTTACGATGTGGTCAAGGACTGGGGCTGGAGACAAAGCACGTCAACTCATACCTTGAAGTACGCTATTGAAAATGTCTACAAAGTCTATGAAAAGGCAGCAAAATGCGAGGATGAGGATATTGATTGCGTCGACTGCTTCCTGTGGAAGTTTGAGAACGGCACGCATACTAAGCCAACCACTACGACTACAACAACAACAACTAGCACGACCTCGTCGAGAACTCGGACCGAGACATGTAAAACACCTGGATGGTGGGGATGCCGTGACACAACCACAACGACTTCTTCTAGCACGTCTAGCACTGCAACAAGCACCAGCACGAGCACGAACACTTGCAAGACAGTAAGTTCCTGACCATCGCATGTACCCATTATTTGCTAATTTATTCTAGCCTGGTTGGTTCGGCTGCAAAGACAAGACAAGCACGTCAATAACAACAACTACGTCGTCGACTGAGGCAACTACAACATCTTGCACATCCAAAGGCTGGTTCGGAAAGTGCCGTGACGACATCCCAGTAACGACAACAGCCGCAATGGAAGGACATGCGTACTGGAGGACAGCACCAATGGCGACACGGACGGCTCCATAGCCTTATACTGTAATCGTATACCTTTCTTCAATATTTGCCCTATTCTTCTGCACCTTCTTGGAATTTTCATGGTGAACTGAAGCAATTACTCTGCCAGTGCACAACTCTGAAATTGCTCCTGCTGAGTGCCTGAGCGCAGCCTATAGATTTATAAACATTCATGTATTCTAGAGGATCTTAACCAAAGATATATGTTTCTTTTAGACAAGGAAGCCGCTCATAGTCATTATCACTACAAATCATATTGTAGAACCATATTGCTAGTAATCTTTGTAAAAATATTTATTGATCTCGATTTAGACACCACAGAATAATGTTACTGTTGCATTGATGATCATATTTGACTTGTTGGGCTACTTGAGCTCCTTCCCTATTGAGCTACCAAACGTATCTGGGAGGATCATTTAGTGCTTACGATCCTGCCTAACGTGTGTGGCAAGTGAGCGGCGTATGCAAACGAACGGCGAACCCCACCAAGTTTGCACAATGTCTAAAATTCTATCAAGTATAGCACCACCTATTTATCCTTAACAATGTTCTTCTAAGGCTAATTTTACTATCGTACTTTTAGCTCCTAATTACGATTACATTCAGACTAAACATTTGCAAGATTGGCGGAGTGCGCCGCTCGCCTGCCGTATACGTTATATGACTCATAACCCTTGATTGTTATCAGTCGCTGCACATATGCGGTTTTCGTTTTATCAAGCAATAACTTGGCATTTCTTGTCTTTTGAAAAGCATTTTACTCACTGTTTTCTCAATTCTCAAGATGCTCGATTTGGCCTTCCACATCACTACCCCGCGTCTCTACATCTCCAATCTCAACCCCTCCGACAATGCACACTGTGACTTGATACTCGATCTGTCCAGAGATGCAGCAGGTCTCCCGGGTCAACAGGATGGGCGGACATTGATTGAAAACGGGCGTAAGAGGCTTGAGGAAGGTGGTTGGGGGCGCTATCTCATCTCACTCAGGCCCTCTCCCGACAATACAACATCCGTAGCCGATGAGGAATCCGAGGACCGATTTCTCCAAGAAATCGGGCACTGTTCTCACATTGGTATCGTCTCAATGCAACTAGGCCGCTTTCCCATCGCCCCCACCATCCCAGATGTAGGCTTTCGGTTGCAGCAGCGCCACTTCGGAAAAGGGTATGCGACGGAGGCATCTTCGGGCTTGATGAAGTACTATGAGAAAGAGAGAGGAGTTAAGGGCTTCGCTGGATTTTGCAATAAAGATAATGAGGCAAGTAAAGGGGTGTTGAAGAGGTTGGGATTCGAGGCAAGGGGCTTGAGGGATGTTGCTGGAATTTATGGAGATGGGAGTCCGTTAACGGTGCTTGTTTGGACCAAAGGTGTGGTTGGAGAATTGGAGCAGTATGGGATTTGAGGACGTGTTTGAGTAATGTGGGTCGAGGTTTAAATGTTTAACTAAAGAAGCAAAGATACAAGCAGGTTAAAGTCCGGTATGGGCTATGATCAGAAAACCTGGACGGTCATAATTTAATTCATCTGTGGTATTGATACGATTGCTATATACAATGCCATTTTATTTCAGATTAGCAGGCTATTGGTGGTTTAATTTTCTCTCTTGAGCCATGAGTTCTGTCTTCCGATACCCATTAATAGTGCCGCCTATACCCACGATAATCATTACAATGACATGGCTAATATCTCTTCAACTATACACACTCTCATGGAAGATTTCGAAACTTATTTGCAGCCAATTATCTTGACTTCTTGAGCGATATCCCCAGCGCGCAGACGTCGTAGCCACCCACATCAATGTAAATAAAAATTGCCTGCAGCACAAATGGGACGTCGAAGGATACTAAATCAGTCTGCAAACGATGTCAGGAATTTGAAACCATCCTTTTTGACCGTGAACACAGACCAGTAGCAGCTTTGAGCCTCTCAACGATCGGAACACGGAAAAGCTGCACGATTCGTTCATATGCGTTTCAGAGCTGATTCCAAGTACAAAGATCCTCAGAACTGTTTTGCAGAGGTATTCCCATAATTTTGGCTTTCCCGGCGCTTGACTTGGCCAACCAGGCATCATTTCGGCCCTATCACTTCTGAGGCAAGACATAAGGTTTCCCCATGGAAAGTTTAAAACAAAAGATGGTCGGCATGGAAATCCGAGCCCTTTGACGTCCAAGCGGACAATGTTTAGGAAAGGAGCAAACCAAGAAACAGCAAAGTAGCGGAGTGTTTCTGGACAGACTCTGGAGTGCTTGAAACCTCTAATCGTTTAATCGACATACGAAAAACAAAAATCGGAGTGCCGATTACCGCTAGAACACTCAAGCCTGTAAACAGTGGATCCTCCATCGAAGCTCTTGTGTCAAGGATTAGCCAAGAGATAGACGCCGACAAGAAAGTATTCGATACTTGGAAACCGGGGCATGTTCATACCAATAGCGTGGCCATAGCCAATGCTTCGGCGGGCAACAAGGCCTATCCAAATGTTTGGAACTGTGAACTTTGTGTTTAAATCAAATGGGGCTGACACATTTGGATTGTCATTACGGCACTCCATCCGCCTCGAGCCGACCCACTCGACCATTGCATCGGAGTTTCCGTTTGCAGATAATGTTCAACTATGGTGACAGTAAATTTTTATGCAGAAATTCTTACAGGTGATGGAGCCTCGTTTTCAGTCGGTCACGGAAGTAGGTTCCGGGGTCCTTGCGACGGAATCCTAGTGCTCCTGATGACAAGTCTATCATCAGAAAACGCAAAGCCTGTTACAGCTCGCCTGTTTGATTCCGGCGGGCTGGCAGGCACGGAGTCCCCTCCCACCTGATACCACTTTTGAAGGCAAGAAATATCCACCCTCAACCAAATCAAAATCCGTGTCAATATTTCTCCGGTGATACCGTGAGCCGATATGGTACCCATATGCAACAGTTTCACCCATCACCTTTCAAACATGGTTGTGGAAAGTTCGTAAGAAGAAGCGTAAATGAAGAATGGTGTGAATGTATGGGACTCGAGATACAAGCAGTGGGTAGCGAGGAGATTGTAGATAAGTATAATGTGGGACTGCTTGATCAAGGATAGCCAAAGTAGATCAATAGTGTCATTATTGCCGTGGGAAAATAGCCCCTGAACGCTATAGGAGCTCTCCAGCGCCTTCGATGCGGAAGCAGATATCCCGACAATCACTCTCATTGGTTGAGAAGGGTGGTAGGGAAGCTGCGGCTGAATATATTCCGTGTGACATACTTGGTTACCCCAAGTACCAGTATGGGCTGCAACTGATGGCACTTCCGCGGCTCATCGAGACAAAACCACGGCATCAGGCTGAGTGAGAATTCAAACGGGATAGAGACAGGCTATTCCCTTTCCCGTGGACAGGCAGGCCCTTGCCTTGAATGTCGCTAAGTTTAGGTGTTCGCATTTTATGTTCCGGTAGTCAAGGTTTGTCCCCGCAACCCAGGCTGTCTTTGCAACATTCCGACTTTGTCGCATGAATATAAATCACGGCGACGATCCTCGTTATCGATAGGGACCGGACTATTTTGGGGCTTGCATGAAGCTGCAATCCCATCTGTAACACACCCCGTCAGGGTTGTCGATCCCGCCGACCAACCAAATCCTAGCTGTCAATGTTTCAGATCATGGAACACCAATTGCATGCCGCGTCGCTGAGTATGGGCAATACGAGTAACCTTCCAGAATGCTCGTAAGCGATAATGAACCAGAAACGGCGATGCGGCTAAGTGCGTGTACAATGCTAGGAATAGCCGGTAATGAATCCTGGGAAGGACTCGAACTGCTGAATATTTGAAGGCGGAAGCCCTTGAGACCGCGTAAGTAAAGTTGCCTATCATTCTTCATTAAATTTCAGCCCATATCTGATATTTCATGTCAGTCTTTACGCATAATGCCGTCTTTTGCTTTCTGGAAGAGTTCGAAATCGTCCGAAGCAAACATCGCTCCGCTAAATGACGATGTGGATACCCAGGAAGAGAAACCTTCGATCCAGATAGGGACAAAAGTATTCGACCTCAACCCAGGAGATCAGGACGCTGGTGTGTTCATCTTTGACGAGGCAGATCTGCCACCACTATCACCACCGACAGCGTCCCTTCCCGAGGCTGTTCCGCCCCTGAAGCTTCGATCAGATGCTGTTCGTTTGTCGACTCAAGAGACCGTCGTAGCAGTTGAGAAGATAGAATCGGACGCGGAATCAAAAGCAGAAGAGCCAGTTGTGACCGCTTCTCATACTTCAAGTGAAGCTTCGCTATATCCCAATATATCAAACCGGGAGATGGCGTCGCGTTCGCTGGTATCTTCAACGCAAAACAGACCAATTCCCAAACCTTCAACCGCATCTCAACCAGAACCAGCAGTAGAGAAAGCTGAAGAGCACCATGTAGCCTCTGACGAGAACCCGTTGCGGTCACAGCACACATACGCCAGGCGAGATTCACCCCAGGAGCTCGCATCGACACAAATACCGTCGAAACTGCGAAATCGATTTGCACCAAAACTGCAAGATCGCGATTCAGGTGTCTATCTCTCCGACGAGGAAGAATTATCACCGCGTTCTCATCCTGCCTCTTTCGCTCTAAGCGAGTCGTCTGCGCGCCCAAGAACACCATCAGTCACTGTAAAGCACACAACCCCAACCAAATTAGAATCCAAGCCTCAGCGCAAGAGCTCCACAACATGTCGTCTTCGTCGTCCTGCAGAGTTGAATCTTAGCTCAAGTACTGCGCAAGAGGGCTTGAAACAGCGATCGGAACTCGAGTTGCGACACGACGTCATTCGAAACTCCAAGACGCAAGTAAAAGCAGCACTGCAATCGCCAACACAGCTTTTGAAGAAGCGTTTGAATATGTCGTCAGGAGAGAAGAAGGTCGACGAAACGACACGGGAATTCAGGCCACCAAGACCAACCAGCAATGGCTGCTTGTTGCCCGGCCCGGGAGCGCAAATGGAGGCCTTCACTAGCACATCTGTGCGTGCTCGAACGGAGGCGGGTGGGCGCCCGGCATGGTGGTGCAAATTCGACAAGCTGGTTGTATTTGACGGGATAGATCTTGGCGACGATGGCGAACTGAAGATCCACACACGAACCAGCAAGGGTCTGAGTATTGCGCGACGGCGTGGTAATTTAGAGACCATCACGATTCCAATGGACTGTGCGCACTGTCAGGAGATGCTCAACCGACGTGAGTGGAAGTTTGATGCACGGGTTTGCAAGAGAAGTGTGTGTTGGGGTTGCAAGGAGAGGTGCAAGTGGGAAGTAGAGCAAGAGGCGCAAGCAGCTGAGATAAACGAAGAGATGGAGGCACCAAGGGCCGACGCAATCAGGGACCGTGCAGATAGCGTCTTGCAGACCGAACAGGTTCGGGATGAAGACTTGATGCGCAAAGTGGGTATCGAGCAGGGGCGTCCCAAAAGTCCTATGGAATCTGTGGGCGGGATTGAAGAGCGGCTAGAGTGCGCAGACTTATAGCTGGCTAGAATAAAAGGGTAAATCAGAAATCAGAGGACAGAGTAAATAACTTACCTCGAACTTATTTGTATATATGGCAACCCAACATAGTCTCCTGGGGAGACTTACCATCACAAGAACAATTGGCCCCTCAAGTTTGCACAGCTGAGTGAAGTTGAGGGAACATTTCTCTCAGTCCAAGTCCATAGCGTCGTCCATGTATTCGAAAGGGGCGTCTTCCATGGCCATGGTGCTATGTCCATACGCTTGAGGTTCAAAATCCTGGCTCGTGAGAGTATTTCCGTTCAACGTGTTAGTGAATCTTTGTACTACACCATGAGCATCCTCGCAGCCAGCAATCAGAGTCCTCAACATGAGCTCCAGCGGAAATTCGTGCAATTTAACATGTGTACGAGCATCACCGTCCTGGGAATTCCATCTCGACGAGCTGCCTTTCTCATCAGCGTCCTTCCAAGCGTTCCGGTAGTCCTTGGCTAGTCCAAGCTGGATGCGAACATGTTGCGCTCCGAGCGACTCATGTAACGGGCACTTTTCATCATCCAGAGCTTCTAGGAGATTGGCATGGAAAGCGTGGGAAGCCAGAGGTCGTGTTCTGTGCAGGTCCGGATTTGTAATGTAACGGAGCGCGTTAAAATTGCTCTGAGGCGCTGTTGCAGATACGCTAAAGCCAAGAACAGCCAGGCAATCAGTAATGTAGCGTTCGAGAAGGGTGTAGAATTCAAAGAAATCGATCTTGAACATTGACTCGGCTTGCTTGCTCTTTATGCTGGTCTCCGGCGAGTGCTGTTCCAGATTGTGATTATTTTGCTGGACCTCGGCTTGGATGATCTCAAGCGCCTTGAAATAAGACACCATAAGCAACTCAGCTTTCCAACGGAGACGGCCCAATAACCGCGTAGTCTTCTCTTTATCCTGTTTTAACTTTTCGGCTCGCGACTGAGCGAGGTTCTCAGCGGGTGTCTTGGGGGCGTACTTGGAGGTCTTCATTCTGGAATCTTAAGATCGGTCTTACTTTGGGTTGGTCGGAGGATAACTTTGCTAAGAAGGGAAGGGGCCAAATCATGTAAAAATGAAAGATTACAGAGGTGATATAATGGCCATGAGTCGATCTACTGGTGACGCCACCGCTTAAAGTGAATGGCGCTGTTGTTGTTTGCTGTGGGGAATCCTGCGTTACGCGCTGAGGCCTGATTGAAGCTGAGTCAGCCATATCAGCCCATGCAACATCTTCTTCCCACCACCGTGAGCAAAAGTGATTCTCGAGACACGTATATTGGCCGGAAAGTGTGCCACCCCCTTCATTGTAGGTGCGACATGGCCGTGGGACGAATCTATCGCGTTGGCTCGTGATTTCGCGTTCCTTCCTGAGCGCGATGCCCTACTTGGACTAGCACTCGCTTTTGACGTTGTGCAACCATAGCGGAGTCCCTATGCCCATTGAGCTCCCGGAGCATTCTTTGTTGTGTATCCGCTCGATTCATTACACAGCATGGCGCCCATCAATCCCAAACGCAAGCTTGGGAGCATGTCTATCTTGCCGAAGCATCGCCCTGATCAAAGACAGTTTATGGTGATCAAAATGACGTAAAAGGGGAAGGATTGCAAGCAACTCCACAGAGAGATGAAAGGGATGCTTCTTTACAAAATGTCGGAGCAAACACGCTCCAGAAATTCATATGCTAACCTACTATCTTACAGACAAATTATACAAACAATGAGAAACAAACCGCTTCAACTTCTCCAAGCCTGGCTTTCTACATGCTTCTCTATTTCCATTTCATAGTTCAAAGTCGTAGCCCAAAGGTCTAGAATCGCGCTCTCTCTCTTTCGTATGTCTCATACGAGTATATAGCGCTCATCTTGCGCTAGTATTACCATCCACTCCCGGCTGACTAACATCTCCTCCTCCTTCCGAACCCCCCCATCATTCCTCCACCGCCCATACGACCACCGCCCATAAGGCCACCTCCCATGTGACCACCACCCATACGGCCACCGCCCATGCGGCCACCTCCCATGCGACCGCCTCCATAGCCACCGCCATGATGATGGGTAGTGTGCACTACTGATGGGCCTGCTCCATAGCCGCCATAGCCACGGCGAGACATTCTAGATGGTCCACAGCCCATTTTGTGGATTTATCGATGTGTTGTGTAGTAAGGACGGGGAGGTCTTGCGCAAGTAGATCTTCGCAAGGAAGACTTAGATGTCCGTGAATGTGATCGTTTATTCGACTCCAATCTTGACCTTGATTTGGACGAAGAGAAACGGGATGATCTATAGCAAGCAAGTGTTGCTACGATGAGACTTGTGATACAAATGACGGTGTTGGTGTGCTGTGGTTGAGTTGCGTTGTCTGGCCTAACTTGAGCTTGTTGGCGTCGTTAAGTATGTTGGGCTTTTCTTTGGGGTCCTTTTCAAGAAGACTAATCTTTAGATTGAGAGAAGTAGTTGTGGCTTGATATGACTTATTTTTCAAGACAGCAACTTCCCTTAAATGTCTCTCACAATGGTGAGTATCGTTATGTCTGCCAAGACCGACGTCAGTGTATGCAGGGAAACATGACATAGGCCAAACGTTCATCTTAGAATGTCTGTGCCTTGGTATCCGTTATCCAACTATTCCAGACCCCTCTGCCAATGGCCCCTGCGTGGTAGCCTCTCAATTAGTGCGAGGAGGGTTCTTGGTGATAGCGGAGCGGAGCGACTAGTCTGGCGTGATTGGTCGGGACGGTTCGAGCGGAACCCATAAAGTGTGGCGTCCACACGGGATGACGCTGGCCGCGTGTTGAGGCGTTTTGTTCGGAAGTGGATCCGTTGGATTTAGAGCAGGTGAAATGATAAGTGACGACGCATGGTCTTGGGCAACGTATACAAGCTAGTCTCCGTCATCGAGCCGACAAGCGATGTAAAGCAAGCAAGTTTGGGACCTAATACATTGCAGACTTCCTGCTTACTGGCGTGAACGTGAAGCAATTCCCATCCTCCAAACGTCATTTGCGTGGGTAGTGGAAGACACCTCGGTGAGCTTCACGTATTCAATCAGTCGGTTTGCATTCGGCACAAAGCTTTCAAAGGCATCGGTATCCATGTCGATTTTACGAGAAAGTTGTAGATGTTTATGGCATGGTATTTGTCGCTATGCTGTATGTTGAACACTCTCGCATCTCCATGCGGTCGTTGCGGTGAGGCAAGACACAGGTATGAAGCGAAAGCGTACTTTGATCTCCGCAATCCGAGTGGGAACCTCATTCGTGGAACCCGAACGAGAGCCCAAAGAAGACGGCGTGGTATTTTATACCCTCACGAACTTGGTGTGAGATCCAGTCGCAACGATAGGACCGGGCTTGTCATCGACCACCTTCCAAATGGTCGCTGTGGTGAAGGCCAGCGTTCCTCCAACCTTGCCGGCCCGTCCCTCGACCTCAATAGTGTCGCCATCCTTTGCTGAGCTTTGATAGGAAATGTGAATATCAGTCGAGACGCCAGTCTTAGTACGGTTGTCCCATGCAGCGATGGCCATGCCGCCAACCCAATCAATCAAAGTGGCAGAAACAGAACCGTGGATGCCGCCATGGGCGTTTGTGTGGTTCTTGGTCAGCAACAATCGCGCACGCACAACACCCTTTGAAGCGTGTGTCAGCTTGATGTCTTCGAGCAGGAACCGGTAGATTGGACTGTGCGGCTTCCGTCCTTGCCAAAACGCCTCAACATGTGCGAGGGTCTCAGGGTCGTTGGCCACTGCGGACGTCATACTTGATGCAATTTTGTGTCGGTGAGAAATGTCTTTGGGTGTGACACGCCTCGGTGAAGGTTGAGGATATTGGGATAAAAATTGAATCTGGTGGAGCTTCCCCAGACGGCGTCCGGCGGTATTTTTCGCCGAGCGCGTTCACTCTCAATGGCGGCAGCTGTGAAACGGCGATTCCGGCAAGCGTCAGCTGGAGCAAGACGCCACATGTACCTCTTGAGCTGCTAGAACAACGTTCGATTCCGCAGAACACTGCTCAGGACGACGAACCCCGATGTTTGCGCACACGCAGCCACCATGAGCGCCCCCGTTGCAGCCACAACCCCGAGCCCGCGCGATTCAGTGGTCGAGAAGCCCCACGATTCGGCGATCAAGGATGTCGCGGACATGCCTGAGCCTCAGAAAGTTGCAGAGGGCGCGCCCACTCTGGACGTCAAAGCCCTCTCAGACGGCGCCCTGCACTTCTTGGCGACTGCAAGCAACGAGACGCTTGGAGCATGTCTGGTGGGATTGGGCGCAGGGACGTATCTGATACTGGGCCGGGTTGGGCTAGTCCTCATAGGCGTCGTGGGCGGAGTAGTCCTGCACGCGACCTGGGACGGCCAGAGACAGGGAGGCAAGAGCAGCGAGGCAAATGGAAGGAGCCTCGACGCCCGGAGGCGGGAGCTCGGCGTAGACATTGCGCAGCGAGTGCTCGACTGGCGCGACACGAGGACGCAGGAGAAGAGCACGCCCGCCCGTGATTCTGATCTGAGCCTGCAGCTGTACTTGGGCACGAAGCTGGACTATTCAGACTTCCAGCCCGAGACGGCTGCCGCTCTCACAGAGCTGACGGATGCCGTCATTCGAGACTATGTCAAGTACGTCCTC
This sequence comes from Pseudopyrenochaeta lycopersici, assembly GCA_003313425.1. Taxonomy (NCBI): domain Eukaryota; kingdom Fungi; phylum Ascomycota; class Dothideomycetes; order Pleosporales; family Pseudopyrenochaetaceae; genus Pseudopyrenochaeta; species Pseudopyrenochaeta lycopersici. The sequence goes on along the minus strand of NHZP01000001.1, from coordinate 1,764,540 downwards.
GACACAACATCTCGCTGCCAGTCTAATGCAATCCAGATGGTGGTATTCGCCGGTCCTGCCAGGCGAAGAATCCTTCCCCAATGTATCGCGCCAAACCTTCACTGCTTTCATGCTGTCCATCTCTGCCCACCTCTCCCGGAAGCGCCCGGCTGACAACTTTGTCGACTTTGTGACTCGTTCGTCATCTTTCATGATCATACTCTTGCAGGAGATTAGCACCGCTATACAAGCATCCCCAGGGGATGCCCCAACCGAAGCAGTTGACATCTACCTCAAAATGAAGCGCGACAGCACGCTGGCCAACATACTCGACCCGGACTATCAGACGAAACAGTTCAGCGTGGCTGCTGAGGATATCCTCCAGAACTACCTCGAGCCAAAGACATACAACTGCCCGCCGGCACGCGTTTTCTTGCACCAGATCCTGGCCAAGGTCGTACTCGAGATGACGGTTGTGAACTGCTCCAAACCAGAATGGATTAATGGCTGGATCGTATACCTGCTAGAGGATGGCGAACCTGAGCTTTTGAATGCCATCGACGCGGGCGTCGAAGGCACTTCCGAACAGCTACAGAATGTTAAGAAGTCTGCCGAAAGGGCAACCAGAGCATCAGGAGAAGTAGCCTCAAGCGACAGAAAAGAACACAAACGAGTCGTCAGCAGGGCACAGGAAGCCATGGACGATGCGATGCAAGAAGCACGGCGTCTGAGCCAACTCATCGCCGAGGAAGACGCAAAGCGCCTCCGGGAGCAGCACAAGCATCCATCGAGCTCCACTCTCAACGATGACCAGTCCGAGAGTACAACACAAGGCATTGTCACCCCGACGTCTTCACAAAGCGAGACGGCTGCTGAGAGCGACTTCACAGATCTAGGCATCTCCGGTCTCTCGGCACAATCATCGTCACAGATTGCACCACCGTCACCATCTAAGGCTGCAGAGGAATCACCCAAGCAGGAGGTCAAGAGGTCATTTACAAGCTTCGACCAACTTCTGCCAAACAACCCTCCCACCGCGCTTCTAGATAATCCGCCGCCAGTGGAAAGGCCGCCGCCACTGACACTGCACAACAGTACCATGTCCATTTTTGATGACAGTATGCCAGGGGAGAAAGGGGCTATAAAGAACAAGCCGACTGCGGAGTATCTCATACAGATTGAGCCCAAATCCCATCATCACTCGGGATGGATGACAGCGCGAAAGTACACAGAATTTGAGACTTTGCATGAAGTCATACGTCGAATAGCTGCCATCACCGGAACTACGGGCTTTACAGAAGCACACACTGTGTTGCCAACATGGAAGGGCCATACCAAAGCCTCATTACGTGGAGAGCTCGAACGGTATCTCAATGATGCTGTGAAGTACAAGCCTCTTGCTGAGAGTGAAGGTATGAAGCGTTTCTTGGATAAGGAACTAGGTTCTGGCAAGACTCCCAGCAGTGGCTTCCCTGGCATCGGATGGGCGGGCCAGACGTTTGACACCATGGGAAAAGGCATGATGGACGTGCTAACCAAGGCGCCGAAAGAAGTCGCTGGAGGTGGCAAGGCGCTCTTTGGCGGGGTGACGGGCGTATTGGGGAGCGTTGCAGCACCATTGGGAGGAGCGAAGAAACATCGCGACTCCATCCCCAACGCTGCTAATCCTACCAATACTATCACGGCCAGTCCTGGCACTGCTAGCCCCACCCTTAGCCGCACATCGACTTCTACCGCGCCCATACAAACACGACACAGCAGAGCAGAATCGACCGTCTCCGAGCTACCTACCCACATTCGCTCCGAGAGCACAATGTCTCTGGCGACCAAGCGCACGTCTATGGAATCCATTCGCACTTCCAACTCGCCTGTTATTGACCAGCAACCCCAGCGCGAAGCACCAATGGAGCGAAGACCGTCATACAACCCAGATGGTGACGGCAAACGCTCTGGAAGGTCCTCGAGATACGCGTCTAGGAACAACAGCCGCGCACCGAGCGTGAGGGAGAGCATGGATGAGCTCAGTCCTGTCTTGGGCGGAGATCAAATTTTGAATCTTCCACCCATGCCGAGCGAGATTTCTGACGATTACGGCGCGGCACGCAATGTGGCTGATCCCTTCCACAATCGCAACCCCTCGCGAGCATCCACGGCCTCTTTTCCACTTAAAGATGAACCAGCAATACCACCCCTCCCACGGCTACCCTCTGCAACATCCTTACTACAGCACTCGAATCCTACGGCATCAAAGACCCCAGCGAAACCGAAAAACACAGTCAACCACACGCCACTCTCCGAACCCGAAACCACCGTACTAATTGAGCTGTTCTTCGCCGTAATCAATGAACTCTACACCCTGAGCTCCGCCTGGACACTTCGACGCACCCTCCTCAATGCAGCCAAAACCTTTCTCCTTCGCCCGGGAAATCCCCAATTGTCCTCCATCACCTCGCTCCTGCAGACGACCGTGTTGAACGACAATACATCCGACGCTGGCCTCGCATACCACCTGCGCAAACTTCGCGAAAACTCGCTGCCAACAGAGGAAGAACTGAAAGCCTGGCCCCCGGAGATGAGCCCAGACGCAAAGGAGAAATTGAGACTCAAAGCCCGCAAATTGCTCGTTGAACGCGGCATGCCGCAGGCGCTGACAAGCGTCATGGGCCAGGCTGCCAGTGGGGAGGCTTTGGGCAAAGTTTTCGACTGCCTGCAAGAGCCACGGGTGGCTCGGGGCGTTATGTTCGGTCTAGTCTTGCAGGGTCTACGAGCAATCACACAGTAATTGGCCTACGATGGGATGACTGAATGGAATTGGATACAGGGCTACGATTGGATGAGAACAGGGAGACAGGAAGTACAAAGCCCCTCGCATGAGTATCGATTGGGTTAATGGAAGGAAAGCGAGAATGTACGATTAGAAGCACGGCATTGCTATCAGGCGTTGAAATACGTACACATGGATAATAAATATACCCTGGAGGTCTTCAATTTATCTGCGTTCTGCATGTATGGGTGAATGCAGAAGATGATTCGATGCGCTGTTATCTGAGACTTGGAAGCATCGTAGAGCCATCTTATATCATAGTGTATTACCAGCAGAACACATCCGCACATAACAAATTGAAGCAGCCGGTTTTGAGAAATAACATTTTAATTACAGTAGTCAATACGACCACGAATGAGATGATATTGGGACAGATTCAGATACGCCAGTGAAGTTTCCGTCAGACACCAGAACACCCAAACACCTAATGCAACCAACTCCGAGCCAAACGCCTTCCCCTCTCCAAAGTAAAAACGCCTGCGCTATACCAATGACATACAACTTCATACACTCGGAGCATCTTCCTTTCCCGATAAACTTGACAATTTCCTACTCTTGCCATACCTTGCTAACCACCATCTGAGCTAAATGCTTCTACATGCAGCAGCGATGCCAACTGCAAACCAAAATGGGCGAGTCAAAGCTTCAAGCCACCGCTTATAAAAACATAGGAGATGTATTCGAACCAAGGTTCAGACTGAATAGTCAAATATCATGTCGTCATTCACTTAGGCAACAACGCTCTCCTCCTCGGCAGCACGACGGAAGTAGTCAGCATCAGCTTCAGACTCGTTCCCAAAAGCCGCAGTCGGCAGGTCGGTACCAACACCTGAATCACTTGGCTGCGCGAAGTTTCCCTTCATCTCAGCTTTGACGGCCTCAACAGCGCGATCAATCTCCGAGTGTGTTGGCAATAAAACATCACTCGTCGCAGTGGCAGTAGAGACCTCGGAGGGGTTGAGCGTGGCAGTGGGCTCATTGTCTTCAGTATCAGAGTGCTCGGAGTCTTCGTCGACAGCTTCTTCGCCATGAATAACCGAGCGAGCAGACCTGGAGCCATAAGAAGTACGTCGGTCGTGGTCGATGTCGCTACCTGTCATGTAGGATGAACCGGAAGCATAAGTGTATTCACTACCGGCGCCACCGAAGCTGGAGCGGCCGTCGAAACCAGGTGTCTCACCCTCCGCATAGCTTTCGGCGTAGGACCGGCTGTCAATGCTATAGCGACGTTCGGTGCCAGCTTCACTCTGTCTGTCTTCTTCAATGATCGATTGTGCGATAGATGCCGGTTCTCTATGCTCAATCTCGGTCTCGTCTTCTTCGTTCAGCGGGCCGTTCTCCTTATTTGCGATGGCGACACTAGGTCGTCCTCCCCAGGAGCCTTTCCGCGCATAATTCGTAGTCTTAACGGAGTGGCTACGCTTTAGACCTCCATCAGTGTTGGTGCTGGCATGGGTTGTTGGGAAGGGTTGGGCTCCGGTAGGTGCATTGCCACTGATTTGACTGAGGGAAAGGATACGTCGTTGTGCTGGATTGGCAGGAGCGCCATTGCGCCGGATAGCAGGGCGAGGCTTGAGGGCGAGAGAAAGACCATTTGCCGCTGTGCTAGGAGGCGGCATAAGTTTAGTGTCATCATTGGCCACATCGGCACTCATCCGCTTCTTGAGTTTAGTAGGACTCTTCGAACCACCTTTAGCTATCATGAGAGCACGTGAGTGGTCCATGATGCCATTCAAGATGCGACGTTCTAGTGCATCAGCCTTCGCGTCCATGAAGTGTAACTCCTCCCGTCGAATATCTAGCGCAGTGTGGAGCGAAGACACCTCGCCTGTGAGGCGAACCTTTTGATTTGCCAAATTCTCGCGCTCCACTTGCAGCGTTGCTACGACAGCCAGAAGTGAGTCCTTCTCTTCCTTCAGCTCAAGCATGGTACGATCTTTCTCCTCTCTGAGTTCTGCCATGACACGATTCTTTTCTTCCTTAAGCTCTTGCATAACGCGCTCCTTTTCGGCTTTCAGGTTCTGAATCTCCTCGTGAAGCAGTTCTTTCTGCGTCGCCTTCTCGGCTCTGAGGGCCTCCAGATCGATCTCGAGCTGTTCTTTTTGTGTTGTCCTACGCTCAACAAGCAAGGCAAGCTCCTCAGCTTCTCGTTCCTTAGACTCGTTGCCATCGGTGATGAATTGAGTCTGTTTGGCGACAAATTCGCTGACCTCTGCAGCAGTGACCTTGACCTGAGCATGAATTTCTTCGAGTTTTCCAAGGTGATTTGCTGCTTTACCAGCCTCATCTGCATGGCCCAACAATTGATCCAGCTTCTCTTGGACAGTAGCATCATTATACGTAGAGGCTGGCTCGATGGCAAGAAGTTTGTCGAGTTTTTCCTGGACCGGCGCATCATCATACTTGTCCAAGGGCTCGATGGCGGGTGCAGGAGCTGGTAAGAGTTTTGGAAGGTTTGCGAAATGGGTTTGCATCTCTATAGAGCGGGCCTTTGCCTCTTCGTTCCAGGCTCGGGCGTGCTCATCATGTTCTTCTTTGGTCTTTTGTGCGTGATCGTAATGGGCCTTGACCAATGCCTCAATCTCGCGTAGCGCCACCATGAATTTAGGATGATACTCCGTAATATTGTCTTGAAGGTTGTTGAAGATGTTCTCTACGTTCTTGATCTCGTCGCGTGTGTGGGAGTGTTCAATCTTATCCTCGAGCTTCTGCTCTTCGAACTTCGCGAAGGTCTCGTCAATCTTACCAAACACAGTCGTCGAATCGGTCGACCACTTTGTAGTAACCTCCTCGAATCGGTCATTCATTCCGGTGATCGATGCTCCGAGTGTGTCGATGCTCAAGCGAAGTTCATCAGCCATTGTCCTGGTACTCTCCAAAATCTTTTCCTGCTCCTCACCCTTCTCTTTCATGACTCTGGCTTGCTCATCTGCCAATAACTGGGCATCATCGTACTTGGCCATGAGAACATTGAACTTGTCGTCCAGCTTCTCAGTAAATCCAGCAACGATAGCATCCTTGACTTCGTCGTGCTTTTCGAGGTGAAGTGCAGACTTTTCAGCGTGGTCGTTCTGTAGGCCTTCAATCGATCCATGGGCACGTTCAAACTCTCTCGAGACCGTCTCCATGAGGTCCTTTACGTCAGCGGTGACATTGCTCGTTCCGATTGTTTCCTCGAGTGTGGTAAACGACACCCTCAGGCTCTCCAAGGGCCCGCCTTCAATTAAACTCGTCTTGACCTCCTCCCTCATCTCATCCAAGGCGAGCTTGACTCCTGTAATGTTCTCAATCATAGCCTCAGCCTCCTGCCTGCGGTCATCGAAGTTTTTGGCCGTCTTCATAATGTCCTCTTCGTAAGTATCTCTCATCTTGTCATGGCTATCACGGAAGTCGTGAATCAACCCAGTGAGCTGCTCTACTTCGGCTTTTGAGGGGAGATCTTCTGGGTCTGGAATCCTCATCTCGTCCAGCTTGACTTTAAGATCATCGACCAGGAGAGTTACGGCATCAATGTCGGCCTTCGTAGCATTGGGGTCGGTTTCATCTTCGGGCTTTGAGGCTTTCATCTCGTCTAAAGCCTGCTTGATATCATCGGCAATGACCTGTACTACGGTAACATCCGCCTTTGTCGCGCCTTCATCCTCAATCTTTTTCGCAAGAGCTTCTAGAGCCTCGGAAGTAGTTCGCACGACAAGCTCAACATCGTCCAAGTTTTCTTTCGTTACGGTATTCGTGGGGTCCGGTAGTACAATCTCCTCTATCTTGGCTTTCGTGTTCGCAAGAAGGGTCTCGATAGCATCTGTATCCTCCTTCTTGGCAAAGCCCTCGAGAACTGGTGGTGGCGTCTCACGATCCTGCAAAACGAGGACTGCAGCTTGAACGTCCTTCAGTAATTCTTCAATCGCTCCAAGATCCTCCTTCATGGCTGACCCTGTGGCTGCGACAGGCTCTGGATGCGCCGCTGGACTTTGTATATTAGCATCCATGGCCTCGACCTTGCCCTGAATCTGGGCCAGAATAAGTTCCATTCGCTCTAAATCGTGTGGTCGCGAGGTTTCTTCCACTATCTCACGAGTAGTTGTCGGCGCGTGCTCTGCACCATCAGCGAGGACTACTTCATGCCCGGTAGGAACCACCTCCTCGTCGGCGTCGAAAGACCGTCTACTGCTCTTGAGCTGGTCGATATCCTCGCGCAAGCCGGCCAGGCCTTCTTTTAGCGTGTCGAGAATCTCATAGGATACAGTCATATCCACTGGCTTATCAGCAAATTTGGTGACGTCTGCGCGCAACCCTTCAATGCCGTCATTCATAGCATCTATGAATTCACCAGTAGCAGACATGCGATGATCAGGGCTATCAAGCTTCTTCTCCAGATGAGATCGCAAATCATCAAGGCCAAGTCGAAGAGCTTCCAACACTTCCTCGGTATCGGCGCGAGCATGCTGTCTTGTCATTCCATCGGATTGACGCAGGTGCTCCAGTTCTCCACGGAAAGCTTCCAGAAGTTCTTCGTTGACACCAGCTGACTTCAAGCTGGCCTTGATCTCCTCTAGGCCAAGTTTGACTGCCGTCACCAACTCAGTCTTGCTCTCACCGCCTGTTGGAACAAGCGCGGTGCCAAGAGATTCTTTCAAAGCCTCAAGTTCGACTTGAATAAAGGCAACATTTTCTTTCGAAGCCGCATCTTGAGACGAGCGTAGTCCGTCGATGAGCTCGCGCACTGCATCGATGACATCGTCCTGATCAGCCGCGCCTCCGGACTTGATGAGAGAACCACCGAGCGTCTCGCGTAAGTGTTCGAACTCTTCTTTGATGGAAGTTACTATCTCGTCGTTCGATGAGGCCGAGCTTTCCTTTTCACCCATGAGAACATGAAGCCCATCAAACCCAGCTTGAAGCTTTTCAAAGATGTCGTTCTTGTTGGATGTACTATCACCAAGAAGAACCTCTTTTAGCTGATCGAACTCGTGCTTCAAGGCTTCGTTGATCTCATCGCTGGAATCTGGGTCGTCGCCCCGAAGTGTGACTTGTGACTTCATTTCTTCGAAACCAGAGCTGAGCGCAGCGAGAATTTCCTCTTTATCCTTGGTCGCCGGAAGGAATTGGGAGCTCAATTCTTCGTGAAGATGCTCAAACTCAGATTTGATGTACGACACCATGTCACCTCGACTCCACGCCTGGTCGCCACGAGGGCCTTCAGCCACATATCCTTGAACGTCCTCGCGAAGCTTTTCCAGTTCCCCTCTCACGTTGTCCACAATGTCGTCATTCTGGGGAATGTCTCGAGATTGTGTGGCCGATCCTTGAATCTCCACTCGAAGGCTGTCAAGTCCATCTCGCAATGCATCTAGAACCTGCTCGGTGTCACGACCGCTAGCTGAGGAGTAGGCTTTGAATTCTGAATGCATCTCATCGACTAAAGATTGTAGACGTTGCATGACTGCCTCATTTTGAGCCTCAACCTGAGGCTTTGTCGATTCCAGAGCTGTTTTCACCGCGTCGTAGATTGCCTCTGGGGGAATATCAACTTCGAGTTGGTCAGGATGGTGCTCAGAAAGAGCCTCCTTGATGACTTCTAGAAGAACTGCCCTGGATGCAATATCGGCTCCGGAATGCTGGGTATCAAGAGTTGGCTTTAGTTCTTCCAAACATTCGCGAACCGCCATCAAGACTTCCTCGCGTATCTCATGGGCCTCGTTGATTGGCGGTGGAAGTCGGATTTGGTGTAGGGATTCTTGTACAATTTGTTCAATATCCTCTTTCGTAACCGCGCCAGAGCCATTAAAGTCTTTGAGCCCTTCGCTAAGACACTGCAAAATTTCGTTCCGTTCTAGGCCGAATTGTTGGATTTCGACATTGGGCTTCATCTCGACACTGTCATATGCCTCGCGAACTGCACTGATGATCGCTTCCTTGTCAAGTGGTGCGCCTTGAGCAGAATATTGGTCCAGGCCGCGCTCCGTCATCGCATGCTTCACAACATCGTATACCTCGTTACTATCGACAGTGTTGCGAGTAACAGTGGATGATATGGATTGCCGTCGCCTGTCTCGCATGACCTTGTCCATGTGTTCTTTAAGGCTGGCTAGCCCTTGTTGAACAATAGCATTGACTTCCTGATTTTTCTGGTTCGAGCTAGTGCCAGGCTCAATGCATCTTGCCTGCTCAGCCTCCTCAACTTTTCGAGCGAGCTCCCGGCCCATCCCAAGTACTTCCCCCCGGAGATCCTGCACGAGTGACTTCGTGGCCATTGTGACACACCCCGACTCAGCAACGCTGTCCTTGATCTTGCGCAAGAACTTCAACATCTCATCACTTACGAAGTCAGCGGCCTTTGGACTAGCATACGGCTTTCCGTTGTCGGCAGCCTTTTGAAATGGAAAAGCTTCTGGCATGGTGCGTGTAAGAGGGCCTGATCCTGGAGACGGCTGGAATGATGCGGATCCTGGTGCAGCCGGTACAACCAAGTTGCTGGCAGTCGAACCTTGTTTGACAAACTCTACCAACTCCGTCACCTTCTTTGCCGTATCACCAGTCGCTTTATCGACCAGCTTCTGGAGACTAGCGATCAGGCGCTCCTGGCCATCTTTGGTCACCATTTCGCGGATGATCTTCTCAAGCATTGCAACACTGGCTGCGCCTTCAACCGAGTATGGATTTGGACTGCCTACACGCTCGTCGGCCCAGCCACTCGGTGAGGAGATACGTGGAAAGGTGAATTGCTTGGTAGGTGTCATATGTGGATCTTGAAGATTCAGGCTGCTGGAACGAGATGCGTCTGCAGCCGCTGCTGTCGCGGCTTGTTGCTTTTGATTCATGGTGGTCAGAAGGTCCTTGAGTGACTTGCGGATGTCCTCGTCTCGCGTATTCGTGGCGTCTTTGAGGCTGATCAGATCAGTGGCGTTGTCCTTGCTGCGGCGACTAAGCTGAGACATGTCTTTTTGTAAATTTGACACGATGGTATTGATACTGAGAAGTTGGTTCGAAATTGAATCAAATGACTGCATTGGTGGCGGAGGCGACCGCGTGGACGAATTTGTGACGTTGGATAGAGGCGGATCAAGAATATGCGGAGGAATTGTCATAGTCTGTAGCGCCATCATGGTCGCAGAGGGTGGAGTGTTCTCCCCAAGGATTGCTCTGTGGGTAGGTCGCAGGGCAGGAACGTCCTTGATGTCGAAGCGAGTCGTTGGAGTTGGCGTGACCAGCCGTGTTGGGCTCGAGTCGGCTTCTCTGCCAAAATAATCCCTTTCTAAATCTCTCGCAGGCGTGCCACCCCTTGTTTTCGGCCGCTCTGGTGACCGCTCTAGTGACCGCTCCGGCGATCTCTCCGGTGACCGCTCTGGTGACCTGTGTGTGTCCAGATAGCTACGCAGATCACGGACATTGCCAGGCTGTAGCGACTGCATGCGTTTGTGCTGTGTGCCTTTGATCAGAGACCGTTCAGGCGACTTGTGCGGCATAGGATTAGTGGTGTATGAGCTTGCTGGCAAGCTTTCTCGCGCCTTCTCCTCCAGGGCTTTCGCCGCCTGCATAATGGCTGCAGAGGTGTTGGGGCGAGTTGACATGTTTGGTGAGCCTGGGTTTAATGGTAATGGAGGAGGTGCGCGATCTGGGTCAGAGCTATCCCACCTGGGCGCGCCGTTAGCTCATCAATGCTCTGTTTACTCTGCGAAGACTTGGGATGAGAGACGTACATGGGTATCATTCTCGAGTCTGACGAGAATGAATGTGAGTGCCGGACGAGCTCCCGGTCCCGAGAGTCCTCCCTATCTGTGGAGGGCATCTTGGGCACTGTGATCAATGTTTACCCCAAAGTGGTAATCTTGGAATGAAGCGCGGGTTCGAGTGAACAATTTGCGCGTAATCTCCAATTGTGCAATGCAATTGAGAGAGTCTGAGCGTGGAGAGACTTCAGCGATCCAGCGCGCAGGGGTATATAATAGATCGTGATATCGTGAGGGTGGAGGAGTGTGGACTGGGAGCTGGAGTGCAGGGCCGCTGTTGATAGCTTAGCCCAATGTTTGTTGTGCCTGCGCACCGACCAATGACGTGGTGGGTGGCTGCCAACTCAGCCGTCACCCCGGCAGCGGAGCAGCGAAGGCGCCAAAAGACGCACTTGGCGAGAACATTGCGCAGACTGTGCAGCGACAGCGCGATGATCAGTCTTTGACAATAAATGAGGCGATCATCTGCGGCATTGTGCCCCGTATTGGTGCATTGCCCGCATGTACACCCAGTGCAAGAGACAGTAGCTGAGAGCGGTCAAATAGTGTTGTCCTCTTTAGTTAGTCACGTAAACAAGACATCGACACACTATCCACAAGAACCTCACCGCTTCCTTTGTCTTTCTAGTGCTAGGCTCTGTTCGTGTTGTCATGATATGCCTAATGACAAACTATCTGCAGTCTTGTAGATAGGATATCCAACTGTTGACGCTGTGAAAATGACACCTTGGTAACAGGACGTGCAACTCGATACTTCCAACTGAAAACCCATCTCGGTAACAATGAACCCTAATTGAATATATTGCTTTGAAGTGGCTCTATTGGACAGAAAGATTGTTTGATCCTTCTGGATGTGAGGGGACATCTCATCACATAAAACCAAATAGCTAATACGCTCACATTATGGATATCTTGACGAAAGCTCTAGCAGTCGAAATCAAGCATTATAGTTGACGTCTAAAGGGCTCAAGGACTGCATTGAAGTAATTGCTTTCTTCGGCCCAAAGCATAATAAAACACAGAGTTCACTAGGACCTCATCATATGCCAAGGATTATGTAACCCACCGTCGTCGCGCTTCTCGGGTGAGCTTGGAGCTTTCGCAGCACCAAATACAGCTCGGACACCGCCACCTCACCGCCTACACCCCACCTGAAACTCCCCATACATATCTCACCAACGTCTAACTGGATTCACCAAGTCTATCATGGCAGTCGCAGATACCAGCAAGCGGATAGCGGAAGCGCAAAAGCTGGCGACATCGGATCCCACCCAGGCCGAGCAGATCTACAAAGAGGTGCTATCGACAGACCCAGGCTCAAACGAGACAGCCATCAAGAACTACGAGAGCGCATTAGTTGGGCTAGGGGAACTGTTCCGGGATCAAAAGAGAGTCGATGCCCTCGCAGAGCTGGTAAGGCAGGCACGGTCAGTCCTGTCATCCTTCGCAAAGGCAAAGACAGCAAAGCTAGGTAAGAGCTCTCAAATAGCCCATGGCTGCGGTTCGAGATGTCTGACGGTGCGTAGTCCGACAGCTGCTCGATCTCTTCACCACCATTCCGAATACCACCGACACTCAGATCAACGTAACGAAATCATGCATAGAGTGGGCGGTGTCGGAGCGGAGAGGCTTCCTGCGGCAGAATCTCGAGACGCGACTCGTCTCCCTCTACATGGCAAAACAGTCCTACTATGAAGCCCTGACCCTTATCAACAGTCTGCTCAAGGAGTTGAAGCGCTTGGACGACAAGCTGGTCCTGGTGGAGGTGCAGCTTTTGGAGTCAAGGGTGTATCATGCGTTAGGCAATATACCGAAGGGACGCGCCGCCCTCACCTCCGCACGAACATCGGCCGCGTCAGTCTATACCCCACCCCTGCTACAGGCAGGACTGGATATGCAGAGTGGCATGTTGCACGCCGAGGATGGTGATTTCAACACTGCCTTTTCGTATTTCATCGAGGCTATGGAGGGATACCATTCGCAGGATGAAGAGCAAAAGGCAACGTCAGCGCTCCAATACATGCTGCTCTGCAAGATCATGCTCAATCTTGGGGACGATGTGTCGTCACTCATGGACTCGAAGCACGCCAAGAAGTACGCGGGGAAGCGGTTAGAGGCTATGCAGGCCGTAGCGCGAGCACACACGAACCGCAGCCTAGAGGAATACGAAACAGCCTTGACCAAGTACCGTCAGCAGCTTGGGAGCGATCGCTTCATCACAAGCCATCTCAGGCGCTTGTACGACAACATGCTGGAGCAAAATCTTATCAAGGTTATCGAGCCTTTCAGTAGGGTAGAGATCGACCACGTCGCGAAGATGGTCGGACTCGACACAGTACAGGTCGAACGCAAACTCTCGCAGATGATCCTGGACAAGGTCATCATCGGAGTCTTGGATCAGGGTGCTGGGTGTCTCATCGTCTTTGACGAGTCTGAACGTGACCAGGGCTATGACGCGGCGCTAGGCACAATTGAGAAGCTCAGTAACGTCGTGGATGTGCTATATCAAAACCAGGCGTCGCTCTTGGAGTAAAGTAGACAGCGGAAAGCGAAGGCGAGCGAAGCGTTGAAAGCTTAGAACTTCCAAAGAAGCTATGTAATATATAAGCATAGACGGCCCATCACTCCGTGGCCAGCTTAACGAAGACACATGATAATGTGAAAAGCCATGAACAGGCTCAACTGATGCCCAGGATATCTTTGTCTAACATCCCGAGTGGAGTTGTATGTGATGATCGATGAAACTTAAGCTGACCATGCAGCTGCAAGCTTTGGGCCTTTTCCTGTGCTACTTGAGATGTTTCGAGAACACTTCCGTTCGTTCCAGAGACGCCCCTATCCGTTATTAGCCTTATGCTTGACATATCAAGCCTCACACTGGAGTAAAACAAAGTACCTAATCCTTGGCTGCCGGCTGTCAAATTCTCCTTCCATGTTGGTAACGAGGCAAGTACGCCTCAAGCACCGACCACCTTCGCTCGCATGCGTCTCGCAACTTCTCTCCTCAAATCGCAACTCATTATTCTCCCTTCATGCACCTACGCCTCATGTCATACTGCATCGTTGACCAGATCTGAGGCCCAAATGCAAGCCAAGTCTTATGAGACCGCAAAAGAGGCAACATCCAACAACACACCTGTCAGCATTCCCGCATCCCACATCCCACATCCCAGAGCCACCTCTACAGTCACCTGTCAAAGGCGTCAGCTGCAGGTAACAGGTTTCGGCCCCCGAACAACAAGCGATATGCGGCAGGTGCATGCCACTTCTCTGTTTCTGGTAGTATACAAACTCGACACCGATAACTTCTACTCAAGACGAAACCTCGGAAGTTCTGGGCCGTCACTGCTCACACAGCTCCGAGGCATCTCAATGTGCGCCAAGGCATGCTATGGTTCCTGAACAAGAAACTAATAAGAGACGTGAAGTGGCTTTGATCCTATGCCGGTCTAACTCCAAATCGGGCGCGTTAAGAAATTCAGGCGTACCTTTGGCCAGGCACTTCGACTTGGTGTTCGCTTCTCGTGTATGTTGACGGGGACTCCAGAATATCCGGACGCCATAAGCCGCCGGAGCCGACCATCAACGAATCGGCACAAATTTTAGTAGTACTATGCGGTCCCTATCCAAACCGTTCATTCAGGGAGGCAAGCCATGTTGTGAGGAAGACCCCCACTAATGATCTGCCGCATATGTTGGCAATATGCTTGCAACCATGTGGTTCTAGAAAACGAAAATAACTCACAGATAGCTTTTTACGTTCCACAACATCTTGGAGGCTTTCAGAAGATTCTGTCGGTCGACATGCCCTCTCCAATATCCATCAGATATTTTTCCTCCTGCGGCTGTTGCCAAAGTGAAATGCAGGCCAAAGGCTTGAACCGCTTTGTTGGCTTTGGCTCAAGCTCTCTCCAGCTATTGACTCTGGAAATTACACACAAAATCCTTACTAGCAGTCCTGTGCCTGTTCCTATACTTGCCGGTTCCGCTGTTTCCTTTCCTTGCTTGAACCAAGAACGAGTAGGATCGTCAGTACCAACAATGGCGGCTAGTCACTTGTCATCCTGGTCTGCGCGCTTCTGGTCCGTTGCTCTCCGGCCCAATCCTCTTATGCCATTGGCAGCCACTATCGTTTACGCGTCAGGACCAAGTATGACAGCGTAACGGCTGAGGACCTGCTTTCAAGACCTAAGCTTGGGCCTGTGCTCACGCCTAACGAACAAGCTGCTGACAAAATCTGCCTCTAAGGCTGTCTGAGGAGCCACTCCGAGAGCTTGGTATCACGTTTCTCTCCCGGCGTTTGAAACGTGACCTTCACATAGCCACTCGACCCCTCATCAAGACAAGATTTCTTATACTGTCGACTTACGTCTCTACGAACTCCATTTGGCATCCGCAGCCACATCTTCGAAATATGCCTAGAACGAGGATTCTCCTGACCAGCGCAGATAGCCTCACGGGGTCGCATATCCTAAATATATTATTATCGGACAATAATCTGGCGATCCGGGCCGTTGTAGGATCGAGGGAGAAAGCCTACGCAACGCAACAGCATTATCGTCAATGTACCTCCCAAACACTAGACCTTGCGGTAGTACCTGAGAAAGATGCGGCTGCCCAAGGGAGTTTCAACAACGCCCTGAGCGACTACGCTGATCCTTTCCACACTGTGGTCCATACTCTTACTGCCAGTTCATCAGAAGAAGCAGACTGTCTTGCAAGATTCATCAGCCTTGAATCGGAAACCGTTATCAGCTTCTTGCAATCAATACAGCAGCTTGCAAAGTCCGTCAGACGAGTGGTCATCGTTACTTCACTCACTCCCTTCGCTCGGTGGCAGCAAGTCGAGCGTAGTTCTGGAGGTGGAATCAGGGGACCTGCTAGTCCCACCATCATCGATCCAGAGTACATTTTTGCAGCCAGTCAAGCAGGAGATAACATCGTCCACGATGCGGTGTTGAAGTGGGCCCGGGAATCTGGGGCTCATTTTGATATTGTTTATATAACTGCACCTAGTTGCTACGGTCCAGCAGTTCGCCCTCTGGAAACATCGTCCGATGTCTTCGAAGCAAACAGGCGAATTTGGAATATATGCAGCAACGAACATCGAGAGAGGATTGAAGCATCCCCTTATGGCATTACGCAATTCTTGGATGTTCGTGTGAGTTACACTCGTGGTATGTTTGACACAGCGAATGTGCACTAAACCAGCTCAGGATCTCGCACTTGCCAGCGTTCGTGCAATCTTCACAGCTAATGCTGGGAACAAACGATTCCTCATCTCGGCGGGGTCTATGCCTTCGAGTTTTGAAATTGCCGAATTTCTCGTCGCTTGCTTTCCCGAGCTACAAGGTCGATTAAGTACGGATGGCTCACCCCCACCCCGAAATCATCCGGCAGATTCATCTCTTGATTTGCTCAATACACATATGGCTTCCACAATATTAGGCCTCTCAGAATACCGCTCCGTTGAAGCAACCCTCATTGATACTGCGGAGCAAATACTTGACCTCCAGCGACGGAAGGAATGGAAAAGGATTATTCAAAGCTGATTGCAGCTTCCGGACGGATTTGTTTGTTTCCAGTCATCTTCGCATTTTCCTACGTTAGCAATGGTCCTGAAATGGGTTTTCGGTTTCTATTTTCATCATTGTACCAGGACGACTTCGTTCGGGAAGCGATGAGGCTGCAATGGCCGGTTGGCTGCCTTTCGCGCGCTGTGTTGATTTCACACTCTGGTTCGTACGTCGCAAACTGTCCGTTTCCAACGTGATCAAATATCACAATGAGCTTCAAGGGGAGCATTTTGCTATGGGGAAAGACAATTGGTATCAAAGCTACAAAAACGAGCAGGCTCATCGTTCGAGCTGAATTTACAACAGGGCAACAGTATTTTTGCCGTTAGAACCATGTCTCAAATCTGTACTCAGCTCTCGGGGTAATGGCCGGTTCAGGCAGGCGCAAGTCCGGCTGTTCACACGGATGATGTTGTCAACCATCAAAAGGTTGCAAAAGCATTCTACCGCGAAGAAAGTCGATATTGCCAATGAAGACCTTATCAGGCAATTTTCTCATTTTTTCATTTCCTCCATTGTGTTTGCAAAATCAAAATAGTCTTGGCCAACAACTGCACCGCCACGCCAGAAGTAATCTACAAGTCAGGACAGTGCCACAAGCACACTCTATCACTACTTCGAATGCAACATTCCACGCTCCCGTTCCTTTGTACCCTCAGCACACCACAGGCACCTAATCGAAATATTCTTGGGCACTTTTTTCCATAGATATCTGTTGAATCCGATCATTTCATAGCATACCTCGGTTCTCTGTCAACTAATCTATAATGCCACTCTTATAAGAATATAATTCAAGCTATCACACTGCAGTACTTAGTTTTGCAACATCCGATAAGAATATATACCTGCATAACGGAGGCTACGACAATCACTGCCATTTGTTAGCACCGAAGACTTCGGACTTGATCGACACTAATCCGCCGGCCGAGTTTCTTGACGGACTTCAAAAATTAGTCGGAATCAGCACAGCCCGGTCCAGCCTTAGGATACAGTTCGTTTCATCACAGTATACTCATTGACTCTCGGCCACCTGAGAATTGGGTCGATAGTTTGTTAAGGCCTTCGATATGTTCCGTGCGTCTGCTTTCCACCATGCTGCGGTGACTTCATCGATATCTTACACAGACTTAAGCAACGAGGCAAAACGGTATCCTAAATTGCCTAAATCGGCGCCATACGTCAACCATAATAGTCTAGGTATACCTGCAACATGCATCGGCAGCTTAGATCTGTCACCCAGCACAGCCGTTTCTCGAAGATGCTCACTCTTGCAGCGACGCTTCAGTCCACTTTTCCTTAGAAAGAATCTAGCAATCTGCCCAATGAAGCTTCGGACTTCAAAATCGGGAATGGAAATTGATGCCCCGACATCTCCGCATCTCCGCTGGAAGCAGGCTGAATCCGCCGGGAAACCATTTGTCATCAATTATACTGCGCGTCTACGATATTGGCCCTCGGGATCCGTCACATATCATACCGACTGTTGCGACATGATCTAAAGCCAACATTAAAGAAATGGTTGGTATATTGCCAAACAACCACAGTCAAATTGGCAGCGCCACATTGCTAAATCGAGGATAGAAGCCAGCAATCGGTTCTGGAATTCGTTTCACCAGCCTGTCAATCTGACTGTGCCCAGATGTTGTCGCATGGACGAGCGTAGAGGACTTTCAGCTGGACCAATTAAGGCGAGGTTCGTATCTATCTAGCGTGGCAGCTGCATGCTCCCGTGTAAGTGAGCTCGCGTGAACAACCCTGCCACGTGCCCCTTCCACATCGATGCTGACCGCCGCTCAGCAGACCTCATCAGTTGTAATAATATATTTCCCAGTCCATGGTTCATGCCGACATTTATTTGTGTCTGTGTGAGCGTGCGGGTTCTTGCTCTTGAGATGAGTATTATTTTGCTCAAGCGTTTTCAGGGATATGCGAAGTTTGCAAGCCCGAAGCCTGATGTAGCTTGAAGGATGCCACTTCACAGGAAGCGAATTCCTTTTTGTTATCTAAACTTTTCAATTTAATGTGTCATAGACCTTCTGATCTTTTTGGCGTCGAGGCTGAATTGACGGCCCCCTCGTTTGCTTTGCACAGCGCAACGTTTCGGGCCGTTGAGCATAGAAACCCCGCCCAACATTGAACTTGTGGACGCAATGAAAATTCTCAGATGATCCAAGGCGCTGAATCTTTCAGGAGCTGATATTGCTCCCCAGTCGTAGCAGACCAGCCCAGCATGTTGTTCGGCTGCCCTATGCTAAATGGAGAAGTCAACAAAGATCTCCCACAGCTGAAAGCCCATTTCAGTATCGACTGCCACATCCTCGTGCGCTGAAGGAGTCACAAGTGAAACCTTTCACTATCCATCAAACATGAAAAGGCAAACTATTGCCGCTCAAATGAGTCTAGCAGAACCGGCGTCATGGTCGTTGCTGCCGTTGCTAGAAATGTAATAAACACCTATATACGTTGGTGCCTCAATATTTAACATTGTAGCCATTTCGACAGTGCCTCAAGAATGGCTGATCGTACGAATGAAACAGTTTCGGCAGTGCTGAAAGAGATACCGCAATATGTTCTTGATCATGGTGAGTGCAAACTCATGATGAACCTTGGGGATACTTCGAGGATCGTGAGAAGCAACTTCGCGCATAGCCCGCGTCCTCCATTACAGTAAAGAGTATTTTTTGATAGTATGAATCTTCAGCAAAGTTGCAAGCTATCAAGGTTTCTTCAACTCTCACCAGCTATCTTTCATTTACTCCCCACTTTGCTGACTTTCTGTAACAGCACCACTCCTCCACATCTTCTCTAAAGATCCCTACCGCCCCTCGTCAATCGCCGCACAGATCCCCAATACAAATCCCCAGATCAACTTCAAGAGGGTCTCCGTGCCGTCCCCTCCGCTTACTCTCGATAACCTTGCCCAGCTGAACGCTGTCGGAGCGAACGGGGGAAGAGACTGCTATCTCACTAGCAACGACGACGTTACTAAGAATCCCAAATGGCTCGAGGGGGTGCAAACAGATGCCGATGGAGGGACAGGCGGTGAGAAAACTGGTGTAATTGTTGTTGTGGAAAAGGGAGGGGGTGTGGTGGATGCATTTTATTTTCACTTCTTTGCGAATAATTGGGGTGGTGTCGTATTAACGAAACAACTCGGTAAATCAATGACCTCTGTGAAATCTAGCTCAAAGTACTAAACTTTCCCCTGCAGGTGATCATGTCGGCGACTGGTAATCTAATCCCTCCTACGAATCTCCCACACGTTCGACTACTAAACATAATGAATAGGGAGCACAACATGATCCGCTTCTCCAACGGGATCCCTCAAGCAGTCTGGCTATCCCAACACGCCAACGGCTCAGCCTACACCTTCTCCAGCCTGAAAAAGGACAAGTCCGGCAAACGCCCCGTCGTCTACTTCGCAAACGGCTCCCACGCCATCTACCCAACAGTTGGAAAACACGACCACACAATCCCCAACGTCAACCTGCCCATCCCCTTCCTCCTCGTCGATGAAACAGACACTGGCCCCTTATACGACCCCACCCTCTCAAGCTACTACTACACCTACACGCCGGCCCCCACATCGCCCGACCCCTGGGCTGGAACCTTCACGCCCATCGCGCCCTCCGCGCCCACTACGCCAACCAACTTCCTCTACTTCACCGGGCGCTGGGGCGACGCCGAGTACCCGGAGAGCGACCCGCGACAGAAGGGCAAAGGGCTGTTTAGCTTTAAGAAGTTTGTAGGGGGCCCGACGGGACCTGCGGATAAGCAGTTGGTGAGGGCGCAGGTGTGGCCGCAGAATCAGTGGAGTGGGGGACAGCGGATTCGGACGGGGTTGGATGCGCGGAGCTGGGTGAGGGATGGGTTGGCGAAGGTGGCATGTTGTGGGAAGTTGGCGGAGGAGGGGAGGAAGGCGAGGGCGTTGAGGGGTGTGAAGAGGATTAATGTTAAAGGGGAGATTGTTGGGTGAGATCCTACTGGTGGATCAAAGATTGGTTTGTGGAGTGCTGTGAGATCGAAGACTGAATGGGGTAAGGAGGTAATTTTTTTTTCTTTGGAATAGTTACTAGCGCAACTTATGGGATAATTGGACTGTGTTTAATCATGATAAGAGGAAATTGGCTTGGAGCTCTGAGAGCATGAAGCTGTGCTAAAAGAAAATGAGACCAACACCGTGCTGTTGCAGCCTATGCCTGAAACCTTCATTGCTTATCCAAGGATACTCAAACAACATCCACGCCTACAGCATCTCTCCCTCTTCTTCCAGGCCTCCCTCATCCTCTTCATCCCACTCCACATCAGCCGCCGCCTCATCTGCCCTTCGCTGAACCTCCTTTAGTCCACTCATCTCCTCCACCCATCCCCTCTCATTTAGCGCTCTCTGCACAAAACCCCAAGAATCCTCTTCGTAGCTCGCAATCACCTTGTCGCTACACGCTGAGCAGCAGTCATAAGGTTTACCTTCGACCTGCAGGTTCGAGAAAGTAGAGAGGTAGCCGCGGATTGTGTGAGGGATGGTGCCAAGGGGGTGTTGGAAGGGCGGTGGTAGCGAGGGGTGCGAGGGTAGTACTTGGCTTTGCGAAAGCGACTTAGGCGGAGTAATACCAGTTGGAGCTCGGGCTTTGGATGGATGTTGTAGGATGCTAACGAGTAGTTCGACAAGGAGACTTGAGGCAAGGGGAGCGACTCCGGGACGCGTTACTGTACATTGTTGATCAAGGGTTGCATTGCTTAAAGACTGGCATACCACGTTAGCACTATGTTGCGAGTAAGTATATTGGCGACTTACATCAGCGGGCGCGACAACATCGTTGCAAAAGTAACATCCTAGCTCCACTTCGCCTTCTTGTGTTGTCTTCAAGCCGTGCCGCATGACGACAAAAGTATCGAAGCCAAGTGCAGCGTTGAGGACGATCTTCCCCGCAGCCTTTCCCATGACCGTTGGCAACCACCGGCTTTCTCTTGTGTCCATAAGCAGGAAGATGGCGTCATGCTCGTCGATAAGCTTCTTCAACTTCTCGAACTCCGCCTGTGTCTTTGCATTATCTGTGATTGGGTGGCCTAGCATGGGAACTTCCATGACGTTGCCGGTAGCATCAACACCGGGGTATATTTCCTCCAACGCCTCGGCCGCCCTTTCCGCCTTCTTCGCGCCGCCTTGCAGACAGTCTTTGAAGTCGAACAAAGGCTGCCGCACAGGGTTGGAAAAGCTAACAGTTGCATTGTCAATGAAGGTGATCTTGCGGACGCCCCAACCCATCAGTGTTCGCGAGACATAAGTACCCAGTGTTCCAGCTCCAAGAAGCAGACACTTAGTGTTCTTGATTATGTCAAGGTCGATGTTGGGCGCTATACGCCACTTGATGAGTTTAAGGTTGAGGTCTACAGCTTGATCTGCCAGTTTACGCTCGTCCATGTACTCTGACAGGTCGACGTTTCGGGAGGTCAGCTTGCCAGCCTCTGTCCGCTCCCAGCCGGTGACCTTGGGCAATTTTGGTGTTCGTGGGCGAACCGATCCATCTGAGTCCGGTGCTGCGTCTGGGGCTGGTTCTGACTGCAGTTGTAGTATGAGAGAGTTTGGCTGGTCCCGCCGGATATGAGTATCGCGGTAGCACATTATCTGCGCTTCGTTCAGATGCCATCGATGCCGTATAAGTATAAGGAGATTTCTAAGTGGCCAGCCTGGGTTTTCATCATAGGTGGAAGGGTCCGCGAAACAGATGAAGCAATCTTCTTTTTCGGCCCCATTGAAGAATCCTTTTTCGAATGCCTCGAGCCGTGCCACAGCCCAGGTGTATCCAAACTCCTCCAAAGGCGTAACGGGCGTCTTGGGTCTTTCCTCAGGGTCGCCTCCTCCGCGGACGCGCTTCGCCAGAAAGAAACCTCTTTGTCGAACGTCAGAGCTATATTTCCATGTCTGTACAGCGTCTACCAGATATGTTGTCTCTCTCGCCTGTAACCTGGTCGCTGGGCCAATTTGTTTCCACTGTGGGTCTGACTGTATTGCAGGAAAGCCGAAATGGTACGTGAACTTGTACTTCTTAAGGTTTGCGAAGATGATTGCGGTAAAGGAGGAGAGGAGGGAGGGGCATTCGTAGATTGAGCCGTCGTGAATCGCTTCCCATATCTAAAAATGTCAGTAGAGTTTCCGGAGGCCTATGCTGTCACATACTGTTTGGGCGCATCGGTCGAGGATAGCGCCACGATCGAGGTTCTTGTAGTCTTCTATGGTGTTGCAGTTCTTGATGATGCCTTCAGCGCGGCAGTAAGTGGGTGGTGTGCTTCAGGTGAAGCAGGTTAGCTTCATTTGTTATAGATGTGTCCAGTGCAAGACGTACTCGTCCGATGTAAGCGCGTTTGGGTGGATCTGTATGCGCATCGACCTCGAGGAATGATCTCCCGACCGCACTTCGTACAATCCAAGCACCTTGCGAGCAGAGTCGTCGAGCTTGTCATGGTTGATCTTAATGTGTGCAAGCGCTGCGTAGAACTGGACGTCGACGTCGCTTTGCCAGGGCGCGAACTTGAGGGTCGCCATTGCGGGTCTTCAACTACGAAGCGGGGAGCTTGAAAGATACTGGGACAGATGTCGCGGCGTGAGAGCTCCCAGTGGCAGGCTAGCAGGCGGCGACTTGGGGAGTCATAGGAACAGAAGGCGAAGCACGTGGGAGTGGCCAGGCACGCGTGAGAGTGAATGTCTCAATGCTTAGGCAGCGCATGCCTCACCCCGCCCATGACATCCCGCCATCAGGTGGGGCAGCGCTAGGACGCGTTCCTGCAGCTGCAGGTCGCAGATGACGCTAGTAACCGCTCCCGTCCGCTGTTTGTCTCGACTTGGAGCCCAACGGCATTCACCGACTAGTCGAGTTGCATAGTGTCTGGTCGTGATGCTTATTGGATTGTGCGGAGGCAAGACGCTTCCCCAGCGACGCCTAGCAGCTGCTGACATGACGCAGGCATCTGCGCCGGCAAGTCCTCGATAGCCTCCTACCTGGTTGAAGAGCATGGCTTCAAGCGCATCCGTCTTGCACGAACAGCTGCGACTCCTGCCGTAGAAAAGTCAGCGTCAAATGCCCATGTGCCCTCCGCCGAAGCGGGCTCGCCCGAAGAACAGCATAGCTTCCCTGACGTCGACGCCCTGCTGGAATTCGTAACACTGAGGTGGAGAGAGCGATGGGTCACCACAGATATATGGGATGACCAGGTCGTTGATGCGCTCTTGAGAAGGCCATTCTTCCTTCTTGTAAGCGTAGACGCGCCAGTCAGTGTACGGTGGCAGAGGTTCAAGGACCGGTGCGCCACCAGCCAGCTCACCCCACCTACCCTCGAAGACTTTGTGCTCCGAAATGACGCGCACCTCTTCACCCCAGGGACCGGCCTCAGTGCCGTATTCCAGCGAGCCCAGCTCAAATTGTTGAACTCTACGTCGTCAATTGCCTCGCTGCGAGACGCCATACACGCACTCAACCTCACAAACGAGGCCCGTCTACGCCCGAGCTGGGATCAATACTTCATGCAACTGGCAGATCTGGCAGCACATAGAAGCAACTGCATGAAACGACGCGTGGGGTGTTGTATCGTGCGCGAGAAGCGCGTGATAAGCACTGGGTATAATGGCACGCCGCGTGGCATGACCAACTGTAACGAGGGTGGATGTAACGTGCAACTAGGTCACTTTGAAATTACACGCTGACCAAATGTAGGCCCCCGCTGCAACAATGCCGCCAAAGGCGGCGTCGACCTCTCCACCTGCCTCTGCCTACACGCTGAAGAGAATGCCCTCCTTGAGGCTGGCCGCGACCGCATAGGCGAGAACGCCACTCTCTATTGCAACACCTGCCCCTGCCTGACATGTAGTGTCAAGATCACCCAAGTTGGAATCAGCGAGGTCGTATACAACCAAGGCTACATGGTCGACACCAAGACTGCCGAGATCTTCGCTGAAAGCGGTGTACGATTACGTCAGTTTTCTCCGCCTACAGGGGGTTTGGTCGATTTGAGTGTAGGCGTGGAGCCCAGCGCCAGTGCCGGGACTGGGGCAGAGACGAGTGTTGAGGATATCAGACATGTGCTTGATGATGATAGCTTTGTGCGGCCGGTGAGATGATTGGACATGAGAATTGATAAACTCAAAAACAAACTTTTTGAAGGCGAGTTGTCTTCCTTGCGCCTGCCGTTGAAAATTCCTTCGCAGTTGCCTCAGGGCGGTACAGTGCGTCTTTGAAATGTCTACAATCAACCTATATCTCCATACGGGGAAAAGATCAAAGCCATTACGCTCCTGTCGCCTACCATATTTCCTATCATATACGCAGCTATACTAGGCAAGATGCTTCGTCGCGTAGGTTTGTTCAAGGCAGAACGTGGTACAACTGTTGGCGTGAGCAATCCACAGCTGCACATGTTCAGGCTAGGTCTAATACTGAGTAGGACCTAGAACGACTCATAGGATGCCAGTCTATTTTCTCAACCCTAGAGCGACAGCTCGGTTTACGGCGTTTTGACTTTCTCGGTATCTCTATTCTATTAGCATGGCTCCTTTCCCCACTCGGCGGCCAGGCTTCCCTAAGGCTTTTATCCACAAAACCCTCCATCACAAGTTACAATTCCTCCGTGATGTATTATCCTATGGAGCTGTATCCTAATGAAACGTACATACGGTCAGCCCGAACTGCCCAAAAGAAATGGCCTCTCTTTGCTCCTTTGTACATGACGGCTGTACAGACATCAAGTCAGAGCCTCTCAGCTCCCATGGATGTGTTTGGATTTGTCAAGATACCAGACATAGACTACTTCAGCAAAGATCCTGCCGCAGATTCGGTGCCAGACTATAGTTGGCATCATATTCCCAATAACCCAATATCCAACTACACTTCTGTCTTTGGTGTTCCAGTAGTGGGTGTACCGGAGTCTGGCAATTGCTCTTTTGGCCTCATGTCCCATTACTGGTCAGTGAACTGCGCCTCCTTGTACTCGCTTCCAGAGCTCGTGCCATGGCAGCCAAAGATTCCACCTGACAGCACCAACTTCAGCAATATCACAGCTCAAAGTCTTACTTTTCAGATACAGGTTGATGAGAAGACCAGCACTGACGATATGATAGAGTTTCATTACCTATCAAGAGGTAGCGAAGACGTGGATTTGGCTAATGTCACATCCGCAGTGTGTTCTGCATCGCTTCGCGTCGTTGAATCCCACGTCAGTTGCCAAAATAAAGCTTGCCGCGTCAGCGCCATACGACGGCTTGACAGAAACCCCCTCGACGTTTGGGGAGGGCCCTCACCCCTGTCAGTTTTTCAAAATATCAGTAACTGGATGCCTGGTGCCGGTCTATGATTTACTCAGGGCATCATCAGTACAAGCGAGCTTGTTGAGCATTGGATGGTGGACCCCTATCTTAGTTCACTTGGAGTACAGGATTTTGTCAGTTTCGTTCTATCTCTTCCTGTTACACAGTTCAGCAGGCGCTTGCAGACCGCGATCAACACCTTCTGGGACGCATCAATTGGGAGCGACGTGCGCCTAAAGGCTTCGGAGCGAGGATTTCCCACTGAATCATGGAACGTTGTAGACATACAACCTACTGAGTATAAAGGTCATGTTTACGTTTGCCACAAGGCACTTGCGGTGTTAACCATCGCCATATCTCTAGTTCTCTTTATAGCCGCGAACATTTCGATGCTCTTAGGTCTGCTCACCCGGACACCGGACATTCTAGGCTTTGTTTCGGTCGCTGCACGCGATAACCGGTACTTTAAGACACATGTCACCTCCCATCTTAGTGGACTGGAAACCGCCAGGGCTCTGCGCGATGTTCGTGTGAGGGTTGGAGATGTGAAGAGCGAGGCCGGTGTTGGACATATTGCGCTTGCTACGATGGATGTCCGTCCGCAAAAGCTCTCGTGGACTAGAATGTATGACTAAAGGACGGGATGAATAGAACATATAGATGGATATTCCACACCTATGACTGGGATTAGCTTCCCCTATTTCATTTCTAGCATGTATTGTAAAAGCTATTCGGAACACTGTGGCAATAATTTTTATGCTGTCTCCTGATTCTATATAAGCCAGAAGTCTCTCCGGGGACATCTCTCATTCAGCTCAAACAAGTATCCTTATCCTCCACAAATTTCCTCTCTCAACTACTATCGAAAACAAATTTCCATCCACCACTCGCCCAGCCTCAGCGTTCCTCAAACCTAACCCACAACTCCTCCGGCTTCCTCACATGCAACAACAACGGCTCCGCACAAGAATCCCTCAACACACTTAGCACCTTTTCCTTCGCCCGATCTTCACTCTGCTGCCCATCAACAACTAGCCCGATCCGCACCCTCGCCAGCACCGAAGCCAACACAGCCGTATATTCCACCTGACTGAACTTCATCCCAGGGCAGATACGCGGGCCGACGCCCCAGGCATAAAACCCGGATTCCGAAGTTGGGTGCAGAAATTTTTCGTCTGCGAGGGAGGAGGCGGGCTGGATCCAGCGCGCGGGGTTCCAGGTCTTGGGACTAGGGAAGTGGGTTGCGGATGTGTGGGAGGCCCAAGAGTTGAGCATGAGTTGGGTGTTTGGCGGGAGGGTGATTATCGTGGTTGCGGATGTGTCTTTTGCGGGCGCAGTGTTTGTACTGGCTGCGCTGGGGGTGGTGATGGGGATCTCGAGGTTAAGGGAAGTTGGTGCGCGGGGGATGGGCGGCGAAGGTCCGTAGAGGCGGACAGTTTCATACTATTTTGTGGAGTTGGTGGCTGTTGTGAAGGAAGAATGTGGGCATATGAGATATAGTTGATAATAAGAAGATAATGGTTAACACGAGAATAAGAAGAATACATCGAGGATGTAAAAAAAAAAAAAAGATTATTAGTGGCTTTACCGCAATTTTCCCAGTTCTTATTTACAGTTGAAGATACAATATTAGGAATGCGGGTATTGACAAAGTCAAAAACTGTATAAAGTTTGCTTACCATAATAGCCATGACCCTCTTCAATTTGGGGAATACTTTCGCATACTCGACATCTTCACTACTAAACACCTCAGCAAGCTCTTCGTACACCCAATCCTGGACTTTGGGATTTACGGCAAGTAGAGCCAAGGTATACGACATGGTGATAGCCGTCGACTCAAGCCCACCAACAGTAAAGATGAAAATATTGCCTCTCAGCTCTACATCTGATAAACGTGCTTTAGACTGGACATCTTCAGATTTAGCTGCATCGTTGGCTCTTATCAACGTGCTGATTAGATTCGGCACTTTTGCGTCCTCGCTGGTGGGCTTCTTGCGTTCTCTAATGACAGTTTCATCCATGTATTGTCGGAACTCCCGCATGGCTAATTGAAGTTTTTTCACTGAAGTCGGAAGTAGTATTTTGAGCCCCGACCATTTCAGCCATGGCATGATACCCTCCAGAGCTGGCGAGATTGAGGTACTCATCACAGTCACTAGTGATTCCTTAAGGGATAACTTGTGCCCTTCGGCTGGCTTGTTGACCTCGTGGTTCTCAAAGGCAACTGACGAGATAACATTTAAGGCCAATGTACTGATATCGTTGATCATATTCGACGTCTTGTTGTTGGAGGGTGAAAGCCATTTTGCGAGCAGAGCCTCTGATTGCTGAAGAGCTTTGCCCCACACTATGGTTGAAGCACGCTCGCTGAAGCAAGGTGCGGTAAGTTTGCGATGTCGGATCCAGTCATCACCATTGGACTTAAAGAATCAGTATAGTCAACTAGGCAGGGGAATCTTCTTGCAGAAGAGTGCAAAGTGGGAAGTGGTTGTAAGAAACATCACATACAGTGTCAACATTTTGACCAAAAGTACCCAGAATCTCTGTGCTCAACACTTAGCATCCATCCTTGCTCGATACTATATATTAGAACCCACCATTGACATTATCAGGCTTGACAAAATCTCTCCACTTCCTCAACACATGTTCTGTCGTCTTCGGATCACTCGTACACAGCACATTATAGCCCGATGAGACAACAATGAAGCATTCCCCAAGCTGTCGATGTAACCTATCGTCATCTTGCCACGCACAAGTCCAGTCAATAGCTCTGTACCAGCGAAACCGCCGGAGCAAAGGACCAAACAGCACGGTTGCTAGCTGCCATTTCCATGTATACGGCGTGAGTGGGCTGACCACGTAGCGCAGGCCGCTCTTGCGTGCGTATTTGTAATTGCGATAAAGGCCCTGAACATAGAAGAGCAAAGTGACCGCGAGGAAGAATTTGACAAGGTTGAGCATGCCCATGACCGGAAATTAGGGTCCGGTGTGTTCAAACGGGGGAAGGAAGGTGTATTGCCTGTTCGTAGCAAGCGGTGATGACCGGGATTGTTAGTAGTAGAAGCAGTAGCCGCGATATGAATCAGACTCCCAGGGTGATCGATGGTGACACAAGTATCAAGTCGGTTTGCAAGCGGTGAAATCAAATACGTGCAGAGAGGCTGAACGTGCAGCTTGGGTTGCGGGGTTGCATGCTGAATGTGGAAGCAGCCATCTCAGATGTTGACAAACAAATATACCCATGCTGGGCTTTGGCTTCAGTTCAAACAAACAAATGCAAAGTGACTGAAGGGAGATTAAAATGGATCCAGAGATATTGCAGGATTACTTTGGAGACTCAAATGATACGTAAATCATTTGTCATGATTTGTTGCGTTTTGACAGGAACATACTGTTCAAGCATTGAAGCCTCGAGGCGCCATGGTGACGAATTCAAAGGAAGAAATATACAGTCTTCTTAAGCGCAAATGTTAGTATAAGCTTGTCACGCACAATACCATTGTTACTTCTCCTGTCGCTGCTTCACGTGATGTGCAATTCGTTTGCCTCATCTTCCACCGGTAGTAATCAAAAGCTGGCCTTGTCCATCGCCTGAAACAAAAGCAAGATTTGAGATTCTCGGTTCGGGGGGAAGCGCATGCACGCCTCCATGCCCACTGCAGCAGGAAGCAACAAGCAGCAAGCACGCATTCCCCCCCTAATAATGCAGGGCGGGCGGCGCACAGATGGGTTCAAACATGCAGAGGCGATCCCTTCTGCGAGATGCATGTACCTTACTCGGCAGGGGAGCAGGATCTCGACACAGACAGTTCGTGGAGTTGAGACGTCGAGTGTTTGATCAGCAATGTGTTCGCAGGAGGTTGCAGTTGATCCGACCATACATCTGTTCTTCACGCGTGTTTCAGGGTTTAGCCTTGCGATGCAGTGGCTTTGGGATTCGGAGTGGGGAGGAGGGACAATAGCCGGTTTGCGAGGTTGGAGCTTGCGACAGTGACATCTGAGTGAGTTTGGGCCCGTGTTAGTGATGACTGTGGAGAGACATGTCGCGCACCTCGAACAAAGCGCAATCGATCCCGCGACATGTGCTCGAAGGCGCTTCAATGTCTATTCGACCGAATGTTGACTTGTTCTCCACCTACGAACCACGGTTGAAGGACCGCCGAGATGCCGGTATGCCTAATGCATACCCGTTGAGGTACGTCAATGGCTACTGAGCGATCTATTCAAAGATTCAAACATCCAATACTGGAGACCCAAGCAAAGGGACTCGTGGGTGCGGGGTCAAAGATAGCAGCAAGAGCTAAATGGTGCGATGTCTAGAATGTGAGGCCCGACATACGTCCCGAGGTAGGTGCCATGACATGACAAACCATGGCTTGCCGGCTCGTGAAAGCCATCCATTCAACGTTGAAGACATCTCCAACCTCAAAATCGCTAACAGTAGGCTCCATGAACCATCCATCTCCGTGACCAGCATTCCCCCGGCCGCGGCTTTTCTCGGCCCGCGAACGTGCAGAGATTTTCCTACCTTCCTAACCTATCGTCCCAACCACCCCCATTCGAGTCAAGGATGGCTGGTCGCGCACGTTCTCTTCGGTATACTCGGATAGAGGTGAGTGGAGAAAGTGGAGGTATGAGAAGCAGCCACGGGTGACGAGTGCCAAAACGTTAGTAAGGCTTTGGCTTTGTGGTGCGGAAATGGGCGTTATTGTGTATCTGATTTGTGCATAGTCTGATAGCATAACCACGGAACGAAGACTGCCAAAAGAACCCTGGCATGGGCATTGTCAACTCATTCTCGGGTCGATAGTCTACACTAGTGCGCATTGCTCGAGGATAGGTGGGAGTCTGGTGTATTGCGCCTTGTTCCAGACGCGGATATAGGGACATGTTCGGAAGTTCAACAATTGACTTTCCATATTGAAAGGATCCAAGCGATATTGCCAGGAAACATCTTTTGAGAAGTCAGCGCGATTTATCCAGCCGCCCGCTACCAATGTCTCGGAACGCAACTTTTGCTACCTTTAGCGAGCACGATATTGAGAAAAGAAAATTATAGAGATGGGCTTTCATTAGCTTGTATAGTACAAAAACGCTTGGGAGAAGAAACCTCTCATTGCCAGTCGCCTAAAGTTTCATCTTTAGATATAGAAACGGTTTCTTGCCTTGTCGCTGTGGCTGTCTGATAATATCGAGTATCTAGCTGGGCGAGGCCGCATAAGCCGCTTTCCGCACTTGCATACCGGGTTGATGAGATCCGGACAGCTGGTTTTAACGTTTGATGCCGTCCAGGCAAAATGTGCGGCAGGCTGAATGCGCACATGGGTACATTGGTCCCGACCTGCAAATGACATGTATACTTGCGCTGAGACCTTCCTTAGAACGCATGTTCGTAAGAAAGGACCTGCCTGATGCAGGCCTTGAGTGTCGGATCACTCTTCAAATGAAGCATGATCCTGGCAGACCTGGCAAAAGCACTGTTGGTGGTGGTCCTGCCGACGTAATGTCACTTCACGCCATCTGGCAGACTGCAGTGTACCCTGAAGCAACAACGGCCATACACGCAACTGATGCACGCAGGTATGTCGTGCGTATCCTGCGGAAGCGGAAGCGAATGCGCTGTGATGGCAAGCGGCTCTGCTGGTCGCTGCGAGATGGGCGCCTGCTTTGCGGCCGCCATAACATGCTGCATAGCGGCGGACATCAATACGAGTCTCGAAGACCGTTTCTTTTGCTGACATATTGACGATGCTGACAAGTTTGCTGCCGGTACTTCAAACATCTCACAGGACCCAGAGAGCGGAACCTGTGAGGGTGCGGCGTGGCGGGGCAGAATAGCCGTCGAACCTAACCCTAGCTCGCCATTGAACCCTCATATTACATTGTCACTACCTTTCCAACAGAGATATTGATAGATCTGACGAGGCCAGAATGGGATAGCGGTGAACAAAGACCTCAACAACTGGGGATGTTTTTGTTGACGGTAAAACGGGCGTATGTTTCGAGCGAACAATGCCCCCCTCCGCTCCCCCCCCCCCCCCTCACTTCGATTGTTGTTGATGAACTCTGTTGGGGTCATCGAAGAGCATCTGGAGTCCACTCGAAAAGGACGCTAGAGAATGCTGCAGCAAAGCGAGCCGGCCGTAGAGCATTAGGTGAGATGACAAGCAAGTGGGGCGGAAGTCTGTGAAAGCAAGACCGGTGAGTGCCGCCATCTCAAACCACGCGCCAATCACGGGTCGATCCTGCACCCCACGACCTACTTCGGGATGTAAGGAGCGGCCGTGGCTTGCAATCCCCCAGCAAGACCCCGATAACGGCTTCTGCTGGCTCCTGACGTGGCCTGCATTGATTGGTAGAGGGACGCCTATCTGATCTCTTCGACGAGGATGTGATGCTGATCAATATGGCTTCAACGCTCTAGAAGAGCAGCCGGGAGAAGCAAAAGAGGGTCGAAAGACGTTGAAATGGTACATGCTGTATGATTGTGTCCTTTAGAGGCATGGACGGGCCATGTGCAACTTGCATGCAAAGCGACCGTCTCGCAGCAGTTCGCTCAGGTCATGTTCAATCCTGGGCAAGATGGGGAGGAGGGGCACGGGCTTGGCTGAGACTGAGCAGGGATATCCTAAATCACATGCATATGCACGGCGGGTAGGTGCAGGTGCGACATGACCAATTGAAACGCCAGTTCCGTCCAAGCGTGGCCGTCTCGCGGGATTGCCTCACAGCTGCAGGAACGCTTGTACACAGGTTGCAGCTGATCGAGGCTTTCTGTGGCCAGGACGATTGAGCTTCTGGAAATCGACCTCATCTTGCTTCATCTCAGGACCGTCCATACGGAATGGACATGTCAGATGTGGCATCAGACACGGATCAAGGGCAGTATCCTAATCTGGAAATGAACAGCCGAATCCGCGTACGGGCTCCGATTCGAGATTGGTATTCCCTGCTGGTTGGACAAGAATGCACACAGGCCCCACTGCGTGGCCACTTCACGAGATTTTGTGCTCGAGGAGCGAAGGCTGATACAGCAGGAGTCGCCCTTTGGGGCATCCCTGTTTGCCGATATCTGAGAATAGGAAGTCCGTCATGTGGTGAGAAGCGGTAATGACCTGAGTCTTACTCGTACTCGTCTCAATCGGTCAAACAGTCGTATTCGTCCCGACCACGTTTGATATTGCGATATCTTACCTGGCCAGTGGTGGTGGTCAGCAAGTGACGGGCGCGGCCCTTTCTCCACGATCCGCTCCCACATCGCGCCGGCTGCACTGCACGTTTATTTCCACCTGTGCATATCTGCTAGACACCTCAGCCCACGCGGCGACGGTATGACTGAGCCTTGGTGAGAGGGGGTTGTCTGGCACAAGTTTGTTGACCTCAGGCTTGCACATGGTGGCACAGTAGTACGCGGGTCGCTTGAGGCTTGTGAACCAACATGGAGCAATTGGTGCACTTCGCGTGCCTGCGATTGTGCCACCAGGCTGTAGTGGACTTTTGCTGGCCTTGCGGTCTCGATTGCCATCTCCGGACCCCATTAGGTCCGACTGATGATGCGATCGGCCCTCGAGTGTCCCCAAATGACGCCGTCAGTGGTCGCACAGGTTGCAAGAGGTTGTGAGGGGAAATGAGAATGGGCTTTGCGGGCTAGCAGGGGTCGAGATGGGGATGCGAACAGTTGGTTTGGCGCCTGAAGCGATGAGCTGATCTGGCCTGGCAGAGTGGCTGGCCTGTGGCCCTCTCCCAGAGTTGAGGCTGTCACCGTTCGCATGGTCCGCGCATGGCAGCAGCCGGACTCTCCCGTGCGCCGTGCGGATCCCGTGATGGCAATGGCATTTCATTTCACGTCCAGCCTACAGCGCAGCAAAGGTTTGTCTCCCGCCCAGAGACACGGGCGATAATAGCAGAGCAGGCGGTACGGGCGTACATGTTTCAGCTGGCCTGAAGGGAAGGCCTTGTGTCGCTGCACCACGCCCCGTCCAACGCGCTGGGCCCACTGGATTCCGAGGGCGAGACACGACAATGGACATGGAGACGCAGGTTGTGTGCGAGCGCGGGTGGCTGTTGAGGGTGAGGCAGGAAAGCGTGACTGAGCTGGCTGGGGCCGGAAGCGGCTAGACTCGCCAGCGCATCTCCTCACCGCAACTAGCAGCGGTCCTATCATGGTCGACGGCGGCCACATCCAACACCAAGCCCGTGGTACCGTCGGCACGTTTGTCGAGTGAATTTCATTCTCGAGGGGATTCAGCAGCGAGCGTGGGTGGGGACCGACGACGCCTTCTGCGCACCCAGGGTGTAGGTGTGGCTCGTTTAAGCCGTCGTCTGGTGGTCTTGTAGCCAACCCCGCTGGCATGACATGGCCGTCGTACACTGTCGAGTCTCCACGTTGCACATGCTCCCTCCCCGTCTCGCTTCATGTCTTGGACACGCTCAGTGTTGTTGAATTGACGGCCTCGCGTGGACGTGATAGACGCTGGTCTCATGCCTGCTCAACGCAGACACGTCCAGGCCGTCGGATTGCGACAGGCAGCCGGCCAACCACAGGCCGGCTGAGGCAGCGCCCAGAAGGCGAGCTGGCTGGCACGGCCTACCGTCCGATTCTCCCGCTCGCTTTCGGGCGCATCCCTGCCCGGATTGGATCGCAAGCGGGCATTTAGCCTGAGCAGGAATTGGCCCAGTGTGCCTTCAGACACGCCCCGGGCCACGGTGCTCGACTTTCACAGCGAGGCCCGTTTTGAAAGCGGAAAGGATGACGAGCATCATCAGCAGATGGGCATGCCGCGGCAGTTGTAGGCTCGTTTCAGAACGAGCGTGGCTGGCCGGCAGTGCACGCCTGTGTCGCCTGCTTTTTCGTCTCCGTATTCACGAAGCTTCCCGTTGCTCTGACTCGCAGCAGCACTGGTGCAAATCATCGCGCCTGCCGGGCCACTCAGCACGCGATTCAACAGGGTCTGCTTTCCGATCGCTCGCTGGGGTGGCTGCTGTCCAGCTCCCCCCCTCCAAGAGCCCATCGGCGTCCGCAGCGCCAAAGTCCGGCCAGGCTGATGGTGGCCGGGCAGCGCTCCCACTGCTCCCTATCAATCCACTAGGTTTGGCCGCGCTGCGCGTCAAATATCTCCGGCTGCTGTGAGTGGCCCCCAGCCATTCAGCCGTCTTATCCCTATCGGGATCCCAGCCGATGCCTCAGGAAGCGGCACACTATTGTTTAAAAAAAAGTAGGCGCCCGCTAACGTTGGACCGCACCCCCCCTGCCAGTGCGCTTGAGGTTGACAATGGCAAGGACGCCACCAGACACCTGCTCGAGGCCGCTGCGCTGCTTCACGCAGGCTGCTGGGGCCGTGGGCATCCCCCCTCGACGCCTGCGACGGCTGCAAATCGGCAAGACGTGTGATCTGCTGTGCCTCGCTGGCTTCTGGCGTCAGGTGGCTGGTAGTGGAGTATAGTCGTCGCTGTATAGCCCCCGCAGCCCTGTCCCTGTCCGCCTGTCTCCATCCAGCGCCCTTGTCTGCCGCACCGTCGGCGGATCAGCCCAGTCAGCATGCTCCATGGTGGCGTCTGTGCTTGTCGAGCGCGAAACGGCCTGCTCCACGGGACTGTTCTTGTCGGTCCAGGCTGGGTGCGCAGCCCGGCCCACCCCCATGCCATGGTGCGCTCACCCTCCCCACCAGGCCCGAAGTGAATTTAGATTGTGTGCCCGCGGCGGCTCGTGGGTGTGGTGTGCTTGAGCATCCCCAGAAGATCTCCACCACCCGTCTCTAGGCACTGTACAGAACCTGCGTCTTCCACGCACCTGTTTCTGGCCTCCAGCGCTGCTGCGGCCTCATCGACTCTGCATCGCCAGTCCTTGCGCCGTTGCTGCGAGCTCGCGCCGGCCCGTCCACCACGCAACCCTCCTGCTGCCCTCACGGAACCACTTGCCAGCGGCGCCCATTGCGCACTGACAGTGTAGAGAGCATTGGACACGCCGTCTTTGCGAAAAAGCGACTATTGGACAGACTGCTCTGCGGGGCGTGCACTGCTCGCCTGTCTCGGTCAGCCCTCTTAGCTGCGGCCTGCCTGCTGTCGAACGCTGCAGGATTCTCTGCAGCTCTGCAGCATCGCCGAACGAGAACCACTCTCTTCTCCACACCTCACCAAAACCCCCATCCAGCATTGTCGTCGTCTTGCGCGCTCTCTGCTCTCCGTTCGTTGTGCATTGGGTCAGTATTATTTTCCGCTCCTGCTCTACGCTGCCCGCTCCACTGCTGGCCGTCCGGACTCGCCGCAGCGTTTCCCGTGCACTCGCCTATCTATGGGCCTGTCTGGTTGGTCCAGCGGCACTAGCATCAAAGTCACATCCCAACCACCTCCGCCTCTAAACCTCCGCCTCCCCACCGCAGTCTGCGAAAAAGCCGCCTGCTGGCTTTCTTGTTATTCATCCATTAGACTGGCGGAGGTCCGTTCCCGTCAATGCCATTGTATTCTTCCTCCTAGCACGAGCACCTACTGACGCGTGAGTCGCGCAGTGTTTTCCTAGCAGGTGCTGCAGCTATCAGTATCGATACAGCTCGGCCCGCACCTAACGAGCGCAACGACGTTACGACCGGTTACGACGACGACCCACGCCCCGCCTCTGCTGCACTTGTTTCTGCCAGTCGCAGACTCCATCAGCTATTCTTCCAGGCCGGCATTCGTCTATTAGTCCTCTTTGCGTGTTTTGAATCGAGCGCCAAAAGCATTGTCAACTAGCAGCTCTTCTTGCTTCACGACCGCAACGACCTCACGACGTGCTATTTTGAGTATTCAGCATTTGTTTGCAGCGTTTGACTTCACTCCGGACCGCTCCACTCGCGCATTGAGCCTTTCGTCGTCGCTCCAGTCCGTTTGGAATCCAGCTCGGTTAGTGCCTTCTTTTATTCAGCGACCCCCAGCACCACTGCAACTTCGCCCTTCCGCACTATTCCCTCCCACTGGCTTTTGGTGCACGCGCATAGCACATTTCTGGCCCAGTTGGGCCTGTTTGCACATGTGTCTGGCCGCGTCTTGTTGGTTGCTGCGACGCTTAACCGACCTCACCTTTTGGAAGCAAACAACTGACTTGCGGTGAAGGCTATTCGTCCCATCAACCGTCAGCCACAAACTATAACAGCAGCGTGCTATCCTCTTGCCGCCTCGGCGTGCAGATCCTGCAATCTACTTTATTGGTGTGAGCTTCGCCCACTTGGCTCCCATACAAGCACCACGCTCGGCTATCTGAGTGAATTGACTCGAGAATCTCCGTGAGGAACTTCTCGAACTTCGGGCGCAAAATCATTTCACAAACGAAAACCGTGACAATACCGTAAAGCTGGAGCTCCCATCGATCTCGTCGGTCCACGCCCGCGGCCCAGTCGACACTTGGTACAACTCCCACTACGCACCCAAACCTGCAGTGTCGAGCGAGCGACTACCGGCACTTTCTCACATCCAACCACAGACAAGCGGTTCGTCGACTTCTTCGTCGCCCCGAGGCGATTCCATCAGTTCCGGCTCAGTGGGCAGTGGAAGCGCAGGTTCCAATACCTCCTACGCTGCGTCGGTCCACGGTCAGGCTGCCGGTTTCAAAACACCTTCTCCGGAGCAGACTTCGCCATCCCTCAATCGCAACGGTCAGCCATTGAATGCGCAGTCGCAGCAGAGCTCTCCGTACGGAACTCAGGACGGCTACGGGTTTGCCCCAGTTAGCTACAACAGCATGAACCAGATGCAATCGTATGCTGACGTGCATTCATCCCACATGTCTGCTGCTACTCAACACGCTCCAGCTTCGGCTCCTCCATCAGGACTCTCGCATTATGCGTATCCACCGCAGTCCTCGATGATGCAGCCACAACACCAGTATGGACCTGCCCCACCTGGATACCCACCATACGGTTACGCCAATGGCGTTCCCTCACAAATACCTGCTTCCTCGTCAATGAACAATGCGATGGTGCCTTCAACCCTGCAGCTTCCAGGTGAGTTTTGGAACTGCAGCCCGTTCGATTCATGACCTATACTGACTTTGGGCAGCCATGTCTTCTGGAGCACCAGCCTCGTCACTACCGGGTTCCCAGAGCTACCAGACGCACCAGTTTGACCACACTGGACAAGTTGCTCCGCCTGGAATGAAACCTCGCGTGACCGCCACGCTCTGGGAAGATGAAGGCAGCCTTTGTTTCCAAGTCGAGGCGAAAGGCGTATGCGTCGCCCGCCGCGAAGGTAGGCAATATTCTGTATTCCGATTGAAGTAGAGGGTTAGATGCTAATCGTCACTTGTAGACAATCACATGATCAACGGCACCAAGCTGTTAAATGTGGCAGGAATGACTCGAGGCCGTAGGGACGGTATTTTGAAGAGCGAAAAGACAAGACATGTTGTCAAGATCGGGCCAATGCATCTCAAGGGTGTCTGGTAAGCAAGAATTTTCCGCCTTTGGCGTTTCCACGAGGCGTGTACTAATTCCGGGTAGGATCCCTTTTGAGCGAGCACTCGAGTTCGCAAACAAAGAGAAGATCACGGAGCAACTCTATCCTCTGTTCGTACACGACATTGGAGCTTTGCTTTATCACCCCTCGAATCAGACGAGGGCAAGTGTAGGAGGCGCTGCCATGGCTGCTGTAGACCGCAACCGAAGACCTGACCCTATGCAGACTCAGCGATATATTTCTGGGCCAACCACATCGCAACCGCCGTCTCTGCATCATCA
The DNA here is from genome assembly GCA_003313425.1 of Pseudopyrenochaeta lycopersici. Classification (NCBI taxonomy): domain Eukaryota; kingdom Fungi; phylum Ascomycota; class Dothideomycetes; order Pleosporales; family Pseudopyrenochaetaceae; genus Pseudopyrenochaeta; species Pseudopyrenochaeta lycopersici. Next base: position 1,726,432 of record NHZP01000001.1, on the reverse strand, counting down.
TCACTCGATGAGCAACCCTATTGGGGCTGCTATGTCGCAACCCCCGCATGCCATTCAACCGAATCCCGCATCCGGACGCCCAGGTATCGATCGTGCCCATACTTTCCCCACTCCTCCCACAAGTGCGTCGAGTATTATGGGTATGGGTAACCAAGGCAGTTCCTACGAATGGAATGGCGCCAACGTTCAACACGCTCCAGGGAATCAACCTCTTTCCATTGATACAGGTCTGAGCAACGCACGCTCTGTTCCTACCACTCCTGCAAGCACCCCACCAGGCGCTGTGCAGCAAGGCATTACTTACGCCTCAGCTCAGAGCTTTGATGGCTCGAGGCCCATGTACTCTGCGCCTCCATCTCAGCCGGGCCAATATGCCCAGGGTCAGCCGATGATGGCATACCGTCCAGACGGGCCTTATCCCAAGACCGAGATGGCACCTCCCTCTCGCATTGGTGATGTCACAGATGAGGGTGAGGTAAAGCCACCGGAAGGCATGATGCCACAAAGCAATGAGCAGGTGGCTGCTCCCACCGGCGGCGAGGGCGAACATGAGCAAGACCAAGAGTATACACACTCTAGTGCTCCATACAACGGTAATCGGGGACCGTACGGCTACAATCCTAGCGGTGGACCAGGCCCGATTCACCCTGAACACGCACACTTGTCTCCAGAAATGACTGGATCTCCTCACCAGAACGGCTCTGGACGTGCGACACCACGTACGACAGCAACAGGCCAAACTCAGTGGAACTCGGGATATCCTACCCCTCAACGCCAAGCACCACCATCTAGCAACCTTTACAACGTGATGAGTGACTCCCGTGGTGCTCCAAATGGTAACACTGCTCACGACGCTTATCCTGGCCCAGGCGCTGTATCACAGTATGCCAACCAGGGATATCCTCCGAGCAACGGAGTGAACTCTAGTGGCAAGCGCGGCCGTGACGAAGAAGATCAAGACCCATACCGCCCCGATAGCGTTCAGGGAGATGACATGGGCGGCCTGAAGAGACGCAAAACCATGGAAGGCGGCGCCGTCGGACAAACCTACGGCCAAGACCCGTCACCTGGCATCCAGCGCGCACACACCATGACAGCCCAGCGCGCCAGGAGGTAACGCGACTTTTTTCTCCACATCTTGCTCGGGTGGTCAGTTGCCGATTCACTGTTCGCACTAGACGGCGGTTTCGCCTCCCTCTCCAATGGTTCTACGGCATCGAGCAAGCGACCTTTCAAGGAACATATACAATATTCTCCCAACCACACCCCGGACTAAGACCACAGCAATATCATCCATCCTTGAATCGAAACGAAACGACCTCAAACGAACAACAAACGCCACTCTCTGCCTCCGATGTGGACATTTCCTTGTGTCTATTATTTCCTTCCACTTCCTGTGTTCTCTCTACATTCTGCACCTCCGGGCATTCACGACTTTAACGACCATTTGCTTCTTGGAACCCGAGTTCCGGTTGACCATGTCTTGGACTTTCATTTTCACGATATACGACTCCTGCATGCGGGCATATAAGCATCTGCAAGTCTCTCCTGGCGCTTTTGCTTCATGTCTCGGGTGCTGGTTCTGTACTTTCTACAACCTCATCTTCTTTGTGACGGCCCTGAAGGGCATGGGAAGCTCACGACCGCTCGCCGCCCTGCCACACCAACTCTCTTGCTCGACATATGCCAAATCAACTACCGTTAATACCGGACCCATACTGTGGCAGCGTGATTGACGGCGTGAGCAACACAACAGCTCATGACCACTCTCATTTCGAAATCGACAGCACGCCATGTTTGACGAAATAAAGGCGCAAACGAATGTGAAGGATGTTCACGTCTTGTTGATGTTTGCGCATTCGGCGAGCGCCATGGTTCAAGAAAGTTTATCATCTTAGTGTTTCTGATTGGGTGGACCGTGCTAGCTGAAGAGTCGCCGGCCCATCTGGAGTATCTTCTTAGCGGACATGTGGATGGTTTAGTGTTTATTTTGGGGACCTACTTGACGAGCCGGCGATATGGACCTTATGATGATAATGAGGGAATCAAAAGCTCTTTTCAATACATGCTATGTGCAATAAGACCAATCTGTGATGTGTCGTGTTCTAATTTCTTGTGCTTCTTTCAATTAAACTTGCACGACTGGTTGCAAACCTAGTCACCTCGCCAGGGATACTCAAAGCGAGCGAGCCAACAGCACAAGGCAGGTTCAGTCTGCACGACCTGGTGATGCGGGTTGCTTAATCCCACGGCAAATTCATCTTGTGTACGACTGGATGTGGATGAGGAAGCGAAGAACAAGGAAGACAATCTTCTTTCCTCAAGTACACATCACGTTGCAATGTCTCTTCTCACAGCAGGATAAATCTTAATGACTGGCGATTGCAAGCAGCAAGAATGATCTGCAGGGAAACGTGTCATAGCCAAAGTGTGAGCTACTGTTAGAGGCTGGTGGTCTAAAGGATTCTCGGAGAAAGTACGATGCTTGATCAGAAATCGACCCTGTCTGAGTTAATCCAGGGCCTCTCGCTTATGGGTTGACAGTGGTACATGAGGTGGCGAAAGAAGACACCGCTTGAAAGAACAGGGGATCCATGGAAGGCGTTGGGCATTGAGGCTGTGAGTGCAAAGTGTTAAGCATTCAATCGCTTCAGCATCAACGGTCGGCATGGAGAAGAATGTCCTAGTATTACCCTTTTCTCTCTCCATCGACCAAAAGGAAGGGGACTGGTGGTAAAATTAGTAGCACTAACTATGCAGATGCCTGATGTGAGTCGCCTACGTAATCCGGGAGCAGGTTGCGAGTGCCCCTCGAAAGACCGCCTTGGCATTCGCCCCACGTCGTCATACGGGTAAGCAAAACAAGAGGAACAAACTAAAGAACGCGCAACACAAGACGAGGCTGAGCCAGGCAGAGACGTTGGGCTCCGCTATATCCTTTCTCTATTCTCGCTTCCCCATCTCCAATTTTCCCCTAAACCCCCCGCCACAATGAATATCATCAAGCTGCAAAAGTACGTCGTATCCTGCTGCTTTTTCTATGCGTATCCGCCGACTTCCACAGACACTTACAGCGCATTGCGAACAGAAAGTATCCCCAATTTCAACAGGGTGAGATTTTCAGCTTGCAAGATGCCTTTCGCAAGCTCGACGTCGACGACAAGGGCTACCTTGACGAGGCGACGGTGATCAAGGCGACGCAGCAAACTGAGCACCAGCCATACGACGTAGTGCGGCAGGCCCTGAAAGAGGTTGAGCTGGACAGTTCACGGAGGGTGGAACTCGACGACTATGTGGATGTACGCGCATTGCGACACCTCCTGTCTCAGGAATGAGAGACTGACAGCGACAGCTCATTTCCAAGTTGCGGGACTCCTCGCCTGCCCAGCAGCGCATGCACACTGGCCCAACCCGCGCTCGAGCTGGGACCGGAGGCACCGGCAGCGTACCCTCAACCCCCGGACATGCTTCCAAGGGCAGTACCGGCGGCGGCAGTGGCGGCGGCCGCATCCAGGTGCAAGGCTCCTCCGCAAACGTTACCCATACTATCAACGAAGATGAGCGTACCGAGTTTACTCGCCATATCAACGCCGTCCTCGCCGGCGACCCGGACATTGGGGACCGCCTCCCCTTCGCGACCGATACCTTCGAGATGTTTGATGCTTGCAAGGATGGCCTTGTGCTCTCCAAGCTCATCAACGACAGCGTACCAGACACCATTGACGAGCGTGTGTTGAACAAGCCCGGCAAGAAGATCAAGGCGCTGAACAATTTCCATTTCACCGAGAATAACAACATTGTCATCGAGTCAGCCAAGGGTATTGGGTGCTCGGTTGTCAATATTGGCAGTGGAGATATCATCGAGGTGCGAGAGCATTTGATTCTGGGTTTGATTTGGCAGATTATCCGGAGAGGTTTGTTGGGCAAGATCGATATCAAGCTGCACCCGGAGCTGTACAGACTGCTGGAGGACGGTGAGACCCTGGAGCAATTCTTGCGACTACCGCCAGAGCAGATTCTCCTGAGGTGGTTCAACTATCACCTAAAGAACGCGAAGTGGCACAGAACGTAAGTGGACACATAACTCGACCTTTGGAGCTATGAAAACTGACTTCGCCAGCGTCACCAATTTCTCAACCGACGTAAAGGACGGAGAGAACTATACTGTACTCCTCAATCAGATAGCACCCGAAACCTGCACCCGCTCGCCACTTCAACAAAATGATCTACTCCAGCGTGCCGAAATGGTCCTACAAAATGCAGACGCGCTCGACTGCCGTAAGTTCCTGACACCAACTTCGCTCGTGGCCGGAAATCCTAAGCTCAATCTTGCTTTCGTTGCAAATCTATTCAACACACATCCTTGTCTCGACCCAATCACCGAAGAAGAGAAGGCCGAAATCGAGGACTTCGATGCGGAAGGAGAGCGCGAAGCTCGTGTCTTTACTCTGTGGCTCAACTCACTTGACGTCAAGCCAGTTGTACAGTCATTCTTCGAGGATTTGAAGGACGGCACTGTCCTACTTCAAGCCTACGACAAGGTCATTCCAGGCAGCGTAAACTGGCGCCATGTGAACAAGCCTCGGGAAGGTCAAGAATTGATGCGATTCAAGGCCCTTGAGAACACAAACTATGCAGTCGAGCTTGGAAAGCAGGTCCAATTTTCTCTTCCCGGTATTCAAGGCGCCGATATCACCGACGGCCAGCGCACATTAACACTCGGCCTCGTTTGGCAATTGATGCGCAAAGACATTGTCTCTACCCTCAAGGGACTTGCACAACGACTCGGCAAGCGGGAAATTTCCGATGCTGATATGATCAAGTGGGCCAATGACATGGCACGCAAGGGCGGTAAGGGAAGCCAAATCCGATCCTTCAAGGATGCAGGGCTCAGCAATGCAATCTTCTTGCTCGATGTTTTGGCTGGTATAAAGCCTGCATACGTCGACTATGACCTCGTCAACGCAGGACGCAACGACGAAGAGAAATACCAGAACGCCAAGTTGGCTATCAGTATTGCCAGGAAGATGGGTGCTACGATTTGGCTTGTGCCGGAGGATATTGTAGCCGTGCAGAGCAGGCTGATCACAACCTTCATCGGCAGTCTGATGAGCACAAGTGAGAAGATGGGTGGATCGTGAGTGTGACTGAGGGGCATAAGGCGTTGGAAGCATCTGGGTGAAATGCATGGTGGAGTGCTTGGTGAAGGAGAACCTCGCGCTTTGAACGAATGGATCACGAAAATTATTTTCCCTCTTACTAGTTGTGCGATTAAATGAACTAGATTTAACTGCAGCTGCGTTGTCTTATGTGTTTGTCGATGTCACGTTGGTAGTCCTCGATGCCGATGTAAGATTTGGCGCTGTGGTTCGATTGTGAGAATATAGTGAGTGTTTTTCTGCGTAAAGAGAGGGAGTGTATTATGGCCGGGAGTGTTCACCAGCATCAAAAAAGCCATGATATTGAGAAACGTCTAGTCTCAACATGGCATGGGGAGAGCGTGGCTTCGAGCTTTCTAGACACTAAAAGACATTGCAAGTTCTGAGGAAGGGATGTTATAGACAACAACGAGTGTATCTGGATAGACATAGGAGATGGTGGGGAAATTTATGGGTCCAGTCTCGAGTTGTTTTGGGCGGAGTAGAAGATGGAGGATTGTAGGATGTGAGGTTTGAATAAGAAGCGGATCCATTTCGGGTGCACTGTCTCTTTTACGGGATAAGCGAATTTGACAAAGACATCAAGTACGACTTGTTATGTACTGGAACCATTCTCAGCGAGATTCCATGCATCATCGCGCAGGCGATCGTTCCTGAGAAGATGGCGTACAGGATGCAAAAGATCGTGAGCCTCAGATCTGTAACCGAACCTGCCGCAACCCCATTGGCGAATACCGTCTCAGCTTAGCCCCGCACTAGTTCTAGCCCCCCGAAACCTTGACGGCGAGAACATCTCGACTTCCTCAATCTCACGCGGCTCTAGTCTCTAACCTTGCCTTCTTAGTTGATCCGTTCTATACATATCCCCTCACCCATTTGTGAACCCAACAGTTGCAAAACCGCCCCAAGACATGCCGGCGCCCTCAGATCTCCTGTCTGATCCGGACATCAGCAAAGCCTACGAAGACGTGCGCTCCGACAAATCCGAGACCACGTGGCTCATCCTCAAGGCACGTTGTTCCAGGGCTGTCTGCGTATGTTGAGGTCCCTCTGTACTAATAGGTGTATGTGTTGTAGTATGCGTCCGCGACGTCTGATAATTTGACGCTGGCCAGCACAGGCACAGGCGATATTGCAGAGATGACAGAGAGTCTGGGAGACGAGGCTGCATATGCATATGTGAGGATGAAATTGGGTAACGACGAGTACTCAGAACGAGTGAAGTTTGCTTTTGTAATCTGGCAAGGTATGTTCAACTATTCACTTCTTCAGCGCTATTTAGTAGTAGCCGTAGCAGTAGTACCGTACCCAGGACCCATCAGTCCGTAAAGGAGATGTATAGGTGGACGGGGAAGCTGATACTCGTGCAATAGGGCCAAACACAAAAGTCATGCGCAAAGCGAAGATGAGTTTCCAGAGCGGCCAGGTCAAGCAGGTTATCAGGACGTATGCCGTGGAGATTCAGACGAGCGACAAGAAAGAGTTGGACGAGGATGCTGTGACGTTGAAGCTGAGGAAAGCCATGGGTGCAAATTGTAAGTCTGATCGTATATGGGATGATGGGAAGGTACTGACTGGATTGTTTGTAGATGACCGGCAAGGATCGAGCTATTAGATTGCAATGTGAACGCCCGTGATATGAATGCTGGTGCTAGAATTGATGATGACGAACTGAGTTTTGAAAATGATGTGAGGATGCCTGCTGAAAAACCACTTTTTTCGGCTTCGTAATGAGTATTCACAACACAGCCTGGCGACTACACCGTGCTCTTAGCAGGAGTCATGAGTTTGGCTGGACAAGACAGCACTCGCATCAGGGAAGACAACCAGGATTGATGCTATAAGCTAGCGGCTAGTCATCTTCCTCGAAAAGCACTGTGCACACTATTCCCTGAGCTTGACATACCCTCTCCAATTCCACTCTCGGGCGCGGGTCATTCCAATACCCAAAAGACAAATGGCCGCTTTCTCTCAAATCGTACACGAACTCTTTCAGCTCCGGCGTCGCCGCTTCCCACCCGGGCTCCTCGGTATCCGCCCAAACAATATTAGAATACTGCAGCCCTTGACTCCAATTATCTCCGTCTTTTTGATAGCCCGATGCGCCTATCCAGTTATTCACCACCGTTTCGCCGGTTAAGTATATCCTTAGGATCTTCGCTGCATCTACATCTTCAAAATATTGCTGAAAGTTGTTGAACATCCACAGGTCGTCTGTAATTGTAAGATGTTGCAGTCTTGGAGGGAGGAAGTCAGCCAATTTTGGAAGGAGACCTTGGTCGATAGCATCGGATCCGAAGAGACCCGCAAGAGATATTGAGAGTGAAGTTAGAGCGAGAAAGTCGCACAGTGGGCCTAGACTTCCAACTGTGATGTCGCTGAGGTCGCGGGGAGGGAAGTCCTCATCCTCTTGGTACATATCGCAGCAGATGATCAGGTTGGTCAGAGTATTGCGGACATGCTGGAGTGCGTCTCTGACACCTGAAAGGTCGAATGGAATATCGAATCCGTTAAAGGAATCGTACTCAAGCGTGGTTAGATTCGGCGTCTGTAACAGGAGAAGCCCAAGGGTTCCAGGATTAATTGACGACCGAATGAGACGCAGCGTAGTCAAATTCTCGGCACTGGGGTATCGGTTCAGCGGCCATTGTCGAGGCGGAGCGTCCTTCCAATTAAAACCCGTGTTCCCCTCTGGATCCACGAAGGTAGTCAATTCGAGCGTTTTCACGTTAGGAAGGTAGAATAGGAGCATGCATGTCTTTGATAGCTGCAAGAACTCTTCGCCCCAAATATAACCGTTTGCCTCGCCCGTAACTTGCACATGTGACAGCTTGCTATACCATGACGGGGTATCAGTCGCCGGCGTAGTAGTAGCGACCGCTTGTTCCACTAGCATTGAAAACCAGCCAGACTGCATTTCGAACCCGGTTGAAACCGATAGAGATTCCAAACATGTACAGAGCCGCACAACAAGCATTTGGTAGACTGTCAGGTCGTCTTTATGTCTTATGCAAGATTTCCAGGATTCCGAATCCGGTGTTTGCAAACTATCAACCAGCTCTTCAAACATCTTGATCTCTTCATCTTCTATTTTGAAATCGCCAGAAGGCATGCTCCACATAGCCGAGCCGTCATCCTGGTAGAACCATAAGTTTGTAGCGTGAAACTCCAGCTCCTTAACCAGTTTTACGTATTCTGGTTTTTTTATCAAGGTCCGCAGTAATGTGTGAATCTGGGGCACCTTGGGCAAGCTTCCTTTTTTCCCGGTTGCATTTTTCCATTCTAGAATGATGGAGTGATAGGTAGCAGGTAGAGCTGCAGCGCGAAGGTGTTTACACGTTAAGGATAGGCTGCTCGCATCGCGAAATTCAAGATTGGCAAAAACATTATCCAGCAACTCATTTGGTAGCTGTTGGAGTGATGCCATACTTATCACGTTTCGCATGTGAAGATAAAGAGATGCGATGATTCGGAGGGAAGAATGGAAACGTGAAGATCCACACTGCGTAAGATGGAGTCCGAGCGTAGCTTCCTTGCTAGACTAAGACAATGCATCGCGCGACATTAGAGCCTCTCCAATCAATACTATACGATAAATCAATTTAACTTGTACAATCAAACTGCTTCAGCATTCATGTGTTACGAAAGCGTCCAGCTTTGTACTGTAAGAACAGCAATATTCATTTATCATGATCTCGTGACCAGACAATTATCAAGATAATGAGTGCCCGGCCTGAAACGGGAGCATCTAACTATGATCAATACATAGATCATAGCAAGAGCTACTTCATAAACGGAAATACGTGATCCAAGCCACCTCCAGGATCCTTCGTCCTTTCTGGACTTGCAACAGGGGCCAACTTTTTCGACTCGTGATCTTCTGTTGGCTGTACACCTGGACCATTCTGATCCTCTCCGTCCTCTTCCTTCCGCCTTGCGATCTTAGTGTCAATATGATTCTCTAGCCACTCATGCTGTGCCTTCCCTAACCTTAGGCTCTCCTCAATGTCTTTGGTAAGCTTGTCAACCTCCTCCTGCAACTTCTCATCTCGACTCTTCTGTGCCGCCTCTTTAGGCGACTTCGGCTCATCATCTCGCGCCGTCTTCGCCCATAGCGCTTCCAGTTCTTCTAACCACCCACACGCCTCAGCTAGCTTCCTTACTCCGCTATCACAATCCTCTAGCATTAGCACATCATCTGCTCTACTACCCATGTCTCCGACTTGTTCCGAATTTATGAGTAGCCTCGGCGTCTTGTCCTCACACAATTGCGGTAGTGAAGCGAATGGATGGACGGACAATGAAGTGCCCATGACTATGGCAAGGTCGGCTTGTGAGGGCAAGCTGCGATTCTCGAAGAATGCTGCAGGCAGCTGTTCGCCAAAGAAAACAATTTCAGGCTTCACAAGACCATTGCAGGCGAGATCGAGGCATCGAGGCACCCATTTCTTGGAGATGGCCTCGCGCATACGCTCTTCGGGGTAGGACTTTTTGCATTCAATGCAACTCTGTCTGGAGATTTGTAAATATACTATGATTCATATGTATGTGGAACCAGTCAAACGTACTTAGCAAAACTACCATGTGCCTCCACAATCTTGTCGCCAGGCACTCCAGCCTCGCGTTCCAAGCAATCAATATTCTGAGTGAACAGTTTCAGAAGTAGTCCCTTTTGATCCAGAAGGTTTATAAAGGAGTGTGTTATCGTTGGTCTATATTTCCCAGGATAAAGCTCCTGCGCGAGAGTGTAGAAGGGTTCGGGGTTGTTGCGGAAGTAGGAGATGTCGAAGACTGCTTCAGCATAGGGAAGGTTCAGACGAGCGAGATTGGCGTAAAGTCCAGTCTCAGGCGATCTGAAGTCTGGTATGCCTGCAGAGGTACTTATACCTGCGCCTACCTTGACATAGTCAGTATGCGCTTATCGCCTAGTAGGACATTTTTCCTTACCATGACCACAATATTCTGCGCCCGCCCATGTTGAATATACTGTGCAAGAGCTTCCAACGACCGCGCACTCAGAGTCTGAGGCGGAGTGTTTGGGTCCACAATGGTGGACTCTTCATTGCCCATTCTGCCTCTCTTGCCTTTACCACGACCTTTTTCCGATTTGCGCCAGGGCTTATTTTGCTGCGCCTGCTGGCGATGCGCTTTATGTTTTCGTCCTATCTTGAAAGACTAGAAGCTTAGTATGCGTAAGGGAGAGGCACAAGGAGAAGCGGACCTAGCAGGAGCACTTCTAAGGTTTGCGCATTTGTTAGATAACGTTAAACTCGACCCCTCGGAAGCTCTCCAAAATCTCGGGGGTCCGACGGAAGAGGTGCGTCATGCCAAGACCGCCAACATCAACCAATGAGGGCACTTTGGTATCAAGCACTGTTGTTCAACTATCTCCTTACGGGACTTACTACACCATTCTTTGACTTCTACTAATCTTTTCAGACTGTTATCCGAACTATGATTTAGATTATTCTACGACTGAGACTTGATGTCGCTGTGGCCTGTACTAAATTTGTAACGTTCTTCGCCCATTAGAAGATGATGAATGGATCCAGTCCACTGAAAAGGGAAGGCCTTGAAAATATAACTACTCGAAACCAGTTACCTATTTTAACAGGCAGCGGATACACCTTCGCAAATTGCATGATGCCTCCATGATACGATGAGCGCAGATGCGCTAGCCAACATCCGAGTTGCGTTCACCTTACAGTGATTTTCTATTTCCACTTATTCATAGCACCACAGTGGATACAACGAACTAAAACGTACCCGAACGGCTTTGCCCACTTCCTTTGGCAGTTCGGACAGGTGACTGCCTCTACAACGTCCAACAAAACAGGCGGAGTTCTCGAAGCAACGACTGGGCCCATCATCTTAAGGAACATGTCGCACCCGAACTCCGGTATACTCTCTGCAACCTTTGATATTTCTGCCACAAGTACGCCAGGGCTATCCACACCCAAGGGCCTAGTAGCAGGATGCCCCATAATAATATCCAAAATCGCCTTGCGTAGCGGGTCATTCAACGTTCGGTGGCCTGTGATGTCGTATATTTTATCAAGAATACCCCGTAGGCCCACCATTGTAATGAGTTGCGGAGTAACCGCAACGTCTTTGATGACGTTGAAAGCATTCCTCAGCCACTGGGAAACATAGTTGATGACGTGGCCCCGGATTTTGGGGGCATCATACTTGTCCGCTACCACGTACATCGAGATATGGAAGAGGACGAATTTGTTCGAGTTTTTGTACTCTTTGGTTTGATCCTCAGTCCAAGGAGGCATATATCGATACTTACTATCGGGTAGATAGCATGCTTCCAGCATCGTATCGAGTAGTAGTTCGTCATCGTCGTCTCCAAGCGCGAGTTCTGGAGAATCTGACTCCTGAGCGCACTTTAGTGGTGCTTTTCTCTTTCAGATACATACTAGACTTACGAGGAATCTAGGATTCGTGAATGCAGCATGGAACCATAGTGATGAGCTGGCCAGGATCACCTTATGGCCATAGAAGATTCGCTGCCCTTCACGCCCGTATCGGATAATCACATCGGAGAGTGTCTTGTTGTTGGCCCATCTATGCATAAGTCAGTAACAGGAAACAAAACGACGCATGGCGGTAATTCACTGTCGTGTGCCTAACTGGCGAAGCGGTAATTCGAAGCGGTGTGGAAGGCTGAATCGTTTCTCCTCGTTAGTGGGCCCTGGCTGTGGACTGGAGAATAGGGTGGACTGTTCAGTGTTGCCTTGCTGTTCAGGTCCCGCTTCAGGATTCATGTTTATAGGATTTGTTGTGGTATCATCTGAAGACATGGTGGAGTTTGAAATTCTGATACTAAACCGGTGGCTTGGTCAAAGTGGGAGTTGATACAGTTGCTAAGGACAAGGTGTGTTTATGGCAGGAAGGAAGCGGTGATGGTAAATATACAGCCAGTATGCCCGACGAGAAGGAATCAATATACATTCACAAGGAAAAGTGGGTTCTCAAGTCTTGGAATCACCCTAGCGATGGGCTGTCATAACATATGGATTGGTTTCACTCTGGAGTGGCTCTGACAAAAGCAAATATGGTCCAGGAGGTTAAGAAGAGTGAAAGAATTGGCCTGAGACTACAAGATCCTGCGGAAGTGAATATCTTGCATAATGTAGGAATCACTTTCTTTTAGCAAAGACTGAGAGCACCCTCGCTCCCGGCAGATTTGCTTCCAGCCTTAAGTACGTTTGACCTTAGTCGGGCTTGGACACTCAGGAAACTTCAATGTGAAGTATCTTCCCTGGGTTATCTCTACAACCAAAGTTTTCGCAACTTTGCTGACGATGTTGCGCTCAAAATTTGCGACCAATTATAGTAAAAACCCTGCAGGACTCTTGATTTAGATATATATAATCTCAAAAAGACTTTCTCGTTTCGGAGCTCTCCTGACATTCCATTCAAATATGGCGTTATAGCTTCCAGTCATCTATCTAGCTCTTGATACTCGATCATATCCTCTCTAAACCGGTTTATCGGACAAACTACAAACTCTGAGTCTGTGATAAATAATCGCCATTTGCAAACGATTCTAGCATATGATTGCTGCTACGATTGTAATCAATCGTAATCGTTAAGAAGATGAAGCGTAATCACACGAGATAATGGTATGACTACCTAGACTTGAGAGTTTGCAAAGAAATCTGCAACTCCATCAACTCGGGCGGTACTATTCGCAGTATTCAAATTTACAGGGTTATGAGAAACAAAAGAGCCGAAGGAAAAGCAATTGAACACAGGATCGAATTGAATTAAAGATGAGAATTGTGAGTTCACTTTGAGTTTACAAGTCAAGGGAAGACTTGTCAAAGACACCTTTTATCATCTTCGCCCATACTCTTTTCCCACCAGCTTTTCTTCCAGATGCCGTTCTACGCCCATGTAACTTTTTTCTCCTTCTTGATCTTTTTCTCCTTCGTGGCCTGTTGCTCCTCTTTAGCCTGTTGCTCCTCTTTGACCTGTTGCTCCTCTTTGGCCTTTTGCTCCTCTTTGGCTTTTTTGTCCTCTTTGGCCTGTTCCTCCTCCTTCGCCTTGTCAGCGGCCTTTCCGACATTCACTTTTGCACACATCCTCGCTGCTACCATGTTGATATCTTCCTCCTCGCGGTGCTCTGTGCAGCTTGTCTTAAACCCTAGTTTCATGACGAAACCAGTTTGGCAATGTTTGCCTGTGAAAAAGAATATTTGGCAGACGGTATAAGCCTCATCTTTTCTATCGCACCCTTCGTGTTCACGCACGAACTTGGTACACATGATGGGCTTGAGAAGATGGTTGGGTCTTTTAGTGATGAGGTTAGTTGCTGAAATTTACCAGAGTTTAGAGTAGTGGTGTTTAGACCAGTTGGTTGTAGTGCAGTTGCTGTTGGCGGGAAGAGAGGCTATTGAAAGAAGGAAAAGTAATAAATTTTATATTCTGTCTCGCATTGCTCATACGTTAACAGAGTCACATCATTGAGTCAATACGAGTTGTGTCAGAATACGTGGTTGATAGTTTGGGTTGCTCACTATCTTTCAGATATGGGCCCATCTTGACCTAGCATTGGAGGCCAACGCTTTGTACATAGCTTCCAAGATATAGGCGGTCTCTGCTCTCCTCCAACAGAACTTGTCTATCATGACTCCGTAAATGTTTTCGATTATCATGCCGAGGAACGTGATCGCGAAGGCGGTGCCGTTTGAGACATCGTCTCTGGAAACTGAACAACTTGAATACACGGAAACAAGCAACTTGTTGCTCCGCGATCATGTGACATTAAAGAACCCATATGCGCCTTTTAGAGTATTGAGCTTCATATATGGAACGGTAAGTTTCGTGGAAGCCTGATATTCCAGCTCGCTTGTCGAGAATAGCTCTTGATGATGCTAATGCCGTGTAGCATCAGGATGGTTAGGGTTTGAGATCACAAACGATCACCAGTCAACAAACATCTAGCCTGAGTGAATTACTAGGATGAATTAGTGACTTCTTTCCGCACAAGACGAGATCAAAAATCTTGAGAAAATGGAAGGAAGATATTAACACAGCTGCATGAAGTACACTGCAACCTATCCTGTAACTCCAAGCCACGGTCGGGCGGTCCGAAGTTGCCAAAACCATGCATGACCCAGGCTCCAAAATGATCACTACCCTACCCACCTCTCTCGTCCTCTAATACCCAGTCGCGCCAGGCGCCTTCTCGTCCTTCTTCAAGCTCAGAAGCAACTCCCTGAAGCGCGCTTTCTCACTCTCTGACGCTCCACCCTTCGTGCCCTTTCCGCTCAGATCCACAAGTTTGGCGATTCGCTCCCAGCTCGTTCCACCCGCAGTTGTATCATCTCGGTTCGCAAGAAACTCCTCAGCCTCTTTCCGTGTCTTGGCGATCTCCTTGTCCTTCTTGTTGTTGTAATTCTCGTAGAAGTCATCAATATTCTGCTGCGCCTCCTTGATGGTCCGTTCCTTGCGCTCTGCGGAAACCTCATCACGATGCTGGATCTGTAGGTCGCGGCGTTCGCGCCATTCCCGGATAACATCAGGCTCTGGTGAGTCTGATCTCTGGGGTGTGAAGGAGGGTGTAGGCTGGCCGGGCAGGAAGGGGAGTGATGACCCTGTGATGGTGCCGCCAGGGGCCATATGCTACTTCCGTTAGTACATGGTGCTGCTGAGTGTGGTCTCCACTAATGCCCGAGACCTATGCAAGCCCTGGCAATATGATGCCCAGGCGCATGTTGGTCTAGGCAGCACGGGCAGGGACAAAGGAGGCGGCGCATTGCTTACGTCGTTGGTCGTATCGATGGCGGGGAAAGAGCTCTCGAAGCCACTTATCTCTTGGCTGCCAACGTTGGCCTGGCTGAATTCTCCTCCAAGCAGGTCATCGTCTCCGTCTTCAACTGTAGCTGTGCGATCGTTCTCTGAAGCAAACTGATCCGCATCGTCGCCAAGGAGCGCGCGTTCGCGTGAAAGGAAGTCGTCGGCACTGTTGGAGTCGCCTCCGAGATCGAAATTGCCGGCCTCACCGCGCGCTTCGGTATGGCCTGGGAAACTTCAGTTCTTGATGCGGAGGTGCTTCGGGGGTTCGATGGCGGAGCTTACCAGCGTCAATCTCGTCTAATGAAGGGAATCGGTCTGCCATTATGGATGTGAGGTATGTGAGGGTGGCAAGGCGAAGAGGAAAGGAGACAGGCGGCAATTGATCGTTTACAGCTTGCGTGTTGTTGCGTCAGGATAGTTGCGGTCGCCGACCCCCAAAGGAGACGGCCCTTGGCAGTCGCGGAGACACGTTTCACCGAACAGCTCTTAGCGTCGCAAGCTTCCCTCGAGATCTTTCCTTCATCATCACTTCGCAGCACACGTCATCGGAGGAGTTATCTCGCAATTACAAGCATACATCGCAGGCTGGGAGGGCGGAACTAGATACTCTCACTACTATATTGCCCATCTTGTGGGTTTGACTGTTATTCTGGCCGCGTGAGAGCCTGCCTTCAGTAGTAGACACCACCAAAACGTGATATATCAACATGGCCTTTACCGAAGACAGCCTGAAGGCGAAGCTTTCGTCGCTGAATGAGACTCAAGAGGCAATCTCCACTGTCGGTCAGTGGATCCTCTTTCACAGGTAAAGCTCCCCTAGTCATCTGTTTGCAGAGAAAAGCAGGCCTTTGCACTATATATGGGCTGGGCAATGTGGATTCACCCAAGACGAATTGATACAGGATACTGACATGACCTCTACGTAGACGACATGCCGAGCGCATCGCCCAGGTCTGGCTTCAGCGAATGCGCGAGTCAACACCGAACAAGAAGCTCGTCTTGATATATCTTGCCAATGGTGAGTTGTACACCGAGTTGTGGTCTGCGTCACAACTAATAAATGTTTCAGAAATCACACAAACCTCAAAGATGCGCAAGAAGGAGGAGTTTCTGCGAGCATACGAGCCTCTCATCGCCGAAGCCACTTCCATTGCCTACAAGGGTTCGCCGCATGAGATACAAAACAAAATTCGGAGGGTCGTGGAAGTCTGGCGACAACGCCAGATTTTCAGTGTAGCTATCCAGCAGGATGTTGAAAGAC
The DNA here is from genome assembly GCA_003313425.1 of Pseudopyrenochaeta lycopersici. Lineage (NCBI taxonomy): Eukaryota > Fungi > Ascomycota > Dothideomycetes > Pleosporales > Pseudopyrenochaetaceae > Pseudopyrenochaeta > Pseudopyrenochaeta lycopersici. The sequence continues at coordinate 1,710,199 of NHZP01000001.1, read as the reverse complement.
AAATTGATGGTACGCGCTGCAAAGAATACTTCTCCGGAGAGTTACCAACTGACATGAGTAGACGTCGATCGCACCAAATCAACGCGAAAACCCGCTCTTGGTGGTTCGCTTTTCTCTGGCTCCTCGATACCACCTGAGCTCAACCCTGTCGCGCCCCTCGCAACTTCCCTCCAGAAGGCCGACCTTGCTTCCAAGCCAGCGCTCGCAACGGCAAACCAAGACTATGCGAAGCTCACCAACCCGAATGCTGCCATCCCATCACCTCCCATGCACGCAGCGGGCCTTGCCGCACTGGTGAAGAAACTTGCAGTAGCCGAAGGTGCAGTTGCGGAGAGCATAAAAGCACGACGGGCGCTCGTCGACGGTCTTGAAAAGCTACTCGAGGCAAACAAAGCGAAGCTCGAGCAAGATGAGGCGCAAATTCAGGACTTGAAGACTCGCAAGGACGCCATTGAGAGCCGCAAGCGCGAGGTCGAGGAGGCTATCCTCAAAGGGCTTTCGGCCGCAGATCAAAATAAGATTTCCGCTGCGCCGCTTCCCGTGGTTGCCGCGTCGTCTGGTGCGCAGGAGCGTCCACAAGTTGAAGAGCTTACTCCCCCGCCCATGGAGTCGTTTACACCTGTTGGCTCTCCACAACAAGCCGCAGCAACTGCATTTGAAGCGGTGCCGGATCTTGGCGACGACGTGATGCCACCGCCTGTATCGCATCCCATTGAACCTGAGACTGCTCCCGCACCACTACACCATACCACACAGCCCGACTACGCAACTGCGGTTGGCGAGCCCAATCACTTTGTGCCAGAGGATCTTTTGAAGAGCTTGCAGCATGTGCGACCAGGCGCTGAGGGAGGGGTGTATGGCCAGAATGCTTACCAGACCGCATACAAGAAGAGGAAAGTGAGCAGGAGTGCGGCGGAGGACGACTTTGCAGCTTTTGCGCGTGATGGAGAGATGGCAGGTATCGACGACAACCTGGGGGAGCTGATCTGAGGGGATACTGTCGAAACGACTGGGAAAGAAAGTTTTGTTCTGCTAATGTATAAGGAAGGATGAAGGCAAGTGCATGGGTATCCCTCGGGCAGGCTTGATAGGTGTTTACGTAGACACGCGAGCCAAAGGATGAAATGCCGTCACGAGCGTAGGATGGAGTATTAGCGTGGAGATTTCCGGTAAGAGCACGGAATATTCGGCGATGTGTTACTATTCAGCACCTCCTTGAGGACCGAAATATGTATTTCATGATACCATTATCGAGGATATTATACAAATCCAGTACCCTATCTACCCTTCTGTCCCCATAACTCCTAATCACTTGACTTGGCTCATTGTTGCGCAGTCGCTTTTATGACTGACCAGGCATCTTTCTTGTCTTCTCAATTTCTTCCATAGCCTTTTGCCCTTCTGCCGTTGTCGCATCAATCACGCCTTCTTCTAAGCTGAGCATACCACCAGCGCCCAGCTTCTCGACAATCTCTTCTGCTTCCTCTACACTCATCTTCGCTAATACCTTGTTCACCTCCTCCAGCTTGCTGCTTTCAAGTGCCCTCTGTAAGCCAGGTGGGAAGCTATCAAAGATTTGCCGAGCCTGCTCTTCCGCTGCGCGCTCCTCAGGGTCTGTGGATGTGGGTTCCTTCGGAGGCACCGAGATGTTTATCTGGGTTCCTGGGTCCACGGCGTGGAGTTGTATTTGCTCGACGCCTTCTGACTGTGGGTTTTCGGCACGCTCTTTAAGGATCTCAGCTGCCCGAGTCTTGATCCGTCTGTAGGTGCTGTCGACGTCATCGTTAAACATCTTCCCTGCCTGGTGGTCTTTCATTTGTATCCGCTTGAAGAACAGCTCCACACCTTGTCTGCCGCCTAGCTGTCGACAGTACTGTAGTAGCAGGCCTTGATGTACGCATTGGCGTGCGTGCTTGGGTTTGCCATCGAGCTCCGCGTTGAATGCTTCGACTAACAATCCGTCCGTCTCTTTTTCGGCCATAACTTCAGGGTGTTTCATCAGGAACTGTAAGCATTCATACCAGTCACCTGCTTTTATCTTCGCAAAGGATTGTGCAAGGGGTGAAGCGGAGATGTCATCATCGTTATCATCGGCCGTAGCATCTTCTTCAATGTCGGCGTCTGCGCCAGAGTCGGTTGTGTCCGTTCGCGAGGCTTCTGGACGTTTTGGGGCGTTGAGGAGTTCGACCGTGGTTGAGGGCTCCGATTTTTTTGGCGCTGCAGATTTTGATGCAGATGAGGCTTCTTCACCTTTTCGTACATTTGAGTAGCTGAATCCTTCCTTGATGTCGTCACTGGTGATGTGCTTCTTGTCTTCTTTCTCAAGCTCGGCCAGTTTTGCATAGAGCTGCCTTTGCAGATCTTCTATCCTGTCCTTCTCTTTCTCGAGGCCCTTTATAAATAGTGTAAATCGCGGCTCATCACTCTTCTGCTCATCAATGTCCTTCTTCACTGCGTCCACTAGGCTGGCCATCATCTGCGGGTATGTTGGCTTATCCTTGATGTGCTCATGAACGCCCTCTGGCGGCGGCGGCGGTCTGTCGCTCCCCCCATCCTTGTCGATCTTCATATCCATCATGCTCTCCATCATGGCCTGGAATACCAGCTGGTCATCGTTGGCGCCATTGCCCTCTGCCTGCTTAGCCTTGTGGGACTTCAGGGCGGTGAGGAGGCGATCGACGCGTTCGGTGAGACCATCGTTGATGATGCGCTCGTACTGTAGAGTCTTTATTTGGTGTCGCCTGTGATCGCGTTCTTGGTGGATTTGGGCCTGTTTGGCGCGGATGAAGGATTTCTTATCCACGTTCGGGTGCACTTCAATGTCACTGTCGTCGGAGAGCTCGAGGGCGTCCTGCAGGATGATAAGCAGATTTAAAAGTAGACACAGGATGCCTGGTACCTACCCACTTGCTGTAGTTGATCACCATTTTTGTGTGTCAAGGTCGCGGCTGCTTACTGTTGCTGCTCAGGCGCTCTGTTTGTCGAGGACCGCGGGGCAGTTGAAGTGGGATGGTTTGGCCCAAGCTTCGTCATCGAGAATCTTCGAGTACCTTCATCTACCACTTCACCACACCACGACTACGACCGGGCACCGTCTTCTAAGACGCTCCCATAATAAATATCCATACCCTCAAGGCCAATTGACACTTTTTTTTTTGGGCACGTAGTCACCTGACCATCGAATTCCCGCGGCAGACCAGAGTGGACGGATCATCAGCCCAATGCAGTTGGCGAGGAAGGACCGAACGCCTTACACGTCTGTGGTCTCTCGTTCACCTAGTAAACGGACCACTCGAGTGCAATGTTCTTCGCGGGAGCTGCTGTCTGCTTCTTTTTTGCGACGAAGGAGCTTCTGGTCCACCCCACATCCTTCATGCGGGGTATCATAACTTCCACGAATATGGGAGCGTCTCTTGCGACACATCAACATCATCTCTCCACAGTCTATCCAACTTCTTGCTTGTAATATTTCAACATCGCCAGCTCAAAAATTAGTCATGAACGGCTCTTGTGCTTGTGGCACAGTCAAATTCACCACCCCCACCGCTAAACCCAATTTGCTGTTCCACTGCCATTGCATCGACTGTCGTAAACAATCAGCCAGCGCTTTCGGCACCTCAGCCATCTTCCCCTTCTTCCGAGTCGATGATAATCCCTCCGTCTCCTTCTTTGTCCGGCAGTGTGACACGGGTAACAAGCAACGCTGCTATTTCTGTAAAGAGTGCGGTAGTCGGATCATGCATGCATACATCCTAGATGACGGCAACCCGGAAACGGTTGCCGTCAAGGGCGGGCTGCTAGAAGGACTAGACTGGAGCGGCGGCAAACACATCTTCTGCCGAAGCGCAGTTGTGCCGATCCCTGAGGGTGTAGAGAGGTGGGAGGCTGAGCCTGATTTTGCGGAGAAGAAGTAACCTGTTACTGAAGGGCCATCCGGATCCCTAGCTACTAGTGGACTAGGAGCTTCCTGGCATCTCATCCGTTACTTTTGCGTTTCATCTCTCACCAACTTTCGCTGAAGGAACTCGACCGCATTACTGGAACCGATAATCGAGGCCTTGCCCCAATCATTATACATTCTCCATTATCCCAAGTACTGGGGACTTGACCATTCGCCTCTCGTACCTCGCTACCAAAATCTCTTGTCTGCGTAAGTCCCACTTCTAAAGCCAAGGCTTTGTCCGCTGCATCACAATCTAAGATTGCCTGCAATCTCTTTGAAAATTTTGAGCCGCGGCTTACGATTCAGAAGTATGGGTGCTTCACCACACGGCTTGCATGCATAATCGCTGACGAAAGCTTCTTTCTCGTGACGACCACGCGCAACATTGCAACCGACAACCCGGCTCTCTATATCATCCTAATATAATTTCTCCGATGGGAGCATAGGATTCCCCGGTCTAGTAGACGAGATCACGTGGGATCTACAATCTGAGACGTCAACCATCAAGTATGAGGATGTGTCCACCAATCACCCAAAATCAAGTACACATTCACAGCGAGTCGACGCTTTGTTTCATGACCCCACTTCGTTTCAACAGCAAACAACGATTCATGGCATCCTCTTGTCATACTCTCATTCCCGCCGAAACTGATGAGATCCTTTGATACCTTGTACAGCAATTGTTTTTAAAAGCCACCGGGACTAGGCAGGCTTACATCTAATCTCAATCTCGAGCCTGCATCAACAGGCTGCAGAATTTCTTTTGTCCACATCAGGAAAGTAGCGGAGCTTCCAAGTGCCACACCATGTGCCACTAGCGCACTTTGTTTAATCTACCCACTCCCTTCATGATCACCTGGCGGCATCGCCACCATGGAAGTTTCAAACTGCTTGTACAGGTGCCACCTAGGCGCCGTCCTGAATCCTGGGGCAATTACAATAGATACTATAATACTACATCTTCGCGCAATCTATCTCGGCATTCAGGTCATTCGGCACCGGAGCATCGCTCTTTTTTTGTCCTTCTTCCAGCTTATATTCATTCGATTCTTCGCACCACTTCATTACTGTTACGCTGGATCGTGCCTTTTCGAACCATTCACAATGAAGTACATTGCATCTGCTCTCGCTCTTGCCACGGCTGTTTCAGCTCACGGCTATGTCAACAATGCAAGCATTGCTGGAAAAGACTACACATTCTACCAACCTTATCAAGATCCGTACATGAACCCCAAGCCCGACCGTATTTCGCGTCCTATCCAGGGTAACGGCCCCGTTGAGAACGTCGCCATCTCGGATGTTCAATGCGGCGGCTACGCTGCTGGTGGTATTGCCGGCTCATCCCCTGCTGCTCTGCATGCTGAGGTCGCTGCTGGTTCTGATGTCAAGCTCTGGTGGACTTTGTGGCCTGATAGCCACGTCGGTCCTTCAGTCACCTACATGGCCCAGTGCCCTGACTCCGGCTGCAATAATTGGATGCCCGAATCTTCGTATGTCTTGTCCTACCTCAGGCAGCTTGTGCTAATATCAGTCATCAGAGCTGTCTGGTTCAAGGTCCAAGAACAGGGCCGTGATGGAACATCCAACACCTGGGGTGCTACCGCTCTCATGAAGGCAGGCGGCACTGTCACTTACACCATTCCAAAGTGCATCCCATCAGGCTATTATCTCGTACGCCACGAGCTCATTGCACTTCACGCTGCCTACTCATACCCAGGTGCTCAATTTTACCCTGGATGCCATCAGCTCAAGGTCACTGGCGGTGGTAGCACGAAGCCTTCAGGTCTCGTTAGCTTCCCTGGTGCTTACAAGTCTACTGATCCTGGTATCACTTATGATGCCTACAAGGGTATGACAAGAAATCTCTCACTATTATTTCCTGAGAGAAGTGACTGACTTTCAGCAGCTCAAACCTACACCATCCCTGGCCCGAAGAAGTTCACCTGCTAGGTCTGCTGATCTCTATATCGACGGGACGATCGAGTCGGAGACGCTTCATTGTAAATATTCACTTCGTATATAAACACCCTCATGAATGCGATGCGTGCATCTGCCAACAGAACTCCGTTTTGCCATCAGTGTTTTTCGTGCAATTGCGTGCGTGATACGTAACCCTCCGCGATGACATTGCTTAAGAGCACTTTGACTATTTTATTCGGAGCTTTACAATATTGGGGAATCAATCACTTTGGGGAAAGTACTCGAACTCTGCACAAGCGACGGACCGTTTAGATTCTCATCACTAGCACTCTCCTCTATTGCTCTTAGTCCTTGTTGCTCACGCCTTCACATGCCAAAGTCTGTTTCAGCTGTAGACGCTGTGTCAATAGATATTTCTGCACAACATTTCACCGTAAGCTCTTACAAGCATGAACAAACCTATGACAGTAAAGCAGCAAGATTGGAGCTCGTATACCCATGTAGCGCTCTGTATGACGTATTAATATCCCGTAACCCCTCCTCTCTTCTTCCCCCCTCTCTTTCCTCTAGAACTTTATATACCGTGGGCACCTTGGTGTGATTTGGCATCCTGACAGTATTTGTCATTCATCAATCTTAGCTCACTCTAGATTGCCCCCGCAATAGAACCGATACACAATTTCAGCGCGTAAATTTCGACTCACGTCCGTTCGCGTAGCGGGCTGGAAGACATCAAGCTACTGATTTGGAGTGTTTGTAAAAGATGGGACTGACAAAACAGTATACTGCATATTTATGTTCTTCGTTGTTTACATCACAGATTGGATGGATTTAGTATCTATGACCGTTTTATTTCATACGTGAGATGCTCATGGTAGGATATTACACAGTGCCGCTATACAAGGAAAACAAGAACGCCCAGTATGCCATGCCCCCTTTTAACACCCCCGTAACATACATCGTAGTCAAAATAGATCAATCAACTACTCGCTACTCCGCCTATGCTTCTTTGACTTTTTCCTACTCGGCAATTCCTGTGTTGTGAATACCTCCTCTTCGCCATTGGCAAGAACGTCCTCTACATCGTGTACGTCGTTCATGATAACGTCATCATCTTCATCGCGCTCTTTGCTGTCCTCAATGCCCTCCTGCACATCCTCTATGCTTTGCTTCAGAGGGTCAATAACGGTGACCGGTGCCAGAACATCGAAAGCGCCAGTTCCAATACCACCCAGTCTACCAACCACGATTCGCGCACTAGGGTTTTTGAGGTCATCCCAATCTCGCTCAAGTACGGCATCCTTTAGGAAACCGACCGTAGTCTCGAAGCTCATCTTCATGAATGGGCTGACATTGCCCTTAAGCCCAATGCGATTGAAGGGAGTGAAACCTCCACCCTTGGTCATCGTATCAGCGATGAGATTAAGATGTCGCTGATCTACACTGATACCGTGACCAGCAAACACGCCATGCATCTCGCGGACAATGGTTGCGCGACACGCCTCTACGCCGTAGAGATGTAGCATAGACACAATGTCATTGGTGAACATGCGGTTCACGTCAATTATATGACCAAACTCGCGCATAGCTATCATGTTTGAACCATCAGTGTTAATGAAAGGCTCTTCAACGTCGACAGATGCGTAAGTGGCAGCGGTGATGCCGGGGATGACGTGAATGGTCGCAAATTCTGCTGCCGCTTCCACATGGTGCAGCATGAGGAGTTTGGGTGTGGCAGCGGGGAATTCGAACGTAATTTCGCAGAAGGCGCCTTTCCGGTCGTCGAACGTGAAATTGAAAACATCAGGGTTCTTGTTGCAGATGCGATCGCGACGGATATCTGAGGCTTCGTCGGTAGGCACGAGCATTTGTTCGTCCTCGCCCTCGGAGTCTGGGTCTGGCGTTGCTGCGCGGGAGGCTTTGGGACTGCCGCCGTAAGTCTCGTCATCTTCGCTAGCTTCTTCACGATCCAGGTTGTCGTTGTAGGCTTGTTCCTCCTCTTCTGGTTCTTCGTAGCCGACGCTGTCTTCACGCCTGCCACGCGCTTTCGCCTGATCAGCGTCGCCTTCTCCTTCACCATCATCACTATCCTCATCCTCAGGACCACCTTCATTACCGGCCGCTGGTTCAGCCTCGCCGGACATTTGCTGATCAATTGAGCGTAATCCTTCGCCAATAGTAGGGAGGGCTGATGAGTTCGCGGTAGACAGCGATTTATTCTCCCCTTTCTTCTTAAGATCAATTCGAATGGCCTTCTGCAGGCGCGGGCAAAACTTCTGCTCAATTGACTCTGCAACATCTCGCACCTTGATGGCGTATTCTTGGGTGTACTCCTTGGCTGGATAAAAGTCCAACCGGATCTTATAGCTCCTAGCTTGGCCGAACTGACTGCCAGGGCCAGAGGTCTCAGTCACAGTGGCCTTGTCCAAAACAGCAGAGAGTGGCAGGCGAGTAATACTCTTTGCAAACTTGTCATTATCCTCCTTCGAAAGCTCTGGATGAGGGTATAGTTGCATGGATGGGGTTGAGATCTTTGCACTGGCAGTCATGACGATTTCTCGCAAACGTGGAATACCGAGGGTGACGTTCTTTGCGGAGTGACCAGCCAAATGGAAAGTGTTTAGCGTCATCTGTGTCGAAGGCTCACCAATAGACTGGCCAGCCACGACGCCGACGGCTTCACCAGGTTCAACCAGTGAACGAAGATACTTGAGATCGAGCATCTGCTCGAAGCTCTTTTTGAGGATTTCACCATCTGGATCTTTCTTCTTATTCTTGAGTAGCTTATCGGGGTTGTTCTCGCAATACTGGTGAATGTTAGCACTTGTTGCGTATCGAGATGATATTTAGCTTACCTCTTTCTTCGCTTGAAGAAACAGTTCAGAGGTACTGCCGCTGTAGCGCGAAGGCGTGTAAATGGCCGTGGCAGGATCCATAGCCGTAAGGTCACCCTTGCGAGCCTTCTTTGCAGCCCGCTTATTGTGATCAGAAGCTTCAGGACTGTAGACTTGTGCAAAGGCCTCTTGGGTTTGCAAAGCCTGGGCCAGGGACAGAAAGTTTTGCGCTTGGAACTTGAAGTCGTTTAAATACTTCTGCCTGGTGGTGTCAAGACCGTCTTCGCCGTAAAGGAACTGAACCATGCTGCCATCCGAGTCCCGAACAGATGTATCGTACTCGACGTGAAGACCTTCCATGCCCTTCACAATACATCGTTGCAAGTACCCGGAGCGCGATGTTTTGACCGCAGTATCAATGAGACCTTCTCGACCGGCCATCATATGAAAGTAGTACTCTTGCGGTCTGATGCCAGTCAAGAAGCGGTTGACAATGTAGCCGCCTGCGCGAACGCTTGTCTCGAAAGGCCTGAAGCACGGCAATGACTTACCACTGACCATGATAGGAACACGCCGTCCTTCCAAAACCTGCTGACCGAGATTACAAGAGATTTGGTTGGCATTGACCTGACTGCCCTTGGCTCCAGAACCCGTCATCGCTTGCATTTGGTTCTTCGGGAAGAGTTTGATGAGCCTTTTTGGTAAGCAGGCAGAGGTTACTGCAGACGAGATTTTGCCGTTCGCGGTGTTGGTTAGCAGATCCAATCCGTGCTGCTTGGAATCATCTCGTAGAACACTTTCCAGACGACGAAGTAGTTCAGGGTTGTTTGCATCGATCTGTGTACAGTCCATCGTGACATACTTCGACGCTACTTCAAAGCCAACCTTTTCCGCCTGCTTGAGCGCTTCTAAGCGTGCTTTATCCCCTTCTTCCGTTAAGATAAGGTCTTCGACACCGCAAGAAAATGCACGCATATGAAGCAGTTTCGTCAATAACCGTCCGATGATACTCAAGGCTCGACCCGCAATGGTCTCGCCATATGCCTCGTATATACCATTAATCAATCCACCTCCTGCGGGACCAATCTGACTTTTATCAATGATACCGCAAAGCAATTGGCCGTCTTTAACGATGACTGTCTGCTCTTCGCTGTTGGGCCCCCACAATTTCCCATCGGTTGACGATTTAGATGTTAGCGTCAAGTCTTGGTACTCAGCAGGTTTGATGTTCTTCAGAACAGTGGTGATGATCTGTTTTCCTGTCCATAATGGCTGAGGCTTCCAGACCATGGGTGCGACAGTCTCGAGTCTGCCAGATGTAGTGTGGCCGTCCTCAGGTCTCAAGCAGGAATACAAAAGCTGGTGGTACTCCTCCCTTGTGAAGAAGGTATCTTTGTTTGAGAGCCAGACGCCCATGGAAATATGATCCTGAATGAGACCACGCAAGGGTTTTCCAGCAGTTGCAGAAAGATATTGATGGTCTGTGTCCGCGATAGTCATAGCTTCCGCACGAGCGAGCTCATTCTGGGGGAAGTGCATGTTCATCTCGTCTCCATCGAAATCGGCATTGTATGTGTTACAGTTGGCATAGTGCATGCGAATTGTCTTCTCACCAGGCAGAACTCGAGCTCGATGTGCCATCATGGACGGCTTGTGCAACGTCGGTTGTCGGTTCATTATGACAACGTCGCCGTTGTTCAGATGACGATGTACTTTCTTATTCTTCGATCCATTCGCATATGAGGTTGAAGGCGCTAGAAGTTGATTCGCTAAAGCCAGTCGCTCCTCATAATTCTTCTTTCGAAGTGCAATGACTTGTCCAAACTCATTCTCGATGGCGTGCGCTCCAGGCCATTTGTCTGGGCCGTTGAGTACAGCTTCCTTCAGGTCGTAAAAGTTGTGATTCGTAACTGGCTCCGGATAAGTGAGTTTCATGGCAAATACTGGGGGAACGCCGATCTCATTAGTCTCAATGTTCGGATCAGGAGAGATGACACTGCGGGCGGCGAAATTGACACGCTTGCCCATCATGTTCTTTCGGAATAGACCCTCCTTCTTCTCAAGATGCTGTTTAATTCCGTCTGCATTAGTGACCGCAGCGCGGCCCTGCACTGGATTGGCATCGCGATCAATCAATGCATTTACAGCACCCTGAAGATTTACCCATTGTGTCTGCAGATCATCAAAGTTGCGGCGCCGGTACCCAGCCTCGTTCTCTTGCCCTTTCATCTCATTGCTAATCTGGCGCATGGAATCGCATGCATTCAGAATACCCTTGTAGAGTGTGTTCTTTGGTGATTCGGCGATGGAGTCTCCGGTCTTATCCTCCATTCTGAACTTGTTGGGTGGTACGATGACTGCTTCCATGAAGAACATATCTGCACTCACGTCCACAAGAGATTTTGCTCCGTAGGGGTTGTACAGCAGCCGCAACAAGTCTGATTCGTTTTCGAAGAGCAATATCATGGCCGCTCTGACTTCTGCTGCTGTAATGTACTCTTGCGAGCTGTCGTCTGCATCGACTGCCGTTCTTGATTTTCGTGCCATGCCTGCCTCTGTGGCCACGAGCGAGCCGTCGGCCTCTTGTATGTCGTCCATGTCAACACCCTCGTCCTCGTCGGACTCGGGGTCAAGGTCGGCTACGCCCTCATCTGTATGCACCGGCTGCTTCTTCGCTTTCGCGTCCCGCCGCGCCAGAATGTCCAGAGGGTTTTGCATGCGCTTCTCAGCCTGCGCCATTAGTGCCTTTTCCTTCGCACTCAAGTTTTTTCGGAAGACCTTGATGCCCCGATCCTTGCGGTAAGTGGGATTGACGCCCTGGCAGTTCTTGCATTTCTTTCCTGCTACAAGTTGTGTGTAGAAATCTTTGAGCACCACTCGACGAGCTTCGGCGATTGTGTCATTCTTCTCCTTGATTGACCGCGCATTGTGCTTCGAGATGCCGGCCCGTTTCATGCACCGCTTCACGTAGTTATTTCGCTGTCCGATGATGTCGTCATTGTCGTCGTCTGATTCCGAGTCTTCCACATGGCGCTTTCCAGTTTTTCCCTTATTGATGTCGATGTGCTCATGCATTTCGTTCGCTTCTTGCACTAAGCCACATCGGATCAAACGTAGTCGTGACACAAACTCGTTTACCTGTACGCGGGCAAGCTTGAACTGGTGGCAGTAGACGCACTTGCCGCGGAGCAGTCGCAGCAGCTGGTCAAGGAACGTGAGGTGATAGACGGGCACGGGGAGCTCGATATGGCCACAGTGGCCAGGGCAGCCACCCATTGTGGTGAGACCGCATGTTGAGCATCTTGACGGCATGATTAGTAGAAAAATCTTGAATCTGGAAGACTCGCCGCGAGTAGTGTCAAGCTTACGGATTGTCTAGGAATGCACCGAGGGCAGCATCGTGCAGACCGCCAGATACGGGGTGTAGTAATGTATCAAAGGTCGTCGGGTTCGTTATGCGCTTCACCGAGAGAGCTCGAATGTCGTTGGCGGCAAGGAAGCCAAACTCCACGCCTTGGATGGCCGACGACGTGGGCTGGTGGGTGTTCATTTTGGCGACACTGCTCCCAAGCTGTTACGCCTGCCTCATACAATACTCGGCGTGCAAAGGCATTCAGCAATGGCAAGAGCTCAAAAGCTGCGGGGAGATTTTTTGGGACCAGAAAAAGTTCGGCCATGGTTTAGCCGGTGCACCAAAGCACGTGACTGGACGGCGCCTTTGATTTCGCGTCACCTCTCCTTGACAGCAAGAGGCCGCATTCATCACCACCAACGAACCCTTCAAGCCCTGCCCCGTTTCCGACATTCTCCACTGGCGTTTTTCATTGCTTGCATGCATTAAAATACCCTACAGCCTCCTTGCAGGAGCGATACGCCGCTCTGCAGACCTTTCAACCGCACCCCCGCGAGCTCCGCAGCCTACCAAAGACCAACTCAAGAACCTCACCTATCGCCTCGTCGCCTCCTCCACACCCCAATGACGATGGTCGAGAAACGCCCGCATCCTGAAGGCCAGGGCCCAACTGGTGATGTCAAGCGCGCCAAAGCATCAGATGCCATCGCCGCCGCGCGGGCAAAGGCTGCAGAAATAGCAGCCAGGGTCGCTGCGCAAAGAGCAAATACCAATGGCGCATCTGCACCTCCCCCCGCAGCTGCGCCGGCTAGTGATGGCAATTCTAGGCTTGAGGCCATGAGGGCGAGGATGGCGGCGTTGAAGGGTGAGAAAGTAGAAGCCAAGTCGCCAGCCCCAGAATCCACAGGCCCACGCTTTGCGACAACGCTGGGCAACCGACGTGCAGAGACACCCAAGGTCGAAACAAAGCCAAAGAGTGCGCCCAAGCCAACACAACAACAAGATGAAGAGCTGGAGAACCCCTACTTCGACCCCAAAGCCGCCGGTTTGGCCAAGGGTAGGGGCCCTCGAGTCCTGGTCTTCAATCAGCACGGAAAATACCTCGACCAGGCCTCGAAATTACGCGCCCAGAGTAAGCTCGAACAGATCAAGAAGAGGCTTGCTATAATGGCCCGCCGCGCCGGTCTGGATGAGAACAGCGAGCGTGGTTTCCTTGTACAGGCGCCTCCAGACATTGAGTGGTGGGACGAGGGCATTGTGCCAGAAAAGAATTACGATTGCATCCATGACCCTGAGAAAGTCAAGATTGGGAGCGACGATTCCATCATCACCATTTACGTGCAGCATCCTCCCCTTCTCAAAGCACCGCAAGACCAACGCCTAGTCGAAGTCAAGCCCATGTATCTTACCACCAAGGAGCAAGCCAAGTTGCGAAGGATGCGCCGTGCAGCCGACCACAAGGAGCATCAAGCCAAGATCCGTCTCGGCCTGGAACCGCCTCCACCACCCAAGGTCAAGCGTGGAAACATGATGCGCGTTATGGGAGAGCAAGCCATCGCGGATCCAACTGCTGTTGAAATGCTCGTCGAGTCACAAATCGCGCAACGACACGACGATCACGTCACAGCAAACGCAGAGCGAAAGCTGACCAAAGAACAGGAGCTAGCCAAGCTCGTTGCCAATCAAGAAAAGGACGCGCAAAAGGGGCTGTACATGTGTGTCTTCAAGATCAACACACTGGCGTTCGGCAAGCATCGCTTCCAAATCGACAACAACGGAAAACAGCTCGCGCTCACAGGTGTCACCCTCTTCAACCCCGAACTCAACCTTGTGGTTGTCGAGGGAGGCCAATATGCAATCAACAAATTCAAAAAGCTTATGCTCCACCGTATCAACTGGCAGGAAAATGCCCCGCCGACAGAAATACAAGCGGAGAAGCAAGCATCAGATCCACAGTGGCTGAGGGCTTTAGACGATCAGGGCAATACGAAGGATCATTCTGCCAATAAGTGCATTCTGATCTTCGAAGGTGAAGTCAAACAACGATCATTCCGCAAGTGGGGTTCACGAGTGTGCGAGACCGCTGGTGAGGCCCGCGAGACACTCGGCAGGGCCAAGCTTGATAGCTTGTGGGCGCTTGCAAAGAGTGTGGAATAAGAGGTAGCTGTGTACAACGAGGATGCAACGACTGCATTTTGCAGATTGGACATATATTGATATTCCTCCAGATTTTGCGCCAGCTTGCAGATATATGGCGCTATCACGGACGGCTGGGTCTGCGCGTGACATTCTCTTCATGTTAAATGTAAGTTTACTCAGACTCCATAGTATTGGAATATACGTATTAATGCAAACTTCTTCCAACCAGCTGCGCAGTCGTGACCATTGCATCTTCTCCCAGGACATTTGTAGTGTCTGGCTCTAGTGAGCTGCTTAACTGGAGCACGCCCATACTTCCAATTGGCAGAAAGGTAGGCTCTACATACACTCATATGTGCCTTAATCCCGGTCAGTCATTATTGGCTGCCCTTGAAACCATCCATCGTAGTATCAACGGCATGGTAGGTTTGTCTCTTCTCTTTCATAGTCTACCTCTTCCTTCATCCTGGAATATTATGCACTGTCACCTCTTTGAAGCCCCAGCACGTGATATCTCAGTGCCTCTGTGGCCTTTCTTACCATTAACGTGCACTTTCGTTCTTCCGCGCATCGCTGTCACCCGCTTTCCGATTTCCTTTGGGCATACTTGCACATATGTGAGCTCCACCAAGTCACGGTTTTCGCACCTGTGGTTCGGTGATCGTACCCAGCGTGGCGCTCATCACTATGAGCTATTTCCCCTCTGTGAACATAGTATACTCTAGCTTCTTGTGGCGCTTGAGCATGCCATCATTTCGCCGGGTGTCCGTTCTGGCAACATCAGACGCGCACCATGAGCTATAAATGTTGAGAAGTGGAGGTCAACAAGTGTCTGGAGTATTTCCGAGGAGACAGCAAGCAAGCTATGAAATGACACCTGCGCTATTTCATTGTACGAACTCTCCGAAATTGACGTAATTTCAAGCTTCATGTCACTACCTGAGGACGGCATGAATGTGCTTTACTTCTTGCTATTCTCACATGCCCGCATCATGCTCCTTGCTCATTTCTCCTGAAGTCACCGCGTTGGACAAATATGTTTTGTGCATCATACAGCCTACCCCTTGATTTTCGCCATAACTCATATGAACGTAATTCACACTTTTATCGTATCATGTGCTACCTCGTAACATGCACGGGAACTCCCTTGTGTCAGTAACAAACACCCCAGCCGACAGCTGTTCAATGATGCTCAGAAATTTGCGCAAGATATGCGTTCCGGGGCATGCGTCCCGGAGCATGGGTCCCAGAGCTCAAGTAGATTGCTGTGCCGTAAGTTGTTTCCCGAAGATGTTGGGGATTGGACTAACAATTGCCACGCATACTGAACATATCCAACATGCGCTCGGCCTCTCGCTAATGATTCATCTCTTTCTGAGGAGACTTTTCGGTGACAAATCATCAAATTCATATGGCTGTTGTGTGATGGTGTAATAAACCAGTCATTGAAAGCATTTACATTGGCAAAGATGACCTTGTAGGCCTTCTATGCTGTATATACACCCGATTATTGTCACGACATAGGCGGTCTGAGAGTAATTGCGGCTTGCGCCTGAAGTCCAGGATCAAAACTACGTTTGACCACTCCATGTGTCAGGATACAGTGACTCGACACATGCGATAAGCTGGTCTACGAGACGGTATCCTTCTTACCGAAAGCCTGACCCGATTTCCACTGCTCCCTACGAACACAGCGGTAAACTTCATCCGACGGTCGGCAAAGGTAACCAAGCCCAGGCCCTGCTCGCCACATTGGTCGGGGCAGCGGGAGCGCTTTGTTACATAACAAAGACGGGAACCAAGCCGTCCTCGGAGCGGGCTCTACAACTAGGATGCGAACTAACATGCAGAGCTGCGCGAAGCAAAGAGCTGGGGTTACGAAACGGGTGTGGGGACGTTGAGATCAGAGAAGGGTCCAATGATTCAAGAACGGCCAGGCACTGAATGAGGGGAGAGGCTGACGCCAAACCTGACTTCCTGCTCCTCGCGACGGTTTATGGGGTCTTCATTTTGTTCATTGTACAAAATGAAGTGTGTAGCATACTGTCCTGCGCATATTCGAGCCTTCACATAGTATGAGAGTGGTTACAACCAAGGACTCGGTCGTCAGAGGCACCATTGTATCAGTCTCAACTATCTCGACAGTCGTCGGACACGTCGTGTCGGCAATCCATCATGCGATACCTTAGGGCCATGTAGACTTACACACGTATTACGCTACACTAGGAAGGACGGCTGCCGTATCGCGCTCGCTTGCAGCCCCGTTCACGAAAACGCATGTAGTCAAACTAACCTCAACAGCACGCCGATCACCAATGCCAATCGATTTCGCTTAACAGCCAATCTATCAGCCACAGTTGCATAAGCACGTGAAAATGCTCGTCTCGTGAAAGTGGCGTTACTTCTCTACCGGGCATCCTTCCCGCAGATTCCGCCTTATTATTGGAATGCCAATTGACGAGGTCCAGAGTTGTCGCCATGCCGCGGCTATGATGAGGCTCGGTAGCTTCTGACTGTTAATAAATGTAGCTGCATCCTCGCCTCGCCACAAACTGTGAAATCTCCGGAGAACGCGATTTTGCGACCTTCAGCCGCAACAAAATGAGCCCTATTTCGGCAGGCGAGATGAATAAGCTCCCTAATCGCCTGCACGAATCACGAATCGCGCGGGCGCCGGGATAGCCATACTTCGGCTTCGGATCGATTTTCACAGCACAAACAAGGGGGTAGCGGGCTCCACTTTCACATGTCATATCAAAGTTTCCTTTCTTGGACTTAGAATGTTCTCAACAACGTTTGAACAGCTGCCCTTGACGTACCCTGTAACGCAACGTCCTGAACGCGCTACGCTGTAAATGTACGGCACGTATGACAGAGCGCGTTTTATAGCTGCAGTTGGCGGGGGCATATGGCCAATTGAACGAAATCGTGCAAGGGAATTACGGACACTTCCCAGCAGGCGCGCCCACGCAATGCCCCCTCATCTAGCGAATCTTTATCAAGCTTTGAATACAGAGGATGGCTTCCGGGGCGACCCGAGGCGGAAGGATGTAATTTTGCGGACTGTAGATTTGATGCTGGATGATGGTTAGGGTATACAAGCACAGCATGCTTGATGAGGGTGTACAAAGCATCAACATCTAATGTGTGCAATCTCTTTTATCTGAACAAAGCGAAGTCGTATCCAAAAAGGTGCTTTACGAGGTAACCTAGGATCTCCGCTCCCATCAACCTTAAGCACACCCATGGCCATGAACAAGACAAGGCTCCGCGTCCGCGGTAATCCTCGCTTCCAAGGCAATCGCACCAGTACGAACGCTTTCGTGCGTCCGGAATGTAAGCTAATTGGGCCCTTGTTGGAAAAGCCGCCAAACGGGATGCGAGCCGTGGCACAAATAGCGGACCTTATCGTGACGTCGGAGCAGCCTGAGTGGCCAACGCTGGCTTTTCACATGCCAGAGCACACACCTTGCACCACTCTGCGTCAACGCTTCCGCCAATGTCGCAACTTTCTGAATATGCAATGTGTAGATTGATACGCGGGGCACGCATGGGACAACGTGAGCTGGGCTGAGGCTGCAGATTAACTGTGACATATTGTTTAATCTTGAAGTTTTCCACAGTTTTCCATCTGATCTGCCCATCGCAATAGCGAAGAGTGACGTTCTCGCAACGCAGCTTTCGCTTAGGAATTTTACTTTGTTATCGATAAGGCGACTTTCACATGCCATTCACCACTCGAACCTGATCCGTTTTCAGCACAGGGCAAGCGCAAGCTCGACCAAACACAAGACATCATTGCGCAAGAACGGGGGCACTTGCATATAATAAGGTGAGCTGTTGGGAACGAAGACTCTTTCCTTGCGTTACTGTTACTCCCTTTCTTGCGATTTCGACTGCGAAATCATCCCACTTACACCACCCTCGCATCCAGACAACACTGCGTTTCTGAACCACAACATTCGCTCATGACACCGCACGCTGAACAAGATACGGAACCTCAAACAAACGGCGATATGAACAACCACGAAGCTCCGTTGACTAATGGCGAGACGCCCAGCTCAAGGGTCTTATCGGTACGTTGCACGCATTGTTTCTGTCTACCCCGCGATACGCATTCCTTTCTACTCCATCCAGGCCTTCTGGGACAGTACTTTCCTGGTCATCTCAAGAAGAGGCTTTCAAGCAGCTTCGTGACCCTAATTGCGGGGTTACGACAGCCATTGAAGTTGCAATCAACCTAGCCAGTGACAACCCATCCCAATCCCGCGACGCACGATTGCGGGATTCAAGCCCGTCCAATCAGCCCGTACTTAGCCAAAGTAATATAGGTCAACCAACTAACACAACTGATAGCACCTCCATTCCTACCCGGTAGTTCACGACTCGGTAGAGGGCTTCAAGTCAAATCCCAACGGCTCCAAGATCCTCGCCTTCGCCACCAACACCTACAATAGCGTCGTTGCACCGTTCCACCCATACCTCAGGACACCGTACTCTTACGTTGCTCCCTACATCGACCATGCAGACAAGTTCGGCGACAACACCCTCTCCAAGATCGAGACACACCTTCCCATCGTCAAGGAGGAGACTCCTAAGCTGAAGGAGTACGCGTTGTCACCGTTGACATACCTCAAGGGAACCTGGGACGATGAGTACAGCAAGACCAAACGCCAAGACGGACTGGTGAAAAAGGGCATTGTGCTTGTCAGCACCGAGTTGAAGATTCTCCAGGATGGATGCACAGTCTTCTTGGAATACTGGAACAAGGGCAAGCAGCAGACAGGAAAGAAGGTTGAGGAGATCAAGCAGTAGGTTTCGCGATCTGGTTCGACACTTGATCCGCCTGCAGCTCCGTTAAACCCATTGACAAGGCCGCCGACAATCATTGTTGAGCATGTCGGCGTGCATTCAACCGCGGATAGTCGGCCGCGAAGTGCTTTCGTTGAGGACGGCGATGATTCTGATATCTCTAGAGACTCGATGGACGAGGCAATTGCTCGGGGACTTGGTGCTACCCGTGATGGGTAATGTAACGATGGGCTTGGTGTTTCTTTCGTATGACTAGATACCTTTCATTTTTTTTTCCTTCGGCGGCTCGGCTTGCTCGGCATGGGGTTTCCGTTGCTACACGTGTCGAAGAGCGCTTTTTCTTTTCGTTAGTATAAGAATAGACTCTCTAATGACCAAACATGATGTTCGTCAAAAACTGCATAGTGCCAATACAATTTCGTTAGCTGTTGCAACTAAGGAAATGAACTGTTTGGAAAAGTAGACAAGAATTGCCGGTGGTGGGTAGTGGGGTAGTGCGATGCTTTGGGAGAAGAACAATGAAGTGACAGAAATCAGAACAATGACTACGAGATGACGCTGAGGAATCATGAACATCGTGAAATTTGACCCCGATGCCGGATTTTCATGCTTTGATTATCAAGCTGAAGTACACGCCTGAGTGGCAGGCCGCTTTTGAGGTCCCGTCCACCCAATGATATCCACCGACATGCTCATGCAGGATCTCCACGCGTGTCAAATCATAATCCATCTACGCCCAGCCGTGACCGAAAGAAAGCCTAGAACTGTAAGGGAGTGAAGAACCACCTGTTCTTGCCCGACTGGTATCGCTCCTCGAACGCCTTCTTCACCGTCTTCTTGGCCTCCTCTCGTTGCGAAACCTCCTTGAATGTGTCGGCGGTAAGGACACCCTTGAGGTTCTCGAGCTCGATGGTGTAACGGGTGGGCATGAGGTGAGTGTCTACCAGAATCAGCGCTAATCTTCCAACGACTTGTCACTTCCACATACAGTTGACCTGCTTAACGAAAGGCTTGACCTTGCTCTTCTTGGCCT
Organism: Pseudopyrenochaeta lycopersici; assembly: GCA_003313425.1. Lineage (NCBI taxonomy): Eukaryota > Fungi > Ascomycota > Dothideomycetes > Pleosporales > Pseudopyrenochaetaceae > Pseudopyrenochaeta > Pseudopyrenochaeta lycopersici. Next base: position 1,690,166 of record NHZP01000001.1, on the reverse strand, counting down.
GCTTGTTCTTCGACATGCGGCGGGTGACCTTGGAGGGGTAGGTCTCGATACCGGCGACGAGAGCGTGGGGGAAGGGATGCGACTTGGTGCCGTTGTCGAGAGGCGAGATGATCACGCACTTCTTTCCGGCATAGCGACCCCGGGTGATAATCTAGGCGGACTGTAAGTGACTGCGATGGGCGCATCCGTGAGCGAGTTCAACGTACGACAACGCGTCCGACCTTGAGGCTGTAGGAAACAAATGTCAGCAGCTATTCTATCGCATGTAGAGGCAGTCTCGGCAGGAGCAGCAATTGACGTCTTGCAAAACTTCTGGCAGGCCCAAAGTCTTCCCAGTCTTCCATTTGCATGCGTGCAATATTAGTAAGGGGAGTTCGGGGTACTCACAACTTCATTGTGGCTGTCGTCCGGGTTGGTGATGGATTCTGGTCGTGGAGTTCGAGGTTGTCGTCAAAGCAAAATGCGCCAACCTTCGTGTGCGCGGCACTCGCTTGATCTTTTGGCCGTGCTGGTGGCGCTAACAGGACTAGCGCCGCCTCTGGTTGGTTGGCCCCTCCCTCGCCGCCGAAATCTTGAAGGTCCGCCAAAAAGTTCGCGACGCCTGGACTTCGCAAGCAGTCAAGCTCACAACGCCCGTCATGAAGATAAAGGCGCTCAGCCGGTCAGCATCGTCGGCGCAGGCACCTGGCTCAAGTATCGCTAAAGTCACCCGCAATCTCGACCCCAATCTTCACCCTTTCGAACGAGCCCGGGAGTACACACGCGCCCTCAATGCAACAAAGGTCGAGCGCATGTTTGCGCAACCCTTCCTTGGAGACTTTGAGCCTGGTCATGTTGATGGTGTCTATGCCTTCGCCAAAGACCCCAATTCCCTCGACCATTTCGCCAGCGGCAGTGGCGACGGCGTAGTCAAGGTATGGGATTTCACAAGCAGAAAAGAGAAATGGCAGGCGCAAGCACACGAGAACCTTGTCAAAGGCATGTGCTGGACGCGGGACAAGAAATTGATTACCTGCGGAGCAGATCGCCAAATACAATTGTTCGAGCCCTATGCGCAACCCTCCAAGTCACCGCCGAAAGCTACCTGGCATGGCAACGCTGCCTTCACATCTGTCTCGCACCACCGGTCGATACCTTCGTTCGCCGCAGCCTCAAGTGTGATATCCTTATATGACACCGCACGCACGTCAGGAGCGCCAGTCCAGAATTTGGTTTGGCCCTCAGCTATCGATACCATCAACTATGTTTCATTCAATCAAGTCGAGACTTCTATACTGGCATCTTGCGCTACAGATCGAGCTGTCATTCTATACGATGTCCGCACAAACTCGCCTCTACATCGCACAGTTCTTAACTACGCATCGAATTGTATCTCCTGGAACCCCATGGAGGCTTACAATTTCGCTGTGGCTAACGAGGATCACAACGCATACGTAAGTAATGACTGTAATATATTTACAAGTATGTTACTAACGCGTCCTAGATATTCGATATGCGGAATATGAAGCGCGCCTTGCAGGTCCTGAAAGGCCATGTTGCAGCTGTAATGAGCGTAGAATTCAGTCCTACCGGAGAAGAGCTCGTCACTGGTTCGTACGATCGATCAGTGCGGTTGTGGGAGAGAACAAAAGGCCACTCACGCGACACTTACCACACCAAGCGCATGCAGCGAGTCTTCTCTGTCGCGTGGAGTCCAGACAACAACTATGTGCTCAGTGGCTCCGACGACGGTAACGTACGTTTATGGCGTGCAAAGGCCTCCGAAAGACAGGGCGTCAAGTCGTTTGCCCTGCGACAGAAGCTGCAGTACGACGAAGCGCTCAAGGAACGGTACAAGCATATGCCTGACATTAAGCGTATTGGGAGACACAGGCATGTTCCCAAGGCAATCAAGAAGGCTGGCGAGATTAAAAATGAGGAGCTCAAGGCGATCAAGAGGAAAGAAGAGAATGAGAGGAGGCATACAAAGAAGGGCGAAGTTAGGCGAAAGGCGGAGCGCGAGAAGATGGTGCTGGCAAGAGAACAGTAGCATATTTCCAGGGACTTACGATATTTGTCTGCATAGCGATGGCGTTGTTCTGATTCAACTATAGGCGCTGGGTTGATTTGCAGACGTTTTGGACTACCTGCGGATGATCCGGAAGTTCCAGAACAATTCGGGTAGCAATACATATATCATGTATCCGATAATCTGTCTCACAGTCCCTCTCCGTCTCTCTCACACCTAGCTAAGCTTACGTCGTGCAGAGCAATGATCAGTATTCATGCTCGAATACTTCCTTCAGGCCCTTCACGTGATCGCGTGATGACAAATACAGGGTACACCGTGGACTTGCTACCTACATGAGACCTACATTTGCGGGGTTGTGGGTTTTTTGGTCTTATAGGCAAAGCATTGATAACTGTACTTCCCAATATTGACATCACTTCTCGAATAGATAACACAGTCTCACAGCATGGCGTCTACTTCCGCGCTCAAGATCCAAGATGACAAGTTCAGTAGCCTCGGCTTATCGAAAATGGTCGTGAACAAGGAGCAGGTGGCTACTTACAGTCGTGCTTTGGGTTCTGCATCCGAGAAGAATCCCATCTTGGTGTTGGTGCATGGATATCCTCAATCGGCGTACATGTACACTTCCTGATATCCACATCAAATCCCATTCACATGCACGCTAATCGAACCTCAGGTGGCGCCATCTTATTCCCTTGCTACCACCCAATGCACCGATTTTCGCTCCTGATCTGCCAGGTTACGGCGCGAGCGAGCCAATTGAGAAGAATGATAAGCTGAGCATCGGTACTGCGATTTTAGCTGCACTAAAGACTGAGGTCAAAAGGACATCTAGCGGTTCTTCATCTGGAAACATTCCTATCATACTTATCGGACATGACCGTGGAGCAAGAGTTTCGCATTGTCTCGCTGTTACCGGCGTTGAAGGGATTGATATTCTGGGAGTATGCTTAATCGATATTGTATGGTTTCCAAAGCGAATGCGGCAAAGAGAGCACTGTACTGATCCCCGTAGGTTCCGACATCAGTTCAATGGCAACGTAACGCTTCCCCCGTTACTGCTGCGAAAGAAGTAACAGGCTATTTCCACTGGCCCTTGCTTGCCAATGTCGACCTGGCAACGCGCATGATCACCGCATTCGGCCCCTCAAACTGGTGCAAAGAAATGATAGTTCGCTGGGCAGGCAAAAATACTAAAGGCCTGTCATGTTTGAAATCTGACGACGCTCTCAGAGTCTATGGCGAATTCTTTGACCAACCACATACCCTCAAAGCATCCTGCGAAGATTACCAAGCGGGCGCTACTATAGACCTGGAGAAACAGGAGCAGGATCAAAAGAATGGGAGGAAGATCAAGAGCCCACTACTGCTCCTATATAGCAATGACTATATTGGCAGCCGATATACGTTCCCCGCAGTTTGGACAGACTGGGTTGATGGAAATGTTGATATCCAGCACCACGGGCTTGGGAATGGTATTGGGCATTTTGGTGTTGAGGAGGCGCCAGAGGAGAGTGCAAAGGTTATTGGAGATTGGTTGAAAGGATTGGGCGTAGGTGTCAAGCTCTGAATGGTCGTTCCAACAGCCTGGATGGCTTAGATACTTTGCGAAATTTGGGCGGCACTAAATATGTCTAAATGCATCAAATGTAGCCAATCCAATGCCTCCTAATGCAGTGTAGCACCATGGGGCACTATAATCAATATGGCAAATTCGTCGTATTTTACTGCTGTGCATTTCACATTTGAAATTTCCTTTTCAACCAACACTTCCTTTCACTGACAATCATCAGCATACAACACAAACTCCAAATTTGCCTCCAAACCCCCACAATGTTCACATTTCACTCATTTCAAAGTCTGCCCACCGAAATCCGCCGCTTCATCTTCAATCTTGCCATGCCTTCAACCACCACCGTGCACCTCTGTGAAGATGATTACAATGTCACATACATTTCCCCACCACCTGCTAGCCTCGCGGTAACTAGCGAATCGAGAGACACAGTCCAAGAATGGGAGTGGAAGAAATACCCTATCTGGACTGCAGATGACTGGCAGGACATACACATTTCCCCTGACAACACGATTCTCGAGATTGTAATCGCGCCCTCGAGATCAGCTTCCTTGAATATCACTTGGACAGAACTTCACGCAATCCTCGGCGATGCACTACCTGCGACTAAATATCTGCATATCGTGTGCAGCAAGCCAGAACGGCTAGCTAGGCTGTTTATGCTTCCTGAAGGGGAGACTGTTGCTGTGGGTGAGAGTTGTGTGGAAAGGGGATTATTTCGGCAGGGGGTTATTTCTTCAGACCGAGGGGTTCGTGAAAGCCTTCAAGGAGAATTGTTGCTAACAACAAGCAAACATATGATTGAAGAGATTGGTCGGGGTGTATGTGAGGACGTGGAAGTGTGGAAAGTGGGTAACGAAGATATTTGTGATGCGTTTTGGCTAGCAGAGAAGATCTTCACGACAAAGGCCTTTGAGAAGGTTGATATAACTAAGCGTATGTGGCAGAACATCGAGGAGCTGTACGCAACTGTGAATGCCTCCGGGCATGGAGATTGCAAAGCTGAGGCCAAGAAAGAGGAGCAGGACGAGCAGAAGGTCTTGGTGGAAAAATCAGGAGATGGGTTGACGGAGGAGGCATTAAAGATGTTTACATTGGAGACAGCGAGATTGAACCCTGAAGAAGCTTATGACAGTACAAAGGATGATTCACCCTGTAGTTCTGTAATGGCTTACGATTAACTTCGTCATGAGCTGGCTGGATGGCTTCAATATATTTGCCCCCAGCAACCAGTAGTTGAAAATTTATCGAAGATATCCAACCATCATCTGAGATGCCACCACGGACTTTGCAAGTATCAGCGAATCCCTTCAAAATAGTTTAAAAATGTAACGAAGTATGTAACGACGACACTATAACGAGCGAGGACACGAAGGAGCTCGTATTTTCTGGGAGCTAGGGCTACACCTAATTTGGACTGTGGCCTAAAGCTCAAAAATGACCAGCTCCTTTTGTACAGGAATGGAGTCATCGGTTTTACTACAGTTTCATATACTTTTGTTATGTCGGCGAAGCTGATGTTTCCTACATGTGTGGTTAAACTGACGCAGGAATGTACAACACCAAACAAATTCACGTGCTTCCAAGAGAAGTGAACAGCCTCCTAGGTAGCAAGAAGAAGAGTTAGAACAGATAGAACTTGTTGCAGTTCGCGACCATCCCGGGCTGGGTAGGCTTGGGAGTAACAACACCCTCGGCTCTGTAGCACGAGAACGGCTAGAAGCGCTGTCCGCCTGACGGTCGCCAACATATCACTTCAGGCATAATTCCGGTGATAAATCTTATCTAAGCCCTGGGCTGTGCAATCGCGCTAATTCATATGCAGGTACATATTGATCACTTGACATTTTTCCATGCTGTCGCTGCTCATCTGAACTTTTGTCACAAAGCGCTCTACTCAGGGTAGTACCACTAAAACTTGGTACCTCCGCAACAGCATGGCCACATTCGAACTGTTTCCTCGCCTTCCTGCAGAGCTCCGTGCTCAAATATGGGAAATGACAGTTGAACCTCGCGTCGTCGATGTCCAGCTCCAACACAAGCGCAGCACAACGCCTTACCAATTTCACGGTCCCTTTCTGTTTTCGTCGACGCCGGTACCAGCACCGCTACAGACATGCCGAGAAGCCCGGAATGGTAGACTATATCAGCGCGCCTTTTCTGATCTAGCTATCTGCAATGGCGCGCTAAAGGATTCAGAACGGCGGTATATCTGGCTAAACTTCGACTTCGACATGATTTCGGTTGGAGAAGCGGACTTGAGCAAATTCAAATCGGTTGCACCCATGATCAAGCGCCTTAGGTTCGTCGCCGACAACACCAACGAATTCTGGTTTCGCGGGAGGTCTGAAGAAATGGATGATTTCATTAATGCGACGGAGTTCCATGTTGTCCTTTGTGAGAAGGGCGTTTTTGAAGATTGGCATGGGGCTTCGGAAGATCACGACTGGCCTTGCGGGGAGGAGAACGTATCCATAGTCGATTCCAAAGATGGTAGCATTATGAGATTGATGGAGTTGGAAGAAAAGTATGACCGACTGGTGGAGGCACGATACAGAGAAGAAGATCTGGGTTATAAAGTGGTGGTACGGAGAGGTCAGTTTTTAAACTTACCTTAGCGCATAATAAGCTTCCTCGATTTATTTGCCGTTATTATGTGGGATATGATATTTAAGTCCGGGGCAGTTCATAAGAAAGGCAGTGTTAAGGATAAACACAGCCTGTGCCCTTATCCTCACACGCAGCTCACGGGCTTCTTAAGCAGCTGTAAATTTAATCTCCTGCCTGCTTAAAAGACCTTGTCACCAAAATGTGAGCTTTAGCAGAGGAATTAGTATAATATTCGTCGTAAGAAGAACATTCGCAAACTTAGCCCATAAAAGAGGACAGAATCCTTTGAACAGCTTCTTGGGCGCCAAATTGACAATCGTATTATACCATAATGCTATCCATGCTACTCTATCATCACCTCATAACATATGCATATCCCATTCACGCGACCCAATAACGCCAGCTTTATGGGGCTATCTAAAAGTTCCCAACGACTCTCTTGACGGTCCTTCTTGGTCCTTCTCCACTGAGCTGCACAGCACCCTCCAGCTCCGCAGTTCTCAAAACCTCGAGGAATTCCTGGTTCTCGACCTGTTCGCTGGAGCCTTCTCGAACCTTCTTGGCAAGGTCGCTGAGTCTGACGGTTTGCCCAACAGATGCAAGCTCATCAAGAGCTGCGAGGACTGCGCGCTTGAGGTCCTCTTTCCTTCTACGATCACCAGTCGATGTACCCTCAGTGAGCAGTGACATGTCAATGAGACCTGTGCGCGCATCTGTGGCAGCCTGCTTGAGCGCAGACTTGATGAGACGAACAGCCTCATGAACATCATCGGCCGTCACCTCCTCAGACAATCGCATCTTAGCATGAGCTTCAGAGAGACGAATCATAGATTCCAATTGTCTAGTTGTAGCAGTAATCCGTCGCTCTTGGGCTCGGATGTCGGCGCCGAGGGCACGCATGGCAACATAAGCGTCTACGAGTGCTTTTTGTGCGGGCTCGGTAATTTTAGGGTGGACGTTCGTGCGTGCATATGAGATATAGGAGGTGAGAAACTCGATAGGCATGATTTCGTTCTTGGAGGCGTTTTCTGGAACATCTTCGAGGTACATGCCAACGAGATGGCGAGCGAGGCGGCGATCATTCTGTTCATCGATACGATCGAGGACAAGATAGACAAGGTCGAAACGTGAGAGTAGGGTTGGTGGAAGGTCGATGTTCTGTGGAACAGGAAGATTGACGTTGTACTTCGAACCAATGGGGTTGGCGGAGGCAAGGATCGACGTACGGGCGTTGAGGGTGGTGATGATCCCTGCTTTCGCGATGGAGACAGTCTGCTGCTCCATGACTTCGTGAAGAACCGAACGCGTGGCTTCCGACATCTTGTCGAACTCGTCAATGCAGCATACTCCACCGTCAGACAGTACTAGAGCACCAGACTCGAGCACTAGCTGCCGAGTCTCGGGATCGCGAGTGACGTAGGCAGTCAAACCAACAGCGGATGAACCCTTTCCAGAAGTGTACACACCGCGCGGCGCGATTCTGTGGACGTACTGAAGGATCTGAGATTTGGACGTTGAGGGATCACCACACAGAAGGACATTGATGTCACCTCGATACTTGGGGCTACCACCCTTTTCGAACTGCTTGTTTGTGCCACCGAAGAGCTGAAGGAGGATGCCCTTCTTGACATCGTCCATTTCGTAAATACTGGGCGCAAGTGAGCGGGAGAGAAGCTCATAGACATCAGGACGGGCGCCCGTAGCCTTGATCTTCGCCTCCTCTTCTTCTGTAACCTTGCGAGTCTCCTCAATGTCACCAGCTGCATGCTCAGCAAGCTCTTCTTCGATGGTTGACACATCTATGCCCATGCGCTTTTTATCAACCTTCTGGATATGTAAGGCATCGACGTAGGTTTTAAAAATGTTCTTGACCGATCGCTGGCGCGGGTTGATGCGCACTTGATTGCACTTGAAAATTCCCGTTATCTCGACTCGGTCACCAGCTTTACACACATCGACTAGCTCATCGTATGCGCAGAGCGAGACTGAGTGTGGAGTCTGGCCGTCTGGCATATCATCTGGTGTCTCTTGTAGCTTGATCACCTGCTTATTGGCAAACCCGGAGCGGTTGTGAACAATCTGCATTGAGTTGGGGGATTCACAGACAGCACGTGGGCACTTGGTAGGTTCAGTGATCTTGCCACGATCGATGTCGACCCTGACAGTGTGATTACACACTGAGCAACGGAAGAATGCTGTTCCAATTAGCATAGGCAACCACAGTTGGGGAGAAATCCACACTTACCATCCTTCATGTCTGGAATAATAGGTGTTGTCCTAATCACCAGTCCCTTGACGCTCACCAGTTTATCCATATCACCGGGGTTCAACTCACGCAAGTTGATCGTCTTATCAAGACCAAACGGCCTTACGTTGTAAGTTTTCTGGTCCACTTCACTGACCAGATTCGGGATGTCGGCGAAAGGCGCAGGAGACGGAGCACCGGGTGTGGGAGCATCAGAGCTGAGCATGGGTGGCAGAGAGCTAGAGTCACGGGCTCTGGGCTGCGCAGCACGCTGTGCTTGGGAGATCTGGGTCCTCATCTCAGCCATACGCTTCTCAGCAAGCTCGAGCATAGTGTCCTTGATCGCAACATCCATGATTGGGATTATTTCGTTCGGGTAGGCTTGCAGCTGGTGCCAAAGCTTTCTTGTTGGGGGGTATGCTTTCAAGTTGCGAGCATCCAAGTTCAAGGGCGTAACACCGAGTTCAAGCATCATCTTCATGACATCGACATACTCGCGAGCCATGGCAGGGTGATCTGCTGGGAGGCTCATGCCCTCTTCCAGCTCGCCATCCTGGATCAGGCGGTACTTCCGCTGGAAGTTCATGAGGAAGTCCCTCATGGCATGTCTAGCGTCTACAAGGGATACATTGGTACCCCAAATGACTCGTGAAGAGTTACCGCCTAGAACATCCGCATCTGACGTGTCCGGGTTTAGGTTGGCGAAGGTAGGCGCATCTGACGCATCATGGACGGCCATGCCATTTTCGTCAACAAACAGCCTGCGGCGTCGGTTGGTAGAGCTGGTACCGAAGACATCGGAGTGAATATCACTACGACGATTGCGGGCTGCAGACTCGGAGCCACGGACGAAGAGAGCGCTGCTGCTGCTTCGGATATCTGTATTTTGTGCATGGCGGGCATGGCCTGGGCTGGAGCTGGAAGCGTAATGGATGGGAGAGGAATCTGAACTTGTCAATGCATGCAGTTCCATTTTAGTGAATATCTCACCTCCAATAGTCATGCCACTGGCCCTTGGTGTTGCGCCTCCATCACTCTCATCAGCACCATTCCCTGCCCCTGAGGCGGAGGGGTTAACAGGCGATGAGCGGAAGAACAGCGGCGATTGCGTCGAGGCCGTCTGCAATCTCGAGTTTCTAGGCGTAGCTTGCGATCCGCGCTGCGAGGCTTGGGATGCTTCAGACTGGAGTTGCTCATCTGGTCCAACGGGCGCAGGGCTGCTGGAGGGGATCTGAGAATTTCCACTGCGGGCACTTCTCCGTGGGGTAGCAGAAGCAGACGTGCGCTGCGAGCGACGCTTCGCTGGAGACGACATTGTTGTGACGCTCTATACAGAGAAGATTGGAGATAATTGTTATTGAGTACTGTAGAGGGGGTTGCTATGGAAAAGTGGGCGGCGGCTGGAAAGGAGACGCGACGCGTTCGCGTAAAGTGGTCCAGAAGTAGCTTAGCCTCTAGGTTATCGATATGGGCCCCGCGATGAGATGAAATTCATCAAGAGACAAAACAGTCGCAGCAAGGCAACCGCCAAGTTTCAGTCAATCGTATTTATTGTCTCTAGAGGCACTCATACTCGCCAAACTTCTTTCAAGTGTCACAGCATTCCCTCAAATACCCAACATCACAGAATCAGTCATCATGGCCCCGCCTACCAAACTCGACATCGCAACTGGTGTTGTCGTACGATTGGTCAAGGAAGAAGCCAGCTATCACAAGGAAATCGAGCAGCAAGAGGCACGGATTAAGAAGAGTGAAGCAAGCGAGGGTGACGAGAATGCTGAATATACGCTGAGACAGGAGGTACAAGTTTCTGAGATCCACATTTCTAATCTCTGTATTGACGGACCCATAGCGCCAAGCACTTCAAGAGACCAAGAACGTCTTACCCAGTATGAAGACGAAGATCGAGCAGGCCATTGAGAAGCTAGAAGAGGAGCTCGTAAGCTGAAAATCAGTTGAGAACAGACAGGCGTGTGCTGACGTGATTGTAGGAGACTAGCAACGATGGAAGCGCTCAGGCATCGGCGGAACAAGTCGCCAAAGCGAAGGAAGCCATTGCAAAGGGGAAAGAGGCTATTCGTGAGACCTCATGATGTTTTCCTCTATCGAAGGAACTATGATACCCTTTGGACGGAGTATGTAGGTACATATACCCAGGCAGAAACTTATAATTACCCAAAACACCGCGCTATGCAAACCAATTGAGCAATTGTTATCATGCTTGTGATCATGATTCATCCATCTTGCTCGCTCCCCTATCATCCTCGTCGTCTTCACCGTCCTCCAGGTCCTCACCTTCTTCAATGCCAGAGGAGTCATCATCCACATTGGCATCTCCCGAGTTCGCACCTGAGTCGGCCATCTCTGTGTCCTCGGCGACCCCAGACCGAGCAGGCGAAGGTGCTGCACTGGCCTCCCGGGAAAGGGGCTTGAGCCTGTCGTGTGGTGGCACTCTAAGCGATTGCGACCCCTCGCCGCTCTGGCTGATGTGAATCGGTGTCATCCCACCATCCGGCCGTGGCGTGCCGACATGGCTAACATCGCCCCTAGAGGTGCTGCCTTCACCCTCGCCATCCTCATCACCGTCTTTCATCATGCCCTCCTTGCGCTCAGCCTCCTCCTTTTCATCCTTGATCATGCGCAGCATTTCTCGCGCTTCTTCCTCGATGCGTCCAAACTGGGTCCGTCGCTCGCTCCAGGTGTCCTTTGCAGACTGCACCTCATGCTCCAGCTCAGCAATTTCCTCGTCTAGTTTGGCGTGTGCTAGTGCTTGCTCATCTCGCGGCTTCAGCATCTTGCTGCTCGTGATCTTCTCCGTGAGCTCGTCATATGTTTTGCGAACCGCTAGTGTTTCTTTTGCTTCTACGAGTTGCACCCTGAGCTCCTCAATAGTGTCCTTTACGTGCTGCTGCTTCGCCGTGATGCCGTCCTTCTCCACCGCATATCGTTGGCGCTCATCATGATTACTGTTTGTGGTGAATTCGGATCGCAGGATCGCAAAGTCCAGGAGTGATAGCTCGTTCATGATATCCTTCCGCCATATCTCAATTTTGTGCGCCTGTTGTTCGCGCTCGGCTACTAATGCGGCTGCTTCCTCGTCGGCAGCAGAGGCATCTGGCGGCGGAGAAGGGAGCTGTTTTGGACGCGCATCCTCGAAGAAGTTGGGTTTGAGTAGGCGACCGGCGGCATGCATATATGGCCGAGCTTCAACGGCAAGCAGCCGAGAGACGTTGTGTAGTGCATCTTTGCTGCGTTAGTGAGAGCTCTCAAGCGCGCAGGTTGCTGCCTTACCTTCGTCTGCCTGGGACAAAAGCCCCCATTGTTCAATAGCCATTACTCGTCGGTAGAAATGGGGTGATGCGGAAGCGGTAAAGGATTCGTTAGTTGGATTGTTGCTCTACACAACACAAGTCGCATTGTCGAAGTTGCGCGGCGATCGAGGACGCTAACGTGTTCCACCACCTGATGCACGTCCCCACCTGATGCACGCGAACACCAAATTTCATCAAATCTTCAACGCGTAACAACACCACGAATATTAACGATATGGAGGATGCACTTGCTGCGCTGCAATCCTTGAAGCTTGGAGAATCATTCTGTTACGCGGATATTGCAAAAAAGTATGGTGTTGACCGGTCAACGCTGTCGCGCCGTCATAGAGGTGTTACTCAGAGTAATGCATCTAAAATCAATAACAGCAAGTTACTCAACACTACACAAGAAGCTGAGCTTATAGAGTATATTCATAAGCTTTGCAGACGCGGATTACCTCCTTCAAAGCCCATGATTCGAAATTTCGCATCCCAAATCGCTAGAAAGCCAGCAGGCAAAAACTGGGTTGACCGCTTTGTCGCACGGCATAACATCGAGCTCATATCTCACTGGGCATCCACCCTTGATCGTAACCGCTTCAAAGCTGATTCTGCCTTCAAGTACAGCCTCTACTTTGAGCTACTGAAGCAGAAAATTGAGGAATATAGCATTGATAGTCGCTATATGTACAATATGGATGAGAAAGGCTTCCTCATTGGTGTGCTCTCTAAGAGTAAGCGCGTGTTTTCTAGGAGCATGTATGAGTCAGGAAAACTGAGGCATATCATCCAGGATGGTAATCGCGAGTGGATTACTACTATAGCTTGCATCTGTGCTGATGGTACAGCTCTTTCGCCAGCGCTCATCTACCCGGCTGCCTCTGGTGCTATACAAGATACCTGGTTACAGGATTTTGAGGCTGCACAACACGAAGCCTTCTTTACCTCATCATCAAGTGGATGGACAAGCAATGATATTGGCCTAAGCTGGCTCAAACAAGTCTTCAATCGCGAGACTAAAGCTAAGGCGCGCAGCTCGTGGCGGCTGCTCATCCTCGATGGCCACGGATCTCACGTAACCATGGATTTTATAGATTTTTGCGACAATAACAAGATACTCCTCGCTGTACTACCTCCTCATTCAACGCATACGCTTCAGCCGCTCGATGTGTGCCTCTTCGCTCCTCTCGCAGCTGCCTACCGCGACGAACTCGATATCTTTATGCACAAAGCTCAAGGATTTACCTCGATCACAAAACGCGATTTCTTCAAGTTATTCTATAGCGCCTGGCACTCAGCGTTCACTAAAACAACGATTTTGAAGGCGTTTGAAGTCACAGGGCTCTCACCTTTTGATCCAAGCGTTATACTCAAAAGGTTCAAATCTGCAACACCACGCAATGAGCGGCCATCCTTGAGCAGCAGCAGCAGCAGCAGCTCCTCTGTACTCAGCGCTAGCGATTGGAGAAAGATTGAGCAATTGCTACAGCGGGCTGTGGAGGATATATACGATTCGAAGGCACAGAAGCTTAGCCGAGCGCTCCACACAATCTCAGTCCAAAATACCTTACTTCAACACGAAAATGAGCAGCTTAGAGAGGCTCTAATTAATGAGAAGAAGCGTCGTAAGCGTGGCAAAGCTCTACGGCTTCAAGCTCCAAAGGAACACCATGGTGGAGCTGTTTTCTGGTCACCTAAGAAGATTCAAGAAGCTCGTATACGGCAGGAGCAGAAGGACAATGAAGATGAGGAGCTCCAGCACTAAAAAAGTGAGGCTATTCAGCTACGGAAGCAACAGAAACTTCTCAAGGCAGAGCAGCTTGAACAGAGGCGATTGATACGGGTTACAGCTAAGGAAGAGCGCGAGCATTGAAGCTCCAGAAAGCTGCCTATCGCGAGGAGCAAAAGGTCGCTCGTGAGCTTCAAAAACAGCTCAAAAACGATCTCAAGTTGTTCAAATTAGGCAAGAGACGAAGCCTCAAGCTTATTGAAGCTTCAGAGACTGTTGTGGTTGATGAGGATCCTGCTGAGGTTGACGTAGCTGCTCATGCAAGCTCTCGCTCCGGGCGAACTATTCGACCGCCACAACGATTTATTACGTAATATAAGCCTGCGCAAATCTTCTATATAGCTGTTTAATTGTAACTCTAGAAAATCTCGAAATAATAGCTTTTGTTGGTGGCTGTACAGCTTCAATTATTTTGCTGGTTGCATGGTGTTGCGCGTGCATCAGGTGGGGACGTGCATCAGGTGGGGACGTGCATCAGGTGGGGACGTGCATCAGGTGGTGGAACACGTTAGTGGTACGCGGACCCGTAGCTTAGGCTCCGTCCTGGGTCGAACGTCAGACGTCAGATCCAACAACATTCAATTCCTTGCATCCCGGGTGCGCCTTCCACTTCACGGCTGCCACGGTCTACTCAGGGGACGCCTAGGCAACAACCATCCCTTTGACAGTTCTCTTGATAAAATGCTACTGTAACTGCCGTGGGGTGTTCCACCCATGCTCAAACCGCCAACGTACCGCTGTTCATGATTCACTGCAGCTAGTGGTCACAGTGCTAATACCACCGTGGCTCCAAGAAAACAGGCCAGAGGCAGTATCGAATAGGTCCCAGCACCGCCCATCGCTCTTGCCTGTCGCCTCCCTCAGCCATGCCGGTTCCCACCCTTTTCGAGCTGGCCCGGCAGCGCCTGATCAAGAACATTGACATGCTCAACGATGTGGGAGATATACCCTTCTCTTTCCTCGAGCCAGTACTTCGCTTCATACAAAACCCCGATCAGCTACAGGAGCTGGAAGAGAACTGCACTCAGCTGCTCGGCGAGACAGGCGATATATGGCTGCGATTCATCAAGCGAGATATTCCTGATTGGAAAGACAAACGCCATGAACCACAAGATCCCCGAAATTGGAGCAAGGTTTACAGGAAATTGAAGAAGGATATGGAGAAAGAGAAGCAGGCGGATGCAGAAGCGTTGAAGCAGCAGATGCAGGCTTTGCAGAAGGACCGGGCACAGAACAAGACACTCATTGTGGACAGTCGAGTTGGATATGGTGCCGGCAGCAGCAGGATGTTTACTTCTAGAGCGCACACTACTAGTTGGGGCGCACCAACAGGTGCCCCTGCCAAAACAGGCAAGGTTGCTTTCGATAAGTTGAAGAGAGGTATATTCGATCACAAACGGGAGCGTCCCAAGGCCCAGCAGATGCCTGCGCATGTATTAGCTCAAAGAAAGACGACAATCCGGCAAGCGCCAGCTCGGATGATCAGGATGGCAGAGAACGAGGCTCCAAGAAGCATGGTCCTTTCCAAACAGGCCTCTGCATCAGTGGCCAAGAGGACTGAGCCACTGCCTTCGACAACTCGACCTCAAATCACACAAAGGCCAGTGCCACAGCAGAGCAGCGCTCCGCAGCGCACATCATTACCAGCTGGGCAACAATTCAATGCACCAAGATTGAGACCGCCGACTCAAGAATCCGGAGCAGGTTCGGCGCCGAAGAGGAAAAGAGAAGCGTATAGTCTTTTTCACCAGCCCAAGAGGAGAAAGCCGTAAGGAGCGTCTATTTCCATTTGTGCTCCTCGCATCTTTAGATTGTACGTTGCGGTGGGCACCGCTCGAGCCTTGGGAAGATTTCCCAAGTCAAGCGTCCTATCATCATGTGTCAACTTCATGTCAAGGGGGTTTATATCTTAGACTTTTATTTGCGGGTGTCATGGAGTCATCTTTGGGTCGAAGCGACAGGATATAGGCACGATATTTGGGCATGCATTGTGTGGCGTTTACAATATCCTTACTTCTGTCTGCAGATGCAAACGCGATGCTACAATAAGACTCGAACTCGCTTTTCCAAAGCCCTTGAGGCAGAGCCTTCGCTGTCCAAAGTGAGAGTCATGGAGCATTCAAGAAGTCTGGGAGTTGCTGGATGGATTTAGAGCCGCATGTTCAACCAACGGACACATAAATGGTAGAGACAGTGTTAGAGTGCATGAAGGTGTTTTATGTCCTCCCAATTTGCTTATCTAGTGCCTTCGCAAGTACGTACAGCATTTCCAGCCTCACACAAGCGACCCCCTTCTCCTTTCCCATCCGCACTGGATTCCCAACAATCGCCTCAACTTCTATCCGCCGACCTGACTGCACATCCTGTAACATGCTAGGTTCTATTCCAGCGTCAGTCGCGATCCTAGCTGTGGCCCTCCCGAGCTGGTAATCGACTTGTTCCCTCGTGATTGTGTAGCCGTAGGCAGCAGCGATATCCTGGATTTCGAGCATGGTGGCCAAAATTACTGCAGTCGCCTCGTTGGAGCTGGTCAGTACGTGTGTATCTTTGCTGAGTGTCAAGGCGCATATGGGATTCCAGGCTGCATTGACGAGGAGCTTGAACCACCGTTTAGGCTGGATTTCGTCATAGAACTCTGCCGTGCCACCGGCGGATTGTAAGAGCTTGGTGAAGGATTCGGCATGCTGATTTGGCGCAGATGAAGGATAGCTTCCTATTTGTAGCTTCTCGACTTCGCCGTGCTTGATCACGCCTGCTGGTCGTTGTGTCGCTGGGAGATAGACTACAGCGCTGATAATTGGGTTGGCTGGAAACGCAGCCCGATATTCTTCCTCAATGCCAACACCATTCTGAACAAGGACAATGGCAGTGTGGCTTGGCGTCACCGCAGCTGCGATCAGTTTAGGAATGGTGGCCGGGATGGCTTTGCTGCAGACAAGGATGTAGTCGTAAGGTTGTGATCCTTCCGGGGCCGCTTCTTCGCAGTCACGTACGACTTGCGGCTGGAAATGTATGCCCTGGCCAAAGATGGACGAGTTAATGACGAACCCCTCTTCCTTCGCGACTTGGTAGTTTGAGCGGCAAACAGCGGTTGTTGATGCAACTTTGGACAATAACCAGAGGTAGATAGTACCGACGCTTCCTGCGCCAAAAAGGAGGACTCTCGGCTGGCTTTTACCTTCCACCATCTTTTCTATATACGTTGAAAAATAAAAAAAGTATTGCAAGAAAGGTCGTACTTTTTAACTACTTGATGTGTCATCCTAGACGTTGATACTACTCCGAGCTAGCTCCGCCCGCCCCCACTCGCCTTGCTTTCGAAGCCCGCATTTCCGAATCCTTCGTTTCCTGGAAATCCGTCTAGTCAGAGATATTTACCCAAGAACCCTCATCCTGAGGCAACTTCTCCCCCTTTTCGTCTAGGGCGAGGGTTTAGTCAGGTATCGCCAGACACCCCGATATCCTCTCCACAGTTATCTTATCCTTGGCCAGGCGCACTATGCTTATTCAGGCTCTAGGACTCGAAAAGGAGTGCGCCGCCCGTTGCGAGCCTTCGAATCATCGCTGCCATCCTTATTGCACAAGCAAACTGCGATTGCGAAGCTCTGGGCATGCAACTAAGTTTCCGCGTTTGTTGTTCATTCGCCTGATGTTTGGTCAGAAGGACACAGCCATTGGCGCAAACGGTGGTGGCAGTGGAATCTGCCAATGTCGCGATTCTGCCATTCATTCGCTCAGGGGGCTGGCAAATGCCGTCGACTGCGCGCACAACAAGGATCTCGGGTCGGCTGAACTATTTCACCGGGGCTGTGTCCAAGTTGGTGCAATGGTCCTCTCTATAATTACCTGAGCGTAGAAGGCTACTACTTTTTCTGTCTTTACAGCACAAAGAATCGATCCGCCGTTGTAAGCGCGGCTCATCGCCAGTTGCCTGATGTCCTTCGAACGTGTCTAGTGGTCTAGCCGTAGTCCATAGTCAACATGCTGACATCAGCCCTCATCGCCTTGTTTACCTACGTATCCATCGCCCTCGCCGCGAGCCAGATAGCCCTCTTTTCCGACGACAATTGCAAAAACAGTTTACGAGGCCTCGAAGGACCCAATGGATACCCAAATGGCACGTGTACCGACATCCGACGCAGCGGCGAATATGGCAGTTTCCAAGTTGTAGGATTAGACCCTGGTTGCACAGGTACACACTTTGAACCACCAGTCCGCATGATTCCCCACTCACTTTGCGCTAGTAACAATCTATGTCGAAGACACTACGGTTTCTATGTGCGCCGGATACCAGGAAGAGATCCAGATGGTGGATTGCTACAATTCCACCTTCGTGTACTACAGCTTTGATTTCTGCGACCCGGCAGGAGCGCGAACATCGTCGGCACCCCTTCCAAACTCCTCATCATCAAAAACTTCGACGGCCGCCATCGTAGGAGGTGTGGTTGGAGGTGTGCTAGGATTCGGTATTATTTTGGGGCTCATATTCTGTTTGATCCGAAAGAGGCGACAACCCCAAAATTGGGGTAGCCCACAGCCGAGCGATACGGCGCAGATAAATGAGATGTACGCACAGGAGCGTCACGAGGTGCCCGCTAATATGATGGTGTATAAGGGAGCTATTGCAGAGGTCCAACAGCCGCCAGTAGAGCTTGAAGGATATTCACCAAGAGACCCTGGTGCGAGGCCGGTGTACTGATTTTAGAGTTTGCAAATTGCAACACAGCTATGAATCATGAGTTAATTTTTACTAGAGGACGGACCGTGAGAGTATTATGTTTCGCTTTGCAGAACGATCGTCGGGTATTCGAGGAGCATCTGGGTTACTATCTTCACAGGCGTACCGCTCCCAAGACTGTACCATCATTCTAGTCGCCTTCTTGCTCATCCGCGTAATTGTAAAGTCCATTCTCTACTACGCTTTTCCCTTTCGCCATCCAGTACCCTAGTACCCTCGTGTCGTGGGTGATACTCCTTCACTCTCCCCACCATACCGCCGAAGTCGCGCCAAGTCCTCTGTTTGCTTTCACCTTCGCTCTCCAGTCATGGTAACGTATATGCCTTGATTATTTCCCCATTGTTGTCGTCATCACTATGGGAACTCTAAGCTCGGTCACCCAGATTTGCTGTTAAAACGAATCGCTGGTCTGTCTCACATCAAATCACCATAACGCGCACAGTCAACCGCTACCTATTTTCAGTATTTCTCGCACAGTCATATCTGCGATATCTAGCCAGATACACCCGGTGACTGGTCGATCTGTGTACAATCTTTCAGGTCTCCCACTATCTGCGCTCTGCACCTCTTTCGAGCTCGCACAGTATACGTGTAGAGCACTCTTCTGGCCTTGCGTCAAATTGTCTTCTTACTGAAAAGCCTCTCAATATACTGCTGTATATATCATTGCTACGATGTTTGGCTTCCTCTTTCTTCTCTTTAACCACACCTACTCTTTCATCGCGTGGCTCCTCGAGTCAGCCAACGACTTTTGCTTTGATATCGAGCTCTTCTTCCAGTACGAAGTATACAATGCCTTTCAAATCTTCTACGCCGAGTGTACTTACGACAACATCGAGATATACGGCACCATCGCCATAATCTTCATTGCACTTGTCTTCTACATACCTTGGCACTTCAACTACAAAATGGATAATGTTTATGAATGGCTTAACCCTGGTTGGAACACTCCTTTTCCACCGTTGCATGATCACGAAGACATTGCCGAGGAAGAACCACCGCACACCCTCCAACACTCTCCAGTCGTTGAGGTTTCACCATGTCAAGTACCTTCATTAACACCTGCCACGATTCCGGAATTTCCGTACGAACACTTCCGCGCCACTGCCGAATCCTTCCTCTCGCACACCAATTGTAGCGTCAAAGACTCAGCTCTTCAATACCCACCACTCTGGAAGGATATCTTCCTCAATGAAGACAACGAGATCAAGCACGGCTTTTACCGCGTACCCAAGCCACATTATGGGTATGAGTGGAAATTCGTGGGGCCTCACAAGGAGGATGATAATATGATCCATTGTGCGACTGAGGAGCCAGAAGAGCCTAAAGCCCCTGTTGTCCTTGAGTCAAGTCCTGCTGAGAAGGTCAAAACCTCTACGCTTACCCATGAAAATGTTGATACGCCCTCTCAGCCTTTGACGCCTCTTCCACCAACCTCGACTCCTCTTCTTGCCCCCTCTTCTACAGCTATCCTGGCTCCTCCTCAAACTCACTCCTCGATAACCGCTCGGCCTGTGGTAGCACTCCAGACTGCCCCGCAAACTCTTCCTTCGGCAATCATACTACCTGCTGTCACCAACCAGCCTTCGAGTGAGGAGATGTTTCAAGATAGGGTTAATTATGTCTTCAGCTTCTTCGCCGACAAATCGGCTGAGCTAAACACTGCGATACAAGCTTTTCTTCTCACATCGTGTCCCCTGGAACGTATGGCATCCGCTGTGGCAATCCACAAGCTGATCAGGGAAGCACTAAGTTCCCTCCGACTCTTCTTCCCCGACGGGATGTCTGCGCATCAATCCTCCCATATTGGCCGCTGGGCGGCCCTCATTGTGGAATTCTGGGACCAAATTCGACCACACGGTTACGCCCTACAGCAAAATGGCTTGCACGATATGATGACCATAATGGGAGACATCTTCCTTTTCGGGCAGTATTTGGGTATGTCGCTTCAGCCCCTAGACTGCACTCCACCACCTCAGCAACCTTCGATGCAGCTCCCACCCGAACCTCTACCACAACACCCACCTCAACCAGCTCCTTCCTCACAACCCCGCGGCTCCATGTCACAAGCCTTAGCCATTATGACGCCTACCGATGACTTTCAGGCTCCGATGAAACCAGCGCAACAAGTGCTGCGACAGGCACGGCTCTGCTCCGACCCCACGCAACAGCAGCCTGTGCAGAAGGTCTCCAGAGTGATGGAGTTCGACTCGCCCACGTTGTCCCAATGGTTCGGAAAAAAGGATTGCGAGCTAAACGAGCTTACTCCAGACTCGTTCGGATGGCACGACAAGGAGGCAGCCAGGACGAAGATCTGGCAGTATTCTGCCGCAAAAGAACTGGTGTTAAGCAGTACTCAGGCTGTCTGTACCGATCCTTCAGTTGTGAAGATGAAACTGAACGCAGTAGCTTTGCATTTTAAACGTCTGGCTGTAGTCCTTCGCATGCAAGCACAGGCCGGGGACCTCCTAGACTATACTTCCCTCGCGCCCCTTGCCAATGAGATGAGAGAATTCTTCACGAAAGCTGGAGAGATGACGGATGCTTGCGGTGGAATGAAAACCTCCGATCCATGGAGAGAATGGTGCAAAGCATGCCTTTACTTCCATAACGAAGTGTATGCTGAGCCTCCCATTGTTAGACCCCTAAAAAGGCAGTATGGGAGTGTATGGAAAAACCTCGAGAGTGTATGGGAAGCTGTTGAGGAAAAATGGCTCCGCCAGACTGAGTGAGCGAGAGAAGAATCTCTCATAGGTGGCCTGCTCACACCGCTTGGATTGTGCGAATAGACACATGTTTCACTGGTAAACTGGACTTAAATCTAGACGAACTATGGTTCATCGTCGTAATTACGATGATATAGTTTTATTCTTCAAGAACTACTTTCATCTCGCCGCTCGGCTTTTTCAACGCTTTCTTGTGAGGTGAGCACCAGTGAAGTTTTGTAGTCGTTGGCCGTCGGGCGACTCCAAATCAAAAATCAGTTATGTTAAAAGCATAAAACTATTTAAGTAACATTAATTACAGTACGTAAAACCGACTTTGTTAAGATAACGAATGAAGTCAGACGGTAATAGCAGGAACAGGACTCATGTCAAACGACTCCGATAGTCGTCTCAGGGTCAAAGGTACAGGCATTTTGATGGTCTCGTCCACGACTGGCGAATACAAAGGATCTAAGCTCTCTCTAACACAAGTATTAGAAATATGATAAAATGCAAACTTGTGAAGATGGAGAGAGACTTACATTTGCATCAAGTCATCCACAGCGCTACGCTCCTTGTTATCTTTCCCACTCGACTTGCCCATGTCAAACGCAAAGTAATCTCCGTTCTGCTTAAAAGGGCCCAAAACATCGTCATCCCGATGGCCGCTGCCGTCCGCCCCAGCAGCAGGAGTAGGTGGGATAGTGGTCAGTACAGTGTTTGGGTGGCCACCGAATGTCGACATTTTGGTCGGACAGGCATTGTTCATGCTTGCGCGGAAGCCTCTGGGATTCGCTTCTGGTGGTGGCATCGAAAGCGACATAGAACCACTGCGCGCTGATTTGGCGGATGGCTGGTGTGATTGACTATTGCTCAGTGCCCTTTTGATGAAGCTGAAAGCAGACGCAGTGGAAGAACTGCGGCTCCGTGTGCTTGCTGCACCGTTGTCAGAATTGGCTGATGAGACGCTGAGGTTCCTTCCGTAGCTGGGCGCGAACAAGTTGTGATGGTTGACATTTGGAGTGCCCATGAGAGTGAAAATACCACGAAGAGCAGAGATAGCTGCATCAACTGCGGACTGAATGGAGCTCCACGAGTACTCGAGGCGGATGAAGTCGTCAGGATTCTCTTCGAGCTTGCTCATCTCGTTCAAGCAGATGCATACTGCATCGGCGATGATGGTTGTACCCGTTATCCAGGCATTTGCAACCGCATCCTGGCTCTGCGTGGGTTGCGCTTGGATCAAGTTGATCGCGGAGTTGGTTGTCTTATCGATCGCATGATCCGCCATGTCACGCTGCTGGTGGACATCCACTCTCAATAACGACCGCCTATCCGAAACAGATTGGTCACCATTATGCACAGCAGCTTTGAGGCCGTCGTAAACTGCCTTGAACGCATCCTGGTGGACATATGCGATGCCCGCATTCAAGTTGTCGAGTGTGGAGAGCACGGAATCAGCACCATCCCCAAGGGATGAGTAGAGTAGTGAGACATGATCAGTGCCCTCGATGAGAGCGTGTGCTTGAAGCGACTTGAAAAAGCTGAAGTCATTTGTTCGCCGAGCAGTGTGGAGATTATGTCGGACGAGAGCAATACGCTGTGTCCAGTGGAGTCTTTGGGTGGAATCAGACGTCATCTCCCTTTTTTCCACTTTTGCCCAACGTGATTGATGCGAATAATTGCTGTCCTTTCGCTGAGAATGTGTGAGGAAATAAATCAATGTACTTTAAAGGAAACGAATGACTACTACCGCTTCGTATAATGCGAGGTGTAGGTTTGAGACGTACATCATGCCCTTATACACGTAGGTGATCGAGCGTGCCATGAGATGCCGTCATCGATGATGAAAATAGACGCGCCCAAATCAGAAATCGATAGGGCGATCAAAATGACGGGAATCACTTGAGAAGGTACTAAGATTGTGGAAAAGACATGGTGTGGAGAAACCAAGTAGACGGGACGGTCTCGACAAAGAACGAGGCCAAGATAGTAGTATATCACCAGTGTTGATGATGCAACGCCCTAAAAGGCTACACCGCGGTGCACCCTAAGAAAAGGGTCACTGTTAATCCAAGACATGAAAGCTTCATAAACACGTATCTAAGTTAGAATGTCTCAGCGCGATATTAACGCCATACGTTCTGGAGTGCATAGGGCTGAGACACGAAGGTCTAGTCCCTGTACTACCATAGCAAATGACTAAAACTCTGATGCTTTTCAATCACTTTCCAGATACTGGGGCTGCCTCTCGACTACTGCATACGGCCAGACATCCAATAATCTTGACTTTGAATGGAACATCTGCGTGCAGAGTGATAGATGTTTTCATCATCTTCAACATCAGCGTTTCAAAACGATCATCTCAGTCACTCAAAGGCAGTTAAGTAGACGTCATGGGTTTGTAGTAACCGTGAATCGACATAAAAGTGGTATTTGGGGCTAGCTAAGCTATGGTGTAATCAGAGAACGGTGGCCTGGCCGCTTTAAGTGCCGAAATCGAAACTGGAACTCCACAGGATGAATTTATAAAAAGAGTAGTAAAAGAAATGGTTTGCCTCAAGACACTTCGTTTCGACAGCAACATCGGTGACCGAATGCTGGAGACCTGCAATGGGCTCAGCGACAGCTCTACAGTTTAAGTCCCCGAAACCGAAGGTGGGCTTTTTCGTACAATATGCACGTCACTGAAACGTGTTAACCATCAACTGGCGACCTTATTCACTACGATAAAAATTGATACATTCAATTCGGGCCTCTAGAGTTTGGTTGGAATCTGCTGTGTTCATCTTCTTCCCGACAATGATCCGATTAATTTTTTGCACAGTCCAGAGACGTCGGATCGCAATGGCCACAGAATAGGCATCGATTTCGGTATTATGATTCTTTTTCGCTTAGTGTTCCTCGCAACTAGGGCTTCGACTAGTGGTGCGAGGGTATTGGGAGCTACTCGTTTTGCTCAATAGTCAACAGCGCCCTTGGGCTGTACAATTCCCTAATTGTTATGAGAGCAGGTAGATGAGGGCTCAGGTTCTTTGAGATACTACAAAAATCGTCGACTAAATGTGGCAATACAGCCCGATTCCTGATGCAAGGAAGCCATGTTGGTTTATTGCGCGAAAAAGTGGAAATTGCGAAAAGACTGGGGAAGGAGTGCAATTCAGAAAGGTTAAATAGGCTATTTGAGGCCACAGGGTCACCATCATCCCCTCAAGCAACTCAAATGCATTGCGAGGATGGAATGGAGAGAACGTATAATACAGATTGGTTGACAACCTGGCGTGACACGCAAAACGGCTGAATGACACGCGAAGGATACATGCACGAAAGAACAACAAACCTATGGTGGAAGAGCTAATTATGTCAAGCCCGAAGGTAGGAGAGCCAGTAATGATATCATAGCTTCGCGGTGATGCGGCGCAGTAGATTTCGGTCACGTACGCAATCTAGACAATCCACCAAACCAATCTCCTGCCTTCCACTTGCGATCTATCCACTAAAGCACCAGCAAAATGTCGTACAGCGATGGAATAATTTAATTTACCATCTAAGATCTTAATTCTGGGGCTGTTGAAATGCCAAAGGGCAGTCGCCAAAGCCTCTAAATCCCTCGAACTATACTTCAAGAAAGGCTCGCAGCAAAAAGACCATATGTTCTTTCACACGCCCACGAGCATGGCTTGTATCCAAATCAATTGAATTTTATGGCTCAATGGATTCTAGAAGAGGAGGCTGGTGGATTTCCCGAATCTCATGCTTGTACTTGTGAGATGTGGACTCGCTGGCTACGTATGAATGGAGATCTACAGTCTCCTGGTTAGCTTCGCATTCTGAACTCCCTGAGGAAAAATCCACAAGCTGCCTCTGTAGCTGGAAGAAAAAAAGAGGGCTCAAAAATTAGAGCATATACAGCTACTCCTAAAGTAATTAAGGCCTCTCTTAACCTACTACAGCGCATAGGGATTAAGCTCAACATCCAAAACCAGGACTTTGATAGATTTTGTAAGGCTGGCACTAATTTACGAGTATACATGAATTCAAGAGTATTTGCTCGCTCAAAGAGGGGTGAGTTCGCGTTCAGTTTCCGGGGAACTGTGAACAGGTCTTAATCATGGTTGGCCCAGCTGCTGGCTAAAGAGTGAGAAGCACAACCATCTTCAAAGGAAAGATGCCTAAGTCGACTTAGTTACCCCCTAGATCTATATGTGCTCAGCTTCAAATTCAATACCAGGGTGGGGAAATCGGGAGAGAAAGTCGAGAGAGCGTTTTGGTCGGGTGGCGTAACTCTATATTTGGCCAAACTCTCCTCAGGCCAGCTAAGTCCCATTTCCTTCCCGACCGCATCATATCCCATATTACCCGACTCTCCTTTGCCATCGCTACACTCATTAATTAAGGCTGTCGCACGGTGTGAAACCGGGTTTTGTACTTGTTGCAACTGTTGCTGGTGCAAGGAGATCATTGGTTGGGAAAGTCACAATTACGCCCGATCGCCTCGTGTAGCCGCCGATTGAGCCTCGCTGCCTTGCGCGATCCTCCCTACGTGCAGGCCGCACGACTGCGCCGCAGCATGGGCATGTTTGATGTGGGCCCATATGATGGACAGCTGCACCTTCGCGGCGAAGCCCTCCCGGAAATCTTTTTGATTCTCAATTGTCTATGTACGCATTACAACAATAAGCCGACAAGACGAATGCAACTATGGCACCATATCCGGATCCTTCGTATACATCGACGTTTGCATCATCCCCATCATCGGCGCAAATGCCGCAAGACTCGCAAACTGGACTTCCTGGTATGAAGCGCGGCATAGCAATCGGTGTCGCGTGCTCAGTGGCCGTCGTCCTCGTCGGGCTCCTGGCATTCTTCGCACATAGACGACGCAGTCGACTCTTCCCTAAACAGCAACAACAACAATCGAAGGAAGCCAAAGCCGAAGCACGAAATACTGAAATATGGCCGCAGGAGAAGGCCTGGCTAACAGACACGCCGCCGCCGGCCCCACTTGTCGAAGTGGAAGCGCGGGCCATTTATGAGATGGATGCAAATCAGATACCCGAGCTCCCTACCTGCCACAACACAGATGTGCAGGAGCTGGAATCAACCAGTCAGAGCGATCCAAAGTTTTCATTCGACTGCGATGAAGATGATGCGTACACAAAGAAGCTCCAGCGCTGGAAGACATGGAGTCTTGCACTTGATGCTGTACAAGAACCTACCAGTCGGGGTGAAGCCCATAGACACTTACCTTTGTTGACCGTATCTCCACCTGAAACCTGCCCGGGCAATGTGTCGCCGCTACTGATGTCGCCCTGGGATCCATCATCACGGACCACATCACCCGCTGTATCGCCGCTCCCAGACGCTCACTTCCAACCAGACCGCTACGAACATTGATGAGATTGAAAAGGCTCGAAAGGCTTAATTGTTTCATTCTAATATATATGTATATATGTATACAGGTATCATAAGTCGTCCGAGGGACCCAAACGCCGAAATCGACAAAGACCTGCTATGCCATCGTTCATCTTTTCACATCCACTAGCCTTGACTCAGTATTCAGAGTGTCGTGCCGGTCATCAATGGGCGGATCTGAGAAAAGTCGTTCTCCGGGCCCTTTCTCCACTTCTCTCATAGGCACTTCAGAGCCCGCTAGCTCTACAGCAAATCCTCGATCGCCAATAGCTTCCACAGGAACGACGGGACTTGCGAGCTCAGCGCGATGTTTTCCATCAACGCCAAGTTCTTTTCCATATCCCATCTCAACAGCGCCCATACCACCAGGTACCCGGTACGCCCTGACATCCTGACCTGAGAGCTTTCTAGCAACCTCCTCATCAGGCGTGTCCCCATGGACCGTTGAGTCGCCCGACGCAGTACGTGTTCTCTGCATCCGTCTTCGTCTCCGTCGTACGAAGAACCAAGCCCCTAAAACCATCAGAATCACGGCAAGAGCTACTCCTACCCCAATTCCTGCCGTTGCACCAACGCCGAGGCCCCGGTCGTCACCTTTGGAAGAGTTGGCTGGATTTGTGGCGTTGCCAGAAGGGAGACTATCTGCGAGCCGAGTGTGTGACCTAGTTGGCACAGCACTGGCCGTGTTGACTGGCGCACCGGTAGGCGTTGGACCGGTACTCACAGTGCCTGGAGGTGGTTGGCCAGGGATACCGGTACCTGCCGGAGGTGGAGCTGAGACGACTGCTGGAGGTTGTCCAGGGACAGTTGTAGCTACTGGCGGTCCAGAGATTATCGAGGTCAGAATGTCATCATCGTCGTCGGTATCGTCGTCTGTCTCAGTAGGCAAAGGGACAGTTGGTAGTGTTGGTGTAGCCATGATGGTTGAAAGTTCGTGCTAATAAACGATTGTGTGCTCATGAAGCAGTAATTTAGATGACTTTTCCCGTCAATGATGGAGTGCCAAGAAACTGTGAAGTATGTTTCTGAGCCGTACGTACGACATTGATCTATGAGCGCGATCTTTCTCTCTTTAACATCAGGTAAAATCCCTAAACAAGTAATGGGACCATACTTCCACTCCAAGAGCCTTACAAACCCTAGCGTCGATGATTGACGTCTAGCCATTCTGAGGTGGTGGCTGCTCTAACTTGGCGCCCATCGATTCCAGCGGAGCCTCCACCGACGCGTCGCCTTGCGGTGGTAAAGACTTGGGTACTTGGCCTCAAGAAACACGGGTTCTATTTGGCCGTTCAACTACGTTGTGTCCGGATAGCCAAGTCGCCGGAGATATCGGCGTACGAAAGCTAGCGAGGCTGAGTGGCCGACAAGACCTGCTACGCATGCCAACCTCGAATGAGCTCCCAGCGCCGCGACTTTGCCGACTCTTGACAACAAACGTAGAGAAGCAGGTAGGACCCACTTCACCTCATTCTGAGACATGAGTATTGCAACCCAAGGACCTCTGTCGTCATCCCCAACTCAGCCATCCACTGCTCGTTGGGCGTCAAATTCCAACGGTCTTGTTTGTCGTTTCCGTCTCCTGACTCTAAGACAATTGATTTCTCTGAACATTTGGCGACCGTCGTAGGTCCAAGCCAATTCGACGCGTTTGTCCGCAGGCATAATCTTGCCCTTGTCGTCCTCCACCCTGCACTGAGTGTAAAAATCCAAGCATGGCCACAACGTTGGCTCGGCATCGAATGACATCAGTTCCAAGAGGCTCCCAATAAGTAGCATAATCATGCAGATCACTAATGTCAGGCCACTGAGAATAATATACGCATGAAGCGTTCCGCGACCAACTTTTAACTTGTAGCGCGTGTCCGCGAATGATACGAGCGACGACTTTTCGGGCTGCTCAAACACGCCTCGGCCGTAGTAATCAGGTATTGCAGTCGAGTTAGACAGGAAAGGCAGGACTGTCTGGCTAAGGATGCCGTTTTGACAATAGAACAGCGTGATAGCAAGCAAGTTCTGAAGCGCATTTGTACCCCTCCAGTGGGCCTCGATATTGGTACTTAGCTGCAATCGGCTGATCCGGTACATATGTCCAGCGACCAGGCGACCGAAGAAATGAGTCGGAATGCCGAGGATTGGATTGGAAGGGACAACCTCGGCGGAGGCGCTGCTCTGGTCGGAAGGGAACGGACTTGCCACTCTATTATCGGTAGCGAGGATCACGCTGAGCGCTTTCAACAAGTCGAGAGCATCGACTTTGGCCAGTCGTGGATCTGATTGTTCTTCATGCCACAGTATACGACCATCTAGTCTCTGGTAAGCGACATTGGCATGGACATACGATGCACGCAGTGACGTCGAGAATCCTTTCGAGGAGCGCCAGCTAGTATCATTGACACACCGCTGGTTGACGACGAAACTTGCAGGACACGGAATCATTGTGACGAGGATGGCTCCATCCTCAGCATTACCTGCGCAGAGAGTATACCAGGCCGGACCAGCATTTAGGTCGTGGCACTTCAGCTGGTCTTTTACTAGGTTAACATTGTCGTGGAAATCAAACGAGTAAATTTGTTGCTGTGAAGACAGTATTACCTGAGAGTCCGACTCGTGCGATAATGGTAGGTTTGCGTTTACATTCTGGAGTTCCTGGGTGATCAATACTCTACGCAAACAACTCTGTTCAGTTTGCAAGCTCATTCCATTTGCACAGCCCTCAAGCCGAGCGAAGTCAGGGGTGATATCTATTGCGTGCAGTGGATTTGAGAGGAATGACACATAGCCCAAGTTGAAGAACATGTCTTGCATGACCCCTAATTGGGGAGCAACGCTACTGTTGAATGGTCCTACGCCGAAAGCCACAGGCTTGAGGGTATGTTCTAAGGCAACGTATATTGTTTCTGTGTTTACGTTGCCTATGTCGCATCAGCATCAGTAATCAGACATGTTGTAATGAACGCACTCATGATCACAACTCCTAGAAGAGGTATTGTAATTTCTGACAAGAGCCGCAGAATGCTCGTTAGACGCGGGCTCAAGGGCCATTGACTCGGTGGTAAACCTCTTCCAGATGCGATGACAAGCAAACCAATGGGTCCCGTACTAGGTTGCAAAGCCAAAAGTTGAGGAAGACGTATACCTTCTGGTCGTGAAAGTAGGATCCATTGAACTACCTCGAATGTGGAGTGGACTGTGCCTGCAAGGAACAACCCAGCGGCTTCCGAAAAGACACGTAACACGAGAATTGTCCTTGATTCTGAGGAATAGAGAATCTTTGATCTCGAAAGACGTGACAAGCCGAATGCGTATGAGACCGTCATAGAGAAGAAAACGAGCGCAAGGACTGTAGACGCCCAGGCTAATATAGTCTGTCGCGCCAAACCCAAATATCGTCCATCTTTGAAGGGAACCCACGCAGGTAACCAAGCAGGTCGCTGTCTCTTTGGTCGCGGCATAAGGAGGTACCGGATGTGAGGATAGTGAATGCGCGGAAAGCGACAAGATCGCATTCCTTGCATAAAGGTACCTGCAGCGGCGTCCCGAGATTAATTGCATGGAAGCGAGGGCTCTGAGAAACTTAGAGTGTAAGTCCAAAATTAGTTTAATTGAGGAAGGATTTTGGGCTATTCTTGCATGGGTAAGTTGATTACTTGATGGGGAAAGATCTGGGGGCGAGAACCACAGAGATGGGCCGCAAACCATCTCCTAATACGATAAACGGGATAGTTCGCCAACCGGTCAGTGCAAAGAGAATTCCCAGTGATCACGCATGGAGATCTGCGTGGACCCAATAATACCCACATGTCAACACACTATGGACCGAAAGCGTCCAAGTGGTTGGCATTGCGTTCCTAGGGGCTGCCGACCCGACAAGAGGATATCAAGGACAACTTTAATGTCAGCTGAGACGACCAATACATGCTACTGACCATTTGAAATAGCCGTTGATTGTTCATCATGAAAGGCCGGGCGTTCACAGACAGAGCGAAGAAATAATGAAGCGTTTGAATGTCATGCGTTCATTCGAAGGAGCTGTGTGCGGTCTCAAAAATGGCGGCTTCTCATCATCAGAGGAATGGGCTTGTGGGGATGATTGCAAACTACCCCCGATAATTGAGGTGCAAAGCCAGGATATTTGAAAATGAAGGCCCGGAATGGAAAAGTGTAGATCCAATTCCGTGCACACCAGCACGCAACATTGGGGATCCGGATGCCAGATCGGTTTGCAATCACAGAATTACCTACCCGTTCGTCGGACTTAGCAGAACACCAGGCAACATTCTTTTCCCCACTACATTCTGCCTGACAATGGCGAAATATATAGCGCCAATATACCCTCCGGGGCGACATTCATCGATCAGCTCAGATAGGAAACCTAGCCTCGCACTGGAACTACTTGAAAGAACTTTCCTATGGAAGGACTCGCATTCAGCACTTTTGTGGTCATGGCCGCTACAGCATATTGCTTTTCTGGACCAAATTTGAGAACGAAGGCTGACATTGATGCGGGGACCGTTTCTTCAGCCCATTTCACCGGATTCCACCTATCGTCAAATCAGCCGCGACCGAAAGGGGACATTAGGCGGCATGATAATCAGGGGGATGGACACACGTACAATGCGAGCGCAGCGGCAGAATCATATCCGAACGCAAGCTTGGATCTCCAATGTCCATGCTGCACATCATGAACAGCCCAAAAAGATCACAATCCAGGATCCTGTACCTTGGGACATTCGGTAATGCACGTTTTTAATTTAAGCAGTGCTTACCCGGTCATCAG
Organism: Pseudopyrenochaeta lycopersici; assembly: GCA_003313425.1. NCBI lineage: Eukaryota > Fungi > Ascomycota > Dothideomycetes > Pleosporales > Pseudopyrenochaetaceae > Pseudopyrenochaeta > Pseudopyrenochaeta lycopersici. The sequence goes on along the minus strand of NHZP01000001.1, from coordinate 1,658,989 downwards.
AGTTACACACATAAACCTAAACCCGCCCAGCGATCGCGTATGAACCACCAAAAGCAGTCGGACAATCCGCCGAAGGTCCACACTGAAAATTGCAACGCCACAATGGGCAGTGCTAATTATTGGCTATATACAGATCCCTTGTGGCGTCAAATTTTCAAGCATTGTGGCTGGCTTTCAATTGATGGTTCGCCGACAAAAACCAAAAACTGCCACTGGCCTTACCAGGCACATAGATGCGGATAACCACGAATGAATCATTCTTCCGTTGCCCGCGATGTTTTCTACAGGCTATTAGTTGCATTTGTTGAGCACCTGTATTATCACGCCATGTATTTTGGTTCATACCTCTACAAAGCCTTCCAAGCTCAGTTGAACGCGCATTCTCAATTCATCACCACACTTGAGCCTTCCTTAGTACCAGCAGTATGTCGAGGCACAGTTCCAAAGGGAAAGTCGTCCTCTTTGGAGGGGTTGAGGTGGATATCAGCCAATTCGATTTCGAGGACCATTCTTCCAGAGTTGCCAATATCAAGACAACAAATATCCTGCTCATTATCTTGGTGGTCGGCATTGTTGGCCTACGTCTCATTGCAAGGATAGTTTTTGTGCGCAAAATCTTTGCAGATGATGGTGCGCATCCCTTATAGTGCTTCGACGCCTGACTGATGGTGGGTCAGTTCTAATCCTCCTTGCGGCCGTATTCACCATCGCTCTTGCCTCCACGAGCATTGCAGGTAAGTTGGCCGTCTTTTCAAGACCATTTCAGACTTAATAAATGTATAGCAACGAATTATGGACTTGGTTCACACGTATGGCTCCTTCCTGCAACGACGATCATTCAAACGATAAAGAGCTGTATTTTGGTGAGTAGTGCCGAAGAACTTGTTCACAAGTAGCTATTGCTGATACTACGTAGCATCTCTATATCTGCCAAATACTCTACTCATTTGCTATTGCTCTAACTAAGATTGCTATTATCTCGTCATACCTTCGGTTTATACAGCATCCAGCCTTCCGCATGATGATGTACGTATCATCTCTTGCTATTGTTGGTTTATGGATAACAGGTCAGTACTGAAAATCTCACCGCGAAAATTACTCATCTTATTAGGCGTGCTCGTCACTATTTTCCAATGCAGCCCAGTAGAAGGAGCCTGGGATTTCACCATATCTTCGACGAAATGCATCTCTTACATAGACTACCTCTACGCAAGCTCGGCTATTAATGTTCTGACTGACATACTACTTTGCGTTCTGCCTTGGCCTCATCTCTGGAGGTTAAATATGCCATTGAAACAGCGGGTTATCCTCTGCGTACTCTTTGCAGGCGGTATTGGGCATGTCACTCAAGCTCTATGGTCGTAAGCATTGCTAAGTCATACAGTGCTTGCATAGTCTGCATTGTTCGACTTGGATACTTGCATAGTCTAAAGAATGCAGATACCTCTTGTAAGCAGGAATGTCGTTACTCCAAACAATGATTTGTATTCAGTCGAGTCACTAACAATGCTAGATCAAAGTGTACCTGCGCTCAACCTTTCAGTCTGCGAATGCAGCCTAGGTATTATTTGCGTTAGCATACCGGCCCTTCGTCCAATGGCACAACGAATCTTCCCCAATGGGCTACGATCCGTGCTGTCGATGAGGTCGGATAAATCGACCAAACTTCGCCCACGAAGCATTCCTCTCAGCGATATGATATCACGTCCGGGCTGGTCCAGGTTCAACACAGAACAGAAAGGAGATGTTATAGTTTCACAGGAGCCTATCTTACACAGCCAAATCTGATACTGCATGGCTGAAATTGCGGACAGGCCTTGTCGGGAAAAGGAGAAGCTCTGTCCAAATGAAGCGCATTAGCACAGAGGTCGCTGCTACAGCCGTTTCTGATTCAGGAAGCACCAAACCTTAAGGCGTCCAGCTGAACAATGCTGCCTACAATGAATCGGCCCGATTTCGCAAAGCATCACCTTCGAGCACTATAATTTATACACTGCGCATTCAATAGCCAGGGAACATATCTTCATCCAGGATATTCACTTCAAACGTGCAGAGATGCAAAGACGAAAGATGATGTTCATCTCAGAGACCTGAGGCGACCTCTATGGAAAGCTTTTACCAAATCCAAACGTATCAGCACATGCGTATAGTCCACACACTCGTGAAATTTGTACGAAGACCAGCCTGGCGAACGCCGAGTTCGCTAAGCTAAGTATTACAAGCTCAGACCAGAAGATGAGCCAGTGCTTGTCCAGCTGAGTGAAAAGCCATCGCCAAGGAAGCCAATAGTACAGCCACCAATCTCGCGGCATACTTTAATTGGTCAAGCTCCACAACGTTACAACCCGTTTCAGCAGGGCTGTGTGAGTGATCTTACCCTCCGCTGAGCGGCAGTGCAACTCCTTCGCATCATAGATCGCACCGCTCGCATTCGATTAGTATATGAGCACACAACCCGAAGCCTTCATTCTTGTCACACCTTCCTTCCATCACAACTCGCGAACACTATCTAGGAATATCTTCGCACCGTCCACAGTCGTACAGTTTCTCGGCCTTTGAGCTCCACCGTCGACCTAAGAATTATAACACGAACCACATACACATTCTACGAAGCTTTGCATCATGAAGGTCGCAGCAGCCGCAGCTCTTCTCTTCGCAACCCTCGCGCTCGCCAATCCAGCACCGATCGCTCAACCAGAAGCCGACGCTGCACCAGTTGCCGAACCACTCGTTGAAACACGCGACGCTGAAGTCTTACACAGCATTCAACTCGACGCTCGCGCAAAGAAACCAAAGACAGGCAGCGGCAGCGGAAGCGGCAACGACACAGGCGCTGCAGACATGATAACACCGAGTCGCGCGCTGCAACTTGGTGCGCTAGGACTCGGTGTAATTGAGGTTGTTCGATTGTGGGGTTAACTGCGCGATTCTAGCGCACTGTGGGGAAGTCAGGGTCATGTTGGAGGATCAAGCTGCAACGAACCGAGGATGGATATTCCCATCTGCTTATTCGAGCAGTCGTTGTTATCTACAATTTCTGTATATTTTGCCTATGATACCAGATAGTTTGCAATCTTAGGACGATAATGCTTTCGAAGTGTACAAACATTCGCTACGTCATTCCGCGGATCTCGTGTTACAAATCAATTGTCAAGGCTTAGATCGACAACTTCAGTCCCTCTGCCAACATCTACCCAATAATTCCTTAGATTCGTGCGATCGCTCGATTTTTGACCGCGGAGTTGGTTATGTTGGTCTTGTGCGCTCCCGCAGTTCCTGTGCATAGCCACAGTGATGCTCACGAGGTGGCACTACTGCACTGACAATTCCTTGGCCATGTTTGTTTCTAGTAAAGGCTCTCTGAGAATGATACGATTACATACATGGGTGTTGGTGAAATCGAGTGCATAGCCACCACCATTTTCTTTACCGTGCTACTCTTCATTGGTGGTCCCGTATACCGAGGTTCACCCCGTAACGAAACACCCCACGTGTAACGTATAGTTTTAGGCAATAGTACTTACTTCACACTACAGATAATAGTAAAGGGATAGTTCTATATTACTATAACTTAGCTATAAGAGAGAATAATACTTATTATCTCTAATTTATATAGTTAATGTAAGTTTTAAGTAAGTCTATTACGTTACGCGCTAGCCTTTAAAAAAGCTTAGTATAATTATACTATAATACTAAGATTTAGATTTATAATACTTTATTATAGAGCTTTCTCTTCTAGTAGCGTCTTAATAGTATTAATAGCTTTAATAAAATTTTAAAACTATATAGGAAAATAAGAAAAGAGTATCTATATATATATATTTTAATTATATATTTTTAATACATCTTATACGCGTTATTATTATATATTATAAGCGCCTTATATTTACGCTCTTACCTCTAGTAAAGTTAAAGTAATTAAAACTTTTATTTTCTAGTAATAAGGTATAGACCTACTTTATAATAGTAGAGTTTTTTAGTATTATTATAATATTATACTACTCCTTTACTTTATTATAATAATACTATTAAATTATATATATATAATATATATAACTTACTTAATACTATAGTCTATTACTCTAATCTAAAATATATTAAGAAGTTATACTTTTATAGTACTAGGCTCTTTATATAAGCTATAGCTAATAAGTATATAAACTAAAACGTAGTAACTAAAACTTACTTACGCTGTGCGTAGAGTATTACTAATTAGAAGAAAAACTATAATAACTTTAAGTATAAGCGCTATAACTATTATATTATAGGTAACTATAGTGCTTATACTCTTATAAGTCTTTAATCTATAGCTTACTTTAGGTATATTATTATTAATAAATATGGGTTTCTTATAAGCTTAATACCTACGTAAACTACTTATACGTTCTTTATAACTAATATAATATAGTAGTTACTACTACTACTACTACTCTTTAAACTAATACTATAGTAATTATAACTAGCGTTAAGCTTATACGCTGCTAGCACTAATTTAATCTAGAGCTTACTAGCTACTACTACTACTATACTACTTATACTAGTATACTTATAAGTATTACTACCTAAGTATTTACTACTTTACTTTAGTTTCTAGAGCTAATCTTAGTTAAATAGTGTAGGATTATAGCTACCTTAGAGTAGCTTATAGCCTACGTAGCTTATATAGTATACTAATATATTACTTATATTAAGAGCGCAGGCTAATATCTCTAAAAAGTACTACTCTAGATAATACTAATAATAATAATAGTAGTAGTAGTAGTAGTAGTAGTAGTAGTAGTAGTAGAAGAGATAGTAAGTGTTATGGGCGAAGAGGCCTAGCTAACGAGTGTGCATTTGTCCTATACTATAGAAGGAGAAAGATAGAGAAGAGGTTACAGGTATCCTTAGAGGATATATATATGTTCGTATAAGTAAAGAGGAACGTGCTCTTCTAGCTACTAACCTATATAAGCTAATAAAGAAAAGGGGTAGAGAAGATTAAGGAGTTCGCTCCCTATGCGATAGTAGCAAAGCCTCTCTTACTTAAAGGGCGCAGCCTATTATAATACTCTCCTCCTCCTTAAATAACTATATTACTTCTTTATACGTAGTTTAACTTTAACTTTATACTTATATAGGTAGCGTTATATTATTATACTATAAAAGTAGAGATATTACGTGTACTTTTTCTTATTTATTTACAGGCAATTTTCCTCCTTTACTTATTATTATTACCTAATAACGTAAAGTAGAGGAGAGGTTAGTCGTTTGCTCGCTCGTGCGCATATAAAGAGCTTTTCCTCTAACTCTTTCTTCCTCTTTTACTACTTAACTTTAACTTGCTTGCGTACAACTCGTCTTCCTATCATTGCTAACATGCCTCTCGAACAACTCCTAACCAAACTCGACCTGCTAGTATCGTTATTCCTGCTGCTTAGGGTAATGCGTCTCTTCTCCCTACTAACTACGTAATCTAGTATATCTTAGATACTTTAGTTATAGATAAGTTTTACTGTCTCTTTATAACTACTTCTGTACGTCTTATTCTTTTTTTCTTTTCTATATCTAACGTTATTTAGCCTAAGCTAGTTTACATTACTAAATTCTTCTTTTATCTTATTAATTAATCTTTATATAATGCTTCGTAGGGCTATAGTCTTAATAATTTCTCTTTTATTATTACTTATTATATAATTAATACTTAGTAACTCCTCTCTAGTTATTAATCTTACCTTAAAGCCTACCTTATCTATAGCTATAGTTCTCTTAACGCTAACTTCTATTCTAATAACTATGCTAAAGCTATATAAGAGCGTTATACGTTTATAGCCTTTACTAGGTATATCTCTATTACTAGTAAGTAGAGTAGGGCTTACTCTAATTATGTGTAGTAGGATTACAGTGCGTCTTATATAGCTAGGCGTACTCTACTTCTCCTACCTTCTAATAAAGTCTCTATTCCTTAGCGTAGTTAAGGTTAGAGTTAAGTCTTTACTAAGCCTAAAGAGAATAAACGTTTCTTAGACATCTTAGGTTAGAGGGCCTTATATAAGGTTAGTTAGCTTATACTAGCTTATTTCTCTAACCTTTTAGTAGTATTCTAGATAGTAGCTATATAGGCTGTATATAAGTCCTCTATTTCTTATAGGCTTCTATAGTAATAAGATTCTCTTCTAGCTCCTAAGTTAGGTTATAGTACCCCTCTTATTCTATATAGAACTTGTTATATTAATTTTATAAGCGCTTATCTTAGATGTTTTTAATTACCTATTTAAGGTAGTCTTCTTATAAGTTATTATTTTATATAATAATAGTAGTAGGGTTTAAGTTATTAGTTTATTATAATAGGAAGGGGTCTTTAGTAGCTAGTTTTAGCTTCTCTATATAGTATAATTTAGTTCTTTATAGTATACTAAGCTTAACCTAATAGGAGTCTTATATGCAGGTAACTTAGTACTTCTTACTTTTCTAGTTAAGTTTCTTACTTCTGCGTATAGTTTGTACGTGCCTAAGGTCTAACTATACCTAGTCTCTAACCTTATACTTAGAGGCTAGGTAGCGTGTCTTATTTACCTATACTTTTTATTATTATTAAGCGTGTGTTATAGCTAAGATAGCCTAGTTAGTAGCTTATTTTAGCATTTATATAATACTTTCTACTTATTTACTAGAGGGTGTTACTCTATTAAGTAGGTCGCTGCTAGCTAATTTCTTAGGTAGCTCTAGGAAGGGCGAGTTTAGATAGCTATATAGAAGGAAGAAAGGAGAGACGCCTATAGAGGAGTTTATATAAGTATTTAGTATTAGCTTAAGGATTAGGTATAGCGTTACTTAGTTATTCTAGTCGTAGTTACAAAAGATTTATCTAACTACTTTAATATTACTATTCGCGCGTTTTATAGTACTATCTATTTATAGGTAGTAGGCTATTAATAGGTTCCTCTATACTCCTAAGAGTTTATAGATTTTTCTTTATAGTTTACTTATAAATTATGTGCCTTTATTTAATATAATAGACTTAGGGAGCCTATAGTAGTAGAAGACTTCTTATATAAATACCTAGGCTATATTATCTACTTTAATTATCTTAAGTAGGATTAGTATTACGCCTTTACCTAAGTAGTCTTTAACTACTATTAAGTTAGTGTAGCTAGATAATAGTAGTAGACTAGTAATAAAGTTAACTATTAAGTTTTACTACGTACAACTAGGTACTAGTAACAGGCGTAGGTATCTATGCTTACTATCTCTCTATAGGGTGCTTTGTCTATATAAGCTGTAATTCTGTATAAATTAGTAGACGTTTTTACTTATACCTAGCTAGTACTAGTATGGAGTTAACAAGGTAGTTCGGCACAATCCCGCAGTTCTGGTGTTGTGAATGAGAGGTGACGCTGGAATCGAACGCGCGTGAATAACAGGAGCAGCCCTGCCTGTGCAGTCTGCCAAAAACGAAGGTAAGCATAGAGCCTAATTAAAAGTAATAAACAAAACGGTCTGAAATCTCATGAATTAACGTAGCTAATGCACTAGCTACTTTGCAAAATCTCAGTTTTGAAGTGAATTATCGTGGAGTGTGGTGCATGGTTTTTGGTGCATGACGTTGAGATCTCTCGCATCTCCAAGTCTTATCATCAAATTTCGCTGACAAAGGAAACTCATTATTACCTGATTGCCTAGGTACCCTGTGCAATAGCACAAACCTCCCCTACTTCGAGCTCAGTCCTATTAAGCTTACAACTCCTGCTTATCGTTCCTTCTCCTCGCAAGTAGAACTACCAGCAGGAGGAGAAGAGAACTAGGAAAAGGAAAGAAAGAAAGAAAGAAAGAAAGAAAGAAAGAAAGAAAGAAATTGTTACCCTACGAACAAAAGGAAGGTAGTATAAGCTGCATTTCTGCAGGAGGAGCAGTCCTCGTAATTATGCAGGTTCCTTTATAAACTCTCGCACTTCATCATTAAATCTCCTAAAGACAGTAGGAAAAATAAAAGAAAATACGCCTTAACCTTACTGTTAAAGACGCTAGCAAGTATGCTATTATCCTAGTATCCCTTAGACGTCCTAGAGGTACTTAGCTAATCAGAGTCCGTTAAGCCTTACTTCTTCTTCTTAATCTCCTTAATCCTCTTGCTACGACGAGGAGTCTGCAATAGTATATGCAGATTTAACGCGCTTATGTTAGGTTACGCTTACTTAGGACGAGAAGGCGCGAGAGGAGGTCCTATAAGTAACTAACTAGGCGAATATTAACCTAGCGCCTATTACTATAATAATAACCTTTATAAACTAGTATAAGTTAAAGTCTATAGAGACTTAGTTACGCTTTAGATAGACAGGCACCTTAGTTTCTCCTTCCTATCTAGCATCCTAGCAGCCTTACTATTAGGATTATTAGAAAGCTCTTTAAGAACCTTGTCTAGGGCAGTATATTATTTAACTTACCTATTATACTTCTACTACTTAGCTTCCTAAGCTAGATTTATACCTTTATTTAAGAAGAATAACCTATTAGGTACGCTAAGGTCTTTATCTTCCTTAAAAGTAAGCTTCTTATAATACTAGCAGACAACCTAATACTCTTTAATTATTTTTACTATAGCCTTCCTAGTATTCTTAATAAATTAATAGATTAAACTAGGGTTAGGCTAATCTATAAATAAGTTAGTTAGTTCCTCTAAAACTAGTAGAAAGTCTTATCTTAGCTAACAGTTTACAGCCTTAGTAATATTTAATAAGTATACTAGTATAATATCTCTAGGAAAGGCCTACTTAACACTGCTATAGTAATTTAAGTATCTAGAAGGTAACTTTAGCATAGTAGTTAAGCTTTAAAAGGTAGTAGTAAGCTCTTAATAAGAGCCTATCTTAGGAATCTCTATTATAGTTATATCCTCTTCTACTTTAATAAACTAAGGTAAGATAGTTTATTATTACTTAGTTGCAGGCTTAGTAGATCTATAAGGCAGCCTAGGATTAGAGATATAGACGTAACTAGCCTTATAAGGCTAACTAAACTATTTAACGTTAGGGAATTTTACACTGTAACTCTCTAGCTAGTCCCTCTTATTATCCTATCCCTTAATATAACTAGTAGAGTTCTTAAGTCTTAAGTTTTCTTACTAGTTCTAGTACTTATAGATAATATTATAAAAGCTACGTAGTATCTATATATAGTTATTTTTATCTTTATTATTAAAAGAGACGCTTCCTTAGATAATATCTACGCCTCTGCCTAAGTATACAGCCTTAGAGATATTTAAGTTAACGTAACAGAAGTAAGTCCTATCCTTAGGCTTAGTATATTTTGTATAGTAAGGGTAGGAAATTAGGTTAGGTTCTTTTTGCAAGACTACGTATAGTAGCTAGTATTTAACATTACCTCGTATAAGGTACTGTATTAATAAATAATATATTACCTGATACTAGCCTAGGTTACTCTTACTATTAATTAGCTGCGTGTAGTAGAGGTACATATTAAAACTTTAATTAAGGATTAAGACTAGCTTAGGATCCTTAAAAATCTAGCTAAAGGCGTTGTAGGTAATACTACTATATTCTTTAAATACTTTAATATATACTCTCTAGTTAAGAGCCTTAGTAACTTTGTCCTAGTTAATTTAGACTTAAACTTTTACTAGGCGATAATAATAGCTCTTTAGGTCTTAATGCGTATAGTCTCCTTAAAATAGGGCTAAGAACAGAACTTAAGTTACTAGGTCTAATTAAATCTAACCCTATTAATCTTAATAATAGTATAGTATCTTAAGCAGCTAAACTATGTTTAAAATGCTAAGGCTTTAAGTAAGTAGGCCTATCTTGCTAGCTACGTAATAGTAATATTACTAGCACACCCTGCAATAGTTAAATACCTAACTACCCTACCTATCCTTAAGAGTGCTAAAATTTATATACTCTTAATACTAGGTATTAATTAGCTAGACGCGCTTACTATTATTTAACTTCCTAGACGTAAGTAATGTAGTTATTTTAACTAGAGCAGACTATTTATTTATATAGTTATATCTCTTACGCGATTTTACTATAATGCTAGTTTTAAGCAAGATATCTTCTTTAATTAAGTCTTAAATATTAATACTATTATTAAGTATTACTAGTAGTATTTCTAACTCTTCGCGTAACTACCTTACTAACTCTAAGTCTCTTACGCAAATCTTATCTAGAGTAAGAGGCTGCGTAGAGGGAAATCTCTAACGCTGCCTAAGACAGAATTTCTCTTAAAGGGCCTCTACTGCCTTAACTTATTATTAAGTGCGCCTATTTCCTCTTAAACGTTATTCTTTTAGCTAGATTTCTTAAATACTTTTAGTTATAATAGACAGCCTATCTATTTAAGGCTTGTCTAGCTTCTCTAGCTTATTCTAGATATTACTTCTAAATTCTTTACTTATGCGTTAGTAACTAAAACTAGAAGGCTTAATAACTTACGTACGCTCTCTAATATTTAATAAAGTAGCTAGGCTTTAGCTTCTAGCACGTTTAGAGGTAGTTATTACTAAGGCTATTATCTAGACGCTAACCTTAGTAATAGAATTATTCTTACTATTACTAGTAGTAGGAAGAAGTAACTTAGTCTATTTATAATACCTAAAATAATTCTCTTACAGCTACTTAGGTAGAATAGGTATATTTAGAGGAAGCTTCGTCCTTATATGTAATTACTTTTTATACTATTTAATTACCTCTATCTAAAACATCTAGTTAAGGAACTCTTATCTAGAGCGCATGTCTATATTATTAGCTATAATCTTAGAGGTAGGTATCTTATACTTATTAATAATACTGCGTAACTTAGCGTTACTATCTTTATAATACTTCTTTATCTAAGCAGGTATATTAGCTATCTACTAACGTACTTCTTCTTAGTTAGTAATATTAATAAATCTATCTTATCTCTTCCTTGCAGATTATTATTAATAGTAAAGAGCTATATTAAGGAAGGGAGTAAAGTTATTTAGTAAGGTCCTGCGTAGTAACTATTAGACTACTATTACGCTAGAGTATAAGTATACTACCTAAATAGAATATAGAATAAGAACTTACCTTAGTATATACTAATAGTGTTTGTCTAGATAGGCAAACGCGCTCTCTATCTTTTTTTTCCTCTTCTTCTTATAAGTATCTATATCCTTAAGTATAAGATATTACTACTTAAAAGTAGTAATACTTCTATACTATAATATTAGGCTTAGTCTTCCTTTTAGAAATTCTCTAGTTATAATAATAAGGGTTAAAGTCTTATTAAAGTAAGTTACTAAGGCTACTATCTAATTATCTACTATGCCCTTCTATTTAATAGGCGAGACTTGTAGTAAGCTTTAAACCTAAGTGTCTACTGTAATCCTTACGTGCTAAGAGACTTTAATATTACTATAACGCTTAAGCTTAGTTCTATAGTCTTTAATAGCTTCTTTACTAGTAAATTATATAATCTCTATTAGCGCAGGCTTAATTATAGTTATAGTTAGTTAAGGATTTAGGTTTAATAGTAGGGGTAGACGCTTCCTAGGCTGTTTAGGTGTTTAAGGCAGCTGTAATATTACTTAAAGTTTATACCTAACAGGCACTTATATATCTACCTTAGAAAGTTTTAATAGATAGTAATAGGAAGTAAGAAAGAGAAACTTAGGCCCTATAGGACTAACTATAGGCTTAAGATTTAGAGAGGGTTCGAGCGGCGGAGAGTATCTTTCCCTCCCTAACTTTACTTAAAAGCCCCGCTAAGGCTTGTCGTAGTAAAAGGTAAAGTTACTATTATTTCAACTCCTTTCTATTACCTAATTAGCTAGTATAGTAGGTCCTCTTAAGAGTTAGCTACTTAGGAACGTTTCCTAAGCAAGTCTTATCTTACTGCTAAACGCAGCTATAAACTTCCCTTTACACTTTAAAATATTAATTATCTTATCTTCTACCTTTTTTAATTAATTCTGTATCTTTAAATTATCGCTCTGTAATCTTGTAGTTACGTTACTGCTGTTAGTACAGATATTAAGTTATCTAGCTAATCAGATTTTAGCAGGTCTTGCTAAGCTTACCTAGCAATTACTAATTAGCTAGATTCTTTAACGCCCTAGTTTCTTTACTATTTTTAATCGCGCAGTAAGGAGATTAACCTCCTAGCGACTCTAAATAATATTTTATTTAATTTTAACTTATTTTTATGTATCTAGGGGGTTGCGCTGCGTATATATAATACTAAATATATAAAAATATGCGAAAATTTAATAAAGGAAATACAGCCCCTCCCCTGCTTTAAGATAAAAGCCCGTCCCCTAGGCTTAAGTAAGCTTATCTTCTAAGTTAGAATTAATTTCTAAATTAGGTATTTAAATATATTATTATCTCTTAGTCTCTGTTAAAGATCTTAGTATAATAATAAGATAGCTGCGCGTAGTTAGCTGTATTATATCTTTAGATAAATCTAAGTCTATAGGAGGATTATTCTCTTTCTTTTATAACTAAATTGCGTCTTAGTTAAGATTCTTAATAACTGTAAACTTATTATCTTAAGAGTTATTAGATTAAGTAGGTAGTAGTAAAAAGTTAGCTTTAGTATCCTATAACAAAGGATCCTATAGCTTTACACGACCTTAATACTTCTAAGCAACCTTACTTTTATTTTAAAGTACCTATAGTTTAAGTCTTTATCCTAGGGTAGTATTTTTAAATTACGTGCTATTAAGGTCTATAAGTTAATAATTACCTTTATCTTAGTTAGTATAAAAGACTTTATATAGTCCTAGCTATCTACTTATAAGCTTCTTATCTCTTAATATATTAATATCTCTAGCTAAGTCCTATATTAGTATAAAGTTATCTTCTTTAATTTCCTTTTAATAAATCTCTTTATAATTATCCTAATATTCTTTCTTTTTACGTTGCAGGCGCTTAGTTCTTAACACTGCGTCTTTAAGAAATTAATCTCTTAAATCTAGCTGTATAGCTCGCACTACTAATAACTAGCCTCTTAATATTACTTATCTAAATAGTAATATCTGCTATATTAGAAGAGTAAGCTTAATTAAAAGTACTAGATTTTAACTAGTAACTAACTAATAAGGAGAATATCTAGTCTAACTTTAAGTAGAAATTCTATCTACCTATAATACTATTAGAAGATTATTAACCTAAAGTCTAGGAAGCTTTACTAGTGCGTTATATATTAGCTTATAACTACCCTTAATTTTTCCTATAGCCTAAGGGTTATATACTAATACCTAGATCCTCCTAATATAATAAATCTTAGTAAAGGCTTTAACTACCTTTCTAAAATTAGGTCTACTATCTATAGTAAGTATCCTTATTATACTCTAGTAATATAAGATTTCCTTATATAAAAACTTAGTAATATTAGATAACTTATTATTAGCTATTACTCGTGCCTCTAGCTATCTACTAAGGTATTCTTATATAATTATAATAAATTTCTTTCCTTAATAATACAGCATATAAATAACGTCTATAGTAACTCGTTCCTATAATACGTAATAGTAGGTATTTATTAGTATCTCTTACTTACGACTTAATAATCTTCGCTAGCACTATTTATATAATACAATTATACGTCGTACCTCCTTATATATCCTTTCTTACTAGTATTATTAAGTAAGTATTAAATAGACGCTGTTTACTCCTTTATAACTAATTTATTAATATACTTCCTATATAGCTATAGTCTTTAGATTAAAATTATCTATAGCTTAATAAATAGCTATATTTCTTATAGACTTTTAGAATAGATAGCTTTCTCGCATAAAGAAATTTATTACCTTCTTTTTCTATGCTTAAAGTTGTGCCCTTGTAAGGCTTTTAAGCTTCTTAAATCTTATTAAGAACTAAGTAATTACTTTTAACTTATCTAAGTATTACTTATTTAGTACCTTAGTTATCTTAGTAGGTAAGGTAAACTTAAGGTTAGCAACTAGGTTTTTAATAAAATCTTTAAGATTATCTTTAGTCTTATCTAGCTATTCTTATCCTTCTAGCTTTAGATAACGTAATAATATATTAAGAATAACATTCTTCTTTCTAGGAATATACTTAATATTAAAGTCCTAGGTAAAGATAGCTGTAAGCTACTTATTTTAGACTAACCTAGGAATGTTAGGTAATAATCTATTAAGTTAATAAATAAGTGTCTAAGCGTCTGTTTTAATAGTAAAATGTTGTCTATACAGCTAGGTTCTGAATTTCTTTAGCGCCTATAATACTGCCTTATACTTAAGCTTTATTAAGTACTAAAGACTCTTAGCTTTTAACTATATTATACTTTTAAATTAATATAGATATCTTTTTCTATTTACTCTAATCTATTTAAGAGACGCGCTTACGCCTTCCTTACTTGCGTCTACTACTATAAAAAGTATACCTCTATTCTTATAATTAGGACTTACTAACGCTAGGGCTAAAGTAATATATTACTTTAAGGTACGTATAGCCTCTTATTAAGCCTCCTGCTATATTTATTTAACGCTAGTCCTTATTAACTAGAATAGGGGCTTCGCGCGAATAGTAAAGCTAGGCACCTATATCCTGTAGTAGACATAGATACCTATAAACGCTCTTACTTCTTTTATATTTCTATATTTTAGCTAATCTAGAATCTTAGCTACTTTTTATTAATCTAGATATCTCTCTTACGCAGTAACTTTATATCTAACTACCCCTAATCTAGAGACTCCCTAATAACACTTCTTACTTAAAATTATAGCTCTAGCTCTTTCTACGTTAGCTAGGGCCCTGTCTAGCTACTAAATATGTTCTAATATATATCTTCTTACTCTAGGAAATGCTTCTTCTCCTCTATAGTTAGTTTTAAGACTGCTAGCAGTAATATTATCTATAAAAGGAATAGTATGTAGCTAATAATCCTTTATAATCTTTATAACTACTCGCTAAAAGACTGTAACTAAGTTAGTTATGCCTTAAACTATTATATAGTATTAAAGTAAACTAACTAGCGTATAAAAGGCAGTTATGTCTCTACTGTCTAGATAAAGTATAATCTAGTTATATCCTAAGAATAGATCTATAAGAGACAGAATATAACATCTACTAAAACGCTTAGAGAATTTATCTACTATTAGAGGTAGATTAGTATCTCTAAGAGATACTGCGTTTATCTTAATTAACCTAAGTATTATCTAATAACTCTTATCCTTCTTTTTAACTAGAAACTATAAGTTTCTGTACTAACTAGCGTATCTTTCTAGTACCCTTTAATTAAGTCTGTTATTAAATATTATAACTACTTCTTCCTTAATAGCTTACGCTATTAGGAATAATTTTTCTTACTAAGCTTTATATTTAATAGTCTATATCTTATATAGAGGATATATATCCTTAATAATTTATCCTATCTTAGAGAAAGTAAAAGCAATTACGCTTTCTCTATTTATTAATATTTTAATAAATAGCTAAGCTTCTAATTTTATTAACTTAGATCTAAACTTTTATAAGGCTAGCTTTTCTAGTATTAATCTTATACTTTATAGGAATACTATATATCTGTATTTAAAAAGGTAATTAAAAGGCCTTATATTAAGAGGTCTTAGACTTTTTCTTAAGAGTTACAGTTTAATAGTATATTGCTTCTAATCCTTACGCCTAAACTCTTTAATATCTAATACTATAAGAATATCTATAAGTTGCACCTTATTAGCTACTCTCTTATACAGAGTATTAACCTAACTACCTATATACTTCCTTCTCTTTTCCTATTATACCTAATAGTTAAGTTTATATATAACTAAAAAAGACTCTAATTCTTATATAGCTAAAAGATTCTTAGAGGCTCTAACTTTATAGCTTATTACTTACTTTACCTATTCTTTAAATTACTACTTATTATTAGTTATAAAAATAAGTAAAAATTTACTAGATCTAATAGAAGCTTTTATAAACTTAGCCTCCTAAATATACTTAACCTAAGTATAAGATAAATAAGATTCTAAACTAAAATATTATCTTAGGTATCTTCTACTTAAATCTAGATACTCCTCCCTAAAAAAGGTGTCTACTACATATTTTCTTTATCTTTAAGAGTTAGTATATAGTCTCTTAGATACAGCGGAGTAGGATTAGAGGCTATAAAGACAGCGTTTCTATCTCTATTCTTAGAAATAATCCTATATATAATCCTTCTATATACGTTATACTAAATAGATAACCTTACTAAAGCGCACTAAGATCTACCTAAAATTACTAATCTTATTAGGTTTTAAATAATCCTAAAGTAACTAATAATAGTTACCTCTCTTACTTTAACTAGAACACTCTACGCAGTTCTTATAAAAGGATTAGTACTTCTATTTATAGTAACTACTCTATCTTAATATAAGCTACCTTACTTATAGTCTTTATATATAAGCTTTAATACTTTAGCTGTCCTATATCTTAAAAAGTTTATCTGTACGCTAGTGTTAATAAGATACTTTACTATATACCTATTAAATAAGGCCTAGCAGGTTAGAAGGTTATACTACACGTAGGCTATACCTATCTTCTTTTAAATTATTATAGCTTCTTATTTAGTAGGATTAACTAAAGCTTTATACTAAGTATTATATATTCTTAGGGCTTTATACCTAGTTTAGGTATTAAAAGTCCTAAATTATATTAAGTTAAGCCCTAAATTTAGTCCTTTTTTAAGACTAACTGTCTCTAATTAATTTAATTTAACCTTCTCTTTATTAGAAAAATACTTCTAAATATCTCTAATAATATAGGCAGACGCGGGGTTATATAGGGTAAGGTACTGCAGTATTAGCTAATTAGGTTCTAGTAGGTCTTGCTTAGCTAACCTAGCGATTACTAATTAGCTAGCTAGCCTAATACTTAATTCTACAGCGTTTACGCTAGCTAATAACGCAGCAGGCTTATTAATTACTTTTAATATATTTCTAACTTATTTTTAAAGCTAATATTAGCTTATAAGGTCCCTAAAAGTTATACTACGCACCTCCTAATATAGTATAGTAGTAGTAATATAGTTTAGATACAGGCCTAGTAAATAATAAAGCTCTATGTTAGTAAGGCTATTATTCTAGTTCTTCTTTTTCTTATTCTAACTAATAAATTTAGGCTTAGCTTTTAAATCTTAAAAGCTTCTATTATTATCTAGAGGCTATATAAGAGAGAATAGCTTTGTTACGACCTAAGAACATACCGAGGGACAACCGCCTTAAGAAGCCCCGCGGCCTGGTACGTGCGCTAGGCACAAGGCTGCATTAAGAAAAGAACACGTGACTTGTTACGAGTCTCACAGTCTTAAGGATCTCACACTCTGACATCTAGTCTCCATATAAGACTCCGTAAGAACAGTATAGTCTTATAAGACTCCTCGTGTATATAGATTATTATAATAAACCCTTATAGCTTATTATGTTTAACTTAATATTATACTCTACAGTATAGTAATAGCAATACTAATTATTCTTAACCTTTAGTACTCTTTACAGAAGCACCCTCTTACTATCTTAGTATTAAAAACCCCCTTCTATCTAGTCTCTTACTCTATCCCGGAGAACTAACCTTGCAGTCTTATTAGTTATTCTCACTAATAGCTTTTAAGATCCTTTACAAGCTTATTATAGGCTTAACTAGCAAATAGAATTAGCTCTACTTATTTAAACTCCTTAATATCTATTAGTTTAAATATAGTGTTACCCTTTATAGTAAGAATATAATAGTCTTTAACTATAACTTACTTTAGTTACTTAGAATAAGGAGGTTTAGCAGGAGCTTACTTCTAAACTTTACTCTACCTAACTTTCTTAAGAACTAGATCTTTCCTAATATTCTAACGCGTTTAAGAGTATATTACTATATAAGTTAAGCTAGTATTTACTACTCTTTCCTTAAAAGCACTAAGAATAATATCCTAAGATATAACCTTATTAAGGGTAAAACACGCTTTAGTTAAGCCTCTTAGTAATATTCTAACGTTTTAAAAGTTTAGTAGGTCTTTAGCTAGGCTTATAGCTATCTTACTATATCTATCTTCTATAATTGTATTTATATTAGGACTAACTACCTTCTATTACTGCGCAGCTAGTAGTCTAAGCTTTTAATATTAAGTAGGCCTTAAGTCTACTCTATTAAACTTCTCTAGATATACTACTAATACTAGCTAATCTAGAATATTATTAGTAACTCTATAATACTCCTAAATTTTCTATTTTAACTAATAGAGCTGTAGTATTTAGAGTGCAGTTCTTTAGATTTGCCCTAACCTCTTATACGAAGGACTAAAATAGTAAGTCTTATATCTAACTTCTTTATTCTACTTAAAGCTAATCTAGCTAAAATATAAAAGCAGCTAATTTAGCTTACATTCTCTAGTAATATAACTAAGGAGGTTGTATATATTATAAGTGTTTTAATATTCACAGCCTTAGATAGTAATTACGCCTTAC
This sequence comes from Pseudopyrenochaeta lycopersici, assembly GCA_003313425.1. Classification (NCBI taxonomy): domain Eukaryota; kingdom Fungi; phylum Ascomycota; class Dothideomycetes; order Pleosporales; family Pseudopyrenochaetaceae; genus Pseudopyrenochaeta; species Pseudopyrenochaeta lycopersici. The sequence goes on along the minus strand of NHZP01000001.1, from coordinate 1,640,574 downwards.
TAAGGATTTAAGTTATAAGGAGCTGTTATTATGTACGAGCTATTATTCTTTTCTAATAATAGCTGCTTAGTATTATCTCTTAAGACAACTTAGCTAATAAAGTACGCGTACGTAGCTAGGTTCCTTAGAATCTAACTAAGCTTAGGATAAACTATTATCTTATTAACCTTAGCTAGGCTAATCTTCTAGTTACTAAGGGCTAAAATAAGGTCTTAAACCTCTAGATCTACACTAGGTAGAAGAGTAGGCCTAGCTTCCTCTTAAGCTTTGCTTTTCTTATACTTATTAACTGCGTCTTTTAGCTACTTAGCTATTAATATTTTCTTTTCTTAATTAAGGATCTAGTGTATAAGCTTAGCCTCTCTTTCTATATAACTAGGAGATATCTATTTTATCCCCTCTCTCTAGCAGTACACGCGCTTAAGATACGTGTAAATCTTCTTAATATTAAAACTCTTTAGCTTATCTAGAATTAGCCCTTTATATATATAGATAAAGATTATATCCTAGTCTTCTCTTAGAAGGCCTCTAGTAAAAAAGAAGTTAGCCTCTATCCTATATAGCTAGCCTATCTTAATATAAGCGTTACTATACGCTGCAAAGTTAGTTAAATACTTAGATAGTCCTAGGAATTTTCTTAACGTCTTAGAAACATAAGTCTCTAGAAACACTCGCGTTCCTATGTATTAAGCTACATCTTAATTATACTAATACTCTTTTATTACTTCTTAAAGCTTCTTCTAGTCTAGTACCTTGTATAGCCTTATTTTCTTAATAAAGCTTCTATATATAGTGTCGCAGAAATCTAGAAAGATTTTTATCTTTTAATAGTTATTATAGCTACTATTATCTGCCTAGCAATTAAAGTTATCTAGGAACTTAGTAACGTCCTTTCCTGTAAATAGAAAGTCTTTCCTCGCTAGCCTTATAGGCATAAGTACTTTACTAGTATCTATAGTGTGTTTCTTAATAACCTCAATAGCAGGCGTAAGATCTGATCTGAATAACAGCGAATCTAGTGTCGATTCAGCTATGAGGATAGCTAAATCCTGAATAGGCTGCTGCAGCCCTTTAGTATAACTAAATAAGGAGACTGTAACCACTAGGCAGTTCCTTGCTAACGCTAATAATTAACTAAAATCTAATACTGTACTACTCCTGAATTGTTTCTTAATTATTTATAGTTGTTCTTGTTTCTGTTTTCTATTATCTTATTCTTATTCGTCTTCTTATCCTACTACTACTAAGTTAGCTTCTGCTCATCTTATAGGAAGTCTTAATTTGTTATAGCAAGATAATAAGGATACAGCCTCAACAGAGCTAGTCCCTGTCAACTCTTAGCTCTAAAAATGTAGAGGGGGTGGCCGCAACAGCGCCATCCCTCTCTAAGGTTCCGAAGGCTGGCCGCAACAGCGCCATCCCTCTCTAAGGTTCTAAAGGCTGGCCGCAACAGCGCTATCCCTCTCAAAGGTTCCAAAGGCTGGCCGCAACAGCGCCATCCCTCTCTAAGGTTCTGAAGGCTAGCCGCAACAGCGCTATCTCTCTCAAAGGTTCCGAAGGCTGGCCGCAACAGCGCTATCCCTCTCAAAGGTTTTTTAGTGTTAAACAGACACCCAGCTCTTTCTAGGTAATCCTATGATCTCTGTATCGCAATATAGCGCTCTTATGTTTGTGTTTTCGACGTTAACAGTTTAATGCTATGTAGGCTCTTTCTGCTCTCATTATGTAACGTATGGTTTCAGGCAATAGTACTTGCTTCACACCACAGATAATAGTGAAGGGATGGTTCTGTATTGCTGTCACTCAGCTATGGGAGAGAATAATACTTGTCGTCCCCGCTCCGCGCAGCCAGCGCAGGTTTTAAGCAGGTCCGTCACGGTGCGCGCTAGCCCTAGAAGAGGTCTAGCGCAACTATGCTGCAACACCAAGATTCAGATTCACGATACTTCGTTACAGAGCCTTCCCCTCTAGCTGGCGTCCCGACAGCATTAATGGCCTCAATAAAAACCTAAAACCATGCAGGAAAATAGGAAAAGAGTGTCCATGTGTGTGTTTTGATCGCGCGTCCTAGACGCGTCCCATGCGCTTTGTTGTTGTGTGTTGTGAGCGCCCCGTGTTTGCGCTCCTGCCTCTGGCAAAGTCGAGGTGATCGAGACTTTTGTTCCCTGGCAACGAGGTGCGGACCCACTTCGTGATGGCAGAGTTTTCCAGTATTGTTGTGATATCGCGCTGCTCCTTTGCCCCATCATAACAACACCATCGAATCGCATACGCAACGCACACAACTCGCTCGACACCATGGTCCATTACCCAAATCCAAAGTATATCAAGAAGTCGCACCTTCGCGGTGCTAGGCCCTTCGTGTGGGCCACAGCCGATAAGCGTGCTGACCAAGACGCGACGGTTGCGACGTGCCTGCGCTGCGCGCAAAACATCACCAAGCAGAAAAAGAACTGCGATAACCCGGACCACAAGCGCTGTGACCACTGTGTCCGTGGCAATCGTGGTGCCTGTACTCCTGTGAGTCTTTAACCTATAGCTCGCTCCAGGCGCGTTGTTGTTGATAAACACAGGTCCCCCGCGAGCTCAATGCTCGCTTGAACCGCCTGTACGTTCTCCGTGACCGATACGATACGGCGGTCACTGCCGCTGCCACCCCTCGAACTAATGCCGCGGTCATCACGGCCGGCGTCAAGCTTGCGCGTTGCCAGCGCCAATTCAATCTGGAGCTCGCCAGCCGCCGCCGCCACGCCGCCCATACTGGCACACCCATGGGTGTGGCCACCCAAGTGCCCACCACCTCGCCCCAATTCCTGGGGCTGATCCTGGTCGAACAACGCAGGATCGCTGCTGCTCTGGAGCAGCTTGTGGGCCACGCGGCTCGCATGGTATGTGGATAGGTCGCTCGCATCTAGGGCGCAAGCTGATATCTTTACAGAATAACGCCAATGGTGACCCGGACAGCAGCGACAGCGAGAGTAGCGATGGAGGAGGGGGTCAGAGGCAGGTTGCTCAGCTTCAGAATGGTGGTGGTGGTGGTGGTGAGGATGATGGTGATGATGACGAGTAGGGGGTGCTGGTGGCGCTTGGAGCGCAGGTGAGGCTGGGAAAGAGATCGGGTGCGGCGCGAGTGGCAAGGGTTGGGTGGTTTCGGCGTTTTTTGGGGTTTTTCTTTCGCTTTCCATAGATACCCATGAGCCCAAGGCTATAATGATGAGTTCTGCTTTTCTTTCCTAGACTTGCTTCTCCTCAGCGCTTCAGTTGCGTAGCTTATGCTTCCTTTCTCTTTCTCAAGCGCGTAGCTCTTCCCTCTTGTTCAAACTCTCGAACCAGGTCATCCATGTTTTCAAAATCTGATGCTGGAGTCCAGGTATCCCAGGTCTCATCGTAACCTTTCCACCTCAGCCAGTACTGCAGTTGGCCCTTCTTTGTACGTTTGCCTAGGATCTTTTCAACTTCCCAGACTTCCTCTCCTTCAGGAGTAATATTAGGTGGCTGGGTGTTTTCCTCTTCTTCCTGCCGGGATTTCCAGCGTTCAAGGAGTGAGATGTGGAATATGTTATGAATGCGGTAGTGAGGTGGTAGAATCAAGCGATATGCCTGCGTTCCGACTGCTTCTTGTACTCTGAAGGGTCCAATAAACTTGCTAGATAGCTTTTTATTTGGTTGGTGGGTCAAGTTGATGTGCTTAGTGCTGAGTAATACAAGATCTCCTTGGCGGAATGCTTCATCCTTATGCTTTTTGTTGTAATATCGGCTTTGATACTCTTGTGCTTTTCGTAGGTGTTCCACGAGCGCGGTCCTTGCGTTGTGCATGCGCTTAACTCTGTCTATTGCATCGGGCATCTCCCCCTCTGGCCTGCTGTCCTCAGGAGGTGAGGTAACCAGTGGGTGCTTGCCATATACAGCATAGAAAGGAGTTGATTTTGTTGACTCATGGACTGAATTATTGTACGCAAATTGAGCTGTACTCAAAAGCTCAACCCAGTTGTCCTGAGCTGCTGATGCAAAGACTCGAAGGTACTGTTCAAGCGTTTGATTCTGGCGTTCTGTTTGCCCATCTGTCTGTGGATGGAAAGCTGTGCTCAGCTTGCGCTTTACCTGTAGTTGGTAGCAGATCTCCGCCCAAAAGTTGGAGGTGAAGACAGGGCCTCTGTCTGATATAATACCTTTCTGTACCCCAAACTTCAAAATCACATGGTCAAAGTAAGCTTTTGCGAACTGTTTTGCGTCCCATGTCTTTAAAGCGGGTATATAGAGCGCCATCTTTGAGAAGCGATCAACGATCACGAGGATCGCATCAAACACGCAACCTGAACTATCCTTCGCTGGGGGCAACCCGGAAATAAAGTCTAGTGTGACTTCCTCGAATATATCCCCAGGAACTGGTAGAGGTGCTAGCTTTCCATATTGACTGTGCCTTGGAGCTTTGCTCCTTTGGCAAACAGCACATGTTCTCACGTACTCCTGAACATCATGACTAAGCGTTGGCCAATAGTATAGCCTTCCGATCAGCTCAAGCGTTCTACGTGCGCCAAAGTGGCCTGCCATGCGCGTGTCATGGTTCTGGAACAAAATCTCTTGCCTGATAGCTGGTTCTTCTGGAACATATATTCTGCCATTGTATCTCAGGACTTTTCTTTCGTCGAGACGCCAAACGGGCGCCCCTCTGCTGCTTCGAGTGCGTTCCACGCGCGTGGAGTCTGTAATCCGCTGCTGGGCAAAGGCGTCCCCTTGCTGCAGTTGGTACAGGGTCTCCATCCACGTTTCGGACTCTACTGTCGCAGGTTCGCTACTAACTAACACCCTAGCTAGTGAGCGTGGCACGCATGGCATGCATTCCATGGCGCCAGCAGTAGGGACCTTCATGGTTCTGCAAACTGTAGCAACGTGCGTTTCACACGCGCCCACCGAGCTGAGCCCGGCCGTGGATCCTCTTGCTCCACTATGCTCTACTCTTGCTAGTAGTTTGTTCTGCAAGGTAGGCAACAACTGGGTCAGCGACAGGTTCTCCTGTACGTAATCTGCCCTTCGTGAAGGGCCGTCCGCAGGGTTTATTTTCCCCGGGCGGTGCTTCACCTCAAAATCAAAAGCTCCTAGATAGATCGCCCAACGTGCTTGACGCGGGTTTAACTTCTGTACTGCGCGCATAGAGCGCAGGTTGTTATGGTCACTGAGGACCTGTATAGTGTGCTGCGTACCTTGAAGGTAATGCCGCCACTGCTTGAAGCTGTATACAATTGCTAAGAGCTCTAAATCATATGTTTCATAATTTAGCTCAGCGCTCTGAAGCTTCCTTGACATGAAGGCAATTGGATGCCATTTTTCATCTTCGAACAACTGTGACAGAATGCCCGAGATAGCGAAGGTAGACGCATCTGTCTCTACGCGTATCGCGAGAGCGGGGTCGAAGTGGCGCAGGATTGGCGCACTTAAAAAGCGCTCTTTAAGCTTCCCAAACGACGCATTCGCGGCATTATTCCAATGAAAATCCTGATTACCCTTAAGTAAATCAGTAAGAGGAGCTGTTTCTCGGGCGTATCCCTCAATAAAACGTCGATAAAAGTTGGCAAACCCAAGAAAGGACTGGAGTTCTTTGATGTTTGTGGGCTGTGGCCATTGAGTGATAGTCTCGACGCGCGCTGGATCCGCGCAGATTCCGCGCGTTGTAACAATAAACCCAAGGAAGTGGACCTCACTTGATGCAAAGGTACACTTTTCGAGGTTGGCAAAGAGCTCTGCCTTTCGTAAGGCTTTAAGTACAGAGCGCACTGCGCGCCAGTGTATCGCAATGTCCTCGCTGTGGGTATAGATGAGTATATCATCAAGGTAAACCACGCAAATATGGTCTAAATGTTCGCTAAGCGCCTTATTGATATATGCTTGAAAGCTTGCTGGGGCGTTAGTCAGCCCAAATGGCATAACTAAGTACTCAAAGTGGCCATATCGAGTTCGAAAGGCAGTTTTCCACTCGTCTCCTGATCGAATTCTTAGGCGGTGGTACGCATTACGAAGATCCAGGGTAGTATAATAACGTGCGCCTGACAGGCGATCCAGGGTCTCTCCAATCAACGGAAGCGGGCAACGATCCTTAATTGTAACGGCGTTCAATCCTCGATAGTCAACACAGAGGCGAAGCTTTCCATCCTTCTTAGGGACAAATAGTATAGGGGCTCCTGCAGGACTTGTACTGTGCCGAATCCAGCCTTTACGTAGCGCGTCCTCTATAGTTGCGGAGTACCTTAAGCTCATGCGCGGAGAGGTTGTATAGTGGACCGTATGGAGGTTCTTTGTCAGCCATAAGTGGGATAGCATGGTCAGAAGTTTTGAAATTTGGCGGGGCTTCTGCCTTTTCGTCATCGAATACATCGCTGTAGTCGGCTAATGCGTCAGGGATGCGCGCTTCCGGCGCGACACGCGCTCTGAAGATGCGAGCATCACACTCTAAACCTTCACCCGTAACCTGTAGTACTCCTAGAAGGTATGCGTCAGAGCCAGTTTGCTCTGCATCTTCATGAAGTTCTGTGGTAGTAACGAGCTCGATATTAGCTAAGGTATATCCCCAACGCCATGTTTGAGAGCCACAGTCAATATAAATATTCTGCTGTTGTAAAAAGGGGTTGCCAAGTAGAAGAGGAACGCCCTCCTTATCTACTCCGTACGCTGTAACCTGGGCTCGGCGATCAACGCCGTTGTCATCTGTTAAGCGCACCCAAAGCTCATATGCTGCGTAGGTGTTCTGACGCTGGGCACCAATCCAACCCAGCCTTGGGAGCTCTGCTCCTTCAAGTGGTGGTAGTCCCATCTCAACAGCTAGCTTCTGACTAATTAAGCTGACGTCAGCTTGGGGGTCAAGGATAACTTGGAGTTCCTTCTCAGGGCCTGTCTCTGCGGCTGCGCTGCACTTGCGCTTCATACCCGGCAAAATGTCGATAGGTATGCGCCTCACTGTTCCCGGATTGCTGGTGAGGCTTGACCTTTTCCCGTCTGGTTGATGCGTACTGGAAGGTGGTTTGGATTACTGCTTCGGCACTCATTGGCGTAGTGTCCAACCTTCTTGCAGTTAAAGCAGGTGACCTTGCTTTTATCCCATGGTCTACGGAAAGGCTCGTTTGATTTGTGTTTTGGAGTGCTTTCCTGGGATTTTCCCTTAGATGTGTTGCGCGTGTGCTGGTCTTGCGTCGGCATGGCTCGGCGCAGGTTCCGCTCAAGTGTAGAGCCTAATGCTATTAAATCCTCCCTGGTCGCAGGAATCTGGTGGTAGTTGGTAATAGCCCTCTGCAATTCAGGCCTTAACTTTGAGAAGAGATGCTGAACTCTCTGCGCCTCAGTATAGGGCGTGAGTTGATCTTCAATAACATCAAGGTAGGTTGCAAAGGACCGAACAGTCTGGTCTTTCTGCTGCATGGCCCGAGCGTGCGCTGTAGCCGCTTCAAGGCTGCGATTAATCGGGTCAGACAGTAAGTCGAGCATATACTGCTTGAAGTATTCCCAGGTAGGCGTTATTCTATTTGTTTCAAATGCACGCTCGTGGTGCGTGTACCAAAGGTCTCTTGGGTCTCCTCCTAGGTACTGCATAGCCCAGATAACTTTATCATTGTCAAGACGAAATTCCTGTGGCAAGAGTCAAAATGCCACTTCGCATGAGCGAAAAAACTCGCGATGTTCCTTCAAGTTCCTTCCTCGGTATTCAGATGGATCCCGGGGTTTAAGCGTGCGTTTTGCGTGTAGAGGCGGGGACGCGTCAGGTGCGCTCCTCTTGCGCGCCTCTGTAACCTGAACTTCAGGAGTTCCATCCACTGATGGGGCTGGGGTGAGGTCGCGTTCGATGCTTTCTAGCTGTGCGATTTCCTCCTCAATTGCGCGTAGGCGTAGAAGCGCTTGGAGCTCATCGCGTCTCTTTTCAGCGGCTAGGATGCGCTCCTCAAGAATTAAAGGTGTGCTCGCGCTGAGGGTCGGTGGTTCTTCGTCTACCTGCGGGTCGACTTCGATAGGGGGGTCGGGCGTCTCGCTGGCAGAGGCGGCCTGTTTACTAGATCGCGTAGGGGGAACCATCCCCGGACTATTGTACGGAGAAGTATTATTATGTAACGTATGGTTTCAGGCAATAGTACTTGCTTCACACCACAGATAATAGTGAAGGGATGGTTCTGTATTGCTGTCACTCAGCTATGGGAGAGAATAATACTTGTCGTCCCCGCTCCGCGCAGCCAGCGCAGGTTTTAAGCAGGTCCGTCACGGTGCGCGCTAGCCCTAGAAGAGGTCTAGCGCAACTATGCTGCAACACCAAGATTCAGATTCACGATACTTCGTTACACATTAGCTATAGCCTAACCAGAACAGACCGTTGCGCCCCTTAGGCTTCGCCATTATATATAGAGTTAACAAGGTAGTTTAGCACAATCCCGCAGTTCTAGTGTTGTGAATGAGAGGTGACGCTGGAATCGAACGCGCGTGAATAACAGGAGCAGCCCTGCCTGTGCAGTCTGCCAAAAACGAAGGTAAGCATAGAGCCTGATTAAAAGTAATAAACAAAATGGTCTGAAATCTCATGAATTAACGTAGCTAATGCACTAGCTACTTTGCAAAATCTCAGTTTTGAAGTGAATTATCGTGGAGTGTGGTGCATGGTATTTGGTGCATGACGTTGAGATCTCTCGCATCTCCAAGTCTTATCATCAAATTTCGCTGACAAAGGAAACCCATTATTACCTGATTGCCCAGGTACCCTGTGCAACGGCACACTAGGTACTAGCTAGCGTGCAGTACGTTTCTTCTCTTCTTAGGTAACTTGTTTGCACAGCTAGATATACTTACTAGATAATTCCTGTATAAAGGGGTTTATTTTTAGGTACCTAGATCCTAGATCTCTATTAGAGCTTTCTCTTTAAGTTAATTATGTAATCTCCTAGTAATATAGTAAGTTTCTTTGTTATACTAGGTAGTAACCTAGCACCTAGCTTTATAGCGTTATAGACTTCCTAATAGGTTAAGTTATCTTATATAGCTTAGTCCTAGTGTTTAGTAATTAAGTTCTTAAGGATTAGAGCTTTTAGTAAGGACTTAGCTATAATTAAGCTATTAAGGGTTAACGTAGGGGTTTATATAACCCCTATAACTATTATATCTTACTATTAGGCTAGTACTAATATAATAAACTCTCTACTTACTAGGTAGCTGTTATCTGTTCTTTATAGTAGGTCTTAGTTTCTTCTAAATAGTGCGTCTACTTAGGTGTTCTCCTTACTTAGATAGTACTATAGCTTTATATTATTAAACTATAATAGGTAGACTAACTATTATATATATTATTCTGTTATCTTTTACTTTTTTATAAAGTACTCTAGGTTCTTATAGTTAGTAATTACTTTAAATTCTTATACGCTATAGAGTTCTGCGTCCTATTTATTTAGGTATGTAATAACTACTAGTAACTCTTTATTATAAATTAGGTAGTTACTCTTATACGCTAGAAATTTCTTTAAGAAGTAAGCTACTATATAAAGAGTTCTTTACTTATCTTCTTATAATAGTACGCCGCCTATAGTAAAGCTTAAAGAGTTATATTCTACTATTATCTATTATTTAGGTAAGAAAGTAGTAAGAACTTTATCTACTAAGAATACGTCCTTAAGAGCTTAGAAACTCTACTCTTATTCTATATCTTATAAAAATATTTCTCTTTTTTTCTTATTAGCTATATAAGAGGCTCTACTAGTTAGAAGAAGTTTAGGTTAAAGTGTTTATAGAAGTTAGTAAACTCTAGGAATCTTTATATACTTTTAACTATTATTAGGGCCTCCTATTCTTAAATAGCTTAGACTTTCTTAAAGTCTATAGATATACTCTTCTATACTTCTAAGATAAAGCTAAAGTACTTTATATACTAAATATTAAACTTATATTTACTTAGTTCTAAGTATAGTCTTACTTCTTATAAGTAATCTAATACTTTTTATATATAGACGTAGTACCAAGAGAGAGATCCTTTAGTAAAGATAAGAATATTATCTAAGTATATAGAGGTAAAGTTATCTAAGAAGTCTTATAGAGCTTAGTTAATATACTTCTAGAAGGTACTTAGTATATTTACTAAGCTAAAGGGTATTACTAGCTACTTATATAATCTAAATTATATTTAAAACGCGGTTATCTATTCTAATCCTTTACTTATCCTTATCTTATAGAATACTGTAGTAATATCTAGCTTAGTATACTATATAGCTTATCTAATTTAGTTTAACGTCTTACGTATAAGAGGTAGTAGGTAATAGTCCTTCTTAGTTAGGGCGTTAAGAGCTCTGTAGTCTATACAGAATTATAGTCCTCCTCCTACCTTACGTATAAATAGTATAAGTAAGGCTGCTAGTAAGCTACTTGCATAGATAAACTCTTTATCTAGGAGGTCTAATAACGTCTTCCTTAGTACTAAGAGTTTATCTCTTAATATTACGTAGAGAGGTCTATACAGTATCTCTAGCTTCTATCTATCCTTCTCTTCTAACTCTATTATATAGTCTTATTATAGGCCTTACTATAGAGGTAGCTTATTTCCTTCCTTAGGTAGAAATATCTTTAGATAAGGTTGTACGTAAGCTAGTAGGGCGTTATATATTTTCTATAGTATTTTCTAGACCTTTAAGTATAGTACTTTCTTAATATCCCTTAAGCTTATAGTAAAGATTTAAGTCTTACTATAGCTTTATCTATAGTATTATACGTAGTATTAGAAAGCTATAGCTAATACTAGTGTGGAGTTAACAAGGTGGTTCGGCACAATCCCGCAGTTCTGGTGTTGTGAATGAGAGGTAACGATGGAATCCAAACGTGCGTGAATAACAGGAGCAGCTCTGCCTGTGCAGTCTGCCAGAAACGAAGGTAAGTATGGAGCCTAATTAAAAGTAATAAACAAAATAGTCTGAAATCTTATGAATTAACGTAGCTAATGCACTAGCTACTTTGCAAAATCTCAGTTTTAAAGTGAATTCTCGTGGAGTGTAGTGCATGGTGCATCACGTTTAGTGCATGAGGTTAAGATCTCTCGCATCTCTAAGTTTTATCACCAAATTTCGCTAACAAAGGAAACCTATTATTACCTAATTGCCTAGGTACCCTATACAACAGCACAAACCTCCCCTACTTTAAGCTCAGTCCCATTAAGCTCACAAATCCTACTTATTATTCCTTCTCTTCATAAGTAGAACTATTAGCAGGAGGAGAAGAGAGCTAAGAAAAGACATATAAAAAAAAGAAAGGAAAGAAAGAAATTGTTGCCCTACAAATAAAGGGAAGGCAGTATAAGCTGTATTTCTGCAGGAGGAGCAGTCCTCGTAATCATGCAGGTTCCTTTATAAACTCTCGCACTTTATCGTCAAATCTCTTAAAGACAGTAGGAAAAACAAAAGAAAACGCGCCTTAACCTTACTGTTAACAACGCTAGTAAGTATACTATTGTCCTAGTATCCTTTAAACAACTAGAAGGCACTCAGCCAATCAGAGTCTGTTAAGCCTCACCTAGCGATTGCTAATTAGCTAGGCTCTTAATAGTGCAGCTAAATTATCCTTACTTCTTCTTCTTAATCTCCTTAATCCTCTTGCTACGACGAGGAGTCTGCGACGGTGCATGCAGATTTAACGCGCTCATGTTAGGTTGCGCTTGCCTAGGACGAGAAGGCGCAAGAGGACGTCCTATAGGTAACTAACCAGGCGAATATTAACTTAGCGCCTGTTACTACAATAACAACCTTTATAAACCAGCATAAGTTAAAGTCTGTAGAGACTTAGTTACACTTTAGATAGATAGGCGCCTTGGTTTCTCCTTCCTGTCCAGCATCCTAGCAGCCTTACTATTAGGATTATCAGAAAGCTCCTTAAGAACCTTATCTAGGGCAGTGCGTTGTTTAACCTGCCTATCGTGCTTCTACTACTTAGCTTCCTAAGCTGGATTCATACCTTTATTTAAGAAGAACAACCTATCAGGTACGCTGAGGTCTCTATCTTTACTAAAAGCAAGCTTCTTATAATGCCGGCAGATAACCTAATACTCTTTAATTATCTTTACTATAGCCTTCCTAGTATCTTTAATAAATTAATAGATTAAACTAGGATTAGGCTAATCTGTGAACAAGTCTATTAGTTCCTCTAAAACTAGCGGAGAGTCCTATCTTAGCTAATAGTTTACAGCCTTAGCAATGTTTAACAAGTATACTAGTATAACATCTCTAGGAAAGGCCTACTTAACGCCTCTATAGTAATTTAAGTGTCTAGAAAGTAACTTTAGCGCGGCAGTTAAGCTTTAAAAGGCAGCAGTAAGCTCTTAATAGGAGCCTATCTCAGGAATCTCTATCGTAGTCATGTCCTCTTCCACCTTAACAAACTAAGGCAAGATAGTTTGTTGTTGCTTGGTTGCAGGTCTAGTGGATCTATGAGGCAGCCTAGGATTAGAGATGCGGACGTGACTAGCCTTGCAAGGCTGACTGAACTATTCAACGTCAGGGAATTTCGCACTGCAACTCTCTGGCTAGTCCCTCTTATTATCCTATCCCTTAATGTAACTAGTAGAGTTCTTAAGTCCTAAGTTTTCTCGCCAGTTCTAGTACTTATAGATAATATTATAAAAGCCACGTAGTATCTGCGTATAGTTATCTTTATCTTTATTATTAAAAGAGACGCTTCCTCAGATAATGTCTACACCCCTGCCTAAGTACACAGCCTTAGAGATATTTAAGTTAATATAATAGAAGTAAGTCCTATCCCTAGGCTTAGTGTATTTCGTGTAATAAGGGTAAGAAATTAGGTTAGGCTCTTTTCGCAAGACTGCGTACATCAGCTAATACTTAATGTTACCACGCACAAGCTGCTGTATTAACGAATAATATATTACCTAACACTAGCTAAGGTTACTCTTGCTATTAATTAGCCGCGTGTAGTAGAGGTATATGTTAAAACTTTAATTAAGGATTAAGACTAGCTTAGGATCCTCAAAAATCTAGCTAAAGGCGTCGTAGGTAATACTGCTGTACTCCTTAAATACTTTAACATATACTCCCTAATTAAGAGCCTTAGCAACTTTATCCTAGTTAATTTAGACTTAAACTTTTACTAGGCGATAATAATAGCTCTTTAAGTCTTAATGCGTATAGTCTCCTCGAAACAGGGCTAAGAACAGAACTTAAGTTACTAGGTCCGATTAAAGCTGACCCTATTAATCCTAACAATAGTATAGTATCTTAAGCAGCTAAACTGTATTTAAAATACTAAGGCTTTAAGTAAGCAGGCCTATCTTGCTAGCTACGTAACAGTAATATTACCAGCACACCCTGCGATAGTCGAATACCTAACTACCCTGCCTATCCTTAAGAGTGCTAAAATTCACACACTCTTAATACTAGGTATCAATCAGCTAGACGCGCTTACTATTATTCAACTTCCTAGACGTAAGCGACGCAGTTATCTTAACTAGAGCAGACTGTTTATTTATATAGTTGTATCCCTTACGCGATTTTACTGCGATGCTAGTTTTAAGCAAGATATCTTCTTTAATTAAGTCTTAAACGTTAATACTATTATTAAGTGTTACTAGCAGCATTTCTAACTCTTTGCGTAACTACCTTACTAACTCTAAGTCTCTCACGCGAATCTTATCTAGAGCGAGAGGCTGCGTAGAGGGAAATCTCTAACGCCGCCTAAGACGGAATTTCTCTTAAAGGGCCTCTACTGCCTTAACCTGTTATTAAGTACGCCTATTCCCTCTTAAATATTGTTCTTCTAGCTAGATTTCTTAAATGCTTTCAGCTATAACAGACAGCCTGTCTGTTTAAGGCTCGCCTAGCTTCTCTAGCTTATTCTAGATATCGCTTCTAAATTCTTTGCTTGTGCGTTAATAACTAAGACTAGAAGGCTTAATAACTTACGTGCGCCCTCTAATATTTAATAAAGTAGCAGGGCTTTAGCTTCTAGCACGTTTAGAGGTAGTTATTGCTAAGGCTGTCGTCTAGACGCCAGCCTTAGTCGTAGAATTATTCTTGCTATTGCTAGCAGCAGGAAGAAGTAACTTAGTCTGCTTATAATACCTAAAATAATTCTCCTGCAGCTACTTAGGTAGAATAGGCATATTTAGAGGAAGCTTCGTCCCTGCATGCAATTACTTTCTATACTATTTGATTGCCTCTGTCCAGAATATCTAGTCAAGGTACCCTTATCTAGAGCGCGTGTCTATATTATCAGCTGTAATCTTAGAGGTAGGCATCTTGTGCTTATTAACGATGCCGCGCAACTCAGCGTTGCCGTCCTTATAATACTTCTTTATCTAAGCAGGTATATTAGCTATCTGCTGACGTACTTCTTCCCAGTCAGTAATATTAATAAATCTATCCTACCTCCTCCTTGCAGATTATCGTTAATAGTAAAGAGCTGTATTAAGGAAGGGAGCGAGGTTATCTAGTAAAGTCCTGCGCAGTAACTATTAGACTGCTGTTACGCTAGAGTACAAGTACACTACCTAAACAGAATATAGAATAAGAACCTGCCTTAGTATATGCTAATAGTGTTCGTCTAGATAGGTAAACGCGCTCTCTATCTCCTTTTTCCTCTTCTTCTTATAAGTGTCTATGTCCTTAAGTATAGGATATTACTGCTTAAAAGCAGCGATACCTCTATACTGTAATATTAGGCTTAGTCTTCCTTTTAGAAATTCTCTAGTCGCGATAATAAGGGTCGAAGTCTTATTAAAGTAAGTTACTAAGGCTACTATCTAATTATCTACTATGCCCTTCTGTTTAACAGGCGAGACTTACAGTAAGCTTTAAACCTAAGTGTCTACTATAATCCTTGCGTGCTAAGGGACTTTAACGTTACTATAACGCTTAAGCTTAGTTCTGTAGTCTTTAATAGCTTCTTTACTAGTAAATCGCACGATCTCTGTTAGCGCAGGCTTAATTATAGTCGTAGTTAGTTAAGGATTTAGGTTTGATAGTAGGGGTGGACGCTTCCTAGGCTGTTTAGGTGTCTGAGGCGGCTGTAACATTGCTTGAAGTTTGTACCTAACAGGCACTTATGTGTCTACCTTAGAAAGTTTTAATAGATAGTAACAGGAAGTAAGAAAGAGAAACTTAGGCCCTGTAGGATTAACTACAGGCTTAAGATTTAGAGGGGGTTCAAGCAGCGGAGGGTATCTTTCCCTCCCTAACTTTACTTAAAAGCCCCGCTAAGGCTTGTTAACGTAGTAAAAGGTAAAGTTACTATTATTTTAACTCCTTCCTATTACCTAATTAGCTAGTATAGCGGGTCCTCTTAAGAGTTAGCTACTTAAGAACGTTTCCTAAGCAGGTCTTATCTTACTGCTAAACGCAGCTATAAACTTACCTTTACACTTTAAAATATTAATTATCTCATCTTCTACCTCCTTTAATTAATTCTGCATCTTTGAATTGTTGCTCTGTGGCCTTGTAGTTGCGTTGCAGCTGTTGGCGCAGATATCAAGTTGTCTAGCTAATCAGATTTCAGCAGGTCTCGCTAAGCTTACCTAGCGATTGCTGATTGGCTAGATTCTTTAACACCCTAGTTTCTCTACTATTTTCAATCGCGCAGTAAGGAGATTAACCTCCTAGCGACTCTAAATAATATTTCGTTCAATTTTAACTTATTTTCATGTATCTAGGAGGTTGCGCTGCGTGTGTGTGATGCTAAATATGTAAAAATATGCGAAAATTTAATAAAGGAAATACAGCCCCTCCCCTGCTTTAAGATAAAAGCCCGTCCCTTAGGCTTAAGTAAGCTCATCTTCTAAGTTAGAATTAATTTCTAAATTAGGTATTTAAACATATTATCGTCTCTTAGTCTCTATTAAAGATCTTAGTATAATAATAAGATAGCTGCGTATAGTTAGCTGTATTATATCTTTAGATAAATCTAAGTTTGTAGGAGGATTATTCTCTATCTCTTATAACTAAATCGCGTCTTAGTTAGGATTTTTAATAACTGTAAACTTATTATCTTAAGAGTTATTAGATTAAGCAGGCGGTAGTAAAAAGTTAGCTTCAGCATCCCACAACAAAGGATCCTATAGCTTTGCACGACCTTAATACTCCTAAGCAACCTTACTTTTATCTTAAGGTACCTACAGCTTAAGTCTCTATCCTAGGGTAGTGTTTCTAAATCGCGTGCTATTAAGGTCTATAAGTTAATAGTTACTTTTATCCTAATTAGTATAAAAGACTTTATATAGTCCTAGCTATCTGCTCGTAAGCTTCTTGTCTCTTAACATGTTAATATCTCTAGCTAAGTCCTATATTAGTACGAAGTTATCTTCCTTAATTTCCTCTTAATAAATCTCTCTATAATTATCTTAATATTCCTTCTTTTCGCGTTACAGGCGCTTAGTTCTTAACACTGCGTCCTTAAGAAATTAATCTCTTAAATCTAGCTGCATAGCTCGCACCGCTAATAACTAGCTTCTTAATATTACTTGTCTGAATAGTAATGTCTGCTATATTAGAAGAGCAAGCTTAATCAGAAGTACTAGATTCTAACTAGTAACTAACTAATAAGGAGAATATCTAGTCTAACTCTAAGTAGAAATTCTGTCTGCCTATAATACTATTAGAAGATTATTAACCTAGGGTCTAGGAAGCTTTACTAGTGCGTTACATATTAGCTTATAACTACCCTTAATTTTTCCTATAGCCTAAGGGTTGTATACTAATACCTAGATCCTCCTAATATAATAAATCTTAGTAAGGGCTTTAACTACCTTTCTAAAATTAGGTCCGCCGTCTATAGTAAGTGTCCTTATTATACTCTAGTAACACAAGATTTCTTTATATAAAAACTTAGCGATAGTAGATAACTTATTATTAGCTATTGCTCGTGCCTCTGGCTATCTACTAAGGTATTCTCGTGCAATTACAATAAATTTCTTTCCTTAATAATGCGGCATGTAAACAACGTCTATAGTAACTCGTTCCTATAACGCGTAACAGTAGGTATTCGTTAGTATTTCTTACTTGCGACTTAATAATCTCTGCTAGCACTGTTTACATAATATAATCGTGCGTCGCACCTCCTTATGCATCCTTTCCTACTAGTATTATTAAGTAAGCATTAAATAGACGCTGTTCACTCCTCTGTAACTAATCTATTAATATACTTCCTATATAGCTACAGTCTTAAGATTAGGATTATCTATAACTTAATAAATAACTATATTCCTTATAAACTTTTAGAATAAATAGCCTTCTTACGTAAAGAAATTTATCGCCCTCTTTTTCTACGCTTAAAGTTATGCCCTCTTAAGGCCTTCAGGCTTCTTAAATCTTATTAAGAACTAAGTAATCGCTTCTAACTTATCTAAGTATTACTTATTTAGTACCCTACTCGTCTTAGCAGGCGAGGTAAACTTAAGGTTAGCGACTAGGTTTTTAATAAAATCTTTGAGGTCGTCTTTAGTCTTATCTAGCTGTTCCTATCCTTCTAGCTTTAGATAACGTAACAACGCATCAGTAACAATATTCTTCTTTCTAGGAACATACTTAATATTAAAGTCCTAAGTAAGGATAGCTGCGAGCCACCTGTTTTAGACTGACTTAGGAACGTTAGGCAATAATCTGTTAAGTTAATAAATAAGCGTCTGCGCGTCCGTTTTAATAGTAAAATATTATCTATATAGCTAGGTTCTGAATTTCTTTAGCGCCTATAATACCGCCTTACACTTAAGCTTTATTAAGTGCTAGAGGCTCTCAGCTTTTAACTATATTGTACTTTTAAATTAATATAGATGTCTTTTTCCGTCTGCTCTAATCTGTTTAAGAGACGCGCCTGCGCCTTCCTTGCTCGCATCTACTACTATAAAAATTATGCTTCTATTCTTATAGTTAGGACTTGCTAACGCTAGGGCTAAAGTAATATATTACTTTAAGGTACGCATAGCCTCTTATTAAGCCTTTTTCTATGTCTATTTAACGCTAGTCCTTATTAACTGGAACAGGGGCTTCGCGCGAATAGTAAAGCTAGGCACCTATATCCTATAGTAGACACAGATACCCACAAATACCCTTACTTCTTTTACGTTTCTGTATTCTAGCTAATCTAGAATCTTAGCTACTTTTTATTAATCTAGATGTCTCCCTTGCGTAGTAACCTTATATCTAACTACCCCTAATCTAGAGACTCCCTAATAATACTTCTTACCTAAAATTATAGCTCTAGCTCTTTCTACGTTAGCTAGAGCCCTGTCTAGCTATTAAATATATTCTAACACATATCTTCTTACTCTAGGAAATGCTTCTTCTCCTCTATAGTTAGTTTTAGGACCGCTAGCAGTAATATTATCTATAAAAGGAATAGTATATAGCTAATAATCTTTTATAATCTTCATAACTACTTACTAAAAGACTGCAACTAAGTTAGTCGCGCCTTAAACTATCGTACAGTATCGAAGTAAACTAACTAGCGTATAAAAGGTAGTTATGTCTCTGCTATCTAGATGAAGTGTAATCTAGTTATATCCTGAGAATAGATCTATAAGAGATAGAATACGACATCTACTAAAACGCTTAGAGAATTTATCTGCTGTTAGAGGCAGATTAGCATCCCTAAGAGATACTGCGTTTATCTTAATTAACCTAAGTATTATCTAATAACTCTTATCCTTCTTTTTAACCAGAAACTATAAGTTTCTATACTAACTAGCGCATCTTTCTAGTACCCCTTAATTAAGTCTGTTATTAAATATTGTAACTACCTCTTCCTTAATAGCTCGCGCTATTAGAAACGATTTTTCTTGCTAAGCTTTATATTTAATAGTCTGTATCTTATATAGAGGACATATATCCTTAATAATTTATCCTATCTTAGAGAAAGTGAAAGCGATCGCGCCTTCTCTGTTTATTAATATTTTAATAAATAACTAAACTTCTAATTTTATTAACTCAGATCTAAACTTTTATGAGGCTAGCCTTTCTAGTATTAATCTTATACCTCGTAGGAATGCTGCATGTCTGCACTTAAAAAAGTAATTAAAAGGTCTAATATTAGGAGGTCTTAGACTTTTTCTTAAGAGTTACAGTTTAACAGTATGTCGCTTCCAGTCTTCACGCCTAAACTCCTTAATATCTGATGCCTCAGGAATATCTACAGGTCGCACCTTATCAGCTACCCTCTTATGCAGGGTATTAACCTAACTGTCTGTGCACTTCCTTCTCTTTTCCTATTGCGCCTAACAGTTAAGTTCACACATAACTAAAAAAGACTCTAATTCTCGCACCGCTAAAAGATCCTTAGAGGCTCTAACTCTATAGCTTATTACTTACTTTACCTATTCTTTAAATTACTACTTATTATTAGTTATAAAAATAGGTAAAAATTCGCTAAATCTAACAGAAGCTTTCACAAACTTAGCCTCCTGAATATACTTAACCTAAGTATAAGATAAATAAGATTCTAAACTAAAATATTATCCTAGGTATCTTCTACTTAAATCTAGATACTCCTCCCTAGAAAGGGTGTCTACTACATATTTTCCTTATCTTTAGGAGTTAGCATATAGTTTCTTAGATACAGCGGAGCAGGATTAGAGGCTATAAAGACGGCGTTTCTGTCTTTATTCTTAGAAATAATCCTGTACGTAATCCTTCTATATATATTATACTAAATTAATAACTTTACTAAAGCGCACTAAGGTCTACCTAAAATTACTAATCTCGTTAGGTTTTAAACAATCCTAAAGTAACTAACAACAGTTACCTCCCCTACTTTAACTAGGACACTCTACGTAGTTCCTACAAAAAGATTAGTGCTTCTATTTATAGTAACTACTCTATCTTAATGCGAGCTACCTTACTTATAGTCTTTATACGTAAGCTTTAATGCCTTAGCCGCACTGTATCTTAAAAGGTTTATCTATGCGCTAGTGTTAATAAGACACTTTACTATATCCCTATTAAATAAGGCCTAGCAGGTTGGAAGGTCACACTACATATAGGCTATACCTATCTTCTTTCAAATTATCGTAGCTTCTTGTTTAGTAGGATTAACTAAAGCTTTATGCTAAGTATTATATGTTCCTGGGGCCTTATGCCTAGTTTAGGTATTAAAAGTCCTAAATTATATTAAGTTAAGCTCTAAATTTAGTCCTTTTTTAAGACTAACTGTCTCTACTTAATTTAATTTAACCTTCTCTTTATTAGAAAAATGCCTCTAAACATCCCTAATAACTTAGGCGGACGCGGGGTTGTGCAGGGTAAGGCATTTTAGTGTTAGCTAATTAGATTCTAGCAGGTCTTGCTTAGCTGACCTGGCAATTACTAATTAGCTAGCTAGCCTAATACTTAATTCCGCGGCGTTTACGCTGGCTAACAACGCGGCAGGCTCATTAATCGCTTTTAATATATTTCTAACTTGTTTTTAAAGCTGATGTTGGCTTATAAGGTCCCTAAAAGTTATACTACGCACCTCCTAACGCAGCATAGTAGTGGCGATACAGTTTAGATGCGGGCCTAGCAAATGACGGAGCTCTGTGTTAGTAAGGCTGTTATTCTAGTTCTTCTTTTTCTTATTCTAACTAATAAATTTAGGCTTAGCTTTTAAATCCTAAAAGCTTCTATTGTTGTCTAGAGGCTGTATAAGAGAGAATAGCTTATTATAGGCTTAGCTAGCGAATAGAATTAGCTCCACTCGCTAAAATTCCTTAATATCTATTAGTTTGAATACAGTGTTACTCCTTATAGTAGGCATATAATAGTCCTTAACTATAACTTGCTTTAGTTGCTTAGAATAAGGAGGCTTAGCAGGAGCTTACTTCTAAACTTTACTCTACCTAACTTTCTTAAGAACTAGATCTTTCCTAACATTCTAACGCGTTTAAGAACGTGTTGCTATATAAGTTAAGCTAGTATTTACTGCTCCTTCTTTAAAAGCACTAAGAATAATGTCCTAAGATGTAACCTTATTAAGAGTAAAACACGCCTTAGTTAAGCTTCTTAGTAATATCCTAACGTTCTAAAAGTTTAGAAGATCCTTAGCTAGGCTTATAGCTGCCCTGCTATATCTATCTTCTGTAATCGTATTTGTATTAGGACTAACTACCTTCTATTACTACGCAGCTAGTAGTCTAAGCTTTTAATATTAAGCAGGCCTTAAGTCTACTCTATTAAACTTCTCTAGACATACTACTAATACTAGCTGATCTAGGACATTATTAGTAACTCTATAATACTCCTGAATTTTCTGTTTTAACTAATAGAGCTGCAGCGTTTGGGGTGCAGTTCTTTAGATTTACTCTAACCTCTTATGCGAAGGACTAAAATAGTAAGTCTTATATCTAACTTCCCTATTCTACTTAAAGCTAATCTAGCTAAGATGCAAAAGCAGCTGATATAGCTTATATTCTCTAGTAATGTGACTAGGGAGGTTGCACATATTATAAGTGTTTCGATATTCACGGCCTTAGATAGTGATTGCGCCTTACTAAGGATTTAAGCTGTGAGGAGCTGTTGTTACGTAAGAGCTATTATTCCTTTCTAATAGTAGCTGCTTAGCATTATCTCTTGAGACGACTCGGCTGATAAAGTACGCGTACGTAGCTGGGTTCCTTAGAATCTGACCTAGTTTGGGATAAACTATTATCTTGTTAACCTCAGCTAGGCTAATCTTCTAGTCGCTAAGGGCTAAAATAAGGTCTTAAACCTCTAGATCTACACTAGGTAGAAGAGTAGGCCTAGCTTCTTCTTAAACCTTGCTTTTCTTATAGTTATTAACTGCATCTTTTAGCTGCTTAGCTGTTAATGTTTTCTTTTCTTAACCTAGGATCTGGTGTGTAAGCTTAGCCTCTCTTTCTACATAGCTAAGGGATATCTGTTTTATCCCCTCTTTCTAGCGGTACACGCGCTTAAGATACGTGTAAATCTTCTTAATATTAAAACTCTCTAGCTTGTCTGGAATCAGTCCTTTATGTATGTAGATAAAGATTATGTCCTGGTCTTCTCTTAGAAGGCCTCTAGCAAAAAAGAAGCCAGCCTTTGTCTTATACAGCTAGCCTGTCTTAATGCAAGCGTTACTATACGCCGCGAAGTTAGTTAAATACTTAGATAGCCCTAGGAATTTTCTTAACGTCTCAGAAACATAGGTCTCTAGGAACGCTCGCGTTCCTATGCGTTGAGCTATATCTTAATCGTGCTAATACTCTTTTATTACTTCTTAAAGCTTCTTCTAGTCTAGTACCCTATATAGCCTTATTTTCTTAATAAAGCTTCTGCACATAGTGTTACAGAAGTCTGGAAGGATTCTTATCTTTTAATAGTTGTTATAGCCGCTATTATCTGCCTAGCGATTGAAGTTATCTAGGAACTTAGTGACGTCTTTTCCTATAAATAGAAAGTCTTTCCTTGCCGGCCTTATAGGCACAAGTACTTTACTAGTATCTATAGTATGTTTCTTAATAACCTTAATAGCCGGCGTAAGATCTGATCTGAATGATAGCGAATCTAGTGTCGATTCAGCTATAAGGATAGCTGAAGGCTGAATTCTGAATAGGCTGCTGCAGCCCTTCAGTATAACTGAATAAGGAGACTGTAACTACTAGGCAGTTCCTTGCTAACGCTGATAATTGACTAAAATCTGATACTGTACTACTTCTGAATTGTTTCCTGATCGTTCATAGTTGTTCTCGTTTTTTATTTTCTGTTGTCTTATTCTTGTTCGTCTTCTTGTCCTGCTACTACTAAGTTAGCTTCCGCTTATTATATAGGAAGTCTTAATTTGTTATAGCAAGATAACAAGGATACAGCCTTAACAGAGCTGGTCCCTGTTAACTCTTGGCTCTAAAAATGTAGAAGGGGGTGGCCGCAACAGCGCTATCCCTCTCTAAGGTTCCGAAGGCTGGCCGCAACAGCGCTATCCCTCTCTAAGGTTCCGAAGGCTGGCCGCAACAGCGCTATCCCTCTTAAAGGTTCCGAAGGCTGGCCGCAACAGCGCCATCCCTCTCAAAGGTTTGTTAGGGTTAAACAGACACCCAGCTCTTTCTAGGTAATCCTATGATCTCTGTATCGCAATGTAGCGCTCTTATATTTGTGTTTTCGACGTTAACAGTTCAATGCCATGTAGGCTCTTTCTGCTCTTATTAGCTATAGCCTAACCAGAACAGACCGTTGTGCCCCTTAGGCTTCGCTATTATATGTGGAGTTAATAAGGTGGTTCGGCACAATCCCGCAGTTCTGGTGTTGTGAATGAGAGGTAACAATGGAATCCAAACGTGCGTGAATAACAGGAGCAGCTCTGCCTGTGCAGTCTGCCAGAAACGAAGGTAAGTATAGAGCCTGATTAAAAGTAATAAACAAAATGGTCTGAAATCTCATGAATTAACGTAGCTAATGCACTAGCTACTTTGCAAAATCTCAGTTTTGAAGTGAATTCTCGTGGAGTGTGGTGCATGGTGCATCACGTTTGGTGCATGAGGTTGAGATCTCTCGCATCTCCAAGTTTTATCACCAA
Organism: Pseudopyrenochaeta lycopersici; assembly: GCA_003313425.1. Lineage (NCBI taxonomy): Eukaryota > Fungi > Ascomycota > Dothideomycetes > Pleosporales > Pseudopyrenochaetaceae > Pseudopyrenochaeta > Pseudopyrenochaeta lycopersici. The sequence continues at coordinate 1,617,090 of NHZP01000001.1, read as the reverse complement.
ATTTCGCTGACAAAGGAAACCCATCATCACCTAATTGCCCAGGTACCCTGTGCAACGGCACACTAGGGTATAGCTAAAGTCTAGAGTAGCGTATTCTATACTGCGTATAGTAACCTTATATACTTTTAAGTATAGAAGTTTCTTCTCTGCGTTAATAACGCCTTTAATACTCTTTAACTAAGTCTTCTTAAGAATTATATTATACTAGTAAGTAGTTAGGATAACGTACGCAGCTGCGTACTACTATATTCCTCCTACGTCTAATAAAAATTTAGTAATATATAATACTATACTTTTTTATTTATTTACCTCTTTAATCTTAATAAGGAGGATCTTAATACGTAGTAAGTTTAAGTCCGTTATAAGTTTCTGTTACGATCCTGAGAATAAGGGGACGCGCAGCTTAAAAAAGGGCTCACTCGTGGCCTAGGGCTATAACGCATGTGCTAGCCCAGTAGGAACTAGTGTCCTAGAAAGCTTGGCGACAGCCCCTATAGGATTCTCTAGGACACTACGTGTATCCTACAGATCCTATAGAATCCTAGGAAAACCCATGATAGGATTTGTAGGATCCTATAGGATAACCTGTATGTAGATCACTACAATAGGCCCCTATAGCTTATTGTGTTTAACTTAAGATTATACTCTACCGTATAGTAATAGTAATACTAATTATTCTTAAACCCTTAGTACTCTTTATAGAAGCGCCCTCTTACTGTCTTAGTATTAAAACCCCCCTTCTATCTAGTCCCTTACTCTATCCTAGAGAACTAACCTTGCAATCTTATTAGCTATCCTTACTAATAGCTTCTAAGATTCTTTATACTTTAAACACCCTTAAGATAAGTAACACTAAGATGGAGACCACCAACTATTATGCTATAAGGCTAGGCAACGCTGTCGCTAAACCGGACCTCTTCTATAGAGATCAGTTTAAGCTTAAAGACTGGCTACTCTAGTTTAACCTGTTCTTCAAGTTTAATGCGACTACTATAGACGACGACAACTAAGCAGTACTTATAACGAGCTATATAAGGGGCGAAGCTGCTAAATGGGTGAAGCCTTACCTAGTTAAGTACTTAGCTGAAGGAACCAAACTAGAAGAGCTAATTAAAATATTTAAAGACACGGGAGAATTTAAGATACGCATGCGATAAGCATTTAGATTGCTAAACGAGACTACTATTACAGAACGTAAAATCTAGAATATGTGATAAACCTAGTCTGCAGCTAACTATACTAATAAGTTCCTAGGGTACGCTAGACAAACTAACTAGAATAATGACACCCTAAAAACTATGTATAAATAAGGCCTAAAAGCAGACGTTTAAACTGAACTAATGCGCTCTAGTATAAGTATTGCTACGCTAGATAACTTAATTAATAAAACTATCTGACTAGATATAGAGCTTTACGAGCTCTGTGTACAACTTAGAAGATAACTACTAGGATAAACAAAAGAAGATAAGAAACTCTAGAAGGATTATCGTAATAAACTAAATAATAGTCGCCTATAATACTAGTACTAGCTATAAAGAGTGCCTGGATAGTATATGTTAGGAGGCCCTAAGGTAATACATCTAGATAATCTTAATAAGGAGAAGTTAGGTAAGGGCGGGAAGAAAAAAGAAATTACCTGCTTTAACTATAATAAGAAAGGCTATATAGCTAAAGACTGTAAGAGTAAGAATAAGGTAACCCCCTAGATTAACATGATAGTAGTAAAGGAAGAACACAGCAATGACGAAACATAGGAAGTCGTCGCAACCTGAGAGGAAGAGGCCCTAGACACAGAGTTATTACAGCTACCTCTTTAGGAACCTACTAAGAAAGGGATTCTAGGAACCTAGTATAGCGACGAGGAAGAAGAGAGCAGCGGCTCCCTATCTCTAGTCTACGAAGATGCTAAGGAAAACCTTAATAATACTATAGTGCTTTTAACTAAGGATTAGAAAAAGGAAAACTTCTAGAAGTAATATTAACTAGGAACCCTAAAGCTATTAACGCCTATAGAGGCGGAAAAAGATATTATAGAGCTTAACTGCTAGTTACACGCATAATATATGTATAAAGTATAATATATTAATGCGTTAACCCTAGAAGAATAGGAAGTAGCTATAAAATAAGGAATAAGTACAATTATCCTAGCTAAATAAGCGATATAAGACATGTTGCGGGAATATTACTAATACCCTAAATATTATATAAAGGCAACACAAGAGTAGGCGGAAAGAGCTAAAGAAGCATAGTAACTTATAAGCGTTAGGGACGTACTACAGAAACTTTAACAAGCTAGGTAAATATAGGTACTAGAACCCCTAGTAGTTAAGACCCCTAAATATATATTACGACGCTAAATAATACTACTACTAATATAGGAAGACGCTTTCTATATACTAAGTACTAAGAACCTAGTATAATAAGGATATCTTTAAGTTAACTCCTACGGCGAAATTATGCTTACAGATAGTAAGAAGTAAGACATCTATACGCAGCTTAAATAATAAATATATTAGGAGGATAATAAAGAGAATGTCGACCCTCTCTAGCATCTTATAGAAGAAGAAGCCTGAGAAATGTATAAGCACGCTAAGGCAGCTTAGACCCTACATACTATGCGTAAAGGACTATAGAAACTAGTACTAGACTACTTAATAAATCTACGTAATAAGCGATATAGTGTTATCTACTAGTCTTTTTATACTATAGACCTGTGCGTAATCTATTACTTAAGTAAAACAGAACAGAGATACTTCCCTTACTTATTTTACTAATGTAAGTACTAATAGTATAATTATCCTGAAGTTAAATGCGATAACTACCTATAGGATAAGAGGACTGTCCTCTACTTCCTAAGAAATAACGACCTTGCGGCTACTATAGTGATGCAGCTAGTCTTTAATAGAGAATGTAATTAGTAATAATAGCAAACGTGCCTTAACTTAGATTACCTTAAGTATAAAGACATTAAGACACTAAACAGGTATTAAGAGGAGCCTTTTTTAGGGTTACGCCTACTAATAGGTAAAAACTGTAAACTTTATGCGTAACAGGCATATAAGAACTTCTTAAGCTAAATATTAAGCTTAACAGAAGCTAGATAAAGGCACTAGTAGACTCTAGAGCATAACAGAGCTATATTTCTACGCGAGCGATAGAATAAGCTAGTCTTGTCCTATCGTTAAAATTAGTACTATATCTATTAATAGTTACTGATAGACAGCTAATGCTATCAGAGTCCGTAATTACACACGAAGTACAGAGCGTACAACTTATTATCTAGAACTATAGGGAAACGATTAACCTAGACGTCTTTAGACTATTACAACATGATATAATACTAGGACTTCTATAGTTAAGAGAACATAGTCTAGATATAGATTAGAAAAGGAAAGAGTTCTTATTTAAATGCTATAGAATAGACGTAACTACGAGCAAGCCTACGCTGCGGCCAAGTACCTGGGTAGATAAGAAGATGACAATTGGGATCCTTACTTTAAATAAGGACAGCCTTAAGATATAAGGGTCTAACTTAGCAGGTACTAATAGGAGGCCCTTAGACTAATAAGCTAAAGTTAAGGAGTAAAGCGTAACTCTAGTAATCCCTGACGAGTATAAAGAATATAAGTTACTCTTTTAGGAAGAGATAACTATAAAAGTATTGCCTAAGTATTAACTCTAGGATTATAAGATTATCTTATAAGAAGGAAAGTAACTAACTTTTAGCCTAATTTATAGTTTATCAGAAAAAGAACTTAAGACCCTGCGCGAATATATTAAGATAAACTTAAAAAAAGGATTTATTAGAGAATTATAGTTACTAGCAGGATACCCTATACTATTCGTACTAAAGAAAAATAGGAAGTTAAGATTATGCGTTAACTACTAGAAACTTAATAATATTATAATAAAGAATTAATACCTTCTACTAAATATAGTAAAACTACAGGATTAACTAGCCTTTACGAAAGTCTTTACAGCATTAGACTTAAGAGGAGCGTATAACCTTATTTATATAAAGAAAGGCGAGGAATAGAAGACTGCGTTCAGAACACGCTATAGCTACTATAAGTATATAGTAATACCTTTTAGTCTTACTAACGCACTAGCTACATGCTAGGTACTTATTAATAATGTGTTAAAAGAACACCTAGATGTATTCGTTATTATATACCTTAATAATATCCTTGTGTACTCTAATAATCTACAGGAATATATTAAGTACGTTAAAATAGTTCTTGCCTGCTTAGGAAGATTTAGATTACTACTTAAACCTAAGAAATATAAGTTCTATAAGGAAGAAGTTAAATTCTTAGGATATATAGTAGGTGCACATAGAGTAAAGATAAGCGAAGAAAAAATAAGAGTAGTAAAAGAATGGCCTAAACTTAAAATAGTTAAAGATATATAGTTATTTATAAGATTTGTTAACTTTAACTAATAATTTATTAAGGATTTCTCTAGGAAATCTATCTTACTTACTAAACTTATAAGAAAAGATATAAAATAGGAATAGGGAAATAAATAAAGAAAAGCATTCTAAATGCTTAAGGAAGCCTGTATTATACTACTAGTGTTAATTATATTCTAAATAGGAGAACCCCTACGGTTTAAAATAGATGCCTTAGACCTTGCACTAGGTGCGACGGCGAAATAAGAACGTAATAGGAAATAGCACCTAATTACCTACTACTCTAGGAAATTTATAGACCTTAAGGAACGCTACGACGTGCATAATAAAGAACTTATAGCAGTTGTTAACGCCCTTAACTACTAGCAGATCTACGCAAAGAGCTGCTTAGATCTTACGATATTTATAGATTATAAGAACTTAGTTAACTTTACTACTACTAAGACCTTAAACTAGAGACAGGTTAGATAGGCTAAAATATTAGGATAATATAAGTTTAAGATTATATATACGCTAAGAAAGGATAACGGCAGAGCTGATGCTCTCAGCCGCAGATTAGATATTGCAGGGATAAAAGTAATAGTTAGCGATGCTATCCTTTAAGTAAACTAGGATGGAAGCCTAGGACCTAATAAGTTATTAAATAATACTATAATAATTACGTCTGAAGTACCTAAAGAATTATAAGAGGTAATTATCTAATAACACTACGATAACCTAGTATATAGTTACCTAGGAATTAAGAGAATAATAGAACTAATATAGTAATACTACAGCTTTAAGAATATAAAGGCTAAGGTTAAATAGTTTATTAAAAAATACGCGGACTGTTATAAGAATAAATACAGTACTTACGCACTATATAGAGAAATGCAAGCTATAGAGCTACCTAATAAACCTTAGGCGGACATTTCTATAGACTTTATAATAGGGTTACTACTATCTAAAGATCCTGCGACAGGAATTAAGTATAACACTATCTTTAACATAGTCTGTAGATTTATAAAAGCAGCAGAAATAATACTGTTTAGAAACGACTATAATACAGAATAACTAGTATTTATTGTCTTAGATAGACTGATACGATATTACGGTATACCTAAGTCTATTATTAGTAATAGAGATAAGCTCTTTACATCTAACTTCTAGTCTACATTAATGGCCGCGATAGGAACAAAAAGAAAGTTATTAACAGCCTATTACCTACAGACGGACGGATAAACAGAAAGAATAAACAGAATAATAAAAACCTACCTAAGAATTTACAGTAATTAATAATAAAATAACTAGGTTTTACTGTTACTAATAGCACAACTGGCCTATAACAATAAATTATTAGAATTAACTAGAAAGATACTGTTCTTTGCTAACTATAGGAGACACCCTAATCTCTTTATAAAGTTATATCTTAGTAGAAAAATAGAAGTAGCTATAAAAATAGCTAAAGAAATAAAAAAAGTACATAAATAACTCTGAGAAAACCTCGAGAAAGCATAACGTAATAGTATTTCCTACTAGAATAAGAAAAGAAAAATAGCACCTTAGCTAAAAGAGGGGGATAAAGCATACTTGCTTACGAAGAACCTACGCAACAAGCGACTAAGTAAGGGACTTAATCACGTTAAAGTTAGACTATTTTTAGTTAAAGAATGAAACAGACCTGTAAATTATATACTTAAGCTACTACTAGATATAAAGATCTACCCCCGCTTCTATATCTCTAAGTTAGAACTAGCTGACTCTGCTACACTATTACAGAAAACATTCTGTTACGAACTAGAAGAAGAAAACGAGTTTGAAGTTAAGAAAATCTAGGGATACTAACGAAATAGAAGAGTTAACAACCTAGAACTAAGCTTCAGCTACCTAGTTAAATAGAAAGGGTACCTAAGCGTAGAGAGTACGTAGGAACTACTAGAAAACCTAAGGAACTGCTAAGAGAAAATTAGAGAATATTAGGAAAGAGAGGAAAGAAAGAAAAAGAAATAACGAACCTAGGTGGAAGGAGTAATAGCACTGCTACTACCCCCGAAGTTAGCTACCCTAGGGAGCGGATTACCATCCTCTAGTTATATTAGTATAAACACGCTCCAGTCTAGAGCCAGAGTGCCTAGCATAAGACCTTCCTTAAGATTAGTGATCTCCTGCCCTAGCGCTTCTGCCGCCTTAAGGGCCTCGATCTCCTCTACGTACTGACCTAAAACGTCTACTAGACTTTATTTACGTTTCTAAAGAAACTCCTTCTGTTTACGCAAACGACTACATTTAGAACGAGCGGCTAGCAACGCGCTCAGCGCCTTCTCCTCTGCTGCCTCAGCCTCTGCCTCTTGAGCTTCTAGACGATGTATCTCCTTATCCAGCTTAGAATAGTTCAGTAATAGGATGTTGACTAGTTTATAAAGCTTATTACTATTATAATAATAATTACTATACTCTTTCTTTAACGATAATATCTAACACTCCTAACCCTGCTTTACGCAATAACCGCAGGCAACTATAGCTAACTAGCTAACGCGATTTATTTAATCTCTAAGGTTATAACGTTGTAGAGTACTCTTAGAACTTATTAGTTAGTTTATGGGGACATGAATAGTAGGGAGGAGGATAGTGTTACGATCCTGAGAATAAGGGGACGCGCAGCTTAAAAAAGGGCTCACTTATAGCCTAGGGCTATGACGCATGTGCTAGCCCAGTAGGAACTAGTGTCCTAGAAAGCTTAGCGACGGCCCCTATAGGATTCTCTAGGACACTACGTGTATCCTACAGATCCTATAGAATCCTAGGAAAACCTATAATAGGATTTGTAGGATCCTATAGGACAACCTGTATATAGATTACTATAATAGGCCCCTATAGCTCATTGTGTTCAACTTAAGATTATACTCTACTATATAGTGATAGCAATACTAATTATTCTTAAACCCTTAGTACTCTTTACAGAAGCGCCCTCTTACTGTCTTAGTATTAAAACCCCCCTTCCATCTAGTCCCTCACTCTATCCCAGAGAACCAACCTTGCAATCTCATTGGCCATCCTCACCGATAGCTTCTAAGATTCTTCACAGTTTCTTACTTAATAAATAGTAGGTGTAGTAACTATTATTAATTATAGTAGTAGCTAGTTATATAGAATTAATAATAGTATTTATAGATATAGGTTTTATAGTTACTAGCTATAGTAAAAGTAACCTTATTATTTATATAGAGTTTTAGACTTATATAGGCTCTAGCACACAACTTTATACTAGAGCTACTCTTTTCCCTTATCTAAGGAAGATAAGGATTCTATTACTTATTTAGTAGTTATAGATATAATCTTTATAAGTTTTATAGGTTTATTAACCTATCTTATATAATAGCCTTCTTGGCTATTTAATAACTTTATTATATACTAGGCTACTTAGTAGTTATATAGACTATACCTTAAATAGGCGCTATTCTCTTTTCTTTCTTAAACTTATTTATATATTTCCTAAAATTCTTTTCTAAGTTTTATATAGAGCTAGTAAGCTCTTATAGAAGTTATCTAGTCTATCTTATTATTATCTCTTTAGGTTATTAGTTAGTTCTGCGTGTTATACGCTTTACTTATATAGCTCTTACTTATAGTAATTCTCTTTATAGCTTTTAAATTTTCTTAGGTTACCCTAGTCTATTATATAAACTCTTTATACGTTTCTCTAAATAGTAGTTAATAACCTACTTAGGTCTTTAGTAGCTTACTATTTAAGCTGCTCTTAAAATAGTTAATCTTCTAAATATAGCTTACGTTATCTAACTTAGCTTTAAGGAGCTTAAGGTTAAACGCTTAAATATAAGAGTTAAATTCTATTCTTCCTTACTTAGTTATATAGAGGTATTTAAGGGCCTTCTCTCTTACTATAGAGTCCTTAAAGAAGTTATTAAGGTAGGACTATAGCTTAAGGAGGGATAGTATTACTAGCTTATTTATAAGGTTTATTACGTATAGGCTAAGGGCGTTAAACGCTTAGCCTGTTATATAAGTAATAACGTAATTTACTCTACTATTATTGTTTAGGTAGGCTATATAGTCTCTATATAGCTTTACTTAGACCTTTATTTTCTATTAAAGATATTACTTATGCGAGCCTTTCTTAAAGACTTCTATATTTAGTAGTTTTAGTTTCCTAATCTCTTATATAAGAGAGTCTTACTATTCTATTAAAAAGAGAGTAGAGACTATACGTACTATCTATGCACTGCTTAATTTAGTAACTAAGTTCCTTAGCTCCTAAACTTAGTTCTATAATAACTCGTACAGCTAGCTCTACTATTAACTAGCTAACTTATTAAGGCTGTCTTATAAGGAGTTAACTATTACTAATAGATCTTTTACTAAGAGTTAGTTATTACGTAGTTATTAGGGGTTATGCTAATATAACTAGTATTACTAAGGTGCGTACTAGTGCAGCTAGTATTACTGCTGTCCTAAGGCTCCTATTATCTATATCTAGTACTCTTATTATTATAACTTATACGCTTATTAGTTTAAGAGCCTTTAGTGTCTGTCTATTATTTTTTTAGGTTATTAATCTTTCTCCTTATATTATAGGCGAAGAGGCCTAGCTAACGAGTGTGCATTTATCCTATACTATAGAAGGAGAAAGATAGAGAAGAGGTTATAGGTATCCTTAGAGGATATATATATATATTTGTATAAGTAAAGAGGAACGTGCTTCTCTAGCTACTAACTTGTACGAGCTAATAAGAAAAGAAGGCAGAGGAGATTAAGGAGTTCTTTCCCCGTGCGATAGTAGTAAAGCCTCTCCTGCTTAAAGAGCGCAGCCTATTACACTCGCCCGTACTAGATATCTACTTTTAAGCCTTATTTATATATTATCTTTAAAGTATTATTATTCTAGTTAGTTTATCTAGAATACTCTAAAAATTTATTAGCGTAGTTAGTAGTAAACTAAGTTTATTATATACTTTAGATCTTCTATTCTATAATAGTTATCTTATTTAGAAGTCTAAATACTTAATATATATATTTTTTAAATTTACTAGTCTCTTTAAATATACTAATTAACTCTTTAAGCTTATTATTACTACTTAGGTACTTAACTAAATAAGGCTTTACTTATTTAGTAGCTTTACCTCTTATATAGCTAGATATAAGTTGTCAGTCAATCGCAGGTTGTGTCAGGTGTTTTGTGTGTAAGGTTGTTGTTCAGCTATTAACTGCCTTATGACCTCTTTATAGTCTGGGTCACCTGACCTGTGGCCAGGTCAGGTGACCTATTCATGGTTCATATATTGTTACAATTAGCCCTCTTTTCAAAAGCCGTCATCCGTCCTCGGATGCTCCATCCTTGCCTTAACTCGTTTCCTGCTTACCATTCTAATTTGTTGCTGCCATTTCTTCTCCGACCTGTTCGCCTCCCTTCGTCTATTTCCGCTGCCTTTTGCCTCTACTAGCTGCTGCCGTGGGCTTGACTGTAGGTGCCTTACCCTCTCCTTTTACTAGACGACCTCTCTTGCGCTGGGTTAGAGCCTCCTCGCTTCAGTTAACTGTCGTAGTAGCAGCACTTACTAGTTCCTCCTGCTCTATCTAGGCTTGCTTCGTCTTCTTAGCAATCTGTACTTTCTTAACTGCCCCGTTATACGCTAACATTACCGTTTCACTAGCCTGAGCCTTGTATTCTGCAGGCGAGGCCTTACGTTTCTTCGTCTTATCCTGCTTACGTTTAGTTAAGTTTTACTCTAATACTTCTTATCTAGCGTAGAAGGGATTAGGCAAGCTAGTCTCTAGGTGTTTACTTTGCTTCTGCAGGTACCTAGCTAAGTTAATATCGCCTGTGTTATCCTTAACTCGCATAGCATTAGGGTTGCTTAGTTTATAGCGCCTACACAGGTCGCCTAATATGTCCCTCTTAGTTAACTAGGGTAGATAAGCATATAAAAATGCTTTATATAGCTCCGTGTCCTTCTAAACTCTGTTAAGGTCGTAGCTAGCTGCGTCTAATAGCTTAAAGGTAGCCTTAGTATTAACTACCTGCAGAGGATCCTTTAGCTACTCTTCTATTAGTAAGCTAACTATAAGTTCGCAGCCTTTATACTTATTAATAAAGGTAAGGTACATATTATAGCTAGAGTGTTAGTCCTAGTAGCGCACGTCGTCCTCTATTAAGCGATACAGGTTTAAGATGCCTGCGTGTTTAGCTACATACTATCGCTTCAGCCCCTCAACAACGTCGTCAACTACTAAGTTGATAAGTTGGCTGACCTCCTTTGCGTTTGCGTCCCTTGCGTCCGCTTCCATCTTCCTCAGCTTCTGCTTAACTAACGTGCCTATCGTAAAGTCTGCCTAGTTATCCTAGGCCTTTGCTTATACTATAGTTGCTATAACATACGCACCTTAATCTTTATACTGTTAGATCTGCTTCACTAATCGCCTTATGTCCTGCTCAGTCTATTATAGCGCTGGCTCCTCATTAACTTCTAGCACAACGTTCCGCTCACTTTCTATAGCCTAGTCTCTGTCGCTGTCCTATTTATTATCGTCCAACAATGTTACTAAGAAGGCGTCCTCCTTAGCTGTTGCCGCGGTTATAATAGTGCTAAATTCTTATTTAATTGCGATCTTCTTCTTCTCTAGTTAGGCTACTAGGGAGGGTAGCGAGCTAATAGTAGGATAGTTAACGCTTTTCCTCTAACTTAGCGAAAAGAACGAGCTTTAGAGCGTAGCCTTAATATTACGTAAGAATTAAGTAAATAGTTTAGCTTGTCCAGCCTTTAGCTAGTCTACCTTAACGTCGCCTAGGTCTAGCTTATAAGCTCTACCTGCAGGCAGCTTTAGTTCCTTAGAGCTGTTTAGTAGTTATTAACTATCCTTAGTAGCAAATTGCACTAACACAATTATTAGTAGGCCGCTGCTGTCCTTATAGACACGTCTGCTATCCATAGCAAGGTAGTCTGCCTCTTGAGGGGTTAGGACGTCTAACATGCCTCTATCGTCCCAGGGTACCCCTAGTACCGCAATAATGTTTAAAGGTACAAGGCACCTTCCTTTACTGTTGTCTAACTACTAAAAATAGTCCTGTTAGGTAAGCTTAAGATTCCTAGCGCTCTATACCTATTCCTTCTACTTATAGCCTACCCTATATAGTAAGTTATATGTTATTACTATTCTAAATACTGTTTAACCTTATTTATTAATTATTAGGTACAGGTCCCCTATTAGGCGACGGGCCTTATACACCTTTCCTTTAGAGTTAAATATTAATAGCTAACGCTTATATAAATCCTTTTTCTTAATTCTGCTAGCCTTATATAGGCCTAGTAGTCTGCTAACTAAATTATCTAGTAAATAGCATCTAGCTTCTAGTATGCACTCTATTATAACTGTTCTGTTAAAGTTAGTAATATATAGCATGTTATTATATAACCTTATATTATATAACGCTAGCAACTGTACCTAAATAGTATTAGGATCGTTAACTTCTTTATTATATCGTTAATACTTCCTAAAGCTAATAGTTCCTAAGCTTATAGCAGCTAACTAGTCCTTGCTAGTGTCGCTATTATTTAATAATTATAAATATGCCGTGTACGAAATAGCTAATAGGCCGTTGAAGTGCCAGGCTAGTTTTGCTGTTATATATTAACTTATTAATGTTGCGATAATATGTAATGTGTCCTACTTAGCTAAGTTATTATTATTGCACTGCTCGCAGCTCCTAGTAAATATTAATGTAGGTTAGTAGTAACTATGTTGCCTAGGCTAAGCTGCTACAAACGCCGAACGCTAAACGCCTAAACAATTATTTACGTGCGATTGTCGCGTCCCTAGCGACGCGCACGCGTTTCCTATTAAGACGACAATTTATCCTCCTTAATCCTTAACAGAGGTATAGTTTTATTAAACTCTGTAACTATTTCTAGATTAATGTCCTCCTTACTTATCTATTTATTATACTAGGTGCTCTATCCTTTCTACTTTACTTAATATTACACAGTCTACTTTTAATATCGCCTAAGCTGCGCTACTTAACGGCCCACGATGCGTTCTACCTTATAAAAGGCTCCTATATTATCATTTCTGTCGTTGTTAACTAGCCCTAGTTATTCTAGCATCGGCCGATCGTACAGGTCATCTAGATTAAACCTTTCTAGATACTTAACGTTAATAACTAGATAGACCTTCCACGTACTTAGTAGGTTAAGCTTAGCGGCGTTACTTCTAATTACCTTCTTTATAAGCTATAGCCTATTATATTGTTAACCCACCTTTTAGTATACATCTGCTAAGTTATAGCCTTTATATAGTTGAACGTACACTAAGTCGCCCACTTCTAGTTGCATTAGGATGTGTCCCTTATCATACTATACCTTTATTCGAACTGCTGCATATACTAATGCGTCCTAGACTTCCTTACGTACAACGTCCCTGTCCTGCACGAACTTCGTCGTGGCTTAATCGCCTAGCAAGCCTTCCAATAGCTTTTGTCTATATATAATCTTATTTAGCGATAAACCTGTAGCTGCGCTAACTAAGTTATTTATCACCCGTCTAATATATAGTAGTAGGTAGACCTATCCTTTTCCGCCGCTGGCTAGATAGAACTAAATTACAATTTTTACTGTTTAAACTGTCTGTTCAGACTATCTATCTATCTGTAGGTAGTAAGCTGTTAACATAAGAATCCTTATGCTAACTTCTTTAAAAATTCCTTACTATATATCGCTAACGAATTTGGGGTCTCAGTCTATGATTATAGCAGCTAAGATGCCCTAGTCTGTTAACGCTGTTACTAGGGGCTCTGCCCAGCGCTCGCCTAACTACTCCTTTTTCCCTTCTACTAATGTAATTCTCTTTAAAAACTTATCTATAGCAGAAAGGCATTAGTTATAGCTTTTATTCTCTAGTAGATCTATAAAGTCTATTATAACTATATAAAAGGGAATAGGTAGTAATAATATTAGCTTTAATTAGCTGTAGGGCTTATGTCGCCTTATCTAATTAGGCCTACATACGCGATAGCGGGCTATATAGACGTCTAAATGTTTAGCTAATTATCTAATATAATAGTTTTAGCGAATTATTTCGTATAATTGCTTAAAGCCTACGTGAAAGCGCTTATTATAAACTATCTTAAAAATATTGCCTTACAGGCTCTTAGGAACCACTAGCTTTAGTTAGCTATCCTCTGCGTCCACGTTGTATAGTAGTCTATCGCGTAACACAAAGGGAATTAGTAAGTCCTCTAATTCTGTTGTCTGCCCTACTAGTTAGAGGACGGCCAACACGTTTACCTAATGCTTCTCCTGCTTATATGCCTTCTGTAATTCTTCTTTAAACCTTAGTTTAATATTAACTGTAGTGACATAATAAGCTTCGTTGCCTATAGTTCACAGGCAAGTGTGCTGGGTTATCGCACAGAGATCCCCTAGTACGTCTGTCTCGCTGTAGTCTGATTTTAACGTTACACTGTCTAATCTTAATAACGCGTTAGGCACCACGTGCTGTCTTCCTAGAATGTACCGCACAATTAATTAAAACTAGGACAGATATTACGAGGCTTAAATAAGTCCTATATTTAACTTGTTAGTTAACAAGCTGTTTAGATTAGTTTAAGTTACTATACCTATTATTACCGCATAATCTGTTAATATTATAGCTAGCTTATTATCTAGGGTGGATTCTACTATATACTGAATCTTACGCACTGTCTACACTACACAGGCGACCTCTAACTTAGTTAAGTAATACCTACGTTCTACTAGCAACAACAGTATCTTTAATAAAAAAAGAATTAGCTTAACGTCCTTAACTCTAACTTCCTTTAGCTTTACAGTATCTCCCTTTACATAGTATACTATTACGCTAAAGCCTCGCTTCTTTAATACGTTAACTCCTATAAATAACTAACGTTCTAGGTAAAAATGTAACAAGAACCTCTTATCCTTAAATACTGCCTGTAGTGCTTAGTATAATGCCTATAGGTCGTCCTAATCCTAAGGTACTTATATAGTCTTAGAGTAGTTAGCCCTAATCCTAAGGTACTTATATAGTCTTAGAGTAGTTAGCCCTAGCGTATCCTAAGGTTAGGGCTTTCTTTAACAGGTCTGTCTTCTCCTTCTGTAGTAGCTCCGCTAACTAGCAGTAGTATACAACATATTATCTCAGCTAACTTATTATACCTAGGTACGTCTCTAAATCTAACAGGGTTGTTAGAAAGGCTATGCTGCTAATAGCAGTAATTTTATTTTCTAGCGTATATATTCTAAAGGCGTTAACTCTTTACCCTAGCAGAATTAATAATAGGAAGCCTAAGTAAGCTTTAGGACCGCTAAGTGTAAACCTTCGCTTATTTAACGCTGCGAACAGCTAATTTAGATATTTAAGATGCGCCTCGCGCGAATCGCTTATAATAAGGTAATTATTAATATATCCTAACGCGAACTTATCGCACTTAGATTCGCGGATTACTATATTAGTCTAGCGTTACGCGTATAGTAGTAAATTGCAAAAGCCTATTAGGGCGACGTTAAATTGTTCTAATCCTTAGTAAGATGCTACTATAACCTTATGTTAATCTTCCTCTGCTAACTAGAATTAATAAAAATAAGTTACTATATTAACTATCGCTAAAAAGGACTTCCTGCGTACTTACTTAAGTAATGCTTATATAAGTAGAATAGGATAACTATTACGCCTTACTATCTTATTTAGGCCTCTAATGTTAATTACTACTTAGCCCTTTTGCACGACCTAACTATCTACTATCGCGTTCCTCTAGACGACGAACACTAGAAATTAGAAGGGCGTATTTTCTTTTAACTATAACATCTTATCTTTCTTATATAGATTATTAAAAACCTTATTAACTAGGTCCTTCTCTTTTAGTCCTAGTAGGTAGACTTAGTGCACTAACTTCGCCCCTACTGTCTTCTAGTTGCTTACTAACAGGATTCTTAGCTAATTATTCTTTAGTAATAGAATTATCTTACTATTATTAGTAAACAATCCCTTATATTATCTAACTATATTATTAATCTCCTTTACTACCTCCTTTATGCCTTAGATAACTACTCTAAAAGCTCTCTTCTATAAATTATTCTTAGTAGCCTGCAGCTCTCTGTTATTAAGCTTTCTTTATTAGGACAGTCCTTCTAAGATAATTCCTTAATACGCTAATTATTTACTAATTGCGACTAGATAGTAACTCCTCGCATTATACTTACATTCTGTTAACATAATATTAGACAAGGCCGCTGCTTACTATAGCGCAGCTATATCTGTTACTATTACGTAATAATAAGTAGGGAGTTCGTCTATACTATCCGCCTCTAACGGGCATATTTGTCCTACTCTTATGCCTTTCTACTAAGTAACGTTACTTACTGCAGTATTATAGACGAGGATATACTATACTATTGCTTCTACTACTTACGCGTATAGTCCGCTATTATGTCTAAGGCGCTTATTACGCAGCTTTAGCTTAAATAAGTAGTCCTAGTTAAGGGGTACCTCTTCTTTTCCCCTTAGTTATATTAGTATTACTGTTATCGCATTTACCTAGATTTTTGTGTTAGCTGTCGTATATAATATTCGTCTAGTTTAATATCCTAGCTTCACGTACATATTAATTAGTACTTCTATATTCTTATATCTCTAGACTGTTAGTACTTCCTTACTAAGGTCTAAGATTATTCTGTAGGGTGTTAGAATGTCTATCCCTAGTAATAGTTTTAATAGTAACTCTTCTATAATATATGCCTCTACTAATACTTTAGCTTTTACAGTAATCTTTTAGCTGTCCCGCATATAATACCTAGGGATGTATAGGTTAATTATCGCGTATTCTAGGGTTTTAATTTAGCTATTCTTAACTCCTTTTACTCCTACTCGCTTAGTTATGCGATAGACCTGTACTTAAGAGTTCTGCTGCATTAGCTAACGTTAATCTACTAAGGTTATAACGTTTCCTAAGTCTAGGCAGACCGCCTCTGATAGACCGTGTTCTAATAATACTGCCTGTATCGTAACGTAGGTCTATTTCTTAAAATCTGTGCCTATGCTAGATAACACTGTCCCTAGTGTTAGCGCAGCTATTACTACTTTAACTACTAGCGCAGCGCTAACCTTTAGTCTTCTCTTTATACAGTCCTTTAGATGCTTATATAGCTTATTATTTAAGCTAAATTCTTATTAGCACCTTTAGCAAACGATTCCTAGATTATCCTTCTTAGCCTGTACTCTATACTTTAATATGTAAACAAAGTTTATTAATACTACGTTGTTAAAGGCGTTACTGTCGTAATCCTTACTTTCTTAGCCTAGCTCGCCGCCTTTATCCTCTGCTAAGGCTATCTGAGTTAACGCGTATTCGCAACCTGCTTAAAATGCCTCCTCGTCTGCTGCGCTGTAATCTACGTCCACCAAATTTGCCTAAAAAGGCCTAAGCAGCCTGTTATCCTATTTCTGCGCTAGCCTGCTACCTAACTCTTTTCTGTTATTAAATTGTCTTACTAGCTAATTTCTACTTACTATAGTAAGTAGTTCTCTTATTAACAATAAGGATCCCTGTTAGCTAAACCTAGGATCTTAACTGTCCCGCGTACTTCCTAATCCCCCTGCTAGGTTCTAATTACTATAAGTAGGTCTACTTTACTTATATTCGCAGTACGTCGTCCTATTAAATTGTGTGCTAACTTCTAGGCTGCCGCGCCGCGTCTAGTTAGGATACTAACCTCTATTATTACCTCTACTGTTATAAAATTTTAGCCTAGCACCTATACTGTTATTAATATAGATTTACGCTAGACTAGACTATATGTCCCTCTTATCTACTATTACTTATATAAAACTTACGACATCTATTATTACGGTTAGTTATTATATTAAATCTCTTAGCAATAGGTAAATCCCGTTCTACGCGAAGTTTAGTTAAGTTATTATATCTAACATACCTACTATTTTAGTATTTTAGACAACAGCATAGACGTATAGTCTAGCGTCCCTGCGCGCCTTTGCGTTCTCTAGGCTATATTTCGCGCGCGTTAGCCTATTTATTACCTTTTCAAACAGTAGCCAAAAGTAATTAACTAATAGCTGCTCCTATTACTTAAGGCCTAGTGTGTATCATAGACTATTCTTCTTAATATCTAACAATATTATATACTATTCTAGTGCGTCTCCTTTTAAGTATTATACTATTCGTGGCTTCACTTCCTACTCTGCCCTGTCGCCTCGTGCGGCTATAGCATCCCTTAGTCAGTTAATAAATATGAACACGTCCCTAATATAGGTATCTGTCCTAACGTATATTACTACGCTTCTTCCTATAGCTTAGTCTAAGTTTAGTTAAAAGTAACCTACCTCCTGCACCTAGAAGGTAGCAGCTCCTCCCCCTAGCGTCTCTGTTAGAGCTGTTTAGGGTAGTGCTTAAATACTCTGTATAAATCTAGCGAAGAATTAGGCTATTTAGTTAGGCGTTATTAGTTAATTCTGTTACTTCTGCCTTAGTACTTCCTCTGTACCGCTTTAGCCGTCCTCTCTGCTATTTATCTTACTGTCCCTATTATTTTAGTCTATTTCTTTTGTAACTTCCTGCAGGCTGCCTGCGTGTAGTCTACCTAGCTCTGTGTTTGCGGGTTCAGCACAACTGTGTTCTTGTTATGGGCGAAGAGGCCTGACTAACGAGTGTGCATTTGTCCTATACTACAGAAGGAGAAAGATAGAGAAGAGGTTACAGGTATCCTTAGAGGATATATATATATGTTCGTACGAGCGAAGAGGAACGTGCTCCTCTAGCTGCTAACTTGTACGAGCTAATAAGAAAAGGGGGCAGAGGAGATTAAGGAGTTCTTTCCCCGTGCGATAGTAGCGAAGCCTCTCCTGCTTAAAGGGCGCAGCCCATTACAGTTCTCTGCTTAGTAGTGTCCGCGGTTTTCTAGGTAGCCCTGTTAGTTCCCTACTCTGTTAACTTAACTATGCTTCTAACGTGTTAACTCTTAGTTTAGGAGTAAGCGAAATTACCTCTAATCTTCCTAATACTAATTTACTTAATATTAAAGATCTAATCAAGTAGTTACAATATAAAGCAACTAGTGTTAACTAGTAGATATCTTTAGAGTATTCTATAGATATGCAGGCTAGGTTAAAGGTAGAAGTGTTAAATAGTAGTATACTCGTAGATTGTCTTAAGTTAATTATAATATGCCGTAGGGCCACATTATGCGAGTCTATATACATAATTGTCTTATAGGATTCCTATAAGGCCCCCTCTAGGATTTCTAGGTTTGTCTCCGTCCTATAGGATATAGTCTGTCTTAGCGTAGGTTTCTTAGGATTACGTAATCCTGGCGTTATTAGCTGGTTCAGAGGCTCAGTCTCCTTGCTAGCCGTCTGTGCCTCTTCCCTTATCCTTATAACCGCCGCCTTCCTACTTCCTGTTCGTAACACTATCTCCCCTTCTAGTCCTTATGTCCTTATAACTGACCTATAGCTTCTCGTAGTACTGCTTATTATTATTCTGTTAGAGATTATATAAACACTATTAGTTAGGTCGCTATAGTCTCTTACAAATATTATTTAAAGAAGAAGTTAGAGTGTAGGATGTTGTTATTAAAAGAGAAGTGTAGGAATTATTATTAAAATAGGGTGTCGTCGTACGAGCTAGTAGATGTGCTAGTTCTAAACTTTTCTTATTTAGATAAGGAATTAGCTTAATTAGACGCACAAGAAGCTGAGGCTGATAACGTAGAAGAGAAGGCGCTAAATGCCCTTCTTACTGCTCGCGTAAAAAAGAATTAACTTTATAAATAATAAAAGTTGTTACAGCGTTATAAGTAATAGTAGGTAGATAATTCTAGTTATATTGCGGAAGAGATTAAGGCGTTAGAGGCGATTAAGGATATTAATTATAAGGTTAATGTTCTTAAATAAGGGCTAATGCCTAGTACTTCTGCCTTAGACTAGAGCGTCTTCACTCTGTCCTAGCTTAAAGGTAACCCTCTTCCTCTAGGAATTACGTTATTAGATTAGGTTAGTTATAATTCTAATACCTAACTTCTTTTTATTCCTTATTATAGTTATATTTACTAATTTATTCCTTACAGTTTCCTAAGTTTAATTTAGGTTCCTATGTATTTTCTAAGTTAGGGTAGTCCTTCTATTTTATAAGGTACTCTCTTTCTCTATATTAGTTTTCTATAATCTTTAAGCGTCTCTTATTAAGGATCTTCTTAACTTTATACTCTATCTCCTCTTTAGTCTTATACTTAAAAGTCTTCTGTAGTAGTGTTACTAGGTATGCTAGTTCTAGTAACTTAATATAGAACCTAGAGTAGATTTTTACGTCTTTAGGTAGTTCTAATATATACGTAACTAGTCTATTACATTATTTAATTAAAAATAGTCTAACTTTAACGTAGTCTAACCCCTTATTAGGTTATTTCGTGCGTAAGTTTTTTATAAGTAAGTATACTTTATCCTCTTTTTTTAGCTAAGGTGCTGTTTTTCTTTTCTTATTAACATATAAAATTTATTATCCTTATCTTTTCTTAAGTCTTTCTTGTAACTGTTTTAGCGTTACCTACAGTTCTCTTACTGTCCTAACTACGGCTTCCGCTTTAATACTTAGAAAGTGTCTTTTAAATAGGTTTAGGTGTTTCCCGTGATAGGCGTAGAATAGTATTTTGCCTATTACTTTAGATTTACTATTATTAAATACAATTTAGGCTGTAAGTAACAGTAATACCTAGTTGTCCTGTTATTTATTGCAGTACGTTCGTAGATACTGTTTTAAGGTCCTGTTTATTTGTTCTGTTTGTCTATCAGTTTCTAGGTGGTATACTGTAGATAGTTTCCTTTAAGTACCTATCTTAGCTACAAAGGTTAACTAGAAATTAGATATAAATAACTTATCTCTATCGCTGATAATAGTCTTTAGTATACCGTAGTATTAGAATATTTAGTCTTTTACTATTTCTGTAAGTTGTAGTGCCGTAAAATTTTTTCTAAATAGTATAAACTCTGCGTATTTAATACATCTGTATACTATATTACATATCGTATTATACTTATATCTAGTTACTTTGTCTGCAGACTTAGGTAAATCTGTAATAAAGTCTATTGCTATATCTTCCTATAGTTTTGTAGGTATCTTAATTACCTATAACTTACTATAGGGTACATAAGTAGCATGTTTATTTTATTAGTAGGGTACACATTTTTTAATATGTGTTTCTACTTTTTGCCTTAGGTTTGTGATGTAATAGTTTTGTTAGATAAGTTCTGTTATTTTCGTGATTCCTAAGTATCTATATATTAGATTATTATAATATTATTAGATAATAGTCTCGTGTAGGTCTTCAGGGACTTCTACTTATATTTTTAAGATTACGTAGTATTCTTGCGAAGGTCCTAAAGTTCTATCTTTATTTATTTTCAGGATTACTATGCGAACTTTAGTTTTCTTCCCTATTACATCGTGTCTCCTGCTTAGTACGTCTACTCTTCTATTTTCTTTTCCTAGTGTATAGATAATCTTAAACTTATATTATCCTAAGAGTTCTAACTATCTTACTTATCTTTAGTTTAGTTATTTTATTATCGTGAAGTATATTAGGTTCTAGTAGTTAGTGTAAATAGTAAGTTCTAAGCAACTTTCTGCATATACTCTCTAATGTCGCAGTGCGTTAATAATAGCTTTTAGTTCTTTATTGTAGATATTGTATCGTTCTTCTATTTATAAGAACTTACGCGAGTAATACGCTATAGAGTGCTATTTTCTGTCTTTTTTCTGTAAAGCTACTGCTCTGATTACAAGGTCTGATGCGTCTGTTTTAATCTTTAGTAGTTGTCTACTAGTAAATGATATAAGTACTAGTTTAGCTACGCAGGCTTCTTTTAATATCTTGAAGGCTTGTTGTTGTTCTTCGTTCTAGTCCTACTTTTCATCTTTTTTATTAGTTTTGTTAAGAGTGTTATAATCTTAGCAAAGTCCTTAATAAATTATTAATTAAAGTTAATAAATCCTAAAAATAACTAAATGTCTTTAACTGTTTATAGTGTCTTCTATTCTTAGATTATCCTAATTTTTAATTTACTAATCTGCACTCCTTATCTTCTAACTATATATCCTAGGAATTCTACTTCTTCTTTATAAAATTCGCACTTTTCTAGTTTTAACTTAAGGTGGTAGTTCCTTAATTATTATAGTACTTCCTTAACATATTCCTTGTGTTTGTTTATATTTCTAGAGTAAACTAGAATATCGTCTAGGTAGGCTATAGCATATATATTAAGACATTCTGCTAAGACGTTATTAATTAAATCTTAACACGTTACCAGTGCGTTTATTAGGCTAAAAGGTATTACTGTGTACTTATAATATCTATATTATGTCTTAAAGGCAGTTTTCTATTCTTCTCCTTCTTTTATTCTAATAAGGTTATACGCTCCTCTTAAGTCTAGTGCGGTAAAGTATTAAGCTCCTATTAATCTATCGCGTAGCTCTTATATATTAGGTAGCGGGTAGCAGTTCTTTTTAGTAATATTGTTTAACTTCCTATAGTTAATACATAGCCTTAACGCTCTATCCTTCTTTAGCGTAAACAGGACAGGATATCTTGCTAAGGACTTAGATTTCCTAATAAAACCCTTTGCTAAATTTTTATTAATATATTTCTTTAGGACGCCTAGCTTGTAGTCGCTTAGGCGGTATATTAGTATAAACCTAGGCTGCTTGCCTTCTATAAGTTCTATCTTATAGTCCTATTCTTAGTATTTTAGTAGTGCTTCTCTTCCTACCTTTTTAGTAAATATATCTCTAAATTCCTTATATTCTTCTAAGATCCTAGGAGTAGTAACTAACTCCTTATTCTTCTTAGCGTTCTTTACTAGCTACTAACAAAGTAGCTGTTTCTTAGCTTTTCGCGAAGGTTTAATATTTATTATTATCTTCTTATCTACTAAGGTATACGACTGTTGCGTAAGCATTCTTATGTTATTCTTTGTACGTATAGATACTCTTTGTTTTGTCTAGTTAATTACTAGGTTATAGTACCTTAACTAAGGTAGCCCTAGTATAATATCATAGGCGGCCGTCCTAAAGATGTCTAGTCTAACCTAGTATGTTTTAGAGGCTAGGCTGAGGCTAGTAGTAACCTTATAGGTTATTATCTCTCTTAATTTTCTGTTTACTACTGTTATCTAGTAAGGTATTTTCTTTAAAACAGGTTGTAGCCCTGCTTTTAACATAGCTGTCTTAGAGATGTAGTTTACTTATAATCTAGAATCTATTAGTGCCTTTAGCTCCTTTCCTTAGAGTTCTATTCTAAGTTAGAAGAGACTCTCTTCCTTTTATTAGATAGCCTAACACTACTTATTAGTGCCGTCTAGTTGTAGACAAATTCCTCGTCTAGTTCTAGCCTTCTTACTATAAGAAGGTTTAACTTCTAGTTTCTGTCTAAAAAAGAATTTTCCTTAAAGCTGTTTACTTCCTTTTCTAGCTTATAGCGCTTATATCTTAGATTTATACAGGTTTACTATAATTTATTAGTATATTACTTATTTATAATAATGTTTTAGTTTACAGTATACTTATTGTTGTATCCTAGGAAATAATTTATTATTTGTTTATCCTACAAGTAGTTAATATAATCGTCCTGTTAACAGTTATACTACTACTATTTACACGCCCTTTTTAGTATTAGGAAGTGTCCTTCTTATAGCTTAATAGCGTAATAGTAATCGCAGCAATTATATATGCAGCAGAGGTATAATAGTAGCCCGTATTTTAGGTTTCTCTAGTTGTAGTCGTATTAAAAGAGTTTCTGTCCCTTCTCTGCTTAGGCTAAAGCTTTTTATTTAATTTATTACTTAGCTTATTCTATAGAGAATCTAAAACACTTAATATTCTCTATTACGTATTCCTAACACATATTATTCTAATTTAAGGGTTTATATTTTATCTTCTAGTCCTAGTATTACATGTATATATATTTTCTACTATGTATTTTCTATAGTGCTAGTATACCCTATATTCTCTGTATTTTATTATCTAGTGCCTATACTTCCTTAATGCTTTTTATAAGTAGTAGTTAGTCTTAGTTAACTAGGGTCCCTAGATATAGTTCTACTAGAGCCTTATTATTCTAGTTAATTTCCTAAGTATTTAAGGGAACTTATCTATAGGTTCTTATAATCTAGTTATTATCCTACTATAGTAGTAATAAGGGTCTAGTGCTATAGTTAGGTGTAGTAACTACCTCTTAGTCTCTAAATTAGGTGTTATTAAAGTTTTTAATTATATTAACTTTAAGTTAGGTAACTTTATTCTTTTATCTATAATTTTTTATAAAGTATCCCTTCTTCCTGTAATTATAGTAATTACCTTTTATCTTCTCTACATCTGTCTTCTAGTTTCCTACCTTCCTGTTCCTTTACTTCTTATTAATATTATCTAGATGTATTAGTTCTAGTTTATTAAAAGTGTAGTAGCTAGTAGTGCAAGTATTCCTTAGGTAGCGAATATAGCTTTTCTGTTTACCTATATAGTTTATTCTTCCTTTTCTATAGCTCTGTAGTTCCTAGTTTAGTTTATATAGGTTATTATTAATCCTTATATAGTTATTAATTAGGTTATTTAGGTCTTTAATAATAAATCCTGTTCTTATAAGTTCCTCTCTAACTTATAGCTTTAGGCCTTACTAGAATATTCTTTTAAGAGCTTTATTATCCTATCTAATAATTATAGAATATTATTTAAACTTATTAGCGTAGTTAGTAATAGAGGTGTATTATTTTAGTTTCTGTATATATTATTCTGCTGCGACTTTCTTAGTCTGTATCCTAAAGATCTGCTAGATATGTTTTTTAAACTTATCCTAATCTTTAAATATTTCTATGTTCTCTGTATCTACAATTCCTTAGTCTATATATTATTCTAGTTATAGTATAACCTAGTCTAGCGCCTTACCCGTAAGGTAAGTAATCGCGATAGGTACCTTATTACTTTTATTAATATCCTTATAGAGGTAAAAGTAGAAGTTAAGTTAGAGTAACTATCCTTTAAGGTGTTATTAGTTACTACTAAACATAGTAGGTTTACTAATTAGACATCCTTTAGTAGACACAGTTAAAGAGTTAGGGGTAGCTACGTATTTACTAGGGCTGCTTATCTTAAGGGTAATTAAAATATTAAAGATCTAATTAAGTAGTTATAATATAAAGTAACTAGTGTTAACTAGTAGATATCTTTAGAGTATTCTATAGATGTGCAGGCTAGGTTGAAGGTAGAAGTGTTAAATAGTAGTATACTTGTAGATTGTCTTAAGTTAATTACAATGTGCCGTAGGGCTACATTATGCGAGTCTATATACATGATTGTCTTATAGGATTCCTATAAGGCCCCCTCTAGGATTTCTAGGTTTATCTCTGTCCTATAGGATATAGTCCGTCTTGGCGTGGGTTTCCTGGGATTACGTGATCCTGGCGTCATCGGCTGGTTCAGAGGCTCGGTCTCCTCGCTGGCCGTCCGTGCCTCTTCCCTCATCCTCATAACCGCCGCCTTCCCACTTCCTGTTCGTAACACTTAATAGGTTCTTAAACCTTAGCTAACTTGGATTAATCTAGGTATAGGGTCGCAAATCCTTAACTTACTAGTTAATTAGCCTACCTTTGCTAGTAATTCTTATAGTTAACTACTCTGCGGGCGGACTAAATCCTAATAAGGCTATGCCCTGTTATAGTAGCCTTACCTGTATTAAAAAGTCGTCTAAGAATTACTTAATACCCCTATATTAGGCGGAGCTTTGATACGCTTAATAATAAGCAGCTAACTAATACCTAGTTAATACTAACCCTAGTAGGATATTCCTAATGTCAGATACATGCTACTCTACCAGGTAATGTTAGTAGTAGGTAATATAGTAGGGCCGATACGACGGAAGTCCTAGAAGTATAAAAGGCAAGAGAACACTGTAGAAGAAACAAGGAAGACAATCATAATTAACACACAATTGATTTATCGCAATTATTAATTCTAAAAAACACATTTTAGCATTTTATCTAACAATTAAGAGTCTTACTGCCTTAACTTTACGCGAGAAGCAATAGCACAACTAATAAACCGCGATTCTGATATTATCCTTACAAATTATATAAGCTAGAAGCCTTAGTACGAGCAGCTAGAAGCTAGATACCTATTACTTAGGGTGTAGTACCTCGTCAACCCTACGAGCGATACTGTGCTAAAGACAGAGCCGACCCCTCTAACTAAGCTAAATATTAAAATGTATAAGAAACGCACGGCGATTAGAGACTAACCTCTAGCAAATCTATCTAATTTAATAAACAGTAGACAAACCGCATTTAAAACTAATGTTAATTACTATAAGACGCAACTTAACTTGTACAAAGTTATAGTAATAAACTATAAAGACAAAGATGCAAGGTTAGACAAGCTATTAGTCTATATTTAAGTAACAGTCTCTATCTACTTAAAGAAGACGTGCTGCAGACTAAAGCTCTTAATCTAAGAATAGGTAGCTACTTTAAAGAGCACTGTCAGCATTAACAATAAGGAAGAGTAACTGCGCGCTTAGGATTAATACATTGCAGCCTTAAAGCTAATAAGACAACTAATATATTAGGACAGCTAGCTAACTAAGTATAATCACGCAGCAACTATTATAGAGACTGAAGAAATTAGAGAAGTCTAAAAACTTAATTATGTAATATAAGATTTCCTAAACGCAGTCAGTAAGGTTAGCCCTAACTAGGTGCCATCATTCTAAGACTAAGGAAGACGCGAGCTAGGAATAAATTAAAAAGAAATGATAAAACGCTTCTAAGATTATATAAGCTTATACTACCTAAAAGGGAGATAGCAGAAGGGCGCTTTTACTATAAGTAAAGCTTTATTTCTCGCTAGTAGTAGTAAATCCACCTAGGATATAGATAGGGACGCCTCTCTCGTGCCTAATAGCGCATTATCTAACCAACCTAAACAGGGGTTAAGGAGGAAGTCTTTATTAAAAAAACGCACAGCTAGTTAATTAACTATATCTAAGCAGTCTTAGAATTAGGATAAAGCAGCAGCTAGAGGTATAAAATACCCTGCTTATAGACTACGCCATCTTCTTACTAACTACCTCTATATTAATAATAATAATGCCCTAGACTAGTTTAAGCTAAGAGAATTAATATTAGAGCTAGTAAAGCTACGCCTACAATATAATCCTAATATATAGGAATAAGTAAAGGTATTAAAAAGACAACGAATATAAACACTAAGCTTTAAGAACTCTTACACTCCTACGCCTAAGATATCTGCTAACTAACTTAAAGGTTAGAAGATTACAACAATTAGTGCTGCGTTTATTACTACATCTTTCTAAGCTAAGTATTTAGACTACTTACTAAGATAATCCTTTATCCTTAACTTAGGCTTAATAATCTACGTTACAAACAACCGAACTCAACTTCGAAACCTACGTCCTCCTGCTAAGGCAGATTTTATATTAGCTAAGAATATACGAATTTAGATATAAGGATATAGAATAGTGTGGCTTAACCTAAGAGGGCTATATAGACTAATAAGGCTTATACTAAGCGATGTGGTATAGTATCTAGAAATCCTATATAATCTAGTATTATTCAGGCTGCTTAGGTAATAGGGCGTGTGGTAGGATAATAAGAATGAGCCTACGACTCTTAAGAGGCGAGACGACTTAATAATTGCATGCCTAAAAGAAGTATATAGATAATAGATACTCGAGTAATAAGACGAAATCTAGGCAGTCTTTTATATAAGAATAATTAATTCTTAGGCGAAGCGAGCACTACAAAAAGCTGATGCGATACGCTAGCATAAACGCATAGGACATCTAGGGCCGGCAGCTATCAAACACCTAGTCCAGCAATCTAAGGGAGTGCGCATTAAGGGAGTTATAACAGTTAAGTGCGACGCGTGCAGAAGAGCTAAAACTAAGCGTTAAATATAACGCGTGTCTTAATCAAACTACAAAGGCCCTAGAGAAAGACTAGCTATTAACTTCTATTCTTATAAGGAGGGAAGCTTAACGAAAGAGAAGAGTTAAATACTCGTTACTAATTAATACTCTGGTTTTATATAGGACTTTTACTTTAAGGATAATTAACTTAGGAAGTTAATTATTAGGTTACTAGATATTATTATCTAGTTTCTAAAGAAGCAGTATAACATTACTATTAAAGTAATTAAATATAACGGCGAGATTATAACTACGAAGCTAGAGGTAGCACTATAGTGTACTGCGCAAGTAATACAACTTAAGCCTTCAGCTCTAGATACCTAAGTATAAAACGGTAGTGCTGAACGCTTAGGGGGTGTAGTTAAAGATAAATCTCGCGCGATAAGGCTAGACGCAAACTTACTATAGGAGCTATAGCCAGAGATTACACGAGCAGCAGTGTATCTATACAATTAAACGCCGAACTACTTAAATTATTAGAAGTTACTGTACAAAGTCTTCTTTATATTTGCAGCTCTCTGAAACAGTATCGCTACAACACCTTAAAAACTGAACCTAGCACACCTAAAAGCATATAGCTGTAAGGCCTTTGCCTTAACTAATAACACTCTTCGAGGTAAATTATAACTCTAATGTCTTAATCTGCGAGCTTAGATTAGATACCTAGTTAGATATTAGTTATCTAATATCTACAGGATCTAGATTCTAACTATAGGCAAGGTAATTAGCACTTAAGACGTAGTGTTTAATAAAGATATAATATTTAACAGGAAGATAGAAGACATTATAGATAATCTTATGCACAGCACCTTAAATAAGATAGCTGCATAGGTAAGATCTGCTAAGCTTCTAGAACCTACCTATAATTAACTAGAGACTAAAACGTTCTTTAAAGATAATATAATACAGGATACTAAGCTAACCTAAGAATATGATAGCCTAGGATACTGCTAAGGGAGGAAGACAGGGTACAGCTATCCTACGCTACTAGTAACTCTACCGCCGGTAGCTCTGCTTGCGCATCTGCTAGCAGGCGCTTATTAGGAAGACACTTAGGACTTAGATGCCTTATTAAAGACCGTCCTATAGAAGGCCGCATTTATAGCTAAGATACAGGCTAGGAATTTTAGAACGTACAAAGGTAAGCTAGTAGATAAAGCTTAAATAAACTAAATGCTAGCACAAGGTCTAAGGCCTCATCTTAACTAACTTCTACCGCCGCCGTCAACCTAGAGGCAGATAGAAGAACATCTACTTAGAGACTACTAGAAGGAAGCCTAGAGAGAGCATCTTAAGAGTTATAAGCAGATAAAATTATAGTCTAAAGTGCCTGTAAAGGAAGTAAAAGTAAAGGGTTAACAGATCTTAGACTGCATGTGGGTGTATACCTATAAGCTTAATAAGGACTATCGCTTTAAGAGCTATAAGGCGCGATTAGTTGTCTAAGGAGACTAACAGAGAAATATTACTTCTTAGGAAACCTATGCAGCTACTCTCGCGAGCTAGTCGTTTTAAATGCTGATGGCGATCGCTGCTTATTTTGATCTTAAGCTTAAACAGTACGACGTCACGAATGCTTTCGTTTATGCAGTAATAGACTAAGAGATCTATATAAGAATGCCACATAGCTATTAGAAGCCTAAGACAGTTCTATAAGTTAACAAGGCCTTATATAGGCTCCAAATATTACCAGTCCTCTAGCAGAAGGAATTTACATTAACCCTTAAGAAACTAGGCTTTTAGAGCGTCCCTTACGAGCCATACTACCTAATTAAAGATAGAATTATTATATTCTTCTATATTAATAATATTATTCTTACATATAGTAAGCAGAAGGAGACTGAAGCCCAGCAAGCAATCTAATATCTTAGAGATAAGTACTTAATAACTAGCGGAGATAATCTTTAATAGTTTCTTAGAGTTAAAGTTATTAGGAGCTAAGAGCAGCATAAGATCCAGCTATTATAAGCAGCATACGCGGATAAGATTAGCCGTTTAGTTAACAGAAAGGATATCTAACACGACACTCTAATAGCGGCTATTAAACTTAAGCCTCAGGAAGGCCTAGCTACTCTTTTAGAAATTAACAAGTACTAGCGCAAGATTGGATCTCTAATATTTGCAGCTATAACTACTCGTCCAGACATTGTATTCGCGACGTCACGACTAGCACGCTTTCTAATGAATCCGGGATAGGAGCATCATAATGCAGCCGATCGAGTTCTCCTCTACCTGCAGAGCACTAGAAATCGAGCGCTTAAGCTTAGCAGAGATAGTTGACTTAAAATCGCGAGCAACACCTCTTTTACTAATAACACACTAGACAGAAAGAGCTTACAGGGATATATAATTAAGTTGTTTAGTAGCTTAATAGCTTAGAAAGTAAGTAAGCAAGATACAGTTATATCCTTAATAACAGAAGCTAAGCTTCTTGCGCTATTATAAGTTATAAAAGAAGCTATATTTATATTATAACTACTTAAGGAACTGCAAATTAAACTGCCTGAGGACATAATTACGATACAATACGATAATACTTAAACTATCTAGCTAATTAATAAAGAGGTCTTACAGTTATAAACTAAGCTTCAGCATATAGACATTCACAATTATTAGCTGCAACAGGAAGTGTTAAGAAGAAGTATTCGGGTCATCTATGTCTAATCAGCTAACATGCTAGCTAATAGGTTTACAAAGGCGCTGCCAGCTAATAAATAGGCACAATTTCTAAGCCAAATCGGCCTTATAGAGCGTACAGGAAGCATAGATCTAACAGCAGCACCCCTTAAAGAGATCTAAAGCTAAATTAAGAAGCTAGAGATTAAGCAGGCGTAGCTAGATAGTAATTAACGCTTCTTATACACGAGCTCTAGGCTTATTAGAAGATAATATAAGCAGTTCTTGTCTAGCTTAAAACAGTTTCTAAGCTGAGGGGGTGTGTTAGATACATGCTACTCTACTAGGTAATATTAGTAGTAGGTAATATAGTAGGGCTGATACGACGGAAGTCCTGGAAGTATAAAAGGCAAGAGAACACCGTAGAAGAAACAAGGAAGACAATCATAATTAACACACAATCGATTTATCGCAATCATTAATTCTGAAAAACGCATTTTAGCATTTCATCTGACACCTAAATATATATCTATAATTTGTTATTAGTTAACTGCTTCCTTAACTAACTTATTTCTATTTTTTAAGCTATGTGTGTGCGGAAGCGTTTCTGTCTTGTTAGTGTGCTTACTGTTACTGTCTTACTGTGTCTAGTTATATTTAGTTAATAGCCTGTTTAGGGCTAAGTTAGGTTTAAATACTTTAGCTAGGCCGTCCTGTCCCTCCGTAACTACTTATTCGCTTTGTTAGTTCCTTTAGTAGCTTAGTGGCTCCTTAGTAGTTTCCTTAGTCTAGGCCGCACTTAGTTCGCCAAACCTTAGTTTGCTACTGCAACCTTCTAATAATTACTCCTTATTAACAAATACTACCTTTGTTCTTACTGTCTGCTTAACTCTACTATTTAATAAGTGCTATATATCCTCGTATCGCGGTTACTGGTTCTAGGGCTCCTCAGGTCCTTGTTTAGCTAGTTATTTGCCTCTAGCTACCCTTCCTTAGTAAATTACTAATTTTAACTAGCACAGATTAACTAACGCGGCTCCTTCTCAGCTGTTGCTGCTAGTTCCGTTATGGAGGTGACGGATCTGGTGCAATAATATGTTGCTGGTGAATGCACTGCGATTCTAGTGGACGAAGTCCTGGTAGGTTCACCTGGTGTTCTAGCTCAGCTACTAATTATGTTAGTTAATCGCAGGTTGTGTTAGGTGTTTTGTGTGTAAGGTTATTATTCAGCTATTGACTGCCTTATGACCTCTTTATAGTCTGGGTCACCTAACCTGTGGCCAGGTTAGGTGACCTATTCATGGTTCATATATTGTTACATAAGTACTACTTAGTTATTATCTTTTATAGTAGTTATATTAAACTTAAAGAATAAGTTAAACTAGAGTAGCTATTTTTTAAGTTTAAACTAATCTCTATAGAAGAAGTCTAGTTTAGTAATAGTATTACTAGGCCTAGTAGTATAGTAAGCTAAGTTCTCTATATAAGTATTACTTATCTTAAGAGTATTTAAAGTATAAAGATCTTAAAAGCTATTGTGCAGGAACAGAGGCCTCAGCAAGCTTCTCCCTGTCGATGGTAGCCTTGAGCTCACTGAACACAGCTAGGTAGTCATCCCATCAAGGATGAGATGAGAGGTAGGAGGTAGGTAAACAAGGATGAACAATAATAGGAGGGGGGGGGTAATAAACTGTAGTAACCGTATCTGTCTGTCTGTCTATACTATCTTAATTACTTCTAGATGTTTTTCTAGATAGTAGATCCTTAGATGTTAGATCCTTGGATTGTGGATGCTTAGATATTAGATCCTAGATAATAGATCCCGCCTCCCCTAGATGTTTTCTGGATGTTTTTCTAGATAGTAGACCCTTAGATGTTAGATCCTTGGATTGTAGATGCTTGGATTGTTTTCCTCCGCCTGCCTGCCTCCTTATATCCTTATTTTTCTGCTAATCTCGCTTAATTGCCTTAAAGTCTGAGCTGCTGTAGCCTAAGCTGCTATGGCCTGAACTGCTGCATCTGAACTGCTGCACCTAACTAGCTAAGATGCCCTTAGTAGCCAGGTGACTAGGTCACCAAGTGCATCGGCACACTATTAGTAAGGATAACTAATAAGACTATAAAGTTAGTTCTCTAAGATAAAGTAAGAGACTATATAGATAGAGGGTTAATACTAAGATAGTAAGAGAGCTCTTCTATAAAGAGTACTAAGAGGTTTAAGAATAATTAGTATTACTATTACTATACTATAAAGTATAATATTATAAAGAATCTTAAAAGCTATTAGTAAGGATAACTAATAAGATTACAAGGTCAGTTCTCTAGGATAGAGTGAGGGACTAGATAAAAGGGGGTTTAGTACTAAGACAGTAAGGGAGTGCTTCTATAAAGAGTACTAAGGGTTAAGAATAATTAGTATTACTATTACTATACTATAGAGTATAATATTAAGTTAAATATAATAAGCTATAAGGGTTTATTACTATAATCTATATATATAAAGAGTCTTATAAGACTATACTATTCTTAGCAAGTCTTATATAGAGACTATATATTAGCGTATGAGATTCCTAAGACTATAAGACTTATAACAAGTTACGTGTTCCTTAGGTGCAGCCCTGTGCTTTAGCGCACGTACTAGGCCGCAGGGCTTCTTAAGGCGGCTGTCCCTTAGTATATTCTTAGGTTATAACACTATCCCCCTCCTCTAATAACTTATACCCCTATAAGTTAATCTAATATCCTCCTAGGCTACGTACTATTACTAAAAACGCAGAGATTAAATAAATAATAAAGGTTAGGACGCAATAGTATCTTGTAAGCGGTGCGTACAAAATAATTTAGGTTATTAGATGTCTTCCTTATCTACAAAATGTAGAAATTGTAAAGGAGTTAGGAGACAGGTAGAGTGCGTGCCTGTTAACGTCCTAGTTCTAGATTTCTTAAAAATTAATAAGAAGTTAGCGGACCTAGACTAGCAAGACAAAGCAGTAGAAAAAGCTATTAATAAGGATAAGCGATTAGTATAGGTAGCGTTTGATCGTATTACTGCGGCGCGCTTAAAACAGAAACGTTTGCGTAAGTAACAAAAGTTATTAAAGAAGAAAGAGGCAAGATTATTCAACAGGGGTCTCGCAGATGTAAAGGACATTAAACACCTTAAGGCGTTAGAGTCCTTAAACTCTAAGTTGGCCTCGGCCAACCCTAGGGCTCCCTTAGGTACTGCCGTCGTGGACTAGTTACTGTTCTAGGAGTTGGGGCCGCTAAGCTCCTTTCGTTCCCTGTCGCGGTTGTATTCACTAATCTATTCCTTGCAGTTCCCTTGGTTTGATTCAGGTTCCTATGTATTTTCTAAGTCTAAGTAGTCCTTCTATTTCACAAGGTACTCTCTTTCTCTATATTAATTTTCCGTGATCTTAGAGCGTCTTTTATTAAGGATTCTTTTAACTTTATACTCTGTTTCTTCTTTAAGTTTATACTAAAATATTCTTTGTAGTAGCGTTGCAGAGTTAGCTAGTTCTAACCTAGAGATGAAGAAGCGTAAGTAGATCTTTGTATCTAGTAGTAGCTTAAGTATATAGTTTACTAGTCTATTCTATTCTTTAATTAAAAATAGTTTAACTTTAACGTAATTAAGTCCTTTGCTTAGTTACTTATTACGTAGATTTTTCGCAAGCAAGTATACTTTATCCCTCTTCTTTAGCTAAGGTGCTATTTTTCTTTTATTATTCTAGTAGGAAATACTGTTACGTTATACTTTCTTAAGGTTTTCTTAGAGTTATTTATGTATTTTCTTTATTTCTTTAGCTATTTTTATAGCTACTTTAGCTTTTCTGCTAGGATATATTTTTTATAAAGAGATTAGGGTGTCTCCTATAGTTAGCAAAGAATAGTGTCTTTCTAGTTAATTCTAACAATTTATTATTATAAGCTAGTTATGCTATTAGTAGTAATAAAACCTAATTATTTTATTATTAATTACTATAGATTCTTAGGTAGGTTTTTATTATTCTGTTTATCCTTTCTGTTTATCTGTCTGTTTATAGGTAATAGGCTGTTAATAATTTTCTCTTTATCTCTATTACAGCTATTAGAGTAGACTAGAAGTTAGATATAAAGAGCTTATCTCTATTACTTATAATAGACTTAGGTATACTATAATATTATATTAGTCTGTCTAGAATAATAAACGCTAGCTGTTCTATATTATAGTTATTTCTAAATAGTATTATTTCTACTACTTTTGTAAATCTACAGACTATATTAAAGATAGTATTATACTTAACTCCTATTGCGGAGTCTTTAGACAGTAGTAACTCTGTTTACAAAGTCTATAGAAATATCTACCTAAGGTTTATTAGGTAGCTCTATAGCTTATATTTCTCTATAGAGTGCGTAAGTACTGTATTTATTCTTATAATAGTCTGCGAATTTTTTAATAAACTGTTTAACTTTAGCCTTTATATCCTTAAAGCTGTAGTATTACTATATAAGTTTTATTATTCTTTTAATTCTAGGGTAACTATATACTAGGTTATTATAGTATTATTAGATAATTACCTCTTATAATTCTTTAGGTACCTTAGACGTAATTATTATAGTATTATTTAATAACTTATTAGGTCCTAGGCTTCTATCCTAGTTTACTTAAAAGATAGTATTACTAACTATTACTTTTATTCTAGCAATGTCTATTCTTTAGCTAAGAGCATTAGCTCTACTATTATCCTTCCCTAGCATGTATATAATCTTAAACTTATATTATCCTAGTATTTTAGCCTATCTAACTTATCTTTAGTTTAAGGTCTTAGTAGTAGTAAAGTTAACTAAGTTCTTATAATCTATAAATATTATAAGATCTAAGCAGCTCTTCACGTAAATCTGCTAGTAGTTAAGAGCGTTAATAACTACTATAAGCTCTTTATTATGCACGTTATAGTATTCCTCTATGTTTGTAAATTTCCTTAAGTAGTAGGCAATTAGGTGCTATTTCCTATTATATTCTTACTTTACTATTACGCCTAGTGTAAAGTCTAAAGCATCTATTTTAAACTATAAAGGTTCTCTTATTTAGAATATAATTAACACTAGTAGTATAATATAGGCTTCTTTAAGTATTTAGAATACTTTTTTTTATTTATTTCCTTATTCCTATTTTATTTATTTCTTTATAAGTTTAGTAAGTAAGATAGATTTTTTAGAGAAGTCCTTAATAAACTGCTAGTTAAAGTTAATAAATCTTATAAATAATTATATATCTTTAACTATTTTAGGTTTAGGCTATTCTTTTACTACTCTTATTTTTTTTTTACTTATCTTTACTCTATATGTACCTACTATATATCTTAAGAACTTAACTTCTTCCTTATAGAACTTATATTTTTTAGGTTTAAGTAGTAAACTAAATCTTCTTAAGTAGGTAAGAACTATTTTAACGTACTTAATATATTCCTATAGATTATTAGAGTATATAAGGATATTATTAAGGTATATAATAATAAATATATCTAGGTATTCTCTTAATATATTATTAATAAGTGCCTAGTATATAGCTAGTGCGTTAGTAAGACTAAAAAGTATTACTATATACTTATAGTAGCTATAGCGTGTTCTAAATATAGTCTTCTATTCTTTACCTTCTTTTATATAAATAAGGTTGTACGCTCTTCTTAAGTCTAATACTATAAAAACTTTTATAAAAGCTAGTTAATCCTATAGTTCTACTATATTTAGTAAAGAGTATTAATTCTTTATTATAATATTATTAAGCTTCTAGTAGTTAACGCATAGTCTTAACTTTTTATTCTTTTTTAGTATAAATAGTATAGGGTATCCTACTAGTAACTGTAATTCCCTAATAAATCTCTTCTTTAAGTTTATCTTAATATATTTACGTAAGGTTTTAAGTTCTTTTTCTAATAAACTATAGATTAGGCTAAAAGTTAGTTACTTTCCTTTCTATAAGATTATCTTATAATCCTAGAGTTAATATTTAAGTAATACTTTTATAGTTATCTCTTCCTAAAAGAGTAACTTATATTCTTTATACTTATTAGGGATTACTAGAGTTATGCTTTACTCCTTAACTCTAGCTTATTAGTCTAAGGGCCTCCTATTAGTACCTGCTAAGTTAGACTCTTATGTCTTAAGGTCGTCCTTATTTAAAGTAAGGATTCCTATTGTTATCTTCTTATCTACCTAGGCACTTAGCCGCAGCGTAGGCTTACTTGTAGTTGCGTCTATTCTATAGTATTTAAATAAGAACTTTTTCTTCTT
The DNA here is from genome assembly GCA_003313425.1 of Pseudopyrenochaeta lycopersici. Lineage (NCBI taxonomy): Eukaryota > Fungi > Ascomycota > Dothideomycetes > Pleosporales > Pseudopyrenochaetaceae > Pseudopyrenochaeta > Pseudopyrenochaeta lycopersici. The sequence continues at coordinate 1,580,799 of NHZP01000001.1, read as the reverse complement.
CTAATCTATTTCTAGACTGTGTTCTCTTAACTATAGAAGTCCTAGTATTACGTTATATTATAATAGTCTAAAGACGTCTAGGTTAATTATTTCCCTATAGTTCTAGATAATAAGTTATACGTTCTATACCTTATAGGTAATTACAGACTCTAATAGTATTAGTTATCTATTAGCTACTATTAATAGATATAGTACTAATTTTAATAATAGGATAAGACTACCTTATTCTATTGCTTATATAGAAATATAGCTTTATTATACTCTAGAATCTACTAGTGCCTTTATCTAGCTTCTATTAAGCTTAATATTTAGCTTAAGGAGTCTTTATGCGCCCGTTGCGCATAGAGTTTATAATTTTTACCTATTAGTAGGCGCGACTCTAAAAAAGGCTTCTCCTAATACCTATTTAGTATCTTAATATTTTATACTTAAGGTAGTTAGAGTTAAGGCACGTTTACTATTACTACTAATTATACTCTCTATTAAAGACTAACTGCATTACTATAGTAGCTGTAAAGTTGTTATTCTCTAGGAAGTAGAGGATAGTCCTCTTATCTTATAAGTAGTTATTATATTTAACTTTAGGATAGTTATACTATTAATACTTGCATTAGTAAAATAAGTAAGAGAAGTATCCCTATTTTATTTTACTTAAATAGTGTATTATATATAAGTCTATAGTACAGAAAGACTAGTAGATAATACTATATTACTTATTATGTAGATCTATTAAGTAATCTAGTACTAGTTTCTATAGTCCTTTATATATAGTATGTAGGGTCTAAGCTGCCTCTGCGCGCTTATAATAGTCTCTAGCTTCTTCCTCTGTAAGAAGCTAGTTAGGGTTAACGTTTTCTTTATTATCCTCCTAATATATTTATTATTTAAGCTAAGTATAAATATCTTATTTCTTATTATCTATAAGTATAATCTTACTATAGGAATTAACTTAAAGGTACTCTTATTATATTAGGTCCTTAATACTTAGTATATAGAAAGTATCTTCTTATATTAGTAGTAGTATTATTTAGCGTTATAATACGTATTTAGGGGTCTTAACTACTAAGAGTTCTAGTACCTATATTTATCTAGCTTATTAAAGTTTCTATAGTACGTCCCTAACGCTTATAAGTTACTATACTTCTTTAGCTTTTTCTACCTATTCTTATATTATCTTCGCGTAATATTTAGGGTAATAGTAGTATTCCTGTAATATATCTTATATTACTTATTTAGCTAGAATAATTATACTTATTCCTTATATTATAGCTGCTTCCTATTCTACTAAAGTTAGCGCGTTAATATACTATACTTTATACATATACTGTACGCGCAATTAGTAGTTAAGTTCTATAATATCTTTTTCTGCCTCTATAGGCGTAGATAGCCTTAGAGTTCCTAGTTAATATTAGTTTCTAAAGTTCTCTCTTTTTTATTCCTTTATTAGGAGTACTATAGTATTATTAAGATCTTCTTCTACATCTTTATAGACTAGGGACAGAGAGCTGTTACTCTCTTCTTTATCTTTACTATACTAGGTTCTAGGAATCTCCTTCTCTGTAGGTTCCTAGTAAGGTAGCAGTAACATCTCTGTATCTTACGCCTTTTCCTCTTAGGTTGCGACGACTTCCTATATTTCTTTGTCACTTTCTTCTTTTACAGCTAACATATTAATCTAGGGGGTTACTTTATTCTTTTATCTATAATCCTTAGCTATATAGCCTTTCTTATTATAGTTAAAGTAAGTTATTTCTTTTTTCTTTCTACTCTTACCTAACTTTCTTCTATTAAGGTTATCTAGATGCATTGCCTTAGGGCCCCCTAATATATACTACCTAGGTACTCCTTATAACTAGTACTAGTATTATAGGTAACTATTATTTAGCTTATTACAAGAATCTTTCTAGAGTTTCTTATCTTCTTTTATTTATCTTAGTAGTTATCCTCTAAGTTGCATACAGAGCTCGTAGAGCTCTATATCTAGTTAGATAGTTTTATTAATTAGGTTGTCTAGTATAGTAATACCTATACTAGAGCGCATTAGTTTAGTTTAAACGTCTGCTTTTAGGCCTTATCTATATATAGTTTTTAGGGTATTATTATTCTAGTTAGTCTGTCTAGTATACCCTAAAAACTTATTAGCGTAATTAGCTATAGATTAGGTTTGTCGCATATTCTAAATTTTTTATTCTGCGATAGTAGTCTTGTTTAGTAGTCTAAATACTTATTACATGCGTATCTTAAATTCTCCTATGTCTTTAAATATCTTAATTAGCTCTTTTAGTTTAGTTCCTTTAGCTAGGTACTTAACTAAGTAAGGCTTTACCTACTTAGTAGCTTCGCCCCTTATATAGCTTATTATAAGTACTACTTAGTTATTATTATCTATAGTAGTTACATTAAACTTAAAGAATAGGTTAAACTAGAGTAGCTATTCTTTAAGCTTAAACTAATCTCTATAGAAGAGGTCTAGTTTAGTAACAGCGTTACCTAGCCTAGTAGTATAGTAGGCCGCGTCTTTTATATAAGTATTACTTATCTTAAGAGTGTTTAAAGTGTAAAGAATCTTAAAAGCTATTAGTAAGGATAACTAATAAGATTATAAGGTTAGTTCTCTAGGATAAAGTAAAGGACTAGATAGAAGGGGGTTTAGTACTAAGACAGTAAGGGGGTGCTTCTATAAAGAGTACTAAGGGTTAAGAATAATTAGTATTACTATTACTATACTATAGAGTATAATATTAAGTTAAACATAATAAGCTATAAGAGTTTATTACTGTAATCTATATATATAAGTGTTATGGGCGAAGAGGCCTAACTAACGAGTGTGCATTTGTCCTATACTACAGAAGGAGAAAGATGGAGAAGAGGTTACAGGTATCCTTAGAGGATATATATATATATGTTTGTATAAGCGAAGAGGAACGTGCTCCTCTAGCTGCTAACTTGTACGAGCTAATAAGAAAAGGGGGTAGAGGAGATTAAGGAGTTCTTTCCCCGTGCGATAGTAGCGAAGCCTCTCCTGCTTAAAGGGCGCAGCCTATTATAATACCCTCCTCCTCCTTAAATAACTGTGTTACTTCTTTATACGTAGTTTAACCTTAACCTTATACTTATATAGGTAGCGTTATATTATCGTACTGTAAAAGTAGAGGTGTCGCGTGTACTTTTCTTGTTCGTTTATAAGTAATTTTCCTCCTTCACCTGTTGTTGTTGCCTAATAACGTAAAGTAGAGGAGAAGTTAGTTATTTGCTCACTCGTGCGCATATAAAGAGCTTTTCCTCTAACTCTTTCTTCCTTTTTTACTGCTTAACTTTAACTTGCTTGCGTATAACTTATCTTCCTATTATTACTAACATGCCTCCTAAAGCAGCTCCCTTAGCTAGTTAGCCTAATCGCGGTATGTAGGGTCCTAGTAGTTATAGCAGTAGTATAAACTATCTTGCTTATACGACTGCTAGTAACATTATATCTACACACGCGGCTACTAGGGCTGACATTACTTAGGTTGCTTACGCTTAGCTTACTTAAACCACTCCTAACTAAACTTAACCTGCTAGTATTATTATTCCTGCTGCTTAGGGTAATGCGTCTCTTCTCCCTACTAACTACGTAATCTAGTATATCCTAGATACTCTAGTTATAGATAAGTTCTGCTATCTCTTTACGACTGCTTCTGTACGTCTTATTCCTCTTTCTTTTCTATATCTAACGTTATTTAGCCTAAGCTAGTTCGCATTACTAAATTCTTCCTTCATCCTATTAATTAATCCCTGTATAATGCTTAGTAGGGCTATAGTCTTAATAATTTCTCTCCTGTTATTGCTTATTATATAATTAATACTTAGTAACTCCTCTCTAGTTATTAATTCTACCTTAAAGCCTACTTTATCTATAGCTGCGGTTCCTTTAACGCTAACTTCTATTCTAATAACTGTACTAAGGCTATATAAGAGCGTTATACGTTTACAGCCTTTACTAGGTGTGTCTCTATTACTAGTAAGTAGAGCGGGGCTTACTCTAATTGCGTGTAGCAGGATTACAGTGCGTCTTATATAGCTAGGCATACTCTACCTCTCCTACCTTTTAACAGAGTCTCTGTTCCTCAGCGTGGTTAAGGTCAGGGTCAAGTCCTTACTAAGCCTGAGGAGGATAAACGTTTCTCAGACATCTTAGGTTAGAGAGCCTCGTACGGGGTTAGTTAGCTTGTGCCAGCTTATTTCTCTAACCTTTTAGTAGTTTCCTAGATAGTAGCCGTACAGGCTGTATATAAGTCCTCTATTTCTTATAGGCTTCTGTAGTAATAAGATTCTCTTCTAGCTCCTAAGTTAGGTTATAGTACTCTACCTATTTTATATAGAACTTGTTATGTTAATTTCGTAAGCGCTTATCTTAGATGTTCTTAATTACCTATTTAAGGTAGTCTTCCTATAGGTTGTCGTCTTGTATGATAACAGCAGTAATGTTTAAGTTGTTAGTTTATTATAATAGGAAGGGGTCTTTAGCAGCTAGTCTTAGCTTCTCTACATAGTATAATTTAGTTCTCTATAGTATATAAAGCTTAACCTAATAGGGGTCTCGTACGCGGGCGACTTAGTACTTCTTGCTTTTCTAGTTAAGTTTCTTACTTCTGCGTGTGGTTCGTACGTACCTAAGGTCTAACTATACCTAGTCTCTAACCTTATACTTAGGAGCTGGGCGACGTGTCTTATTCGCCTGTGCTTCCTGTTGTTATTAAGCGTGTGTTATAGCTAAGATAGCCTAGTTAGTAGCTTATTTTAGCGTTTATATAATGCTTTCTGCTTGTTCACTAGGGGGTGTTACTCTGTTAAGTAGGTCGCTGCTAGCTAATTTCCTAGGTAGCTCTAGGAAGGGCGAGTTTAGATAGCCGTGTAGAAGGAAGAAAGGAGTGACGCCTGTAGAGGAGTTCGTATAAGTGTTCAGCATTAGCTTAAGGATTAGGTATAGCGTTGCCTAGTTATTCTAGTCGTAGTTATAAAAGATTTAACTAACTACTTTAATATTACTATTCGCGCGTTCTGTAGTGCTGTCTGTTTATAAGTAGTAGGCTGTTAACAGGTTTCTCTGTACTCCTAAGAGTTTACAGATTTTTCCCTATAGTTCGCTTACAAATTACGTGCCCCTATCTAATGTAATAGACCTAGGGAGCCTGTAGTAGCAGAAGACTTCTTGTACAAATGCCTAAGCTATATTATCTGCTTTAATTATCTTAAGTAGGATTAGTATTACGCCTTTACCTAGGCGGTCTTTAACTACTATTAGGTTAGTACAGCTAGACAACAGTAGTAGACTAGTAATAAAGTTAACTGTTAAGTCTTACTACGTACGACTAGGTACTAGTAACGGGCGTAGGTATCTATGCTTACTATCTCTCTACAGGGTGCTTTGTCTATATAAGCTGTAATTCCGTATAAATTAGCGGACGTTTTCGCTTATACCTAGCCAGTACTAGGTACTAGCTAGCGTGCGGTACGTTTCTTCTCTTCCTAGGTAACCTGTTTGCACAGCTAGATGTGCTTGCTAGATAATTCCCGTATAAAGGGGTTTATTTTCAGGCACCTAGATCCTAGATCTCTATTAGAGCTTTCTCTCTAAGTTAATTGTACAATCTCCTAGTAATATAGTAAGTTTCTTTATTATGCTAGGTAGCGACCTAGCACCTAGCTTTATAGCGTTGTAGACTTCCTGATAGGTTAAGTCGTCTCGTACGGCTTAGTCCTAGTATTTAGTAATTAAGTCCTTAAGGATTGGAGCTTTTAGTAGGGACTTAGCTATAATTAAGCTATTAAAGGTTAACGTAGGGGTTCGTACGACCCTTATAACTGTTAGATCTTACTATTAGGCTAGTACTAACATAACAAACTCTCTGCTTACTAGGCGGCTGTCGTCCGTTCCTTATAGTAAGTCCTAGTCTCTTCTAGATAGTACGTCCGCTTAGGTGTTCTCTTTGCCTAGACAGTACTATAGCTTTATATTATTAAACTGTAATAGGTAAACTAACTATTATACGTGTTATTCTGTTATCTTTTACTTCTTTATAAAGTACTCTAGGTTCTTATAGTTAGTAATTACTTTAAATTCTTATACGCTATAGAGTTCTGCGTCCTATTTATTTAGGCATGTAATAACTACTAGTAACTTCTTATTATGAATTAGGTAGTTACTCTCGTGCGCTAGAAATTTCCTTAAGAGGTAAGCTACCGTGCGAAGAGTTTCTTACTTATCTTCTTATAATAGTACCTCGCCTATAGTAAAGCCTAAAGAGTTATATTCTACTATTATCTGTTGTTTAGGTAAGAAAGTAGTAAAGACTTTATCTACTAAGAATATATCCTTAAGAGCTTAGAAACTCTGCTCTTATTCTGTGTCCTATAAGAATTTCTCTTCTTTTCTTATTAGCTATATAAGAGGCTCTGCTAGTTAAGAGAAGTTTAGGATAAAGTGTCTGTAGAAGTTAGTAAACCCTAAGAATCTTTATACGCCTTTAACTATTATTAGGGCCTCCTATTCTTAAATAGCTTAGACTTTCTTAGAGTCTATAGATATACTCTTCTATACTTCTAGGATAAAGCTAAGGTACTTCGTACGCTAAATATTAAACTTATATTTACTTAGTTCTAGGTGTAGTCCTACTTCTTATAGGCGATCTAATACTTTTTATACGTAGGCGTAATACTAAGAGAGGGATCCTTTAGTAAAGATAAGAATATTATCTAGGTATACAGAGGCAAAGTCGTCTAAGAAGTCTTATAGGGCCTAGTTAATATACCTCTAGAAGGTACTTAGTATATTTACTAAGCTAAAGAGTGTTACTAGCTACTTATATAATCTAAATCGTGTTTAAAACGCAGTTATCTATTCTAATCTTTTACTTATCCTTATCTTATAGAATGCTGCAGTAACGTCTAGCTTAGTATACTATATAGCTTATCTAATTTAGTTTAACGTCTTACGTATAAGAGGGAGTAGGTAACAGTCCTTCTTAGTTAGGGCGTTAAGAGCTCTGTAGTCTACACAGAATTATAGTCCTCCTCCTAGCTTACGTACGAATAGTATAAGTAAGGCTGCTAGTAAGCTGCTCGCACAGATAAACCCTTTATCTAGGAGGTCTAATAGTATCTTCCTTAGTACTAAGAGTTTATCTCTTAACATTACGTAGAGAGGTCTGTACAGTATCTCTAGCTTCTGTCTATCCTTCTCTTCTAACTCTATCACGTAGTCTTGTTATAGGCCTCGCTGTAGGGGTAGCTTATTTCCTTCCTTAGGTAAGAATATCTTCAGATAAGGTCGTACGTGAGCTAGTAGGGCGTTGCATATTTCCTATAGTGTTTTCTAGACCTTTAGGCGTAGTACTTTCTTAATATCCCTTAGGCTTATAGTAAAGATTTAAGTCTTACTATAGCTTTATCTGTAGTATCATACATAGTATTAGAAAGCTACAGCTAATACTAGAGTATAGCTAAAGTCTAAGGTAGCGTATTCTATACTACGTATAGTAACCTTATATACTTTTAAGTACAGAAGTTTTTTTTCTGCGTTAATAACGCCTTTAATACTCTCTAACTAAGTCTTCCTAAGGATTATGTTATATTAGTAAGTAGTTAGGGTAACGTACGCAGCTACGTACTGCTGTATTCCTCCTACGTCTAATAAAAATTTAGTAACGTATAATATTATACTCTTTTATTCGTTTACCCCTTTAATCTTAATAGGGAGGATCTTAATGCGTAGTAAGTTTAAGTCCCTTATAAGTTTCTTACTTAATAAACAGTAAGTGCAGTAACTGTTATTAATTATAGCAGTAGCTAGTTATACAGAATTAATAATAACATTTACAGATATAGGTTTTATAGTTACTAGCTATAGTAAAAGTAACCTTATTATTTATATAGGGGTTTAGACTTATACAGGCTCTAGCACATAACTTTGTGCTAGAGCTACTCTTTTCCCTTATCTAAGGAGGATAGGGATTCTGTTACTTGTTTAGTAGTTATAGATATAATCTTTATAAGTTTTACAGGTTTATTAACCTATCTCGTACGATAGCCTTCTTAGCTGTTTAATAACTTTGTTGTACACTAGGCTACTTAGTAGTCGTGCAGACCGCACCTTAAATAGGCGCCGTTCTTTTTTCTTTCTTAGACCTGTTTACGTGTTCTCTAGAATTCTTTTCTAGGTTTCGCACAGAGCTAGTAAGCTCCTATAGAAGTTATCTAGTCTATCTTATTATTATCTCTTTAGGTTATTAGTTAGCTCTGTATATTATACGCTTCGCCTATATAGCTCTTACTTATAGTAATTCTCTCTACAGCTCTTAAATTTTCTTAGGTTACCTTAGTCTGTTATACGAACTTTTTATATATTTCTCTAAATAGTAGTTAATAACCTGCTTAGGTCCTTAGCAGCTTACTATTTAAGCTGCTCTTAAGATAGTTAATCTTCTAAATATAGCTTACGTTGTCTAACCTAGCTTTAAGGAGCTTAAGGTTAAACGCTTAGATATAAGGGTTAAATTCTATTCTTCCTTACTTAGTTGTACAGAGGTATTTAAGGGCTTTCTCTCTTACTATAGGGTCCTTAAAGAAGTTATTAAGGTGGGACTATAGCTTAAGGAGGGATAGCGTTGCTAGCCTATTTATAAGGTTTATTATATATAGGCTAAGGGCGTTAAACGCTTAGCCTGTCGTACGAGTAATAACGTAATTTACTCTACTATTATTATCTAGGTAGGCTGCACAGTCTCTGTACAGCTTTACTTAGACCTTTATTTTCTATTAAAGATATTACTTGTGCGAGCTTTTTTTAAAGACTTCTATATTTAGCAGTCTTAGTTTCCTAATCTCTTATACAGGAGAGTCTTGCTATTCTGTTAAAAAGGGGGTAGAGACTATGCGTGCTGTCTGTGCACTGCTTAATTCAGCAACTAAGTTCTTTAGCTCTTAAACTTAGTTCTGCAATAACTCGTACAGCTAGCTCTACTATTAACTAGCTAACTCGTTAAGGCTGTCTCGTAAGGAGTTAACTGTTACTAATAGATCTTCTGCTAAGGGTTAGTTATTACGTAGTTGTCAGGGGTCGTGCTGATACAACTAGTGTTGCTAAGGTGCGTGCTAGTGCAGCTAGTGTTACTACTGTCCTAAGGCTCCTGTTATCTGCATCTGGTGCTCTTATTATTATAGCTCGTACGCTTGTTAGTTTAAGGGCCCTTAGTGTCTGTCCATTATTTTTTTTAGGTTATTAATCTTTCTCCTTATGTTATAGGCGAAGAGGCCTAACTAACAAGTGTGCATTTATCCTATACTACAGAAGGAGAAAGATAGAGAAGAGGTTACAGGTATCCTTAGAGGATATATATATATGTTCGTACGAGCGAAGAGGAACGTGCTCCTCTAGCTGCTAACTTGTACGAGCTAATAAGAAAAGGGGGCAGAGGAGATTAAGGAGTTCTTTCCCCGTGCGATAGTAGCGAAGCCTCTCCTGCTTAAAGGGCGCAGCCCATTACAATAAGGAGTCTTATAAGACTATACTGTTCTTAGCGAGTCTTATATAGAGACTGTACGTCAGCGTGTAAGATTCCTAAGACTGTAAGACTCGTGACGAGTCACGTGTTCCTTAGGTGCAGCCCTGTGCTTTGGCGCACGTACCAGGCGGCGGGGCTTCTTAAGGCGGCTGTCCCTCGGTACATTCTTAGGTCGTAACAAATATTAAGTTAAATATAATAACCTATAAGAGTTTATTATAGTAATCTATATATATAGGGATTATGTAGGTTACTTAGTATACCTAGTATGCTTAGTGCTACTAATTATACTAATTAACTGAGCACGTCACGTGATCTCGGTTGTCTGTCCAATGTGCATGAGGTCCCGTTTAGGCCGCTGGGACAGGGTCTCAGCAGAATCGTAACAATTAAGTACTTAATATAAGATATAAAGTTAGTACTATCTCTAGTCTTTTAACTTTATAATTACTTTAAATATATTTTACTAAGCCTTTAAGCTTACTTAATAATTAATTTAAAGTAATTTTTTTATAAATTAAAGATATAGTCTACTCTCTACTCTAGAAATAGTAGAAATAGATACAATAAGAAAGTAATAGCTCTTTATCCTTCTTATAGAATTAATTTATTATACTTATTAAACTAAGAAATAACTATTTTAGTAATAAGACTTAGGGTATTATATATTCTTAATAATTTTCTAGTATGTTTTAGTTTAGTTAGTTAAGAACGTTATATAAGATACTAAAGTTAAAGGGTATATTAATAGTAAGTAATATTAAATAAATTTAGTCTTTATAAGAGTTATAATTAGATAAGTAAAAGGTTTTATATAGGAAAGAAAGGCATCTATTTAAGAGATGCTATGCTACAGTAGATTTAGGTAAGCGCACATGTCTAGGTCTATTACAAATATATAAGGTGTAGTATCTAGAGTAGGGTTAAGAATAATTAAAGATAATTATTTATATTAGTAGGCTATTTTCTCCTAGAATAGTCTATCTACGTAATCTAGCATATAGTATTGCTATTAGAGGCTATTACTTACTGCCCTCTTATTCTAAGACCGCGGGATTATAACGTCTTTAAAACGCAGAGTATATAGCGGGAGTTGTAGTCACCGAACATGAGCGAGGGGCTCAGCCGCTTAGGCTGCATAATATATGGCCCCTGAGATGCTTAGGAGTATTTTAGGTAATAAGAAAAAGAGGTTAATCAGCCCCTACTAGTCCCACGATATAACCTATGCTCTTTATTGTGACAACGAGACAGTCTGCTACATGGACTTCGCCTTGTTACATAGCAGATTATTGATCCCTCCTTAGTTATGAAGCAACAATGCGCAGTATCCCTGTGTAGCTATAAGCAAGGATTCACGGCCACTGTCTACACGGGCTCATCGTGGGCTTACACACATGAGGAAACACCTCACCTCTCAGCACACAGGACAGCTCTCTTCAGCGCCTCCGAACAACGCAACCCTTGACCATGTCTTCCCTTGAGATGCCTGTTATATACAGACAAGGCTCACCCTGCCTATGTAACCATCATGTGGCACAGCAATGAATCGCTGCACAGGGGGCTATTCGCTCACACTCTGTAGACCAGGCGCAACAGCATCCAGAAGTGGTACAACGATCAACATCATTCCATGCACCAAGGCCTTAATGAAGCTCATACATGCGGCACTCTTGCTGAGGTGTGACGCTAAACCCCTGTACAAGCGCTCAGGCATGCGAACCGTTTCGAAGACGCGATCACAGACTGCTTTGTAAGTAAACTTCCGTGAAGGATCAACGCCCTCTGACCCTTACTCTAGTCTCGCTCGCCCTGGAAGAAGAGTGAACAGCGACGCAACGAAGTCTGTTTGCGAGGAACGCACCAGGGCTTCTACAGTCTGCGTCGCTAGGCTAGACAGAGCGGTTTGTCGCAATCAAACCCCTCTGTAATTGGCGACAAGAACCAGGGTTGATAATCGCATCTAGTCTACATGACTGCAGCCACGCGCTCTCGGTCATGGCCAGTTCTCCTAGTATTTAGTGATTTTACCTCAATCTCAGCTATTTTAACTGATCGCTGTTTTAGGAAAATTGTCTACGCGTGTCCGGTCCGATGGCAACTGCTACCCAGAACGCGCTTCATTACCCACGCACTCAAAATGCTCGTACAGTACGCCAAACTGCTCATAGCGATCACAGCTAACTATTGTTATAGTTCTACGGTTAGTCTTCGAGAGGGTTATTCTCCGACCAGCCTTCTTGCTGCACTGCGTCAGCCTAAGATGTGAATTCCACGCATCGAGCCGGTAAGCCGCAGTATTTTTATTCATAGTTATTTGATGAGCTCAGGAGACTGCCCGCTTGCAATTGATCAAAACATGCTCTTAAAATGAATGTGCTACATAATAGCGTGCTGGATAAACCCTCGCCCCCGAGATCTCCGCGACCGGGTCGGCTAGTCCTTCTGAAAACGCAGACTCGACAATGCCGACGATGCTGGTGTTCTCTCTCCGCCACCAAGCATTAGCCAGAGTATGCAGGCTAACGGATACATAGATGGCGGCGCCGGTAGCAGCGGCCTCCAGCAGCACATCTCAAGCTATCTACCCCCAAGCAGCCACGGCTCAATCCTCGTCACTTGCCGGACAAGGCGCGCGGCGACGCAGATCGTAGAAGACAGCGATGTTATACCAATCGAGCCTATGCACGATGCAGCTGCACACAATGAATGACTATGCATGAATCTTCGTACGATAGCAGCTACAGGGCTGATAGTAGCTTCTTAGTACTATAAGTTTTTATAACAAGAAAATGTGATAGTAGTATCAAGGCGGCAGAAGTCTATTTTGCAATGAAAGCAGGCTCTCTGTAAGCTAAGCGCGGAAGTGACGATACAAAGGTAATCTTTAGGTGCAAAAGTGCGTAGATATTAAGGATTACCCACAGCACACGACTATTACGAAACTACAGCAGAGAGCAAGGTGTGCGCAGAGTTGTAGTCGCTTCAAGCAGAGCTCGCTGCGATGCACAAGGCGCTCAACGAGGGCACCGGTCGTCAAGCAGTCATCTGCATGGCCTAGGCGGGATCGGGAAGACGCAGCTGGCGATTGCATACGCCAAGGCCCATCGAGACAACTATTCGGCGATATTCTGGCTGAACATCAAAGACGAAGTGTCGGTGAAGCAGAGTTATTGTGCGGCTTGGTTACGAATGATGCCAGTGAATAGGCCAGCAGGCCAAGCTTAGTGGTATATTCCCTTAGCGTGTTAATAAGCGAAACATAGCACCGTAAATCATAGATATTACAGTTACAGAGCGTAAAGGTATAAAAAGAACCCCCAAATATTATATTATACACCCGTAGTTATATTATACACCTAAAAAAAAAACCTAGAGCTCATCCTCCTCCTCCTCCTCTACTAACACCTCTAAATTATCCGCTAAATTACAGAGTAAGCAGACAACGCAGCGCAGAGCTAAAACTATTAATACAGTATTAAGGCAGTAAAAAGAAGGAAAACGTACCGCGACGGTAAGAAACAGGAGTGGCAGCAGCAGCAGCAGCAGCGGCACGGCGGGAGGCAACGCAGCGGGACTAAGGCATAGGGGCGGCGGCAGCGGTAGTAGTAGTAGTAGTAGTAGTAGTAGTAGTAGTAGTAGTAGTAGTAGTAGAAGTAGTAAAGATAAATTATAAGTAGAAATAAGAAGAAAGTAAGGTAGTAAAGTAAGAGTAAGCGGGACTATTTATAGTAAAAGGAAAGATACTATAAAAGAACCTCTAGATATATAATATTTAAAATAGTATAGGAGGCTTACAGGTCTATAGTAGAGGATAGAAGTACTATACTTATAAGAAGTAGAAGTGTCAGAATTTAATGCATGTTTTGGTTAGAGTGGATGGATGAGAATTGATTGTCTTCATTCTTGTTCCCTCTTTTTCTCTTTTTATGGAGTGTGTGTGCGCCCAGTGGTTACACCTGAGCTTTGTGCTACAATACAGTATTGCGTACCCTCGCTGCTGTGCTGTAGATCTAACAGCATACTCTTTCGGGGCACGCACCTTGTTTCTGACAATCTGACAAGAAGAAGAGACAGGCTTACTATAGTAGTAACATAAGATATTACAACGTAAAGCTAGCTATACGTAAAGACTGCGTGTTAAAAGTTAACCCTAATAGTAGATAGTAACTAGCCTTATAACTTATTTATAGTAATTATAAAGGATAAATAGATAGGAAACTAAATATAAGTAACTATAAAGAGTAACTCTCTATTAGTAGACGTAAGCTTTATATAGGAAAGAAAATATAACTAGCCTATAAATTTACTAGATAAGATCTGCGCTTTAAAGTAATAAGGAGAGATCTAAGTAATAACTAAATAAGTTCTATTACACAGGCTCTACTTTAAGTATAAGTTCTATAAGAGAATTACTAGGGCGCTAACCTTTAGCAGTAACTATAATAGCAAGAGACTAGGCAGTTTAAATAACTGTAAAAGCTCTGTAGGTAAGATATCCTAATTAGTAGTATCTTTAACCTTAGCTATATTAATAGATAGCAACTCTACAGCTCTACTAGGAAACACCTATAACAGCTTATAATTAATTACAGCTATACTATTATTATATATAGTAAGTATAGCGTAACTACTAAACTCCTGCTAGTCTATAATAGCACGCTAGAAATAATCTAGTAAGTAAATATAAGTAAGAAAGTCTATTAGACTATAGAAGACTATTAACTAAGAGAGAAGAATAATAGATCTATTTATTTATAGCGTAGCTAGCGTGCGCGCTTAGGCTATAAAACAGGTGTTCTCTACGCTAGAAAGTACCTGCATATTTTAGCGTAAATAGAGGATAGTTAATTCTAGCTAGATAAGAGAGGACTACTAAAGGCAGGCAGACATAATAGCGGGCTGCTAACTATAATAAATAACTAGTAGAATTTAAGTAAAGTTACTGCTAAAGACTATAGGTAGGCTGCTAAATAACGTAGTTAAATTACAGACGTCCTAGAGTATTTAATAAACCGCCTTAAAGTAGTAGTAGTGCTGCATAGGCACCTTATCCTAGATAATAAGTATAGCTACACGTAGTAAATAACTAAGATTAGAAGCTAGAGAGATAGAGTAGATTATATCCTTATAGATGTCTAGTAGGATCTAGAAATAAGAGTAGGTAGTGCAGCTGCTAGGAAGAAGGATAGTAGTAATTCTAGAAGACGCAACGTATAAACCAGCCTTTCTAAGAGAATAGTAGTAGGCGTAGAAGTAGTGCTAAAGGTAAGTCTTTCTAGTACCTACTAGACTCTAGATAAAAAAGTATATAGTAGTAGGCGTATTGTAAATAGTAGTTATAACAGCGTTAAATATAGTAGACTAATTAAGATTTAGGATATTAAACGTATCTTAAAAGATAGTATCCTCTACTTTAATATTATAAGCTAGCTCTATAGCTAAAAGCTAATTACTAGACTATAAGCCCTAGTTATACTACTATAATAGCAAAGAGAAGTTAGAAAGGTACTTTCTAGAGTTAGTAAGAAGACTAGTAATAAAGTAAAGACTATAATTAAAGTAGGCGTCTGTATTAGTAGAGACAGTAAGTGCTACTATAATAGGAGGAAGATCGTCACATATATCTATATAGAAGGTAGTCTAGATAGTAAGAGGGTTAGTAATAGGTCTAGTAAGAAGAGTAGTAATAAAAAAGGACTGTAAAACTAAGCTAGTAGTAAATAGAATAGCACTCTAGAAATAGGTAACTTAGTCCCTATTATACTGTAGCAGGCCGTAAGCAGCAGCAGCAGCCTAAAAGGTTGCATAAATAACACTATTAAATATGCAAAGGTTAGTATAAGAAGTTAGCTCGCAAACAACAGTAAGAAGAAGCTATAGATAGTACTGCTTACCCTGCAGCAGATTATAAAAGTATATACAGCTAATTATAAAACCTTACTACTAAGGACGCTAAGTACACGTTAGCTAGTACTATATAAAGCGGGATAGAAAGTCCTAGTATAGGATAGTACAGCTATTACTATACGCCTAGTTATACTAAAAAAAGGCTGTAAGCGTAGTTATAGATAGCTCTAGACAGCGTGTAAAGTCTGCTATAAAAGCTGTTTCTAGAAAGTAAAGTAGCTACTAATTAAGTAAATAAATAGCTAGTAAGATAATAGAAGGACGCTCTATATAAATAGGGAACTTAAATAACTACTAAATAGCCTTAGACAGACTTATATACTAGCTGTTTAAGTACTACTATACTTTATCTTTATCTGTAATAGATAGTACTATGTAGTTAGTACCCTTATAAATATACTTATATACATACTTAATTATATATATTATACTATAGACCTCTACGTTAATATAAGCCTAAAAGTAATAAAAGAATAGTAGATAATACAGAATAACCTAGCAGTTATTAAGAGTAATAAAGCGCCCCTTACACTTTATAGTTAGCGTATAGCTATTATTACAGCGCTAATATTCTAGATAGCTATCTTTATAGATAATAGTAGTAAAGTAGTACTTCTTAGGAAAGTTCTTTAAGTACTGTAGTAGAAGACTGTGCAACTAAAGTACTATATATAGCGCCCTAGGATTATACTTACTATAAAGCCTATAAAGTATAAATAACTAAATAACTTTAGTAAGTAACCTATTAGGATTATCTTATAGTAGTAGGATCTCTATATAGATAGTAGTATTAATCGTAATAAGGTTAGTAAAGGCCTTACAGTCCTGTAGTATAAGAAAGAGTAGAAGGTAGATATATAGAAGCCCGCGTTTCTAGTACTTAATTATATAAATATAACTAAGATAAGTACTAAACGTAGCATAGCTTTTTATAAGCATAAGTAGCTACTTAACTTTTAAATAAAACGCATAGTAGACTAGATTAGGCTAATTTAGGCCTGTTTTACCTGTACAGAGCTTATAAATAACTTCTAGCTAGTAAGAGCTAGTAGTAAAAGTAATAAATAGTATAGGGCGCCTAAAACAGCGAATAATTACTATAGAGTCTTAGTAGTACTAACTTATAAACTATAAGCTTCCTAAGTAAGAAGAAGGTAATATAGTACAGCGCCTAACTACTACTGTAGAACTATTATTCTATAGAACAGTATCTGCAATACTACTATATACCTCTGCGCGGAGCTGTATCTAGTTATTTTAGACCTACTTAAGCTAGGCCTAATTATAGATTACCTAGATATTAATAATATACTACTAAAATAGCTAATAATACTAAAACAGGATAGTAGTTTAGCTAAGGCGCAGGTGTAAGTAATACTAATAATAAGTCTACTACAAAAGAGACGTTCTCTTATAAGTATTCTTATAGTTAAGAAGTATTAGGCCTAGGGTCTAGCTACAGTCTCTATATAGAAATATAAGAACGTAGTGTAATAGTATATAAGACGCATAAGCAGCGCTTATATAATAAAATAAAGATAAATTATAAGTAGCTAGCATAAGTAGATAGGCTAACTTAGCTACTACAGTATCTAGAATAATAAGAGTAACTTTATTACTAGTAAGGATATTCTTATAGTAGTAATTAGCACCTATTTCTAGGGCTAAAGTAAGACTACTAGTAAGAATAATACAGGCATCTAAAGTAGACTATTATAGCTACTTATAGGCTATATAGTATATAGAGATATATAAATTCTAGATTATATATAATATATCTATAAGGCCGCGTAATATAGGTAGCTAGAGCTGTAAATTTTGCTAGTAATAGACGTCTGCAGTATACTATAGATTATAGAAATATAGCTAAGCGTACTATAGTAGTGTTCTAGGTAACTCTTATAGTAAACTATTCTAGTAGTAGAGCGCCCTGTGTATCTAGAAAACTTATACACTAGCCCTGCGTGCGCTATAGTTAGTAGGCGTACAGTCTAGTAAAGTAAACGTAAAAGCTAAGTTATAAGTATAGAGCTTTTTATAGAAATAATAGGCTATAGTAGTAGAATTATAAAAGAGGCTATAAAGGAAAGTTAGTAGTAGCTTAAAATAGGAGAGCTCTACCTCTCTAGCTAAGTAGTAGGATATAAACTGCAGATTAGAAGCGCTTAAGTCTAGTTTCTACTCTACTAGCTAGTAAAAGGCGCTGCAGAATAAGTAAGAAGTCTGCATACTACTAAGATTATAGTAGGTACTATCTAGCAGCTATTATAGTAGAGGAATAGACTATAGTACTATTAGAACTAGTAAAGCTATTATATTTATAGCAGTAATAAAGTCTTTATCCTCTACCTTATTATTAGAAATAGAACTACTTAGCTCTACTATAAGTAAGTCTTTGTCTATAAGACTATTATATAGAGAGGGTAATAATAAGTTAGGCTATAATAAGGATAGTAGTTATAGTTACAGCTATAGTTAAGGTTAAGTTTATAGCTTAGTTTAATAAGGCCTCTATAGTAGTAGAGGATCTAATATAAAGGAAAGATAGTGCCTATAGTAAGACGCGCGAGAGACTTATAATAAGTTAATACTTGTAAATAAAATAGTAAAGTATAAATATATAGAAGCGTAATATAAATATAGCTAATATAGGGCGCTAAGACAGTTTACACGAAAATTAGTAAGTAGATAGTAGGTTATATAGGCTATATAGTATATTATAGATAAGGGCTTACTAATAGTAAGAGAGAAGTTAGGTAGTTAAGATAGTTAAGAAAGTAAATAGTAATAATAGGCTATAAAGGCTGTAAAAAGGGTAGTAATAGGACGTAAAAGGAGTAGTAACAGGACTATAACATTTTAAATAGTCTAAAAAGTCTATGCTACGTATAGGGAGACGGTAGAAACATATTCTGTATAGGGTGTATAACTAACTGTATAGATAAAAAGTACTAACTTTGTAGGGCGACAGTAAGGTGTATAGAGGAGATTTTTAGAATCTGAGGGCAGAATAATGTAGAGACGGAGGTGACGGAGGTAACGATAGTAATTTAAAGGGGTGCAGCGGGGTAGAGGAAAAGAAAAGAAAAGCTGTTTATATATAAGATGCATGTCAATGCCGAGAAGCATTAAAGTCGCCGATTGGTAGATTGTCACGTGTTGTACGCTCCGTATTATTTCATCGGGATAGGGAGTGGCGTTCTTCGGCAACGCGAGGCGTTAGGGAGACGGTGCTATTAATGGCCCCTATTCTGGTTTACCGCTGTGGAGTCTGTTTCTAGTACCCCAGATTTGAATCTCGGCTCCTCCAATATTGTCAATGTAGGAATCCGACCCAACTCATATTGGACGCTCTTGATGATCTTACGATCACTCTCAGTCCGACATTTGTTCTCTAAATGCAATTTGGTGCAAACGGTATTTGGGCGCTAAAAGGAGTCTACGGTTGACAAGCCGTCCGAGACGTCCGCGTGAAGATGCTGGGGACGCTTAGGTTGAAATCCGAGAGTTTGGTGGGTGCTCGCTTCTGAGTGGGCTCTTTTCTGAGACCAGGTGCCAACTCTACCCCACCGTAAGCGAAAGTCTTGGCATCCCACTTACATATCTGTTTGGCGCCTTTGGCGCACGTGAATTTACCACGGTAACAAGCAGGTACTTCTCTATTACAGCTCGAGCAGACAACCATATGGCCGGAGCGGGGTCGGCCATCCTCCTGATAGTATTGACAGTGTTACGGGCCACATCGTCCTTCATACTGTTCGAATTTGTTGTTGAAACGCTTACGCAGCCACGTGACTTGAACCGTTGCAGCTCAGCCCCTCTGCAGCCGCCTTCCCCACTATCACCACCAACGCTGCTTTGAGTGTTCTTCGAAGACGCCTGCGGACTAGCACAGTTGCAGTTCTTTGACTACTCGACCTATGCATATCTTGCCTACATCTACATTAGTGATGCCTTAGCTAGAGTACTCTCGCGATTTTCTCCTCATGCGACTCTTGCGGATTGAAGACGGCGGTGACTTCAGCCTGGTCGAACGCCTAGGCAACAACACCCCACGATATGCTATTCTTTCCCACACGTGGGGAAGGGATGAGGAGGAGGTTACCTTCAAAGACCTAGAAAATGGCACAGGCAAAAATAAAGTCGGCTACCACAAGATTCGCTTCTGCGGAAAGCAAGCTGCAAAAGACGACCTCCGTTACTTCTGGGTAGACACCTGCTGCATCGACAAATCAAGTAGTGCGGAACTTTCAGAAGCCATTAACTCTATGTTCCGCTGGTACAAGGATGCGGCTAAATGCTACGTGTATCTATCCGACACGTCGAATAGTGACTTCGCCAAAAACTACCTGTCTTTCCAGAAGAGCAGGTGGTTTACCCGGGGATGGACGCTCCAGGAGCTTCTTGCTCCAACGTCTGTTGAGTTCTTTTCCTCGGAAGGCGAGCGAATTGGGGATAAAAATTCAGTGGGACAGGAAATTCACGACATCACAGGAATTCCTATTCAAGCCCTTCAAGGAGCTCCTTTGTGTCAATTCAGCGTTGATGAACGGATGTCATGGGCAGAGAACCGCAAGACAAAGCGCGACGAGGACGCGATGTATTCTATGTTAGGCATATTCGACATTCATATGCCTCTCCTCTATGGCGAGGGACGGAAAAAGGCGTTCAGTCGGCTTTGGAAGGAATTAAAAGAGTCTTCAAGAGACGAACCGCTCATGAGTTCCCAAAGTTCGGCTACCAGGGTGGCCGAGACAGAGGTAGTGGGAAAGCTTTGCAAATACCACATACCGTTCAGTCTCAAGGGCGTACCCGTTGGGAAGTTTGCCGACCGACCACAAGACACAAAAACGTTAGAGCGAGCGCTTCTACCGCAGAAGCAAGACAGAAGACGGCGGATGCTCGTGGTGCACGGATTGGGCGGCATGGGCAAGACGCAGCTGGCGGCCGCTTTCGCTCGGCGCCATCAGCGCTGCTTCTTGTCAGTGTTGTGGCTCGACGGGAGCGGCAAGAGCAACCTCAAACAGAGTATCGCCGCTTGTGCGAGCCGCATCCCGGTGGGACAAGTCGCTGAGAGCAGCAGGATGTACACTTCTAGCCGGGGCGGCGATCTGGGCGCTGTGGTGGAGGACGTGCTACGCTGGCTGAGCATGCCAGACAACCGTGACTGGCTGGTAGTGGTGGACAACGTGGACCGAGATCATAGGGGGCGGGAAGAGGATGCTGAGGCATATGACGTGGAGGAGTATCTCCCGGAGGCTGACCAAGGGTCGGTGCTGATCACGACCCGTCTTCCCCATCTCGCGCAGCTTGGAGAGCGATGGGAGGTGAAGAAGGTCGATGAGGAGCGAGCACTGGCTATCTTCGAGACATGGTATGGAAGACGAGTTGGTAAGCATCTCAGAGTCTGCCTGCAACGACTGTGGGTGTTATAGTAACGCTATCACAGGGCACGAGGGCGACCAGCTGCTGGGACTGCTCGACGGGCTACCGCTGGCCCTTGCGCAGGCCGCTGCGTACATGAGCGAAACGTGCACGAGCTTCGGCACATATACTAGGCTGTATAAGGAGCAGTGGAGAGAGCTGATGGAACCGCAAAATGGGAGTCACATGCCACTGCGAAGCTACTCGAACGGCAGCGTGGCGACGACTTGGATGATATCGTACATGGCTGTCAGGGCAAGAAATGAGGCAGCCGCGAATCTGCTCCTTCTGTGGGCGCATTTGGACAACAAGAGCCTGTGGCATGGGCTGCTTGCAGCTGCATCACAAAAGTCGGCGACGGCTGCAAAGCGAATGTCAGCATGGCTCGGGGAGCTAGCCAGCAGCGAGATAGAGTTTATCAAGGCCGTTGGGATGCTCCGGAGCTACTCTCTGGTGGAGGGAATGGAGGACCAGACGGGCTACGCGACGCACCCGGTGGTGCACCAGTGGGCACTACACATTCAGGATGACAATCAGCGAGCAGGGCTGTCGCGGGTAGCAATCACTGCTGTTGGGCTAGCAGTCCCGATGAGCGACACGAAGAAATACTGGGAAACGCAGGTACGGCTTCTTCCTCATGCAGAGCGGTGCGAGATGAGGATCGAGGATGCTATAGATGATGGGTTTGGAGAGCGGGGCCTCGATGGGCAAGAGGAAGATGAGATACTGCTATGGGCAGTCCACTGTTTGGCAATTCTCTACGCGGACCGAGGAAAGCTGGATGAGGCAGAGAAAATGTACATGCGAGCGCTAGACGGATATGAGAAGATACTGGGAGCAGGGCACAAGTCAACACTGGGCACAGTCAACAACTTGGGCCTTCTCTACGCGGACCTGGGAAAGCTGGACGAGGCAGAGAAGATGTACATGCGAGCGCTAGAAGGAATGGAGAAGGCATTAGGAGCACAGCACACGTCGACACTGGGCACAGTTAACAACCTGGGCCTTCTCTACAAGGACCAGGGAAAGCTGGACGAGGCAGAGAAGATGTACATGCGAGCGCTGGAAGGATATGAGAAGGCACTGGGCGCAAAACACACGTCGACACTGGGTACAGTCAACAACTTAGGCCTTCTCTATGCGGACCGAGGAAAGTTGGACAAGGCAGAGAAAATGTACATGCGAGCGCTGGAAGGAATAGAGAATGCACTAGGAGCAGAGCACAAGTCAACACTCCGCACGGTTAATAACTTGGGCTGTCTCTACAAGGCCCGGGGAAAGCTGGACGAGGGAGAGAAAATGTACATGCGAGCGCTGGAAGGATATGAGAAGGTACTGGGAGCAGAACACAAGTCGACACTTGATACAATCAACAACATAGGAAATCTCTATAGGGACCGAGGAAAGCTGGACGAGGCAGAGAAAATGTACATGCGAGCGCTAGACGGATATGAGAAGGTATTGGGAGCAGAACACAAGTCGACACTTGATACAGTTAACAACTTGGGCCTTCTCTACGCGGACCGAGGAAAGCTGGACGAGGCAGAGAAAATGTACGTGCGAGCGCTGGAAGGATATGAGAAGGCACTAGGCGCAGAGCACACGTCGACACTGGGTACAGTTAACAACTTGGGCTGTCTCTACGCGGACCGGGGAAAGCTGGACGAGGCGGAGAAGATGTACATGCGGGCGCTGCAAATCTATAAAAATACGTGCAATCAGGACCAGACATCTGTGCGAAATGCCTGTATAAGTCTATACAAGATCTGCCAGCAACGTTTTGTATCTTTCCGACAAGAGCAATCGGTACACCACAGGGCGAATCCACTGAATCCCGAACGGGCTGGATATAACAGGTACACAGTTATTGCTGTCGCCAACCTCTGTGAGGAAATAGGCACAGTTTGGCCGTGGTTCTTCAGCATTCTTGGCCGCATCTTAATTTGGGCTGGACAGGACGATGATGCAGTCCTCGCTTTCCAGCATCAATTTTGTTTGACTGAATTAAAACTAGCACAGGGTGGTACGTTGTGTGACGGCTGCAACAGCCGGCTTTATGCGGGCGTAGAACGGTTCGTTTGCAGAGATTGCGTAGATATTGATCTTTGCGAGGGATGTTACAGACAGTACGAGATGGACGGGTTCATTCCTGGTGGGTTTGCAGAAAATTGCCAGGCACACCTATTCCTCGCTGTGCCCGGAATAACAGGAAAATTGCGTTCTGAAAGTAGCTCGCCAGATGTCTCGTTGTCGCAATGGCTTACAAGCATCCGAAACCAACACTGAACTGCAGGCAGGGACACCGCCCATTGCACCAACGGCAGGCTGAGGATCATTAAAATCGAAAACGATAATTTGCCCCAGGTCGTCTCCAGTGCGAAGAACACCTTCGACGAGCAGCCGACGAGAGCGCTGGATGGCTGTGGGAGACGACACAAGGTCTCGCAAGAGCTGTGCGTCCGCTTTCGAGGTAGCGGCGGAGGAAATAGCTGAGCTTGTGATGTTGCAATTCGCATGATGAAGGTATGCTTGAATCACAGTGACAGCTGTCAGCGTGGTGAAGGTGTTGAAAATGCTCCGCATGATGGCCAAAGGTAGAGATTGCTGATTGTGAAGCGAGCGAAGGTGCAGGAGGAAGTAAAGGAAGCCGAGAGCGTGTACAACTCGTTATCTATGTGTCAACCACAGCTGGTGGATGTCTGGAAAAAGCATGACCCAGCATATTCCCTTTCGCCATTCCTTGCTAAAGATATTAAGGGAAAGATAGTTTTTGTTGTTGATTATGATTTAGGGGTAGAACACGGGCTTTAGAGTGTTACTAGCATGTAAGACTATATAGAAATATGTTTCTACCTGAGCACGACTAACCGCGTATAAAAATTTAAGAGATGTCAAAACTTTGGGGGTGTAAGAGTTGTCTTATTAATTAAACCGGGCCTGAGACTAGTGTATTAAACGGATAGCGCTGATTTGGATGGCTGAATCTAGATATATAGTTGATTTGGCGATCTATCTATATGCGGTAGTGTGGCTTCAGCCATCGCCTCCTATTTCCTTAGTTAGCGAGCCCCTAATAACGATAAAGTAAAGTACAGTAAGACTATACTTATTCTAAAGCCTAAAGGGGAGGACTAAGAGGATATTAGATTCTCTAATAAGGTATACTAGCAAGTAAAACCTTAAAGTAAGATAAGGATTATTAGGAGACTTAAGGAGAGATACTATAGAGACTGCATTTAAGACTAGCTTAATTAAGATAATAAGAAGTAAGTTAAAGCTGCTTACTTATTGTCAGATTCAAGGACTATTTAGCTTGATCTTTGATGAATTTTTAATAATGAACGTGATTGATTAATTCTGTGTTCTCTCCCCTCCTTTGAGTCCTTTCTATAACTGCTTTGCTTCTAAAGGTTCTAAAGGCCGTAGTATCAGTCCTTTTATTAATCGCCCTTTCCTATGTAGTACTTTTAAGTTTATCTTTTATATCTAACAGGCCTTACAGCACTTATATAATCTAACACACCCCTTTAGCTTAGATAACTATATAAGCTAGATAACTAGTTATAAGCCACTTATACGATTATAAGGTCCTTAAGTTATCTCTAAATCTCTTTAAGTAGTACTTCTTTTATTACCTTATAGTTTCTTACTTCTACTAGTCTAAGTTATTTTAAGAAGTTATTCTATTTATTATAGAGTAATACCTTTATAAGGCCGTCCGCGACTATTTTAGTTAAATATACATACTTTATTTTTATCTTTCCTAATAAAACTTCTTATCTAAGCTAATAATTATAGATACTAATATAATAAAGCTTAGTCTAGAGCTTTAAAGCTTCTGTAGTTACTAGCTAGATTATTTAAGTATTATCACACTAAATTATTACCGTAGGTGATAGTAGCTTAACTTCCAGTTCTTCTACAGTCACATGAATAAAGTTTCTTCCGCCAGCGCACAAGCCAGCCTCACATGCATTTGTACGCAAAACTTCAACACTACGTATCTTAGCCAAAATATAATATAATTAAATTATTTTTAAAGCAGGAGTTGCGCACGCAGTTAGTATTTAGTTTACTAGCCTCGCGCTTATCTGTGTACAGCAATTCGTTGTAGCATACTTAAGATAAGGTAGCAGATAAGCCTCGCTAGTATGCGACGCTAGCACTCTTTTAATGCACTGCAAAAGCTATCCTACTCTTCTTTAGTAGCGCTATAATTATTATACTAAGAATAGAATTTATATATACGCTTCTTAAGATGCTACTAGAAGTGCTTAATTAGGTTAAGGTTAGGTAAGTACGCTAGTATAAAGTTATAAAGTTAAGTAATAGTTAATGCTAGGACTAGTTCTATATAGTTATAGCCTAGTCCTTAGGGTTATTAGAGTTAGATAGGTATAAAGAAGTTTAATAAGAGATAATAGGGTTATATTAGTAACTAGACGAATTACTACTATATAAGTAAGATCTTAAAAAGCTTTTATATTCTTCTTACTTTATACTTAAAGCTAATTAAGCTAAAAGAAGTTAACTTTATATTTAATAGCTTTAATCTAGCTTATTATAAGCTAAACTAGCTAAGTATACCTTAGGTATACTAGACTCGTTAGCTAGTCTAGTTAGGAGTTATTAACTCCTAACAGTTAAGTTATATAAAAATTTAACTTTGTATACTTTAAAAAACCTTAAATAAAGAATTCTTTAAAATCTAGTAAAATCATAACTTCTTATATTTAAACTTAGACTATATACTAAAGTAAGAAAGTTTTAGCTTATTTAGAATTTCTATAAATAGCTTATATAAAAAGCTAAATTTTACTAGTATTTAAAAGAAGCTGCTTATATAATTCAACTAGATAAATTTAAAATTCTAAAGTTAATCTTTAAGATATTCTTATTAAGAAATTTAAAAAAGTAGATAATTCTAATTAGTAGTTAAGTAGATATTAATCTCTAAGCTTAGTCTATTTTACAGAATTTAGGTGTAAAAAGTGTCGCGTTACGTGGGGTGTTTCGTTACGGGGTGAACCTCGGTAGCAGTATCCGGATATCATTGGTAATTTGCTGCTGCTGATTAATACTTCTTTTGAGTTCTTACCTTCATCAAGTCGTTGCATACATAGCTTTGAGTGATACATCGAGCATTAGTTGGAAATATACTGATCGTTACATGCTGTTTCGTATCGCCTCAAGTATCATTTTCATCTTGGCAAAGTTCTTGATTTTGATCAATGGTGCACACCCATCAAAGTCAGCGATAGAAGGATAGTAAATATAGCAAACTCCCTGAGATCCCAAGACCTGCATCTACAATCTTAGGCATCAATGTCTGGCCTTTCGAGTAGTGATTGTATACATTTACCAAATGATCACTAAATCCCCGAACAAAGTAGCTAGGGTGGCTTTTTATGTAGTTACACTTACATGTAGCCCGCCTGATGTTCAGGGATCTATTGGCATCTATGAATGACATAATGCATTGCACCACTATGGACTTATGGCATTTACTCGAACAAGCTTGTCTGTGAAAATTCTATGTTTTAGATGCTCTATAATTAAGATGATGAGAGGTTGTGGAGCAGTGTTTCGCATCATGCACCTGGCCTGTTCATCGGCGACCGTCGTCTTTTCCCCGCCTTTCGGCGAGAAAAAAAATGGGGTGGTGTACCATACTATATTGATTGACAAAACCATGAGCGAACAAGAATAAGTACAATCAAGTCACGTAAATTATGTTAGGCCTCTGGTAGAAGTTGAATGCATGTGAATCACAAGAGGAACAATCGAGTAAACGGAAAGATGGCGGGACTTTTTTTTTGGTATCCTACTGTTCGAACAAAATGATTCCAAGAGTTTAATAACAAAAGGATTGTACACTGTTCATACACTTCCAGCCTCCCGGCGGTAAAACGCCAATATATATGTACATCATCCAAGATTACCCATCTAGGGAATCTCTATCATACAACAAACATTACTCGAGCCACGCTTCCTAGGCGGGGGCAGTGGGGTTGACATCAGAGCAGATGAGAGCCTGTCCGAGGATGGGGAGGA
This sequence comes from Pseudopyrenochaeta lycopersici, assembly GCA_003313425.1. NCBI lineage: Eukaryota > Fungi > Ascomycota > Dothideomycetes > Pleosporales > Pseudopyrenochaetaceae > Pseudopyrenochaeta > Pseudopyrenochaeta lycopersici. Next base: position 1,553,869 of record NHZP01000001.1, on the reverse strand, counting down.
GGCAGCATTTGGCCTGCTGGCCTGCGGCGGCGCAGGTGTCGATGAACTCGTTGGTCGAGGCAGGAGTGATGGAGGCTAGTGAAGTTTAGCAGTTTATCTCGTAGATCTGTTATCATAAAACTTACGAGGAGCGCAATCCAGGTTGGCAAGGTTCAAGACATCAGTCGCGCAGCAAACGGGGTTGCCTGAGGAGCAGAGACCGGCCTGGCGTTCCTCAAGAGGAGCGGCGATGGCTGCGACAGCGAAGGCGAGGATGGTGGTGTAGAGCATCTTGATGGTTTGGAAGAAGAAGATGGTTGGTTGAGTGCTTGATTGATGTTAAAGTTGTTGAAGTGAGTTGATGTGTGAGATGATGTTCAATTGTCGACAGCTCGCTGCTCTCTTTATACTTCCTCAAAGTCGTCTCTCTAGGGGTGGGTCCAATGGGCACAAACCTGCCTACTAGACAGGTATCATTGCCACCGTCATCGACGAACTGCTTCTCCAGAGCATGATCGTCATCACTACTAAGGAGGATAATGGTTAACGTAGCTATAACCGGGTCAACAGAGCGGTCAGGGGCAATCACAAGCTTCGGCATCCTCCTGGTGGGTCTGTACCTAGTTAGATGTGACGTCGATCAACATTTTCAGCTTCAATGCCTCTAGTCGGGTAGTGTAAGTGGCTGAAAATGAATCTTGGGGTCGCCGTTAGGGCTGTTGATCCCAAAACGTGCAGAATTGAAGCTCCCATCTCACAGGGACATGGCAAGCAAGTGTAGACGATCTATATCGGGGAACTAACTGTTCGTGGTAGTGATGAGAACATGAGGGCGATATGAGCGACGAGCCGGGCGGGCGAGTGTCCACTTCACAGGCGGGTATACTTGCCACAATATTTACATATGACATGGTCCCTGTATGCACGATACTGCCGTAGAGCCGCGCAGTGGATCTCAAAAAAAGCATGGAGGCCCTACAGAGCGAATGCTTCCAGGCCTTATCAACTAGTGACGTCGATGGAGCTCGAAAGGAGACGGAGCGAGCTCTTGGAAGTGTTTCCAACACTTGCATGAGTGCTCATCTCCGTTGGCATGGCCAGGATCCGCTTTCACACAATGCCCTGAAGCAGTTCAAAGCGTTTCTTAGCGGACTACGGTAGCGGCATATAGGGCGACTGTGCAATTCAAAACACATAATACCATACAGCCAATCATCGGAGAGTCCGACTATACAGCCACATTGAACGAGCAGGGCTGAGCTTGCAGTCGGCGAATATTTGATGTTACTCAACAACACCTGCCACATCAGTGTAGTTCTTTCTTTAGACAGCCCAGGGGTACCCCGTGAGATCGAACGACGCAGCAGCACGATGTGGCGATGATGTGTCACTTTGCCGTTGAACCATGTGGGTGACTGTGATAGGGGTGCCGATCGCCCAGAGCGTGCCAAATGTGGAGCAAGGGGTTGAGCAGGGCGTTGGAACGAATGAGATTCAAAGACTGGCTTTAAAAGAAAGCGGAGCTTTAGAACGCCTAGAACAGTTATGCCTAGCGGGTGTTATAACACAAGGGTGGAGATGTATAGGTACATGCCAGGAAATATGACGAGACTTCCAACAAGCTTCAGGAAGGCGCTACTGCCAGTACGCCATCATGGCATTCAGGAGATGTGGAATCTATGTCAATCTGAGAAATTATCACGGCTTTCACATTGGAACTCGTTGCATTAGAAAGTAGTGTTGTTGGCTCAGTGAGGACGGAACGTCGCGCGTAGCCGGCCGTTACGCCACAAGTCGCCCCACAACGCGCGCCTTCCCTGCTTGAGAACGACACCCGGCTCGGTTGCACAGATCTACGTCACACATCAAGCCTGTTCCTGACGGCGCAGCAAGTCGTCGCGAGCGCGATTTACATCATTTTGCCCCAGTTTGACCAATTGTTTTGGCACATCAATCTATTCGGGGCTTTTATCCCGCCTGCGCCTTGGTGGACGACCAGAAAGCCAGGTCGTAATTTCCAAGCGATCTTCCCACCCGACGCTGCTACCCCAGTACTGTGGTTGATGCGCGTTGCAGATGGGCTTCTTGATTGCGATGCCTGACTAGAACACAGGGCATACCCCATGTAGGGCTGTACCAGGTTTGGGCGAGCTCCAAGATGGAACATGACATCAAAGAAATAGCAATTATCTCGCATGAGGCGTTGGCCAGGACACTGCCACCAGATACCAAGGTTGAAACTTGAATGTCCAAGCACTTTACGACTGCCAAGTTCAGTTTCGAAAGAGCCTCCGGTTCATCAGTCATATCAAATGTGACCCTGACTCTGGCTCTCCTCCCGGCTTTTTCATGCCTGTGCATGCTCCTTTTGTCGCATTTGGACCTTCGGTGTCAGTATTGACGTCAAAATACTGGCATAATGCACAAAATGTAGTATTGAACAAGGGCCATTAGATGTTAAATTGGTATCGAGCTCCAAAATCAAGTACAACAAACACCACGCCATGCAATGCAACACCTAGACCATGCTATGCTACGCAAAAGCGAATCAAAACACTTTTGGTACCTGCCGCCCAATGCATTAGAATCAAAGAAACTTTAGAAGACCTTCTTGTAAATCTTCTTCCACCCGCTCGCAGAGCTCTCTTCCCATGTCTCCGCAAGCTCATCTTCGAACTTGCCTGTTACCAAATCGGCTTCGGCAGGGTGGATAAATTTGCTCCGAGTGACAATTTTGTGACCGGCATACAGGACAACGAACAGGATCAAGCTGACGTAGGCGATAAAGAAGTCCTCGGTGCTCCATGGCACGAAAGCGGTAAATCCCTGGGTGAATGTGATAATGGCGCAGAATGTGAGACCATAGATGGCCAGGCCGCGGCCTCCCCAGCTCTTGAAAGGAAGGGTGTCGCGATCGATGTTCTGAGCCTTGAGTGCGCGCATAAAGCCCAAGTGGCAAAGGCAGATACACGACCACGCGATGAAGCCAGCGACAGAGACAATATTCAGGAGCCAGTTGAACGCTTCGTTTCCATTGCTGGAGAGGTTCATGTATGCCAAAAGTCCCATGGCAGCTGTAACTGCAGTGGCATAGTACGGAACTCCTCGCTTCGTGGTTTTCTTGAGCCATGCAGGCCCGCAGTGCTCCTGCGCGAGACCGACAAGAATACGGCTACCAGAGTAGACGTTCGAGCTGGCGGCGGACAGGACGACTGTAAGTAGGACAGCGTTCAAGATGTCTGGGAGAGCGCTGACGCCCGCAAGTTGGATGGCAATCACCAAAGGACTTGCGCCGGCGTTCGTTCCGTCGGCTTGTAGTGCCTCAAGATCGTATGGAACCTATGATAAGTCAGTATGAATTTGAACAGTAATGAAGCCTGAGCGTCTCAGGATGCAAGTGACCCCTGATCCGAAAACGCAGCAGTCCTCGAGATAGGTATGCGAACTTACCAGGATGCCGACGAAAAAGATTGTGAAAACAAACAAGGTGAAGATGCTCCAGAAGGTCCGTCTGATAGCTTTAGGCATGGTCACACGCGGATTTGCCGATTCTCCAGCACCAATGGCGCACAACTCTGTTCCTTGGAAGGCGAAACCAGCTTGGATGAGAACCGCCCAGAAGCCGACAAACTTTGCAACAGGGCCTACGGCAAGATAAGGGGCAAAGGCGCCTGGTGATTTCCAGTATGTGAAGCCGAGATAGCCCTGTGCACCAACTCCAGCATTCATGCAAATGGCAAAGATCCAGAAGCCAATAAGTGCTACGACCTTGATCAAAGCGAACCAGAATTCGAATTCACCGAATACATCAACTGGCAAGAAGTTGACGGCGGTGATTGGGAACCAGAAAATGGTGACTGATAGGAAGATACGGTCAGCAAACGCTCACATAAATTTGTTGAATGTTTCCAACTCTCTTTTCGCATATAAATTGCACATGGGAGGCACTCACTGAAGATACCAATGCTCAAGTCCGCATTCCACCACTGGATGATCCGACCAGCGGCAGTAAGCTCCAGCGCGTATGTGATAGACCAAGAAAACCAATAAATCCAGCCCATGGCAAAGCCAAGACTGGGGTCGATGAAGCGGGCGGCATACTGCGTGAAAGCTCCGGAAACGGGGAGGTATGTGGCCATTTCCGCAAGACTGAGCATCACAGAGTAGACCAGGGTGCCGACGAAGATGTATGCGAGGAGTGCACCGACGGGGCCAGCGGTTGCAATGGAGGTTCCACTGGCGATGAAGACACCAGTTCCTACAGTTCCACCTAATGAGGATTAGACGCTGATACAGTCACCACGAATGGACAAGCTCACCAATAGCAACAAACTGCAAATGCCTGCTTGAAAGTTTCCTGTGCAGCTGGTCGGCCGCGGGGGCAGTCTGCTTCTCGACATCACTCGCAGAACGGGGAACTGACTTGTCCGACTGATAGTCCCCCTTTGGCATAACTCCCTCAGCAGCAGATGCCATCTTGTTAGCAAGTCGACGAATTGACCCAGGAGTTTAGGGCTTGACGATTGAAAGACGACAACACGAAGTCACAATGCTATGGATCTCAAGCGCACATATGACCCCGGGGTCGAAGAGTATTTCAGTCCACAGTCACCACAAAAACGAGTGGAGCCATGCTGCACCTATCTAGGATGAATGCAAAAAATGGGTCAGCCGTCGGAAGACTCCCACGCTCTGGAAAGCCGGCAGACCATCCAAATTTTCATCGTGGTTCCACTTGGCGGGCAGCATCGTTCGCCTTTCGCCGCGCCAGATGCTGAGGCTGATCCGTGATAGTAGCATGATTTGCACAGTAGACGAAAACGAAATTTTCGAAACAGGGATTGCCCGTCGGTTACGAGCGGGTCGCCGCCGCCGCCGACGACGCTGCCCGGTTCGCGTCAGCCGTGAACGCGACGGGAAAACCGTGTGCCAGCAGTGCGCAATGCGCATCGCGCAATATTATCGAAGCGACAAGGGCAAGCGTATTTCCGGAAGCTGGTTAGCCAGGAAAAAAATCTGCAGATTATTCAGATTCGCTGGGGGACTTTCTAAGCTGGGTGGCGGATATTGAGGGTTCGGGAATAGCTTCAAGGGCCGGGCCATCGTCGGGTGACGGAGAAGAAGCACCTGGCATCGAATCAGACTCCCAGGTCGTTCCCATCTGAAAAGTTCGTCTTAAACCCCCCAACATTTGCGCCCCCGGATGAGCCCGAATAATGATTCATTTGATCAGTGTTTACATTGACTAATGACTGGTGCTGCAGGAACCGCGGAACAGTTCTGATTGTATTGGCATGGTCATCTTACCGGTCACCTTCCACCTTTGGAACAATGTTGATACCTAATTCATCAAGAATGTTGTACAGATACGAAGCCGAGTTCCGTCGCTGGATATACCCATCGCAATCCTGAGAATCCTGTATAGTCCCGACATCACCGTCTGACTGTAATGAGCATCCTTCTCTCCCACGCTGTCGAAATCTCGGACCATTACTTTCCTTTGCGGCCACAATTTCTCCGGCCCCTAGGTGTCCCCCCAAACAAATGGGAATATGGATAATAGCAAGGCATGTTTAACCGTCAGCTCCAAGTTAGCCTCGTCGTGACTTGGATGACTTGAGAGATCCAAATTATCTGGACAGATACACTTTTTCCGCGGAAACCAAGGCACAATCGAGAGCCATGGTTTATACGCTTTTGAGATAAAATGTCAAATATGGCATCGCACAATCGCTCAAGAATACGGTAATGGTGAATATCATCATATATACCTCATGACCTTATTACTTGGCCACATCTATCTATGTATACATTCCCCGAACTGTACGCACTCCCTCATGTACATGTAGGATTCATTAACATCATTGACGACGACGGTATCATGCGTGAACGGAAGTAGTACCGCTCAAAATACAAGACTATACAACGACATTGCAAGAAGAGCAACAGGACAATAATAACGCGCTTGCTTCCAGTTCAAAAAATAAGGCCAAGAAGGCTTGATCGTGGGCCGGCGCCTCGATTATAGGAATGCGCCAGAGCCTGCACCATCCTTCTCATATTTATTGGCATCTCTCGGATCAATGTCAGGTGTCTCTACTCTTCGAATTTCCTGCGGAGGTGGCGGTTTTCTCCCAGGCGAGATTCCAGGACTATCGGTACGCCTTGGCCCCCAGTCGTCTGTGTAGTCTCCGGGCGAGTTCATTTCGTCACTTCCGCGACTCGGAATTGGGAGCAGATGCGACGAGTCACCCTTGACGAGCCCTAGTCTTTCCTCTTCAGTTGCAACTAATTTACCTTCCCGACTACTCTTCCGACTGTTCCTGCTTGTTGGTCTTCTGCTACCGGATGCTTCGCCCGTCGATTCTGCGCGATTTCTGCCGAAAACATTCTGGAATGAGAATTGGCGCTTAGCAATGTTGCCTGGAAGTCGAGGGGGGCTTAGCGAAGGGGAGTTGGGGCCCTGCCGATCATGGCTGTATGATGGTTCAGGGAGTGATGCGAACTGGATGTGTGTCTCATGCGGCTTATATGAGGTATCTTGTGTCATGGCTTGCTTGTACGAGCCCTTATCTGAGGAGTGATCCAGGTCCGAAGCTCCATCCGTGGGTATACGTGGGAGAGTCTTCATGCCAACAGTATTGGATGCAGGGCCACTAGTACTATCGCGGCTACTTGTAGACTTCCCGCGGGATCGCAATCGTTGGAAGAAGCCTGGGTGGAAACTATCATTGTCGTCATCGGACTCGTAGTTGGGGAACTGCGACATGCCAAGAGGCGGGTGGACCGTCTTAGTGTTTACAGTTGTAGGCCTGCGAGATGGTGGTCGATTGGCGTCTCCCACAATCGTTTTGCGTCTTCGAAGGCCATCGAACTCAACTAATTCGCCTTCGCCAATGGGCTCCATGTGCTCCTCCTTGATCTTGATGGCCTCGTCAAGTTCTTTCTTCGATCTGGCCCTGGATAGGGAACGCATGATAGCGGCGCCGCCACGGAGTGTGTCTGCTCGTGGTTCATACTCTGGCTCTTCCACTTCGGCGACGGTCCGTATCTGGTCAAGGTCGCCCTTGAAAACAGCGGTGTCTGGAACGTCCTTGGCGGATTTGGAAAGCTGAAGCAGGACAACGCCAGAACAAATCTGCAAGAAGCCCATGATGACAGTGACAATCTGAAGTGGGGTGCCTTTGAAACCCTGGAACAGGACAGCCGAGGTGATGATGGTGGCTGAGGTGAAGAAGACATAGTAGGTAGGCGTGACCAAGGCTGCATTAAAGAGGTTTAAGGCTTTCTAGGCATTGCTTAGCACATATCCACATGGCCAAGCGTGGAGCAAACTTACATTCAAGTATATGATCTCGGTGAGCAATGTTATTATTACGAATACGAGGAGTACGTATAAGAACCATTCCTTGAACTGGCCGCCGTACTTGCCAGAGGCCTGGGCGACTACAGCAGCACCCAAGCCCTGGGTTGCGACAACGCTGAGGCCTCCGATCAGACTGCAAATGGTGATATAGACCATCATGGTCTTCTTCCCGTACTTTGGACCAAGCCAGAGTGCGATGACAATGCAAGCGACAATAATGACACCTGCGAAGCTGAGAAAGCCGGGGGCAATGACCCATTTTTTCATATCTTGGATTCGGGCTACAGCTGATTGTTCTGGGGCGTTGACGGCGATGACTACAGATCCGACAATGCAGTTGAAGCAGCCGACTTTGCCCACGAAGCTCAATCGTTCTTTCAAGAAGATGGTGGACAGAATAGCACAAATGACGACTGAGAGAGCTCCCATGGGCGTGACGAGAATGGCGTCGGTGAAAGCGTATGCAACCAGATTACAGACTTCTCCCAGAATCATGAGGGTCATGCCGAGCCACCACCAGGCGTTCTTGAGGTAACCATAGCCTTCGCCGGCCTCTTCATTGTATTTGAGGTTGGCCTGCAATAATCCGTGTTTCTTGATTACGAAGGAAGTGCCAATAAAAACGCCGGATGCGATTGCGAGGACAAGGCCGACGATCTTGTATGACGCTGGGCGCTCGCCTGTGCCGCCCATGCCTCCAGCGCGGGCGTGGAGTTCATGGGCAGTTGCGATGAGGTGGGCGGCCGAGTCCATGGCGAGATGTGGGGTCGGAACCACGAATTCGGGTGCAGCCAGGTACTAGCGCACCGGCGACTCGACCTTGAGGTTGAGGGCGGGAGTTGGAGGGCAGATTATCGTTGGGGAAGCATGAGGGTGAATTGACGGTCGGTAGGGTGGGTCTGGCCGGACAACGCACGAGGCTGCTCGTGGCGGCGGTTTGGCGGCGGTTGCGACGAGTTAGGAAGTGTGTTTGGACAGGGTCGCACGGTCGGCAGCGACTGCGGAAGACGATGACGGTGCGGAAGGTGCGATGGAGGACGAGGAAGTCGCAGAGGAAGTGGAAAGAGGGGTTGCGAGAGGCTATCCCGTCAAGCTCGCGGGAAGGCGCAGGTTGGAGGTGCAGCTGCGGCGGCGTTGGTGCGTAATCGCGTGCGTAGAGCTGAAGTCTGGAAGGCCGAGTGATTGGTGCGTCGGCGAGTTGTGTGGATGCTACTTTGCAGAGTCGCAGGTTTCGGGTGGAAACAGCAAGTCTATAGGCGGTTGGTATATCGCTGTCAGGCACAAAGCAATTGGGTGTCAATGGGCCAGACGGCAGGGCAAGTTTTGGTTTCAGTGTGGTAAACAGGCCTCTGGGCTAAAAGTGGCTGCAGGGGCAACGGCGCTGGCCGGGATGGGTGGAGCACCGCAGGCCAAGCAGATGCGCCGCAGCCCACCAACGCTTGACAGCCCGCGACGCTGTCCCGCACCAGAAACAGCTCCCACCACCGCCCCAGCATGATTGACCATGGCACCCACCAACCCCGCGACATCTTCGCCGCCGCCTCGGTCGCCGAGATCCATGCTACTCTCGCCCAGCTGCACGAGCACGAGGCCACGGTGACGCTGCGCCTGAATGCCCTCATTGCCTCGCAAAAGGACCTTTCGCGCGAGCTTGCCCGCCTCGACCTCCTTCGAGCCCATCTCGGCACCCAGGCTGTCAACACGCGCGCAATCAGCAATGGCATGCTCTCGGACGCCGCCTCGACTGCAAACCGAATATCGAGCGCCGTAAAGCGGTTAGATCAGGAGCAGTCCAACGTGAAGGCGACGTTGGAGGTTGTCGAGCAGGTCGCCGAGCTCAAGGCCTGTGTGCTGGGCGTCCACGGCTCCATGGGCGCCCCGCAAGACTGGGAAACTGCAGCTGGCTACCTCAGTCGAGCATCCAAAATACCAGACGACGTCATAAATGGCAGCTTTGCTGAGGAGATTGTGCCCACCGCAGAGGTACCAGACCCCCCACGGGTCACCCTCCATGCGGCAGCCGAGTCTCTGTGCGGCCTCTTCCTGCGCGAGTTCGACAAGGCTGCAAAAGAGGGCGACGGCTCCAAGGTGACACGGTTCTTCAAGCTGTTCCCCTTGATTGGGCGAACAGACGTGGGCTTGGATGCATATGGACGCTACGTCTGCCAGGGCGTCGCTTCCAGAGCGCGGACAAACTTCAATTCGGCTGCTCCAGCGCAGAGGAATGAGGGCTTCTTCTACGGAAACACCATCACAAAGCTGTTTGAGCACATCGCCCAGATTGTAGACGGCCATGAGCCGCTCGTGGAGCGACACTATGGCCCAGGCATGATGCAGAAGGTTATCGAGCGACTCCAGATTGAGGCTGATGTCCAAGGCGGCATTGTACTCGACACGTGGCATGAAGAGCGCAATATTGATCGCAAGCTGACAGACATCAAGTCTTACGCATTCTCCTTCCTCGTCCAAAGTTTCCTACCTGCTCAAAAGCCTGCAACGGGAACGCCTCGCTCCAACTCACCAGCCAATGGCGTAGCACGGACTAGCGAGGATGAGGGCGTTAACATGAAGGAGGTTGACGGTCTTCTCGGAGAAAGTGCACTCATGCTTGGTAGATACGCGCTGTATTCGCGATTCATCTCCGACAAGTGTGCAGTAAGTATATTCAATAACAAGCCTACTTCAATCGCTTATATCCATAGCCCTCTGAGCCAGCAGACCGCATCGACCACGGCCTTGTCATGCCGCATTTCTTAGCGAACAGTAACCTCCACAAAAAGGTGGCAAGCCATCTGATCGATTCTGTGAACATTATGACAACTTTCTTCTTTCGACGATCCGTAGAAAAGGCGTTCCAACTCGATGAATCCCCTCCAGATCTTACTCTCAACCCCACCAAGCCCCTTGGCTCAAACCCACCCTTCATCACTTCCGCCGTTGACGATGTCATGTACATCGTCAACCAAGTCCTTCAGAGGACGTTGGCTACCTCACAGCGTGCCGTTGTCGCCAGTGTCGTGCCTACAGTGAGCTTGATACTTGGCTCAGACTTTATCGGTATGATCCAACGCAAGATGCGAGATGAGAGCTATCCAAAGCCTGTCATCCAAGGGGGGCTGCCTCCCGAGGACAAAGTCATCTCTTTTTTGGTCCTCATCAACAATCTCGATATCGCGAATGATTATGTTAAGCGCATTGTGCAACAGCAACTTGGTAGTCCGTCACATTCCAATGGTGAAGTAGCGAAATCACCCCTGCATGATTTGTTTCCCTTTGGTCATGATGCGACCTTTGTCGAAAACACACTCAAAGCAATGGAAAGGTCGTTCGCGACCAAAAGCGGTGATCTTCTAAATGACGGCATCACAGTGCTTTTTAGCAACGTTCTCAAGCCTCGCATTCGACCAATTCTGGCCGAAGCCTTCCGCGATATTGACTATGCCCCAGAAGAGGAGGGAGACGACCTGGATGAAGATGACGACGAAGATGATGCAGATTTGGTGAAATCACGGTTCGACCGTGGCTGGGGAGTCGTGATACGTCCCATTAAGCGTATCTTGACGACTGCAAATTTTGACCGCCTTCTCACCTTAGCATTGAATTATCTAGCATCCGCGCTCGAAAAACGCATTCAAAGCTACTACGGGCGAGTCAATGAGCTCGGAGCGGTCAGGCTCGAGCGCGATATTGCTGGCATAATCACTGCGGCAGTTGCTGGCGGAAAATATGGATTACGCGATGCATTCACAAAAGCTACGCAGATGACTTTGATCATGAACATGGAGGATGATGAATGGGATGAAGTAGCTGGTGATCCTTCAGGTGAATCTGGCATACCATGGGTCTTAGATGCTGAAGAACGGAAGAGAGTGCGAGCCATTGTAAAAGGTTGATGAAAAATTAGACGGTCACAGTGACTGGTAAACAAGCAATATAAACACAACAAAGGCGACAAGAGTTACTCGGTCGTACTCGCAGTCTGGAGCAAGAAACCCTTGTGATGTCCGGAATATACCATACATTCCAGTCTGTGCACTATGCGCTTTCCACTAAAGTTGTTTTAGATTGCTCCCTCACGCCGTCGCTGCCGGATCTGGCTTGCCGAAAGCTTGGCTTGAACACCTTTCCTCACAAGTCTCATCGCTTGACTTGACGTCCGCTCGTTCCAATATTATTGTTCTGCGCGTTTGCTTCCCCGTTGATTTGGATCATGTCTTACTTATAGTCGCACGCGTTACACGCCAGTCTTGGGGGTCACATCTGTCTCGGCCACGATGCGCGTGCCACAACTCCTTTCTTGGACTGCGCTCCTCCCCCTGTCACTCGCTCAATGTCCCCTCTACACTAGATACTCCCAGGAACGCCATGGACCGTACTCTGAAGGACGATTCAATCTCTCGTACGCACGGCCTATACAACCATGCCGGACGTTTCATTCCCCAGAGGTGGAAAGTACGATTGAACGACTGCGCCACGTGGTCGCCGACCCGGATCTTTTCCGCGTCTTTGAGAACAGCTGGCCGAGCACATTGGATACGACAATTGCATGGCGTGGGAGGGCGGATGTGGTAGATGCTTCAAAATTTGGGAAACTTGATGATGGGCAGAGTGAAGAATTGTCGTTCGTCATCACGGGGGATATTGAAGCAATGTGGCTTCGCGACTCGGCCAACCAATTACAAGCCTACGTCTCTTTGCTAAAGCAAGATGATAGTTTTAACAGCCTGGCCAGTCTTTTCCGCGGTGCGATTAACCTTCAGGCGAGATATATATTGCAGTATCCGTTCTGCAATGCTTTCCAGGCACCGGACGAGAGTAAAATCGCAAGGAAGAGCAGTATGAACAGTGATCAGATCACGCCGTCTTTTGATTACTTTAAGGTCTTCAGTTGTCAGTGGGAACTAGATAGCGTAGCGAGCTTTCTCCAGCTGTCTGTTGACTACGTTACTGCAACCAAGGACTACGAATTCTTCCGACGTAGTAGTAATTGGACGAAGGCTGTCGATATCATCTTGAAAACCGCGGAGAGTATGATGATTGATTCATATACCGAGGATGGGCAGTGGCAGCATACGCCATATACCTACTGCGCGCCCTACGGTGGCACGCCGATCAACAATTGCAACGGCAGTCCGCATAAAGGCAACATCGGGCTCGTACGCTCATTCCACAGGCCCAGCGACGACGCATGCACGTATCAGTACCTCATCCCCTCAAACATGATGTTCAGTGCTGCCCTAAATGGCTCATCTTTCATCATGGAGCGCATCGAACCTCGCGGTGGAAATCTGACAGCTTGGATGCGCCAGATGGCCACGGGCATCAATCGGGGAATTGAAAAACACGGTGTCGTAGACGGTGGCAAGTACGGCAAAATTTACGCTTTCGAAGTTGACGGCTACGGCTCTGCGAATGTTATGGACGATCCGAACATCCCCTCCCTGTTGTCTGCTCCCTTCTTATCTTACACTACGCTGCGCGACCCCATATACATCAACACCCGCAGAAAGATTTTGTCGACTGATAACCCATATTACTCGTGGGGTCCGATTATCTCAGGCGTAGGCTCGCCACATACGCTACCTGGGCGGGCCTGGCCGATGGCTCTCATCATGGCGATATTGACGAGCGAGGATGACGAGGAGATAATACTCAATTTGAAAATGCTACTGCAGAGTACAGATGGGCTGGGAGTTATGCACGAAAGTGTTGATAGTAGGACGGCGGGAGTGTGGAGTCGACAGTGGTAAGCTACCATCTTCCAAGTGCATTGAAGTCGTATGTTAACTTTTTTGCTAGGTTCTCATGGGCAAATGGCATGTTTGGCCAAGCGATTTTAGATTTGGAGAAGAGGAGGCCGCATATTTTGAAGATGAGCTTTCAATGATTCTTATCAAGTTCATAGCAAAGCATTGTCAACCGTTTATACTACTCTCCGCGCTTGAACCACGCACCTTCCACAAGAACCTTTCGAATGCTTGATCTTACAGATACCTTGCTAATTCCGGGTGAAGTATGCATAGCTGTTCCCATAATAGAACTTTGCCTAAGGTAGGTAAGAACAGGAAATCTAGTTCAAGTGGCGTTGGTGAAGTCCGTGGTTGGAGGGGCTGTTTCCACTCAAGCCGCCAGGGCGGTTTCGAATCGGATGCGTTTTGGAGAGAACACCGGGCCCAGGGCCTTGAAAGTCATGATAGAGTGCCTGCAAGGCAGAATACAGTACAATCACATCAAAAGCGCGCGCTTGTGTCTTTTCACACGTTGTTGTAAAGTAAGAGGCGTGCAATGGGAGTACGTCGGCTCTATTATTCTGGAACACTCAGTGTCCATTCATTCTCTACGGCCACCAGCAACACAGCAACTGTGCCTTCTATGTAAGCTCATGAAAATAGGCCTTGAGAACACTTTTACCTCTCCCAGAGGCGGTGCACATTCATAATGCTAATCCTGCCCCCGGCACTAAACCCCATTCATGCCTAGCGCGAACCCCGTATCCTGAGGCACGAACGGCACGTACCCTTTTCCGCTACACTTGACGTCTCAAGCCCTGAATCCTTGCGGGAACGCTCCCGCAAGGATTCGGGAACCCAACCTATCACATTGCCGCATCTTCTGCAGGATCGCAGCGACATGTTCTTGTCAGCCTTCGCGCTCGGCGCCTATGCCCTGTTGGAGTGCGTGAGACGCGCTTTTGGGTGCTTGCTCGACTTAGCTCGCCCACCGTGCCGTCGAGGAAACTAATTAGCAGTGAGCCTGCAGATGGGTTGTGTGATGATCGGGAGAGGCGCGGTTTCGAGGCAGTCTTTGCTGTGCCGTCGCCGCCGCGATTAGGGAGGATGGGCAGATATGTAGGGGTGCTAGTCCTTTTCTTAAGATCCATTCGCTTCTTACAAAGCGAGGCTCCCCAATCTTCGTTGTCGGTTTAATATCCTTCAACTGTTTTGGGAATCACCTGTGCTCTCTTTCTGTCGGTACATTTCGTTTGTCGGATTCTGGACGCTATTCTTGCAAATATCATCTTTCATCCAACAGTATTGTTCATATCAAGCTCCCCCTTCCTGTACTTCGGACGTTTCACAGCAACTCACGCTTCTAATCCTTACTACAAGCCGGCAAACATTTCTCGGAATGCGTTTCTTTGATCTTCCTCATGCTACATTGCTTCTCTTGGTGGGCTACCTCAGCTCGGAAGCAGTAGCATCATCACACAATGCCGTCCAATCCAATCGATTGCTGCGGGCAGCAACAAAACGGGCAGATCTATATCGACGAAGCATGAGGATATCACCTAGGTTCGATGCTGAATTGGCTTACGTTGAGCGTGAGTGTTTTGTAAACATTGAAGGCAGGCTGATATTAACTATGAATAGGAGAAAATGCATGGAATGGCGAATCTACTTTCGCTTCACAAGTCAAAGTTAGCTCACAGAGACCGATCCTCAATTTGGAAGAGGTTGAACACCACTTGCAAGATGCTGAATGTGATGACAATACGATTACATTACACTTTGTGGACAAATCGTCAGCAAGAGACGCAAGATTCGCTTGCCATGGAGACAGTGGTGGCTTGATAATCACATCACATGAAAGTTGCAATGATGATGGCGAGCGAGCAGTGTATAGGTAAGCATTATAAACTTCTTCGTTACGGACTTAGACTTATAGCTATAGTGTGGACGATGTATCCTTTGCGGAGGACGGAGAGGCACTTGAACTATCAGTCACAAAGCTTGCGTGGCAAGATGCCTTTGGTTCCTTCGACATCTCTTTCGGTCATACCAGTGAAGACCATCTCTACCGCCGACATTCTGACTTTGCGAAGATCCGTAGGAAACGACAAGATGCTAAAGTCGATATCCCGGCCGACACTCCCGATAATGTCAACACTGTCAGCTTTGACCTTTCATCTTCTCTTGTTGATACTGTCTTTGGAGCTGAAAGCTTTCTAGCTGGTCTCGGGGAACTTGTACCGATTCCCCAGCTTCCCATTGAGATTGGATGCAAAAGCTGTTCGACAAGCGGGCAGCTGGCACTTACACAGGGCGCTTTTCAGATCGACGCCAGCCAAATCGATCTCATCCCGGATGTGTTCCAGGGCGGGGATGACGGGAAAGAAATCACCAGCGTCATTACTGGCGGTTTCATTGAGCTTGCAGCGACTGGAATGGGTGCTCGTCTTGAGATGTTTGCTAGACCGAAAGCTTCTGGGGCTTTCGAGATCGCGCTGTTCAAACTCCCTATATCTGGTTTCGTTATTCCAGGCGTGGGAAAGGCAGAGGCTATTTTCGAACCAAGGATTGCTGTGGACTTTGAAGTTAGTGGTGGCCTTGAGATGAATTATGGCATCGATGTTGCAGTATGTCCTGCGTACCGAAAGTTGATGATAACCACTAACTTGAATAGGTCCCGGACCGATCGAACATCCGTATTGAACTTTCGGATATCACGAACAGCCGTGTGAATGGCTTTCCTGCGTCCTCGCTTACTCCGCTGCCTTTCAGCGCCAATGTCACAGACGTCGATATCCTCCTTGGCCTTGCTTTCAAGCCGTCCATCCCAATCGGCTTTGAGTTTGCGGATAAGTTGAAAGCTGAAGTAATTGTGTCTATGAATTTGCCTCGCCTAGACGCTAAACTGTCGACAAATGCGCAAGCAAGTTGCGGCAACCAGACTGGAAGTAATGTCACATTGCCAGGCCCACCATATGCGAATATTACTCGTAGCTCACTCACTGGGCCTACAGGTCTTGGCTCTCTTGTGCTTGTAGAAGCAAACATCTCCGTCACAGTTGATGTAGGCCTAGGCGTTGCCCTCCCGTTACTACCACCTCCATTCCAGGAGGTCGAAGTGTCCGCTCCGATCTTTTCAACAGTATTCCCGCTAGTTTCTTCGTGTGTCTCACCGGAAGACGCATTCAAGACGATTACAGAAATTGTCGTTGCACCAACATCAGGTGTCTACTACGCCAATTCAACGGCGAAGCCAAGTTCCACTATTGCTCCATGCAACACCACAGAAACCACATATTTTACGACTACAGTGTATAGTACGTCGACCAAAACCGCGGCCGATCATACAAAATCCACAGAGATAGCTGTGACGAGCCATGTTGCACCCCCGAGCGAGTCCGTCAAAGAATCCATCAAGCCAACTGCCACACCGACTATCTCCTCATCGCTACCACCCACATATTCGTCAACATTTAGCGATCTCACTACTTCGTCTATCCCCGCGATCCCGATCCCCATACTACCACCTTCCGTCGTCGAAACTCTGACCATAGTCAACTCGTCTTTCGTTTCCCAATCGCCTACCAAAACTTCCATTGCATTTATCATACCATCTTCTTCTGAAATTTCTCTACCACCACCAGGATCAGTTGTTACTATGCCGACAGGCTTCTTGATTCCGAATAATTTGAGCGCTGTGCCAGTGCAGCAAACAAGTGTTGTGCAATTCACTGGAGCAGCGGTGCCGGGGGTTGAAGTGCCAAAGTTGATATGGAGACAAATGGGGTGGAGTATGGGTGTCTTGGGACTGAGCGTTTTGTTTGGGGCGTCAATATTATAATTGCTTGCTACGCTATCGCTATACTAATTGTTTGTTCTTGGGAGCCGTTAGATACCCTTAGTTGCTACTTGGCGTTGTCTTGTACATGCATTTTCACGTACCTTTGTGCCTTTTTCTGCACATCTGCAGTTTTGGCACCACATCAATCCATTTGTTAATCCATTGTGAGATATTGGCTACTCGACTTTGGTGTACTGCGTCCCTAAACCCGCCAACCTCCTGCATTCCTCAATCATTCGATCTCTGGATTCAAATCGTAATTCCGACAGCTTCTTGGAAAGTTTTACTGTAATCGTTTCGGGCTACCAACTTCCATCATACTCTTCCCACACAACGATCATGGCATTTGGTGCGCGGTTCTAAAAACAGACGTATAATCCTATTATGCACTTTTTTCCATCCACCAGATTTGATCTCGAAACCGCCAGGCGTTCTGAGCTTTCGACAAAGGCATACATTCCAAGCCTATGATATGCAGTTCCAGGCATACCTGCTAATTTGTTTGGTTTGTATCGTTTCCGGTCTCCGTTTGTTTTTCGCGCCCCAGTTACTATGCTTGAAATCAGATTCTAAAATTAGAGACACATGTCAATAACGTCTATGAGCTCTGACCGAAACTTAGGAGGATGTTGTTGTTGTTGCCTGACAGATAGAATGTTCATATCAATATTGAAACTTCAACGGTAGGTGCTTGCAGAGGAAATTAGAGCTTGTAACCCTACGTCGAAAGGGCGGGCTATCCGTAAAATTACTTCTTGTACCATGCCTGGTACTTGTGAGCACTGAACGCCAGCTTTCATGACGTGAGGTGTTCGAAGATTGTAAGTGAGCAAGCATCATCAATGCATGCCGTACTTTCGTAGGCTTAGAGGTGCAAGGGAACTAATAGAGAAGACGTTTTCAATCTTCTATACTATGTATTGGACAGATTGGCAGTCATATATTTCATCGGACATTCTTTGTCCCAGAAAAAACGGTGTAAGATATCGTGATCCGCATGCAATCGATTATATTATAAAGCCGCAAGTCCACCCGCTGTAGCCCCCTTTTGTGGACTTATATGAATGTAATAGCTTATTCCACCTTTTGAGCCCAAAGTAACATGCTTGAGCCGGTATTTGGGATCAGAATTCACCCCACGTCGTACCAAAAATATCGTCTCGAAAGGACATCAGTCATCCTCTTCGTCGTCCTGAGCGTCTTCCTGAGCGTCTTCCTTTTGTGTCTCCGCCTTCGTACTCAGATCCGCATCATAGTTTGGCCTCACCACTTGTATATCCTTCTGCGCAAGTGCAGATTCAATCAGCGGTGCTGCGGCGAGGAACGCATTGTATTGGTCAATAGTCAGCGAAATGCCCTATATTCTTATTTTAGCTCCTAGTGGTTTCACAGGCTGTGAAATAAAAGGAAAATATACCTTCTACAAAGTAAAGTCATGAAGTTAGCGTATGTCTCCCGTGTGGTTCCTAAATAGAGCACTTGCCTTTCCAGGCTTCAACTCCCCTCCATCATTGATCCAGTATTCTCGTATGCTAATAAGAGTGCTTTTGTTATAGTCGCTAACCGTGACGCGCCGCTTGCCGCTTGCATTGAGCTATTCATCTTCTCAGCTGAATCGTTCATCAACGTTGTATGATGATCGTACTCACACCAATATATTGGTTGCCATCGCCATCTGTCTCCAGTTTCGGGATAATCGGTGTTAATTCCTCTTCTTCACATTCATCATCGCCTTTCGCTTTCTTGCCTGCTCGCTCCCCGTTGTCCTCATCGGGTGAGGAACGCTTCTTTGTGAAGCCCTTCTTGAATGTACCGCCACTGCCACCTCGAAAGCCCCCACGCTTGAAACCTGCCATTTTCGGTCAGGATTGGTGTAGAATGAGTATATGGGCTACAAAAGTGGAAAGTGTAGTTCGCAATTCGTCGTGATGACGTTGACGCGAGGTGAGCGCCACGCGGAAAAACACGCTAAGATCCAAATCACGTGTTTGTTTTGGGTACCTTATATTGGACGTTGTTACCAATCTCAATGTGGCGCAATTAAGTGTTGGCTACAAATCATCATGGTAAGGGCATGTGTGTATCAGGCTGATCTCACAGGTAAGAGACTTGCTCCTTTGATCAAGACCAAACCAGGTCTTGCAGGTCATGGTTTAATTGCTCCACATATCTTGATCGATACGAGCATCTACCTGCTGACGATGTGGCATAGAGTGATGACGCTGCTGAATCTTACATAGCATGCACATGGCCTTCTCTCGTCTTCGGTACCTCGCTCCAAGGTCTTGACGGCCGCATCTGTAAAACCGTCTGCGGCTTTTCCAGACTCAGGGGCCCAGTGATCTCTTTCCCGATATCAACTGATGCCCTTTCAACCCCACTAAAACCCGAATCTCTGCGACCCATTTGACTACCTTCTTTCGCAAAGCCCTTCTCCTCATCTGCTTTTGGCGATTCAGGTTCAGTGCGGAGTGGCCTGCGTGGATCATACATCGTTGGTACCCTATCGCGCGGTGTGTTCGGTATGACAGCTTGATACCCATGTGCCATTCCGAGCGCTGATGCTGTTGGCTCAAAAGAGCAGCTTTCCTTCGCTCGTGCGCGTTTACATGCATCAGCCGTTGCTACAATGCATGCGACTAGGACGAGGAACCATCCGATACCGGCAGCGAGTACGTAGCCTTTACTAAGGGGCATAAGCATAGCAAAGCTCTCTAGCTCTGGTGAATTAAGAGTGTCAAGACGATTCTCGCTGAAGGTGTTGAGACTTAATGCAAAGCTAAGCGACGTTGCAAACGCCACCACCATGGCGCACATTGAGAGACATTCGATTGGAATCAGGACGGTTGAGGACATGCGCATGCGATCTAGCATTGTCGCAAGTATTAAGAGGATACTAGCGAGTGAGACGAAAGATGACTATCGAGTATGAGCAAGGGAACCTTTGGGCAGTGTTATAAACGCACCGCGGCGATGGATATCCATATCCGAGTTACGCCATTGAGAACAGTAGTGAAATAGTCTCGCCAATACTGGTCCTTGGATTCAGACTCCAGCGGAATTGTATCGAGGATTCTGTTGCCGCGGATTTCAATGTCATGTACGATGACCTTAGCTGCGATATACAATCAGCCATGCAGGCATTCTTCCTTGTTTAGTTCCACTGAAATATACTTACACCACGCGCCCAACCCTACCATTCCCAAACCAAAAATAACAACCAACGCCCTCAAACCAATCAACACGGTTTTGCTGCGACCCATTATAAAGACGAAAAGACAATAAGCTAAACGAGTGTGTGGTACAAACGCAGACCAGCTGGCAGCTACTCCCAGAGTGCTCAAGAAAGAAAATAATAGAACACAAAAAGAATGATGAGGAAACGGAATCAGCCTGAAGTTCCTTGTTCAAAGGGGGGTAGAACATTTCTATGCAGACATACACATCGGAACATGAACACTCCCGGAGCCTTAGGACCCGGACACAGCTGTGATGCCTTGAACGGCTTGATTGGGATGACGACATTCTGCGGCTTTTCGCATTTGCCGTGATTGGTCATGCATGTGCAGTGGTTCGAGATATGATTGCCACGGGTATGCCACGCCGTTCTGGGCGGTCTGACGTTGCTGAATACGTACTGATACACGGTATTTCTCAACATCTCGGCACGGAACGCCTGCTTTCTATACCAAGGAAACAACCCAATCTCAGTTTTTTTGAACGAATCCGGCTTGAGCAGCATGACAATGGGTAAAAAAGGCGTAATCAACTTTTCGGACCTGTGGCATCCGCTCAGGGTGGAGAGCGCGTGGGGGTTGAAATCTTATGCGTTAGCGGTTCTAGAGCCCTCTTATTAGAGGGGAATGCTAACTGTGGCAAATATTCATTCTTGGAACGTGGTTGCGCTGTTGAGACACACCTGAGGCACAAAGGCCCAAAAACGTTCTGTGGCTGAAACATGCGAAAGACAAAACCCCTGCACCACCACAACTTAGAATGCTCACCAGACGCACGAAATGCTGGCAACAGACAAAATTGCCCCACATATTGCGTTGGGGTGAATCGTTTTCTGACACCTCCCAGTGTTTGATGGATTGCTTCTGTCCCAGGGACAATTCATACCATGGAAGAATCCTGGCACGAATAATCCCATAGTCGACTTGTGGCTTGTAGAAAGGTGAAAAATGCTGGCGAGAACTGTACACTGTATTAATCTCACCAATAACGGTGCCATTGTACTTTGGCTGCACAAGCTGGAGACCACGTGATATTTGGGTCTCCGTTCGTGTTGTCTGAATTTCCTTCTCGAACTAGTTCACCGCCTCTCACCTATTTCAAACAGCTGATGATCAGTAGTTTCTGAAGTCGACGATAAATTCTTTGTTCGTATCCACTGTGTATGATACCATCACGCTGTAGGTATGATCTCTGAAGTTTGTCATGTTGAACTCGGCACTTGAAAGACACTGAGATATGGCAGTGGTCATGTCATTCTTTACGGAATTAGATCGAAATTCCGAATTAAATCGCAATTAGCCTGAGTGAAATGTCTTCAAACCGAATGTGAAGGGTCCTATTTCGCGAATGTGAGTATCTGAAAATGGAGGCAAGGTAAAGCATCGTGCACGGTAATGCCAGTGCTATGTTGATGATCATAATTGAAATCTGCTGACAATTGTGTTCAAGGGCTATGCTCGGTTCAATGGCGCTATGCTCCGCATATTGATGCCACTCCTGATAGGCACGGGCTTGACTTTCATACCCCAACCACATGCTGCATAAGAAAGACTACGATTCCGCAGATCTATTTTTCTCGAATTAAATATGATGTAAAAGGATATACATGATATTTCGGGCACTTCGTTGTTAGGCAAGTTGCAAATGTGATGGACGGCTTGTGTAAAGTGGAGATATATATCTCGTATTGGCTAGCAGCTACAGCAACTCTATGTCGGAATGCCGAAACGCCGACTTACCAGCCCGAACCTACGTGTGCATGTGGAGTAATATAATTAGCCTTGCATAAATGTGATTGTCGTCACGAAGCGCCATGGAAAGACCGCGGGCCGCTCAGCGATAGGCGAAGTCTGAGCCAGGGTATGCTGAGCTCGGCCGAGGTGTCGACGATCCTGATTACGTAGCCTTGTGCAATTGTGGAAAGTTGAATCGAGAGGGCAAGCATTGATGAACGGAGTGTATGAGGCCCGTCATCGCGCCACAAGAAACAATGCCCAACCAATATTCTGGCCTCTTGAAAATGAAGCAAAACAGCCTCAAAGCCAAGTTGGTTTTCGAGAAGCTTCACCATAACGCAATGCACCATATTATTGTGACAAGCATGTATCACTGTTCAGATATTCTATTGAATGTCTGCTCGCATTATGCTTTGCGCCCTGCGTCGATGAATACACCTCACCACACCACGATCACAGCTAGATTTTCGTGAATGTCATAAGACACCAAGACGAAGACACATTCAAGCTGGGAACTTTGCACCGACTCCTAGCGACCTCTTCAACGCGTTCTAAAGCCGAAGAGCAGTTTCAATAAACGCTTCTACTCTTCAGATTCATCGTCGGTTTATATACGACCAGGGTAATGGGGACATCGGTGACGTCTCTTACCCCTCTGTGGTATTGTGAAGGTGTCAAGTTAACGATGGAGACGAACTCGGCTCAGCTCAGTTGATAATTGGTGCCATCGATAGGTTATTGTTCGTCGGTTGTCGGCCCCACCCGGCTTCGACTTTATCTACAAGGTTGAAGTGGAAGTCGGCAATGCGTACTCCTTCATACGACACCCAAACCGTGACGTGAAATCCACGAGTGGAGGTGTGAACAAGCATGTCGTTTAATAAATTGGCAGTCCGTCCATCGGGAACACTACGGTGAAATAGGCATGATCAGCGTTCCTTGCAAACAATTATTGGACTCACGACCCTCCGAGGATTGCATTCACCCTCCGTAAGTTATACCCGCCCCCCCGGTAAATTGTATGCAGTGTCCTGCTGCATATCAACTTGGTTCCACCCATTAGTCTCGCTAGGCAACTGCTACTCCACCCCACAACATGAGGGATTAGTGAGAGCTTTGGATCACAACAACCCCTCTTAAGAAATATGGTAGTATTGGGAACTCGGCCGAGGCGTAATCATGACAGCCTTGAATGTGAGCTAGGTGGCTTTCCGGATTCTAGTAAGTGTGATAATCTATTTAAACATTCTGGAGACATACAAAAGGTCCAAATCCTCAGGTTTGAGGCAGACTGATTGCTGCCACTTACGACCTCCAACTCCAATGATGATGCTAATCTCGAACAGCAAAGCCTTTTCGGCTATTATCTTCCTTCCATTGTTGCTTGTAGGTTTTGCTTATCATTGCTTGTGCGACCAGAGACTCATCTTCTAGGTCGGATACTTTATCTTAAAGGTCTTCTATAACCTTTTCTTCCATCCACTTCGAACATTTCCAGGACCCTTACTCGCGCGAGCCACTGCGATCACCTCTCAGCGGAAGTTGCTTCAGGGGTACTCTCACAAATGGCTCCAAGGCCTTCACGAGAAATACGGTCCCGTCGTACGGTATTCGCCAAACGAGCTTTCTATCATCGATCCCAAAGTGTGGTACGTCACATCACGCGAGGTCCGCGGGTAAGAAAGCCTATTAATGTGTTATTCTACATCCAGGAAAGATATTTATGGTCATCGCGCAACATCGTTTGTAAAACATACCGAGTTTTACGGAAAAGACCCGTACGGCGACCCGGCAGGAATTATCCGAGCCGACAACATTAGCCACGGTCGTCAAAGAAAGCTTGTTAGTCATGCGTTTAGTGACAAAGCTTTGAGAGAGCAAGAGCAGTTTTTGCAAGGTTATGTGGCACTTCTTATTGAAAGACTAAAAGAAGTCTCCGCGAAGGGTGCTGCGGATATGGTTGAGTGGTACAACTTCACCACATTTGACGTGAGTATCATCCACTTATATCTTTGCATGCAACTTGCACTGACATTTTTGTTTCTATTTCAGATCATGGCTGATTTGACATTTGGTGAATCTCTTGGGCAGCTGGCTTCCTCAACTTACAGTCCCTGGGTCAAAGCGACCTTTTCGTTTGCCAAGTTCATCTCTATCATGCATGTGTGTCGATCTTGGCCTGGTATAGCGTTGCTGCTCGAGACTTTAGTTCCAGCTGAGGTCCAAAAGAAGCGGGAAACGCACATTGCGTTTACAAAAGACCGTGTCAACGAGCGAATGGCACGTAAGACCCATCGACCAGATATCTGGACCCTTATCACGAAATATGACGAAGGGAGAGGCCTGGAGCCTACTGAGTTGCACAATAACGGTGTCACATTCATGTTGGCAGGCACAGAAACCACCGCAACGTCGCTCTCTGGCTTGACCTACCTTCTGTTGAGGAATCCAGACAAGCTGAATCGGCTGGCCGAAGAAGTTCGAAATGCGTTTTCTTCTTTGGATGACATAACGATGACAAAGTTGTCACAATTGACATTTCTGAATGCCTGCCTCGAGGAAGGCTTACGTCTATATCCACCTGTACCGGCTGGACTTCCAAGAAAGACGCCAGAGGATGGTGCAATGGTCTGTGGCCGATGGGTAGCTGGTGGAGTAAGTACTGGTCCGAAGCTCCGCGTTCACTGGAACATTTTGCTAATCTAATAAACCGAAGACAATCATCCAATGCCCCATGTACGCTTCCTTCCGCTCGCCAATGAACTGGACGAACCCAGAGACCTTTGCACCCGAACGTTTTCTCCCTGAGAGCGAAGATAAGTACTCATCTGACCGAATGGATGCGTTCAACCCTTTCTCGTATGGTCCACGAAATTGTTTAGGGAAGAAGTAAGTGCAACAAACGTATCTATATGACACGATGCTGACAGGAGAATAGCCTGGCATACCATGAGATGCGATTGATCCTTGCAAGCGTCTTATTCCACTTTGACCTGAAATTGCTGGATGAAACTGATGAGTGGCTTGATCAACAAATGCACCTTCTGTGGCAGAAAAAGCCGTTGCTTGTTACTTTGGTCCCTGTAAATTGAGACAGAATCCTCTGGCTAGGCAAGATTGTGGTGTTGTGCAGGCCTAGAACTACATGGCGGAGGATGATAGCTGTTGAGAGCCTTCGTAGAGGTGATGGTGTGATTCTTGGTTTAGGGGGTTGACACAAGAAAGTCTTTATCAATTATCGCGTAGGATTGTTTGCAAACGTCGAATGGTATTTTCTGCCACCTATTCCGCTGGATGTGTATTTGAGTTTTGTCCCTCCGAACACTTTTGTTGTATGTACATGTTTTGGATTAGATGCTGGCATCTATATAATCGTACATAAGTGATGGCTAAGAAAGTAAGAGATCAACTGTTTGTGCCCATTAAAGGATGGGAATATGACTGGAACAAGCCACTTGCTCTGCGCATCGGTTCCAGTAGGGCCATCTGGAGAACGCCTTCGATGGGCACTGAAATACGAAACAAGCAGAGTATACAAGATATGGAATCTGTGCTTCTGGCCTATGAAATTTGCCTATCTTTAGTCTTGTTCATTTCGAACTCTATCGATAACGCTGATGAAGCTATGTTTTCTCTTCCCCAGCCACGAAGTAACGTGCGCCCAGCTGTAGCGGAACAAAGTAGAGTTACTTGAATATCAAAGCAATCAACCATATGCATGTAGCCCAGGGGTTAGTACTTTTTTAGTAAAATATTATGATAAGATTCTTAATGCCGCAGGTTCTGGGCAAATGAACATTACGTT
This sequence comes from Pseudopyrenochaeta lycopersici, assembly GCA_003313425.1. NCBI lineage: Eukaryota > Fungi > Ascomycota > Dothideomycetes > Pleosporales > Pseudopyrenochaetaceae > Pseudopyrenochaeta > Pseudopyrenochaeta lycopersici. The sequence continues at coordinate 1,528,176 of NHZP01000001.1, read as the reverse complement.
CGCATTAACCCTTCATCATCTGTTTTGTGATAGGTGTGTTTTAACATCCAAGAACCTACAATACCCGCTAAGCACCACCAGTAAGCCTATTACTACCGTACAACCTAAGAGGCCTAAGGAGCCGTAGGACTCTCCATATATCGTGAGAAGACGTAATTCGCCATGAGGCTAATGGTATCGTTGATTTCATTGGGTCGCCACTCCAGTAGGTACTTCAATCTTCAACCGTCCGATCAGAGCGCTAGGAAGACGAGCGCCGAAAGCCAGAGTACTTGATTAAGTCATTGTTTTTTAAGTTCTATGATCTTTATTTTCAACTCTTCATATTTGGAAACCTGGTCGAGGCTGAAATTGTAAGCCAACCCGACGGTTCACCATGATTATGCTCAGGGTCATGGCCGTATACTACCAGTTGAATGCCAGAGCAGCAATTCCTTGAATGTATGCTTTCTTTTGAACATGTCTTTATACGGCCACGAATCCTCTCGGAAGGTCTTTCCGCACCTACGTAGACAGCTGATCCACCGTCAGTCACTTCTCCGCCCTTCAAAGATATAATCAGCAAAACTTTCGTATAGTTCAGGAGTGCCAGGTATATGAACTCGACGAAAGAGCCGATTATCTTCCAAATCATGAGAACTTTAAACCACGGATATCCTCTTGGCCAAAAGGCATGGTAGACAATCAGCCCAGAGATAAGGCTACTATACAAGTCGAAATGAGGATAAGCGTACTTATACTCTGCGATAAGTGCCTGTATAGTTCAGAAAACCGATGGAAATATTGATTCTAGGAAACTAATGATGGCTCACCTCGATGTCACCGCCATAACACTCTGGCAAAAGATAGGTTAACTGTCTCGTCACAAACGCCCAGTGAACAAGTACCCCTTGCCATCCTTCGATCTCAGGAACAAACCAAGCTATCAACGGGAGAGATTTACTCCAACTTGGAAAGCTAGACATCAATAATCCATACATTACGTCCCCAACCTGATGTGAAGTTTTATAGTACCTCTGCTGAAATGAACAAGACATACACCAGTACTACCGGCAATGTAAATATGCCCAAATGCAGACGACATTGAGGGTAAGATACAGACTTTTGCATAGATAGGAATGATGAAGAAGAGTACAAGGCGCACCACATCGTGTAAAGCTAAGGTGGGCATAAAGCCAAATTGTCTCGATACCCATAAAAGTACTGGGGATAGGCGTCTGACCGGATGTCGATGTCATGTTTGCTTAGGGTATATGGTCAAGCTTTTATCTTAGCAAAGAAGCAAGTAACTTAGCTGCGTGGTGCTGAATAATTGCCCAGATGCAGCGGATTTTAAAAGTGATATAAGTGGCTCAATTTTTTTGGCCAGCCTCGCATGGTTACACTGCATTGCAAAAATTTGCATACCCCGCACAACAGTGACGCATGTGTCATACCATAGTCGGGTAAGCTTTTGCTTGTTGTGCATAGGGCAATGTAAGGAGCTATTAATGTTGGAACCGAACGGGAGGCTGAGTAGCGCGTGGTATCCATAATACTAGCATGCTAGGCGACCAAAACATAAATATCGTAAAGCGGCTAACGTTATGGTTCTGCGTATATCTGAGATTCAAGCTTCGCTGACTGGGTGAAGTTTCTTCTTTGATGTAGGAGTAAACTCGTGCAGGTTTTGCGTAGAGGGGGATTGGATAAATACATTCACGACTCTTGAACAGCACTATTTAATGCAATACATGGGGGTGCTTTGTATAGCACGGCGTTCTCGAAAGGTTAAAAGGCTGCTGCAATCGCTGTTCACACTTGCGATACCAAGCCCGTGGCGCCCTGCTCATCCGGCAATCCAACGGAGAAACTTTGTTTTCCTCTCTTTTGAATCCTCTTTAGCATAGAAGCATGGGACATTAAGCTTTCGCGAAAGCTGCATCTTGCCAAGGGTCCGAGATTTGAGCTTATTCCGTTTTGCATTGCTGGACACGGCTGACAGCTAAGGCGCGAAGAGTTGCCGCAAACAGAAACAATCGAGGGCGTCACCGAGACCTTTGTAACTTTCTGGTTCAAATCCGGACTTAGATGCAGAATTAGTAGGAGTTTGATAATGCACTCTTTTCAAAATCATACCACCGCGTGGGTGTACAAAAAGTATATGAGAAGGGCATGGTGTTCAGCCACAATTGTTGTACCCCTGCAAGTGGATGCAAGTTAATTAGAGGCGCGCGAGACGCGTGAAGATGTTCAGCCCTACCCGCCTTGGCACAAAAAAGTTGAACCCCCACCATGACCCCACCAAACATTCTGCCATCATCTTCGCTTTTTCATATATCTTAGGATTTGACTAATATGTCTCTCTGTGTCGCCTGCAACAAGCCCCTTGAGGTTGAGATCGAGCCTGAGGAGGAAGAACAATATGAAGGAGCTACCTCATCATCTGGCAAAGCACCCGCAGCAGCTCCAGAGACTGTGCCAGATGACGTCCAGCTAACATGCGGATGTCACTTCCACTGGTGAGCAAAAAATTTGAATCTTATCGTTTCTCTAATGTATCGCAGGGATTGCCTTCTTGAAGCCTACGAAATCACCTCCTGTCCTAATTGTGGAAAGGACATCGCATCGACTGCACCGAGCGGCGCGCAACAAGTTCTTTGTAACCTCAGCAATGAAGGAGGCCTACAAACTGACCTCGACATTCTTCCCCTCCTTACTGAGGAATCGTATCTTAAAGCTTACCCCGAGGACCGCAAATCGCGCGCCTTCCTTGAATTCTGCCGCGAAGGTGACTACAAAGCCATCATCGACATGCTGCAAAACGATGAGGTGGATGAAGACGACGATGGCGATGAGGAGATGGGTGATGACGATCAACCTGGCAAGGAAGTTGGCATCGATAAAATGCTGAGATATCAAGACCCGATTGGCGAGATGCAGTCAGGTCTTCATGCTGCAGTGCAAGCGCAAAGTCGGGAGGTTGCTTGGCTATTACTCCTGCTGGCGAGTAATTTGGATTTGCTAGAGTTCCCGGCTGAGGTGTTCCAAGAAGCAGAGAGCCTGGGGATCATGAGGGGGTTGACAGAGGATAAGGTGGACATCAGGAGCCTGAGAGATGCAGATGGCAAGACTGCAGAAGACATCGCAAAAGAAATCGGCGGGGTATGGGTTGGCTGGACGGGAATTGGACGGCTGGCAATATGATAAAAACGGAGGCTTAGACAGTTCCTTTCGGAGACCATACGCCCACCTACAATCCAGCCGCAGGAAGACCTACCAGTTGTATGTCGAAAGCCAAGGTAGCATCGACATCTATGACAACAATATTCCAATTCTAAGCTATCTAGATGATGGGTTGTTTCCGTCGACTTAAGCACAGCCGTAGTAGCTCGACGTAGGATTCACATGGCCTATAATACAGGAAAATATAATAGTGTATGCAACGCTTTTATCGTCAATGTAGAAGCCTGTGAAATACTTCTGAAGTCTTACCACGGCTTCGATTCCCAATATGAAACCATATTCAGAACAACATACCTGCAAACATTCTTCCTGTGGCATATTCAATGCTAGAGTGGAGCTTGCAAGTGAAAGATAATGATAATTCGAGATTGATATACAAAGCATGCTGCAACCTTCATCGTGTTCCAATCCCGTAACGAAACCATAGAAAAATATCCAAATCTAACATGCATAGCATCACCAGAGCACATTCCACAGTGTGCGAGGACATACAAACAAAAAGGTTACATTCCATGGGAGCATCAATCTCACAATGAAGAGCGGAAGCAATGTTACCAATGAGCTGACAAAAAATCAAAAAAAAAAAAGTTCGAATAGTCCTGAGCAAGCCCAGGCACGATGTTGTCCCCTTCGTGGATCGAACACGATACCTCCAGATTTAATGACCGAAGACTTCAGTCTGGCGCTCTCCCAATTGAGCTAAGGAGACGGTTGTGGGATTTTGATGAAGAAACCGACAATTATAATGTATATCATCTATCTATTTAACTGAAATACAAATCAAGAAGTAGCTTGAGAGGTCTTACAATGAGTCAATCAAGATGGAGGGGTGGGTGGCTAATGTAAATTCTCTGTCATCACGTAGTGCGGGGTCAATGTGGGGTTCGTGATTAATCGTAGCTAACTGCCGATGGGAACTGTGAACATCGTTGCTGCAGCATAATCGTGTTTGAGTTGACAACAGAATACCAGATAATTCTGCCTTTGTTAAAATTTGTCATTGAGTGGCAATATGTTGCTTTCAAGCATGCATGCATCGCTTGCTGAACGAGCTTTCCACAATGATTAGACGGAAGCGAGATAACTGGAATACCCCGAAACAGCCGCCATCATGGACAGGAAAATATATCAATTTCTCATTCTTATCATCGAATTAGTTGATATATTTTGGCATAGATAGAATAGTCCATTGCCAGCGAGTAAGATGCTGGGACAGTGAGCGGATTGCCTGAGCAACCTTTTAACACTTTTTGTGCCTCTAAAATACTACACCACATACACCTGATACTACCTAGCCTTCGTGGTCACAATCACCTCAAGGAAAAGACTTTTCAATCGCAATTCACCCACACACCAGCTCCATCATCCCACTGCAAGAGAGTGAAGAAGGTGGAGTCGATCTCGGATGGCGGAAGTAAAGCGAGGGAACTGCTCCAGTACATCCGTCGAAAGAAAACAGTCTAGTCAGGAGCTACGGGCAACAGCTTCCTTGAGTAGATGTGATCGTCAACTCTGAACCGCCCAGCCACATCTGTTTCTGAGCCGATTGCAGTCTCGTTGCCAGTCAGAAAGGTACTCGAACTTCTAAATACGCAACGACGGAATCTTTTTTCTAAGAGAGAAAATAGCTTGCACAGTTCACAAAGGGAAAAGTAGAGGCCCATTCATGAAGCAATGTATTTGCAAATTCCCATGCACCCTACGCCCAGTTATCGTGTCTAATAGATCCGCCATATTTTGTCGTCCCCATCGCTCATCACTCGTGGTATCTCATGCTTGAAATTGCAAACGCCTCTTTCTTGCCCTCGCCCAGTGGATGCTCCATGTGGTATATTTATTTCGCAACGCCCTCGTCGGCGTTGAAGCAGTCCCCAAAGTCCTTGCTGTGCTTATTGGTCGCGTGGTCAGTGAGCATCTTGCGGCTGGTGGTGCCTTGGAAGGTCTGGAAGCAAGTCTTGCACTTGATCGTTTGGGCCGCGGCGTTCTGATGAAGTTGTCAGCATTCAGCCTTGTGAGGGGTTTTCTGTAAAATGTAGTCACAGAAGGAACAAGAACTACGTACGGCCTTCAGCTGACTCTTCGCTTCCTTGGGACCCGAATCGCCCTTGCGATCACGCTTTTGCTGTGCTCTACATGCTGGTCAGCATACACACTCATTTCGCTTAGGAAAAGTCTCACTTGGCTCCGTTGCCCATTTTGCAGATCACTGGTCGTCAGTTGCACGGAGTAAGTGTGGCTATGCGTGGTAGTGTCGAGAGACGGATATGTGAGATTTGCTTGTGAATAGACGCAGTTTTGAGAGATTATTTTGCACCACCAGAGGGGTCTGGCCACATGGGAAAGGCGGTGATCACAACTTCCGGCGCCAACCTCCATTTAGTTAGGCACCCGCGCCATCATGTGATGCCACGCTTCACGCCCACCCATTGTTACTCGCTCGCTTCACTCTATATTGCTGGCATCTCCACCTTCCGTTGGGGAAGTGGCGCCTGCGTCACACGCACACCTACTAGCTCCCGTTGGTAGGCGCGATCGATGACAATCCGATGTTGCAAGCCTGATGCATGCGCGACCAGGGGAGCGTCGCAGAGTAAACGATATGTTATCGATGGGTGCAAGGTTTGTATAGTATATTTCGTGCAACAGATATTTGTTTGCGAATGAGGCAGGTACTCAGACTCAACTTCCTCTTCCATTTCAAGGTCCTATCACCTATTTAAAAGTCTCTTCTTTCTTGGGTCCGGACACCTCTCCTGTCAGTCTTTCCTCCACACCATGGCCCACAATCACGATCATGAGCATGATCATGAGCATCAGCATAGTCGCTTTCAAATCACTCGAAAAACCCGTTTACGGGCAGTAATAGTCATATCATTCTCCTTCTTCCTTGCGGAGATCTCAGTTGGCTTCTACACCAAATCCCTAGCACTCGTAGCAGATGCCTTCCACTATTTAAACGACCTTATCGGATTCATAGTCGCTCTCGTAGCAGTCCATGTAACAGAGCGGAAAACTTCACCTGCAGATCTCTCCTTTGGTTGGGCCCGCGCTCAACTCCTTGGTGCCTTCTTCAATGGCGCATTCCTCCTCGCTCTAGGCTTGAGCATTGGCCTTCAATCAGTGGAACGCTTTGTCTCGATCGAGCATGTCGAGAACCCAAAGCTTGTCTTGATTGTGGGCTGCATCGGCTTATTCTTGAACATCATTAGTGCTTTGTTTCTGCACGAACACGACCACGATCATGGACATGGTAGTGACGGGGACGAGGAAAATCTCAATCCAACATCTACGCATGAGAGCCACAAGCATATTATCGCGAAGCCTACGAAGCACGGAATGGACCTGGGTATCCTAGGAGTTCTAATCCACGTCCTCGGCGACGCCATCAACAACATCGGCGTTATTATCTCCGCTGTGATAATTTGGTTTGTCAAGTCACCCAATCGCTTCTACGCCGATCCAGCAGTATCAATGTGGATCGCTATCATGATCCTTATTTCAGCCATCCCGCTCACGAAGCGCTCCGGGAAGATCTTGCTACAATCCGCACCCTTGGGCGTCAGTATTGAAGACGTCAAGCACGACTTGGAGTCCATCCCAGGTGTCGTGAGCGTGCATGAGCTACACGTCTGGCGATTAGACCAGAAGAAGGCCATTGCATCGGCACATGTTGTGGTGAGCGACCCGGATATTGCCAGCTTTATGAGCAAAGCAAAGATCTTCTCGCAGTGCCTGCATGCGTACGGAATACATTCAGCAACCCTGCAGCCTGAGCTTGTAGCAGTTCCAGCAGATAATGAAGGCAAGGAGGCAATATCCGGAGTCGCGAGTGCTGTGAGCACGGCGAGACCGAGTATGGAGAAGTGCGGGGTGCCGTGCGGGATATTGTGTGAGGAATTGAAGTGTTGCAACTGAGAAAGCGTTACCTTTGAGTTTAAGATTACTTGATTTTCATAGCACAAATGGGAATAGTATTCATCATAACAAAAACTTCTACTTGGTATAATGATATTCCCTCGTCGAACAATCATCTTCTCACAGCTTACTCTGCGCTTCCAGTACCCTCGGATGCCTCACCACCCCAGGCTTCAATTTACTCCAATCACTCTCATACCCCTCTTCTACTTCCGGATACGGGCCTAGTGGTGTGATAGCCAGTGGATTTATATCTCCATGGCTCTTCGTATACTGTCGATGCCATTGTCAGCTTCGGTCCCCCTTTCTTACTTCCCTTGAAACCATTTCCTGAAATACCGATAACATTGGATTGAATAGGGGCGATACTCACATTCTCCTTGATATGCTGGAAGTCTGTGGATTCCTTGAAACCGTGCACATTCCAATACAGATTCTTCAGCCAATTATTGAGAACGGGGTAATCATGCCGTATCATGCCTAGGTTGGTCTTAAAGTGCTGGACATAGACTGTGTCGAACCTCACAATCGTTGGATACGCTAGAAGATCCAATTCTGTGAGCTGTTTGCCGAGGATATATGGACCGCCGTTGGATTGGAGCAGTGCTTCGAGTTTGTTGAGGGCGGCGAATAGCGGGACGACGTTCTTCTCGTAATCTTCTTGCGTGTTCACAAAACCTGCTTTGTACACTCCCGAGCAAATCAGACTCGTCAGCCACGGACTTATCTCATCAATCTTTCCCCTCAACTCCTGAGGATAGAATTCTTCCTTCGCGCTCTCATCTTTCACTATCGAATCAAACGCATGGGGCAGCCACCGCAGCATCTCTGCGCTTTCGTTGTTGACAATCCTATTCGCTTTCTTGTCCCACAACAATGGCACGCTGTATTTCCCTTTGTACGCTGGGTCATCGCGGAAGTAGAGCTGGTGCATGAAGCGACTATTGAAAAGGTGATCAGGTGTTGCATTTGGATATGTTTCATCGAATCGCCATCCAGGCTCGCCCTTCGGGTACGGGCGTACGATTGAGACTGGAAGGATGGAAGTCAGGTGTTTGAGATGCCTCACGAGGTTTGCACGGTGTGCGAAAGGGCAGAAAAGTCCTGCAATCGTTAGTTATATCTCCTGCACCATACCAGTGTACAAATATAGACATTTTATAATGGGGTGAGTGGTGAAGATTCTTAGGTGATACCATTCCGCTTCAAGAAAGCAGTACAAAACCAATTGCAAATCTTGGGGCGAGTATGTTATGTGAAGACTACTTACCAATGTATAAATGGTACCTGTCTTCCTCGGGTGGGAACTCTCCTCCTTCTTCAATTACACCATGCCATCCATCGTCTGTGCCATACTTGTGGGTATCTTTGCCAGCCATATCGCCTGTACAGCGTCTCTTAGGGAGCTGTGAGAAGGAGCAATGGATTGGCGAAGGTCGAAGTCAAAGGACAAGAGGGGCAAGCACGCAATGTGACGTTAAATTCACACAATTGATCAGTAATTCGTAGTCCTGATGGAGACTCAACCTCGGAATGCCACATTTGTATTGCTTCCATATCAAACGTGGGTGGGGTCTTTCCGCCGGCAGAATGGCGAAGGTTAGCGGTGTTGTAAGCGGTCAGCGGAGCTTTTCAATGCTTCATTGGTAAGCTTTAGCGCTTGTTAGCGGAATGCTTCCGAGTGACCTAATCCAATAATTATCTCCTATTGTGATTAAGAATGGTATTGGCTGATCACGACCACAAACTATCAATTCACAGATATGGGAGTAATGGCTTGTGACGGGAACTAATGGTCATGAGCCTAAGATTACATATAAACTAGCTGGTTTCTAACTAGCTATGATGTACGCAACAGGATCTTGATGCTGCACAAGGCTATTGCATAGGGAGCATGATTCCATGTGATAGGGACTATAGAATAGGCTGATATTGTCTCCCGCCTATCCAACCTGTCCAGGGAGGCTCTGCCAACCGTGGCAGGACAGGTAGAACAGTCCTTTCCGAGTATCTGAGTCAAATCTCGGGATTTGTGGAAGAGTGGGGTTTATTGTTGTCGATGTGTTGACTTGTTAATTTAGATAATGTAGGTCGAGATTTTGGGTGAGGATGGTGATCGACGATCAGGCGGAAATGACAGAATTTAGGAGGGACTCCGGGGTAATGCTGGGGCTATTAATAGGGATGCTGAATCGCTGGAATACGGAAAGTAAGACAGGCGTCTAATGATCGGGTTATCGAGGTGGAGTTTGGTCAAGAGGCGTGGTGCTCGAGGTATCCTAAATAACGAGTGTGTGAGAAAGGGCTCCAGTAAGACGTCCATAATGTCCAGCGAGACCTATGGCATTTCTCAAAAGAGCTTCCCCTCTAATAGCCTCGAAAATTGTAAAGATCCATAACTCCGCATCCAACCAGAGACCCCAACAACATCGATCATGATAGCAATGCAAAGAGACAGGACGAGAAGATAAAGCGCAAGAACAAGGACGGCCCACCCCGTCTTGTCCAGATGTTAAGCGGCATTCGCGATAGGCGGCCCGCCCATTCGAGGATCACCAGGAGGTATGCCTGGCGCCTTTTGTGGAGGGTGTGCAGGATGCGGGTGGTGCTGGCAGCCGTACTGGCACTGAGGGGCTGGGGATGGTGGGACGTCGTCATAGCCGTCGTCGTCGTAGTACTCCTCATCCTGTTCTAGAGAGCCGTCGTCTGCATGTCGGTCGTAGCCGCCTGGGGGAGGATTCTGGTTGTGCTGAGCGTTGGTGGCATTGTTTTGTGCCTTCTTGCTGGCCTTCTTGCCCTTTCGCCCTTTCATCCTAGCTTTCTCTAACAGCCGGCGTTTCTCGGCTATTCGCTTTCTTTCCTTCCTATCCTTTATTTCATACTGCCGCATCAAAGCCTTGGGTTTTTGACCAAAAATGTCTTCGTACTCGCAGAATTCGCATATCCATGGTTGGCTGGGAGGGTTGTGAAAGTTGGCGTACTCTTGCTGAATTTGACGCTTACGAGCAGCGTATTCATAGAGCTTACTTGCGCTACGTCGTGGTTTGCGGGGCGGCGGCGCCTGTTGCTGTGGTTGACCGCCCTTTGGAGGAGGAGGGTTCCTGTTCGCAGGAGGGTATGCGCCTGCACCATTGATGTTCGGACTCGTTTGCGTGCCCTGTGTGGACACCATCGGGGCGTCTGGGCGGACAGGTGGGCGAGCGCGGGCAGTCTGGGGGTGGAGCGGGGGCGGTGCAGTGGCAGCCGGGTATGCGCCTGGCGGTTGGGGATATGGTCCGTTTTCCTGGCCTGGCCAGACCATCTTGTTGGCCGAATCGGAGCCACAAGTGAAGGTGAATTGTGTCTTGTTTGCGCTGTTCTTCGCAGCTTCCTGCTGCAGCAGGCTCACGTTCTCGTTGCCCTGGGGTGGCGGGGTCGCCTGGGCGTTGGCGATGGCAGTTGAGATGATGCCGCTCTGCTCGGATGGTCCTAGAAAAGAAATAGTCAGCGCACGGACATCTCGAGTGTAAAACCTATCATTTCCCGAGGTGACGCCATACGTTTGCTGGTTGCTTTGGCGTTGGCGAGATTGGTTGAATTGCCCAAAATGCGCCTCTCTGACCGTCCAGAGCCAGATCGCCCGAAACGCCCTCTGCCTGCGCCTGATATGCCTGTGCCCGAATTGCCGTTTTGCTGGGGTGTTGATGGAGCCGAGCCGTAGTAGCGTCCAGGCCCATCCCCGTCGTCGATCGCGCCTGCCTCGTGTCTGTGTGCGATGCCCATGCTCGCCAAATCTGCCGAGAGATTCGTGTGATGTGAGGTGTTGCTGCCCATGTTCGGGATCTTGCGCTTCTTCTTGTTGTTTGTGTTCTCAAACGACTCGTAGCCGTCCACCGAAGACGCAGTGGAGCCTGGCTTAGGGTAGGCGCCCGCTAAGCCAGCCGCAGACTTGCTAGGCAGGTGTCTGCTGTACTGGTAGCTGGGGGAGGAAGGCAGCGGCCCGTGACGCTCGTCCTCTTCCTCTTCGCTCTCTACCTCCGAGTGAGTATGGCCACAGTGGCAGGCATGGTGGTCATTGTCGCCGGTCCTTAGTGACCTGGTCCCACGCTCGCTGGCCGAGTAGGGGAAGTTGAAGAGCGGGCCTGTCGACGGGGGATTGTGCGGGAAAACCAAAGTGTCGGCTTGCTCAGGGGACAGCCGGGCGCGCAGAGAGCGTGTTGGCAGAGGGCGAATGGGCCGGTCGGGGTACATGGAAGACGAAGTGTCGGGAGAGGAGCGCAGCGGCGAGGAGCGGTTCCACTCGAAGCCTGCGTAGGGGAGAAGCGATGTCAGATATGTGGAGAGAGCAGGAGGCAGGCCCATACGAGACATTTCGTGTAGTGTCGGGGTGCAGAAAATGAAAATGGTAGAAGTGCGCTGTGGGGAGCCCACAACGGCTTCCGATGCTTACCCACAGTCACCGTCGCCATGCTGGCAATCCTTCCCTACAACGCCTATCTATCAAGATGGCGCTGTACTCCCCGCTTCCAAAACAATTCCAAGATGCTCCTCTGGTGTGCCTGATCATCCCACATTAGCGTCCTTGTCCAGGAAGCGTCCACTGCGCAGCTGCGGATATTCCAAGCGCAATCCTTGCACCTTCCCCATATACTCGGACTGTGCCCATGCGGTATTGAAAGCTCTACGCACCTATTTCGAGGGTGTTGTGCGCTACACGAAGGGACGGGACTGATGGCAGTTAGCGGATGTCGGAGCCCCTCTATTCCTCGGTATCTGATTGACAGACTACGGGTGGACTACAGGACCGAGGAAGCCCAGCACCAACAACTTACTCGATCCAAAAGAAGGCCCAGGTGTGGTTGGAGAGAGTACAGCGACGTTCAAGGTGACGATACCTGGAGGCGAGCGATTGCAGTTCGCCCACGCCAAGACACGCGTAGGCGCAGTGATGTGGCCTCGAAGCTCGCCAAAACCGGAACGCTACCAGTAAGCAAAACCCCTAGACCCGAAGCATAGTCGGGCTACCGAGACAAGGCAATGTCGCAGAAGGTGAAGGCACGTCTAAAGAGCTATTGAGGGAGGCCGACGTAGTTGTGCATATCGTCTCGCAGTGCCCGTGCTGGGGCGCTAATAGCGAATGAGGATTGGTAATAGCTCCTGATTTCGTCTCCCTCAAATGACAAATGGAATTCGCCTTGCTTCTCTCAACTCTTGTCGTCCTCTCAGAGCCACTGTTTTATACGCTAAGCCATCACGAGGCTTTGGTAGCTCTATGACCTTTAAGTCGCTGCTCAACTTGTTGCAAGCTTTCTCGGGCATCACTTTGGATACTCGGAACGTCCCGATTATCATTCCGTGGCACTGACGCCTGCTGAGGGAAGTCGGCACTTCAGGCTGATGAGCGCAGCAAGGAGCACAGCACAATATGTTACAAAGTTCATCTCTCTGTAACCAACCTATTGCATCAGATGCCTGAAATAAATGTCAAGCAAAAGGGATCAAATAAGCGACTGGGGTTTCATTATCTGCGCAGTCTGGTAAGTAGCTTAGACCTGGAACTGTAACTCATACTTCTGGCATTACAAAGCATTCGCTTCGTTTGGCAGGCTCGTGTTCAGCACAACAAGTACAACTAGCGTATCAAGGCTTACACTGTCACTATTGAGTGCAGTTGTCCATGGTTAGGTTTCTTTCAAGTATTGCAGGTACGACTCCTCCGGCAGCCTGTCCAGTCCGTCATCTCAACCGTGCAGCTTCCAAAACCTATAAATCCCCAAATTTTGTGAATCGAGGACTGTGATTAAACCCTAGTGCAAAATCAAGCAACCAGAAAAGTCAAGTCTAATCGTACGTTGCTCGGCAGGCGGGTGAAACATTTCCGATGGTCGCGCTTGTTCCTGCATCTTTGGGGGAGCTGCCAACCCCGCATGCCAAACATTGACAGCTCCGGAGCTAAACATTCAAGCCTCATGACACTCCACAATGTCAATGGACCACAGTCGTGACCCGTGTCCATGGGTCGCGCTGAGCGACTTTGGCGGTGCTTTCTGCATGGGTGTATGTACTTCTCTTATCGATTGCGATTTTTCGCCTACGTCACTGCTGGGGTGTCGAAAGCTGACCGCTTGTAGGCAATCGGAGGAGCCGTCTGGCATGGGGTCAAGGGCTTCCGGTAAGTCCCAAACGCTCATAGCGTATAATAGGACTTTACTCAAATAGTATTCAGTAATTCCCCTTATGGCGAACGACGAATCGGTTCCATCACAGCTATGAAGGCGCGATCACCCGTGCTAGGGGGAAATTTTGGTGTTTGGGTAAGTGACTACGTACGAACTCTATCTAACCAACGCTGACTTTGTATTCCGCTTCTTGTAGGGTGGTCTATTCAGTACTTTCGACTGTGCTGTGAAAGGCATAAGGTGCGGACAGTCTCCATGCCCTCAAATCAAGACATAGACTCCTTGGTGCTAAAAATTTTGGAATATTGCTGATTGTGTGATAGAAAGAAAGAGGACCCCTGGAATGCCATCCTTGGCGGGTTTTTAACGGGTGGTGCTCTTGCTGTTCGAGGTGGGGCCAAGGCAATGCGTAACAACGCCATTGGATGCGCTGTTCTCCTTGCCGTCATCGAGGGTGTTGGTATCGCATTTGGCCGAATGATGGCGGAGAATACACGACTCGAGCCACCACCACCACCGCCTCCACAGCCTCCTGCCACCGCATAGAGTCGATATAAACCCGACATACTTCACAGTTCCACGAATCGAATCCCTAGGGCATCTGGTGCGATCGCACTTGATTACGTAGCCCTAAAGGAGATACAGCATTGTTCAATGACAATAAAGACCTTTTATTCGTCACTACTCGACTACTTTCGGCAATCTCGAGCTCCGTCGTCTACTTGAGCATACTCTGTCTTAGAGGGAAGTACTATCGGGATCGTGATTATGGCGTTCGAGGGATTGCGTTCTACTGCTGTATTGTGCTGCATTCTCATCGACAGTCGGCATACTTCTCTGGATTCCGTCTAATGTACGTTGCAACAGTGTACAAGGCCTCATCCTCCTGGACGCCTCCTTGTGTTCCGTGCGTGTGCCACCAATTTCACCATTCATCGGCGCTGCGCCCGCAGTGAGGTCGGTCGATCGACGAATACTATGATTCCTGTGAGGTCTACAATGGTCAGCAAGCCACCTATCAGCCTGACCAATGATATATTAGAGGTCGAAGGCCAACCGCATTTCGACACAACGTACAAGCTCATTGTGACAACCATATATTTTCGTATACTGATCGCCTGGCTCGGAGTTGCGCATTGAATAGCTCATTTTGCCGGCACCCGAACGGGATTCCTTGCATAGATGTCCGATCTGGATGCACACTGTACGTTAAGCGAGCTGGTTGCCTAAACATGCTACGTTTGGTAAGCTAAAGCGATCCGTCTTTCCTGCCAATCATCTTGTCATTATTTTCGTATCCGCCAAGGGCGTTATTGTGGAGGATGCGATCAGTCTAGATCTTGATCCTCCCTTGAGGCCGGGTTCATGAGCCAAGCATTTTCGAGCCTGGCTCAAGCTTCCCTGCGCCCGCGTTGGTGGGAAGCCAGGCTGACTGCTTAGGATTGAATAGAAATCAGGCGCAATAACCGCAGGTATATTCTTTGTGCCACCTTCTTCCCGCCTCTTTCCTCTTCACGACCTCAAAGGCTGGAATCCTTACCGTGCACCCGCAAGAGATCTTTGCGGTGCAGGTCATGATATTGAGATACTATAAATTATCATGCGTGCGAGGTTGATGTTGCTTCGAGAAGCACCTTAACTTCCTCGACCCAGTTTCCACGCCCTTCCTTTGCTACAGAGCCTCACAAGGATCACAGAATACATTTTAAACTACCATGGCAGACTGGCGGGATACATGCACTTACGAAACCTGCACCCTAGATTGGTCATATTGGGGTTACCGCCCGTCCAAAAGTGCAAATATTGCCCTCACTGTGCTTTTTGGCATTTCCACACTTGCCTTTCTAGCCCAAGGGATCGTGGGTAAAAGATGGCTGGGCTTCACAATCGCCATGGTATCCGGGTGCGTGCTAGAGGTCATTGGCTATGTCGGGCGTGTCCTGGCATATGATAATCTGTTCCATGATGTACGTCGATTGGTTTTCCTAGATTCACATCCCGAGGCGGGTAGAGCAAGGGCAATATAGACGTGGTAGAATACTAACGGTCACTAGAGCCCCTTTCTCATACAAATCGTCTGCCTAACCATTGGCCCTGCTTTCCTTGCTGCTGGAGTCTATCTCTGCCTCTCAAGAATCGTCACAACTTTCGGCCCCGAGAACTCACGAATAAAGCCACTCTCCTACCCTCGCATCTTCATACCTTGCGACTTCATATCGCTCCTTTTGCAAGCCATCGGCGGTGGTATTGCCAGTGCAAAGACACGTGCTGACGAGGATCCTGAAGTTGGCAACAACATTATGATTGCAGGCCTCGCAGTTCAAGTCTTTACTATGTTTATCTTCATCCTCCTCGCCCTCGACTTTGCCATCCGTACAATCCGTCGCACTTCCCACCTTGGTGCGCAGGCAGCTCTCGACCCTCGACATGCAAAACTTCGCGAATCCTGGGTCTTCAAAGGCTTCCTCATTGCTCTGTCTTTTTCGACACTTTGTATCTTTACGAGATGTGTGTACCGTGTTGCGGAGCTGAGTGAGGGATGGGATGGTCACTTGATCAAGACCCAGAGGTATTTTATTGGGCTTGAAGGTGTAGTTGTAATCGCGGCGGTGTTCGCGCTAAATATATTTCACCCGGGATTTTGCTTCAGGGAGGCGCTGGATGCGAGGAGTGTACAAAAGAGTGAAAGGACCTGGTATGGACGCAAAAGGAGCCTGAACATTGACGGTTCCAGGGCAGAGAAATAAAGTGCTTGCTGTAGCAGAGAAGGACGTCCTGAGAGGACTTTGTAATCGGGCTTAGTAGATAGATATCATACCAGCTGACAAGAGTACGTAATTGACTCCTCTCCATCTGTTAGCCTGTGCCTTGAATACATTGTCGCATGCTTACTGTCGCGATGTAAACCCACTGCCAGTTGCAGTGTGCCCAGAATGGCTCATACCTTACAAGGCGTGTCTGACTTGCATTATCTCACGAAGGTAGCATCATTAAAGAGGAATGATAGCGTTGGTTTTTGATTCTGCTTGCGTGCTTCTGCTCTATAATACGCTTTATTGAATGATGGTATACTTGAGTGTCTTGAAGATACCTGAGAGAGCTGATATTGTCTTTATGCCCTCTCAATTTTTCTCCCATACAACCAGCAGCCTTATTGAACACAACACAAAAAATTCACCTGGAGTGCCTCAGTGTTTCTTGAATGTACTAATTTTGGGACTTTGAAACTGCCTTGTCGACTTTCAAAAAGTGAATCTTCCTTCAGTTTCGCAAACACAGTAAGTTTATTGCTGCTCCCAGCACAACATTAAGATCGCGTTTCTCACCGCGTTACTCTCACTGCCGTCGATAAGCTGCCCCGGTCTCTGATGAGCCTGATCAGGTGGCAGCCTGACTCACCTCAGTATCCTTTTGCGCGAATAACATTTTTTCGTTTACTACTCCCTCACTTCTCCCAATTGATACATTCCGTAATAATACAGAAGGATAACCCCTCCTATAGCTAACGAAACTTCTCCACACCGTTTTCATGGATCAAGCAGAAGATGTCGAGGTCGTCCTCGGTCACGAGCGCCGCTACAAGTTCCACTCCGGCACACTGGCGAGGAACTCGACGCTCTTTGCTGACATGTTGACTGAGCCCAACGCTGCGAAGCTCAGTACTCGTGCGAAGAATGCTGGCAAGAAAATTCGTTGGATGATCGAGCTTACGGGCCTACCAAGTGAGCAGTATCCTGCCGGATGCTTGGAGCTCGTTGTACGTGACGAGTTACACTGAAGCACTTCATTGCATCCTCACTCTCAATAAATAGAGCTGACGTATACCCATGCAGGAACTCACATCGACTGGAGAACGCGCAAGCAGTCGCACCGGTCTCATCGTTAATGAAAATGGTCGCATCCCTCAAGCGCATAAAGCATTCGACCACTTTGAGACTGTTTTTTATGCTTTCTACAACAAGGAGCTCTCCATCGATGACACGGACATGACCACGGCGCTCGCTGACTGCTACCAACTCCTCCAGATCTCCGATTACCTTGGGTGCAATGGACTGATTTCAAAGCCCATCGAAGTCGCCCTCTTGAAGCATGGCCAAGACCTCTTCCGCGCGATCCAAGGCGCGCCGTTTGCGTGGGTCGAGATGGCGTATCGAATTCGTAGTGAGTTGGTGTTCAGGGAATGCATGGTCCATCTCATCGGAAACTGGAGGGCATTAAAGTCTAATCGCTCGATTGGCGACTACCTTCGTGCAATCCCGGGCCTGCGCAGGTTGATCGAAAGGTACCATTTCAAACTCCTCAGCAAGTGCAAAGCCCTCGAGCTCAGTATCATGTCGCTTTACCCTGGGTCCATGCGCCTGCCCGTAGAAGATGTTCCTATTAAGCGTGAAGCCTACGCCAAAGACATACTTATATGGATGGCACTCATGTTCTTCCGGCACTGGGTCGGCCAGCGCTTGATTATGGAAAAGGGTCGCCAAAGTGTCGACTGCGGCTACGAGCTGTATAAACAAATGGGCACAGGAGGTGAAAGCTACATGGACAAATCGGTCATCAGCCAATTTCACAGCAAGTTCCCGTTGACGAAGAAGGCCTTGCACGTGCTGGAAAACCACATCCTTGAGATCAAGGAATGCATCAAAAGAGTCGTGGAGCAGCACAAGATTCTCGAATCACATTGCCAGCTAGACATCCATCGGTTCCCGGTCAATTACCTTACCTGCATCGTCTTCCAGCGAGACGATTATCCATGGCTGCGGGATAATGCAACTCCAAGTGTTGTACCGGCGAAGCGCGAGTACAAGCCTGGAGGCAATGATATTGCAAGGCAGAATCTAGATACGGCAAGGATGGTTCAGGAGCGTAGCTTGAATGCCGAGGGTATTGAAGAGGATGACGGTGAATTTGAAGAAGACAGCGACAGCGAGCGTGTGTCTGCGAATACGGCAAGCAAACGCACATGCAAAAGCTAGGTGTCGAGCTCCAGGCATACCTTTCGATGTTTAGGTTAGCTCTGAATCGCGCAGTATAAGCGCCAAGGTGAGAATTGAGGTTGCTATCGGGTCTGGGCGACCTGAGCCATCAACCTTCGGCTGCTGTGTCTAGATAAAAGTGCTCTGAGTGGTATGATATCGGCTCTGGGTTCGCTTCTTGGTTTCTCCCAAAGCGGGACACCAGCTTCCAGGCTTTTTGTAATCATTTAATACCATTTAACCCCAGCCTTTTAGTACCATGAAGCAATAAACGACTTCAATCAAAGTTCCCAGAGAATTTAGTGCTTCAATGGCAAATCACTCAGGGCAAGTAGTTGACGAAAAGAAAATGTGCTTTGTACAGTATTCTGTGGCAATGTTACGGCAACGCATATCAAGTGCATCCTCCGTTTAAGACCTCATGCATTTCGCCACACATCATCTGATATGATGTCCATCTCTCCGTTCCTTCAGCTTCCGCCCGTCCTCTTGCCGCACATCTACTCGTCCTCAAATCCTGTTGGCCTCGGCCGTGGTCCTTTTGGTACTGCAGAAAGTCAGTATTGCACAATCTGGTCTCTCTCTTCTCCCCATATCTCCATATGCCAGTCCTCTTGCGCTCTTCTTTTCATCCACTTCCAACTGTACAGTCCTCTAACCCCTGTCCCGGTCGGCGTACAACTTTCTCTTTCACCACCACCACTAGACTACCTTTCGTGCAGTCCGTAACGTACCTGGATAAGTCATGGGAATCTTGGCAATCTGCTCAGCGCCCATATATCTCCGAATCGGCGGTACGGTAACCATCATTATAGGCCCAGCGCAGCCGACGATAATTGAATAGAAGTATGCGGGCTTGTTGATAGATGCCCATTTGAGGTAGCGCAGGGGCTGCTTGAAGAAAAGCGGGGAGGGGGGTATGCCGGACATTGTGTTGTCGTTTCTGGTGTCGGGTAAGTAGCTGATTGGGGAGTCTGAACGGGTGTTGGGATTATGGAGATAAGCGTACCGATTCTGTCGGCGGGTATGCGAGTGTCTACGGCTGGGTGAGAAGCCGCAATGGCGCACAATTGCTGTCAGGTCGTCGACGTTGGAGGCCGTGAGGTAGCTGCGAAGCTCGACTCGGCGCACTCCAATCGGCGTGCCACGATTCTCCGGCCCCGATGTCTTGGCATTGCATACGTCTCCCATTACAGCTCTCCACCAAGCAACTTGACAGGTTCGAACTTCAATTTACCACAAGATGAGGTGGTCTCTTTCTTTTACATTTGCATTTGTGTGGGCGGTAGCGGTACAGGCGAAGAGTTTTACAGGCAATCGATTGCTGGTTGTGCTTGAGGAGCAAAGTGAGCGGGAGAAGTACAGCGTCTTTATCGAAGACTTGACATGTAAGTGGATATATTTCTCAATTCGCAATTGGAGAGCGACATGGCTACCGAGGTGTGGTGCATTGGACTGTACATTTGGCATCCTGGGAAACCAAAGCTTTGGGAAGCTGCAACTTGGCCGTCGCAAGCCTCGCGGACAATTTAAGAGCATTCTACCGCAAACCATTGGGCTTAGATAAATGATTGACCAATGCTGATCTTTAAATAACAGCTCGAGGATTTACCACAACTGTCGAATCACCAAAGTCAGACCAACTCGCCCTTCTCAAGCATGGCGAACGCGCATACGACCACGTCCTCCTGCTCCCGGCGAAGTCGAAAGGCCTCGGCCCGGCTCTGACAGCAAACGCCCTTCTCGAATTCTTGAAGAAGGAAGGAAACATTTTGGTGGCACTTTCCAGTGAACAGGCCGTGCCAACCGCTATCCAATCGACACTTCTCGAGCTCGACATCAGCATTCCCGCGGACAAGGGCGCATTGGTGGTGGACCATTTCAACTACGATTCTTCCTCGGCGGCGGAGAAACACGATGTTCTCCTCCTTCCCTTCCCAACGGCATTGAAGTCAGACATCAAGAACTACTTCGCGGGTGAAGGATACATTGCGGTGCCACGCGCGGTTGGCCAGGCTCTTGGAAACAACTCGCCCCTTCTTTCGCCCATCCTTCGCGCTCCGAGCACATCATACAGCTACAACCCCAAGGATGAGGCTGAAGGTGTCGAGGATCCATTTGCGGTTGGCGGCCAATTGAACCTGGTGTCTGCCATGCAGGCCAACAATGCGGCGCGCTTGGCTGTGATCGGATCAGCCGAGATGTTGCAGAACAAGTGGTTTTCTGAGAAGGCCAAGCTGAATGGCAAGGCCATCACGACGGGCAACCGCGACTTTGCACAGAAGCTGTCTGCTTGGACGTTCAAGGAGACGGGTGTGCTGAAAGTCGGCAAAGTCCTCCATTACCAGGATGAAGGTGTTAGCAAGAAGTTGAACAGCAGCCTTGCCATTCCAGAGAACAACCCCACCATCTACCGTATCAAGAGCGATGTTGTAGGTATACTCTTATATGAATTATCTCTGTATAGCATCTCTAACATTCCTGCAGCACTTCCAAGTCGAAATCTCAGAATACACCAACGACCATCTCGCCCCCTTTGTCCCGTCTCCCAACGACAACATCCAGCTTGAGTTCAGCATGCTCTCCCCATTCCACCGCCTCAACCTCTCACCCATCGGAAAGACCGCCAATGCGACCATTTTCGGTGTCTCCTTTAAGACCCCTGACCAACACGGCATCTTCAACTTCCGTATCAACTACCGCCGTCCATTCCTTACCAACATTGACGAGAAGAGGCAAGTCACTGTCCGCCACTTTGCGCACGACGAATGGCCAAGGAGTTGGCAAATCAGTGGTGCGTGGGTATGGATTGGGGGTATCTGGGTGACTGTCCTGGGCTGGTTGGCATTTGTCGCTGTCTGGCTGTACAGCTCGCCCACGGAAAAGACAGTGAAGAAGACGCAGTAGGAGGGCATTTTTATGGGGAGGTCGCCATCGAACGCTGAAGAGGAACGACTGTGTTGACGCTCTGTGTGGAAAGAAAGAATACCCCGTTCGCCGACGCGTGGTATGTATATTATGGAGTTATGGGCCTTGGAATGATTGGAAAAAACTGTGTCCAGATTAGAACTGAATATATTTTTGCTACGCACAACGTTTCTCTATTATTATCAAAGATGCTGGACTTTTGGAAAGCTAATCATGCTGAAGCCACGTTGAGAAGATACCAAAGTCATGGGTTGGCTTAGCCTACAAACTGCACAAGAATGAACGAGATTCTCTAGATATTTCACAGTTTTGACAAAGACACCTGATTGAAGTGGATGTAGACTTTTGATTGGCTTCATTCTTCCTGGTATCTAAGCACATGGCCTGACTTCTCGCCATCTGCTGAATGAGCTGTAGGCCTGTAAACTCCCGACATTCATGCCATTCATCATGGTACGTGATATTAAACCACGAATGGATGTTTTCCACGTTACCACACCCTCACATCCTCTCCACAGGACTCAGACCAAGCAGCCTCATACCATTGTTGAGCACCTGTCGGGCAGCAACGTACAACGCCAAACGAGCAATCATGATGTTCTTCTCACTTCCTACGACCTGCAAGTGGTCATAGCTACTTGACAAGGCATGCGCCATCTTAAACAAATATGTCAATACAGTGGTCGGCTCCTGTGTCTTTAGTGTGTTGGAGAATGTGTCGGGCCATGATGCGAGCTGGCGAACGAGCTCGATTGCATGAGGCTCGGTCAATAGTGAGAGGTCTGCAGACGTAAGATCGAGATTGGCTAAACTGGGGTCTGCAGTGATGGCTTTTCGGTAGATGGAACACAGTCGGGCATGTGCGTACTGGAGGTACGGGCCAGTGTCTCCTTCAAAGCTCGTCATGCGGTCCATATCAAAGTTGTAGTTGTTAATCCTCTTGCCCTTCATATCTTGAACCATGACGGCAGATATTCCCAGTGTGTCTGCCGTTTTCTCGGGATCCTGGACTTGTTCATACTTGCTCTGGTTTGACTTCATGACATCGTGCATCTTGTCGCCGACGTCACGAAGGATATCGTCGAGGAATTTGGCAGTGCCTTTTCGGGTTGACATTCCGAGCACCATGCCAAAATTGATGTGTTGGCACTTCTCAGCGATATCTTTCCTGCCCATTAGCTCTTCAATCTTAAAGAGTTGGGCCAAGTGCAGATCTTGCTGTGAAGCGACGACATAAATCATTTTACTGTAGCAGGGTCAGCCAATTTCTTTTGATGATAGCATTGGTCGAACATACTCGAAGTGATACTTCTCGGTACGCTCAATCGCTGCGCCGATATCCCTAGTTAAGTAGAGTGAGGTACCGTCCTTCTTCTTGACCACTGCTTTTCCAAGCTTCTTCGAATGCGAGGTAAGATCAACGATGACAGCGCCGTCTGAGTCCTCGCAGACTTTCTTCTCCCACATAATCTTTGCGGCAAGGTCCATGCTCTCGTCCTTTACTTGCGACTCCCCGCTATAGTCATCGTAGTGAATGTTCAGTCGTGCATACGTCTGCTTGTACTTCTCGATCGACAAGTCCCTGAAGCGTTTCCAGATACCCAGAGCCTTAGGTTCGCCATCCACCATACCCTTGAAGTATTTCCTGGCTTGCTCATCGATACCTTCAGCCTCGATCTTCTGAATCTTCGCCTCCTGCTCTGAGCTGTCCTTACCCTCCTCTTTCAACTTAGCTACCTCTGCCTTTAGCGCCTTGACCTGTTCAGCCTCCTCGTGCTGTATGCCGCTGACCCTAACATAAATGTCATACAGATGTCCGATAGGGTTTTTCACCAGCTCTTCCTCATTTCCAAATAAGTCGAACCCTATCGCCAATACACCGTACTGCTTTCCCCAGTCTCCAAGGTAGTTTAGTCGAACGACGTCCCAGCCCGCACCCTCGTACAAATTCGCAAGGAAGCCGCCAATGATTGTACTTCGCAAGTGTCCGGCATGGAATGGTTTCGCGATGTTGGGAGAACTAAACTCGACGATCATCTTCTTCGCGCCGGACGAAGGATCTAGTGGGTTCTTGAGACCCAGGTTCTTGTTGAAGCCATAACTCGGTCCCGACTTCAGCACCATGGGCAGGACGAGCGAGGTGAGTGGTTCAGGCTTGAAGAAGAAACCAATCGAAGTATTGGTTACAATGGGCTTCTTCACCAGTGGGGATTCGGGAAACGCATCTGCCAGCTCCTGCGCAAATGCCTTCATGTCCTTCTTCTTCAATCGCAGCGCGGGGACTGCGAGCTGCAGATCGCCATGCTCTGGTTTTGCCGTCCACGCTAATGTAGGGTATATTATCTGCTTGTCTACGCCCGATGCCTGTGATAGCAAATCTGTGATATGGCTCCTGTAAATGTCGAACGGGTTCAGGGCGGGGTATGTGTTGGGCTGCTGCGGGACCTTATCGAGACCGAGCGTCGCGAGAGTTTGTGTAAGGTCCTCCATGTTGATTGCTGCGTGTGCCGATGCGTCGAAAGCTCGAAAAGGCTTGAAGGGCGAATTGTCGATTTGGGAGTAGTATCGGCGCGAGTATGTTGTTCTTGGAGTAATGCGACCAGGCTCGCGTGTGGTGTGACTGGTGCGTATTAATGGCAGGAGATGCTCGTGGAGGTGCAGTCGCGAGGAGGGGCGTCTAGAGTTTAGTGAAGCCGCTTGGTGCAGGGCAGCCTGGGTAGCGGGGCGTTTGGACGAAGAAGTAGTGAGGGTGACTGTTTGACAGAGCCGGGTCTGAGTCAGAGAAAGGGAATGAGTCGCCAGCTGCCTCAACGAACGAGGAGGAGAAAAATGAAAAAGTTTGGCGCAAGACTCAGCAAAGCCTCGCTGCATGCCAGTAATGTGGGGTTAGAAACTGCTATGCGTCAATGGCTCGGGAGGGATGCAAGCAAGCGCGCTAGTACTAAAAATTTGGAGGGGCACTCACCGGCTAGGACGCCAAGACGAGGCTGCCCAAGAAAGCTTGCGAGTTAGATGATGACCTTGATTTTGACGTCGCACGCCTCATCCCCATGTTCCTGTCTGTAATACCAAGGCCATGCCTTCAATGTGCGAGATTACGATATTGGTTTTCAATTTCGTACTCTGGAGCTTGACGCGTCACCACCTATCCATGTAAAAGCCGCCTCCACTTCGTCAACCGCATCACAAAGCGCAAAGTGCTTCGTTTGAGCAAGCCTCAGGTTTCAGCGCATCCATTTCAGACTCTATCAAGTACATTACGTACAGGCAAGTAATTTCCGATGCAATGTGACGCTGCTGCATGTCGCCGCGCTTGTGGGATCACGGCAGATGGGACGGATGTATTTCGCATGAATTGTGAGTCAGGTGCAATTTTCTCCAAGGAATGGGATTGCAGTGTCACGAAAGGCTTCGCAACGAGGTGAACCGTTTCCCTACAGAGTCGGACTTTCTTGGATGGATGATTCGGTTTTACTTCAGAGCGGACCTGATTGCGTTCCCCAGTCTAACTTGGTTGGCTCCTCCTTAAGGTCGCCTACAAAACCTAACTCCTCTCTATCGCCGTCACATAGTCTCACGTACTCTAGCAGTAGCCTCAACATATAGATTTGCATGTCTTCTTTCCGCAATACCTTCTCTGCCCACTCTTTTCCATTCAATGCAATGATTCTAGCCTTGTTATCACGTTCCTCATCCTGTTTCACTTTAGCAGCGTTCTCTTCGAGCCCGTCCCTGGTGCCTAAGAAGTAATCCAAAATTCCATGCACATAAAAAAACGAATTGTCCATCGGCACAAAGTGCAGCCAAGGGATGAGTCGATCATCATGCCACTCGGAGTATATAGTCGCCTTAACGAGAACTAATGTTAAGCGCAAGAACGCAACATAACGCCCAGAAAGTGAGTTGCCATCGATATCTTGGGGGAGGACTTTATAGTCATAATGCTCTGACATTTTGAATCTGAGGCACAGTCTTGAAGTGAGGATCCGTGTAGTTGCAAGGGGTTTTCCATTTAATGAATAGCACAATAGCTCTGTGAGGCCAACGTCTGTAATGCCGTTGAGCCAAGTCCCTAGGTTTACGTATTTGGTCGCATTGAGATGATCCGTAGCGTATTACTAAAATACGAAGTTCTTGCCCTTGATTGCCACGTCTGAGTTCGTCTCCAAGCTTTGCATGTATGTCCCGTTTAGCATGGATACAAATCGATGTCGATGAAAGCGCGTCCAGTTTTCCTCCCGGTTGCGGCCACCTCGCCACACTGCTCCTGGTTTCTTCTTTGACCAATGGCTGCCATGAGCGTTCACATCAGAGTAAAGCCCACTGGAAAATGAGTCTGAAAAGTACGCGGCAGGGGGCATGAGGATATCATTGTTCATAGACAGCTTAGACTCGCTAAATATGGGCACCAAAGTTCGGGTAGTGGATGTAGAGACGGGTTCAATGAACGTGCCATGGGATTCTTGAAGGCCTGGCTGCTGGCAAGGGTCTTTCACCCAAGTCCAATTCTTGACGAAGCCTTCAAACGATTCGTTCGGATAGCCCAATGGAAATGGAGGAGGTCCTGTAAAGTTGTCGCGCGCGGCGATGGATCGAGCTGGTGCTTGAGGAGCACATCCAACACACGCCGTGTCCCAGAACGATTCCTGTCCAGCACCAATAAACTCCACCTGACCAGTCTTCATACTATTATTTCAACGCCCTTTCGCTTGTGGTATCGCACTTTTAACTCATCCTCATGTAATATTCGTCGAGTATTACGCTCAATATGGACGTCCCCTTGATATTTCCCCAAGGCACAATGACCCGGCTCTCATCCATGACATTGATCGCTATATCGAGATCAGGAAGGAGATGCTCGATGCTCTGTGTCAAGTTCAACCAAGTCTCCATACCGTCTTTCGGGGTTCCCAGGGTATGATTCGTCGTTATGTTTGCTGTACCATTCCTGACATAGATGTGATGGTCAAAGTGTCCTGCAAAGTCCCGCATGTCCTTAGTCTTAACCCCCCAGAAAGGAGTCAAGTCATGATAGATCTGGTCGAAGAATGATTCTATAATGACTGCGTCATGCTTGCTAGCAAATTCGAACCACGCGTCAAACCCAGGTGGAGGGTGATGACCGTGAGTTTTGCGATACCTCTCCGCCGCTGTATTTAATTCATTTATTTGTCCAGATAGCACCGCCTGGAAGCTGGTCTCCGCAGTTGACTCATGTTGCAGTACAGGTCTCTATCTAAGGATCTTGAAGCGGAAGGGCACAGTCGCATTCGCAAAGTTGGGAGTTGCGTTACGTGTTCAATGGCATAATCGCAAATGAGATGTTATAGAAGTCGCGACAACATCTAGGGCCAATGCAAGATGCAGTGAAAGTCAGCAGTGAAGTTTTGGCTGATGCATCTTGTGCTCACGTTGTCTGGCCTTTGAAGTGCAAGCGTGACTGCGTGACTGTTTTGTGTGACTGCAAACAACGAGCTCCGCTTTCACTGCGGAAAAGAGCAAGACCGCGAAATCAGAGAGTACCCCAGGACCTGATTGGAGCACATAGTGAATCTCATTTTTGCTGAATGGGGTAGCGATGGCTCCATGACATAGTCCGAGCAGCGGTAGAATCGCATACAAGGAAACAAGAGAGAAAGCAGCTTGACAAGATTGACTTGCAAACACCGTTTCGTTTCCAAAACAACTGAAAAAATTACCAAAGATACCTTTTATACTGCTGATTGGCTCAAGTTTCCTTCCAAGCCAGAAACGATATAGATATTAAACAATTGCAACAGGGCCCAAAAGTCTGGACACAAGGAATTCGAACTTTTTTCATGGTGACTACAGTTTGTAGAATGCGATCAATAAGATATGATTGGAAAATGACGAGGCTGTAAAGCTCCGCAGAATCTTATTTCTCAAAGCCTCCAGACTTATGACCACTCGTTTACTGGCCTTGCGAGAGAAAACAGTGCCACTATAGATTTACCCAAGGTGTTCCACTCTCACCCATTCGAAGCATAGACCTTTATCTGCATTTGCCATTGATTTGGTGGTGCAGACGATACGTCCATTGGTGGAAAGATTAAATAGACCCAACAAAACCAGACCAAGTGGTATGCTCAAAGTTTCAGTGTGAATTGTGACGGCGTATGTTGTCATGAAGGTGCGGTGTAAGGATGCCGCATACCATACGGTAATGTCGAGTCACCACGCGCGAGCAGGCATTCCAACCGCTTTTCATGCGCAGTGGTTGGTTTATTCACCATTTCGCGTACATGATTCCACTTAGGCTCTTAGGTGGTCGCAAATGGCGTAGCTTCATTAACAGTCCAAGGAAGTTGTTACCGATCTTAGTAAGACATTAAAGGCTGGTCAACTATTCGAAGACGGTCGCTATCTGCAATTAAGTGAGAACCCATGTAGTATGGTCAGAAATGATGAGAATCTCTTGACCCCGGTCGTAAGGGATTATGGGCTTGCCTCACTTCCGCTTCACGAGGCGCTCAGCCGAAGGTCTTCTAGACACCAAAAATATTTTTGAGTATTTTCTGGTGCCGTTTCAGGCCCAGGGTAAGGATGAATTAGGTAAAGGTCGCAAAGATGATGACTGAAGATGCGGCTCTTCGGACAACCAATGCCACTCCCGTCATGGATTTGAAGGGATCAGTAATAACGATATGTTACAGACATCAATTAAAATGTCTGGTTGGGTATTCGGGGAGTGCGTTTGTTGTCCTGTACAAGGCAATCAGGTTCTTCGAGGTGCTTTCACAGTGCTTTTTGCTTGTGGCTTGCGCATGGCGAGTCAAAATCTAGCGAAGGAACATTACACAATCACACCTGAGGGCGCCTCCTGCTATTTTCCCTCGCTAGCATCCAGAACGCCGGCAGGAACATGTAGCCACTTGAAAATCCTGCAGCGTACCTATCGAACAGTGGTTTGCGCAACGTTGTGCCAGCCAGGAACTTCCGCACTTTGCAACTGTTCAAGACACTTTCGCATGGAGGTACTGAAAGTGTCTAGTATGAAGAGCAGGCGCTCCTAGCGCCATAGGTGAGCATAGAGCTGACAGCACAGATGTAGAAGTGACGCAGTCTAAGTCGATCAATATGATGCCTTGACCTGTGCATTGATCTGAAACAGACATCCAAAAGGAGAAAATCCAGATTCAATTTAACTCAACGACACCACGCCTAAAAGCAAACGGCGCTTAGAGGCTAGTTGTTGGATCGAGACGGAAGTCGGCTGCATGACGCTTCGGCTTGAAAACGGTCGCTGCAGGAGGCTCAGCTGGGAAGGTTAGCTAGATGCATCAGCCGCATGCGAGATATTCAAACAAGAAGAACAGTAGCTGTAACATCGAAAGCGTAGTGTCATCGAAGATACGTTTAACGGTAAAACATCATTTTGCCTGCGTGTGGTCGCATCGAAGAGCCATCGATTAATTGACTAGCGAGGATCCAGAACGTGGAGCAATAAGATGATGCAAAACGGCTGCAAGTGACTGCAATAAGAGAGAATAAGTGGGACACAAGCGCTACTTCGGCGAGGTTTCGCATTTGCGTCAATTCTCGATAGAGACCCAGGTGTGTGGAGACTCGTGGTGGGACCAGTCATTCGGTACTCGGCTCAACGCGCCGCTTCCGCAAAAGCATCGTGGTACCTACAGGGCTTCAATACCGATACGAGATCTCGCATTACCGCCCAAAATCAAGTGCGAGTGGGCACTAGGCAGATCCATGCTTGCGTGCCCTCTCACACCGGTTCAAGTGAACAGATGCGGCAGCTAGAGCGGGATGGCGCAAGTTGTATGAGGGCTGGTGTGCACTGATAGCTTCGTCTTGCGGTTGGTTCATAGAGAATGGCTTTGAGACCTTTTATTGGCTATGAACCACGGGTATAGAGGTGCGAAAGGGCCGACTTAAGTAACATCTCTTTAATAGATCAGTCGCACAAGCCGGTGTAATTTCGAACGCGTCCAAATGGGCCAGACCAGATTCCAGCGAGTTCCACCAAATGGACCAAGCCAAATAACGATAGATTGCATTGATCCATGACAGCTGCTATGCAGAACCAGTACCTGTAAGATGGATTGGTGAGGCCAAACCAAAACTGTAGAGCAGAGACTGATGCACGGGACAGTTCCACGACCTTGATAACGTTCTTGGACTGACCTGCTTTTTTTGATTGCCGAAGTCAAGCCTGTGTACAGCCTTGCAGGTAGCCATCCGTCAAGCTAGGGTCGGCTCGTCTGATAGAGTAGTCTTGCAGTAGATCATGCTGCGGAGATGTTCGGAGGAAGTAGCCTAGGAACGAGTGCTTGGAATACTTTTTTGGGGGTCCACTGCACCAACAAATACGGGCGAAAGTGAAGGGGTGGGTGTCGCTATCCACCAGGCGTAAGACGAGGCGTGCATGGGAGATGTTTTTTTAGTGTGCTTCTGTCGTCCGCAGCCTTGATTCTGAGACTAATGAGGACAGTGTGCTAGGCAGTCCTACGCGTGATACAAGATCTCCCCGGGTTGGTGGGACTCGGATTGGTAGCATTTTCGGTAGACTCATGGGCGCCACAGGCATTCCGTGACGGGAGATATGTGGTCGTGCCTCAGATCGGCCATCGTGCATGGCCGGCTGTACAATGATCGGGCGCCAGTAGCTAGAAATGTGAAAGCCAAGGGCGCCAGACTGCACAGGCGGCATCGTGGTGGTGGAAGCGCTAGACGGGCCGTCAGCACAAACAGGGGCAGCAGGCCCAAGGCTCGCCATCTGATTCATTTTGGCTGCTCGAAGGGAGCAAAGCACGCGGGACCGCTGTCGGAAAGAGGAAGACGCTGTCGAGGCCAATAGCGGAAGGCGGCAAGCCGTAGGAAGTAGCTGCAACCGGCACCCGGACAGGCAAGAGCCTCTTTGATGTGCTGCAACATCAACAGAGTGTATAAGACGGCCTACTCAGCGTCCCATCATGGGCCCTGGACTGCATGAAGAAGGTTGCCGCTCAAGACTCAAAGGCATTGGTTAGTGACTCCTTCATCAACTGAGACAGCCTCTCTCGCCGTCGACAACGGTCCACGACATCCCGAGGCCGCACGTCAGGCTTGCGTCCACCCGCGTGCATAGGGTAGCATCCAGCATCGTGACGGTGGCCCGTCAACACAGGTACGTCGGAAGGGCTCGGCCCGCTGCTGCAGGTGTGGTGGTTGAGAGATGAAGTTGCGTTGTGGGATAGATCGTCAATGCCTGGCCAGTAGCGGATAGCTAGTCGGCAGACGGCGGAATGGCAGAGTAACTCTTGGGCTGGGGCAAAGCATTGCTAATATATCAAAGGGAGTGCAGGACGACCTCCAGCCGTGACCAAGCCGGCACGCTGCAGAGCCCCCGAAGAAGCGCCTTCCCGGGCGATATCGTCTCTGCAATTGGGACCAGCACACCCATTCATTGCGAGCATTGCGACTTAATCCACTGCTCCGAGCAGCACCACGACGGCGACGACGGCCGTAGCATCGCCGTGTAACCAGGGGTCGCCGCACGCGGAAGAAGGAAGCAGCAGACCCAGCGCACCTATCGTTCCGAGTAGCGCAGGGCGGGGTGTGACGAGCTACAAGGTGAGCAACGTTCATTTCGCTTCGCAGGCCGTTCCTGCCCACTTTTACTCACCATCCCTGTCGCCCACATGGCATCACATTCGTCAATCAACTTGCAACACCCTCTGCTCCAATCCCATCACTTCCTGTCGTCTGCATTTCTCTTCCTGGCCACCGTCTTCGTCGGCTTTTCTGCATCCTCCCATCGCTTCCCGCGCATGGACAACACCCTGGCTTTAGCCTGGGCCTGCATGAACGGTGCCATACCACTGGCCCTGACTGCGATCCTCGTGCCAAAGGAGCCCGTCATTTTGTGGGGCTGACTGGGGCCCGGGGGAGGTACTTTTGACCTCAACTCTACCTATAATTCCCCAAGCTATCGTTTGCTGTCACCTCTTACGCTACGCTATACGTGGATGAGATTAAAGGGTCTAAGTGTTGGGCTCATCGGCGCCATCTGAACCTCCATCATCGTCCTGGTGGAGGGGCAATAGCATGCCGGCCATGAGAGAGCTTAGATGAGAGATCTGACTCGTGGCTTGACTTCATTTCCTATATCTTCGTAGCCAACGTCGCGTGTTTTGTAGCTCCATGGCGTCAGTATACATTGGGAGTCGTCCTCGCCTAGTCTCTTCATTTTTTCCAACCCTTTTCTCTGCTTATACGTCTTATTCCGCCTAATCGGTTTTTCTCTCTCGAACCCAACGGCATAACAGTAGAGCTGAAATTAGCCTGGCGTGCATATTTTTTTCATACCAGACCTTACTAAGTAAACACAGATTTATCCTTCATCAGATGCGAAGGGGCTCCCGACGTGGACGAGGTAGAAATCCTAATCCCGACCGGAGCGCGTCGACCAGGAGAAACAGATCCAATCCACCATCGACTTCACAAAATAGGCCCAGGTCGCGCCACACCACCTTGCAGAACAGCCGCAGCCACGCGTCACTAAGAAGATCTGTTCGCATCGCAGAGTTACTCAACGGAGAAACAAATCACCATCTAGCCGACGCCACATCCTCCATGGCTGACGTCGCAAGACCTAGGGCGCTAGGAAGCAGATCCGTTCGATCCAGGCAGCACTCTGGCAACACCCACACTTCAGGACGCTCAAGGTCGGGCCGCCATTCCATATCGCCAGAGGATATCCAGTACGCCATGGACATTGTGGTCCAACCCCCACGGACCGCCCGCGTCGGCCAAACCATGCCCGGATCAATCATTGTACGGTTACGAACAACCAACACAGACCCTGACGATGCTGTCGCAGATTCGACCAACCTAGTCGCAGTGGCCACGCTGGTCCCTGGCCCCAATTCAACAGCTTCGACAGATCCATCTGTTCTCAACACCCTACTCCTTGGCCGACGATTCGATTCGATCCATCCTTTTGCCGACGATGAAGCAGACGGATCAATCGCTTCTATGGATATGGCTGACCCAAACGGTGTGGGCTATATGCGCTTCCCTGAGCTCGTCATTCGCCAGGCCGGCACCTATCGGATACGCATTACTCTGATACGCATTCGCAACTCTGCCTCAGACCCACCGGTTTCCTCTGCAGGAAATGGGTCCGCCGTGCAAGTTGTCGAGAGCGATCCAATCGTTGTTTATGGAAACGGGCCTGCGACGAATCTAGCCGCATATAATGGTAAGTACATGGTAGCTACCTATTGATTCTTTTCAGTTTCCTGATACTTTCTCTTTGCGTACATAGGGGTCGATGATGTAGATGACGGCGGTTGGCTGGATGTGCTGCGCTCCATTCAGGATAGACGCAGGTCGCGGTGATGCCGCAATTTCGGATTCATGTTTTTGGGCGGCAACGTTGTACGATGAGTGTTTATTATTTGAGAAACGTGTAGGGGCTATAGGGTAGCAAGTGCTTGGAGGGTTCTGGCTACATGTGCATGTACCATGTTGCACGGGGAAAACAAGTCTTGTGTGGAGGTCGCACAAATAGCTTGCATGCATCAGCATGTCTCGCGCAAGGGATATACGGTGCCTTTTCTTGGGACTGGGATCGCATATTTTCTATTATTAGCTTGGTATCCTTATAGCGTATACCAAGGTACCTGAGCATTTGCAAATCAACACATGCTTGTCACTCTTCCTGTATGTGCCGTGCCATAAACCCCAATAAAGGAAATAGCGCAATGTTGAAGTACTTTTTCTGTAGGCTAATGACCTGGAACATGACATAACTTGTCCTAACTCAAGCCAATTACTATTTGTTAGCGAAGCCTTAGTCCCAAATGGGTAGCTACAATGACATTCATGCAGCACTAGAAAGCACATCCCAGTCAGTGACCATCAATCCAATCGTCAACAATATAACCAAACAGGCAGGTTGGACAAATGTGTAGATTCTTGACTAGCCGCTCGATAAAACTAGCTGCACGTCCAGCCCTCAACTCATTCCTTCGCTACCACAACCCCTGCCCATTTTTCCTCTTGGCCTACTTCTAGTTACCTAGAGTGATATCAGTGCTTGGGTTTCCAATGCCAATGGTGTCGCCAGAGCCTGAACCTGAGCCGCTTCCGGGCGTGCACTTCCTCCATGCAACGTGGAGCTGTTGAGTGAAAGCGACGGTGGCATCGTCGTTGGATAGTTCACCAGCCTGTGAGGGGTTCTTGGACGTGAGGGCAATGCGGTTGTTGATGTTGAGAATACCAGTGGTGCCGCAAGGCGACCAGACAGTCGCAGTTGTCTCGATGGTGTCCTGCTTGGTGTAGACCTGGCCGTTTGCGAGAGCGCCGCCGCCGGTAGCGGTCATGCGGGTGGTGGACTACAAGCCGTTAGCTCTTCATTCAGGACAGAACTTGGCCATGCACGACGCTGCAACTTACGGTTTTGCCGGCATCCTGAGAGAAGTAATAAGTCGTGATGAAGCTGCCGGTAACACCCTCATCGAGACGAGCCCAGCCGTGGTATGTGGCTTCCACAACGGCGTACTGGAAACCACCAGGGTACTTGAGGTTCAAGTGGAGCTGGCAGTTCTTGCTGCGGTCCGCAGGAACAGTTCCAGGGCCAGTGTATGTCTGGAAGGCATCAAAGCCATAAGTAATGATCTGTTGAAATTGTGAGTAAGATTTCTCACCGTGCCTGCTGAGAAGCCTTTGGGAAGGTTCCAAAGG
Organism: Pseudopyrenochaeta lycopersici; assembly: GCA_003313425.1. Taxonomy (NCBI): domain Eukaryota; kingdom Fungi; phylum Ascomycota; class Dothideomycetes; order Pleosporales; family Pseudopyrenochaetaceae; genus Pseudopyrenochaeta; species Pseudopyrenochaeta lycopersici. Next base: position 1,494,269 of record NHZP01000001.1, on the reverse strand, counting down.
TAAGGAGTAACCATATGGAGCTAAGCCCACGTCTGAGAATACAACGCAAATCAAGCAAGGATATACATACAGTCTTGTCGGGTGAGGTGCTGGTCGAGACTGAGCCTTGAGGGCAGCCATTACCGGAGTAAGAGGTGTCGAGAATGGTGATCTGATTTGGGTCGGGGGCGTTTCCGCTCTGGGGCAGGGCAGCAGCGAGAGCAGGGAGCAGGAAAACGGCGAGCTTGGAATGCATTTTGGCTGGCAGTTGAGATGAGATCTCTGAATAGAAGAAGCTGATTGATTGGAGGAAGTGGAAATGGAGGCCGGTGATCTGCGATGATCAACAGTGAGAGGGGATCATGCCCTTACTTATACTTGATCTTGAAATTTGGATATTAGTTAATCTATGGTGACAGATCTTCATTCACAAGAGCATCTGGCCACTCTGCACTCTCGCCTCGTCCAAGTCAGGACAACAGTACGAAGCATCGTGACATCGAATCGGCCAGGCCCGTGTTATTATTAGCACATTTGGATACTTTCCGGTATTAAGACCACGATATCTTAGGACTGAACCAGGTCCTCTGAAGCATTGCTTGCATAAGGTCGCAGTTGTCGTATATTGAGTGACATGCTTTTGCTTGAGACGTGACCTTTGATGGATACAGAATACGAGGCCATGACCAAGAGCAATTGAAGATTTAGGACATCAACATGTTACACGGACGGTGATCACCGTTGCATTAGCACCTCCGCGGGAATTTTTGACTTTCGGCGGTGGCGTACCCAAGGGCCGAGAGTCACGGCCCAAAGCCCTATAGTAGAAATACGAAAAGCTTCGATCGAAGGTTAATTGAGCATTCCCCGCAAAGAGCCATCGGGACCTGCATGATGGTGCTCTGCCGTCGTTTTGAAACACCAAAAATAGGACTAGGCATGGGAATTCTGAATACAGCGGTTCCTGCAATTCGAGCTGGAGTCAGGTGATGGGTGCCCTGTGTCAAAACTCACCGAGAAGTATACTGTAGCTAGGACTGACTATGAAGAAACCATATAAAACTCCCGATTACCAGGATACCTGTGCTTACAGAACAAGGTCTCGACCTAGTTTGCTGTAATCTATTCGTCAATATGGACGTGCGGGACCGGGTCGCTTAATTGGGTAATATGTAGTCTGGGGAGCTCGAGCTCGCCGCTTCCGATCAATCAACAGGGGCTCCGCAGGGATCGTCCGGGCCACAAGCCACGCAGTGGTCTTACCTTGCATAGTCGAGAAGACATATATGTATACATAATGAAAACAGATCCACTCCCCGTGTCTCTTGTTCAATTTCATCCCATATGAATGTACATTAATCCATCCATTGTTGCTCTGCTCCGCCTCAAGCCTCGGCTCTTAAGCGCGTCTCGGCTCCGGATAATTCGATATACGAAGTCATCGTGCTCATGTTCGCTGTCGTACAGCTCAATCGATAAGCAATTGTATTTACACGACCTCGTAAACATTTTTACCGATGATCTTTTGCCTCATGAAGAGTCCTTGGGATAGTCTAGACCATGCAAACTGCCCCAACGGCTCTACTGCCTCATCAAGATTTGAACACGAATGATGTAGGGATTGTGAGATGACATGCTCCGGTTCATGAGGCTTCCACTGTAGCAGATTTGGAATCTGCTTTTTGCCTACAGAACTGGAAATAAACTATTTCCGGACAATGAAGTAAGAAGCTGCCGGTCGCGGAGACAATTTCGGCACATTCATCCAAACATCGTCAAATTTTTATCTCCAATAAACGTTCGACCGTATTAGCACCGTCAGGCCACCCAGATACTCTCGAGAAGCACTCTAAGAGGCCCAGATCCACGTCTGCTTCCCGATAGCCAGTGTTCTGCATACATTTTTGGTATTCAGGGCGCTGAGGGTGCAGGTCGTATGGTGTGAAACATGCGTAAATCGGTCACCTATGGTTCTATGTTTAGTACATATATGGGTTTAATGTAACCATACCAGGTTTCGGGCTCGACTAAGAAGACAAACACTATGGTAGACAGTTTATTCTTGCTTTCTTCTGAGATGGTTACATCAGACACGATAGCCTCGCCGTTAAAGGGCTTGAATGAGTGATCGGATTCCACCACACTTGCGTGAGAAAGCACACACCGTACTTCGATTAGCCTGAAGTTGCAGCTATACGATAACAGGGCAAAGATCACTTATCCTTGAAAGCATTGAGTGGACGAGAACGAAGCCATAGTGGTGACAATTAGGCTTCACCATATTACGATAGGACCCCAAGCCGTAAACTACAATCTCTGATGAACCATGAACAGTTTGCATGGTCTATTCAGGGAGGTCTCAGCGAATTTATCACATAAAATACCTCGTGGAAAAATGGACCAGCAACAGACCAGCTGACACCTATCTCAACTTTGAGTAGGACTCAATAACTTGAGTAAGTGTAGAGCTCGGCTCAATGTTGAATGCTTGTGCTACTAAATGTACTGACAAGATCTTTGTCGGACACGGAAATTGTCAGTGGCAATCTGCAGAAAACCGCCATGGCCACTGAACGTTATCAAGCTTTCCAGACGCAGAGGATATACAGGTACGCTCAAGGGACTAGAAATTTTGAGAAGCTAGGTCTCTGGGTCTCGGCAGCCAGACCCAGTGGACTGGGGTGTGATTTCAGTTTCCATTTGGCCGGTAACGGAACATATGTCATGCGACTATTTGCCACCGGGCTCTTTGTCGATTGCAGAGACATGAAACCCAAACTCTGTCCAAAGATGAATATCAGCGATGAGTAACTCACACAAGTGCTTCTGTGGTATTCTCATAGGTGCTACGAGCAAATTCATCCACCGCGAAAGCCCAAGATTGTATCTCAAGGCATACTTTATAACCCGCTGTGAAGTACTACATAGAATGTTGTACATTAGGGCACTGACGTTAGAGCTGTGAGGGAGAGCCGCCTAAGAAGTGTAACATTCATGTATAGCAAATCAAGAGGTGACCATTTTTTGCGATGAGAGTGGTAACGCTGGAGCGTGCTAGCCTCGCTGACTCTCCAATATCATGGATTATGTGCACTAGGAGACCCTGGTATGATGAATACTGAGCAGCTTTGAGGTTACCAGGATTGTAGATGTTCCTTGTGCGACTATGCGAGATACTGTGAAACCATGGTTTCGGCTGATCAGCCTAGATAAGCGAGTTGAGATTCAGATCGTGCTAGTGTACGGCAAGTATTTCCATGAAAATCCGACCAGACAACCGCAATCCGCAAACAAATTTCGACGTGAGTTCCTCAGAAGCAACTTAACCATCGACACTCGGATACGCAGCATTTCGCTTTTAAAAATTGCATTCCCACCAATAGTAGCTCCGTCTTATCTCTGACTTGGATTGGTTCAGTTCCACGAACAGTGATGTCTAGATATCAGAATGGGATTGATAGAACGCGCAGTCGAAGTTAGCTACCTTGTCGAAAAGAAGCTCGAGATTCCACTATCGTGTAACTAACGTGGAGAATGCTTGAAGGCTGTCATACATTTCCACACACTCTAGAAGGACGGATCTGTAGAAAAGCACAACACCAGCATGATCAGGTTCCTTGCCTGAGAGTGCCGCAGAAAGGCCATTTTTGTTTCCAATCCGAGATATAGATTCATTGGGTGGCTGCGGTTTCCAACTAAGTGCAGAATGATAGTTTGAGTCTTATCTTGCGGTGCGTCATGCCGATATATACTATCCATGTTCCACTTGATCCTTGCTAATAAGATGCCATGTATTGTAAGCATCCGGTCTTTTCAAGGAGATACTGATGCATTACACGTGATCTCTATTCTAACTTCAACTAGCAGGACACGACAATACAGAATGTTCAGTCGAAAAGTCTCAAAACTTTTGCTTATACTCGGACCGAATCTTCACTTGGGGAGATTGGATATCACACGTCGAGTGTGAGAAGCGGGTAGGTTTGCATTTCTAGCAATTTCAAAAGCCTGAGTTTAAGAGTTGGAAGGTTTTGACCGTAGTAGTTTGTTGGGTGGTGTGGTTCACTACCATGCTGTGACAATCTTGTTCCCACAGCTGGGCATTGTCTCTCTGCCAATCTTGATGAGCATAGGCTCTGGCGCCAACGCACTAATCATTGCTCAACTTTTTCACCGGTTGCCTTGACGTTTCGGTGGATCAAAACATTCTCAATGCAGTATATCATCTTCAGTTGCAGTAATTGAGAACAGCTAACGTCGCCTTAGCCCAAGTCGCTGAGCAGGTCTGATGCTGCAGCACTTTGCCAACATGAAACAATCGGCATTGGACTGCACGAATCAGGAGCCCAAGAACTGAATTAGGAAGGAGGCCCTTAAATGTTGGGGGGCTGTGCCACATGTCGCATGATCGCGAACGGCTGGGGTAGAATATCCCGCTTGTTCGTCCCAAAACATCAAAGCAACATGACCAGAATAAGAGTGTGAAAAGGCAGGTAAGCTGAAGCATACTTGTAAGAGCCTCCACAATTTCATCCGGACCCTGTTCAGACTGCGGCGCAAGGCTCGGGGCGCGATCGAGCCTGGGGTGATAGACGTGGGGTAGTGCGGGGAAGCTGGAAATCGGCAAAACACGACGCGAGACAAGGAGCGCGGCCGAAAGGTACCACCCTTATGTACCACCATCGCTCGCAAACCGTGGCATCTTTGGTGCTCACCTTACACTGCATCTGACATCTCAGCTGCTAGTCGCGCTTTTCTCGGAATAAATCGCCAGCAGATGCGGGTGCCCGGCTCCTCCCTTTGCTTGCTCTTTTCCGAGACAGTCCCAGCATGAGCTCCTCCGCTTCGAACTGTCTCGCTGGTTATAGGGCGCTTGCCCTTCGACCGCTGTGGGGCAGCCACAGCGGCTCGTCTGCTAACCTGAAGCTGTACGCTTCTGCCTTTGCTATCCGGTCCACACCCGTGATCAAGCATGAATACCATTCGAACCAGAATAGGACTCAACAACCAGTTGCAGGCGCTCGGAGTCTGACCCGCCCACGCCCGCTGTACCTGCAGCACCATGTCAAGGTCCAGACTACAGCTATCGCCTGTTATGCATCTCACGCCTCGGAGCCGCACGATGAGGAGATCCCTACCACACCGCCCTTCGTACGTCACATGTACCACTTGCACGTGAGTCCTCTACTGACGTTATATCCTAATATCTAGAGCGCTGGACCCTACTCCAACTTGACTATTGGAGTTCCAAAAGAAAGCTATCCAGGAGAACGCCGTGTAGCCATCACCCCCCAAAATGTCAAACTCCTACTTAAGAAAGGATTCTCACGCATTTTGGTCGAGCGTGGAGCTGGTGTTGAAGCTCAATTCACCGACGAGGCGTACGAGCAAGCTGGTGCCAAGACTGTTGACCGCAGGAGCGTCTTTTCAGAGAGCGACATCTTGCTCAAGGTTCGAGCACTCAGCATCGATGGAGAAGAAAGCGAAGTGGATGCCATCCGTGATGGTGCCACCGTGATTTCCTTTCTCTACCCGATGCAGAACAAAGCCGTCGTAGATCGCATTGCTTCCCGAAAAGCCACTGCATTCGCCATGGATATGGTTCCTCGTATTTCTCGCGCCCAGGTCTTTGATGCATTGAGGTATGCCGCTGCTGTTGCCTTTTGAAAATGCCGAAACTAACATTTTGCAAGTTCTATGGCCAATATTGCTGGTTATAAGGCTGTTTTGGAAGCTTCGAACCATTTCGGCCGTTTCCTTACTGGGCAGGTCACCGCTGCTGGCAAGGTACTCCACTTTCTTCCTCTCAGAAGTATGGATCCTGACCAAAGAACAGATTCCGCCATGCAAGGTCCTCGTCATTGGGGCTGGTGTTGCAGGATTAAGCGCAATCGCAACCGTATGTAAACCTCTCTCCATTGTAAAATCGATACTGATAGTCTGCAAAGGCTCGCCGCATGGGTGCTATTGTCCGTGGCTTCGATACTCGCTCCGCTGCACGTGAGCAAGTGCAGTCACTTGGCGCTGAATTCATCGAAGTCGACATCACAGAAGATGGAGCCGGAGCTGGCGGCTATGCCAAAGTTATGTCAAAAGAGTTTATCGAGGCCGAGATGAAGCTTTTCTATGAGCAATGCCGAGAAGTCGACATTGTCATCACTACAGCTCTAATTCCCGGAAAGCCTGCTCCAAAGCTCATCACTAAAGCTATGCTCGGTGCCATGAGACCCGGCTCTGTCGTTGTAGATCTTGCAGCTGAAGCTGGAGGCAATTGCGAAGCCACTGTTCCAGGGAAGTTGACAAAGTATGATGGCGTCTCTGTCATTGGTAAGATAGTGTGCGCTACTGCAGTAAGTCTGAACGCTGACGAAGTGTACAGGATACACGGACCTTCCCTCCCGTCTGCCGACTCAGTCATCGACTCTCTATTCAAACAACGTTACAAAATTCTTACTTTCCCTGATCCCTAAAGACAAGAGGGAGAAATACTATGATGTCGACCTTACGGATGAAGTTACTCGTGGAGCAGTAGTCACCTATGATGGCCAAATTCTTCCTCCTGCTCCTCGACCTGCTCCACCACCAGTTCAAGCCAAAGCCGCGCCTTCCCCTGCAGACCAAGTCGCAAATATCGTTGCACTTACGCCATGGCAGAGCCAAACTCGACAGGTAGCCGGCGTTACGGCTGGTATGACCACTGCATTGGCACTTGGAAAGTTTACTGGACCATTGTTCATGTCTAACGTCTTCACCTTTGCTCTGGCAAGCTTAATTGGCTACAGAGTCGTCTGGGGTGTCGCGCCGGCGCTTCATTCGCCACTCATGAGCGTTACGAATGCTATCTCTGGTATGGTTGGTATTGGAGGTTTGTTTGTCATGGGTGGAGGATTTCTGCCTGAGACCATTCCGCAAACCCTTGGTGCTCTCTCCGTCTTGCTCGCTTTCGTAAACGTCTCTGGAGGCTTCGTCATCTCTAAGCGAATGCTCGACATGTTCAGGCGCCCGACTGATCCGAAAGAATACCCTTGGTTATACGCAATCCCAGCAGCTCTCTTCGGTGGTGGATATATTGCTGCAGCTTCAACAGGAATGGCGGGTCTCGTACAGGCGGGCTACCTTGTTAGCAGCGTTCTGTGCATGACTTCCCTATCCGGTCTTGCTTCCCAAGCCACAGCTCGACGCGGTAACTTCCTCGGTATTCTCGGTGTCTTCAGTGGTATCCTCGCTTCTTTGGCTGCGGTCGGCTTTGCGCCCGATGTCCTGGCACAATTTGCTGGACTGGCCACTGTGGGAACTGTTGCAGGTTTGATGATTGGAAGACGGATCACGCCAACCTCGCTTCCCCAGACTGTTGCGGCGCTGCACTCCGTCGTTGGTCTCGCGGCAGTGCTCACTAGTATCGGCAGCGTGCTTGGCCATGCTGGCAGCGACATCTCAACTCTTCACATGGTTTCCGCTTACCTTGGAGTTCTTATCGGTGGAGTAACATTCACTGGAAGTATCGTCGCTTTCCTCAAGCTGGCGGCAAAGATGTCCTCGAAACCCATCGCACTGCCTGGACGCCATCTCATCAACTCTACTCTCCTCGGTGCGAACATGGCTACCATGGGCGCGTTCTTGGCGTATGCCCCTGGGGCGCCGTTGATAGGCGCGGCATGCCTTGTTGGCAACGCTGCGTTGAGTTTCATCAAGGGATACACGACTACTGCGGCCATTGGCGGTGCCGATATGCCTGTCGTTATCACTGTCCTTAACGCCTACTCTGGATTCGCTTTGGTTGCTGAAGGCTTTATGTTGGACAATTCTTTACTAACAACAGTCGGTGCATTGATTGGAGTATCAGGTTCCATTCTTTCGTACATCATGTGCGTGGCCATGAACAGGTCGCTCACCAATGTGTTGTTCGGTGGAATAGCACAGACTCCGCAAACGCAGACGAAATTTGAGGGAGAAGTGACGAAGACGACTTCTGAGGAAACTGCTGAAGCTTTGGTAAATGCCGAGAACGTGATTATCGTATGTATTATCTTACCCTTTATTAAACCAGATCTGGTCATGCTTACACACTCTAGGTCGTTGGCTACGGCATGGCCGTCGCGAAAGCGCAGTACGCCATCTCTGACTTTGTCAAGGCCTTGCGTGACAAAGGCGTAAATGTGCGTTTCGCAATTCACCCTGTTGCCGGCCGTATGCCAGGTCAATGCAACGTGCTCCTCGCCGAAGCCTCTGTGCCCTATGACATTGTCCTCGAAATGGACGAGATCAACGACGATTTCTCAGACACTGACGTTACCCTTGTCATTGGTGCCAATGACACGGTCAACCCGATTGCGCTGGAGCCAGGTAGTGCGATTGCAGGCATGCCAGTGCTACATGCGTGGAAGAGCAAGCATGTCATTATTATGAAGAGAGGCATGGCCAGTGGGTATGCGGATGTGCCCAACCCGATGTTCTATATGGAGAACACGAAGATGCTGTTCGGAGATGCCAATGACAGCTGCAATGGTACGTCAATCACGAATTGAGAATACTGAGTTGATTACTGAGTTGATTACTGACTTGCACACAGCTATCAAGCGGGCGCTCGAGGAGAAGATCAAGGGTTTGTAAGTAAGGCAGAGATTGAACATTTGAGTTCGCTATATGACCGTACATTTCATTTCGATTGCACACGGACGCGAGGGAAGATAAGTTGTTGCTTTGGCATGTGCATAGTGCAGGAACGTTCATATCGAGGCATAGCGGCGAAGCATATTTTCCTAGCCACAAAAAAATGCATTCTCGTCGTCTCAAGACACTCCACCAAATCCATGTTGTGTTTGCTTTGCCTGAGGCCACGCAAATCCCTCTTGGCATGCGGGGACGCGTTCCGACCCCTGTCCAACGTTCGCGAATCATGCAACTGCAGGCGTTGCGATCCCTGACCCATGACGTACATCACGGTAGCACCATGTTGGAAAGCTTGAAAGTTTGCGATTTGACGTATTGCAGTGGATATAGGTAGAAGGCATACCCTAGAATTCTATCACAAAGATACATCTAACACGTCTACAAATTTTTCCAAACTACAACCCTCCCATCTTAAAAACATTCTACTCTGCAATCGCACCCAGTAAGATTTGCATGAACCCTCTCAAAGACCAGCTCTAACAAACCTCAAGACCAACCGCAGATATGTCTATCCCAGTACTCTTTACCCTGCCACCCTCAAACCGGCACGAATTCATTCTGCTCGACACCTCGTCGAAACAGTCTTTAAAATCACTCAACAAGCAAATAACCTCTACCATGGCGTCGAGCCCCAACTGCGCCGAGTTCATGGGCAAGTATAAATCCGCGGACGGGCCGAAGGAGAGTATCCAGGAATTCAAGATACACTGGGATACGAAGACGCGGGATGGGAAGATCTGGCCAGAGTATACTGAGTTGACTGAGGACAACTTCGTTGCGATACTGGAGTTGCTTAAGTCGAACCCTGTAATGGGTGTGCTGGAGATCAAAGTCAGCAAGGGAGACGAGTAGATGATAGGAAAGAGGGAAAACATTATGCAAGTTTATTTAGATGTAACTTTAAACTGGGTCAAGTTGAAGAGCAAGCAGGGAACTTTAATGAAAGAACAGTCAAGATGCTTTTCTATTGCCATCCTATCCTATGTCCGGCCTCGGAGCAGGTACATACTGAACCGCCGTGCCTATGCTCCAGCGCACATGGTACTATTCGTAACGTCAAACACAACCCTATAATGCATATGAAAGTACCCAAGACGATGGTATCGTGGTAGTAGAGAGAAACTGCATGCCTATCTAGTAAGGCAGCTGTACAAAGGAAAAGTCCGTAAAGTGGAGGGTATCCATTCCCAGTGTAGGGTAATCCGAAAGTAAACCTTAAAACGCCGTTCTGAACGAGAATTCCGACGTGTAACAGTGCTCATAGAGCTTGTAGAAGTACCGATACGCCGAATGCCTCCCTTAATTCTAGTCATAGTATGACACAGAAAGGCTAGACTGAACAAAGACCTAGTCACTTCTCTGTCGACGGGGAGATCATCTGCTGCCAATGCACAAGTTCTCGACTGAGAAAGTCCATCATCTGGGTCGTGCTGAGATCTTTGAACTTGGTCAGGTCCATGTCCTCGTCCTTGTGCTCGTCTTGATTTGGTTGTCCATTTGGCGTGGCTGTGGCGGATCGGACAGCTGGAGCCGGAGAGGGGTGGTTCTCGCCTGCCATTTCGACTTGTCGTTGTGCGATATAGCTCTGCATAGCTCCTGCCGGCCGACGGATATCGTTCCATGAAAGCTTCTGCAACCTCCAATTCTTTGATTTCGTTGGCTTTTGCCCAGCTGCACCGTCACTGCTATCATGCCCGTTGCCGACACCATTCGTTGCGGTTGTTGGCGGCGAGTGCGAGTTATCGTTGGTGGGTGACGCGCCATTAGTTGCGGTTATAGTGTCTCGTGAGTATTGGTTTCGGCCAAGTCTACCACGCGATTTCTGAGGTGGACGACCGCCTCTCCGTGGGGCAGTTGAAGGCTTGAGGTCGGTGTTGGGTGTGTCTGGTGGTACAGACCCAGAGGCTGAAGGCGGCATAGGATGGTCTTCGCCGGCAGGCGTAGGTGTAGGCTCGAGATCCTCGGGGTCTTTTCCTTGTTAGCTAGAGCGTCAAAGAGACTGCCTGTCAACGTACCGTCCCCTTTTCTTCGTTCTGCGCGTCCCTTCCGCCTATTTGCGGCTTCGGCACGTTCCTTTTCTCGTTCCTTCTCCCGTTGTTCCTTCTCACGCTGGCTTCTTGCTGCAGCCCCTCGTGGCTTCTGTTTCGGTGCAGAGGCTTTTGTGCTATCGTCTTCAGACTCAATGACCGGTGAACCACTTGGAGATCGTGAGCCTGTACGTTGTCGTTTGATTTCTGGTGGGGTTCTGTCGCAAAGCTTGTCAGCTCTGATTGCTCACCGGCTATGCATGGCGGTGGGCAACTCACTCTTCGCTATCCTCACGACTTCGCTTCTTTCGATTACCGTGCTCTGAGGCGGGGGCACCATCGTGCTTGCTCTCCTCAAGCACCTTCTTCAGTACCTCGTCTTCATCGTAAGCTGCCCGACTGTTCATTGTCGACCGGCGCTTGCCAAATGAGTCAACACTTGCTCGCGCATTGCGATCTCTATCCCGACTCGAGTGCCTCTCCGTGTCTTTCGAAACGGAGGATTTCCGCTGTTTGCCATGCTGTTGATCGTACACGGGGAGATATCTAGAGTACCTCTGGCTGTTGTGGTGGTATTGTTAGCAAGAGATACACGTCTGGCAGTAGATGGGATGCATGATGCTTCTGAACTTTTGCCTGTACATGCCCCGCTGGGCAGTCGGCCTAGCCAAGGCGATGACGGAGTGGAACTCTGTGAGGGGAAATCAAATAACAAGGAGCTACACACCCTTTTGGACTTGTTGTAACCTTGTGGAGGTCTTTCCTGCACTCCTCGCAGAAGTACTCGTCTGGGCTGGCAGATTCCTCCATGATGCCGACGCATCCGCCGTGCTGCCAGACCTTACAGATATCGCATTGGATGAACAGGCCACCTAAATCGTCACCTTGAGTGTCAGGATCTGTCAGGGCAGAACTAGACTTGCCAGCATCCGATGGCGGACCCGGGTACTCTTGGTAGCCACACACGCATCGTGTGACCTCATCCTCCTCCGCCATGTCATCATCGAGCTCGTCGTCGAGCTTCGCAGACTCGTCTTCGTCGTTGTCTTGCTCGCGAGTTCGGCGTCGGGTCAGCGGCGGCTCGATTTGCGACCCACGAGGAGGCTCCTCGGGCTCCTCTGAGGAGAGCGAGTGTGGGGTCGACGACTTGGGCGGTGACGACTGTTTCTGATTCCCTCTCGGCGCACGATCGGTGCGAGCCGACGAGACCGAGGATGAGGAGGTGCTGGGTGCGGTTGCGACGCCGGGCGGGGGCTGGGTGGTGCGAGCCCGCGACGAACGACGCGGGGACATTTCGTGCGCAGCTATCGCTAATCTAACAAGAAGTAGCTGAGTAGGGTGTCAACTGAATTGAGGCTGGGAAGCAAGGCAGTGCTGTGAGCGGTTGGGAGTGAGTCGGATTGAGGGTCGTGAGAGGCGACGGGAAGGACCGAATTGCGGTGGCAGCGGGCCGGCAAAGAGCTGCAGCAGCACAATGCAATGGCGCGACTACCGTTAGAGCGCGATGGTTGCTCTCCAGCAGGCGGCGCTGCGGTCTGTGGGTGCGCGGTTGTGACGCTGCAGCTGCGGAGAGAGCGGGACAAAAGCTCCACGAGCTTCAAAGGGTGACGATGGGACGGATTGACGACTGCAAAAGAATACCGAGTTGCGAAATGAACATGTTATGGAGCCAAGTGAGCGTCTGACGTACTGTAGTGGGACAATGCCGTAGGGGTTGGCGGGCGAGAGGCGTGAGGAGTCCAGAAATTCGCGTTGCGCCCGCTGCCAGTCCTCGAACGGGTCATTCTGCACTTGGGGTCTGAACAGCCGGCCGTACCCTTGGCACGTGACCGAGCACTCTGCCCGGTGCAGGGGCCGGCCATGACGAAATTGAGTCCATCGGGGCTTTGGAAGACGCGGAAAGCGTTGCCGGGCGTGGGAAGCGAAGAATTATTCCTGATTTTGTCTGTTTGTAGTGCAAACTGGGAGCGGAGAGGGTGAGGGGCACAGGGTGCTGGCGGTGACAGAGAAGTCGCGATCCGCCCTGTGAGGCAGCCGCCCTTGGCCCACTCATTCCCGGCTAGCTTTTCGCGAGGGGGTTTCAGCGCGTGCCCCATGAGTGGCCAACAGCTTTCACTCCTCAGGCATCGGCTGCAAAAACAGCTGGCACACGCTAATGTGTGTAACAGGAGCAAGGCTCTCGCAAGCATGTGGTTATTTCAATTGAATTATCCACTATTTATCGATTACAATCTCCCATAGCCTTAATTTCCCTGTAGAGCGTCATGTGAGCCTGCCTTTGGCGCACCATTAGCCTCGTTCCGCGACTGTACTCCATTTGCACCCCTTAGCTTCGCGTCTTTCGCCATGCCATTGTGCGAACCATTGAATCGCATCTCAGCAATACCCGGGTAACCCTTTACTCCAGTGGCCTTCTCCAAACGCGTGGCAAGATCCTCAGACACTTCCCGGAAGATACCAATCTGGCGCTTGATGATCTCCTTTTCTGTGCACTTCTCCATGTGACCGCTAATGTTGGAGATGAATCGCTCCCTGGCGGGCTCATCGAATACCTTCTCCCAGAGTGCGCGAGGCGCATTGAAATCCTCAGGTCGAATCTCAGACAGGAACGCAACCGCATCACTCGTGAAGTGGCCATGGGTCTTGTCGAGGTTCACAGAACGGTCGCGGAAAGAGATGGGCTCAATTGATGAAAGGTAATTGGGTCGCGAGCCCTGGTTGTAGAAAGCCATGTTGCCATCTCGCTGGAAGTTGCCAAATCGATATGGCACTCGTGGAGCGTTGACCGGCAGCTGCTGGTAGTTGGCCCCGAGTCGGTGGCGATGGGTGTCCGGGTACGAGAAGAGACGGGACTGAAGCACAGGGTCTGCAGATGGCTCGATGCCAGGCACAAGATGTGCAGGATTGAATGCAACCTGCTCAATCTCGGCGAAGTAGTTCTGAACGTTCTCGTTCAAGAAGAATTCTCCAACCTTGCGGAGCGGGAACTGGCCTTGAGGCCACACGTGTGTTAAGTCGAATACGTTAATCTTCTGCTTCTCCCACAGCTCCTCTGCCTCCTTGGCGGTCATCGTCTGCACCATAAGATCCCAACCGGGGAAGTCGCCCTTTTCGATCGCTTCGTAGAGATCCTTCGTGGAATAGTCCGGACTATAATTGTGCGAGTCTTCTTGTGTAATGAAGGCGGTGCCTTGCTTCGACTTCATGTGAATTTGAGTATATACCCAGTCGCCATTTTTATTCACAAGCTTGTGAGTGTGACCATGGTAGCCGTGCATCTTGCGGTAGCCATCTGGGATGCCTCGATCGCCAAAGAGGACCATGAATTGATGCACAGACTCTGGGTTTTGCGAGGCATAGTCCCAGAAGATTGTCGAGTCGTCAGCGTGGGTAAGATGTGTTGCAGGATGGCGCTTCTGAGTGTGGATAAAGTGCGGGAACTTCGCGGGATCACGCAAGAAGAACACAGGAGTATTGTTGGCGACAACATCCCAATTGCCCTCATCGGTTCTAAACTTGACAGAAAATCCTCGTGGGTCGCGTGCACAGTCATGGGAGCCAGACTCGCCACCGACAGTGGAAAATCGGACTGAGACTGGGCATGTCTTGCCCTCCTTGAAGATATCTGCAATACAGAGATCTTCTAACGAATCGGTCGTCTTGTAATATCCGTGTGCACCAGCACCTTTTGCGTGAACAACTCGCTCGGGTATCCTCTCGCGGTCGAAGTGTGATAGTAGGTCAACGAGGTGGAAGTCCTGCAGTAGCAGCGGACCATTCTCGCCTGCACGTTGGGCTTCGTATGGGTGTGGGTATGGGGCACCATTTGACGTAGTGTAAACAACATCTCCTGACTTCGAATTGCGGTCGTCGACGTAGTTGCGATACAGGTCGCCGTTCTTCTTGCCGTCAGCAGCATGCGCGGTATTAGAGCCATTAGGCTGCTCGTTCCGGTTCATATTGGTCATATTGGGTAACAAAGTTTGGACAATTTGCTGCATGGATTCTTAAATTCAAAGCCTTTAGGAGTTATGGAATCGACTTCTTATACTATCTTGAACAACGCCTCTTCGTGACGCTGCCGTAGCGGTTTTTCTTCTTCGAGCCTATCATTATCGCGTCCCGTAGGACATGCTCGATGACGCTTAGAGAGGCCGCTTGCTAACCTGCAACATGGCTTACGCATGTCGGGACTAGACCTCTCATTATTGCTAAGTGTAAATCGGCAAATGCACATCAATAAGTGGATGCCGATGAATCGATGATACTTCTCCCTTCCATCGGCAACGACAACGGCGTCCGTGTGATTGGCTCATCGCCCACAAGTGCATGCCGCATCCCTTCCACAGCATAATTGTCAGCAACACCTAGAAGCTTTCTATTACCAATGAGAGGAGCCGGAAAAGAGGGCACAGGATATCGCCTGACAACAGCCTTGTACCTTCAGGGTATGAAGTCACGCTCCTCAGGCGATCGCGCTCATCGGACCTTTTGTTTGGTACACTGACATCACGACGCCTTTGCCGCATGGGAAATTGAGAAACCTAAACAATTGCCATGTCCCCATGACCGATTTTTCCTGGCCTCAAGATACTGATGCCACGTTGTAGTTCGCCACGCGGACTGGAACTAGTGAAAAGTTACGAGCGATCGACTCTCCATGCCGCCCGAGATCTTAGGAGATCGATTGAGCCTCATCGTTCTTGGAGATCCTGATTGGACATTCCGCAAACGCTCTGCCAGGTTCTGGTCCATTTTTTTTAGCATAATAATAGAAGGCATTCATCAAAGCTCCAGCTCCAGCTCAATGCTCACACCGCTTGGTAAATGCCTGTAGAGCTGCTCTTGTCCAATTAAGGCGGATGGACATTAGTCGCAGATATAGGACTTTCCATGTTACACTCACAAAATACTTTTATCTACCACGCCTCCTTAATTCAGCATGTTCTGGGTATAAACTGTAGCTGTATCGTACATTTTGCATGGGTTGCGCACGTCCCCCGGTTGTGGTGCAATGATGCCGGAAAAGCAGCTCTACAAGTCACGGGAAATGGTTTTGATAACTTGCGCGCGGTAAAATACAAGAGTTTGCCAAGATAAAGCAACACATTGGCATGCGTATACAATTTCCGTGGTATGTATGAGTTGTCATGCGGCTGGAAGTAGCGGTTGTGGCAGTGTTTTCATAGCCCTACCTATCGGCGTGCAAGGCGTTTTTCGTACCCAGAATCTGTGCCCACAGCTGCAGCTGAAGCACTCTAGAGGCGTATTCAGTGCATGCGTGTGCAGGCAACCAGCCTCCTCATCCAGTTCAGTTCAGGTACAAATCACTGCCCGCACACTTCCCTGTTTCCTTCTCATAACGAAAAAAACTTAAAACCAACAACACTTTCTTCGTCTAATCGCCTTTGCAAGAAACATCACCTGAGACGATCCTAAGCTCATGCTAAAGGATAGATATTATGGATCCTTTCAGTATCACAGCTGGTGCTATCGGAATCACTGGGGTCGCCCTAAACAGCATTGTCCAGCTTCATAGCCTCATCGAAGGTCTTACCGACGCCAAGGACATCTTAACTGATGTTGATTCATGCTTGGTAAACATACAGCGTCCGCTGGCTGCACTTGAGCAGCTCAGTATCTCGGATGAAGCGATTTCAAACGCAGCTAAAGAGGACTTGAAAAAATCAGGCGTTGCAGAAGCAGTTAACAAATGTGGTGACGCCTGCGACAAGTTTAACAAGAAACTAAAGCAGTGGACGAAGCACTCAAGCTCTGCAAAGCTTTCCCTCAGAGATCGTCTCTCCGTTGGTCTGTGGAACAAAGAAAGGATTTGTACGTTCAAGACGCAACTGCAATCGTGCGAGGCTACTGTGCAGTTTTCCGTTACGAGCACCCAACTGTGATGAGTCCTCCATGGCACCTCAAGCAGCAGGCGCTAATTATAATAGAATGGTACAATTACGTTCTGAGAAGATATCCGATGATGATCGCGAAATGGTGAAGAAGCGGTTGCACACACTTGAGATTAAAATCCAGGAGCACCTTGATCTCACTAAGAAGCAGCAAAGCGATGCTCAGGAACGCAAACAGAGCCTCCTAGAAGATGTAGAAGAGGAAGAAGACGACGACGAAGGTGCTCAGCGTACTCTGGCCATCAAAGAAATCGAAGAGCAGGCACGCTTACTCGAGGCCGATCAAATCTATTGTGGAGTGGTGTTCTCGCAAGTACGGTCAAGACGGAGCGGTCAAGAAATTGGCAAGGTTATAACCTCAGATGATTCCAAAGCTGTAGTAGGGCTACCAGAGAGCGTGGTGGGTAAGATTAATCAGCGGATTGGAGAGGTGAGGACTGAACGAGGTTCCACTGCTGTTGTGGGTGTGTTTCAGGGCAACTTGAGCATGAGGGATTTATAATTTATAGGAGTAGTTGTTACTTATTTATGTCGTTCTCATCCGCAATCCACTTAAGTGGAAAGAAGTGAGCTGGCTGGGCTGATCGAGTGCAACGAGCAATCTCTATAGACCAACATCTAGATCACAGTAGTAGAGCAAAATATCCTCTAAGCACGACTGCACGAGCATCCCGTACTAAAACCCTAAATTGTGCAGCTTAATTATTGTAACTATAGTGTACGATTACTTTCTATAGGTGAGGGATGTATCTGGACGCGAGGCGCAAGGCTGAACCGCCCAAGTCAGCTAGGTGACCAGACTGTACTTGGTCGTCCCGCAGCGTCTATTTTGACTGCCCCTCATGTGGCTTTGCACTTGGCGTCCATTTAACTATGCTTCAGTTCTCCAAGCGAACTCAGCAATTATAATGGAACACAACTAAAGTAAAGAAATAGAGGCGGGAGGTTGGCCGCCTAAGAGATCGAATGCGGTTTAGGAACATGACTTTTCCAGTTGCGAAGCGGCAGAACCATGTGATGTAAGCCATCACCCCGAAGTAGCAAGTCCCCACTATTGAGCTACATACAGTACGAAGTAATTCAGCCTTGTGGCCTACTTTCAGACGGATGCGCCGACGGCTCAAAGCCTCAGCTCAGCTGTAGGCCTTTTAGCAACCCGTAATCTTTCGCGACACGCAAAGCTCAACTGGCGAGGAAAAGATTCCATAGAGTATGGGAGCACTGAAATAACGCAGAATTCCCCGCGCCTAGTATGTCCACCTAACGGCCGGTCCATGCCAGCATGCAACGCATCGGCCAGGTGTCCGCACAACAGGGCTCTCGAGCCTATGTAGGCAATTTCGAGAACTGCCACTTCAGTAGTACTGATGAATCCCAAAGTGCGTCTGGCAAGCTCTCTTTGCTCTTCAAACACCTCTGCTTTCGGTAGCTAACTTGAGTGTTTGACAGAAGCCTCCGAACAAGCAGCCAACGCTTGTCGTAATGCCCTCTTCCTCACTGATCCTTGCGTTGACCGAGAGGTCCTGATTAGCGCAAAGGGCACGAGAGTAGCTGGCACCTGCGAGTGGATCACACACAACAAAAACTACAGTGAATGGATTCTAGCCCTCAGCCCTGATTTTCATAACCGCCAGTTATCTACTTCGGTAAGTCGCTTGCTGTGGATATCTGGAGGTCCGGGTCAGGGCAAAACGATGATGGCAGTCTTCCTGACTGAGGAACTTGAGCGACAGATGTCTAGCACGCAAGACGCACAACTAGTATACTACTTCTGCAGTCATCAAGATGAGAAGCGTAACACGGCTGTAGTCGTTCTTCGGAGTCTTGTCTACCAGATTATCACTAAACGGCCACAGCTTGTTAAGCATGCATTGCCGTTCTTTGAACCGCCCGAAAGGGGGCAGCAGACTCTCTCATCTTTAGAAGCGCTGTGGATCGTGTTCAGCAAACTTGTCGGAGATAAAGAGCTTGGAACGATGTTCTGTGTGCTTGATGGCCTTGACGAATGCGACGAAAATACAATAAAAGCTCTAGTGCCAAGGATTGTTGGACTACTCTCTCCCACAAGCCCATCGTCCGCCACTACAGCATTTAGACTAGCAGTCGTCAGCCGCGACATACCTGGTTTGCAAGGATGCCCGAGAATAAGACTGGATCCGGACAACAATAACAAAGTGGCCAGTGATATTGAGCAGTTCATCTCGGTGCGTGTTAGTGAGCTTGCAAGTATAGAAGGGTTTGACGACAAGGTCAAGTCAGCTGTGCAGACTACTTTACTTACTCGTACTGAGGGGACATTCCTGTGGGTGGGCTTCGCTATGCACGAGCTATTACAGATGCGCACACTTTCCGAAGTGCTTGACGCCCTGAACAGTCTTCCAAGCGGCCTACCGGCGATATACAGTCGTATGCTGATACAAATTCCGGCGAGGCATAGGAAAACAAGCTCAGCGATTTTACATTGGGTGACGCTGGCTCTGCGCCCACTAGATCTGCAACAGCTAGCAGCTGCAATTGGCCTCCAACCCTGTTCCCCCCTAGTCACTCTGGAGCGAGCAATACTTGATGAGATTGCGTTATGCGGGCCTCTCTTAAAGATGCAAGGACAACACGTTAGTCTTGTCCACCAATCAGCGCGAGACTACCTGTTACGCCGAGAGCCAGATAGTGTCCCGGAACTGGAGGCATTTCGCATCAAACTAGAGGAGGCCCATCTTGGGCTAGCACGAACGTCTCTCGCGTGTGTTATAAAAAGCAGTCTGCAGCGTTCGCCTCTAAATCCGTACGCTACACCCCACCCTCAAGAACCTCCTCTGTTGCGGTATGCAGTGTTCCACTGGCCCAAGCATGCAAGTAGCTGTTTACAACTAGCAGATGAGCTCTTTGACTCTGCTGAAGCCTTCCTCCGAAAAGATTCTCCTTTGCGACAACACTGGTGGACGACATACACACAAGTACAGGTATCAAGCTTACCTTCACGTTGGCCATTACTACATATTCTTTGCTGCTTGGAGATTATTCCATGGCTAAGGGCAGTACTTCATGAGAAATGTTGGAGTCGTTGGGTCAACGAGGGTGTCGACGAGAAAGACAGTTATGGAAAGACAGCGCTGCACTGGGCAGCTGGGCGAAGGAATGAAGCAGTAGTGCAGGTATTGGTTGATGCAGGAGCGGGCATTGAGGCGGAAGACATTGATGGGAAGACACCGCTGCACTGGGCAGCTGGGCGAGGGAATGAAGCAGTAGTGCAGGTATTGGTTAATGCAGGAGCGGACATTGAGGCGGAAGACCGTTCTAGGATGACAGCGCTGCACCACGCAACTCGGGAAAAGAAAGGAGCAGTAGTACGGGCCCTAGTTGATAGAGGAGCAAACATTGAGGCTGAAAGTATTTTTCGGATGAGATCGTTACACTGGGCAGCCCAGCAAGAGGACGAATTAGTAGTGCAGGTGTTAATTAATGCAGGAGCAGACATTGAGGCGGAAGACGTTGATGGGAAGACAGCGCTACACTGGGCAGCTGTGCGAGAGAATGAAGCAGTAGTGCAAGTGCTACTCAATGCAGGAGCAGACATTGAGGCGGCGGATCTTGATGTCAAGACAGCGCTTCACTGTGCAGCTATGGAAGAAAGTAAAGTAGCGATGCAGGCGCTACTTGATAGAGGAGCAGAAATTGAGGCAAGGGACCTCTATGGGAGGACAGCGCTGCACTTGGCAGCTCAGGAAAAAGGCGAAACAGTAGTACAGGTCTTAATTGATAGAGGAGCAGACATTGAAGCGAAAGACAGCTATGGGAAGACAGCGCTGCACTACGCAGCTAAGGAAGAAAGCCAAAGAGTAGTACAAGTACTAGTGCATAGAGGAGCAAACATTGAAGCTAAAGACAGCTATGGGCAGACAGCGCTGCACTGGGCAGCTCAGCGAAAAAACGAATCAGTGGTGCAGGTGCTACTTGATGCAGGAGCGGACATTGAGGCGGAAGACAATGATGGGAAGACAGCCCTGCACTGGGCAGCTCAACGAAAGAACGAAGCAATTGCTAAACTACTTGAAGTAGCTACCGCGTCTTAATTGAAGATTAATTTAATTTAGGACATAATAGTGTATCAACCATAACTTATGCTTGATGTAAGCGTACATGCTGTTGGCAAAAGATACATATCACACCAGACGATGCTGCTTCCTAACAAGCGTTTATACGTTAAGCCTCCTTGTGGTATTGTTGCAAGGGTTTTAAGCGTTTAAAAACAGTGCTGTATAGCACGGGCAGGGGCCGTGTAGGGGAGGAAGACCTTATTCGCGTACTGGAAGCTGATCGTCCAATCGAGTGTATCTTGAATCATAGCAGAGTGAACGAGGTTTATTCCTCCCTGAGGATTTTGAGCCTTTGTGTTCTGCTTCATCAACGGCCTCACAAGTATAAACGTGCTGCACAACTCCACCCAGCTGCACCAGTCAGTCTGATGCTTGATAGAAGCCTCATGGCGGACTGGGAGGATTGCATTTGAACCAAAACCCTAAGATTGAGGAGCGTATCGTATCCCAGTTCCATGGAAGCGTCTTCTACAGCACCAAGTGGCGTTCCCATTGGTGTTATTGAACTATTCATCGTCGAAATAGACCATGAACATTCCAGTGAAGGATAGAAATGTATTTCAGCTCAATGCTACCAGTGCGCACTTTACCACGCTTTTCAGATGAAGAGGATACTAGAGGCGTAAAACAGTCTCCTCTCACTGTTAGAAAGGAGTATCTCCAGTCTCCTACTTTACTCGAATCCTCAAGTCGACTGCTCCAATTTGCAGACGACAACGACACCACGCAGCAATTGCTTAGGGGCTGATGTGTAGGCCAAATATAAACTTACAGAGAATACGTTTGGTTTCTAACAATCATAATATCCAAGACACTCAGATGTGCGGAACATCCAAAGGCGACACCGAGAGCAGTGAATCCAAATCGATCCTAAATTTGAACTCACAAAGGGCATTCTAAGAAAATAAAACCGACGTTAAAGTCGTTAAATTTTCAAGCTGAGGTGAGTCGAGCATGAGCCAGAACATGTGATGCCGTTTACAACTGAAAACTCCTTGGTTACAGTACCACTGCCATTGTGGAACGCATCAATTGTGGTCAAATCGGGTACGGGATGATAAGATGTACTCGCTGATTGACCAAAGAGTATTGTGAACGCTGACGTTCTACCAAGTCTTTGCATTCACCTTATGTATGAATTTCAAGCATGTGGCAGAAGTCAATGGAATTTTCGGTTGGCTTCGTGGCTCTTTGAGAATCATATCGCTGATCTTGCAACGCTCGCACATCCAAGTCGGCTGCAGATGCTGATACTGACTCGCCAATACCCTTTACACGCACAATTGCGACCCTGAGATGGTGCTTCAAGATACAACAGACTTCAATGTGGATATTGGTTTCCGTTGGCTGCGTGTTCGTGAAGACAATGGTGAATATCCGCTCCTATCCTTTCCGCAACAAGCGCCAAAGTCTTTCGGACTTTCCGCAAATCATCGGACTCTGGAGACCCTTGTTGTAGCGCAATCTTGGTATCACGACTTCCTTCTTAGAGACCTTCCTGAAGCGGCTTCAAACATGATCCAAACTAAACTTAGTGAGAGGCCTCCGGCATGCGGGCTTTGTTCGTCGATAGCTAGGCTTTGTTGCTGAAAGTGTGATAATGGTCCGGAGCCATTCCAGGTAGCAGGTCCAACTCTGCCTCAGAATTTGCTGTACTAAACGCATGGACCGTTCCACTGAGCCCGATCAGACTCCTATGGCCGAGTGCGTGGGGCCCGCACAGGCGCAACAAATGTCTCAAGGCAGGTCTACGTCAGGTCTGCAGCTTTTATTTCCGAATTAAGGATAGACTGGCATGCGTAGAATGGGACTTATGGACATGATGTGCGGTCAGTCAGTCCGCGGATAACAGATAGCTACAGATTAATGTCTTTGGACACGTTCACTGTTAGCCTACATAGCGAGGTTGCCACCACGCTAAGCAGGTGCGCTGCATACTTCTCAGGCATTTCCACCACACGCTACAGCCGAAAAGCAGAACGCATATCTTCTTGAAACAGTCGCGTCAAGAAGCCACCATATCAGTCTATCCGCGTGACATGCTGACGGCCTTCTCGAACTCGAAATGGAAGCTACCCCACAATGTTCCCCAAACCTCGGGGCTACCGGCTCTTCTCCTTCTACGACTCGGTATTAAACACTATCGATAAGACTTGACCCGGGATCATATGCTGCCAAGTGCAATCAATCAAACGGCGGCCATTGGCCAGCGCAAGGTACTTCATCTGGGAATGCGATGCTCGCACCCTCCAGTGCCGGAAGCTAGGTGAGGTTTTCCCTTGCTCTTTAGCTCGACATCTGGATGTTTGGGAGCTGTGGGTGTGCGTGTTTATGTATATACGATGGCATTTTTCGAGTGCGTTCGCCTGGTTTGCGCGATTTCTTTTCATGTAGTCCATTCGAAGAAGACACGACGTGGGTTCCTCAGACAATATTTAGAATCTATTTGCACAAGTGCACTCCCCACAATCAACGGACTGTACCGTGTCAGCGCACAGTCGTCAAGATGTTTGTAACGCCAATGTTCGTTTCGCGGAACGCGTAAGGAACTGGGCCTTCTCGCTTTGCTTCAGATGCTCATATAGTCAGGTTCGATTCCTCAATCTATCCGACAAAACGCACCAGTCAAGGCCGTACCGACTCAATATCGAGACTCTCAACTACGTCTTCAGAGATCTCCTCAGTTAATCTTTATCGAACATCATCTACTAGCTCCATCACTTCAACATCAACAGCCGCATCGTCTGTTGCTCCCTCTAGCCCCAAACAGCGAACGCAGCATCGTAAGACGTTCTCTGGCAGTTCGCTATATCTACCAAGACGGTTTCAGAAAAAGCTTCAAAAGGCCCAGCCACATGAATCTCATCGGCGTAGTGAGCCACTGCCGACATCTGCACCCATCGTGACGCCTGTGCAAGTTGAAGAAGAAACATCGCCTAAGCCGGCCACAGACTGGCAATGCTCAGATTTAGTGGTGAGATGCAGGAACGACGTATATCATGTGGATCGTGTAATCATGTGCTATCACTCACGATGGTTTGAGAAAGTGTGTGCTGTGGTTATATCTCCTGTAAGTTTTCAATCGCTGCGGCTACTGGAACATTTCATTGACAAATTCCAGAAATCAGCAAAGGGTGTTATAGATCTTAGCGCAGATGACCCAGATGCGGTTGCTGCAATGATGCAATACTGCTACCAGCTTGACTACACAGAGCGGTTAGCAGGTTCAGACGCCGCGGTACCTGAAGCCATTACGCTCAGCTCTCATGTGGCCGTTTTCATGCTTGCAGAGCGGTACGGCATCGCGGGACTCAAGCGTATCGCTCTTGAGAAGTTTGAAGAACTTGCTGCTATGGTTTTGATGTTCGAGGGAAACGAAGAACAACTTCTACAGGCCATCCGCGAGATGTACGCGCCTGGTCGAAGGTCTGACGCAAATGACTTGAGACGGGTCGCCATTCAGCTGTGTGCAGGCCATGTAGAAGCATTCATCAACGGAACAAAAAGGACAATGGCCATGGTGTTTGAGTCTATGGATGAGCTACCAGAGTTTAGGGCCGATCTTTTCGAAGAGATGGCGTCACGATGGAAGTGAAGGTGAAGGTCTACCATCAGTGTCGTGTGCGGAGAGAATAGTGATTGTCCGCAAAGACGACACAGATGGTCTGAAAATCATAGCCTTAATGGCTCCTATCGTTAACTTTCCTTTGTACAGCGACTCATAGAGTCAACGACACTCGCTCTAAGCTCGCGTCTAGGACCAGATCACGAGCATCGACGCAATACTTCGCCCAACGCGGGTTCTTCGGAAGCGATGGAAGTCGACTTCACCATCGATATACATTCACAAAAGTCATTCGGTTTGTGCTATTTAGCGCATGAGTCGACGCGTTACTCCCACTGACGCGTACGATTCGCGTTCAGCTCGCCTTCACGTCGAAGCAACAGGATACATAGAGACCCAAATTTTTGAGGTCATCCTCCCCTCTTTACCTTGTACATCACCACATTTTGTGGATAGCACCCACTACCCCCTCACGATGGCCCGTCAAGAACGCAAGCGCGGATACAGCCAGGCGTTCGACTCGGCTTCAAAAGACATCAGCAATCTTATTCACAAGGCGCCTCAGGAAGTCCAAAGGGCGTCCATTACCCCTACCCTCCATGACCTCAACATACCACCGAGCTTCATAGGCTCAGACAAGGAAAATGCCATCCCCTTCACCCAGAGTAAAGGTGAGACTGACGAGGCTCCCTACACCCGTCAGGCAGTTCACCATAGCCAGCAAGATCTTCCCCAATCCTCCACACAGTTGCACACAGGCCTCCCTCTTCGCGGACACCCTCTCCAGGATCTTTCGAAGAAGCATTTCAATTACAATGGACTTGCAGGCCAAGAAGTAGCGTATCCTGCCCGCAATCCGACCATAGGTAACCCTGAACTGAGACAATTCAACGTCTCCATCTCACCGACGACGCAAGACTCGACACTGCTTGGCCCTTCCCCATCCGACTTCACCTCAGACTTCGTCTCCAGTCCTCTTCTCGATGCAGTGTTGGAAGTCAGCTTAGACTCTGAGCCTGGACCTACCATCTACGAGGACTCAGATGCCACCATGTACGACCAGCTAATTCCCGTCGGCCCTCCGACCCTAAGCGACTTGAACCTCCAAGATCTCACACTACTGGACATTCCGAAGCGGCCCATGCTCGCGTTTCAAGGACAACCAGTTGTACAGTGCAATCGTGTGAGTGTGTACATTGTTCCGACAGCAATCTTCAATGAGTGAGTGTTAAACTCGACGACAAGAAAGCCGCATAACTGACACCTCGCTAGAACCTTCCCTAGCATTCCCCCAAACGAAGTCATCGTCGCCTTCAACAAAGGTAGACATTTCGTCAAGATAAACAAATATCCCCTATGCAACGAGTCCCGCTTCTTCGCCTATATGCTAGACGGACCCTTCCTCGTAAGCTAATATCCCCCCCCAACACCACTTCCCCAGAATCTGACGAGTGGCCTTAGAAAGCGCATACACGCTGCATTCGCCTGCGCGATGACTTTCCCTACGGTATCAAAGCCATGCTAGAGTTCATCGACGCAGGATCCTACGTCTTGGATCCAGACATGTGTGTCGAGTATCCGTACATCACGCTTCTAGACTTGCACATCCACGCCTACTGCACAGGCGCAAAGTACAACGTGCCCCGGCTGTGTGAACACGCCATAGCACACTACATCAACATATCCGCCATGATACTCAGTCTGCGCGTGACTCCGGACTTTGCAATGCACACGGGGAACGCTATTGTCAAGGCACATCCAGCTAATCCAATGTACACGCCCACCTTCCCGATTCCCAATGAGCTAAACGACACTTCCCCTGCTGCAATGCTGGACCGCTTCCTAGACTCCCTCGTTCTCCTCTGGGGCAAAACACGCACTCGCTCCGACCCACTGCGCGCCGCGGTGCTCGCGGTGCTCAAGCCGCGTCTGAACGCGCTGATGCAGCGGAGGTACTTCCTCACGATGATGTTGGAGGTGGTAGGGTTTGGGGATGATATTGTGCATAGTCTTGAGGAAGACGGGTTTGAAGTCACTGCGTTCTTTGTGCCGGTCGGCATGGAGAGGAGGTGGGGTGTCCGGTTTGGTGGGGCTTGAAGGGGGTGGTGGAGGGGAACTGGAGTGTATGGTGATGAGTAAGGTAGGGTGGAGTGATGTGGGGTTGGGAATGGAAAAGGAAGGAAGGAAGTGTCGTGTGGCGGTCTTATGCTAGGCTCTGTGGATATGTATTCCATACTAGCTCACTGGAGGAGACAGTCTACAACAGGCATCAGTCGTCTATGGCTGCCAATCACTTCCATCTCCGAAATGTTAGAAGAAAAATTGAAGCCTCGCTGTTCTCATCACTACTGCCCCATTCACTCGCCAATCGTGCCACAATGTAATCTATACTGACCAGAATAACTCACGAGATTCAATTGCCTCAATCCCTCTATCCCATTCTTGTTAGTTGTAAAACCTACGGGGGGTTTCATTGGGTGTGAGCAGACATGACACGGAAATGGGTGTGCAAATCGTCGAACAACTCAAGTAAAGGGAAATGTAGAGGTCCGACTCGCGGCACAGAATGTCGAGAAGATCGGATAAAACACGCTTGATGGACCACGTAAGACTCAAGTCAAGGTTTACTGATGGAGTGATCGGTCTGATCTGATACTATTCCATTCTTGATCCCACGTGCGAGGCCAACCGCTCAACGCTCCAATGCAACACCATGCTGGGCTTGGCTTCAAAAATAGCTAAACTATTGCTACATAGAAGAGAGATGTGTCAAAAGAACGTGACTGGACATAAAGTCCACCTCCAAACTTGGCAACGGAAAGCGAACTTGTGAGGACCAGAGGTCATATCCTCAAGATTAAATCGAGACTATCGTGATACAAACAACCATCGCTCAATCGCATACAAAAGCTGCAGTCCAGACAAGATCAACGCAGGCTATGTGTACAGCCAGCCATAGAAACTAGGCGGCGAAAAACGAGGCTAGAAGGGAAAGGAAATTCGTGAATGGCTGTTCAGCCAAAAGTGTAAAGCCGGATGAGCTGATGGGGCATCATCCGGGCCAGATCAAATCTATGGGTCGTGAACTCGTGTGTATGGGGTATCAGTTTTCTTTTCGGCCATGGTTGCCGGAGTGCGAACATCGGCTGGCCCTTCCGGAGTCCGAGTAGTGTTGTGGTACAAAATGGGATGGTAAGCTATCGGAACTTCAGGAGCGGTAGTGCTCTGCGGTCGTATCGCCCCAATGGCATTGATGGTACAGGGTGTGTCACCTCCCGCTTCTCTCCCCTCTTCCCCACTAGATTGTAAAGCTTCTTCTTCTCCAGGTCCGGATCATAGTAATAGGATGCTGTGATTAGAACCTTGTGTTCTCGTGTGCTCAGGGGCAGTGTGTACTTGAAGTTTCCCTTGACAATGAGCTCGAAGGGGTACTGTAGGACCTCTTCCCAGCGTTCCCTTCCGCCAGTTTCGGAGCTATTCCCTGGATGAGACAATCGAATCTCACCAGCGGACTGGGCATTGCGTTGCTGGAAGAAGGAACCATCGAAGTTTAATGGCGAGTCGAAATGAAAGATGCGGCCAAGTGACATGGTGCGAGGTTCACCATTGATAGGGTCGTTGCCTTCATCAGTACCGCTGGCGCCAACTTCAGCATCTGCGTCCGACACTGAGACATCAATCTGTTGCCAGTCTTCCTCGTTGTTGTGTTTGCCGTCTCCATGCTCACGCCACCACTTGTCAGATCCAACGTGCTTGCTCTTTGCAAAGATAATTACGTCCATGTCGGAGACTGTAACACCGATAATATTTGGATTGGTAGCGTTGACGATCAAATCGAGCATGATCTCGTCTTGACTTGCCACGACATTCTGAATGGAATCAACGGCAATGCCGGTGAGTGGCTTTGTGGTTGCGAAGACGAGTCCAACAGAGCTGAAAATAACCACGAGGAGGAGTATCGAGAGGACAAGGCAGCCAGCGAAGCGACGACACCAACCGCCACTATTGCGATGTCGACGCTCCAGGTGGCGTAAAGTGAGACTGTTCCGCCTGCGCGGTGTCCGGATGCGTGGACTTCGGCCAGACGGGATCAAGGGTGTTCGCTCATCGTCGGCCACATTCTCAGCGTCCATATCGTAGGCAGACAACTCTCCGTGCATTTTGCTGCCATTGCCATGACCGTTGCCAACGTTGAAGGTGTGGAAGCGAGGGCTATTCGGCTGCGACGCTTGCCTTGATGATGGGCCACGTGCGCGTGATGATTGCGCCAGTGACGCATCGCTGTCTAGGACGAGGTGACCTAGACCGCCGCGGCCTTGGCCATGTCTTCCAATATGATGATGGTGGCTGCCTCCACCCACTCGACCCGAGCCGATTCGGATGGTGCCTTCGCCACGTTCTAGAGCGTCACCATCTATGCTGGGATTGTTGTAAGGGTTCGTAAACTTCATGCTGCTCTTTTTGTTTGGGTTCTTGTGCGCATCACGAATGGCCAGACGCGGGTCGGCCAGACTGGTAATCGATGTCATGCTCGGCGTCCGTGAATGGTGCTGTCGGCTGCGATGTGGCTGATGTTCGGGCGGGTTCGATTCGTAGATGAAGGTCGCATCAGAGTCTGAGGAGTTGGCCTCATCGACTGCACTTGCAACTTTCTGTTCGAAGACATCTGCTTTTGATGAAGCTTTGCGATCTGTGTTAGTGCTTGAATAGAAATATCGGAAAGAGGGAGGCTGAGCAGAAAGCATGCGCATCTCTGGGCTTGGTGGCGACATGGTCAACATGGACCGCCGGTCGTCAGACGAGCGGTACGATGTTGGGCTCCCAAGCGAGGATGCAGTATTGCAGTGCGAGCCAACATCTGGCCGGCTTGGAGAATAGTAGTGGTACGAGATGTGTTGCGACCTACCAGTGCCTGAATTGATTGACGGTGCTTTTCGCTTTTGGGGTTTTCTTTCCTTCTTGGGGCGTATGGTCTCGTTGCTAGGCTTCAGCCGGAGGCTTCCGTCGGCACGACCAGAAGCCGAGCGGTCCTGGTTGGCAATGGTCGACTGTGCTACAGACTGGACCGTTTCTGTTTCCACGGTCATGTTGCGCAAAGGCGGATCGGCCCGAGACCTGTTTGACAGGGATGAGAGCGACGGCTTGGAGGAGACAGAGTTTTGTCGATGGGTAGAAGAGGCGCGTTGATCCTGCATCTTGCCCTTCCTGTCGGCTTTGGTTGCGCCGTCGCTTCCGCTTTCCGAGTTCTTGGAGTTGTTGAGGGCGGTGCTGAGGTCTTCGGTAATTTTGGACGAGCTGACGTCATTTCGTTCTTCATCGGAACTTTTGTGCGCGATTGCGGAGGGAACAAACCTAAAATTGGGGGGTTAGCAAAAGTTTGGGCGCGGGCAGCGAATTTATTTGCGTGCGAGTTTGCAGCGTGCGTTGCGGATGACAAAGAGTGGGGCTATTGCGGGGAATGGCTCACGTTTGCACTTCTAGACCATCGAAGCCGGGCGTTGCAGGCAAGCTGGATTCCTGGACCGTCTCGAGCTTGGGGACGACACCGCTGGCACCGCGAGACGGGCCTTTCATGCTCAGGACGGGCTCGTCTGAGTCGCTTGCCACGGGCTCATCCCTCACGGGGAAGCGCGAGAGGGAGGCTGGCGACGAGCTCTGGACGACAATGGCGGGCGTAGATTGAGCGTCGGCCTTTTTGAGCTGGGTGCGGAGAGAGTTTGCGCGCGAACGTGAGCGGCCGTCATCCCCGGGCGGTGGAGACCTCAGACGCGGCGAGATGGGCCAATGGGGGGTGTTGTCGCCGCCTGACGTAGAGCCGGATGAAGGCTTCAAGGGCCGTGGTGCTCGTATAGGGTCGGCAGCGGGGGCAGGAGGGAGCTCAGGTATGCTGGTTGCAGAGAGGGCGCGCTGGATGGCAGCAGCAGAGGGCGTCTTGGTACTTGAGGCCGCAAGGCTCTGACCCCTGCTCGGGCTCACGTCGGTACTGCTCTTGCGTGAACGGAAGCTGGGCTTGGGGTTCGTCCCTGGGGGCCCAGCAGTGCGCTGTGGCGGGCGGGCTGGCGATGCGTCGCGGGAGGAGAGCGGCGAGGTTGCCGACGAGGGAGAGCCCGACACGTTGAGAGAGCGCACGCCGGCCAGGGTCTGGTGGCGCATGGATGCAGGAGGGGTGGACTCGGAGGCAGCAGCAGCGGCGGCAGGAGCAGGTCGGTGGCCGTTGGTTGTGGGGGGCCCTGGAGAGGGTGCAGCAGGCGCAGAGGGTGCAGAAGGCGCAGGTTCCGTGGGCGTTGACGTGGGCTCGGCCGACTCCAAGACGCCGGTGATGGAGTGGAAGTCGTTGTCGGCCATGGCGGTCATGCTGGTGCTTCTTTTTCGTCAAGCGGCACGAGCGCCCGTGGCATAGTGTGCGCGGAGTCGGGCGCGTGTTGGCTGGAGAGGGCCTGGATAGCAGCGAGGCCCGAGAACAGTAGCGGTCAAAGGCGATGGGGCACTCGCAGCCAGCACGCGGCAGGCGGTCGTTGGACAGCGCCGCAGCGCGGGGACGATGCTGTCGAAGCAGAGGTACTGTGGCGTGCAGCGGACAGGTACATTTGCAGCGACGTGTGCGGAGCAGGATGGCGGGTGTGAAAGGGTGTCGAGGTGTGATGAAATCAAGAGTGCCAGCATCCTGCATTTGGCCGCTAATGTTGGCGCTCCGGCCTGGCCTGACCTGGCGCCGCCGGCTGACGCACCACCGGGCCATTTTCTCAGGAACCGACGCCTGGACGATGCGCTGGCACTCTGGCATAAGAAACGCATCCTCGCGCAATGCGAACAGAAAAACCGCCTCGCCCCGGTCAGCTGAGTGCAGGCCGACGACATTGCGCAAGCCTTGCCACTGTGCCATCGTGCAAATGTGCACGCAGCTTCTTCCTCTCCTCTATCTGCTCTAGTAGGTCCGCCAGACAACTACCGCATTTGATAGGGCTGTCTTCCGCACGGCGCGGCACATCGTATCGCCCGTCGTCCTGCAGAAGCAAGTGCCTGCCCACATGCACCTCGCAACGCTCTCCGCGACTGCCAGACCTCCACGTGCCAAACCACCCCCAAACCACCCACGCCCTAGCCAGCACCGCCTCCAAAAGCAGCTCAAACCCCCCCCCTGACGCCGCGTAGGCTGGACTGACTGCTGTCTTTACGCACCCAAATTATCTCCCTGTCGCCCTTCCACTATGGCTCGGCGCGGTCTCACCTCAGCCGGGCATCTCAGTCATCGAGCAATCTAGTCCCGGTCACACCAAGACACAGCCTGGTTCCTATGTCTGCTATAGGTAGTTCGTATTGCAAACCATGGCCGTTAGATTACCCGGCCGAGGTTGCAAAAAATCACACACAGGCCTCAGTGCCCCGACCTCCTATGACTCCCGAGACACCTGTCCGTTCGTCCATGATCGGGAAAGACGGAACAATAATCTGCTTGGCCTCGAACGCCTTCTATTCTTCCGCTTAGTCACTCCTCGGTGTTGTTCTTTCTCCCGTGAATTTCGGGACGTGGAAGTCGTTGACGCTTTTGGACAAGGACTACCACATTTGCTCTGCCTTTCGTCTGCACTCCCTCCAGTCATCATCATTGCTAGACTGGAAGTCACATTCCATCCTCCTATCGATAGTATCAGGGTGACACAGATGTAGCACACGGCCCCAGCTTAAGTCCGAATTCCTCAACTAGCCATGCACGTGATGCTTCGTTCATTGACTCAGAACATCAGCCGTCCTAATATCCGAAGCCATGGACGATCGAATCACGCTGTGCTGTGTAATTTTGTCAGTGCGCATGCCCAACGCGCCAGCCAGACGCCAGCAGCAATAGAAAATAAGGGGGAAATAACCACTGAGAATAACGAGTCATAATGTCCGTTATCATTGAAACGACTAGTAATCAGGATATCAATTCCCGCTTTTCTTTCCTTCGATCTTCACTCCTAATGCATTATACCTGTCAATTCTGCAGGGTCAATCGCACTCACATCCTTCGATATCCCAACATCCCTTTTGAACCGCCACAGCCACTCTGAATAATCCGCTGGAGTCTGGTTCCAAGTATCATCGCCATCATACATGATCCACCTCGCCTGGTGCTGAATCTCTTCATCAGACGGTATATGACAGTTTGGGTTCTTCGGAGACTATAAGAAGAGCCAGGTCAGTATATGTCATACTCTCAATCGTGTGTCGACACTCACCATAGTTGCCGCGACCCAACGCTTAATGTCCCTTTCAAAATTCCGGAAGAAATTCGTATCCTCTGGTAAAAGTGCCCTTGGTCGGCAGGGCGTGTCAAAAGGCTTCGTTGGTGTGGGCTGCGTAACACCAAGGGACGGAGATGGTGTTGATAATGTGAAGACATCTTCAACAAGAGTGGATGAAGTTTCATCAGGAATGTTCGCTCCGAGGAAAGCATCGGCTACGTTCATGGTCGACTCTGCGAACGGAGGGAGCGCTGTCTGGGGCCATTGCTTCTCCCAATCTGGTCCCAAGCTTGTGTCTGTTGCAGAGCCGATACCACGCGCTGCGTCCGATACACCTGCTCGTTGTTTGAAGTTGGAGAGCCAGTCCGTGCTTGAATATATACCTTTTACAACCCAATTTGCAAAGATGTCAGACTTCATGTCCGAGTCTTTCTCCATCCGTCTCACAATCTCGCACGCCTCGTTTTGGTACTGGCCATCGTCAGGCGGCATAGCCAGCGCTTGCTGTACCGTAGCAAAAGCATGGAGTTGAATCTCCAGAGGGCACTGCGCAAACAAACCACCCTGGCCGTTAATCCTGAGTGGCAAGTGCCTGTTCTCAGCAGATGTTCTAATTGGCCCGAACCTCGCTTTTCTCGTCACTTCTGCGGAGGACATGATCAAATCGCGCAGCCATGAAAAGCCGTGCATTATGTCTGTGGTCGAGAAAAGTGTAGATGCCGTGGCTTCTGCTGCAAAGATGATGCGGCAAGCCTCGATTTGCAGGGCGTCGTTCGTGGGCAATTGCCCACTGATGTTAAAGTAGCTTTGAACAAAGTACTCAATCTCAACTTTAATCAACTCGTAAGCATTCGGCGGAGACCCCCAAGGTGGATCACTGCCTCTCATTGGTATACAAGTAGTGCGCTCATAGTCGATGAAATCTGGCACGACAAAGTCAGCTTACTGTCTAGAATTAATATTCGAGAAGCCATACATGGTGGAACAGCGCTTTCAATCATATTCAATATAGCGTCATCGAACCCCCAGTCACCCTTCCAATCCGCCATTGTAAAACCAATCTTGAAATGTTCCCCGAGATGGTCTGCTCTTTCTAGCCATGTGCTCATCGTGATGCCGCAAAACCCACATCTAGATTTAAGATTAGGCATAGGAAGCATCCAAGAATTCATCGACCAATCCGCAAACTTGGCGCTGTGGACTAGTCGGAGATGCTGTACTAGGTGATCCTTCCGATGGAATGTACGCTCCTCAAGGCTTCGGCCCTGACAGGCTGAGTAATGATGTCCTTGAATATGTGCGTCATCGGGTGCGACTTCACCGCAAAACACGCAGCAAAGCTCTGCAACATCTTTCTTAGGAGCACAAGGGCCGTGAAGAGCACACATCCATTTCTCGAGGGGTAGATGGAGCGACTTCTCATGGCGCTGCCAGTCGTACTTTGTTTTGAAGACTTCTGTACAAAAGGTGCATTGGTACGGCATGCTGGGATCCTCAGTGCGGTGATTCTCGATGTGTCGACGCCTTGTCACACGCTTTCTACGGGGAGCTCGACGAAGCTTGAGCGAAGATTGCGATCCTGAGGAATAGCGGTTTGAAAATTCGCTAGAGTGTGATGTTCCAGCGCTACTAGCTGAGGATCGATCGTACGGCGAACGCCACGGGTCATTGTACTTTTGATTGAAGTTGTGTACATTATTATCGTCTGAATAGGCTTTCAGTATCACCCTGAGAAAAGAGCCCTAATGAACAACTGAAATACGTAAACTTACGGGACGACTTTCTCGAGCTCGAGGCCATAGCGCGCACAATGTCACACGCAGCGGCGGGTTCATGCTCAGGCGGGGAGTCGACCCAGCGCTGCATTGGATCTTTAGATTGGTGGCTCGGCCTGAAGGCCGGTGTTCCAGGCCTCGGGATGATATCAATGGGATCTGTCGAAGAATTCCGTACTTGGGGTGATGCGGGTCGAATGCTTTGCACCTTACCCCGGCGTCGGGCGTTTGCGAACCAATTCGTGAGCTGCGCTCTATTCAGGCCGGTTTGGCCTTGGAGTGAAACCATCTCCTCATCGTTAGGGTAAGGATGGTGCCGATGAACAATGAGCCAGTTTTTCAGTGTGCGGATGACATCTCTGGAGAACCTGCTGCCGAGCTTGGCCCGCGCAATTGGAGTCCCGGGGGTGATAGGTGATGATAGGCAGGTAGAATTATTAGAAAGATCTTGAAATGCAGGCTCCAACATCCAGATGTCGTCGTTATTCGGAGGTGCGGTTTGCGCCGCAGCCAAAGCCTCCGATAGCGCAGCGAGGCTGCCATCGTTCAGAGTGCGGTCCGAGCCGAAAGGATCATTCAATGCGAAGTACGACGACGATTCGAAGTCATTGGCAAAATTGTTCGCTGCATTCTCCATATTGAACGTAAGCTACTGTTACTCTTTCGGTGGAGGAAATGAGGAGTACCGACGTCCCAAGTGACGCCGTCTTGAATCGTACGCTAAATCAGGACTTTGCTAACCAAGAGTGGAAAGGCTGCATGTCAAGTACGCCTTGCGATGCCGACATACAAACTTA
The DNA here is from genome assembly GCA_003313425.1 of Pseudopyrenochaeta lycopersici. Classification (NCBI taxonomy): domain Eukaryota; kingdom Fungi; phylum Ascomycota; class Dothideomycetes; order Pleosporales; family Pseudopyrenochaetaceae; genus Pseudopyrenochaeta; species Pseudopyrenochaeta lycopersici. The sequence goes on along the minus strand of NHZP01000001.1, from coordinate 1,459,222 downwards.
ATAAGCCTTGAACAAAGGAAAGACACTACGGATGGATTCTTCCGCAGAAGTGAAAGACGATGAAAACAACTTTTCGATGTAACAAAACTTAAGTTTCACGAGATTAGTGACCAGTCTACATGCACAGCAATATGTACTACATTCAACCTAATCCATTTTGGGACGTTACGGCGCGAATCAGATCACGAGTATTGCCGCATGTAGACAGATCCATTTCATCATTTACCTGCTCCAGCTGCAAGTTCTTCACATGGGGAAGGCCTCGAGGAGAGATAGGAAAATGTGCAGCCGTGCTGTTACCATGTATATCGCAGGACTGATATCTTACTTCCTCCCACGAGCTGGCAGCAGCCGAACCATGCTGTCTCACCAAATTATCCACTGTCTCCTGCTCTTCTCGACCAGTTCCTTCGTCTTCTTTCTCATACACCTACCTTTTCGCCCCTCGATACTACTCTTGCGCCTTCCTCTTCGCTGCAGCAATGGACGGAGGTACGACTTTTCTGCCATGCGGCCAACGGTTTGGATCGCATTCATAGCATGTTCCTCCTTCATAATGTTGTTTTGGGATAGGATCTGGAACTATGTAAGGATTGCCACACCCTGTAGGACATGGGTATGTAATTGAGACGCCCTTCCAGTGGTTGCACCCGTAGAATCTCACGCGTTGGCTGTAACACATGTTTCTTTGTTAGTGTTAATGAGTGTGGTGGAGTTGAAGAGTGTCTAGCTATTGAATTGAGTTTTCGAAATATGGGTCCGTAGTCATTAAGGGAGGTGTAATGATTTTTGTCTGTGGATTCTCGATCAGTGGGTTCGGGTTCAGTGAGGTAGTTCAGTTGTACTGGCAGTTTTTGGACGGCCAGTTGCTGTTAAAGGTATGGTAAGGCATTGAGCGCTTGCTCAAGCATTTATATGCCTAAAGGTCTGACTTCCAGTCACCGAGACTTTCACTGACTGGAGAAAGAAGTATTGAACACTCACAGTGCCCCGGAGTCTGTGCTGCATTGAGGGTAACTAAGACATGCTATCTGACTGCACAATATCCCACATACACATCACTTCATATCATTTCCTTCTAGAAGCACTTGAAGTGCCCTCTCTCCAATCAATCTCCAACGAACACCTCCGCGTTGGTACTGTTCCCACAATCATTTTCACAACCACTAGCTCAAGCAGCAGACTTTATCTATTGAGAAAAGCAGTTGGACTCTAGTCACATTGCTGAAACGCCTCTATTTTAGTAAACTCTCATTAGATCTATTGCAGCGTCTGACGGATCAAGGACGCTCATCTTTGTTTCACAAAATGGCGACTAACTGATTCCTACATAGAGCGGTGAATGAGAGAGCTCTTCGGAGTGTGAAGAGAATTGAATGGAGTTCGAATTCGAAATGCATTTCATGGCTTTAGACAATCGGAGTTAAAATGAGAGAGGAACGAGGAAGTGGCCTGAAAATAAGTTGGCTTCCATATTTGCCATGTATGTGATACGGGACTGTAGTTATTGGAGAGAAAAAGAAAGGAAGTAATGGCCTAGTTGATGCGAAGATCGAGAATAGTTAGAGTTGTATCGTAGTTACCGGGCATGTTTGGTTCGTTCAAGGTGAGGGTAGTCGCGAGCGCCTTAGTCTGGCAAGCGCGCTCCACGATTGAACGATATACCTCAAGGTTAAGGAGAGATACGTCTGTAGAACAAAGGAGGGCGCTTGCAGCATTGAACGAATCCACGCCAAAAAGATGTTATGCGTAATCACGTTGCTGCAGTGCGCGATGATCATATATTGATTGGACTTGTTAGGTCATGTAATAAACTTGCTATATACTTTCAAAGAGAATACTCTTATAACACGTAACAACCTTCCAGACTTTCCTCATTGCATCCATCACAAGCTAGGCATCTCGTTACACAGATCTCATAATGTCAGCAGCCCCTATAGACTGCAGGGCTTTTGTGCGATAATCCTCCAAACTCCTGTTCCAAACTCTCCTCGATGTTGAAGCACAACGCTAGATGCGGGAAGTATGTTCCAATAGTGTACATTCAAGGACGGGGCGTAAAAGAAATGCCGCAACGCCACTGCGCAATGTGCGCAGATTAAAAGGATACAATTGGAAACGGGGTATCAGAGCAACGACGGTACCACAAGCAAGTGGGACCGTAGAAGCTAAATGTAGTGATATGTTGATGTAGGGATATGTTGATTCGAAGGCGCGAGCAAACGGCGGAGCTTTCGGTATTTGCTCATCTGAATATGTTAGCATCTGCCCTCATATTGTCTCCCGGAAGCACCGGTTGTACGCAATGCGCATGTTTGTAGGTAGAGGAACTCACCGATAGCCGCCTCGTCGGCTGCCTCTCCGCGAGCGGTAGTCTTCCTCTTCGATCACCTCGACCACATCATCACCCGGTACTCTATGTCGCTCTTCCACGATGATGCTCCTCGTCCTCGTCGCCGGCCTCCTCTCATCAACAATGATATGCGACCTTCCGCTAGACCTCCTCGGACTCCTGCTTACTTCGCGCACCTCCACTGGTCGGCGGCTCGCTCGGGACCGACCTCCGTGCGAATTGCGCCGTCTGCGCACTACAATTTCTTCCTCTCCCGCCATTGCTGTCGCGGACCCCGTTCTGGCGTTACCGTTGGTGAGGGTATACAACAACCACACTATCAAAAGAAACCCTGCCACGCTGCCTAGGATAATGCCAACGACCATGCCAGGCTCCGGCCCTGATAGGTTGTAGTAGGTCGGTATTATGCCTTGTTGAACTACCATTTGCCGTCGTCTGGCAATTGGCTGTTTCTGGGGCGCATCGACGGCAAGGTTGGAGGAATCCATGCCAGGCTGTCGCGGGCTCAGGCTGGGGCCATCGAGGTCGCGGGGCGCAAGGCTGTCTATTTGCGCCCCTATCGCATTATAGTATTCAGACACTGCAGGCATCGTGAAGTTTGTTGCACTGTCACAGAGCCGCTCGAATGCGCGCGGAGCGGCGGCTTTGCGGTGGAGTGTTTTGAGGCTGGGCGGGTTGCGCGGCCGCTCGGGGGAACAGCAGTTCCTGTTTGTTGTGGATGGTAAGCGTTGGCGCTAGCTACGAGGGGCAGCTTCGTAACGCTCCACGCAAAAAGAGTGAACAAAAGCGAAGGTGCAATTGCGCTACGAGCGACGACAAGAAGCGGATCGATGAAAGGAAAGCAACGGAAAGAAAAGCAGGCTTAGGCGTGGTGAGAATCAGCGCCCCGATGCACTTGGGACGACGGAGCCATGATGCAATGGGAGTTATTCCCAAGGTGGCTGGGACCAATAACCGGGAGGCTGCACCGTATATCAACACCACGTATCCATGACCAGTCTAAATCGGTTTTGCTTGTATAGGCCTCGGTTCCAACCTGACAGAAAAGTTGATTGCCGACCAGGTTCATAGTCATCTGGGCAAGTTCCCACGATGCAACAAGGGTATCAACAAACACGCAGGCAGACCCTGTTCGCACGCTCTCCCCTCCATAACTTCCAAAACTCCTGTTCTTTCCTTTTGGTTATAGGTTTATACATCTCAATGCTTGTCACGCGTTTCTTCCTGCATCAGAATTAAAACATATCGACACTGTCACCGTCAGATCCACCCACCACAATATTGTGCCGAAGCCATACAACGCCTGTCACGCTCCCACGTGATCAGCGGTCCGCGGATGTACCTGGTTCCCATAACAACACAGCACTCTATACGGATGCTCCGCGGGGCATGCAAATTTGGGATCGCAGAGATGTACCTTTGTTCTTGATTGCTCATACGTCGATGTCTCGCTGATATCCTGGACTGTACCCATATGTGCCCACATAAGTCGTGCTCGCACAAATTCATTGAAGGCATTGTGCGCATGGCAAAGGGTAGACACTTAGTCAAGGCATGATATTATTATCACTCAAGTCATTCCATATAAATACTGTCCAAATTGATGCATTCTTGCTCTTAAGTATGGGATGATTGACTTATCTGGAATGCTGAAAGCCGATTCGAGTTTGGTTTGCGACTAAACTCTCCACACTTGGTGGAATATGAAACCACGAAGACAAGAAACTCTCAACTGGCAAGGTCAGAATTTACCAAACTTTTTTTGCCTACACAATGCTTTGTCGTCTGATGGGTTAAGAGGCTCATTTGTGCAAACTGGCCGGGCACAACCTACAAACTTGAAAGCTCTTCTTCCAGCGAATTATCGACAATCCGGGAAGCCAATGGAACAAATTATAAATGGTGATGCGAAATATTACTGCATACAAAACTTGGATTGATCAGAAGCATGATGAGCACTCCCACAACAGCGATGACCAGCTTCGGCGACAGCTTCTTCCTGCGGCCTCGATAAAAGCTCATCTAATTCGTGCCTGCGCAGACAGGGTCGACAAATGTAGTAAGTTGCGATTTAGCGCTCCAAGTACAATTAAATTGCCGGAACATCAAACGCAGACGGTGATGAGTATGTCTCGAAAGCATATAATTAGCTGGCCTCTTTCTTAACAGCAGAATAATCCCACATATCATACTCTGGCAACGCCTCAATATCACACCCTAGAATTTTTCTACTTAAGACAATTACTTTTCTTTTAGCCTGCTCCTCCAAAACGCGAACCCCACCGTTGTTCTGTTCCCAAGTAAACGTTTCAATGCAATACCCACTATCACCACTATCGCCCGGCTTCACATGAAGTATGTAGATGTCTCTGCTAAACATGACTCGAGTGACTGTAATAGACACTTTGCCACTCTCACTCTGATCTGAGATCCAAATGCGCCATTTGTTATCTTGATTTCGAGGCTCAACGCCGACTTTGAGCTTAGTGAAGTCAGCGTTGCTAATGCGCAGGCCCCATACTGCTGTTTTAGGCTCCTTCATAGCGTTTATGTAAATTCCTTCAAACATTAGCACAATCACATGAGTTTCGCTGAATTAGTTACGTACTTCTAAGAGCGGGAGGAGCAAGGTTCGGTTAAATAGGATTGTTTATGATCATAGTCTGCTTGTCTGCAGTATAGTAAGGGAGCTGTAGAGTTGAGCGACAGCTATACAGATTTAAATTATTGTCGATCGCCTTCTGACTCTGAAACATCTGACTCTGAAACACCTTCTGGCGTAATATGGCGGGGACAAGCTGAAATAATGGATGAGCCTCACAGCCTCGAAATGTCCGCGCTATCGTACGATTTCGGGAATTAAACATCTTAGCGCGTGCCAGGAATCATGTTTATTATCTGACTCCGCCCCATATTATTGAATTATTTTCTTACTCTGATTTCTCGCCCCTACCTAGTTCATACTGCCATTTGATCTTACAGTAACAAGCGTACGTGAATAATGTCAAATTTTGAGGTACAGTGTCAGAACGCAGGTCTACTCCCACTGCGCCAAGCCAACCAACAGGTAACAATGATCTGCTATCTGCAGATCAGGCTGAACAGAATAGTACTGACTATCCTTACTCTGTACTCAGCGGCCTACCTCTTCTCTTAGCCTTGTGGTCTGACACGAAGGCTCCTCTTCGAATACTAGCCGCCTAGTCTAGTTTGAGATGTCTTACCTTCTTACACTAGGGCTTTTTTGCTAAATATGTGCATATTACCTATGGTAGTCGCATTTACGGAAATTTACATGTTGATTAGGTTAGTCACCTAGCCTTTGCATCTTCAGTCTTAGTAAGTTCCAGGCACACTGTTGCGATAAGCCTCAGATTCTACTCACACTACTGTCTGATGCAGAAACAAGGTTGTAAATGTCCAGCGTTAGGAATGCAATTGAATATAAAACTCATGCGCTTCCCATGTTTAAATTACTAGATACAAACAACTCTTCACTCCAATCAACAACTCTTCGCTCCAATCAACAACTCTTCGCTAGTCAACAACTCTTGACTACATCCAAACAACGCTTTACTACCACTAAGAAACTCTTTACTATATTCAGACAATATTTCACTGTATCCAAACAACGAGCACTAAAATCGACGAACTTGCAAGCACTATTTCAAAATGCACAGCACTTCCTTCTTCGTCTTCTTTAGTCTGCTTACATCGCTCATAAGCGGTGTTGCAGCCCTTGGTACTCTCTACCGATGCGATGACCGCGAGCCCGCTACTATCAAGGCAGCAGGAGGTTTCAAGTCTTGGGGTAGAGATACGCCATCGTGGGAAAGGTTATATACGCATGTAGAGGGGTCGGATACTGAGACAGACCCATTCATTTCTACCACGACTATTATGGAGTGTGGACAGCACGGGAAATACCGCTATATTATCGATAGCTCTAAGATCCCTAACAAAATCTGGGACGTTAACGCAGAGTTCGCGAAGGCCGGCCTGGAGAATGGTTTTGAAGAAGAGATGGAACAGTCAGTGGAGTTCGAAATCCCTTGGTCGGCCATTATCTCTGTTCAGAAGAAGCAAGGCGGTTTTGGTTTATTTGTACCTATGGACATGCCAGCTAAGCGGGCTCCATTCGCCCATGATGCTCGTGCCCGTATGGAGAGAATCTAGAGGAAAAACAGGAAACTGCATGTATCAGCTAGGGAGGATGGCATTCTGGATGATATTGTCAAGCAAGGATCGACGCCTGACAGGATAGACTTGATTTATACATTGGGCGTTAGCGCTACAATAGGCACGCTTTTAGGTACAAACAATAGATCATATCTAGCCTGAACTTGAAACTCCTCCTTAGAGCAGTTACCTTAACCAGTCTTCCGCCTTAAACTAATAGAACGTACGGCTACGGGCTCACACTCTGTAAAGGAGCACAACAAACTAGCCGATCGTCTTGTAAAAGCGGCTACCGTCCACAATGATGAGGGTTGAATGTAACGTTAGGCCTTAATGCGAGGCATCGATCTAAGGCGCAGGCGTGGGATTTTCGAATGACCTGGTAATTGTCTCGCAGTCAGCAGTCGGGCAGTAAGAGATGACCGTTCGCACGTGATCCAAGCAACGCAGTATGAGCACCTAGATATAGTAAGGGATTTCATTGCTTTAAAGTCTAAGTACCTAAAACTTTTCTCGTCATGGAGTGGTTCTCGCTGCGCAGTGGGGGATATTATGAATTTGTGAATCGTATTCGATTTTGTGAAACTTCTATTGCGATCATATGATGCAATCTAGTCTATTCATTCGGATGCATGATATATGTACTTACTTTCTTCCAACACTTCTGGAAATAGTGCAAAATCGCTCGAGAGTCCTTGATGCTAATACAGCAGACGCTTTCTTATTGCCTGGTAGAAGATCTAAAGGAGGGCACACCAACCAGGCTTTCAATGCAAATAATTCTACCCTTGGTTAATGCAATAGAATATAAAACTCTCAATTTTGAGATGAGTAAACTGAGATGGAGTACTTTTCCGGATCAGCGGACAGGGGTGCGAAGACGTCATGAGGCACAACGCCGAGGTACCCCGCCCAGTCTCCGAGCTATCCACACCGCGAGGCCAAGGATCTCGAATTCAATATATTCGTTTGCCCTGCATTTGTATGTGGTTGTAAGAACTTCGGATGCCAGAATCGTTCAATCACAGCGCAAAGGACTACCGTTTGCGTCTCACCAGAAACACACGGGCCTGTTGCGGACACCATGCCCTCCAAGTCCCCTTTCCCAGATGTAGAGATTCCAGATGTCGACCTTTGGGGTCTTATGTTCGACCGTAAAACCCGAAACTTCCCGGACGACAAAGTCATATATCGTGCTGTTGACTCAAATCGCAAGTACACCTTCGGTGATGTCAAAAATCTAGCCACACTATTTGGTGAAGGTCTACGCAATCTCTGGGATTGGCAGAAAAATGATATTCTAGCTCTATATGCGCCAAACGACATTGACATTCCCCCAATCATATATGGAGCCTTCTTTGCGGGCGGAATTGTCACCCCAGCAAACCCGGGATACTCGGCAGATGAGCTCGCGTACCAATTGGAGAACTCGGGAGCGCAAGCGCTTGTTACAACAAAGCAATTTTTGGCAACAGCTTTAAAGGCTGCGAAAAAAGTTGGTATCGCAAACGATCGGGTCATTCTACTCGGCGCTGAGAAAGACGAGACACATCGCGTCAAGCACTGGACCAACATTCGAAAGACGTCGGGCGCGTTGCGGTACCGAAGACGGAGAGCGAAGCCAGGAGACTTGTCCTTCCTTGCATATTCTTCGGGTACTACAGGGCTTCCGAAAGGAGTAGAGCTCACCCACCGCAACATCGTCGCAGACCTTCTTATGTTACATGGCTCCGTTGGAAATTGGTATTCATCCACCGAAGACAAAATTCTCGGCGTACTTCCATTCTTCCATATCTATGGACTTACTGGATTGATTCATCAAGCCCTACATCGCGGTATCGAGGTCGTGGTAATGCCAGCTTTCGACATGGAAACCTTCCTGCGAACAGTGCAGGAGCACAAAATTACGTTCATTTACGTGGCGCCTCCTGTGATCGTGCGACTATCCAGGGACAAAATGGTCGATAAGTATGATTTGTCTTCGGTGAAAATGATCACGAGCGGCGCTGCACCACTCTCAAAGGAGTTAGTCGACACTGTTTATAAACGACTCAACATCAAGATTAATCAAGCGTACGGTCTGAGTGAGACCAGTCCTATGACACATACTCAGGTAAGCTGGAGCTTGGGTCACAATGAAAAGTAGCTTGTTAACTGTATCTGAATAGCCATGGGATGAATGGTACAGTTCTGTAGGATCGGTTGGCAAAATGTTCCCCAATATGCAAGCGAAGTACATGTCTGCCGAAGGCAAAGAGCTTGGGCCTGGGGAAGCTGGCGAGCTGTGGCTAGGTGGACCAAATATCTTCAAGGGATACTGGAAAAACGAAGCTGCTACAAAGGACTCTATCACCGAAGATGGCTTCTTCAAAACCGGTGATATTGGTTTCCAGGACGAGCATCACAACTTTTATATTACAGATCGGGTTAAAGAACTCATCAAGTACAAAGGCTTCCAGGTACCACCTGCTGAGCTGGAAGGCAAGCTGATGGATAACGAGCTAGTAGATGATGTAGCGGTCATTGGTGTTAATGATGACCAACAGCACACGGAAGTGCCGAGAGCCTACATTGTAACTTCTCAAGGCAAGGGCTCTAATGCTGGAGAAGCTGAAGCGAAGACTATTGTCGACTGGATGGACAAGAAAGTTGCAAATCACAAGAGGCTGAGAGGGGGCATTGTATTCATTGACGAGATTCCAAAAAGCGCAAGTGGTAAGATTTTAAGGCGTATGCTGAAGGAGAGAAGTAAAGAGGATGCACCACTGGGCATTTCTCTGAAAGCGAAGCTTTGAATTGTGAAAGATTAGGGTGCACTACATGGCTCTTTGTTAATTCAAACACCAGCCAGGCTCTTCCACTTTTTAAGCTACTTTCGCCCTCTATCATCGACCATCTCTTCATATCAACGCAACCGAAAGTTCAGACCTGAACCGTCTTCTGCCAAGCGTAATACCGTTCAAATCGATACCTTGTACATTGATCGCAGTTATGTCGTCTCAATCAATGCATTCTACTGTTACACCGATATCTCTGCTTCTGCAACTCCCCGGCGAGATCCGTAACATGATCATCGAGCATGTTTTGACCACGCTGGCACCACTCCATCATCGTTCTCCGTTGGAACCCTCACAGGCTCTGACCACAGTGCAAAGGCGCCCGACACTCTTCGAGGAAAAGCATATCAAAGGCTCCAATATCATCAATTGTCCCGAATTCAATCAGATCAAATTCGTCAACAAACAGCTATACCAGGAGACTGCTGGGCTTGAACTTCAATTCAACAGCGTCCTCTTCTCGCCTCAACCGCCTTTGATCTCACGACCTTTTGACGCTACACAACAAATCGGCTGCTCATCGAGCATGTCGCAGCAAAAGAAATTGGCTAAAAAGTGCTTTTTCGACTTCATTCAGCCCATGACGCTACATAAGATTTCATGGCTGAAAACCGTCATTATTCTATCCGACATGGGGCCTCGCTCGAGACCGAGTGGCCTTACTCCACTGATAAACGACCTTTTCCCACCTGTGCAAGACCTCCCCCGAGCTTGGCCATTTCTGCAAACAACACCCTAAAACTTCAATTCGGTAACTTGTGGAGAACTGAGGCTTCGAAGAATTTTACGAGGACCACATCGCCCGCTTTTATACCACCGGGATCTGTTTGATAGCTGCGCTCAAGGGCGAAAATTCCCTTCAGGAGGCTTTCGATGAATTCTCTTGGAAGTTATGCCGATTAAAAACCTAAGAGTGTGCGTCCACCGTTGGTGAGAGGGCAGTGATATCAAGAATGTTCGGAAGGGGGCCGACAACCTTGCCTTCTGGTCCTCTGGCGAAAAACGACCTGCATCGCCTTGAGCAGCTCTCTGAACCTTCAGAAATTGAGACAGTGAGGCCCTTATTGAAATACGCTGCTCCCCGGATATAAATGGGATCAAAACGGGGACTTAGTGCGGTTCTAGCGTTAACAAGTACTCGATTTCGGGGCCGGGTTGCAATTGGTACTTGTATCCAAGGGAAGTAAGGTACTCAAGAAAGTACTGAGCGCTAGGGATGTGAACTATGCCGACGTGGGAGCTCAACGCCTGAGCACCTTATACGTCGATTACGACTGCCATATTTCTACCACCTCTCTATTCATACTGATTAGCGACTAATTACACGTTCCTAATACAAGCGACATAAAACACACAACCTGCAGCGTATGAGGCCATACAGAGGCTTTCCCCTCGTTCCACGCCTAGTACCGGCGACGGTTGTGACAACGAGGCAGTGGGGCAGGGGGTTTGGCGGCTGTCTCAAGGGTTCATCCCTTTGCACGGTACCATACAGTATTGCGAGACACTGGGACGTCACAGCGTTTCAATAGGGCAGTTTAGGCTCCAAGCACATCTAGAGGAAGGTTTTTCTTTAGCGCTTTGCTAGCTAGATCTATGGCTGCTTATTGTGGTGTCGCCGATGGATAGGACAACGTGACAAGTCTGCCCTACCCAGCGCCGGGCATCACAATAATGAAAAGAGTAGAAATAAGGGGCGTCATTAGGAAAGATTCCGTGAGATGTAGTGCTCTGTCTTCAATATAATAAAACTAATCAAAGATTAGGCTATGTGGCAGTCACCCTTCTGCACAGAGAGACTCTCGGATTCCTAGCCTATAAGTCTACCATGCCGCTAGAGCTTTGTGATAGAGACTGTCTAGATCAAACTTTCGCCTAGAGGTTCCAAGATGCTGAAATATGCTAATCCCCGTGATAGGATAGGGGGATGACGGTTAAGACGCAAATGGCTGCTGTGAACAGAGCCCCAGATAGCCAGCCCAAGACGCTGTCGACTTCACACCCGACGATGTATAGAGCATTAGCTATAAATAAGTTAATGATATTTGGAACCTATAAGGTCATGTTGACGTGTTTCAGATGCTGAAGAAGATGGTCTCGTAAAGTTGCAGCGGTTGTTCCGCTACCAATGGATGGACGTTGTGCCTCTACTGTCTTGTAAACAACATAATCCAATCAACGGGAGGACTTCAGGAAAAACATGGACCAGTCGCAATTACTAACTTACAGGACTAACACTGCCTTGCGCACATGAATCACGTTCGACCGGCGGTCTGGAAAGCAACCAAAAACCAAATAAGTTGCGAATCAGGGAGCTACCCAGTTTGCGGTCTAATTATTATAAAAGCACGTTCTTCTCTCGTGGCTGATAACAAAGGCAGGGCCCTCTCTTCGATTTCACTGAATAATGGTTTCATTGGGATTCCATGGAGAAACAATTTGGAAAAGACAAGAACTCATGAAGCTAGGCGGGAATGATACAGGGGATCTAACAGTTTGAAATTGTGAACCTTTCATAGAATGATCTCATATGAAGAAGTCTTTATACGAAACCTGCGCGATCGTTTTCGCGTCAGCAACTTCCACCATGGCGACCACAGTTTATCTCATAAGCAGGTGTATCGCTCTATGGAAAAGTACAAAAAGCAGAGAAGCAGTTATACTCAGGATACGAGGTAGAAATTGCGAGGAAAGCCGAGAGTATGTTGAGTATGATTTATCGATTTGCATTAACAATCGATCTAATTGCCCATAACCCCTTCTGTAGGTACCAAATATACATAGACTTTAGCTAAGTTATCCTCCCTCATTCATGTCAGTCGTGATTGTTCATCGACGCTGTCGTTCGCTCGCCAATAGACACCAGATCAACTCCATTATCTATCAAAGCTCAAGGGAGAAGCAACGCATCGTCGAGTGGAGGATAAGAATATGCCCACACTGTTAGTTAGAAAAGAAGCCCAGCTTCATTTCAATGAAAAGAACGGCCGCAAGTGTTTTGCTCCAAGATATGCCCGCTCAAAGTAGAAGCTGAAGCCGAAGCCCAAGACTTTTTGTATCCGTGTATTACGTGTCGTCAAGATAAAGGAATGGGCCAGATTGAAAGAGAGAGACGCCCAATATGCAATCGCTGTCGCTGAAATTTTCAAAAACATCTTCGAAATGATATATATGCCAAGTTTTAATTGTTGATAATATGACGCCGTTCGAAGACAATCAGGGTTGTGTTGGACGAGTATATCGAAAAAATTCCTAATCGAAATTTCTCAATGCCTGGTGCGCGGGGACGGGAAGATTTTGTCGATATTTTAAGCGTTGCTTCCCCAGGGGCCAGTCTCTCTTCCGAGACCTGATGATCCCGTGGCACGATGACCGCCAACCGGGGCCAAGTTGGGGCTGCCCTTTCCGCCACCGCTGCCCCAGGACAGGCCACTAAGCCGCTTGTTACTCGTACTTGAAGTTGTGGATGCGCCGTCCTTGCTCTTATTGAGGTCTTCTTCCTCTTCCATGCTGAACAGACCTTGCTCTTCTTCGATCCTCTCGCGGCTGATGCTGCTGCTGCTGACAGCTCGATCCATGCCAAGACGCCCACTAGAATTACTAATGCTGGAGCTTGATGTTACACGATTAATGCCGGGGTGCATCGGGTTGCTCGTGATTCCAGCTTCGTCTCGTGAAGAGAGGCGAGTGCGCTGCATATGCTGGGTAATCATGCTCATCGACGCCTGTCGTGGAGGAGAGGACACAAAAGGGCTGGCATCTCCGGAAGTGGGCCGATTTAAAGCGCGTAGAGAGGGACTGGCTCCGGGATGGAGGGCTGAGTTGCGAAGTGGGGATCCCACGTGGCCGAAAGCGGATGCCCCAGGTAACGAACCTGACTCAAATCCGTTGTCATACGTAGGACCCCGCGATTTTCCCCACAGAGATTGATATCGCGAAGGTGAAGAAGCAGCCGCCGAAGGGGACCCAATTCTGACATCCGAGGCGGTTGGTGAAGCACCTAGCCGGGAAAGCGACATTCTTTGCGTAAATGAGTTCTCATTGTCGCCTTGGTCGCGGGAGAAGCGACGCATCTTCTCCTGCGGAGTCAGCAGATCGCTGAGTGAATTCGGTAGCAGATCCTCCTCAAACTTGCCAATCATATCCGTTTCATCCCATTCCTCATCCTTGTACGTCGGTCGTGCGCCGACACTTGAGGACATGATACCTCGAGATCGGTTTGCGGCCAACTCGGAGTGCAACATTCTCCGCCCAGCCGGCTGCTCAATAGATTCTGGAGGAGACGAACCCAAAGCCGCGGCCCGACTCCGCAGGCCATCTCCAAATGCCGAGTCGTGCAAGTTTCGTAGGGCAGATGAGTCGGCCTGATATGAGGAAGGTGGAGAGTTGGCCAGAAAGGTTGCTGGCACAGAAGAAGCGATAGGACCATATCGAGCCATATGAGAGATGCCCTGGCTATCAAAGGATGCTGGCAACGGAACGTCCATGACACTGAGGCCCTTCTGTACTGGTGACATGGGTAGGCGGCCGTTTTCATTTGGCGGAGAGCCATAGTTCGAGCCTGGATGGGACGAGAAGGTAGTGTCAATGGTGGGTATCATATCATACTGGGTTTTCTGATTTGCGTATTCGTCTTGCATGGGATACGGGTAGCCTGGCTGCATTCCACCTAAATGGGCCTGCATAGTAAGCAGAGAGCTGGTCATGGGCGGCTCTTGGTGGTGTGGTATGTTCATGCGACCAAAGTGCCCGCCGGCGTTACCGCGGTTCACAATCTGGCCGTTGGGGAGGATGTGGGCTAGGGCGCACTTGTGGCCGAATTTGCAGTTTCCCTGAGGTTGTCCTTAGCAAATATTGGCCAAGTCCTAGCGAAATGTCTCACCTTGGTAAAGTACTTGCAGGGTGCTCGCTCGGTCAGTGGCTCGTCTGAGTGCAGGAACGGACATGCCTTTCCAGCCTGGCATGCGCCTTGCCGATAGAATTTGCATGGAACGTGAGAGGTGTCTGCTCGCGTTAGCAGCCGCTTATGGCCGACTTATATGTGCCACCCACTCTTATTGTTTGGAGGGCTGCGTGGGCCACCAAAGCCCATGTCGCGTAGGTTTGCTCCATTGCCGTGCTCGTTGATGCGGCCACCCGGCACTGCCATGGGCGCGTTGCCGTTTGCGCCCGCCATTGCGCCGTTGGATGCTTGGTGTCGGAGGTCGCGCGAGGTTCGCCGAGATATCTGCGGAGTATTCGAGGTGTAGTTCGAGGTGGGTGGGTTTAGCTGGTGAGAGAAGGGTCCGTGTTGGAGATGCGGTGGTGGGGGAAAGTCTTGGTGGGGTGCTTCGGCGAGGTCTGCTGGGAAACTGGAAGGCGCGAACGTAGTCATAGCGCGTTTTGGGGCGGCAGTGAGGCGTGAGACTGGAACAGCGAGTCTTTCCTCGCAGCAAAAGTGAAAGAGGACCCTCCAAACGAGGTACCTGGGGAAAGGCACTGATGCCACCTGCAAGCATGCAAAGGACTACTCCCGCTAGACTGGACTAGGTATAGATGGAAAGAGGCAGGTCGCTTATGGCGGGCCAACTCAGTCGATGTTCAAGCGGACATGCCCACGATTCAACTGCGAACGAGTGTTCCCGACAGGACTGAGAAGACGAATGAGAAGTGCAGCTAGAACTTGGGAAGGAGAAGAAGGGAAAGCAACGAATACCAGAGGGCGATACCCTGACTATATTGCTGCAGCTGCCTCCGCCCACCGCGCCCACAGCGGTTCCCGCGTGATGAATGGTCTTGGCCCGCGTGACGCCATATAGCGGACCCTGCGTGGTAGGAACGGTCGACATGGAAGGCGCGGTTCGCGTCGTCCCTACCCGATTCTTCCGCGCTCCTTCGCCTACGCGTGTCTTCGAAGTCCATCACTGTCCACATGCTCTGTCGGGTCTGAGACACCTCTAGGACAACTATTGGCATGGACAGCCCCCCGACCAATTGGGGCCTTACGCCTCATTCCAAGGTTCCGAGACAGCCATCACAAAGTCATCTGAGTCGGATCTCCGGTCACCTGCAGGAACGCCGGCACTTCCATGGAAAAGTAGTCATTTTCATTCTCTATATATGCTATTGCCCAAGATATACTATACAATCCCATATCGATTGACACTTCCCCATGCCCCCTCAATATCAACAACTGTCCTGCTGTGATAACAAACCCCAGCTGTCATAAGCCTGCCACACCGATCAATGCACTAGCGATGACCGATTCTCAAAATGCCTGCTGAACAGGTGTTGTTGTACCATTCCATGTGCAGCTCGTCCATCATGAACACCTGTGGGATGCCAAGATTATATGTATATGCATTAAACTGGATCCCTGAGAGTGCTCTGAACTGATCATCAAAGAAAACTTTTGTAAGCTGGCAATTGATGTAGCCCCAGCATGCTGGTATGGTTGCGTTCTGCTCCACTACAACAACTTCTTCTTCAAGGACTGGGTCGTAGCGATAGCCTGAAATTCGGAGCGTGCACGGCGTGATGCCGTTAAGAGCGCATCCAAAGTAAGCTGAGTGCGTGTTGAACCAGTATGCGTTGACTGATGCACGTGGACCGGCTCCAAGCTCACCTGGCAGCAGTGTTCCAGCGAACGGCGTATTGGGGAGAAGGCGCCCTGTCAGAGGCAAGAACATTGCGACGTTTGGCTGAGATATAGCAGGAAATGGTTCCCACTTATCTGGCACGTATGTGAATCCGTTTGCGTAGAAGAGGTGATGGTAGGGATTCTTCATGCCTCTTGCAACCAGACGCACGTCGTCGTCATTGCCGACTACTGTATCGTCAAAAGTGAGAGTAAAGTTGCCCGACTCACCACATGATGTGGGCCCCGGCTCTGCCATGGCAGTAATTGGCACCGTGGGTTTTATACCAATAAGCTCTCTTGCAGTTGTTTGGACCATTGTAGCTGCAATGTCAGACCGCTTCGCGACTGCTGGCGCTCCTTCGCCACCACCCTCCACGATCGTGGTCACAACGGTCCTGAACCGGTATAGGCTCGATGTAAAGAGCTCGAAAGAGGGTGGCGCCGAAAGCGGCATCTGCCGGTCCGTCCGTGTTGTCGGCGGAATAGCTTGAAGTTCTGATGGCAGAGGTCCAGTCACTGTAGGGTATACTCCAGTCCAGTACGATACAGTAGTTGTGATATCCGGCGACGGAAAGATGAAACTGATTGCAGTATCTCCATATGATATGACCCTCGTTGCCAGGCCGCAAATCTGAAGCAAGGACGTGTTATTGGAGCTCAGCCGAGGCAAGGTGGTCTTAGCAGGTGAAGCGTGGGTAATCGAGGTCAAAGTCGGGTTTAACGTTGACGTTCGAGTATCGGGCGGAGCTAAAATTGATCCTGAATTCGACATGCTCACGCTTATGGAAGCAACAGGTGATGTCGAGGTGAGCCTTGGCGGACTGCTCGTTTTCATGACCTTAGAAGCCAGATTACTGGATATTATCAAGCTTGACGCCGAAGTGCCAAGATCTGAGGAGATGACTGGAGAAATCAATGGAATTACAGATGAAGACGTGTTTGACATCTCAGGCAAGCTAGGCTGGACTACAGTTACCACTGTCCGGCTACCTAGTGGGCTGGTAATCGAAATCGCGCTACTCAAACCCGACGAAGGTTGTGAGCTAGATACCATTGAGGATAGAGTGATGTCATGAACATTTAGACTAGAAGTTGACATGACACTCGAAGACCTCGAAAAGAATTGAGTATAAGGTGGTAGGGTTGTGGTTGAAGTTGAAAAATAGTTGGGACCGGAAGAAGACGGACTGTTCGATGATGTATTTAATGCTGATGACAGCGTGGATCTTGGATTTGATCTGCTGCTTGAGATTAAGTTCGAGGCAGTTAGTAACGAACGTGACGGCAATGAACCAGGTGTTGAATTGAGGCTTTTTGTCTTCGAAAATATTATCAACAAAGAAGTTTGAATCATGGAAGGAGACAAGAAAATTGCCGGGTGGGTCTCTGAAATTGTCCTGGATTGGTCGGTGAGAGTTTTGGGCGAAGTCGGGACCGACATGGTGGTTCTTGAGTTCCTTGACAAAGGTATAGAAGGACTTATTGACACTCCACTCGATATAAGCGAAGCCAAAAATGAAGATGTACGTGAACTAATGATGGCCGTGGAAGGAGAAACGAATGCCGTACGAATCGAAGGCCTAATATGATCCGGGCTCGAACTATAGGACAAAGTAATTGGCACGCTGGTAAGTTCTTCATATGTTTTCAGCGAGCCACTCCAGCTACTGGAGTCCGAGAACGCAGGAGATGACACTAACGGCGAAGTTAGCACAGATGCTACAGAAGTCCAGCCAATAAGCGAGAAAGAATTTGGAAATAGCAAGCTTCTTGAATTAGTCGCTACCTCAGACGAGCCTAGTGACAATGATGACAATGATGTCGATTTCAAAATTGAAGGGATACTAGGGTCGATAACTGAAATTGGGCATACTGTAGACAATTCTGTCGTGAACAGGACCGTTGTTCGTGTGACTTTCGTCGTGATTGCCGTAGATATACTGCTTAATAGTGAAGTAAGGAACTTACGGGAGGGCTGTGGCAGCGGAACCGTGAATGTTCCGCTTTTGGCTACCATAGGCGAGTTGAGAGAAGTAGCAAAGGGCGCAGACAACATAACTGAATGTTGTGTAGTGTATACTCTGCTGACGGTGGTCGAATAGGATAAGATTGTAGTTGCCAACTGCCCAATTGATGCTGTATTTGTGAACGTGGTCAAGATCTTGGTCATTGTGATTAAATCCTCGTTCGTTACGGTGGTGGTGACTATGGTCGATCCGCTCGAGACGGTCATTAGTATTACTGTATACACAGCTTCTAGAGGCCCAATTGGGGCAATAACAGCAATAGAGGTTGGAGCTGTCACAATGGGGTTGCTTGAAGTGCCTTGGGCTCCTAAAAAACCCGTTGATTGGCTTACGACAAGGCTAGGAGGAGAGTTCGGCGTCAAGCTCGGGTTGCTCAAAGTCAAAAATATCTTAGAGAAAGTCGTGCTGGCCATCGCCGTGCTCAATTTTGCGACATAAGAAGGCCAGGGTCTCTGTGGTTGATTGATAGGCGCAGGATAGTGGGAGGACGGGTAATCCGACGGCGCAAACAAAGGTTGGGCTGCAGGTGGTGAGGGAAGTATTGAGTCTCTTGCATCAAGAGCGCGAGTAATTATCACTGTTAGGAGCGTCGAGCCAGAAAGTACTCTCGTTGCTGAGGTAGTCGCGAGATCGGGAGGCAAAGGAACCGGAGGTAAAACTGGTGCACTTGGTGTAATAGTAGCAATCGGAGTCGGAGTATCTAAATGATCCAGCCTTTTCACTGATACAGATGGGGAAATTCCTGTAATCTCGGGTCTTTTGGTGTTCAGGGTACTGAATTGACTTGTAGGAGCAATGCTGTTCAACCATTCCGTTGTCCCATTAACTACAGAGAAGTAGTAAGTGCCGCGAGCGGGGTTGGATGTGGTAGCTCCAATGAGAGAGACGGGGATGATGGGGCCAGGAATGGTAGCATAGACAACGCTGCAATTGGCATCAACTTCCAGGGCAGCAACAACCTGAAGCGTCCTGAGTAAGATCTCTATAGCAACGTAGCTGGCGGATAGAGAAATTGTGACCAGAACAAGAGTGAGAAACAGGTCTGCCCGGTGAGGACCCTGGGACGCTCGAGTGAATGCGGTAATTACTTCGTATATCCATCGAAAGCCACGACACGGCCACAAACCACGAGGTAATAACCTTCTGAGGCGTCTACGAACTGATTCCCGCCGAGAATCAAGTCGTAGCGTCGTGTCTTCCCATGTACCAGATATGGCCGAGTCTCGTTTGTTTGTCGGTTTGGATCGCTGTGCTTCGTTTGGCGGAACAGAGATCAGGAGCGTTGATGGCTTGCTCCCATGAGAGGAGTGTGTATTCAGCATCGAAAAGCCAGTGGTAGAACTAGATAATGCAGTGACGCTCGAATATGCGTGAGAAGTCGAGTGCTTGCCGTCATGAGACTCATTGCAAGAAATGTTCCTGTCGCCTTGCTTCTTGTTCTTGTTCCTATGCTTGTTCCTGGCCATAATAACGGAGGGATGTTGTTTTTGCTACGATAAAGCGCCGAAAATGTTGCAGATACCTTGATACCTTGTTGTGTGTAAGCTGTACTGCTTAGTTGAGAGCGTTGTGATGACGGAAACAGAGGGCTCTGAGAACGTTGGTATTCCCACCACAGGACCCGAGAGTGCTTTCTGTAGCTGCATAGAGGATCAAACGTGCAGCCGTCAGTGTCAGGTAAGCACGATCAACACAAGAATTTTTCCAGCAAAGAGACATGAGTTGTCCGTTGTCACTGACCGCTCCTATCTCGGGAAGGTGCAGCATATCTACAGTTTAGCAAGCACGAACCCGTACTCATCAAACGAACATGGGATAAAGCAAAAGATTGCTAAAGCCGACACGGCGATAGCACATCACAGGTTGACAGCACAGCAAATCGCAAGCAGTATTAGGAGGAATGCACAGAAAGCAAAAAGTGCCTGCATAAGGCGCAGGCTCTTCGAGTTGAATCTATGTGACTCTTTACTGGATCATGCTCTTACCTCCCACATCCTGACATGTCCAGCCTCATTAGCTACAGCTAGTTGCGCCAAACTGCCCTCTCGCTCTTCTTCTTCGCTCGGTCGCCCCCACGCGACTGCAGTGATCCTTCCAAGTGGCGTCTTCTCGGTAGGCCAGTTTTTAAAGACCGTAGCAGAGGGTAGATGCACCAATCTCATCGCATTGTTCTTCCAGCGACTCGCCATGGCTAGAATCTGGCCATCTGCAGTGAAGTGCAGGTGTGATATCGGAGTCGTGAGATTTTGCAGCGCGCGTAGAGGTTTTGGCGCCTTTGGAATCCCATTGGTAGAGGGATCATTCTGGCTCCACGCTCTCCGGTCGTAGATGTTGACTACGCCGCTCGAACTGCCAATAGCAACCCATCTGTCGCCGCCTAGCCATCCATCTCTTCCGCTCCTTCCACCGAGAGCAATGACCGTGGTGCCTACAGCACCTTCGTCAACCCATCGTCCTACAACCCCATCTGTAACACTCCACTCTGTGATCTCACCGTTCTTGCCTGCGACACTAAGACCACTGCCATCACCCCACCATGCGAAGTCGGCAACACCCCCTCTTGAGTCTATGCGCACCTGGTTTGCCCATTGCAGCGTTTTCGCGTCCAGTATGTTGATAACACCGCCTCCTTTTCTTGATGAACCCCGCAATGCGATATATTTGCCGTTAGGGGAGAGAGAGAAGTGTTCCATAGTCCGCTGCTCATGCTGATGACCGTAGATACGTGACACCTTTTCTACCTGACCAGTAGCTATATTCCAAACATGGAAATAGCGGCGTCGTGCACTGAGAAAGATGCGTGAATCTGAAGCCAAGGGATGGAAAGCGGTCGTAACTAAAGGTGTGCGCTTGATGTGCAGGGATGTGAGCAGCGGGTTCGGATTTGGCGGATTAGGGTTGACGTGGTGGAGGTAGAGGGTCGAGCTCGGGCCGGAAGAGAGGAGGAGAGGGTAGGTAGGGTGGAAGGATAATGAAGTTATTGCAGACTGTTGAAAGGGTATTAGCGATGATCTCGATCAATAGCAGAATCATTCTCACCGGGCCTGCTTTTGCAACGTCCTTCAACCGCTGAATATCGACTGTTCCGGCCTGCAGCTTCCGCCTCTTTGCAGCGCCTCTCGAAGCCCGTGAAAGAATGTCAGCGTCCTTCAGAAGTCTTGCCAGAGGCTGTGTAGACAAATCCTCATCGTCCACGTCCATGTCGCTTGTGGACTCTTCGCCACTCTCGTCGTCCTCCATGGTCCGTCTCCGTTTCTTATTCGCCTTGCCTGTCGCACTGATTGCCCACTCTGGCGTCGGGTATAGCCTCTCGTATTGCTTCCTGAGTCTACGCGCGTATTCCTTGCCATTGACCAAGTCGTCTTCTGCCGTTTCACGCAGCTTTCTCAGCTGCGGCACAGCGGCCAGACTCACGACCAGGCGCTCGTCATCACTGTCTTCCCATGCCGGCTCATCCTCGTCTCCTGAATCCTCTGCCTTCGCGACGGCCAGCGAGCCCGCTGGCGCAGGCACTGGGCCGGCATCGAAGAAGAATAGGTCTTGGTCTGCGACATTGTCGAGCTCTGCATGATCTGCGTCCGACTCGTCCGAGAGGTCACCGTATATACCGGACGTGCGGCCGAGTGCAAATGCCTCTAGGCCCTGCTTGAAGCCTGCCGAGTCGCCAAATATCATGCGCTCGAGCTCTTCTTCCTCGGCGTCCTTGGGGAGGACGGGTCTTTCTTTCTTCTTCTGTTCGAGGTTCATGGTTATGCTCTCCGCATCGCTATCTTGGTCCTCGCTCTCGCTATCCTTGCCCCTTTCCTGGCCATCAAAACCCTCCCATTCGGGCTCTTGTGGCTCCTTCACTGGCTGCAGCGCAAGTTCTTCGACATCGCTTTCTTGAGTCTCCAGCTCGGACTGAAACCGCGCGGGATCACGAGTTTTCGAGGGAAGAAATCGCTTGTGGCCCCCCGATTTGTGGGGGGTGGTCATTACGGGCGCCATTGCAGGGACGTGTTGAGGTGGGCAGCTTCTCGTGCGCGATCACAAAAAGTGAGGTTGTCGGCGAAAATTGTTGCAGGGGTTAGGGCTAAGCTTTCCACCACCCGGCAAGGGCAAGCGATTGTCCGCGATCCACATCGCCCTCCCAACCTACCGCGTTAGGAAATTTCAATTGACCCCAGATATTCTTGTAAGAAGTATTTATGGAGCCATGACATCTTTGGCCTGAGGGAGGTATGGGCTTACAGCCCTCACGGCGGTGAAACTCTGCACATTGCGGTGCTTGCATATCTTATCAACGGCTTGCTCAGGGTCTGCCTTTCGAAACCCGCGGTTGTTCCATCTTCAACCGCAGGAAGCCGCTCCTACATCATTCCTCAAGCTCACGAGGCCATCCGCCATTCCTCCAGCGCGCCCATCCGTCCTGCCATGACTCGTCCGCCTTGAAAATAGTAGTCATCGCGCGTTAAGATAGCTCTTGGCTTGTCATCCTCGGACTTCGATTGGCTGGATACTCCGATTCCGAGCCCACATTCCGTGCAGTACATAAAGCACTGTGTGAACCTCACTATGACAATTCTATTGAATCCACTGGATGAACGAAACGTGTGCGTGAGTGAAACGCCTCGAAGATAAAACAGTCTCAACCACTGCTCGCAAAGTACAAACTTGCTTTCTGCGTCAGCATTCAAGGCAACCACGATTTCTACATTCTCTTGCCTGTAGAATACCTCCGCTCAGGCGCACTCCACAATTGAAAATGCCAAACCCAAACCTGGAGATCTCCCTCCTCAAGCCCGAAGAGGCTGAATCGTACATGCGCATCCGGCACGAAGTCTTCCGGTCGACTGTCAACAAAATCCTTTATTCTCGTGGCGAGCCTTCAAAGAAAACTCTTGATAGAGTCACAGAAGAAATAAGAGACGGCGTAGTCAATAAAGGCATTTTATACCTAAAGTGTGTGGAAAGATCAACGGGCGAAATAATCGCCGGAGCACGTTGGCGCTACGTGAGGCCAAAAGATGAGAATGCTCGGGAAAGAACATGGGAAGAGGTGGAAACTGATTTCGAAATTCCGGAGCCTTATGATGAAAGCCACCCTGATATGGTAAAGGGGCTTCACGACCTCTTCAACAGCAATAAGAGAGAAATGTTAGAATTAAGACCGTACTACGCTCTCGATACGCTGGTCACTCTGCCGAATCATGAACGACGGGGAGCAGGTAGTATGCTAGTGCGATGGGGATGTGAGAAGGCGGATGAGGCTGGCGTTGAAGCTTATTTAGAAGCGAGTCCCATGGGAGCGCCAATGTACGCCAGACACGGATTTCAGCCTGCCAAGGAGGTGGAACTAGATTTGACACAGTGGGGGGGAAAGGACATTTTATCATTCATCGTGAGTATATCTTCGAGGTGGTAAGGCTCTTGTCGCACTGACTAATATATTCTTGCAGCTTATGTTGAGGCCAGTGAAAGGCGAGCGGACTCCTTGAACAGCGAACACCACGATTGTGAAAAAGACCTTCGTCACTTCGATTTTGAGTTACATTGACTTTATTCCTCGGCTTATTTAGATTCTCATCGACTCGGTTGAGGTGTATCCACCTCCCGCGCGTTCATTCTTGCTACGCATTAAACAACCTGTCCTGACTTTTCGTCGTCACCACATCGATTCGCGTTATACAGTGATTTTCTCTACTTACACCAGGTTCATTTCTGCCATATTTCGAAGATCATTATATGTGCTTTAGCCAGTAGACTTGTATCAGGAAAGAAGATACTTTGTCGACCACACCAACGTTTTCACTGCAATACTACATCTAGATCTTTACTACTGGTGAATACGAACCTGTCAGTTTGGTTTGCAGATACGACTGCTGATAGGAGGTTTTGTTGGATGCATATCAAGAAGAGCGCTGAATGGTGAAGCGAACACAGCACAGCTGTCGCTTACGCGCTACCTCGCTTCTCCTGAACAGTGATCAAGGTCAGCCTAGAGCTGGAAATGTGGAAGGAGAGCGCTGATATGTGGGCATTGGGGACGAGCTTCGTAGGCCTGAACAGGGTTCGTGTCGATGAAAAGCGTTTGGTAGTGCAGAGTATGTGGAGGTTATTGACTGCTGCCCGAGTACAAACTATGGGTCTGGTCGGCATTGGAGCTAATGGAGGAAGAGGAGGAAGGTGGAGTCAAGCTATCGAGGCTTCGTGAGGAAATACGATAAGAGCTTGACGGGGACCTGTGCCACAACTTTCTTAGTGACGAAGACTAGGGGTCAGGTGAATCGGCTACCTGGGTCTTGTTGTCTGAAATGACGAAGAAAAATATCCGTATGTTATATGTAAAAACTCTATGTAATAGCTTCAAACACAGACAATATACAATTGGGGGTATCAGAGGGCGGACAGTCGCTCTTAATGTTAGTCTACTTCAACGGAGCGAGGGGGGCTACTCACGTGATGCGAGTTCGTCGGAGCTCAGCCACAATGCACTGGTCACCACATTCAGCCTGGTCGGCCTGGATGCTCTCTCTATTCACCCATGTAGTTCTGGTTGATACAGTTTCTCAGCTGCTTGATCTGCGCAGGCTGTCTTTACTTACGCTCGTAGTATCTAGCAATCAAATCCAGTAGTCCCTTCTCGATGCGGCTTTTGCAGCTTGATGAGGACGGGGAATTCAGCCTTGTAGAGTGCGTAGGGAACGACATTCCACCCTATGCGATTCTGTCGCATACATGGGGTCAAGATAGCGATGAGATTACTTTCCAAGATTTGAGGAGCGATGGAGCCAAAAGCAAACCTGGCTACCGCAAGGTTCGCTTTTGCGTGGAACGAGCTGCAAGAGACGGCCTCCGATACTCCTGGATAGATACCTGCTGCATCGACAAGTCAAGCAGTGCAGAGCTACAAGAAGCGATTAACTCGATGTTCCGCTGGTATCAGAATGCGAAAAGATGCTACGTGTATCTCTCTGACGTTTTACGCAATTCTTCAGATGGGGACGACCTGGGCTCGTCGAGATGGAAACCAGCCTTCAGAAACAGCAGATGGTTTACGCGAGGCTGGACTCTTCAAGAACTTATCGCGCCAGTATCAGTTGAGTTCTTCTCCAATGAAGCGGAATATCTCGGCAACAAGACATCAATGGAGCAAACCATCTGCGAAACAACAGGAATCGCCGTTGATGCTCTCCGAGGAAAACAGTTGTCACAATTCAGCGTAGACGAGCGGTTTATATGGGCAAAAAAGCGCGAAACAAAGCGCGAGGAAGATGAGGTATACTGTCTATTAGGCATGTTCAACATTTATATGCCACTGCTGTATGGAGAGGGACGGGAAAATGCATTGAGACGACTTCGAAAAGAGATCGGAGAGTACTTGAACAAAGAAGTCGTGCCACTAAGCGAAGAGCAAAAAAAAACCCTCTTGGACTCGTTAAGATTTGAACAGATCGATGCCCGCCAAATGAGCATCAAGACTGCGCACGCCAAGACATGCAGATGGCTGTTACATAAGTCAGAATACCTCGACTGGCTCGACAGCACGAAGCTTAGCGAACATCACGGACTACTGTGGATCAGAGGGAAGCCAGGAACGGGAAAATCCACGTTGATGAAGTTTGCTCTCGCCAACGCTCAGAAAACGATGAAGGATAAGATTTTGATCTCTTTCTTCTTCAATGCGCGAGGCGAGGATCTCGAAAAATTAACGATCGGAACATATAGATCGCTATTACTGCAACTTTTTGAACAAATTCCCGCTCTCCAGAGTGTCTTCGACGGGCTCAGGTTCTCGGCGTCGAGCACTGGCACAAACTACCAATGGAGCATTGAATCACTTAAGACACTGCTAGAGGATACTATCCTGAGTTTGAGAGAGTTTTCAGTCGTTTGCTTTGTCGATGCCTTAGATGAATGCGCAGAAGAGCAGATACGCGACATGGTATCGTTCTTTGAGCGCATTGGTGAGCTTGCTCTGTCGTCTAGGATTCAATTTCAAGTCTGTTTTACGAGCAGACATTACCCACACATTACAATCACTAAAGGGTTAGATCTGGTGCTAGAAGGTCAAGAAGGGCACACGCAGGACATTACCAACTATCTAGAGAGCGAGTTAAAGATTGGGCACAGTAAAATCGCGCAGCACATCCGAGGCGAACTTCAAGAAAAGGCATCAGGAATCTTCATGTGGGTTGTTCTAGTCGTAGGTATCCTAAACAAAGAGCACGATCGCGGCCGGGTTCATGCACTCCGTCGGAGACTACAAGAGATTCCAGGCGACTTGCACGAGCTGTTTCGCGACATCTTGACGCGCGACTCATACAATAGAGACGAGTTGATACTGTGCATTCAATGGGTGCTTTTCGCAAAGCAGCCGCTGAGTCCTGAGCAGTTATACTTCGCTATCCTCTCTGGAGTCGAACCAGATGCAGTATCAATGTGGGATCCTGGGAATATTACGAAGGACGTAATTAAGAGATTCATACTCGACTCCTCTAAAGGACTAACAGAGATTACAACATCCAAGCTTCAGAAAGTCCAATTCATTCACGAGTCCGTGCGGGACTTTCTTCTGAAAGAAGACGGCCTCAGCAGTGTATGGTCTGATCTTAGTCGCAACCTCCAGGGCCAAAGCCATGAGCGGTTAAAACAATGCTGCCTCAACTACCTAAGCGTGGACATCCATACTCCATTGAAAATTTCCGAAAGCCTTCCTAAAGCGTCAACTCCACAAGCCGCAGACATTCGTAAAGCAGTTGATAGATCATTCCCCTTCCTAGAATATGCTATAAGTAATGTGCTTTATCATGCCAATGCGGCAGAAGGAGGCGGCGTATCCCAGGCACAGTTTCTCGAGAACTTCCCGCTCCCTCAATGGGTTCGACTTGGCAACCTATTTGAGAAGCGTGAAATACGCAGGCACTCGCAAGATGTGAGTCTTCTATATGTACTCGGAGAGCACAATATGCCACACCTTATCGGAGCACTTCCTCATCCTATTTCTTGTTTAGAAGTCGAAATCGAGCGTTATGGATGTCCCGTTTTTGCTGCCATGGCGACTGGGAGCAAAGAGGCTGTAAACGCATTGCTCAAAGGCCTAGTAATGAAGCCTGTTAAACCACAACTTTGCGAAAGAAACACACATAACTACTATGAGGAGTGCAACCAAACGAAGATTGGGCGTGATTTCACATTCTTAAAACGTAGGACTACCCTTTCGTATTCAGCGGAGTTTGGATACAAGAGAATAGTCTGTTCGATTCTTGAAGGTGACAAGGTAGACTTTGACTCGAAGGATCAATACGGACGGACGCCGCTATCGTGGGCGGCAAAGAACGGACACGAGGCGGTGGTCAAGATGCTGCTCGACACAGGCAAGGTTGATGTCGACTCGAAGGATCAGTACGGACAGACGCCGCTATGGTGGGCGGCAAAGAACGGACACGAGGCGGTGGTCAAGATGCTGCTCGACACAGGCAAGGTTGGCGTCGATTCGAAGGATCACTATGAACAGACGCCGCTATGGTGGGCGGCACAGAACGGACACGAGGCGGTGGTCAAGATGCTGCTCGACACAGGCAAGGTTGGCGTCGACTCGAAGGATCAGTACGGACAGACGCCGCTATGGTGGGCGGCAAAGAACGGACACGAGGCGGTGGTCAAGATGCTGCTCGACACAGGCAAGGTTGATGTCGACTCAAAGGATCACGATGGACAGACGCTGCTATCGTGGGCAGCAAAGAACGGACACGAGGCGGTGGTCAAGATGCTGCTCGACACAGGCAAGGTTGGCGTCGACTCGAAGGATCAGTACGGACGGACGCCGCTATGGTGGGCGGCAAAGAACGGACACGAGGCGGTGGTCAAGATGCTGCTCGACACAGGCAAGGTTGATGTCGACTCGAAGAATCTGGCCGGACGGACGCCGCTATCGTGGGCGGCACAGAACGGACACGAGGCGGTGGTCAAGATGCTGCTCGACACAGGCAAGGTTGATGTCGACTCAAAGGATCACGATGGACAGACGCTGCTATCGTGGGCAGCAAAGAACGGACACGAGGCGGTGGTCAAGATGCTGCTCGACACAGGCAAGGTTGATGTCGACTCGAAGGATCACTATGGACAGACGACGCTATCGTGGGCGGCAAAGAACGGACACGAGGCGGTGGTCAAGATGCTGCTCGACACAGGCAAGGTTGATGTCGACTCGAAGGATCACTATGGACAGACGACGCTATCGTGGGCGGCAAAGAACGGACACGAGGCGGTGGTCAAGATGCTGCTCGACACAGGCAAGGTTGATGTCGACTCGAAGAATCTGGCCGGACAGACGCCGCTATCGTGGGCGGCACAGAACGGACACGAGGCGGTGGTCAAGATGCTGCTCGACACAGGCAAGGTTGATGTCGACTCAAAGGATCACGATGGACGGACGCCGCTATGGTGGGCGGCAAAGAACGGACACGAGGCGGTGGTCAAGATGCTGCTCGACACAGGCAAGGTTGACGTCGACTCGAAGGATCACTATGGACAGGCGCCGCTATGGTGGGCGGCACAGAACGGACACAAGGCGGTGGTCCAGCTCCTGCGGTCGTACCCAAACTTTAATCAATAAGCTATTCGCAAACCTAATTAATTCCCTACCTATTACCGTTGTGTTTCGGTACATGCTTGCCTTCTTAACGCCGTTGTGATTCCATTTTGTTAGGTAGATATGTTGAATAGCATTGAATGACAGCAAATATCTTAAAATAGCTATTTTAGCTAATTTTGTAAGCTAAAGTTAAGTGTATACGATACTTCAACTCGCCACAGCTAGCAAGGAGGAGGGCCGAACCGCACCGGTCATGACCTTGTCATGATCGTCTGGAATGGATGGCATTGCGAAGAGACATAAGGATTATTTCTGGTAATAGAGGACATCATGCAGCCCTAGATAGCGTAGTGGCTTGCTAAGCATAGCCACTATTACAGCTCTGCCAGCACTTATCCTTTACGAACATGAATAATCTAAGACTCTGCACCTCTCTACAGCCCTAACGATTGCAGTGCTCACGTAAGAGCCTTTTTACCTTTGTATGCGCTTGTAACGACGGCATTTTGCTAGTAGCGCTTGGTTGAACCTACTTACTAAAGCGCAGGCTTTAATTTCTAGGCCCGTCGCGCTCTATCTTAGCTTGTATCCTTCCTATTATATTGCATTCCCCTTTAATGAGCTGCCTAGAGCTCGGCTGCTGCTTAGTCTAAGAATTGGTGCTGGTGGACTTAAGAAGCATGAGGATGGGGTAGGGCTTGATTAGGTCTTTTGTTTAGTTAGCGGAGAGAATAACAGCGGATTTTGGAGCTTAAGGGCGTTGTAATAGTATGTGTCTACGTTTAGACTGACAAGCGCCGTGGCACTGAGGGTCCTTAGCACTGCTCCTAATCCTGAGTTAGATTAGTAATGCTCTAGGGTTATCTCGCATTCCCCTGGATTGGTGGTTCGCTTCTGCTGAAAGTACTAATTGACGGGGCGGCGCTGCATGAAATTGCGCCCCGCAGCGCGTATAGGGCTGATGATGACTTCCTAGTATTGGAGGGATGTTGTGCGGCTAGGATAAGGCTATTCTACAAAAATTAAGAGCGAAAAAGGCTTAGGGGTTGGCGCTGTGAGGAGGGAAGCCTGTTATGCTACGACATAAGGCTCTGTATAAATTAGGCGCGGAGGCGACGATGCGAACGTAATTTTTAGGCAAAGTGGTTCATCGACATTCAGAATTAGCTACAGCGGATTATTTTCGTAGAATTATAGCAATATTCGTTGTGCGCATTAGCTTTCCGGTTGCTGAAAGTTAAAGTACCCCTCATTTGTCTCGCCACAGAGTGTGTCTCGCTACGCAGTGAGGCACGTTACATTAAGAAGCAGAAATACCATGAAAGAGATAGAAGCCTAACGCATTGCCCAATCAGAGATCGGACTGCCAGTCCTCAAGCTCCTTCTGGTCGAGCACACCGTCCTCATCCCACCAACCAGGATATATGTCATCCTGATCGTTGTCACTTATGTCATTGTTTCCATCAGCTACCTTCCCTAACGTATATTTATTATCACTTGCACTATTCTTATTCGTTGGTACATCGTCAGCGCTCGTCGCGGCGGTATTCGATCTCGTCCAGTAGGGGAATACGGTCAGCCCATCCGGAGAGATTGCCTCAATTTGGTTCACTTTATTTCTAAGGTAACCCTTTTGCAGCATCGGGAACTCTGTCTTGAACCAGATGCCGGCTTTGTTCACCGTGTCGAAGGACCTGTTATTTGGAGCGACGGAGGCGTCCATTACGGTGGCAAAAACGTCACATAGTGAAGCAAAGGCCTTTGACATGTTTTCGAAATACATTCTCTGGTCGGTTTCTTTCTGCTGCATGATGCAGCGGAGCGGATTCTTGGTGTTTATCTTCTTATTATAATAGGTTCTTGGCCAAACATCCTGTACAAATCAGCGGAGAGGAAGGGTACTAGCAGCAAGCGAAACCGCATACCCATATCGTCGTCAGCTGTGGATATGACTTCTTCTTCGCGTAGTACTGCGCCTTCAGGCTTAACCCTCGCGTGTAGAACAGACAAGTCGCAGGTTTCGGCTTCGTAGTACTTGAGGCGTGGTCGATAAACCATTCAACACTGTATTTCGCGATCTTATCGCATTCTACGTCTTTGCCACCATAAGACTTTGAGGAACTTGGGCGACAAAACCAAAAAGTACATTGGAACTCGAGGTTGAGTGGCAATGCATCGATAGCGAGAACGAGATGGCAGAGCACTATGGCTATAGCGGCTAGCTTCATGGTTGGAATCGTGCGAACATGGGGAGTAGCCCAAATTAGGTGGATGTGGTTGAGTTTTAAGCATGATCAGGCACCCTGACTCTTGTGACTGCTATTGCATATGGCCCCCAAATCCGCACACTCAACCGCTTGGGCGTCATGGTACTTGATTGGTACCAGCAGGGATAGAGATCCTTTCAGGCTTATCGCCACAATGAGACACAAACAGCCAAGCCAGTAACCTAGTAATATTCCATTTGTAATGAACATTCGCCACTTCTTTTCTCTGGCACCATTTCGATTGTCAGGAAGTGCCTCAAGTTCTTATCGAGGGAGGGCTGTCCATTCCGAGGTCTGCGAGTTCAGGCTCAAATATACACACCGCTCGAACTTGACGCCGATAATTTCAGCAAGAGGAATGATTATTCCAACGCTGTTTTGGCTTTCATTGCATAGTTGGAATAACATTGAATGCAGTGTGTTGGTATAATTTGATCAGTGTTGAGGTCAATACTGTTAATCTGCGCGGATGACGAGTGACCACAAACCGTGCCTGAATTAACTTAAATGGGTTGTCTCATTGCTTTTCCAACATCATGAAGTTGCTGACATCTTTGATGGAAGTGGTCTGTGAGTAGTGGACGGCTGAGTAGTGGAGGGTAGTTTGCGGCGCTTGAGGCAAAACATGTGCACCGCCTCAAGGTAATGTTATAAATACATGTACTACCTACCCTTAATCCTAGTCGTAATGCGCTAACTCACCTTCCCCCTCCTCCCATGCGGCGCAGTCATGAAGGAGCGGGGCACAAACAACTGCGCCGCCGTAGGGCCTTCCAACCCCGTCCGAATGTCTCACATTTCAGGTTGTGCTCGAACATTAAGGCGCGGACATCACGAAAGCGCTATCACCGATAATCATATACAAAGAAGAAGCAAGCAAGTTCAGCGAGAGAAAGAGAAAGAAAGAACTACTGGTTCTTGCAGATTTTTTATTACCCAACTTCGACTTAAACAGAGTATATGGGACAACGTGATTCAACACAAAGGAAATAAAAAGTGTCCCTTTGGTCTAATCACTCAATTTTATTTCCAACCACATTTGTAAGTCTATAGACCTTAAAAAAACAGGCTGACTTATATAGCTATATAGCCTGACGCCCCGGAAGGCGCAACACCAGTCGAGCGAATTTTCCGAAACTTGTTGAGACGGCTCAGATGAAGACACCAAAACGTGAATTATGTGCTTCTAGGCAAGCTAATAGTGACCTTCACCATATGCTAGACTATCTATAAAGAATACTGAAGAGGAGGCCATTAAGGATTTCGACCAGTCCATTCCCTTCCGAGTAACTCCTGGTGGAAACCTTCAATAGCAATAGCTTCCGAAACTTCTTCTGATATTTTTTATAGCTGTATGAAACCATATACGTTTAAGTGGAAATGTCATGGTTGACCAGAAGGTGAATGCTGCTCAACTGTGTGAAATCAGCTTAGGTTGTTCCGACATCATATATGAAATATGCATCTCCTGGTTGCGCAAGTCTGCATTGATACCTGCCTCGCGAAACGTTTTACCGACTTGCTTGTCTTCCCAGATCTTTCGCATACCACCGTCGTCTTGTTGATGATAGGGAAGCCCTTGACCGTAGTTTGCGCAATGGACAACAACCTTTTCCAGATTTGGGCAATATCTGCGTTCCTGGATCAAATGTTCAAAGAACTTTAGTATGTGCTTGCTTGGGTACTGAAGCTCGAGACGTTCGAGACTCTCTGGCAATAGCTCATATATACCCCTCGCCACGATCGATGTGTTGGCTTGATCGTCACCGAGCAAACATTTTTGTGGCATTTTGATAGACTTCAACTTGGTCAGATTACGCAGAACTGTAACAGGCTGAATATGATCGAGCCACCAGTTGTTATCCTCTTGCTCTAAGACGATTTCAAGATCTTCTAAAGAGGGGACTGCCTCTCCGATGGACTCAACTAGGATGTCAATCTGCCCCTCTGTAGGCTTGCCGAGGAGGGCATTTGTTCGAAGCGCAATTGGAACATCATTAATTGCGACAACCAATTTTTTGAGAAATAGGCATCCCTCGAGGAAGAAGGATAGTTGTTGAACCCTGTGCGGGCTCCCCACTTGCCATGGCGGAAGAAGAATGCGTGTATCTGCATTGAGAGACAGCGAAGTGATATTCGAGATCTTCTGGTGGTCGACTGAGCGATTGAAAACGCAATGGCTGACCAGAGTAAGATGCTCTAGCTTGGGTAGACTAGCAAGGCTGAATGATATTTCGGAGCCTGCCCAAACTAGAGTACGAACATTTTGTAATGCCGGAACTAAATCTAAGTCCTGCTGTGGGATCCTTGCGAACAGTGATGCCAAGGGACGAAGTGGCCCCATACCGTTACTTCGCAATGACATCACATCGAGCTCGAGTGTTTGTATAGATGGCAGCGCCCAAAGAATGACTCCTGCAAGTTCCGCGGCAGAGTAGTGAATCTCTATGGGGCCCAAACAAGGAAGAGCCAAACCTGAGATAGTTTTGACTTCTCTCGTGATTTTATCATCTTCGACCCACATAGCGAGTGACGTGACCCTAATTGCCAGATCAGGTCGAGTGAGTAGAGTTTCAAGTAATCTCAACATCGGATAGGAGCGCTGCGAGCCGAAGATCGGGAAGGGTGCGATGCTGATGTGTTTGTACAAAGCATCCTCAACAATGGGCCGAAGATATCTGCTCAGAGATGCAATATTTTTGAGTGTTGGTGAGCGTAGATATCCCATAATTTGGAGTAGTAGCTCATCGGGAAGATGCTCAAGTTTTGATTTGCGCGATGGTTGTAACGTAGCTGCAAGGTTCGTCATGCCGTTGAAGAGAAAAAGTTCGACTGTGCAAAGTGGTTACTTATTGAAGTTGAGTGGGCGGTTGAAGCGGGTTCGAGAAGGAGGCTGTTGATATAAGGGGTGTTGGTGCGAGGGAGAGATATATGAGCGAGTGAAGAGTAGAACTGACAAGGCTTTCACTTCGCTGTTGTGGCAATGAGTTTCTTGCACTATGTAAACAAGGAGGAGTCATACGGTTGCAACGATTCTTTGAACCAATCACGAGGCCCTTTCCTAGCAGTATGCCTGTCCTGAGATGTTCCTAAGGACTGTTTGATTCAAGTCTACTACGTCGAACACTGCCAAATCATTCTCCTGGCGCTTGTGGATACACGATAAGCTTCGATTACCTATATAAAAAATAGATTTCTTGATTTTTTTGTCAACAGCGACCAGGATGAACACCAGTATTAGAACAATATATATAGTCAGGCGAAGCTTATGACAAGAGCAGTTCTACGAAAGAATAGGCACGACTGGTTGACAGCCCATTCCATAACATATTTGGCCCATACAATTAGGCTGCTCATATTTTTCTATGATCAGTATTTAATTGTTCGTGGGCCGTAAGATCTTTTAGTTTATAAGTCCACCAATAGATTCAGCGCCGTCTCAACAGCTCAGTCTGCATCTTAGCTAACTCTGACGAGATTCCTTTACAGTGCACTAAGTGTTATTTTACAAAAGCAAATGAATTAGAACGAGGGAGATCTGATTTTGGGAGCTATGAGGGAAGGCGGAACGGCTGCAGGGGATTGTGTGGCTTTCACCTGATCACGATACATGACTTACAAGAGTTGCCATGGGGATATCGAGCAAATCTGGAAAAGGAACAGAGAGATGAATGAATTCTAATCTGAAAAGCGGATTACAGGGCACTGCTTGATGGAAAAGAAGCATTCGCAATGCAAGATTGGTTCGATAATTGATGGTGGCTTTCTGCGGTGAATGCAAGCCTCGGTTCCGGAATTTATCCGGCGCTAGGAGATCGAAACGGTCGTTTCAACTTTCCCCTCGAGGGGCTCTGATTGCTTTTGCGACATTTCAGCCAAACCACTTTCACGACGTTACGAC
Organism: Pseudopyrenochaeta lycopersici; assembly: GCA_003313425.1. Lineage (NCBI taxonomy): Eukaryota > Fungi > Ascomycota > Dothideomycetes > Pleosporales > Pseudopyrenochaetaceae > Pseudopyrenochaeta > Pseudopyrenochaeta lycopersici. Next base: position 1,424,463 of record NHZP01000001.1, on the reverse strand, counting down.
CCAATTCCGCCCATTTTGCATTGTTCGCGCTCTTTTGTGTCCTTTCCCCTTGCCAAACCAGCTACCAGATCAGTTATAGCACTCAGCACCAGTACCCCTCCAACTCCATATAGCGATATCCCAGACAGATCACACGCCCTCCTATCCCCAAGCCTCACCGCTCTCGAACTGCTTTCAGTAGGGCTTTCGGGGCCCTCTCGATTGCTCATCACTCCTTCGTCCCCTGCCGGAATCGTACAAGCGCAGTTGCTACTTGACCATGCCTGACACGACTAAAGTCGTGCCCCTTACCTGCCACGGGCATTCACGACCCGTCCCGCATATACACCTCTCTTCCATTGTAGACGAGGACCAATACTACATTATATCTGCATGCAAGGACGGCAATCCCATGCTCCGTGACGGTATCACTGGTGATTGGATTGGTACTTTCTTGGGTCACAAAGGCGCAGTTTGGCAAGCAAGACTCTCTTCGGATGCCTCCTTAGCCGCAACGGCTTCAGCAGATTTCTCTGCGTAGGTACAACCTTTATATCAAAGAAAACACTATTAACGACACTTAGAAAGGTATGGGACACACATACTGGTGAAGCCCTACACACTCTTTCGCACAATCACATCGTTCGTGCAGTCGCATTTCCAAATCAGCCTCAACCTCAGATTCTCGCAACAGGTGGAATGGAGAAGAAATTGCGCATATATGACCTCTCTCGGAGCGATTCGGCGACCAGCTTTGAGATTGGTGCGGGCGTTCACGGCGGCACGATCAAGTCGATTGTGTGGACATCTGATCCGAATATTGTGATCACGGCAGCAGAGGACAAGAAAGTGCGGTGGTGGGACCTACGGCAAGAGTCCACCATTGGGGAGGCCGCGATCGAAGGCGTTTTGGGTTCGTGCGAGTTGGATAACACCTCCTCGGAAGGCGTGCTGAGCGTGGCCGCTGGAAACAGTGTCTACTTCTTCAACAGCCTAGCACCTGGTTCGCTCATCAAGAGCATCAAGACACCTTATGAGATCGCCAGTGTTGCTTTACATAGCGGTCAGCGGAGGTTTGTCACTGGTGGTAGCAACCAGAATGACACTTGGGTAAGGGTCTGGGATTTTGATGAGGAGAAAGAACTAGAGACGAACAAAGGCCACCATGGACCTATTTGGTCAGCAAGCTTTTCCCCAGACGGGAAGCTCTATGCAACTGGTAGTGAGGACGGCACAGTGAAGCTTTGGAAGTTCACACAGGGGCCTTATGGGCTTTGGAAATAAAGAAATTTCCAGGGATGCCAGATCCGGGGGACTTGAGTCTCCCTGCGCTCGACAGCACTCAAGAGTGCTTCTTTCGTGCACCATTAGCGCACTTTGTTATCGCAATATGAGATCATTGATACCCGAAATTTCGAGAGGAATCCAATGCCAGCTTCAATCAGCAGAAGAATGCATAACAATGTTCCAATTTCTGTGCGCAAGTTCAATAAGCAATCTTTCCTCTCATGTTATCAGTATTCGGCTTTCTTCCCAGTCCACAGCATCAATGCATAAACTATACCATTCGGGGTATTCCTATCCGAGAATTGCCTGATTCGACTTACCGAAGGATCAACATCAACGACGTCAATTGCAGCGACATGCATTCGTGCTACGGCCAGCATGGGTAAAGATAGGCAGCGCTCGTCACGCGGCGATAAGAGTACCTGGGAAAGATACCATGATAGCAGTCTCTACTGTTGTTGAGGCAAACGCCAAGGGTGGGATAGTGTGCGAGGCTCCGGGCATAAGTAACGTCCATCCCGCAATTGGCGCTCAAGTAGGGACGTTACCAGTTGCGAGTGCTCTCAACGCCTGGGTCAACATATTTCTACGCCCTTCGACTGTCTCGAACTCATCACCAAATTTCATACAGCGCATGATTTGTAGTATTTGAGGTCACGATGACGGAGAAACGACAGGATGTCTCGCCAGTACGAGAGCCCAGCATCAATGAAGGCCAATTGGCCGCTGAAAAGCAGATGCGCGATATTGGCGCAGATTTGTACCTTGAAGTCAGACAGTATTCCAGAGAAGAGCTTCTCGCTGAGAGGAAAGTTGTTCTTCGTAAAATCGATTGGGTGATCATGCCCATGGTACGTTCAAAGATAGTTGACAATCTTAATCGATGCTGAACATTGCCACAGATCTGCGTAACCTATACAATCCAATTCCTTGACAAGCTTTCCCTCAACTACGCCAACGCATATACCCTGACCCCTGACCTTGGCCTCCAAGGGGCGCGGTACGGATGGGTTGCGGCCATATTCAACTTCGGCTACCTGTTCTGGGCTCTCCCTGCCAACTATCTGATCCAACGACTACCAGTCTCAAAATATACCGGTTCCATGATTCTCCTTTGGTCGCTTCTACTATGCTGCCACGTTGCGGCGAAGAACTACGCCGGCATTCTCGCGCTTCGGTTCCTGCTGGGTATGTTCGAAGCCTCGATCTCACCCGCTATCATGAACATCGTCTCCATGTTCTACACGCGATCTGAGCAACCGCTACGTATGTGTGTTTTCCTCGCCTTCAACGGAGTGGCGACTATGGTCGGCGCACTGCTTGGCTACGGACTCGGCCACGCACATAGTCCTAATATCAAGACCTGGCAGCTCATCTTCCTCGTCATAGGGCTCTTGAACTTCGTATGGGCATGGATTTTCCTCTGGGTAATGCCCGACTCGCCTTCATCCGCCAAGTTTCTTACACACAAACAACGAATTGTTGCCATCGATAGAATCGCGAGTAACATGATCGGCGTCAAGACAAAGCAGTTCCATAAAGCACAAGGCATCGAAGCGTTACTGGATTTTAAAGTGCACTGCCTTGTGCTCATCGGCCTCGGCTGCGGTGTTGTTAATGGCGGAGTATCAAACTTTGCTTCCTCCCTTATCAAAGGCTTCGGCTTCTCTGGCATTTACGCTACATTGCTGCAACTACCCACCGGCGCCATCGAATTCGTCGTTGTTCCTTTGTGTGGACTGGCAGCAGGATACTTCAAAAATACTCGTTGTCTGATCTTAGCATTTATATGCCTCCCGCCACTTGCTGGGCTGCTGGGCATCCGTCTCACGCCCTTATCCCAGCGCTGGAGTCTCGTTGGATGCACGTGGCTACAATACATCATTGGAGCCCCTGTAATCCTATCCTGGAACCTCCTTACCACAAACATTGCGGGACACACGAAACGCAGCACTGCGAACGGCTTGTGGTTCTTGTTCTATGCGGCTGGGAACATCGCAGGCGCAAATATTTTCTTCCCAAGGGAGGCTCCAAGGTACTTCTCTGCACTGACGGGCCTCGTTGCGTGTTACTGTGGTATGGTAGTTGTCGCGTTGGCATTGAGGCAGTACATGTGGTGGGAGAATAAAAGGAGAGATAAGCTCTATGGACAAGGAGAGGATGAGCAAGCTGTCCAAGACGGATTCAGCGATTTAACAGATGGCAAGGCGAGCCATTTCAGGTATGCACTATAGGAGTATACTTGAGCGATCATAGGTATTTTAATGAACGTGAAAAATGGCAAGAATGCTTATTATGCTGCCAGTTCAAGGTTGTCCATGCTGTGAGCCAAGTCTTCGACTCCATCTCTTCCTTCATTCCGCCGAGGATTCAAGCCAATTCCATCGCATCCACCATCTTCATCAAACTCTACACCTATGATCTCTTTGGCAACCCACATGGCAGTCTTAGTATGTAGGCTTGGTTCTAGTAGGATTTGTCCTTTACTTCTACCACCGTATACAGTGCTCTTGCCCTTTGCCAGCGCCTGAAACACAACCAATTGGTCTCGTAAGTACTCATCGCCACAGCCACCATGTTCAATCTCGCCGAGAAGCTCGTCAGACACCCTTTTGATGATAGTTGGTACAATCTTCTCTGTTTTACCCGGCCGTATGGCCTGATCGTAGAGCCAATCGCGACCAAGCTTCATGCCTGTTGCTGTTGTGGCTACAAGGAGGACATAGTATCGCTTCTCGTGGTGTGAGTCTTCAAAAGTGACCTCGATGTCAGGGTCTGGGGTATTGCCGAATATTCTCGATGCGCACTTCTCGAACATGACGTCCAGTTCGTCACGAAAGTGTTGTTCCGTCTCCCTGGGGGCAATAACTGTGGCTTTCACACTGCAGATGTCTCCCCGCTCCACTAATTGGAAGCTAGGAAGTATGCCCGACAAAGGCGTGATAGTGTAGGTAAGACTACCCAACCTAGTACTACCGTGCGACCAACCACGTGAGTGTAATTGTGCTTCGATGCGTGGAATACCAATGAGGCCCAGCATCGGTATCAGGACTTGAGTGACATACTCGTATGAAGGCGAATTTGAAACATTTGTCCCTCCAGTAATTCGCACCCTAATCGTCTCCTTCGCCCCACTGAAGAGAAGATAAGGAAGGATAGCTTGAAGGATCATATTAACGCTGCCTGGCGTATTTTGATTGATTCTCACTTCTCCAATATCAAGCTCATCATTCCTCCATCTTGTTGAATTTGGCACAAATGTAATCTCCTTGCTCTTCAATCCTACTCCACTTACCCGCGCCTTGCATGCTTGCCCAAGCCACTGGACGCAGGTCAAATGTTGAGACTTGAGACCGCCGCCTCCTGAGCGTTTACCACGAATATTGGTGATTGCGATTGGCTTCTTAGTCAAGCTGGAGAGACCAAGGGCTAGGCGGACGAGTTGACCGCCACCTTCAAGGGTTGTGCCATCAAGGTGGATAGTTCGGAGTGCTGGGGTTTTGGGCGCCATGGCCGGGTTCGCTTATGGTTGATGGCCTATGAATGAAGTCTAACCTCAAAGGCGGAGAGCCTGTAGCAGTTGTAGATATTATGAATTATTGGTTTTTCTGAGAGCTAGCTATTTAAGTGTAATGCGATGTCTGGGTGCTTATGAGTCGAAGGCACCATAATGCCCTTCACAGTCATAGCTGTGGCTGTGCTCAGCTGCATGCCTAATCCTGCATCATCTGTCCTGTCGGCATGAGAACATTCAGTATACGAACCCATTTCCGTGCCGCATACTTGCGATAGGCAGACCATCATGTCCATAGCCTGTTAAAGAGGTTCACGTTGTGAAAAAGCCACCATCCGTGCCCGGTAGATCAGTGACGTCGTGCATGTGAACAGCGAATAAGCAAATCATGATACTGTGACAATTGTTTGCGCTCTTCTCACATTTCCCCAAGAATAATCGGGGTGTGGAGAAGCTTGTCGGCATTTTTGGTGCGATCTGAAGACCCCGTCAACCAGCGTGGGCTGCCGCACGTGTTCCGTGCGGGATCGCCGCGGGCTTCATTACGACATCACCGAGGCCGAGATTTTGTCAGGAGCTTGTCAACATCCTCGAGGGCTGCACACACTCCGTTCAACCCTCTGTCGCCATGTCGAGGGCGTCTATACAGCGTCAATTCTCCCTCCGAAACAGGTAGTCGTCCAGTCTGCCTTGCGACAAGCTATGCGGGCCTTCTCCGCAAAGGCCTGGCACAGTCCGGCGAACGGAGCTCTCTTCTCCCAAATACAATCGCGCCTACAGACGACAACGCCAAACATATCAAGGGCATTCGCTACGAAGCCGTCGCTGAAGTCGGTCGGCCCTATTCAAAATTCCAAAAACTATGCAGCAGTCCCGGTGCTCTCATCTAGCATTCTACGGTCCGCAACCGCGGGCACCACGCGTCGCAATGGCTTACACCAGCCGGTTCGGATGTTCAATGCTTCCAGAATATTAGCAGAAGCTACAACAAAGGCGCCAACGAGGCAACGCAAATCGTACCGGGATGAGATCAAGGAAAAAGGTATCCTCGACGTAGAGGAGCACGATGGCGAAGTGGAGGCAGAGGAGCAAGGCTTTGCGAAGTCGGAGAAAGCAGCTCAAGCAAAGCAGGTTAATCTGAGCGCGAAGCTAAGCAAAGATGGATCCGGCTCTGGGGGTACACCAGGAGGCATGAAAGAGATATGGAGATTGATTAAGATCGCGAGGCCGGAGATGGGGACGCTCTCTTGGGCATTCCTCTTCTTGTTGTTCGGCTCGGCCATTTCGCTATCCGTTCCCTTCTCCATTGGCAGGATCTTGGATGCGGCAACGCAAGCCGACAAGACTGATGGTCTACTCTTCGGCCTCAATATGACTACTTTCTACTTCGCATTGGCAGGAGTGCTCACAGCCGGAGCTGGATTCAATTTCGGTCGCATTATCATCCTGCGCATCGTTGGAGAGCGTATCGTTGCTCGCTTGCGATCCCAGCTGTACCGCAAGACATTCGTTCAGAACGCCGAATTCTTCGATGCGAACAGGGTTGGAGATCTAATCTCTCGCCTCGGCTCTGACACCATCATCGTTGGAAAGAGCATCACACAAAACCTGTCTGATGGGCTCCGCGCGCTAGTCAGCGGTGCGGCTGGCTTCGCAATGATGGGCTTTGTCAGTCTCAAGCTCACTGGTATTCTTGCCCTTATTGCTCCGCCTGTAGCGGTTGTCGCTTTCTTCTCTGGTCGAGCACTGCGAAACCTAAGTCGCAAGATTCAGAAGAATTTAGGGACATTAACGAAGATTGCTGAAGAGCGGTTAGGGAATGTTCGAACTAGCCAAGCTTTTGCTGGAGAGGTTCAAGAAGCCTCACGCTACAATCGCCAGATCAAGAGGATCTTCGCGCTTGGAAAGAAGGAAGCTATAGTAGCAGCAACCTTCTACGGGAGTACGGGGTTGATGGGCAATCTCACTATCATTGGCATACTCTACGTCGGAGGCAATATGGTTAAGAACGGAGTCATCTCCATTGGTGAGCTCTCGTCGTTCTTGATGTACACTGTATATGCTGGGTCAAGCATGGTGGGTCTCTCTGGTTTCTACGGTGAGATGATGAAGGGCGTTGGAGCGGCCAGTCGTCTCTTCGAACTACAAGATCGCAACCCGACCATATCGCCAACAAAGGGCGAACCTGTTAAATCTGCGCGTGGGCCTATCGAGTTCAAAAATGTCTCCTTCAGCTATCCAACTAGGCCAGCAGTTAAAATCTTCAAGGATCTTAACTTCAAAATCGAACAGGGTACGAATGTGGCTATTGTGGCGCCTAGTGGAGCTGGCAAATCCACAGTTGCAAGCCTACTTCTACGCTTTTACATCCCGACTGCTGGAACCATCACGATCGATGGAAGAGATATCACCACACTTAATGCAAAGCAACTAAGGAGAAAGATTGGTTTCGTTGGCCAAGAACCTGTTCTATTCTCAGGGACCATTGCTGAGAATATTGCATATGGCGTGCCCAACGCAACTCGTGCTGAGATTGTAGCAGCCGCACGGAAGGCCAATTGTCAATTCATCAGCGACTTCGTACGTCCTATCCTACACAATATATATCTACTGAAAGATGCTGACAGCGACTAGCCGGACGGTCTTGAGACCCACGCTGGTGCAAGAGGCACCCAGCTTTCTGGTGGTCAAAAGCAGCGCATCGCTATTGCCCGAGCGCTCATTAAGAAGCCCGACATACTTATCCTCGACGAGGCAACTAGCGCTCTAGATGCTGAGTCTGAGACTCTTGTCAACCAGGCGCTGCACAAACTCCTCCAGGAGAACAACACGACTATCAGCATCGCGCATCGCCTGTCGACTATCAAGCGTTCAGATCGCATCATTTGCATCAGTGCAGATGGGCAAGTTGCGGAAGAAGGGACATACGAGGAGCTGACGAACAATCCTGATGGCGCGTTCAATAAGCTCATGGAGTGGCAACTTAATGGAGGCGAGCCGGACGCAAAAAGGAGTCCCCAGCCAACCGAGGAGGAAGAGATTGAGAGGGAGCTCGAGCATGAGTCTGAGGAGGAGTCGCGCCGTAACCGAATATAGGTGAAAGACATGAGCAAAGCGGCTGTGTAGGTATACCGGTCGACGAAACGACAGAGTTTCTAGTCCGCTTGCCGTAGACAGCTGATTATACGCTGAGCAGGGATGGTTTTGACGCGTCAGTCGTTTGTCATGGTTCAAGCGGCCATTCCGGGCATCCTCAACGATTGTCCACCGAGTTTCCCCGAGCATCACAACACCAGTGGATCATCCTCGAAACATGAGGCGAGGCTATAGGGTGGCTGCATGATTGGCATAGCACAGGCGTGGCGTGACATTCGGAACACCTCACCCGTCACACGAGCACTCATGTGCCCGGACATCAGAACATCATGTGGGCGTTTAGGGCTACGTCAGGTCACATTGCAACAAGATTTGGTATTGCAAGAACTAGACGTAGATGTATATTAGCTTCCTCTCAACACCAATTCACATCCATTTAGTAACAGCTTGTCATCATGTCTTCTTATGGCTCGTTCGCACTCGATCGATCGTATGGAAGCAACTCAGCACTCTTGAACAGTACATGTTCCTCCTCTCCACCCAAGTATTCTTCGCTCCAGACACATCTTGCAACAATTTTGCACTCTTTGCATATTGCAAAGCATCCCGAGACATCTACAACCCGTAGTACCAAGCGGAACGCAACCCGCTCTTGACAGGGTACAGGTTAGCTTACTCACCACACACAGAGCATCACATCATCAGGTACGGGCACCATTTAGAGTATACCGGCCCCTTGACATAGGGACACTCGCCAATCAACATGCTCAGCAGATTACTAGTTGTGGATATCTGGACCCTTGTGTGTGACTCTCCGCACAACGCGATCCTGACGTCATATCCGGCGGAGAAGTCCAGAACGCGACGTGCTGCGTAATAAAGACGCGATGCACAACGATGATGCAGACGTTGGAAGCGTACATATACCGCTTACAAGCCAACACGCACCAGAGTGCTGTGTCCATTCCCCAATGCTCAGGACTGCTCAATTCACCAGCTATCGACTAATTCGCCCCTCTACCACACCACATAAAGCAGCATCCATTAACCTCGCAAGGACTACTGCCATCCCAAGTTGTAGACACTTAAGCTATAGCTCGTCGAAACTTGCACCAACGCACAGAATGGAGGCATACAAAAAGGCCGGAAACAGGAAGGACGAGCCGCCAAAGCACGAGATGGTTCATTTCGCGGGATTGCTGAGTGAGAAGAGAAGTTTTGGGGACTTCAGAACCGTACTACACACGGGGTTGTATTCTCAAATTGTAGCAATGGAGGTACCTGTTGGTGGAGAGATTGGTGATGAGGTACGTCAAATACATGTACTTGACAAGCTAGAGATAAGCAACTAACAATATTCTAGGTACATACTGTTGACCAAATCCTCCTCTTTACCTCAGGAAAAGGTCTCGCGACGGTAGCAGGGAAGGACCAAGAAGTCAATGCGGGAGACGTTGTCGTTGTGCCTGCGGGGACGCAACATCAGTTCGTTACCAGGGGTGACCAGCCATTAGAGCTCATTACTGTGTACTCGCCTGCTGAGCACCTGCCGACATCGGTGCATAAGACCAAGGAGGAGGGCGATAAGGCGGAAGAGGATGGGATCGATGAGGCGCCGGAGTGGAGCCAAAGACCAAAGGCGGAGAACGAGAAGAATGGGCTTGTGAATGAGAGTGGGAAGTACTAGGGAGGTTAGATGCGAAAATATCCTAGGGTTGGATGAGAAGCCAGATACGACTAGTTGTACTATATAAACGAAAGATTTAATGAGCACCCTACTCAACTATCGATTTCGAGCGGTGTCGAAGAAATAATTCAGCAAATGGTGATGCCTATCGGGCACCTACTGCTTTATTGAATTAGTGATTTCGAGAAAATGGTCTTAGAAAAATGCCTTGAATCAATTGCCCATACCACACTGCTGCCCTTGCCCCAGTTCGATGAGATATTCTCAACTTATCACTGAAATTGCCGCCATTGACTCATACTCTCTAACTTCTTCCCGGCTTCCGGGCAACTTCTAGTATGGGACTGAACATCTTCATTGTATATGTTGAAAACCCTCAAACTGGTAGTGCTGCGCATGACAAGGTTTTACAGTGCTAAGGAGTTGTTTTCAAAGACGCCTCGTCAACCACCTGTCCGTCTCTTGCCGTAGACCCATCAAAGTTGCAGAGCGTATATTTTCCCTGACCAGCGCTTGCTGCTATCTTGAATGATTGGCTCTGAGTTGTTCCGGGAATGATAAGGTACACAACTTGGCCTGGTCGATATTTGTTTGTCTATTTGGAGTGTCAAGAAGCTCTTGGGATATGTGATCTTGTTGATGTTCATGCATAAATCAAACTGAAATTCTCATTTCAATAATACGACTGCGTTTGCAGAAACAAGACTTATAGAGAGATAAACGACGAAAATGGGGGGCACAGCTTACTGTAGCGTATTTATCTACGTGTGGGCGACCACCGTCGTCGTCAAATGTAAAATCAGGGCTCTCAGAGCTACATGCGAATTTAATATTCAGTACTGAAGGATTATAGATAACTAACCGTCTTGCATTCTCCATGATGTGTTGTAGTACGGATACGATCTATCTTAGCTGAGATACCAGTGACAGCTCTATAGCTCTGGGGGAAGGCTCGGTGCACTGAAGTCTCTAATTTGATCTGAAAGAGTTTTACACAGCCTCTAGTAAGGTTAAATGTGCGGGAAAGCTGAATATCTATCGCTTGTAGGCAGCCTCGTCGATGAATGGCTTCACCGGAACCCCGCTTCGAAACACAACAACCAATTACCGAGCGCCAACTGTAATCTACCTGCTCGCTGGCGATATGCAGCCAAGAGTGGAAATACACCGGGACTCCGGTGAGATTTAAGAAATTATAGAAATAGAAGGTGGTACGGCGTATGAGCGGCTCGCTAGTTGGTCTGAAATCCATTGGGCCATACAGTCAGATAGTACATCATGACATCTTACATCACCAGACTACTTGCGCGTCAAGCCAATAATAACTGTGAGATGCAAAGCAAACAAGGCAAGCACACCGGTGGACGCGCTGAAGGAGTCTAACATATTACAGTGGAAGATTATCGAGCCGGGTATCCCCAGTACTCAGCTTTACTTGCTTCTCATGAATCATTTCAGAACTATCGTCGTTTCACTCGCGTGCGCTCACGTCTCCTGTTACTAAAACAAGACAAAGTCTCCGTATTAGAACAGCAACTTGACAGGATAGATGCGAATGAGTCTGCGCCTTTATTCCTTGGAAGCAGTCGGGACGACAGAAATGCTGAACGAGCTACGACGCTATTGGAGCTCGATAAAGCACTGGAGGATTATGGTAGGCTAGAAAATGGCCGTTCCAGTGTTGAGAAATAGAGTACTTATCACGTTTCTTTAGATCAATTCCTAGAACGAAGTTCGCGAATGCTCGAAAGTCCACCAGCTGAGCTTAGGAATGTGCAAAGTATGCAAAACTGGGTAGACGGTACCGGTTGCTTGAGCTGGGAGGAAACAGAATACTTGACACATATTCATGATCTACGAAGCCTAGTACGGTCGCGGGATAATACAGTGGCTCAGTTGGAGGTCTCTATCGAGAGGGTACTTGCACGATTATCCCAGAAGTGGAAGAAGGTAAATCGGAAACCTGGCCGAAGCATGATATACCAACTGACGGGTAGACTTGCAATAGAATATCTTCAACAACCAGTCCAGAGATTATCATGTATTCATTCCCACTACTTACATCGTCGGACTGATAGCCAGAATCCTCGTTGTGGCACTGATCTTCGGTATGATAGGAATGCCAATCACTATTTGTGTGTTTATAAGTAGCTCAACTGCACGGATATCTGTTATCGTGGTAGCACTCATTGTATTCTTGATAGCTGTTTCTACTTTTGTCACACAAAAGACCCATGAGCTGATAGTAGCAGCGGCTACGTAAGTTGTTAGCCCAAGCTTTCATACGGTTTTGACTACATTCCAGGAAGCTAAAACACATATAGGTATACTACAATACTTGTAGTATTTATATCAGAAACACGCTAAATCACGGGGTGGGCGGATATTCAAGTATATATGCAGACATGGACGAAAACGCTTCTCCTCATCCAGGCGCAGGTTAAAACAGGGTTTGTCATGACCTTAGAGTAAATTGATCTGGAGAAATTCGCCCGAAAAGTTCTGAAACGTGCGAGACGTCTTCGTCAAATAAGTGGTATCTTATGATAAATTCAGCCTCTAAATGTGCACTTGCAAATGAGGTATGAGTTGAGGTGCCTCACACTGTTTTCACTTTGAGCTGGAGGTTAGAACAGTGGAGTTGTGGAACATCTGTCTATTATATCGCTGTTCGAGGCTCTGTGATAAGTGGATTTTGCCGACACATAGAAACGGTTTGAGTTTCAGATAAATGGGCACGTTCCGTCTTACTTTGATTCATATCAACATTGTAGGCGAGTAAGGGCGTGGCAGTAGAGGTCAGACCACAAGCGATTGGCCAGCCCGAATACTGGTAAACAAAAATTAGGCAACTGCCAAGGATATAACAAGTGACGGTAGGCTGATCTGCATCACATTATCACTAAACACACCCATTGACGTGAATACGATAACGCCAAGTAGTCAAGTAAGATGAGATGAAAGACTATAGGGGAGACCTAGCTCAAGTCGCTCGTCTGGTGAAAGGTATGGATGAGCAAGAGATTGACATTGCGATCAAGGAAGCCCGAAAACCCGTCGATCAGATAAAGGCAAATGAACAAGACCGCATGGAGGCGCTACACGAACTGGCGATCTGGCTCAGTGGGAAAAAATTCAAATTCGGTTGTAACAGAGCTCTGGACGAAGCTATTACCGTTATGCGAGAAGTTGTGGAAGCAACCCCGGAAGACCATCCCCAGCGATTAGAGCGAGTATATCTTCTTGACAACAGGCTTGTGGACAAATTCCCTGAGACACAAGAGATAAAATATATGAATGAAGCGATTCAGATGAAAAGATTCATCGTCAAAGTCGCCCCTGATGACGATGACTTGCCAAGATGGCTGACCTATCTTGCTAATGGCCTGGGAGAGAGATATAAAATTACTGGAGCAATAGAAGATCTTGATGAGTGTATAGAGCTTTGCAGGAGGGCTGTAGAACTGTCTCGAAAAACTTTCGAACTCACTCCGAAAAGCCAACTCACTGAAGACCAAATTCATTGGGGTACCAGCCTCTGCAACCATATCGCGTCCCGGTACCGACGGCTGGGTGCTGCAAGTGACTTGGATGAAGCGATTGAACTTACTCGAACATCCTTGCAAGCAACATTCCCTCAGAACTCATTGCTTCACTCGGTCAAGTTGGAAAACATTGCTACATGGTTACAAGACAGGTTCACGAGAAACCACGAACTTGCTGACCTCGACGAAGCGATAGAATTATCAAGGATGGCTTTGGACATTAGACCTGATGTCCTTGCCTTCAATGACTCTTTTTATCTGAGTACCATCGCGTCAGCTTTAACGAAAAGATATGGTGCATCTATAAGCAGAGAAAGGGCAGATCTGGAAGAAGCGATTCGTTTGGGATGGGATGCCATCGCGAACGCGCCAGACTTCGACAATTACAGCGACCTCAGGGCAGCCGTATTAGTAGAACAAGCCGACCGTCTGCGGCTAAGATTTCATATCGATGGAAATGCTGATGATTTGGACAAGTCCATTGAGCTCGCAACAGAAGCCGTTGACCGCGGTTGGCTCGAATTTCCGTATCTGGCACACCACCTGCAAATACTTGCATTGAGCTACGGCACACGATATGAGCACTCTAAAGACAAAGATGACCTCGTTGAAGCTCTTTCATATGCTTCATATGCACTTCAGCATCCATATTCTTCTACTTCCGTGCGAGCACGAAGTGGTATTATTGCACTTGATGCCTGTGAAATTATGGAAGACTGGGAAAAGGCGTACAATATTTCGGCTGAAATTATCTCCCTTGTCCCAAATTTGACACCTCATTCACTTCCGCCCTCAGACAAGCAATATGCGGTAGGTGGGTCGATAGGGCTCGCGCAGGTTGCGTCTCGAGCTGCTGCTGCAGCACTTACCACCGGCAAAGGACCTCTAGTTGCTCTAACTTTGCTCGAGCAAGGGAGGGGTCTCATTACGGCATCGATCAATGAGCTCCGAGCAGACATCGTCGACCTTCAGTCGGCGCATCCTGAACTAGCACGACGCCTCAATGCTCTCCAGAATGCCTTGGATAATCAAGCACTGCCGAAACCTAGAGCTGGGGAAGACGGTTGCGAAGATTATAAGCCAGATTGGCGACACAATGCGACTAAGCAATTAGATGCATTGCTTGTGCAGATCCGCAAGCTTCCAGGCTTTGAAAATTTCCTTCTTGCCTTGCGGGAAGACGAAATGCGAGATGCTGCTTCCCGAGGCCCAATTGCTGTCATAAATGTTAGCGAACACCGCTGCGACGCGCTCGTTATAGAACAAACTCAAATACGCTCTATTCAACTTCCAAACCTAAAACTTGAGGACATAGAACAAAGAGCGAAAATGTCAAATCTAGGCAGTGCTGAGACACTAAAGTGGCTGTGGGATGCAGTGGCCCAGCCTGTGCTTCATGCCCTGTGTTTTACTACAACGCCCGTTGACGGACAATGGCCACACATTTGGTGGATTCCCACAGCGTCAATGACAAGATTCCCCCTCCATGCGGCCGGGTACCATGTGAAAGGATCTTCTACGTCGGTTCTCGATCGAGTCATGTCGTCCTACAATTCGTCAGTCAAGGCCATACTCGAAAGCCGCCGAAGCGATAAACGTGAAGCAATTCATGCAGAGAAAGGCAATCATGCTCTCTTGATCCCAATGCCTATAACCCCAGAGCACTCTCGCCTACAATTTGCAGACAAAGAAATTGCGGTACTGAAACCAATATGCGAAGAAATGTCTCACATTCCATTACAAAGTCGATGTACTAAACAAGACATCATGTATCACCTGCCGCTGGCCAGGATTTTTCACTTCGCTGGCCATGGATATACAGATGCCAACGACCCGTCTCAAAGCTCTTTACTTCTCGAAGACTGGAAGAGCAATCGCTTTACTGTATCATCCCTTTTCGATCTGAACCTCCGCTCTCACAGACCATTCCTAGCCTATCTTTCAGCCTGTGGAACGGGCGAGGTAGCGAATGAAAGTTTTTTAGACGAGAGTATCCATCTTGTTAGTGCTTTTCTACTAGCTGGATTCAGACATGTAATTGGCACGCTGTGGGAGGTCAATGACGAGAGCTGCGTCGACATGGCCAAGTTCACATATCTTGAGATGAAAAATAGGAGCCTGGACGATGAATCTGTTTGCCTGGGGTTACACAAAGCTGCCCTTGAGCTCCGCAACCGCTGGTGGAATACAAGCTCACCAAGAAGCCTCCGCAAATACTCTTCCAAGAGCTCACACCACTCTGGTTCCGAGAGGAATGCCAAGAGCATTATCACAGATGACCTGGATCTTATCATAGCCAAGTGTGAAAGAAAGTGGGTTGTAGATGACTCAGATGAGGATGGAGATGGGGATGAAACGGCACCACTTTGGGTTCCATATGTTCATTACGGCGTGTAAACTTAATCGCATAACATGTGGAGTCGGGGATCAGCCCTATTTAACACATTTTCATCCGCTCCAAAATATGATCAAATCAAGCTCTAAGCAAGGAAACGTTCCCAGCAGGCCTCGTGATTCGTTGCGCTTTCAATGGGAACACCCACAAAGCGTTCACTCTCTCGATTTCATCAATGCTGCATGCAAGCAGTGACCCAAATAAAATTACGTCCAGAGCATAAATTTCTCCAAGTTTGTAGTGTTTTGAAGATATTTAATGCATGCAGTCGCTCACCAGCCACAAGTTCATCTGACATGTGTCCTGACCCGGAAGGTGATGGCCGCCCAAGACTCGGACCCGGTTTCCCAGACCGCACTTCTCCTTCCAACAACTTTTGTCTCCGTGTGCGACGTAATGAGCTCTGGTAACTCCAGCACTGCGAACGAAGTCGGCCGTTCTGTTACAAACACCTTGATGATATCTTCGAAACACCGCAGATTGCTATCCCTGGCTTCATTCGCTACTATCATCTTGATAGACTTTTTCCACATTCCTGTAGCACTAGGTGTGGCACCTCTAGGTGGAATGACTTCATGATTTGCACTAAGCATATTCTCAATTTCATATTCGTGCCCTAAACAGTAGAGATAGATATAGAGCAGAGGTCCGTTAAAAGCGTTGTGGTTGGTAACATGCAGTTGGAGTTTTTCGCCATCGGTCACGTCGATTGTGCATCCTATATGAGAATGCTGCTGTGAAGACTGGCCCTGTCGGTCGCGGTCCGGCTGGAAGGCCTCTCCGCGGCTGTTGACGATTTGTACATCGAAGGATTGGTTGAATGCTGATAATTGCTGAGACTGGGCTGCGTTGAAGAGATCTCTGACCATGAAATATTTGCACAAATGGTCCAGAATACTTAAAATGTGCTGCACATCTTCGCTGTCGAATGTTGTGGCGATTGGTACTGCAATAACGCGACCAGAAGCTTCATCTTGAATTTCGATTACGCCTTCGCCGTAATTGGTAATACGTAAACCGGGGCCTAAAAATCCCTGTGCTTCGTTTCCATGACTTCTTAATTGTTTCGCTCGCAATGCTGTTTCCAGTGATACTACAGTTCGTCCAGACAGCTGGACTTGTATAGGGTACTTCGCAAGGGCGGAGCCACCTAGTAACTCTGCCATCCAGCCTGTCTCTGGTCGATGTGTTGTGCAGCTCTCAACAGCCATCTCCGAAATCAGAGCACCTACAGCGACCACTTTAGCAGTCATGGCTTCCGAATCCGGCGGAGCACCTAATGGCCTTAAAATGAATTCGTCTGCCGTGCATATCCCGTGGGCTTGGCCAGCTTCGAGCTGAATAGTTCTATCTGGTCTGACTACTACCGATATCAGGTTCAACGGAACTTGGTATATCTTCGGGCCAAAAAAGCCTGACTTCAAGTTTCCATATACCATTGGGGTCTGCTTCACATGTCCTTTGGCCCAGGCTTCCAGAAAGCGAGCGCGCAGATGATGGTAGATCTGCCTCTGGTCTCCTTGGACTCCACCCAGCTTTGAAAATGTTCTCAGCAGAAAGTACGACAGCGCACCGTGCCTGTCTCCAGTCGCGTTAACCGTGAGCTCCCTGGCTACCTCGCTAGACCCACAAGCAGTCAGGACGGTGAAACCATCTGGGTTGACCAGCCAATTTTGACGCATAGAAGCTTTGCGATACTGCTGAACCTGCCCAGAGTTGTCGAGGTCTATATTCTGATGATATTCCTCCGGATACTGTTCGTCCACGCTGCGGTCATAGTCCATGAATCGAACCGAATCATCTTTCCTTACGACCCCGCCCGAGAAGCAGCAATCCAAAACGAGTGTTACTATGATTCCCTTTTCAACCATCTTCTTGATCAGTCTTGCTAAATACGAGCCACCCAAGTAGCGAATTTCTTTCTGATTCGGAGCCAGGAGCAGCACCAACGCCAGGTCTTGCGTAACCTGATTCGTCACCTCGTCAACTCGCTCAGCCGTAGTCCCGTGACCAGAAAAGTGAATATAGACGAAGTCACCAGCCTGACCCTGGTTCGTAATTTTGTGGAAGCAGGCGCAGACGTTGTCATATGTTGGCCATGTGTTCAATAATGTCAAGTTAATAGGTCCGGCGGGACTGTCCATGTCAGACGTGAATCTGTGGATCTCAACCCCGCTTGGAATTTCTCTAAATTTCTTTTCAATAGCTTCGACGTCGCGCACGCAGCCTTTCAGAGGCTGTTCGAAGTACCCGTTGACTCCAATTAGTATGGCGAAACGCGTCATGTTGGCTGATGGTGTGGATTTTCGAGTCGAGGCTTTCGTCAACGGCAGTCCAGAAGTCCAGATAGTGTATCATTATCGATTAAATCATTGCTGGGGAGTATAAGAAGCCGACAGCAAGGCTGTTGCCTTGTGAGGTGGAGCTGCTCAAGGATGAGGTGGGGTGTTTGCCAACCATTACGAATATCTAGCTACCGCTTGAGCATAAGACATACCAAACTACTCTTATTCAATGAATTGGATCTGAAGTACGTCGGCTTGGCCTGCGGTTGCTAAGAAAAATTAAATACATATGTACATACCTTTAATAGTCGCTGCTGCGGTCAAATAGAACATTGTTATCCGTCGGAGAGCAGAGTGACACCGACTCAAAAGTTCAAGAAGTATCTGCAGTTTGCACTATATAGTCTTGACGCGTCTTTCAGAGCGGAATTGAAATCCCTGTCACTTTGGACGCGATGTGTTTAAACATACATGTATGTCTATGGATATCTCATGCAGTCATGCAATCGTCTCCTACATTTCCCCTTCCCTCCACTACTTACAACTACGTCAACAAAATCCACACTCCTTCTCTCAACATAACTACTTCCTCGATCTCAAATAAATGCTTACTTCTAATCACCTCAAAAACAATCAACCCTGGACTTGCACTCGGCACTTGGCGAATGGTGCTCATAAAGACATCTTAGAAGCAGACATGCTCACATGCAGGAGGAAGATGGGTTCGAGGGTATAGTGCGGATGAATGACGGGCCAGTCATCAGTCTTACCAAGCATGAATGTTACCTTCTCTAGTAGTGTATCCCGCGTGCAGGTGCCGTAGCACTTGCTCACAAACGCAAAGTAGGCTTAGGGTTTAACGGTTTTCAAGGTGCTAAAGAAAACGGCACGGCCAAATGCGACTTTGAGAAAGCATAGTATCCAACCGGCGAAGATACCTTACAAACCAATAGAGCGTAGTTTATAGCCGGCGTAGTGCCACATTATCCTGTATTTGCCGTCGAGGGTGTCGGCGGTGCGGAAGCGGACTTGAAGTGCATCGAACGGTGCGGCGATTACGGATTGCACGCGCCTGCTATTTGGCCAGCTGTAAATGTAGTTGATGGAGGAGGTGGAGGGTATGTACATTTCGTTTGATGCGACGAGGGTTCGGAGAGCGAGGACAGATTGTGCAGGTACGTTGTATAGAGGACTACATCATGTCTAAGAATTCAAGGATTGTTGGAATGCTATGCCAGGATTGTAAGTTAGTCAGCACACCAGCGCCTTGTCAAGTTGCTGCGCGCCATCAGAGACGGCATCTTTTGGGCTGTCGCTGCGAAGTAAAGCTTCAGCGCGAATTCTGAACCGACAGTCATCGCATAACATGGCGGATAGCTGGAGATTATGTATGCACGTGCGGGCTGGTGATATTTTTGCTGTATAGTTCCTCGACGAGTCGCTTGGTTGTGTCACAAGCGGCGTGCGCAGGGCCAAGTTCCGACTTTCTTCGGAACAGCAATGAGGTTGCTAAATTATAGTTATGCTCAGCTGCTACTACAGCGATGGTAATAGTTCCAAAAAGAGCTTTGGAATTCTAACCTTGGCTTCTTGACCTGTGACATGAACATCCAAAGTCAGCATGTCCAGGGTAACGCTCGTGCCTGCGATTTCAGCCCCCATCCGCCAACGCACAGGGCTGCAGCCTGTTCACATTGGCCAGGTTTGGTGAAATAACCAAATACCCAGCTTCTTCATATCACGACCGATAGGGACACCAGAAACAGAGACGATGGACGATATTGAATACGTAATCCAAACTTCACGAAAAGCAGCTGATGAGGCTCCAGATGATCTCGCGCGGGCAGAATGGTTGAACGTGCTTGCAGTTGGGCTTACGGATCGGTATTCAGAAACAGAAGAAATAGCTGACCTTGACGAAGCAATTGAAGTTACACGAGAAGCTATCCAAATAGACCCTGAAAACGAAGACCTCGCTGAGTGGATGAATAGACTTGGATCGAGACTTAACGATCGTTATATAGAGACAGGAGAAATAGCTGATCTCAACGAAGCAATTCAAGTCACTCAAGAAGCTATTCATACAGACTCAGAACATGAAAATCTAGCAGATTGGATGATAGACCTGGGAGATAGATTCGGCAACCGGTATTTGGAGACAAGAGGACAGGCAGATCTCGACGAATCAATTACGTTCACACGACAAGCCATTGACATCAGCCCCGAGAATCCAGAGTGGCTGTATGACCTTGGAACTAGACTCAACGACCGGTATATGGTGACACACTCACTGATAGACCTTGATGAAAGCATCCAATTCAAACGCAAAGCTATCGACGTAAGTCCAGGAGACCCAAACCCTGAGTGGATGAGCAGGCTGGCAGCTGGTCTAGATGAGAGACATGCAAAGACAGGTAATAAAGCCAACCTAAACGAAGCGATTGAAGTTGGACAGAAGGCTATTGACATAGATCCGAAAATTTCGGAGTGGTTGGATGCGCAAGGAATCAGACTCGTTGAGCGATACCACCAAACAAGAGAAAGTACGGATCTCAGTCAAGCAATTCAACTGGGCCGGCAGGCTGTGACAACCGATACAGATGACTCAGAACGAGCAGATCGGTTTTATAATCTTGGGATATGGCTGGGCGATCGATATTACAGGACCGAGGCGATCAACGATCTTGAAGAAGCAGTGAAGTTTACACGAGAGAGCATCAAGGCAAGCCCAGGCAACTTGGACTGGGCCACGACCCTAGATATTCTCGAAACTGAACTCCGGGATCGGCAGTCTAACCCTGAACCAAGAGTAATGCCTGATCTTGACGAGTTGATTCAGGACGCGAGAGACACCGTCCATGCAAACCCAGATGATCCAGAGCGAGCTCAATTACTGAGCAACCTAGGAAAACTTCTTGGAGACCGATATTCAAGAACAGGAGCCTTATTTGACCTTGAGGAATCGATACGAGTAACAAGACAAGCAATCCAGGTGGATGCAAGCCATCCAGAGTGGGCGGTACGGTTGAGCAAACTTGAGATTGAACTACGTGACCGAAGCTTCTCGGGATCGAAGATTTTGGTCGATACCGACGACGCAATTGCCGGTTATCGTACGCTCCTCGCAAAAATTCCGGCTGACCACCCCAAACTTGCAGAGTGGTTGAATGATCTTGGTGCTGCGCTTCGAGCGAGACATGAAATAGAAGGAAGAATAGAGGACCTTGATGAAGCGATTAAAGTAACAAACCAAGCCAAGCAGGCAGTATCAAACGACTCCATCCATGCAAGCATCTTGAACAATTATGGACTCTTGCTTCGGGACAGATATCTGCGAATGGGAACAACACCTGATCTTGAAGAGGCGATTCAACTTACACGGGCAGCCATTGATAAGAGCCCAGGAAGCCCCGATCTATCAAATTGGCTGAACAGCCTTGCTGCCGCCTTAGGTGATCAATATCAAGAAACAGGAGCACTAATCGACCTTGAAGAGTCCATCCAAACGACTCGAAAGGCTATTGATGCAACTCACGATAATGATCTGGAAAGGGCAAGAATACGTAGCAATCTTGGAGTACGTCTCGGTGAACGATATGAGAGAACGGGAACAATAAGTGATCTTGAAGAAGCAATTCAGGTCACAAGGGAAGCAATCGCAACTACTCTAGATCGCAAACATGACCGAGCTGTACTTTTGGGAAATCTTGGAATACGACTTCGGGATAGGTATATGAAAAATAAGACCGAGTCAATCACAAAAGCAATGGCCGACCTCGAAGAATCGATAAAGGTCACAAGAGAAGCTATCGACCTCATTCCAGGTGACGCTGACCAGGCCTTATGGTTGGATAGTCTTGGAGTCAGGCTCAGCGATCGATACCTCGCAACGAAAACCATGGCTGATCTCGAGGAAGCAATCCGTGTCGCACGGAAAGCAGTTCTCGCAACTCCACATGATCATCCACAAAGAGCGAGGAGATCACAAAATCTCGGACATGGCCTACTTATCAGATATAAGGTAAGCGGCACAGCTAATGACCTTGACGAAGCCTTTGAGTGCGTGCAAGCTGCGCTACATCATCCCAGCGCCAACATCTCCACGCGGATATTCGCCGGCGAAGCCCTTCTTCGCGTTTGCGCAGAAAAATCGGATTGGCAACGAGCCTGCGAGAATGCAAGCATGGCGGTCTCGCTCATCGCCAAGTTATCCTCGCGATCACTAGAACAATCCGATAAACAGCATAGAATCAGTCAGATTGCTGGCTTGGCTCGT
Organism: Pseudopyrenochaeta lycopersici; assembly: GCA_003313425.1. Taxonomy (NCBI): domain Eukaryota; kingdom Fungi; phylum Ascomycota; class Dothideomycetes; order Pleosporales; family Pseudopyrenochaetaceae; genus Pseudopyrenochaeta; species Pseudopyrenochaeta lycopersici. The sequence goes on along the minus strand of NHZP01000001.1, from coordinate 1,402,399 downwards.
GACGCGACTGCAGCAGCTCTGAATGCTGGTAAGGCGCCGCTTTTCGCTCTCGGTTTACTTGAGCAAGGCCGTGGCGTGCTAGCAGCCTCCCTTGAAGAGGCACGTGTGGATGTTTCGGAATTATATGCGACATACCCAGAGCTAGCAGAGCGATTCAGCGACCTGCGCAAGGAGTTGGAGCGGCCTGCGGCTACGACTGCTTCAATCGTGGGCGACAATAGAACATCGAGAGTAAATGCTCGAGCCAACCGACGCTCTGGTGCAGATCAGGAGCTCGACGAATTGATCCTTGAGATACGAAGTCGAACTGGCTTCGAAAACTTCCTCCTTCCACCCAAGGAAGACGAGATACTGGGCGCGGCACAGGACAACTCTATTGTGGTTGTGAACGTTAGTCAGTACCGCTGCGATGCATTTCTAATTCAGAAGCACGGGATACGAACTGTAGCATTGCCCAATCTTACAAGTGAAGAGATAGATGAGAACGCAAAACGCAGTAATTTAGGTAGTCCTAAAGTTCTATCCTGGCTTTGGGACGTGGTTGCATGTCCGGTCCTCGACGAACTAGGGCTTACTGGATGTCCGCATGATGATGTTTGGCCACGAATCTGGTGGATATCTACTGGAACACTGAGTAGATTTCCGATTCATGCCGCTGGGAGTCACTACAAAGTGTCTACAGAGACAGTTCTTGATCGAGCCATGTCATCTTACAGCTCATCTATCAAAACAATCATTCAAGGTCGTCAACAACGAAGCCCTGAAGTCCCAACAAACACTTCTAGACAGGCCCTTCTGATTGCGATGGAGAATACACCTGGACATTCTCGCCTCAAATTTACCAAAAAAGAGGTCGGGGTTGTGGAAGGCCTCTGCAAGTCAATAGGCCTCGATTCTCTGAGGCCAAGACAAAGGAAGCAAGACGTTGTTGAACACCTACCGAACTGCACAGTCTTCCACTTCGCTGGCCACGGCCATACAAACGAGGTCGATCCTTCAAATAGCAGTCTGCTCCTTGAAGACTGCCAAAGCGATCGACTGACGGTAGCCACGCTCCTGGAGCTCAACCTGCGCCAGTTCTCGCCTTTTCTTGCATACCTATCAGCCTGCGGCACAGGTGAGATGAAAGACGAGCAACTTCTCGACGAAAGCATCCATTTGATCAGCGCCTGTCAATTAGCGGGCTTCCGCCACGTTGTAGGCACACTTTGGGAGGTCAACGACGAACTATGCGTTGACATGGCAAGGTTCACGTATGCGGAAATGAGGGACACTGGCATGACTGATGTCGCGGTTTGTCGAGGACTGCATAAAGCTACTAGGGCACTTCGGGATCAATGGCGAAATGACGCTGCAATGTCGTCTCGTGCGGTGGGGTTATCTGGGGGCAAAAAGAAAGCAGCAAAGAAAGCTAGCCGAAGTCGACGCGATTACAAAGTTCCTAGAAAGGCTATCTTGGTGGACTCGGACGATGAGGACGAGAGAGATTTGCAGTGGGTTCCATATGTCCATTTTGGAGTATAACTATAATATATATAAGAGTATTTGATAGCTAGTTGTTATAACCCACGTGAGTAGTACGGCCAAGTAATCTCATAAAGGAATAAGGGTATGATTTAGAATAAAACTCTCTTTAGAAGTGCGCTTAGTATGTTAATGTTGAACCTTCGATAATAAGAACGTACCATATCTGCGAGAACTAAACTTACATTCCTAAGCTAGCGTCTGTTAGTTTCAGATCCTCACAGCTACATCCAAGTGGGGTATTGTATGGGTACAGAGGACGACGTGAAATCTTGGCATTGGATCATAACGAAGCACTTCCATGCAATGCTAGGGACGATAGTTCTCTATCCAATTATTCATCAATAGTGTATACTGACACAAAGCATTCAGGGAAAGTATGTTGTGCTTCATGACAAAGCAATCGACATCGGAATGGATACTGCTGATACTGTTGGTTTGAGATGCTTAGAAATCGGGTAATGTGGGGTCAAGAATTCAGGAAGCGTTCACTAGATCACGTTTTGACTTGAGCAGACTGGGCGAAGAGGGGTTTGGTAGGTAATCCAAGGGTTGATTTCGTATTGCGCTTGGCCCGATGCGAAAATGTGTGGATTTGTAACATTTTACTCATGGTGGCGGTATGGGGAAACTGAATGAGGAGCTCCTCCTCCCAGCATCATTGTGGTTATGACTTCACAAACAAGCTCCAGTTTGTGGCGAATTGGAAATTCGCCGATTGCAGAGTCATCGAAGGAGCTGCTGCAGTAGAGCACATGAGCATCCTGACAGTGTGGGGCCGCCAAGTGGCGAGTTCAAAGTCGTTTAGCGACGTGCAAAGGGCGACGCGGACCCTTTGCGCGTTCGCAGACGTTGTCGCGTTGCGAAGATGTAAGCCTCATATAAAAAACAGGAATGGCATAAAGGGGTTGTTTCGAAACTCGCGTCCTCATATGGGGATGTTGAGATCTGGGAGGGCAAGCTAACCAATCTGGTAATTTGACCCGCGGTCTTGGCATGTGGACGACGTAATCGGCTTGCAGAGCCCTATGCGAGTCGCGAGCGGCCACATGTTTGGGAGGTGCTGCGCGCAACGCGAATGGTAGAGATAGTTCCTGTGATGGGGGAATGCACGCGGTTGGCTGCTCCTACTGCAGGCTATCGGATGTTTGCGACAAGCTAGACTAACGGTCTTATCAGATGCGGCGCGCACCGGCACCGGCGGTCAACCATGGCCCGTTGTGGTGGCTCGACGGTGCGCTGAGAAGGGCTGTGTCTCAGTCGATAGCTGGGAAGCAGCTCGGGCGCAAAGCGGTCAAAGTTGGACCTGAACGCTTGTCGGAGAGGGCTGGCAGCGATCAGGAGACGCAATTCGAGGGAGGATTACCGCTAGCTCAGCGCTGAGTGCCGAGCATGTAAGAGTGGATGTATATTTAACAGGGTCGGGTAAAGCAGGGCAGTGCCGCGGATGAGCGCTGCGCAGCGCGTGGGCACAGTTCCGCGATCGGTTCTTCGCTCGGGAACAGGGCAATTTGTTGGTGAATACGCAATTGCCTGTCAGCCGTCTCTCAGCCATTCTCCAGCGACAGACCGTTCTTGGATCGGCAGCGAGTAAGCCACAAGTCCCGCAGCGCCCGGACTGCTCCAGTGCATTACATCGTCACCACGCCAATTTCTCCTCATATGTCCGGCGGTTGCCCAACCTACGACGCTTTGTAGCAAATTTTTGTGCAATCTACCTTCACCGTGTCATCTCTCGTAGGAAGACAGGCGAGCAGACGGCTGTCACTCCTTCAGTCCCGTTTGCCCCCCAGCCCGCCACGCCCAGGTGAGTCGACACCCCACGATCTGATAAAAAAAAGTGTCCATCAGATAAGCCGACATGGAGGCACGTCTCCGCGTCCCGTGGGCTTAGACAAGCAAACGGAGCAATTGCGCACCCACGCAGCATTGTTTGGCTGTTGAATTGCACGCTGCATCGCAATACTGTCCGAGGAGGTGCTGACCATGGCTCGCGCTAGCAGTCCCCTTTGCCGTGTGTTCAAGACGACGGCTGCTCCCTCGCTTTTCATCACCGCACACCCGAACCATGGCCGCCACAACGCGAACCATGGAGAACTCGATACCCACCACCTCGACCTCGCATCCGCACGACCCGATTCCCTCCGAACCGCGCGAGATCCCCCAGCTCACGCTCCGGCCAACACCCTCGCAGTCGCTGCCGGATCAAATTTCGCCCAAGTCGTCGGGCGACTCGATACTATGGAGCACCAACAGCAGCGACGACTCTGAAGCCCCCATGACGCCCGCCACCGAGCCCGACCAGGCTGTCGACGAGATGATTGACAAGCTGCAAGACCTGCCTGCTGCTGCCGTCACTATCCCCGGCCAGGCGCGACCGAGGCGCGCCTCCACCACTCTGATCTCCGACAGCCCCACCGACATCAGGCGCATATTGGGAGAGGGCGAGACGGCCACAAAGCTCATCAGCCAATGCTGCGGCGGCGGGTGCTGTCTGCTCAAGACATTGGCCCCCGACACCGCCTCGGCTGCCTTTGTGCCTGTCGTCATCCCCGACAATGCTGCCTTTCGAAGCCTCAACCTGCGATTGGGCCCACTGGCCCTCGACAGCGAGCTCACAGACACAACCCCGCTGCCCGCAGTGAACATGTCCTTTGAGCCCCTGGCTTCCAAAGACGTCCAGCACGTCTCCGAGGTGCACAAGATGCCGCCCAAGTACGTGCAGCCACACCCACCATACGAGGTCTACTCTGCACCGCTGTACCACGCCCGCGAATTGACCAAGCCGGGAGCCGAGAAGAGAACTATCCATTTCGACATCGACGTCACCGACTACCCCAATGAGGGAGGCGTTGACTTCAAAGTCGGCGGTGCCATTGGCATCTGCCCACCCAACTCACAGGCCATGGTCGATGAGCTCTTCGACATCCTCTGCATCCCCAAGTTCGTCCGCGACAAGCCCGCCACTCTGAAGACGGGAACCGGACGATGGCCCACCATTTGGGGAGAGGACCAAGCACGCGAGCTCCTCACCACCCGCCGCGAGCTGCTGACCTGGTGTGCAGACATCCAATCCCACCCGCCAACAAAGAACCTGCTTCGCGTCATGGCCGAGTATGCTGATGCACCAAACGAGAAGAAGATTCTCACCTACCTCTGCTCAGCCCAAGGGCAAGCCGCCTTCTGCGATCTCCGAACTACCTCCCATTTCACCATTGCCCAGATCCTGAGTGCCTTCCCGTCGTCCAAGCCACCGCTACCAGCCCTACTCTCCGTCCTCACCCAACTCATGCCACGCTTCTACTCGCTTTCCAACGACCCCCACATTTCGTCGGCACGCCCCGGCCTTCCCGGAAACCGCCGCCTCATCGAGATGGCTGTCACAATCCACGAGACGCCCGACTGGCACGCAGATGGCGCAACGCGAACAGGTGTCGGTAGTGGCTTCATGGAGCGCATGGCCCAAGCCTTCATTACCGCCGAGAATGAAGGCATCGATCCTCGCAGCATTCTCGATCTTCGCATCCCCATGTTCCGTGGACTGATGTCCAACCCCCTTTCCAAACAATTCGGTGGTGAGGGCCCTATGGTACTCATCGGTGCCGGCGTCGGCATGGCCCCTTTCCGCGGATTCATCTTGAACAGGCTCAAGAACGCCAATTGCGCGAACAAGATCTGGCTGATCCAGGGTGTCCGCGATTCCATGCTCGACGAATTATACTCTGGTGAACTAGGAGACCATGAGCGTGAGATCAAGAAAGTTGTGCAAAGCCGCAAGGTCAAGGCCGGCGATTCCAATGAGGTGAAATACGTCCAAGACGAGGTGCGAGTTCAGGCCGACATTGTTTGGTTTGTCATCAACGCCCTCGATGGCCGCATCTTCGTTTGTGGCTCTAGTAAGGGCATGGGCGAAGGTGTAGAAGAGTCTCTCATCGATGTCGCCATGTCAAAGGGCAACATTAGCAGGGCTCAGGCTGAGGAGTTTTGGGCGAAGAAGAAGGAGGATGGCCAGTACATTGCTGTAAGTGCTCAACCTCAAACTTCAGCCTACTATAATACTAATATACCACAAGGAAACCTGGTAGATCCGTCAACTCCCGCATTTCTATTGTATATATCTCGTTCCAATCTTCGGTTCTTCCGACCGCGTACATACCCTTATCGTTACCACATCGCTACGGCGCTAGACAAAAGGCGTCATATTAGACATAACATGGGCGGTCATTTTTGTTTATCTGACTAAACCTTCATTGCGTTTGGCTCCATTTACAATTATTTGTGCACAAAAAGCATGGCGTTCATATACGGTTGGGTGGTGTTCTAATGTTGAATTTTCCGGCTTGTATAGCAGATCACTGCTTTCGCTGCATCATTGTTCCTGCATGATCTACCAATTATAGCAGAATGCATCATCTTCAGACATTTCTGTGCACTTACTCTGATCTCAAGTAAAGTAACGTGATGAATGTTTATATTCTCAGAGAGTCTTGGCTTACACTGGTATTCCGAGCATTGGAAGTTCATCCGCAAATCTGATGATATTGATTTTGAAGGATAATGTACCCAGGCCTCCGCTCTTAAAAGTCAAGATACTGTGGGATAGGTTCAGAACGTTTGTGGAATGATTGCTGACTAAGCCCGGAAGTGTCTTTCCCCTGACGGTGGAACTACTACCAAGTCTTCCTAGGAGACAATGGGGCAAGGCATACAATCCCTTGGAAGTTGTTTCTTGCTAGTTTTTAATTGGCGCCTCGCTTTTGCCAAGTGTATCTCTGTCGAATACCGTACTCCTCCGGCCTGCACTATCCCATCTGTCGATCCCAGCAGTTGTGTACATGGACGCATAATTTAACTCTTTTGCCCCAAGCAGAAGTAACAGTTGACGTATATTCAAAAGAAATCTAGACCACTTTGTAGTCATCACGTGCGGAAAGCATGGGCGCCAGCACGGAGCTCGTTAGACGGCAATATAGCGAAACTCTGCACAGCAGAGGAAAAAATAAATTCTTCTTCGACCTTGGAATTCGGACGAGCTGTTTACCAAGCTCATCCGGTTGTGCATAGGTTAGGGTGGAGCACTTCAAGTTTCCGTGGTGGGATGTCTTGGGAGGCTGCGTTGAAGACTGTGTTGGCGGCAGCACGAGGCGCCATAGTTTGAAAAAGGATCTAGAGATATAGTGGATCTCTCCTACCTGCCATGACTGCTCATCAGCGCTCAAGAGAAATTCATTAAGGACCTCCAAGCTTCAGCTCCAGCCCCATTATGCGCACGTCGCGGTCAAGTCCGGAAGATCCCGATAGGGAATCTGCGCCGCCCGCCATGGGTGGTGGAGGTATTTGATCTTCTTGAGTGTGGGGTCGATGTTGCGGAAGGAGGGGGGATATGAAGTGCACTGATCCGCCAACGCACAATTTCCACTGCGTCTCCTGAGATCTTGAGCAGTAGCAGAGGTGACAAGAGGAGGCTGGAAAGTTTCTGAAAAGAATTTATATCAATGACAATTGTTGTTTTATTATAACATGTACATGGAACGTTGTTATAATGAATTTGCGAACATTCTTGTCATCATGTGATGTATTCTCACCAGTACCCTCCCATCCAGACTATGATTACTAAGAAACTAAGAAAACAAAGGACATCACTGACTTCATGGGGCTCAAACTGCCTGGCCTGTCCCCCTGGCATGAGTCACTCTGTGCAACGGCAGACAACAAGGCGGCAATTCTTCTCTAGTATACCAACAAATATACACAGTGCAAGTCCGCACGATAGTTCATTCAAGAACATTTGCGGATCAAGACTAAATCGTATAATGTGGATAACGCTTGATGGAAGTAGAGCCACGGATGCACTGAAGTTTGTGTAACTGGATTTCCTAGCAGAACTAGATCTTAGTTTTCTACCTTCATGTGTGCATGAACAGAAAGATTGTCCATTAATACAGTAAATAACATAAGAGAAGTGAGAAGTACCTCTGCCAGTTTCTCTTACAGCTAGGCTATAGCAAGCCTGCTTCTCCATGTTCTTCACCAGATTCACCGTTACATACAGTTTTTTGTGCATATCGGCCATCAACAGCATATACATCCTGTATCGCAGGAGCACATCGTGGCATTCCTCCTCGCTCCCATTACAACTATGACTATGAACTATAGTTTCCCTGCCACAACTCTGCGGGTTGTTTAGGACTCGTACTGTCTGGAGCCTCTGCTATGTACTGCTGGCCATGGTTCCCTGTTTGGTGTTGCCATGGCTGAAAATCACTCGTCACTGTTTGAGAGTAACTCTCCTTTGGACCTTGACCAGGTGGGTAGTGTTGATAAAACCCACCTTGATTGTGTCCTATATTTCCTTTGTTTTGCTGCGCCTTCTTATTCTTTCGTTTGCGTAGGCAAAACCACATAAACGCAGCACCTAAGGCTATCCCGGCAAGGGGCCCTACGACAACGCCGGAAATCCAAGTTTTGCTCTTTGGTGACGGTGTTGGAGTAGATATTTGTTCTGTAGACTGTGGTGTGCTGAAACTCGAAGATGCGACACTGGTGGAAGTGGTGGCGATGCTCGAGGATGATGGTACGGCCGATGTGGCACCTATGAACGCATTTAAATTAAAGACACTTGGTTTTAGTAGCTTGGGAACGCACTAATTGACTGTATTGCGGCTGTGCTAGACGCTTTCACAAGGCCACTGATTTTGAATCCGGGTGATGAGATCTGCTCTGTATATGGATCCGCAGAGTCGAAGAAAGTAAAGCGGAAAACCCAGAAATCCTTTTCCGAGAACTGATTAGAAGCTATGTTTACGTTCCACTCGTAAGATGAGGTTGTGGTGAGGTCGATACCGCCTAGGCGCAAAGTCAGTCTTCTCTGCATTTCGAGAAGGCTATGGGCTTTACTCACGACCAATCTTGGAAGTGTACCTGGTTCCGTTGAAGTTGGTGACCCAGAGATCGAGTTTCTTGGTATCGCAAGAAGGGCAGTAGGCTTTGAAAGAATTTTGGAGACCTGACTTCCAGAGCAGAGTGAATTTGGAGCCACTCTGCAACGGGGTAGATCCGTCAGGAGCTGCGGGTGCAGTCCAATCATCCTGTACAGTTTGGCACCACGTTTGCAGTGGGAGGAGAACAAAAGCCAAGATGACAGAAAAGTAGAGTTCCATATCTGTTGGGGTCCACCATTAAGCGTGCACTATGATGGCGTAAACGGTCGCGCGGCGATGCCACCCTTCAAAATAGAGGACCAACCTGTGCATAAGGGGCATATCGGGCGAAGACAAGGCGGAGTGCCACATTTGCGGCACAGTGCAATCGTATGCAAAAAGTGCGTTTGTTGGTTTCGAGGTTGCTAGCGCAGGCCCAGGGACTTGCTGCTTTGGGACTTGCAAGCTTTATCGAGATTAAAACGGGGCCAATACACAGGGTACGTTGTGACAATAGTAAATCGGACCAATAATGTAGTGCTATTAACCGGGACCCATAGATTGCGGCACGGATTGATGCTGAGGTACATACGTGCATAAGGTACAATAGAAATACTGTACGCGCTCTGTTAAAATAGGCTGTTGTCATGCGCGGCGCGACTCAACACACTTTTTACTCATCGTGCCTCTCGGCAGAATCTTGCAATTGAAATCACACTTTGATGTTCGAGAAGCAAGTCATGTTCCTCAGAAGATATAGATGGCCTATTTTTCTTATCGTGGCCTTCGTCTTTCTTGCAACAATAGCTCCACTTTCTGCTCGTTTCGCGCCATCTAGAAGCCCGATCTTTCCCATGAATGGTCATAAATATTCCGCTCCATCGACAACAGCCTCCACTGGCCCTATTCGAGGCTCTCATGCCTGTCCCACGGCGCCGCCAACTCCAGCGCTAAACCCAAACACCCAAGGCCGATTCAACTGGAGAACCATTCCGACACACCATTCTATCGAACAGTACTCTCAATTACCATTTGGCAACCCGTCATCAAGGCCTTCTGTTCAACAGACTTTTGGGACAACGCCGACAGAGGCTAAGAATAAAATCGCCTCCCGCAAAGAGGCCGTTCGAGAAGTTTTCAAGCGATGTTGGAAATCCTACAAAGATCGAGCCTGGAGAAAAGACGAGCTTGCTCCTATTTCTGGTGGAGCTAAAGACACTTTTGGAAGTTGGGGAGCTACCCTGATCGACAGCTTAGACACACTCTGGATCATGGAGATGAAGCAGGAATTTGCAGAAGCCGTTGATGCTGCTGTCGAAATCGATTTCGGGCCGAAGATCGATGGCGAGATCAATGTCTTTGAAACAATCATACGATACCTTGGAGGCTTCATAGGTGCTTATGATGTATCCGGTTGTCACGATGCGCGACTCCTAAACAAGGCTATCGAGGTGGCAGACATGGCATATGCCTCATTCGACACACCAAACAGGATGCCGGTTTCGAGATGGAGCCCCCAAAAAGCTGTGAATGGGGAGGAACAATTACCAGCAGAATCAGTGCTGATCGCTGAGGCGGCCTCTGCCAGTGTGGAGTTCACTCGCCTATCGCAACTCACTGGTGACATGCGTTATTTCGATGCCATCTCACGAGTGGCAGATGTGCTTGATAAGCAACAAGGATTAACCAAACTTCCAGGCATGTGGCCTATCAGTGTGAATATGCGAAAGCCAGACTTAACTTTTGATGGTTTCTTCGGCCTCGGTGCAATGGCAGACTCAGTATACGAATATCTTCCGAAGATGCATCAACTACTTAATGGAATCGGTCCAGTAGCAGCACAGCATCAGAGGATGTACGAGTATGCAATGTCGACTGCGATACCCCATACATTGTTCCGTCCTATGGTGCATGATAAGGCAGATATCTTGATCGCCGGCGCTAGCGTAAATGGACAGAGGGATGACAAGGGCCAGCACCTTGTATGCTTTGCTGGTGGCATGTTTGCTCTTGGAGGGCGGCTCTTCGAAAACAGTACCCATATCGATATTGGCCGTAAGATCTCGGAAGGCTGCGCCTGGACATACAAGAATGCACCAAATGGGATCATGCCAGAAGTCTTCTCGATGATTGCGTGTCCTACGTTGTCAGCATGCGATTATACCTCCCAACCTGGCTCAAGTCCATTCAGCGAGGTTGGTGACGGGCGCTACGTTCTCAGGCCTGAAGCGATTGAGTCGATATTCTACATGTACCGAATCACGGGCGATTCAAAGTATCAGGACATTGCATGGGAGATGTTCCAGGCAATTAGCACCCATACTCGAACGGAATTCGCCAACGCTGCGATTGGGGACGTAATGAAAACGCCGGTGGAGAAGTATGACAGTATGGAAAGCTTCTGGCTGGCCGAAACACTCAAGTACTTCTACCTTATCTTCAGCGACCCTGACGAAATCAGTCTAGACAATTTTGTCTTTAATACGGAAGCGCACCCATTCAGAATACCGCATCGGTAGTTGTTTGCTGCTCTCAAGACTCTATCTTCATGAGCAAAGGGACAAGGTTCGCGGCTCTACCCAGTATATCTTGACCGTCCCACACCAATCCCTTTCGTTCGAGGGTGTTCCACTATCCTTTAAAGCCGAATCTCCAACTTGGAACATCTCAATCTCGAGATATCCTCGCCAAAGCAGTATAGTGATGGTCATATCCGTCGCAAGTAACGCAGAGTGTCCTGCGTATCGCAAACCTCGAGAATCTTCTGAAGGCTGATCGCCAGTGCTAATTGGAACTTTTTATGCTACCAGCTAGTGGCCACTGAACATTGATATTCAACTTCCCTCTTTGATATCACTCAGGGCTACGCATAAAACAATTGTCTTTGGTGTTCCTGTCGCGATTGATACTGCAATAGCCCATAAGAGAGTCTGTCTGGCATACAGAACATACATTACAGTCATTTCGGAATCCGGGACACGCAGCTTTGGCATTGTATGGAAAGTCATGCTGGCAAGCCAGATGGGTCTCGCCACGCTTAGGAGACATTCAACCTACGATGATACATCAATCAGTTTATGGTCCCAATGTTCAGGTTTACTTAAACCCTCAAAGCTTCATGATAGGTCAAGAGAGCCTGTGTCAATGCCCTATGGCCGTGTGTGGAAAACAATCCCATTTATACAATTCATATCCTACATTAATAACTATAGTCAATAGCATTTCCGATATAGCGGCGCTAGACTGTAGTTGATAGTCCTCTACAGCGTCGATCAATCAATGGCGTCGTGAATAATACAATAATAGATATTAAACGAATCTTCTATTAGTGATATAAGCCGGTGTGATTCAGCTGTCACACTAGGAATCGGCGTTGGTAGGCTTGATCAGGTCGTTCATCCAGGCAGCGGAAATAGCGACGGAATCTTTCGAGGCTTAGAGGCAACAGATGACATGTATCTATGTTACGGAAGTAGATATCACTGTGTGATGGGCCGCGCCTCGAAGTGAAACGAAAGCTATATCGAGCGATTTCGACTACCCCGTTGGCCGACTACCGTAGCGAGTCGTACCGGTAAACCCAGACTAAACTTGAACCTCGGCAAACAAGTTCACTAATACAACAGACGATCTCCGACCATCAGGGTCGCTATGCCCCCTCATACATTTAATATAGGAGTGTCCGTTGTAGAATCTCAGACAGTAGAGCAAGTTTGTGCAGACATTCACAATGTCCGACTTCTCAGATGAGCTCAAGCCAGCAGATCCACAAGGACCATGCATACTATCAAAGGAGCGCAGCAAGTCAGACATCAATGTCGAAGCACTCGCGCACCACCTGCTGCATCGGGGAGGACACCTAGACCGACAAAAGAAAATTCTGCCAGTTTTAGAGAGTCGTCCAATTTTCTCTAAGAAAAACCAACTCAATCTTGCGCGCCCGGAACGGTACCATCTTTCACTAGCAAGATCAAAAGAGCTACGCCGTCTCTCACTCGAGAACAATTGGGACCAAGATGACTACAAGATGGCAATGCATTTGGTTGGGGAAGTTGGTCCCTATGCACTGCATACCGTTATGTTCATGACTTCGATCCGAGAGCAAGCCACTGAGGAACAGCTCAAGGAATGGTGGCCGAGAGTGGAGAGCTTGGAGATCATTGGTTGTTATGGTCAGACCGAGCTAGGTCATGGAAGCAACGTTCGAGGTATCGAGACATTGGCTACTTACAATCCAACCACGAAGGAGTTTACAATACACAGCCCAACACTAACGGCATCGAAGTGGTGGAACGGGTCATTGGGAAGAACAGCGAACCACGCTATCATCGTTGCACAACTGCTGTTACCAGATGAAAATGGAAAGCTCAAGTCGTACGGCCCGCATCAATTCGTGGCGCAAATCCGTCATATGAAAACGAATAAGCCACTCGATGGTATCGTGATTGGCGATATTGGCACTAAGGTCGGCTACGCTGGCATGGACAACGGATATATGCTCTTCAAGAACTTCAGGGTACCTCACTCTGCCTTACTATCGAAGTACACCGCCGTCAGCATCGACGGCAAATACATAGCACCGAAGAATCAGGCTATCGTGTACGGAAGCATGACCTATGTCCGCGCATCCATCATCATGAATAGCAGGTTGACTTTGGCGCGGGCATGTACAATTGCAGTCCGCTATCTCTCCATCCGACGCCAATTTGCGGATCGGGATCTTGGTGGCACAGAGATGTCGGTGTTGGACTACCCTACAGTTCAAATCAGAATCTTGCCTTTGCTTGCCACGACATATGCTCTGCATTATACCGGCGAAGCAATGTTCAACCTCTACTGGGACACACGCGCAAATATCGAGCAGAAAGGCGACCTTTCCCGACTAGCCGAATTGCATGCAGCGTCTTCCGGCTTGAAAGCAGCATGTACGCTCATAGTCGCAGACGGCACCGAAGTCTGTAGAAGAGCTTTGGGTGGCCACGGCTTCGGCGGCGGAAGTGGCATGATTCCAATCAATACGGACAATCTCGATGCGCCTACTGTGGAGGGTGATAGCTGGATGATTTCACAACAGACTGCTGCATATCTGATCAAACGCATGACAGAAGCTGTAGCCGGCAAGAATTCAGAACCGATCGACACGCAGTTCCAGACCTATTTGAAGCATGGCAGTTCTTCACGCTTCGACATCTACAACAACGAAGCTGATATCGTGAACGCATTCAAAGATCGAGTTTCTTTCCTTGTTTACAAGGCGTACGAGAAGCGTGTTGTCCAAAAGCAGACTTGGACAGATCTAATGGTCGACTTGCACGGCCTCGCAATTGCACATTCCGAGTCCATCCTCGTTGAGAATTTCTACAGATCTGTTTTCAGTGGTGACTTGACACCTCCTGTAGACAACTCAACCGCGACAGTGATGAAAAACCTCTTCCGCCTGTTTGCTTATAGCCTCTTGGACACTAGATCGCCCGACTTCATCGTATCAGGTGTTCTCGAATCTTCCTTCCTCAGCGACCTAACAGCAAAGATTCAGACTCTACTCAAAGCAATTCGGCCTCACGCCGTGCGGCTCGTGGACGCGTGGTCGATACCTGATTATCTACTCGACAGCGCCTTAGGTAGAGCAGATGGCGATGTATACAATGCCTTATGGCAGAAGGCACATTTGGAGAACCCGCTTAATCTGACGACATTCAATCCTGACTTTAGAACCGAGGAGATTATCATGGGTGAGGGTGCGGAGCATGCGAAAAAGAGGATTGAGAAGCTTGCTCTCGGTGTTTGGGGGCATGAACAGAGGGTTGAGAGTGGCAAGCCGAGGTTGTAATAAGTGGAGTAAAAGAACAAAGATGAATGATTAGCCTTTGTCCTATATCTGTGATGTTTAAATCTAGGTCAGACCATAGGGACGCATTTGATATACTTGTCTAGACGTTGTTGTTGCATCACGGCGAGCTTTCGCCACGGGTGACCTACGGTAATCTGTTTATGAACAGTCCAAACAGCTTGCTGTGCTGTATCTCAATGCGAGAGGCAGCATCGATGGTGGCGGGAAGTTAGGGACAGCCACCCCATATAGAAGATACTTGAGCTTGACGAGTGACTCGCTCACCTCTTCGCATAAACCCATCGGAGAATCAGGAAGAGCGTCTTCGTCTCGATGTAGAACAATTGTAAAGATGTGGAGTTGCCCATATCCGGATTCTGGGTTCATCAGAAGTTCGAATGTGTCGTTCGCAGCCTTTAATCTGTAACTGGGTTCTGCAGTAGACGAGCTTGTTTTAACTATACTACTGCCGACTTGCGCGTACAGTGAACTAAAAATAAGAAACGCAGTTCATCAACACTTTCGGAACAATGCATTTGTTTACAGCCAAGTAAACATGGCATTGGCAGCAAGCACTATTACACCTCTCACTGATCTGGGATACGATAGCAATCTTGTGTAGCCAGCTCGAAAAAGTACGTCAAGGGGTTTACGGCCTGATCGTTAAGTTGGACCGCTCGTAGCATCTGATTTACATAGATTTGAGAGGCCAGTCAACAACACGATAAGCATGTTCAGCAAACATGAGTGAAGGATATGGAAGCATTATTCCCACAGATTTGCAAATGAAAGTTCAAAAACGGAGCGTTTTAGAGCGTAGGCTGGCCTAATCGCACCTATTTCCCGACAAACTACTTCCAAATTCAGCCATAACCATCAGTATACGTCAATCAACTGGCGTACGCCCCTTTTCAACTCCACAACAACCAGACTACCATTCCTCACCCACTATCACCACCCTTGACCTCCCTCCGCTCACCACTCCACAAATTATTCAACGCCTCACTCCAACTCGGATGCGCAAACACACCATCACGGAGCTGCATCCAGGTCAAGCCGCCCAACATGGCCATCTGGACCACGCTCATAATCTCGCCCGCCTCGACGGCAATCGCGGTGAAGTTTACAATCTTGTCTGTCTCCGGGTCCACCACGGCCTTCAACATGCCTCTCGTCTCTTCGGTTTCTAGACCCCGTGCAATCCACGATGCGGGCATGCTGTACGTGATGAATGTTTTAGTAGGGGGCAGGGAAGATAGGGCAGGGCCGATGGAGGCGAATTGTGGATCTGTGTATGTCACAGAGGGGATAAAAGGGGCTCTTTCGTCTGTAGTTCGTGGGGCGGAGGCTGAGGGGGAGGGGTAGAGTGTGTCGCGGACAATGCGGAAGTCGTCGTAAGAGACGTGGGTGAAAGCTGGACCGCCTTTTACATCACCTAGTGCGTAGACGTCTTGGATGTCTGTGGAGAGTGTTGGGGAAACAGGAATGTGGCCTGAGGAGGTTGGTTGAATGCCTGCTGCTGAGAGATTGAGAGTTTCGGTGTTGGGAATGCGGCCAGTAGCGAGGAGGATGTGTGAAGCGTGGAGTTGCCTGATGTTTGAATCAGAGCCAGCAGTTGATATGGTAATGGGTAGACCGGCATCAGTGGACTTCGAAACCGAACCAATTGCCGTATTAAGCAGCAGTTCAACACCATCTTCTTCCAGAATACCTTGCATGCACTCGACCAGCTCTGGATCATCTCTCCTAGACAGCAGCCGCGGTCCTCTCTGAACAATTGTAACCTTGGCTCCAAGCCGTCTAAACAACTGTCCAAACTCCAGACCAATGACTCCGCCGCCAATAACGACAAGATGTTGCGGCACCTCGCCTAGCTCTTGCACACTTGTCGAATCCAACACTCTGCTCTGCTCAATGTCATCCAGACCAGGAAGTGCAGGCCTTGACGGTCGACACCCAACATTGACAAACACCTTGTCCGCAGACAGCCTCTCAACCTCTCCGCCACTGCTTGACTCAACTTCGACTTCCTTCGCGCCGACAAACCGCGCACTACCCATCAGCACACGCACACCGGCATCGGTTAGTCTCTTCTCACTCCCACCCCTAAAGCTCTCTACGATATTCCTCTTCCGCTGCCTAATCTTCTGCATATCGATTCTCACATCTCCACCCCCCACACCAACACCATACTCCGCCGCCCGTCTCGCCAGATAAGCAATGCGGCCACTTGCGACCATAGTCTTGGTAGGCGTGCACCCTTCATTTACACAGCAGCCCGCCACATGTGAGCGCTCGACCAGACAGACCGACAGACCCAATCCGGCAACATGTGTGGCTAATGGAGTGCCAGCCTGGCCAGAGCCGAGGATAAGAGCATTGTAATGTTTTGGCGCCGTCATAGTGTTTAGAAGTCGAACTTGTCGGAGGCGAAGTATGGGGCAGTTGGAAGAATGCAAAATGTGAAACCTGGAGGGGAAAAGAATGGGGAGATGATGTACCGACTGAGCGGATGCCTAGCTTTCGAGACGAAATAGCCAGAGTTCAGAGACGATACCAAGCCAAACTGTGGCGCCAGATGAGACGAACTGCTGCTTGCTCTTTCCCCGCAATTGATTGTTTGGTTTGGGAAGCGTGCACTTTCAGCTTCTCCCTTAGTCTAGATGCTGACTGATCCTTAACACAGCATGCGCGACACTATCTTCGCTCAGAAGGGTTCAAGCTACCCCACTCTCCAGCTCTTATCGCGGCAGTCCAGCTATTCTCAAAGTAGGAAGAATGCTGGATGACTCCTGTCATCAGCCTCAATCTGAGTAAGCCAAGTCAGTCATACAACGCACTTACCCAAAGTGGACGGATCGCCGTCCAGACTACAACGTCTGCTAGAGGAATGTTTCACTCGCAAACCTATCCGCGCTTGGTAGAAATGCAATCACTTTGGGAGAAGGAGGCACTCGAGTTTGGTTCATCAACCATTTCCATTCCATTAAGCATTAGACTAATAATGATTACTTCGTGGTAGCAAGCCAACCGGCTGTGTGCTACCAAATCCATCCATTCCCAATCCATCAACAGATCGTGTTCCTGACCTTTACATACTTCCGCCGTCATCTAAACTCCCCTATACAGCCACACAGCCGCTCAAGAAACGTGGAAGATGGCGGCTGATGCTGAAGCGAATGTGTACAATGGTACTTTTACAGTGCCAGGATGCCAGAAGCGACCGACTTGGGTATCAAAAAGCTAAATAAAATGCGCTTGTGCGCCACAGGACTCCACAGGAAATTGTTGTGGTCCTAATGCATGCAATCCTTTGCTCTGTGCGACACCCGTTGTGTCTATGCTGTGTAAAAATCCATTTCAATAATGGGGTCGCTGAAATGCTTCGCAAACAAAAACTCCGGTTCTTATGCGTATGTCGTCAAGGCCGTCACCGGGGAGGCTGAGGTGATGTGCGATCTTAGGGATGAGTATAAGTGTGGGGAGTGAGGTAAGAATAGTGGGAATTTCAATCCTTTCGATAGGAATGCTCAGTATCGGAGCCAACTGTGTCGCCGTCCCAAAGGCTCTGAGCGTCATCGACTGGAGAGTGTGCGCCCAGTGGGCTCCTGCCGCCGGTGGAGTAGGATGAAGATGAGCCACTTGCCCAGTCGTCGGAGTCGGAATGGGGCTGGAACTCTTCGTAGATGTCGAGCATGCTGTAGCTGGCGCCGTCCAATGGGTCACCGATTTCGACGTAATCGTAATCCCAGCGGAACTCCTTGTCGGACTGCGGGCGGGGCAAGAACTTGGCGCGGCCGAAGAAGTAGCAAACACCAGCAACTAGTTGTTGAATTAGCTTGGTTTTTCTTACTACGAATGTGTAAAACTTACGGAGACTTCCAGCAACCAGATCTACGGCGTAGTGGTGCGAGAAATACATAGTCGACCACCACAGCCACATGGTGTAGAAGACGTAGACTGGGAAAAGCTTGGGGAACACGTGTCCCATGAAAAGAGTCTCTAGAGTGGCCCATCCAGAGTGCAATGAGGGGAAAGCACCGAAGACCATGGGGGAAGCGAGGAAAGTAGAGGTGTACAGGTCGATGCCGAACAGCTTGTCAATCGCCTTCAATCCCGCAGCATCTCCGGCAATCGAGTAGTTTGCTGGTGCCAAGCCGTAGGTGTTCTCGTACCATGGTGGAGAGCAGGGGAAGACGATTTGAATGAGGACAGCTGTGATGTTCATGTACCCAAATGCGCGTGCCCAGATGGGTAGGGTGCCGGGCGGGCCCCAGATGAACATGCATCCGCTGACAATGACGGGGGAAACGTAGTGGACGATTCCATAAGGTATCCAGGCAAGGAGATCCAGGACGGTGTGTTTGTTGGCAGACAGAATGTTGCTCAGGTTGGCACCGTACAGGATATTCTCAAGGGCGGGCAGCACGCGCACCCAGATGGCAGGTCGGTAGTCGGGGGAAATATATCTAGCAGCCAACGTCAGCAATGCGTGGGCAAAAATGCGGGATCAATGGCAGGTGGAGAACGACGACATACTTGCAACTTGAGAATAGCAGGAACCATGTGAGGGTAGGAAGCAATGGGAGCAGGAATTGTCTCGTTATCGGCAAACACAAGCCCGTCATGAGCAGCGTGGCAACAAAAGTCTTTGCAAACGGGCCCGGGGCCTCGCTCACGGAGAGGGAGAAGATGGCGACAATGGCGAGAAAGAGGTACTGTGCGTCGTATATGGACCAGGGGTGGGTGCGCAGGCTGCGCAGCGTGTCGGAGGGTTTCCACGACGTCTCGAGCGAGGCGATGGATGACGTTGGTGCCTGGCGACTGCGTATGCGCGAGCGGGTGGCCCTCCACTTCCGGCGGACACGGTGGGGGATGAAGCTGGGCAGGGCGGAGAGGCCGGGGACTTTTGTGCGCGCGAGCATGTCGGCGGCGGCGCTGTTGTCGAGAAATGCGAGGTAGCTCTTGTTCGTCATGGCGGCCGAGGGTGAGGCTCGGGGACGGCCTGTGGCGCAGGGGGACGACGAGCGAGAGGGAAGCGGCGGCACACGCGACCAAGGGCTGCTGGACTCGTTGGTTGGGCGGGCGGGCGGGCAAAGGTAGAGAGCAAGTCGACGAGAAGACCAGCAGGCCGTTGGAGGGTGAAGAGGAGGGAGCGGACAGCGGAAGAGGGCGGGTTAGGGATTATGAAAGAGGCCGCAGTGGAAGCTCCGGATGGCTGAGGCTTGCACAGCGCCCGGGGTTGCAAATTAGGTCCGCGAGTGAGCCGCTAGGCCGGATGGGGCCTGGCGCGGGTGCCGCCCCAGTGCACCCAATTTCGTTTACAGCCCTGACGGCACCAGAGTTGAGCCAGGATGCGCATCGCTGTTCGCTGCCGGTTGGGCGCAAGTCCAGCTGCTGCGAATAGAGCCAGCGCGTAATCGCTTTGTTCGTTTGATGTATTTGAGGGCTAAATGAAATACTTGCGACGCCTGTATTGTAGACTCAAAGCCCCTTGGTAGTAGAAACAAGCAGCAGCAGCAGCAGCAGCAGCAGCAGGGCACCAGCTGCATCTCATGCTCGCGTGATTGCACCCTCGCAGCAAGTCATTCACATCACGTTCCATGGTTGCACCACACCCAGTCGCATCTTTGACAATCCCGGGCCCGAGCCACCAGCAGCCTTATTTCGTGCCAATTTCTCTGTTGCTCCAAAGATCATGATGCGGCGATGCGTTGGGCCCGCTCTCTAGCTTGCATGACATCAACATACAGCTTTACCGCCTACTACCAACGTCAACAAGTCAAGCGTCTTCAACGTCCATCCATGGCCGCTAGCCTCGCTGGCCGTACAAGTCCTGCTGCAATACGAGGATACGCCTCGCAGGAAGGGGACTTCCTCGACCGTCCGACGTGTGCTCGCCGCAGCAACCACGTAGGACCTGCTTGTCGTTGTCTCACAACCCCAGCCCCAAGGCACACGAAACATGCGACCCAGCCTTTCAACTCCGCAACTGCAAACCGCCAGCCTGCTTGCTGCGCGCCTGCACACCTCAAACACTGCTCACTCTCCACACCCACACTTTCTGCCCACGCCCGGCCAATCGCCCAGCCTCAGCAGCCCCAAGCAAAATGTGCTGACTGGTAGTCAGAATAGGCGCTCGGCATCTCGTATGATCCGCCTGCCGTGCTTTTCAATCGCCCTTGGCTTGGCTCCGATCCGAGAAAAGCCATGCTTGCGGGCTCCGAGGGGACCACCGCACTGAAAAAAAAAAACGCCACGCCCCAAATTCTGTACGCAATTTCCTTTTTCCGCCCGCTGGGCCAACGGCATGTTTCGTGCGAGCAACGTCGGACGAACCCAAACACCGACTACACGCGACGAGTCAGCCATCGCTTTTCAGCTTCGCTCTTACGCCCGTTATTTCGCTTCTCGCTCTCAAATTCTTCCAACAAGCGAGTACAATGAAATCGTCCAATTGGTAAGCGAACTAATACAAGCCCGCCAAAAACTATTGATTTTATCAAACAATGATGAGAGGCCCAGAAAAAAAATATCTCTCTGGAAATCTCCATCTAGGCTAAAATGGCAAACGAATGAAGAAAATATTTTCAACCACTCGCAATCTCCTCCTATTTCCTGACTCTCACCACTCTCTCTGTATGCCTGTATCTGTCTGTCATTCTACTAATCTATCCCCACTGTGACCATTTCTCAGGATCGCGTTCTAGCGCGTACATCGCCGATCTCCCCTTCTTGCATAACGCTCTTCGTTCGCACAAACCCCCCATTTTCAACCTGTGCGAAACAACCGTTGGGGGCAACAAACTTTCTATCCCTGGCGCTGTTACGCGAAGCCCTAACAATGGTCTGGCAGCGTTGCCCTGTCCAACGCCCGCCGGTTTCACGAAACTGGGGCCAGACACGCGACACGTCCGTATCGCGTATCCAGCCCGTCCATCCCTCCCGTGGCTTTAATGGCTCCCAGCCCGCGCAGAGGCCCGAGCTGAGCTTGGAGTTCCTGCGAACGCGGGTTTCGGGCATTTTTGCTGCTCGCTTTTGGTCCGTTGCCGTCGGATCGCGAAGATAGATTGCTGACTTGTCACGGAAATAGGACAGTTGTACCTGCTAATCATCAAAACCTTAAACGGAACTGGGTAATGCTCTCTTCCGCATGTGATGTGCCATGTACACATGTCGCCCCATGCAGGGCACGCATCTACACATAACGCGATAGGTCGCCAAGCACTTGAACACTCGCGCTACTACACATGACCCTTTCAACAAAGAACAATGCTCCATGCTAACAACAAACGCCTCTTCATATGCTTAGAACGCTGCACAATGCATGCTAACAAACATATATCATATCCTCAATCGACACATCGAGCCATGTCCTCCCGCCATCCTATGGCGTGTCAATGAGATCCTCCAAGAAATCGTCCAGTTCAATGATCCTGAACTGCTCCGCCCACTTGGTCCTAAACTTCCTGTTCTTATAGCCCCCGTTGGTCTGCTGTCTCCAGCTGAGCAACTCAACTTTCCATCCTTTCTTCAATGCTCGCTCAACGTGAGCAAGAAAGCCATCCGACATCTCCGCCTCGGCCCCATCGCCCGTTGCAAGAACCATAGTACTCGGCACTTCGGTATCAATTATGCTCTGACACATCTTCAGGTGAAGAATCTCGTCGACACCTTGCTCAACCCATTTCGGGGCTGAAGGTGTCTTCGGAGCAGGGGGCGCACTCGTTTCAGAGTCGCTACCGCTGCCAGAGCGTAATTGAGTAGCTTTGTGCCACCCTAGTTTCTTAACGTCGTTGAAAAACTTCTTCTTGTCCGACTCTTCGCGGACAATGAGAACCTGTTCTTTGACGTGACTTTCATAACCGACAGCTTTCGAGGTTTCGACAAGTTTCGTGATATGAGGGAGCGGATTAGCTTCGCGGTGTGACCCGGCAAAGACTCGCTTCGCAACAGGTCGACGTCTCTCCATCAGCAAAGCAAGACTGTCGAAAGACATTTCGTAAGGCTGCATTCCATGCGTACGCAGAGTGTCTCTAAGACCGTACATTATATTGGAAGCATCTACAAAAATGTGAAGACCATGGCTGGTTGTATTCTCGTTGACAAGTTGTCTTGGCGAAACAATCCACTTCTGGTCTTCCGGGAAAGTTTGAATGAGCTTATTGAAAAGATGAAAATGACGATCTACTTGTGATCTGATCGTAATGGTTGTGGGTTGAAGTATAGGCATAGCGTAACTGGGAGGTGGAAGACCAACAAATCTTGGAGTGGCAGGCGGCTCTGAGGTGCGCGATATTGCCATGGGTCGGACCTTCCGCGGTATAAGCCCGTTGTGAGCAGTTGATGCAGACACTTGCGGAGCCTGTAGTTGAACTACATGCTGGGTAGCAAGTGGATACTGGAAGGGTACTGGTAGATCAGACGTCATGTATGGCACCTGACTGAGTGTGGGGATGGCCTGCATCATTTGGGCCATTTGGCCAGCTTGAAAAACTGGAACGGGCTGCTCCGGTTTGGCATGGGGGTAAACTGGTTGCGCCATAGATGACCGCGTGCTTACATTGGGCCGGGGAAGTTTAGGTGTTTTAGGCTCCTTCTGCGGTAACGGGGCTACTGAAGCAGGCTTCTCATTTGCTTTTACGGGACTTGCGGGCCTGCTTTTTGCACCGACATTAGATTTTGAACGGGTATGAAGTGGTTTGGAAGGCGTTTTAACGGTCTGGCCAAGGGCTTGAAGCTGCTTCTTCGACTTTGCCTCTTGCTCCTGTTCTCTCGCAACCTGCTCCTTTTGCTCCTTCTCAGCTTGTTTACGAGACTTTTGCCGCTGCTTCTTGCTCAAGCCTGTATTACTTGATACCTGATCTTCCGCATCACTAATGTGCTTTAAAGGTGCCTGGATGTCTTCGAAGATCGGCGAGGGAAGCAGACCTTCATCTGAGTTGCTAAGCTCAGATTCGGGATCGAGTGGCGGTAATGCTGTGGCTTCGTTGGGAAGACCTAAATCTTCGTATAGCTTCGCAAAGCTGCCCAGACGTATACCCCCATCTTGCAGAACTGAAAGAGCAGGACGTGTCGCAGGCCGTGTCGCAGGACTAAGTATGGGAGACCGTATGTCTTGTGCCTCCGAGTCTATGAGATCAATGACAGAGCTGAAGTTCCAGCCCGTATCAATCGGTTGTGAAGGCATTGACGAAAAGGGACACTATTGCGATTGGCTGTATTTCTCGTTTGATAGTATTGAAAGGAAGGCTATAGCTTAGAGGGAACTATAAAACGCCGTTAGTTCAATGAGCGGTGAAGGCAATCGCTCGAATTGTTGGTAGTTGGAGTGGCCCCGCCGAACTGGCGTTGCAAAGCAACCATGGAGCTGTATGTGGTACCCCAGAGGCTTCTCTGCAAGGCTGAAGGTAAAGGAGCCTCAGTGAGGAGTCAAACATACCGTGTAAATTGTCTCGAAACAGAAGCTCCAATCTCAGGCTCATGATCGGCTGCGGCAATCTAGTGAAAGTACCACGGCCACCAAGCTTGAAGTGAAAGCTCTATAGACAGATAGAAAGTAAAGATAATTGGTGAATGAGCAAAGAGAGATGCTGTGAGTGTGCGTTTAGATGAAGTCTGCGTGGCGGGGTGGGCATGATCGACGGTTGCGTCTCAGCCTCACGGTCTGTGCTTGGTGATTCATCGGCTCGGGTCGAGATGAGACGCCACCGATGACAACGAGATCTGGCTGTCAGACCACATGGAATAATTCTGACTCCTCCGAGATCTTGTGATCCGTGACGCATGCAATTTGTAATGCGTCATGAAAAGTCAATCTGCATCTGACTTCAATCCACAGTCCATTGATTTTCGCGGATGCCCGAGTTGACGTTGGCCGGACAACATCCAAGATGCTGCAATTATCCATAGCAAGTGGACCTGAAGGATCTTCGGTCTTCACTATTAAATACAAGCTTACTACAGCCATTACTAAGAATGGGCATAGAAAGCGCGTCTAACGTTATAGCAGCATGTTGCTGCGAATTACAACCTGCTCGTTCCTGTCTCCCATCCATGTGCCTCGGATGTCAAACTGACTTGCCCCACAATCCGTAGCTAGCCCACCATCAAGATGTACCCCTCCAATCGTCCCGTGATATTTCTGCATGCACAACAATGTCTGCAGACTTCTGGGCCGGTTATGTCTCGGGCGCAGCAGGGATAATAATCGGCAATCCACTCGACCTGATCAAAACGCGATTGCAAGCAGGAAATACGGGACAACATGTTGAAGGCACTTCGACTGGAGTAGCGACACCGCAAGGGTTTCGAGGTCATTTTGACCACGCGGGGACATTGGTTAGAGGTAAGCCTCAGCCATTCTTCTAGGTGGAAGCAAAGAAGAACACAAGCTCAATTGGGAGGATAAAGCACTAACAAGCAACGGCACAGCACAGGCGCAACAGCACCGATCCTCACCTATGGCGCCCTCAATGCCCTCCTCTTCGTGACATACAACCGGACTCTCTCCCTCCTCTCCTCCCACCCAGCGACCTCACCCGACTCCCCAAACAGCTATACCAAGATCTGGCTCGCAGGCGCAACAGGCGGCCTAGCGTCATTTATCGTCTCCGCACCCACAGAGCTCATAAAGTGCCGCGCACAAGTGTCGACCGATCGCCACACAACCTCCTGGAGCATAGCGAGAGACGTGTGGAGAAAAGAGGGGGTACGAGGCTTGTACTATGGAGGCGGTATAACGAGTGTGAGAGACGCAGTGGGCTATGGTTTTTACTTCTGGTCCTATGAGTGGGCGAAGCAGAAATGGAGTTCGCCCAGTGACACGGACAAGGAGACAGCTATGAAAGTTTTGGTCTGCGGAGGACTGGCGGGCGTAATCACATGGGCTTCCATCTTCCCGCTCGATGTGATTAAGACGAGAGTGCAAACCCAGGTCTTGCATTCAGGGCCTCTTGGAGAAGGCGAACAGCGTGCACTACTTCAGCCCGAGGTTCAGAAGACACGCCTCAGCTCGCTTGAGATTGCAAAGCAGGCTTACCGGACGGAAGGCGCGGGCGTCTTCTTTCGAGGGTTGGGTATCTGTAGTGTACGTGCATTCGTCGTCAACGCGGTGCAGTGGGCTGTGTACGAGTGGATGATGCGGTTGCTACAGCAGCAATGAAGTAATTCCAACATCCTCTGGAATGTTAACACTCAGCTGAGGATAGGATGTGCGCAAGAGAATAGAGGAAAAAGAAACAAGAGACGAGCAGAAAAGTGCGGCCATATGCATGGCATTCATTCTTGATCCTACATTCGAAAGCTAGCCATTTAGAGTACAGAAGGAAATTTTGTCCAGCGCCTAGTATCCTCCATGATCAAATCGCTGTGCGCGGAATAGTCTCTCGTGTTCCCAGTCTCGTAAAGAGAGGTCGAATATATGAGAAATTAAGCCCTAACATTACTGCGCTCACATGTGAGAAATGCATCGAGTGCGAACTGGTGTGAAGCCTCGATAGAGACATGTAGAGCTTTGCTTGCAAATCATGATTACATGATCTGGTCCTGTGTCAAACCACCAGCGTGCTCGGTACCCTCCATGGCATCACCGTTGCTCTGGTTTGTATACTTGACATAGCTGAGGCCGAGGGGCCTACCACCGTATTGATATCCAGTAAACTTGGCTGTGACTGTGTCAGTCGCTGGTAAGGAGACAGCAAAGGAGCAAAAAAAGACTTACAAATCGCAGTATCGGCGTCACCAGCCTTTTCAAATTCAACGACACCGGTTCCACGGGAGCGACCGTTGGGCTCATACTGAATCTCGGCGCGCTCAACCTTACCGATGGTGGTGAAGAGCTCAATCAGATCCTCATTGCTAGTGGACCAGGGAAGGTTGCGGACATAGATAATGTTGCTGGGCTCGCCGCCCGAAGCAGCAAAATCCGTAAAGGCATTTGGTGGGTTCGAGGTAGCGTTGGGGTCATATCCAGCGCCGCCGGCAGGGGGTCCGCCATAGCCGCCGCCGCCATATCCTCCGCGGCCACCGAATCCGCCACCGAACCCACCACGACCACCGAAGCCTCCCCGGGGTGCATAACCACCGAAGCCACCGCGGCCACCGAATCCGCCACGACCACCAAAGCCACCAGGAGCACCGGCGAAGCGATCCTCACGAACCTCGAGGTTGCGACCCTGCCACTCATAGCCATTGAATTGGTTGATAGCGTTTCGCGCATCATCAACTGTTTCGAAGGCAACAATACCAGAACCCTTGGGACGGCCGTCGGGGGCAACATGCACATCGGCGCGCAGGACAGAGCCAGTATGAGCAGCTTGGCGGAAGAGATCCTTCAGATCCTGCCAGCCTACATTGTAAGGAAGCTGAGTGATGCAGTCAGTAAATAATGTCTCAAGAAGACCGAAAGGAAACGGGGTACAAACGTTGGCGACGTAGACCTGCTTACCACCTCCGCCAGCACCGCCAGGTGGACCACCAAAGTTGCCTTGGCCATGGAAACCGCCACGGGGACCGCCCATCCCGCCATCGAAGCCTCCGCGCGAGGATCCTGGGTTGCTGAAACGAGGCTCGGCCTCTCGATCTTCGCGAACGTATACGAGTCGGCCCATGAGATTCTGGTTGCTGAGCGTTGCCACGGCGTTCTGCGCCTGCTCCCGAGTTGCATACTCCACGATGCCACAGCCCTACATCCAAGCAAAAAGCCAGTCAACCTCCATCCTTCTCACATTCAAGACAAGCCATCATCCATTACCTTTGACATTCCGTTCGGTAGCAGCAAGACGTCTGCGAAGAGAACTTCTCCAGCTATCACCATATTAGCCCAGCTCTTAATGCGAGGCGACACAAGCCGTACCTTGCCGCATGAAGTCCTTTAGATGATGCCACTTGACATCATAAGACAGGTTGCCGACGTAGACGCGGCGGTCTTGTTGGGACGAATCCCTAATGCTCTGCATCATGTTGTCCTTGTTTTCGACTGGACGCGACGATCCTCCTCGACCAGCTCCGTGAGACTGATAGCCTCCTGCACCCTGCGCACCACTGTTTGGCGACCGCGAGCGGCGATCACTGCGGCGGTAGTCTTCTCGGCTACGAGAGCGACTGCGGGGAGAGTACGAACGTCGTGAACGTCGCGGTGAGCGAGAACGTCGACGAGGTGAGCGGTCGCGCTGGTCGTAACTGTCAGTTTCGTACGACATGATGATGGCAATGGAGCAAGCAGCAAAAATCCCAACGCTAAGTAAGAGGCAGGGGAGGAATGAGGGATGCGGGCCGCTGCCAGACTCGTGGGTGTGATGGGGTTGGAGAGAGCGATGAGGTTGCGCGTGTGAGTGAGCAAGGTCGGTGCGCTTGAGTGAGGTCAAGTCGCTCGGCGGCAGGTCCCGGCCAGTCACGTGCACAGCCACACCCACGACTCAACCATGGAAGCGTCCGCGGCTGCTGCTGCCTGGTGGCCTGGAAGTCGAGGCCGGCAAGGCTCTCTCACCACTTGCTCAGGCCCAATTGCACCTGATAAGGCGCGGCAAACTCTGGCGCGCCCGTGGCTCTGCCGTCTACGGCTTGAGACAGAAACAGAGGGAAGCTTTTTGAACTTACCCTGTCTTGTGGTCGGTAGGTGTCGCCTGGGTCTGGAAGTTGAAGTCAGCAGGAGGGAGTGTCAAAGTTGTAAGAAGCAGAACCGTGATGGCGCGAGAGATGAGGGAATTAGAGGAGGGGAAACCACGGATGCGAGAGGGGCACTTACCCATCCTGTGTATTAGAAGTAGCGACCGTAGCTACCGGTGACACTTGCTGAGAGCCTGGCTCCTTGCCAGCTGAGACGGCCTGTAGGGCCCAGTAGTGCGCGCGTGAATCTGCACGAAGAGATTGCAGGCCTTCTTTTGCCTTCTTTCTGGATGACGCGAATGGGTCCTTGAACGAACAAGCCTCCCCACGGCACAGCAGCCTCGGACCAATGGCGGTGCGTAAGTGAGCACCGAGAGCCTGAGGACGTCCCAGCAGTCTGGTTTGGTTCACGGAGGTCGAGGTTGCAAGACCGATCGGGGGCATGTACTGTAAGCCCTCAGGGTGCTGTGGATCTGTTGTGATGTTGGACTTGGGTGCAGGCGGTGACGGGCTGTACCATGGAGACGTCGCGGGTAGCAGAGCAAGCAGAGGAACA
The DNA here is from genome assembly GCA_003313425.1 of Pseudopyrenochaeta lycopersici. Lineage (NCBI taxonomy): Eukaryota > Fungi > Ascomycota > Dothideomycetes > Pleosporales > Pseudopyrenochaetaceae > Pseudopyrenochaeta > Pseudopyrenochaeta lycopersici. Next base: position 1,373,961 of record NHZP01000001.1, on the reverse strand, counting down.
CCGCCTGTTTCCAGCAAACACAAAGGTGGAGTGAACGGTGACGGATGGTGCGTACCTACATGTCGAGTTCCCCCACCACCACTACGGCAGGCCGTGCGCGGCTACCGGCCCTAGGCCGCTCCTTCCTTAGTTCTTTGAGTGCATCTGCCCATCTGCCCACCCAGCCTCGAGCTGCTCACTCTCCTGTACAACCGAACTAGGTGCGCACACAAGGCCATTAAAGCCTACCAAGCTTCCATGAAAAGACTGCGCAAACACCAGGCCAAGCTTCCAACCCTCGCCACCTTTCAGAACGGGTTGTGGTGCAAGCCGCCATTGCCAAATCTCCGTCGTCGACTCCGTCGCTGGCTTATACAACGCGACACCAACACGCATTCGATTACACCCGTACTCGTATAACCAGCTCATCCGAATCAAGTGTCTGTTCTGACCGCACAGCATGAGCTTTGAAGCCTGTGATTCAGAAACCTGTCCTCCAGTCGTGTTTATTCACCGCATCTCTCTCGTCTGCGCCCTGCGCCAACACACCAACCCGAATCATGCCTGAGTGTTGGCGAGTATCCCCGCGTCTCAGCTCCACTCTACTCTCTGGACGATTCAGCATTTCGCAAGCATAGCCACGAATACTTCGCCCAACCATTCATGGCACTGAAGCACTTTGCTGGGATGCGGAACTTCCCGGCCTGGACACTATTTTCTTATCCTCTCCAAAACCCCTTTCATTGTCCACGTATGCCCCTCACCACATGCATCTTGTCCATCTTTCAGCAGAATTGTAGTTCTCAGGCTCGCCAGCTCAATCGTAGAATTTGTCACCCTGACCTGTTCGCTGCTGCTGCCCCGTTGCCACAGCTAAGGTGGGCCTATCCCTGAACTGGGCTGGCCTGTAAGATCAAGACTCAACAGCGGATAAAAAGTTACAAACTGCACTTTAGAATCAACGCAGTGCTTCTGTGTAAGACATTGGCCCCCTTCAGGCGGTTGTTTTGTATCGATAGGAACTCAACATCTCGCTAAACTACGACCCACAGCGCACAACTTCCGCTCGCCCTTTCAGACCCACATCTGCGACTGCAGCAGGGAAAATTACACTCCCGACAACTCCGGACCATGCTTGGATCGCATGTGGAAGTGGACATGCTCGGCCCGCAGTTTACGACCCTGCGATGCTCCGCTGGCGCTCGCAGTTTGCATGAGGCCTGCATGTTTGCCTGTAGCCTTTGGTGATCTGTCACACAGGAGCGATTACCGTTCCCTTCCGAGATCTTGCCCACTTCCCTTTGCAGAATCTAAGCGGGGTATGGGGTTACACAAAACTGCTATTGTCATGTTTACCAACTGTGCCTCGAGCTTTAATGAGCTCTAATATCGTAAGAGGCGAGGTATATCCCGTCTAGTTGGTAACGAGCATTCATCAACGTGTACTTGTGGGTCCATCGTTTACGGGCCGGTGAACGTTCTCCAGTCGTTCATGCTAAGCACAACTCACGCTATTCAGAAGCTAGCTTTAACATTGTAGGATCGCATGAGGTTGAGTAGATCTTTTCCTCCACACTCTCTACCGATTATGCCAAGTCCATGAATTTGATCACTGAATGTGGAGACATGATGTCTGCCGAGTTTTTGCAGTCAATTGCGAATCCCTTTCTCGTTCAAAATTACCCACCTCTTTGTAACTTAACTTGGAACCTACGTAGCGTCGATGTGGTCTACAGTAATCGTTGAGTTATCTTGATACACTATAGGCCAATCGTCCAGTAGACTAGTCAACTCCCACCAGATGATATGTGCTAAACGAGTCAAGCTACAAAGGATGGTGAGCCCTCCTTTCACTGCTCCGCTAGCTCACTGACGTAAGCAAACACGTCTTGGCGTACACGACACTGATATGTCTCTATTCACCCGGTAACACCTCCACTGCAGCGACTACACGTTAGTTTCTTCCTTCAACCAAAACGCTGGCACGGTATTACGTACTAATACGTCAAATGCACCCCCTCTTCTGCAGCGAACATTGGAATTTGGGAACAATATACGTGAACATACACTAGCCGTCTCAACGCCATTTCTATACATGGAGCCACACAAAGGTACATGAAGAAGCGCTAGAGCACTTCAAGCAATGGATTAACAACGCACATTCAGAAACTGCCTCAGATGCTTCAGTAGTAGCTGATATATACACCATCGTAGCTTTCTGTACCTTGTCTGTAGTCTGGCCACTTTCCTTCCCAGGCAAATAGCATTCCTCTGCCTCCCCACCATCCGCCCCGCTCCTCTCCTATCAAGTTATTAGGTTCAACCGGTCCCATGCAGACACAATGCATCCTTTTAATGTAGCCTAAGTAGCCCCCAAGGCCCCAGATGTATTCAACCTCTGCCAGACAGTGATTCGGCAAATCAGAACTTCCGAGATGGCAGGCTATATATGGTAATAGTGGGCTTCCACAGACTGCTCACAATGAACTGATATTACGGTATTAAATAAAGTACTATCATTGCTCTAGTCTCCTACAAATCACTTTACGAAGCTATCTACAAGAAGCACAGGCTGCTAGTTGCCCATGGATAAAACATCAAATAGTCAACGATATCTAAGCTACATCATGTATGCCCACTGACAGCGGGTGCCTTTAATATCTTACCTTATTAGATAACCAAAAATTACACGCCAAGGTACGTTCCACTTGAGATCTTCTTGACGCTAGCCACGGGCTTCCATCCAACAGCCGGGCTAGCTGGAGGCGCATTCTCGTCAGTATCCGCGAACGGATCTGCTTCGCCATCTTGCTTGGCCTCATTGAGAGGTGCATTCATGCTCACCCCCAAACCACTTCCCAAGGTCAAAGACTGCTCTCCACTAATCTCCCATCGAGCTTCTGTATTTCCAGGCTTTGCCTCACCCTCTGTAAAGAATCGCACCCGAATTGTTTGCGCAGGCTGGTCCTTCGAGAATGTGACATCTCCTAACCGCCAGTAGATGAGCGCCTTATCACGGGAAAAGGTACCCGGCGGCTTTGACTGTGCTGATGTCGCTTTCGAGCCAGGCTCGAGCCTGATAACGAGAACAAGGTTGCGAATCGTTACAGCCGTGGCATTACCGAGGTTAAATTTGGGATTGAGCGAATAATTTAGAATGGCCGACGTCTGCGTAGGCTCCGGTTTCCACGCTGGTGACAGAATAATAGGTGCAAGCGATGTGATGCTATTATCGTCAATGTGCAGCTGGTAGTGGAAAGCTACTGAAGTCTTTGTAATCTTTGATAGGTCCACAGTGTAGTTGCCCGGGTTGTCTGGTGACTGCTCGATGAAGGCAGGATTGGGCGCTACCTTTTCGAGGACTGGAAAGTTCTCCAGACGAATACTTTCTGTGCCAAACGGTCCAGCAGATATATCAACAGGGTTAAACGCGAGCGCAACCTGTCCGATGACCATGGCTTTAGTAACGGTTCCTTGCTCGAACCATGCACTGACTGTTTCGACCAATGACGCGTTCAGTCCGGGCTCATGCAGGTCCGGATGCCTGATCGTAGTGCTAGCGGAGCTACTCAATGATCGGCCCGATCGAATTGACTGGGTGTCTGATGCAGCATGTTCCTCGGCCAGCAATGACCGGTGTGGAGGTTTGAAAGCTGGAGACGTAGGTTGTGGTGGAAGGACAGGTGTAGAAAATGTGGCGGAACCAGGAGCAGATGCAGAGCCTGAGCCGGCTGATGGTAGTGGGGGAGGCACTTCACCGATACTTTGCAAACTTTGCAGCTCTGGTGCTGTAGGATTGGGTACAAAGATCGTGTTGCGAACATCTCGACGGCCTCGCAGTGTTGATGACCGCTTTGGCTGTGCAGCTTGCTGTTCTCATGTCAGAGTCGAGTTCAAATATCTGTGCGGCGCACTTTCTTACAGCACGTAAAGTATTGACAAGATTGGCAGTGGCTGCGTCTGCGTCCTCTCCTTCCTCTTGAATGGGAGCATTCCTAATGTCGAGTTTGAATTGAGGCGCGGAGTTACTCTCGCTTTGGGTGCTGTATTCGGGTCAGTAGGAGAATTCAATTGCGCTGGGCCGCTTACAATCCTGCTTCTCGCTCTGCTTCTGTAATGGCATCAATGGCAGATGGTGGCACGGAGAAGCCTTCGGCGTCTTTCTCGGGCTGTATCTTTGTTAGTCCGGCTCTTGCAGCTAGGCTCGATCGCATACTTCTGGCTTGGCCTCTGCAACTGGAGGTGGGGACAATGGTTCTTTCAATTCTGGGATCGTCTCTTGCACAGAAGCATTTCCATTTACCGCACTCGAACCACTGGCTTCTAGTGGGTTTTCAGGAATCGTTCCGTTTGGGGTTTCTGTGCTGGGAATGCGCGCGTGTGTCGGAGATTCTGATCTCTGTGCGGCACGAGATGCTGTTGAAAGCCGTCTCAGAGGTGAGATTGGGCGCTCCGAGGAAGACCCTAAGGAAGCGCCGAGATTTTCGCGATCCTTCGATTTGCCTTTTCCAAAGCCACTAAATGCTGATCCCAGGTTTGAAGATGATTTTCGTTCGGGTGATGATGCACGACCATATGGGTGCTGGCTCTGTCTTCGTCGGCCTAAAACAGTTCCAAATCGCTTCAGGGGATTCGAGCTGTGCTTTTCTTGTACTGTGCGCAATTAGATGAGGCATCAAGATGGACTACGTGCACCTACCAGAACCGCTCTTCTGGCTCCTATTATCGTCTGCTGCATTAGGCGTTGTTGGAACCGGAGGTGGAGCTAGGCTTCTCGAAGGGGTACTAGTGCTGCTCAGCTTGCGTGAAGGTGGCGGCAGGTCCCCACTTCGCATCCTTAGAGCCCAAGTCTGAATCTCGTCGGCCGTCTCAATGTTGAGCAGCACATTCAAAGTCTCCTCTGCAGTGACTCGACTTCTTTCCACCTGATCAACTTCGTGCGTTTGGAACTGGGTCAGGGCGTCACGGAGGTGGTTCAGCCTGCTTTCATCTATGGCCTGCAGCTGCTCAAAGACATAGGGCGCCTGCGAATCCCATTGTAGTTCAGCCTTTTCAATATCTTGCACTGCATCAGCAACAGCAGACGCCTTGGCCTTTGCACCCTTGTCTCTCAGTTTGGCAGACTTCTTTTGCGCCGAGTCGATGTCCTTTGCAATTGCTGATAGGTTTCCTGAGATGTTTCCCATCGCCTGTACTTCTCGATTGCTCGAGGTGAATTCTCGTAGGGGACGTTCGACGTCGGCCTCAATCTTGTTGGCGAGATGTTGGTGCGATTGGGCGACGGACTCGGTTGCGCTCACAATCTTCTGCCATGGTGTCGAGAAGATGCTGCGTCATGTCAATCAATGCGCGTCTAGAAAAATCTGGAAAAATTGTACCCAAGATCTGAGGACTCGTCTGGGGGGTGTCTGTTTGCTAGTTTCCGCAGTCCTTGGACATATAGTTCTTCGACGCGACGCCGCTCCTGCGCTTTGGTGAGCACCAGGAGTGAAGCATGTCTCTTACGCGCCACCCACCTGTAGCCAGTCGGCTATATGGCTGTTCAATTGGCCGACATGTCTCACGCGGTCATTGAGGACATTCACGGCTTGCGCAGGCGAGAGAGATGTCTGTAGACAGGGTGAGCGGAAGCTTGTGGGAAGGCTGGACAGCAGCTCACCAGCAGTGCTGGGTATTCTTTGCGTTGGAGCTCCATGGCGCGCATGCGGGGGATGAGCGCACAGCCACAGGGTAGGATATCGGGATATTTACATAGAACTGAAGCGCCGCGAGCTTGTCAAAGTGTCGTGGAGCTGTCACGACTGCGCTGTCAGTGGTGGCTTGGGGCATCCCGCTTGTGGTTTAGGTCCAAATTCACGGTTCAACCGGGATCTGACGTAACCCCAGTGACGAATAAATATGGCGGAATACCCCAGATCCCAGCCGCGCTGGGAAGAATGGAGCACGCCAGCATATGCACAGAAGCAGGGCTTCAAGCTTCCATGGGCTGAAGAATCGTAGACTACTGCGCGTGTTGGCGACAGAGCAAGGCTCGACGGTAGCTCGACAGGGCCTCTCTATCTTGGGCTCTGTGCCTTGGTCGGCCGTCTTTCTTTCATCACCGCATCGCCAACAACAATTGCTGCGTAAGCTTTGCATTAACCCCCAGGCCTCGTCAAATCCAGAGCCACATGGCATACTCAGACTGGCGCATGAGCTTGGGTTTCTCGGCTCGCCTTTCAGCCGTCACAAACATGCAAGTAGAATATTTGCGCATTGACTTTTGCGCCTATTCCTGGATATCCTGGTAAGACCATCTCAAATCTCTTGGTTTTGAACGACATGCGCATACTGACTAGACGCCAATCAATTAGTCTGACCGTGTCACAGAACGTCTGCTTTACAGACATTGGATCCATCGCTCTCAGCAGGAGATGCTCGGGGAGAAGCCACAATCGCTGAGACAAAGATCTATGGCGAAGCGAAATCTGCCGTATGATACCCGATAGTCTACGAAGTGACCAAACAGTTGATGTATATCCAGGACGAGTATAAGGAGCTATGTAATGCGATAATCGAAAGATCTCCACGGCAGAAACTCGAGTTCCCGACTTCAGAGGTGAGCAGACAAACGACGGCTTTCAGCAACACTAACTCAAGCCGAAGGATGAAGAATATGTCCCAACACCAGGTGGGAGGCCGATTGGCAAGTATCAAAATGCAGTCTATCATCGCGAAGGGCTCTTCTCCGCAGTCTACAAAGCGCCGGCATTGGATGCTGAAGGATATTTCCCAGCCGAGGCAGCATCAAAGAACAGGCTTGTGGCTCTCAAAGTCACTACGCCATCCGTGATGGAGCCGCCTCACGATTCCAAACGAGAAGCTAGCATCCTGAAGATTGCAGCTTCTGAGCGTGTCATACCACTCTTGGATACCTTTCGCGAGGACGGAAGTCGATTCGTCCTTGTCTTCCCCTTTATGCGCTACGATTTCAGCAGTCTGTTGCAGAACAAAACTCTTTCAAAATCGCAAATCCAAAGCTGCCTGAAGGATCTGTTTTTAGCCCTCAAGTACATTCACGGCCAAGAAGTAATCCACCGCGATATCAAGCCATCCAACATCCTCCTCAAATCCCTAAATGGACCAGCTTATATCTCAGACTTTGGCATCGCGTGGGCGCCTGAGGCTCCCGGTTCGGAAGCCGAGGATTCGAAGATCACAGATGTGGGTACCACCTGTTACCGAGCGCCAGAACTTCTATTCGGCAACAAACGCTACGGCTGTAGCCTCGATCTGTGGGCGGCCGGCTGCACAGTTGCTGAAGCGCTGAATCCAGATCACGAAACGCTATTCGACTCTGGGGAACTTGGAAGCGACTTGGCCCTTATACAGAGCGTGTTCAAGAAGCTTGGAACGCCAAATTTGAAAGTGTGGCCGGTAAGTTTATCAAACTGTAACATCGTCTGAGTTTGCACTAAACCGAGTAGGAAGCTGCCACTCTCCCAGATTGGGGTAAAGTGCAATTTCACGAGTATCAAGCGCAGACTTGGTCTGCATTGCTGCCGAACAACTCTGAAGTCGAACGGGATGTTGTTGGCAATCTGGTCACGTACGAGAGCGGCGCACGAATGGTTGCATCAAAGGTATGAGGATTCATATGGTTTAAAGACAAAGTTGACTGATCAAACTAGGTTCTGGAGCATCCTTATTTTGTACAGTGAGGCTGAAGGCCGAGAATCGTCCCTAAGCCGGAGATGTCAAGGATTACTCACGCCAGCAGTAGATAGCGGGTTGAAAGCAGATACATTTGAGTCATAACATGAATCATGTTCATCTAGCTTTATAAAAAGCCCACTGTTCACGACCAATTTGATGTGATGCCTGGAAGCCTTTTAGGCAGTCGGGTCGATTCGCCCAAGCGATTCCGGGGGGCGCTAGCTGGCTGCAGGGTTCATCCTCCGTCATTCGCGAGCAACGGCATCACCATAGCAAAGCACAGCGAACAACAAACCACATTTACCCCTTGCACAAAATTACCACGCCGCTGCCCCGCAGACATAAATCACTTCTAGTAGCCTGCATGTCGTCGCCGTCCAAATAGAACTTGTCTGGCCCTGGCTGCAAGTTGCAGCCCCTCACATCTTCACCAACATCCCACCTCGATTTCCGCTCTGGAGGCTTTCTCCTCCCGCTCAACATGGCTTTCTTATTTCGGAACAAGCAGAAGAATAATATTGAGCTCACTCGTGGAATCAAAGAGCTCGCGATCCGGCTCAGTCAAGAAGACAAGCCCAACCCCAAGGTTCGACGGCAGCCCCGCCGCAAGACTGTTAGCTGCATGACTGACTTTGGTAGCTGGAGGAGGGCCTTGCTCTGGACCTGCAGCAGATGAAAATTAGGCTTCAGGGCACACCCGGTACTGTTCACATTCTATATTCCCTTACAATGGCTTGTCCAACTCCCATAGAGCGCTGTCACATGTGCTAACAGACGTATAGACACCGAAGTCAACCCAGAATCCGTATTTCAGCTCCTTACACACATTCTTAACGAGGACCTACTTTATGTTCTGGCAGTCAACATCCACAAACTGCCATTCGAATCGCGAAAGGATGCCCAAGTCATCTTCTCGACGGCGTTCCGCTACAAACCAGCAGGAGCATCAGACCCGCAAGTGCTGCAGCACGTTGTACAGTATCGGCCGGATATCATAATAGCGTTATGCAGAGGCTACGACAGGCGGGAGAGCGCCATGCCATGTGGCGGTATACTGCGAGAGGCGCTCAAATATGATGCAATCGCTGCGCTGCTATTATACGACGAACCCACGGAGGATGGGAAGTCGGTTGACCTCGGAAGCGTCAACCCAGACATGCCATCCACTGGCAATGGTGTCTTCTGGAAGTTTTTCGGATGGATAGACAAAGGCGCCTTCGAAGTCAGCGCGGACGCATTCAATACATTCAGGGTACGCCATGTGGCTCACGCAACCCAAACAACCCTGACTAACAAACCATTAGGAAATCCTGACCAAACACAAGCCATTGGTGGCTACATTCTTGCAAACCAACTTTGAAATGTTCTTCACAAAGTACAACACAATGCTGATCCAGTCGGAGAGCTACGTGACAAAGCGGCAGTCGATCAAGCTTCTAGGCGAGATCTTACTCGACAGGGCAAACTACAATGTTATGACACAATACGTGGACTCGGGCGAGCATCTCAAGATCATCATGAAGCTGCTACGGGACGACAGGAAGATGATCAACTACGAGGGTTTCCACGTGTTCAAGGTGAGTTTCCAAGCCAGCACGTTGCGAACTGTACATACTGATACGAACAGGTCTTCGTCGCGAACCCGAACAAATCCCACGCCGTGCAGCGCATTCTCATCAGCAACCGCGAAAAGCTCCTACGCTTCTTGCCTTCGTTCCTCGAGGACCGTACAGAGGACGAGCAATTCATCGACGAGAAGAGTTTCCTGATTCGCCAAATCGAGCAGTTGCCTCTTACACCAGTTGCTCCGCCGGCGGCAGCAGCAGCATGATGAAAACCTGTAGTCTTCACCAATATTTTCCTTTTTGTGCATTGGGGTTTTTTTGGGCATAGGCTGGCGTCTTCCCTGGGTTAGACGTTGTATGGACCTGCTTGGCATATTCCCTGCGTCGCGGGCGCGCATCATTGGCGTAACAGTAGATTTATCGTGCAGTGCTAGGGTGCGATATGGTTTTAAGACGTCAGATTTTGGAATTTCGATGAGTACAAGTATCGTAGGCAAGATTACTTTATTGAACCTCTTGAAAAACTGTCCATTTACGTTCTTGTGAAGGTTAGTAACAACATGCGGCAGGATGGGTTGGAAAGGCAAAAAGTGACTTGATATAAAAACGTAAACGCTCATTGTTTCTTTGTACAAGCGGCGCCCGCTGTCAATAATGTAACATATCCGTAATAAGAAAGCGCCGACAAACTGAACCCAAGTACTTGAACAACAACACAACACCAAGTTACTCTCTTCGAGACTTACCCGGTCCCACACCGTCAACCGCAGGATTATAATCTCCATCCCTTGGGCTATTCTTCCTGGCCGGTACCGCTGTGGGATTTGCCTCCTTAAGCGGGTCAGTAGCAGCGTCTTCGTCATCGCTATCACCATCGGCGTCAATTCCCGCCTCTCTCCTGTGTCTCTGGCGCTCAAGCCACTCGTCATCCGTCTCATCATCACTGTCCTCGCCAGCGGCGATGACATACCTTCCATCGTCGCCATGACCGGGGTCCTTGATAAAGTTGTCGATGATCCAGTACTGCAGCGCATTCATGATCAATGGGAAAATGAACATGACAAACGCAATCTGCACAGCGGTGTTGCCCTCTGTCCAGCGAAGTGCCCAGTCGCCAATCCATGCGATCCATGGAAGGAAAGCGAAAATAGCGAGCACGCAGAGCTTCATACCGATTAGGCCGAGGAAGTAGATTATGGATTGCTTGAGCCACCATGTTGCGCGAGGTGGGTGGCCGTAGTTGCCGCTGCGGATCGACTCTGGGGGGTTGGCGAGGGGTGTGAGGGAGAAGGCGCGGTGAAGGATTTTGAGGAGAAGAACGAGGATTGGGATACCGATGGTAGTCTGGGACTGTTAGAATCGTAGTCAGTGGGACAGTGGGGATGGTGCCTTACATCAATAGCCAGGTTCAGCAAATAGAAGGAGCAAGGATTTGGCTGATCGCCCTTCTCATCTGTTCCAGCATAATGCGGTGTCGAGTTGGTCGTCGCTGCCACATCGAATTTACCAGACGAGAGCATGGACATCAAAATGTTGGCCAGATGCAGCAAAACCGAGCCAAAGACCTGCTTAGAGACATCGAAGAACCAAATCTTAAGCGGCCTTCGTGGAGACTCTCTCATTCTCTTGACTGCCAATGATGAAACGGCAAGCAATCCAAGCGCGCCCTGTACTAACAGAGCAAAGTCGCCGAGTAGATTACACTCGCCATTGCCGCCCTCACCGTCCATCGGGGTGCCTTGAGCGGTCGCTGCCTTGGTGGGATTCGAAGCAGGCGCTGCGGGAGTTGCTGGTACAGGTTTCGCAGGCGAGGGTGTTGCAGGCGCGGCTTCGGCTGGGGATGGTATGGATGAAGGCAAGTCAGGTGGTGCCTCGGCGACGTCTGGTGACGCGTTTGACAGCGCGACAGTCGGTCTGGCAGGCGGTGGTTCCGCCTTGACACCAGCGATGCCCATAAGTTCAGTCTCAAAGACTGCAAAGAGCGTTAGTCTGCATGTTAAGAAATGAGCGCTGGTGTAACCATACTCAAGGTCGAGCCCGCGGGGATCCCCCCATTGGCAAAATTTCCATATGCCAGGTTCGGCGGAATCGTCAACTTCCTCGCCTCGCCAATACACATGTCCAGCAAGCCCTGGTCCCATCCCTTGATGACTTGTCCCTTGCCCAGCGTGAATTCGAATGGCGTGCCGCGGTCATAGCTAGAGTCAAACTGGCTACCATCACTTTGTAGAGTACCCTTGTACATCATCGAGAGCTTGTCGCCCTTCTGCGACTTGCGCGTGCACTCGACGGGCCGGGTGACTTGAATGTCAAGCGTCTGCGCGGCAGCGAGCGAGGGTAAGAGGGCCAGCGGCAGCGCCAGGAGGGGTGTGAGGGCCCGCATGGCGAATGAAAAGCGACGTGATGTCGCGGTTGACGACGATGTTGGCTGTGTCTTAGAGTGGGAGAAATGTGCACGCGGGCGCCGTTGTACATGAACGTGAGGCTCAGTACAACCGTCGGAGTTTCGGCCGTTCTTGAAACAGCACGGCACCCGGTTGAGTGACACCAAAACGAGGCGAAGCACGCTTATTGCCGAACCGAACACAAGAAATAATAAGATTAGCTCTTATGTGAGAAGGCAATGGCCCAAGTCGGACTTGAAGACATGTGGTCTTTGTAGTGCACTTGCCGGGACGGTTATTGCCGTATGCGGTTGCCACGAGCCAAGAAACCCCCCAAGGCTCCACGGGTCCACGATGATCATACTTAGATGATGCATTTGGTAACGGTATCCGGCTATTTCACTTCAATATGCACTAAATCGAACATGATGATTCTATTGCAAAGTGTTCGGTTAAACCCGCTGCCTGAGTTTATTCGTGGATTTACACGCAAGGAAATGATGGAAAGGAGTGAAGTAGTTGTAATCCATGTATCTCAGTCTGGAAAAAAAAGGGTATATGTCCCATGGCGACGCACTCGCCTCATCCAAAGCAGATGGTCCCTCAAAACTCCAATAATGCAAAAAAGATAAATGACATCGCGCCGATTATGTACGCTGTTGATCACAGAGTCTAGAAGATGCCTCAATCTCCACTAATCCAAATTTTCTGGTCTCTTCACCGGGCTCGCTCTCGATGGGCTGTCAACTGCCGGAGGTCCGCTAATACCAGGTGCAAGCTGCAGGCTGCTTCTGACCACGCCTCTGCTAGGGGCATAGACAACACTTCCTCTTCTATCCCTATCTGGATCAGCCATCCTCAAGGGCGCGTACTCCTCCTGATTTTGTAGATGCGCATTCATGCGAGCTTCTTCTCGCATCTTCTTGATCTTCATGTAATTGTACGCCGCGATGCTTCCAATCGTGACAACAAGTCCAGTCAGATTGATCGGGGTAAGCGGGTCGTTGAAAACGAGATTGGCAGTGCCAATCGTAACCACCTCCTTGAAGATGCCGCAAATACTCAGTGTGACAACCGAAGTACGCTTCAGCAGAGCGAACTCAGAAGATGTCATAAGGAAGGCCAGAACACCTGGAAACAACAGGATGCCAACGCCAAGAGCCGTGCCTTTGGTTTCGAAAAGATGTGAGAGGCCTTCTGCCAGCGCGGGGAAGCCTTCCACGGGTATCGCGAGAAGTAAGATGCTGAAAAACATGACTGGTGCAAGGAAGAAAATCGAGGAAAACGGATTGGCGGTTGCGGGATTGCGCAGCAGCAGGATTTGCGTCAAGGACCAACGGAATCCGGACGAGCACGCTGAGACCATGACGAGTATGAAGCCGAGGGCGTGGAACGCGGCTTCTCCCGCTACCATCATGACGACGCCGACGGTCATGATCAGGATAATGAAGACGAGTCTCCACGACGGTTGTTCGAGACGGAAGAGGAAGGCGAAAATGAGAACGAAGCCGAGTGCAGACGATTTGCACATTGCTGCTCAGGGTTAGCTATGATCCATAGTGCAGAGGGGATGGAGCACCCACTGAAGAAGGTCAATGAGATGAACTTCAAGCTCGTATTGCCCAGCCCAATGTCCATGCCCGTTGCCGCACCACAGGGCCCGATTCTTGAGAAATAGAACCACTTGGTCATCAGCGGCTTCTTTGGGTCTATCGGCTCTACACGCGTTCCAGGAGCATGTGGGTTCAGGGAGTCGTGTCGTGGGCGGAACGAGGGCACCAGGAACAGTACGAGCGATGCCAGCGAGAACTGGACAATCATGTGGAGACATGTGGTGAAGAGCGGGAAGGGGAAGATGTTCTTCGTCTCTCCATCGCCCTTCTCTTCCTTGAACATCCACTTGTTGTACACGGATATGGATATGGAGAACAAGTACCTGGCGCGTATCAGCTGTCACGGTCATCCGAAGCGGGCCCACACGTCTTACCATAGCCCTATCAGCACGCCATTGACCAACATGGACTTGATCAGGTTCTGGTCTGCCAGCTTCTTTTCCTCCTTGGTGTAGGTGTCCTCGGGCACGACACGCTGGTCCAGCAATGTGTTCCTCCGCTTTCTCCGCCTCCTTCTCCGCCGGTCTCTCTTGGTGAGCCCCGTCTCCTCGTCGTCCTCGAGGCCGTCGGCGCTCATGTCGTCAAGCTCAAAGTCGGTGCTGTCGCTCCGTGATTCAGAGTCGGAGCGCTCTGCACCCGACGAGTACTCTTCCCCTTCTTCGGCAATGTGGTCGGAGCGTCGTCTCCTATGTTTTTGTGGGTCTTTCTTGGGAGGGGCGGTGGCGCCGGCGAGGGAGGAGGAGCGTCGTCGGGCAGCCGTCTGCTCATCCGTCATGGTAGGAGTCGGGGGGTGGATGAGCTTCGCGATGTTGGTTGGGCGAGGGACGGGCGGGCCGTCTTCGCTGCGTTCGGATAGACTGGAGTCGGATGGAAGCGAGGGGAGAGTCCTCAGCGGGAACTCATTGCCTGGGCTGAGAAGAGGCCCTGGTTGTTCAGTAGCGGTGTCCAGGGACAGCCATCTTTCAACAATGTCTGAAGTCATGCTGTCCGCCGCGTCCACCTGATTGGTTTTAGTCGGCTTGGCGATTTGGCCGAAGGACCCAGTTTCCGCTGCTCAGGAGCACCCTTGTGTCAGGGCTCGTGCGGGAGGATGCGTCAGGGAATGCTTCAACATTGACCGACGCAGGTACGATCGTGAAGATGCGTATGAGATGCGCCGCAGATTTCGGATCCTGCTGTCGCGACCCCCGTAATCTGTCACACTGCCTGCGCTCTGGACTCGTCCTAGGGTCCAGCACGGCTGACGTTGAAACCGCGGCCAATCACTGCCGCCTGCCAGATTACGCGGGGAAATACGAGTGATCACCACCAAAACCACGGCTGGAAACCTTCGAGAAGCCACCCAGGTTTGTGCGACATATGCATTTTGCTTCCAAGTCATTTCCCCCCATTCATAACAGTCCTCATAACCATGTTTTGGACGCCTAGGTATCAACAAGAAAGCTATGCAAACATATACAAAAAAGTCTTCGCTGAGAGGACTACAACATAGGCTTGATCTCAGCCGCCTCCTTGAAGTCAGCCCCAGTCTTCGATCGCACTTCATCGACTGTAACACCGTCCGCAAGCTCGATAAGCGTTAAGCCCTCTGTAAAATCTACATCAAATACACACTGCATCATCCGTTAGCACCTTTGCATTGCGAAACAGCTGTCATGCTTACCAGATCTGTGATAATTCGGCTCACGCACGCCTTGCCTGTCAGAGGGAACTCGCATTGCTTGAGGATCTTCGGCCTGCCCTTCTTGTCGGTATGCTCCATCGTCACTACCACCTTCGTCATTGCCGGGTTCGAGACAAGATCCATGGCACCACCAAAGCCCTTGACCTTGCCGGGCAGCATCCAGTTTGCTAGATCACCTCGTGCGGAGACCTGCATAGCACCAAGAATTGTGAGGTTGATCTTTCCAGCACGGATCATACCAAATGACTCCTCTGAACCGAAGCAACTAGCACCAGGCAGTAAAGTGACCGTCTCCTTTCCAGCGTTGATGAGGTCTGGATCCTCGAGACCTTTCAGTGGGTACGGGCCGAGACCCAGAATACCGTTCTCAGACTGCAGTTGAACTTCAACACTGGGATCAACGAAAGACGGTGCCAACATAGGCATGCCAATTCCGAGATTGGCGTACATGCCGTTCTTGAATTCCTTTGCTGCTCGGCGTACGATGCGCTCACGCTTGTTTGCTGCATCGCCCTTGCCGAGTTCATTCACCGCATCCTTAGGGTCTTTTGCATTGATTACTTTCTCAATCTTCTTCTCTGCGGTCGATTGGATGACACGGTCAACGTAGATGCCTGGGACGTGCACGCCGTTGGGTGGGATATCTCCGACTTCGACAATGTGTTCCGCCTCCACAATCGTAACCTTGGCGTTACGTGCCATTGCCCCGTTAAAGTTTTGAGCCGAAAAGCGGAATTGCACATTGCCTAGACGATCTGCTTTGTACGCTTTGATGAACGCATAGTCTCCCTTGATGCTCTCTTCCATAATGTAGCTCTTTCCAGCGAACACCTTGACGTCGCGGGGAGTCGAGTATTGGGCTACAGAGCCATCGCTTTTGTGCTTAAGCGCCAGCTCACCGGTTTGCACAACCGTGCCGAAGGCTGCCGGCGTGTAGAATGCTGGGATGCCTGCTCCACCGGCTCTACACCTTTCTGCTAATGTGCCTTGCGGTGTGAGTTCTAGTTCTAGTTCGCCAGTGAGGTACATTTGTTCCAGGACTTTGTTCTCGCCGACATAGGATGCGATCATTTTCTTGACCTGCTTGCTCTCGAGTAACAAACCCAGTCCACCTCCTACAACACCAGCGTTGTTTGATACAGCGGTCAATCCGGTGATACTTGGCGTCTTCTTCACTTGCTCAATCAGTGTATCTGGTACGCCGGAGAGACCGAAGCCACCACAGAGGAGGGTGCTGTTGGATTCCATGCCTTCGAGTGCGGCCTCGGCCGAAGGGTAAACTTTATTGATTTCATTGCGACGAAGGGAGGAAGAGAAGCCACGGGAGATGTTTAGATATGTCTATCAAGGTCAATTGAGTATATCTTGTCACTTGGAACAAGCATACGTGCCTTGGTGCTACTTCTCGAGAAGGTCCGCGCCGTGCGGAGGGTAGTGGATAAGGACGGCATGATGCTGAAGCTTCCCGAAGCTATGTTGGAGCTCTATTCTGGAATATCTGAATAGTCTGCAATGTTCCAACCGAAACAATGTTTGTATATGAAGCAGTGTTGGTTACTGAGCAGAAGAAGAGCTACCGGAAACCTTGTCCTGCCGGACATCGCATTGGCCTCGGGGCTGTTTTAGGGTGGGTTGTGTCGGCAACCTCACACGTGAGCGCGGAACTGGGCCGACGCGGAATGTGGGGGTAAAGCACGCTCGAGGAGACGGAAACAAAGCGGAGAAAGCTGCTCACGTGCACGGCAGACTTCCGGGTGCGGCCGCTGATTGGTAAGGTATGGCCTACTCAGGCTAACGACGGAGTTCTTTTCCTTGGTGCTCCCGGAGCTAAGTCAGAACGCAAAGAAGCATAGCTCACTACTATACGACGCATCAACGGCTAGCGGATGCTGTCGCTGTGGTGCGGTTTCGGCACCACCTACACTCACAACTATTACTGATCACTCGTTGCTGACCGTGCATGCAAACCTAGTGGAATCAATACCTTAGAAACCCTCCACATGTCTGCATTGGATGCTCATCGTTGCCTCAGCTTCATCAGTGCTGGCTCTGGCACAAACATCACATCATTTATATCTGAACATATCAAAATGTGCCAGTCTTAGATGTATTTCATGGTATGATACTAAAAGTACCAAACTTAGACGTTCTGCTTAATTGACGGCTTAGAAGAGTACGTTCTCACACTGAATGTGGCCGAATGTTTAGTACTCTGAGGTTGCCAAATGTCTGCTGTGGTTTCCACTAAACACCCTTAGTCTCCTTCAGATTTCTTCTAACGATTGATGTTATTGTTGAAATTGTACATTGGTCGATTGACTTATAGCGAGCATTTCAACCGTTGGATTTTTTTCGCAGCATGGCACGGTTCACCGTTCACGGTTCAACATTCACTCTTAGGCACTGCACAGAGTGCACCAAATTCCCGTCTCCTTATGGGCTCGAGACTACCAATATCATTCATTGCGAAGAGCAGACAGTGACAATGCGGGCGCTCCCAGACATGACCATGAAAGGAGATATGAGAACTGTCATCATTATCAGAGTGATATCAAAATGGCGCTTGAGACGCTGTATGAGGCGGAAAGGCGCAAATCTAATAAATGCAGCGGTTAGATCATGTGTTTCTAAGCTTCCAATTGGTAGAGAGATGGTGAGCTGAACACTCCGTGGACTGTCGAGTGCTAAGGAGATACAACGTTGAGTTTGTGTGTTGTGGCTATGAATCAAGGCGAGTATACACTTCAGTCTGTAATAAGCACAGTAGGAATGATAGTCAAACCATCCTCTATCAATTCATTCGTTTCAGGTTAGAGCTGTTCTCATACTATTAGGTTGTCGCTCGGAAAAGTTCCGCAATTTCCGCTTGATGACATTGGTAGTCCCCTGTCGAAAGCTATATAGTCTATACGAATGTGCGAAACAACCAATTGGCCGCATCTCGTTCACTCATTGTAGCGAGTATCAGTTTGGACGATACCGTAGCAGATTTGCTGCTTTTGTCCTACGCAAATAGTATCGCTGGCAAATCCATTTACGAAATGTCCTCGTTCCCTCTCCCCGACTCATTTCAAGTTGACTAGAAGCTCCGTCAGGATGATGCGCAGATATTGCACGAGGTCGGTACCAACCGGCTTTGCACCGTTTCCACCAGGACACGTCGATGCAGTCTAATATTCTTGTGACCGCGCTCCAGCCCAAGAGTATTGAGAAGAGCGGTGAAAGAGCGTAGAAAGCCATAACAATCGCTTGAGGATTGTGGTGTCGGGATTGTGACAAAATAGAGAACCGTTGAGTGCACATATGGAACTCGGTCCATCCGCAGGCCGGTAATTGGTATGCAAGGCGAGTTTCCAACGTAGAAACACGATGAGCTTCCTGAGATGAGGATAGGTTTCGGAGTAGCATTTTTGATATAATGTCTTAAAGATGGCCTGGCTTCGAGTGATCCATTGTGTCTTCGTGAAGAGTTCTAAAGTACACTAGATTCCTTCGCCCCTTCTGCCTGGTTTAGATACCGTCGTCAAACAGTCTTCTGGAGGTACTGGACAGCGCCTCAATTTGCATCGCGGACATATCAAACATCTCATGATAATACTGAATCTCACTCTCTATACCGGACTCTGGAAACTCTTCCAGAATAGAAAATCGGAGATTATTTGGCAGCCTAGGGGTTGTCGCGAAGGCGGCTTCTAATTGCATAATATTAGCGGCGAAGTGTCCCTTTGATGACGGAAAGACAAGAGCAGAAGATCCGCGCAAGACGCATTCAAGAGCACCGGCCCAATAGTACCAGTGGTCTGAGTCAACGTTTACCACGTTGCGGAACTGGAGTATAACGAGTGTTCGGGGGTATTGCTCGCAGAATGTCCTGAAGCCAGTAGAGTACGCCGCTAGTTCTTTGAAAGCGACTGGCATCAGAGCATTGGCTTCGATGCCGGGGCGTCCGTGCACAGTGATTCTCCTGAGGTGGTTGCGAAGAGTTTTACTTGAAAGCTGGCGGACAAAAAGTCGGAAGCAATAGGAGCTTGGCGTAACATAGCTCATCCCAAAGAGGGCGATACTGTCGTTTGCTTTGAATATAAGATTCCGAGACTCTTCACGCGTCTGTTTGCATATGAGCTTGAGGGTGTTGGCGTGTAACTGCGTCACGTTCTGGTTGTGCCGACCATGAACGCGCATAAATGGGACGCGTGAGTTTGTTGTATTGCAGCTGACTTCAACTGCAAGGCCTCCATCGTACGAAAGCGAGTATTGGTAGATGATGTCTCGAAGCTCTCGAGGCAACCCTAAAAGTGTGTTCTGATTTTGTAGTGCTACCGGCGAATCGCGACTCATAGTTACAGTCCTCCAATGGTTTCAGCCCTGTTTGTTGTTTTTGCGGGGCATGCGCGATTTCTTCCTATAGAGCGAGCAGTGGAGAGAAGATTGGTAGCAGTCAAGCCTGAAATCCTTGAAAGATGAGATGTGGTGATTATGGCGGCATACGATAATTGCGAAATTAGTGATTAAGAGGGATTGTTTATTTCGCAGCCTGAAGTGCTCAGCCCTGCTGACCAGCCAATCACACCTGGATTGCTCAGCCGCATCTTCAGCTCTCCCGTCCTCTCCGTTTTACAGATGCCGACGTTTCGACTTGGGTGTCAACAGATTCATTAAGATAGCTTTATGCTTCCAAGATGTCACATCTATGATAGTTCGAACGACACTGAATGGATTGCTGATTGCCCATGTAAAACTGTGACAACCAAATTCATGACTATTTCGTACTTGCCGTACCCTTAGAAGTAGCCAGATCTATTCAATGAGTAAATTTGGCGACCGTTAATGTTGTTATGTATTGCTGCTATCAGCCACCTTGGTTGCCAGCAATGACCGCAGATATCAAACCCGAAAAGTCTTCCCAGCCTGGCCATCCAATCATGCGGTTCGCGGTCGATATTCAGATTCTGGGTAGATATTGGAAGCCTTTGTCCTTCAAAAAATGGAGACATTGGAATGGAATGCCCATGAATATTAATCAGCAGCAGGTTGAAATGAGGTTGCTGGTAAGAAAGACTGTTGACGAGACGGTATTCCATCGTTTTGCTTGGTTGCTTCGAATTGAAATGCCGACCAGGACGATGTGACCCTTGGTCCCCCGTATCGTTTTGTACGCTATTCACTCCTTCTTATGGCGCTCTCATGTCTGGCCAGCAGCACGCGATGAACATGAGAAGCACATCAACACCCAGCCTAGTAGTGCGCCGTCAAGGTCCAACCAAACCTTGTTGACATACCCAGTTACCCTTCAAAATAGCCAAATATGTGTTGACTGAGTGCATCAGCCTAGTAAATATGCAGCTTCTCTAGAGTATGCCAACGGCTGTGGAATTGTTGTGGGGCCAGTAATCATTTGTTCAGGCGAAACGTGTGCTTATCGTTGACCCTCAGAGTGACGCCTCGATGGCCTTCATAATGCTGGTAGCAGATGTATATGAGTTTATTGGCCTTGATCATATCCGGCAGTCCATCACTCTCTTTGCTATACTCCGTATCCACTAGATCCAGTACTAGGGCTTCGTTGTTCGAATGCAAACGCGAATTGAAGCATCTCGTCGGGAAGACTGTGTGGGCTTTGCAAGGACTGAGGGTCATAATCTTCGAGTATGGGTGGGAGGGGGCATTCTTCTGCCTGAATACTGACACTAGGAAACATTAGCAGTCAAATGCTGGAAGATCTAGTTATCGAAAGGGGTAGGAGCGTGTTGATAAACTAAACGTCAACAAGGCTGTGAGTTAATGAGCAGAGATCGAGACGAGTGGCCTATGCCGATTCGAAGTTCTAGCTTCTCAATGATAAGTAATAGCAATCTGTTCTGGTGCCGCTCTTACGCCGAACCGCTCGTGGCCTCGACGATTGTAGGCTTGCAGGTGAAGATCCAAGAACTTCAGTCATGTTCTTGACGATGGGCATTCTCCAGACCATGAGCAGGACGTCCACAAATTTGTTTGTTTTGAGAAAACATTCCTTTTTAGATGCGGAACCGGTAGCAGGGGGGTTGAAGCGTGCATGTGGAGCAAGCAGCCTTCAGGTCATAATCAAGGACCATACTAGGTTCAAGACTCTGAGCAGGGAAGGTTGTCCGGTGGTGTGAGCGAGACCTCTTTCAGGACATACATGCAACTCAAATGTATGTGACAGGCGTGACGGCGGGAGCGATCAACGTATGTAAAAGGGCCCATTGTCTATATCCTCGACCACCAATGTGAGAAAGCCATGCTCTTCCATGCTCAAAGTTTGAGCCGTCGCTTCGGGCGTATTGAAGCTGTCCTGTATACAGGTGACAGTGACATCAAATCCCACAGCCCAATGTCCATCGTCGAACCTTCCCCGTAGGCTCCACTTCCCGCCCCGTCATTATGAAACGTTGACGAATAAACCTTCAACGCGTGTCGTCAGTATCGTGAGATAGTCGCGAGGAGGCAAAGTAAGCGATAGACTGTTACCCCAAAAATGACCCAACCAAAATCTTCTTCGGTTTCTAAACCTGAGCCAAGACTGATTTGAACTGATCTCTGGATAAGCTGTTATGATACCGCGAGTATCAGCCTGAGCTGCCGTGATTAAGGCAGATGCCCATAATCGGGCCAAATGCAGTCACTCACTAGCCTCTTTCAAAGCTCGTGCTAGGACCTCTAGTCTCATGTTAGTTCCCTAGAGACTGACCTATCTTCTCTACAGCAGATCTTCTAGGACTATATAAAGGAGAGCGGAGATCAATTACTCTTACTCTGTAATTAGGTGAAGCAAAGGCTGCGCTCTCATAAGCGCGATTTCTAGTAGTATAACTTTCAAGCGATTTTATCGATCCTCTTCTATCGCAAATTTGCCACGCATTAGGAAGGATTTATTCAGCGCGCGAAAGAGAAGTTTAGTAATGATCGCCTTCTGTGAATGAAGAACTGTAACGGAGAGCCTATACACGAAAACCTTGTAACAGAGCCTGTAGCAGGAGTTCTCCTTAATAAGATTAGGGTTTCGTACATACTACACTCACGCGTAATACCTGCGCTCTATATGCGTATAAAGAGCGCGTCGCTGTTGGAATAGAAAATCAAGTATTATTTCCTTTCCTCCTAACAAGTACCTGTCGTCACTACACTATCTCCTGTGACCTACGGCAAGTACTATTGCCTTCCAGTTACCTCCCAGCATAGAATTTCGAGGTGTACTGGGTCTATTCTAAAACGTATTGACTTGGAAGGACCAGATGACTAATGCACAATCTCGTCTTGAAAAGAGACATGAGAACAAAAGTGGAACCAAATGCGATTCATGGGCATCCTTAAACAGAGCTGGGAAATACTGAAAATGATTCGACGTTACTAGAAATCGCAGTAAACTGCAGCGTGGAAAGAGACTCGACTTCCGCATTTCAGGGTGCCCTCGGCTTTGCTCTTGAGTTTGTCCTCCGAGCAGGAGATCTGCTTGTTCGGGCAGAAGAGGCGGCCAGGATTTGTCCCATCACACTTATATTCGCAATCTTGACCTTCAATGTTCAATTTGAAGATTCCTGCCGGCCAAGGTGGATTATCCGAGTTGACGGCACCGGTGATTTTGGTGTCAGATGGCCCTTGAGATATGAGCTTAGCACCTTCCGTCTCACCACAGCTACCAACAGCCTTGCCAACACCAGTAGTGAAGAAATTCCATTCCCTGTCAACGGTGGCGCCGCCACTATGCGAGTTCACGATAGACACCATTGCGATTGTTAAGGATTTACCTTTGCTTGGCCCAGATGGTGAGCCGGTGTTAGCAAAACCAGCGACAATACCGTCTCGTCGTGTTTTGATCTCTTCATCCGTTGTCTTTTCGGTAATGCCGCCAAAATCAATGAAAAAGCCGTCCTGGTTTTGTGTCAACTGTGCAGCACTCAAACTATCATCCGCAGCTTTGAAGTTGTCCGGTTCAGTGAAGTAGCCAGTCAAATCATAAAAGTATCGGCTGTTGGCCAGCCACGCATAGCTATCAGCGTTGGTGCTAGCACGTGTGGCTCCTCCCCCCTGGTTTATATTGCGTCTGGCGAGCTGATGTGTTTTGGCGGGTCCGTATGCCCAGTTCTGCACATCGTCGGGGTCTACGTGCTCATCTTTGACTGTGTTCCATCGATCAGCATATCATCATCATATTTGCAACTGAAAGAAGAACTTGGAATACCGAATTCAAGTCAAGCCAGGCTTTACTTACTATGGGGTTGACCGACAGAGTCGAGATGCATCATTTCATGCAAAAACATCTGTCCGGTACTCTTCTGCCACCGTGCAAGTGTCGCCTTCTCAGTAATTCCCTTCGACAACTCCTCCTCAATTTGGTCAATCTTGTACATGAAATCGTCCGACTTCCAGAATGGATCACAAACTGTGATGTAATAGTACCAGTATCCGAAAAACCCCTTGTAGCTAGAGGCGTAACCACCAACAGACTTGCCATCCTTTCTGATTGAACAGAAATTCTTCTTATCCTTACAATTAAGAATAATGTCAAATGACTTTTTGCTCAGGAAGCCCGAGGCTCTTTTTAGATTTTCTGTTCAGTCGTCAGATACACCTGGAACTGGAGTCATGGGGGACACTTACCGGAGATGCGCTTTTGTTGGTTTGGGTAATCTGGACCCATCCACGCCTTCCAGAGGGCAATATCTCTTGAGTTATGGGAATCGGGCTCCAAATCCGAGAATGCAGCCAAAGCGTGCGCATCCCAGGCTGCCGTTTGGTACTTTCCTTTCTGTTCATCACTACATCCGTTGTCGTTGTCCCACTTCAACTCGCCGCCAGAGAAAGCATTGACACCTCCAGGCTGCGCTTGTAGATCTTTGATGCATTGTTCTGAAGGTTTCATCATATCAGTGCAGGATGAAGGCACTGTTTTCAACCCATCTTTAAAAGGATTCGCCGGACGAGGAGGTCGGTTCAATTTCTTCGGCGGTGTCTTCGGGTTTGATGCTCTTGGGTCATCTGGGTTAACATCGTCGCGAGGTATCACTGAGCCAGCAACGAGTGTGCTGAAGGAGAAAAGGATGTGTAGAGATTGGGAGAGGCGCATGATAATGGCGATGATTATGTCTGAGAAAGATACCAGTACAGGGTTGTTTCGTTGCTGCAATACGTGAATCGAGTATATGGTCATAGTTTTGACCTCCACACGCTGACCTTATACTACTTCGACCATGTTTGTAGCTACAAGGCAGGCGCTCATACCCGGGTATAGCCTCATGTTGAAAACTATTTTCGTCCAGTCTACCAGGTCCGTCATGTCGAGTCTCGACACGATGAATTCAGCCCCGTCAGCAAATGCTAAATTGTAGTTTCCAATTTTTCGGGCTTCGTTGTTATCATTATATTGCAGCACAGTAGCGCTTAGGCAGTGCAAGGCGAAAACAAACAATCGAATCCTCCTTCGGCCTCAACCTTTGTATCATGGACTCTCGAGGGCCACTCAGTGGTCAGGGAGCTCGATTCTTCTACCAAGCGCAGCGCCCCGGGATTTTCAACCCCCATTACACTTCTGTCGCCGGGTTGCAAATTATAGCAATCATAAGCGATGCCAATATTCCGCCGAACCTATGTCGTAGGTAGTTCCGGCGAACACTTGGAGCGGATCATCTAGTGTCAAGAGCCTGTCTTGCAACGGTTCGTAACTTGAAATTCCCCGATTCGCATATTGAAAACTCTACCTGTAAACACTAAGAGGAATGCAGACATTTCTGCACTTTGCAGTTGCGCAGCATCGCATCGTAGTCCACGGAAAAGGCGATCCTGGTATGTTCGGGCATTCTCAGCCTCAATAACGTGATCAAACAGGAAAGTACAGGGCTCTTGAAACCTTGATGCTGCGCTTACTTGTGATACAACAATTCCTCCTCATCCTCATGCTGGCCCCAGGAATTACTCGCCCATTACGCCCGGCGCTTCGAAAAGAATTGTGGCGTACGGGACAGGTCAGCCTTGTCGACGCGAAGAAACTCTTGGCAATCTGCTCGCATTGCCATGCCTGTTCAACTGCCCCACGATCCAGAATTAGCTAACCTTGGAGCTCTAAGCCCATTACCCGCCGTGCTCGCAGGAGAGCACATCTATTGTTGCAGACGTCAGGAAAGCGCATTCTCTTGAAGACACTTTGCACTCTTCTTCTTTGTTAGAATTCCTCGCGAGTTGCTCTGCTACGAGCCCATCATGAGTCTTACGCTAGTATTCTTCCTTCTAGTAGCTGCGCTTGGAGTGTCTACACATCACCTTACCCGCCCTCGCGCTCCAGGAATAGCGTTCAGGCTCACGCCTGACTATGGGTCAGTTGTTCCAATGCCCTCTACAACTCATCATCGCCTTAATGCTCATGTGAATCGATAGTGTTGCTTCTATCTACCTGAAGGAGGGGCTATCAGTCCCCGTTGCTCATGTTTACGGCTCTGCACAATATCAAGCTTTCATGAGAAGGACCACTGCCACAGAATCTGGAGAAAAATCGTCTCTATGCCAGTTCATCGCTCCCTCTTTGGACTATCTGACACCCTTATTTGGATCTGCTATAGGTTCTTGTCGCAATGAGGATGCTTTGAGCGTTCTTAGTGTAATGCAACCTCTAAAGGCAGCCGTAGAAGCCTACCTTGGTACCAATATCTGTTTCTCCGCTCTGAGCCTGGACGTTTATGAGGAACGTAAAAGAATTGTCGCGCAAGACGCTCTTGGAACTCTGGGACTTCGTCAGGTTCTACCTACGATACAAGCTGCAAAGGCTATGGTCCTGGCATACAGACCTGGTGCTGTACCAAAATTCGAAGAAGATCCTTGGGTTATTCTTGCCATCGATCACAGCTCGCACTGGTACAATGTTGGGCTATTTACCATCGGAGAAGCAGGCGTTGTGGATCCAATTCCAGGCTTCGTGAACAGCCCAAGCATTGGCGAAAATAACCAGTTGGAAGGCTTAGAACGCAGCATCAGTCATATTCTCGCCAACCCCCCTAGTGAAATGCGACCTCAGGCAAGAATACATCGCGTACTATTGTACGGTGACGACGCAAAGAATGAAACCATGCGAGCTGAACTGGAGAAATTACTGGATCCAAAACTTGTTCGAGACGCCTGGGTATCAAACTCAGTCTTTGATGGAGCGAATTTCACAGCTTACACAGCACATATGCGCATGGATACAGCAGACTTCGAGAACAGTGTAGACGCTGCCTGGGGATGTAAGTGGCGATCTACGTTATACCGAGAGACCCGAGACGAGCTGTAGATCCTTAACAGAACTGCTTGTGCTTAACATGCCTTTACAGTTGCAAAGTTAGCAGACTGCGAATATGGCTGCCAGTAGCATGTAGTGTGTTCATGTCGTAGAAGGAGATCGAGTAATCTCGTATGCCATCTCACGAAGGAGGGTCGGATCGTAGTGATTATCAAGCCCAACAAAATATCGAAAGTCACTTGTAGATAGTGGAACACGGTTTCAGGATATATTCAAGCATTAAAGCGTGGGTCGCTCAAGACTCTGATACAATTCCTTCAAATCCCATCCCCAGCGCCTGAACAACATAATCACTTCCTTGATTGTAAGCCAGGTATACGGAAGTGCAACACTTTGTCGTGCCCTTGCCACACTCACCAGGCTTCTCTCACCGTCCAGATGTCATGGATCCAATTCAGATCAAAGTAACCAATTCAAGAAGAGGAGATTCCCACCCCAGATCGCTAAATCAAGTGGGATATGAACGACGAGTACAATGAAGATGATAGAGATGCGTTGGATAATTGTTGGTTCGAGTGCTGGGAAGTAGGTGAGTGAGTGAATGGGCCAGGTAAGTATTGCCGTAAACGTGGCAGGAATTGATCAACTCGCAGTGTCGATGTGCTTTTCCACGTCCCATTCACTAAGCTTGCTGTAACTTCTTGATACGTTATACCTCGCAAAGGGTTGAATAGCTTACTACAACCACCTGGGCCGCGTGTAGCTTATAGAACGAACACGCAGACCGTAGCATGCTGGAAGGCACTCGCCACATTTAGGCCATGTATTAGTTAGCGAAGATTACGATCTCTAACATGCAGTAAGCTCGCATATATCCCCAGATGTATTAAATAAGCGACGGTTATTCAGACATCTTTCGACTTCGCGACGTTGGGCGCTCATTTGCTGCTCTTGCTGTATAATCATTGTTGTGAACTCACGACAGATAGAAACGCATCAAAAGATGGCATAGAATGCTTTCAGGCAACATCTCAGTAGAGATGTGAAACTTGTAATATACATTGCAGCAGCAACGTGCTACTTGGTCGGCCGTGTTCCATGGTATATTCGCAGTACGATGCGTATAAATGGAGGCTTTGGCATGTTTGATGACGAGAATTGCTCCGGATTACTACGGCGGAATCTTCTTTGGTATCGAGGAGGGGATGTTACCCGATTGAAGCGCATTAAATTTCCCCGTGGCCAGGACAGAGTGCCGACATGGTCGTGGATGGCATGGGCTGGAGGCAAGAACAACTCCGGCGGCATTGACTACTTCAACCCTCCATTCCGATCGATTGAATGGAGCGATGTTCAGCCGCCATGGTCGCAACCGGACGCAACAAACAAGACTTACACGCTGACTGCTTTTGCCAAGTGCGTTAAGACTATGGATTCTAACGATTTGATATATGATGATCCGCCGAGCAAGCCCAAGGAAGTCATCTATATTGTTCTAGGCGTGCAAATCGGACCGATAAATCTAGATGACAAGAAACACTACGTGCTTTTGATTTCTCCAAGCACACATCTCAAGGTGAAGTGGGAACGGGTTGGGGCTGGTATTTTATATGGACGTGAAATTGATCGTGCCAGTAGGTATGTTGAAATTGAGTAGAACTTATAAAATTGAAGGGTAGTAAATGTAAGAGAATGTTAGCTCACTATAGCAAGAGCGTAGTGCAATATTAAGGTTCTTGTGTTAGATGTCTTTAGAAACTATATTGAGCACCCAGCCGACTCCAAAAGATGTTTGGGTCGTTTATGTCAGCTCAGGATCTAACATAATAGAAGGATTTCTCATCTTAGTCAAGTTATATATTGATATACGTATATATACACCCGAGATCTTAGTCGCAAGGTCAGTTTCGGACTAATAAAGTCGAATCCATAAGCGCGAAAATATGCAAGGCTAATATCACATACTTGCGACCGGCAATTTGATCCGCTGAGGCAACGAGTAAGGCGTCAGGTCATGACGGGAACGTAGAGTATTTAGCTAAGGAAGATTTTCTTTTCGTGCAGTGCGATAAATACATGGTAAGCAAAATTCGCAAGTTCTTAAGAACACACAAGCGTTCAACATGCATCGTCAACTAGTACAAATTTCGTCAAATTTTGTCAAATCTGCGATTATCATCTAGTTGGTGACGCGAATATTCGATTTCGAGTCAAGTTTAGTATGAGGACGAGACCTTATACGTCTTGATGCAGTATACACACGACGACCGGCCGTTGGCGTCGTTGAACAAGCGGCCGCGCGGTGACCGTAACCTGTCGGAAATGCAAGCCCATCCTTTGGCAAAGAGCTGAGCAGGTTTGGTGTCGGTAGTTTCTTTTAGCGGTCAAGCATGCGGATGGCGTAAAAGTTCACATTTTCCCCAGTTCAGGGTAGACGGTGAATAGGTATGGATGGGGTAGATGCCACCATGGCTCTGGACGCTGTGGCAGCGACAGCCTTGCCCGTGTGCTCGCACCTCTAGTGTTCTTGTTGTAAGTGTGGAACTAGCCGGCATTGTGGAGAAGCGCATGCGAGCGTCCTCTTGCACAGCAGCTTCTCGGCGGCATTGTATTTCACCCGTGAACGAAGACATCTGTCAGTCCTTCATTCAACCTATTTTAGACATCCGCAGGAGCTCGCGTGCTGTAGAGGGCAGCACCGTAGCAGGGGCCGTTGGAGGATAAGTTATTGATTTGGCGAGGACGTCGGGATCTTTTCGGATTCAGGTGCTAGAAGGAAATTCGAACAGGTGAAGTTTAGCCTGGACTTCAATAGGCGATTGTAAAGCTTCTGACTTCGCGAGTAATAGCGGTAAGCGGTGGGATCATTGGCAGGCTCGGCAGCCTTGGCCCTCCCTGTGGCCTTATTTGCCACGGCTTCTTTAGTTGTGTTCAGAAAGAGCTCTTCAGTCGGCGGGGCTACTGACTATCGCGACTCTGCTTATTCACGATAGTCGGACTGGCCACGGTCGGATCTTTCAACGGGTTTATGAGGATTAAAGCTTCAACGGAGATCGGGAAAGAAGCTGCAGACTTTGGTATACTCTCAGTTGACACGCTCAGGGGCGGACATGTGCTAGTGGTGGGAATAGCTGAGTCCGATGGGAGCTATGCGGTATCATCACATATCTTGATTAATACATTTTTTAATAGGCTGGCGATTGGGACGGGACATGTGGAAGAAATGCTCACACCTGCTTGAGATGCACGGAACATGTAAGGCCCCTAAACCTAGCACCAGCACTACTTCTTCTTCGACTTCCCTCGCAACATGTACGATCTTCCACTTCTTTGTTTGTTCTGTACTTGTGGGAGAAAAGGGGAATGTACAATGCGCGTAGGAAAGACTACATGTAGGAGTCTTGATGAGATAGGCGTGCTCGTGAAAGTTAAAAGAGTAGTTTTTCAAGGCATCGAACATGTGAAAGTAGAATGCCAAAAGCGATTGCCTTTGCTACTGAGCTGTACGTTTCGGCGGCCGTTATGCGGCAGTTGGCGTCCACCTTAACCTTCTTGTCGCTGAAATGTGAACAAGCGTACATGCGTAAGGGAAGAAAAGGAGACACTCAAAGCAAAGGAACAAATGCAATCCTGTGTGTGAACAGTTGGGCATCTTCATCACTGCGATTGTGCCTTGTCAACAACAATCTCGCTGCTTCTCGTCGACTTCACGCCAGCCTGGCTGCACCGAGACCAGTCGCTCTAAAATACTAAACCAAGCGTCAAAGCTCAGTCGTGTCACCAGCCACGCCTTCCCTCAGCAAATGTAATGCTCGGTCATGAAATCCGTCGTGCGATCCTACTCGTACTTTAGGGTGCACCCGTGCCCTCAAACTCTGCTGACACCATTCATCGCTTATTCTTTGTCTCGGTATCAAGATCTGGGTCCTTGATGTTGCGCTGTCGTTCCGATCGCAAGAGCTTTTCGACGGTATGAGCACCCAGACCCACGAGCGCGAGCTGCAGCTTGTGAGAAGAGCCTCGTCATGTAGTTAGGCAGTACCTGCAACGTGCCCGTGACTATGATTGCACGACTCTGCGCACGGCGCACTTGACATTCCCGGGCCCAGTGCTTCGAGTATGCGAAGGATGTCTTGATTAGTGTGCGAAACGATGGTAGTAGCGCGTTGCATGGCGCGAAAGTATTGCTCGGAATGCGCGTCTTGATCGGGCCTTATCCATGAGATTGGGCTGTTGCACTATGTCAGGAGCAGAGCCTATAGACTGATACTGTGTTCTGCTGCCGCGGTCTCTCTTGGCGCAGTCGCCTCGATTGTGTTGCACCGGGCGGATGTCAAGTGGGTCGAGGTGAACGTTTAAGCTCGAGTGGAAGCCATAGGCAGTTTGTCGGTGGCAACATTGCAGTAAGCAGTTTAGCATGGAGTGGAAAAAAAATTCGACTAGAAATTTTGACACGGTGATGACTGTTTCCATTTTACTTCGTTGAGGTTCAGGGTGAATTGAGCGGGTGGGACACTAGACCTGCTGGGCCAGTCGCACATGTTCCGCCAAGATGCTAAGGTTGTGATTGGTGCCGGGGTTTTAGGCCTGCTTGGTTGAGCTCCGTTTTCAAATGGAGTTTCGGCAGAATGTGGCAGAATTTGTCTCTAGTGTAGAAATAAGTTGACAACTACCACCAGCAAAACAGAGGTCTTGACCGCCTCTCTTTCTGTGATAGCTGAAATTTCGCAGCAGGCCTTAAAGCTCTTCTAAGCAAACGGCGTTTTGAAATGGAGCAACCGAACAGGCCCTTAAGCTCTGTGCTAGGTAGCTCAGTGGAGCGGATCACGTACCCGCATAAGATAAGCGAACTCTTCACTTAGCCCATATTAATAATTCGAGGATAGGTAGCATCAGGCCTGAGGAAAGGGCATGACTGTAAATGCGCGAGCTGGCAACCCAGTGACGAACGAGACCGTACTCGAGTTCACACATCGTGCGCAATGCACGACACAATCTCAGTCCCAAGATTCCCACAAACTGGCCTATCTCGCTTTTCCAGCCCACCCAAATATTTTTTTTCCACATCTCATATACCTTTGTTGTGATTTCAGCAGCGTGAAAGGAGGCTAGCCGCAATAAAGGCCAGCCGAAATAGATAAATAGCTGGCCGTAAATAGAAGCCAGCCGCTAACAGAGGCTAGTCGAAATGGAAGGCCAGCCACATGTAGAGGTTAACCCAAAATGAGGCCAGCCGCGAAAAGATGACAAGAAAAGGAATTTTTACGCCGAACTTCTATAGACAGAGGGAGATATAGTATCGCCGCCTTTCTTTTTCGCATGTTGGATGAAACCCTTGGTACCCGTTGGCATTTTCGAGTTAAAGAAGAAAAAATACGTTTAAAGAGATCAAGAGGAAAAGAAAGTAGAAGACACACCTATGTACACAGGAGCATACTATCGTGGTTGTCGTAGACCAAAGCGAAGCTGAGGGCCCTTGTATAGCCCTCTTTCAGGCCACCCCTTCGTCCTAATATTAGGCCTCATATCGATTCGCAATTAAGTTCATACACATAGGCCTAGGTTAAGAATAGTGTTAGGCGTAGTCATCAAGCGTGAGCCTGGCCTGAGCAACCTGAGGTGCGGCGGTGCAGGCTGATCGAAGGGTGAGTAGATCGCGACACAGCCGTTATTTTGCTTACAAATGATTGATAGGGCGCTAACTAGAGGGGAATGTCTAGGTCGGTCAGTTTTCACCGACTTATAGCGCAGGAAAAATAATGTGGAAGCCCGTCAATGATGGCTTCCGTGCCATATGAGCATACTGCAAATGCAACTGCAGAAGCATCAATCAGCATCTAATGCTGCCGCCCCGTATGCGGTCTTACGGGCGGTCTGCACCTCGAGCGCGTATTTCGCCTCCTCACCGGCACACTCAGCCTTCAAATATGTCAAAAAAAGGCCACCTCGCCGACACAAGAGTCATAATCCGTCCCACAAGGCATGCAAAAGTAATATCGCCGGAGCATTTCTGCAGCAACCAAATGCACCAATGCACATTATACTCTCCCCCTCTTCTGCCCAGCCCAACTCAATACCCGAACACGCCAAATTGGGTAACACAATGACCCCAATCCGACACGTCGCACGCGTACGCGCAGGCACATGATTGCCCTTTACGCGTCGCACCAGCAGGCCACCATCGCCGGACATGCGACACTCCTCCATCACCATGAGCTCAAGTGGGTCTCCGGCTGACATGGCCTCCGTCTGAGTGGCTGCACACGGGTATGCTGGCCTCGGCATAACTGCTTAGCCTGGTGCGTGCAGACTGCGCGAAACTTCGACATTTGGATTGGTGATGTGGGCTGGGCACCCACCTTGCGGGCTCGCATGTTTTTTTTTTTCGCTGACAGGGCGTGCGGTTGTGGAAGTTTTTGTCCAGCAAAGAGGCCGTTTCCGCGGCCGCTTCAATACTCTTCAGCATCTTCCCTGTTTTAAGGGCGCAGCTGGGATGGCATTGCAATCATTCAGGTATCAGCTCATCGTGGCTTCAAGCTACTGCCAGTCATGGATCATGGCCTCCGGCACAAGACATGATGACGCCTGTGCTCAGCACTTGTTACGAAACCACTTACGGCACGGCAGCGCGGAGCGGAGTGCAGCGGGGCTTATTTGGAACACACTTTCAAACTTCCTGCTTCTGAAATTCCTTCAATTCATTCATAACTAGCTGATCAGCTCAAGACATCTTTATCATCCGGAAAGAATCAGCTGATCTATCAAAGTGTACAGGCTACATCCAAGTGATCATCGAAGCCCGCACTTCACATCCGGCCGATCCACCCCTTCGAAAAGAATCCGTCCCGAAACAGACCCAGCATAAGACAAGAGACTAGGGATTGATCGTTCTCACGTTGTGGAAAGTCGTTGACATCGTGGTGAAGACTCCGAATCCAATCCGCAACCCAGTGCCGGCCTCATCCTGTCATAACGTTGATCATGTCCGTCGTGATAAAGGAAATGAAAGGCATAAAACAAAGGAATGCAAAGTGCCACACCATGTTGTGAGCTGAGAAAAGAGACAGAATATGGTCGTGTGCCAGAATGTACAAGAGGCAGGCAGGCGAGCAAGCTTGAGACAATAGTTCCAGTGGCCCACTTAGGTACTGGGAAAGGGTGAAAACCCTACTGACGAGTATCAGTAGCCTGGCCATCTCAAGACCCTCGGTTGCCGTATCCTCAGATTATGAAGATAGATCAAAGGCACATATATCCATATCATCGTGACCCATCGTAAATCCAGAACAAGCGACAAAGAAAAACAAGAAGATTAAAACCCCTCCCCGGATCACCAAACCTGGAACAGAGAGTCATCCAAGTCGGCGGAGGGTCGACCAAGAAATAAAAGATAAGTGGAGTTATGAACAAGACATAAGAGATACTTTTCATATGCAGCAGATAACGGGCCATGGGCCAGATTGTGTGTATATGCAACGGCAGCGCTCGAGGCCGCCGATAGGAACGCCGGTGATGCAGTTCAAAAGTGGACGAGCAATTGATGCTGTAAAAGAGTGTGTTCGAGATTAAGAGCGATGCATATACGCAGGGTCGCTGGGCATTGCAGCGAAGCGTTGCTCGAATGATGCTGGGGGTTCGAAGCTGTGGGAAGCTGTTGTCCTGGGGAAGGTGTTGCTGGATCGACCACCGAAAGGTGACCCGAGACGGACGGTAGTCGATCCCTTCACCTCGGCCGACACAGCAGGTGAGTAGCGCGCTGGGCTCGGCATCGCAGAGCCAAGGTTTGCGAATGGATTGAATCCACATGGGTCGTTCGCGAGAGGTAGACGTCGGGCACCTTCCATCATGTCGCCCAGACTAAAGCCGCGGCTCCTGACTCGACGATGGCTGGACTCCGCTGGAGCCCCAAACAACTCGTTGACAAAGCTGTCACCACGGTTGCGCGTCTTGTCTTCGAAGCTATGGAGAGCACGTCGCTTGAAGACCCTCGAGATTGGTCGCGGCGTGTGTAGCTGAAATGGCGATCCAAGACGTGGCGGCTGTGTCGATGATGATGGTGCGTGCCATGTTCGCGCATTGTGTTGGTGCATGCCTACGTCAGGCGTCTTGGAGGTAGCACTGAAGGGCGTACCCAGCACATTCCCGAGGCCAAGTCCTAAGCCAATATGAAGGGACTTTGACTTCTGATGTGCTGAAGATCGGACGCTCGACCAGGTCCTCTCTGGTCGCGGCGTGATATCACTTGCCAGTTGTGACAGAGGATTGCCCAGCTGCATGGACGAGGCGGTGCTTGTCGCGAGTGAAAAGTTCATGTCCCGAGTCGAGAAGGTGGTAGATCCTTGTGAGAAAGGCGAAGATAATGGTTGAGGTCGCGACGAAGACTCAGCAGGAGGTGATGATTGGAAGGGTGAGGGGGATCGTTGAAGAAGACGCTGATAATGAGCAGATAAAGTTGGCTTCTGCTTCGCAAGATCTCGCAGTCGCTTGCGACACTGTTTCTCGGACGGATATCTCAGAAAGGACTTGCTGTGTCGAGCTACTGGAGTGCTACTGCCACTCTTTGAGGGCTTGATTGTGTCTGGAGTACCTGAGCGAGAGCCATACTGAATACTGGCTCGAAGTCCGGCAGCGCGAGTTTGACGTGGAGCCTTCCATGTCTTGCGAGCCATCCTAGCGACGCGGTGGCATACTCCATTCGGTGGCACAGTGCTTGGGAGAGCCTTGAAGGGCGTCACTGTGGGATCTTGCAAGTACTTCATGTAAGTCATCCAAAGGTGGTGGTCCATTTCTTCCGTGAAGGTAGCCCTCAGCATGAGCTTCTTCGCAGGGCGAGGTTGTTGCTGAGTGACAAAAGATGAGATTGGCCCATTAAAGTCCAGGGTTGGTGAGCAGTACAGGAATGGGTCGGTCATTTCCTCTTCTGGGCTTGTACAGCTGCCACCCCTTGACATGAAAGAACCGATGCTGTCACATGACGATATAGAGGAATCGGAAAAGCCTGAGGATGATGTCGGTCTGCTCGACGTCTCGCTCTGGCTTGCTTGGTCAATTTCAGCCCAGTCCTGGGGTCCGTCGTAGTGGCTGATAGTCCTCATCTGGGCGACAGGCGTCTTTGGCGGGGACAACATACGAGTGTAGCCCAGTCCTGGAGACAGAAAGGCATCGTTTTGGGGGGTTGGAAATGATGGAAAATCTACAGACGACTCTGAGAGAAGTTCTGGGGCCTCAATGGTAGGAATGGGTATTTGATCCTGATCGTCGTGGTTCATCACCATGGTGGTACGACGACGACGAACCTTGAGTACCTGTCGCGGAGGCGGCGGCGGCTGGAGTTCATCGGGTTGCGATTCAGGCTCGGGCGTCCGTGGGGCCGGACCATCACGGTAGTGGAACATGAAGTTCCTCGGCAAGGTTATCGATACATGGGGTCGTTCGGGATCCATGTTGCTCCTATGTGAAAAGATGAAGCGGTCCGAGAGTTGCTCTTCTCTTTGATTGTTTGACCAGATGGGTCAAAGAAGCCAATCTCGAAAACGCTGTAAGGAGGTCGGGGGAAATGCAAACGTGATAAGCAATCAATGCATCAATTTCGAACAAGGCCCGATTGCTGCGGCAGTAGAGCCAGATTATGCAGGGCGATAGTTCGGTATGGTTCGGGTTGCAGCAGATGTTTGGTGCACTGCGACCGCGACTGTGCGGGCTGCAAAGTAGTTACACGGGCGATCAGGGAAGGATGCGCCCTTGGGAGAGCGTGCAAACAAGTCGCAAGGCGGCGCGCACACGTGAATGCGCGAGCGACGGGTACAAAGGGAGCCGCAGAGGATGTGCAGTCAAGGAAATGGCGTAATGAGCTCGTTCAAGCGACGGCGCGTAACCTGTATGTAACAAACAGCAGCGCGCAGCAGGCGAAGACGCGATGAAACCCGGAGGACGAGGCGCAAAGACGAGCGGGCGCACTAGGATGCGCGCGAGGGGTGACAACGGGTACCGCGGGCGACTGTTGGCGATGTGCAGAGGGTGGTGGTCACGGTGAGAGGTGCCGTTAGCGTCGGGCAGGAGCGAAACGGGCGTGGGGCAAAAGTAAAGAGTCGTGAATACGCAAGGAAACGGTCGTCGAGAGGTGGCCTTGTCTCCGTCAGCGCATGGCAGTGCGACGGGCGAGCGCGGCTCGAAACTTGTCGTGAAGTCGTGAAGGTGACTGGCGATGCGGTGAGGTTGGATGTCGGGGCGAGCGCCCCAGCGCAGGATAACCGGCTGACAGCTTGCCGCTAGCGCTAGAGCGACACGGACTTGGCCAAGCCTCAGATGGACCGTAGCCACAGACGAAACTCACCGCAGAAGCTGGCACCACCTGCGAAAATTGAGCGCCTCTCGTCCAACGCTTTCTGCCCATTACCCACGCGGCGGCCAGCGCGCCCAGTGGCAGCTATTTGCACTGCATTCCTGCGCCGTGCTCCCACCCAACACGTGAAGCGATTCCCGCAGCAGGCGCTGTCGCAAACCTGACGCGTCGGGAACGCGTCTGATTCTTCGCCGCTAGTCCCGATACGGCCCGGCCTGGTCCGTGCCAGCCCATCATGGCCTCTGGCGACCCCTGCATATATCTGCAGCGCACAAACACCTGTCACGACTTTTCACCACTCTGCCGCTGCCAACACCTGCGACCTTCCTCGGAGGCTTTCGCGGGGATGCACAACGGCCAGCTTCCGCTGCGAATTGCTTTTGCTCCCCCGCGAGCCGTGCTCCACTTCGTCCTGCCTCTCCATGGGCGAGAACGAGCAGCCGAAGAGCGAGGCTTGCCAGCTGTGCACCCTCGCGCCTCCCAAGGAACACTTTGAGCACCTCGATTCGCTGCGACGCTCAACACCAGCTCCACAGCGGGACGTGCTTTGCTCGCTACTGCACCGCTTTTTCAACCTGACAGTCCGCTGCGGGAATTGTCTTTGTTTTTGTTGTCTGTTTACATGCGGCTCCAGCAATCACTTTGAACCTTTGCCCATTCCCAAGCGTCATTTTGTTGCAATGGCCACCTCACATTGCATCACTGACGTCTCTGCTATCGATACCGTCTACCACGACCCGCTTCTCAGCCGCTAGTCGACTGAAGTGCAAAGACGTTATATTCATCCCGCGCTTGGCGGCGAAAACGGCCTGGGGCAGCTGCAGCTCATCACACAATAATTATGTACATATTCCCGAACCACATGTGTGCCGCCTAATCTGGAAGCGCAATGACACGGGTTGCCCACGAGTCAAATTTGATTGGTCACATTGCACATTCTTTGAAAATCTTCAGGACCACAATGGTCTCAATGCGGGTGGTGGGACAGGCACGAGACCCGATGGTCGACCGATACTAGATGCATTGGGAGCACTTCCATACCCGCACACATCCGTGCAATATCTTCAGCTGGCCAGATGGTCCACTTGTAATGCGCATGTCCATGCAATAGTCAAGCAATTGGACTTTCGTCGCGAACCTTCGTGCCACAATCACAGACACGGCTTGCGCTCCGTCTGATTGGTGGTCAATCACGCGTCTAGCATGACGCCTATGCCTTGGCATGAGGAGGAGGGTACCACCGCATGATCTCTCGATACCGGATCACGATGCTTTGGAGATCCCGGAGTTAGCAACCCTGAGCAAAGCCAGTTCCTCTTAATCTCGTGCAGCACATCAAACTAGGTGCAACCGTCTATTCTTGTCGTTGTACAAATGACCATGCTACATATTCAGCGATAATGCTACATGCACGCTAACGTGGCAGGTAGCGCCCATCTCCACAACGATGCGAACTCAAGTCCCTCTTTGGTGTGGTGAGTGAAGCATCGTCGATTCTGTTCACGTATGAGCCTGTCTTTCAGACTAATAACATCCTGGCCCTTCAATTTCCCAAGGTTGGGACCACATGCTTTGAAGGTTTAGACTCAATTGCAAGCTCTCAAATGTTCGTATTGGTATACCCGAAGTACAAGTTCGTGATAATACTACCCCTCATCGTTCAAAGTCATAATCGCAATCCAAATTTCCCTCAGTATAGTTCCTCACTCTCATTTCCATACTCGCCGTCCGCCATCCATTCCAAGCCGCATTTTCCATGAGAACCAAGAGAAAGGGTATAAAATTTGTGAGCTGCAAAACCAGAGCTGTGCCTGTTGCACTTCTTCGAGAGATGATGGCAGTGTTTAGCACAAACTGTCGTTACTAAGTTTCGAGATCAATCGACTTAAAAATGTCCTACTGATGCCCGCGACCTGAGGCTCCAGATGCGACGTTGGCGTTGCAGCCGCTCAAATCAGCCTGAGCACCACCAGCCGCAGCGTTGTTTTGGTTGTTGGCATTGGCACCACCCTGCCCAACGTTCGCACCGCCTTGCCCAACGTTCGCGACAGCGGCAGCGATCTCATCTTCTGTAAGATCGTCGACTCGAAGACCAAGAGAGTTGATGCAACCGGCATCATCGTTCTCGTCGTTGCAAGTATTTCCAGCCGCAGTCGGATCGTTAAGCTCGCCCGGCGCAAAAGTCGAAGCCTCATTGGCAAGGAGAGGATCCCCACCGATAGAGGCGATTTGGCGTGCGAGCTCTTCAGCAATCTGCTTGTTGAGGGCTTGTGCACCCTCACCAGCGGGGTCCTGGTGCTGTTGCAAAGCAGCAATCTCGGGATTGACAGCAGTGATAGACTCGCAAAGCACTGAAGCAAGTCCAACTTGTCCAGTGTTGCGTTCGAGAGCACGGAAGATGAGAGCATTGGTCATGCCCTCAACATCCCCAATGGCTTTAGCATTCGAAAAGGCCTGATCGGCAGTAGCTTGCTGAAGGCAGTCTATGTGATGTTAGCACTGAGTCAATTATACGTGGCTCAAAATTATATCGTACCAGGATCGGCAATGTTTCCAGCACCGTTGGCCGCCGCTGCAGCACCAAGCAGACCAAAAATGGCGTCCTGAATGTCATCCGGGTTATTTTGGAACAACAGGTTGTTGGTAGCAACAACAATGTTTTCGTGTGAGTGCTCCTGAGGAACTTCACGCTTCTTCAAACTCGCAGTCGGGCGGGCAGCTACGGCGCCAATGATAGTAAGAGCGAGAATAGAGTGCTTCATGATGAATAACAGTCGTTTCTTGCGAAAGGAAAAATGTTCAGAGTCGAAATAAGTACGGTAATGTAGTTAAAGTGGGCCGGCCGATAAGTTCTCCAGGAACGATAGAATTGAAGGTAAAGAATGTAAACGACTAAAAGACGGTTAACGAAAGACTCTTATGAGACGACTGGATGCTGATGATATAAAATCTCTAGGGTGGTGACAACATATTGTACTTATATACAGCTGGGCTAGTACGGTAACATGCTATGAAGTCCTATACTTTAAGCGCTAACGGAGGCGCGGCATTGCATGACAGGCGCCCCTGGATCGTGATAGCCCCTACAGCCTCGCCGCTGTGGCAAATGTCGCAAACGGTTCACTAGCTTGGTCAGGAACGGAGAGACGACGACATGTGGTAGGCAAATGGACCTGATTGGTGGGACAGCGCCAAGAGGTTCGGCCGCGTTGCTGAGACGTTCCCGGAGCTTTGGAGACATCGTGTGCTTCACAATTTCCATCGAGAATATCCTCATTCGGATATAATGGGCTATAACAGATCTTGATTAACTACATGAAGGATGAGGTCACGCTTAACGCGTGGTTCTAGATGCTTCACCTACGGGATTGCGACGTTGCAGCCTTCGCAACACATGTATCGATCATACACGACAGTGGGGATTGCAACAACAAACAGTACAGTTCAATGATTCATGCCACTCTCATTCCGGGCATTTTTTCATCTGCCCCTTGGCTCAATAAAAGCCTTTTAGGGTAATTGCGTAATCTCGTGAGCATCCACCAGCATGGACATCACTCTGCATAGTTGTCTTCAAGCTCACACAAGCTTTCGTCATGTCTGGAGATACGAGATATAGAGGTGACCATTTAAATTTACATAGCAAAGTGGGTCAATGGAAGAAAGCGCAAGCGTCAGTTTCTACTTTATCATCTCCGACGTGATTGAGCAGACAGCGTGTGGAACAGTCCAAACATTCATTACTCGTGTGTTCCTCCTAATTACTGAACGTCATGGCAGGTGCAGGTGACTGACAAGCGCGCTTTGCGTGGCCAGAGTACTCCTGAATGCGCGGCAGTACCTTAGTCCTAAACAGCCATCGTGCAGCTCCATGCTTGAAGCCTTGCTTCGGGCTCTCGATATCCGAGTTGCCATGATCCCGATCCACAATCGCAGATCATATTCGCCTGGCATATAAGATTATATTCACAGCCTTGGTCTTAGTACAGCCTTGCTAGATTTCTCCATGATGGGGTTCATTTTTTGTGTCCGTTCCAAGCCTGAGACTAGCTCAATATTACCCGCGCACATATCCGCCACTGCCAGACGTTAAATGTCTCAGGCAACCAAACTCCACACGTGAAGATCTGCTTCCAGCATTCAGGCACACGGTGAGTGTCAGGATGCGCTCGACCCTGTTTTGTCTGCGCTGGAACAGACCCTTCGACTCACTTTCTGCAGGGACAAGCCAACCAACCCGTTTCGCCAGATGTATTTTGAAGCTTCAGAGCCCGCGACTGCGCGTTCGCGCATCATCAGAGCCTCCGCGGTCGCATTGTACAGTATAGCCTCTTCATCTGATTGAGTTTTGGCACACGTTCAACATTCTGCTCATCGTCGCGTGCTCCGTAAACCCTGCCTAAACTACATCAAATTATCATCTAATCGAGCCTATCCGCATTCAGCCGGAAAATCTACGTTGGTCGAACGTATTGCATCATACAACGGCCCTCCACCACGTTCTCTTAGCACTTTAAACACATATTTATCATGGCTAAGCCGAGAACAATAAATATCTCCAGGCCTATGGACGCCAAACATGTTGGCGGTGTCAACGTGGGCGGCAGCAACGGTTCGAACATCGATAGCTATTTCACTAATACTACGCTGGAGCCTGACGAGCCACCTTCCCATACGTTCGTTGCCACTGGAACAACGGAGGTTGCGAGGAGATCAAACACTATCGCGAGTGTCATACGACAACCTAGTGTAACATTGAAAAAAAGTTTGTCACATTTTAGGACAAGTTCAACATCGCACCTCATCGATTTATATCGAAAGCATGATGTTGAGCAACAAGCCAACATTGTAGTAACCAGATCTAAGAGCGCAAAACAGCCTCAACCTCTCAGGATGCAGTC
Organism: Pseudopyrenochaeta lycopersici; assembly: GCA_003313425.1. Lineage (NCBI taxonomy): Eukaryota > Fungi > Ascomycota > Dothideomycetes > Pleosporales > Pseudopyrenochaetaceae > Pseudopyrenochaeta > Pseudopyrenochaeta lycopersici. The sequence goes on along the minus strand of NHZP01000001.1, from coordinate 1,332,571 downwards.
AAGCATATCGCGCCTGCGACAGAGAGTTGGACTGGATCGAGATTTACCTGACCCTACTTTCGTGTCCAAGTCAGTACCGCCCGACCCTGATGTTGCTCCAGAACCTCCACAGAAAGACTATCCGTCTCTAAAGAATAGGGCATCGATAGCCCGTCTTACTAACGCATCATCCAACTACCCGGATACTCCAGATTTCCAGGTCGGCAGGGCGACTAGCATTCAATATCGGCAACTCTCAAACTCTCAACAACAATCATCAACCGGAATTCGAAACCCGACTACTATCCTTCAACGGCCGCTGCCACCCATACAACGGCAGCACTCCAACCTACAAACCGAGAAGCAACTCCCCGGACGACCAAAGCGCGCAGACTCTGGAACCGCGATTGAAATTGACGATGTTCCCGTGCAAAGACGACCAGTCCCATTTAAGGAAATACTAGCAGAGAAGAGTTTCACCCGCCGCATGGCGCTGTACAAGAAAACGCGAGACTACTGGGCCACCGCAGATCACGGGTTAATGGAGTGGACTGAGCGTGCTGCCGGCCCGAGGGTGGTTTCCTTGCGCTTTTAAAAGGGAAGTGGTTATTCTATTGACCATGTTTTTCGCATGATTCCCAGTTTCTTCTTTGTATTGTCTACAACCTGTTTCATTATTGGCGCTGGTCGCCCTCACTGATTGCCTTTGTCGTACTCTTCTCGAATGATACCCAGTGTTTGCCAAAACTCATTGTAATTTAGCGCTGGTCGCACAGAAACAGTCTCCACATTGTTAACTATATTCTAATGTATTACATCTAGAGAAGTCAGTCTGTTGTGTCTAAGTTGGAAAGGTGGCGCACCCCTTGGTCGACGTAGTGTCGGCTATCTCTCACACACAAGCTTGTTATATTCATCAATGTTTTCGCCTTCCCATAGATTTTTTTCCACAATTATCACGGTTTAATTAATATTGGTAGTCACATATACTCGCACTACCCAATCTAATTATTTTTCTCCCTTTACTGCAAGCGGCCTTCCATCGCGGTTCATGAAGGAATGGTGACGTCTGCGCGGTAGGGAAGTATAGCTTTCATTTCACTGTGGAAAGTGAAGGTGAAATAGAGGCTCGCTGTCGAAGTAACAGAATGTCTCAAAAATAACATTAACTCATCACCCACACTTCGTCCCAACGTCGCTTGCCGCGCAACTTACTTGTCAGCGAAATTCTTCCTCAAGACATGCCACACCCTCAAAATGCTACCGCTTGAATGGAGTATGAAGACTATGCTAATACGGAATTTAGATATGGGATGGCCGACCTATTTTTTGCTCATTGTTGGTTGGTCGCTGCTTTGGAAATTTATTCGCTACTCTCAGCCTAAGCAAGCCAACAAAGCCCACGACAAAGCGCGATCCATCTCCCCGCGTCCGTCATGCAAGCCATTCCGGTTCCTTGATCTGCCGGCCGAGGTTCGCAACTCAATATACTGGTTCGCATTCACTGAAGAAAATGGGCTACAATATGTCGAAAAGCGGAAAGGTGCTAGAATACTGGTGGTGAAAGGTTCAAATGCGGATATGAATCAAGTCAACCGTCGCGTGAAGAATCTTGCAATATACGTGAATCGTCAGCTCAGACAAGAAACTAGCGATTTAGAAATTACTCACAACGATATCACTTTCAAAACCACAGAGCAAGTCGACAGCCTCGAACTCTTCGCATACTTCCTTGCCAGATGTCCAATTCGGCTCCATCATCGACTACGAACGATCATCCTGCAGTCCGATCCTGATGTGCAACGAGCAAACTGCCAGCATGCGCTCAGCAGCCGGGCAACTGCATTCTATACGACCTTGGGTTTCTGTTACCAGAAACCCTCCGTCATGGTGAAATGGAGATGGATAGGTCTGTCTCAAACGCAATGGCAATTCATCTTCGAAGCAGTTCGCATCTCGATGAGTGAACGGCACAGTTTCAATCTCGCGAGGAGAGTCGCTAACGGTAGTATTCTGTTGGAGGGTATGTTCCGCTCAGTGGTGAGGCTCATCCATCCCAACATCAACCTGGAACGATTCTGGAATGAGCCCGGCTTGCCGCCCAATCTTCGAATCTTTCCTACCGAGGCAAGTTTTGACGAGCCGGCATTTCGATCTCTTCTGGCTGATTCTCAGGAAGTGAGGCACGTTTATGATACAGTTGGAAGCAATGACATGGAGCATTGGGTTGCTATGGCTCAAGATATATATGCTAATGGCGTGTGAACACCACGTAGACCTGGTGCATCGTTGGCCCGTCAAAATATAAAGCACTGAAAGCAGATACTGGAACCGCTGCAAACGGTAGTTTTGGCGCAGATGGGATGGTATGTGCCGTCGACATAAGGTACCTAGCCTATTCTGTGGTGACAGCTTTCATCTCCAATGTCTGAAGGTCATTGATAGGTTGGCAATGATGGCGAGCAGAAGATCTGATAGAGTGAGTGTCTCCTAGAATTCAAGAAGACTGCTTCTGCTCTGAAGTTATATGAAACTAAATTCTTGGAGGCATACCAGTGCAAATTAGATTGTGAATGAGCTGATAAACTGACATGATGGCCTTAATCACCAGTCTCACATCAAAAATTCTTAGTATCTTCTATTGTCTACTTTTGAAGATAAAATGCGCTCACCATCGTACCCAGCGACGGAATCATCTAACTTCCTGAGAGATTTGGCAACAACCTGTGTTTCTGACAGAAGTTTGACTTACAGAAGTGCCAGTAGCATTTATTTAAAGTACTCACAACAGTGGAACTGCGCAGCGGAGACTCATGGATCCCATGAAGTCGGAACGTCAAATGTTGAGTGACGCCTGAGACTACTTGAAGACAAGGACCCAAACGGCATCAATGAGGCAGCTGAGACCTGACAGTCTTCCTATGAGCCGAATTCGGTGCTGTACATTATCTTAACTGTATTTGTCACTGGTTTTTAGATCGAAAAGATAAGGTATACTGATTTGCAGGTACGGTGGACGCTAAACGTCGTATAAGCTATGTACAGAATGTTAACTTCTCTCTGAAGCGTTTTTATGGCCATCATCTATATGAGTGAAACCTATGCTGCTGGGCTAGCAACAGATGTGGTGAGTGTGCCGCTCTCGACATAAGTACCGGAGAAGTACCAGTCCTCAGCACCGGTACCATCGTTGCCCTGGCGGGGCAGACGGAGGACACCCAAATGCCAATCAGCGCCGTTGGAGGAGGTGCTCTGAGAGAAGGGACCGGCGGTCTTGACGAGGGTGCCATTGCCAGTAGAGTGCCAGAAAGAGACCTGGTTGGAGGAGAAGTTCTTGAGGACGTCAGCATCTGATATCTTTATCCAGGTTCGAGTGGAGAAGAACGTACAACTTCGTAGGCAACATTGTGCCACTCATCAGCCTTGAGCTCAGTCTTCCACTTGCTCTGTCCACCGACCATCCACTGCAGGTTTGTGTTCGATGTGCCCGACTCCCCACTGATCCAGCCATACTTCAGCTCTGTGAAATGGCTCTCGAAGAAGCAAATCTGATGCTCATTTGTCGCACTGGGGACATTCGTTGTCGACCTCTTGATCGAGAAGTGGTAGTACACAGTTCCCTGATTGATAGCCGCCTTGGTCTGGGGAATCAACTCGGTACGCCACATGTCCGAATTCCACTTCGCAGTGCTGTCGATGGTGATTTTTGCGCCCTGCTTCGAGCCAGTGTCGCCGGGATTCTTGTATGATGGAGACAGGTTTACATATTTCGTAACGGGACCGGAGCCGTGGATATAGTACTGATAGTTGCCGACCTGATTTGCCCATGACCATTTCTCGAGGTCGGCGGATGAGGTCATCTCATTGAAGCGACCATCCCAAAGGATTGTGCCTGACCAAGCGTTAGCACCCTATGCATCCTAACACTGTTTGACATCGACGCACCAGCAGACACAGCGCTGACCAACGTATTCAAAAGAGTAGCCTTTCCAAACATCGTAAAAAATATAGACGAGCAAAAACTTTGGAGACTAAGGTAACGAGTGGCACACACAACGCCCAACATAGGAGGTGTCCATCATGATTTATAACGGTGTCCACAGTGGGATCGATCATCCTCCAGAGTTCGATAATAAAGGCGGAGCACAGATTCCGCGTCTTGAACCATGCACACCAATATCCAGGAAACAAAACATCTATTGCAGGGCACTTGAGTACGTAGTCGACACGGGGGGCGTGACCTTTGTCTTTAATCAATCTATATGTGACCACTGTGTAGCCGCCGGTATTTTCGGTCTAAGTGTGGATCTAGTGGCGGCGAAACGGTCCGGGGTACGTTGAGTGCACCTCTCGCGGAGACGAAGAGATGGCGACCCGGTTTACGCAGCGGTGGCTTGGACGCATGATTTAGAACTGAGGATTTGAGGCTGGCAATTGATGGGACGATAGCGAACGGTTGGTGGATAATGGATGAGGCGACGTGAAACAGCCATGCCCAGGCTTCGTCGAAATTAAGCTACATTAAGCCGAAGCTTACCCCACACCTTACCTTCCTTAGGTAAAGGTGAGAATGCTTAGGATGAATGATAGTGGTGGGTGTAGTGCCGAAAAAGCTTCTACCACAACAATGAACGCGACATGGCGCCTGGGTCGGGTTATACTCCGGCCGTGTGATATGACGAAAGTTACTAATTCCAAGGCTGCGTCGTGACGCTTTTAAGCTTATTTTGTGTCCCTAATTGTCCCTGTTCCTTCAGCATCCCTTCGTCAACCCAAACTTCTAAGCCCACTCTTTAAAAATGTATACAGCCGCGTGGACTCGCAGTGCGTAGCATGCCACCTTAGAGAGTCGGGTAGTCGACGAGGACAGAAGCTCAAGCGGAGCCACCGGCAGAACAATGCTGGTCGCATGTTGCAGTGCTGAGAAGCAAGTTTGCGTGAGCTTGCAATGATCAGAAACAACAAAGTTGCACAATACATTGCTTGCACTGACTGACATCTGCAAAATAACTTGTGGTAAAGATTCAATAGGGTTTTTCTGGCATCGACTCACCCAAGCGATATTGAATAAGGTTGTGCTGAAAAGGTTGCTGGTTTGAAAAATTCATGAATCAGCTTCTTCAAGGATAACCAGAGTCAGCCAAGTAGTGGTGGGTAGCCCATGTGCGATTTCTTTCTAGCGAGGTTATTCTTCACCAAGAAACCTCATTCCAAGGGCTATACTGCGTTGCCTGTTGCACTAGGCGGATGCGGAAGTGCTGCCGCCAGTTGCAAAGCCGATCGCAGTGCTTGTTTTGAGAGCAATTGAAGGTAAAACATTCTTAGTAAAGTCTGTGATAACGGAAGCTTGATACGCTTGATCCGCTTGATCCGCTAAAACAGCACGAAGAGTGACAACAAGGCGACCTGCTAACTGACCGGGGGATGATAAAGGGGCGGAAAGAAGATGGCTCCTGGCGCTCGTTTGACTTCTCTAATGCATCTGTCATGCACGTGAGGGTAGATATTACGTTCACTTGTCTGCGAGATACCTATTTTTTCCTAAGGGATTTGACAGCGGGAGTAGAGTCCTCGGACAAGAACATTTGGAAGCTGTGCAAAAAACCCCGTAGGCAGGGTATTTGAGACAGTGTTAGTAGTTTTGTCATCCTAGTGCGGTTGAGGTAGCTGAACCGATCTCTTCCAATAATTGCATGCATTTCAAGCCGTGGCCATTTGGTCAAAGAAAACTGAGACGACTTGCCGACGGAGGAAAGTACAAAACGTGGTGAGCACGGGCCAGGTCTCGGTCGCAGTTGCCTTGGTGACATCACAAACAAGCTACCAGACTTTCCTCACTCCACCTATCGCCAGCTTTCAGCCGTCGCCGCCAGACTCGTCGCGCACCTTTGACGAACTCTTGTTTCACATCCCATTTCTGATTTCCTTTGCGACTCTACTTTCGCTTCCAAAATCTCACTTCCACGTCCCAAACGAGGGCCTCGATCACAGCCATGGCCGACGCCCGCGGAGAATACTGGTACTTTGATCCCGGCGTCGATGCGAACAAGATCACAGTGCCCGAACTACGCAGCATATTACTCAAACATGGTGTTACATACCCTTCCTCGGCAAAGAAGCCGGTGTTGGTGAGCCTGTTCAACGACGCTGTCGCTCCGCAGGCGGCCAAGGTACAAAGAGCGCATGCCCATACAAAGCGTTCAACGAGGGGCATCGTGGATGTCCCTTCGAGTTCGGCCAGCACAACAACGACCGAGGATGCCGAGGACGACACTCTTTTAGCCCCTCAGCCCGCGACCGCGAAACGCACTACGCGGAGAACCGCGCGAGCATCGACGGAGGAAGCAGAGGTGCATGCACCTGCACCACGCGGAAAAACACCATCACGAGCTGTACCTGCGAAGCATAGCAGGACCCTTGACCCTGAAGTAGATGAGCGACCTGCTGCAAGACGTACACGGAAAAGCGTTACACCGGCTGTGCAGGAACCTGATCCGGAAGCATGGCATCGCCACGACGTCGGTAGTCCATTTACGCAGGAAAACCCTTTTCAGAGCGGCAGCTCTCCGGCAGTGCCAGACACTACATCGCGCGATCGAAGAAGGAGGACTTTGGGCTCTGAGCAGAAAGAGAGGCGCAAGAGCGATGCGTACCGCCGCAAGACGTTCCAGCCGAACGCTGAGCAACTGGACGAAGGCATTGTTGTGCCTTCTCGCGGGACATTCGACGTAACAGATCCGCGTGTGAAGTACGAGAGCCACGAGTATGATGATGCGGGTGAAGAGTTCACCCCAGAAGAGCAGTTAGAGCTGGTGCGTGAGCGCGCAAAAGCCGGAGCGGTCGATATTCTTCCACCACGGAGGCGTAAGCAGTCTTCCAAAGCTACCGGTACTCTCAAAGCAATGTCAGGAACATTGCTGCTCACGGCTGCTGCCGTTTTTGGCGGAGCCTGGCGGCAGGAGAAGATAGCGGTGGGCTTCTGTGGCATCGGACGAGAGGCCACGGGACTTGCTGGAGTAGAGGTGCCGGAGTGGGCCAGTAACGTTCTTCCGCAGTGCGAGCCTTGTCCTCCACACGCACAATGCTTTAGAGGTTTAGAGCTCAGGTGCGACCCTGACTTCATAAGGAAAGACCATCCTTTGTCTCTAAATGGGCTAATACCACTCCCTCCCACATGCGAACCTGACAGCGAGAAGACACGGAAGGTCACCCGCGTAGCCGACCGTACCGTTCAAATTTTACGACAACGTAAAGCACAGTATGAATGCGGAGAACCCGATGCAGAAGGAAATCCAGTAGAGAGTCCTGAAATTAGCGAGAAGGATCTGAAGCAACAAATGACAAACCAGAAGCGCAAAGGCATGACGGACCAAGAGTTCAGCGAACTTTTCGATAAAGCGTTTGGTGACGTGACAATGCGAGAGGAGATCGTCGAGACCACCGACGGGTAAGTAGCATCCTATCCGGTCGCTGACCACTTGTGCAACATCTCTGACGTGGGACCGTACTAATCAGTTACCTTGCCGTGGACACAGAACAACCGGCGGACGACGACTCGCATCAACGTCACTCGCCGAGCTCTCCCTCTCCTGTAGCATCCGCAGATCCGTCCGACAATCTCTTGAACGATATCTTTTCCAGATTATTATGATTGTCGTCCTCATCGCTACTGGCTCCTATGGCAAGTACTCGATCACTAACAACCGCGCCATGGAAGCACGAGCAAAACAGCTAGCAAGCGATGCCTTCGACCGACTAGCTAGCCAAGCTGCATTAAGCTCTCAAGAGCCTGGTGTATATCCAGAGAGGGGTATCAGCATGGCTCAATTACGAGATGATGTTCTTCGAGATGAGTTTTCTTCGTCAAGACGGCAGAAGCTGTGGGAAAGAGTGCAGAAGAAGGTCGAATTCAATTCTAACATTCGTGCTGCTGTCAGGACGACAAATACTGGCGATGTTGCTCGCATGTGGGAGTGGGTCGGGCCTGTCAAACTGCTCGAGGATGGGCGGAGTAGTGGCAAGCGAGAGAGCGGCCGCTTCAGCCTTGGTATTGGTAGCAGCCCTCCCCCTGCTTCGAGGGAGATGAATGAGGTCCAGAAACGGGATGAGGGCCATCCCATCTACTAGTTCTCACCAGTTGCAATTCTTTTGTTACCTATAGGACTTCGACGCTTGAGGCCGCGCGTATACGGACGACTTTGTTTACTTTACATGATACCACACCGTAATGGCAGTTTCAATATCATCACTTGAAAATGATTATCCTATACAACTTAAATACTCGAAATAATGGTAGTGAGGTTGGTTTCCATGAGCAACTGTGGCTGGTGAGTGGCTTGACTGGTCGGCTTACTAATGTAGCCGAAGCCCACAAACGCTAGCAATATCGATCAAGCAACTGCAACCAGCATCATCATCAACGCCAACCCCGTCGCTCCCACTAATCGACAGGACAAATCAGCCAAAATGGTGAGTACAGAATTCTTTTGCTTGGAACTGGAGTATTACGACAGCTGCGACACGAGTGAGCGAACACCTACGACGGTTCAACAACCATTACGATTCCTCAACGTACGAAATGAGCAACACAATCTATGATGAAGACCACTGGGGCCATGGAGAAGATATTGGAACAAAGTATAGCGAAGATTATCAAGAGAAAATTGCGCTGGAATATGGCGAGTGTTGGACGTCAATACGGGGCAAACTTTTGGAAGCTGAGAGGGGCAACGGCCATGCGATCTCGCAATTTTCGGGCTTGCTCTCTACGGTTTACCATACTCTGACGGTGGTCGATCTGCGGAGTCTGCCCTTGCTCAATTGTGTGGGATTTGGGATCTACTCGGGTTGACTGACGATCGCATACACGTATTCGTTGCACATCTACGATCCAAGCATGCCGTCATCACCACGAATCTCCTCGCTCACTCGTTTCGCAAGCTGTATCCAAAAGAAACCAAATTAGGAAATTCAAGAATGATAGTAACATAGCATGTGCTGATTCAATCATTTCTAGGTCAACGTACCCAAGACCCGACGAACCTACTGCAAAGGCAGGGACTGCAAGAAGCACACCCAGCACAAGGTTACCCGTTAGTAGCTCTACATCTACACATAAGCCGCGCCCATACTGAGAGTGAGCAGAGTACAAGGCAGGAAAGGCTTCGCTGTTTGCCCAGGGAAAGCGTCGTTATGACCGCAAGCAGTCCGGTTATGGTGGTCAGACCAAGCCCGTCTTCCACAAGGTATGGTCATCATGCCAAATTTGCTAGACTAGGTTTTAACGATATGCAGAGGGCGAAAACCACCAAGAAGGTCGTACTCCGTCTAGAGTGCACACAGTGCAAGACCAAGGCACAGGTATGCTTCCAACTCCCTCAATTGGTATTGCGCAGCCGCTAATTGTAACCAGCTCGCCCTCAAGCGATGCAAGCACTTCGAGCTCGGTGGTGACAAGAAGACCAAGGGCGCTGCTCTTGTCTTCTAAGCGTGTACCTTCTTTCTCTCTCTTTTGCTGGGCTCTCGGCGTAGTCTTCAGGCGGATGGGATGGACGGCTCTACATTCGACTCAAGCAATGCATCAACCATCACTGCGATAGGAACGGAGGGATGTAAGGCGGAGAATGGGGATGAGAGGTCGCCGGTCACGAATTTAACGGACTGTAACCTACATATGCATCAAATGGAGCTCGATTGAAGGGACCGCAACGTTTGACCCCTGATATGTCCGTTTGTGACGTCTTGAAAAAAAAAGGTACATCATTGTGCATTGGTCTCGGCAAAGTCATAAACCCGTAGCTACCCCTCCACCCCACTAACGCGTCGCGCCCCATCCACCCTTCAATCGTTCTGCATCTCAAACCAAACGTGAGTCACGCTCTTCTTGTATCACAACATTCTGTACAATGTCTGACACGAAGAAGACTGTCCTCGTCATAGGTGGCGGCGCCGTTGGTGCAATTGCTGCACTCAACCTCGAAGTAGGCGGCCTAGCAACGGTCACTGCCGTGCTTAGGTCGAATTATAATGTTGTGAAAGAGAAGGGCTATCACATCAACAGTTGCGATCTTGGTGTCTTTCATGGGTGGCGACCTAGTGTTGGTATGTTGCCAGCCTTTCATTGCTCAGCTACTTCCCGAACAGCTATTTCAAGTGGCTTGTCAAACTGGATCTGACGAAGACTTAGTCCGCAATACTGTTCCAAACCTTATTGACGAAGGCATACAACCATACGACTACATCATCCTGGCAACAAAAAACATTCCAGACTCTGCACCCACTGCGCTCGACCTCGTGTCTCCCGCCCTACCCAAAAACAGCCCCAAGACCACGCTTGTCCTCTACCAGAACGGTCTGAACATCGAAAAACCCTTCATTAGATCTCATCCAAGCATTCCAGTCCTCTCTGGTATTTCTATGATTGGCAGCGATGAACCTTCACCAGGGTATATTGTGCATGGTGAGGCTGAGAGTCTGAAGATCGGTGCATTTATATCGAACATCAATCCTGCGGTTACAGAGCGCCGTGCCCAAGAATTTGTGGACCTTTACTCCGCCAGCAAGAAAACAGATTGCATTTACTCACCCAATGTCTTATACGATCGATGGAGGAAATTAGTCTACAACGCATGCCTAAATCCTATCTGTGCTATTACTGGACTTGATACGGGACGAATCAGGTTGGCAGACGGTAGTGTAGAAGGACTTTTGAAACCAGCTATGAAAGAAATTGTGGCAGCAGCGAAAGCTTGCGCAGGTGTTGAACTTGACGAGGGCATTATAGAAGTGATGATCAATGCGGATCCCTTGGAGAGCTATTTAAAGCCGAGTATGCAGCAGGATTTGGAGAAGGTATGTGAACTGGAACTTTTTATCAATGACGTCCATTGGTGGTGTTTTTGATCAGTGATCGGTTTTAACAAGGTGATTTAGGGTAACTTCATCGAATTTGAGAACCTTCTCGGCGAGCCGCTTAGAGAGGGAAAGGACGCCGGCGTGCCGATGCCAACGCTTGAGGTGTTGTATCAGCTTGCGCGGGCGATACAATGGCGGGCCAAAGAGAGACGAGGTTTGGTGGAAGTGCCAACAAGGAAGGCGGGCGATGTGTTGTAGTTGATTTTCAGTACAGTATTTTACCTTCTCAAGTATTCTATCAAATATTACAGCATAGGTTCAGCGCTTTAGATTGAAAATAATTTGGCAGTCTTAAAGATTGGACATGGTGGCGCCTGTGGCTGTGCCAAGCTGTTTCAACTGGGTGTGCAATTCAGCTCATGTTGCTAAGCTCACGACTTTCCAGACTACTTAAAACCACCAAAATTTTGCCAGTACCCTATTGCTGATCTCAACTGCAGATTAAGGTCTTAAACAATCATGGGTATGCGATACTTCAAAGCTGTTCGGAGACATTATCGACGCCGAAGGCCCTCTCAATCTCATCGAAGCTGCGCTAAGGAGTTCTCAGTTCAGTATGAGGCTTTGGATGTGGATCGACACGAGATTCGTCTTTTGATCATCCTACCTGCGCAAGATCCGATGGCAAAGCTTCAATGCCACCTCAAAACCGTCTCTCTAGACGATCCGCCGCCGTATATGGCCCTATCATACTTTTGGGGTGACCCCAAGCTCGATAATACAATCGAGATCGATGAAAAAATGACCGTCGGTATTACTTCATCACTCAGCATGGCTCTTCGCGCAATTCGACATCTCAAAGAGGAGAGAATAATTTGGGCGGATGCCGTATGCATCGATCAGAACAGCGTTTGTGAAAAGACGTCCCAGATTCCTCTCATGGGATCAATATATCATAGCGCAGTAGAAGTTCTGGTATGGTTGGGTCCAGAAGGCGATCATGCCATGGATATGGTAGAGGAAATTGGTGGTCGAGCGATCACTGCTGTGGAGCCGTCAGGCTTGCGGACCTTCTATGGTCAGCCCCCACTCAAGATGTACTCAACGCAAGATTGGTCGGCGGTAGATGATCTTCTTCAACGGCCATGGTGGTTTCGGGTTTGGACTCATCAGGAGATAGTTTTAGCCAGAAAAGCCACTATGTTCTGTGGCAATCGACAATTGGGCTGGAATTTCTTCACTTTATTACAAAGAGGCGTAAAGCGGTACATTGACGAGCTGGCACGTTGTATGCATCCTGCTTTACAAAGAAAGATCCACAACACTATGGGCTTATGCTCGGCGATAACCTTCAAGCAGACACATAGGCTGCTGCTGAAAAACAACGACTTTGTGCTACCAGTCGACGCACTCGGGCACTTCATTCTGGAAACCGGACATCTAGAGGCAACTCATGAGCACGATCACCTGTATGGTCTATACGGTTTAATTAATCATGGAGACTTACCGAAACCAGATTACGGAATGGACATTCTCCAAGTTCACATCGAAGTAGCTTATACCTTGATGAAGTCCTCAGCAAACTTGAATCATCTCAAACAGTCTGGCGTTGGCCTTGGATTCACATCAATCTTCCCAGGCGCACCTTCCTGGCTTGTATGGAATAAGAATGCGGCCTTTCCAAACTCCAAACCTGCGTTTCCTCTGATTTCTACAAAGTATGATGCGTCCGCAGGCCATAACAGCAAAATTGAACTTGAAAAGGATGGACGAACAATCAGAGTGGACAGTATTTTTCGCACCAAGATAGAATGCCTTAGGAAATTCGAGGACAATGATGGGACCCCTAAACTATCGAAAGCATGCCGGCACTTTGCAACTCCTCCTTATATTGATCAGGATAATCCTTTCTGCTCAGAAATAGTGTTCACTGCCTTGGCAGAAGCTTTCAACAACTCTGCGGGCATGGCACAGGATGCGTTTCTAGCATACCCAACAACTAATGGTATCTTCAGCCGAGTGTTCAACACTGATGCGCTTAGGAAGTATCCAACAGGCATCTCCATGGCCGAAGCCTTATTTCGTACATTTTTAGCGGACATTGATGAGTCAGGCACGTTGCTTGAGCCAGAAAATGAGTTTGCGAATCACTACGATTCGCTAGCATCGCACAACGAGGTGACTTCGCTTTTGAATAGGGAAGTGGACATGAGTAGGAAAGCTCCAACCCAACATTCCATGATCAGCTGGGAAGCCCAAGATGGCAGATACTTCATGAATCTGGATGAGAATTCCCAGCCTGTCCACCGATATCAGTCCATCTTCGACAACGCTGGGGTGAATTTCACAACATGGCGCGTCCTTGCCGAATCATTCCTCATCGACGAGAAATGGCTAGCTCTGAAGCACTCTTGGCTTGGTTTTCGGGGTGTCGAAGATGGTAAATACCCTTTCGACCCGTTTCGTTCGACGGAGATGCAACAAGTGCTATTACTTCGACCTTTCTACAAAGCCTTATATCGGGCGACGCGCGATAGGCAGCTCCTATATACCACAGAGGGATACCTAGGATTAGCTCCACAGGGCGCTATTCCAGGAGACGAGATCGCGGTAATCGCGGGCTGTGAAGTCCCGCTGGCTTTGCGACGCGAAGGCGACCATTATGTGGTGGTTGGAGAGTGTTTTGTGCAGGGGCTGATGCGAGGTGAACTGAAGGAGAAGATGAAAAACGGCAATGTGAAAAGAAGAGAAATACGACTCCAATGATGCATCGTGTAGCATCCGTGCGGCAATGTCCAGTCATCATTTCGTATTCGACTACATGATTTAAGACCATGATTTGGTATGCATGGGAAAACGAACGAGAGGGGCGCTATATCACATCAGCTTCCGTCAGCAGTCTTTGATAGAACCTAGGAAGGATACTAAAATAGATAGAACATTGAATGTTAATTTTCTTGCCTAGTTCTGCGTCACGACACGTAGCAATTCCCAAATGTTGAGAAAGTTATATCTAAAACCTGTGCATTTAAACATTCGCCATTTCTAAAAAGATCCCAAATTAAAGCTGTCTATGCTAGGCGGTCGTAATCCAAATGTTCGACTGCAAAGCTACCATGTCTATATGAAGACCGCCAAAACGCCAAATTTAACTAAGCTTATAGCTATATTCCACTTCGCCAAAGGTCAAGATCCCAGAGCAGAACGGACTGATTTTACGTCAATATCCTCGGACTCACCAATGGCCCAGTATTTCCAAAGACAGGCTCCAATCTCACGCCGCCAAAACTCCAACCATCAACCGAAACTCCCTTCTTGAACCGTTTAGTCACTAAGAAGCCAAGCGCACCATCAAGACCGACGTTCACCTCGACATCGCCCTCAATCTCTAGCCAGCCTTTGCCCTTGTTCTCTTCGTAACGCTGCTTACCAACTCTAGCGCGGACTGCATCGGGATGAAGCAAGACGGGTACGATGTCTGGAGTGATTTTAACATCGACAAAGCGCTGTGTGAAGGTGCTGGGATCAAACGGTTTTCCAACAGAGAAGACGAGGTCGTGAGGCGGAGCATGGGGCGCGGTCGTGTTGTGGAAAGCAACGATAAACTGGACTCTGTACCTCCCCTGCGGGATACCCGTCTTGATAGTACGTAAGCAAACATTGTCAGCTCCTACACACTGGTAGACTGCTGCTTCTTCCCGTCTTCCATCATGATCCAAGTCTTCAGCCACGGGGTATATCTTCTTCAGCCGCCCATCTTCGTCGACTGCAAGACCACCTTCGCCCGAGGGCGAGGAAGTGCGGAATTGTGACATGCGAGGAAGGTCTGAGAGTTGGGATACGACGCCGAGAGGCATACCAGTTTTGAAATCGACTTGGGCAAGTTGAAAGGACTGATCTTTGAGGCCCTTTCCATTGATCCCAAGGCAAAAGTGTGTAGCGCCAATCTCGAATTTTGGCGGTAGAGCGGAGAGCTTAGCCATTATCTCGCCAAATTCTTTTGTTCTCCCGATTTGTTGCCCGTCGCGCATGTATTGCTCTGTAAGACTGGCCATCTCATCCTCCTTCATCCACTGCTCGAGGCTTACGTTTGCGAGCCCGCGGTCGACATCAAAGCGGTAATATTTTGTGCCACCGTTGTTGTACATGCGCTTCATCTCATTGTCTACGCGCGCGGTGCTAGTCGCCATCCCCGCCAGTGCGCTGGCCAACGAGATGTCAGTTCCGAGACCGAATGGCAGCCACGATGCCATCTTCTGGACGCTTGGAATGGATTGCAGACCGGTACCGACTGAGACTATCACGCCGATAGAGCGACCCTCCCAGAGCGCTTTGGCAGCATAATCCACCTCTGCGCAAGGATTATTGAAGCCTACACCACCATCGAGGTACGTAACTTTGGGAGTACCAAATTGCATCTCTTCAAAGAACGTTGGCGCTGCTGAAGTGGCCCTTAATGCTTCCCAGATCCGCGTCGTCCGATCATTCGGATCGTATGTCGACAAAATCCTGGGAAGTCCTAACGCGTTCTTGAGAGAGGTTAGCACGAATCCCCGACAACCCTTCGCATTGGGTTTTTTGTGGACCGATTGACGTGGGTGGAGCTTCCAGGTATCGCTTCGTGACGGAAATTTCGGGGTGAAAGGGCTGTCGCCATACAATGTGGATTCTGGCCGAGTCTCAGTGGTAACATGCTGTTCAGGTGGCCCGGAAGGCAATGCCCCTTCAGCAGCTTTGACTGTTGCTATTGGACTTTGTGTGATCAATAGTTCAGGCGTTGCATCTGCCCAGATACTGTCCTTTGGCAGGTCGTTAGGCTCAGGGAATTCTTCGAACAAATCCTCGTCCCACATCAACTCATTCTCATCATACTTGAGATCTTTCAATGCGCTCTTGATGGCATTTGCGAGCACAGCGCCTGAGAATCGAGTTGCTCCTGTTGGTACTTTCATTCCGAACGCCTTGAACGATCTATCATGCTTGAATATCTGCTCAGCAAGTTTAGTGTATATACCGATACATTGCTTGCAGTCCAGCCGTAGTCGCGAAAGCAGAATGGCGATAATACCGCCAGTTGATGTGCCACCAATACTGTATTTTTGTTAGTACGCTGCTGTCTTACTAGTTGGCGGGCTCAAGTACTTACAGATCAAAATAGTCGCATGGTTTTAGAGGCTCATGGTTGCTCTGTGCTCGCCGACCGAGTCTCTTCTCTTCGAGTGCGATGTTTTCCATCAAATCATCGAGTACCATCAATGAAGACAATCCTCGAACACCTCCTCCATCTAACGACAGCAAACGCAAGGGCGCATTTGGGTTCCTCTCTGGATTTGAAAGTTCCATCATGTTCTCGTGTTGCCCAGAGGCAGTTATATTTGGATTGTCAGTAAGCCGTTCAGTTGTTGTTTCAACAATTGTGTTGTGGTCAGGCCGTGCTTGCACGAAGTTTGCTGTTGCGAATCGTGCGACGCTATCCTGTAATGACCTTCAATCCCGAACTCCTCCTCTTATATATTTACTTTGCTCAAGGCGTCCTCCAACTGCGCACGATTGTGGCGGAATAAAGCGTGAGTCACTTCAGTCCTTCTCTGTGAACTGGTTGCCTACAGGGCTGTGATAATTGTGCAAATCGATCAAATGACAACCCAAACGTAATCCAACAGTGCCCGTCTCTGAAGTTTCAAAGCTGGGGTCAGATTGCCTATAAACTTTGTAGCGCATTGCACTGTACGGTGTGCTGTAATTTCGCCTATGCAGCATGGGGTCCGTCAAGTAGGCGCCAGGAGTAGTTAACTGCTTACCGCAGGAGCGTTAGTGAGGGCGCCTATGTACGCATGTGGCTACGCGCTGCGCCATCACGGATATGCGGCGCAGGCAAAAGGATAGGGCTATGGAGATCGAATGCAGCAACCGTCATTCAGTTCTTAAAACAGCAAATCAGAAAAGCAGAACCATTGTCTAGAAATGTAGAGGTATAGCGGGTACGAGACAACAGGGGCTGTATCAATGCTCCACATGACCAGCCAATGGTAGACGGTGCTCAACTCAGCTGCGCCTCAAGCTGGGGTTGCAGTGGAGGTCAGCAGGATGCACCGTGGCTGATGTAAGCTTTGGATTGACTGCGGATGAGGCTCTGCGGCCTCCGCCTCTGACGAACGATTGCCTAAAGACGGTGACGAAAAGGGTGAAGATCTCAGTCGGAATGATGCCAAAGTATCAATTCGCGTCATTGATATTACAAGAGCCCCGCTCTATTTACGCCTTACAGCAATTATGAATAGAAATCAGAAAAACACTAGAACGCCGACCCTGGTATCATATGCAAAGAAACCCATACCCTAATCTAATCTCAAGCTGTCATCATCATTGCCTCGGTCATAATCATCGAAGTCGCTTTGCTCGTAGGCCATTATCTGTATGCAGTAAGATCTTTGAATTGTACAATACACGCATGTTGAAGACTCACAAGTTGTTTCTTCTCACCGCTGGGAATGATCTGCCTCAATTCTCGGTGAACATCCTGAGCCCTGAGCTCGGTCTGCTACCTCCAAACATTGACCCATCCAGGTAATTAGATAGTCTTTGATCATATACCCTCTGCAAACACGCATCTGACTCTTTCGCTCTCAAGCTTCTCAATGTCTCTTTCCTGGGGCTCTTTTTTCTCCTTAATGATTGTCTTGGCATAGGTTCAGGAGGAGCAAGAGCAGCGAGCCATGTAAACGGTGGTGAAGAATAAGTTAATGAACGAGTTTGTGAAGTTGGGGAGCTGGGAGGAGTTGTTGCAGGTGTGGAAATTTGTGACGAAGAGACGCTAACGTTTGATGATCTTAGAGATGCTGCTTGAGAAAGTATTGTTGATTGGGACATGGCAGGTGACGAGATTGGTGAGAGCAAATCCACGGTCGCGACGTGTATAGCTTGTGGCGGAAATGTTATTCTATCGCTGAACAATGGCCTAGGTATCAGTTCTGGTTCGAATTGGAACACTTCATCTGGTAGCGGCGGTAGTGGTTTCTCGTGTTGACTGAACTGTCGATTTGGATTTCTGCGTGGCAGAGGAGGTGTCCGGCAGAGAGTTCCGGTATGATCCATCTCCATGTCAAAGACCATCATTTCCAAGCTCTTCCGGACCGACTGTCGAGTAGGCAGTCCTAGCTAGCGACTTAGGTAGATTAGTAGGAGACGTCGAGCAAGCGAGATTATGGTCAAAGCAGCAAGGTACAAACATCGTCGCGCGAGGGTACCGTGGAATATTAAAACAAAGAGGCGGGATCACCCGCCCCCCTCCGGAATTTTCATCTTGGAAAGTACGGTCAGTGGCCTTGTGTGCTAGCAGTGGAGCTGCAAGAATAGGCCAGAATCATCAGACGTCATTGGTTATCGGTCCTGCAACGAAAACCAGTAGGCTGGGAAGCAAGCGAAGGGTGCGTGGCTGGGACCACATGGCCACCGTACATCAAGGAACACTCATGCGAACACATCGTGCGTTCGACAAAATTTGCCTGAGACAGGGAAATGGCAACATTTGGCGGTGCGCAAGTTTCATTTGGTGTGGGTGGGCTGCTGAGCTGAAGATGAGTGAGCACCGTATTGTGGTGGTGGTGGTGTGAAAACTGGTCGCGTTGTAGTTCGCGAGATGTAGACTCAAGCTAATATGATATCGAGTGCAAAATTCAAGAGACAGTTTATATCCGAACACTGTATACACACAATTCAATTTGATGTAATTCTTTGCGTAGAATAACGAGCTTGGTGTACAGAACAAAAGCAGGTCTTGGCTTCAACCCTTGAAAAGTAAGCTGAAACATGGGTCAGATTTGCGAGAAGGTTCAGCTTTTGTACAACTTCCGAACTACCGTACTGAACAATACGGTGTGGAAATTGATCTGGTTGTTCATGTGATAACCCAACAAAGACCCATGTCTGACGTGTCGCGTTGTCCGATGAGGGTCCACCTCACCGCCGCACATGCATGGGGTAAAAATTACAATCATGTATCGCTCCAAAAGACGCCAATATCATACAAATGCATCCCAAGAAAAAAGATCGTGTCGCCTGCCGTTGTAAATGCAAACATAATACGTAGAATCGCCTGGTATCGTCCATCGAGTATGCAAAATAATGATTTCGTTTCCAACATCCCATGCGTCATTCAGCTTCAATCGAGTTCGCCGGAGAATGTGCTCCTGCGTTGCGACGAAGCGCCAACATTACTGAGCGGAATTCCAAAATCATCTTCTTCCTGCCAGTCAGATTCGTCATCAGATTCCCACGAGCAAGGGATCTTCTCTGTGCGTCGAACACGGTAGGTACTGAAGCCAAACCCATTGGAGATGCTTTGGGCAATACGCAACATTAGAGAGACGAGATGCGCTGGGGGTCCGAGAACAAGTTCGCAGGTTCTGCGGACCAAGGCGTTTGTGAAATCCCTTCCAGGGTTGTGCTTTGGCGGACGGAAGAGATTCTGCGCCTGTGGCATAGGCGAAAATGCTCGCCTTTGAGAGGCCCCTGTAAGCCGTTTCATTCGGATCGCATCCGGTGGTGTAGGTACATCTAAGGCTGGAAGTTCGAGGCTGTCATCGTCTGAATCGCTAACTAGTGGAGGTGTAGATGGTGCGGACGATGGGAGTGCTTCAAGTTTGGGCGCTGTCTTTGCGTGGAATGGAAGTGTAGGTGTTACTGGAGTAGATGGCTTGGCTTGATCGGCGGATGAGGCTCGCACAGTGACTTCCGAGACCTGACGACGATGTGTAGAACGGCCCCTTAATAGATTTTCCATATTTTGTGGGCTTTCAGCCCAGGGATTTAGGAGGTCGGCTTCTGCGTCTAGGAACGGTGGGGATGGGGTGGCATGAGTGGATGCGTCTAGAGAGTAAAAGGAGTCTGTGCTTGATACCAGACTGTTGGCGTCTGAAACCTGGCGTTCGAGGATTGGCTTCTCAGGCTCCTTGGGCCTTTCTTCAACTGGTGGGGATTCGGGGATGCGCTGCATGGCGGAAACCGAGACAGCTCTTCCCTTTGCTATTGGTGCTGTGAATGATCTCGGGCCCTGAAAAACACTGGCACGCTCTGCTACAGATAGCCTGCGTGGAAGTGGCTTGCGTGGAGGAGTATCCAAGACTGTCTCGGGAGACTCTGGCACCACTTCGCTACTATCAGTATGTATGCTCGACCGATCGTCTTCTTCGTACGAAGAAGTGGTACCAGAGTCTGATCCTTCTAGCACAGGCGTAGAGGGTCTTGGGCCAGTCTCTGGAACCCAGCTCTTATCGAACAGCCACTTCTTCGCCTTTTGCGTTGGTTGTTTCTTTAGCCGCTGCCGCGGTGGAGTCTTTGGGCGCTCTGGTTCCTCGACTTCGAAGCCTCGTGCAAAAGGACATTGCGTCTTCTCGTACTGCAGCACCTGTCCCAGCACCACCTTGAACTGGGAGATCCTCTGTTTGTCTTCCTCGGTCTCATAGGGCAGCTCCATGCGATAGTATGAGTCCTGTCGGATCCGTAGCACGAATACGGACTGGTTGTCGACGCACCAGCATTGCGACCGAGGAAAGATTGTGTGAAGCAGGTGTCCGGAGTTCAAGAACGAGACGTTGGAAGCTGTCACGCGGTAGATACGCAATCCGCCTGTATTGGTCAGCTGACAAGTTTTACAGACCAAAGGGTGTTGGAATAGCATACCGACTGCTAGAGTGCGCTCTGTAGGGGTTCTCCATGCTATTGACTTCGAAGGGCTATCCTGGCGCCGGGCCGCGCGGGAGGGTGATAGCCGCCTCGAGGTCCCGGTCGCCGTGAAAGAGACGATCTTCGAGTCCGAACATATGAACAGCGTTTCTATGCCATCGGATGTGTTGGCAGAGGCTGGCTTCGGCGCAGGCTTATTGGCAGTCCGCGCGGGGAGCGTGAAACTCCGTCGAGTGGTAAGGGCGTTGAAGGCGGGCGCGTGCTCGGGAGCCTGGGAGGAAGCCGGAGACGACATGATGGGATTTCACGTGGGCATTGCGGTCTGCGGTGGCCAAAGTCGGTGTTGCCCCAAGACAAACGTGTGCAGCGAGTGTGACCTCGCGTGGTGGTGTGTCGACCAGTTCGGTGGAGGCTGGCGGCTTCGACATATCCCTTGCTCGGAACGCCTTGGCGAAAAGGGACGAGTTTCACGGGTGATCCGCGCATCTGCTTGTACCCACACCAAGATTTCTTTTTCTTGCTAAGAAATCTTGCGTGATGCTCGAGCCTATCTGTAAGGAGCGTGTTTACGTGCGCAGGAGAACGGTAAACAACGCGTTCATTGTTCCCTTGCAATCCGTGTAGCGTTCCTGTAGACGCGCGGACCTCGAGCCGACGTCATGGCTAGCTGGTCCCACCAGTTCCGCGTGTCCATAGCCAATTTATTGTCCTGACCAGACCACCACTATATTTGACAGTGGCCCCGCAGACATGGAGAATTTCGATGTGTCTAATTTCGACCTTAATGCCATCCTGCGAGGGGCCCAGCTCACGTTGGTCGGCGGTATGCTAATCCAACATGGCATCTGAACTTATCCAGGCTCTGACATGCGAGCGCAGTGAATCGAGCCCTCCAAAACCCAGGTCTTTTCACTTCAGACCACTATCGACAAGCTGCTATTGCTGTAGCTGCAGGAATTGCCATTCGTGTCATTGTTGCCATCCCTGTATGTTGTCGCCTACTGCCTTCAATTCCATTCTCGCAGGATGAAAGGGAAATACTATCATTTGAGGGCACAGCTAACGCCGACAGATTGTTGGCGTAAGAATACTACTATGGCTACTATCGATCTTCGTCAACATGGACCATACGCACTGGGACGAAAGTGTGGTAGACGGATTGCACTTTCTGGAGCATTCAGTCCTCCAGGTACCATTCTTCCTTATGACCATGATGCGCTATGTCACTCCAACGCTGGATCAGATGTAAGCTCCCCTTGGAAACGTCTTAGGCCATACTAAGTTCTATCCCAGGTTCATGGACTCTCTCCGTTGGGTCGATGAAACCTACGTCCAAAAGCACAAGGCTGAAGATCCTCATAACCTCCGCGCCCTCTACCATCAAAACCTAGTGCAGTACCCTACACACGCACCCAAGACGGATAAAGAGAAAACACCCCTAAAACAAGCCGTCACAATGTATGCCATGAGACAGGGGAGGAAGGCTGGCATCTCATTGGCAGTCCTGGCATTGTCTTACGTACCCTACGTTGGTCGCTTCGTGTTGCCTGCAGCCAGTTTCTACACCTTCCGGAAGTCCGTTGGGACTCAGCCTGCTGCAGCCATCTTTGCTGGATCCCTCCTGTTTCCGCGAAGGTATCTGGTTTCCTTTTTGCAAGCCTATTTCTCTTCTCGCACGCTGATGCGTGAATTGGTACGTCCGCCGTCCCTTCATCCTACACTGCTTTAGCTAATACCTTTCCAGCTAGAGCCTTATTTCGCACGCGTCCGTTATACCAAAGATCAGAAAAAACTATGGTTCAAGGACCGTGCCGGGGTCCTCTTCGGTTTCAGTCTAGGTTTCTACATCTTCGTCAAGATCCCACTAGTTGGCGTCCTCATCTACGGCCTCGCAGAAGCCTCTACCGCATACCTCATCACCAAAATCACCGAACCGCCGCTGCCACCGACTGAAGCTGAAAAGTTCAAGCAAGAGTCGCTTCGCTGGAAGAACAAGCACGAGTTCTTAAATCTGTCATTGCAGAACATGGACGCGTACAATATTGCCATGCATAAGCCTGCATTTCAATCAGAAGTCCGACAGACACCGCGCAAGACATTCAGTTAAATTGTGGAGCATAAATGGCCGAATTGGAAAGTGTACGCGGTGGTAAGCTTAATGCGCTAGATTCGACCAAAACGGGCCTTTCTCTCCCAAGCCAACGGCACCTCCTTTTGTACATAGACGGCTTGCACGCCAGTAAACAAGCGTAGCTGGCTGTCAGGCTACTTAGCGCTGCATGATGATGGTGAACATCCCAGGAAGCTGCGATTGACCCCGCAGTGGGGTTGAGCTCTCCCAGATGTGGTAGGTAGCTTGGAGCTCCATCCGACGACGTAACGTAACAGCTCCGTATCTCCAAGCTTATCGCTACCCTTACAGTCTTCTGAGAGGTCCAGACTGGGTCCTCGGAAGCTGGAGATGTGTAAGAGTAGTAATTGACGTCTTGGAAGACAAGTTCTCCCCCCGCGTTCCTTTGGCCCTTAAGTATCTGTGATGCCCCTCCGCTGCTCTTAAACGCGTCTTGCTGCCTTCAACCTCGAGCGTGTCTGAATTCCTTGGTCATTCGCATTGGTCGCGTTGCTCAACTTTCCAATTATTTCCTCTATACCTATTGACTGTCAATATGGGTAAGGAAGGCCTTCGATACGCCGCAAAGGTTTCCCTGGACAAACCAGCAGCAGAACAAGACTGCCTCCACGTACGCATCTCATCCATTGGCCCTTCACCCTCCTCTTCTTTACTCCTAATATAATCTTACACTCCCAACAGAACCGCTGGCATCCAGAGAACCCCTCCTACGGCACCATCAAGAACAACGAGGTGGTGAAGATTGAATGCGTAGACTGGACGGGAGGCCAAATCGGAAACAATGACTCCGCAGACGATGTTCGCGATGTAGACTTGACCAAGGTACATTACCTCACAGGGCCATTCGATATTGAAACCGCAGAGCCAGGCGATGTGCTAGTGGTGGAGATTCAAG
The DNA here is from genome assembly GCA_003313425.1 of Pseudopyrenochaeta lycopersici. Lineage (NCBI taxonomy): Eukaryota > Fungi > Ascomycota > Dothideomycetes > Pleosporales > Pseudopyrenochaetaceae > Pseudopyrenochaeta > Pseudopyrenochaeta lycopersici. The sequence goes on along the minus strand of NHZP01000001.1, from coordinate 1,309,028 downwards.
ATGTACAGCCATTGCAGGAGCAGCCGTGGGGCTTCACAGGCGTGTTCGCGAAAGAGAATGGAGGCGGGTTCTTGGATGAGATTTATCCGAAGCCGTACGTCCATATACTGTCGAATTCCAAAGACTTGCGCGAGAAATAATTGAGAGAATTGTGCTGATGTATGGGCAGCGCGAAGGCGATTTGGGACTTTGAAGGCATCTTCTGCTCCTCTCGCCACATCCCTGGTGTCCGTTTCGCAGGCCTCATCCACCCCGGCATCTTGGGCTGCGCCCCTTCACCAGAAGTCCTCGCAACGTGGAACAAGCGCGAAGGCGAACTCATAACCACCCACTCGCATCTTGGGCGCGTCGTCGCTGAGCCACCCAACCCGCAATCCGTCCACGCCGGCTCTGCAGATGCTTCGCTGAAGGAGAAGATTGGCAAAGAAGGCGCACGAACCATCCCTGGGCGACCAGAGCATGGTGGGAACTGTGATATCAAGAATCTCTCGCGTGGATCAAAAGTCTTCCTCCCGGTCCACGTAAAAGGTGCAAAATTCAGCGTTGGTGATCTTCACTTCAGCCAGGGAGATGGTGAAATAAGCTTCTGTGGCGCTATTGAAATGGCTGGCGTGATTACGATCAAATTCAGCGTCATGAAGGGCGGCATGGAACAACTCGGCATGAAGTCGCCGATCTATATCCCGGGACCCGTGGAACCGCAATTCGGTGCGGGCCGGTACATCTACTTTGAGGGTTTCAGCGTGGACGAGCATGGCAAGCAGCATTATATGGATACGACGGTGGCGTATCGGCAGACAAGTTTGAGAGTGATTGAGTATTTGAGGAGATATGGTGAGTTCCGTACATCCCTTCGCTAGCATGTTCCAATTGGGATTGTCTGCTTACCAGGTAGCAGGTTACAACGACTACCAAATCTACCTTCTGTTATCCTGCGCTCCTGTACAAGGGCATGTTGCGGGAATTGTCGATATTCCAAATGCGTGCACGACTATGGGACTTCCAATGGATATATTCGACTTTGACATTAGTCCGCATGTTCCTGCGAAGAAACAAGACCTCGGTAGCTGTGCGTTTGCTAGTTAATCAAGTTGGGCTGAGGTAGTAGGTTGGAGCAAGGAAAAGATGAAGATGTTGTAGTTGAGACTGTCTATCGATAATTTTAGTTGCTTTTCAAGCATCTCGCTAGCAAACAGGTCTTTGCGTGTCTGAGAGCTAGCCATTGTGTTGCATTTTATGAGCTCGATGTTACTTGAGGAGAATTTCGAGACGGTCAAACATTCGCTCTAACTTCTGAGTTTGAACAGAACAGAATCGTGGATGAAGTACACAATTGATCCAACTGGCAATGCCGGAAAGTAATGGTTAGATCCAAGGACGTGGCCACGGTACTACCTTTTGATACTTATTTGTTTCATTGATCCTCAGTCAAGGTCAGGTTACAGAGGAAGGTAGCATGAACTATACCAGTATGCATTGGCATTATTCCTCTTCCACGTGCGGTGGGTTTATGGTTGCTCCATTTGAGTGTGGCGACACCAGTGAAGAAAGCAGTAATGGACAATGCACAATACCGTAGTTGAAGTCTCCACATGCGAGAACGGAGAATATACACGCGTAAGGATGACGATATTGAACCTGAAAAATTAAGTTTTGGGTACAAAGTTTACAACGTTTGTTGAGTGGCGATCTTACGCGTTCCAACCACAACTGATGATTACCTTGGTACTTTACACCAGTTCCACTATTTTCATACACGGTGCCCCTCTCTAGGATGGATTTTAATGCCGAATTTAGCTATAGCGCTGTTTGTGCGGCTATTTTCTCGAAGCTTCGGCGAACTAGTGACCTCTTTCGTACACCTTGTCGACAAAAACTGGCCTCTGTTTTCGTAAGCCACGCATTGCGAGAGCATTGAACCGATCGTAGTCCAGCAGACTCTAGTATGGAAGTATTAGCTCTGTGGGCTCATAGCGTCTTAAGATAAGCCACTACTAATAAAAACTTTGGCCTAGTAAGGAGTAATACTCTTGGCCAGTAATTGTTCTTATTATGACTGTGGCAGAAACAATGCGTCAACTGTATGCCTCAGCAACGATATGATTAGGGCTACTTCAAACGCCACCCCTCCAGCTGCACCCCCTTTACCCTGTTCATAATAGCGGTGAGGATGCTGACTTGGATTTCAGATGTAGAGACTACCTAAAGGAGTTAGTGCACCCAAAAAATGGGGTCGTTTCGTTCGGTATTGGGCGCATCCTAGCAAATGCGTTAAAACTAGCGGCCCGGTTATGGGGCCACGGTATTTCACAAGGCGGTACATGTTCCTAACCAACCCTAGCAAGGGAATATGGGCCGACATCTTCAGATGTATTGGTAGCATTGTTTGCCTTGTCCACGTCCGACAGAGGTTTCGAGCGCACCTGGTTGTGGTGACGCTGTTGGTCCCTCGATTGTAGTGAAACGGGGGAGGTGAAGGCATGTGCTTGAGTCCAAATTAGGAACATGGAGAAAGCAGGAGCGTGTGGGTATTGATAATGTATTCAAGTCAACACCGCATGGTTGCTGATTTATTAAAACGAGTCGATGACGAAGACTTGAGCTTTGGTTTGGTATGCCACTTCCCATGGTGATTGTAGCGTCAATCGCTTCCCCCTTTTGCGTATTTTTCGGATCGAATGCACCCAAGCACGGAAGGCTTAAAAGGTTGGCTGACTCTACTTTCTACTTGTCTGAGCTTAAGAGTGTTATAATAAGCGGCTCCAAACAGTCCCCTTGTACTCAGTGCCAATAAGGTTTGCAACGTATTCAGAGGACCCTGTCAGCCGCAGAGACTGTGTTTGATCAGCATTCATGAGCTATTGGTCATACAAAAAAGCGGAACCGGATGGAACAAACCGTTCAAGCCCGTGTTGTCCGACTCCACATGCGCTTCCTTGACAGCGCCGTTCTCAACAACCAATGCATATCGTTTTGAGCGATCACCGCCAAAGATGGAGGCACCGTCGAATGAAAGGTCCAGAGCTTTGGTGAAGGCCAACGAAGGGTCACCCAGGAAGCGGATCTGTCTTGCTTAGTATCACAACATCCACTTTGTCAAGAAGGCCATGTGATGACAGACGCAAGGGGGTACCTACACCACTAGCGCCTGATGGATCGAGGGACTTGCCCCACGCTTTCATGCTGGTGCATGGTCAGCCTCGAGATAACATGATACCAGCTGGGGGAGAAGGTCCGGATGAGACAGGTATGGAGAGCGTGCGTGCAGGTGGGGAAAGGGTGAGGCATGGTGTATCTTTGGGTTGGTCATGGCCGGGTCAAAGCAGGCACCATGGCACCACTGTCCGAGACAGTCTCCAAAGGATTTGAACTCGACAACTTGCGGCACCTACACGAAGGGATCATTGACCGAGACCACGAATACTTTGCCGGCTTCTTTGAGCTTGGTGGAGTTGATGTAGCCGGGAATATGATTCTCCGAGCAGGCGGGTGAAAAGGCAGCTGGCACGCCTGAATGCGGTGTTCAGTCAGGCAGTGTTTCTTTGTGTCGACTCGAGTCTTCGCTCAGCAAGCTCACCAATAATCAGGCCTTTGCCGGTCAGCTCGTGTGCAAGATTGACCTTGTTGCCAGGCGAGCCCTCGACAAGATCGACGTTTGGCAGCTTGTCGCCCACATTGACAAGCGCAGGAGCCGAGGCGTGGAACAGGCGGCGGCTGCTGGCAAGAGTGCGCGTCAAGGGTAGGCGACGGGCGGTAGCGAACATGATGGCGATTGAATTGGCGTGTTCGCAGTATAGTACTCTCTATACTTTGTGCTTTGAACAGGACCAAGAGAGCTGGGCGATGTCGTAGGTGGTTGGGAGCCCCGAGCGGCTTGGTCCAGGATATTTTGCCGGGGTGATCTAATTGGGTAAGAACGTCCGATCCACCTGCACCACCTGAAATCGTGGCTGGCTGCCCAAAGCGCTCGGAATCGGCAAGGGCCCTCGCGCCCCAGCAGTTCCTCGCAGTCGCAATTTGGAGCAGCGCCTTCGGGTCACGGCGTCGCCGTCACTTCCTGTCAAGCGTACCTCGCAGCGGCAGCAGATTAGAGGACGCAGTAGTGGAGGGTGGGTGGCTGGTGGGCCGTGTTCTGGTGCCGATTATTCGACAGCTTCTCGCGCTGGCGCAGATCGCATCCCAAGCCGGCGACCGAATCGTCACTGGCGTGGAGCCCCCCGGTTGGGCCATTCCGCCATGACGGAGACTCGCAGGCCAGGTGAACCTTGGAAGCAGTGAAGCTCTGCAAAACTCGCTGACCCGCATCGAGCTCTGCTGGTTCTCAAAGCGGAGCCCGACCTGCTGCACCTTGGAGGAGGACCGTAGACAAAGCCAGGTAGACAGACATGCATGCGGATCGCCTTTGCCCACCAGCCGATCAAAAACCAGAGCCTCGTATCCCACATTGACTACTTGCACCCTTGTCCCCAGTGTCCTCGGCAGCACTCCCGCTTGGCTTGTTCTAGCGCACTTTCCAACTCGCATTCCTCTCAGGCAAAGTTAACCTGCTTTAGGGCCTTTTAGACTGAAAGCACCCGCGCAGATGCCACGAGCCCATGCCTCCTTGCCCTTTACACCCAAAGGTCCAGATCGCATTCTCTGCATCCCACCTGCCTGTCCACAGGCTCGCCCATGCTGCCTGCTCCCGTCACTAGCGACCCTATTTCGATCGTCGCGGCCAAGCGACCTTCCAAGCGCATACATCGCGGAGCCTGACCCTCGCGCGCCCACCTCACTCAACTCTGCCATCGCCTCCCAGTTGGGGACCTCGTCGCCGCAGCCATCCCATCTCTTTTCATCTCACCATACCTCGAGCATTCAACCATCGTCGCGCAACGAGTGGGTCCGGGAGGGAGGGTTATTAGGCCGATAGGTTCCGTCATTCAGAGCCATCATGGACGGTCAGGCCGGGGGTGCCGGATCGAGCAACTCCAGCGATTTTGTACGCGCGCAATTGCATTTCCAAGAGAATCAACGCTAATCATCGGTCTAGGTACGCAAATTGTACAAGTAGGTTGACATGGATTATAACCTTATCGCCTCCGTGGACTAACATCGGTCGCAGAATGCTGGAGAACCCCAGCGATGAGAGTGTAGTACGCTGGGGAAATGATGGCGACAGTTTCGTCGTTCTCGAAGTAAGCTGCCGCACTGTTTGCCTAACTTGCAAAAGAATATGTGTTAACAACGCGGCCAGAACGAAAAATTCACAAAACATATACTCCCCAAGCATTTCAAGCACAGCAATTTCGCGAGTTTTGTACGCCAACTAAACAAGTACGATTTCCACAAAGTCCGGCACAATAATGAAGAGAATGGGCAGTCGCCGTACGGGCCTGGCGTGAGTATTCAACCTTGGAAATATCCTAGCCTACCGTCGCAATAACAGCGCATGCTAATGGTCCTTCAGGCTTGGGAATTCAAGCATCCAGACTTCAAAATGAACAACAAAGACGCGCTCGACAACATCCGACGCAAGGCACCCGCACCGCGAAAGCCAAATCAGCCGAACGAGTCAGACATGCTTGTCCCTTCGCAACAAATGGACATGGTGAGCGGGCAATTGATGGCGACGCAAGCGCAACTGCACGCGCTTGAGGGACGCTACAACGAACTCAGCATTCATCACTCCATGTTGTTGCAGGAAGTTATTGGCCTACAGAAGACAGTTGTTAATCACGAGCATGTCATGCAACAAATCATGACCTTCTTGCACGGCGTAGACGCCACACAGAGGCGGAACAGCAAGCTCATTTTCGGACCCAATGGCACACAACCGCCAAATGGAAATGTAGAAGCGCCCAGTCAGGCTGCCGACGATGACAATCCTGCTTCGCCTCTGCAGCACGCTTCTAAGCTTCTCAGCGAGACAAATGCTGATGTTATGCTGAATCCCAGGAACCTGGAGCAGATGAACGAGATCACTATGCGAATGAATGGCACTTTGACAACGCCGCCACCGGATTTTTCGCGAGCAACAATCCGACCTACAAGTCGCGGGCCACCGTCGGCGAGCTCTGCTGGCTCGATGCGCCTGGAAAATCTCGACAATTTGGTTTATCCCGTCGGGTCATCGAACGGCATCGACCCTATGTACAGTGAGCACATCAACAATATCCCGTATGCGGCTCCACCAAAAGCAGTTGACACAGCCGAGCCCAAATTCCAAGAAGGAAGGAAGAAGAGCACCATTCCAGATCCTGGCTGGATTCGTCCTCCCCAAATTCTGCTTGTCGAAGATGATCCCACCTGCCGGCGCATTGGAAGCAAGTTTTTGTACGCTTTCCACTGTTCCATCGATAGTGCTGTAAGTCATGTGAATCTTTTTGACCTTAACAATACTGACAGTCACTAGCTCGATGGCCTGGAGGCTGTCAATAAGATGAATGCAGGATCCAAGTACGATTTGGTGTTGATGGACATCATCATGCCCAATCTTGACGGTGTATCTGCGTGCCATTTGATTCGACAATTTGACACGACTCCTATTGTTGCAATGACATCCAATATCAGAAGCGACGATATTTCAATGTATTTCCAGCATGGTATGTTCAGGTCCTTACTCTGTCTTTCGAACTGTGTGCTGATATCTCTAGGTATGAACGACGTGCTTCCCAAACCATTCACTAAAGAGGGCTTATTGCACATGCTCGAGAAACACCTTGTCCACCTCAAGAAGCCGTTGGCACAGGTGGATGGAATGGCGGCTCCACAGCCCGTACCAATAGCTCGACAGCTAGTACTCAAAGAGGAAGATTCGCCTGCAAAGTCACCTGGAACAGTCAGCAACTGGAATTCGCCTAACCAGATCCCGGGAGTCTCTCCTGTCGGCAGCAATGTCACAGATGAGTACTCGCAAGCCCTGCAAGGCCAGCCTGTGCAGCATCCTGGCGCCTATGGTGTAAACCCTTTACAAGCTAATATGGGCTACAACACTTCGCCACAAATGCAGATGCAGGCAAGGCAGCAGCAGCAACAGGCGCCCCCTGGGCACCGGAGGCAGATTTCTGATATTTCGGGTGGAGATGATATGAACAACCCAGCGAAACGCCAGCAAATGTATGCGCCTCAGATGCAACAGCAGATGAACCCTATGCAACAGCGGCCCCGATGAAGGGATGGAGCAACGACATTGGCTACTGCTTTGGTTTGATCAGGTGCCACCAGCCCCTGGTCTAGGTTTCGACTTTGGCTTTGACCGTGCGGCGCGAGGATCGTGGCTGGGAAGCGAGTTAAGCGGAGCGTTGATGGGAGGCCCCGGGAAACGCCGTGTCCGGTCTTGGTACGCTACATAGGCTGTACTATAAGGTACAGAGCAAGGCAGGAGAGAAAGGCGTTGAGCGAGGGTCTAATGGACGTTGAGCTTCCTGGGCGTTCCGGTACTGCTATACTGTTGTTTCGACTCTCTAGTTCCATCGTGCAGCAAGCACAAAGGTAACTGGATAACGGCCTCAAATACCCTAAATGAGAGATAGAGTATTAGATTCGAACTACTTTCCGCACTTCCCTTCAGCTCTGAAGAGCAGAAAGGGGCGGTTCACCAAGAGTTTGGGTGTAGCATAGTACTATCGAATCCCAGTGCATTCGCGGATACACTATGTTCCAGCGGCATCTGTTTCATCTCTACCTAATATCATCTCAAATTTAATGCTCTCCGATGTCTTTCCCAGCCGCCAATGCTTCGTAGAGCCCCTGGTCTGAAATGCCACGCCTTATACAGCCTCAAAATGGCAAGCAGACATTTTCCATGTGTAATGATGCATCTTGCATGGTCGAACTACCGATTCAGCTTGACCAGCACCCCATGCTCGTCAACCTGAAGGGTCCTCGGTATTCTCCTTGAGGAATGTCGTCGCGTTAAGCATTTTCCAGGAGATGTTGGTCCTGGAGGTCTGGACCTCCATGGCCAGGCAGGAAAGCCGTGCACGAGCACACAAACGAGATTCATGCGCCTTGTTGCTGCGGCCTTCCCGCAGAGCCACCCCACTAAAGTGATCCGTGACGCGAGTGTGTCCCGGTGATTTGGTTGCGCGTGGTTGTGCCCTGTCCAAAGGGTGTCCTCGGAACGTGTGACTCAGCGAAGCGTTGTGAGTTTCTTGAAGCTTTTCTGGCAGGCCATAGCGAACTTCCCCACCACGTGCATGTTTCCAGAACCACAAACGCCTCCACTTTAGCGAGCTGCGCAACAAAACACAACTGTTTCAACATGCCTCCAAAAGGAAAGAAGGGCCAAGAAAAGGGCAAGTCGGGCGAGGAGGAGCGCGATGAGCCGCTCCAGGCTGTGGTAAGCTCCGCAGTGCGCAATGTTCTCGATCATAGCTAATTTCACAGATACTCGCAGATCCGTTCGAGACACGCTTTAATCCCTTTACACTCGAGCATCCAAGGGTTTGCGGAACTTTATACCCTTGCTAGTTGCATACTGACAAACTTTTGTAGTGCTTGCTGCCTCTCGCGAATACCCCGCTCATCGAATATACCTTCGAGTTTCTAGCCAATGCAGGTGTGGAGGAAATCTTCGTATACTGCGGCGCACACAGAGAACAGGTCGAGGACTACATAACACGGTCAAAATGGTCTGCGCGCTCATCACCGTTCTCCAAGCTAGAGCTTATCCAGTCTACATCACACTCAATCGGTGATGCGATGCGAGATCTTGACAGCAGGAGTTTGCTGACGGGCGACTTTCTCATGGTATATGGAGATGTGGTCAGTAATCTACCGCTGGAGTCTGCGCTCGTTGCACATAGGGCGCGCCGAGCAAAGGACAAAAATGCCATCATGACCATGGTGCTGCGGGAGGCTGGAAATACTCACAGGACGAAAGCCAGAGGGACGAGTCCGGTCTTTGTGATTGATCCCTCCAAGGATAGATGTCTTCACTTTGAGCAAATGCCGAATCGGGATCAGACGCACTACCTCTCTATCGACCCCGAGCTATTGTCCACTCACCAAGAGCTTGAGATACGGCAAGACTTAATCGACTGTGGAATTGACATCTGCACGCCGGATGTGCTAGCACTGTGGAGCGATAACTTCGACTTCCAAGCGCCGCGAAAAGGCTTTCTACACAGCGTCCTAAAAGACTACGAGCTCAATGGCAAGACTTTCCACACACATATTATCGCGGACCACTACGCAGCACGCGTGAGAAATCTTCATGCTTATGACTCAGTGAGCAAGGACATCGTATCGCGCTGGGCATACCCACTATGCCCAGACAGTAACCTTGTTCAGGGGCAGTCGTACCGACTACAAAAGGGCAACACCTACAAGGAAGAGGGTGTAATATTAGCACGCGACTGCGTCATTGGATCAAAGTCGGTTATTGGACGAGGGACCAGCATTGGCGACAAGAGCGTTATTACCAACAGTATCATCGGCAGACACTGCCAAATTGGCCGAAATGTCAAGATTGACGGCGCCTACCTCTGGGACTATGCTAGCATAGGTGATGGAAGTACGGTAAAAAAATCGATTATCGCGAACGAGGCTTCAATAGGACGGAATTGCACGATTGAGGCTGGTGCCCTGATCTCATATGGAGTGAGCATCAGTGAGGGCATGACCATCCGCGAGGAGCACAGGATAACACGAGCGAAGCGGAGACGAGAGCATGGCGAGGATATTATCAGAGCCGATCCAGATCTTGCTATAGTTGGAGAAAAGGGTGATGGTTTCGAGTTCCAGGACTCGGATGAGGAAGATGAGGATGAGCTTGTGGACGGGCTTGTGTCCACTGGGCCAAGTGAGTTATGTCCTTCTTTAACATTAACTTCGTTGCTGATAATTCTAGTCTACAACCTCTCGAACGAGTCGATATCGACCCTCAATTCTGACTCAGAAGCCGACGATTTTGAAATTCGGCACGACAGATCAGCAACGAGCAGTTTCCTTTCCGTTGGTTCTGCTGATAGTCAACATGCTGCGAATTTTGATCACGATGCATCAGCTAGTATATACGACTCCTTAGTCGAGGGTCACGAGTCCGCAAACATCCAGTTAGAGCTGACAGCGCTTCGTATGAGCACAAATGCCTCTGATCATCAAGTTCGCCGCGCAGTGGTGTCTTCTTTCGTCAAACGCATTACGCAGCTCATCAAATCCGGTCAATCTATCAGAACGGCCATCGCACAGGTTTTCAGCCAGCACAAAGAGCTCATAGATCGCGCTATTTTTGATAAGAGCAGCCAAGACAAGACCGACCAAGTCGACTTTATGTTGCTGCTTCAGGCGGATCTGAGCCACAAAGACAATGGCGAGACGATCTTGTTTAGCGCAGCTACAAAGCTTGTTGAACTAGACACGGTCGAAGAAGACGGCATGTTGCAGTGGTGGGAGGATGAGAGAAGCAGTGAAAATGAGGAGATGCGAAAGGTCAGAGAGAAGACTAGAGATTTAATTGAGTTCCTGCAGCAAGAGAGCGAGAGCGAGAGCGAGGAAGAAGGTGAAGCGGAAGAGTCTGAGTAGGGCTTTGCTAAGCATAGCTGGGGCAATATTAGATAGGGTTTGAATTTCATGATACAACCCTCTCGGCTCGATCAGCATCATGCTTACATTGTGAAATGGTGGCAAAACATCTTGGTTCACGCAAATTACTAGAGTGCAGAATGTTAGCCTTCTGTTTTTTGGACGTTGCAATATTAGGGAGTGACATGCTTGACGGGTCGAAAGCGTAGCTAAATCAGTGCAATCCAGGCTGGATGGTGTGAAGGTTGCCGTAAGTCGGAATCATTGGATACATAAGATAACGGACAACGTGTGAAACTTTGGTGGTGCCACATTGCATTCAGAGAACGGGCTATTGCGGGCCTTGGATGGAGCGAAATACATTTGCAATCAGGGAAATGGATGTTTACTCGCTTTCAGATGTTCTGTTCGGCAAGCTGTCGCCGTTTGTGAGCCCATTCAGGTACAATTACCCCACTGCTCCTGTTGCGTGAGCAATGCCCAACCCATCTCTAATGCTCAACACCACTGTCTACGCCAGACTGTGTGACTGGAAGCTCGCCTGCAACAGAGGCTCCCAAGATCAATACGAGCTTTCAGGGCACTTTTGGGAACACAGGCAGCTGAGGGTGAGGCAACTACGCCGCGACTGCCTCAATCGGAGTTTAGTAAACCAATGCGGGCTAGCTTCGAAGGCGCCGCATTGAACTGCCCGCATCCGCCGCCCACCTACTCAACGCAACCCTTGTGACTGTACTCCTGCGCTGACCAATATCCACCCAAGACCGCCCTTCTTTGCCTGCTGCCTGTCCTGTCCTGCTGCACCGCGCCACTGCCCTCGTGCCGCTGGCCTTATCCCGCGCACTTGAGTCGCTCCTTTCACCGCAGCCTGGCTGGTCTCGTCATCCGGCGGGACTGGCTCACGACTACATCACGACGCCTCCCACTGCTCGCAAGCGGAAGGCTTCTGAGGCAGATAACCACACGAGTGCCAAAGAAGAGCCTCCGCAGAAGAGGAAATTATTAGAAACCCCGGCTATCGACCTCCCCGCCACGCCCGATACCGACACCTCCAACAAGATGGACTCCGAAGACGACTTCAACAGCTCCTTGAGCGGAGATGAATTTGACGACCAGGACAGTGATATTGGCCTGGAAGAAGGTAAAGCGAAGCCATCTGGTTGTGCGTGCCCTCAGACTAATTCCGCTTTGTAGACTCCGACTTCGACATGGACCAAGACGACGTGGGTTTTGAAACACAAGACAAGGATATCAAGCCCAGCAAACAACCGCACGAAGTAGACTTCAAAGTCTTCGACCCCGCACAGATACAAGGACAGCAAGACAAGCAGATCAACGAGGTCGCGAGTATCCTCGGTCAGCCACCCGAAGCCTCGGCCATCCTCCTCCGTCATTTGCGATGGAACAAGGAACGCTTGATCGACCAATACATGGAAAAGACCGAGGAAGTGTTGGAGAATGCAGGGTTGGGTCAGGACTCTACCACCAACCCTCCGAAGCTACAGAAGGTTCAGGGCTTCGTTTGCGACATTTGTTGCGATGACAGCCCGAACATGGACACATTCGCGATGAAGTGCGAGCACCGTTTTTGTGTGGATTGCTACAGGCAGTACCTTGGCACCAAGATATCAGATGAGGGAGAGGCCGCAAGGATACGATGCCCTGGAGAAGGGTGCACTCGGATCGTCGATTCGAAGTCACTGGACCTTCTTGTCACGGAAGACCTTCACGATAGGTGCATAAGCTTCCACTCACTCTCATGACTCTGGCTAACACTCGCAGATATCATGTACTCCTCACACGAACCTACGTCGACGATAAAGAAAACCTCAAGTGGTGCCCTGCCCCTGACTGCGTATACGCTATCGAATGTTCCGTCAAGACTAAGGATCTTGGTAAAATTGTACCCACGGTACACTGCGACTGCGGACACGACTTCTGCTTCGGCTGTACATTGAACAACCACCAGCCAGCGCCATGCTCGCTCGTAAAGAGATGGATGAAGAAATGTGAGGACGATTCTGAGACCGCAAACTGGATATCGGCAAATACCAAGGAATGTCCAAAGTGCAACTCTACGATTGAAAAGAATGGAGGCTGTAACCACATGACGTGCAGGAAGTGCCGTAATGAGTTTTGCTGGATGTGCATGGGCATGTGGTCTGAACATGGTACGAGCTGGTATAACTGCAACCGATTCGAGGAGAAGAGCGGATCGGACGCCCGTGATGCTCAGGCCAAATCGCGACAGTCACTTGAGCGATATCTTCATTACTACAACCGCTACGCGAACCACGAACAGTCTGCGAAGCTTGATAAGGACATATATCTTAAGACTGAGAAGAAGATGCAGCAGCTGCAGAACTCCTCTGGCATGTCGTGGATTGAGGTGCAGTTCTTGGATCAAGCCTCGCAAGCACTTCAGCAATGCCGCCAGGTGCTCAAGTGGACATACGCCTTTGCGTATTACCTGGCTCGCAATAACCTCACAGAGATTTTCGAGGACAACCAAAAAGATTTGGAAATGGCGGTCGAGAACTTGAGCGAGATGTTCGAGAAGCCTATCGATCAGTTGAAAGATTTGAAAGTCGACATGCTTGACAAAACGTCTTACTGCACCAAGAGGAGGATAATCCTCCTCAATGATACAGCAGAAAACCTGAAGTCAGGTACGTAGCGACCCCCCCTCTGCCCAGATGGCTTCCGTTATCCATGAGCTTCTTTTTCGGTGCTATTCGCAAATCAGCTGCCAGTATGCGGCCAAAATGTGGCAAACTATCATAACCCTTGTTTGCCCCTTCCCTAGCGACTCTCAGCCTTCTTTGAACTACTACTGACTTCCTGTTAGGCAACTGGGATTTTAATGTGTCCCTGACCTAGAATGTTCGCGATACAGTTTTGTTACACTTCCGCAAGTACCAGATTATGGCAATCCATGTCTCAATTCTTGAAGCCGTCAAACGGAGCACAAGCTCGGCGCACCAAACTCACTAGCCGAGTTAGGAACGAGCGCAATTATACCGACATCATATTACGAGATCTGAAGAGCTTTAGTGGCTCAACGCCTCATCCCTACTTCCCCCTTTCCATATGTACGTATTGCATAGTTTTGGTATGGGCGCAACATTTGCATGGCGTTGCTTTGGGTTCAGCGATTCAGCGGCTAGGCATAGCAACACTCATGGGTCCCGGAGATGAATGAATTAGATGTCTCTATCAGCCCCAGTATCTGTGAATGTGCTGGTAAACAATGCGTATGTCATTCGTTGAACAACTTTACGTCATCCCAAAGCCCAATATCACACAACTTATTACAAATCAGGCAGTAGGACGATCATGGCAGTCTTCATTCACAATTCTCAGTGCCATAAAGGTCCAAAATGTAGCCTGGGACGGTGACGTTACTCTTGAGGAGGGTGTGGTGAAAAGGGGTGTTGGAGTACGTGTGCATTATGTCTTACTTATTTGGTTCAGTAGTAGACTTTCCATTGCCATGTTGGGAATTCGGAGACGCCTTTGATATGAACATGGAGTGCTGGGCTGGAAAGTACGGCAGGGGCGCTGTTTCTCTTGCAACTTTTTAGGTAGTAGTAATACAAGTGGTGTTCTGCCGAGCCATTGATAGCGAATGAAGGGTATATGTAGTTCAACATGAGAGCTTTTTTTGTGTTTAAATTCCTCGTACTTGCCATACTGGTAGTATTGCATTTTTATCAATCTGTGTATCTAGAAATTATGTTTAGACTAATCTGAGACCTTTCGCAAACGTTTGAAGCGACCATCTAGTGATTTGACCATCGATGTCTCTGTCTCGTTCTACTCCATTCTTTGGCTTCTTTGTCGCGTCTTCAAGAAACAAACAGAAAAAAGGTCATACCATATATATTCCATTCTTTCCAACTCACAACAGACAAATATACTACGGAAGCTTATCAACTTCATACCCAATACCATGGTTTTTGTTTCAGATTTACCTGAGCCGTCTCCACCACTGTCTATGACACCACCATTACAGTTCGATTTAAAGGAAGTAGAGCAGCTAGATGGAGAGTCCGCTTACACACAAAACCAAAACATCCAAGAATGGCTCTTCACTTCCGTACCTATCCACCGCTCCCAGCATACGATTTCAACTTTTCATCGGATCACTCTCATCCACGGGCTATCAGCCTTATGCGAACGCCTCACTGCCCTTGCAGATCTCGATCTCAAGCTCTACCACAAGTACTCAAGTTTGTTGTCAGACCATGAACATGCAGAAATTGCGTATGTATATACGGGATGGTGTTGGTATAGTCGACCTAATATCGCATTGGAGCTTCTAAACAGGGAGGTGTTGGGGGATCTGTTATGGCAAGATGTGGGTGTTTATGATGAGATCACGAAGAGCGTGAGATTTTGGAAGAAGAAGATTGATGATAGAATTGGGAAAACACGTAGTGTGCGGATGGTAGAACGCAGAGCAAGTCCTGCGCAGTATGCTGGCATAAATTTGGCGGACTGATTCAAAAAATATAAGTGAGAGTACGAGGTGATAAGATGAAACAGCGTAAATTGTTAAATTCTCTTAGATGCATACATTTATGCATGTAATTGGTTCAGTAAAGTAACTACAAGAATGATTGGAGTCTGGAGGCATGCACTCAATAGGTAGAACCAGAAGAGCAGTATGGCCCGGCTCTCGTTGGTCGATCCTATGTACATGACAATTGGGATCTCTAGAGGTATGAAGATGAGGTAAACGGCAATCATCGGATACATCACCGCGATTGTGATGAACATGGCAATGGATAGGGTCCATGCAGTAAGCCACCACTTCTCTTTCTTCGCCCAGGAGTAAATGCCCCAGCTATTATCACCTTTACCGTTTATTCCGCCAAAAGTTCGCGATGTCTCGTAGGAAATAGAACCGCCACATAGGTCTTTGGTGACGCGCCGGCATAGTTCGGACTCGGTAAGGGTTATAGAATGCCCTGAACTTTCTTGTTCATGCTCTTCAATTTGTGCACGCATAGCATCTGCGAGTTCAAGAACGGCTTTGTACTCGCCTGCAACATGCCTGCAGCCTCGTCTTTTCATAATGAGAAATGACCTCAGCCACATGATGTATATGCCGCTGGACCATAAGATCAGAAGGACGATCATGATGAAAAGCTGGAGGAAGGAGAAACCCCACCGGTAATCCTGAGAAGATAGTCAGAATTTTTGTTTGGGACAGCTATGAACTAACACCGTACCAGCAAGGCCTGACAGGTGGCCCCCCTGCTTCTATCATTTAAGTCGTCTAGTCTGTATATTTCACCGTCGTACGACCAAGCCGCTCTTGTTTCAAGCCAATAAGGATGGCTATATCCCTGTGACGGTGGGTCGTACGGCCCGGAGAGATATTTTGGTAAGTAGAAGGCTGTAATGTTGAGGAGCGGAGGCGTTATCGTTTTGCCAAGAAACTTTGAGGTTACGTTGGATGGCCCGGCGCTGTAGTCTACGAGATCTATGGGTACACTTTAGTAGCTTTATCAAGTTATAGTGACTATCATTTGCTTACAGTTTGAAACAATTCGTTCCATGTAATAAGTTGGTGGAGGAGGATCCATGTCATCCACGCGAATATCCGAGTATTCTTCGGTCGAATCGAATTTATAATCGGGGCCAAGTATGGGGTCACCTAGTCATTGCCCGTTAGAATACTTCAATGTGGAATTTACATCGTGGGCCCTACCAACAACAGCGCGGCCGGTCACAATATAGCCATCAGCCTTACCAATCCTCGACCCATCATGGATGACATACAAAGCGTACCTAAATTCTTCAAATGGGGCCAATTGATTATTCTTAGCAGTCACAAAGGCTTTGACATTTGCGCTGTAACCAGTCATTGCACTGCCCAAGGTCGGAAATGCCAAAATGAATGCCATAGTCATGATCATAAACACCATGGCGATCCTTGAACGCAGACGGTGGCGAAGCGCAAAATCTCGGACCATATGTGGGATAGCAATTAGGAGTGATTCATTTTGCAGAAAGATAGTTCGGTATGTTCGGAATGTGACAGGCGCCACTTCCATAGACGTCGTAACATAATTGGCAAAAACACGCCATGAGATGAGGGCAAGGATCATCTGGCCCCCACGCCCAACAAACTTGGAAAAGTCAGTTCCATAAATCATTGGATCTGACGATAAAGCGCGACTGTATTCAAAGCTTACTATGTCCCATATGATGTCAATAGCCTTCGCCTGAGTGAAATCCAAGTGTCCGAATCCAAGAGTGATCTGAAAGAAGCCGGACCTTGACCAGTACTGGAAAGATGTAGGATGCAGTCTAAAGATATCATCTGATGCACATGCAACGCCCATGGTAGGCAGTTTGAGGGCAGAAAGAATGCCAAGACAGGTGGTGATACCACCAAACCAAACGACAGCGAGCAGATACAAGGCACTGCGTCTCCATCGGGCGCGCCAGTCCTTCCTGGCTTGAAGGTGACCTTCCTGCCAGAACATTGCAAGGGGAGAACGGGTCGCTTGTTCGGTGGACGTGGAGCATGTGCCTAACTTAAGCTGCTCCATGAGGTAGGGCGAGTGGTAAACGCCTGAGTGCTTGCTAAGCTCACGTAACGCGACACAACAGAGAAAGACTTTAAAGCAAATGAAAGAAGGACATCGCGATTGAACAGCGGATACAGAATTTTGTGGCCGATAGCCAAGTGGAAGAGAGGAAGCCGGGGCAGCATGGATTAAGAGGGACATCAGGCATCGTGAAAGCTGACCGCAGCTTCATCAATTTGGGGGTCAGCTTTGCGTCGCCTGGAATGATGCGAATTGAATGCAGGGCGGCGCAGCTTCATCAATTTTTGCTTTGCCAAAGCAGACGCACATCCCAATAAGAGCGCACACCTCGTATAGGATGCTGACATGGCAACTATGTTGAAGTGCTTTCTCCACGAGTTTGGGTGAGGGGAAAGAACCTGGCGACGCATGACCTGGAGGGGGAAAGGACAAGGAACTAGGTATGGAGAAAATGGGCATGTAAGCATGGCAAGGCTTACTTCTCAAAATGGCTCTTTCTGGACTGCCAGTACCTTGCCATATTGTTTCATGGGGGCCTTCCGGAGTTGTGCAGAAGTGTCCGGGATGGAGCGACACAGCATGTGGTTGGTGCGCAACTGCCCTTCAATGCCTGTTTCGAACAACACTCAACATCGCATTTGCTTTTATCTTGAGCTCATTTGGAACGATATTTCCGGGTCTTTAATTGAGTTTCGCCAGCTCCTATCAATGTTCCTCGGTACATACTTGGGCGTTGTCGCGCCAGTCAAGATTTGGCGAGGGGGATGCTTCCTCAGCTGTTCTACCGCGGCCCAGAAGCCTCGTCGCCCTTGGCCCCACGAAAGGACCGAGAAGTGTACCGGAAAACCACATTGAAACCTTACGAGACGAGGCTGTGGTTTAGGAATCCGCTTTTTATCTCCTATAAGAAACTTGACCTCTCAGCATGCTCTCACATCAGAATTTCCCCTGCGTCTCTTTTAACTTCAACCAGAACGATCGCCGGCCATCGTCATTTCCCAACTCTAGATCGCCATTTCAAGCCTCCTCTCGGCATAAATCCAGTACATTTCAGTATTTGCATGGTATGAGCCCTATCGTGGCGTTTTAGGAATCAGCGCAAACACAACTTAGCTTGACGTTCTTGGACAAGTCATATCACGAACTTGCGCCACGCAAGTCCCTTTTGTCCATTCAGGGTCAGCGCTAAAGAATACGACATCGTGAACTACTGAAAAGGGATAGCTTTGAGCTTAAAAGAGAGGAATCACGCTGTTGAACAAAACCGAGGTGTTCCCACGGATTTGGCCTCTCAGTCCTTGGCCAAACCTTTGCACGACACTGCCTTTACTGTGGGCATGGATGTATGACAGCGGAGGGACGCAGCTGCTGTGGAAGACATCTGCATAACCGGTGATTGTCGTTATTATTGGAGCCGGAATATTGCAGCATGAAGGGACTCAAGATGTTTACGATTAGCCTCGCAAACTTCCTCGCTCTCAGCGCAACCGTATACGCCGTCGCCTTCGACGGACCGCTCCCTACACCGGTCGACAACTTCGATGTCAACACAAACGGCTGGACTCCCAAACCAACAATCGAGCCGCGGTCTCTTCCTGAAATTTTCCGGCGACAAAAAAATGACAAATTGTGTGGATACATTGAGGGCGATCAAGGCAAGTCATGTCTCTCAACCCCCCCCCCCCTCCTACAATCAATCACGTACTAGCAGACTAATTATTTTCAAGAATTTGCTGTCTCCTGTTCCACCGGGCAGTGCGCCTCTAATACGGAGTTGAAATGGTTTGGCTGCTGCACCGGTACTGGAAGCGATGCCTGCCATATCGCAACCCGTTGTGTAGCCTCTGCAAGCGTTGATGCGTGCCTCACCGACCCATCATGTTTCAACGATCAGTATCTCACTGCGTGTACGGTTGCCAGTGCACCATTCTGCGTGCAAATGAACAGCGTCGAGTCAGAGAAAACTTTCAGCCATTTCGTTTGTGCTCCCACCTCGACAGTGGTGCAGGTCTTGGCGTCGAGTACTGGGGCGGCGGGAAGCGGGTCGAACGAACAGACGAATGCAACGGCTGGTGGTAGCAATGAGGCGGAATCGAGGAGTGCTTCTACAGGAGCAGTGACAGGCGGAGCAAATGGTGGCCCCAATGCGGCAGCTACTACTTCGCCATCGACCGGTGCTGCCGCCAGGCAATCCGCAGGGGCGTTTGTTGGTGCTTTGGGCGTGGTGGCTATGCTGTTCTAAGTCTTATAGAGGATCAGCAATCCACGATACAAATTTAATAATAACCATTCATAGATTCATAAAGAGATTCATATGTATTTACTCCCAGTGTATGCTGAATGAAATTGGCGAACTTCCTAACGCGATGCTGTCGCGATGCTGTCTCATATGCTGACTATTGTCCATCATGTCGTGTCCATAGGGAGATGACGAGGGGTATAATGATGAATCAGGTGCTTGAAACATGAATCCAGGGCAAAGTTCAAAAGATCGTTCGTGCATGCCTGTAAACTCCTTGTGTCCCACCTGCCAGTGATTTTAATGTTCGAGTATGATTTGCTGTTGTCGCACGCAGGGTTCGTCGCACCGATGTGCTGATGGTTCTTGATGCGGTTCGAGTTTCTATCCTGGGGCTGTCAATGTCCCTCCTCATACTTGCGAAAATCATGTTGACGACGGTCATTGCTCTTTCCAACGCAGCTAAGCTCATCCATCCCCGATGTTTCTTCTCTTCCTGCTTCCTATTCTCCTTTCAAATTGTCGCTCTTCCCCATAGCTGCAGTGACTATGATGGGTGTTGACTGCTGCCGGTCTGTGCTGCCCTACTCTGTTGTGCCGCTACAAAAGAGAGGGGTGAAAGTCCAATAGTGGCGTAGAGAGCTTTGTTGGTGGGGACTTGCGGGTGCTTTTGTGAATGCTTTGTGCTTGTATCGTTCGTTGTCGTTGCAGATGCTGTCTCATTTGGTGTTGTTGGCTGCGATGTTTGGGAATTTGAGCCCATGATGGACACTTGGTGGAGAAGAAATGAGCACGGTTCGGTTTGGATATGATCTCACAATGTTGCCTTAGGGTGGCTGTGATGTGCCGAAGTCGCTTTGGACACGAATTGACACAGTCTGTTGCTTGCAAGTGTGAGCAGCAGATAAGCTCGGTAGCAGGCCACACTATCTATACAAAAGTAAGCATTCCCAAATGACTAGCAACCACCCCCTCACAACGCTCGCGTGCGGCAGCTTACATGATTCATGGAATAAAGGTCTGGCCGGCTAGAGAGGTGGGATTGAATCACGATCATGCGTCACTATACCTAGTCGTTTCGACTTCCAATGCGCTGTACGGCTAGTACTACAAATTTGGCGATCTTTAGCGAGATTTGTACGAACCACAAACATTGCCTAGCTGCTCTGGCGCAGTTGCCGCAAAGCGCTGAAGGCCAGTCAGCCAATCTAAACTTGTTGAGTGTCACCCCCGGACCTGAATGACATTTAGTTGTAGATGACTTGTAAGCTGAAGGTGTAGTGGATGGACGTGACCCTATTCTTGATGAAAATAAAAAAGTTGAGGTTATCTACGCTGGTTTGGGTGGCCAGCATCTGCATTGGGGATTTGCAAAGTTCTGAAGTCTTGCAAGAATCTCTGGTCAAGCGATAGGGCTCAAATATGACAATTGTGTATGATGGAATTAATGTGTTGCTCTGGAGTCGGCTCCATCGACCCTGCAGTCCGGGTGAGACTCGTCAATTAACGACATTGGTGCGACAAGGTAAGGCTACAAGGCGCTAACAGCGACATGCGTCTTGCGCTTGTCCGCGTGCGTAAGACATGGGATTTGCTCTGTGCCAAGCCAGGGGAGGCTGGCCAATTGAAATGTCGTACGCGTGCGGGCATCCTGTCGCGACACGCATCAGCCACGCTGGATTAGCTACCGACGGCAGATCGAGATCACAAATTGGCGAAGGGGCTTGTCAGGGCATCATGGGAGGGCAGCTGGAGCGAGGAGTGTTGTTGGGATTGCAACACATGAAGCTAAACAGTGGAGAGGTGGTAATGGGGGGTAGTCGTGATGATGATGGGGGAGTCACCGAGTTTTCAACGTCACGTTCGGCTGGGGCATCCGAGGGATCGACCCTGAGAACGACGTCATCAAGACATGGAGCCACAGTGAGGCGTCGAGTTCAAAATACGTTGGATCCAGGAGTTAGCGCAAAGCAACGTACGCGGCGCCAACCTCTACACGAATGCAATCCGCGAACGCGGCCGGTTGATTTTTATGGGCGCATCGCTGTTCTTGCGCCCTGCAGATTGCCGCTTGCTTGCTTGGGTTGAACTTCGTGCCGGCAAGGATCGCTGATCTAAGTTTGTATTAGCCCACCACATCCACTGTCAATTCCTGCTACCAGGCGACTCCCAGCGGGTCACTGTACACGGTCGGGCGAGCACGGCGCAGACAGCTCGACAAGCTCAGAAATCACCTTGTTCGTGCTGTTTTGACCCTTCGCGCGGGCTTCTGTCGGCGTCTTTTCGAGTTGGAAGTGGCCCCATAAGTTAGCTCACCGACGTCATCCAGAACCCGTTCACGCGGCAACTCTCATCCCATGCATCCTGTCGACGACACCGCATTCTGCTCTCCTGCGCTCATCGGCGGAAGATAGTGAGATGCAATAATGACCAAGGCGCCGCTACCCTCTCCAACCGTGAAGAGGGAACCCACCGCCGCGGAGCAGACGATTCCCACCACGTCACCAGCCTCATCGAGACCACCCCTCCAGCGACAGGCGGCGAGCGAAGCCCCCTACCAGGACTACCCATCTCAAGACCCGCCGCGAGCGCTGCCTCAAGACGCCGACGATGAGACTACGGATACCGACCTGAGCGCAGATGATGGGCCGACTAGCCGCGATGCTGCCAAGGGCAAAGAAAGGGAGGGCACACACGGAGCGTCGCCGGGGAAGTCGTCGCCAGACGAGCTGGAAATTGAGCGACTGCGCAATCTGCAGTTGAAGGTGCTCCAGCACCAGCAGCGTGTGCGCATGCGGAGCGCTCAGAGCACTGGCCCAGCGGCCTCGTTGAACAGTCGTCGAATATCGCCAATCAAGGAAGAGCCCTTGGCTGCCATGTCTCCAACCCTGGAAGGAGCCTTCAACACCCCAAGTCCCCTGCCTACAGGCCACACTACATCGACCGAGTCCACCGAATCAACCGAGTCTGCGAGGACCATCCGCGGAAGCATGCCACCCACGCCCGCAGGCCACCAGCCGCTGAGGACCCCTTCGTACCCCTTCCCGACCGTCCCCAACACACCCCGATGGTCTTCTGCATTCCACATGCCCTTTACCAACTTGTCACCTACTGTATCGGCCGTCAATGCGAGAGAATACGCATTGCCAAAGGACCGTCTCGCCTCCGAGAGCAGCACTCCCGCCGCTTCGACAACTCCCTTTGCCCCTGGAGAGAGAACTTACCATCCGGTGGGCGAAGACCCACGATTCCCGAGCCCCAACCTCTACGACCTGGTGTTGCGCTTAGGCACAGAACCTGGCCTGGCAGCATGGTGGAGTACTGTTACCTCGATTATGCGCGACCACTATGGCGCCGACAGAGCAACGTTGGCAGTACCTGCAGATGCATCTGATATCGAAAATGTGCCATGGGGACAAAAATCCAGTTTCACCGCGACCGCTGACGATGGTAGTCCACAGGTGGTTACATACCACGATCCAGCCCCTCAGGCGCAAGAGACTCGACATCTGGATATGCCACCGACCCCAGTCATTCCAGAAAGACGACCAAAACTATTTACACACCATTCTTTTGCAGGCCATGAGCGTCAAAAGCAGAATGTGGCTCCAGAAAGCCCAACGTCGACTCCACCTGTGCGGCCTAGAGGTCCGTCTAGGGCGGTCAGTCATGCGCCTCAGACAAGCATGAGGGAACATCCACTCAGACAAGTTTCTCAAGCATCATTCGATGGCACCTTGGATTCGTTCAACACCGCTTCTCTGCCTGGGGACCATTCATTCAGTGATCCGGAGTTCTCCAGTGTGGGAGGAGAACCATCGGCGCCTTCGGCTGTGTTTCATGTACTCCGCGCTCTTGATCATGAGCCAGACGCACTGATTGACAACATTGGCATTAACCGCGTTTTGGAACGTGGACGCTTGGTAACACTTACCCGTGATTATTCTACGTCATATTCCACGTCTAAAGAAGAGCTTGTCGAGAAAGATAGAACTGAGCAATCCAAGCCGCCTACAACACAAACGGCTACCGCAGAAAGGGAGACATCGAAGGCACATGCTACTCGAGGGCGGAACTCCCTTGCGACTAGCGACCCTAGGTTGCAATCCCGCTATGAAGAGTACGAGCAATTTCCAAGCTCACCTTGGGCACAATCACCTGCGCCGTCACCAGCCATACAGAATGATGCGGACGACAATCCCTTCTTTACCACAGGACGAGTCGACGAGGAATCTTTCAATCCATCACGAATCCCGCAAGATTATACTAAATCTGGACTAGTAGAGGCTATAGGGGTGGACAAGGCCAGCACGGTTACACACATCCCACTTGTACATCCTACGTTATCGCAAGTGATGAATACGACTGACGCATCAACTCCATCTCAGACACCGCCTATGTCACGAAGGCAATCTGAGCAATCGATACCAGGCACTCCAACGAAAGCAGACTTCACACGTAAAGCACCCATTGCGATCCTGTCCATCCTGTCACCGATTGTCCCCTATCCGCGAAATTTGACCAATTCTCTTAAACACCTTGGACCTCATCTAGCAACATCTTTTTCAAATGCTTGGCAATTCACCAACACCCAGGCCCAGGTGGCATCAATTCGGCAACGCCGTCTACACGCTGTACTGCCCGGGGGTACTGCTCATCCTTCGGATCGCGAGAGCCTTGATGACTTACTGCGCCTTGATCTTGATGATATTACCACGTCCACGGCTGGAAGTATTACGAGCCCTTCTGACTACTCTGGCCTTTCAGGAAATAGCCCTGGTGGTTCTATGACAGGTACTCCGGGTTGGGATGCATCGTCCTTGGGGTTCTCGAGCAAGCATTCTATTAGTAGCACGCCAGGCCACCTCGCTGGTAGCGAAGCAGTAGAAAGCTATTTCGACACTAAGAAGAATCCAAGTCGAAGCTCAAGTCAACTAGCCGCCAACACCCAAGATCAATCAGCTCGAAAGTCCGAAAAACGGCATTCGAAGCGCGCCAGCGTAAGCACTGTTGTTGAACAGACTAACGAAGATTCTGGTGCACCGCACAGTGACAAGAAACTGAAGGATGAAGCGCTAGGCCCCCGCAATATACTACCGGCTGGCGCTTCAAGTCGCACTCATTCCCTCCTACACTCATACGGTGCCGATTTCAGTTCGTCATTTCAATCATTACCGGCAGCTACGACGCCTGGAGGCCGGCCAACAGATGCCTCTGGACATGTGAGAAGGAACTCGATAACTGAGACACTTGACATGCCACCCCCGTCAGAGAGTCTTCTCCGAACCATCATCGATTCACTCCCAGTCCAAATTTTCACAGCAGCACCCACCACTGGCGCGATCACCTGGGTAAATTCGAAGTTCCTAATATACCGAGGCCAGAATTCCCGCCAGGTGTTGCAAAACCCTTGGAATGCCATCCATCCCGAGGACCGCGAATCCTACCTGGAACACTGGAATAAGTCTTTGCGTACCGGTCAACAACTTCAGAAAAAGGTACGGTTGCAGCGGTTTGATAAGTGCTACCGATGGTTCTATGTTCGGGTCGCACCCTTGAAGAACAAACGGCAACAAATTGTTCATTGGATCGGGACTAACATGGACTTCCACGAACAACATCTTGCTGAAATGAACTCAGCCCGTCAGCAGGAAACGGCTGCTTCAGAAGCTAAGTATAGAGCGTTGGCAAACTCTAGCCCACAGATTGTTTTCGTGGTTTCAGACCGGAGGGGCCTCACATTCTGCAACTCGCAGTGGATTACATTCTCCGGCCAGACAGAAACTCAAGCTCTCGGAAATGGCTTTTTAGAGCATGTTCATCCAGATGATGTCATCAAATGCAAGCTACCGCAGCTCAATGAGCATGGTGTTGCTAACGTTCCAATTACACTGCCGACAGAACAAGCCCGCCCGGGTTCCACTTCTTCGGATGAATCTGCGGAAACCGAGAAGACAGTTACTAGCCCTGGAAGCTCATCGCCCGATAAGATGGACCTTCCCCAAGCCAAGTTGTCGAAGCTAGCAAGCACTGGCATACTCAGGGTTGTCAAGGATGCGGATGGTCGGGCTTCGTATTCTACCGAAGTCAGACTCTGCAACAGAGACGGCGAATACAGGTGGCATCTTGTTAGGATACTATTGGAAAAGTCCTTGGCAGAGGACAGTGAAGAAGAAACATGGTACGGAACGGCGACCGACATCAATGATCATAAACTACTCGAGCAAACGTTGAAGGAGACCATGGATGCGAAGTCCAAGTTCTTGAGCAACATGTCCCATGAGATTCGAACTCCCCTCAATGGCATCTCTGGCATGGTCAATTTCCTCCTTGACAGCGTACTCAATGCCGAGCAATTGGAACACGTGAATATCATCAAAGCAAGCACGGACAGCTTACTGAATCTCATTAACGACATTCTGGATTTGTCTAAGGTCGAAGCCGGGATGATCAAATTGTCAATGGACTGGTTGCACTTGCCATCGCTCATCGAAGAGGTTAATGACTTGAGCATGGGCTTAGCCATTCAAAAAGGTCTGGAACTCAACTATCTGGTGGAAGAAGACGTTCCATCGATGGTTAAAGGTGATAAATTCCGCATTCGACAGGTACTACTAAATGTAGTCGGCAATGCCATCAAATTCACTTCGAAAGGCGAGATCTTTGTTCGCTGTAGGCTACAATCGCCAGAACGCTCAGGTCTCTTGAAGGACAACGAGGTTATGATTCAATTCGAAGTCGTCGACACTGGAGGAGGCTTTACCCAGGCGGAAGCCAAATATCTTTTTAAACGATTCAGCCAGATTGACGCAAGCAGCACCAGACAACATGGCGGTACCGGTCTTGGCTTAGCTATCTCGATGCAGTTCGTTGAACTTCACGGAGGCAAGATGGATGCTCGCAGTGTTCCTCAGAAGGGCTCAACCTTCTTCTTTACAATCAAGTTTGGCCTACCGACAGCAGACGACTTTCCAAGACCGCAGGGATCGACTCCTGGAACACCGGCATTCGAACCTCTGATCGCGGTGCCTCCACTACCGCCGCAAGCACCACAGCCATCGCCGTTGCAGAAATTCGCACAATCACAATCACCTACAATTGCACACGTCAAACGCTTGTCAAGCATCTCCTCTGAACGTAGCGAACCAATCAAATCTCCTGCATCCAGCCTGTCGGCCTCAGAGCGGTCGCGTGATTCACCTTCACTCTCGTCTGGTAGCTCAGATCACTCTTTGACGAGTACGGCACTCACTGGAAAGTCAAGTCTTCGCTCCGAAAGATCGTCTGCATCTTCATTCTTGCAAGAAGCAAACCTGCCGTCAGAGCCCAATATCAGCCTGGCGCTACCTCCAAAGCGGTCTGACAGCGAGCTTGAAAACTCTTCAGAAAACTCTTCAGTTTCGCTCGAATCTGAGAAGACTCTTCGTCCGTCATCAACACACCGCAGTCTTTCTCCCTTAGGTAGTGCCTTGCAGCCGCCCATGTTCTCTATACTAGTCATCTGTCCGTTGGTTCACAGCAGAGAAGCTACGATTCGGCACATCAAGAATACACTTCCTCAGGGTATACCTCATCAAATTACGGGACAAGCAAATATTATTGATGCGCAGAGGATGATTGGGGGCGATAACCCTGTACTGTTTACTCACGTTGTCTTGGTTTTGCATGACACTGCTGAAGTGCATGCAGTCATGGATCAGATCTATAGTTCCATGACGTATACCAATACCTCTGTTGTGGTGGTTTCCGATCCCTCACAGAAGAAGGAACTCATGAAGGAAGCCCCAGCGTACGACTACGAGCAGCTGCATAATGATCGACGATTGCAGTTTATTTATCGGCCACTCAAACCGTCAAAATTTGCCGTTATATTTGACCCACAGAAAGAGCGCGAAATGAGCACGGATCGGAATCAAGATTCTGCGCAACAAGTCGTTGTTAGCCAGAAGCTGGTGTTTGAAGAGCTGAAGCGACGGATCGGCAGTAAGGGACACAGAGTCTTGCTTGTCGAAGACAACAAGATCAATCAGACAGTAAGCCCTTCAAGCTACATCCATTATTATTGACACTAACCATGCCATTTAGGTGGTACTCAAGTTCCTCGCTAGAATAGACCTCGAAACAGAAACGGTTCTAGATGGTGTTCAATGTACGGATACTGTTTTTTCAAAGCCACCTGGATACTATTCCATCATACTTGTAGGTAGCCCAATTATTTGCGCTTGATTTAAACTAATATGTTACGTAGTGTGATTTGCACATGCCGAACAAAGACGGCTACCAAGCTTGCAAGGAGATCAGGCGCTGGGAAAAGAAGCATGGTTACCGTCGCCATCCGATCATTGCACTGTCGGCAAACGTCTTAGGCGATGTTTACGAAAAATGCATAGAGGCCGGCTTCAACTCTTACATCACAAAGCCCGTGGAATTCAAGCAACTCTCCCTCGTAATGACCAAATTCTTGGATCCACCCGATCCTTCAAAAGCCCCCGAACTCATGAAACGGAAATAGAAACGGCTACTCTCACTCAAAACCACGCATATAACTTATCTTTCGAGAGACACATTGATTTCGCACACCACCTGCATCAGCGAACCGGCGCACGTTGAGGCATTGTATATGCTTCACAGGAAGGCGGATACCCACGGCGAACGGAATGTGAAATATGAACGTGAAATTAATTCACTTCGTGTACCTCATTCTTTGCGCCACTTTTCATTATTGTTATTAGTTTTGCATATTGGCCCCATTGGTGGATGTAATATGTTGGGATCAATGCATCAGCATTTACAAGGCGTTCGTTGGCCTATAGGCGGAATTGATGGGCGGCGTTCAACCCGCATTGTGCACCGTTACTGTGGCCAAAGGCGGTACTTGTTACGTTGCGGTAGAAAGAGAAGGAACGTACACATTGGGCTACGCAAGAACTGAATTGGACGGCAGGGGCCGTCCTACTATGGAACACACCAACATGTACTATGCAGAACCTGAAGGAAATGAAGCGGGAAATAATCTAGGTTTAGAACACTGGCATGGCATTCTCCGTGTTTTTTCAACTCCCTTGTACGGAACCCAGTATTGGCAGCGTATAAGCACTGCAGCTAGGTTCGGAGTAAGGTCAAGCTTTCCGCATGACTATCGGGAATACTACCTGTTCCATTGC
The DNA here is from genome assembly GCA_003313425.1 of Pseudopyrenochaeta lycopersici. Classification (NCBI taxonomy): domain Eukaryota; kingdom Fungi; phylum Ascomycota; class Dothideomycetes; order Pleosporales; family Pseudopyrenochaetaceae; genus Pseudopyrenochaeta; species Pseudopyrenochaeta lycopersici. The sequence continues at coordinate 1,280,550 of NHZP01000001.1, read as the reverse complement.
CATGTACGCAACGCAGCCATCACCACTCCCCTGCAAGTTGGTCAGCGTGCGCGCTATTGGCCAATCTTTATTATGCATCTGACATCGCTTAGGCGTTGATTGGTTCAACCCCACAGGGAGCTTCATAGTCGTCATCGTCGGCCAGAGCTCCCCATCGCCCTGCACCGACCTAAGTCCGAAGCACCCCACGATGCCACCTTTCTAGCTGCCGTATCGCTGTGTTCGCTGTCTCTTCCGCTATTTACAGTATCTTTTATCCATATTGTTGTTTTGTTAGAAATTGGCAGATTGTAACAGGTCTCACAATGGCCTCAGCAACGGGTATTCCACCGAATGCTACAGCGGCGCGTGGGCAGAGTGAGGAGGAGCCGCTTCTTGGAAGCAGAGGCGATGCAAGTCAGGCCGAGGGACAACCGCTCCATTACAATCTGTGGATTGGTATGTACTAACACTGAGAGAACATGGATGGCGGAGTAGAATGGGGTGTGGATTTGCTAACTGGTGCGCAGGAACAGCGCCGATAGCACAAGCTGGCATCTGGATCGTAAGACTTGCCTTTACACCAGGAAATACAGAGGCTTTGAAGCATACTGACGCAGGGTAGCTCGCAGCTGTAGTCTGGGGAGCGATCCTTTCTCATAAACTCATCTTCTTCTCAGCTCACCCGGTATGTCCTCGTACCGCAACTCCGCTCAGGTTCCTGTTCAAACCCTCACTAACCTCGCCCTGATAGCTCCTCAACTCCGTAAGCCACCCCATCAACAGTACCCTCTCATCCCCCTCACGGCAACCGTATCATTGATACCCCTCTCTATAGGCCGGCTTCCTCCTCGCAATCCAAGCAGCCCTCGTCCTGCAACCTACACACACGCCTGAACAGAAGCGCTCCGGCACGCTCGCACATTTCCTGTTCCACGTATTTGGCGCCACAGCCTTGACTGCAGGCCTTATCATCATCGAGATCAACAAAGCTGGGCCTGGACATGAACATTTTGCATCCGCGCACGCCCGTCTCGGGTTGCTCTTCTACGTCCTGGTATACATCCAGGCCATTGTCGGCTTCACACAATACTACACTCCAGGCCTGTACGGCGGAGTGGACAAGGCGAAGAGCATCTATAAATACCATCGGGTAGCCGGCTACCTGATTGCAACGGTAGGGTTAGCGACGATAAGCGCGGCGAGCTGGACGACGTATAGTCTGTACGTATTGCATATCCAGCACTGGGCGGTCATTTTGGCAAGTGTCTTGGTGTTGGTGGGCGTCGTACCGAGGATAAGGTTGAGTAAGTTGGGCTTGAAGAAGGACGATGGCACGGTACGGCTGCCGTAGGGACCGTCCTGAGTTGTACCGTCAGAGGTACCGCAGAATAACTGAGGCATGGAGAAGGATGACTATGGGAAATAACATTTAGGAAGGGCATGTGGGATATGAAGGAATGGCGTTGCATATCAAGGCGTTCCGACGTATTATCACAATGTACACATGGCTCTTAGGGCACGATTAACGAATCTCTATTCTTGAAAGCGCTGTGCTCTGGCTAAGTTCCCACCCTCTATCAATTCAAAGACGGCACTTATTTCGTGGAATGAAGAGCTACATATTAGCACCGGGGAGCTCTCGATGGAAGTGGTGGATACGCAGATTAATCGAAGTGCGTGAAAGTACGGCTACCGGTCCAATATTTTCAAGTCTCTCATCTACCTTGGTCATGAACAGGTGTCAGCACATTGGACTATCCATTCTCTTCATTCTATACATCTCTTCGTACAAGGCCTACCCCAGGCGCCATCAGATGCTTGTCGCAGATACCTTTTGCTTACATTGACTCCAACTTTCCAGATGAGAAGCGCCTAGAATAGATCTAATAGGTCCTGGTTACTCTTCTTGCTCGGCTCACCACTCAATTGCTGAGTCGCTGGCGGTGGCTGGTTTGTCTGTATGCTCATGCCCGCGAAGCCATTCATAATATCATCGTTGCTCATTGGCGCACCTGGGGCGTGTGCGGCTCCGCCGCCACCTCCATCTCCGAACAAGCCTAATAGGTCGTCCATATTCGACTGTGACTGGGTAGGCGCATTGGTTGCCGGAGATGCGACACGCTGTGGCGTCCCTGCAAGTCCCTCAAGACCAGACTCTCCTTGAATGGGTTGTTTCTGTAGCGACGCTGGTGCAGAGCCGTCAAAATCGATATCCAGAAGATTCTCGATGTTAGTAGGTGCTTGGCCACCGACTGCCGCCGCTGCCGCCGCCGCCGCAATTGGGTTTTCTCTTGCTTCCTCCTGTTGCTCTTCAATCGCGGCACGCTGCATAGCCTCAGCCCCAAATCTGCCTTGGCCAAGGAACGCCTCCGGTGGCTTGTGGTAAACGGAAGCAAGAGTTGAGAGCTCTGCGAGAAGAGTTTCCAGCAGCTGAGGAGGTAATGATCGGATTGTGGATGTGATGGGGGGTTTATCAGAAAGCACGATATTCTAAACCAAGTCAATCAGGGGTCCTCTTCATGATGTGGAATACGTACTTTGGCTACTTGAGGATCACTCGACAGCAATCGCCAGTAGACGTAAGCTCGATCTCGGATGTCGGGATTATCATTGTCTGCAGTAGCGGCCTGCAAAACCTTTGTCACTAAGCCTTGCGCTTGATCTGGCTTCTTGAGGAATAGCTTGACGACGGCCGTGAGAATTTGGAGTTGTGTCTAGTGATGATCAGCTTCCACTTCTTCATATAGCGTATCGGTGACCGAATATACCTGGGTGAACTCTTCAGCGAAAGTATCCACGAAATTTGACAGAATCTCTCCGGCATTGCTGATCTTCTCAGCGTATTCTCCGACAATCCAGATGAGAGATGCTCTTGCAGTAGGCTCATCCAGCTCGTCTATGCATTGGCAAAGCGTCGGTATTATGCCCTCATACCCTGGGTACTTTCGGAAGATATCCTTGATAACAACGATCGCCTCCTGAACAACGTAGTTGACCTTTGTATTGATAAGGTCAAGTAGTGTATTCACACACTTCTCACTTGCGCTTTCAATCTTGATAGCAACCTGCCCGATGGCCTTGACTGCTCGCCGAACAAAGTCCATGTCCACTTCCATGGCGTACTCTTTCAGTTCGGCAAGTAATTGATCCACGTTCTTGTCATTTGCAATCCGTACCATAATCTCAAGCTTCTGCATCTTTAGGTAGGGCGGATCGTTGTATTTGCAAAAGAAGACGCGCATTTCTTTACTGAGGATATCTGGCTGCTTTTGTAGAAGAAGATCGATGTTCCTTAATGCAACATATTGCACCTCAGGTGCAGAAGATACGAGTGTGACTATGGTGTATTAGTGATAGCACTACTGTGATTATTGAAAGAAAATACCTAGCGGAGGTGCCATCTTTTTCGCATACGACTTCATGATATCGGGAGAGATGTTCCTCATGTGCAGGAAGACGACTTTAACAGCGGCCAACACCACGCTCGGATTAACATGCTGGAATTGCGGGACGACACGTTCGCAGATATGCTCCGCTTCTTTGACATCCGCTGCCCTGTAATCTGCCAGTGTGGTAAGTATAGTAACTCTTCCCCATTCTGTGCATTCATTCAATGCCAGAAGCATTTTCTTGAGCTGTGTAGAGTTGATCTGGAGGACCTTCGTTTCCGGTGCCGCTTCCTGTATCTCTACTAGTGCAGTGACCGAGTTCGCAACGACCATAGGGTTGGGATCACCAACAAGTTCCTGCAGCTGCTCGAGAAAACCGTTCTCAATGCACATTGCAGGGGCAAGATCGAAAAGTTTAGCCACGCAAAGAGCTGCCGTTTTTCGAACATAGGGAGATTCATCTCTGAGCGTCTTCCGTAAAGGTTCTTCCATGTAGTCCACCATTTTATCCACTCGGATGCATCCCATCGTTCTTATGGCCAACGCTCGGATCAGTGGGTTTGGGTCTTCGGAGTCCTGCACAAATGTATTGACGGCAAGGATACAGAGGTCGGGATGCGATTTCGCGTAGTTCCTGAACCACCTTATTAGCCTGCATCCTCAGGGTTTATATAGCGCATCCTCACATGAGGTAGAGGTATACCAGCTTCTTCTGGTCTAGGTCTGCCGTTGCGATATTCTTAAGCACATCAGGAAATAGCGCAGACACATCCTTGCCCAACGTCATGGACATGATGGTCTTTTGGATAGCTTCTTTCCTGGTATAGTATCAGTACTCCAATTCTAGGGCTTTCCGGTGAAAGCTCTCACCGTTCATAAGCATATTGAGAGCTGCGGCCACAGTCAGTTATATGCACTTATACAAGTTTCTTAGGCAGCTCATACACCAGGCCAGCCCTCAATTCGAACGTCTCTCCTTTCCTCGGCGGCGCAAAAGCGCCTCTTATCCTGTTGACAGCCATCTCTTTGACTAAGAAGTAGAGGTTACACCTCAGCCAGACCCCTCATTCACCAGCGTCGTCGGTGTGTGTTGGTAACGATTGCAGGGTCGATATTTTGCGCAGCGTGGTAGGTTGTGTTGTTCCTTGCGTGAGTATATAGTTGGTATCTTCGGTAAGATCGGTGGCGACGTAGGAGTGAATAACGTGGAGTCGAGGTTGATATTCGCCGGAGCTCGCGACTGCCACCTTGATGTTGATGGCCCGTGCGTTTCCGGCCCAATGCTTAGATCCGTGTTGCCTCCAGCATCTTTCATCATCACGACTACACAGTGATTTCAAATGGTGAGTATGGGCCCTTTGATGGCCAAAATCATTCTAAATTCGAATCATCAGCCATCAAACTTGCCCAACCTACGGCGGCTCTTCGTCGAAGCACGCACCGAAGCGGAAGAGAGCGCCTACTCAAGAAATGCTGTATGCCTGCACAATTGTTTCTTAGATGGTTGAATGTACTGACAAACATACTTCAGTTCTATAATCTTGCTATATTTATGTCTTCCGTAGCAGTCTTCAGCCTAGTGGCGCAGCGCATGGCTTCTGTCAAGGCAGTTGGATCACAATGAGCCTCGAGGTTAGCACCCTTCAGCACTGCGGTCTTCGTGAAAACTTTGCACCCCGAAATCAACTCAGTGCCATGTAATAATTCATAATGAAACTGGATATCAGCTCTCGCTGCTTTTTGACGCGATGACGACGAGTCCGTGTTGCATGCCAAAGCGGCCGGCGGCCGGCGCTTATGTCAAGAGAAGGCCTCTCAAGCGCTCGGGAAGTAGCGATTACCACTTTGCTATCCACTATCGGCCTATGAATTTATTACATGGTGCAGCTAATGTTCGAAGTACCACTGGCGCAAAATGGAACCCTCATTATAGCCGCCGACGGTTTCAGGACAACTCTATTTCCTCACGCAGGTGGGGCTCGAACTGCGGCACAGTAATTGTTGATAATATGAAGAATAGGCCCAGAAGTCTCAGCAGTACTTTTGATCATATCTCCTGTTGACACCAGCGTTTGACACCTCCATACCCGAAAATTAGACCAGCAACCACTGGTGTTCCAGCTATGGCTCGTTCTCCTAAAGTGGCGACCAACTCTGATCAAGATATCGAGCCAAAGCATATAAGACCACTTCTCCGGGCATCAACGACGTTTTATGACCGTATTGTTACCGATTGGTGGTGGTGGGAACTATTAAGTTGGATGGTCAGCTTTCTCAGTGTCGCTGCAATCGTTGGAGTATTGTTGTACTACGACGGTAAAAGGCAGCCAGAGCATATAGTAGGCGGAATAACGCTCAATGCATACATTGCTGTGCTTGCAGCAGTGTCGAAAGCGGCCCTTATATTGCCTGTCTCGGAAGCAATTGGACAGTTGAAATGGATTTGGTTTCAACAAGATGCTAGGCTCTGGGACTTTCAGCTTTACGATGGTGCCAGTCGCGGGCCTTGGGGTTCCTTTATGCTCTTGATCAGGACTAGATGCAAGTCAGTGCTTAGCATCAATGGCATTCATCTCTTCTGGCTAATGTGTAGATAGACACCTCGTGTCCTTAGGCGCTTTAGTTACCGTCTTGGCGGTAGCTTTCGAGCCATTCTTCCAACAAATCGTCGCTTATCCTGAGCGAGTTACTCCGGTTGGTCAAGGCTTGACCTGGGCAGCTACGACTTTCGTTCCAGAGAGATCAACAAGACGGCGCAAAAGTGAAAACAGTGGCGTCCCGAAAGACCCGACCATGTTGATGGCGATCGACGGCGCCTTCGAAAATCCGGATCTTAATATAAAACCATCTATGGCCACATGTCTGACAGGGAATTGCACCTGGCCGACATACTCTACCCTTGGAGTCTGCCATGAGTGTCAAGATGTGTCCTTCCTACTACAATATGTATGCGAGAACAACACAATGTTACAGCGTCCCCAGTCCGGCGTTCGTGCTGCGGATCCTTGCGGGTTCAAAGTGGATGACATATTCATCGTTGGGTCGGCTGGGTCGGCCGGGTTCCGCACGGTCACGAGTCTATCAACGGTCTCAGTTGAGACTTCCAGTGGCATGTCGCAATTTGGGCCATTTCTGAACACGACCGTATACGACAACAATACCCTATCCATCGCGGACTTCTACGTTGGATATACTCCAGGGGGTCCATCTGCTGTTCTCAAGAATGACACTCCTATATTGATTGAATGCTTACTCACATGTACGTAATTTCTTTGTCCGAAAAGGTATATACTGACATAATCTTGGCAAATTTAGGGTGTGCAAAAACCCTGGAATCTCGGTCCATTGGTGGCATTCTTCAAGAGTCAGTAATCAACACTGTCAGCATACAACCAGAGATACAAGACAAGTACGGTAATGTACCAATCACCGCCGTTCTTGGGCCGAATGATACTTTCAGCATTCTCAATGGTACTTCTCACATGCTCCGCAACTGGATACTTTCCGCTCTACCCATGGATCTTACCCAGAGTCTCGAATTTGATTTTAGCCCTGCTCTTGGTATATGGCAATTCCATGAAACGCCACCCTTTGATTTTGGAGCGCCTCTTTCCAACATCACGAAAGCTATTACAAATGACATGAAGTCGCGCTCGTCTGGTGTAAAGCGTATTGAAGGTATAGCGTGGGGCTTGGAGCGGTTTGTCGAAATCCGTTGGGCTTGGATCGCTTTACCTGCAGCGTCGCTTATCGGGAGTGTGACGTTGATTTGTGCGACGATATGGAAGGGACGGGTAAGCAAAGCTCCAGTGTGGAAGTCTTCAGCACTAGCTACGCTGCTACACGGATTATCAGAAGGAACCAGAGACTGCATCGATTCGAACCTGTCATCGAGTCAAATTGAAGCAGCTTCTACGAAGCTTATGGTACGTTTGTCGTCTAGAGAAGGGAATGCGCAATTAGTCGCTTCGTGAAGGACAAATCAGGCTTATCGCCAAAGCCCATAACGAATCGCCCGTTTGGAAAAGGCTTGTGGTCTGAACTTTAACATCTCCTTTACCATGTATAACTCGCCGATAAGCGCAATCTTATTCACCTGCCAAATCCGCATCCTATTTTCGTGGTACTACTCGATGTTTCCTGGTACGTGAACCAGCAAGCCAGCCAAAGGATTGATATTGAAGTGCACCCATGTTGCCGCAACCTCTAAGCGCTCCTTCGGGAGAGCACATGCATTCTCAGGTCTTCCACACTTTCAATTTTCGAGCCATCTTTAAACGGTACTTATGAGCTCAAAATCATATGGTGTTGGTTCAGATCGATACGTTAAGTCGACGTCTGACTTGGCTTTCAGGGATAGGTGCACAAGGCCACATTAAAGGCCCTTGTGGTGGGGTCGCCAAGTGGGAGCCGCAAGAAAATATAGATTCTGGATAGGCAGGCCGATATGCACATTCGCTCGATACAATATCTGAAATGGCGAGCAGCATGTCGCAAAGTGGTAGAAAGATGGACTGCGTCGTGTATGGTTGTGATTCCTAGGATCTGCAACCATATCTCGTTAAAGAAGGTTGGAACTTTTGCATCAAGGTGCAATGATTTGTATTATTGCTTTATTGGGTATCCATTTTACCATCTTTGCTGCATATTGAACATGACACATCTATATAATACAAGCGTAGACGCATAATCAACAATGGCCAGGCTCTATGTTATACAGTTCGTCTAGCCGAACAGAAGATGTACTTGAGTTATCACCGCTAATTTGACCTGATGCATAATATATCATACCGCGCATAGCGCAAACATAGCCTTCCAAAGTGGCTCAGGCAGTAATAACGCTACTATAACATGACTAGTAGCATATTAACAACTCTGCTGGGATCTTTTGGCGTCTGCGTATCGTCGCGCTTGGCGTGGTGCATTAAATAGCACCAAAATCGAAAGAGCGCGTTGGACTGAGCAAGCTGATACGTCTAAGAAATGTGTGAACCTGCCATTCATTCCGTTCTCAAACCTGGTTTTGCCATTTTTCATGGGTGAGCAAATCTCGGAACCTGATACAAGCTCGCTACACTTTTCTCCGCCTGATCAGCATCCTGAGACCCCAAGGTTTCGGCGCATGCAATGCGCTCAGGGTCTGCGGCACACCAAGGCTTGACGTTCGAAACGCACTGACGCAAAACCCGAATTTAACACAAGCATAGCCTGAGGCACATATGAGATTTAGGTTGCAATATAATATTTTACATTTCGTCAAGTTACTCAAGCGCCAAAGAAGGAAAAAGCACCCTCAGAACCAGTCCAATGAAGCGCTGCGCTTCAACCTCCGTAGAGTGACCTTCTGAACCCTTCGAGGGACAGAAGAACGTTCTATACCGAATAGTTGGGACGTTGCTGGTGTTTCAAAAGAAAAGTACTATTAACACATGCAACGTCTCCACCCGCGTGAAGTCGAACCCGACTTCCATGCTGTTACTTGTGCTTGATGATAGCAACTCTAAGCGATGAAATCGCGGGCGGCGAACTTGGGTCGGTTGAATCGTCCTCGTCCACGTCCGCGTCCACGACCGCCAAAGCCGCCGAAGCCTCCTTGGCCCTGTTGACCCTGTTGACCTTGTTGACCTTGTTGACCTTGTTGACCTTGTTGACCTTGTTGCTGTCCCTGTTGACCTTGCTGCTGGCCCTGTTGGCCTTGCTGCTGACCCTGTTGGCCTTGTTGTTGGCCCTGCTGGCCCTGCTGCTGACCCTGCTGACCCTGTTGGTTCTGATTCTGGTTGTTGTTGTTATTATTGTTGTTATTGTTATTGTTGTTGTTGTTGCCACCGCCATTGGCATTGACTGTAAACCGAACACAATCATCTTGCGGGCCACGTTGAGCAACTGGCATGACTACAGGCTGATGGTTGCTACCAGAGGTGATTGAACAGACACGATACAGGCCCGCAGGAAGACCTTCCGCGAGGTTGGCAGTGAGGGTTCCTTGACCATCGCCGTTATCGTTGATACCCTTGAAGAAAGCAAAGGTTTCTGCATCGAGTGCATTGGCGGGGTTTGCCTGACCATTGAGGTCCTGAACAGAGATATGGGTATGACCGACAACTTGGCCGCCTTGGAGTGCCTGCGGCGCAGAGTAGTAGGTAACATCGGGATTGGTGAACGACCCAGCCTGCAAGTTGGCGATCTTGACTGAGAAAGGAATTTCTTGACCTTCTGTAAATTCCTGGTTGTTCGTAGGACTGACGAAAATGGCAGAGACCATTCGGTTCGCGGCAGGGATGTCTCCCATAACTGCGAACGAGTCAGAATAATACTCTCTCCGTAAATAGACGCAAACTCACCAATGCCATTGCAGGAACCGCCGCGGTTTTGCAGACCGTTAGTGAGAGTCTTGCCCTGACAGAAGTTGATGAAGTTGGCATCATCACTAAAACATTTAGTATTCTGGCCACATTTATAATCAGAAGTGCCTACTTACGTAGCAGATGCAGCCTGTCCGTCCTCCTGGCCGTCATCAAAACCATCAGACTGGCTAGCAGTCTGAACATTTGCCGGATCCAGAGCCAACGCGTTGTTGTTATTGTTGTTATTGTTGTTCTGATTGTTGTTGTTCTGATTGTTGTTGTTCTGATTGTTGTTGTTCTGATTGTTGTTGTTCTGATTGTTGTTGTTCTGATTGTTGTTGTTCTGATTGTTGTTATTGTTCTGGCCTTGGTTCTGCTGGTTCTGCTGCTGCTGCTGCTGTTGCTGCTGCTGCTGCTGATTGTTGTTCTGGCCGTTACGGTTGCCCTGACCGAACTGGGCATTGGCGACGCCAGCCGCAAGCAGAAGAGGGACCAATGTAGAGAAACGCATGATGAGTGCGGTTGGTGACTAGAAAGTAAGATGTATAAAAGAGTGAAATCCGACTGGCGGTGGATTAAAGAAAAATGCAGATACGTTCAACGTGATCTGAATGAAGAATTAGAGGAAAGGAAGGAAAAGGAACGTAACCCTCAATTGGCAGACCTCGAATACAGAAGAACAAGCGACTGAGGATGGTGAGAGACCAAATAACTTGCGAGGCAACGGCATAGTCTTTAAGCCCTTGGCGACAGTAGATGACGAAGAGTAACCTTGTAAGGCGGCTGGTCGCTCCTTGGGCATGAAACCCATGATGAAGGCATAAACGTCTCAAGCCAGCCAAACCAGTGTGCCTGAGAGTGCACGGAGCGCGGGGACTTGCAGAGTGCCATACACAAGACTGAGGCCGCGGTGACAGGCTCTCCGAAAGCAGAATGCGCCAGGCATTGAAAAGAGGCTGCTGGAAACGGTTGATGTGTGAGGTCTGAAAAGGCTCAAGCATGGAGTGCCGGAGATCGTTCGTGCTAGCCACATTTGGACGCACTAAGACCCCTTTCCGCTGCCCGTACCCCTGCAACGCCAGGGATGCGGCCGCAGGCACAAATTTCGAGGATGGAGTACTCAAACCTCTCTGATGCCTTCCCATGCTTTCCCATGCAACCAGCGGCAAGCGAGGGTACGGCAGGAATGTCTGGATCACCCCGTTGACCGTCTGTCGGAAATCTCACCAACTGCGTGGAGAATGCTGTACCTGCACCTCTAAGCGACCCTCCATTTTATTACCCAAGTTTGATTGGATCATTAGTAGGGACGCTCTTATACAGATACAGCTAGCTTGGACAGTATATGCTGTCATTACTGCCAATAACGGATGTGACGGATCATCGCACGGCGCGCTGAAGCAACTAACGAGCTATCGTGCGTGATTCCCAGAACAACGCCTCATCCTTAGAACTCCTCTCTCATTCCTCCCTGTCTCAACGACAAACGATGTCGGTAACGTCGAATCCGAGCTCCAACATGAAGGCGCATTTCACATCTTGTCAGGCGTACGGACCCTCTCTTGCCTTTCGAACGACCGAATCTCAGATATTGGCCGATGGCTGTGGGATCTGTGGGATCGCCGGTGCAATGTGGGCTCATTTCGACATTGGAGGGCATGCATAGAGACGATGCCCGTTTTACGCCAGGATAAGCCTGCTGCCGACACAGTTACAGCTGAGACACAACACCTCCACCTTGCTTTATGTTCAGCATTCCAATACCCAGAAGAGTCCGATAAATCGGCGTCGGCGGCCCACAATGGAATCTTCTTTCGTGCAGAAAGATTCGCCGCATCCATTGGTATCCTGGGGATCTACTTCTGTAACTTCTTGTCAATGTTCAACATCCAGGTTACGCCTACGTGTTTGATACAATCCTCTTACTGATGGAGAAGCCAAGACGAAAAAGACGGACGCGTCAATTTGACTTGGTAGAAGATCAATTGCTTGAGTATCTTGGCTTCAGACTTGACTTTCGTCATACCTATGGGTCTCGATTCTCAGATTGTTAATCGCCCCTCCATAACCTGTACCGCTTCTCCTTCAAGATACAGCTCCGAGATGGACTTGTCCTCTGTCAACACAATTTCGATGAAGATCTCGCTTCGTCTCCCCATCTCCACTCCTTGCACTAGTTCGAATTTCAAAGTCTCGCCTGGCTCCCCTTCCGTCAACGAGAGATATGCAGTTAGAGCGCTAGCTGCACTTCCAGTCGCTGGATCTTCGAGCGGACCCTCAATCATTCTCGTTCTCACCGTTGTCGCTCCGCTCTTGTTCTTGCCCGTACGTACAAAGAAGTACGTTCCAAGGAACGTTTCATTCCAGCCGTCATCCAGCCCAGTTATCGTCAGAGAGCGGCTAGCCAGGGCAGCCAACTCCAGTGCCTCCAAACTCTCAAGCTCAACAAGCGCGAATGTCATCCCTTTGACGATGGAGACTATGGCGTATTGTTCTTTGGCTTGAATCTTGCTCTGCTTGTGGGCATCTGCCAGTTTGGGTTGAAGTGCAAAGAGTTCATCTCGGCCCCATTTCTTCTTGTGGATATGACTAATAAAGTTAACTGCGTGGCTGGAGAGATAACGACCGAAAATCAACATACACATTATGAGGTATGGCGGCTCTCGTGGTCTTCTTCGCTACATCATATCGCAGTCTTACAGGGCCAGCTTTCAACTTGAAGCTTGCTTCGATCACACCTTCTTGCAAACTCTGTTCCTGGGCTGTCCTACCGAGGATGTAGCAAGCCGTTCCTATTGTGGGATGGCCAGCGAAAGGTAGCTCTTTCGTTGGAATGAAGATGTCGACAGTCCATGAGGCATCCTGTGCATTGGCACCTTTTTCGTGCAGAAACGTAGTTTCCGAGAGGTTGAACTCTCGAGCAATGGCTTGCTTCTGCGCTTGGGTCACATTCCTCCCATGGGGAATACGCACAATGGCCAGCGGGTTACCCTCGTACGTTTTAGATGTGAACACATCAACGGTCACAAAGTCGAGTTGCGCCTCCGATGCCATGATGTATCAGACAACAAATGGGTTCCTTGTAATGGCGGCGTGAGGCCTCTCGCTTCATGTTGGCACTTTATAGGCTCAAGAGCTTGGTTGAGATGAGTCATCAAGGGCGCATATGAATGACATTTTCTACCCCGCCCGACGAGCGAAGCTCAAAACCAACTTGCACTAATCTTTTACACTGCGAGATAGAAGCGACATTTGGGGCTTTATAAAGTGTGGAGTTCTTCGAGCAAGCATGCGTGTATATGGCCCGAAGATTGATCCGAGGTTCCGAAACGTGTTCCATTCGATCCTTGCCAGATAGCCACTTCTGGTTCGTTCCAGGGGATATGCCTAGACAAGAAATTATTATCTGATAAGGTTCTATTCTTGTCCAAATGGGGAAACCGACTTTAACGTCTTGTACAGAGGTAACAACGATGAGTTCAAGAGTCATGGTCTACCCAAAGTGAATGCTCCACGAACACCACACTACATCGTGTTCTCGAGCACGAGACTAAAAGTTCGTGTTCGAGCGAGTACCGCGTCTACCACAGCGTCCGAGGGTATGACCATGAGCGGAGCTGAGCTGCAATCGGACCGTGTCCCTTTCTAGGCCAAGACAGTTAGTTGCACCAGCTTCACACAGCAGCACGTACCTTGTTTAACGGGCGTTTGTGCTCTTCTTTCGTCTCCGCCTCGCGTGCTACTCAGCATGTCAGGCGGCGAAAGCAGTCGGTCCATGCGTTTCATTTTCGTTGCAACGATTACGTCGCTTTCCTGTTCAGGAAGCAATGCCATGCCATGGCGAATCAGAAACCGGGACGTTGGGTGTGGGTACCAAACACTCGTGGCGAGCCCACCGCATGGAACGCCTGTTTTTCAGGTTAGGGGATATCGGGTGTTGAGCCACCTGTGGATACTTGGAGCAGGTGCCACGAGGGTGGACTCGGAGATTTACCTTCTCGCGCATTGCCTAACTGCGCATGCGCGTCGCCGTTGCGCTCTGGTTCAGGCGTTTACAGTTTATTGATAATTAGTTGGTTTGTGACTGCCAATCGTCCGATGGCCGCATGTATCGGCACCCGGCCCCACAAACGAAGGTTCAAATTGCTTTGCACGACGAATTGAAGGGCAAAATTCAGCTGAGCGTCTGTTGGGCTGTTTCTAGCACGGGGCAATTTCACAGAGTTTAGGTAGAATAGTGGAGAGAAGCACAGGTCATCTGCGTGCAAATATGAGGATGCTCGTTGCGAGTGCCGTCGGATGACGCGGTTGCCGAATGTGGGAGGGACTGGCAGCATCAAGACGAGGCCTATATGTTATTATTATTATTATTATTATGGTTATTGTTGCAAGATGATACTCGAGAGGTTGCATTTGGAGTCGCGTTTGATTCCGATAGGATGATGCAGTGGCTGGTGGACATCATTTCCCGTGCAGAGTCAACAACCACTGTTGACAGCTTAAGGCGTTCAATCAGTCGTGTCGGACCTCGTCCGAGATTCTGGCACCTGTCATCTTGACGCCTCGTGCGGCTCAGATTCTCGTGTCTGGTGCCGCCATGGCACGTCGTGGACGGGTTATTGACATGGCTGTGGTAGTGCTTTTTGTGGGATAAGCAATCCTTCATCCGTCTGGGCTGTCCCACGCCCAGAACGCAACGAGGGCATGGGGGCGTGGACATGATTGGAAAATCCGCATTGACGGCAACTTCTGGTCGCGACAAGGTACACCACGCATTCAATGTAGTCGTGCTCAATACTCGAAGGCACGCTTGGAGAGTCTGGACCCGCTATAGGGTTGAGCTTTGGAACTGTGAAATGTTGCATTGTTGCAATACGTGATGCCCTCGCTCCAGATTCCGTGTTTGCGAAGTTTTTGCAGACACAACAAGATTTGACGGTAGAGTTCGTAGCTGACTATGTATAGCTCTCCGTCGCTGCACCACTGAGACGCCTGAATCATTAGGCGGAGTTCTCGACGTGCCCCTCATAGTCTACGCTGGGCGGCCGTGTAAGAGCCGGTACAGGCGTACCGTGGTGTTTGATCAACCGCAACACATGGAAGGCGGCTTTTTCTCATTGGCCGTGCGGGAGAATGCGCGAGCTCTCAGTGGAGGGCAACGATGGGTTTTGCATGTGCATGTGTAGTGTGCAGCACGCCCAGGTGAGGTCCAGGAGAAGCTGCAGCGGCTCCGAGTCGAATTTGCTTAGCCTCGCATCAATCGCAAAGGGCAGTCGAGGCGGGCGATTGAGTTGGCGGCGCTGGGTTCGCGTACAGTTGGGCTGCTTCAGCACGACTCAGTGTGCAATGCCAGGTGCCGGAACGAGGAAACCCTTTTGCAGGTCCCACTAGCTCGTGGCACACGCGGGTTCCCCAGCTGTTCGACCATGGGACAGCTCCAGGCAGCTCGACGAGGGCGTCGCAGGCATATGCAGGGCGTGCTGGCGACCAGCGTGGATAAACAGCCAGAGGTCGAGCCGGGCGGCCAGCGTCTAGTGCACCACGGCCAGCGTCTCTGGCCATGTGCGCGCGGCCAGGGCTGAGGTGCCTGAGCAGCCGGCGGTGCCTGCAGTGCCAGTGCCTGTGCCTGCGCCTGCGGTGCCTGAGCTGCACCTGGGCGGGGTCGGCGTCGAGGTCATCGAGTGCTGGAAAGAGCGTTGCAGGGCAGGGCAGGCGCGCAGGGCAGGCTAGCCGTCTTGGGCCTGTCCTGGACGCGCTTCCAGCTTCCCCGCCCACCAACGGGGATCCCTGCAATGCCGCTCACTTCACTGCTCATGGCTCATGATCCCTGTCGGCGAGAGTTGGCCCGGGCGGGGCGGGCGTGATGGTCGCGTTTGCGGACATGCATGGTGGCGCTCGCAGGGGCCGACTTATCGACCAGAAGAAAACGCAAAACCCTTTCCAGCCCACAGCGACCATTGTGCTCCTCTCCTCACAACCTCTCCCCTAACCAGACCTGCTCCCGCAATCGCCTTCCCTTCCGCTCTCTCCCTCTGGTCATTGACGTTGCCACGGCTGCGTTTGTCCCTCATTTGCAAACTTGCCAGCCCCGGTGTGCCCAGCCGCGCCTCTGCCCTGGACCCAAAACCGTGACGAGACCAGGGTATTGTTTGGACCCGACCCTCGACCACTTCTGCACTCGCCCGGACCAGCCAGACTCGACGTGGATGCGAGCACAGCTGTATCACTCTTCACGGCTGCTTCAACCATTACGTTCATTATCACCGGCATCTTCTCCGGCCTCTGCCCTGCGCCGTCCTCTCGTTCTGGCACTTCACACCCGACCGCCACCCCACCCACCCCACGCGCAAGCCGTTTGAATTGTAATCACGGACCGCTTCTTATTCTCCAGGCACCCCATCCTTTCAGAGTACTGGTCTATCAACAGGCATATCCCTTCCATTCTCTACACTGTGTTGCCACCCGCATCCTCCAAGACTTGCGGCGTCGACATCAGGCAAAACACAATAGTCTGGACCTTTTGATACAAAGCACTTCTCCCCCCCCCCCCCCACCTTTCTACACATCAACACAATGGCCTCGACACACTCTCGCAATGCGTCAGACGAGACAATCAACTCGTCCATGCCCTACATTCTCGAGCATGTTTTGCAGTATCCGGGCTCCTATGACATTCCCCTCCGAACCATGCATGAGCTCAACCGCAAGGCTCTCCAGATTCCCAAGGACCGTTCCCGCGCCCAAACACCTACCGGAAGGTCTGGGAACTCTTCACCAGTCACTGGTCAGTTTGCTTGGAATGGTGCTGAGGCTGCCACCATGAGCTTCACCTCACAGCTCATGAAGGAGCTCAAGTCATTACCTACTAGACCAAGCTCCTTACCGCCTACATTTATCGTCAACTTTGTCAACCGATGCTTCCATCCTTCGCTGCCATGCGTAGACTTTACTCAGGCCCTGACAGCACTTGATTATATGAGCAGCCTCGAGACTAGGAGAAGGAAGGAAACCACCACAGCGTTCGAGAGACTGCACATCCACAAGGACACGTACGACACCGACATGGCTTTCATGGCTGAGAAGTTCCCCGGTATCGCTCTTTGGGTTGGCAACGTTGAAGGCAAGAACAGGAAGGCCGAGCAATACTATGCTCAGATCTGGTTGGGTTTGCGTCGTTGGGTATGTCTAATTCTACATACTTTTCAAGCTGCCTAGACTAACAGTCACTATAGATCATGATCAATGTGCTTTCAGAGACCTTCAACAAGCTTGACTGCTTGAGTATGCTGAACACATTGTTGCCTCCCGTACATGATCAGACAAAGCTTCCTTGCCTCCTCCTGACCCCACAGATGTTGAAGGATGAGAGAGAGCTATTCTTTGGCTTGATTCGCGACGTGCAGCAGAAAGGCCGCGAAGTACTGCGGCCTTACATCGAAATGAACAAAGGACCCGACGAAGCGACTGGCTGGCCCGCTGTTCAAAGAGTCCTCGCCAAATACCTCCGAGTGGCGGACAACATGATCCAAGATTGCATCGCTACCACAGGCCCGGACTCGTTCGCTGCCTATACAGATGAGCGCAGCAAAGAAAAGAAACACGATTCTGGCGTGAGCTTCGGATCCGAACGCAGGCCGAGTGTGGGTCCAACCCTGCACGAGCGACAAGTGTCGGAGCCCTTCGCCAACTTTGCACCTCCACCCAAAGGCCTCAGCAAGCTCGAGAGGATCACCCGTGAATTTAAGCGCATGCGGGTCAAGCCAAGAACGGAGGTTGAGGAGATTACTCAGATCAACCAACGTGCCGCCGCTGATAACAATACCCAAGCCCCTTTGCAAAACAAGTCTCTCAAAAAAGCGCGATCATTAGCCAGCCTGAAATTTGGCAACGGCAGCTCTCTATCTTTGGCGAGTAGAAAAGGCAGCGATGCCGTCCCATTCGATGCAACCCAGATGAAGAGGCATCGCATGCTCTACGAAGCATCGGTGAACAAGAACATGAATGGCCAAGCCTAGACATCCCCCGAGCAACCGGCGAGAGCAGGATGATCTTGACACGAATTTCACGACGACCTTCATTTCTAATTACGAATCAATGTAGCATATTCGAGTCACACCACAATAGCCCATGCAAGACTTTGAGAAAACAAAAGACGGCACGTCGACGTTGCACGCAAAAAGACGCGATAACGACCAGAGTTATGGGACGGGTGTACAACCGGAATCCACTTTTCAATGTTCCTTTCTTTTTTTTTGTTTTTCTAACAGCTTGCCGAGGGCATTTTGGCCTCTCCAAATCCAGTCAGTTCTGTTGCGGCTGCAGCATCTCTTCCTTAGCGGGCGTTATCAGACCGGGGCCGTCATGGGCCAAAAATTTCACATTTTCTTGTTTGCATATTTTTACACGTTTATACCACGGGGCCGGAATTCTCTATGATGGGTCAATGGAGGGCGTTTCAGGTATGGGTGCATGGCACGGCGTGATATGTAATGACTTGGAGAGGGTATTTTCCTTTCTGCTCTCCAAACATTGGAAACGGGACACGATACAGAGTCCGACATGTAGATATAATCATGCCGTCTCTGGCATCATTGAACAATGGATATGATGACGATAAATCAGGGTTTTGCAAAGCTTGCAGCTGCACTGTGCTGTTTGCTCTCTAGCCGAAAGAATGGAACAACAACGGTTCATTGTTTTGGACGGCTCCCTAGCCTGTTTGTTCCTAACTGGGATCCTTCACCTAGCGCACGAGTTTCTCACACCGGGACTTCTCTTCCGACCTCAAACTCTATTCTGACAATGACGACCGAAGGACGCAATTCAGGACCCTAAAACACGCGATTTTTGCTTTTTCATCACACTGAACGATAAGCACACGGCCGCCACCTGCATGAGCTCGAGAGCAGAGTAAGCACCCCCGCCACACCAACCCACATGCAGCACGGTCTTCGAACCCCCGTTCGACCACCAGCGGACAGGGCAGGCTTCGCGTGCAGTGGGCGAGCATTCAAAATGCAACGTTTTCACACCTCGTCACATGTCACTATGAGGCGTCTCAGACTAACGGCAAGTATAGCAGGACAGCGCGCCGAGATCAGCGCTCGGCATGGCCAGACTTAAGAGCGAGCAAAGCTCACACCATGCACCTGATCCTGGTAGCCGATCACTTGCGCCTTCCTCATCTGAAGTAACTTCCTCGTCGACACGTGCGGCGAAACCTTTTCCCACGGCCGCGGCACCCGCTCAACGCACCTTCTTCGACCCTTGGAACAGTAGCTCCACTGGCCATCAACGCGCAGAGAACCGACTTTCAGGCTCGACGCCATGGCGCGTTTCGCGGAATCTGAAGCTTGGTGAGCAGTACAGGGCCGGCCTAAGCGGCGGGAAATGGGTTGCAGACACAGCCGGAGCTGGCAGCAAAGACTTTGGCCACGACGGGAGAAAGGCCAATGGCGGGTGGGAGAAGGGCGCAAAGGGTCTGCGCACAGGTGGACAGCAGAGCCTCGTTGAGGCCTGGTGTACGACCAAGTACAGCAAGACGCTGCCGCAAAAGAAAGACATTGAAGCCGATTTGGTGCCGACTGCACCTGATCTGTTGCCAGTAGACGAGGATTTTGATTACGATCAAGGTGTGTTCCCCCCGCATAATGCGCCAGGGGGCCAGGTCACCTACCTATCGCCTTTGCCTTGTTGGAAACATGCTCCGGACCTTGCATTACTTTGACCAAAACACTAACTCCATGTTACAACAGAGGTAGAGACTAGCAGGCTCACGGGTCCCGACTCAGATCTCTGTGAAGATCGCTCCGGAACCCCCTCAACCATTCCGAACAAACACATCTTCTTTGGGCTGTGTTTCTACATCAACGGCTCAACGGCTCCCTTAGTCTCCGATCACAAGCTCAAGCAGCTTTTGGCCGCTCACGGAGCGCGGCATTCAATTGCACTAGCTCGCCGTTCTGTCACGCATGTCGTCCTGGGTATAGTGAATGCACACGGCGGCGCAGGCGGCGGTTTAGCTGCCAGCAAGATACAGAAGGAGATCGCAAGGACTGGTGGCAAGGCTGTCAAGTTCGTCACTGCTGAATGGTAAGTTCGCGCCCCCTCTTGCTGCAAGTAACCCCGTCGTCTTTCGAGTTCGGTGTCACACCACTATCAAGTTTTGTGCATATGCCTTTCTGTCGACCATGTTATGTCTGACATATGCAGGGTCCTTGAGAGCATTAAAGAGAACCGCCGCCTACCAGAATCACGCTTCTCGCCACTTAAACTGGCTCCGAAAACTCAAAATAGTGTCCTCGGAATGATGTGCACCACCAGTGCTACGAATGTCAAGAGAAAGCAAGGATGAAGGCGAATCTCAAGGATAGCAAGTATCGCGACCAAACTCAAAGTCTTGTGGGGCCCATTTCAACGACTTCCATTCAGTGTGCGAAGTTCGAAGCTAAGAGGGCTAGGAAGTTTAATCTTCCAAACTCTATATGACGCCTTTGTGTAAGCACGATTCGTTGCGCCATAGCTCGCGCAACCGATTTCTCCCTCTTATTGGAGAGTTTGGTATGGGAGTGAAACCTTGTTTGACAAGTCCGGGGACGCTAAGGAAGTTACGCGGCGCTACGTTACGAGAGTTTTAGCGAAGAAGAAGGTTAGAAACTTGTTGCATGCCATGCAAGTTTGCGGATCTGGAGGCGCTCCACATTGAAATAAAAGACAAAGCTTTTGCCGATGTTGAAAAGCTTGCGGAAGACGCGTCCCGCAGTTGAGGATGAAAGTCCAATAAAAAAAAGCGGTGGCGCGACATAGTCAGCAGGTTGACGCTTGTGCGAAACCGTTTGGATGAAATGATCTGCTAAATACAACGTCTGGCCAGCGACGGCCGCTTTACGAGACATACGGTCCCCCTTCACTATGCCTTGCGCCTCAAGCCTGAGTGCAAGCTAGTTGTAGACTAGAAGCTTCCGTTTTAGGAATACACCCGCCGTCTATTTAAACGAGTCGTGACTCGGCACTTGACTGCTAGTGACGAAGATGGATGTGTTAAGTGTCGAAGATCCCGCGTTCACGACAGAAATCCTGCAATCAAAGACAGCCGCCCGTTTTAAGTGAGACATGGCCATCTGCCTGATCATGTGCAAACGTCCAGCATTCCCGCAACCTGCAGGACTACCTGACAAGGCGATAAGTTGTACGATCTTCATAAGATCCGCAATGCAATGTCATGAACCGGCAGCGTATCAATTTTTTTTTTGCCCAATTGCCACGTGTAGGGGAACCGCTTCCCCATTTGGTAGCTATATTAAATAACACAAAAAATGCCCGGAATCGTCAATGCTCAAATTTATTCTCCGCTTGCTGCACGTCCTTGCATACATAACGCCCGTCCGGGCTATCCTGGCTACAAATCGCCAACAAGGGTTGAACTTGTTTGAACGTACGGGTACTGCATGAGGGTGGGCAAGAAGAGAGAACTCTCTTATCTAATGGTTTATAAGTCAGGGGGGGAGGGGGGGGCGGCGCGGTACAGCGTGGGATGGGGTTCTTTGCTGGTCTGGATCTATCACAAGCAAGCTCCATTGTGTGCACTCGTTTGGTAAAACGATTTGAAAGCCGTGCATGGCAAGTATGTCCCCGAGAATGAAGTGAACTTGCAGCTGCTCCATAAAGGGGTGGGCTGGAACAGGGACGGATACTGGTACGCTATTGAGTATATGGCGTTCCTAGATATGCCTGAATATAAATGAATCATTTCTAGGACATGGGCTTGCCATTGCTATCTCGAGAACATGTGAGCTGTGAGTTGACTCGCGTGAGCGCAAAGAGAACGGATGCAAAATATGTGCGACAGTACCTGGTAAAACTCAAAGATCAATATCTTGTAAGATGCAGTACCTGTGCCACGACTGGTATCTTCTGAAACCCACGTACGGGGGACGTGATCTGGGCAAATAAGGTAGTCTTGATGTGGCGCAGGGAGCAATGCAGGTACCCAGAATCTGTGCAGCGAAACCCTGGCCGCCCCTGCTTCCTCCTGGCGCTCCTGTACCAAAAACTGTGAGAGACCCGTAAAACGCCATTGACCCTCGTCCCCATTGGCTATCCCATGAACGCCCGTATAAGCATCGTGAACAGGCGGCTTTCCCAAGTAGCCTGAGAGGGGTGCTCAAGCAGCAGTCCTGGGCTTAGCCTTGGCTTGCTTCTTCGCTTTCGCATCCTCCTTCTGTTTCTTCTTTTTCGCCTCCAGCTTCTCGTGTGCCTTTCTCTTCAATGAGTTCTTCTCCTCCTCTGTTCTCTCCACTGGCTTGAAGAATCCCTCTAACCGACTCTGCTGTGCTGTCTTCATATTCTTCTGTAGTTTACTTGCTCCATTGCGTACTCTGTCTTCATTGAAGTGCTTCTCCTCAACAAGGAATTTGACAAGGCCGTCTACATCCGGTGCCTCCCACTTAAAATCGCATTCTGGGGCATCGGCGGGGCACACGTCGGGTTCCAAGAAGAGGAGGCGTGCATCGGCAAAAGGCCAGTCGTCGGGGATGGTGAGTTTAGACTTCGCGGCGGATTTGATGTGCTCAACTACGCCCTCGAGATCGTTGTGTTCGCGAATAAGTTTGAGGGCAGTGGAGGGGCCAATACCTTTGATGGGGTCGAGGTAGTCGCAACCAAGAAGGATGCAAAGGTCAATGAACTAGATCATGGTCAGCAAATAAGTTGACTTCGTCGGAGGATTCAGTGCTTCTACCTGCTTCCGCTCCATGGCCAGTCCCTCAAGCACTTTGTCCAAGTGGATTTCTAGAATCGGTTCCTTGCGCTGCTCGCTAAAAGTAAGATGTCTCAGTAAGATGGGCGAATCGAACGTCAGCGTGTCCATATCCTCTGACGCAGCTGCATACACTTTGCCGCCCCTCGCCAGCGTTGCACACTGTGCTTCAGCCTCTGTCGGCGCAATGATGTACGGAATACCCATCAACTTCAGCAAACGCTGGCACTCCTCGTTATGCTCCCTTGTGACCCTGACTGTACGCCGCGAGAACTTTTCCACATCTTCTGCTGTGCCAGTCTCCTTCGCTTCCTCTGCGGCGGCGTGTGCTTCAGATTTACGCTGGAATCGCTTTGCGAGCTCGCCGGACTTGAGTTTCGGTGGGGCGCCGTCGAAGACGTAGAGCGGCTTGATGCCATTGTCGACCATGCGAAGGGTGCGGTAGAATAGTCCCATGAGATGAGAAGTGGTTTCGCCGGTATCGCTCATGAGTTGCTGGCCATCGGAGCGCACGGCGATGAGGAAGCTGTAGATGCTCATGGACCTGGAGAAGGTCAGTACGTACTGTGTCCGCTGGCTGAGAATGTACATACGCATCCTACACATGTAAGCGACTTTTCACACAGTGCTAGAGAATGCCAGACTCACAATAGCAACTTTACGGCCAAACTGGTTTTTGATCTCGCCCGTCTTGACTGCCGACGGCGCATGCTCTTGGATGAGCTGGTAGAGGTGTTTAATACCCATCGTAGCTGTCTAAATTGGCGCAGTGCCACAAACAAAACTAGTTTGAGCTGTGTTACTTCTTCGAGGGTTGGAGGTTGAGGCGTATGGCAGCTGTGCGGAGGCTGGAAGAAGTGACCATCGCTAACGTCACGTCTTTCACGCGTTTCGCGTGCAAGGATGGCGCGCAATCACGGCTTACGTATCTTGGCAATCCCACCCCACGTGTGCATGGAATTGATCGCCTGAGGCTCTGTACGGTACACTATGACCTGTTGAAGAAAATACAGCCTCCAGGCAGGGATTAGCAAATGCTGCATCGGATCTGATGACGGCGTGCTCGCCACCACTGCGGACATGTTTCCGAACCGCGGTTCTTTCGTCTGTGGGGTTTCCGAGGCCAACATCATCCAATGACGAACATCCTCAAGTTTTCGACCTTCTAAATACAACCACACGTTGACATTCTTGCGCACTCTTCACAATTCTGTATTTATCTGTGCCAATATGTTTCGACCACTCTGCAGACATGCCGTAAGGCAATTGAACACAACGGCTCGTCCCGCCGTTGTCGGAAGACGACATCTTCATGCCCCAGTGGCATTTGACTGGACTGACCCGTTGAATGCGAAAAACCTCTTCACAGAGGAAGAACTTGCCATCTCAGAGACAGCAGAGGCGTATTGCCAAGAGCGAATGCTACCGAGAGTCCTAGGTCAGTTTGTTCACCACATATTCACACCTTTTGCTGACCAAGTACTACAGAGGCATACCGCAATGAGGATTTTGATAGAAAAATCATTGAAGAGATGGGTGAGCTTGGGCTGCTAGGTGCGACAATTCAGGGCTACGAATGCGCAGGCGTCAGCAGTGTAGCTGCTGGTCTGATCACGCGAGCAGTCGAAAGAGTAGACTCTGGTTATCGATCTGGTTACTCTGTGCAAAGCTCACTTGCAATGGGAGGCATCGAAGAGTTCGGCTCAGAGGAGCTGAAGGAACGGCTTTTGCCGCAGATGGCCAAGGGCAAGTTGTTGGGTTGTTTTGGTCTTACCGAGCCAAACCACGGATCAGACCCAGGCTCCATGGAAACGGTTGCCAAGCCGCATCCTACAAAGAAGGGTTACTACTCGCTTTCCGGCTCAAAGACATGGATCACGAACTCGCCTATCTCTGAGGTACTCCTTGTCTGGGCGAAACTGGAAAGCACAGGAAAGATCCGTGGATTCGTCATTGAGCGTGACCAATGCCCACCAGGCACTCTCGAAACGCCTGCGATCAAAAACAAGAATGGTCTCAGAGCATCAATCACTGGAATGATTCATCTCGACGAGTGCCCTGTGTCAGAAGCTAACATGTTTCCGGACATTGAAGGCTTGAGAGGCCCTTTTAGCTGTTTGAATTCAGCAAGATATGGCATTGCCTGGGGTACCATTGGCGCTTTAGAAGATTGCATCTCAAGAACACGGGAGTACGCATTGGAAAGGAAACAATTCAAGGGCAATCCAATTGCGAAGTATCAGCTCGTGCAGAAGAAGCTGGCAGACGCAACGACCGAGGCCGCGTACGGCATACTGGCAGCACACCAGGTAGGCAGGTTGAAGGATGAGGGCAAGGCTTCACCAGAGATGATTTCTATGATCAAGAGACAGAATTGTGATCGGGCTCTAGTTAATTCCCGAACGTGAGTATTCCCATACGTTTGTGTCGCATTAGCTAACTTAGATCAGGCTTCAGGAAGTGTTTGGCGGAAACGCTGTATCCGACGAGTATGGTATTGGAAGGCATGTGGCGAATCTGTTTGTCACCCAGACTTACGAAGGCCAAAGCGACATCCATGGTGAGTAGCTGAAGTTGAGTGTGTCGAGCCTGGCTAATGCGTTGTAGCTCTGATCCTTGGGCGGGCAATTACGGGCCTTCAAGGGTTCTGCTGAGGGAGCATCTGTGAGAAGCGTGGTGAGAGGGAAGCCGCAGTAAAACATGGGAGCTACGCCGAGTGAGGAATGCAGTCAGTCGCTGTACTACCATAAACGGTGCCCACGAACGGCATCCAATCAGGCTGAGGTAGTACGATAAGCCGTATGCAGCTCTGCGGCTGTCGTGCATGCAGGTGAATGTTTTTAGAAAATCCATGTGAGCCCAAACGCAATAAACCAAGATGGACGTACACGCCGAACCTGAAATGTATCATGAGTGAATGCTCGCATGCGCGGTGCACTGTGGCTCCACCTGAACGGCCGTTCGCCATCACGGCAGTTCTGACCAATACATTGGTCACAGTGTGGTATGTGAGAGCGGTGGTGAATGTCAGCCTGAAAGCCGCCGTTCTCTAGCCTTCCATGGGTGGCAACCTGCGACGCAAAGAAACGTCGGCGAATAGTCTTCTGCGGCAGTGACAGGCTTGTCTCGCCTGTGCGGCTGTTTCGATACACGATAAATACAATCGCGCCTGCTCAGCCCCAGCTTGCCTCCTCTCGCCAGTCCACCTTTACTGAGTCCCGTCTGCTTCGCCTGTCACTTTTTGGACAGTCACAGGTACGTTCGACGTGGCGGGCGTTCTTTCCGCTGATACGCCGCCGCACTTGCTTTCTTTCGGGCCCCAGGATCAACGCTAACCGCCCTGCTACCAGCCCACTTCAACTCTTCAACACTGCACACTCTGCCAGAAACCCGCGCCCTCGATCCACATACCGCCCACGCCCACACACAACAGCCATGGCTCTCAAGCGCATCAACAAAGAACTCACTGACCTCGGCCGGTACGTGGTCCTTCTCGCCCCCAACCGCAAGCCTTGCTCGTTTGCTCGCATGACAGCCTGCGGATGCGGGGCCCTACAGCGTGGGCACAACGGCCTGGCCTTGCAACAGCGTGCTCTCTGCAGTCTCTGGCTAACATACTGTCTACAGCGACCCTCCTTCGTCCTGCTCAGCCGGTCCCATCGGAGATGATCTGGTACGTCACTCTTTGTGCAAGATCCCCGCGGCTGAGGCGGTTTGCCCGAATTCGCCGCAGTACGAAACCACCACGAACAGACACGACTGACTGTGCCATAGTTCCACTGGCAAGCAACCATCATGGGTCCCGTACGTACATTCTCGGATCGCTATCGCGGCTCTCGCTCAAGCCCGCCATACTTTCCGCAAAACCCTGATTGCCCATACTGAAAACTGACAACTTGTTCAGAGCGACTCACCATACTCCGGCGGCGTCTTCTTCTTAGCGATCCACTTCCCAACCGACTACCCCTTCAAGCCCCCGAAAGTCAACTTCACCACCCGCATCTACCACCCCAACATCAACTCCAACGGCAGCATCTGCTTGGACATTCTGCGAGACCAGTGGAGCCCAGCTCTGACCATCTCGAAAGGTATGGCCACGTCGATTGTCATTTTGACAAGGATTTTCGGACACTAACGTAAACGGCAGTGTTACTGAGCATTTGCTCGATGCTGACAGACCCGAACCCTGACGACCCGCTGGTCCCTGAGATTGCACATGTCTACAAGACCGACCGATCTCGATACGAGTCGACGGCGCGCGAGTGGACTCGGAAGTATGCTATCTAGGGCAGGGTGTAGAGCTGCAGGAGGACGATTTCATTACGGTTCATGACGGCATTCGGCGACCATGGAGTGGTCGGATGTCCAGAACAGACTCTTTATGGCATGGCGGAATGATGGAGTTCTCTATACTTCAGTATGCACGCTGAACGGGATTCATAGTCACTTCTAGCACAACGGATACTTTTCCTCACACAAACCACATGTCTTCTTTCTTGACAGGCGCGCCTGACATCATGCAAAAACTTCTGACAGCACGGAGTATGCCATGACTCTTGGGTTTCTGACGTACGGCCGATTGCATGTGACAAGATCAACTCCTTAAAACATAGGGCATAAACTGATACCAGTCGGCAAATCATCCCAGTCGCGTTGCTGCCAAAGGGTGCTCTAGTAGTGCGACTATTTTTATTGGGTACAATTATGCAAGATAATCGTTCGCTGGTTTTGGAGGCTTGTA
The DNA here is from genome assembly GCA_003313425.1 of Pseudopyrenochaeta lycopersici. NCBI lineage: Eukaryota > Fungi > Ascomycota > Dothideomycetes > Pleosporales > Pseudopyrenochaetaceae > Pseudopyrenochaeta > Pseudopyrenochaeta lycopersici. The sequence continues at coordinate 1,253,337 of NHZP01000001.1, read as the reverse complement.
TGGGGATATCTTAATTTTTTTTTTTTTTTGGTGAATCTTGTCCGATGCAATAGCTCTGGGATCATGATATCTTCGGAATCCATACTCGTTCTTCTTCTTTCAACTAACATGTTGGAAAGAATGTCCTTGGATATTCGTACAAATCCATGCACTATTAATTTTACATGCATACGCTTTCATGGCTACACGAAAGAGGCTTACTCCTCTCACAAATGCTCTTCGATTTCTTGGCCAGCGCTTTCGAAATTGGTCCCCTTACTGTAGCCGTGTCATTGCTATTCGCCTCTTGATCCACAGCGGGCATTGCCAGAGTACCCACCGCAGCTCTCTCATGCTCCAACGCAGTTGTCCTCTCGGCATCCAAACTTTACTTTTTTTTCACTTTTGTCCTCCCTCCTGAACTTTTACCTCCTCGCTGCTCTGTGCCCCATCTTCTTCCTGGGTCTCCGCGTCTCTAAGCGCCTTTGCCTTTGCCGCAAGGCTGGTTTCCATCTCATGCACCAACCGCTTGCCGTAGTGTTCGAGTTTCCGGCGCGGTCCCTGGTTAAGCATGTAACAAGAGCCGACTAAGGGACCAAGGATGGAGGGGCGGGTGTTGACTTTGGTATCAAATTCTAGCTGTTGGCAGAGAGAGCGAAATGTAGCTTGGACGTGTTTTATCGCTATGCCTTTGCGGCCGAGGTCGTTAGTTTCGTCGGCGGGGTCGCGAAGAGAGAGCATGTAGGCTGGGAGGGGTTTGGCTAATCCTTTCTAGTTGGTTGTTAGCATTAGAAGATACTAAGCGGTATTGAGTTGGATACCTCAAGTTTGCCTTTGACCGTATCAGTTGTGACAGGATGAGACGCCTTGTCAAAGAGCGAAACTGGTTCGATTGAGACCCCTTGCTCCCTAGTGTCAAAGTCCCTCCAGAACTTGAGAAAGTTGATCAAGCCTCCTGCAGCGTCATTGCGCGGGTGTGGGTTATGCCGTATGCTCGCGACGATCATCATGAAGAGCGAGTATGAACCAAAGCCTCCACGGAACACGTCTGACAATCCCCGAATGTCAAAGAGTGTCTTGACGACGTAATATAGCTGCCGTAAGTAAGCATATTGTTCCAGGTAGCCTTGCATGATCTTCCTGGAGTGAGAAGTGTCGTTCGATAATACGATCTGCACATCCAATCCTGACTGTTTATCTTGCAGCGAAACAAGTGGATACCGTGCATGGCGGACTACGGGCATCAAGTATGATTTGTGGTTCTTGAAATATCTCCAATGCAGCAAATGCAGGTCCCTTATTGCTTCCGATCGCTCACTGGGTGATGGCGGCAGCTTTGCCAGTGCGGGGTCAATTATTTGCGATTGTCGCATTAGACGAAAGTCAATGTCTGACGTAGCCAAAGCCAGGCCAGTTCTCTCTGAGCCGAATACTTCGAGTACACTGTCAGGGAGTGCTTGGCGAATGTCGTTCCGTACCTGTTCGATGAGGTGTTTGCGGGCAATATTTTCGAACCTGCTGGGCTTTGCGAATACATAGAAATTTTCAATCTCAATGGCTAATCTAATCAACAACGTCAGTCTAAACGTCGAGATGCTGCGGAAGGCGTCTGTGTACCTGTCAATTCCGGACATGGTCCGCTCTTCTTGCTTCAGACACCATGGCAGTTGACTCTCCTTGACAGGCTTCCGGTTCATCATGGGCTTCACAACAATGCCCTCATAGTCGTCGGCGAGTTCGAATGCTGCTCTAGCGGTAGCCAAGAGCCTCTCGGGCTCGGTCAGCGAGAGTTTTCGGCTGTCGTACTGCTTTTGTACATTTTTCGTAATTGATGCATCCACTTTGGTGTGCTGCCATCTACCCTTGACTGTTGTCATCTTTCTGATATTTGGGCTCAACATTCCCTTCCACTCCCCCGCTTTACCAGCTTCTGGGTGCTCGAGCCCGCTCGCCTCCTGAGGACTGAGGAGGCTGCCATCCTTATCTGCACCGTCGCACGCAGCTTCAGTCGCAGACGATGAAAAGCGCAACTGATGGAGAAGGGAGTGGGTGGGGGCGATGAAATGCTGCCACAGGGCGATTGAGGGTGTGAAGCGGTTATGGGCGCGACATATCAGCCGAGTGCGCGAGGGCTGCATGAGGAGGCCCGCAGTGATGAGGACACGCGACAAGAACAGGGCTAATAATGCGCTCTTTGAGCATGAGGAACGAAGACTTCGCGATTCGAAGGCTGCCAAGGCAACTAATCTGCTTTGAGCTGACAGCTAGAACAAGCTCACCCCCGCGGACTTTAGACGGCCTTCATTGCGTCCTTTCTTGAATCATATACCGAATTAGATGCCAATCAAAGCACCTTTTTCAGACGCTTCAAAGTCTCCGAGCTTGACCGAGTATTCAAGATTTGACTGTGATGCCCCGCCACACAGCTAGCCGGCGTCTCGCACTTACCCGAGACGTGCCGTGGAGGTGTATGTGTGTATGCTTGCATGACGTCACATAGCGATAATTCAACAGAATGCACGACAGTATGTGAGCGGACCGTGTGGATGCCGCAAGAAACAGTAATGGTGGAGTCAGGCCAGTTCCTAATCCTGCTGCAGCATTTCATTTGGCCCGAGCTTCTGGAACCATGGGCAGCCCACCAAGAACGTCACTGCCCACCAAGAACAGCTTTTCCTTTTCCATTGCTCTTCTCTACGCCTTTCTTGTTTGACAACGCTTATTCAGGTACTGCCGGTGCAATCTTCTTTCAGAAGCCCGACTACTTTGGCTCGTATAGCCTTTTCTGCCTTGCAACAAGTGTACGGCCATTTCCCCGGCAGGTACGATTCGAAGAGCTGTCTGATCAGCAGGCACAGCAAGGCAAAAGCCCCTAGACAGCACAGTAAGTCTCCAACTTTCAAGTTACGCGCTGGAAATTGTATGCGTCCAGTATCGCACTGCTGTTCCTCCACTTGCACCAATTGTATATGTAGGGTAGTCTGCCAGTTTACAGATCTCTAACATCATGCAGCGCGGAATACGCGTGCAGCCTGCGTATCATGGCTCCTCCGACAAAAGTACATTCCAGCGAGCCTGAGTCCTTCGAGCCCCGCGAAAGTGAGCACCCAGCGCTCCACCCCTCCGTCACCAACGTTCCCGTCACACCCGGTGTCCATCTCACTGGCAAGTCGGCCTATTTCGAGGAACCTGAGGCAGAAAAGGACAACCAGTTGCCTTTTGACCCAGAGACGGCTACGCCAGGGCCCTCGTGGAACGCCAACTCGTACTTTGCGAATCAGCAGAGAGCAGACGCCGCAGGCTCTCCGACTGAGGTCGCAGCAGGCGCCCAGTCCGGAGAAGAGCTTCTCAGGCGTCTGAGCACTGTTGAAGACCCTGCTACCAAGAGTGATCTGGCCGATGTGGATCCACGAGCTGCTCATCCAGGGCTGAATCTCAGTGGCCGCATAATCAGCGCCACATTCGCCGTGCCATACAGCATCGGCCACTCACCGGGCAACGAGTGGGAGTTGAGCCCACGGCGAGGAACGTCTGCCTTGTTCGATTCCTTTTCCTACCTAGCATCCTCCTCATCCCCGTGGAATCATATACTTGTAGGCTGGACGGGTGAGATTTCGAGTGTAAAGACAACCACTGCTCAAGCCGTGCAAGCGCCTACAAACAAAGCGGCCGCGCCCATTCCTGTTGATCCCAAGAAGCCAGCTCAGGTGCCCCAGCAGCCAGCAGCGCTAAGAATCAGCCCAGATGATCGAGATCGGCTTGAAAAGCAGCTTGAGCGCGATCATGGGGGCAAGATTGTTCCAGTATGGCTAGTTGACGAGGTAGACGAGGGGAAAGATGATTATATCTTGAAAAGCCAAAGCCATTGGCGGACGTATGCAGAGCATGAACTCTATACTCTGTTCCATTACAAACAGAATGAGCCTGCCGATGGACGTGCGGCGCGAAAATCATGGGCAGACTACTACCGTATGAACAAGCTCTTTGCAGACCGGATACTTGAGATCTACAAGCCGGGCGACATCATCATGGTGCACGATTTCTACCTACTACTGCTGCCGAGCCTTCTCCGTCAGCGTCTCCCGAACATCTACATCGGCTTCTTCTTGCACATCCCCTTCCCCAGTAGTGAATTCTACAGGTGTCTCAGCAGGCGGAAAGAGATCCTAGAAGGTGTTTTGGGTGCTAACATGATTGGCTTTCAGTCATACAGCTATTCACGGCACTTCTCTTCCTGCTGTACACGGATACTCGGCTTTGACTCCTCCTCAGCAGGTGTCGATGCTTACGGAGCCCATGTTGCCGTCGACGTCTTCCCTCTAGGTATCAACGCAATATCGACTCAGCGGCAAGCCTTCGGAGACCCGGAAATTGAGGAGAGGATCAAAGGTATTCGCGAGATGTATGCCGGCAAGAAGATTATTGTCGGTCGTGACAGATTGGACGCTGTCCGTGGAGTCGTGCAAAAACTCCAGGCATTTGAGATGTTTCTTAAGAAGTACCCTGAATGGCAAGGAAAGGTTGTTCTCATTCAGGTTACTAGTCCAAGTGGCGTCCGAACGGACAGAGGGGATGGCGCTCAAGAGAAGGTTGTCAACAAAATCTCCGATCTTGCGGCAAAGATCAATGGCGTTTACGGCTCTCTCGACTTCAGTCCCGTCCGACACTTTCCTCAATACCTGTCACGGGAGGAATACTTTGCTCTACTTCGCATTGCCGATATTGGACTTATTACCAGTGTGCGTGATGGGATGAACACTACCAGCATGGAATATGTTATATGCCAGAAGGAAAACCACGGCCCACTCATTCTATCAGAATTCTCGGGAACATCAGGGTCACTTAGTAACGCGATGCACATTAACCCATGGGACCTGGGCGGAGTAGCTGATGCTATCAACGATGCTCTAAAACTGAGTCCAGAAGATCGTGCGGAGCAGCACAAGAAGCTTCACAAACATGTTGTTGCGAACAACGTCCAATCCTGGACGAACAACTATCTGAAGAGACTAATGACCAATCTGTCTTCATTTGATCAATCCTTTGCCACCCCGGCATTGGATCGAGCAAAGCTACTCTTCCAATACCGACAAGCAAAGAAGCGTCTGTTCATGTTCGACTATGACGGCACTCTAACTCCAATTGTCAAAGAACCATCAGCGGCTATACCATCCGACAGGGTCATTCGCACCTTAAAGACTTTGGCGGCGGATCCCGCAAATTCTGTTTGGATCATTAGTGGTAGAGATCAGGCTTTCTTGGATGAATGGATGGGTCATATTACCGAGCTTGGTCTCAGTGCCGAACACGGCAGCTTCATGCGGCATCCACGAAGTGAGGACTGGGTGAACTTGACAGAAAAAGAAGACATGAGTTGGCAAGCTGAAGTTATTGACGTTTTTCAACACTACACTGAGAGGACCCAAGGTAAGACGAATACAAATCCCTTCGAGTGATTTAATGTTGACGCAACGCAACGCAGGGTCTTTTATTGAACGCAAAAAGATCGCCCTGACATGGCACTACCGGAGAGCGGATCCAGAGTATGGCGCGTTTCAAGCGCGAGAGTGTCAAAAGCACCTTGAGAGAACTGTTGCGAAGAAGTACGATGTCGAGGTGATGACAGGTAAGGCCAACCTCGAGGTTCGCCCAAGGTTCGTGAACAAGGGTGAAATTGCGAAGAGGCTCGTTCTCGAGTATGGAGACGGCCCAGGAGAACCGCCCGGGTTCGTTCTCTGCTTGGGTGATGACTTCACGGACGAAGGTATGGTGCTCCCCTTTCGGACTGGCGAGCAGAAATTGATTTTTTATAGATATGTTCCGGTCGCTGCGGCAATCAAATTTGCCTGCAGATCATGTCTTCTCTGTTACCGTCGGCGCCAGCTCGAAGCAGACACTCGCAAGCTGGCACCTTGTCGAGCCTTCCGATGTCATATCATGCATTTCATTGCTTAATGGTTCGGCTGACGCAGGCAACGTCGGAGCCGTGGCAGTAGTAGAGGGATCAATCCCCGAATCGCGCGTCGAATCACGGATTTAAGAGGTGCCTATGTGTTTGAAAGACATAGAGCGTAGAGGGCGGCAGTCTCGAGCTTTGTTTTTGCATGGGACACTGGAATAGATTCACGACAGGCCGAGCAGCCGACATTGACACTTGTGGCGTAGCAAGGTGATCTACCGTAGTACTAGCCACTTCCGAGGTGCGTAACTTATTTTGGGAAAATGGTATGCGTTGTCCTCCATCAGCATGAACACCTTGTTTGCTCTGTAGGATGACGGTGTCGATTCCTACCCGGTGCCGTGCTTTCGGTCCTGCTTTGCGACGATTATCAATGCGCCCCTGGGGCAAGCGTCGGGCGCCAAGTTGGTGGCGGCGGCACGTTTAGAGCGATTTCAGAAACAAGCCTAAACCCCTGGTTTCCACGTGAAGCAATGACTCGGGATGCCGGTCACTCTTCGGGGGGGCGAACAGTGGAAAAATATGCTGTGGCACATCAGAAAGTGCCTGTGACGAGGCAGGTCAAGTCTTGTGCCCGCGCTGGTGCACTCATTGAAAAGAAAATCCCCACTGAAGCTGCGAGCCGCCCTCGCATCCGCGTCCAAGGCCAGAGCATCGCCATTAGTCGTAGAAACCCGTGAACCCGGCACCATGTCTCGGTTGGTTTTAGTACGTTTAGATTTTCGGCTTGACTAGCCTGCTTCACCCTGACTTGGAATTCGAGAACGGGCGCTGCATGAAATGGAACGCTGGCCAAGAAGCCATCGTCCCGTGCCCCAACATACCAAGCCGAGGAAGGAGGGTACTTGACCCTGGCGCTGCTATCCTTTCCTGCATGCACTTCGCTCGTTTGGTGGCCGGTTTCCAGCCCTTTTCCTCGTTCCTTTTGATCTGCTCCCCCGCTGATTTAGTTATCGCTCATGTCCCTCATTATCCACTAGTTTTTGAGCAATTGGAAGATTAGACGTCGCCCATCGAATCGCCGGTTTCGCATACGCACAACCCGATACTGCGCTTGCGTCAACGTGACAGGGAATTGCTTGTTGACCAACTTGCAGCGACCCACTTCTGGCATAACTACGACGCTCGTTGCTACTCCGCGCCTGTTCGACATAGACACACCAGTCTTGGGCAGACTATCACCAAAGCACACAACACAGCATTCACAATGGGTCTCTTTGAGAAACTGCAAGCTCGTATGTCTCACACAGATCTCGCTTCCTCGTCTCATACCCAGCCTTGCCCGTATACCCCTCCATAGGGCATTCGCTAATCCCCACGAATAGGCCTCGAACTCTACCGCCTCGAGCAGCGCTACACCCGCCGCGAGAAACGCACAACCTTCATCAGCGAAGCCCAATACGTTGACGGCGAGTACGTGTATAGTTCGTCGCCTAGCTCGCCAAAGTCAGCGTCTACCGCCAACAGCCGACGGTTCAGCAAGATGCCTGCCATAAGAGTGAAGGAATTGGCGCGTTCCGGCACCGCACGATCGTAGATCAATCTCTCGACGTGAGTTGGGCTGCGCGAGCGGAAGATGGATGGAAAGTCGACGGCGAGAGGGCAGGAATCGGCTCCTGGGGTGCCAAGCGAAGCGAAGTGAGACATTGCTATAAAACAATGATTGGAGGAGCCATTGCTACGGAACCGTGCAATACGTTGCACAGTCCAGGGACACATGGAGCAGACTATGCATGTGCGTAGCGCAAAAGCATTACACGCGCGGCACATGCACGAGACTTCTAGGTCTTTTCCTTTGGCATGCAAGGAGCCGCAGCAAGCTCGCACGCATGCAGAGGAGCTTATTCACACAACGCAACGACATTTTACGACATGCACTCACCAGCAATCTTGCATTTGCGAGAGGATGGTACAAGGTGGGGGCGAACTGGGTCGGACGCATTACCATTTTTCATGTCGATATGTTTACACTCTTTACCTTTTTCCTTATTTGTCCGTCATATCTTGGGCATCTTACATTCTTGTAAAATACCCTTTTGCCATCTACCAAGAGCTTGGTATGGCTCTGCATGTAGATTTTCCAACACTACTGAATATCAAGAGTTACGTACCATTCATGTTACTTGTCTGCAGCCAAATACCTGCTTAGTGTTGCTCCAGCTGTGGGAATCATCGAATACATGATGCGAGTCCACGATCGACTGGCTTCGTCGCTAACGGCCCAAGCCGTGTAAGCACGTGTTGATATGTAATGTCTCCTGTCTGCTCACTGCTGGAAAACATTTTAGCATAACATTTTCAAACCATATTAGCCATCTACGTCATAAACTTGCAGTCTAGAAACCTAACATAGCGAAATGAACGCCCTTGTTGCCCTTATTGTGGCTTCCCATACCTGATGCCAACACAGGGTGGAATAATAGCTAGGGCTTGTGTGCCAACACACCTGCTGCAGTGTTGTCTTAGATGCTAAAGACCTTAAGCCGACGGCGACTTTTTCGCGCTATGTGTTGCTCATGGCTGGAAATATACGCTTGATTATGCACTCGATCGGGGCGAAAATGTTGGCCGAAAGGACCCTTGGTTTGACTGACAGCTGGCGAAGTCGAAGTAACTATCAGGTGGGAGGACCCCCTCGATATAAAGCTTACTTGGGTTCCCCATACAAAGCTATGCGCCTACAAAGCTATGCATGAGCTGAGGATAAGCTAAAGGAAGCCGTCCTCACGAAACTGAATATGTTTGGCTGCTAATATCTTCCTGTGGCATTCAGAGAACAACAACGTCGCGCCACTTCGAGCTTGGCCAATATACGTGTCACAGGTGTGTGTATCGGTTCTCCTTACCGAACATGGTATGTAGAGAGGAGTGATCAATCGATGTCCGTCCCCTAGTCAGTGTATGTGTTGGCATACTTGTGTGTAAGGGCAAGGACACGACCTTACCAGAGAGAACAAGTATCGTCCATGTGACCACCAACTAAACGAGAAATCCTCTGAAGAAGGGATAAGGCTGCGGCGTAATTGGTGGGCTCCAAAGCCATCCAGTGGTGCATGCAAAGAACATTTGCAGATCGAAATGCAAACATCACATGTTGAACACATTCCATGAGAGCCCTCTAACTGTCTCAGGTCAACCCTTCTCGAAGGCTTGTCATCACGTTCTTGTCCTGCAACCACTTCATCACTACGCGATACCAAGCCGGGTGAGATTCTGCGAAAAGATCCGCTTCGGGAAGGTGCACCGTGAGCAATGCAGAAGTGAAGCGGCCTTGCAGCGGTAATCGTAATATTGAGGCGTGGGGAGCGCAACTGGCTTGATGGTCTAAAGGAAGAATATGGCGTAACACGGCAGAAAATCTTGAAAAGGCGACTTGCATTGCTACAATGCACAGTGAGAATAAGTGGGGCCACTTATCGACGAGAAGTGACATGTCTCGAATTGCGGGGAAGATTCCACGCAACTCGGCCTTGAAATGGGTCGAATGGGACGAAGTGAAGCTGCCAAAGGCCAAAGACAAAGACTCAATATGCTATGAAATAAATAAATCGCGAGTAGCTGGCCGGGTATCTTCTGATCTATATGTGTTTTGCCGTCACGTTCCCATGGCTTTACATCCCCCTCTTTCAAACTGCAGACGCTGGCGCGAATAATAAATGACAGGATGCACAGATTTGGCAAAAAATGACGCTCAAACTCCTTGATACTTCGCAATATTATCCCTCCAATTCTGAAACTCCTTGGTGCTCTAGGTTCGTGTGGATCGTTCGTGATGTACCAAATACTGTTGGTGTGTTTATTTGCTGAACATGCATTACTGTGGCTGTTGCATTCGAATCAAGGCATATCATAGTCGCTAAGAATCTCCTCTGGATCTTCTGGAGGAAGTAGATCAATGGTATCGCTTGTGCGGGGACCGACGTACGATTTCCTCGCTCCCGCAAACCACCACACAGTGCTGAACAGACCAATGAAAGCCGCCACGCAGATAGCGTAATTCATGTTGTCTGCCCGCACTGGTTTGATTGTCGGGAAGAAGAGCACGACACTGATAAAAATCACCCAGGTTACTGCAATCGCATTTACCGGTTTGCTCCATTTTCCCATCGTATATGGACCAGGGTGGAAAACGACTTGGCCTTCATACCATCGATGTGCAATAATGACTGCGATGTAGCTGATGTCCAAGGCTGGAGCAGTAATGTTGAAAATAGCCGTGATGGTTAAGGTGCTTCCGATGCCGATCAGATCGAGGCAACTGCAGAAGGCGACCACAAGCCAGACTGCGTTGACTGGAGTATGCGTGAACCGATTAACCTTGCTCCAGAATCTGTGTTGTGTCAGCCTTGCACTAGAGCACTGATGTGAGATGACACTCACCCCGAGAAGGGAAAGGCGGCATCACGAGAGAAGGCCCAAGCCATTCTCGCATTTGCCAGCATTGCAGAGCAACCGGTGAAAAATTGTACAAGCATGACAAAGAACCACATGATTGTTCCGCCTGTCCTGCCACCAGCGTTAAAGAAGATTTGCGCAACAGGGAGCCCCGTTGGCGTCGCCATAATCTCATCGTAGTCTGACATGCAGAAGCAGAAGGTGACCGTTAGCATCCAGCCTATGACGCCCGAAATAAGGATTGCAGCTCGAATGGCTACTGGGCCTCGAATGGCGGCATCGTGGGTTTCTTCCGACATGCTGTGTGACCATGATTAGATTGGCTGATATGCAAGGACAGGGGCTAACTTACTGAGTTGTACCATCGTAATCGGTCATGGTCCATGCAACAGAGAGGAAGCTGGCCAAGTTAGAGATACCGATCAGACTAGGTTTGCAGAATTCACCAACCCGAGAAGAAATGAAAACCCCTTGCTTCCCCAACCCGAGCCATCCATGACTGTCGTAAACACCCACTGCGGGCTCTGTTTGTTCGGTGTGAGAATGAGAAGAGCAATGCAAATGCATATTGATGCAATGACTGTATTTGTGTCAGTTGACGCTCTTGCAGGGTTTGTTTAGAGGCCATGTACTATTGATAGGAGCAAACCAGAGAATAATGCGATGTAGCCAGTTCGTAGGAAAGGAGCAAATTGTGCCAAACATGCATAGCACGAAAATAGCGAGAAGGACGGTTTGGTATGCTTTCCTGTGATACAAAATTAGTCATGAGAAAATGAAGTTGTACGGAGATCTCTTACGGTACAAAGGTAGGTTCTCCATTGTCCAGGGTGTGCATGACGGCTGTTGCCAGTATCATCTGAGAAATCGTGTATGCCAAACTTGCGACTCCAGCTGCTTGACCAAGGAAATTGCACCACCCAATGATCCACGCCCAAGCGGCAACGAACTGAGGGGGAACGACGTGTTTCGTAACATAGTACATTCCTCCAGCTGTTGGATATGCAGATACCAGCTCGGCGACTACGTGATACTTGTTAACGAGGCAAATACGTGGCACAATGTGTAACGCACCTGAACTGGCTATGCAGTATGCCATGATACTACCAATGAACCATGCCCATACTGCTGTTGCTGGCCCTCCTGAACTCATTGGGGCCCCAAATGTAGCCGGCACTGAACCCAATACACCAAGAATCGAGATCGCATATGAGACGGTAGACCATCTTGAAAAATGTCGCTGTAGCACCTGCAAAGAGTGTTGGCCAATGCCTTTTTTTTGAACATTTGGAGCGCTTACAGGAGTATATCCGATGCGCACGAGTAGACGGTCATCATCATCTGTGATTGTCGCCATAATGCTTCGATTTTGATGAATGCCTGCTGCCTCCGCGGCTTTCGACCTGTTTGAGACGGTTGGCTGGAGTGCTTTTCCTCCTATGGGTTGCGTGCCCTGTGGAGATTCCTTGGATTCTGCATTGAGACCCATGGTCAATGATCAATAACAGAGCATGAGGTGGGAAAAGAAGAGAAGAGGGTTGACGAAGACAAATGAAACGTAGAAAAGGCTTAGAAGAATGAAATAGACGATAGCGGGCCGCAAGCGGGGACACACTAGAGATTTGATGGCAACGGCGTTCGGCCCACAGACCCAAGCACCAGGGACTTGTTACTGAAATGGGAAGGGATGTGGTAAGGTGAGTGCTGGGGAGAGACAGGAGCCTAGGAAGGCTTTATGATGTCCTGCCTAAGGAATGCCCAACCCTGCTGGCAACAAGGCCAACGCGGTCCAGTAGTATCAAATTACGAGATTCGGACGTACCGTCTCCCGTTACAGTAGCAGATTCTGGCCCATGATCACACTTGCAGAGCGCCCTGCTAGAGGAATGAACGTGGGAAAAGGTCAGCAAGGAGTGGGATGGCAGCTAGCGGAAGGGTAGCGAATGAGTGCAGACAGCCTCTTCTCAAGGAACAGCAGATCCTGGAGTGACGCGGTGCTCGTGGTACTGTCATTTGCCAAACGAGACTGGCGCCGATGTACTCGAAGGAAGTTGAGGCGCTTGAGCCAAGAGGCCGCTTCGGCGATCCAAAGTGGCGGGCCATCCACACCATGGATGCCTTGCATATTGGCCGTAACTCAGCCCTGGAACTGGCATTACATGAACGTGTGCCGAGATTGGAGATCACAGTGTTACAGAAGAAAGTTGCGTGTTCGCATGCAGCAGCCGGCTGTCATGAATACGAACGCGTGTTCATGAGAATGAGAGATGAACCACCGCGTCCCTGTACACACCGAAATTCGCTCCGCATACATTCGGGTGACGAGAAATCTGCCGCGCTCTAACGTGGCTACCAAGAGCTATGACGCACATAAACTAGCCTTCAGCTTTTCGTTTGTGAGTTTCGAGCGATGCGACTCGGATATGACGGGCGTTGCCATGTTATGGCTGCGATGGGCTCCCCTGATTGTCCGCTAGACAACTCCTCCATTCGAGCGGTGAGCGGCACATATATTATTGGTCTTTACGGCTATTGTGATTCTTCCAGATTGGCCGAGGAGAAGAATTCATCGAATGTGTTCCAAGGGTTTTTGTAAGCTTTTAGCTAGAGCTCATCGTACCATTTCCCAAGTGACCACGATACCAGGGATAGGAGGCACGTCCAAGCTAACCCACTGACTCTACCTGAAACAGCGGACATTCGGAGGAAGATCTTTGCTGACGTTCCTAGGAGTATGATTTTCTATGCAAACGATAACGTACTTGCGACGCACCTCGCCTTATCGGAGAATCCCACGGGCGGCGTGGTCTTTCCTGGGAGAGCAACACTAGCGAGACATGCTTGCAATGGCGGCACACGTGCCGCTATCTCACATAACTGCAACGACCAATGTGCAAGCAACACGAACTCGAACTAGGTCATTTCTTTTCGCTCACCATTCTGCTGGATCCATCCCACGGCCGGGTCAAGCCGCTCCCTTACTTCTGTTCCTGCCAAAAAAACATTCTAAGTGCGAATCGTTAAACGGTGAAGGATGCTCCGGCGCATCTGTGTATGCAGATGTCCAGATGACCATGTTCGCCCCATGCCGACAGTACCAAGGCAATGGAAAAAAACCCACGCTAGCTTGTCCCTGATTCGTTTGGGCATTTGCCAAAAGAGCGGTGGAAGGGTGCGGCTATTCGCCCGTTCGACTGACCTTAAAATCTTCCGTTTTGAGTAACTCCGCCTAACACGAAGTATAGCCGAAGAACCGATGGTGCGAAAAAGGTCCGTCAAGCATGTGGCAAGTGTTTCAGCGGTGATATGGTATCATCGGAATTGAGTTTGCGCCCAAAGCAAGATCTGCGCTTAATCAAGTCTGCTCGTACATAAGTGATGAGTACCGAGATCCACCTCTTTGGCGTGGCTGTTAGTAAACATTCTCTAAGGCAGCTGGAGAAAAAACGAAAGCAAGCTTGAAGCAGCGCACTATAATGGGGCATCATCGCATTGCTAGCTGCAGCGCCAGATCCTTTAGCATATCCGCTTGTATGCGTACTTCTTGACCGCATCTCCAACGCTCATTGCAGGCCTCAGATCCGACCATGTCAGGATCATGAGTGGGCGCAAAATCCAGACTTCAGCCACCCGTTATTGATCCGACAACGCCATGACTCGCGGGCCACTGACGATATCACAGAACCCGCGGCATGATGTGTTATTTGCAGAATTGGCAGCCTTCCACAAGCGCGGTTTCGAGGTGGTGCCGAAGCCATGTGGTCCGGTAACGGACCGTGTCGATCAGCCTTGCCTTGCACACTGACCAATGACGCAGATTCAGGAATTGAATGCAGTCCTTGAGCAGTAGGCTTCCCTTGAGGACCTTTGCCTGACCTATCTTATCAATTGCCTTTCACTTTGGTGAGTAGAGCCTAATGTGAATACGTGCGTAGAATCCTTGGAGTGGTTTACTATAAAAATGGCACCCTTCCCCTACTTCTACTCTCAGATAACATTGACTGGATGAAGGCCCGCTCAGATTATTCTTATGTGACGCACCCGTACAATCAAGGTCCGTATCGCTTTTCTGGTCATGGTTCGGATAACTCTGAACGCATGAGGCCCCAAAATCACTGGCAGGTACCGTTGCGGCACTCCTACCAGATATCCAACAAAGTTGTCACTCAATATATTAAGTGTCAGTCAGAAGTTGCGCCCTTTTCGTTGCCATAAATTTGATACCTTAGTAATATCAGTCGCGCCCTATGTCGGATTGTTTCTATTGTACCATCGTTTGGAGAAATACAGGAATGGCAAGTGCAGCCGATGGCTGGTTTATCTCAGTGATGGCACGATCAACCACGACAATTGACCACGCCTCCAAGCTTGCCACAGCTCACAATGTTCAACTGCAGTATATGCGGAGCTATCACAGGTATCGCGTCTTCTGATGATTGGGATGAAATGGATTGGCTCAACCGCGTCCGCGCAATTTACATTACCGACCTCGACTATTTCAATCCAAAACTATCAGGCACGGGCTACGTCCGCACTTTGACCGGCCCAGTGACTGTACCTAAAATGCCTGAGGCATCAACAATCCCCGAAGATCTTGATCCGGAAGGTCTGAAGCTTTACTATGCCACCCCGATCCTACACCCCCATGGTACCATCCATCCACAAGCCTCCACTACCGGTCTCATAGTTCACCAGAGCTGCTATCAGCTCCTCGAGTGGGCTGCATATCCTCTCCAAATCAATGTCAGAACATTGGGTCTATTTCTGCGCTCTTTTGGAATCATGCCGCACGGGCAGGTGGTAAATTGGGGCCATTCATATGCCGGGTTATATGTGAGTCCTGATGCGAACAATCGCACGATTCACATGCGTCACAATCCTAGTCACCCATTTGGTACCAATTCATGGGAATGCAACCCGCTTTTCATCGAAAATGAAACGATAAGAAAGAAGTTGGGAGACTCTATGTTGAAGTATATGCTTGAGAAGGGCAATGAGAACACTGAGCCATCGCCAATGCACTCTAGAGTTCAGATGGATGATACCGCAATACCAAACCGCCTCGCAGAACTACCTGCAGAGCTCCTGGAACACATTTTGAAACTTCTCCCATCTAGAGATGTTCTGAATGCCCGACTCGCTTCAAGGGACTTCTTAGCGATCCCGTTAAACAAAGCATTCTGGCGTTCAAGGTTCACTCCTGGGCACAAACTTGAGTCCATTATCGAACCTTGGCTATACAAAGCCGAAATAATCAAGGAAACTCGCTTTGCTGAGCCTAAGATCCTCTACGAAGTACTGAAGAGCGAGACCGGGTCTCGCGTGCTTGCCAATCGGCGTCGGATATGGGGACTTGTTGAACCTCTAGCCTCTGCTTTATGCTCCTTTTCCCTTCATGAGAGGTCTTATCACAGTATTGAGCCTTGCGGAAGACCCCTTGCTTCACTTTGGCAACCAGAACTAGACGATGAAGACACTGCAAGGTGGGACTGTGCGCATGGTGAACTGCTCGACAGCGAATATCAACCTTATCACTTCGGCTGTAGACCGCTATTCAAAAGACACGTCACACTCCCTACGCCGGTTGTGACTGTGAAGGTGTCGGTGTTGCCATTTCATAACACAACATATATCACCGGTCTCCGCTTTTGCCTTGCAAATAACAGCGAGGTAGCAATTGGATACATCCTAGGCGACGTGGAAGTCAGTCTCTCCACTAAGGGTACCCTTCGCGGATTCAAGGTTGCTACTGATGAACGTGGCATCCATGGCCTGAGTCTCATAGACGAGAGTGGGGCACAAACAACCGCCGCGGGTGAGGTGGCAGGTCTCGCGGAGAGGAGACTAGGATTAGGGAATTCTGTTACTGCCCTTAAAGCCTATTTTGATGTAAGTGGCTTGAGATATGCACAGTAACAAAACTGACTGAAGACAGGGCCTGAAAATGGTATTTATTGGCGTGCCGGACTACATTCATAATGCGGTAGGGCCTTACTCTCTTTGGAAAAAAGCAAAAGAGTATGTTAAGATTTCGGCCTTACCGAGCGACTACTAGTGGTTAAACATCACGAACCATTCACTGCGAAGAGAATGGTACTACGACGCCCTGATGCGCCAATCAAGTTTCTTTCGCTTTTATTTATCGTATGCTCTGTAAGTACTCCACTATCGACACATATATCCGAAGAAAAACAAAGAGGGTGGGTAAGACACCGTGTCAAGCACGCGGAACGGATTGGTCACATCCTCAAGAACCATTACACACGCTACGGTTTGAATGTGAGGGAATTTAAAATTGTAATACCCCAATCGCTTGCACCTGCCCATTACTGGAGATGAAAGTAATCCCCCGCTATGCAAGTGCAATACAACTGACGTCACACCTGATCATTATTGGTTCAACACACTTTCGAAAACACCACATCACAGTGACTGCAATCTGACAGGTTCGCTTCTATCTATTTGAATTTCCCACCCGCAGCTGTTCAAGCGATCCGGTAATCCCGGTCCAGTTAACATCCCACGATGTCAAGACCAACCGACGATAAAATGGACCCCGGCGCAAGACTTCTGCGAGATGTCACCAACCCACTCTCTTCACACGTTCGAATTCCCTTAGACAGAGACAACGGCACCGAGTTATATAGGCAACACAGTGACAAGAGCAGGAAAATGGAAATGCAGACTCGGAAGGTACCGAGATCTGAAATAGGCGCCCAGGTGTCGAGCTCCAGGCGCAATACAAGTGGCTATATGCCTATTGAAGACTATGGGCTTATCGGGAATATGAGAACCTGCGCTATGGTTGCGACGGATGGCGGTATCGATTATATGTGCTGGCCATACTTTGACTCCCCATCAGTATTCTGCCGCATACTTGATAAAAGGAAAGGCGGACACTTCACCATCAGTCCTACCAGCGATGACCTCTGCACTACAAAGCAACATTATCTCCCAGCGAGCAACATCCTTCAAACACGATATCTCAAGGATGAGGGAGTCATGAACGTTGTCGACTTTTTCCCGCGACCAAACAATAAAACCATGGACAATCAGTATCACGCCAATGTAACTGCGAGTGAACATACTGGCAACGTACCAGAACGCCCCGATCTAAAGAAATGGTTGGTTCGACGAGTGGAGTGTATGCGTGGTTCGGTTGATGTGAATGTTGAGGTCTTTCCTGCATTCAATTATGCACAAGACAAGCACATTACAGACATAGCCGATTTGGGCAAGACCGAGCAAGGACACCACCTGCAAAGAGCTACTTTCAGATCCAAAGACCTAGCTTTAGAACTCAATGCAACGATCGACTGCGGCGATGAACCAGACAGGACCTGCCCAAGGGTGAAGTTTGAGAAGTCAACTGATGCCCATGCGCTCGGAGACGGCATCACCGCTAGTTTTCGCTTGAATGAAGGTCAAGCTGTGTCATTCATTCTTCGAGATGCAGAAGACCACAGCCCTGATGTGATAGACACCGCGTTGATCAACGAGCTGCAGCTGGATACCCAAAAGTATTGGGCCAGGTGGATCCAGGAAAGCACGTTTTCAGGGCGGTGGGAACAGGTGGTGACTCGAAGCCTGTTGCTTTTGAAGATGCTCATCTTTGAGCCTAGTGGAGCGATTGTGGCTGCACCTACCTTTTCGTTGCCGGAAGACTTTGGAGGTATGTAAAGTTCTTATGTTTAGAAGAATGACCTCTGATGAGATACAGGCTCAAGAAACTGGGATTACCGATACTCTTGGGTCCGAGACGCTTCATTCACAATATACATTTTGCTTCGCTTGGGGTTCAGCCACGAAGCTGAAGCCTACACATCCTACATCTTCCAACGTGTCAAAGAGGCCAAAGCACGCCATGGAGCGCTTCCCATCATGTTCACCATCTGGGGTGGCACCGATATTCCTGAAGTCGAATTGCACCACATGGAAGGGTATCGAAATAGCCAACCCGTGCGAATCGGCAATGGTGCGGCCTTTCACACACAGCTCGATATTTATGGAGAATTAATGGATGGAATCTATCTGGCCAATAGATTTGGAAAGCCTGTCACTTACGATCAGTGGCTTTCCGTTCGCGAAATAGCGGATTATGTCTGCACTGTATGGAAGGAGAAGGATATGTCCATCTGGGAAGTCCGTGGGGTGAAGCAGAATTTCGTGTACTCGAAAATTATGCTGTGGGTTGCCCTTGATCGAGCCCTGCGTTTAGCGGATAAGCGAAGCTTTCCGTGTCCACATCGAGCGGAGTGGTATCGAGTTCGCGATGAGATCTGTGAGGAGGTTATGGAGAAGGGCTACAACCCAGAACTCGAGTGCTTCATCCAGAGCTATGAGTCTAACGATATTTTAGATTCGGCCGTGCTAATAGCGCCGTTGGTGTTCTTCATCTCTCCAACAGATCCTCGCTTTTTGAAGACGCTCGATCGCATCCTGAAACCTCCAGAGAAGGGAGGCTTAACAAGCACTGGTCTGGTGTACCGGTACAATCATGCCCTGAGCGACGACGGTGTTGGAGGCCGTGAAGGGGCTTTCTCGATGTGCACATTTTGGCTCGTCGAAGCACTGACGAGGGTTTGTTCTGCTGTCCTCCAACTTGCGGCTTTCGGTTACTGATGCATCGTAGGCTGGCGCATATGACGAGAAGTACTTAATTAAAGCAGTCGGCATCTTTGAGAACATGCTAAGTTTTGGAAACCATTTACGGATCTTCTCAGAAGAAATTGCACGATCTGGGGAACAGCTCGGTAATACGCCGCAAGCTTTCAGTCATTTAGCGTTGATTTCGGCGGCCTTCAATCTGGACAAGACGTTGAAAACTGCGCGGAGGACTTAGACAACAGATCAAGTACTAGTGCGCTGAAAGCGGGAGCGACACGTTTCAATGCATACAACATGTGAAACCTCTTCATTGTTCTAAGCGCCGTGCAAGTCGAAACAATGGTGATATTCTCAAATGAGACGTCATGGTGCGTTGTTCCGGAATGAGGTTCATGTCGCTAGCTAGGGTCTGCCGCGCCTTGGAATGTGGCGTACAGCCCCCTGACAGCATCGCACATGTCATCTTAGATTCCAGGCTTTAATTCTGACGGCTTTGTTCTGTAACATCCCAACCTCAACATCACGAATGTACCCACCATAACATGAACCTAATCAGAAGTCTATATCAACAATATCGATTGACCCTGTCATTCTTTACGGAATCTACATATTAGTAGCAAACCACAAATACCGTCATCGACTGACCAGCAACGCGTGTTGCACTTCTCGCACCACCACTACCACCACCAGCGACCATGTCATCCGCCTTATCTTCAAGCACCGTGTCTCTCTCATTAATTGACGAAAAAGCTTCTATGGTGCTCGCGCCTCCAACAGAGCTCATGGTCCGGGACTTTGGGTGGCCTACATCATCCGCTCGATATCACGGCGACCACACCCCCGACAGCAACCCTGACTGGGAGCACGATCCTCTGGATAGCGCGGAAGCCAAAGAAGAAGCCTTCAAGAAGATGGAGAAGTCTTATGCGATATACATGGGAAATTTGGAGGGAAACAGAGCGACGGCGGCAAAGAAGAAAACCGGGTGGGCGAGATTTTTGCCATGGTTTCGCTGAAGCCGTTCATCTGGATGATTCGTCTACGGCGGTTGCGCACCTGTCGGATACAACTTGCAAGAAAGATACGACTTTCTTGGTTATGGAAAGGCATTCGCGACGTCTTTTCGCTTTTAGGATTCCAAAAGCAGTGTTTTCTTTTCGAAACCTCGACGACATTTTCACGAGATACCCAGGTTTGGCACATGCAATTTGGAGAGAGGCCGGGGAGCTTCAGAAGGATCATAATCGAACAGGAAAGGACGCAACGTTGACTCAGAACCCCGGTTGTTGGATCGCAGACATGATTCAAGGGGAAGCTCGGAGAACACATCCGACATCCCGAGCGATCGTAACGAAGGAGCATGCGGGGCTTAGTTGTGGGGTACGGGCCGGCACATCTCATTTATCGTTACATTGGAGCAATCTGTGATACCCATCTCTTATTTCTTTTGTTTAGGTAGGTCCAGGGAGGCTTGGCGTGAGTTCTTGACATTTTCGTCTACCATATACCCAACTTGTATACCCATGTATCAGTTTAGACCTCCCTCCAAAAATAATATCTAGTATAGCGTTTTGTACTACAACGCTCACGTTTCCAATACCTAGGTGTCAAGAGAAACGTGATGAAGTCGTACGCGTCACAGTGCTTCGCGGAGCTTGCGGAGCTTCGCGGGGGGTGGACATGGAGGGTTGTCTTTGCCTTCGGCAACCATCACCCCCTCCTTTACGGCAGAGCATTCCCGCTCAAAGACAAGGGCAGTTCTTTACAAGATGACCTGACCGCTACGGCAGTCAGCGCCCAAGTTATTTTTTCCTCTTGTCTCTTCAACCGAGTGACTTCTCCCCGATAATCCCCTAGAAGCTCTGTTGCGTCTCCAGTCAAACCATAACGCTCACTTCCTCAAGCTTAAGAAACCACAATGGGTTCAGTGGCAGGACAACAAACAATGCGAGCACAGCAGTATGATGCTCGCGACAATAAACTTCATCTGAATGAAGTGCCCATCCCTACACCACGCGACCATGAAATTCTCGTAAAGATTGGCTGCGCATCCCTCTGCCACTCAGACGTGATGCTTTTCGAGCCAAACGACCAAGGCCTCATCCTCGGCAAGAACCCTGTCACCATCGGCCACGAAGCTACGGGCAGAGTAGTCGCGACAGGCTCAGGAGCAGAAGCAAGCAAGTTCAAAGAAGGAGATGCGGTGGGCTTTATCTGTGCTGTCGAGTGCTGCTTCAACTGCTATGCGTGCAAGAATGTGCATAATGCGTGGTGTGAAACGGGGAAAACAAAGATGCAAGGTTTCAGTGCTGATGGGTATTTCGCAGAGTACGCAGTTGTGGATGCGAGAGAGGCTATGGTTTTACCACAGAATCGTTAGTTGCTTTTTTTCTCTCTCCCCAAATTCAAGGGGACTGCAAGAAGACTAATATCGAAATAGTTGACCCCAAGAGCTCCGCTCCACTATTTTGCGCAGGTGTAACAGCATATCATGGCATTGCGGACTGCAAACTCGCGCCGGGATCATGGATGGCTGTCATCGGCTGTGGTGGACTGGGACATATGGGCATCCAGTATGCCAAAGCCATGGGTTATAAGATCATTGGCATCGACATTACCGAGGCAGCGATCGAAGAAGCTAAGAACTGCGGCGCGGATCATGTCTTCAACTCTCTGGCAGATAAAGAGTACCAGAAGAAGATTGTCGAACTTACTGGTGGCGGTGTGCACGCAGCGGTCAACTTCACAGCGTCGAAGAAGTCTTACGATGATTGTCCAGCAATAGTGAAGCCTGGCGAAGGGCTGATCATGGTTGTTGGGATCCCAAGGCAACCGATAGAGTTCAATGCCTTGGATATTGCCCTTGGCCGGTACCGTGTACAGGGGTCGAATAACGGAAGTGAGTAGTTTGTATATGCATTACCCTGACATGAAGGCTCTAACTTTACTGCAGCTTGCTACAACATGAAATCCGCCATTGAGTTCTCCGCCAAACACAACATTAAGCCACACATGACGGCGTTCAAGTTTGAGGAGGTACCGAAGATGATTGAGCTCATGAATGCGCACAAAGCGCAAGGGCGGATGGGTGTAGTTTTTGATTGAGATGGCAGTACTCGTTTTAAGAGCAGACTTAGAATGGTAAATTGCATGTCAAAGAGAATGGATAATAATGCATGCTACTGGCAGGGGCATAGTCATTGAGAAAATCATTCCATGCATAGTTTGTCTAGACGAGCACTGGCAGGCCCTAATTGTTCATCGCTATAGCCATGGATACTCAAAATAAGAGAGCTCTACGGGCCTACCTGAGAGCGTGGTATACAATCTCACTTTTGTCATGTCTTATACTTCTTTTCTTGTAGCCATTGTCAAAAAAAAAAAAGCTTTTGACGCGTATGATACACTAGAAGATATGATGATTAGACCAAAAAGGTGAAGAGATGATGTCCATTACTTCTTGTAGTCGATGCTTCTTGTCATCATGAGTCTATAATGCGTAATAGGTCACAGCTAGAGCAAGCTTGCCAAAATAGCCAGCCAGCGGTACCTCGGTCATGATGCATGTATCGTACACTGATCTGCACCTTTCCCACATCTGTTTCACTCTTGTTCTTCCCAGGTAAAGCCTAGACGATCGTCTCCAACTCCCTCGCATATCCCAGTGTATTCTCAATAACTTGGTCACTCGTGACCAAGATGTCCTTGCTCAAGTAATCATCCTCCTGCTGCGGGAAGTATATCCTGCCGTCGCGAACGACCCAGCCCGACTCCTTGGCAAAGTTGACAACGCTGCCTTCTGAGTCGAGGAAAAGGAGGGATTTGGCGTCTGAGATGGGAATGGAGGGATATGCGCGTTCGCTGCAGGAAGCGATTTCTTTGCGGATGGTGCCGATGAGAATCTACAAATCGTCAGCAAATGTGCTTTCCTGAATATAGATGACAGAATGCGGGGAATGGTGTCATGTGTTGATGGTGGCGTACCTCAGCAAACAATCCATACTCCTCACTCGGTACCTTCTCCCGCTTCGTCTCACCCCACACCCTGTCGTAGCTGCCCTCCATCAGTGCCTGCTCCAACCGTATCGGGTACTGAATGAACTGGTCATCCTCCAATTTGATCCCTGCCTGCGCCGCCGCTACCTCGAGCGTCTCGAGAAGCGTGTGGAACCCCGCATAGTCGCCATCGCTCAGCAGGAGCAGTAGATAGAGGCCCGTGATTTTGCTTGCGTTGCTGCCGTCCTTGGGTAGCGTTGACTCTGGTAAGGAGTAGAAGGACTGGAGCTGCTGGAAGTAGCGGGTGAAGGAGACGGTGTCTTTGAGGCGGATGGAGATGATGGCGCCGAGTTCGAGCGTTTCGCGCGCGAGCTGGAGGTGTTTTCGCGGGGACTTTTCTTGTGGGATGAGGGCGTTGAGGTTGAGGAGCGCGATTTTGGCTTTGGACAGTAGTGATGTTGATTGTTGGTAGTTGTGGGACTGGAGGGTCTGGCGGAGCTGCTGGAGCACGGTTGAGAGCTCTTTCTCGGCCATGATGTGTGGTGATTCGGGGACTGTGGGCGACGTTGGCGGTGATGAGCGCAGAGAGAGTGTGGGTTGAGCTGTGGGTGTGGTGGTTGCGTCTGTTGCGGCGTGCGAGAGCTTAGTCGGAGCTTGACGTGGAGTGCGGAAGGCAATGTTGGGTGTCGGAGGTGCACGGACTGGCGTAGACAAACTCACCGTCCGCCACGGCATCTCGTAGCCTTCAAACGTTCGATTTCTGATGTACACCATGTTATTTCCTGGATGCAGGCGAGAACATGAGACAGAAAGACAAAAAGTTAAACATGTTGCATGGAGGCCACCCGTACTGATAATAAGCCAGGCACCGAGTTCAGATGACCTGGGTGGTCACACTGTCTCAGAGCTCGACGGCTTTGCTTTTGGCAATGATGTTCATCCGAATCTATTCATTTCTGTCTGCAATCCTACAGCGGATATTCTACTCTGAAAGTCTACACACTGTTGCCTTGCGCAACCCGGTCGGGCACCAGGCTGTTCCACCGGTAAGCAGTACTACACCGGGGCTTACTACTACCTTATCTTCAGTACAAGGTAATGCTGGGGAATGTGCCACTGGCTTAATCGGCCTATAGTCTTTGTGTAAATTTTGTGTAACCCAAGGCTACTGCCTGAAGACTGGAGGCTTATCGTAAAATTCGTACATGGCTACCTCCTCTTCCCAAATTTCCCTTTGCCACCATTTCCGCCCTTGCCCTTGATCTTAAGTCTTCGATAATTTGCATTTGCCGTAGCTTTGACCTTTCGTACAGCAGTCTTGACCATTCCTTCTTTACTTGCTTTCTCCCTGATTTCATCGGCCTTCTTCTGCTGCGGCTTTCGCTTCCTAGGCGTGTGCGAGGCATCACTTGCGTAATCAGAATCTTCATCGACTGAGTCATGATCCCCCGATGTTCCATTTGCTTGAACTTGTGTTTCTGATACTTCAGGTTGGTCGTCTTCTGAGTTGTCTTGTAGCGTTGGTTGAGGTTTGGATTTTGCAAAATTGGGTCGCACAGGAGGGCTGTTAGCAACACATCTCCACTGGAGGGAATGTAGGACATACTGATTACTCGCCGTGTCTGCCTTTTCAACCCCTTCTTCTTCCACACTCTTTTCTGCTTACCATCAGGACCTAGCGCTGCTATTTCCTCATCTTCATCCTCCTCCGACTCTAAGCCTCGATCGGGACCCAACGGCATTGGCACTTGACTATCCTCCACCAAAAGCTCCGGTTGCTTGAGCTTCTTCGGCATGGGTATACCGTTCTCCTCCATCTCTAATTCGCGCATAATGTCCGCCTCTTCATCTAGTCGATCGTCTTCATCCTTCTTCATCGCCTGTATCATAGCACTCAAGCTTCTCCCAAGACCGCGCCGTTTCCAGGGCGCAGGGCGGGGAGTAGTCTCATCTGTCTCGTTGATTGCGGTCAGAACGTTGTCTCTCCGTAAAAATGCAGGCGTAGATAGCCCTCGTGCAGTGGATGTTGGTGTGCCTTCCTCATTCAACTTCCTCTTCTTCGGCGTGACGAATTGGTTCAGAAGGAACCTCTTTCCAGTTGATAGCGGTGTCCTTTCTCCTCGTGCCCTTGACTCTAGTGATGTCTCGCTTGCCGCCTCTTGACCCATTCTACTTGGTGTTTGGAGGACATTTAGTTCCACGTCTGCTAGTACATCCCTCTTCTTGCTTGGTGTCTCTACCGGCAAGAGGTCGAATAAGCCCAAAACGATGCCGTCGCGCTGCGGGGTAGGCCCAATGAAAGCAGGGCCTTGTGGCGATAGGAACTCAGATTCTTGATCTGCATTCTCTGCCAACTCTTCTTCTCTTTTCCTCTTCACTGGCGTAGACGTCAGGGATCTGAGTGGGGCTTTGGGTGTGTGCTCTTCATCACGGGTTTGTCGTCGGACTGTGGTTCGTTTCGAAGGCGTTTGCGGCGCTGGTTTACTCGAGAGGCGGACTCGTAATTTGTTGTATTCCTTGTACTTTTGCGCTGGGAAGGATCAGTATGCAGCACCCGAGTATAGCATACGTCGCGTGCGTACAGATCTCGGCATCCGCCTTGATGTCGTCGCGCCCTGCTTTTCGACCTTCGTTTTGTGCTGCGAAATTCTTTTCCCAAGCCTTTAAATCCTGTCGCAGCGCATTACAACGTTGCTCAATTTCCGTGCTGCTCATAGTGATTTGCGTAGTGTGTCTGGACGAATGTGATGCGGAGGCGTAGCATGACCGAATTCAAGATCGCGGTACGCGTTGCACGCGACAAAAATGGCGCTAGACAAGGGTAGCCAGCCCTACCGGCCCCGCTCAGGGTCAGCAAACAAAGCACATGCATAGACACTTGTACTATCATTCATTTGGCGAGCATGAGGCATCAGATATATTGTACAGAATACTATTCACAGACTCCCTGCTCGCTCGGGAGCTCGAATTTCATGCCGCTGATGCTGAACCGAAAAGCTTAAACCAAAGAAATGGGAATCTAGTAATGGACGGCCTTGTCATAAGTAGCCATCGCAGCCTCCTTGAAGGCCTCAGCAAGCGTAGGATGAGCGTGACATGTTCGTGCAACATCTATAAAATCATTAGCAAACTGTGCGAAGAGAAATAAGGCCATGTTACTTACCCTCTGAGCTGGCGCCGTATTCCAACGCAAGCGTGCCCTCGGCGATCATCTCACCGGCATTAGCACCGATGATGTGAACTCCCAATATCCGATCAGTTTCCGCGTCCGACAAGAACTTTACCATACCGTCACTGTCGAGGTTGGTCTTGGCTCTTGAGTTGGCGGAGAAGGGGAAAGTTCCCGTCTTGTACTTGATACCAGCAGCCTTGAGCTCCTGCTCGTTCTGGCCCACCCAAGCAACCTCAGGGTGAGTGTACATGACGGAGGGAATGGCGCCATAGTTGACGTGGCCGTGGCCCTTGGTGATGTACTCGACGGCAGCGACAGCCTCCTCCTCAGCCTTATGAGCAAGCATGGGTCCGAACGTGCAGTCTCCGATTGCGCGAATATGGGGAATCTTGGTGCGGTACTCCTGGTCAATGATCAAGCGGCCTCTCTCGTCAGTCTCAAGGCTGATGTTGTCGAGACCTAGACCAGAGGTATATGGACGACGACCGATCGCGACGAGAACGACGTCAGCATCAAGCTACAATTATCAGCACAAAGTCAGAACTTTTGTTGCTGTTCAACTTACAGTCTCTTCCTTGCCACCCTTAGCAGCTTCGACGCTAACATTGACGCCAGCGTCGTGTACTTCACCGGCAGTGACCTTAGTGTTGAGCTTGAATTTCAGGCCTTGCTTTTGGAGAAGCTTCTGGGCCTGCTTCGCAATCTCGTTATCCATACCTGGGCCTCCAATTTGACCCAGGAACTCCACAACAGTCACTTCAGAGCCAAGACGCGACCAAACGGAGGCCTGTCGCATGTTAGAGTTGCAATGCATATTGGAACAAAGTGACCTACCATCTCGAGACCAATGATACCACCGCCGATGACAGTCATCTTCTTGGGCACCTGCTGAAGCGCAATGGCACCAGTGCTTGTAATGACCTTCTGCTCGTCGATCGTCAGGCCAGGGAAAGGTGTAGCCTCAGAACCCGTAGCAATGAGCACGTTCTTCGCGCGGATAGTGGTCTCACCACCCTCAGCGAGGTTGACTGCAATGGTGTGTTCGTCCTGGAAAGCACCAGTGCCCTTGATGTACTCGACGTTGTTCTTCTTGAAGAGGAACTCGATGCCCTTGGTCAAACTGGCGACGGAGGTGTCCTTCGCCTTCATCATGGCGGGAAGATTGAGCTGGACATCGCCTACTTCGATACCGCGGCCCTTGGTATCGTGGAGGATTTGGTGGTAGAGATGCGAGTTGTTAAGGAGGGATTTTGAGGGGATGCAGCCGACATTCAAGCAGGTACCGCCGAGGGTGCCACGCTTTTCGATACATGAGACCTTCAATTCTCCATCAGCTCCGGCTCTCATATTTTGCCGCCCCTGTTCAGCTCACCTTCAAGCCAGCCTGGCCAGCTTTGATAGCCGCGACATATCCGGCAACACCACCGCCGATGATGACTAGGTCCTTCTCCTCTGCTCAACAATTAGCGCAGGCTCATGCCTGGGGCTCAAAATTGATGCGACTCACCAGCTTCGGACGCAAATCCTCGTCGTAGCCCCTTCTGGAAGTAGATGTTTGATGCGCAGAATGTGCTTTGAGATACCGGCCGGGTCGCCCTTTGGACGGCGCGGGGAGCCAGAGACCGGAACATGGTGGCGTACACTGAAAGTACTGAATCCAAGAGAAGCCGTGGAACGCACGACTGGGATGACAAGCGTCAATGGATGGGGTGTGGAGAGGGAGATGTTGTTGAGCTTGGGCAATGCCACTGTTTTCTGCGGGAAGCGTTGCGGAGCTTCGGCCGGGAACAAGGGTAGCATCGGTTGTGTGGCGTAATTGGTCAGCGCTTCAGCTTCGACAAGAACATGTATTTGATGGCGAAATGAGAAGTCACTTGGACCTTGATTACTATTTGGGTTACATGGGGAAGATTCTGGCCAAATCTCGTATGAAAGCCACGATCACAGGCTGAGCTCAAAGATAGAGCTTGAATGCTATCTTTGTATACTTGAAGCCGTATAGCGTACAATGAATACAGCCACCCACCTTTGCTCAGTCTTCTTGCATTGCGGTTGTGGCCAACAGTCGGGTCAACATATCCATGATTGACTTGCAAGCCCACCGAATCGTCTCCTTCTCAGATTTGTCGACAATTTCCGTCTTGCAGACAACTTTCTTGAGAAACCACTGTACCCCAGCAATCATCTCAGGAGCTTGATCCACCTCAACAAACACCTCCCGTACTGCCCGTTCATCTCGCTTGTCCTTGATCTTGGATGCCTTCAATGATTCGAGAATCGTTGTCACAAGCACAACTTCGACAAATGTCTTCGTTCTCGGTTGAAGGTATGGAAAGTTCAAGTTCTTGAGACTGGTGATAGGCAAGGCTTTCCTAGCGATCAGTGTTCCGTACAGCTTGCCTTGGTTAACGAGCTTTCTTAGGGACGTTGCATCATTCTTGGTGTCCTCCTCGTCGCTAGATTCATCTGCTCCATCTTGTTTTTCTCCTAGACTCTTGAATATATCCCAAAGCGCAAACTGAAAGCTCTTCCGATTCTTATGATCCGAGCAGACTTTCCGAGCGAGCACCGTGTAATATGGATTGTAAGTCTTCTCAGCACCTGCGCAGTGGACTATGACTCTGGGAATCTCGGTCTCTTGCGACTTCTTGAGATTCAGTTTACTGAGCCGTATCTGGGCGTCCTTGAAGTCGCTGGCGGACATTATAGAGATAAATATAGCTCGACGAATATCAGTGTTCATGCGATGCTCTCGGGCCAGCTGCACAAGATCCACGTCGCTGTCTTCTTCCTCATCGTCGAGCTCAATCTTTTTCTGCTCAGTCTCTTTGCTCTCTTCAATCGAAGGATCGGTTTCTGCTTCGTTTCGCCAACTCGCTCCGACCAGCCACCATTTGCCCCTCTTTTCCGTGTCTCTGATATCCTTCAGACCGACCCGCAGCGGCTCAGTTGCTTTGAGATTTCGTGCATTCAAACTGCCTAGTTGCTTCTTCATCCGTATCGTGTGTTCCCTGGACGTAGCAGAGGCAGCGATACCAGTCTTCATACGGTTGTTCTTGAGGTCATTAATTGTCTCTATCATAAATTTGGTTCGGACAGGGAGATTAGCCTGGCCAATCTTCGTGACAGACTTCTGCAAGAGAAGAATGATATCTTTCAGGGCCATAGGATCGTCCTGTCGAAGTTGTGGGCCGGCTGCTCGTACTATTCTCAAAAGTAGCTCGGTATTGATCTCTGTGAGCTCTTCAAGAAAGAAGCGGATGTAGTCAAAGACTATGTTGCTGCCAATCACTTGAAATGTGTAGAGTTCCGCTACCACTGAGATTAAGTTGGTAGCCTGCTTTCCAGCTCCTCCCTTGTTTGATTGATAGTGTGTATCGATCTCTGCGACGATGCGCTCCACCATCTGTGCGCCGAAATCAGGTCCAATGACCTTGTATATGGCAGCAATGAATCCGGCATGTAGGTTTAAAAAGGTGTCCAAGAGAGCGGATGGATCTGAGAGCATGCCAATAAGTAGATCGACGAGTGTGGTGTTGACGTAGCCTCGGGGGTTGTTTTGATAGATACCTTCGATGTCGCGCAATATTGTCAAGATGTTGGCCTCTGAAAGTCGATTGAAGAGGCCCTGTATCTGCCTCTTGAGTCGTGACAGAGCCTCAGTATCCGAAGGTGGCGCCCGTAACGCTGGCGGAATGTACTTGGTCGGTTGTGCTGTTCCTGAGGCTACTGGCGCGGTGTATGGATTTTCGCGTGTTCGAAATGGAGTCGATTGCACCTGGTTTTCGATTTCTTCGTCTTCTTCAGAATCCAAATCCTCTAAGCCGAAACCTTCAGCATCGCCCAGGTCAACACTCTCGTCCAAGCCCATATCCTCGTCAGAACCCACATCATCGGAATCAAAGCCATCTAGTTCAGTATCCTCCTCGCCAGATACCTCTGGAGCAGCACCGAGCGCCTTTCGCCTCTTACTTGCAAGCCAATCACTATCCTCATCTCGCTTCCTTTTTGAAGTCTGGTTGTCTAGCCCGTCTTCGTCACTGAAGTCTCCGAAATCTCCGAGGTCTCCAAATAAGTCATCTAGGCCATCATCTGCGCCTTTCGACTTCTTCTTGCCCTTCACTCCCAATCTCCTCTCCAGTGCCGCAATCTCTGCATCATCTTGAGCGATTTTGTCCCTCACGGCGCGAGGTATTTTGGTAGGTGGCGGTGAATTCTCCTCTTTCAGCGGCAAGGTCTTCTTCAGAATGCTCTTTGGCTCTTTTTTGGATTTCTCCTGAACGGGCGGCGGAGGAGTAGCATCTTCTGATATGTTGTCCCAGTCGATTATTTCCTCGTCATCATCCGACTCAGGCTCAGCCTGGGGCTGTCTACTGCCATGCTGAGCTTGAATAGACAAGTGATGCGGCTTTCTAAGTTGCTTTTTCTGGCTCTTCTTTCCCACACGGTCTGCTTTGCGTCTGTCTTTCCGGTTCAGAGGCCCGTTGCGCGCGCTATTTCTCCTGCCATTATTCGCGGGATCTACCACAGTCAGTAATTCCAAGGCCTTCAGATTGCCCCACACACACCTCCAAACTTATTTCGTAACTCTAGGGGCAGTTTGGGCCCTCCGTACGCCTGGCGCATGTTGTAATGTAAAGGTGATGGTTGTCGCAAAAAAAGTTAAGACAGTCGGAGGTTTGGGTGAGATTTCCCCGCCTCTCCGCTCCGCACTCACGACTAACATCCCACCAACTCAAAGCTCACATCCATGGCGCGATAGCACACGACACACAATGGGTCGAGATCATTTAAGCAATGATGAGGTAACAATTACTATTTAGCAGACACATCTGACTTATACTGACAATGGCGCAGTTCTTCACCCAACTCAACAACCTCTTCGAGCACACCCGCACAAAAGGCCACGGCAGCGTCCATCTCACACAGAAACGCCTGACATTCGACTCCGCTGCCACACCACCTACGCCTGAGAAAGTAGCCGATGATCCGTTATGGGACACACATCCTGAGCAGCCCCTACCGATTTTGATCCGCGCATCGAACAACAAAAGCGACAAGCGGCCAGGAACAGACCGGCAAAATATCGAGAAGATTGTATTGAGCACAATAGTGAACCCAGATGACCTAGATGCATTCTTTGTGCGGTATGCGGATGCATGTAAGGCGGGGATGAGCGGGCTTAAGAAGCGGGACAAGAAGAAGGCCAAGAAGGTGAAGAAAAAGAAGAAGGGTGCTGTGGGAGAGACAAAGTGATGAGCCTACGTCGGTTGAACGTGATGGTACAAAGCTACTTGGAAGAGAAGCTGCAAAAGATCTATCAAGATGCTATTGAAACCCGGGCAGGGCTCTTACGGAGCTATTGTGGGACGCCGGGCCCGAAGGTCCCAATCCAGAATAGACAAGACTTGGAGCAACTTGCAGAACGAAGCGCTGGTGTTGCAAGCCACGGGTAGATTATTGTGCGACCAATGAGAGCAGAATTCAAGAAGCTGCATTGGTACGACGATGCCTGTACAAGTATACAGCAACATCAAGGTGACTAATCTACTCATTCAAGGGAATGCTTTCCCACTTCAATTCTCCTTCATGATGACTTTGAGTCGACATCACTCAATTCCGGCTCTGCTTGAACATTTTCAGATACAAAGGCAATGGTTGCCCCATCCATGTTGCCCTCTGCGTGTGATCCCTTTCCTCGTCATCCGTGTTTGGATGAATCAATGCTGACAATGGTCCTCTGTTGATCACGAGCCATGGAATAAAGGCTCCAAATTGCTCTATGAATTATCAGTATAGTCTGGAATGTCGCTAGAGAATGGCGTACCTGGTGTAAAAACATTCACTTCAAACATCGCGAGAGGATGAGGACCGATGGGCCTGTCCCAGACTCTATAAATTCGCAACTCAGGGACTAGGAGATATATTAGCCTCAAAGGAAATAGACAAGACAAAGACGTCTCACATTCTCGCCGTATGCGTTCCCAGAGTTCTGTAGCGAACTTCGATTCCTCCGCATCTGTTTGAAGAAAGTATATGTGGACGCTAATGAATGTCAGCTCAAATACCAAGGTTTGAATGATTTGTACATACTCGAAGCCTCCCCGGATTCCATTTGTGATGGGAGCTACAAAAGAGTTGTAGGATTCACTCTTCTTCTCTGCTGGGGGGTTTACGAAAGACTTGCCGTCTGATGCCTTTTCACTATATGATAATCAGCATCAGTTTGTGTTGTTTCGCGCTCATATCTGCAATCAAAGAACAAACTGCTTGGTCTTACTCAGGCAGTGGCTCAAGGCCTTCGTAGCCCTTCAGAGGCGACGGATACGTGTATAGGGATGGATCTGACATAGTCTGGTTTGGTTGGAGATAGAATGTGACACAAGCTACTATCACTCTCTAATGTGGAACGAAGGATTTATGTGGTCCAAGTAGAAGATATGTTTGTGCAATTGGATTTGAGATGTTGCCTTTCTAGTTTGTCAGCGCGGAATTAGAGCAACTCTTGCTGTCACTCTGGGAGCGTTCCCCTTTGAGGGCTCTTTGAAATCCCCGCGGGCCATACGATGACTGGAATGTCACTTGAAGGCTGGCGCACCAATTGCAAGTCTCAAAATGGCATAGTACATTGCGTCCAAGTAGAAGTCATTCAGGCAAGTTGTTCTTGCCAGGGAACCATACCGCTGCCAACTCCAAAGAAATGGTTCATGCTCGCCAGTGACTCCACGGAACTTCTCCTTACCGGTGAAAGAACCGTCTAAAATGACTCTGCATCTACAGATAAGGGAGATTGGTAGGAGTCATATCGATACTTGAAGTGCTTCACATGGGCGTGCACGGCCACTGATTCGGAGGGGTTTGACTCACCCCACCAAGCCAATATATTTCGAGGATAGCAGCAACAACAGTTGGGCAAACACACCTTCATAATTTATTTTCACCCCAATTGCAGTCGCCATGGCGGACGCTACCTACTACATTGACGAAGACGTCGGCCAGGACACGTCAGAACAGACTGGCGACGAGTCACTACCATATAAGTCACTCGGATACGGTGTCCTCACACGCGGTGACACTGCGAAGTTTCTCACGCGGAAGAGCGTCACCGGCGAGGTCGCAGAAGGCGCAGATCCATCGACGAGATTAGAATGGAAGCCCGTAGCGAAAGCGGCTATGAAAAAGGCCGTCAACTTTGCGAAGACACAGAAGAAGAAGGCAGAGAAGGAGCAGGAACAACTTGCCCTACGCGCGAAGGAAGACGCAGCACGTAACAAGGTGCTAGATGAGGCAAAGAAGATTGTATTGGAAGAGGACCCAAGCTTGCCCCAAGCGATCAAAATCAAGCTCGACGACACAGATCCGAAGAAGGTGACACTGGGCGATGGCAAGGATGTAAAGGGCACACGCGTGAGGGTCTTTGGCAGGGTACATCGCGAGCGAAGACAGAAGGATGTCATGTTTGTCACACTAAGAGACGGCTACGGCTACATACAAGTCATCTTCACTGGCAACCTGGCGAAAACATACGATGCCCTTACTTTGACTCGCGAGACCAGCATGGAGATTCTAGGAGAGCTGAGGCAGATCCCAGCCGGCGCCCATGCCCCCAATGGCCGCGAGCTACACGCAGACTACTACAAGATTCACAGTGGTTGGAAAGCAGCAGGTGGCGACGATGCTATCACCAACAGGGTATCCAAGGACACTGAGCACGCGACACTGCTCGACCTCCGACATCTCACTCTGCGAGGAGAAACCGCATCCAAGGTCATGATCGTTCGAGACGCTGTCGAGTACGCCTTCAACCAGGTCTACAAAGAGCTCCGACTACGCAAAGTCAGCCCGCCAGCGCTCGTACAAACCCAAGTCGAAGGTGGCGCTACACTCTTCAAGTTCGGTTACTACAACGAAGAAGCCTACCTCACACAATCATCTCAGCTCTACCTAGAGACCTGCTTGCCATCAATGGGCGATGTCTATTGCATTGAGAAGTCCTTCCGTGCCGAAAAGTCGCTCACCCGTCGCCACCTGGCTGAGTACACGCACATTGAAGCCGAGCTTGACTACATCAACTTCGACGATCTGCTCACACATCTGGAGGAAGTCATGTGCCGCGTTCTCGAGGTTACCATGGCCGATCCCATAATCAAGCAACACATCACGGACCTCAACCCCGAGTTCGCCATGCCAGAGCGCCCATTCAAGCGAATGAAGTACCAGGAGGCTATCGACTGGCTTGTTGAGCACAACATCCCTAACGAAGACGGCGAGCCACACAAGTTTGGCGACGACATTGCTGAGGCAGCAGAGCGCAGGATGACAGATATCATCAACCGACCCATCTTCCTGACGCACTTCCCCACTGAAATCAAGGCATTCTACATGTTGAAGGATGCGACGGATGCAAGAGTTACCGAGAGCGTTGACTGTTTGATGCCAGGTGTTGGTGAGATTGTGGGAGGAAGTATGAGGATGGACAACTACGATGAGTTGATGGCTGCGTTTGCGAGGGAGCAGATTGACCCTGCGGCGTACTACTGGTACACCGACCAGAGAAAGTAAGTGATCTATCACGCCTTGTTGCACTGAGACAAGCCTTTGCTAACATGTGATTAGATACGGCTCCTCCCCTCACGGCGGCTACGGTCTCGGTCTTGAGCGTTTCCTCGCCTGGCTCTGCAAGCAACACACCGTCCGCGACTGTTGCCTCTATCCCCGTTACTTCGGGCGCTGCAAGCCTTGAGCAGGTCTCATTTCCCTTCCCTTCTGAGCTTTTCGCTCGCTCCTGACTCTTCAAGTGGATTCCGGTATAGATAGGCAGGTGCCAGTAACACAGATCACAGCAGCTAGGCAACCAACGTCTGGCGATTTTGAAGGATCTCCATGTTACACTAGGCGCAATGATAGACGAATCATACCCAATCAAGCTTCCAATGCGTGTCTTCCAATGGTCCGGTGATGTGTTCAGCCTAGTGACTGTCTCTTTCCGAGCATGCAAAATCATGATCAAGCAGTATCGTGTTGTACCCAGGTACCCTTGCTTCTTACGGAATGTGCGCACGACGTGTCAGAAGGTGGAGTGAGCCTAGTCAGCCAAGGCACCCCTATCACTTACAGCTACCCTGCCGTAAAGCCTCACTCTTGATTACGTGGCGACACGTGTTGATGGTGCAGTTTGTCAGTGTTGAGGACATCCCGCCCTTTCCTGTAGACGGCGACAGGAGAGTATGAGCAGAAAATATAAAAAATATTCTAGCTCGCAATGTCGATAACAGGAAATCGAGAGAACAAGGTGCAGCAATAATCAACCTTCATTGTTCGCCCAATCCTATGTTTTCTCCTAAGATAGTCCCATAAAAACCCCTCCCCCTTTCCCAACTTCCCTTCCTGAAACTGGTATACAAATCCAGCAAAAGAAAACGAGCAATGCAGCAAGCGCCGCGATTGTTCCGCAGAGAGACAAGAACCTGGCACAACCCTCCGCACCAGCTTGTGAAACGCCAGATGAGAAGCTCCTCACAGAGAGCTAAAAATGTACAAAATGCCGATTCAAAACTCCTCGCTATGCAGTTTGGTACAGCGGAAAGCTCTGCTGAAGATGCGAGAGCTGGAACAATCGAAAGCTACTGAAAATGTACGGTAACCAGAGGAGATAGAAAAGCGCTGAATGTGTGCATCGGTTACAAAAGTCCGCCAACGTATGGGAAAGATTCACTGCTTGGAGGACATGACTAGGAAAGACTTTTCAAGGGTTTACGTATTGGCGAGCGTGCCGCGCGGCCGTGTAGCGAACAATGTCTTGTTCGGCCAGGAGAAATGAACTTAGCCCGCCTCGGTCTCCATGAACAATATTGGCAAGGCACAAGTGTCCAAGTCTCCAGCGACGTCTGTCGCGAGCCATCGTGTGTTGAGTGCACGAAGATAGTTTCATGGTCCAGACTCATGCCTAGGTGCGTGGTGGCGTCATAGAGGCTAGGCTAAATATTAAGTTCGTATGCGGGTGAACAGCGCTCAGGCCTTGAGACGGCGTTGAATGAGCTCCTCAAGCTTCAACAAGTGCACGCGCTCAGTCTCAGTAAGTGGCGGAGGAGCAGCTTTTTCAAGGGCATCGATGACATCGGGAGGAGCTTCGGACTGTTTCACGTGAATTAGCGCCGATCGTCGAAACAATGCAAGTGGGGCACAGGGAGAGTGTCTTACAGTGAGAGTAAGGATGAGGGCTGACACCTTGCCCTCGCCTAGATCAAGGTCCGACTCCTTCTTCGCCAGTTGTGCTAGGTTGATTGCTGCCTGTTGTTGTTGGATTGAGTGTGCATAGAATTTCTGCTTGTAAATCTTGCGGTACGCTGCAGCTTCAGCAGCTCGTCGCGCGTCGTATTCCTTCGCAATACGACCACTAGGAATCGTTAGAAAACCTTGTAAAGATATACAGAGATAGATGCATATACCTTTTGACCTTGCTGACGAAGTCGAGAATGACTCCCTTTTCGGGAACGCGGAAGACTTTCGCGTTGAGATCTTTTGGATCATCAGGGCCAAACACGTAATTACCTTCGCCATCAGTATCATCGTCAGGGTCGTTCATGATCTCAATTAGACCGTTGTTGCGCATGCCACGTGAAAATGTTGGCTCGATGACCTCGGGTTCCTTGGGCTTTCGGATTTTGCGTGCGACCCGGCCAACCGGCGCGGCGTCCACCATCTCAACATCGTGATCGGGCTCATTCAGATCTTTTTGTACAAGCAACCCACTGCGAAGATCATGTTCAATGTGACGCGGGCACCTCCAAGCATCTCGCTGAGATGCCTCAAGGCTGATGTGTGGCGGGTTAGCGAGAGGCGGGTCAACACAGTCCAAGTGCCAATACGCGTGACAGAAGTCGCACTTGAGCATCTGCCGCTTGTGGCCACTCGACACACCACACTGGGTGCATAAGATGGGCTTCTGTTCGCCATCGAACACTTTTGTGTAGTCAGGCTTCTGATAGCCATAGCCACTGTTCTTTGCCCTGTTGTCATGTTAGGATCAAATCACGCGACAGAACGCGTCATACTTACAAAGGAAATTTCTTGACTTCTTCGAAGTATGAACCATCGCCTCGCGCAGAGATGCCTTCAAAGTTGTTTTGAACTTGTCGGGGCAGTGCAAATGCGCGAGGGTTGGTGCGTTCGAGTGACTTGAAAAGAGGACCAAGGCTTAAGTAAGACTCTGCGGCGGATTCATCGGATCCCAACTTCGCATTGCATTCATAACAATAGAAAGCCCCATCAGGAACTTCCGTACGGGGTGGATCGCAGCAGAGCAGATGAAAAACGCGTGGACAGCCTTCGCAGCAGACAAACTCGCCTGGTCCTCGACAGGCAGAACAAAAGTCGTCACTCTCGGACTGTGGCGAGTTCTGACATTCCGTTAGAGGCGAAGATAAGACCGAAAGTGGAGGTGAATAAGGAAATTTGAGAGGAGTGATGTCTGTTGTGAGCAGCATTTGTGTTGGGGGATGGAAAAGAGGGAGTGTTGTTGATGAGTTGTGTGGTGGAAGAGGAATGGTGTGGTTGGACGCTTCGGGAAAATGAGTGGCACTTACTGGGTTATTGTCATCAGGCCCCAGCTGTCTCGAACCGCCACCGCCATTGTATCCTACACCAGCAATAGGTCCTCCGTCTCGATTTTTGACGGGTCTATGCATGCAACGGTTAGTCTTCTGATGATTCGACAAGAGTTATGGGGTTGTGCTAGGCAAACGCGTGCAAACACGTAGAGCTTGCTCAGTCGATGCCCAAAACCCGTGCTGAGTCGGCTACATTCGTCGGCCCACCCTCTAACAGAAATGACCAAAATAAGAGAGATTATGAAAATAAAAGGAAGAACTCACGATCGCTTCGTTCTAGCAGCCTGGCCGTTAGTAAGCTTAACCCGTTTGGGTGCTGGACCGACCGCAGGTGTCGAGGGTCGTGTCGCTGCAGCTGAATCCAGCTGAGGTGAGGAAAATCTAGAGACATCTTCTCGCAATCGCTTTGTACCGTGGTGCGGAACTCGTCCAGCGCGTCGCGGTTGATCAGAGTCGACCGGTGGCCCTACGGCAATTTGCGACTCCGTCAGAGATTCCGTCTCCAGAATCTCATCGTCGAAGCGGACGTCCGATACTGGGGGAGGAAAGTGCTCGAACTGCCGTATTGGCTGCTGTTCTACCAGCGTCTTTCTCACCTCCCAGATTCGCTCGTCTTCCGCGAGTTGTTCAGCGGTCGGTGGCTGCTGCTTGTGGGCATGCTTCCCGAACAGTTTCCCCAAATTGCCCTTCGCTTTCTTCGCAGCGCGGGCAAGGGCGGGATTTTTCCCCTTTTTCGGGCCTGCACCAGGCACAGGGGTACCACTCTTGCCATTGGCCTGTGCAGGCTCCGGTGGTCCTTTTTGAACGATCTCTTCATTGACCTCAGAAAGTTCAGAATCGCTTGCACCTGTATCAGGTGTCTTGGCTGCCGGCGTGGGCGCCATGGTAGATGCTGCGCCGTCGATATCCATTTCTACATCTGGAGCAGTGTCTCCATTTGTGGTTGCCCGCTTGCGAGGTGACTTTGAGAGCATCCGCGGTGTTGATTCGGCTGAGTTTTCTGCTGCTGCTGGAAGCGCCGGTGCTGTACTAAAAGGGTGAAGTGAGGCGACAGTAGGACCTTCATCAATAGCCGACTGTAGAGCTCGATGCGTATTTGTAGTTGCAGATTGTACGGATTTGGTATTTGAGGACAGAGAGGGGTGTTGGTCCTCCATGTCATAGACGGCGGAGACCGAGTCATCAGGTACGACTTCGCTGCTCGCCCGGGGCGAAAGAGGCTGCACAAAACGTGATGCTCCATGTTTTTCTGCGGCATTCCCGCTGAAGCGTCCCTCGTGTAGTTGCTGTTTCTTGTGCTCAACCTTTATCCGTTTTCGGATGGTCTTCACACGGCGGCGGAAATCATCCCACTGCTCATTCGTCGAATTTCGATGAATAATGGAGTCCAAAACAGCAGCAACATAAGGGTTGGCTTTACTCTCTTCGAATATCTCTTTCAACGCTGTGCCAACACTCCGTCGGTCATATTTGTTGGCTCGAGAAATGGCATCATTGACGGCGATAAGCATTCGCTGTTGGGCCTCGTCAGCAGGCTCAGGAGCCTGTATCGCTTGTACTGCAGGGCTTTCGGAGACTGAAGCAGTCTTGCTGTGTCCATTCCTAACAGGTGTCTTGCCCTGAACAGGTGTTTTGCTCTGCACTGGGGTCTTGCCCCTGATTGGAGTTTTTGACACCCTCGCCTTCTTCTTCGTCTTGGTGGGCTCGTAGTCGTCATCCTCCTCTTCCTCTAGAACCGGA
The DNA here is from genome assembly GCA_003313425.1 of Pseudopyrenochaeta lycopersici. NCBI lineage: Eukaryota > Fungi > Ascomycota > Dothideomycetes > Pleosporales > Pseudopyrenochaetaceae > Pseudopyrenochaeta > Pseudopyrenochaeta lycopersici. The sequence goes on along the minus strand of NHZP01000001.1, from coordinate 1,213,880 downwards.
TAGCCGGTCTGCATCTCGTCCTCCTCCTGCCGCTCCGAGTCGTCAGGCTCAAGCTCTGGGGCCGGTGTCACCTCTGGCGTCGAACCAGCCTCCTCGCCAAACGCAGTGTTGCCCTTTCCCAATACTACATAGCGGGGAGCTGGCTCGCCCAAGGCACGCGCACGTTGCTTGTCTTTTGCCTTTGGTGGTACGCCTAGGGGAGCCATATTCTCCAACACACCGTGCCGCGCAAAACCGTGCTCTTCGAACGAAGGTGCAAGTTGTTGAGGTTGCGGCTCAGTCCATTCAGTAATAGATCGTTGCTTCTTCTCGTTGCCGTCGCTTGGTGTGCCAGTAGGGGAGGCATACGGGGTGGTGCTGGACCTGTGCTGTTGCGAGCGAAAGTCGCGATCCCGGGCAGACTTGCGGAGGGCCGGCATGGCGAAACTACAACTTGGTAAGCGCGTAGCAGTGAAAGGGAATTTAGTCACACTCACTTCACGTGTTATCCGAGAATTCTACGCGCCGCAACGCCGTGCCCGTGGGTTGGTGGGTTGGTATGTCGGGGTTGCCAGACACTGAGTTGAACAAGGTCGTTCGAAGGTGACGCTCGGACATGCACCTTCTTATTATGTCAGCCCCCTACACAATCACGAATGTCGCAGTGCAGTATGGAAGCCTATAGATAGTCAAAGAGGCAAATGTGTCTAATTGACTCTTATCGAATATTCAAGAAGGCTCAAATCACCGTGTCACAGGTTCTTCCCACGTGTGATGGGAGGCGGTGCTTGATATCATCCTCCGCTTACCCCGATACCCTGCACTCCATGTCGCCAAATTGAGAACTTCAAGCACATAAGCCTCAATGATGGCAACAACTCTATAAAACAAATACAAAAGTGGCACTGTATCTGCGTGATATCTAGATTTGAGCAACAAGACTGAGTGTTCTCGACTCAGGGGTTGAACTCATCGGCCGGTTTGCCACTACTTCTGTGACTTTCTGTGCATTCATGGATACTGAATTGTGAATCAAGACAGACCTGACCACGCGTTCAAGGTACTTACAAAGAAGATCAATGAAAAGTGCTGGAAATATCGACTCTACACTCGACGAACGCTTTAGTTCGATGATAAGCTATCGTCAGTTGAGGACACATCGAGACTGATGATCGACACAGCGTCAAGTGTATTATTAAAGGAGTGAAGAGGAAATATTGGTTTAGGTGGTATATAAAGGGGTTAGATATGTTGCAGCCTACCTTCGCATGATGATAGAGAGCTCCAAGGGGCTGTGTTTTCGGCTTCTGGAGGACTGCCTAGTTAAATCCACAATTGCGCTACACTGATCATATAAGTAAACATTTTTAAGCGTTCCAGCCTAGAAATCAATAAAAACAATCACTTATTTATAGTGTCAGTCTCTTCCGCGGCTATCTAGCCTTCAGCATCAATGAGTGTTACAGCAAGGAAGGAGCAAAGTTCAAGAAGTCTGGAGGATTGTTCTTTTTTGAGTTTTCTATCGCCACTACTTAATCGTGTCGTAACTCATACTGCATAACGCATCGGCTCGGAGGAGGTTGATCATACATTGCGATGTCACCGGCGTCGCCCTTTTTGAGACGCCCGGAAATGACGGATATTGTCCGAGTCAAGCGTAGATACTGAAGAGTCCTAGAAGGGTCCGTAACGTTCCTCCATCAAAGACGTCTACTCATCATCACTCTCCTCTTCCTCCTCAGCTTCGGCGCCGCCGCCAGCTGCAGCCTTCTTGGCTGGCTTCTTCTTCTTCTTCTTGTTCTTCTTGGTCGATGTCTTACCGATGGGTTGTTCAAGGATCTTCAGGATCTCCTCATCCTCGATCTTCTTGTCGGACTTGTACTTGGAAGTGTCAATAGTAGACGGTTGGGCAAGGCGCTGCATGCCGTTCTTGGTGATAGCTGTCAAATTCTTAGTCAATCGCTTCAAAATTTCGTTGTTCTGGAAAAGGGGGGCTTGGTTAGTGTGGATGGGAAAGGGATCCACCGGCCGTAATGGGCTTGTTCCGGACATCCGGCGCAACTGGTGCGAAGTACAAAAGACTTACCGACAGTGGTGAAAAGCCTGGCGACAGGCTGGCTGTCCTTGTCGACAACGACCTCATATTGGCGGAACACACCAGCTCGAACGCACTCAACAACACCGACCTTGGCTGACTTCTCGTCCTCAAGCTGGCGCAGACTGAAGGGGAACGTGCCAAACTTCTTGACAACTTCAGATAGAAGTGACCGTGAGGTAGGGCGCTTAAGCTGGTAGGTGGTAGCAGTACGTCGGTGGAGTGTAGTCCTGTTGCCGTTGTTCTTGACTTTGCCGCTTCCTAGACTGACACCAATCTCGACACCCCATACCTCGCCAACCTCGGGGAGGCCCTCGCCCCTGACTCCCTCACCTGGAGACAGGATAATCTTCTTCTTGGCCTCAATCTCATTGTGCTCGAATTGCCAGATGGTCGTGCTCTCGACAATGTTGCAGCCATATGCTTTGGCAACCTTCTCAAGTAGCTGAGTGATCTGGCTCTGAGTGTAGGGCTTCTTTGAAGCAGCTTTCTTCTGCTCCTCTTCATCACCGTGAGCGACTAGTCCAGGTGGAACCATCAATCTCAGTAACAATTCATTTGCGTAGTGTGTGGCAAGAATGAGATCCGCCTCTCGTCCAGAGACCTCATCTGCGCTGCCGACGATGACATTGTCGCAGACGATGGTACAAAATCCATCAATTTGAGCGCCTAGTTGGATCTTGACAACCTCGCCCTCCTTCAGTGTCGCCGCAGCTTCCTCGGTGTCAGACTTAAGAGGTGTGTATGGGGTGACGTATGCGCTCGGCGAGATGGTCGTGCAGTGCCCAATTCCCTTGAGAACCTTCTTGCCCTTGTAGACTTTGGAGACCTCCTCATCTAGGAGCTTGTCACCGCGCTCACAGAGCTCGACGATGCTGGCGTCCACCTTGATCCATCCTGCAAATTGTCAGTTCCAAATTACAGAGCGGTCGCAGAGAAGGCTGGGGTAGACGGGTGACGCACCGGAGACCTCCTTGAGAACCTTCTGAGAAATCTCGCCAGCAACCTTATACTTGGTGATGGTATCTGGGTTCGCAAGAGTATAGTCTGTAGCCTCCATTAGCTTCTGAGACTGCTTGATGTTGTGCCTCGAGGCAAGCTGTCTATCCGTAGAAGAAGCTTGCGATCGACACTAGAAGACGTTCGACATACCGACAGCTGCTGCTTCGGCCATCTTGAATGCAGTTGAGTGAGTGGTAGGATGCTCCAGAAGCTAGAATTGGAGTGATGCGTTCAGGTCATCAGTTGTTTTGACTTGTGCCCCGCTGAGGGGCCGTTCCTGGTTCTCGCTTAGACTCCAATGACGCCCAGCGCCTCCCCGCCTGACGCATTTAAGTTCATTAAAATATGACTCTAACAGGCCGGATCCGGTATTATGGCTTGTGATGCCAGTGAGAACAAACCGGGTCGTCCAAGAGTTGTTCAGGAATCGTTCAAGGTGCGGCAAGCGCTGGGTCAGTTCCACGGATCCGCAAACCACTTCAGGGGCATCTGACTTAATTCTACATACTCCAAATTTGATTATTACACAAGGACTACGTACAACATAAGACGTAAAGAATTGGTGGGCGAAGCTTTTATATCCCAACGCCTTCACTGAGTATGTAGAACTTTCGACGCCTATACTTAGTATGTTCTACGACAGTGACTAGTCAAAAGTAGCTCCTTGACCCTGAAGTCTGAACTAAGTCTATATTGTCTTTCGGTATTGGGATAGCTATGAAGCGCCTCCGAGCCCAGGAAGTACAGAGAAGTACCGGAAATATAAAGTTGTCCAGAGCCTGCTTCGCAAATGCGGCTCAACCAGCACGCCGACGTCTCCAAGTGCACAAAGAAAATTTTCAGATAGTTTTACAGACGATGCATGCTAATATATGACAATGGGGCACTTTGAATCAGTTCGAGATTTAAAGTACAGTTTTGTGTCAAATGCTCTTGAGACTGCATATATGCTAATAGAATCTTCCGTCACCTATCAATCTCACAGTAGCATGATCCACTTCAAACCTCCACCACTCCATCAACAACCACCGCCCTGTGATCCGAATTGTACACGCCGTCATCAAACCGATTAGCCAACACACTATACCCCTCTACAGTCCACACAGACCCCTCCTTCGGACCCAGAAACACAAAATCAATCAAGGACAAATCCTGATCATCAAAGTCCGTAAACGTATACTGATTTCCATACATCCACTTGGCCAGCCCCTTCGCATCTCTCAGGCTCGACTCGTTGGAGCTGAGGATCTGATATGCTTCACCGCTGGGTTCGGAATTGAGGTCGCCAGCTAGGAAGACGGGCAGAGACTCGGCTGACGTCGTCGAATTGGTCGTCGAGGTGAGACTCCCGATCAGTTTAAGTATGATCTTTGCACTCTCTTTTCTTGACACGGCGCCCGCATTATCAAAATGTGTACACAAGCCCACGACCGTCTTTTTACTTTGAACATGTTGAAAGTGGCCGATTGTGACGATCCTTACACTCCCCGCATCCCAACCTTTCTTCCCCACTGCGCCATCTTCATTCAACCACACCGTCTCCCACTTCGCCAGCTCCCAGACTCCTTTTCTGTAGATGATTGGCGAGTATTCGCCTGCTTGTTTACCGTCATCTCTACCTACTCCAATGTATGCCCACTCTTCCTGCTCTTTGTTGAGACCGCCCATGATGTCAAGCAGCTGTTGGTGCAGAACTTCCTGGAGACATATGAATGACTCGGCATGGTAGAGGGTGTTGTAATGCAATTCATTCAAGATCAATTGCTTCCTGACAGACCATGGCTGCTCGCCGGCCGCGGTAGGGTTAGCGGCATAGCGTATATTGTGAGTTAAGATGCGCATTGGGAGTGCTGCATGAGCTTTCATTATGACTAGTAGGAGAGTGGTGAGAGTAAAGGCGAATTGAAGGGATGATCTGAGCATGTTAAGATTCCGAGCGCCGACTAAAGGTAATACCGAACACGTGATAACTTGGAATTCGTGGGGATTGACAGAAGGCTGTCGCAGTATGGTGGTGAAAGCTGTGGTCTGAATAGCAGTTACAAACAAATTCTTTGCTCGTAGCAAAGCATATACGCAGATCAAACTTTTATAAAGAAACTGGGACAGTCCTTTATTGCAGGGAACTGTTCTCTAGCAATATGAACAACAGTTACTATTGCACCAACTCACATCGCTGTGACATCACAGCCTTGGTTATACCGCATACAGAAGATCCCATAGAGACATTGAGCTGGGAAATATTGCCTCGGAGCGAGGACCAAGATTGTATTGCTTCGGTCGATCCGATAATGACAAGGGGCCACAACTTTTGAGAGTGTGGCCGGCAAATGAGAACGCCCATGTCCCAGCACGTTTCCCCTGCTCTACTCCACGTGCTCCGAAAACGATCTGCTGTTTGTACAAGGAAGACTTCGCAATATAATCGTAGTCATCGAAAATACGCCTGTTAATAGGAAATGATCGGCTCTTAATGCTGGTTCTACAATGTCATCGCTGCTACTCAAACAAAATATCCCTACTACGACTGTACTGGTTGTCCCGTCCGCTTCGCTACGTTGTTCACGTGCCCACGATTTCTCAGATGTAGCTCGAAATTGTTGACTGTGTGTTCAGGACCTGCATTGTAGAGCTTGCCTGGACAGTCCATGCATCTTATTCGTGGCAAGAAATTCGCTTTGTGATTTGGCGGCAGCGGCGCAGTCATCGATAGATTGTCCAATTTGACTGCCTTGGACTCTGTCTTGTTGGTTTCTGGGTTTACATATGCCTCGTTCAGGACGACGTAGCGCATTGTGGACTCGAATCGTTCACCTGGGTTCCGATCACGCAAATCCTGGAGAGCTTGCTGAAGCCATGGTGGTGGCGGAGGCTAAAACGACATTAGACAGTGACAAAGGGATAGGTCAGAATATCCTTACATGTTGGGAAGCGGCAGGCGTTGGCCACGGCGCTTCCATAGAGCCATCTGATTTGTATTGCCATTGTTTCTGCGGTTGTGAAGTCGGTGCCGGTGTTGGTGTTGTTGGTGGCCGTGGAGAGGCTTCGACAGATGCGGGGGCTGTCGGTGTGGAACGAGGAGGCATGGCAGGTGAAGGTGGTGGTGGCATCGAATTTGCGGTGGGTGTACTACGAGCGGGTGGCGGTGCGGGCGCCATCATAGGCGTAGAAGCAGGCTTCGCGAAAGCTTTGGGGTTTTTCTGCCACTCCCTTAACTTTGCAGAAGAGATACGGAGTTTGACAATGAGCGTGGTGGGTTCGGGGACGCTTTCATCACGCGCTTCATATCTCATCTGCCTTGCTGTCCTGGTCTCGTGAAGGCTTTGCAGGGTAGCAACCTCTGGTGTTGCTGATCGGCCAATGGCTGATCGCATGGCAGCCTGAGCCGCAGTAGCAGCACCACGCATTCCTCTTGTGCGAGCAGTACCTCCAGTTATCTGTGCTGGCGCAGGGGACTCTAGGATAGAATCATCACTGTCAGACTCGTCCGAACTTCCGTCGCCAACACGACGTCGCCCTTCTCTTGCTTTTCGCGTCGCTTTGAACAGATGACTCTCCTCGATAGATTCGGCGGCCCCAGGAAGAACAGATGAGACAACCAATGTTCGGACAGTCCGTTGACGGTCTTTGAGATCTGGAAGTGCAGGGCCACCGCGTCGGTTGACAGAGCGTTTCTGTCGCCTTTGCTCCCGCATAATGGAAAGCTCGGCGCGCTCCAAGTCGGCGTGACTCAGTTCGTACAGATACGGCTGGTAGTCCTTTGTTGATTGCATAGGTCGGAACACAGAGGGTAGCGGAGATGCTAGGAAGTTGTCTTGAATGTCGGCATCCTCCACAGGTCGCCCATCGAAAGGATGTCCTGTTATGTACAGACTCTTTGTGAACATTTGGCATTGCTCCCGTATCGAATGCGCAATTGCTGTAGTAAATTCCCCGGACAAGGAGAGATCGGACGCCATCTGTCTCGCAAACTCCTCCGGCGCATTGAACGGGTTGTTGATTTCCCATTCGAACTGATCCACCAATGTATGCTGGCCAATAGTGATATTCAACTTGATTAATATGCGCATCTCGTCGTTCTTGTATGCTGAGTACGGTTGGTTGGGATCTAGCGGCTCGTCGTCGAAAAAGGCATGTGGGTAATAATCCTGTATCTGCTCGTGTATCTCGCGATCAATCTGGTGCATTACGTTCTGCCGGAGCTCTGGCGGTATTTGAAAGTCCTCAACTAGGGTTTGCGCGAACAGTGCCGGATTGGTGATGCGGTCGTGCAGATTCCATGTAAATGTGTCGCGGAGCTTCAGTCTATCCAATTCAATATCCAATCGCACAGGAACAAGCTCCTCGATCTGTTCTGCTTGCTGGGCCCCCTTTTCTCTCGGGACTTTCAACTGCTGAACGAGCCGGCGACCGGCGCGCCTGGCATTCTCCGGGTACAGCAGCTGCGTTTGAGGGCCGGCCCGGGGATCTCGAGGAGGAGGCACGTCGGTTATGCCGTTGCCGTAGCCGGCATAGCCATAGCCAAAGATTGCGCCCGGCGTCTGGCGGCGCACTGGGTATACTTCGTCGCGGTAAAAGTGGCGCAGGTCGTTCAATTCGCCGTAGACCTTCTCGGAGTGCTTGTTGCGCTCGTACTTGTTGACGCTATCCAACAGGTCGCGCGCAATGTAGCGATTGAGGAGATGGGCCTGCGATGCCGTGGGCTCCGCATTACCGTGGCTCGGTGTCTGCGAAGGCTTGCGCGTGCCTGAACGCGATCGCTTCCTGCTTGGCGACGCGCCGTTGATGGCTTCTGGGGGAGCTGATGATGCCATGTCTGGCTGGGCGGCGGTGATGTTTACCCCCGAGGCGGCCAGGACGGCCTTGGCCTTTTGTTTCCCGTCACGGATCGCGTTGTTCTCGTGTGGGGCCGTGTCGGGTCCATTGATGCTGGCCGGGGCGTTGGCAGGTTGGACAGCCCCTTCACCGTGGATGCCGTTTTGGGACGCGCCGTTGAGGGTTGGTGGTGTGTCGAGCGGCTGGGGGTCGGCGGTGGAGGGAGAGGGCATGGCGGTGAGCAAAATATTGCGCGCGGCAGGAGCGACCTGCTAGAGACGTGCCCGTTGATAGGAGCGCGGCATGTATGGGCGTGGTGGTGGACGCTGGCGGGTGGTCAATGGGCGTCCCATGCGGTCGCGACGGCACAAAGAAGGGGGCGGACGAGCGACGGCAACCACAGCGCCGCCATCTCAGGAGACAACAGGCATCGCGCGACTATCGCGAGAAGATGCTGCCGACATGGAAAAAACACATACCTCTAAGACCATGCAATTTGCGCGTCGTCACAGGTCACAGGGCTGGGCCTCTGTTTGGCTGTCAAGGCAGGAACTGCCGATCGGGTCGTCAAGCGCGCAGCAGCCCGTCCGTAAGGCTTTCACAGGCGAGAGTATTGGCACTCCCCGAACCGGCGAAACACTGCTGCGGTACCTTAGTGAGGGGTCGCGCGGAGGATAAGCTCGGAATGATGTGTTGTGTGTCAGGCAGAGGCCTTGATGGATCTGGCGCCTCTTTCCCGCTTGCAAGCGCCGAGACTGCCCATGGTGAACACCGAAGCCGTGGGGGATGCCCTCCACCGCCCACGCCCGTTGCGTGCCTGTGGTTTTCCCCTCGTGCGCCTTCAAATGCTTCGTCCATCGCCCTGCTGCCCACATGCTGCCCTTTTCGTCCTCTGTTCCCCGGTCCACTGCACTTTCATCACACGTGACGCCAAGCAATCAGGAATGACGCCGAGTGAGTACGAGATCAATCACGCACAAATGCTATTGCATAAACCGGCTTCGCATCTGCGCCATCGTGCTCGCCCAAGACTTGACGAATAAATTCTGTATTTTGTAACTCGAACCCGCCCTAGTGGAAGAAGAGAAGTCGTCTGGTGGTACACCTCTGATATACTGGTCCGACGCCATGTGCCCCTCCCGGCTTAATCAATGTAATAACTACGCTATGGACGGAGAGGATACCAAACGGATCCCAACATTTGGACCCAATATGCAGCTGCTCCCAAGCCTGCCGCTCATCTCCGTTCGGTTTGCTGGCTTTTGCTAACCTGATAAATCAAGTGCTCCTATTGAAAGGGGAGACGTGGAACTACAGTCGTATGAGATTATGACGCTCAATGAATCCTCTCCCTCAGAGCAGCGAATCGAGTCGAGTAAACACACTCAAGCACGCTGCGACCACCTGTAGTACTATGTCAGCCAACTGCCATGCTTTGGTTCCAAACTGACGCTCCACTTACCTCGAGCTGTAGCTCCTTGTCCTTGGAACCGTTAACTTCGTCAGTGATTACCTGCCCAAGATTGGCGCCCACGCCCTGTGAACCACCCTGCCTCCTTGCAAATGGCCATTGTGAGTATTCTGCCAGCAGCTCGTCCACTTGGGCGAATGCGCGTTCCCGAGCTTCATGTCCAAGTGTTGTCAGGGCGTTTTCAAGTACATTGGCAGCGTAAGCAGCGCAGACCATAGCAATCGTTCGGAGGACTCGAAATTCTAGCTCTTCAGGGAGGAACTGGCTGCCGGGAAGGACGACGGTACGGTTCGTGAGGACGTTCCTGACTCGGCGCCGAATTTCCTCCTTTGCGCCGCCGTCGGCGACAGGATGTGTAGCCATGTCGAAAAGGAGGAAGTTCTTTTTCTCTGTGCGCAGAATGCCTTTGTCGACGAGACCTTTGCACAGTCGTTCGCGTACTTGCTTCAGTTGGTAGCCGATCTTCATTAGGTTCCAAGTCTCTCCTACAATCAATGTCAGTTATGCGAATTCAGGCAGCAATATCATATGAACTAGAGGAGCATACCACTCATGAGGTCAATCCAGGAATTGACGCTCATCTTCTCACTGGACTTCATCATCTTCAAAGCCTCGTCTAGCAGTACCTCTCCTGTCAATGTATCATCAATAACCTCAATGACCCGGTCTGCGAGCGGAAACCGCCGCCGCGACGAGTCTTTCTGCATGCTCACGCGGCCTCTGAACGCCAGTTCTATGACAATGCATCCTCGTAATGCATATGAGATGTTGTCGTTCCAGAAGGAAAGATACCCCTGTTCTCGATGATCAGCCCGTGCTTCCCAGGCATCCTCCCTTTCAGACAACGCACCTGCTTGTCCTTCAATCCCATGAGAATGATTTCCTCCATGAGGGTGAGTTTGGGCTGCTTGCTCCTCTCTGCGCTCTCGCTGATATCCCTTGGGTCGAATGCAATCTTGTGGCCGTTCTCGGAGCTCTCGTAGGAGGTTTCGGGAGCGGACCGCTCATCGTTGCGCCTGGGTGCGGGCGAGCTGACCCGGCTGCCTTCGTCCTCGCCATTGCCTGTGCCGCCTGCTCCTCCTCTCCTTCGCGTCAGACCAGAGCTCGAAGCCATCGGGGGTGGTTGTGAAACGGGTGGGGTGCTTTGTCGAAATTATGGCTGATGCTCCTCAACGAGCGCAGGGATGAGGGCGCTTGGGCTGCGCATACACGTGCGTCGCTTCTACGAGGAAATTCTGTCGGGAACGGGTGTAAGTGAGGGTAATGGACTGGGCGGCGTAGAGATAGGGGGGTATCGCAAGGCGCTTGTGCAAGTATGAGTTGGGTGATGTACTCCGTGTAACAGTTATCAGCGGAAAGGGTGCTCGGCTATGCCAAGATATCTTCAGGCCGCCTCGAACCCCAGTTAACGGGCACCCACAACGCCACAACAGAATGGTGCATTAGGAGGTGGATAGCTTCATTTCTATCGAAAGTACATGGTGCCGTCCTAGGCGACTGTTTTACAAGGAGGCATATATATAACAAGGCCGGTAGAACCGACTACCCAATCCCACTCCCGTATTCTCCAAATCTAGCTCCCAGTCATCCAAAGACACTTAGTGCGCTGCATACCAATTAGCTTTCGATTTGCCGTTGTAATATTCATATTGTGCGCTTACCATCGGGCTGAGCCAGGATATAATCGACTGCTTGCTTGACTGTGATATCATAAGTAACCACCGAGTTTGATGTATTCAGTGGGACATACCACTGTGAATAGCGTCGGCCTCCTTGTCAGGAATCTCGATGCTGAACTCCTATAATACTGTCAGGACTTGCTTTGGTAGATTTACGGTTCTGTTTGTGCGAGCCTACCTCCTCGATAGCCATGACGACCTCTACGGTGTCGAGGCTGTCAAGACCAAGATCGTTGTGAAAGTGCGACTCGGCGTTGAGCTAGGAAATGTAAGTCTGTGCATCATTGACTTGCGTAGAGACATGCGCGGCTACCTTGGAAGTGTCCTGGACCTGCATCACGATTAGCTGGGCATTAAAACCTCCTCGCGATCTTCATACCTTGTCAAAGTTCTTCAACAGATCCATTATCCTGCCGTTGACCTCCTCCTGTGACAGGCCAGCGCTGGCGGAATAGGATCGGACAGCCTGGAAGTATAGGGAGGGAGCAGCTTGCTTCGGCTGGAAGAAAGAGGATCGCGCAACTGGACGAGCCATTGAGGCCTGGCAACGGGGTGCAGCGCGTGCGGCTGACCTTGCGGACCTTAGGAGCGCTGTTCGGAACATGGTGAATGGATATGGAGAGTGTGGGGGCGAGATGGTGAGGTCAGTGGAGATGGTGATGTTGACGCTGGTAGAAGGATTGGAGAACTTCAGACCAAAGTTACAATACGTTAGTCAGCGAACAAGACGGAGGCGACGTGACTTTGCACGCCGTCAACAGCCACGTGAAGGGCCGGGAGCCGTTGATTCAGCTTGAAAACAAATATATGGGCCTTGAAAGTCTTCTTTCTACAGTTTTTTGCTCCTGAAGTTTGCCTCCCGTTGTTATTGCCGTCATTGAAGTCTTGGCCAATCGCAGCGTATCCGTTTGACGAGCGACCTCAAGATTCAAGTTTGACGACTTGCCATCGCAACAGACAGCAACCCCTACCCCGCCAGCGACGTCCTAGTGCCCACGATGGCCAGCACAACGCCATTGATGATGCTGGCACGCGGTCGACCAGCTGCGACACTGCTCAGATCGTCGCAATTCGCGTCCGGACGCCTCCCATCGGCCGCCACCGTTGCCTTCTTCTCCACTACCCTCTCTCGAGCGGCTACCCCGGCAGGACCACCGCCGCCCGGCTTTCGATTACCACGTCCGAAGCGATGGGATGAGGGTGAGGGTGCATTGGACCGCGCGGGCAAGTACTTCTTGCTCCTGGAGATGTTTCGCGGCATGTATGTGTCGCTAGAGCAGTATTTCAGGCCTCCGTAAGTAGCTATCAATTGGCGAGCTCTAGGCTTGCGAAGCTCTGAGAATGCGTATGTTGATGATGATGCTGCTGCAGATACACCATCTTCTACCCCTTTGAGAAAGGCCCAATCTCACCCCGCTTCCGAGGCGAACACGCTCTGCGACGGTATCCTACGGGTGAGGAGCGCTGCATTGCTTGCAAACTCTGCGAGGCCATCTGCCCTGCACAAGCTATCACAATTGAGGCTGAGGAGCGTATGGACGGCAGCAGGAGGACTACGCGCTATGACATCGATATGACAAAGTGCATCTACTGTGGTCTCTGCCAGGAGAGTTGCCCAGTCGATGCAATTGTAGAGGGTATGTCTTGTAATCTCATCTATTCTGCAAACGAATGTTCACACTATCTAGGACCAAACGCCGAGTATGCGACTGAGACCAGAGAAGAGCTTCTGTACAATAAGGAGAAGCTGCTTGCAAATGGTGACAAGTGGGAACCAGAGATTGCGGCGGCCGCTCGCGCAGATGCGCCATACAGATAATGTAGAGCAGATGATGTCAAAATCCTGTAAATATATAAGAGGGGCGGTTACGTTTGACACAGAAATCCAAATCTCATTTGTGAATGTACAAGATTAGGCTTTGTATTGTGTCTCGACGTAGCTTAGTAGTCTTAGGTTCCAAATCGAGATGCAAAGCTAAAATTATTAACAGTTCAAGCCGATTTATGCGTGTAGAAGATTTCCTCATATTCAAGGCCATAGCTACTCCCAACGCTCAGATGATGCCGCCACAACATGGTATCAAACGCCAAATGCTCTCCTAGTTTTGTTGTATGCCAAAAGTCGGCACGTCGACACGGCAAACCACCTCTGTTGAAAAGCTGTGCTAATGTGCTTTGCGAAGCTTATCTTGCCTTGAAAGTTCCCTCAAATCCCGGACGCTTGGCCTTCTTGCCAGGCTTCTTAACCTTCTTCTTTCCCTTCTGCCCCTTCTCGTCTCGCCTCTTCTTCAGGTTTTCCTCTCGCTGCTTCTGCTTCTTCTCCTTGCCATGCTGAACATTCGTCAGCCTTTCCTTCCACTCCTGCTTGCTCTTATCCTTTTGTTTCTGCTGACGCTTCAAGCTCTTCTTCAACAGGCCTACATCATCAAAGACCTTCTCACCCTGTGCCCTCTTCTTCGCAGCGAGCCACAAGTCCTTCTCTTGGATGTCTTTACGCTTCTCTTCGTCAAGACCATTGATGCGGGCTTGCTTCTTCTGCGCGGCATCCAAAGCCGTCTTTGCATCCGACTTGCCCTTCCTCTTTCTTGACTCTAGGAAGCCGGAGAGATTACCCTCCAGCTGTTGTCCGTCCCATGCGACTCTACCAAAATTGAAGTTTCGTTCGCTCTCTGGTGATCTTGGTGGAAAGATTGAAGGCGAACCAGAGCCGCCTCGTATCCGTGCAAGTTGCTCCTCGGCTTTCTGTCGCGCCTCATCTTCCTTCGCTTCTTGTCGACTGGCCTTCTTCGCTGCTTTCCTTTCGGCCTCCTTCTTCCGTCGCGATTCTATTAATTCTGCCCGATTTCTTGCTGGTCGCCCATCTGGTCCGTCCGCTTTACGGGCCGCACGCATGACCTCCAGCCTTGCATTTAATCGAGCCCGGAAGTTGTCGTGACTTTGTTGGTCAATCTTGAAGGGCTTTTTTGCTTTCTTTTCTGCGCCTTCTTCGCCGGATGGCGGTAATGATGATGCGGATGAGGCAGCGGAGACGATGGATGCTGTGGAGGAATTGGAATGTGCAGCAGTTGAGGGAGCAGAAGACTGACCCTCTTCAACAAGCCCGCTGACGTCCAAAGCTTGAATGCGATCGTCTGGATGCTCGTCTTCGTCCGCAGATGCTTCGTCTTCATCGGCTTCATCCTCATCAGGTTTTGAAGCGTCGGTCAGACTAAGATAGATTGTTAGAATAAGTAGCTCAATGATTACATATGTATCAGAAAGTCGTTACCTTTTGCTGAACTCGGCTCCCTGCGCCTTCTTGGCCTCTTCTCTCTTTTTCTTCTGCGCTGCCTTGTCCTTCCTTTTCTCTTTTCTCTTCTCAGCTTTTGCCTCTGCCTTTGCCTCAGCTTTTGACAGAGGCCGTGTCTCCTCTACGTCGTCGTCTTCGTTCACCTCCGGCTTGGCGTCTTTGGTTTTTTGCTTCTTTGTTTTGGTCTTGATACCCTCTCGCGGTTTTTCCTTCTCGATATCCATGTCGAGGTCTGAGGATTGTGCATCCGATACTTCGCCTTCCAGTTCCCGCTTCCGCTTCCGCGCATTCTCGTCCATGACGTCTTTGGCTGACTTGTGAGATGCGGGATCCAGTTTCGCTCGCTTGGCAGCCTGTCGCTCCTCGAGGGTCTGCTTTTTCTTCTTTTGCCATTGTGTCTGTGGTGGCTGGTGTTAGTTGCAAGATTGGCGCTCGGAGGCAGGGTTGTGCGTACGCTGGTGATGCTCTCATCCTTTCCATAATATGTCTCAGCTGGAATGAGGGACATCAGTCCCTCAAATGCCCGGGCATGGCTCTTCAATCGCTCCTGGGCTCTCAGTTAGCGGCGAGAGCGATGGCGGGGATGTGCTTGCTGCTTACCTCGAGAGTGTCGCCCATTTTGCACAAACTACAACAAGACCGGGGTTTCCGATTCTATCAACGACCCTATTCGGAAATTGCAGACAGTCGAGCTGGTGGGGGAGCGGCGGCGGCGTGTCGTGTGCGGGCTCGAGAAAATCGAAGTCAAAATGCACGACGGGCCAAGATTTCGCAGACTTTCGCGCTAGGATGCACAGGAGGACGTTCAGTACCACTTTTTAGTGGGCCAATAGGCAACCGTAACCCCAACCGCTGCCGGTCCTGTCCTTCAACAGCACCAGCCTCGTTCCCGTTCAGGGTTTTGCGAACGATGCTCGGCTGTCAGACCCGCTTACCATTCGCACTGCGCATTGAAAGGCCAAGACGACGCATTTGCTGTTCAAAATAGTCCCGGCCATTCGGCGACGACGCGTATGCACAGCCACCGAAACGCAAGCACGAGCTCAGCTTGCTTTTGCCTCTTATATGTATGAAACAAGAATCTCTTCGTAACACCCGTCGGGCTTAGGTTAAGTAGCTCATCTTTCTCTATCCACTTTCTATATCTCGCTTATCTCAGCTCATGGCTCAAATGACTTCGACGGCTATTGAAGCCAAATCTTTATCTTCGCTCACAGCACTTGCTTCCAATCCGCCAGCATATCCAAGAAACCCAACTCACGTGAAACATGAGCCACTGGTCCTTTACATTGCCCGGGTGCCTGGCAGCAAAGGTCCAGCTGTCCCGCCTAGCTATGGCCACTTTGACGCTAATATGACACTCTAGATGTTTTCCTCTCTCCAATGAAACCACGCGAAAAGGTGGTAACTGCGGAAGATATCCAGAGTTCGCTTTACTTTGTCCATGTTGAGCAACCAGAAGATGCCCACCTTCTCGCTCCTCCCGACTTTCGCGATCCTGATTATTCTGAGCAATCCCAAAATCCAAATCGATCATTTGCACCACCAGTTCAACGCAAGGCTGTTCCAGGGGTTTCGTTTGCTCCTGGTGGGGCAGGAGCTCCTCTGAGAAAACCTTTGCCTGGGACTCTAGCACCAATTAGCAACTATGAGAGCAAACAGAATGTAAGCACTCAAAGCTACGCGCAGAACGCGCATAGACCAGAAATATCAGGCGCAGATTACAGTTCGCGTCGCTCTTTCGACACAATTCAGCAAAGGCAGGAAAATCAGCGACCAACAGCAGCACCACGTAGCTCCTCGGAGAGGCCTCAACCTGTTGGAACATCGCTTACTCTTATTCGACGAGACCCGGCCTCTGGCGCTCAGTGGAACGTTGCTCGAATTGAAGATCCTTCAGTCCTCGAAGTTTCGTCGATAAGTCCGACTGATTTCGCATCGAAGAGGAAGATCGGGACCCCGATGTACATCGAGATATTTAATCCTGGCTACTCCAAGTTTCTTCATTCACAAAGCGGAGGCGAGACAAACTTGCCAAATCGATCGAACGATCTCTCTGTTCGATCTAATCAAACGGGAGTTGCGACACAGTCTCCAGCACCGGAGCCCTGGATGGGTTATCCGACTTCATCAAGTGAAAATACTTTCCGCCGACGCTTATGGATGGAAGGTTCACAGCATACCAATGGCGGGTTTGGAAATCGGAAAAAGAACTCCCATGACTTCAGTGCTGGGCATCCAAATTTCGCAAACAATTACGGTGCGCAAGAAGAAAGATCTTCGATGGATGCACGGCCCCCACCGTCATCCTCGTTTTTGACGCGCAATGATCAATCTTATAGCACCACTCAAGTTTCTGATAGGCAGGCAAGCTTTCGTGGCTACGTTTTTACTAGCCCGTGGAACGGTCGATGTGAGTTTGCCACAGGTGCTGTTGGAGGCTCACTGAAGGTATAAAAATGTTCTATGATTCCTTCCTAAATTTGCACTAACTATTCCTCAGTGCCGTCATATGGTTCCAGGGCTTCAAGGAGCGCCGCCTGCTATTACACAAGTCAGTGAACTGAGATTCAATCTCCCCAATAGCTCCAAGGTAGCTACGCCCCGAGGAGAAGAGTCATCGAAACGATCATCCTTTTTCCACCGTGGGCGACACAGTCGGAATAATTCTTCCGCATCTATCAATCGCGACGATAGTGTCGAGGATGCTAGGAACTCTTTGGACCGTTTGGACTTGTCTCTGGGACAAGAGTTTGCGGGAGGTGGCTTTGGTGGAAAGCAAGCGAAGCTGGGTAAGATGATCATTGAAGATGAAGGACTAAAAATGATGGATCTGCTAGTCGCAGCGAACTTGGGACTTTGGTGGAGGGCGTACGAAAAGGGAAGCACGACTTCAAAAGCCGATCGTGGAAGCTTCCAAGGACCGGTGTGGTGAGCATAAGTGACTTTCGCGAAGACAAGTGCCTCCAAAGACTTAAGGATACCCAAGAAACAGCAGTCTCGGAAGAAGGCTCCCTGATATTGCTAGGGTCTTAACAGCTGCGTACCTACAGCTGCGTACCTACAGCTGCGTACCTACAGTCGCAATATCAACGTCTGGAAACAGCTTGGCCCATGGGAGATGTTTCCTATATTAGCTGCGATCTTTCCCCGGAGCCTGTAGTTGCCGTAGTCATGTTGAAAGTATAAGAGCAGTCCCTGAATGTAAGGGAGTTGCGTTCAATAGGGCTTCGATGGAGCGCTTCGCCTGGTCGCTACGTACATCTCAACTTACCATGCATATACCTGTAACGGACCAGAGGGTCGCAATTGGCAAGACAATGAGTTTGGCGTCCTGAAAGAGTATTGAAGCAGTACATCCATAAAATGAAGCACTCTTGACCTTCGAACGGAACTGCATTGCACCTGATTAGGGGTAGGCATAGAAGCCCAGCTCAGTTGAAAGCTCGATAGAACCTGGTAGGATCCGCAATTTTCCAGCATATTTACAGTGCAAAAGGTTTAGCCCGAAGACTTGCAGTCACTTCGTGGCTGCCACTTTAATCCTGGGGAATGGCATATGATGTCCAATTACGGTTAGCAGGATTTCTCATGTTCAGCTCTCTCCTATCATGCAACTCGTCTTTCCGCAACCGACTACCTGCGGTGACTATACCTTGAACATTTGGATACACTAAGTACGCGATGTTCCGGTCATGTATTCTTGTTGTTATTTTTTCTCTGCTCGCTTCGAGCTTAGCTATCGAATTGTCTACCGAGTTCGTGCCCACGGGAAAGCAAGGCTGGTATTCAGCCCCAAACTACCGGAGCACGATCGAGGTCCTCTGGTCATGTTTGTTCACCGTTTTCCTCTGCTGCTGGACTGCCATTCATCCGGATATTCCAGCTCCCCAAGCAACATGGAAGCAGCAATATCTCGATCGGACTATATGTCTACTTATAGGAGTCGTTGCGCCTGAGATTTTTATCTACCTTGCCTTCGCCCAAAGATCAGAGGCTCAAGAGATCATGCAAGTTGTTTCGGCAAGAAAGCCGAAGGAGAAATGGAGCATTACGCATGGCTTCTATGAAACTATGGGTGGCTTTGGTGTACGCTGGAACGCTTATGGCAACATAGACCCTAATGGTCGAAACATATCGTACCTAGGCGCGGACACAATCTGTGGGTATATTCGCGATGGTCGAATTGATACTAAGCATTGGATCACGGAAGAAGAGATTCGGGACAAGGGCAAAGCCGACGGACTCATCAAGATCGTGACATTATCGCAGATTATCTGGTTGTTGATTCAAAGTATTGCTCGCCTCATACAAGAACTTCCACTGACAACTCTCGAAGTCAGCACGCTAGCTTACATCCCGTGTGCGGCTTCTATCTACTGGCTCTGGTGGGACAAGCCATATGAAGTCGATGTGCCTACGATGCTGATCATCGAACGCCCTGGATATTTCTTTCCGCGGATCGATCCTACGCGACCCGAGACCGTAGGCAGGGTGAACAGGAATTACCCACTCATTATCAGCGATTATAAGACATACAGCCTTACGAAAGAATGTCTTGACGCAATACGCTTGTCGTTTCGACCCATGGGCCAGTCTGGGCTAAATGCAACTGTCTTCCTTCTCGTCGGCGCCATTCACATAGCGGCATGGAACTTCGACTTTCCTACAGCAATCGAGCAATATGGCTGGAGAGTCTGTTCGGTGCTCATGACCACTGGCATTCCTTTCTCGTGGTGGTGTTCAGGCATTCTTCAATGGATGGTGACTGGGAAATGGTGGAAGAACGCATGGCATGATCTTGACGATACATCGATGAAGGTGAGGTGGATAAGACGGCTCTGTTTTGCCATCCACTGGGCTTGTATTGTTCTGTATGCTGCGGCTAGATTGTTTCTACTTGT
Organism: Pseudopyrenochaeta lycopersici; assembly: GCA_003313425.1. Lineage (NCBI taxonomy): Eukaryota > Fungi > Ascomycota > Dothideomycetes > Pleosporales > Pseudopyrenochaetaceae > Pseudopyrenochaeta > Pseudopyrenochaeta lycopersici. The sequence continues at coordinate 1,194,646 of NHZP01000001.1, read as the reverse complement.
TGAAGCTTTTGTGGGTTTGAGAGCTTCGCCGAGAGCAGTTTACAAGACATCAGAATGGACAAACTTTCTCCCCCATTTCGGATGAGATCCCAGAAGCTCCAGCAAACGGTATTTTCCCGGCTTTGGCTGTGTCTGGACGAAGCGTTTTGGGGAAACTGCCTCGCATCCTTACATTGGACTGCCGACAGCTCGCTCTTGCACAATATACTTGGAATACACTTCTTTTACGGAAAGTTGCCATCACACCTCTCTTGCTCTTTCCGTGTCCGGCCAGGAACCACTCCACGAGAATGACGCTTTCTTGTTAGCTTTTTGGATGATTCATAAAGGGTCAATCACACAGGTGCCTTTCTCACTCTTCAACCTGATAATCTGCTTTACCCTTACCTGGTACACATCTATCAGCCGGTATCACTCCTCACGATTACCATCTAACATTGCTCATCCAACAGCCTAGCAGCTCCTGCATTCGCTAGTCGCTGTCCAGTCTCAATATGTCCTTGATGCCGTTGAGGATTCGCCCAATCCTCACGGCCATTTACGTCACTGCAATCATCCTCGGTCCTGCCGCCGTCGCTACGCCCGCTGTGCAGGACCTAATCGACCTAAGGACCGTTATCAACGCAGCAGCGAACACAATTGGCGCTGAAAATAATCCCAATAAAGGCTGGGGCTTCGGTTTATTCGGTTTAAGTGGTGGCCAGATGGGGACTGCAGACCTTGTCAACAATATTACAACTACGATCTTAAGATCGAAGTGGCAGCTCGACACGAACAAAGCATGTATCTGTCCTATCTGAACCCATTCTGAGCAACGGGGCTGACATATCAAAAGACTTCCTGGCTCCTCCCGAGCAACCTTTCCAATACTACTAACTCCAATAACATTACGTGGACGCCGACCCTCCCTTTGACCTCTAGTATGGTGCTTCCCTCCATACTGCCCTCGACGACTCCATCGACCAGTAACCTCACCACGGACCTATCGACACCGTACATCGACTACGTTTCCTCCATCCCCAACCTCAGCACCAGCCTCACTTCACTTGGCCGCTCATACCACCGTGAGATGAACGCCCCAGTCCACGAAGCCATCGAAGCCCTGCAGCAGAGTATCTCAACGCTCCAGTCCGCCATGCTGCAGAACGATCTCATTAAGAGCGCGGCTGTGATACGGACGATAAGGGCGAGTAGCAGCCTTGAAGACGCGCAGCAGGCGTGGAGTCGTTTCCTCAACCTCCCAGGGCGTGTGAGCGGTTCTGGTAGAAACACTGGGGAGTCAGGAGACACCGGGATTGAGAAGAGGAAGGCTGAACCGATGAGGCTGCCGCCGAATAAGGGAAGGTTTTATGCACATGAAGAACTATGGGGAAGGCATGAGACAAAGGTGAGGACTACAGAGGTCGCTCGCGTGGGACGATTGTTTGTAGTTTGAACAACACTTCCTGTATTCTGCTGCCCCCCCTGTATGTTCCGCACTCGCTCTGCTAGGTAATCGTTCTCAAATGAAGCTATTCAAATTGAATCTTCTAGCTCTTGCCTGTACTGCAGTCTACCCACGTCGATTCTCTTACACGACTTGCAAGGTAACAATGCATGGCCACGGCAAAAAATGCAACGCTCCATTGATAAGAATAACAGATAGCTAAGATGACTGGGATATCTTGGACAGTAAAAGAAGCCAGTATGCAACCGCATGAGTCCAGAAAAGAAAATCGTGAACCAAACACCATCCTTAATGGCCCTATGGTCCAAAATGCGACGACAACTCCCCCTCGTTCCCTCCCTTTCCCAATCGAAATAACAAAAGTTGACGTGTTCCAAAAGTGAAGAATCTTTGTTCGTTGTAGAAATGAGCGTAAGTTTCAGGCTAGCCGCAAGCCCTAATACGTTCATCTCATTACACCATAACATTACACATCATCGTTTCCTTGCCATTCCTTCGTAGATCCTAGTACACAAACACCGTCTAGATGTTCTATACCAGTACCCACTCGCTCCCCCTCTTGATAAATTTGTCCAACATCATGGTCACATCTGTGAGCACAAAGCGGCAGATATAAAAGCCAAAGAACTCAGCGGCGTGACGGGCGGAGAGTTCGAGGCCGACGTGAGTTGGTGATGAGTGCTTGAGGCCTGGGTCTTCGACTTGGCGGGCGATTTGATCTGTCGTCGTGTAAGTATCGTATTCATCATGATGAAGAGTAGAAGAGGAAGATGGGACATGTATTGACTTACCCAGTATTTGGACTGAATCAAACAACCGCGCCAAACTACCCATGTAACCTGAATTGGGCCCCTCGAACATCACACCGCTTACGTCCCGCTTTGCAAATCTGATTGTGGGTAAGCTCGTCATCGGCAAAGTATTCATGACCAAAGTATCCTTGGGAACCTCGACGCTCCTGCCGCTAGTCATACTAGCCAGATTGACCCCTGAATTCTTTGATCGCAGTTTGCGCCAGGAGGTAAGGTAGGATTTGCCCTGTGCAACTGCACTCTTCGGTGCGTGATCTTGCGAGCCGTAAGAGCTCTTTCCGAAGCCGTCCGCAGATGCCGCGCCTTCACCTACTGTGGTTGCATCCCTGAACAGAGATGAAACGCTGTGCACTCCAACCTCATTTCCGAGCTTCTTCGCCAACTGGGCTTGCACCTGGTCGAGCACCAACTCGAGGGACTGCATTTCTTCGAGTATGGCATCCGCATCCAATGTGTCTACGGATGCTAGCTTTTGTAGTGCCGCGGTAAGAAGATCGCAATTCGCAATTTTGTCTTCAACATTCTTCAACTTGACGCCTTTAACTCGCCAGACATCACGGGGAATGAAAAGCTTTGTTGACAGGTATCCACCACGCGGATGTGCGATCGTCTGGTAGAAGCACCGCATCAGCCAGAACGGCCGCAGCAAATACGAGTCAGGGCATGGCTCCAGCGGGATCGGCGCGTTCGTGACAGCCGGACTTGGTGAGCCCGGTGAAAAGGGTGAGTGAATGTCACTCTCAAACAAGTGCATACCACCGCTTGGTAAGCCGTCGACATTAAAAGTAGGGATGCTAGGCGTTGGGAGCGGCAACCCTGCATTGCTTGGTTTTCGACCGGTCAGCGAGAACGTCGTACTGAGAGGGGTTCCGACTGAGCCATCCGAGCCATCTGGGCTTGATATCGACAAGTTTCGCGCCTTTAAGCTGAGGGACGACTTGTTCTTCCTGATTCCCATAGCCGAGTTTTTACCAGTTTTTGGTGAGCTGGGCACCAGGCCAGATTCGTTTGAGATAGCATGGCTGAGGGCTGGCGTTGCTGGTGAGACAGTGGCGGTGGTGTCGGCAGGGCTGTGGAGCAGCGGCTGTGGTGACGGAGCCCTGAGGCTATTTTGTTGAGCTAATTGTGGTAGAGCTGGTAGCTTAAATGCAGGGTCTAAGCCGGATTGGGCATTGAATGTAGTTGCAAGCGCAGACTTTGGCAAAGGCGGAATATCAGTGGGCGAGTCCTTTGCTGGGACTGGAGGCTTTTCGGTATGTGGGGCGGCAGGCACTGGTGGCAGGGATGTTTCGATCTTCAACGATTTAGCGTTTTGTCCTGATAATCTCCGATTTCTGACAGAGGCGGCTTCCTTTGTGGCCGTAGAGGGCCGGGGTGTGACCTCTGCAACATCGTTGGTCTGGGACGTTTGTGACTCTGGAACCGGAGGTAATGCGGGCAAGGCTCCCAGAGGCGCAGGAATAGGGGGCGGAGAGTGCGGGGGCGGTGGTTTGCTCGCTGGATGTATGACTTCTGCAACCGTCGAAAGCGACGTTCCACCCGTTGTCCTGTGCGAGGATACTGAGCTGTTGTACGTGCTTCCAGAAAAGCCACTCGAGTCGGATTGCCGCGGCAGCGATGACTTCGTCTGAAGGTCGAAATCAAAGCCGTCAAGCATGTACTCCCTCGTCATTTCGTCCAGCAATCGTTCCTCCTCTTCTGCTTCATCGTTGAAACTGAGTTCGGCGCTTTCCCGGACGTGAGGCAAGGCCTCATTTCGGAGTTGGATCTCTTTGTAGCGGTATTTGGCCGCTGCAATCGCCTCTTCCCGTTCCACTTCCCGTACTCGCTCTTTTGCTAGCTCCACATTTCTCAATCTGGTGGCGATCAGATCGGCGGGTGTGGACAGATCGTCCTCATATGGTTCGTAGCCTTCGTCGTAAGCTGCCTCAACAGCTGCGTCGAGAGCAGCATCGAATTCGGCTTCTGTCCCTCCGCTTGCATTTCGAATGTGCTTTCGCCGCAGTCCACCTGTTGAGAGCGAGTGAACAGACGACGAGCACGAAGAGCCCCCAGACTCGTCAATGGTGTCGAGCCATGACGTTGACTCGTTGCTCTGAACTCGTTGGTGTTTCACTTGTGTTGTCTGCTGCGGCTGTAGTAATTGGCTCTGTTCTTCTGGCTGCAGCTCTCTGGCAGCGCTGAATAACGGTGATTTGGACCTTTTGGGGGATAGAGGCGGAGGCATGTACGTTCGGTCCATGGGTGACTCGAGGCCGGGTGTTCGGAGGGCAGTTGCGGGATTCGCAAGTCGTCCAGGAGGTGGTTGCAGGTGAAATTGTGAGTTTTGCATGCCCCTCTGCACATCCCGGATCGCGGTCGAAATGACCGACTCTCTGGCAGCCCCAAATTCAGTCTTGCGGAGGGGTAGTTGATTCGAGGGTGGTGGCGGTTCAGGCTCTGCTTTGAATGACGGATTGTCAAATGGGCGATCATTTATTATCCGTGTCATTGTGGCTGTCTGCACCATGGCAGGCTCATCATCATCCATTAGGAGCATAGATCGATGCTCGTCCAATGACTCGCCGCTCATAGGGCGTGCTGGCAGTGATTTTCCACTGTGGTTTGCGTATCCAGGATCCAATCGGCGAAGCTCCTCGATGCGGTTGTTGTATGTCACTCGCTACGGGGTTGTCAGTATTATATAGCGGTGGTATGGAGCTACAGGTACTTACGATTGCGTCCAGCTTGCGCCTATCTTCCTCCTGCGAGCTGCGGATCATGACCTGCTGGAGCAGCTTGCATGCGTCCTCGTACGCCTCCATGGCGCCCTCAAAGTTTTGGGCATTGTCGAGCAAGACTGCAGTGTTTGCCTTTTGCAGCGCCCGCGACAGCATCGTCTTCTTGTCCTTTTCTCTCCGCTCGCGAGTGCGGGGAGGCGTGCCCTGGTAGCTGTCGTCGAGCCTGGCGCTGACGTTGCTTTCGCTTCGAAGATGGTCCCTGCTGGAGCTCCTGCCGTGGTCTCTGCTTTCACTTCGGTGGTGGTCTCTGCTTTGGCTCCGGGAATGGTCTCGCGAAGCAGCACGTCTCTGCCCCGCACTGGGCGGCGGCGGCGGCTGCTGCTGCTTCTGTGCAGTATCCCTTGGGCCGGGAATCGAGGGCCGTCGTGCTGTGGTGGGCCGAGCTGGGCCCGAAGCGGAGTCGTACCTTGCGTCCGGCTCGTGAACACCAATTATGGCTGGCGAGCCGAGCGGAGATTTGGCCAGCACTTTGTCGACCTGGCTGCGCGATGATGGTCTCTGACCGGGGGGGAGGGGGGACAGAGGCTTCGAGTTGAAATAGTCGCGGGGCTGCTGTCCCGTGAAGAGGTTCGGAGTGAAGAGGCCGGCGGTGGAGGGGGTGTTGGCGGTCGAGGCGCTTGGCGGGGTATTTGGATCATACACAGTCGCGGGCAGGAGGATGGGGGGCAGCAGAGGGACAGTGGGCGGTGCCGTCACAGACGAAGGGCCCTCGTAGGAGGGGGACCGCGGTCGGGCACGCCGCGGGCTCGATGTGGGCGAGGGATTGGCGGGATGCAGGTGGTGGCTGGCGTGGTTGATGATGATGTTGTTGTTGTTGTTGTTGTTGTTGATGTTGCGCGAGGGCGAGGAATGCAGGCGTGAGGGCGAGCTTGGGAGAGGTGCAGGGCCATTGATGGTGGTGAGCGCGGAGAGGGGCCCGGAGGTGCTAATGCTCAGTTTGCGCGAGAAGCTCGGGTGTGGGTAGTGGCCTTTTTCCTTGCCCGATCTGGTGCTGCTGGTGGTGCTCTGGGACCAGCGGTTTATGTTGGCGGCGCCGTCCCTGAACAAGGCAATGGCATCGGCCGCGCCGTTGGCTGCGCTGGAGCGCCGTCTGGCGGACGGAGGCGGTGTGGCCCGCTTGTGGGGTTTGGAGGGCTCGGGGAGGGCGTCTCTGAGCGACAGCGAGGCGGAGCGGGTGACGGTGACGACCGACGACGACGAGATGGAGGCACTGCGCGACGAGGGGCGGCGATGCGAGGGTGCTGGGGGGTCTGCGGGCGGCGGCGACGCTGCAGGCGGGCGGTGGATATTCATCGTGGAGTCGACCCTATGGCTGCGAGTGTCTCAGGCCAAGCCAGCGGTTAATGCACTGCGGCTGCAGGCATGGCTGCCGATGTAGGAACGCGCTCTGCGGGCAGCGGCGATGCGGCGATGCGAGGCGGGCGGGCGAGCTGTGGTGCAATGCTGCTGTGTCTCTCGATGTCTGTCGTACTCGGGCCCCTAACACAAGAAGACGGTGGACCGACGACGACAAGAGGGCGCCAAGTAGCACCCGCGAGGCCCCAGGGGTCCGTTCCAAACCCGTGCTAGGAAGACTGCCGAAGCAGGGGAAATGCTAAATACCCCTGCACTCTCAGCCACGCCCACTGATAGGCAGGGCTGCCCGCCCTGCCAAATCGCCATCTTTGCCCATGGTCGTGATTTGTGCCATTCTGACCATGACCAGCTTCGAACCAATGACTGATGGATTCTCTCGCCATGCACGTTTCGAACCAATGGCTGTTTCTTCTCTCCTTCTGCTGCCGCTGCTGCTGCTCCAACGTCACGCCCACACACCCAAAAGAAATTGTGGCAATCAACGCAAACAATCATCCACCGCATGCAACTCGCTACTAATCTCGGCGTCCTGCTCTCCAGATAGAAGCTCGCGAATTCGGTCCGCCCCAAACACACGGTCCCAAACACACGGTCTTGCAAGCGCCGCATTCGATATTCTGACACTGACACTGACACGCGTGGGCTCACCTGAGTCGCGTTCCACTTCGCGTGTGAACCACGAAAAGCATCGGAAAAACAACAACAATCACATCACACTGCACTGCCAAGCCAGCAAGCCACATATTGGCCATCCTTTGGGAATGTCGTGCTTCGTTTCTAATCACCTCCTCCGACTTTGCGCTCCATGACATCACCTCAGCCCTCTGTCCTCGCCCTCGTCCTCTGCTTATGCCTCACCGTGCTCACGCATCCACGCTCGTACCAGGGTTGGCCCTGCCGTTTAGGATCCACCACAAGACGTTTCATGCATTACCGTTATCGCGTCATGGATCCATCCACTTCAAATCACACCCATCGCCCTCAGGTACCACCACAGACCGTAAGCCCTGATTTCAAAATCACACCGCGGCCGTGATCCACCTTTCATATACCAACTCCATGGGTCAACCAAGATCCCTTGCCGTGCCCACTTTTCAATGCAAGTCGACCATAATGTCCTCCTCCGCATCGATGCCATCTTCCCACGCCGTGTCCATGGCGTCGCCCCCTTGGCTCTGCCGCTTGTTCAACCGCTTCAAGTTGTCAATGTACTCCTTGGTCAGCGTCAACCGGTAGTCTGCGTCCTTGACTTGCTCCGCTAAACTATTCGTCCGCAGCGTCTGCTCAAACAGCGCTTGCTGTTGCTGCTTCTCCGTCTTGGCCAGAGGGCCTTGTGTGGGGTCAAGGTAGAAACGCAGGACAACACCTGTGTTTGACTTGTCGCTATGCTCCAACCGCGCGTTCAGGTGGCCGTCCTTGATCAATGTGTCGAGATACTGTGCCATTTCCTCGGCACTGTCTCTCACGTTATTGGCAATGTTTGAGACTGGAATGGCTGAGAACGTCCGTGATAGCCGTGAAACATATGTCCTCATCTGACTGTTGACAAGCTCCGCCACAAGGCCAGTGTTACCATCCTAATGCGGTCAGCCACTCTCGAAACAATTCACTCCATGATGCATGGCAAGTTTCATCAACGCACCTCTGCCCAGATCTCGGCACCATACTTGATTTGCGCTTTGAGCTTAGGCAAGTTGCTCAGCTGCATGTATGCTTCTGCAAGCGCTTCATATGCTTTCGATGCACATTTGACTTGTTTGATTGCGTTTCCGTTTGCTGTTCGTGGAACAGACTTGGACTGTGAAAGTGTTAGTCCGCCCCAAGTGCATTCGTATAGTATGTCGTACCGTTCCATCTACAAGACACCCAACTAGTACCCATTTCTTGTAGGCCTCCAGCATCAGGCCATTTGCTACATTGCTTGATGGAACAATCAGCACGTGCTCCAGAAATTGCTGCGCCTTCTTGAATTGCCGTGTACCAAGATAGGCCATGGCTCCCAGGACATAGTATTCTTGCACATCTACTATCGAGAGTTTCTCTGAATGGCCTGAACTCTGGTGGATGTATTCTCCGCTACTCGCAACGTCTGCACAAGGCACTGAATACTCGAGGCCGTCGCGGACGATGTTTGGAATCTTGGAGGGCAGAGTGTGAATGTAGTTGTCGAGGATGGGTTCGGCGGCAGCATATGATCGCGTTTCCAAGCATAGCTGTACGAAGCTGAGGTGGGTCGATGTGAATGTGCCTGTAGTGGGATCCAGTCGAATCATTGCTGACCGTATTGGCGCAATAGCAAGGCCAGGCTGTTGTTGTTAGGTTTACCGATTAGTATAACATGTAGAAGATTACACGTACCGATCCAGTTGCTCGCGCAATTTGCTCTGTATACTCTACCAGTTTCCTCCACTCTTGTCCAACATAGCGTAGTTGCACCGGATCAAACGTCTCGAGAAACAGCACAAGCTTATTCCACAACGGGCCTCCTGGCTTCAGTGTATCCGGCAGACTCCTCTTCTCCACAATGGCAGCGATGCGATGACGGAGGGCGAAGGCGTACGCTATTGAGTTAACCGCAGGGTTTAGTATCTGTACAGGTAAGCAAAGTTTGATCCTGATTCCACAAAATCACATACTGTCAAGACATCCTGTTGTGTGTCCGCTCCCTTCACCCAATGTCCCGCTGAGATGTTGGAGAGCTGGGCGACAAAGGTTCGAGCTGCTAGATCATAATCTCGTTTCTGTTTAAGCTCTGGGCTCTCAGGCTGGAACTGAAGAAGTATACTAGTCAGGTCGGCAGCCATCTTCCCACGTTCTTGTAGGCGTGAAGGTGGGGTGGTATCAACGGGCCGTTGCGTTCGAGGGCAGCGTTGAGGGGCACTTCGATGTTTGGCTGTTGCCTGCACTTTGCACTCTTCGAGATGTATGCTTCCGAATCTGCGATCTCGCTGCCTTTGAGAGTGTGAGCCGTGGCAAGCAAGAAAGACCAGGAAGAAGCGACGTGGCGGCGGTTATGCAATTGTTTATAGAAGCAGGCGGAGGTAAAGCTATCCCGCGAAGCTCAAGGCTGCCGTTGATGTTCGCGAGCACAGACGGCATCGATAACCACCCCGCCTTATTCACCGTGGCGGTGCAGGCTAATGGAATCTAAGGCTGGCATATTATTTACTAAATCAGATTATGATAGGACTCGTATATCAACAATAGGAGAACATTATATTAACTAACGAAACCGTTCAATCATGTCTGGATATTCCACCAACTCCTCCTATGCATCCAAAACTTCAAAACCAACGCCAACATCCAATGCAATGAAACCGATCAAGACAATCATCTCCGCTTGACAGCTTCTTCCATCCGTCTCACAAGCGCCTTCAATCCAACACCCTTTTCACAGTTGCTTTCTAGCCATATCTCCATCTTCTCCCTAACATCCTTCATCCCCTTAATCACTGGCATCTTCCTCCCTTCCTCAGCGTCAAGATGCATCAGTGGATTCAACAGCAAGTCGAGACACTCATGCCAAATCTCAGTCTGCCAGTACCGCTTCAGGCTCTCTTTGATTTTATAAGTCTTAGTTGCGCCGGCACCCAGCGTGGCACCGCGCTCAGCAACCGTAGAGATGTATTTACCAAAGAGCAGATTATGCACAATACCTGCGAGACCGTGGTAGTCAATTTGGTAAGTCCAAGGACGAAGTTCGCGCATTTCGGCACAGTCAGCTTCCGTGGTAGGCCAGTCGGCTATGAATTGCACATCAGGTTTGAAGACCTTCATGTCGATGCCGCGGCCAAAGTCGATAAGTGAGATGCCCTTAGAAGTCCATCCGTCTCGGCCGTCGCGCTTATATGCCGAGTCCCAATGTTCGTCCTTCTGCAGAGCATCGAAGCGGACGAGGATGTTGTCTGATTTGAGGTCGCCATGAAGGATGCCCTTGGAGTGGAGCGCCTCGACTGTGCGGAAGAGCTCGATGGTAAAGAACATGGCAAGCTGCTCGTCCATAACCCCGTTCTCGGCGCGAGCATAATTCACCAAATCGAGCAGTGTGCCTTGATCCCGATATTCTTCCACAAGGTAACACTCGTCTTTGAATACATGCATCTCGTAGGCATGAACAACAGAGTCTGCTGCTCGGGACACTCCGAGCCGCCTCTTGGCCTGCCGCATGATATAAAACTCCCAAGGTGTGGGAGGATCTTCCATTTTGATTGCTTCGAGAGCTTTACGTTTGAGACCGAATTCGCCTTTACCCATTTGCGCAGGTTTGTTTTCGTTCTCGTTCTCGTCCTCGTCCTCGTCCTCGTCCTCGTCGGGCGTCTTGCTCTCTACCAAATAGACTGGCGCGAAAGCACCCTTGCCCAGTTCGCGTTTGATTGCGTACGTTCGATCAGTGCCTTTAAAGTCCAGCGTAGGACATAAGGCAAGATTCGTCATTGTTTTGTCGTTTGAATTCTTGCTCATCTTCGATACTGCTTTGGTATACTTACGAATATCAGCGCCCTTGCCGTAGCACTCCGTAGCCTCTGCGTGATATCCGTCATAAGAATCAAGGGGCGGCTGAATTTCTTGTAGGATGACTTTGCGGATGGTCTCGTCAACTGGGTTACACTGCGAATCGATGATAATTGGACCACTTGGCCTGGAAACCTTAGATTTAGCCTCCTTTACCGCTAATGGCTTTCGCTTCGATTCTTCAACCGTCTCTTTTAGGGCCGGTTTTGACTCTCCTAAAGCTAATTTTGCGACTTTACCTGGACCGTCAATGACTGATCCAAGGAGATCTGAGAACGGGCTACTGCAAGGCTCATCGTCATCCTCCAAGATGGCAGGCGTACCTTTCGAGCGTGATGGAGTCTTGGCTGCAAAATAGTCCTTCTGAGCATACGCAGTTGAGATACCCAGTGACGACTCGGTTTTCTCAACAATAGGGGTCATGAAGGGCAGGCGATTATTCGCAGCTTGAGCTGGATCCCGATATGGCCGCATTGATGGGTTGTAATCCTCTGGAGGCACAGGGACAAAGCGCGTTGGTAGTGATGCTGGTGCACCAGGTGAAGTCGGCGTAACAACATCAGGGTCATTCTGCGCGTCCGAGTCGACTAGTGGATGTGACACCTCCTCGAAGGAGTCGCCGTCAGATTCCTCTGCACTGCTGTCTGAATCATCGTTTCGCTGGTCCTTAGGCACGTGTTTGCTCTCCGTAAAATCAGACCAAGCCGAGACACTTTTCACGTCGGTATCGTCGACATCACTCTCGTCGTTGTCGATATCATGGTCAAGGACTGTCGTTCCGAGAGTGAAGTCTGCAGCCGTGGTTTCATCTCCAAAATCACTGGCAGCGCATGAGATTCGGCCTGTGCCAGTACTCTCGCCTGCACTGGTGTAATCATCGTCATCATCCTCGTCTTCGCTGCTTTCCTCGCCGCTTTGAACCTCCGCGACGCTTTCGTCAGGATTCTTCAACGGTTGATTGAAGATGCCATAGATTTCATCCATAGCTTCTTTCGTATGAAGGGTCATTGTTGTTTCAGGGCCAACCCTTTTTCGACGAATCTTCGGCTTGGCAGGAGAATCTAGATTTGTTTGGACTACGGCTCGTCAGAACTTTTTTCATCGTAGGCTTCACTCATATACTTACTTGTTTGGGTTTCGCCACGAATCTCCTTGACATCCATGACCTTGATCTTTCTAGTCCTGTTGGCGCGTTCTTCTCGTCTAGCCTTCTTCGCTGCCTTTGCCTTCTCTATGTCACCTTGGGAAGGTGGCATATTTTCATCATTAGCAGCCTCATCATCAATGCTTCCTTTCAGGGGTACAGTCTGGGGCCGAGCGACTGGCTCAGGTGGATCCTTGAATACTAGAGAGGCAGCTTTGGGCTTGGGTGCTTTGGCAGTCACTATTGCTTCAGCTGCCCTCTTCGCTTGCTCCTGCTCTTTACGTCGGATTGCCGACCAGTCATATTCCAGCCAACCTCTGTATTTAGCGCGTAGCTCTTCAAACGAGTACTCTTCTGACATGGGATTATCGAGGTTAGGATAGACTTTCTCCAAGTCTACGAAAACAACCTCAAGTCTGCCTGTCTTAGGGTTCAGGGCTTGTTGATGTTCACGTAGCGGATGTGGCGAGGCATTATTGTCATTAGAATTCGATTTGGTCTGAATACATGAAAGGCAAACGCCAACCAATTAGTCCTGTCATCGTAAATATATGATGGGGTATTGTAGATAGCTCAACTCACCTCATCCTTGAAAATCATCATCTTCTGAACGCCCGTATTCTTCTTCCCAACCTTCAGAGTCTCACCCGCCCATGGTCGTGCCTCCGCTGCGTTCTCCTTCTTGCGGTCTGCCAGCGACCCGATACTATCCCAGCCTTCGGTGCTGCCGCTCGATCCAGTCCTCGCCGGCTCGTCGCCGTCTGAGAAAATAGCAAGCTTTGGTTTTCCGGATCGCGATGCGCCTCCACCTGCCCGTGATTGGCTCTGTGCTTGCGGGTTGGCGGGAGCAGGCGATGCGGTTGAAAAGGGGTCGACCTTCGCGGCGAGAGCTGGACGGACGGCGGGCAGTGCTGGGCTTGTGGGTTCCGGAACCTCCTGTGGCCGACTCTCGAATCTATGCTGGAACTCGCCGTACTTGCGGACTAACCGCTCTACTGGACGGGCATCGCGCTCGATCCCTAGATTGTACACCTCCTCCGCCTGTGTGAAGCGTCCTGCTGATTCTAGCCAGGCCGCGAACTCCTCGTAATACAGCGCCAGCCCATCACCAATGCTGTGTCGCGCGAGATATGCGAAGGTCTCTCTTGGTGCATCAGAGAATAATCTTATATAGTGTAGCCAGAGCTTGAGGTAGCGCACGTCGTTTTTGTATTGCGATGATGATTGGAAGGCTTTGGTTGCACGCTCCAGTAGCGGGCAGAGCTGCGATTGTGGTGTGTTTTGTGCTGAAGGGTATGCGTCTAGTGTCCACTTGACGTAGCGGTCGTAAACATCGAGAGGGTCGTCAGACTCGTCGATCGCCATGAGCTCCTTCTCGAATTGAAGGCGCACTGTGTTGTTCGCATCCTGTGTCTGAGATGGCGACGGAGTATGACCAGGGCCTGAAGTCAATGGCGGCGTATAAAGTTGAGCGAGGGCCTTTGCGGAGCGGCCACTGGGAAGAGATTGGATATTTTCCTTTTGATTCTCGATGATCTCGAAGTCGATAAGATCGTCGGATCCCATGGCGCCGGTAGGGGTATCAAAACGAAAAGACAAGAAACCAGGACCCAGAATATGTTATTAGAAGCGAAGTCTTACCTGGTGTTGTTGTTGCTGAAACTTGAGCGTATCGTGAAGACAGTGGGGTTCGCGTGGGCAAAGTGGCGCTCGAGCGCGTCTTCCCCGATACGCTAGCGTTGCTAGGGGCAACGCCCCAATCGTCGACTACCCACCCTCGTTTAGCGTGTCACTCCCTACCCATACGAGGATTGCCAAGACAGAATGTGTAGTGCCTGCAACCACATTTCCCTTTTTCTACAGTTACTATCTACTACAAATGTGACGGCAAAGTTCAATCACTGTTATTTGGTTTGATTTCCAGATGTAGCCACACGCAGCCAGGAGATATTCCTGAGACTTAATTAGGTGACGTTCAGACTAGAATTCGAGTAAACCAAAATTGAGTAGCACCTTTAACATGGACTACAGGAAGGATGACAAGCGAGGAATTTCTTCCATACCTAGAAAGACACAGTGAGCTACATAGCCTAGAGTCACAGTGCTTTCTCACAGAACCAAATTGCTGGAGCAAAGACATGGACGAACATTTGGGCGAGTGTTCAGGTGGTCATCCCAATATTCCCCGCATATAAGCTTGTGAATACTTGAATTCTTCGTAGCTGATAAGTTCCACAGCTTGAGTAGACGTTTTGGCCTTCACAAGCTTCCAATCACTGCTTCCGCGCTTCCCACTTTTTGGAAAAGTAGTCAAAGAGAAGCCATGCCCGAAATACCATGCAATTTCGCATCTAATATCCTTAGTCTAGTAACTAGGGAGTGACCCTGGGACGTGCAAAACGATCTAGTCTCGAGATTGGCCTTTATTTTATGAGCAGCGGAAAGAGCCAATTTCTCACGACAGATCAGCTGGAACACGCAGTAGACCTCGAAAAGAAAGCGGGGGGGAAGATTCACAAACGCAATGCGTTTCTCAATTGGTAAAAGAATATACATGTGGGTAAGGAATGCCCGAAAACCAGTAATGACCAATAAGAACAGCCCCCAACCAGTAGCAATCCCACCCTCTTTCATTTCCTCTCAAAAAGCAACCATGGCATCCAATCCATCGCAGAGCGTGCTCGCAACACAAGAAATAGAAAGACATGATAACAGAAAGGCGTCGTAGCCAATATTCAAAACTCCCGCTGTCATACACGATTTGGTATATACCCTAAATCATCAAGTGAAAGCAGTAGCCTCACACCAAAGCATGCGCATGCAGGAAACGATCGCGTCACAATAATAACAAATGCTGGTTTGGGGGTATGTCGAGGAAGTTGAGCAGGAGCTCTGATGGGTATCATCGAAAGCGACAATAGGAGCCCTCACCATCGGCGAAAACAAAAGTCGTGTGGTACTGAACCAAATCAATGTATAGCGTGGCGTTAAACTCAAGAAGATTCGTGATGTAGTTCATAGTCGTAACGTCGTATGCGTGAGCGGCGAGTCAGAAAAGAGTGGTGGCTAGAGTTTAGGATATATGAAGGTATGATGCTGTTGGTAAGTGATACCGTGCGGTTGCTTCAATAGATTTCTAAGAGCGATTTTCGACAGCTTGTTGTTCGCCAGTGGCAACAGCTACAAGCGCCTCTAATCGTCTCATATCATTGGCTCCGGTTTGAGGCAACGGCTGTCCAAACGTAACCGGTCCTCTTTCCGGTTCGCGTTGTGGACGGTAACTTGAACTTGATAAGCTGTGGCTATGGTAAGGTTGATATGGTGGGGAGTTCAGCGGGTGAGGTCTGTCCATAATGGATGCCTGTGGGTTTGTTTTGTACTCGTCAACAGGGACACCAGGAGCTGTGGCCTCTACAAAGCCATTACTGTGCATAATAGCGGGATGGTGCTCCGCCATGGTACCAGGAGTCGGAACACCCTCACTGCTACTTGAATCCTCGGGAGATGTGCGTTGTAGGACCTGATGCGGTTGAGCAAGAGGTCCGTTGTACCAAGCTTGTCTCTTGTTTTTACGGGGCGTCACGGGCTGGTCTTGTGATGTTCTAGGGGATCCTATCGTGGGGACCTGTATTGGCTGAGGGACGTTTGCCGGCTGCCGCTGGCTGAAGTAACCGTGCGGGGCCGTGGTCGGTCTCCCAGCACTCGGTTGTCCAGCACTACCTGGGTACTGGCTCCACTGCTCTCGCGGAGGGTTGGGGCTTGCAATCTTCAGGCGGTCGATGTCCCAAGAGATACTTGTGCGCTTCTCGTGGCCTCTGTTTGGTACATGCTCAATTGGAGCATGGTACGTGAGAGGGCGAGCTGGAGCATCAATCTGCATCGGACTTGGCTGCCGTCGGGGAAGAGTAGGTGGAGGGGGTGCATAATCGAAGCTTTCGATGCCAGGTAGTCTTGTTGTTTGTGAAGCTGCCGGCTGGGAGGTGTATGATGGTCGCAGAGCATCGGGAGTCTGGTGATATCCGAGTCCACTTGTTGCTGGCCGAGGACCAGTGTATGTTCCTGGGTGCCATGTGCGTCTTCTCCAGTCCGAGTCTGCGTTGGACTCTATTCTGGATTCTGGAAAGTGTGATACTGTAGGACTGGCATATACGCTGCTTTGACTTGAGAACGTGGAGGCGGTAGAGGACTGTAAAGGAGTCATGTAAGGAGGGGGGGCTTGTCCCGGTGGCCCCGAAAACGGATTGCCGGTAGATAAGCGACGGCCTGGAGGCGGTGGCCCAGCCCAAGAAATTGGCCTAGACGAGGATATGGGAGACTGCATAGCAGATCCGAAACGGGCGGGGCTGCCAGTAGCTGTGGAGAATGTGGCAGAAGTTGGGGTAGTAGGCGCATTAGACTGTACATCATAGTCAACGATTTGCGGCCCGGGACTACCCATTAATGGCGGGTTGTATGCGTCAATGGTGTTGAGCGAGAGGCGCGCTCGGGCACTTGCTCCACTATCGCTGGCCATGGCGAGAGGTGGGGGCCGACGCCGTATATCCGGAGACTGCGCCACACTCATGCTTGAGATGGTAGAGGTTATGCTGGATGTCGACAAGTTTCTGCTGTGGCCTCTACTGTGGCCCCCTGTGCTGCCTAACGTATTGGCCCGAGAACGATTTCCTGGCGGTCTCACGCGATCGGTCCGTATCTGCCTCTGAAACCTGGTGCCCGTTGCGGCCAGCGATTCAGAGGGGATGTCTTCGTTGACGTGAACGGTCTGCGCATGCTGCCGGAGGTTGTCGAGTCGAGAGAATCGTCGAGAGCAGTGGCACTGAAAGGGTCGTTCACCAGTGTGTTTACTGTAGGGTGTTAGCTTTAGAGTACAGTGAACAACACCAGACTTACCGAATGTGCCTCGCTAGATGCTCGCTTCTCGTAAAGCTCAGATTGCAGGGCGGGAACTCGGTGCAGAAGAAGCGTTGTCCCTTCTTCTTCTTTGAAGGTCTGTTCGTATCACTATTGACGCTCTCGTTGTCTGAGCCGTCTTTGTCATCTTCATCGCCGTCACCCATCTGCACGTCTTGTTGAGAGGCGATAGACTGTGTTGATCGATGCGAGTCCTCTCTGCTCATATCACTTTTGTTCGAAGGTGTCTCGCTCAGTTCGCGGGAGGGTGTGAAGGGTGACGATGGCAGAGGTCGTTGGCCGGCAAGGCCAACTGCGAAGCTATTGCGGGTGGGCGTCTTTGCTGAGGGATCTTCAGCGCGAACGTCTTCTGCAGCCTTCGACTCGGAGAAGAAGCGGCTGTTCGGCCGCGGCGTGGTAGGCGTTGCCTCGTCACCCGGGCGCCCTGGCAACGGGTCCGGCACAGTCAGGGTGGTGTTGACTGCTTGAAAAGTCGACATGATGGGAGAAGCAGGTAGGCGCAAGGAAAAGCTGTCCTTCTCTTGCTGTTTGTTCTGCAATGGACGAGGCGCAGGTTGGGGCTATGGAGAGCGCGTATCTCCTACGACTGGCACGACAGCAGAGTGTTTCAGCAGCCCACGTGAGGCGGTACCTGAGGGTTAGTACAGGCACAGGTCCCCAGACTGGCTACCTCGACCAAGCGCACTCAGGTTGATACGGCGGGTGGTTCCTTGCTTGAAGCGGTTGTAAGAAGGCTGAAACGGATATGATGACGAATAGAGGGCGGCGTTGCAACAACATCCGGACGCACCCAGCGAAGGGAACAGACAAAGAATGCTGGTGAGGTAAGTCGAGGGCAGCTGTGTGGCGCAAGTCGATAATGGTGCCTGACCGTCGCAGCGTGCACTAGTGGTGGTGGTTGAGAGGTGACGGATGCTCGGACTTTGGCAGCGATGATAAGGCGCAGACGTGTGCCTTAGGTGGCGGGGAGGTTAGCCCCTCTCTGCGGCGGACTCGGTATGCACAAAGGCTCGAGCAGGCGCGGCAGAATGCGGCTCTTGGGATGCAGCTAGACAGTACCAGGCCGTTGAAGCCAGACAGCAGGTGTCGATGCAGGATAGCGGGAGTGGAATCGCGCTCACGATTGCGTTGCAAGTGCATGCGACGAGGGGTTGGTAAGGCACGGATGGAATCCTAGCGGCTTTGTGGTGCGCCCTGAAAGACGGCCTGGCAGAAGGCTGGGGTTAGAGTCCGATCCACCCTGCAACAGAGACCATCTGCTTGCAGATCCTTGAACTTAACGAGCCTTGGCTTGGCTACCCTGAGTCCAGAGGCCCAGCTGAGCTTACTGCCACTGCCTACCCACCTGTCAGACTCCACTGAACAAGCCCTGATGAGCAATACTCATCCGAGTCCGAGTAATCGGCCAGTTCTGCAGGCCCTTGTGCCAGGGAGTACGACGGTCTCGTGCAGGCGGGGCTGGGCACCACTGTCTGCAATCCGGCATGCTAATAACGGCGATAGCACATACCTTGCAGCGTTGGAGTGCCCAAACATGGCCGCCTTCCCAAGACGGTGCTGTGGCGGGGACGCGAAGCGTGCTCACTTCAACTAATGGCAACGAAACCATACCTCCCACGGCTGCGTTTCACATATCACCAGCCTGTACATGTTGGCTGACGTTGCTAAGAGCGGGACCATCGCCCAGTCCCAACAGGAGAGACGCGAGTCTGTTTGAAAACGGTTGTAAGCAGGCGAGCATGGCGCTGCCTTCAAAGGCGAAGCTGACCATCTCCTGCCGAAGCAATTGGTTGACGCGTCTGGTCGCTGCAAGCTAAGAGCGTGGGCAAGCGCCGATGCAAGGGGACTCGAACATGGTCCACAGAAATGGTCTTGTACCTTTGTACCTTGCGGAAGCGAACGACTAGCACCTGCGCTTCACCCGGGCTTCAACACCGCAAATTTTGCTCTCCACGCCGGAGCGAAGGCTAGACAGGTGCAAAATGAAGCGAAAAGACCCGATGGCACTCTGCCAGCGTGAAGCGTAGGCGCTGGGCAGTGAAAATCCTTCAGGCCGGTAGTCAATGTCTGAGAGCTGACGGCATGGTCAGGAACCGAAGTGTGGCTCAACCAGTTCCTGGCGTCCAGAATTTGTTTTAGGTGGAACACCACGGACCCAGGCGGGACGATTCCTGGGTCGCTCGTTCAAGGTCATCTGATGGCGCCTCACTGCGTTGGACATTCGGTCCCGCACTTTAATTCCCTTGCCGGCCCCCCAAGCCATCCAAATTTTCCGAAGAAGCTGCAACCAGCGATATTGACGCACTTCTTCTCTGACCGAACATGACTACGATGACAAGGATTGAAATGTAATGTAATGAATCAGTATGCCCTACGGAAAGCGGCAACTGGAAAGTCTCGTGAAACGTTAGGTGGGTGTGCAAGCCATGGTATAGCCCTGCCGTGACCCTGCCGGCTTATGCAAGCTTGCGCTCGTTGACGAAACAGACAAAGGGATAAGCCGCCAGAAGACGCCAGCAGAGTTGGTCCGTGGTGGCGATGGCCGTATGGTGTTGAGGGGCAGCGAGCAGCAGGCTAGCGTCTTAGTGACCAGCACAGCTTCGCATAGCTTTTCCAGCGAAGACAACGGCGAGACTTCGACCCAATAGTGGTGAAAGTGTGTACAACATGTTCGGTCAGGTCTCTACGCATTATGCAAAGGCTGAGCTCGCTGCACTGAACAGCAGACGTCTGCATGCACCATGCGAACAAAAAGAATCATATGCATTGTAAGCAAAAAAGTCAGGGCCGAACCGGAGTCGAACCGGTGACTTCGGGAAGACGGCTTTGGTGAGCTGCAGTCCTACACTCTACCACTGAGTTACCGGCCCATGAACGTTCAAACATGCTGCACATGGCAGATATTCAATGAATGGTTTTGGAAATTATAATATATATATAGCTTTAACAAATCTCCCATGACTCAAATGGCCTGCCTCGGGCGATTGGCAAGGAAGAATGGTCGCGGCCAAATTGTGGAGAGTATCCAATCATTGGCACATGTGCTTCCCACGCTTAGCTCAACACATGTTCCCTAACACCTTCGCCCACCAAACATACTTGCCCAAACGTATTCCCACACTCTCTTGTACGACAAGTCGTCAGACCCTGATATGGCGGGACTTTTCCTACACGCAGCGCTTCGCCAATCTTGAATTTCTGACACATCATATCCATGACATTGCAAATCACTTAGAGCACTTACGTCTCGTTGCAGAAGGATAACGCTCGTGCAACTGGCGCGTACCGCGACTCACCTCGATAACCCTTTCCCCTCAGCTCCAAACGTCTGCCGTACTAGCGCAGCAGCATCTGTTCTCCCGACGTGCGTACCACCTATTTCAAGGCCACGCATTGTAAGGTTGTGTATCCTCAACGGACAGGATATTCGCAGCACAACAGCGATAAGTGAGTCATATAAACAACGCGGAAATGTTGCACGAAGACAAATTCAAGCATGTGCGAGTTTTGAAGATTGACTGTGTTCAATAGATGTCTCTTAGCAAGTCGCGGGTACGGCTTTGCTGATACTCGGATCCCGCCCTTGCGTGTAGCACTTCATCCACCCTCTAAACTTAGCACTACCGTGGCATCGCTTGCTGTGTCTTCGGGTCATCTAGTCATCCAACACCCACCACCGGATCATTAATGCTATGCGACGAGTCTATGCTTACTGCACAACCTAGCCAAAAGTCAGCAACTCAGGTCCACAGACACACATTGTCAATCCGGCCACGTCGACAAAAGCAAGGGCACATCCTGCAAGTTCGGACATACCTTCTCTCTTAGCTTGCTGATCCACTGCACAATGCTCTCACCCTGGTCTGCTCGGTCTTCGACAAGAAGTGTTTGTGCCCAGAGCTTCAGGCTTGGGTCTCCATCCTCCTTAATGATGTATAACGTGGGTAGCGTGATGCTGCCTACGCCCTTTGATTTATGGTCTCTTGATTTCTCGATAACTATGCCAGTTAGCTAGCTGTCATGATCTTAAGGGTGACCTTAATTCGGCATACCAGCTCGCACTCGCTCAGAGTACTCATTATCTAAGAGGGGCAGAGAAGCCTTGCCCTGCTTGAGCTGCGTACGGTCCTCGATACCAAACACGTCTGCGAGAAGCGCTGGAACAGCGTCACGACCAATCCACCTAGTCGAGTTAGTGCTCTTGATCGAACTTGAGCTAGGTGCATATGTATGCTTACAGGAATTGGTTGACACCATCATCCAAGAGGTACAAGCCATACGGGACGATAGCGGCAGATGAAAGATTCAAAGCCGGAGGCATCGTGATCTGCCCTGTCGCAGGGTCCGACACGCCAGCGTCATCAGGCATGTCCTAGAACTTTGTTAGCTTTGGGCAATATCGGGTCGGCTGGTATAGCATACGTGAAGACTGTAGAAGCTGGGATAAATGTACTGGACTAGTAATCGTAATGGTAGCGTCGAAAGAAGGTCCAGTGCAGCTGATCGAAGATCTGAAGGTATCTGAGCGCTCTTCCTGAGTCCAACGTTCTTGATGAGACCGAGGAACAGGATTGGAAGGGCACGAAGGTTCTGAGGGAGCTGAAGGCCACCACCGCCCATGCTGCCACCTGCCAGCTCCTTCCTGTATGTGGACAGGATTTCGATAACCTTCGCCTGTAGAGCATCTCGCGCAGCATCAAGACCGCTCGATAGGGCACGTTCCACAGCTTTATGGCTGAAGTAAGTGGTAATGGCTTGCGCATCTGCCGAAGCATAAACCGAAGCAAGGCTCTCGGTTGTTGGTACAGCAAGCGTCAAGACCCTAATACGGCGCTGTCCACCTGAAGTTGTGTGCAACACAGCAGCTTGGAGACATGCGAATGGCTTGCTTATCGTCTCGTCAATCGCAACCTCGATCACGACGGCTTGATCCCTAGGATAGGCTGGGAAAGCGCAAAGGTCGGAGGATCGGTTGAAGAAGTTTCCATAAAATGCTGACATGCGGAGTCCAGTGGTGGCACGCACGCGAAGGACAGCCTCAAGGCCAATTTCGGCGGATAAGTAATCTGCAAATTCCGTCGCGATCTTGACAACATCCTCTTGTCTTGCGGCATTCCATCCTGGGTAGAAATAGGTTTGACCTGCTGTAAATCGAGGAAGGTTGCTCAATGTGGCAACGTCTTGGTATTGTGAAGAGAACAAAAACATGTCAACCGAAACCTGGTTTTTAGAGCATTCCACAGCAAAGGATTTGTACCAGTTGTTTGCGGGCTGCAGCAAGCTAGCTTCCTTTCCGGTACCCAATAGCGACTTGTCCTCTCGTGGATTCAGAGCGGCATGGCCAACATTCGGCAGTGATGCAGCAATCACGGTAAGCTTTCCACCAAGGGGTGAGATGAGCTTGTGTGCAGATCGAAGGGCTGATCCTAGGGCAAATCCAGGCACGTGCGTGTTTTGGAACATGGCCGGAAGACGGTCGAGGAAGTTTTCAATGTTGTTGCGGCACTGGCTCAAACTAACGAGGAGGTCCGAGGGCATCGGTAGGTAGGGTTCTTCCAGATCGGAGACGACCAATTGCTGGGGGTCGTTGTTATCGCTATTGTCCGGTGGGATTGAGAAGAAGTGTAAGCCCGAGTCGACCGCCATGAACCCGATCCGCGTCCTCCCATCTGCGTTGGGTATCCGACCAAGAGACTCCTTGATGACTCGTGAAATCACGGCAAGAAGGCCGCTGTTGACAGCTGCTTGCGTGCAGTCCAAAATTATATAGTAGCACAAAGGCTGCGGAGGTCGAACCATGTACTCCTGGGGTGCAACAAACTCAGTTACTGCGTAATTCAACTCTGGTCTTTGCCAGCGGTCCACGCTCTTCTGTTGTGCCGCATCCCAGTCAAATGCCTGTGGAACATCGTTGGTGAGGTTGCACATATTACACCTCCACCTGTGTCCATGATCGAGGAAGGAGACGAAGGGATTGATGTAGGCCCGGCAGCGCCTGCAACGGCTAATAACCTGATCGTGTACAACCGGTATTGGGTCCTCCGAGTCGTGTAAGCTGGCATAGGGGCTGATGATCAGCGCAAATGGCAGCTTGCTCTTCTTCAGGAGCGAGTGGTTGGTGGGAATGGTGTTCAGCGTGCACCGCAGGTATTTGCTCGACTCATTCGCCATGTCGGAGGGCGTGGCCGCGGCATTGGAGGGTAGGTGGATGGGTGGCGGCGGATTGTAGAGCTCCGAGACGTGGAAAGGCTGAGCGATGAGGTCTGAGGGGAACAACTGGTTCTGTTGTGTCGCAGCAACGGGCTGCTGTGCTGGCGGAGCAGCCTGTCCTGGCTGGGGCCCCAAGTTCATCTGCCCAAATTGCTGATTGAGGGCGTTCGGGTCTTGGGCTGCTGGCTGTCCGTATGCCGGTGCCGGCGGCCCATATCCAGGAGAAGGAGCTCCATAACCCGGCGCCTGCGCCCCATATGAGGGTGCTGGTACTCCATAGCCTGGTGCAGCAGGCGGAGCAGCTGCCCCAGGTTGACCGCCAGCATTGGCTCCAAATTCATACGCCGCACCCGCATATCGGTCCCGCTTCTTGCGGTCTGCCATAGCGAGAGCAGCCGGAGTTGGAGAGGGTGGGAAAAGGATCGGGATGACGGATGTCCAGAAGGTATTTGGTGTTGGCGGGACTGCCTGTGAATTTGAAGGTGAGGTGGAGCTCCATGTGTCTTCTTGGGAAGCGGCACATTCCGCGCTAATGTCGACCCCCGCCAACCGTGCGTAGGACAGGCGAGGAGAATTGCTCTCCGCACTGGGAACACCTTTTGCCTTCCTACAGACTCTCGCCCATAGTCTCCAGGCGCCAGCATTTCGGCTGCATCTATTTGTCTAGCTATCATTGCTATCTTCCAGCTATCGACAAGTGTTCTTTAGCCTCTACAGACCAGCTTCAGGCGTCAACGAAATGCTTTTGGAAACGTGTCGACGTATAACGTTGCCACAATGGAGATAATGAGGCTTCTACGATAAGTAATACACTTTTATTTCCACCAGCCAAGTATCAAGACATTAGTACATGTGTTCATAACGAGCATTACACCAAGGGAATTCTGTAGCCACTCCGTCCGACTTTGTCAAAGTCTGATCCATCGGCCTTAGACGACAGTTGCAGTCTCCTGTCTCGGAGTCTGCTGCTGCCCTTCAACCCTGTCCGCATCCGTTACGGGATAGGGAGCCTGGACTGCGCCGCCACCGCCATGTGAGCCAAGGGCATCGTACTGACTCTCACCAACCGGACTCTCGCTTCTAGCGGTACGCTCGTAGCCGGTATGTTCTGGTCCTGATGTATTAGTTGCGCTCGTTGCGCTTCCAGGCATTGCTCCTGCACCGAGGTTTCCCGAATGCGAATGAACCGGCTCAACGTGCAGCTCGTAGTTGCGGAGATCATCCTCTGCGTCCGTGAGAACCTGACGAGCCGCCTCCACCCCTGCGAAGGCAGGATGTACATCACCAGGAACGATGGGAGTGTCGTCAACAAGGTTCAAGAGCCGGCGAGCATGTTTGGCAAGGATGATTTGCTTCTCAGCGCGCTCAATAGTGACCGCAAAGTGGTGGTCATACGCCTCCTTGAACTTCTGGCGCGTCTGAAGAGGTCAGCCGGTTTCGCAATGGTATGATGAAGCAGCTTACAATGTTGCTGAGTTGTGCCTCCGCGACTAAGCTCTGGGCCTCTGCGCGGACAAGCTCCTGTTCAAGCTGGACAATCTTAGTGCTCTGAGGCTCCTTGTACTTCAACTTGGCAATCTCATCTGAGACCTTAGGCCTGATCAGTATAAGCTATGCTGCATGTTAGGCAAGGTCGTACCTTGGTCTTATGGTCCCGGCTGGGCTGCACCGAACTCTCTGTATTACGAATTTGCTTCAGGATGCCTCGGTACTCCTCCAGTCCCTGTGCATAGTGGTCCTCTTGCTCTGCGATCTCTGCCAGCAAGACGCCCAATTTGTCCGAGATGTCGGAAATTGTCTCGTCCTCGGTCGCTTCACCCCACTCAGAGAGTTGTTGGGCAATTCCGACACGTTCACGCGCCACAGTTTCATAGGCGCCAATGGCATGATTTTCCGATTTGATAATCTTGTAGAGCCTTTTCGAGAGCTCAGGCTGCTGCGTGCCTCGGAGAGACGCCATGGTGAAACGGTGTTTCGGCGCCGACTTGTCGCTTGAGCCGCCCTTCTTGGAACGGACAGACAGTGACCGATTCCTAAGTCGCGAGAAACTCACAGTAAGCGGAAGGTCCTGGTAATCAGACCCGGGTTATGCCGAGTGAGCATCTGAGAAGGAGACTGTCCTGACAGCGCCGTACCGGTAGCAAAATTGTGGGCATGAATGGAAAGATTAACTTACATTGTGAGTCGTTTATGAACAAGCTTCTACTGTGACTATATTGTGTTCTGCCCATGACTGTAATTAGCAGTCTGTCTGGACGTGTTCGCTGCGCTCTTGCGCATGCCATCTCGGCGATTCGCGATAATGTTTGCAATGACGAGATTGGGCTTCACCTTTCTGGGAAATGACCAGGTTGTTTCAAACTCTCTGAACGCTTTGGTATCAGGGTGCTGGGGTCGGAGAATGTGCTGTTTGGGAGCTGGGGGGGCTGCGGGGTGACTTCAGGGACTTGATCGAAGTCGCGCAAGCACGCCTGGTGATGTCATCCGCAATTCTCGGAAGCTACGCCTCACGAAGTTTGGTATGTAGCCACACACATCACACAGCACTGGCCCTAGGCTATGCTGGACTGGTCCGCGCCCGCTTGTCCCTAAGATGTCTTTTTCTGCGCAATTGTCCTGTCGAGGAAAAGTAAAAAGTAAATACCGTCTTTGCAAAATTCCTTTCGGTGACTGAGTTCTCAGCGAACAGTCGCCATGACGCTGCGCACCAAAATAGGAAGCGCAAGAGAGCGCATGTACCTACTACGTAGGCATATTGCAATCACACGGCTAGAATGTATACAGGCTGCACCCATGATAGGAGCCAACAATGCCAGGCGCACCAACGGGCTTGGTACGATTTGGCCACAATTAGCACATGTCATCCAAAAGACGCCCCGACAAAATGTAGGCCCTTACCTCGTGCTTGTTATGAAGGTACTGGCAACCCTTGGATAGAGTTTTGTTACTTCAGATATCGGCACTTGAAGTCGGGCCATGGTGCCCTCTTGTATTTAACGGCAGATGGAAAGTCACCGCAGGAGCACCGGTTTAATGAAAGCGGGTACGAGAGAGCCCCCTCGAGTCGATTGAAGTCGGACATACTCGGGCTCTCCGAAAGACTCGACTGGTTGCTTTGAGCTTATGAAATAACGAGGAGTACCTCCTACATAGCACACGTACAGGGATGCAGTGTCACAGTTAACGAAAATACGCCTTACTCAATATGAAGTAGCCGCACATCTCGTCGATCTTGGTCTCCGCGGCACTTGGTGTCTCTCCACTTCACCCTCCTCAATCTCCAACTACGACCATCCTCCTTGTACTGCCAATTTCCGCCAACTCGGAACCGATGGAGTCTGAATTGTGACATCACAATAATTTCACACGCGGTAGGGTTGTGGTGATTCTTCCGTACCCTTTCCTTCCGTTATTCTTGAAATTTAATGGAGCATGCTCGACTATCCCGGGAATTGGAGAGCTTGGCAACGGGCATCACCTTACCTTCTCGTCACATTGGTTCCTTCTTGTGTGTGCTGAAGCTGCAGCTGCAGCTGACAGGCTTCACTACAAGGCTACTCCGGGAAGGACCATGCTGGGGTCTCTCGGTTCAAATGCCTGCATCGGCTTGGCCAATTGGACCATTCTGAACTACAGGATTACCAACTCAAGGCATCTGGACCGTGATCATCCCATAATTAACTATTTCCGCATCTCGAAATCGCATGTTCTCGGGGATTTCAGCATCGGCGCCAAGACGGATAACCGCCTCAGAAAGCCACTGCCGTACTTGACGTACTGGTTCCTGACGGGTGCAGTGTAGCGTCTTGCTATTCACGTATCTTGGTGGAGTTGCTGAGCATAAGGAGGTGTCAGACTAGAGTCGTATAACATGAGTTGTTTATACTGCTTACCAATAGATATTGGGGTTGTAGAAAAAGGCCGTTTGTCGGGTCCAAAAACTAGCAAGCCGGGGCAGACTCCTTGTCTTTCCCAGCCGCAAGTGGATCTTGCAGTGTGATCGATACCGATGGTGTGTGTGCCGAATATCATTCGTTCATTTTTTAGGTCTACTAAATCTCAGCGAGGAAGCGCCTTGTCAGCAGCTCGAACCGAGCGCCGTCTGTGTGGCCTCTCATGACAAAAACGTACCTGCACCAAACTCTAACCAGGCTGAAAGATTGCCTAGAATTGATATATGCGCGACGACCATGGTTTGCTTAGACTCTCCAGAAATATCGCATTCCATTCGTAAGACACGGCTTCCTATTACAGCGGGATAGTCTGCAGGGGAAACATTGGGCGCATCGTCGAGACGCAGTACTGCGTCCCACGCCGCTCCTTGGACAACCTACGCCGTCTTGGCGCTGCTCATCACATCAGAATAGTCATCTTCGGTATCTCATCCCAGTCAGTCACAGGTGGGTCCGCCTATGCGGCGGCTTATTCAATGCACCTTGTGTGGTTTGACAGGGGCCACCTATCTGGCCCACGCTCTCGGCATCTAGCAGCAGATAGAATGGTGTGGATCGGATGATACAGTGTGACGGAACTGAAGAGGTATTTATCTGCTATAAAGTTCTGTCGATCCGGCTCCTCTAAGGGTACCGCCTCACCAAGACCCTCCTCCACTATGGTCAGACCCAGGACTTTCGCAGCAGTAGCTGCTTGCTGTCATATTGCACATGCAGCATGTCCTTACATGGAGCATGACGCGCGGGACCTGCCAAATAGTCATCCTGTGGTTCGACGAGACGAAACGGTTGGATCTCCCCCGGAGTCTACCGATGAGTTCATGGCACAATTCGAGGTCAATGATACTGATGCGTATCTGACGAACAACTTTGGCGTTCCCATTGAAGACCAAGCAAGCTTAAGTGCGGGCGAGAGAGGCCCAACGCTGCTTGAAGATTTTATCTTCCGCGAGAAGATTATGCACTTTGGTATGGACTAAGCCTAGTAACAATGGATCTTGCTAAATCATTCATGTAGATCACGAGCGAGTCCCGGAGAGAGCAGTTCACGCGCGAGGAGCAGGAGCACATGGTGTCTTTACTTCTTATGGGGATTGGTCCAACATCACTGGTGCTTCTTTTCTGAAAGCACCAAACAAGGAAACCCCAGTCTTCATTCGTTTCTCCACTGTGGCTGGAAGCCGTGGCTCCGCCGATACCGTTCGGGATGTACATGGCTTCGCGGTCAGATTTTATACTGACGAAGGCAACTTTGGTAAGCGCAAGACAAAGGCTAAAGTACATTAACGGATAGAATTCTGGGCTAACATTATCTAGATATTGTGGGTAACAACATTCCCGTGTTCTTTATTCAGGATGCTATCAAATTCCCGGACCTTGTCCATGCAGTCAAACCAAGGCAAGACAATGAGATACCACAAGCCGCAACAGGTCATGATAGCGCTTGGGACTTCTTCAGTCAGGAGCCGTCGTCAATGCATACTCTTTTCTGGGCGATGAGTGGACATGGTACTATTCGATCATATAGGCACGCCGACGGTTGGGGCGTACACACATTCCGTTTTGTTACAGATGAAGGCCAGACTAAACTCGTCAAATTTCGGTTCAGAACTTTACAGGGCAAAGCGTCTTTGCTGTGGGAAGAAGCACAGGTCACTGCAGGTTTGAACGCTGACGCGCATCGACAAGACTTATGGGACAGTATTGAAAATGGTTATTTTCCTGAATGGATTGTAAGTTTCCAACGTTGTATGATACGTTCTTTGTTGCTAATATGGCCATGGATAGTTCGAGGCACAAATTATGGACGAAGAGGACCAACTACGATTCGGTTTCGACCTACTCGACCCAACTAAGATAGTACCGGAAGATATTGTCCCTTTCACCCCCCTTGGAAAACTCACACTTAACCGGAATCCTCGTAATTACTTTGCTGAGACCGAGCAAATTATGGTATGTCATCTCACTTACATCGCACCTCAATTGCTGACATGCTTGAAGTATCAAGTAGGCCACATCGTCAGAGGCATTGATTTCACCGATGATCCTCTGCTACAAGGACGGATCTTTTCCTACATGGACACCCAACTTAATCGTCATAATGGCCCAAATTTTGAGCAACTACCGATTAATCGTCCTCGTGTTCCTGTGCACACTAATAGTCGTGATGGCGCTGGTGAGTCCTTTCTGAAAGTTGTGTGTATGTTTTGAAAAGTCTTCTCCTGACCATGTGCAGGTCAAATGTACATTCCACTCAACGCTGCCGCTTATACCCCAAATACGCTCAGCGGAGGATCTCCACGACAAGCCAACAGAACTCAAGGGCGTGGATTTTTTTCAGCGCCCAACCGAACAGGTGGAAAATTTGTGCGCGCAGTTTCATCAACATTTGCTGACGTCTGGTCGCAACCTCGCCTCTTCTTCAACTCCTTGCTGCCTGTTGAGCAGCAATTTGTCGTCAATGCCATGCGCTTTGAGATAGCGCAGCTTACCAGTAATATCGTCAAAAACAATGTACTCATACAGCTCAACCGAGTTAGTCACGACATAGCTGTTCGCGTGGCTGAGGCCATCGGTATGACTGCTCCGGAAGCAGATGAGACGTACTATCACGACAACACCACTATTGGAGTCAGCGCAGCTAGCGAACCACTGCTGAAAATCGACGGGCTCAAGGTGGGCTATTTGACATCCAGTTCGGCACCAAGTGATACAGCTAAGACACTGAAAGCGGCGCTTGCTGACCTCAATGTGAGGCTGGCCGTCGTTGCCGAACGCCTGGGCACAGACATTGATCAGACTTATTCTGCTACTTTCGCAGGGCAGTTTGACGCTATCGTCGTTGATGGCAATGCAGGCGATCTTTTCGCGCCTGCTGGGAGCTTGGCAAACTCAAACGTAACTGCGCCGACTTCTGGCAATATCACCAGAAGTGCACGCTCAACACTGTATCCTGCAGGTCGCCCACTGCATATTTTGCAAGATGGGTATCAATGGGGTAAACCTGTCGCTCTCATTGGGTCGAGCAGTTCAGCGTTTGAAGCTGCCGGCATCAAAGCAGACACGCCTGGTGTATATGAGTTTGCTGTTTCAAGCGGCGCGTCATCGATCGTGGAGCAGCTGGCTTCGGGACTGCATACATACAAGTTTCTGGATCGGTATCCACTGGATCAGTAGTGGGTGCAAGAGATGCAAGATGCGCCTGGTCCTCGTTAGGTGCGGCAAAGTTGTCCTGATAGAGTTTATGCTTTAAATTTGTAAGGAACGTGCTCCAACAATAGCAATGCATATGTTTGAAACGGAATTGATCATTTCCTGAACCTGCACCCTAGGATCTGCAGCCCTATATGCTGAGAATCGCTCCGAATCCCACCCCTGTTGGGATCTGGGCCTTAAAGCGCATTGAAAATACCGCATCACTGCCCACTTATTGCGCCCAAAGGGTCCAAGTTACAAGTTCGAAGTATCAAAACATTGTTCCATGCCTGCAGAACACACGGCGCTGGCAGGTTCGGCGAAATAACGAACGTCAGGGGAAGCGGTGGGTCGTCATGGCGTTCGGCGCAACTTCTCCGAATCTGCGGTATTTGGCCGCCCCGCAAATTAGAGCTGTGACTGCGCCGCAGTGACTGAACCCCAAAACGTGTCAAAGTGGCTCAGTCACCATACCTAAAACGAATAATCACTCATCAGAATGGACTGTTTGAAATGTAACACGCGGCACCAAAACATGACAAGCACGTTCGTAGTGAGTAAGCCTGTATAACAGGGCACATTGCGTCACTTGCTCGGATACCGGCATGGAGGGATAATAGGCCCGTTGGCGCTCTGATAGAGATGCCGTTCGATCCTTCCAAGGTATTTCTAGAAGTCCTCCAGTCTCTCATGGCTTTCTAAAGCTCCACATCGTTCATCATAACCGCTAAGATACCTCTCGTCGTAGCACATCCATGATCCAGGATGACTAGTGTCTCACCACCAAGGCGCCATGCTTCCGCTCTCTTTCACCGTCATTACAGCGATCGTCTCAGCGTCAGGTCTCCCAGTCCACAAGAACAACACACCCCATGTTTATTCGAAGGAACCGATGCCGTAGCACAGAACCGTAAAGTCGCAGTCCAACGCATTGTCGAAGTGCACGATGCACTCGAAATTCAACATCAGACAGAGGCGACCACTCCAGACCGACCGGTATCGCCATCATCGCCCTCGTCGATTTCGAGTGATCCATTTACGGTCGACTTTAGTGACCTACCCTTCTCCGATGCCGAAGTACGAACCTTTCGATACTTCGTACGCATGTGGGATCCTAGTGCATCTCCAGACCCTGAATTCGACCACGCCATAGAACCGTCCAAATGCGAGTTCGAGGAAGCAGCGATCAAACACTTCTTCCGGCGAATAGCATTGTGGGATGATAATGAGGATGCAGAGAAAACGACAAAGGGGAAATTAAGCTGGACTGCAAGAAGGAGAGGAAGACGGAGGGCAAAGAGCGAAATAGGGAAGATGTGGATGGTGGAGAAGGAGCGCCGGGAGCATTCTTCGCGGGACGAGTTGAAGGAGGTCACTACGAGAGAAGGATTGGCCCAATTGCTGTGGACATTGTTGCATGATCCTGCAGCACCGTTGGCCCCAGGGCTGCTCGGGGAGTGTAAGGAGGCGTTGAAGAAGAAGTATGGTATCAAGAGCTGATTTATCATCGTGTCGTGACGGCATCCAGCGCGATGTCTGTGAAATTCGCTGGGTTGTGAAGCTTACATTACTGATAAGGGTATTTTTGACTAGCAGATAGGCAAGATACCACCTCAGAGTCCATGCCAGTATAATAGCGTAGCAACCCACCGTGAATACCTCATAACGAGTATGGGAAGATTCTGTGGGCTTTTGCGCCACTAAGACAATATTTATAATAATCTACAGTTTTGTTAGCTTATTACCGCCTTATAGAGGTCTTTTTTGTTTCAATGAAAAGTAACGATGCTTTCTGCCACGTTTTAGTGTTGATGTTGTAGAGTAGCCGCCGAGCCGCTTCTGCTCCTTCTCTCTTCCGTATGCTTACTCAGTCAAGTGACATCACGGGTCTTTACCCGACAAATTCCGCTTCCGATCGGAACAATTCCATTTCAATATTAAGAGGACTTTGGGCATAACTACAACAATCAACAGCCCACAATGCCATTCCTACATCTCGGTTACAAGCGTATTCATTATGCAGATCTCAGGCCGGAGAAGGAGGTTCGAGAAACGTTCATCTTCATGCATGGTCTTGGGTCGTCCCAGGACTATTACCATGCAGTCGCCCAAGGACTGCTTGCCCACGGCTTCCGATGCATAATTTTCGATAACACAGGCGCCGGACGATCGCCGTACACATACGTTGAACAAAGTGTCGAGACTCTTGGGGATGATGTCATTGGCATATTAGACGCGCTGGAAGTAGCCAAGGCTGTTGTTGTTGGACATAGTATGGGAGGGTATGGAGTTTTTCCTGCAATAAAATTGATTGAAATAGCTGACTGTATACAGTATTGTAGCTGCACACCTTGCCGCTGAGAGTGATCGAATTGTGGCAGCCGTTCTGATTGGGCCTGTGTATCCGAACAAGAACATGGTCCCAATCTTCGAGAAACGAATAGAGACTGTCGAGAAGGAAGGCATGCAGCCCATGGCAGATACCATTCCTTCTGCTGCAGTGGTACGTTGTCATTACTCCAAATGGACAAGAAGTGCTGCGTGGGATAGGGAATGTCACACAGGGTATTTTAGGGGACCTTGACACTATTCTGGGTCTTATCTGGATGCAAGAAATTTGCTAACCACGTCACCGTGATTAGGGAAAGAAAGCCTCCCCTTTGGCTAAGGCTTTCATCCGCGAGCTGCTGTTAGGGCAAGATCCTGCTGGATATGTTTCCAATTGCCGTGTTATTGTCAATTCAAAACCGCCCAATTATGGCAAGATCAATGTCCCGATCTTGATTCTGGCTGGCGAAGAAGACAAGAGCGCACCGCTTGATGGCTGCAAGAAGATGTTTGAGGAGATTGGAACTAGCGAGAAAAAGTTGGAGATTATGCAAGGCGTAGGCCACTGGCACTGTCTTGAGGCATTTGAAGATGTCATCAACCTTATTCAGGCATTCTACCATGAAATTCAATGAGTTATGGTCCGGTAAAGCGACCCTGGTTTGGCCTCACCGCCCCGAGTCAGGAGACTTTGACGTGACTTTGCAGGTGCTAGGTCGATGACAAAGTTTGGCGAAAATACACAGGCTGCGTGCTTGTCCTCGCAACAGAAAGACACAACAGGCACAAGAATGGTTCACGATAAAGCCTCATGCATGTTTACCCTCCACAGCACACGGCCGAATGACTAGCGATTAGCGCATCAAAGCTGCATATACGGACTCATTACCGCTTGCGTGTGGGCGCAAAGACTCTGGTGTTGCGCAGCCGCGTGACATGGTCATTGGCAGTCCTCGACCCGACAAAAGGAATTGGAGGTCTTGGCGCATATGTTCCCACACCAACTGGCGTTTGCAGCGGCTTTTGCCATAAGCAGCAAGGCGAGTCCCAAAACATGTCGACTGCTCCAGCTTTTCACAGCCTCAGAACGCGTTGAGGAGCATGTAACCTAGGGTTCCTCAGGGTCTCTCAGGGTCTACAACTTGGTGGGGGCAGTGCATCTCTCATCAAGTCACCTATCGAGCTGAGGCCCACGGTTGTCATGAGTGGCGCTTCATTTGACATTCCTCATCTCAAGTCCTAAGGGCCCACTTGACATGTTCCGCTAAGCTTGGCCATGTTGAGCCTGGTCCGATATCGCGGCCATGTTTGCCCTCGCACTTGATTCGGTCCTTCCCGCCGTCCGTGCACCAGGTGTGCCGAATCATCCTCTCACGAAACGAGGCTTGCCTCCTCGTTATTCGGTATGCCTTGCGCCCTCGTCCTCGTCACGGACCCGGCCAAGTGATCTTCGTTTCCACATTTGGCCACAGGTCGGGGGCCACAATCACAAACATGTGAAGATGGACGACATCATGCCTCAGCCTTTCACAGCCTGTGTGACTTGGACAAGGACATATGTAGAGCATCTGTCTTGCCCTGTTTCGAAACAGAGGAGGCTAAAGTACTTTGTTCCCCAGTTTTATCGCCACACTAGTCCCTCGTGTTCCTAGCCCACTAAGCCCCTAAAATCAATTTTGAGGCGGTGTACTCAACCCTTCAGAGCCGCCCACTCGCTTGGTTTGGATTCGTCAAAGATCGTGCATATTCCGTGCGTCTGTTGCATGTTGGCAAAGTCTGGGCCAACCAAAGGCCAAGATCTACGTTTCCGCCGTTTGATCTTGCTCTATATCCGTGGGTTAACTTGCCATCTGCAACTGACCGCGTCGGTTGACTCAATAGTCCTGCGGGTCTCGCATTTGATTGACCGCCGTACTGGCGTCGCATAAACAGCTTGGAGCTCCAGCCTCTCTTCTCTTCATCTCTTTCTAGTCGAACTCTCAACAGGATTCGATTTCTCATTTCGGTGTTTGCACTGGTTGTTGGTAAGTCGTTTTTGCCCCTTTGACACGGAACCTTCCTATTTGGATCTGCACTGACATGAATCTAGACAGCACCGAGATAACTAGATATCAGCCACTCAACAACTTCAACAAAAATCCGTTGCCATATCGCAATTTTCGCTATTACTTTTCGTTCATGGATCAACAATGAATCGGATAGACAGTGGATTCGTGGAATCAAACCCCTCCAAGGCAGCCAACCAGGACCCACAACCCGTCCATAGGAGTAATACCGCACCTACTCGTCGTTCCAGGTCCAAGAAAGCTCCTTCGGATTCCATATCGTCATTGCAGCCCGCGAATATGAATGTTGGACGCCCATCCTCCGAAAAAAAACCAAGACCATCGAGGCAAAAGTCAACTGCCTCGTCCTCTGAAAATTCTACCAGTCGATCAAAAGCCCGTGGCCATGGCTCGAAGCCTTCCTCTGGCCGCACGTCCTGTACCATTGTAGACCCATCAAGGCCAACCCGACATTACCGGATAAAGAGTTCTCAAACAGCAACTACCTCGATCAACCAAGATGTCGATGATGTTCTAGCCCTTCATTTTCGTAGTTGCAGTCTATTTACAAATCCGTCGTACCACTCCAATTCCGGACTACCCAGTCCAACAATGTCTCAAGGTGAAGCCTTTGGTGCTCCCAGCGCTGGGTCACGTTTTAGTTCAGATGATCTTGATGTTACTCAAACGTCTGTCTTGCCAAAACAAAGCGAGGAGACCATTGTTAATGTCGAGAAGACAAATACGCCTATGCACTGGACATCCCCTTGTACTCGACAACGCGAATATGAAAGGATCGACAGGGCGAATAGTGGCATGCGTGGCTTAATGAGAAAGTTCACTCCCAGATGCGTTTCGGCACCCCAGGAGAAATTTTACGAGAAAGATAAGTCGGACGCTGGATCCGTTCGACGGTACAGGCTGGATGATGTAGACCATGAAATGGGCGAAAAGGAGGTTTCCCGACTTCACACCAGTGCATCGGTGAAACCATCCATCCGCCCAAACACCAGCAAAAAGAGGTGGATTTGCTTCTAAGCTTGAACAGATTATTCTCAGAACAAGCTACGGAAAGAGAGAGATTGCATATTTGCGCGGCATCATGAAGGCGTTTGATACGATACCCACGGCATTTGCGCTTGTTTTTTATTTGAAGCTGCATTATACCAATACCAACCTAGAGTCGATCGTCATTGCATTAGTATTGCATTTAGTTAATTTCTATAGTTGTTAGTAATGAACGTTCCAAATATTACATATCCAGGGCTTCTGATAGATCTGAGCACAATATACTTTGTTTCACCAAAGGTCATCTGGTGCCCATAAATGCTGCACTCAGGAGGGGTCTTCCTAGGGACATTCCGCCATTGTGATCATGATCAGCAAGATGACCACATTGTATCATGCTCAACACTATGATCGCCAGTCACGCAATGTCAAATAAATGCGGTATACAGCACGTGAACGGTACATGTAGAGATGTTCGAGGACGTGACCACTTGGATGCCGTCGCAGGTGGTTGATTAATCTTTGAATTGGTAGATCTATAGCTTCGCTTCCTCCTTGACCGTGCCAACCTTTAACTTTGGTGCGTACTTCTTCAACACGCTCTCGTTGTGGTACTATAGAACAAAGAATTAGCAAACAATTCGCGTAATATACATAGAAGCGTAGCAATAACACAAGGGAATAAGTGGACGAGGCTTTTCTTGACAGCAACGTACCTTCCAAAATTGTTTACTCGCATCCTTGCCACCCACTCTCTTTAGGATCTTGGAGCCACCGGGGTGCTCTTCCACGAATGTATCCATCTTGTACACGTCGCTGTCGATTATAATGTACAGGCCTTTCTCCACCGTGTTGTGCTCGGCTACTTGCTTCGTTGTGAGGGATTCGGACATTGTGATGGCTAGGTCGGCTATTGACGATCGGATGAGGGTCTATCGGCGTTTGAAGAACACTATGGATGAGATGGAAGGTTCTCGGACTGAGGACTGTCTATGAAGTGGGTATTGTTGACGAGTATGGGAGTGTCAATGTTGTTTTACAGGGTGGTACAAGATATTTCAAGGCGACTCCCGGCTCGGTCACGAAAGTCGACAGCGGTTGTAATCAAAACTGCCGAGGTTGTTTTGCTCTTATAATCCCCGCACGGTGATTGGAACCGTTCCTCGCGGGCACGTGCGCGGCAGTCTCACGTCATGCCGTGGCCTGCTACTAATCCGTATCTCCTCGCCCGAGCTAGTGCTATAGTCGTTTGAGTATAGCGCGTCTGATTTGGTGCTTCATCTACATTCTCTTCACAACATTCGCTCAAGAACAGCAGCTGGAGAACAATATCACCCCACAATCTATCCTCATATACAATTTCTGTCCATCTATTTGCGATCTGAGGGTGTAGTCATGCTGACAGTTTCACTGCCTTGAGTTGGAATACAACATACTATTCACAACTTCGCCAAACTTCATGCCGGATTTGTGCGTGGACTCATTCAACTCTTCATTCAGAATATTCAGTCGAAACAGTCGAAATGATGCTCTTGAATTGACTGATGGAGTGTTGCAATCTCAGTTGTCAATTTAGAAGCGCCGAGGCGGCCCTACCTAGCCGTAGAGCATCCGAGGAGCATGAGGGCCTGGTACAGAATATGCAAGTCAGAACCTATTCACGTTCTTCCATCCGGCTTACGGAATGAATCACCTAGAAGACAAGGTAAGCAAAGCCAGGAAGAAATAAAGGGAGTGTGACACACTGTTAGAGATCTTTTGTTGCATGTACGAGCCCAAGGGGGTCACACCTGCTCACAACACAAACTATTAAACCTGTTCGCTTTCAATCTAGGCTTCGAGTAAAACTTCGAACTCATCACGAATACGTAGGTAAAGCCTACATCTGACCAGCACCTTCTTATGACGTCCTTGCACATCCGCCAAATGAAGATATGGAAGATGATTGAAATGCCCCATACGGACTCTGGACTAATGACATGGGAACATTCACTCCTCGAAATCTAAGGCCGAAAGGATAGTGAAGCTGGCTTTTGACGACGCAAGAAAACGCTCGAATCATGTTGCTACAGCTTGAGACCTGGAACAGAAATTACACCAAACGAGTCCGACTGGCTATTTTTTCGGCATCAAAACTAGCCCAACAGCCCGAACGATAATGATTAGAGCGTGAGTTCCGGGATTTGGCGTCGCCAGAGGGTGCGAAAGCTAGGTATGTCTAAGGAGCCTTTAAATCACGCTTTTCTTAGCCTCCCCGAAAGTAGCTGCCCCTACGGTTAATAGAAAACCACAGCTCAACTCGTAAGTATGTTCAACATGTAATCAACGCTATATTTGGTGGAAGTTACAAATTCGCCTTCATGTTGAAGTAGTCGGTGGGAAGATCGGAAGACTTGGAAAGTGAACTCGAACTCTTTTGCATCGATGCAACTTGCTGTTACCTTTTCAACTTTCCAAAGATCATGAGGGGTCACACTTTCGATATATAAACCACTAAAAATTTAGAGGGGCCGTAGCCAATACGCCATACACTTAGTAGCACTCACCCTGCCTAACCATTTCTATATCTGAATCTCGCACGTGTCTTTTTTTTATATTCATTTGAGCATGCCACAGCCGAACAAGTCACTTTCTCACCGATGTGCTACCATGCATTGCCAGGGTTGTCAGATGATCGATTTGGGGGTGTCGAGGTATTTGATTGGCCTTTGCAGACCGGTGCACAAAGCTGCTGCCTCCCAGCCTCAACTCCATACGCACAACCTCATCCCCACTGCTGCACAGTTTTCTCACGAGAAGGCTGCGGTGTTTGCTGCTCAAGTGCTGTATATATAGTTATCGCATACTTCTACCAGCCTGCCGCTTAAGTTTTCTCTCACTTTGAGTTTCGCATCGACAAGGCTATGCGATAGCCTTATACCACCATGAAATGGAGAGAGAATAATAGAAAGACCCTGGTACTGGCCAACTCACCAAGTTTCGGGACCATTATCGACGATGTTCTAGGGCTCATAATCGAGGAGCTGTATGATGAGTACACCAATAACGACCTTCTCAACTTGTGTCTGGTTTCGCGCCAGCTTTATCTCTTCACAATCCCCTACCTATACCGGTCCGTCAGGCTTGACTTCGGTAGAGCGTCAAACCTGCGCCTCCTCCAACGGCTAATTCGGCCTGGTTCGCGGCTTGCGGAGAAGATTCGTATCCTTGGTATCTTAGGTACGAGCAGAGACTCGGCAATACGGCTTCTCGATCTTTACGTACTCTTCTCTCGACTTACGTACCTGCAACAGTTGGACTGGGAAGGATCCCTCAATATTCCTCATTGTATTTTGGAGACTCTCCATAATCGCTTCCCAAAGGCTCGCCTAACTGTGGACGCATCCCAAAGCAAACTTGGAGTAGCAAAAAACGCACCTCAACCACTATGCAGCGTGCTCAACAGTCCCGCCGGTTGGCAATTGGCCAAGTTTGATTTTGCACCTACCTATGTCTCCCAGGTATATCCCAGTTTTAAGCGTGATCTCGTAGGCATGCTTAAACGTAATCGGACCCTGTGGTTCCTCAGAATCTACGAAGACCAAACCCTTTACGGCTACAATTTGTACCCAGAAATGCATAAACACTTCCGCGGCGGCACGTTCCCTCCAATAACACAATTGTTACTATCTTCTAATATTTTCACTTTCCAAGAGCTTTCAATATGGGGCTCAAGAGGAGGATGGGACAAGCTTACTGTCCTTAAGGTTCACGATCCAAATCGACTCTGTGCATTCATTGGAAGAATACCAGAGTTGAACGATCTAATGTTCTATTCCACAGACTCATTTGACATTGATATAGTTGAGTCACATCTAGACTCGATGTCAGTGGAAGCGCCTTTTGGGAAGCTACGTCGCTTGTGGTACAAGGACGCTGACAACCAGGACAGCGCAGTACAAGATCGTCGTGTAGTGCCGTGGTGCATGTTGCAAAGATTACGCAAGATTACAGACTTAGACATACACCGCTCTCGTTTCGATTACGGTGTCCCGGGTGCTTCGCTAGATACCCCGACAGCAGAAGAGATACGCCGAATCCGGAAGCTATGTCCGAGTTTACAGAGGTTTCGATTTGATGTTGCCCTACATGGGCAAACAGCCAACTGGCCTTTTGATGTTCTCGAGGAGATTGCGCAGTTCAAGGAGCCGATCGAACTACAGCTTTATCTTCACCTGCAAGACAGGTTCTGGACCAGAGCCACGATACACCGCGTCAAATGCCGAGCAGTCTTCAAGATTATCTTGGAAAAGCGAAAGGAATTGGGACTGCCATGCGAGAAACCATTCCAGATTAGCTTCAAGGTTGTTCGCCCCTTTGAAGAGATCAGGGAGTGTTGGAACATTCCCGACTATAGTATCTATCAGAATAAATTTGGCAGGTCAGAGCTAATAAGGTACATGTACTGGCCTCCGAAAGAGAGCCCTGAAGAGATGAGTACGGAAGATTTGCAGAAGAAGAGGAAGAAGGAGTTTCTTTCACGGAAGTTTGGATGGGATCGCCATGGATATCAGAAGGAGATCCAACGGCGTGAGCGGTCCGTTAATACAGAGGGCGGACAATCTCGAGATACTACATTGTATGATTTTTGGACTTAGCAACGTGTTGATTATTGTATTCGCAGTAGATAGATATCCCCCCTTTTCACATCACGTCACGATTTAACGAGCATCTCCCATCTAGTATTTATATAATCTGTAATTTGTTTGTCCTCAACACACTAGTGCACTTTGGCAAACTGAGACAAAGCGTCCAAGGCATGCAGCAAGGCAAATCCAGCTTGATAACAATGCAAAACAACATATGCTTTACAAGACACCTGCATGATTGAAAGAAAGTGTCTTGAACGCTTGAACAATCGACAAACCACTCTGTATCAAGCAGATTCAACTTGCATAACTCAACCATGCCCATTCGAGCCCGGGGAAGCAGTAACAGATTTACTTACAGACGCTTTCGTACGATAATCCAATTTTCCATAAGTAATCCCAATACATTCTCAAACATTCTCAATTCCTACCCTCCAAACAGGACTATCCAGGCTTGACACAACCAACCCGCACATCCAATGTGCTACATGCTACTCTCCCACTGCCCGGCATGCACATGGACGCTCGGGATCCGGTACTTGCGCTGCAGACACGCGATATCGCATAGCATGGCGCCGGCGGGGTGTCCGAATCGCATGAAGCGGCGCCGCGAGCGAGACGAGAGGGGCTGCGGGTCATGTACTGCGCGGCGTGAGAGTCTGAGTGTTCTGCCGCAGGGGGGAAAGGGGAAGAGGTGTGGATATGAAGGGGTGTGGAGCGATGATGGGGGGTTGGAGTGTGTAGGGATAGAAAGGGAGTGTGAGACTAGTTTGGACCGAAGAAGGAAGAAAATGGTGAAGAGGGCGAAAACACGTGCGACCACGCTGGCATGATGAAAGGGATAAATGCAACGACAGTGGGAGTGAAAGCAAGGACAAGGGATAAAAATGAGTTGATTGCGCCTAACGAATTATCCAGGAATCAAAAATCAAAATATAGCCAAAGGGTTGAGTCTAAAAAACCGGGGGGGTATACAAAATATGCAGTCCAGTCATCCAGTGTTCGTGGCTCCTTCCCCTTTCGTTTCCGCATGGGTATACAACCTGCGGCCGTGTATGCTACTTTCACAACATTGCGCATTAGATCCAACTCTTTGTTACAAAATCTCGTGTACTGTATGCAAGAAGGCCAATTCCAACGCAGACCAAGGGGGAACCTTGAGTGTCCGGACACTTCTACTGCGCATTCTCCTGGTTCTGCTGGGGTGGAGCTTGTCCAAACAGTCCACCGAACCAACTCGCCCTGTTTGCTGCCTTGCGTGCTTTCACTGCTTCCTCTTCATTCTGCACTAATCGCAGTGGTCGCATGCCCTTACCCGTCATGACACCTGTGCTCGTCTCACTCCTCTCAAGACGTCGTGGCGGACTCGGTGTATCGACATGGCTCGCCGATGACGACTCTGTCTTTGCATCGACTTCCCTTTCTTCATGGATAGGCCCTTGCTGACCTGAGGGAGCTCTTGAGGTGGCATTAGTCGGCCCAGACGCTCCAGCAATGGGTAGGCCGAAGAAGGAATTGCGTGGCGAGACAAGACCTGGGGATACTGCGCCACCGGGCGAAGCTGCGGTAGACGAGGGGCGGTACATGTTGTTGACTACATTTGCAGCGCCAGGCTGCGGCATGTCGGAGGTGGAGCGACGGTGTGAGTATGTTCCACTCGGATTGCGGTTCGATGCTGAGCGAGTGAGGGGGATGCTAGGTGCGGTGGTTGGATCCTCGGTGACGCTCTGCTGGTTCGTAGCGGATGCAAGGGGCGGTGGGCCCATGACGCTGATGGGACGTGGCTTGCGGTTGCCGCCCATGGCAACGGATTTGGCGCGCTGGAGGAAGCCTTGCGGCTCGCTGTCCTGAGGCGGAGGTGGCGGCAGCTCCTTGTTCTTGTCAGGCATACCAGACGCGTGGTCGCTCTCCAGGTCGTTGCCCAGGACTGACTCGAAGCCCTGGTGTGTGAGGAGACGACCGATGATCTTGTTGATGTAGAGCGTCAGCGCCTTGTTCTGGTCCTTCATGCTGTTGACTTCGGCTTCCAGCCTACGAACGACCTCGGCATCGGCCTCTTCCGCCGACTGGAGCTCATCGGCCAGGCTCGTCGATGGGCCATTGCGCGATGGGGCGCGGTCTTCGATGTGTGACGACTCGCGAAGGAAGTCGCCGCGGCTGAGATCTCCGTTCAGCGTCTTCTCACCGAGCAAGAGCTGGAAGCTCTCATTGTCCTCCATGAGCCTGGCGTTGGTCATGCGTGTCTCAAGAAGTTGCTTCTCCAGCTCCCGCATGCGGCCTCCACCGGCGTTCTCGACCTCTATGAACTTGACTTGATATTCGGCGAGTTCGAGGCGCAGGTCTTCGATGATCTTGTCCTTTTGGAGGATGAGCTTTGAGTTGTTGCGCGAGTTGCTGCGTTGGATGGAGCTGGGCGGGGCAAACGACGCTGCGTTCTCGAGGTTCTGTGAGGAGCTGTTGCGGGAAGCAATGTTGCGGAAGCTCGCTGTGGACAGTCAGTGTCGGTGCATGGGGGCCACGTATCTCCAGCGGCGGCTGTGACTTACATGCTCGTGACACATGTGGCTCCTCGTCGTCACCCGGCTGGCCGTGTTTCGTAGCCATGGTCTCCTTCAGGCGCTGGATCGTCTCCTGCAGCTCGTCCTCGCGCGTCTGTGTGTCCTCCTTCTCACGCATGGCCTGTGTGTGCTCGGCCTCGTAGATGCCCTCGAGCTCGCGGTGCTGGCGGGTCAGCTCGCGCTTCTCATTCTCCAGTAGCTCGACCTTCTCTTCCTCCTCGTGTGCGCGCTCCTCGAGCTTGGCCTGCTCGGCAAGGGCGTCATCGAGGCGGGCATTGAGCACATCGACCTGCTTCTGGCGCTCCTCAGCCTCGGTCTCGGCCTTCTGCAGCCGGTCCTTGAGGTCCTGCACCAATGCGGCTTGCTCGTCTCGGGCGTCGTCGTCGCTGGCATCGGCCTGCGAGGCGCTGCTCAGGCTGGACTGTGTGGCGGGCCGCTTGACCGCTGCGCGCGCAGAGACGGGCGTGCCATTGACGCCTGAGCGGACGGAGCGTGTCCTCGCCACGCCAGCACTGCCATTTGTGGTTGGGGTCGATGCTTTCGCAGGCGTGCGGGATGCGGGTCCAGGAGAGGCCGACGTCTTGGAGGCGGCGTCGCGCCGAGGGGTGCCTGTCCCTGGCGGCTTGTTTGCTGTGGCCGTCGACATCGTGGATAATTTTTTTTTGGTGTTTGACGGGCGTGAAACAGTCCCAGAGGCTCGGTGTTGGCAACGGCGCGGGCTGCAGTTGGGGTCGGGTAGCACCAGGCGGCCAAATTTAGTCCAGGATCTGCGAGCGCTGCTCCCCAACGTTTTGTGGGGGGATCGTCGAGGCTGTGCTGGTGGGCGGTTGGGAATCAGTGGGACAATGTTGAGTCGTGAATGTGAGCGCCGCGATGCCACTCGGCCTGTTTACAAGCCCAAAAAGTGGATTAGGGGACGTCGCCGGCACTGCATCAGTGTCGACGGGGTTCCGCAGTTAGAGTAGCCTTAATCTCTCCTACTGACCTTTCCCTGCATGACTTGCCGTAGACCGGGAAACCGCCCAAATGACATGCATCACCGCCCTGCAGCCAATCACAGTCCAGCTCTCCTCTCAACACGTCCAAAAATTACATTCAATCATCAACGTCTGCAAGCTACCTACAAAACGAACTATATACCCAAATCTGTACTCCTCATATGCTAGCCTGATCCACCCTTTTCTAATCGTCAAAGACCAGCCCGGGCCCAAGCAAATCTTGCCTGCAAACGCCGCGTCATGCTGTACACACAAACTCCAGAGGTATCTGTGCAAAAGACAAGTCCGACAATGAAACAAAAAGGACTAGCCCCTATCGCCCAATAGCCCTTCACGACGGCGGTCCAAACTCCTTCTCTCCACTCGGCCCAAGCTGTGGTATCCGCTGCGCTGTACTCGTTCTTAAACTTGGAGGCCTACTACTCGTCTCACCAGCATCCGCCTCACTCAACGCTTGCTTGACCAGTTTCTTGGCCTCGGCCGCCAAATTCGGAATCTCAATTCCTTCCACGTCTTTTTGAAGATAACTATCCAGAA
The DNA here is from genome assembly GCA_003313425.1 of Pseudopyrenochaeta lycopersici. NCBI lineage: Eukaryota > Fungi > Ascomycota > Dothideomycetes > Pleosporales > Pseudopyrenochaetaceae > Pseudopyrenochaeta > Pseudopyrenochaeta lycopersici. The sequence continues at coordinate 1,150,224 of NHZP01000001.1, read as the reverse complement.
GTGACTTCAATGTTTGCGCACGCACAGGTTTGGCGAGATAGTTGTTCATGCCGCTCTCTAGGCATTTCTCGCGGTCCCCTTGGATGGCTGAGGCTGTCATGGCGATGATAAGGATATTGCGGATCTCGGGATTGGGGTGTTTGCGGATGCGTCGTGTTGCTGCTCACGCGTTAGTACATCCAAAATGAACCAAAGGCTTGCCGGAGCCTATTCACATACCCTCGTATCCGTCGCAGTGCGGCATTTGAACATCCATCAGCACAAGGTGGAACGGCCGGCCATTATCGCTGGCTCGCTCAAGTGCATCAATTGTCTTGAAACCATCGAGATATGCATCGCATTTGAACCCCAGCTTTTGCACAAAGCTAATCGCAATCCGTTGGTTAATGAGGTTGTCTTCTGCAATACAGATCCTCAATTCGTTCCTTGGGATCGTCGAAAGATCAATGCAGGTACCAGACACTTGTTCATGACCGTTATTCTCCTGGCTCGAGAATTTGGCCATGGGGTCCGGATCGCGAGTCGTCGGTCGGTTCAGAGCTTGTGCTCTGGGTACTTTCTGAAAGCGGAGGGAGAAGGAGACCACGGTACCCTCGCCGGGTGTTGACTCCAGCCAGACTTTGCCGTGCATCACGTTCTCAATGAGCGCTTTGCAGATACTGAGACCAAGCCCTGTACCGCCGTAGCTGCGGGATGACGAGGACTCGATCTGAGAAAAGGGAAGGAATAATTTCTTCTTCTGCTCCTCCGGAATGCCGATTCCCGTGTCGATGACGCTGCACGTCACATCGACCCAATCATCTGATTCTTTGTCGACTATGGCACGGACTGTGACGGAGCCTTTGGGAGTGAACTTGTAGCTGTTGGACAGTAGGTTCATGAGAATCTGATGGAGCCTAACTGGGTCGCCCATGACAAGCATCTCGGGGTCTAGCTCTAGTTGTTCGACTGTCTTCAAGCCGCGCTCGGCGTTTGTATACGCCAAAGCCCGTACTACCTCGGTGATCGTTTCGTTGAGTGACAATGGCATTTCCATGACGTTCATTTTGCCAGCTTCAAGTTTGGAGAAATCAAGCAGATCATTGATAATGGACAGAAGCGTATCGGCGCATACTCTGATCGAATCGGCGTAACCTGCTTGCTCCGGATTCAAGATACTGGCTTTGAGTAATTCAGACATCCCTATCACTCCATTGAGGGGTGTACGCAATTCGTGCGACACATTGGCGAGGAAAAGACTCTTGGCCTTAGCTGCCTCTTCCTTAAGCTTCATGTTCCGGATAGCAATAGCTTCTGCTTCTTTCGCCTTGATCTCAGCAGCTCGTGCCTGCGCGAGTGCGCGCTTTTGCATCTCTAGCATTGCTTCGTTACTAGCGCTTACCCGTTCGATTTCCTTGAAAAGGAGCGCATTGGCTAAGGAGATAGATATTTGATTGACGAGCAATCGCAGGACTTGCGTATTCCTTTCCGTGAAGGAGTTTGGCGGACCCTCTACGTAGATTGACCCCAGGAGATTGTCTGAGTGCACAATAGGAATACAAATGACTGCTTTCCCTTCGGGATTGCGCTTGAGATAGGAGTCCGAAACGTTGGAGAATCGATCATCCTCGAGCAGATTTTGCACGAAGACAGTTTCTCGGAAGCGCAGTGTATATAGTGTGACTTGCCGTGCTACCACGTCGTCCACAACATCTAGTGGTTGGCTAGCAGGGAAAGACGTAACGCCAGCAGAGAAACCGCTATCGTTATCGGGTTCGTTGGTCGCGACGCAAGCGATGCTCCACTCGATCTGAGAATCCTCGATAACAATCCCGCAGAGACTAGCACCAGTTGACTCTAGAATAATTGAAGCCATCTTAGCCATGAGCTTGTCAACCACCAATTCACTTGAGAGCACTTGACTTGATTCAAGAATGGAGCTCAGGTCTAGCATGTCAAGACCCACGGCTGAGAATCCATTGTGCAAATCTTGTGCAGATTCGTGCCGCCTGCCAGTCTCTGGAACGATCCAGTTCTGCGTTCTATCAACCGCGGTTTCAGCTCCCAGATACTGCTCTTGGTCTTCGTTCTGTTCAAGCCTAAAGGGTGTGTTCCCAGTGTCGATGATCGTAGTCTGTACGGCGACGTCCATTGTGGTGAGAGAGGAGGAGCCGCGCAACAACCACTCGTATTTGGTCGCGACGTGATTAGCTTTGCCATAGGCTGAAATCCTTCTATATGTCGAAATACAATCCTTCAGAGAATGTCGTGCTGCTCTGTAAGCCTTCTTCCGGATTAACCACTCAGCATACAATTCATAAGAGAAAGCCTCGTCCAAGACAAAGTGGTTACACTCGCTATGGTCCATGGCTGCCTCATAATTCTGCAAAGCTGATGGTGGATCACTGTTGACTTCTGCAAGTACAGCGGTGAGGAGATGCATCCAGCCACGGTAGTTGACGTCCGTAATGACGCAACAAGTCTCCAACAATTTGAGAGTACTTCGAACATGCTGTATCATCTCTTCTCTTCGAGCATGCTTAGGCTCATCTCGGAGGGTAGCCATATATGCCAGGGAAAGATAGTATCGGACGGAGTAGGTGAGTCTTTCACACCAGAGACCGCTTAACATGGGCAGTAACAGCTCTCCAAGAGCAACTGCTTCTGAAATAAATCCGAACAATATCAAGACCGGAAGCTTTGTAGCGAGATATATTGATTTTGGCCGCTTTGGGTTGCTTGCTGTCTTTTCCACCCATTCGACGTATTGTACCTCGTTGTGTTCCTTGTCAGAGAAGATTGATGAAGCCTCGTCGATGCCTGTCTTGCCTTGAAGTGCTTTGGAGTACTGACGCGATGCCATCAAGAATACGCCGCCTCGCAAATCTCGATGCCAGCCCTTCATGTCTAGTGGGGTTTCTTCGATCCATCCTTCCAACTCCGCAACATCGTAAGATGCCATGATGCGGAAGTGAGCTTGGACACCGAGATTCAGAAGGGTAAGAATGCGATCACCAGAGGTAAGAGTCTCCTGTAAAGCAGCGTCGAGACTTGGGATCAGATCACCGATCGGCGCCTCCAAGTGACCAAGAAACAAAGGTTGCAAAGTCTGGCCTCGTCCCACCGTGTAATGATCTTCAGGGAAGATCTGGAAGAGACGTTTGGCCATTCCTCCCATATCAGCTGCAAAGTTAACCATTTGGAAGCGACCCGCAGCAATGGTTCCTAAGTGTATATACGTCAATGCCACTTGTGGCATGGTGCCTCGCTGAAGATGTAGATTGATAAGCATCAGCGTCGCCTGATAGAACAATAAACTGTTCGACCAAAAGGCGGCACTCAGAAGCTCGATAAATACCGGGCCTATTGTCATGAGAATGCGGTCATCTGTTGGCGGCCGGCGGCTGAGCAGCTCGTCTTTATTGGTATCCTGGAGACTAGCATAAACCTTATGGAACTCGGCGTCACACTGTTCCCAAGTGATAGGGGGAATCGGGGATTCAAGAAGCGATAGGCAATCCTTCAGTGCCTGGAACGCTCCAAAGCTGTCACCACGGATCGCGAAGACCCGAGACTGTAAAATAAACGAGCTTGCCATATCGCAGGGGTCGCGGGCATTCTTGAATGTCGTCCGAATCAAGCTAAGGGCCTCGTCGAGCATACCCTGATGCCAATAGCACTCTGCTGATCGAACAAAAAGCTGCAGAGTTTCTTGGTATGATACATCAGGTTGTTTGTCATCCCACGGATCGTCCTGTAGAAGCATCAAACTGTGTACATAGTAGTATATGCCTGTTGATCTCGCCCCCGACTCGCATGCGGTTTCTCCGGCCTGATAAAGAACATCTCGGAAAGGTGCTCTGTGGGTCTCCCTAGCTTTGATCAGCTTAGCCGCGAGACAGATGTGTCTGCTTCTTATGTAAAGAGCTTTTGAGCCCGTCGTTGAGTCGTCGATATATTCTTCGCTCGATATTATTATTTTCGCGATCATGTAGTGCATTAGTTCAGTGTCCCATTCTTTATCCAAGGAAGTTACAGCTGCCGTCAGGTATCGATCGTGGCTGAAACGGAACGTTGCATCTTGTTCCGCAGGCATCAGCACGTAGGCGTTGAGTGCTCCGCTGAGCGCCGTTACAGCGCATTCTTTATCATCGAGAAGCGGTAATCTCGCACCAGTCGGCAGTATGTCCTTCGAATTCAGGAGCTTCTTGACTAATTCGAAAGAGAATGAACCACCTAACAACGAAGCCCATGCAAGGAGCTTTTTGCTGGCAACGGGCAATTCGAAAAGTCGCTTTGTGATGAAGTCAGTGGTAACGGACGACCCATATTCGGGGCTCTCAAAGACTTCGAACACTTTGTCAAGGTCAAAAAGCCAGTTGTTCTCCCGCCACGAGTAGAATACGCACTTCTTCCTGTAACACGTGTCTAGAATCTCGCGGATATAGAATAAATTGCCTCGGCTTTTCTCTTGAATGACTGCAACTAGTGGAAGTATGTATTCAAGGTCGCGGTGGAGGGTTTCCGCTACGAAATCTGCGGTTTGCGCCTCCGTAAACGGAAGCAGTTGTATTTTCGTGGCACTGCGTAACACAGGGCTGAGGTCTTTAGGTAAGGTCTCCTCGTCAACGTAGGTAAATATCAGAACGAGTGGTATCTTGGCTTTAGCAATGTGGTGAATGAGCTCCGCACTTTCTGGGTCGGCGTTCTGAACATCCTCTAAGCTCCAGATGCAGAGTTTTTGCGTTGCAAGAAGCCGCAATACGTCGATAAAAACATTCATGAACCTGGATGATTTCGATGCGCCTCCGCTTCGAAGCCACGCGTCTGCAGTATGCCCAGCACCTCCGCAATGAATAGCGGGGGACGAAGCTCGCCGATGCATCTCCTTGGCGAATTCCAGATCCTTTTGCTGTGGTGTTTTCGGTGCTCCGCCAGTGTTCAAAAGCCATTCAGGAAGATCTAGGTAGCTTCGAAGTACGGTCCACACACCGGTATTTTTCAGGAAGTTGCGCAGACTGTTGTGAAAATCAGTCGTCACATCTGCCTCGCTAAAAATCTGTCGAAATAAAGAGGACATGAGTTTCAGTATAGGGTCGAACGGCGCCTTCTTAGCAGGATCGAATTTGGCCGTAGCAAAGTATCCCGTACTCCTTGCTGTGCTTTGGACACTCTGCACCAGTCGCGACTTGCCCAGCCCGGTCGCTCCTCCAATTGCCACTACTTCGCACTTAGCTCTGCGTCTCAGCTTGCGCGTGTTTGACATTGTGCGGAAAAGTGAGCCGTCATTAGACTGATGAGAGCGGGAATAGGATAGAGAGCCTTCGGCGCTGTTGTTCGATTGACCCCGTCCTGCGGACTGCAGCTGAGGCCGATTATCAGGGCTTCCTTCAGCGAAAGAGCCATCTGACTGTACTATACTGTCCTGTGAGCGTTTGGTTACCGACCGAGTGGCCTCCATGAAAACCGGACCATTAGCTGATACTATATGCGGCCGTACAATTAGCAAGATGATCAATTTCGCTTGAGACTAGAGGGGCAAGGGGCCAAACAGCGAACAACATCCTTTCAAGTATCACAACCTTACTTACCGCTGTTGAATCTGCTCTCCGAGCCCCTAGAGCTCGTGCTATCAGAGACCAGATCGTCGATCATTTCCAGGCGCTGATCCGAGTAGGACGAGTTGGAACTCAAGCTGTGGAAATTCTTTACGGTACTCCTTCGATGCTTTGATACGCGCTCGATGACATCGATTAGTGTTTGGCGCTCTTTCTCGCGCCCGATCTGCTTGAGTGGAAGATTAAAGAAGCAGCTGATGTCCTTTGCACCGATCTTGAATGCCTTCAGGCCCTTGCTGTCACCTTCGTTCAGTAGCTCGCGAATTCGGATCAGGTCAAATTTCAGACCTGATGTGGAATGATATCTCTCTTCGATGTTTCGCTGTGTCATACGCTGGATGACTGCAGATAAAGCTTCCGGGAGGTCAATACGTTTTGATGAGACCGGGGGTATGCGCCTGCTAATAACGTTCTGCATAACGTCTAGTGCCGAGACACCGTCGAAAGGAGTGGTTCCACACAACATGGTATAGAAGAGGATTCCGAGGCTGTAGATATCGGTACGACTATCAGGCTCTGCAGGCATACGGCCCGTTTGCTCTGGTGCTACGAACGCCAGCTTAAGCTCGATTCCCACCTCGCGGCTCAGTGTGTTCCAGCCTGCGGACGTAAGTCCATTCTCAAATGATCTAGCCCCACTCCCGAAGTTGATCATCTTGACAGCGCCAGTCTCGGCGAAATGAAAGGCATCGCCACGTAACTCGCCATGAACAATCTCGTGGCCATGGTGCAGGATTTCTAGACACTCAGTTGCACCGACTGCGAAGTCTAGAAATGTGAGCAGAGGTACTCCACGACTGGGTGGCAGTGTGCGGGATTGCCAGGTGTCGTTGGTGTCGATGATGTTGTACCAGTTCGGGCCGAAGGTCACCAATTCTTTAAGAAAATTAGGGCCAGGGGCTTCGAGTATACTGGCTACGAGGGGATCCTCTCCAGGCTTTATGGGCAGTCTAATGAACTCAATAGGACGAAGAAAGTGCTTGCAGCCCGGATCAGACTTCTTCACGACAAGCTTGGAGAGCTGGAACTCGCGCTCTAGGCGTAGAGTCTGGTACGATATGCGGCAGACAATAGGTCGGCCCTCTCGGTATATCTCCGTAGCGGTAGAATGTGTTTGCGCACTCGCATCGGAACCTGAGGATCGATGGCTTCGCGTCAGGGCGGGCCGACTCGAGTCGGGAGAATGTGAAGACGTGGGGGATGTTACTGCGCTCCTTCCTCTCGAACGTGGTCGCTCCTGCCGAGGCTGTTTCTGGTATCCAAAGAAGTGCCAGTTGTCGTAGGACTGCATTCACTTAGCTCGACATAGCATTCATGGTGGATGTGAGTATACCGAATGAAATGGTTCAATATCTGAGTCAAAGACATAGTTCTGGAGCTCTAGTAATCGCGAGAATATATGCGCGAAGCGTGCGTTCCGCCCAGCGTCTCCACTCGCAGACGCCATTGTCCTAGTATTCTTCAGTTGCTATGGTCGGAAGCATGCTCTGTATCAAGATGAGAACGACGACGAGCTATCTATAGCGCATGCTGCCGTGTTACGTAGAGACGATGACTGCAACGCGCATGGTGCTGGCGAAAGAGATCACTGGCGGAGTTAGGCGGAGCGGCGAGGGTTGCTCATTTCTCGATAGTTGAGGAGGGACTCTAATCCCGCTTACTGATCGCGGTTCAGCCACCAGACTTGACGATGTAAGCAACAGGCCTTTGACGAGTCCCACCATGGTTGAGCACAGACCTCCTGACGACGACATTGGCTGTTCATGCATAGCGTCCGAGCCGGGGATTGTTCGCGTGTCTGGTGCAAGGTCGAAGACGGACACAGCATTTGTGTAAAGCTTATATGAACATCCTTACATTAACGGCCTCGGAAGAATGTGCACCCCGTTTTCGCGTCGCTTCTTTATGCATTGAAGACACCACCAGCCTTCAGTGTCCACGTTGCGTAGCCGCAAGTACTGCCCCACCACACCTGGCCAGAGCACCTCGACATAGTGACCCTCATGCATCCCTCACCAAGGTAACCACTTTTTGCGACGGCACTAGATTTCCTACTCGCTGTAACTACGCCTGGTCGCCTTCCACACCCAATGTCACACAATGGAGTCTCCCGAACACGACCACCTTGCCTACACAGGCGACCTCGGGGATCCGCCAAAACATGCTCGACAGCTCCCCTCAGACCTTCCCACTTCCCTGGATGATAGGAGAAATGTGAATATCATGAACGATGAGGTGGAGATCTACGACGCCTGGCAGGGTGAGTGGTGCGGCAGGAGCGATGCATGAGGTGCATGTCTAACATGTCATAGGGCAGCAGTTTCTCACTACACCCATGCCGGCACGACCGCTCACCTTCAATCTCTCACTCGATGATCCGACCTTTGGTGACGAAGACATGCAGCAGCTGGAGGACAGCGACAGCCGCCTAGTACAAATGCTTGCTCACCAGGCACGGTTGAAGAACGATAATGTAGGCGATGAGGCAAAAGTAGTTGCCGACGACAAGCTATCACACGAAGAGAAGAAAGAGGCATTGCAGGGGTTGTTCACATTGGCAGCGTCGAATGGCGAGCTTGAGAGGGTGAAGCGGTTGCTCGACGGCAAAACTAAGGAGTACATCAATATCAACGGGGCGGATGCTGAAGGAACACCGCCATTAGTCTATGCAAGCTGCTTCGGACATGAGGATGTAGCGGCGGCACTGATCGAACAAGGGGCTACAGTTGACATCCAAGACAAGAACCGCTGGACCCCGCTCATGTGGGCAATGACAAATAGACACAAGAGCATTGTCAAGCTTCTGCTCGACCATGGCGCATCAACCGATGTCAAGTCTTCTGGCGGCAGGACTGCTTTCGATTTTGTGGAGCCGAACAGCGAGATCTCTGATTATCTACACGAGAGTGGCTACGCAATCGGCAATGCAGGCGTAGGCGATGACTTTTATAACTCTGGCTTATCGCAAGATCGTTTTGAGCAAGAAATGCAGGAAAATGACATGAAGCGCCGAATGATGATGGAAAGCGCCTTCAACTTGGAGGTCGATATCGGTAATCTCGGACTCGACGAGCAACCAGAAGTACGCAATAACTCGCATTCTCGCCTGAGCCATGCTAACAGCCTAGACTCCTGAAGAACCTGAAGAAGAAGCTCAAGAATTCGTATGGGATCGCTGTCTCAATGACCAGATGTTTGTCTTTCAAGAAAGTGAGCTTGAGCGCATTTTGGATATCATCATCACAAATATGACGCCACAGCGCTCTCCCTCACAAAAGCCAGTACCTGCAAACATTCTGTTCCTCAGCGCTCGTTATGCGCATTACCACGCCAACCCAGAGCTTTTAGAGACTCTACTCGTATCTGCGATGCAAAAGATCAATGATGTTGTAGAAAAGCATCAATGGGACATGACGGTACTAGCATTTTGGATGTCGAACGCTACGCTACTCTTGCATTACCTCAAGAAAGACCCCGGCACTATGCGAGCAACTACGGAATTTCAGCTGCAGATGGCAGAACTTGTCAATGAGATATTTATCCTAATTATCAGAGACGCGGAGCGCAGAATGGACAAAAATCTGGATCAGGCAATGCTTGATCACGAGCCGATGCCTGGCTTTGAAGACGTACTTTTCCAGCACGAATGGAAGATTTTCCGCTCGAAACCAAAGGCAAAGCCTCTCGAGCCAATTGAGAAACGTTTCCGTCCTCCGTCACCAAAGCGCAGAGCGCAGCCCTCACCTCGAAATATTACTTCCCTCCTCTCCTCGACATTATTCGTTCTCGATCTGTACGATGTGCATTCAGTCATCACGGCCCAGGTTTTATCGCAACTGATTTATTGGCTCTCTACGGAAGTCTTTAACCGAATCATGTCGAACCGGAAGTACTTGGCTCGTACAAAGGCCATGCAAATACGAATGAACGTTTCGACCCTCGAAGACTGGGCACGATCAAATAATCGACAACCAGAGCATTTCGAAAATGGTTCAATGACCTCTACTGGTGACAATACCGTTGACTCTGCAAAGCGACATCTTGAACCACTTGTTCAACTTCTCCAATGGCTCCAGTGCTTTTCTTCACTGGGCGAGGATCTGGAGTCACTTGTAGGAACATTGCAGCAGCTGACGCGACTTTCGCCACAACAGCTGCTTCATACCGCAAAATACTATAGACCCGAGGTGGGAGAGAAGGGTCTTCCAAAAAGCGCGTCAAAGTATATCATGCATCTACAGAAGGCTGCTGCCGAGCGGAAAGCCGCCCGCGCACGGTCACCCAACCCTCCACAGAAATCATCAGATTCCACACCGACGACGCCTATAAAACCTACGTCACAAAACATTACTTCACCATCCCCTGCAGCTTCACGAATATCTGAGGAGGAAGAGAAGGATGACCCGCCAGACGAACTCCTGCAAGACCCTTCATATATGCTACCGTTCTCATTGCCTACTTCAACCGATATGCTCATAAGCTATGGAGCAGGCTTTGGGGGCGTGAACAGAGAACGAGAAAGGAAATATATTCCGACTGTACCACCCGAGTTCATGGCTAAATTGGATTTGAACGGTGGTAATAACAAGAATGGCGGAGGATATTATCAAGAGACTCAGTGGAACGATCCGAGCTATGGGTGAAGACACAGCTTGGAACGGTTTTATTGCTACTGCTAACCTCAAATGATACAAGATGCGTATACTCCAGGTGCTTGACGTGAAGGATGGAGGCATCAGCTCTCAGGCATTATACTTCTTGATCGAGATGATTGTGCAGGGACCGCTGATAACCGGCTTCTCGACTTTTCCGGGGTCAATAATGAATGCCGATCATTACCACCTCCAGGTGACAAGCGTAGGTGAAACTCGTAAACTCGCTGGACCTCCAAAAAGTAGAGGTCGCTTCTTGGACATCGCGTTTAAGGGCTCGAGACCCTTATTTGATCACTTTTCGGCATTGGCGAACACCTTGTTGGAGGCGTCCAGGAATGGATGAAAATTTGGATATCATCATAGTCTTTTTGAGCGAGCATCGTTTTGTCCACAACCTTGTCTACAGTGGATACCTAGAAACGAAGGCATCGGTCCTTTCCTTGATCCATCAGCGCAGCAGTTTGCGTTATGGATATCGAATTCACTCAAGTTGTCAATTGCACCGTTTATAATCGTACGTATCAGTTGCCTAGTCCTCGGCATGGCAATGACATGAGAACAAGCAAACCGTACAGTTTCTGCAATTCGCATCTTGCTGTGAATATGCCCGACAAGGGAGCAAATTTTAGAGGTAGCCTTATGATATGTGACAGCACAGCCTCCGCGATCGGCCCTCGAGTATCCGTCCACGAAGGTGTTCGGCGTCTTCCGATCAGGGAAAGTTCTTGTTCAGGGTCAAGCTACCCCACTAATCTATTGACAATACCCCGCCATAGATTCGCAACTATGCTCGACAGCTTCCCTAATTCGTAATTTCACCCCCAAAATTTCTTTTTTACACATCAAACAGACCAAGAGAACTCATTCACACACCAATCAATATGGAAATCCGCACTGTCTCCCCTGAAGATGTCAAGACTGTCGCGACTAATACCGCTCGTGTGATTCCAATCGACCAGATCGATGCTACGTTCAAGTCACAATACACAGGTAGTACCTCACTCTTCCTCAGTGCTCACCTTATCCTTTCGATGTCGACTAATGGTCTCTACAGATCTCATATCTGCACCACTTGGCTCCAAAATCCTCGCATTTAGCGACGAATGGTTCGCCGCAGCCGAAAATCTCATAACACCTACTCCACCCATTCGCAAACCAGGTGTCTTCACACACGCAGGAGCATGGTACGATGGCTGGGAAACACGCCGCCACAATACTGAGCCTGCTGATTGGGTCGTTCTCCGACTCGGTACTGCGAGCGGAAAGGTAGCAGGCGTAGAAATTGACACAGCATTCTTCAACGGCAATCACGCACCTGAAATTGCCGTCGAGGGAGCTTTTATAACAAACGAGAAGGAAGAGGAGGAGGTGAAAAAGGCTGGGTACACCGGCTGGGAGACGATACTGGCGAAGCAAGAATGTGGTCCTACGCAACGGCATGGGTGGCTTCTCGCCAGTATTACTAAGAAGGCATACACCCACGTTAGGTTGCTTATGTTCCCTGATGGAGGCATTGCACGCTTCCGCCTCTACGGTGTCGCTGTTCCTGTCTTCCCCCAAGACACCAGCGCTATCTTCGAGCTCTCAGCAACTGTCATGGGTGGAGTTGCAACTTCCTGCTCAGACCAGCACTTCGGCACCAAAGACAACCTACTCCTACCCGGCCGCGGAAAAGACATGGGAGATGGATGGGAGACAAAGCGTACGCGTGGTGAGCACGTAGACTGGACTATCGTTCGCCTTGGTGCTAAAGGCGAAATTGACAACATTGTTGTTGACACAGCACATTTCAGGGGTAACTTTCCCCAGAAAGTCCAAGTTTTTGCCGGAAACTTCGAGAAGGATCCTGGCCACGAGGACGCTGGGTGGGTGGAGGTTCTTGAGCCGCAGAAGTCAGGTCCAGATAAAGAGCATGTTTATAAGGAAGAGCTAAAGGAGGTCAAAGGAAGAGGCTATACGCATGCAAAATTGGTGATCATTCCGGATGGTGGTGTCAAGAGGTTCAGGGTGTTTGGTAAGAGAGTATAGGCATTGTAAATGGGTTGATCTGACGACTATCACAAAACAATACTTTTTATTCACATTGTAACTCTCGTCAGTGTTTCAGCCCATCATTTATTGGTTCAATGCATCAAGGAAGGATACCCTTTGTCAAGCCATCCAAATGTTCGCTGACATTCATCCATTCAATCCACTCAATTGGAGCAACTCCAAATAGGCACTACTAAAAATCCCCACCGCATCCATCAAGGCACGAGTCAGATTATCTAGAACATGGACAGCATTTGCAACTTGGTATATATAGACCCGAATTTGTCATTATATTGATAGGAATGACACCAATGGAAATAAGCAGTATTATTCCATCCGTATACGGATTTTTCGGCGGAGAGGCAAGAGAAGGGATTAGAATTTCAACTTAGTCTAGAACTCTGCCATCTTGAGCTTTTGCGAACGTCGTAAGCGAGGGATCATGTTCAACCAAGATTCGGCCAACCTGTACCTAGTCAGTGATACTTTTCGCGCATCAGGAGTTTAGTCATGAAATTAGAAAAACGTACTCCAAACTGTTAAGCCTTCATTGACTTTCGTCACATTGACCCTATCCCCCACCCTCAAAGTCTGGCTCTTGTACTTTGGATTCCAGAAACTGTACCTCCCAAAAACAGGACTCCACTTCGCACCAATGTCTATCCTCCTATCGCTCTGCAGCTTCTTCAGAATCTCGCCACTTGGGCCTGTTCCGGTCTTGCCTGTCTCGTAGTCTACATTGATACTCTTACATCTCACACAGTTGTGCGCCATGACAAGTTCCGCATTGTTGTTAATCTTGATTTTACCCCAATAATCTTCCTGGTACGCTTCGAAGGCGCCTTTGAGGACAATGTTGGGGCGGAACTTGGTCATATCCATTTCCTCACCTTCGGGGAGGCGGGAGGAGACATCTTCGAGAGAAGTTTGGGATGTAATAAGATAGGGAGCGCAGTCTGCGAAGGAGATTTTCCATTGCTCGTTTTGGTGGAGACCCATAATATTCTCGACATAAGATCCCGCAAAAGGGACGTTCTTCTTGAGAAATCTAGTAAGTGGGTCCGGCTCCAGGGGCTGCATATTTTCAAAGAGAACGGCACGACTGTTGTCGCCTAGATAGACCAGCACGACTTCGTATCCGAAGCATTCAGAGAACCAGGCGTTGTATTTCTCGGGCATTCTGAAGGCTGACGTCGGGCTGCTATGGAGATTAACATCGAACCGGTCGAGTTTCTCAGTTTCGGGCATCAGAGGTATTCTTATTGTCCTTGCTTTTTCTGCATTCCCAAAGGCACGGTAGTTGACAATAATTGTGTCGTTATCTATCTCTTGCAGGAATTGCGTCATCTCCGGATAGCGGGATACAGCCATGTTTTTGTATCCGTCAGATGTCTTTTGCAATAGCTTAAAGGAACCTTCTAGAGTTAGCAGAGACATGGGAGACTGTGGTTCAGAAATATATACGATCGTGCTGAAACCCATGTTTGGTTGCAACGGCCTCAGTAAGACTGACTGCCCTCAATGATTTGATCGGATACACATATATCTACCTCTTTATCAGCAAGATATCTGCCAGCAATGCTGACTAACATACCTCAGATATCTTCATAGCCGTTAATCTATGAATCAGCGGGCTGAGGAAATTCAACAGATAGTACAGCCCAAACGGGACTACGCAAAGCGCCGTAATGAGCCATATTGGCGACACCTTCTCGATTTGGAACGTATGTTCCTCTTCGAATGCACTCTCCATGGCGAGGAAAGTCCGCGAGAACACTTGAAAATTTGGCAGGAAAAGTATTCTGGAAATAAAGCCGTATCGTTCGGCGGGTGAGATGTCGACAAGGGCCCCACGTGCGCGCTACCAAGACGCTAAGGAAGAGGTACAACCTCGGCGGTGGCAGTCATGAATCTCGGGAGCGCTTCCGATGAATTCAGATTAAGTATTTTAAGTGTCTATCGCGTTTGTTCGGGCTGTTTAAGGCGAGGTAATCAGGAGATACATAAATCCGAAATTCGGGTTCTGTGTTGAATTCAAGCACTCCATTCCAGGCCACCTCATCATACATCCACCAATGCAAGCTGAGGAAATGCCAGTGTAGCGTCAAGAGCGTCAACACAAATACCAACTTCTACAACATAGAAGCTGTGACACAGATTGACTTTGCTCCTTAACTTCCTACACAACACTGGGATACGGCATCGTCACGGGTGTTAGCCATCCTGCCACAGACTACTCGAGCGCGATATTTGTCTTATCAAAGCCTATCTTATCCGCTTCTCCGTTTATCAGATAATCCATACAAGCACCTCCAGCAGATTTCTATACTTCTGCATCTCCGTCATCAGCTTCCTCAGAACGAAGTTAGTGCTCACGCACTGCTGAGCAACTGTGATAGAGTGGCCTGTCTAGACATCATTTAAGGGTAGCATTGCTCTGTTCAACATGTAAGGGGTCATCGGTAGTGCTATCATGCTGCAAATTCAAGCAAATTATGCGAAGGACAGCCGAGAAAGCCTGACACTTAGGCCTTTCAGCAGACCTTATGACGTGTTTTTATTTGATTTGTTGTACAGACTGAACATGCAGTGTTTGTGGAGGCAGCCTCGTTGTTTTGATGCGAAGCCACCTCATGTCGGATTTTACGTCGTATGTAAGAAATTCAGCTACAGGAGAGGTAGTTATCATCCTCGATGACTATTTGAGAAAGCTATACCTGTTGCGTCTTTGTTCTCTACAATTCTGCTTCGCCTAAACAAATCATAACTCCGAAATCAATCAAACGCATACATTAGCATCATGATTGTGATCAGGACCCTCGATCGAGTGAATACTTGTATGAGTAGAACATCTTAGCATCACTATGTCCCTATCGAACATGTTGAACAAGCTTTTATGGATAAAGGACTCTTTTAACTTGATTTGTATTGAAGGATCCTTACGTTAAGATAGACGCGTAACCATTAAATACGAAGTATGCCAAAATGTAAACTACCCAGGGGTTTCCCGCTCATTTTGCCTCAGTGCGGTCTGGCAGCCGTCAGACAGAACTACATAAATGCCATCTCCTGATCTAGATAGCACCCTACATCATTAACGGATGTTGAATCTGAAGATTCATAGCTTTCGGTGTGCCATGACGATACCTTAGCAAATGCTGCCGAACATAACGAAAATCGGACCATCTGTCTTGTCCGTTAGGTCTATGTTTCAAACCATTTTATTCGTTGGCCTGTTGATTTAGAGCAATTGGTTCCACCAAGTGACATCACCTCACAAAGGAAGAATCGACCTTGATTGAATATTCCATGAACATCAAGCTCTAAGCTCTTTGTCCTTTGACGCGACTTTTTGGTCTGTGGGACTTTTGTAATCTTCTCATTTGTCCACTGCATAAATTACCTCAGAGTTGACTATGATTGGAACCATATGTTGGTGGTATAGTTTCCATGGAAGCAGTATTTGAAAGAGCCGTCGTTGATCTTTCAGGATTGCTCAAAAATATTCTGGGAGAAGAGGAAGGAATTACAAGTTCTGCCTAGGAACTCCGTACCCTAAGCTCGAGTGGCTGACCGCCGTGCCCAAAATAACCCAAGCACTCAGCCGCATCTGCGTCCCCACCTCGAACAAAGCTTGTGTCGCTTCTCAAACCGAAGTAATTAGATTAAAGAGCAGCGAGCGTGTACCTTAAATCAAAGGTCTCTTTTTTTGGATTTCGTTCAAGGAAATCAATGATTTGCGTTGTATATCGAAGTCAACAGGTCGAGAAGTCCTTCCAACTCGCATGGGCCAGTCCTACTTGCTGCTTGCCAAAGGACTATTAATTACAGCGGGAGAAGATGAAGCCTTCGCAACTTCAAAGTGGTATCATGGATTTAAACTACACCACAGCGTCAATTTGACGAATTACATTTCCACAATGAAACATTTTCTTAAAAGACCTGGCGCCTCGTGTCCTCGCAACCACCCAATGTGAATGCGAGGACTATACGAACGCGCTACGTCAGAACGGCTTAATTCAGCTCTGATTTCGCAGACGAGTCCTCTTGTGGGCATTTTCGGCCCCGTGGTACCTCACTAAGTACCCCAGGTTACTCTCTGCAATTAAGGGAGGCTGAGATCGGGATCGGGTCGTATCCTGGAAATCTGAGACGCGGCAGTTGCACCGATGATTGGATGAGAGTGCATGGTACAGAAATACAACATCAGAAGGTTATGAAGTATGCGGCTGATAATGGTTGCACAGGTCATTATATATAATATGAGCGACGGGACTGATTTTGACGCTTCACCTCCATACTGGCACCGTCTGTGAACTCAATCATCGCAACTATAGCTCCTGAACTCATCTCGTCATGCTCTTTCCACATTTGCACTTTATTTTCTTCTGCTTATGGAGCTTCTGTGTCAATGCGAAAATTGGTGATTCCTGCAAACAGGGGGAGGCTTCTGGCACATGTCAAAAAGTCAGTAATTGTGCAAGTGGTAAGTTCTTCAATATGCATTCACACAGACCTATCGGTTACTGCGATGGTTACCAGAACGACTTGTCGCTTTTTCAAACTAACACGACGGCTTCTAGGTGTAACTGTACCAGGGCTCTGCCCAAATGGTCCTGGCGATGTTCGCTGCTGCTTCCCACGCTATCCTTGCAACATAGATACTTTTCCTGGCGTCTGTCAAGACAAGACAAAAACGACATGTGGCGGCGACCACGGCTACTTCGCTGACCTCTGCCCAGGAGGTAACAATGTACAATGCTGTATTTCGAAATCTACCGTCGACAAATTCGTCGACTTCCTCGAGGTGACGTACAAACTTGCTGTGCAATACAAGAGCAGTGCAAGCGGCAAAAAATCTGCGAACGAGCTTGTAATGGAATGGTTGCGCCACGAAAAATACGATGGCTTGACAAGCGGGTGGACTACACTAATTGGAAGCGTGGACGGGGACTGGATTTCGTTTGCTAAAGGGAAGAAGCACCCCATGTTCGATCAATTCGCGGATCCTCACTTCTGCGGCCAGGCCATCGAAACCGACCATCTTGGTGCGAGCATGAACGCAGTGTTTCGCTTTCCGCCTTTGAGCTACCCGTATGTCAATAGAGGTGACTTTGGGGGCTGGGGAGGCGATCTCACCACACTGTACGCCGAATGGCAACGTGCCAACAAGCCGGCAGCTCGCGCGTGGGCGAAAGGCAGAATCCTCGGCAACGTTGGCTCCTTCAAGTTACTCGATGCTATCGAAGACATAGACGCCTTCAACATCGGTCTCATTCTCAGCAACTTACCGGCGCGTGATATACATTCAGTAGCAGCAGACTACTACAAACCAAAGGGCTCATATCGCTCGCGCTTCTCCACATTCTACAAGAAGAGATTCACGAATCGGGAGCATGCGAGGACTTTGGCGTATGAGATGTTGACGGGTCCAGGATACGAGGCGCCTGGGGATGAAGATGCGGTGATTCCGTTATTGAGGACGGCAGCGATCAAGAAAGATGGGTTATTGACGCCTTTGCCAAGTAGTTTGAAGAAGAGTGAATTGGATCCTTTTATTGATGGATTTGTAGACGCGCTGGAGGAGCTGGCGAAGGACAAGGGTAAGAATTGCTAGATACTACAGCTACTTTGAACAATCCAAAACAAAAAATTCATTAAATCAGCCGGGATTTTCAGAACTGAATGCGGAGACATGATGATTACTACACAGCGGTGCCTCAGTAGTAGTGTACCGGCCACTTGGTACTTGGTGGGTGACCAATCGCAAATTTACTGTTGTATATTATCGTCTTTGCACCTTTCCTCGCTTCTGGAGGATAACTGCAGTTCGATAGAGTGAATGGAAAGACTCAAATCGCGGAGGATGATTCACTTTCGCATGAGACAAGAACAGGAAAGAAGCGAATATTGCTGGTGTAGACGGACACTCCTGTTTTGCTGTATTTCTAGAACACGACATTTGACTTTCCTGCTAGACTCAGAACGAGGGCTGATCCCATCACTTGTGCAATGCTCAAGTGATGTGCAATGTTAACAATCAGCACGTCAAAAGCCAATAATCGAGGTAGCTTGTACATAATGTCTCTGCTTTAACAACGTTTCGTAGCATATGGGTGTTCCCACCGGATACTAGACGTCCTGAGCAGCGGCCCAACTCATGAAGAGACACGTATTGTGCATCCGACGGCAATGGGCAATTCGGAGCCAGGGAGCAGATAGACGCACAGTACCGGTCATGTCTGCAAGCAGCCATGGCGTCCGTGAAATTGATCCACATGACTGTCTTGCGTACGGAGCTATATCGCAAGACAGTCGTATTATTGATTGATGTAGTGAAGGTGCCGAGGCTTCATGTTTCCGTCTTCTTTTCTCCCTGTGCATCGAAGCCGAGGGTCTCCAGTTGACGAATGAGCTCGTTGATCTTGATGACCTTTTCGAACTGCTCTGGCAGGAGCTTGTCACCCTTCTCTTTCTTGTCTTTCAGCTCGCGGGCCTGCCTTAATTTCTTCATAAGCTTCTTGGCTTCCTTTTCCTTCTCAGCAGCTGGGTCCACGACCTTTTCCGGCTCAGCGGTTCCTACAGTCTCCTTCTCTTTGCTCTCTTCAGGCTTGCTATCCTCTTTCCCTTCTGTTGCCGCCGCTGCCGCCTTTTTCCGTGCCTCTCTGCGCTTGGCATTTTTGTTCGTTGCCGCGCTCACTTTGACGCTGTCGTCTTCAGGCTTGAGTGCTTCTGCACCCAATACGCCCGTCTTCCCCCTATTTCGGAAGCCTTCGGCTGTTCGGTTTTTATAAACCTCAACATCTTCTGGTGGGCGGTAGCCTGGGCGGACTCGGATTTCTTTGCGAACGGAGCCATCGGGACGGACGGACGAAGGAATGTGCCTCTCACCAGTCGAAGAGGTTGTGATTCCGGCTTTGGAGATGGTAGGGGTCTCTACAGAAGGCATGGTGCCAGCGCGCCTGCCGTGAGGTCTGCGTCAGAATGAAATAGGCAGTCGCAGAGGACGGTGCGGGCCAATTGGCAGGCAGAGGCTGATCAGCAGCCTGCGGGCTGGTGAGACTGTTTGACGGGCGCAAAACCGGGCGAGGCCCTCCGAGTATGTGCAGGTTCGTTGTAGTGGGGCGTGAGCGAGAGTTGAGGGTTGTCGAGGCGGGAGGGTCGACCGGCCAATCACTGTAGCCGCGATCGCCGTGACCCGGCCCAGCTTCAATCTTGTCTGCGAACCTCGACCTTTCGACATCACCCGCGTCAGCACCACCACACCCGTCACAGCAGCTCCACGCCGTCTCCCGACCCTCAAAATGTCTGGCGTAAGTCAATTGACTGACAGGCATACCTTGTGAGCGAGCTAACAGCATCCGGCAGGTGCTCTCCACCGTCTACAAGCAAGCCTCCCTATGCGCACGCCCTACCTCGAAGCACTACTGACCATCGACTGCAGCGCGGTCCTCCGCAGCAACACCACTATGTTGTTCACTGTCTTTGGCGCCGCTTTCGGCATGCAGCTGTACGTTCTCCAGGCCCGGCTTGGAATGGCAAGGATGGCAAGATACTGATTGGGGCAATAGCGCCTTTGACACCTCATCGGACAAGATCTGGGACGCTGTCAACCGAGGCGTACGTACACATGAAAATCGCATCCATGACATGAGCTAATGGAGCCGGCAGCGACAATGGAAGGATATCAAGCAGCGATATCTGGAGCAGGCCGAGGACGACGAGTAGGGCCCAGTTATGACGCGAGAGCGAGTATGATATAGACGCTTTTTCTTCGGCTATTGGAAAGGCACTGTACATTGGGGTTGTATTCTACAGCATGCGAAATACATATCGAGTGCTGACTGCCGAACTCGTCTCACATGTGTTTGCTATTGCCTATCATTTTCACCTGAGTCCAAGCCATCCGTTCAAACTAGATGACTCAGTTGATGTATTGAAAGCCATCGCTTCCCTGGAGCTCTATGGTGCATCTGTTTGCCTTTCAAGTATATGCATTAACCGCCTGACTTGTCGCATTGTGCATATGGAGGCCTTGTACATAGGCTGAAAGGCTTTATGGGCTATCCCAAATGGCTCTTTAATGTAGAAGCTGCAGTTTCACCTCCTGTTCAGAAAATATACTTCCTTCCAGTTGAATCTCGCACATGCCTTGCCCGGACTTCCGCCCCTGTCGCGGGAAGCTCACCAGTGGTATGACATAGCTTTAGAATTTGTCCGCCAACACCACTACAACAAGTCTTCCAGGCGCCCTGCACAACCACTTTGCACTTTCACAGGTGGCTGGTCCACGCAACGACTAGCAGCCAAACAACCCGCCTCTCGCGCCTCTCTCTCACCCTGTCTGCCCTGCCTGCCCGCGACATTCACCCCACCATCCCACCTCCAGAGCTGCATCATGTACATATCCCTGCAGGAGCAGGAGCTATGCCGGCACCTGCGCGAACTACCGCGACGGCACAACTATCGATTCGACCGCGCAGCTGACCGAGAGCTGCGCGAGATCCTATTCCGCTCCCTCGCTGGCCGCAGCGACTTCCTTCCGCTGCTCTTCCCCAATGGGCCGCCGACCGACGCAGAGAAGCCGTGGAGCCTGCGCGACGCCCAGGGAGCAGTAGAAGGCGCAGAATACACCGCCGCGGCAAGAGGGAAGCCGTGCGGACACATCTTCAAGAACGGGGAGGCGACGTATCGGTGCAAGACGTGCACCGCCGACGACACATGCGTGCTCTGCGCACGCTGCTTCGACGCATCAGATCATGAGGGACACCAAGTCTTTGTCAGCGTGTCGCCTGGCAACTCTGGCTGCTGTGACTGTGGGGACGACGAGGCGTGGGTACGGCCGGTACATTGCAACATCCATTCGGCGGACCCAGAGCCCGAGTCCAAGGCGGCAGGCAAGGCAAGGCAAGGCTCTATGCTGCCGGATGATCTGCTGGAAAGCATTCGCATCACCATTGCCAGGACGCTAGACTACCTCATCGATGTCTTCTCGTGCTCCCCCGAACAGCTGCGTTTACCAAAAACAGAGGAGTCTATCACGCAGGACGAACGGAACTCGCGACTTACTTCCAGATGGTATGACCCTGGAGACCAGCCAGAAGAATGCCAGGAATATTGCCTAGTGCTCTGGAATGATGAAAAGCATACGGTCAACGACGTCAGGGACCAAGTTGCGCGCGCTTGCAAGCAGAAGTTGGCCTTTGGCCTGGCAAAAGCGTACGAAGTGAATGATGTTGGTCGTAGTGCGGTTGTATATAGGACGGACCTCAAGGACCTTCTTCGAATGGCCAAGATCATCGAGGAGATCAAGTTGACAGTCACTATCCGATCAGCCCGCGATACCTTTCGCGAACAAATGGGAGGCGCTCTTGTCGAATGGATCTCCGACATTGCTGGCTGCAGCGTTGGCGATGACAACCAGATCCTTCGGCACACTGTCTGCGAGGAACTCCTTAAGCCGTGGCGCGTTGGCAGCGAAGCAACAAATCAAAGCATCGGCAAAAACGGTCTTGATGATCACGAGATGGAGGACAAAGAAGCCGAGTTGGATGGCTTCTACCAAGGCATCCTGCCCATTCAACGACAGGCTCAAATAGTGAGACTTCAGCGCCGTCGAGCAGCTGATGCAAACGACGATACCACAGCTTCAGACGATGATGACGAGGAGGATGGCGAAGGGGCAGCAGATGCCGGAGACGACATGGACATAGATGAAGTCGGTGCACAGGACAACGATGGAGATGTGGAAATGGAGGCTTATGAAAGCGCAGAGGAGGCGCTCGAAGTTTCCGAGGCCACAGTTGCAGGATACCCTCCACCTCCACCACCGCCACCGCCAGCGTCGACTTCACATTCCCAGCGGGGTCAGCAGGAGCAAAGCGTCACACCAGCTGAATCAGACAGTGAGCCTATGATTGGGGCACCGTCTCTTAGCCATGTTGAGCCGTTGATGCCGGTCCCAGAGACACCTCAGACACGATCCTTGCCCCTACGACCGTCACGACCAGCCCAATACTGGCTAGAAAAACCAGAAAATTATGGAAAAAGGCCCGAGACGCCTGCCCATGAAGACCTTTGGCAACGACTACGCCTTGATCACCTGATATTGTATGACTTGCGGATGTGGAAGCAGTTACGTATCGGCGTACGAGACGTCTTCATAAGCACTGTAGTCACCATACCCCAGTTCAAGCGCTTGTTGGGGCTCCGATTTGCGGGTGTATACACTGCTTTGGCGCAACTGTATCTGATTGCAGATCGTGAGCCAGATCATTCCATCATCAACCTTTCACTTCAGATGCTCACCACACCGTCCATCACTTCCGAGGTCGTTGAGCGCGGTAATTTCCTCACAAACCTGATGGCCATCCTCTACACATTCTTGACTACTCGCCAAGTTGGCTACCCCTCAGATGTTGACCCTAAAGCCACTTTAGCCTTCGAACAAGGTGCCGTGACCAACCGTCGAATGTATCATTTCTTCCTTGACATGAAGTACCTTCTCGGCTCAGAGTTCGTCCAAGAGAGGATTCGCGACGAGGAACGGTACCTCTTACAGTTCCTGGATCTTGTCAAGCTTCATCAGGGCATTTGCCCCAATGTGCGTGCAGTCGGGGAACACCTCGAATTCGAATCGGAAGCCTGGATCAGTGCTTCCTTGATCACTCGGGAGATCAACAAATTATGTCGGCATTTCGCAGAGTCATTTGCCTGGAACCGTAATGAGGATCCTTCAAACATTCGTCGCGCAATCCGTGCAGCTGCAAAGGTGGTGATAGTCAACTCCCTCGGCGCTGAACGAAAACGCTTCGATCAGACTGAGTTGAAAGAAGAGACCAAATTTAAGACTCTGGAGGTGCTTGAGTTTGATGCGGAGCCGTCTACCTTCTTCGGCCCATCTTACAAAGTTGTCGATTACGTTGTCGCGAAAGAGCCGATGAGTTTCCATCATGCACTCCATTACACTTTGTCTTGGCTCATTGATCGGGCGCGAAGTATGCCTCGGGAAGTTTTACTTCAATTGCTTCTATTCTCCCACGATGAACTGCAAATGGACTTTAACCCCGCCATGGTCTCGGTTCCTGTTCATCAGCCAGAAGAGTATCTACTCGCCATGTTTGACTTCCCTCTTCGAGTGTGCGCTTGGCTGGCTCAGATGCGAGCAGGCATATGGGTTAGGAATGGCATCACACTTCGACATCAGATGACGCAATATCGGAGCGTATCGCAAAGGGATGTGTCCCATCAGCGGGATATTTTCCTTCTGCAATCTGCACTTGTTTTGTGCAACCCTTCAGCATTCCTTGCATCGATGATCGATCGTTTTGCGTTGACTGGATGGATGACTGGCAAATACGATGCTAGCCAACACGGGTTTGAGGACAGCCAAGCCATTGATGTGGTTGAGGACTTTGTGCATCTCCTTATTATCATCCTCAGTGAGCGTACCTCATTGATACCAGCGGAAGATAATGACGAGTCCCACCTTGCCTCTATGCGCAAAGACATCGCCCACGTTCTTTGCTTTAAACCGCTTTCTTTCTCTGACATGACGGCACGCTTGTCAGACAGGATACAAAATTTAGACGAGTTCCCCGCCGTTCTCTCAGAGATGACGCGGTTCCGGGCACCAGAGGGCCTGTCCGATAGTGGGACGTTTGAGCTCAAGGAGCAGTATCTTGATCTGATCGACCCTTACCTCCATCAATATAATCGTAACCAAAGAGAGGAGGCAGAAAACACGTACAAAACCTACATGGCCAAGAGGACCGGAAAGGAAGCCAGCGATATAGTTTACGAGCCGAAATTGCGGCCCATCCCATCTGGGCTTTTCCAAAATCTGTCAGCCTTCACACGAACGCCTCTGTTCACCCAGATCATCTATTACCTTTTAGGCTATGGCTTGAGGGCAGCAACAGTCACACCCAATATACCCGCAACGCGTGTAGAAACATACATTCAATTCGTACTGCAGCTCGTCCTCGTTGCTATACTTGAAGACAAGGCGGAGGAGCATGAATGGTCTCAGGACGCACCTACCTCTTTCGTCACTTCTGTGCTTACCAAGCATGCAAATATGGGTATCCATGACTATCCAACAATCCTCTCTATTCTACAGGCTCTGCAAGATAGAGAAGACTTCAAGGCTTGCGAGCCAAAGATCAATTTGATACTTCACAGGCTGAAACAACGGCAACAGAACTCTTTCATCATTGCAGCAGCAGCACTCAACATGCCAACCGATAGGATGGACACAGCGTCACCAGCCAGCTTCGCACTTCAAGACAAAGAGTTGAAGAAAAAACAGGCGTTGGAGCGACAGGCAAAGGTTATGGCAGCCTTCAAGGAGCAGCAAGGCAAATTCATGGCTAATCAGGATTTTGACTGGGGCGAAGATGATTTCAGCGACCTTGAAGATGAGACTGGTGGGCTTGTTGAACAAGAGAAGACACTAAAATACCCAGCCGGTACTTGTATCTTGTGCCAAGAAGATTGTAACGACCAGCGGCTCTATGGATCCTTCGGCTATGTTTCTGAAAGCAGAATTCTCCGACAGACCAATATCCAGGACGATGACTGGGTAGACGAAGTCGCCCAGACTCCAATTAGCCTTGATCGCTCGGCGGATGAGCTCCGTCCATTCGGTGTTGCTGGCAAAAACCGCCGTACGGTCGAAAAGGTCTCTTCTACAGGCGAGCGTATCTTTAGTGAGAGACAGGAGCTGGGCAAAGGGTTTCCTCCCTTACTCGTAAAGCCAGGACCAGTCACAACTGGCTGTGGGCACATTATGCATTTTGCCTGTTTCGAGGTTTATCTTCAAGCTACACAGAGACGGCATGTCAGCCAGATCGCCAGAAACCATCCCGAACGGCCTGACTTCAAAGAATTCATGTGCCCGCTTTGCAAAGCACTGGGAAATATATTCTTACCAATCATCTGGAAGCCAAAGAAAGTTTCAAATCCAGGCGTTTTGGAAACGAGTGCACCCTTTTATGAATGGATTGAATCACAGATTGTTGCCACCTACAAAAGCGCAGAGAGAACAACTGGCAAGGCTCCTGCGGATCTGTCACAAGATCAAAAGGTACTCTACGATTATGCGGAGCGAGACTTCATACAACCTGTGGCTAGCCGCCTCCCAGATCTCCTTAAGCCACCTCCAGTCTCTATACCGATCCCACAGCCATCAACGCAGCACCCACCTCGATTCCAGATTCCAGCTTTCTTCGGCGTACAGCCTGCCGAATTAGCCGAGGCAGGAGTTCCATCGTCTGAAAACAGTCCTGCCATGGTCCAGAACTTTCCTATGGCAGAGCTTATCAGGGTCTATCAGAGGCTTCGTTCAACTTTGCATGCGAATAGCATTCGTTCTGCGTTTACACACCTACATACACCGGCAGTCGTCGTCGAAGACTTGACACATACTGATGTGCTCGCAAAAGCCCTGGGATACTCGATCGCGGCTGCCGAGATTGCGCAACGAGGCGTACAATCTGACTCGATGAGAAGCACACTGATAGACAAGATCTCCCCGCAAACGTTGACGCACCTTCGCGTGTTCTCGGAAACAGTCTCGTCCTACATCGCAATCGGTAGTCTGCGTAATCAAAGTTCAAACAAGACCATGGAAGAGTTCTCCGAGACTCAGCGCCGCCAGTTCAGCCAGCTTTTCGCGGGGCATCCAGGCATGTTTGATCCAGAGGTCTTGAGCTTCCATCTGAAAAGTACTACGCCTCTGCTATGCCAAGATCCTTTCGTGTTTCTCTGCGAGTGTGCTGTAGGCGTTGTGCCGGCGATGAGCCTCGATATTCATCACATTCTACGCCTCTGTTACCTAGCGGAGATAGTCCGGGTTGTACTTGCCTTTTCGATAGCCGTTAAAGAACAGGCAGTGGAAGACGAAGCCCCCAACCCACAATTCCGTTTCCAACGACCCGAGCAATTCATCAACGCTGATAAAGTCAACCATGGCTCCTTTTCACCCGACCAACTTGACAACTTGCTGTTTTTCGTCTGCATTGTATTCAACATAGCCAATGTCGGCGATTCGCTCGCTACTCTTGATATCGACACCATGCCTGTTCCTGAACGCTTCAAGGACCCGAATTTCCTCTACTTCATCCACACCATGGTGTCAAGTTACGCCCTTCCATTTGTTCGTAAAGCTGCGATCTTCATGCATGTTCGGTACGGCGTCGAATTACCACATATCGCATTTGAACGTATCGACGAGCCAGAACTCTCACGCCTCTCTTCGGTCCTCAGGCTTCCTTCCCTTGACGAGATCTTCTCATCCTTCGCCGCCCGCTCACCATCAGGACACATCACGCGCTCTGTAGTTGGCGGCTGGATTCGGCATTTGCTCTGGGCACAAGCAGGCCACGTGCCGCTGAAGCCAACTATTTCGCTATCGCATCCTGCAATCTTTGAGCTTGTCGGCTTGCCGAAGAACTATGATACGCTAACTGATGAAGCGATTAAGAGGAAGTGTCCCACCACTGGCAAGGAGTTGACGGATCCAGCACTTTGCTTGTTCTGTGGAGAAATCATGTGTAGCCAGGCGGTGTGTTGCATGACAAGTCAACATCGGGGTGGGTGCAATCAGCATTTGGCCAAGTAAGTCATCTTTCTCTTACCAGCACATTTCTGAGGGACATTCTTGCTAATTGTGTTATAGATGCGGTGGCAACATCGGCCTCTTCATCCACATCCGGAAATGCATGGTTCTCTTCCTCAACCTCGATCATGGTACCTGGGCTGTAGCGCCCTATCTCGACAAGCATGGGGAAGTTGATCCAGCGCTAAGGAGACATCACCAACTGTTCTTGAATCAGAAGAGATATGATGCACTGCTTCGAAAAGTGTGGCTTGATGGTGGGATTCAGAGCTTGATTGCGAGAAGGCTAGAGGGAGATATCAACAATGGAGGATGGGAGAGTTTGTAAATAGTAGACAGTCTTTGGTGCCTGATGGGGTGCTGAGTGTATGATTAGATGCGCTGCATGTATGGTTCTGGGAGTTGAGGGATTCAAACGGCTGCATTCTACCAATTGTGGGTATTGTTCTTTTACACCCCCTCGAAACATTCTACGAATACATAATGTCCACAAGACCTATTCAAGTAAGGCATGGGTAGTGATTGAGTGATGTCTGTTACGTGGGATGTCATTCATGGTGGGCTCTCTATAATATACATCTATGATACAGCCCTTGCGCCCAAAACTGATGAACTTCCATGTTTAATGCTTAGAGCCGGATATCATAAACTCTCGCTCGGACAGAGACGCTTTATTTATTGGTGGATTGGATGGCAATGACCTTGATGGCGCGATTTCCTAGAGAAAGGCCTTCGGGGGCCGATGGGTATCCTTGGTCTCTTCCTCGGATGCCTGGTGTTCAAGTAGATTGTTATTCTGCTTGATTGCAGCTTTGACGTCTGGGCTGTCTATCTCGTTTAGACCAATCTCTTCGATGAGAAGCTCAGCATCAGTCTTTCCCTGGGTATCGACAGGCTCTTGCAGTCTGCTCTGTGTCTCGAGGACTTCGTCTACTAGCGGTAGATGCCCCTTGGTCATTCTTCACAAAGCTGTCTTCGACGGCCCTCGTCGCAGCTGGGGTCCTCCTAAACTGTTCCGCATCTGCCCGTCTCCGCTCAAGATCAACTTTCCGAACAAGTCGCTGCTGCATTCTCTTCTCCTCGCTCACAACGCCCAATCGCTCCGCCACCACACCTCTCCATTGCTTGACCTTCCGGATTCCTTCTAGAAAATGATCCATGCCGTATACCATTTGCATCTCCCTGCCCAGCCGTCCACTCCGCGCCATTTCGTGCTCCTTGATGACTGCATCCAGCACTTCCAGTATGCCGCTATCAAACTCGATAGCACCGTTGTTCATATCGATGAGTAGTTGCTCGATGTGGGCGTATGAGGATTGTTGCAGCCATGCTGTACGCAGGAGGTGTTTGTAGAGCGTGGTGGTGGCGCCGAGAGCATACGAGGAGCGGCCGAGGGACTTGATGGTTGGCAGGAGGGAGAGCGGGAGGGTGGAGCGGGGAAATGTTGTGCGGAGAGTGAGAACAGCGGTTATAAGGTGGTGGGGGTAGTTTTGGAAGAGGATGCGTGGGTCGGTAGCAGCGGGGTCAGTTTTCGGGTTGCTTTTCGGTGTGCTGGGTTTGGCGGGTTGTTGGTCTCTGCGCTTCTTCGTGCCGTCAAGGTCGAGCTTGCCGACTTGATCGAAGACTTCGCGTTCCAGTATTTGCCAGAGTTCTCGGTCCGTCTGCGCGTTTTGGAGGAGCCTGTCCACTCTTTCCCTCTCTGCAAGCTTCAGCTCCTTGACCCTCGCTGCTTCCGCTTTGGCATCCTTCTTCCTGCTTTGGGCCTTGCCTGCCCTCGGGCTTGACGGGCTGCCGGGTTGCGCTTGCATCTCCTCGGCTTTGTTGCTCCTCGCTTGGGGCTTCTGGTTGACCGTACGCGACGCCCGTAACCGCGGCTCGCCCGTCAGCACCTCATTGAAGACCCTCTCCAGTGACTGCGGGGGATGATCTTCATCGTCCTCGTAGTACTCATCCGCTATCTGATCCAGCTCCACAAGATGCTCATTATCTTTCTTGGCCCTCCCTTGTGCATTAAATGTCTTGTACAGCTTCTCGAATGCTGCGCGTTCCGAGCCAGTTATCGTCGTCTTGCGCGCAGGCTCGACCCGGTCAATGGCAGGAGGTAACGCGTCATCCTCGAAAGGGATGTCATCCCCGTCGCTATTGCTGGAACGCGATGTAAGATTGCGGCGAGTAATCGGGCGTGCGGCTGGCTTCCATTGCTGGATAGTGTGTGTCTGGTACAGGAACGGGAGGAGCGTCTTAGAAGCCGGGATGCGGGAGCGCGACAGTGCTCGAAGCGTATTTGAGCATATAGACATCGGCGAGGACGCCTACAAGGAGCAATGCGCAGATTAAATTTTAGAGGCTACGGCGAGGCAACTCAAGAGTGACGGAGCTTGAACTTCAATCTCCAAAACTTTTTGACACCGCCGCGGAGGTTCGCCCGTGGTCCAAGCTCCGACTTCTAGGCAAATTCAAGAGCCCATTCAATGCCCTACCGATTGGACTTTCCTCGTCAATCTACTCGGTGCGAAAACGTATGCATTTTAGTAGAAGACGGGCACCATATAGATTGATAATGTGAAACCATACATAGCTTCATGTCCACTACTAAATATGAGTATGTTTTGAATCGCCCAGATCCTGAGCCATTTGACCACATATTCTACATTCTCATCCGCCAGCAACGACCGCCAACCCTTCATATATCTGTCTCTTGACCCTATAAAACGTCGCAGCATCACTATTCCTCGCATCCACGTTCCCGTATGCGCCGCCATCAACCTCAATCTGCCCTGTAGCCGTCTTCCTTACAGCTACTGTCCCATTGATTACCAGCACACCTTCACCCCTGAATTCTGCCTGCATGCCAGGCGTGCTGTTCATCAGTTTGCGTAGATCGGCGAGACGAAGGTCGCCGACATGGAAGGGCTGTGCCACTGAGCGCACAGCTGTAGCCATGTTGGCTGGAACGACATCAAGGATAGGCGTGGTGTCTGACTTGTCTTGCGATGACACAGGCACAGCCGGACCGTCGAGTCTAGCTTTCTTCTTTGCAGGGGTCTCTTCTTCCTTTGGTGAGGAGTCGAGGCTTGCGGCTGCAAGGCGACCTGTGATCGCGACCACGCCCATCCCTCGTACATTCTGCCAGCGCAGATTGCGCACCATGCTGCGGCTAAGCTTGACCGACCAGGCATTTGTGTCGACGCTTGCGTCAATCATTGTGCCAACCGCCGGCGTGAAGACGTCAAAGGCGTTGGCTGAGTCGGCGCTTGCATTGAGTGATTCTCGGATGAGGTCTGCGAGTTCGGTGGTTTCGACTTCTTCTCCGCCTACAAAGATGAGCTTTCTTGGTTTGATGAGTGGTAGCAGTTGCTGGATCGTGCGTTGGTCATGCAGTCCTGAGAAATCGACAAAAGCTATCCGGCATCGCAATTCTAGCGTCTCAGATTCGATTATGACCTTTGATGGGCCTTCCACCTTGTCGGAATCCTCTTCTGGCTCGCTATCCGACTCTGCGTTATCGGTACCTCCTCGCCCTTCCCCGTCTCTTCTCCGTTTCTGGTTGCCGCTGGGCTTAGAGCTATCAACTGCATTCACCAGATCATCCCACCTCCTCTTCTGGCCAACAGTGTTCTCCTTCTTTGTGCTCTCGCCACGAAGAGCTTCACCCGCGATGTTGTCCTCCTCTTCCGCCCGAGCAAATTCCTCAGGTCGGATGAGGTCTCCAAAGTCGTCTGCCCGTCTCTTCTTCGCTTGAAACGGGAAAACTTTTTCTTTGCCCTTCTTTCCCTGTACTTCGTAATCGTGCACATTCTTACGGCGAATGAGGACATTGACGCCGAGCTCAGCATCGGTCATGCCGAGTTTATTACGCGCATGTTGGAGGGCGACTGTTGCGTTCAATGCTTTCCCCCGATACCCGTCACCAGATCCTTCAGAGCTCTCCGACTCGGTTGATGAACGGTCGTCGACTACATCCGCGGCAGTCTCCAGCATTGCACCAGCATCGCCACCCATGGTGGTTTGTCGCTGTCGTTGGCTGGCAAGGAATTGTTGGTATAGAGGGATCTCATCGCCCTCGAGTGCGACGGTCCTTATACTGCGTACGGGGGCTTGGTCGCCCGAGGCCTCAATCACAGAAATAGAAGCAGAGTCTTGTGCAGAAGACGTATTCTGCTGGTTCCATAAGTCCCAGAGATATCGTCCAAGGCCTGTCTTCTGAGCCCCAAGATCGCCACTTCGTTCAGTTAGAATGATAAGATTCTTGTTGTCTGAGGCCAGGCTCCTTATAGCATCCTTCGAAAAGCCCCATTCCAGCGTAGCATCACTCGCCAGTATCACGCGCGGTCCATCAGCGCCGAGCATGCGAGTGACGCGAGTCTTACGTTCAAGTAGTGTTATATGTCTGAAATCGAAGGGCACTCTGGCGCCTTTATCGTCGTCTTTCCCCCCTCGGTTTCTTCGATCCTGGTCTGCTGCACCGCTGGCAGCCTCGAACTCCTTTACGATACCCTCCTCCATCCACTCGAGCATACTTCGTACATATCTCATCGTTGCGCCTCCTGTTCGGCTTGCAAGGTAGATTTTTGCGCTCTTAAATGGGCTACTGCTGTCTGCTTTTGATGTCTCTCGCTGCCATGTCTCTTCGAGGAGATATGCCAACTCAAGTATACGAGCACTCGAGTCGGTCGGAATCAGAACAGACCCGCCGTTGGCTACCGTTTCCCGTACCATTGCGAGCAGGGCTTCATCTCGTTTGTTGGGTGACCTGGCAACCTTGACCAAGCCAGTGCCTTTACTGCTACAAATTAAAGCAGTGGGGCGGCGTAACTGCTCCAAGACTTCGGAGCCGCCAGTGCCAGGCCCACCAAGCCAGGCAGCTCCCGACAGAACGTGTTCTCTGGCTTGGTTCCAATCAACAGCGTAAACCACAGACTCCATACCATGTTGTATGTGCCATATTGACCCTCCTAACGTATGTCCAGCGCTGTACGCTGTGATGGTAAGGCCATTGAGAGGGGGTGAATGTGGTGATGGAAGGGGCTGATGTGGTTGCGAGTATCGAAGAGGGTTTATGCGCGCAAAATAGTCTGCGATTTCTTCTGGCGTGGGCGCCTGGAGGAGGATGCTGGGGTTGGTTCCGCCCTTGAGTGCCGATGGGAAAGAGTATGCGGACTCATTAAGTGCTTCTGTAGGTATGATGGAAGATGCAAGAGGCGTTGACGCGTAAAGATCCTGCAGGAGGGTTCGGCCGAGCGATATCACCGGATTCGTCGCGTAGACGGGTATCCTCGTGAAGAGAGGAAAGTTCTTGCAACAATGTACGTATGCTCCCAGATGTGCAGTCGTCGCGTGGGTAAGCAGAATGAATGAGAGTGTTGGGACATGTCTAGGAGATCAATATCAGCTTGTATTCTACATACATGGAATGTCTATATAGCATCAACAGCTCGCGGGCGTAGTTTGCGCAGGCGCAAGATATTCCAAAGACCATGCAGGTCCACACCACGCCGGTCCAAGTCGCATCCAAGTCAAGACCTACCTTTCAATCTCCTTCAACTTCTCGACATCAAAGCTCTCGTCCCAGCCAACGTCTATGAGTACTTGGATTCCGCCGTCGAACTCCAACAGCGACTGAGACGCAGGTGACGCAGACTGCGCGCCCAAGAGAGGCGTGAAGTTGAACATTATCGCAATCGCTACTTAATACTGTAGAGACGAGCCTTTGGCCGTGATTGCATGATGAATATGGACCGTATTGTGTTTGTAAAGGCGGTGATGGATGCTTTGCTTCGGATTGGTGAAAGTGTCAAAGCGTCGGATTTCGGCGAAACATTGATCCAAGGACAGAAACTAAAAATTTACCCCACGCCCATTCTGACATGATACCGGCAGCCCAGCAGCTGTAAAGTCAACATCACTTCTATGCGTGAGCGAGAATAGGGGCAATGCCCGATTGATGTTATTTAACTTTGCACAGCCTTATGCACTGAGCTACTGTCTCTCAACCCTCCAAGCTTAGCCTTCCAGCTAGCGCAAGTCGAAATTCGCTGTACTCTGGAACGGCTTTTGTCGCGTCCCGATTGACTCAAGTCGATCACCCGCCCGTATATGCATTTGCTGGGAAGCCTGGCGATGGTGAAACACGTGATGGACCCCAAGGCGGCACATCGGAACGAACCAAGTGCTGCACATTACTTCCCACCGCCGCATGCAGCCTTCCTGCTGGCGATTCAACAATGTACATCCCTTCTCATCTGCAACAGGGCGCGGTTGGCTCAGGGACAGCGCAGCGTCCTGTTCTCTGCCACCTGGTACCAACGCAGGCCGTAGAACGCCTCGGTCCGTCATGACGGTTCTTCTACCCTGTGAGCCGTCGGCTTGGTACAGGGTTATGGTAAGGCTCACGAGCGCTTCCCTCCTGAGTCGTTGTCGAACATCGCTCAACAATACTGCTCACGCAGCCATCTGCAGCCATTGTCCATGTGGGGAATAGTGCGAGCGAATGAGAGGCCAGAAACGCCCAATGGACCCCGCAACTAGCCCATGCCGCTAAAATATGCAAGTCACACTTCCGCTTCGCCTCTCGACTCCACCTTGGCTGTATTTGTCCGTTCTGTTCCATACACAATAACGGGCTAATGCCCGTCATCCATCACCGACGCCGCTGTCAAGCCTGCAGGGACAGTCGGCCACAGCCATATGATCTTTTTTCCACACTACTAATCGTGACGAAAGATCCATATGGAGACCAGAAGTGCGTCATGATGTTCCTCAGCTGGTGGATTCTCATTCCAATAGTCGTTTATCGTCGGGAAATGGTATGATCGAGATGGTGCAAGGCCCAGCAGCTCCACAACGTAACAAGATGGGGCTCGGAGATGACGCTACCCACCGAATCATGCTGGACCGCTGCTTTCGCTAGTCTGATTCACCATCAAACTGGTGGTGCGCTCCCATTGCGGCTTAACATTAAATGCTGCGCGTTCAGGGGGCAAATCGCATCTCAGCAAATCTAGATGCTGAGCATGATGAGCGCCAAATATATCTACATACGACCTACGCGAGAGAATCAAAGTCAATTTGAAAGCGCCCTTATCTTCGTCAGAGCTTTCGGTCCAAGCCGAAGCCAGGGTGCTTTGTTTGAAGAGCCAGCTCCCTCCCGCTACCGCTCCGCCCGCCCCGAACCAGAACCTCACTTTGTTAGGGAAATGGTCCACGCAACGCTAGAGGCAACTGTCGATGAGATGCAAAATCTCCTCGCAAAGCGGACTTTCTCCGTTGCGTTTGGCCGGATATACTGCTTTATGAATAACTTGCGCCCAGTCAGATACTCCGGATATTACTTTATTGCTTCTTGCTGACACGGCAAGCGAGTTGCGGGGAGTGCGCATGGTTGCCTTATGACTTCTCAAACAAACTTTGGCCGGCCGTTGCTCGCTGAACCTACCAGGACCGGTGGACATTGTCAGGATCTACAGGCCGCCTTGCGACCCTTGTCTCGTGGCTTGATGCTGAGAACACTCAGCACGGCTGAGCAAACGATATTCGTCATCGCTCAATAGCTCCAACTTTGCTTTGGAATGCTGCCTTGGAGCAAGCTTGAATGCTTTCCTGCTTTATCGGATCTCAATAGCGGGGGAGCATGTCACCAGGTAGTACGGAAGTCATCGGGCGGAGCTGTAGCACAACATGATGCAAGCGTCGTCCTGATGTGGGGCTGATTAACAACTAGGGGCGCCTCGAAACCGTCAAAAGGATCGCATATTCACTAACCGGTTGCGTGCGCGGCCGTAAAAGTCGATGGCGTTTATGTTGTGACAATAAGCAGCAGCGATCAAAAATGCCCATCGTCGAGCCGACCTTGGCCGTCATTGACTGGCTAATCAGACTCGCTCGTGCTATGAAATCGACCTGCCGCGGCGCTCAGCAAGCATCCTTCCCCGCTGTTCATCCTGGACACCAGCTCCCACGCTGGACTTTGTCCAGCCAACAAGATCAGAGAAGTGGCCAGGCTGGCAAACCAAGATATGAAGCCGCTGGAAAGCGATCCATGCACTCTGTGACACACGCACACTCGCACTCACACTGCTTGACAAGCACGTTTCGATATTCCACGAGGGTTTGCGGCCTCCCTAGCACCTAGCGTTCACGCCAGCAACTCTTTACGAAGCCATCTGCAGCTCTGGATACCTCTTTAAGCTGTCGTCAACACAGTCCTTCCGGTGCTCAGTGCTTTCCTGCAAGCTTCGGCCTGCTCCCTGCTTTAAGTCGACCGGGCCCAGCGCGTTGGTAAAAGTGGACTTCGTCCTAGGGTCATCCTCCATACATGTATTAGGAGGCGAATTGGTTGTCGTTGCTGCGACGCTACTTTAACTCACTATATCCTCGTCTCCACCTTGTTGTGCAAGCACGCCGGTTTGCCTCTTCGTGCAAAGACCCTGGAACACTTTGCATACGTGGAATCCTAGTCATTAAAGTCGTATAATCCGCACCCACTAGATCGCCCTCGCACACCTTTTATGTGTGCTCTGCACAATCACACATTTTGGATCCTCCTTTCGTGTTCGATTATCAACATCTTCGCTCACCACCATTGACCCACATAACTGGTTTCGCCCGCCCCTGTCGACTTCCGAGTCTGTGTTCAGCTCAGCCGTTCATCTCGGGAAAGAGTTGGTTTTGCCGTTAGTTCCACCAAATCTTATTGGACGTTCCTCGGCGCCCACGACTCGCTAAAGGTGCATTCCCCCGCTCTCACGCAACGTACCGCGCGATCGCTCGCGGCATCAGAAGCGGACCGTCTAGGCCGTCTTGCGACACTCTGATCGAAGTCCTGTTGGACGACCAGCGCTCCCGTTCCACAACTTGTTCTATCGTAATTAGCATTGAGCGACAAGAGCACAAGACGACTCCTGGCTGTGTGCGTCGATTAGCACAGGGCTCACACGCTTGAAGAGACGCCTCGCCGCTGGCTACTTCATGCGCGTAGGACTGCTTGATCGTCCAATGCATACTTCACCCCGCAATTAGTCCTCAAGGTTTCTTCATCGCTAGGCCGAATGATCTCGACCCTTTCGCTCGGCCATCCGCCGCCAGGCGCGCACGCTCGCCTGAGTACCAGCTCTTCTCCGCAGCCCTCCATGTCGTCCTCCAGCGAATCTCCCTTGAGTACGCCTAACTTCAACTCGAATATATTTAACACTTCGGACACGCCGCCAGAAGATAGATTAGACCTACGAACATCCTCCAATGAGATAATACCAAAGCTCGAGGAGACAGAACTCCAGTTAGCAGATGTGAAGGAAGAGCCTTCGGCAGAAGATCCACCAATCTCCCCAACGGAACCTGTACGGATTAGGCGCGCTCGTGGCCGACCGCGGATACACCCTCCTCGCTCTCCTACCGCGCTCGCAAAGCAGGCAAAAGCTCGATCGAAGACTGGATGTACAACTTGTCGAAAGCGAAAGAAGAAGTGTGATGAAACGAAACCGTTCTGCTTGTCTTGCCAGAAAAACAATATTCATTGTGAAGGTTATAAGCCCGTTGAGATATGGAAGAGTGGGAAAGAGAGGGCAGCGGAAGGTAAGCATGTTGCTGTCTTCATTATTGCGTGCAGCTGACACGGCAATAGCTCGAAAACGCAGTCTGGACGTCAAATTCGAGCTTCCCCCTCTCATGGAAGGAGTCGAAAATGATCTTGACCGTGATCTCCTGCAGCACTTTGTAAGCAGGGCCAGCGCCGTCCTCAGCTTGCACGGGGACCAGTCCACAAATCCCTTCACAAAAATCCTCTTGCCCATGGCTCTGCAACATGAGGGCCTCATGCATTCTGTGCTGTGCCTTTCAGCTTCCCACATGTACTCTGTGAGTCCATCAGAGGAGTACGAGAATAGGCAGGCTTTCCATCGCGGCAAAGCACTACAGCTCCTCAAACACGATCTGGAACGTCAAAAGGCTGGCGAAGGCGGTGTCATGATCTATGAAGACTCCAATGTTGCCCAGATCCTACTCCATCTTCTTCATTCTATATGCGATGGTAACACCTCTGGCGAGTACAGGATGCACATGATCGCTGCGAAGCAGATTGCAATGAACCAGAAATCCTCGAACCCGGAATTTCAATCCCTTTTCGACGAATTCTTCTACTACCACTGGATCGCAAGCCAGATTACATCCCTTGACGGCGCCGAAGTCCCTATGATGGACAACTTCAACCTTCCTTTCGCGATCAACCCAGAGACCGCTGCTTTGATTGGTGTATCAGACGGCCTGTTCGGTTTCATATCCAAGATCAGCAACCTACGACGAAGGCTTCGTGCTAGGATAGACAATAAGCAGGAGCCCACTATGGATTATGAAGCGCTAATTGCCGCCCATGCCATCGATACTGGTTTGCGCGGATGGGTATGTCCACAGGAACCCGGTTCACCTCGGTACACCATCTCCATGTTGTATCGTCAAGCAACCTGGGTGTATCTCTACCGCACAACGAAAGACTCTCGCCCACACCCTTTTATCAAAAGCGCAGTCGATGATGGCATACGGTACATCAAAGAGTTACCTGCAGAAGGCTGGATTCAGAGCAATGTGCTACTCCCCCTTTTCTTGATAGGCTGCGCAGCCTTTGAAGAGGAGCAACGCCGAGAAATCAATAAAGCATTCAGTGATCTGATTGCCTGCACAGGACTAGGCAACATTGGGTTTGCGAAAGAGGTGGTCGATGAGGTTTGGAAGCTGATGGATTCCGCAGACCCAGAGTCATGGGATTGGGAGAAAATCATCCATTCCAAAGGGTGGGATTTTCTGGCTACTTAGACATGCTAGCGAACTGCGCAACACATTACGCTGTTTTTGGTGTACTTCTTGGTCCTTTTGGATCCCTTTTGGAGAGGCGTTTACAGGGGTGCAAAAGGAGGTTTGACTTTAAGAATACTTTGCAACTATACTATCGCGGGAAGACACTCATTGGGTTTTGGGTATCTGGGAATGATTTACTACGGCCGAGGGAACAGGTTGCACGGGAACATATCTTTCATCACAGGCGGAATACTGTGTACAGATTCGGATTGGAAAATGGGTCGTGCTTGTCCTGCATTTACTTCACTTCGATTCTGTTCTTTACGCATTATTTTTTGGTCGCAATATCACATTCGCACATATAGTGTTTTGGGTTTGGAGGTATGCGTCGAATCAACTTGCATTGGCGAGGCAAATTCGTACACATGGCATAGCGGCACTTGTCGACGCATAGACAACAGAGGAACAACTGGCTAGCTCTCTGTATGGGCGACACGTATGCACGCATTAGGTGGGATTTGGTAGTTCATTGCCCACAGATGTAAATGCATGCCGATTTCCGCTCCTCAAGCTTTGCACATTCAGCTCCTCAAAGTAGTATGCATCGCAATCAACGATCTAGTGGCTTGGTGACGACATAAAAAGTAACCGCATTGCATTGGCCAGCTCAGCCGTGCCACAGCGTCTTTACTCCACTCCGCTCGGCGGATATTATCCTCCAATCCTGGGTGTAGGCACCAAGCCCGCTCGCTAACTCCTGTCGAAATCCCGTTGGAAGATTCTAAGCGTGGGGTAATGCGTTACTTCGTCTCGAGGCTACTGCAGTCACTTCTGAAAGCGCTCTCGTGCATTTAACCGGCGACGATCGTGGAGACCTTGCAAAGCAGCCGTAAGAAATTGCACGCGTCGAGATTGAGAAAATGAACCGGGCAGTGCTTGTGGAGGCCCGGGCGAAATGTGTCTTTGGGGATCGGCCCAAGGGTTTACATTCTATTCCGGCGAGCGTGGGGTGTTCCAAGTTTTCCTCCTGGTCCATGGCATGAAGTTTAGCACGGCTTGGGACGGCAGTGCTTGGAGCTAAGTGTGCCCGAAACGCATACCTGATGCGCCCGGAATACATCTCCCGCAGCTAATTGACGGCATCTATATGAGCATGGTGCTCGCAATGGCAGGATGGGGCAATCTTATGGCACCCGCAATATTCAAAACTCGGGCCTTCTTTTGTCCATGTCTAATGCGCCCCCACGCTTGAGGAAACATGGGGGGTTATATGTCCCAATGGAAAGGTACAAATAGCCTGAAGGTACTTGGTACCTGGAACTAAGTGTGAAATGGCGAGCAGGAGCATGATCCCACAACATATTTCCGAAATATTATCGCAAGCATTGTCCCTTGGGCCAGCAGAACCACCATCTCGCGTATGACGTTGTTGTGACACCATTCACGCTCTCGCTGAGTTCTAAATCAACAAAAGTACACGTACGCAAAATTCATGGAAGCGGGAAGCAGGGATCCGATACCTGCCGTTCCCTTTCCGGAGCTTCCATGATTCCCAAATGACCCAATAAGCGAGCTTACAAGGCGGCAGCAATCACAGAACAGAAGGTCATAGAATAGGCCTCGAACTATCACACCGTTTGCACGATACGGGATGACCTGATCATTGACGCATCACACACGCCACACACACCTCGTGACACGCCTCCCATTCTTGATATGACATGTCTAAAGTGGCACCTTGCATGATACCAAAAGCAGGAAGTAGTCCGATCTTGGAATACAACATTCTGAACCTCGTGGTGCCTGCATACTCGATCTCACAGTCTATCGGTCCACCAGATAATGCAGGTCATCAACGCCAAATTGGATGTTAGACCCTTGCATGCGGTCGGTATGGAGGATGCACACCGTTAATCGTAGTAGTGCTCACACCGATGTCAGCACAGAACTAAATGTCTTGGCCCACGAGGCGATGCATGCTAGTCATCCCCGTCTTCGTCGTTGTGAACGTGATTGATTGTCAATGCGAACGACGGCCCCAAAAGGTCATATGGAGGGTTGACGTGATGGCAGGGCATGCCGTTGGGCTGACATTCTAACGGACCTGCAGCTGACACGAACCTGGCGTTGTCAGCATTCCAAAGTAGCAGTGGCTTTCGGCCTGAACAGCCGTCTGTAAAGGGTGCTAAATAAACAGCAGGGCTGACCTTAAGGCCGAGGTCAAAATATTCAAGTAACGGCTTGGTGGTTTCGGTAGCGTAATGTATAGGTAATGCAAAAGCTGGGTACTGGAACGGGGCCAGGGGACTTGAAGATCTTCGGTGTACTTGGTGAGCCGCAAAGGTGCCTTGGCATGACACGCGGCGCTCTCCGGTGTTGTGCATCCATGTGATGGAGGGTGACTTCAAGCACTCACAGGTCGGCTCAGAAGGCCGCTTTCTTCCAAGAAATAGAAGTCTCAAGATCATAGACTCACCGGTTCTGTGACTATCTGTGCAAGCTCGGTATACATAGCCGCATCGTAAAAAGTCTCCTGTGACGATCAAAACTTTAATCGCCTCAGATCCGGCTTTCAAGGCCGTAATATCGATACTGGTGCATATCAGATATGCAAGAAATCTCCGTGGCGCCCCCTCCCGCAATCCTCGAGGATGTGCAGAAAGGCAACACGGCCACTGAAACATATTCGTCTTTAGGCTGTGCTTCACGTCTACCACAGGCTGGATATTGAGACCGATTATCAAATCATGTCGTCAACAACTATAGGTTTCGGTAATTGGTCGGTGTGGAGGAATTAGAATGCGGCAAACTATTCCTGACCTATGAGACGCAGAGCTGCTTGAAAAGGGTACCACGAATTGCAGGGGAAACTGGCGAAACTAAGCGGCACAAACTGGATTCCAAGATCGCGATGCCGGTTCAGGATCGGCCCTATTGCGCTGGCAGGAGCTGAATCCTGTACTTTATGGGGTTTTTGGAGCGTGGTGGGACAGGGAGCGGTTGTTGCTCCACCTCTGTTCACATGCATGCGCTACCTAGCTCGCTTGCAGGCGGCTTGTCGTGTGTTCGGCGGTACTGCGGAGAGAATCTGAACACTCAATCATTGGAGGATGCGATTCCGGTTGAAGGGTACGAGGTGTTTGGCCGATGACGTGGGTTCGGCACGGGAGAGACGAAGCGAGTAAGTCTCGCTTAGGGGTCAATACAAAATGATTCGCAGTCGGCAAGGAAGGGATCATAAAGCTCGGAGATGAAGAACCCGCATTCGCTTCCTTCAAATCTTGAATGTATGAGGATTTAACAAGTCAGACAGTACATGTCACATGATTATCAATTTTCACTTCGATCTCCACGTTCTTGTCGTCACTCTAGTAGTGAAAGTGGAGACTGGAATGTCCATCGCAAGATAACCGGAGGATAATTACTGATAACAACGATCAGATATCCGAACATACGTCGAATTCGTCTTTGCGAAGCGACCCTGGCCAGAAAGTGGAGCTTCAATCTCCTTTTGGTGCTTCAGTTACTCACCTCAAATCTCCACCAATGACTGGTTGCGGGGTTTCGACCGTCAGCAATGAGTTGCACAAGACGCAATCCGATTCTTATTAAGCATACCGTTGGCTGTGTAACAACGACCCCCAGTGAGTTTCGTAGGCGAGACAATCGTCGGGTGGGGGGCGCACTTGGGGTTCTTCCCGCGCCAGATTTGGGGAGCGCAACGGCTGATCTGCCTGGCTTTAACCACTGACTGTTCTAGCATTCAGCCTCAGTGGCTGGTTGAACAGCATTGCTATCGTCTTGCTCTAGGAATACTTTTTGAAACGCTGCGAAGTGGCACAGAAGTCCTTTTTTTATTAATGATATGTCTCCCTAGACCAACAGATGGCTCGCTGATGTCTAGCCGAGATGCATCTAACACTTCGGCTGGCAAGCGAGGTGGGCAGCCTGGACACCAATATCGCGCGATCCCGTGAAAGGGAAAAGAGCCTTGCAGAACAACTTGCTGACGACGAGACTGCCCTTGAAACCTCTTCATTACTTTCAATCACTCATCATGGGCTTGCTACCGTGATTCATCCATGGAGTCATCACAGGAGATTCGAAAAGAAGTGGCGGTCGTCGAGCACAACGAGAAGCATGGATCGGAAGCAGAAGCGCCGCCGAGGCGGAAGGATCAAGATAGCGAGCACCTGACGCATTCCACCTCAATTCACCAACTTGCGACAAATACGTCTCACGGCGATGTGAATACAATCTCTTTGCGAGAAGTCGATCCTGTCTCAGTGCGATTGGAAAATTTGTCGGTATCTGTAGATGAGTCGCCAAATGCATTTGCTCGAGCATTCTCGAAGCAGAAAACGCCACAAAGCCATAGTCATGTCAAGTCTATACTCAACGACGTATCGGCAGATATGCCATACGGGACCCTCACGGCTATCATTGGAGGGAGTGGAAGCGGCAAAACGTCTTTGTTGAACCAAATGAGCGGACGCATGAAGGGAAATCGACTTTCTACCA
The DNA here is from genome assembly GCA_003313425.1 of Pseudopyrenochaeta lycopersici. Lineage (NCBI taxonomy): Eukaryota > Fungi > Ascomycota > Dothideomycetes > Pleosporales > Pseudopyrenochaetaceae > Pseudopyrenochaeta > Pseudopyrenochaeta lycopersici. Next base: position 1,108,015 of record NHZP01000001.1, on the reverse strand, counting down.
CCGGTCGGACGCTTTTCAACGGTTCCGAAGATGTATCAAGGATACGCAGTGCTTATGTCATTCAACAAGATATATTACTACCAACGCTGACGGTCCGAGAAACGTTAAGGTATGCTGCGCAGTTACGTTTGCCGTCTTCAGTCACCCAAGCGGAAAGGAAGCGATTGGTAGAAGAAGTCATCCTAGAACTGGGTCTGAAAGAAGCGGCCGATACAAGGATTGGCAACCATGCACATAAAGGCTGCAGTGGAGGTGAGAAGAGGCGTACGAGTATTGGTGTTCAACTCTTGTCGAACCCTAGTCTACTATGGCTCGACGAGCCAACAACTGGACTGGACTCTACCAGCGCTTTTCAAATTGTCAAAACCTTGCAGAACCTGGCACGGAAGGGAAGGACTATCATTGTCACAATTCATCAGCCACGTTCAGAGATATGGAACCTCTTTGATAATGTGGTTCTCTTGACAAGAGGTAACCCTGCTTATGCTGGTAGCGCAAAGAACTGCCTGGCACACTTCGCCAAGCTGGGCCATGAGATGCCACCATTCACCAATCCAGCAGAATATTTGATTGATGTAGTCAGTGTGGATAACAGGAGCGAGGAAGCCGAGAGCGCCGCTCAAGAACGCGTCAATCACATCATAGAGGCCTGGAGAGCGCACCTCAAGGATACCACTCATGAAAAGGACGGGCATGGTCCGACGCCTGGCAATGCTACAGAGATACAGCCCATTCTGATGCAAGCAAGACGAACATCACTTGTGCAACAAATCCGGGTACTCACTGCGCGGACCTGGACCGTTACGATCCGAGATCCTATGGGTATGTTTGGCAGTCTGGTGGAGGCGATCGGAATGGCTGTAATAACAGGCTGGATTTTCCTGCAGCTTGATGGTTCGCTCTCTGGTATCCGTTCCCGTCAAGGTGCTCTGTACAACGCAGCTGCGCTCCAAGGCTACCTCATCCTCCTTTACGAAACATATCGACTTACGACCGATATTCAACTCTTTGACGAAGAATCACGACAAGGAATTGTCAGCATACCAGCATTTTTGATATCAAGGAGGCTAGCTCGTGTCTTTATTGAGGATATTCCCGTCCCACTCATCTTTTCACTCATCTACTACTTCTTCTGTGGCTTCCGTGCAGACGGGGCCCAGTTCTTAACTTTCTTCGGGATCATATTATTACACCAATACATCGCCGTCTGCTTCGCTATGACATGTGTCGCGGTTTCTAGAAACTTTGCCGGAGCGAGTCTAGTAGCAAACCTCGCCTACACGTTACAATCGATGGCTTGTGGATACTTCATCCAATCCAACACCATACCAATCTATGTCCGCTGGACCAAATGGATTGCCTACGTATTCTATGCTTTCGGGGCCCTCTGCGCCAATGAATTCACTGGCTCGTTCTACGACTGTCCTTTGGACGGCGGACCTTCAAATCCAGCTTGCAAGGAGTATACGGGGGAGTTCATCCTTGACTCCCTTGGCTTTCCGGACAACTGGGTATGGAGGCCTATAGTGGCATTGCTTGGCTTCGCCATCGCGTTCTACATTGGTGCAGGTGTATTACTCAAGTTTTGGAGCGCAGAAATCGCAATGGCACGTGCAAGGCCTTCCAACATGGACGCATCAGCAGGCAAAGAGAAGATGGGTGAGCGGGCTCCAGGGGACGTCAGAACAATCAGCATCCGACTTGAGGACTATAGTATGGACATCGAAAAGCGTTCGTTGCGGAAACGGTGGAATAAAGCCATCCTCAAGCCGCTAACCGCCGACTTCCAACCTGGATCACTGAATGTGATCATGGGCCCTTCTGGATCTGGCAAGACCTCGCTACTGAATAGTATGGCTGGAAGGCTTAAAGATGACATGTCAACAAGGTACAAACAAGCTGGGAGTATGACCTTCAACGGAGCAGTTCCATCCCAAGACGTGGTGCACTCCATCTGCTCTTTTGTCACTCAAGACGACGATGCCCTCTTGGCATCACTGACTGTTCGCGAGACCCTACGCTACGCCGCCGGTCTCCGGCTACCGAAGTGGATGTCAAAAGAGGAGAAAGTGCAGCGAGCTGAGCAGATCCTCCTCAAGATGGGCTTGAAGGACTGTGCTGACAATCTCATTGGCAATGATCTAGTCAAAGGTATCAGTGGTGGTGAGAAGCGCCGAGTTACAATTGCGGTACAGATTCTTACGGAGCCTCGCATTCTGCTGCTGGACGAGCCATTGTCTGGGCTGGATGCTTTCACGGCGCTCTCCATTATGGACGTGCTCAACGGTCTAGCAAATGAGGGACGTACACTTGTAGTGACCATCCATCAGCCCCGATCAGACTTATTTGCTCGCTTCGGCAACGTATTACTTCTCGCCCGTGGTGGCCATCCAGTTTATGCTGGACCAGCAGACAATATGTTAAGCCATTTCGCGGCTCAGGGCTATGACTGTCCTCGCCATGTCAATCCTGCCGACTTCGCCCTCGATCTTATCACTGTCGATCTCCAGCACGAAACGCGCGAAGCGGCCAGTAGGGCTAAAGTACGCAAGCTGATAGAGTCATGGAGCTCTGATAGGTTCCTTGTAGCTCGAACAGGTTCGATCGCTACGCCGGCAGAGCTTGGGAGTTTGGCAAGAGAGCCAACGTCGTTCACAGCAGCGTACTCGATCTTGATCAGACGTGCGACCAAGAACTTGTTCCGGCAGCCCGAAATCCTGATCGCTAGGATCATGCAAGTTGTCGGTCTTGGTATCGTTCTTGCACTGTATTTTGCACCGCTTAAGAACGATTACTTCGCTGTACAGAACAGGTTAGGTTTCATTGTGGAGGTCGCACCGCTTTATTTTGTTGGCAGTAAGTCCAAATTTGCTTCCCTGTTGAGATGACCGGACTGACCGCTGGAAGTGCTCAATAATATTGCCGTATACCCTACCGAGAGGGACGTATTTTACCGCGACTATGATGACCGTATATACAGCGTAGAAGCATTCTTTTTGACATATATCTCGACCACGACACCATTTGAGGTCGTTAGTTGCATCATATTCTCGACCCTCGCTGTTCTGGCTTGCGGTCTACAGCGCGACGCCACGACCTTCTTCATCATCACCTTTAATGCTTTTTGCATCACTAGTTGTGGTGAAAGCTTGGGTATTGCATTCAACACGCTTTTCACACATACTGGGTTCTCAGTCAACTGCATGTCGGTCTTCCTCAGTGTTGCTCAAGTTATGGGTGGCGTTCTGTCCCTCGACGTCCCAGACTTCCTGCAAGCCTGGAATCACCTATCGCCTATAAAGTGGGCAGTAGGAAATATGGCACCATACACACTTCGTGACTTGCAATTTACCTGTGAAGACTGGCAGAGGATAAATGGGCAGTGTCCGATTATAACCGGCGAGCAAGTGTTGGATCTTTACAAGCTCAACAAAAACCCCGAGATGAACCTTATGGCTTTGGGGATTTGTGCGGTAGCGTATCGGTTCTGCGCTTATTTAGTATTGAAGGCTGTGAAGGAGAGGTGGTTTGGTAAATTATGGAGAAAGATTGGTAGTCGAAAGAAAGGGGGGCAGCCACCTCAAGCTCCGGGGACAGCGGCACCAGATACTTCATAGAAGGTCATGTTTGAGTGCAAAAATATACACAAGGGATTTTTAGATCATGCATATTTAGAAGAGACTTCAATGTTGACGGATCCGAAGAACTATCGAAGACATAAGGAGCGGGGATGAACAAGATAACTAGTCAGATAAATATAATCAGATCTCTGACACAATAACAATGACCCCAGCTTTGCATGTAATTCCTTGATGAAAGAAACAACCACGCTTAAACCGTCCAGATTTAGATCCACAGAGAACCGCCACAACAGAGTGAGCGTGTTCTTAGATTCGATGCGTCCAAAGATGAAGGCTCTGCCCATTCGTTCTGTTTCTTGTATTGTCCCAGCCCGCATCCTTCATAGTCAAGACCCTAGATACTGCGTCGTTGTACTTGAACGTTTGACCTTTTTCCCACAATCCATTGCCTAGCTCAATACACTCTGTGACTGCCATGTTCTCGCAATCATCCGCAGTGGCATTATTATTACAAACCTGGATGAGGCGATTGAGACCCGTAGTACTCGCCATTGCCAGTGCTTCGATCTGGAACTGCGCACCGGGCGAAAGCCAGGGGCAAACGTTACTCTTGATCTGAAGGATGATGGTGTGCTCTCCGGCTTCGATGAGTGCAACCCCAGATGGTATGCCACCGGCAATTGCTGTGACCTCATTTTGTTCAGGCTGTGCGGGAAAACCCATGTTGCCGTCGTGCACAACGGGTGCAGGTCGAGCCTGCATCGGCGCGGCAGCGCCCATCATATTGCCCATCATGGGAGGTATAATACCTCCAGCTACTACACCACCGACGCCCACTGCGGGTACGTTACCAAAAGCAAGGGCACCACCGGGTACCCAGAGTGGTGCTGGAGGAGCAAATGGTGACATGATACTAGCAATGGCCCCTGGAGGTGGAGGTGGGAATGGCACACCGCCAGCATGGAGACCAAATCCTATCCCAGAATGAGCGCCTGGTAGAAAACTGCCTGTACGGATAGGAGCAAGGGGACCTCCGCCACCATAGTGACCGCCATACATGAACGGGTCCATGATACCGACGCCGACAGGCGGGATAATGGGTGGGAACGCACCTATGCCTCCACCGAATGGTGAAGCAAATCCGATTGGAGGACCACTTATGCCAATGGGAACTGGAGGCCCGTAGACAGGTGCGTGTTGTTGCTCGACGACAACTTGTTGGTGTCCGACGGCCGGAGGAGGGACTTGAGCGCCCGGACTTGCGTTGAGAGAAGGTGGTGGCGGATCGCGGTTGATATTTGGGTTATTACTAACGTTTGCGAGCCACGGTTGTCCGAGGGAAGGATGGCCACCAGACATTGGTTGAGTAGAAAACAGAGATGTAGATATTTCAGAGAAAGCCGACAATCAGAGTTATAGTGCAACAGTCGGAGCAAAGGCTGCTGTGACTTGAAACTGAAATTCTGTTACTCAATGACGAATAGGAGAAGATTACATTGAGTAGGAATTTAAGTCTAGAGACTCATTAAGGGTCGTCATTTATATACATGAGTTGTCAAGGGCCTCCCCTTCGACTTTGGTGTAATACGTGAATGTTGAAGTGATCGTACAAGATCCGCTAGTACGAACAGCGATATTTCACATTGGTTGGCTTTAGTTCACTGAAACTTGTCAACAGCCATTGAAGTGTTAGTGGGGTGTACATGATGTTTGAGGGATAAACGAGCCAATGCGTCAGGTCCATTCAAGTCGAATCAACCGTTGGCATACATGTTGAAGGGCCATTATTAAATTTAAGGGATGTCGGAAATTCGGGACGGACGATTATCATACAGTAGCATCACGTATGAAGTGGTAACACAGTGCTACTTCCGTTGACATCATCACATTCGAGCTGGGAATTCACACAAGTCGCAGTGATCTTGATGACATTTTCCATCTTCAATGAATAATGCTGTTCGTTATATCAGCACATCACTGTCGCGCAACCTTTGCGGGGCCAAACTCATACTAAGCGTGTAACTGCAGATAAGCATAACATGTGGAAATAAAGTGTACAAAACTTCGTAAGAAAAGGTAGAGTGGCGCGCAGAAGTTATGTCATGTTTGTTTTGGTATAGGTATATACAATGAAGAGAAAGGCTACCAAACGAAGTGTGCTAAAGCACTTCGAAATGAGACTCGGTCGACGATATCTCCAGTGCCAATCGAGAGGCATGAATATGCCTAATACGTCGCGACCTTTGGGCCTGGAACAACGTAGCTTGTGAAGCTGGGTTGATAGATATTGGCAGTGTAGCCAGAATCAGTTGACTTGACGTGACCTGGAATCTTGACGACTGGAGAAGGATTGCCACTTCCACTGCCAGTGATCTTGATCTGTGCGCAAGCGATGTAGAATTGAGGTGGGCTGCCTGGGTTGTGGATACCGAGTTGTTCGATGCGAAGGAGGTACTCCCCAGCAGGAACTTGAGAGGGAATGGTGACCGAATAAGTGGCTGTGGATACATTAGTATACATGAAATGAGCTAGGGTTATTCGTGACCTACCACTCATATCCCACACCGCCTGGCCACTGGCGAAGGAAGGACCAATTTCCTTGATCTTGAACCAATCACCAGACCCATCTGAAGCGACTGCACTGGACGCCTTGCTGAGATAGAAAGTGACAGGGCCCTGGTGATAGACGGCTTGGTCGGCAGTAAATGAGACGGATGATCCAGCAGCTACTGAGACTGTAGTTGTTGATCCGCCACTTCCACCGTTTACATTGCATCGCAAATTGTTGTCTGTGAGGACAGTGACTGGGGAGTTGTTCGGGACTGGCCTGATGTTCTGATTTAGGGCTCCCTTGGCGCCGTTGGCTGTCAAATACTGGAATATGTCTAGAGCTTGTAAGTAGTGGGTCCTCCTCTAATGGCTGATCGAGCATACAGTGAGCTTGGGCAACCTCAGTGAGAGCCGCGAGGGCTACAGTTGCGACCGCGACACACTTCATAATGATTGAACAGTATGTAAAACTTAAGGGAGTATTTGAGGCTCAAAAGTGCAGAAGGTCGTGGTGCAGAATATACAAGAGGACGCCTCCACCAACCTTATATACCGCTTTGCTAAAGCTTGACGGCCTCGGATGGCCTCCGTTTCCATATTACCACACCAGGAGTATCTCCAAGTAAACCAAACGATCAGGGGTGATTGGGCCAAGTATGAAAACTGAAATGAACAAACGTCACGTTGCGGGTACTGTGGGTCTCCATGTCGGTAAACGACCCGGATCATGAGGCGGACTGCATATATTCTTTGCCGGTGGATGTTAATTTGAAAACCATTTTAGGGTGAGCACGGTGACAAAAAGACAAGGCTGGCGTGTCGTGGTAGGGCAAGTAATATCGAGAAGTATGGCGTTCACCTTCCATGAATGCCGCTTGGCCGGGCACCGGCGTGTAGGAGAATATTTGACCAATCGTCCTGTGTAAAAAGGGTCGAACGTAAGGCGAGGACGAGCGGCGGATTGTTTTCCTGCGGAGTGCAAATTGAAGTTGGCGCATGATGGTGCAGTGAATGCCCCAGGTAGATTAATATCTGGGGTAATATGCTATATTGATTGGGAGGCGACTAAGACGGAAAGCGGACTTGTAGAAACAGGAAAGTTTCCAATGTCTACCTGACTCAAGGTAGCAACAACTATAGAAAGATTAGAACAGAACGTGAGAAGGCTGGTATGTGTTTCTAAAGGGGGGAAATGTGGCCATAAAATAAAGTGTACATGTTTGAAGTGAGAGAACCGACTCCTTCGAAGAGCATGAAGCGCATCCGTGTCTAAGTCGAACTCAACTTAAAAAAAACCTGGAGATGGCCGCAGAGCGATAAAACATTCAAAGTCTAAATATCATGATTCAATCCGGTACTGCAAACGAGTCAATCGAATGGTGTGGCGGGCTACTTGCGTTTGAAGAAGTAAATACATTCGGACGAGCGAGGGCGACTTTTGGTTCTGCGGGAGTATACCTGGCTGTTTTTAGAGGTTTATGGACGAAGTCTTGAATTTGCGACGTCTTTCTGCTCACAACCAGTACGCTGAATTTTTGTTGCACTCAAAAGACGATGCTGAGATATTCACACTAGGCCACGAGAAGCCAGCAGATGGTATTGACCTCAGGCCTACAAAGACAGAATGCGTTTGGCATGCACATTGACTGGCAGATCTCATCACGTTGAGATCGATACTGTCGCCAAATTGAGAAGAACAGTTGACGTTGTGGCCGTATGGCCGAGACGCTCTGCTCTACTGTCCTCCCAACCGGTGCACAGTCAGCATTCGCCCTGACCCCACTGAAAGCGGGGTACTCATCCCGTGTTCTCGTGCCACACTTCGTGCCTAGAAGCGGAACATTCACCAGGTCGTCGCTCCACTAAATCCGATCTGGTAGGTCCTTGCGAACACTTCAAGCCCGAAGATACCACAAAGTCCCACTCTCTTATCATGACGACGGATGTTGGATCGCGCAAGAGACGTGTTAGGTAAGGAGCGTGCGATTTCGCTTGGGACTACAAAGACCGACTATCGAACGCCCCATTTCCCATCCATTTCCTCCATTCTACAATTTAGTTCAGATCTGGTGGTCATCGGCAATATCTTGAAAAAAATGTCGACAGAGATCGTCACTGACGCGACGCCGCGGACTGCGAGAACAGTCCTTTCGCACCCTCTTGCCCCGCTTTCAGCATCGGAGCTTCAAACGGCAGCCGCCATAATCAAAGCTTCATGGCCAGCGCACACAGACTTGCACTTCAAGGTTGTGACACTACAGGAGCCACCAAAGGCCGAGGTTTTGAAGTATCTTGAGGCAGAGCACAGTGGCAAGCCGCTACCTGATGTGTCGAGGAGGGCGTTCTTGAATTACTACATCAGAAATACGGTTGGTTCATTACTCGATTTGTGACGGCTGCAAGACTGATACGTGTGACGTTAGAATAAATTCCACGAGGCGGTGGTCGATCTGAAATCAAGTCGCGTAATCCAGAATGCACTCCTGGGGCCCTTCGTACATGCGAACGGTGATGGAGACGAAATCATAACCATCGAAAAAGTGGCTCTTGCAGATCCAGAAGTCCAAGCCGAAATTGCAAAATTGCAGCTTCCTGAAGGCGCAGTTGTCATCAGTGATCCCTGGATATATGGCTCCGACGGCATTGGCGACGAGGACAGACTCTACCAATGTTTCCTCTACCTGCGAGATCCGATGAACTCCTCCGAAGCCGACTCGAACCACTATGCTATGCCGCTTCCGATCTCACCTGTCATTAGCACCGAGAATATGAAGGTCATTCGCGTTGACCTTCTACCCACTGGTGCTGATAACACGATCAAGCCAACAGAGAAATACAAAGTCCAGCCGCCGAACGAATACATACCGGAAGCTCAAAATCTCCGAACCGACTTGAAACCCTTAAATGTTGTTCAGCCAGAGGGAGCGAGTTTCCAGGTCCAACAGGAAGGGACGTCGAGCGTCCTGTCGTGGCAAAAGTGGAACTTCAGAGTCGGCTTCAATCAGCGCGAGGGTATGGTGCTGTATGATGTGCGGTACGATAATCGAAGTTTATTCTACCGGATGAGTTTGAGCGACATGAACATTCCCTACGCCGACCCGAGACACCCGTTCCACAAGAAATCTGCATTTGACCTTGGAGATGCTGGTGCTGGGATAATGGCGAATAACCTCAAGTTGGGCTGCGACTGCCTTGGTTCAATCTACTATCTCAGCGCAGTCCTTTCAGACGACAAAGGTGGTGTGCTGGAGATGCCCAATGTTGTTTGTATCCACGAGCAAGATGCTGGTATCGGTAAGTGTGCATGCAAGAACTACACATGTGATACAAACTCACTCTGTCCCTCCTAGGCTGGAAGCACACGAACTATAGGACTGGACGAGCGGCCGTCGTTCGATCGAGAGAGTTGGTCCTGCAGTCGATCATCACTGTATCGAACTACGAATACATCCTTGCATTCATTTTCAACCAGGCTGGAGAAATCAATTACGAGATCCGAGCGACAGGTATCCTTAGCACTCAACCTATTGACGAAGGCGTCGAAGTACCATTTGGCACTGTTGTGCACCCTGGTGTCCTCGCCGTACACCACCAACATATTTTCAGTCTCCGTGTTGATCCTATGCTTGACGGATACTCTAACCGTCTCGTGTATGACGAAGCATTCCCCATGCCGCGCTCAGAGTCGAATCCCCACGGGACTGGGTACTACGTGCAAGAGACTGTGGTTGAAAAGTCTGGTGGCTATGACATCGCGTACGAAAACAACCGGACGTTCAAGATCCAGAATCCGAATGTGCGCAATCCTGTCAATGGTAAACCAGTTGCATACAAGATTCAGGCTCCCCCTTTCCAGAAGATTTTGTCGGATAAGGATAGTTTCAACTATAAGAGGGCTGAGTTCTCAGATCACAATATTTATGTGGTTAAGCATCGGGATGGCGAACTATACGCGGGTGGGACGTATACGAATCAGTCAAGAGGTGGGACTGGTGTGAGATCATGGGCGGAGAGGAATGAAAATGTGAAAGACGATGATTTGGTGGTGTACATCCAAGCGGGGATCAACCATGTGCCTAGGATTGTAAGAGCCTTTTTGACGATCGCTGTGCAAACGAGCTGACACATCATCAGGAAGATTTCCCGGTTATGCCTTGTGAGATCTTGAAGATCCACATGAAGCCTGTCAACTTCTTCGACAAAAACCCGGCATTAGATGTCCCGCCGAGCGAGCAGGCCTTCAACAAGAGCAACTTGCTGAGCGAGCAGCACCAGCAGCCCAGCGTCGAGGCAGTGATTGGTCAGGGTGGTACATGTTGTGCACCAAAGTTGTGAATGAGAGAGACGCTTTGTAAATGGGGATTGATTCAAAGCGTCTAGACAGCCTCGCAGATACATGCCGGATGCTGAAACTATCCTGGATCGACCGGGAAGCCTAATGCCGTAGAATCAGGATGCAGTTCCGACCAGCAATATACATAGAAATACAAGCCATAGATCTTAACGGAGTGAGGGAATGAGCATCCTTGTACTATAAATTGCCTGTGATTCTAGGCCGTAACATCAAAGTTGGGACGATTGCGTACATGGTGAGGAGAGATGTCGCCAAGCCCTCGCGTGCTCTTTCCGTGCTTCAGCAACCCAGGAACCCAAACTCACAGAAACACCAATTCGGCCTCCATCTCCAAACCTCCAACAATCGCTCACATCTTTCACTGCCGCATATACTTCCATTCATCCTCTGATTGTTCATCATGGCACCGAATGACAAAGCGGGCCGTGTTGTGTTCATCGGAAACATCCCTTATGGTAAGTAACCGCTTCCACAGCGCCAGCGCGTTGCTAATATATACACGCAGGCGGCACAGAAGAACTCATTATCGAAACGCTCGGGCGCGTCGGACAGGTCAATAACTTTCGCTTGGTCTACGACAAGGAAACTGGGCGACCCAAGGGTTTTGGTTTTGCAGAATTCGCAGACGCCGACGCAGCAGCCTCCGCCGTACGCAACTTAAACGACTACGACCTCATGGGCAGGAAATTGAGGGTCGACTGGTCAAACGAGAGCGGCTCTGGCGATAATGCGCCCTCAACTCGAGACGCCCAACCTCCCATGAATGGACAGCCCGCAGCACCAGCACCGACGCAGCAGTCGAGCGCACTGGGCCCGCTTCCTCCGGGCGTTGAGCTGCCACCCACCCTCACCTGCCCCGACGCCATTTCGCGCACCCTCTCTACACTGCCCCCAGAGCAGCTCCTCGATATCCTCTCGCAGATGAAGGGCTTGGTCATGACGGACCCGAGCAAGGCTACCGAACTGCTCCGGCAGGCGCCTCAGCTGGCCTACGCCATCTTCCAGTCGCTACTCCTTCTCCAACTTGTCGACCCGGCCATTCTTGGTTCGCTTGTGGAGACATCTGCTGCTCCTGCACCAGTTGCGCAAGCTCAGCCGATTCAGCAGCCACCACCGCAAGTTGCCCGGCCGCCCGTGAACTATCCCGTATACCCTCCACAGCCTGCCCCCACACCGCAGCAAGTCCAGCAACCCGCACCTCAACCATACACCCAGCTTCCGCCACAGCAGCAACATCAACCACCGGCAATGGATCAATCAGCACTGTACGCCCAGGTCATGGCATTGACTCCACAGCAGATTGACCAGTTGACCCCGGAGTACCGCGCGCAAATCATGCAGATTCGACAAATGTTGATGGCAGGAGGACGACCATAGCGTAGCCCTAGAGATTAGGAGCGGATATATGAGCCGCTCCATGTGCCAGTGAGTGAAGTTTCCCCAGAAAGACGCATATTGCTGCCTGAGCGTCTTGTATTGTAGAGGCGCCATGCACGCCCACAGACTGGATATGTAGCTGAGGTGATACACCATGCCATCAGTGTGCGAGAGAGCAAGTTCAGAGCGTATTGTTTGAAGCAGACACTATGGGATGCAGGCTTTCTGAGTTCAACACACTTCCCAGTGTAAGGCAGGAGTTGGCAACTGCAACCCCTGCACACTCTTATTTGAGGAAAGGATTTGGGTGAGGACAATGCCTCTGAGGTTGTGGATGTAGACTTTTGAGTTGGATAGGAATCCTTCGGCTTGGCGGGTGGTCGCTTAGTTGGAAGCCATGACAAGCTTCCGCGATAGGAATGTTTCCAAACTTCCATGCTCAACCGTATTTAGATACCCGGTCAAGTGTCGCATGGCACTTGATCCAATAATAAACATCATTCCAATCCATTGCTGCGATTCTGTCAACTCCACTCTACAAGACACTTATCTGATAACTGTTGATCTGACGGGCAACTGTGGGACTGGATATTTTGAATGCACATGGCCAATTTCCTTTCATCGAGGGGCCAAATGCTGGGGCTACCTTGGGTCTTCCGCTTCCGCTCTAGGGTGTCATGACTATGGCGCCCACGGGCTGATTGTGGACCCTGTCAAGAATGCCCGTAAACAAGTGGGGAGCTCCAAAAACATTTACTCGGATGTCAAACCATGTCGCAACAAAACAGGACTTGACACTGATGCGTTCTTGATGCTAGCATTGGCGAAGCTTTCGTCTATCAGCTGTGCATGGGTAGGGAGGCAATGTTTGGGCGCCATCCGAGGTGGGATTCGCTCCCAGCCCCCCATGTCGATCAGCCTACTGCGCTAGGCCCATGCTGAGCTGTTGAACTGACAAGCCCTCAGCTTTCCTCAAACACACCATCGATCGCGACGAGGGCCGGCGAGAGGCTGCATTGTGTATCTTTTTGGCATTGCGCGCATCTTTCCAAGCTACATTACACTAAGCTTCTGTACATTATCTACTACGATATGACGACCTAAACGATTCTCTCCCACTTGCAGCTCGTGCAGCGATATACCCAGCATCTTGCCCGTCAAGAACCACCTCATTTGCGCCCGCTTCATTGACAACAGTACAACCTAATATTCCCACACCCTCGCCCCCCTCAACCGGCCCATTATCATGTGGAGCAGGTTTACGGGCAAGAGCGATAGCGGCTCCTCTGCTTCTAACAGAGACAAGGACGACGACGCCCGCCGTCGCCGAACTGGTGACTCTACGCGTTCTAAGCGCGAGAGAGATTTGGATACCCGATCAGTGGTCTCGTCCACCTCGACCCGCAAGCCATCGCGACGCGACACTGCACCTTCCTCGATTGCATCTTTTGTCACTGCTTTCGACGACGTGCCGCGTTCACGGGCAAATGATGACCTCTACGAGGACCCAAGAGACGAGCGCTATTCTCGTAGGCGCGATGAACGACCTACCAGCTATGCAGCGTCCTCTGTATCAACAACACGACGCGACCGGTCTCGCAGCAGAGACCGTGACGAGAAGGACAGGAAGAAGAGTAAAGACAAAGAGAAGGATAGGAAGACAGAGAAGCGGCGATCTACGCGCTCAGAGCAGTCAGGGAGCATGTCGCAGGCCGGCGGCTACAGAGGCGACATCGTAGAGAGCCCAAAGCCCGTGCAGCGCAGCTTCAGCGGCCAGATTGCGAGCGAGGGCTTCTCACCGTTTCCAGGCCAGGCAGGAGCGCCCATGATGTCAGGCGCTCTGCCACCAGGAAGTCGACCACACTCAGGGGAAATGTCGAGCCACGTGCAGGACCAGTTCCCCGGTCAGGATCCCGTGCAGTATGCGACGAGTGCCTTGCCCGGAGGCAATCCGTTTGGAGCAGCTGCAGACTTTTACAATGACCAGGGCGAGTCTGTCCACCAGCAGCCCGGCGTTAGGCCTCAACCACCCTCGGTCATCATAGGTCAAGACACTCCTCATCTCATGGCTGCGGCAGCGCACGCCAACCCGGTCGCCGACACTGGTTCGGGCGCTGCTGCAGACTTTTATGGTACTAGCATGAACACTCCACCCTCGAAGCCTCCACGACCCTCGAGCTCGACAATGCCTGGTGCTTTCATCGAAGAGGGCCCTGCGCCCCAGAAACCTCCACGACCCTCCAAATCCGACAAACCAGCCAAGCCCGTCAAACCAAGCAAATTCGGTCCAGCTGCACTGGCTGGCGGAGCTGCCCTTGGTTACGCCATCGGCCATAGCTCGTCTAACAATCAACAGCACACCACGAGCTATAGCTCCTCGAGTGTTCATCATTCAGCATCTAATTCTAATGGTGTCGGAGGATCCACTGCTTCTTTGTACTATCAAGCTGGAAACCCTTCTGCCACTACTACTGACGGCAGTGGCTATCCGCCAGCCTACTCTCAGGCGACATATGACACTGAAGGTGTGCCTCCTCAAAAGCCACCTCGCCCTGCAAAGCCTGAGAAGCAGTCATCTGGCAGCAATGCTGGCCTCTACGCCGCTGGAGCTGCCGGGCTGGCAGCGTATGGTTTACATAAACATAATTCACATTCGAATTCGCAGCACACCCCGCATAGCTACTCGACCTCGACTCCAGGAGCGTTCCCCGGCCAACAGTATAATGGTATTGGACCCTCACCAAGTCCATTTATGGCCGGTGGCATGACTCAGCGGCATCAGCATACCGGCCCTGTTTCCAGATTCGTTGATTGGTGGAAGGATCACGAAGATGTCCAGAAGATGGAGGAGTATACGGAGTATATCGGTGTTTGCAGAGGCTGCTTCGACCCCCAATCCAGCATATATGACGCGCCGCGCAAGCATCATTACAATAAGAGGCGTTCAAGTGAATACATGCGTCCCTCTGGCGGTATCGAGAAGCAATCTCGATACTCATTAAAAGAAAAGAAGTCTCACAGCTCACTCTCTTCGGGCGACGAGAGACGGAAGCGAGCAAACAATAGTGCTGCAGGATGGGTTGCTGCGGGGCTTGGAGGGATTGGTCTTGCCAAAGCCGGGCAGGCAGTATGGAACGCAGGCCGGAACGACTTCGACGATACTTATAGTATCAAGTCTGGACGCGACCCTCGCACGAAAACCTCTCATCGAAGCCGCAGCCGGTCACAAGATAGGAAAGGCTACAGTTACGGTCATTCTGAGATCCGTCGCCGCAGTCGTTCACGAGACCGCATGTCTCAAATGTCTGTCGGCGTAACAAAAGATAAGAAGGATTATAAGATCATTCGACGCCACTCGCGATCACGGTCGCGGTCAAGCTCTGGTTCTCGAAATGGGAAGTCTGGCTTAATCGGGACAGCAATTGGTGCGGGTTTGGCAGGGGCCGTCTTGGGAGCTGCTACAAAGAAAAAGCATCGAAGCCGTAGTCGCTCGCGATCTCCCAAGAAGGTCTACGTGCAACATCATCGGAGAGACAGTAGTGACGATGAGCGCCGGAGAAGAAGATCCCAGCAACTAAGACACAAGTCCTCTCGAAGCTCAGTCTCTGGAGCTTCCGTTATTGAGATCGGACAAACGCACCAGTCCCAGGGCGGCTTCCTGGGGGGCTTCTTTGCTGCACCACCACCGAAACAAAAACAGCGAAAACCGTCAACGACCAGCCACAAACAGAAAAAGAAGGGCTTCTTCAATTTTGGTAATGCTTCAACGTCTTCCTCCGACTCCGAGATGGCGTTTGGCACTGGCTACGTTAGAAGGCGTAGGCGAACATCACCAAAGAGAAGAAATTCGGAGGAGCGCCTTAAGGCTACACTGGCAGGCCTGGGAGCTACTGCAGCAGCTATCGCAGCCGCCAAAGCCGGGAAGTCTTCAAGCAAGCGCAAGAGTGAGGTAGTGGCAGTGAAAGAACATCGGCATGGACGGAAGAGCAGCGATCGACCCCGACCTGGCTCACGCTACGGTGACGATGAATGGGAAGATTTGCCCGATGATGGAACTTCTGATTCGTCGAGCGATGCTGGCCTTGTCTACGGTGATTGGCGGAATGGAAAGAGCCAGGAGTCATTAGCATCAAACGGCTCGGGGACGAGCAAATGGGGCTGGCGATGGGGTTTTGGTAAAAAGAAGAGAAGATCTTCTGATAACCTCTACGACAACATTGCCAGCACCTCACTTATTGGTCCCACCGCCGCAGGCGCCGCTGGTGCACTCGCTGGAGCAGCAATAGGGACAGGCCTCGGACGTCACGACAGCGAATCGAGTAGCGTGCAGACATTGCAGTCTGTTTATCCCGTTGCTCCAAATGACCCTACTGCATCATTCGATGCTAGACGTACGAGCTCCGTTCCGACACCTCAGCCTCTTATCACTTCAGGACCAGGAACGATTAGCATTCAACAGCCTCAGCCCATTCATCAGGTTCCAGGAGCCATATATTCTACGCAGCCATCCTCTCAGCCTGGCTATGTCGTCCCAGCTGGGCCCCCAGTTTTCTCGCAAGCACCTTTTCAGTCACCACATCCTGCTCAATTCCAGACCCAGAACGTCATTGTACAAACTCCCCAGTACTCTGGATATCCTCCTGGCCCTCGCCGTGCCAACTCATCACCCATTCAAAGCTCATCTTGGAAACGAGATGCAGCTATTGCAGGACTTGCAGCGACCGCTGGAGCTGCAGCAATCGCTGCAGCAAAGAGCGGCGATCGGCCGCCCAGTGAATCTGGTAACGTCCGCTTTAATCTGACGCAGGAGCAGACTGCTAAAGAAGAACGTGAGCGGCAAAAGCAGCTAGCCCGACGCGATGAAGAAGAGGCTCGCCGCCGTGATCAACAGAGGAGGGAAGATCAGTCTCGTCGAGAGGATGAGGCCCGTCGAGAAGAAGAGGAGCGCCTCAGACGGGATCAGTTACGGCGAGATGAAGACGCAAGAAGAGCAGATGAGGACCGCCGCCGAGAGCAGCTTCGCCGTGAAGATGAAGCCCGTCAAGAAGAAGAGCGCCGCCGACGCGAGTTGCAACGCCAGCAAGAAGAAGCCCGTAAATACATGGAGGCTGAACGCTTGGCCAAGATAGAAAGTGAACGACGTTTAGACGAGCGACGTCGTCAACAGGAAGATATGCGAGCACGCGACGCTCGAGAGGCAGAAGAGCGGGACCGTCAAGAGCGTGATGCTCGAGCCGAGGCTAAGCGTAAAACAGATCTCGAGGCGGAAGCTGAGCAGATGCGGAGAGAGCGTCGTGAAACTGAGCGACGAGAAGTTGAGCGCCTCGAAGCCTTGAGGCGTGAAGCTGAAATTCGAGAAGACACTGAGCGTCGGCGAAGAGAGCGTGAGGCGCAAGAGTATTCCAGCCGATATGAGAGCGACCGAGAGCGTCGAAAACTTGAACAACAGCGGACTGGGAGCTCAGTGAGCTCGGTTGCTACAGATGTGCGTCGTAAAGAGAAAGAGCTCGAAGAACGCGAACGTGACATTGTCCAACCTGATACTTGGAAGTCAACCGCCGCGGGTGCTGTAGCTGCTGGTGCAGCAGCAGCAATCACCAGTGCGGCGATCTCATCTTACAAGGACAAAAGCAAAGAGAAGACAAAAGTAGGAGACCGCGACCGTGACCGCAGACCCTCAGTTGTGAAGACGACGGAGCCAAGTGCTGTTAAACCAATTCAAGCTACCAGCAGTATTCAGTCATTTGAGCCAAACAACACCAGGACCTACGAGCCCAATAATGTCAAGACCTACGAAGCCGGCAATGTCAGGCCTTACGACTCGGATAAGGTGAAGACTTATGAACCAAGCACCGTCAAAACTTACGAGCCTAGCAGTATCAAGACATTTGAGCCAAGCAAAATCGAACAGGATTACTTCGATGATGAGATCTTTGACCCAAATATGTTCAAGAAGAAGGACACCGCCCGCGATCGCCCTCGCGAGAGCGTTCATGACGTGTATCGGGACTGGGAGGACAGATATAACGAGAAGCCAGTGTCTCAAGCCGATTTCTTCGCGCCTAAAGAGCTTCTGGAAAAGGACAATCTGCCCAAGGTTCGCCCGGTGGATCCCAATGAAGGCGCCACTGATCTTCACATTTCTCAAGCTCATGACGAAATCGCTATTCGTCAACCAATGGTCCCTCCATACCCTGTGTCGTATTCATTCACCGCCACTAAGGACGGTCGTTCTGCTTTGGGAGAATCCTGGTCTGTGCCTTCATTGAATCTCATTCAGCCTACGCCTCCCGGTAGTCGCGCACCTTCTGTTCGGAGCGTGTCTGTTCCCCCGTCACCAAATATTGAGGCCATTAGAGAAGAAGCAACAGAGCCGAAGCAGGAGAAAGGAAGTCGGGCAGGTTCTAGAGTCAGCTGGGGCGAAAATCAGTTCCATCACTTTGAAGTGCAAACTCCTGATTCCTTTCGCGAGCAGTTCGTCTCCGACGGGGACTTCAAGGACTCAGAGAAGAAATATTCACAAGATGAGGTTACCATTGAGCACGAATCACCCAAGTCTGGCCGGAAGACTTCCACTTATCAGCCTCAACAACCAAAAGAGATAGTCCAGGCCCCCGAAAATAAGGAGATTGCCCCAAGTACGCAGTTCGTTCGAGATCAGGACGATTCCACATGGGATAGTATCGTTGGCGCTGCTGCGAAGAAGAGTAGCAAAAAGGACAAGAAGAAAGCCAAGGCTGCAGCCGCTGCTGCCGCCACGGCTGCGGCTCTGACAACGGCAGCGGTGCGTTCTCGAGATGAGCGTGATGGGAGTGTCGAACGCGACTACAAGCAAGACACTTCATCCGTCATCAGCAATCCCTTCACGGACTCGCATGCTGCGCCATCGACTGTAGCATCATCGATTGTTGCTCCGTCGACTGTGGCCTCGTCAATCCCTTCAACTAGCAGTGTCTATCAGTCACCTCACTACACTTCTGTTTCTGACCTGGACTTGCGCAAAGTGGTAGATCAAAAGACAAAGGCCTCGGGCTTCGTGGAGGGCGAGGTAACTGCAGAGCCCGTATCGATGCATATACCTGGCAGTTTTGACGAACCGCCTGTAGTTGATGAACCTGTCCAGGAAGACTGGGAGGCTCCGACGGAAAAGAGTAAGAAGGGTAAGAAAGATGGCAAGAGTACTGACCATACCATAGCGGCGCAAGAGGTCTCGAGGCGTGTTGAGCCACCTCCTGTTCCTGCCTACATCCCAGAGCCTGTAAAAGAAGCTGAGCCTAAGCCAGAGGTCAAGCTGAGTAAGAAGGACAAGAAGAAAAAGGCTAAGGCAGCGAAACGACTTAGTGTAGATAGCTGGGAGGAGAGCGATGTTAGTCCCTTGTCTACTCCAACAGTCGAACGTGACATCAGGGACATCGAGCCTTCACGATCTGCTGAAGCGAGCCGTGAAGGCACGCATGTGAAAGACGCCTCTCGGTACGGTGAGAGCAGCAGCAGTAGCAGCAAAGTAGCAGCAGCAGCCATGGCTGGCGGTTTCGCTGCTCTTGTGGGGTCCGCCATGAAGCAAGACCAAGACAGGATGGCTTCAGACCTTGAACATGCGAGGCAGAAGCTAGAGTCTGCAGCCAAACACACCAATCGCGAAGCTCCGGCATCTCCTCCCAATGGCGTCCGCACGCTCGATGACAGCGTCCAGCCCAATACAACCAGCACAACTTCTCAGGATGCTGAACTAACCGATGTCAAGACACCTCAGCGGAAGAAGGATAAAAGACACAGTAGTGGCAAGTTCTCGCCAACGATAGGATCTCCGCTCAGGACAGAGATGAAATACGACGATTACATGGGAGCTCAGAGGCACTCATTTGCCTCCAACGAACAGGCTCTTGTTGAGGCTCCCCAGGTGTTCACCAGTTCTGCAGCTACCATTCCAGCAGAGCCGCCCATCGCTCGAGATGTGTACGACTCCGGTTATTACGCTCCCGATGATTTACCACGCAAGGAGCCGGCAGAGCGAGATTCGGATGAATTCTTTTCGGCGGGGTCAGAAGAAAGAGAGAAGTCTAAAGCCAAATCCCTCGAGTCGCCCAAGTACGATGTTAAGTACAATACGGAGGACTCAATCACGCGAAGCAGATACGATGACGACGCCACAAAATCACGTAGCAAGTATGATGACGAAGATGTGAGATCAGTCATCTCTTCAAGCAGCAGATACGATGATCCAGATCGCGAAGAAAGGCGACGTCGACGTCGGGAGGCAAAGTCCGAGAGCCGAGAGCCGAGCCGTGATCGAGGCTACGAATTCGACGAGGGCAGTGAACGACAGCGGAGGCATCGCCGTCGTGACACTGATGAGCGTTCCGACGATTGGGATACGAAGTCCACGATCTCTGAGGCTCGCTCTGAAGCGAATGGTGAGCGAAGACGTAAGCACAAGAGACGAGGAAGTGAGAGAGATGGATCTGTCGAGAGTAAAGCTAGGTCTCGCTCGTCTGCGGCATCCGAACCAGGGGATCTTTTTGATGACCGAAAGTCGTCAAGAAGAAAGTCAAGACGGGATGGTGATGATGACAACGCTTCCATCATTTCATCTTCTTCCCGCTATGATGACGATCGGTTCTCGAAGAAAGAGAAAGAAAGGGAAAAGCGTTCTAGTGGTTTGTTCGGACTGTTCAGCAAGTCGAAGGAGAACTTAGCAGAAACCTCGAGCAAGTCTTCCAAGTCGAAGGATGATGAGGATGAAGAACGCAAGCATCGTAGGAGGAAGCATCGGTCGGACCGCGGTTCGACGTACGGTTCAGACGACGATGATGTTCGCTCAACCATTTCGAGTAGTAGTCGTCGCGAGAAGAGAAGCAGTCGCTCTGAAAGAGGGGAAGGTGACAGGAGGGATTCATATGACGACAAGGTACATCGCTCTTCTTATGCGCGATAGCATTACTGTTTTGAATGTAATTAGAATGAATGTTGATGTTGTGTTTATAGGATCGCTCATACCCTCGAATCTCGCCTTCGTATGCCGATGAACAACAAGACCAAGAACAGCAGTCTTTTTTAGGCAATCGGGCAGTGGCCGACGCCACTCCAACTCCACTGCCCGCAAGTGAGCCTGCGACTCAGGCGCGTGAAGATAGTGGCATCATCCCTGGAGATCGGCCCGAGTTTCCCTTACCAACACTTGACAATAATCACGGCTTCCTCACCGCACCTGGAAGTATCGATCGTCCACGTACACCACCTGAACTGTCGTTCGAAGATAGTCGCGCTCTGTTGACACGCCTCACAGGGCTGCAACCATGGCAGCTCGAAGCTTTTCCGGATGAATTCCCTCCTCTACCACTCTCAAGACCAAGTTCTCCACTTCGATCTCCAGAAACTGTACGCCCATCATCGCACTTTGCTGAACGTCGATTGTCTTCAACGGCCGTCCCAATCCGCTTTCGAAAGCCTCCTGGATCTCCTAGCGTGCAGCGTGACGTTGAGCCTGAGCCGGCGTCTAGCCCACTTCCTGGGAGCTCCCCTCTTCGTACTCGTCATGCCAAGTCTCACTCTGCTGAGTTCAAGACGTCCCGGGAGTTCCGGCCATTGTATCTTGTCGAGCGCAACCGTAAATCTGATGAGATTGATGAAATATTGCCAGCTCTACCTTCAAGTGGCAGCCCCTCTCGAGCGGAGTCTGCGACAGAGACAGACGTGGAGTATGAATCTGCTCTCGAGTCACCTCAGATGAGCGCCAGTGTGACGTCAGATGATCCTTTTTTCGATCCTCTCAGCGTTGTCTCAGACCTCATATCTCCGCAGCCTGGACCTGAGCTGCAGCACCCTGAGCTCGCCTACCGTGAAGTTGAGGAGGTCGATGATTCTGGGCAGGCAACGCCAAAGGCTTCTGACTTTCCTGATGGCGTTCCGCATGCTTCTGTGGAGAGTGTTGGTCCTCCTCACGATGTCCTTGCTGCTGCACTTGAGCATGTGAAGGCTGAAGAGCGTGGTAAATTATATGAAGAGCTGCCTGGGCCAAAGGCAGGTCTTGCCCCGAGTGCGCCTCTTGATGATTCGAAAATGGGTGATATAGCTTCTGCTCGCAGTGGGGACTCATCTCCAAGGAACATGTCTTCCCGGCTCCAAAGCGCTGCACTTGGCACAGCAATAGGTGGTTTAACCGCTGCTGCATTACGACATCGGTCCCCATCACCAGTTGGATACAAATCTGACGATTTCATGAGTGGAGACCTCGACGAAGAGACCATGCATGCCGCGGCGCAGTCAGTACCTGTCGAACCGCCCGCGACCGAGTTGGTTCGCCCAACTCTCAACCGAGCCACTTCATCAAGCACAAAGAAGGGCAGGAAGGGCAAGAAAGGATCAAAAGATAAAAGTATCGACGTTAGTGCTTCGCCACCGAGAGAACTCACTGTTGAAGATCACCAGAGGATAAAAGAGACAGATACTGCTATGGCTGTGGATGGTTGGTTTGAAGACCATACTGAAAAGCTGAAGCCTTCTGCCGAAGAGAAGAAACCAGAACAAGCTCCCAGCGAACCACCAATTGAGCCTGATCTAAATCTCTTTCGCCGCGATAGCAAGGGAAAAGGTAAGGCTAAGAAAAAAGCCAGGGGCCAAAAAGACTCTACAGCTGAATCGCCTCTGCCTACTCCAACCGAAGAGCAGCGGGAAGCCGAACAATTTGTCCCTACTTTCATCGAGAACGAAGAGGACTGGGCAAAGAATACACAAGACTCGATTATCACGGACGACGCTACACTTGTCGGTGAGCCCACTGCGGGTTCTTCCGATTTAAAAGAGCTTCGGGAAAAGGTTCTTGAGAGCACAGTACCGCAAGACAGCCAAGATACTGAGGTCAGGCGGGTCACTTTTGAGACAGATGCAGAAATGGAGCTCCGAGATCTCCCGGTCCACAAGCTGGAGGGAATTGAGGAAACCAAACGGCGAGAGGAGCAGTCCATTGATTTTGAATCCGGTAACGCGCCCAGTGTTGAAAGGACTACGCCAACCAAGTCTATTGTCTTTGCCGAGACTAGTGAAACCGAGCGACAAAATGCTCCCAAGGTCGTAACAGAGACATCTATTGACGAAACTACCATTGATCAGGCATCTCCAGTTACTCCAAAAGGTAAGAAAGTGAAGAAGAATAAGAAGGGTAAACGTGGCAGTCAACTACTCGAGCCTGAATCTTCGGTGATTCCGGAGGACTTTGTGAAAGAAGAAGCTATTCTGCCGGGTCCGGTACCACAGCAACAGACTATTGAGCGCGAGATTCTTGAGCCAGCATTCGCTGATGTTGGCGGGAATCCGAACCTGAATGTCATGGACTTCTTGGTCAAAGACGAACCAACAGGAGCCGCGCAAGACGAGCGTCCGCGAGAGATACTACCTGAGGTCGTTTCCTCGACTCCAGAAGCGGAACCGAAGGCCTTATCGGAGCCGCAACAAGACACCATGCAGCAAGAAGCCGTCGAACCAGCATTTGCGGATGTTGACGAACAGGAAAAGGTTGATGTAATGAACTTCCTAGTCGAACAAGACGGATCGGCAATTGCTACACCTGCTGAGCAACTCCCATCAACATTCACTATGCATAGTGCTACATCCCCCGTGTCGGAGCAAACGCCAGCACTGTCACAGTCGAAGGTCTCACAACTCATAGAAGCCGTACCTGAGCAAAGTGCCGTTACTGCAGCCAGTCCTGACACCGTTAAAAGTATTTCAAATCAACGTTCCGTGGTTCCTGAGCCTGAGCCTGCAAAATCGGGTTGGGGTTCGAGCCTGTGGGGTGCAATTGGCTGGGGCAAGAAGAAGGCTTCTTCGGCCCGTGAAATTCCTACTCCAGTACCAGTTGTGGTAGAAGATGTTGTCAAGCAGATACCCCCACCGATTGCACCTGTTGGTTCAATGGACATGAAGTCCGAACACAAGACTACTATTGCGGTGCCGGCGGTTGTGGAGGAGCGCGTCGAATCCATGCCTCAGCTCGACGTAATGGTCCAGCCAAAGAGCAATCCATCCAATTCTCAGTCCCTTGACAACTCTGGAAATGAACCACTTCTAGCTCAAGAGTTACCTCCATCAGAGCCTGAAGAAGCACCCTCAAAGCTACTACCACAAGGCGAAACAGAAGCCGACATAAGATCATTCAAAGATCTGGACCCTATAGATGTTATCAAGAATGATGCATTAGAGCAAACGAAGACCTCGGCATATGTCACGCCACATACTGCGTTCTTTACAGATGATGGGAAACCATCCTTCACTTTCCCACACACTTCAGCCGTAGGCCATCAAGAACCTGTAGAGACCCAAAGAGATCTCCCTGTTGTCAGCGATGCAGTGGAGCTTCTTCCGCCACTCCCGCCAACTGATGAGGAGGAAACATCGGCGCTCAACGACAAGAGTTCACTCGCAACCGATCAGACCGAGCGAGTCAAAGATAGTACCCAGCCTATGTCCGTTGGACCCTTAACTTCAGCTATGGAGGATGTATCCCACCCAATCACCTCGGAAAACACTAAAGGTAAGAAGGGAAAGAAGGGAAAGAGAGCCAGCGTACAAATTGCGGAGCCCATAGACCGTGAGCTCAAGGCCGAAGCCCCTTTTGGAACTGCAATGGACACCGCTGCCGACGCAGGGGGTGAGCAAATTCTCTCTGATATTCCAGAGAATGCAACTGTTCTTAGAGAGCCCATTCTTCCCATTCCTGAAGCCGCAACTTCTGTTGATACCCAAGATGAGCTTTCGCCTGAACAACAGCTGGATCGAAATGTAACGGAACTGCCACAGGAGAGCAAAGTCATCGAACAACCCGACGTCCTGGAACAAAAGGCAATAGGACTGTCTACGCCAGCCGATGAGAATGCGACACTGGCTTTGGGCAAGAAGAAGGGAAAGAAAGGGAAAAAGGCCAAGCGCGGTAGTGCGCAGCCGGAGACACCAGACGTCACGGAGCCCAGTACGCCTGTCCTCGAGCGTGAATTAGATGATTTTGTTTCTGTGCCTACTGTGGAGACAACGATGGAACTCCCTTCAGATGAGCTGAAGCCAGACAATATCAAGGAAACAGATGGGATGACCACGTCCACTACCCAAGAGAGCCTGTCAGTACCTGCGGTGGTCTCTGAGAACATCATATCAGAGCCCTCAGGTTCTACCGAAGAGACAATACTAGAGCCTGCAGTTGCTGTCCAGGATGTACAATCGGAGCGCATTCCTGCCGTTCAAGAAGTTCCCGAGACTGCGCCCGCAGCTGTAGAGGATGAGTGGGGTTTCACGCCTAAGACGGAGAAGAGCAAGAGAAGCAAGAGGAAGAGTGGTACGCAGACTCCTCAAGCTGCTCCCGAGCCAATCACCGAACCTTCGGTACCTGTCTCTGAGACTCTAGCCCCGATAGAACATGCCCCCGATTCGTCGAGAGTTGTCGAACCCTCCGCTCTCATCTCTGAGCCCTCAGGAACAGCACACGGTGATCCTGAAACGCCAAAAGACTTGGACCATCCTTCTGTGGCCGCTCGGCTTGATGTAAATGATACTCTGCTCCCTGAAAAACTAACAATTGATGTTGTGTCGACGGTACCGGAGCAAGGCGAGACAACGCAAGACATTTCAATACGTGGATCGCAATCAACTGAGGATAATTCAGCAGCGTCTCCTTCAAAAAGGGACAAAAAGAAGAAGAAAGTGAAAAAGGGCAAGGGTACGGAGACACCAGTTGAAGGGGCGGAAGTGCAGGAACTTGTTGAACTAGAGCTTCCGGGGCGGGATGTTGTCACAGCGCAAGAGATTGATCAAAAAGACGCACCTTTCAAGGCTGTAGAGACCACTGAAGATGTCGTTGAGCCTCAAGACATTGAGGTCAGTGGTAAAGACGATAAAAAAGAGGGAGACCATCTTCCAGAAGATGCTCAAGTCCAGTTACAGTCCGACTCCGTCAAAGCCGAGCCAGCTACCAAGGATGCAATTGAGCCTACTGACGATGAGCCCACGGTACCTGTCCAACTCGAATCGGAACGAGATATTCAGACTCCAGTCGTTGCACAGTCTTCTCAAGAAAGTAGCCAAGTTGCAAAGTCAACAGCAGACGACGAGTCGGTGCTGCCCGCTTCTTCTAAAAAAGACAAGAAAAAGAAGAAGGGTAAGAAGAGTAAGGGTACTGAGACACCGGTCGAGGAGAGCATACCCCAGGAGAAGTCTGTTGAGTCAAGTTCCGGTGCTCAGGAGGAAAGCAAGAGCATGGACCTAGAGACCAAACATGAGAGCACCGAGAAAGATATTGAGCCTCGACTTGAAGATACCAAGGACCTATCCCAACGCGACATTGCCAGAGATGATGGAGGCGCTGAAGACGTTATTGACAAAACTCTTG
Source organism: Pseudopyrenochaeta lycopersici (assembly GCA_003313425.1). Lineage (NCBI taxonomy): Eukaryota > Fungi > Ascomycota > Dothideomycetes > Pleosporales > Pseudopyrenochaetaceae > Pseudopyrenochaeta > Pseudopyrenochaeta lycopersici. The sequence goes on along the minus strand of NHZP01000001.1, from coordinate 1,081,779 downwards.
ATGAGCCTTCGAAGGTAGCTGAGTCTGTACAATTCGACCTACAGCCTGATATCCCCTCAGTATTGAATGAAGAATTGTCACAGGCACTTGACAAATCTGCAGAACCGGCGGCAAACGATGAGTCTGCTTTACCATCTTCTTCGAAGAAAGACAAGAAAAAGAAGAAAGGTAAAAAGGGGAAAGGGGCAGATGAAGAGTCAAGCACCCGAGTCGCCGAAGCCCCAATCCCTGAAGAACAGCACGAAGTTGAGCCACTCGTGAAGAATATTCCAGCTGAGCCTAGCCTGGACGATACTACTGCTGTTGAAGTGCAACCTCTGGAAACGCCATCGGTGACTGAGCCTTCTCCTGACATTATTGCGCCGACGCAAGTGGAATTGACTGAAGAACTGTCGCAACCTTCTACTCCCATGGAGGAAGATATAGTTACCTCTTCGAAGAAGGCAAGGAAGAAGAAGGGCAAGAAGGGAAAATCTGTCGATATTGAACCGAACACACTGGCGTCCGAAGAACAGCGCGACCTCGAGATTCCTGGCGAAAGCCTTCAAGCTGAGCTTACTCCTGAAATCGCTGCGCCTGTTATCGAGCAATCACTCCAAGAGCCAACGCTAGTTGAGACACCCGTCGAGCCTGTTCAGGCCGAGCCCAGCTTCGAAGATTCTGCTCCTGTACAAGGACAGTCTCTACTAGATTCATCAGAAGTCGAGCCTTCCATTGACAGTACTCCGCTGAGACAAGATGATTTGGCAGAAGAGTCATCGCAGCCTTCTGCGCCTGTGGGAGAAGAAATCGATACCTTATCTAAGAAGGCAAAGAAAAGGAAAGGCAAAAAGGGCAAGTCAGTTGACATTGAGCCAAGCACCACGGATGCGCCTGAAGGAATGATTGAGCCAGAAAGTCTCCAGGAAACTGCCAAAACCGAGTTCACCAATGCTCCTTTACCTGCAGCTTCAGACGCAGTGCTTCAAGCAGCTACTCTTGACCCAGTAGAAGACAAGTCCGAAGTTGGTGTGCCCCCTACACTCCCGGTTGAGTCTCTACTAGAAGAATCGAAATCTTCGATACCGATCGAGAACATTCGTCCAGAGCCCACACAAGACGAGCAGACCATCAGAGACGTTGCTACCTCGGACATCAGAACACTGAGTCACCAGATCACGGATCCCATTATCGAAGAAGAATCAGCTGCAACTTCAAAAAAGAGCAAGAAAAAGAAGGGCAAGAAAGGTAAATCGACTGATATTACGGAGCCCAGTACACCTATCAGCGAGGATCCTACGATCCAATTCGCAGTTCCGACGGAAGCCACTCAGACTGAGGGCAATATTGACGATGCTGCTTTGCCCGTGCAAGATGAGACTCGTGCCAAAGATGAGACAACGCCAGATGCAAACTTACTACCGCTTGCTGATGCGGCACAAGCTGGAGAGAAGGCAGATGATACTTTAATCCCTGCGCATGATGATCCTGTGCATAATATCGATACGTCTTTTGCGCCTCTCGAGCGAGCAGTGGAAGTCGACGTGGCCGAACCTTCTTCTCAGAAAGCCAAAAAGAAGAAGAAGGGCAAGAAGGGCAAGCAAGATGATACGGAGCCAAGCACGCCAATAAGTGAGGAGCCCATACCCCAAATTCACCTCACTTCGGAGCCTGTCCATATCGATAAAAGCATCGAAAACCCGGTACAGCCACCGCAGGATGAACTTAGCGCAACTCTTGACCGGCAGCCTTCACCTGAGCCTTCCTTGCCTGAGAATCTTCCTCCTGAGACTGCATTATCAAAACAGGACGCACTTGAGCAGGACGTCACGACAAGTTCCACAACCGTTGAGCCAATTGTTGAGACCGATTTGACTGAGCTGTCTTCGAAGACAACCAAGAAAAAAGGGAAGAAGGGTAAAGCCAGTCAAGATAACACATTTGAGCAGAGTCCTGGTATCGCCCAATCTGAGCTCTCCGTGGATGATACATTCAAAGCCAAACCTATTGAAGACATCGTGCCACCGATGGAAACACCTCAGCCGGAGATGCCGATCGAAAGCGCTGCCCCTGAGAAGGAATCTACGATGGAAACTAGCGAAGATTTACCTGTAGAAAGGGAACTTGCCCTTGAAATGGGTCAACTGGCGGAGCCTATCTCTTTCAAAGTTCCACTCGAAGGCGAAACTTTCCGCGATCAGACTCTGCCGGAGTTACCGCAGTCTGAGACATCACAGCTGGAAGCACCAAAACTTGAGCATCCGGTTGATATCGAAGAACAAGCACCAACTTCTAAGAAGGCCAAGAAGAAGAAGAGTAAGAAGGGCAAGTCCATCTCCGAACCTGAAACTCCGAGTACCGAATTGGAGCCAGCATTTCCAAATGAAGCCGTCGAGGAAGGCCCTCAAGCCAGTACCGCCGAGCCACCTCCTGTTATAGCACCTTTGCCTGAAAGCAATGTTGCCTCTGAGTCCACTTCTTCAAAAGCCGTTCCTATCGAAGTCGCTGAGGAAGATGTGCTTGCGCCTACGACAGGGCTGATTGAAGATATCAATTTGACATCTTCACTTGAGCTAGAACCCGTGCCAGTTGCCACTGATGAACAGGCTCCCACTCCCCAAGCTGATGACGCATCAGCGGAGCCAGAGCAGAAAATTGATATTGACGAGATAACCACTTCCAAGAAGAACAAAAAGAAGGCAAAGAAGGGCAAACGCGCTTCTATTGTCGAAAGTGAGCCATCTACTCCACTGGACACGCCAACGCTCGAGTTGAAAAATGCGCCCCTTGACGAGTCGTTAATTTCCGTTCCCACGGTGCCTGAAATACCGACTGATGGGTCAACAAATGTGCCACTTGAGGGGCAACCACTGCCTACCCCCACTTTTACCGAGACACCATCCACGGAGCCAGTTGAGGCTGATGAGTGGGCCACCCTATCGAAGGCAAACGACGAGAAGAAGGCCAAGAAAGATGATGGTGTTTCCATCGCCGAGGAAACCGTTTCCCTCCCAGCTACGACTATCGAAGAGAAGGAGATTGGACCCACCGGTCAGCCAGTCTCTAGTCCTACAATTACTGAAGAGCCAGCTTCTATCTCACCAATCATTGGTGAATTATCGACCGATGCTACCCCAGCAGACGACACAGCACCTTTGTCTAAGAAAGACAAGAAAAAAGCGAAGAAGGCCAAACGTAGCTCCATTGCTGAAGACTCCTTGTCCATTCCTGCGACACCGGTTGAAGAGAAAGAGATGCCAACTGATACCCAGCCAATCCCCACAACCCTGACTATCGAAGAGCTACCAACCCCAGTCCCTACAGTCTTTGAAGAGCCATCGCCTGTGCCACCAATTGTTGACAATCTACCAAAAGACACGGTCCCGGCGGAAGACTCAATTGCCCTGTCTAAGAAGGAAAAGAAGAAGGCAAAGAAAGCTAAGCGTGGTTCTGTTGCTGAGAGCGATCCTTCGACACCAATCGAGACACCAGTGGAAGAGAAGAAGGAGAGTCCGCTTGATGTGCAGCAGCTTCCTCCTATCGCAGTCACCGAGGAGCAATTGCCTGACTTCGTTCAGGCTGAGCAATTTGCTTCTACGCCACCGATTTCCGACGAACTGGTAAAAGAGAATATTCAGGAGGAAGATTTCGCGTCAGTAGCTAAGAAGGACAAGAAGAAGGCAAAGAAAGCGGCCAAGCGTGCGTCTCTTGCAGAAGCTGAGCTTTCAGCACCCTCGACTCCGGTTGGTGAGGCTGACAAACCGCTTATGGAAGAAGCCAACATCGTTCCTACTAATGCGCAGCAAGTTGAGGTCCCTGCTGTTCCTCACGAGACGCAAGCAGTCGATGCTTCCATGTCTTTGGACGAGCCATTGACTTCCGGTCCTGTGTTGGTGGAGGAATCTCCGAAAGGTGTAGTTGAAGATGAGGTTTCTGCGTCGACGTCAAAGAAAGACAAGAAAAAGGCGAAGAAGGCGGCGAAGCGTGGCTCAGTTGCAGAGAGTGCATCCTCTGCTCTTGTCGAACAGCCAACCCAAGAGGCAAGAGACATCTCCACTGACAACGCCCCAATTGCGACACCGCTAGCTCTTGATGAGGAAGCAGCCATGGCCCCTTTTGATGAACAGCATGCTGTTGCTACTTCAGCAACCTTGGAGTCACAGCCTGTGGAAGTGATACCTGTGTCTGAGGGAACGCAGCCGCTAGAAACAGAACGAGCTACACCAGGCGAAGAGACCACTCCTTCGCTTGCAGTGATCGACGATCAGAAGGACGAACAAGCTGAACCAGAAGCAGGAGTATTACTTTCGAAGGCGCAAAAGAAGAAAGCGAAGAAGTCTAAGCGTGCATCCGTCACTGACAACGAGCCATCTCAGCCTGTCACCCCTGCAGAGGAAGCAATCAAGGAACTCGTTCAGGAAGACCCACCCTCTGTCCCACAAGCCACCGAAGAGCCAACAAGTGAGGAGCAACCAAAGGAGGCTCAACCACCAAGCCCCCACGTGGTTGACGAGCTGACAAGCGAACCTAAGTCGATCGACGAGGACGACGCGACCGCGTCAACATCGAAGAAGGATAAGAAGAAGGCTAAGAAACAATCCAAGAAGTCCGTGCCTTTTTTAGCGGATGAGACGTCTGAGGAAGCCAAAGTTTCTGATACTCAGTCGTCTCCAACCACTCTTATACCTTCGGAGACACCTATACCTTTCTCGGGGATACCGACCTCATATCCCCTTCCTGTTATTGCTAGCGAGTTTGTTGATTTTACAAGTGCGAATGTACGGCCAGAGGGCACGCAAGAGAATGTGGAGGGCGCCGGGGAGAGAGCTTTGCCTGCGGAGCAGGTTACTGTAGAGAAGGAGGCAGGAGAACCCACAGCAGATGACGGAGCTGTTGCTGTGGCGAAGAAAGAGAAAAAGAGCAAAAAGGAAAAGAAGAAGCGAGGATCTGTTGTTGAAGAGCCCTTGGCCGATACCACTACTACTGTCGTTGAGATCGCTGAGCCCGTTATCGAGCCTCCTACACCAGAGCATTCTGAGCCGGTTGCCGAATCAAGACCGACTCAGTTGCCAGAGGATCTTCAGGAGCAGTCGCTCACTAAATCGGACGCTGCGATTGACCAATCCTCCGAGGTTCAACATTCGGAGAAGAGTCCAGCAATAGTCGATGAGCCTGCCAGTACCACCACGCAACTAGGAGAGGTAGACAGAGACGAGCAGGGTATGTCTGCATCGCTCAAAAAGAAAAAGAAAGGAAAGATGGGTAAGAGCGCAACGACATTGGAAGAGCCAGCGCAAGACACCAGTATCTTGGAACCTGTTCGCAACGTTCCCATCGAAGACAAGCTTGACGATACTATCCCAGCAACCCAACCCGAGAACTCTATTTCGGCTCCAGTCGAAAGTGCAAAACGTGACGAGGATTTTGGCCAATCTCGAGAAGTTACGGTCCAGCAGTCGTCCGTTGAATCGCCAAGTATCGATATCACTGAAGCTATCCCAACAGTAGAACCCAAGCCAGCATTTGTTGCAAAGCAGACTCCACGCACCTCCATGAAGCCTCAGCAGATGGCAGATCCTTCGCCTGATCAGTGGAGATCGTTGTTGTCTAGTAAAAACAAGAAAAATAGGAAAGGCACAATGCTGGCCAGTCACGACACTTCGATCGAAGCCCAGCCAGAAATCAAGCCCGTTCAATCGAAGGACCCAATTTCACCTCAGGTTGAAGAAGTAGCACAAGAACCACTTATCATACGGGAACCACCTGTCGAGGATACTTTGCCCGAGCAATCACATGATGTCCAGGTCGCCGTCGTGAGTTCTGAGGACATTCAGCAGCCCACCGAGGAGGACCGTGGGTCTCTGCTACCGAATAAAGACATTGAAATCGCTCAAAAAATGACAGGGCAATCTGAAACATCGACGCCTGCTGAAGAAGTTATTTCTGAGCTTCCAAAGGACAAGATTGAGGAGGCCACGACGCCGCAAGACAACCTAGCCATTACTGAGAGAACTTTGGAGTCTGAACAAACCGTCGAAGTCCCGCTCCTAACACAGCATGATAATGCTCTGCCCATTGACAAGAGCATTGAACCTTCCCAACAGGAACAAAGCCAGTCTTTACCCGAAGAGATTGTCGAGCCAACGCAGCCCATCGAAACTGTGGGCTTCACCCCATCGAAGAAAGACAAAAAGAAAGGAAAGAAAGGCAAGAAGTCGGGCACAGCAACGCCAACTATCGAAGTCGTCCCGGAAATTCAACAGGTAGATGAGGAGCCTCTGATCGTGGCTGATGCAAAAACCAAAGACGAAGTTGATAGCAAGGCCATGTTCGACATTTCGTTGGATACTGCAGCTGTGGACATTGCCAATGCTGAACCACTCGCAACCCCAGCAGTCGAAACTGATACATCACTTGAGTTCTTGACCTCAACATCGAAGAAAGATAAGAAAAAGGCCAAGAAGGCCAAAGCCAAAGACTCAGGTACCGCTACTCCTACTACCGAGGAGCTGCCAATGCCACAACCCGAGAACGCTCAAGAGCTCCCGTTTGCACAACTCATCGGTGAGCAAATTGCGGCAGACGACGCTCAAACTCCTACAACTCACGAGACATCGTTGGTGAAGGAGACAGGGGAAAGCAGCCATGCTGACGATACTTCCTTGCCCGTAGTCGAACAGGAGCCCTCACTTGATGAGGAGCCCTCACCATCCGTTTCCACGAAAAAGAGCAAAAAGAAGGGGAAGAAGTCCGGTGCTACAACGCCAATTAACGAGGACATTTCAGAAGTCTTGCAAGAGACCGCCCAAGAATCTGCAATTGAACCCATCGAAACAGGCAAGGAGGTTGTGTCCAGTGAGACTCCGCTTGCTACGCTCCAAGAAGACGCTGTGGCTCATGTTCACAAAATTGAGCCGCTCGATGCGACAATCGTGCCTGCGGCACAGCCCGATGCTTCCTTTGAGGAGTGGCCCTCGCAATCCGCATCTACAAAAAAGAGCAAGAAAAAGGGAAAGAAGTCCGGAACAGCAACCCCAGTCCCAGTCGTTGTAACGCCTGAGATGACCACGGATTCGCTAGTAGCAGAATCAGAAAAGAACATCAGCCTTGACAGTACTCCAATTGTTGCCGTACAAGAAGAATCTTCTCCCCAAGAGCAGGGCGAAGTCGAGCAGGCTGGACCAGCGGCCGTATCGGTGGCAGAACCAGAACCTTCGGTTGATCTGGCTTCATCGTCCGCATCCAAGAAGAAAAGCAAGAAAAAGGGAAAGAAATCTGGCACAGCAACGCCAACAGTTGATAATCTCCCTATTGTTGAGGCTGATGTTGCCAGTGCACCCGCTGAGGACATTGTGCCACGGCTTGCCGATATTCCAGAGCCGATTGAGAAAGTCGCTGAGGAGCAGCCGAATGAGGCAGAGGATCCGCATACACTTACACCTACTATGGAGGTTAAGACGATAGTTGACGACTGGGCATTGCCTGTTTCTACAACCAAAGCCAAGAAAAAGGGGAAGAAGTCCGGTACCGCCACGCCAATTCCCGATGACAGCTCCATAGCCGACGCCAACAGCGTCGTCACCCCCTTGGTGACGGTCGATGCACCCGCAGCCGACATCCAAGAATCCGTTGAGCTTGTTGAAGAGAACCGAAAGAACGAGGATATCTCGCCTTCCACAGCCCCTGCAGTCGAAGAACAATGGCCGATCGATGAAGAGGTGCCACCCACTTCCAAGAACATGGAGGAGGAGATTAAAGTCAAGAAATTGGAATCCAAAACTCCTGTTGCTGAATTTGTCAAGCTCATCGCCACAGAAACTCCCGAAGCCTCTGAAGATGTTCTTCAGACACCAGTGACCGAGCCTGGGCGGAACATACCGGCTCAGGAGTCTGTTCAAATGAATGAACCAGAGCCGTTGCAGGAATTTCCGGAGAACGTTGACGTTGAGAAGCCTGTCCTCAGCCGCAAGCTCAGTAAGAAGGCAAAAAAGATGGCTCAGAAGCAGAAGGAAGCAGTAGCTCTTGACGAAAGCTCGATCCCCGAGAATAAACAAGGAATCGAACACGAAATCGCGGAAGTCCCCCCAGCCCCGGAACCGACACAGCTTGCTCAAATCGGCAGAATCCAACAGACTATTCACAATGACCCAGCGCCCATGCCAGAACGTCCGCCTGAACTTGAGCCACCGCACGCCATCCTAAATGAATCGCCACCCGCAGCCGAAGAAGTCACAGCTACTTCGACCGATCAGCAAACTCGTGAGGTTGCTCTTGAAGACGAGGAAGCGCCTACTTCGAAGAAGGCGAAGAAGCCAAAGAGAGACAAGAAGGTCAAGAAGCAATCTGAAGCACTCGATGCGCCTGATACCACTGAAACCCAATCTTCAGAGATTGCTGAGCAGTCTCATGCCGCTGGAGTAACACAGGCTGCGTCAGTCACCACCGATTCGGCGCCTCTCGCCGATCTTAGGATCGACGCCGAGAACGAGGTTGAGGACCCGTCGTCTGAGACGAGATATGCAAATGACATTTCTCCGCCACTTGTTGGTCACAGAGAGCAGCTTTCCGAACAGGAAAACGGCCAAAATCCCAAGACTGACGAACCAGAAGTAGCCGTGTTACCTGAAAACGTGCCCATTATCGATGCTGAGGCGCTAAGAGCAGTCGAAGTGGGTGACGTTTCCATGTCATTGAGCCGCAAAACCTCTAAAAAAGGTAAAAAGGGAAAGAAAGCCGCAGACAGCTCATTAGATTTGGCACAGCTGAATGAGAAGCTTGAGACACCTGTTCTCGCTGAGTCCATTGCCCGCGAGCAGCCTCTCGAACCCACTTTCGCTCTGCCTGTTGATGAAGAACCGATTCAGACCGCCGAGCAGCCAAAAGACACAGAGCAAGTGCTCGAGCCATCGACGTCTGAACCCCTCGTCAAGACCACCATTGACTCACAGGAGCCGGAATACATTACAAGACAGGAAACTGAAGCTGAGTTGGGCGTTGCTCCTCAAACTTCGAAGAAAGAGAAGAAAAAGGGCAGGAAGAGTAAGTCGATGTCTAAGGATGCAGCTTCGGCTGAACTACAAATGGAGCCAACCGTTGCAACTACCGATGAGGTTGCTGTAAACGATCATGCTGAGCACATTGATGTCCAAGCCAGCGACGTTCAGCCCGATGCACCACAAGAGGCCATCGCTGAGCCAATCTTGGACACACAGCCAGTACCCGTGACACTCCCAACTTCTGGTCTGGAGAGTGTCATTGAAGCGGCGTCGCTTGTCCCCGAACCGATTCAAGAGCCTGACCCGCAACCGATTGAAGTCGGTAGCTCTGAGCTGCCTCTACCTCGCTCTACATCAAAAAAGGGCAAAAAGAAAAAGGGCAAGAAGGGCCAGATACTCGTCGACGAGGCTGAAAGCGAGGCATCTACACCTGCTACACCGCTCACTGAGACCCCACCAACTATCCCGCAAGAGCAATTTTTCGAAAACCAAGAAGTCTTGCCAATTGTCACGGAAACGAAGACTGAAACCGAAAGGCCTGTATCCCCTACGCCGGATTATGTTCAACGTGTAGACCAGCCTGAGCCAAGCGACATTCCTGTCATCGATGATCCTCCGCAGCAACCCTCTCTCAACATCACTGCCGAGGCTTCCAAGCAAGAGAATCGGGAAATAGAGCACCACGCAGGTCAAATTTCGCCACCCTTCAAAGCCGTCCAAGATGAAGTTGCGGATCTGAGGCTGCGGTCTGAAGCACTCGACAATGCCTTCAACGCTACTGAACAGCCTGACGAATCCTCCACTACAGAGCTTCCGTCAATGTTTGATGTTGTGAGCAAGCTGAGCAAGAAAGATAGAAAGAAAGCGAAAAAGGGCAAAAGCAGTACTGTCGATTTCGAGCCAACAACTCCCGCAGCTGAATCCGAAGGTGCGGTTGAGACAAAGGAGATAGTCGAAACGCCTGTTATCGAAGAGGAACCAAACCAGTTTAACGTCCCTTCGCGCAAGCTAAGCAAAAAAGACAAGAAGAAGGCAAAGCGAACTGCTATCAGTTTAGATGAACCGTCAGAGACGCCGATTGAATTGTCCACGTCAGGCAATGACCTCCAAGAACCAGTCACTGAGCAGCGAACAGAAGACTCTTCAACACCCGTGGACCCCACAACAAAGCAAGACGTCCTAGGGCGCAAGTCTCGCGATGTTGTGGCCAAGGACATCGAGCAATCTCCAACCACAGAACTTCTAGTGACTGAGAGTGAAGCTCCGCCTGTCGCTGCGACAGAAAGCCAAGAAGTAGCCGCAGAAGAACTGCCAGTGCTATCGCGGAGGCTCAGCAAAAAGGATAAGAAGAATGCTAAGCAGACGGTTCATACCTTTGACAGTCCAACCTTTCAGCCTGAGGTCGCTTTTAACACCGGACCTACCCAGGTTCGCAACGTCGCTGAACCTGTGGTCGAGCCGACCATCTCAGATGCTGCCCCGATTATGGAAGCAACTCCACCTATCAGTGTGCCTGATACCCAAGACATAGCTCTCGAGGAGCGGCCTTCGCTGCCACGCAAATTGAGCAAGAAAGACAAGAAGAAGCAGGCTAAAGCGGCTACTTCAACTCCAGAAGACACATTCTCGGAAGTGATCGCGGAACCACTACCAAGTTCAGTGGTTGAGGAGGCTACTAAGGACGATGTGCTTCCGCCGATTATCGAGCAACGAGAGGTGCTTATCGAAGAACCACCAGCCTCAGTCCACAAGCCCAGTAAGAAAGACAAGAAAAAAGCCAAAAAAGACGCCCTGGTGTGGGACGAACCTGAGGGTTTAGCCATGGATGCAACACCTTCATCCAATATTCGAGAGCATATCGAGGACATGGTCCCTGAAGCCCCTGTCATTGAGGCGTCTGTCAGGGACAATTTATTGCAACCTCCTGTAGAGCCGACATCAGCGGACGCAGTAGCTGTTGATACACCATCTGAGCTTGAACCAAGCAGGACAGAAGAAGCGGATCAACATATTGAATTTGCTGTAGACACGCCGACAGAACAGCATACCCCCTTTGTGGAAACGCGACGAGACAACATTCCGAACCCAAATGATATCCATTTCACAGAGATGGATGGTGTCGAACCTAGATCAGATGCAGTATCACGATCGTTTCCCGAATCAGAGTCTACCACTCTCGATACTCCCTCACTGGTTAAGCAAATGGAGCATGCTTCAGCAATCGACAACGACAAGCCCAAAGATGGTACCAGCGTCCCAATCACTTTACATGAAGAGGCTACCATTGCACCTGCTCTGACACGCAAGCAGAGCAAGAAAGACAAGAAAAAGGGCAAAAAAAAGGGGACGACCGATGAATCTACCGAGGCTGAAAAGACTGAAGACGTAGAAATGACGGAAGCCATCCAGCCCATAGAACAAGCAGTTCAAGCGGAGCAGTCTGTAGATGAACTACCGACGACAGACTTTGAATCACAGGCCGAGACTAAACCAGATATACCTCTTCCAGAAGCCTCCCAAGACATTCAACCAAATGTACTGTTCAACACGCAATCTCAACTTTTCGACATCGAGACAAGAGCCAATGATGCCCCAATTGTGGCTGATACGTCCACAGGCGGCGCTGACCCTGAGTTTGAACCCATTTCGAAGAAGAGTAAGAAACAGAAACGCAAATCGAAGCTGGCTGCAGTATCCCAGGGAGAGCCATTCGATGATGCATCTCTCTCTACCTCGGTTGAAGAAGTGCCTGAACCATCTATCAAACCAGAGCCCGTATTGGTGAACGAACCAGAAGTAGAAGTGGAGCTCGAACAGGTCCAACAAGCGAACAAGATCAATACAGAGAAGCTCAAATCGACTGTGATCTCCACCGAACCCACTCAGGATGAACCTGCTTCTACTTCTCGAGACATTGTGCAAGATTCTACAGCAGGTAGCCCGCAAATTGCGGAAGAAGTTCGAGCAGCAAATTTAGAGCTAGAACCAGAAACTCTAGATGCTCCCAGGAAATCCAAGAAAGAGAAACGGAAGTCTAAGAAGACTGACATCGTATCTGACCAAAGTCCTGCTGTGTCTGTCAAAGCAGAAACTCCAACTGAGAAGGGCATTGATGGCCCACAACAACGCCAAAGCGCAATCGTCCCGAGTGAGATCAAGGAAGATTCCGTAAAAGACACAAACATGGCCGTTCAGGCTTCTTCAGCAACCTCTCCTGGAGAATCCACCACGTCTCCACAGGAACCGCAACCACCGCCTTTGACGAAGAAGACATCCCAGAAACACAGATTGGCCGCCTTGTTTGAGCGAGGTACAACACAAGATGACTTCACCCCGGAACGTGGGCTACGGAGGGAAGGCACAGGGAGCGTTAAGAACCTTGCGGAACAGTACGAGAACCAATCCCGATCGGTAACGCCAGTCTTACTCCCGACATCTGAGGCACGTATTGCATCACGAGCTGCATCAGAGGATCAATCGTTCAAAAAGTCTCCAGAGGAAGACTATGGATTTGCTGCGACCGTTGCAGCAAGTCTCCAGGAGTCTGGCTTTGACCCTGGCTATGCAGTCAACGACCCTTCCTTCCACCGTTCTGCTTCTGTCCACGAAGTTCGTGACATCGCTCCGGATGATGAGGTAGCAACTGCTAAGGAAAGAGCGAACACTTCGAGGCTCGGTAATTTGAGTCGTTCTTCTTCACTCTCGGCTTCACCGAAGATGCAACCTACAAAGCCCGTGGAGTCCGATGTCTTACCTCCCATCGAAGTTGCTTTAGCCTCAACTGATGCGATTTCATTCGATCCACTGGATGTACTTAATGACCCGACTTTCTCGAGACGGAAAACGCCTCCCGGGATACTTGAGGCTGCTGATCCGGAGGAACTTTGGTCATCTTCCAAAACAAAGACTGCGAAGGGAAAGAAAAAGCGTGCATCTCTTCTCGAAACGCCAGTGGATGCCAACAATCCCGTAGAAACTGTACTCAAAGACGAGCCAGTGGACAAGCCGCACAAAAGTCTTGATCCTGGCTTGGTTGGAGAGACTTTTGGGAACAAATTGATGACCGTCCCGTCTGACCAACAATATGCTACCCCAATTGAGGCCTCCCAAGTTACATCTAAGAACGAGGAAGATGATGCATGGCCTGCAATGACAAAGAAGACAGACAGGAAGACCAAAAAGGACAAGAAACGAGTTTCACTTCCGCAAGACAGTGTTGAGTATGCAGCTGCTGAGACTCCGGCGATCGAGACTATCTCAGATGTGCCTCTTGCTGTTGAGACTCCGGCTGACTCCACCGTCCGCGGAATCGAGCTTGATGAAGCCTTGCCTTTGTCTTCTGCGCCAATGAGTACCTTCAATCAGGTAGTAGATCCGGTAGGAACAATGCGGCCTCAAGAGACAGTCGACTGGGATGAAACACCGAAGAAGGGCAAGAACTTGAAGAAAGAGAAACCTAAAAAGGTGGAAAGGGACAACAAGAGTGTAGATGAGAGGTTAGCAATTGATGAGACACCGAGTCTATCTGCAACATCAAATCAAGAATCGAGATCATTGACGGGAGGCGAAGGTGGCGAGTATCCTTTCCCACAGGTTTTACGACCAGAAGAAGCAACACAACAGTCAACCGAGGAAAGGATTTGCAATGAGGGGGAGGATGAGCAAGCTTCGCCATCACAGAAGAGGGGCAAAAAGAGCAAGAAGGGAAAAGACAAGCTTCAGGTTGAGCTTGGTTCAGCGGAGCAAAGAGAGATATATGAGAAAGACGAAAATCTCGATCACGGATTACCATCAGACCATCAGACAAGAGACGTGGCCAAAGATAAGTCTGTCCACGTTGCACAACCTGCAGCCCACGAACCGCACAAACGACGGGCACATCCCGTATCTTCGGACGATGATCAGCCAGAAGGAAAACGGTTGCACACTGGAGAGGTTTATTCAAGCAGTCCAGTTGTTGCGAACGAAACGGCGTCACTATCGCAAATGCCAGCTGCAGCTGAACGCTCTATATTCGATGTGGCGTCCTCGCGTCCAATAACAAATACGCCGGAAGCCCCATCAAAGACCACTCGCGGTCTCACGCCAGCTATAGAACCGGCATGGTCTTTTGCTGGGGTCCGTGATAGCGCTGTACACGTGGCTGATTCCCCAACCCAAGAGGCTGCTCCGCAATTTCAGGAAAGCACACGCGACAGCGGCTATCATGATGCTAGCTACAGTCCAATCACCTCACAAGCTCATTCTGAATCAGCGCAGAGATCAGTTCGTGAGAAGAAGCGGCGATCCAAAGAGCCCAAAACGCCCCTCAACGAAACCACGCAGACACTGGAAGGCTATCATGACGTGGAAGACAGCCCATCACTTCCAGAATACCCTACTTTCGCGGACGCCACAACGCCATCTGGCACAGATTACGCGACAAAGGAGCGAACCTCTTACTTGTTTGATTCCTCGCCATCAACACGCGCATATGGTACATCACCGGCAGTCGCACCCAGAACGCCCGCTCATGATAACCCTCAAGTGATGCATGCTCCATTGAAAGACAATAGCGAGTCTGCGCGGAGGTTCAAGAAATCAGACTCGATGTCACTTTATGATCAGATGTCGCCTACCAAGGAAGTCAAGCAGAAGGAGCCATACCAATCGCTATTTGGTGATCCGAGCGAGAGGAAGTCTGGAAAGAGTGATGCGTTGGCGACAACAACCCCAAAACACGTGCACACGCCCAGCAATCAACAACTTGATACGATCAAAGAGTCCAGTCCGGATGACTCTCCGTTACATAAAAAAGGACGATCTATTACCGATGTAGGAGCCCCAGACCGAGGGGTGAAGTCAGCCCGCCGCACTGGAAGCCAAAGGTCATTCTCGGAGCGTCTAAAGTCTCCACCTCCAGTTACACCGACGGCGTCAAGTCGTAAAGTTGTACCACCAGTGCTCGATACGTCCGACGGAAGAAAGACTCCATCAAAAGATTCGCCATGGCATCAAGTCCATGAAAGCGTTGATCGATCGATGACACTCAGCCCTGCTCGTCGACTGCCACGTTCATCTCCAAGCACAGATCCAATCAAGCAGCACATGGCTGAACAGCGTTCGCCTAGTGTTCGGAGCGAACGTTCCATGAGCAACATTGCAAAACTTAGATCACCTGATCAGGAACGGCCCTTGAGCTCAGCAAGCAATCGTTCCACGCACTCTTTACGGCGAGTGGATAGGAGCGCGTCAGGTGACCTGCGATCTGCTTCTAGACTTGGCGAGGTCAGTGCGCACGACGCTAAGAACGCGCAACCCAACCTCTCAGGCATTGCGCTCGCGGCCGGAGCGACAGCAGCCATCGCGGGTATCGCAGCCGCGTCAAAATACGATCCAGTCCGGGGTGAAGGCAAGGGTCGCCGGGCCAGCATGGCCGAAACCTATGTAAGCTCTAAAAGGTGATGCGACGGCTGTGTCGTGGAATGCTAACGATATTTTGCAGGAGGCATGGGGCGAGGCCCAAGGGTCGCCAATGTCACCAACGCGTCCACCAAGCGTGCGCAAACGTCAAAGCATGCAGATATTAGACTTGCAATCGCAACTCGACCAGCTTGCCGCGCAAAATAGCTCTCTTGAAGATGCAAAGAGCAGAGCCGAGGATTCCCTGCAGGCTGCACAACACCAGCGCCAAGTCGACGAGCAGCTGGTGGCCGAGGCTGTAGAAGCACGTGATCGCGAAATTCATCAGAGGGACATCGATATTGCGCAGCTCAAGGACACTCTGAAAAGACTACAGGACGAGATAGCACGTCTGACAGAGCTGAATAACTCTCTCACAGAAGCGAATCGCAATCTCACCAACGATACCAATGAGCGGTATGCACAACTTCAGTCTGAAGGCCAGCTTGTCCATCAGCAATGGGAATCTTCGCAAAGAGAGCTTGAGGAACTGAGATCAAAGCACAATCAGATGACAAGAGGCATGGAGGAGGCGATTCGGGGTGAGATAGGGATTGTACTGGACGATCGCAAGGCTGAAATTGATCGCCTCAATAAAGAACTTGCTGGCGCGCGGGAACAAGTCAAGACTCTGCAGAAGCAGATCCTAGCGTCTAAGAAACCCAGCGAAAGCTTCCTTACTATTCGCGATGAGGACTACTTTGACAGCGCATGCCAGCAACTATGTCAACATGTCCAGGGATGGGTGCTGCGGTTCAGCAAGTTCTCTGATACTCGAGCTTGCCGGCTGTCATCAGAAATCTCAGGGGACACCCGGCTCGATACTTCCACGCGTCAAAAGATTGACACTCGTCTGGACAATGCCATTCTTGATGGCTCTGATGTCGATTCGCTATTAGCGGACCGCGTGAAGCGGCGAGATGTGTTTATGTCTGTAGTTATGACTATGATTTGGGAGTATGTATTCACAAGATACCTTTTTGGTATGGACAGAGAACAGCGACAAAAGTTGAAGTCGCTGGAAAAGACCTTGTCAGAAGTTGGTAAGTACACACGTTCGTTACATACGATATTTAATCCTAATAATTCAACAGGTCCACCACGTGCTGTTGCTCAATGGCGAGCTATTACACTTACGCTCCTTTCAAGGAGAGAGTCCTTCATGCAACAGCGCGCTCAAGACACCGAAGCTGTTGTGCATGAAATCTACAGCACGCTTTCTACTCTCCTGTCACCGCCATCGCATCTGCAACGGCAGATTCAAGAATCACTCCGCAATGTCATGCGCTTGGCAGTTGAATTATCCATTGAGATGCGCACACAGCGTGCTGAATACATCATGCTCCCACCGCTTCAACCAGAGTACGATACCAACGGCGACTTGATCGCAAAAGTAACATTCAACGCCTCCCTCATGAACGAGCGATCTGGCGAGACCACGTCCAATGACGAACTAGAAGCGCGGGGGGCGATAGTCAAGATTGTGCTCTTCCCGCTTGTTGTCAAGAAGGGAGATGACTTTGGCGAAGGCGAGGACGAGATTGTGGTCTGTCCTGCGCAAGTGTTGGTCGCAAGACCTCAGAATAAGAAGGTTGTTAGAATGATGAGCGGGGCAATGGAGATTGACCGGCCAATTTCAAGAGCAAGCCGCATGACGAGTATTGCACCTGAGAGCTCTGTGATGGATCTGAGCGGTGCTGGGAGTAATGTGATATAGAGGGTTTGCCTTGGATTTTGAGGAAAGCTTTTCATTTCCGATTTTGTATTAGCATGGATGCATTTTGCATACGGCGTTGTCGACGGCCATACCTGACGAATTTCCTTGCGTATTGTCTTTGTTGGAGTTCGGCTACATAGCGATTGTTTGAGCACATAAATTAGCGATTGTATATTTACATGTGAAGGAAGAGAACAGTAGAAATAATCATTATTCATATTTATTCAAATCTCATCATTCCAATGTGGACAGGTAGCAATAGCAAGATCACAGCTGTACTTGGATTCAATAATTGATATTTGCTAGGAATTAAGCCTGTCTTATCAATCTCATTCCAAGTATTGGCCATGACACGTGCTTCTCGCGTGGGCATCGGCTACACAGTTCCTCGGTTGTTGTGGGGCGGGATGCTTGCCACAAGCCGCGAACCCCGCAATCTTAGACCAAGAATTGCGCCAGTATCAATGGAGCTTCAAGGCTGAGAGGCCTGCTTTAAATAGGCTGGCGCGCAACATGTGAGGCGCCTGACGGTGTGCCGTTAGTCGCGCAGCTTAACTCTACTTCTTGTACATTTATCTCCCGGAGATTTTGGTTTTTGGACAATAGACATCAAGATGCCAGTTCGAAGCGAGTGGAGTCTTGCGCGCGAAGGTATGTTTAGCCCTACGAGGCAGCTACTTTCTTGAAAAATGGAGCACCAACGATAAGGGAAGTGCATTCATGACTGACATTATGAACAGGCGTGACAGGCGACACCATTGGCCGTCTTATCAAGCTCACTGCGCTCAACCCTGCTATCACCCTTCCTCTCCTCCTCGCCGCCAAGTACACGACCCGGGGTAACGTTCTCGCATCGCAGCATGGGACGGCTTTTAAGCACCTGAAGACGTTGCTTACGTTGGGGCTGCTCAG
Source organism: Pseudopyrenochaeta lycopersici (assembly GCA_003313425.1). Taxonomy (NCBI): domain Eukaryota; kingdom Fungi; phylum Ascomycota; class Dothideomycetes; order Pleosporales; family Pseudopyrenochaetaceae; genus Pseudopyrenochaeta; species Pseudopyrenochaeta lycopersici. Next base: position 1,063,734 of record NHZP01000001.1, on the reverse strand, counting down.
CAGCGTCAATTCGTGGCTGAACGACGCCGTGACAAACAATTGGACGAATGATGCGTACGTGTGGAGTCGCGAGGTGGTGGTGGTGACGGGCGGCAGTGATGGCATTGGCAAGATTGTGGTGAAGTTGCTGGCAGAGAAAGGAATCAAGGTAGCGGTACTGGATGTGCAGGATTTAACCTATGCGGGTGAGTCTTTATCTCGGCTGGTCTTTTAATTTTGGGTCACGACATGGCGATGACATGGCGATTTCGTATTGAGAGAGCTTCACTGACAATTTAGCAGCACCATCCTCTGTCCGCTTCTTCAAATGCGACCTCTCGTCTCCGTCCTCGATCGCGTCTGCCGCCTCCGCCATCCGGTCCTCGCTCGGGAACCCCACCGTCCTGATCAACAACGCTGGTGTCGCGCGCGGAAAAACTATCCTCGAAACCACCGAGAAAGACATCAACTTGACCTTCAAAGTAAACACATTCAGCCATTACTACCTCGCGCAGCAATTCCTCCCGAGCATGGTGAAGAACAACCACGGCATGATTGTAACTGTAGCTTCCTTGGCCGGATACGTGACAGCGCCTTCCATGGTCGACTACGCCGCGAGCAAGAGCGCTGCAGTGTCCTTCCATGAAGGGCTTGCCTCGGAGCTAATAACGCACTACAAAGCGCCCAAGGTCCGCACCGTGCTCATGTGCCAGGGCTACACGCGGACAGCGCTTTTCGAGGGCTTCGACAGCAAGGCGCTCTTCCCTGAGACAGTCGCTGACGAAATCGTCAAAGCGGTGCTAGGCGGGAAATCAAAGCATCTCACGTTGCCCGAGGCGGCGTGGTATGTAGCGCCGAGGATTCGGGGGTTCCCGCTGTGGATGCAGTACGGGATGAGGAAGAAGATGGATAACATGATGAAGGGTTGGAAGGGAAGACAAGTTGTGCAGCCTAGTGAGGTTGAAGGTGAGGGTAATGGGCTGTTCGGGGACGGCAAGAAGGTTGAGGAGAGCGGTGTTCTCGTTCAGGGAGAGTAGATTTTGGGTAACTCCCTATTCCATCTTAGTTGAGACACATTTGTGGTAATACATATTTTTAGACTTGTCCGAAATGTAGTTTTTACATCATACTCATCTTAAGACTGTATAACACGACTAGAGTGTTATCAAGGGAAGCGTTGTAGAAAGATATGTCAGATGATCTAATAGCCAGGTCCCTTGCACGTGTAACGCTCCGCGCTTATCATGCAAAAGTGGGATGAAAGGTACTGATGAATTTGCATAGGCAGTTTCTGATGTCTAAGGAAATTCCCGCAATCACTGGTCGTGCTTGGAGTCGAACAGTCGAAACGACCCAACTATGATCAAGCGGCGTCGGAATCTCCCTAAAGCACTCCTACTTAACCGACTCACACCAACTCACGCTCTTTTTCTTCCTGACCACTGCAGTCTCATACTCACGGTCAATCTCCATTCCACCTCCACCTTCCTGGCCATTCTTCCCATCATCCACAAACACAATCGCCGCCGCTCCTGCGCTAATCTCGTTCATCGCTTCGATACCCCTCTCCTTCAACCCAGCCATCTGCCTGTTCCCAAACCACTTGCTCAGCCACATGTCCAGATCCGCGCCATCATACCCGCCTCGGACGTCATGGTTTAGCACAGGCCGCCTAAAGCCGTGATCGAACAGCTTCCCTTCGTTGCGCAGGAGATGCTCAAAGAAACATACCCAGGCCTCGCTGTCTTGAGCTCCAACTTGCATTTGCTCCCAGTCTTGGCGGATGCGGGATTGCAGCGTGGGCCATAGGCTGGGTGAGAGCGAGATGAGGAGGATGGCAGGGAACGAGAGGAGGTGGCGGACTGTGAGGTGGATGAGGGGCACTTGGGAGGCGTAGGCGGTGAAGAACTGGGTTGGGTAGGCAAGGCTGAGGGTGGGAATGACGAAGTAGGGTCTTCGCTGTTTGGTCGGTCTCGGTTTTGGTACCGACATGGCCGTGGTGTGTTGTTCCAGCCTTCCAGATCCCGGGTTGGCAGCATCGTTGACACGTGACGTTTGGTGAAGCCGTGAACGCTTACGGGTTCGTGGTTGAGAGAAACGACCACACTCCTTCTCTTCCACCCCAGCGCCATCAAAAAGCGAGTCTTTCCCGCTTTCACTTACCACCTTCCTAAGCGGCGTCACCCAATCAAACGCCTGCTCATCCAGATCATCCAGAAATCTCAACACCGTCCATCGTCGTTTGAACGCAAAGCACAACTGGAGCAATGTGAACCGGTGGTCCTCTCTTAAATCCTTCGTCGCAGCTTCAAACAGCGTCCGGTAGTGCAGCATAATATCGATATCCTTTTCCTGGCTCTGTTGTAGAAGGGCATCGTATTGAAGCTTTGCTTCGCGGTAGATAAGCGTAGGTTCAGGATCTGCGAGCGCGTCACTGAGCTTTGGAAGAGTGACGGTATCGCCTTCATCGTTCGCCATCATAAGGGTAGAGGAAGAAACGTGAACAAATGGGGGATTGCGCTTCGTGGATTGGCGTTGACGCAATCAAGTGTTACGAGCCCGTTTGTCGTTTGCAGCAAAGACGCGGTGAGCCTGAGTGGGTCTAATTGTTTGCATTTAAATGAGATCCTCGAGCGGTAACGCTGTAGCTGCAGTGTGCATATATCTTCTTGCGTCTGAGGAATGGAATCGCAAAATATCCAAAGCTTTTTGTGTCCAGGACTATCTAGACCAAAGCCAAAAAGCATCAAAATATGCTAAAATCTTAAGAGCGTTTGGACAACAGCCCACATAACCATGGTTAATAATTTTCCTACCTATGGAACTCTCACGCTTTTGAACACCATTACCAAATTACTTCGATGCCGCACGTAGCGGGTCGGATTGCTTCCCGTACTCGCGTGCTCCTCTTGCAAACAGTCATGGTCACTCTCATTTATCCACAAGAGAGGTGCTTCAGGCCTCCTTGACTTGATGGAGGCGTGGCACGAGGCGGCTATCCTTCGAGTCTCATCGTATAATGGCAAGATTCTGTTTCTCACTCGACCAAAACTTTCGACTACCCTTCCACACAACGCCAGAAAGTTGGATCCCTTATGAATGGCTATTCAGCACTTGGCTACAACTTTTTTTGTAAGTATATTCTTTCCTCGTTTGAGCATTCAAGGCGTCTTTTGGGCCCCCCAAACAATACTCTCCATAAGTGCGTACGGGCTTGAATCCAAGTCCAGCCCCAGCAGCGGACTCTGACTGAACACAGTACTGTCACCATTCTCGAGGACTTTGTTAATATCATCAGCAGTGAACACATGCATGGTCGGGCTCGCCTGGCTTCCAGTGTCACTCGTCTTGCGATTATGTGTTGAAGTGATCCTCAGCAGTCTCTCCAGCGCCGACACCGAACGCGTAATGGGCGTAGCGAGCTCAGCAGGATCGACGTCCTTTGTGACATCAGTGAGGACCTGGATGACGTTCTGGAGGAGGCCACGGGCGCGCTCGTTGCGATTGTGCTCGCCGAGGATGCCGAGGAGGAGGGCGGAGCTAAGGGAGCGGTGAACGGCAGACCAAGAACGGGTTGCGAAGGGCGTCATGTTCTGCAGACCGAGGAAGGCTTCGACCGTGTTGGTGAGGCTATCTATGCACGTCTTTCGCAGAGTCTTAGAGAGGTCGAGGCCGGCAGTGCTTGGACTGATGGCTGGTCGGCAGAGTTCAGAGGTGATATACGACATATGTAAGTAGAGCGCCCAATGTTCGAGCTGATCCCGCATCGAACGGCATCTCCTGGAGTCTTTCAGATAATCTGCTGCATCTATCATGATCTCCTGGAGCTCGTTCCGGTGCTCGGTAATCCTGATCAGGGCGTCGTGGGAGTTTTGGGGTCGTTGTCGCTCGCGTACAATGTCAAGGCCCACTTTGCATAGCCGGTACATGCTCTCAACGTACGTCCTCGTGCCAGGCGCAGTGTGTTGACTCAGAGGCACGGTGTGGTCGATTGTGGTAGTCGACGACGCTCTGTCGTACGAAACGGACAGGAGCGAATCTTGCCACAGCAACGCCCACCACACCTTGCTCCGGACAACCTTTTGCTGTACGGGTGTGGAAGGAGGACACATTCGATGTAACCCTAGTGTTTGCGACAAACGAACTGTAAGGCCCATGAGACTCCAGGCCACGCCAGCGTTCATGTTGTTTGAAATGACGTTCCCAAGGATGAGCAGGGTTTGAATGTTCTCCAAAGTCGCATGGGACAAGAAGTTAGTGAAGCGCAGGCATTCAAAGCTGCAGCAAACGTAGACCTGCGACGTCAACTCTCGTTCACGCCTAGACATACTTGAGCATTGACAGCCTGATGCAAGGATAGCAAAAACGAGGCCTATCCAGTGAAAGTCTTTGCCGTAGATCTGCTGATCTGTTATGCCATTGGCGCTGTTGGAACTTGCGCGGCTGATCAGAAACAACAGGAGATCCGATTCTATGCCCTCAATGTCAGCGACGGCGGGATACACAACATGAGCAGTTTCGCGGTAGCTCCGGAAGAAGCTCAGGCATTCAGAGTCGCTTGGCAATGCGTTTGCGAGTTCGTTGGCGCGTAGTATCGATCCGTGAGGCAGGCCCCAGAGATCGACAAAGGGATATGTTGCGCTCTCGTTATCCAGTCCGAATATCGGCAGCATGCTCTTCTTGCCGAGCAGATCTTGGACGCCTGGCGCCCACTGTGTGTCTCCTCGCCCCAATGCCATGACGAGCGCAGGGACCGAGCTGGGCCCAATGTGAATCGTCTGGCCGGTGATGTCGTTGCGCGTGTGTATTCCCTGGGTCCGGACATGGCTCTGCTCGCCATCCATGGGGGCGGCGGCGGCCAAGGGAGTGTTCCCAGCTGTGGTCGGCGAGAAGCCGTTGATGGGCGGGGCGACTTCGGCGACGCTGCTGATGGAGTTCTTCAGCTCTCCGAGCGACTTCTCGGCCTGCTGCAGTTTGGCGCAGATGCGCTCCCAGTCCTGCCGTTGTCAGCGCGCCATGTCATCCACGTCCACTGCACTTGCGCACCTCTCTGGGCAGCGTGACGGTGCCGCCATGTATGTGGACCATGCCGTTGGAGAAGTCATTCCCGTTCTGCCCCAGGCCCATGCTGAGGCGCTTCGCAGGCGGATGCAGCTCGCTGGGCGGGTGGTAGGTACATAGCTCCGGGTGCTCGCGCACGACGCATGTTTTGCAGGGCACGTTCTGGTCGCACTTGACTTTGCGCTGTCGACACGGGTAGCAGGCCTGGAGGTTGGAGTCAGCGAGTGGGCGGGGTTATAGCAGCTAGACGGTGCAAATGCGCCGGGTCCTGTAGCCCCATTTGGAAACGCAGAGTCGCCTTTCTTCCAGCTCCCCCAAGTGGAGCCGCGACATGTTCACGTCGTCGAATGCGCCGAGACTGGCCTCTGCCTGCCGCACCAGCGTACCTTGTACTCTCGCGCCTTGCGCTTCCGTCTCAAGATCTCGTCGACGTCGGCCCGCGGCGGCGTGTCCTGCAGGAAGTCGTTCGATGGCGCATTGGACTGCCCAACCGATTTGAGATTGTCCATGTTCGCGACGTCCGAGGTGATCGAGTCGAGGATGGGCCGGATAGACGCGCCTGGTGGAGTTGGGGCTCTGGTAGGTCTTTCCGTGCTAGCCCCACCCAGCCCGGGATTAGCGATCTGCGGTTGGCTAACCGTTGCTAATCACGGGCTAGAGAAGCTTGACTGCACAACTGAACTATTGCCGGCCGAACCTAGTCTATTGCAACATCCATCCAGGGCCTGATGGTGGAAATTATCCATCTGCAGACAACATGGAAGAAGACGATCGAGTCTGATGGAGCTGCCATCAGTGCAACTTTTCAGCGCTTTCGAATCAACAAGTCACATCTACATATATGACGAGGCCAGCTACCACAAGGATTATGGTATGCAGCATCTAGGCTTGCAAGGAAGACGCACAGTCGTTCAAGAATCAGTCATTATTGCTAAGTACTTGGGCTTATTTTCACTTCTTATACTACACCACCAATGAAGATAACCAAAACGCCACCTGCCATCTTTTCCGGTGATGCATCCGAGTCACCCGAACGCCATGCAAATGCAATGCAGTGCAACCAAAATCAGCCCTCTGTGATCATACCATGCTAAAAAAACGCCTCAGCCAGGTGGGATCGCCATCCGCTCCATTCGGCAACAATTAGACCATGCCAATTTAATCTTATCTCGCTCAAGCAACCTGCTTCTTCTCGGCAGTATTCTCCTCGTCTTCAGAATAGGCGTAGTGCGAGTGCGCACGAATTCTAGATCCGTAAAAGTAAAACACAAACGGAATCGCGCAGCAAGCAAGGGCGATAAATGCTAAGAGCGAGCTAGCCCATTGGTCACCGAGTCGGTCGTACATCTGGTTGGTGAAGAGCACCGCACCAGCACCCCAGAAGGAGCGAAGGAAAGTCTTTGCTGCCAGCGCCGACGCGGCTTGATGCTGGTAGGAATCGACAAGATAATTGTTGGCACTATTGTAAAGGAAGATGAATCCAAAGCCAACAGAGAGGCCGCCAAATGCGGGTCCCGCCCAGTGGAGATTGGTATAGGAAGTCCAGGCAAATATGAACATTCCAATAGGAATGAACCAGCAGGACAGCATCATCGGGATTAAACGAGCTTCTGCGGGCGGGTGGCCGTTGTGCTTTGCGGAGAGCTTCAGATAATGGCTGTTGACTAAGGGGGCGCAAGCCGCAGAGAGGAGGACGCCAACAATAAGAGGGATGAACATGAGGCCCGTGGTGCCTGCGCTATAGCCCTTGCCCTTCTGGTAGACAATCGGGAAGGCAACGAAGAACATATACAGTAGACCATAGAGCACAGCCATGTAGACTGAGATGAAAAAGACAATGAGCTCACGGAAAAGGAGCTGGAAGGGTCGGAGGAGAAAGAGCGACAGGCGTTGGCTGAATGGGCGAACGTCGAGATCCTGTTCTGTGACGAACTTGTCATCACCAGTCTCCTTGCGCATCTTCTTGGCCCGGTTGGACAATAGCTTAGGGGCGTAGGTCTCTGGAACTGTGAAGGTAATTAAGAACCAGACGATAGCGCTGAGAATGAGCTGGATCCAGTATAACCATCGCCAACCAGCAGCGTCTCCAAGAAATCCACCCACGAGTGGCCCAACGCCAGGCCCAATGAACGGGGCAGCGCTGAATGCCGCCATGGGGACACCGCGCTCTTCGTTCCTCCACAGATCGACCAATGTTCCTCCAACAAGCGACATGGGGGCAGAAAAAGCGACACCAGCAATGAATCGAGTGACAAGAAGAGTACCGATATTCTTCGCAACGGCTCCCGGGATGGTGAAGATGACAGCAACAGCAAGTGTAACCCCATAGATAGGTCGTCGACCGCAGATTTCGCTCAACGGCGCAAACGCCATGGGTCCGACTCCAAAGCCGACAACAAAGAGAGTAATGGTAAGGAGTGAAACTTCCTCACTAACATTAAACTCCTCGGACACACCCTCGAGATCAGCAGTGACAACTGCAGAATTAAACGCAACAACAAAGCACGTCACAGCAACGCACATGGTACACCACCACTTATACGCTTTGCTCCAGTTCTTGGGATTTTCAGCGTCGTCAATCTTGAAGGTAACGAGCTCGTAGCGCTCAATCTTGCCCGCGCCTGAGCGCACTTCCCGCAGCATCTGGCCATTGATGGTCTCCTGGGTGTATTCATCGAGGTTGGCATCGTTGCTGAGGGTTCGGAGGGGGAGATTGACGACGTCTTCGATGGTGGGGATGCGGCGGATGGGTTCTTCCGGCCTGTCGGCATCGACGCGGGTTTTCTCAGAAGAGCTGTCGTCGGGTACGGCATGTGTTGGGTTGGCGAAGTCTCGCGACCGAGGGTTTCTTATGGCTTCTTCAGCCATGGCTGTTTGGATTTCGTGGTTTTCGATAGGTTCAATGACCAGTGTTGAGTTTATCGAGTCGACTCTTCCTTATATAAGTGACGTCGAGAATGTGAATTTATGTTGGTTCAGATATGTAGAAATGATCTTCGTATGTGTAATAGTGACCGTGCTTCCAAGGCAGTATGCACAGATAAGAACTATCCAGGGGATATGAGCTGATAGTACGGAAGAGTGATGCAATTGTGATTCTGGTCGAATGGACTGATCTGCATGTATGGGCGGCGCATCTCTCAATATATATACCTACAACGTTTCTTATCAAAGTTTTTGTCAAATTTGAAATGAGAGACAGCCTGACGGAGTTCGCTCGGAAACTGTTCATCTCGAATGCTCAATGTTTAGTTGACGGAAGGCTTGTCGATAGTTGCCGCACACTAGTGCGAATTAGGCATGGCGCAAGTCTCGCCATGTGGTTCAAGGTGAGTAAAAGCCGAGCGTGCTCCGACAAGGCTTTCAATATGTCGACCGTCTGCACGTCCTTTCTGGATAATTGCCCCACTGTTCTCACAGATACTGGGTCGTTGACGACGCAGGGTCTTCTTATCTTTCAAGGCTTTCCCTCCGAAGGCCTTCTCTCCGAGCGTGAAATTGACGTCATTCACAGTAACTTCCTAGCGACTGGCCAATTACTCGAAAATGCGTTCAAAACCTCCAAACGTGGCTGCAGGAGCAAAACTGAAACCCAACACTAGCGAGAGAAATCTATGCAGCAATATCGAGTTTGGTTAGTGACATAAAATTAACTCGGGACCTCTCAGGTACCGCTTCTTGACGAATAAGTGTACCTCATGGAACCGAAGTGACCCATCAACCCGGACAACCATCATCAATTTCTGCGTAGAAATCTCAAAAGGATACTCCCCGATTGCTGTGCTTAGCAAAGTTCTGGATCTCGTACCCCATTGCTTACTCGCATCAGAAAACGTGTTGACCTTGAGCCAAGACGGACCGTACCGAGCTGCACTGAGTAAACAATCCCATATAGGCATGACATTTCGAAAATTACCCATATGTGCTAATATGTGCAAGCATCACAGCATCAATAACAAAGCATGCCAAGTGCTGATGCGTCGCATCAAAATCTCGATTGCTGGAGCTCGGCCGACGTCAAGCATATGACAAGGTTGCCTTTTCAAGACTTACAGGCATATTGACGCACTGATGCCGGAAGATGTCTGATCGGCGGCGCTCACGAGCTGGATCCTAGCGTTGAACGGTGGCGAGAGCGTTTCGGCGCCAATTAGCGAAAGGGCCGGCCGCACAGCAAGCAAATGAAATAAACCTGTGGTCTTTTCATCGCATGGCGCAAACTGTTGGGTATGATAGTTAGTATTTGTCGTCGGACGAGGTCCTCACATTGGTTTCCTCGTTTGAGTAGCACGGAACTAAGGTTTGGGCTTAGAGAGGCGCCTGGCAGTTCGCATTTCATCAGTCAAATACTTGGTGGTCGTAACTTCGTCTTATACAACTAGTGGACTACTGTGAAATCGGAATCATCATTCATTTATTCGTCGTTCGATCTAGGGGAATCAGTTTCAGTACCGCGTACTGCGATTGCTGTTGCATCGCTTTACGTTGCTCTGAGTGAGAAATCAAACGCCAGTGCCGAAAGTATCACTACCACCACCATATACCCCTACCATTATGTCCTCTCCAGACTATTGAAAACAAATCCAAGCCAAGACTGTCAATCCACCTAATATGGACTATTCACAATGTCGTTCCTGCCCAAGTAGCTTCCCCGTACACCGCTCCGTCTATTTGCACCGACCCTTGAGGGTGTCGCGATACTCTCGCGCGTCGGCTTCTGCAGAGCACGCCTAGCAACCATGTCGACCTCGTTTGGCAGGGCCACGATAAGATTCTTATCAGAGCCAAACTTGAAGTTGTCTGCCTTGACCTCCTCAGCATATCGCTTGATGCTGTATGGGTCCCGGCGGTTGGCCAGAACCTTCTTTAAGCTCCAGGTAACAATGAACGGACCCGTGGCGGTGATAATGGTCGTTTCTTTGTCGTCGAGACCAGTGTTAAAGCGCGCAGTGGTAAACGAGATAGGCGCCTTGGTCTCGTGCTGGAATTGCGCGACGTGGGCGGGCGTGAGGGCGAGACGACGGGGTTGTGGCTTGTCGTCCTTTGCGAAGGACTTCTCGAAGCCAAGTTTGCCGTCGTTTTTCCCTCCCTTTTGGAGTGCGTCGATGAGGAGGAGATAAGTTCGCGTAGTGGCAAGGACCCACCGACCGTCGGCCGATACATCCATGCCGATAATGGGGTCACCAAGGGCAGGGATGAGCGTCTTAGCGTTGATTCCGAGCCTGTCGAACAGCCGAATATCTCCCTTCTCAGATGCGACTGCAATGTGTCCCTTCTCAGTTGTTGCAGCAGCCGAGAAAGCGTTCTTGGTGACATATTGCTTGAGCTGATCATCGACAAGCTTGTTGCCGGCCAAGCGAGGGTCAACGCGATAGAGCGCATTGCCAGAAAGGCCTAGGAAGGTTTGCTCTCCGCTCATCTGGGCAAATTTCTGGGGCTTGTTAGCTTTTGGCTGCAATATATAGTCTCTTTGTACTTACATTCTCTGGTGCGAAGACCTTTACAGGAATGTCATCGTGAACCTTCCACTCATCCACAACCTGGCCAGTTTCGAGATCCATCCGATACAATGCGTGAGGATTATCTAGGTTCTGTAGGATCATGTCCTGATCCTGTTGGTGAAGCATGACCTTGTTGGGGTTGAAGGCCTTGCCCTTCGGCGTCTTGACGTTCGAAATGGTGGTTGAGAACTGAAGCTGATTATCTGCCGTGTGTTTGAAGACACCAATCTTGTTGCCGCGAACGACGAACGACCGGTCGTGCTTGTAGCCAACCGCCAGTTGTGAGTTCTCAGCCCCATCTTTTGGCCCTGTTTCAACATCGTCCTCTGATTCATCTGAGTCGTAGTGTTCGCTCTGCTGGTCGTTCGAACTCTCAAACTCCTCTTCGTCTTCTTCTTCCTGCTCTTCGTCGGGAGCGTCTTTCATGGTGAGATCTTGAAAGGCCTCGAGGACATACTCCCGGTCTGTATCCTTCGCCTTCTGCCACTTGACCTGGTTCAGATGCTCCCAAAGCGCCTGCATGACACCATTCTGAATGTTTTCCAGCTCTTCTTGCTCATTGAAACGCAGAAGCCACGAGTATGCCGAGCCGTCATCTAGGTAATGGTTGAAGATGAACGACTTGAACTCATAGTTGAAGACAGGGTTAATGTCCTCGACAATGGGCTGGCCTAGCCACTCCCGCTCATCGCCGACAATGTGCAGCCAGTAGTTCCAGTTGCCAATCTCGGTGACTGAGGCGTGCACCTTGGCGTCCTGCTTGACGAAGGTGCCGGAGGGGAAGTCAAACAGATGGAGTTCAGCTATGCCTTCTGCCAGTGTTTCCAGAGCCTCTGGTTGATTGGCAGATGGCGGCGCTGCTGTGGGGTCTTCATTTTCCTGCGGGGCCTTGCCCTTGCCGGCTACCTTCTTCACCATATTCTCCTTGGCTGTGTTGGGGAAGAGCTCTTCGGTGGTGGGTGGCGGGGCGGGCAGGGACGTTGGGCTAGTGATAGGGCTCGCGTCGGGGATAGGTTCTTCGTAGTATGCTAAGGCTTCGAGGTCGTCTTCGGTCGCGTGTTCGTGGCTGCGCCTGAACTTGCGCTCGTACTGGCACTGCAGGGCAACGCGCTCGAACAGGGCAGCAGTCTCGGGCTTGACTGAGGCGTCGCACACAAACTCCCAGAGGTCGTCGACGTCACCGCTGAGGTCGCGCCAGGCGAATATTTTCTCGCCAGTGGAGCGCACGTCGTCGCGAAAGCGCAGGTCCTCGTCAAGCAGGAACGTCTTCTCGTCCTTGTCGCCGGCTAGCGCGTCGAGCACCGCGTCCTCGCCACCTTCTTCTGCTAGCAGGTCCTCCTCGCCTTCTTCGTAGGCGCGCTGGACGACGAGCTGGTACTGGAACTCCTGTCCTGTGCGGCGGATGGTGGCAGCGGCGTCTTTGAAGATGAGCTCCGAGTAGCCCTTGACGGAGCGCGGCCGGACGAGGTAGAGCTGGCCCTGGGCAATCTCGACGATGGTTTCCTTGGAGCTGTCGCCGAAGACGAATTTGCTCACTGCGGCCGCAAGTCAGGGTCTCGCGCAATAGCGGGGGAGGGGCAGATGCAGGCAGGCAGACTTACGGTTGCGGAGCATGAACATGGCGAGATGAGCCGGGCGCCTGTGTGGGTGAGAGCTAAGCCGTCTATTTGAGCTCAAAGGATCCGCACGCGTGGGTTTCCATCGGGGGGTGTGGTCCAAGAGGCAGCAATTGCTATCAAGCTAGCACCGCCAGGGTCTCGCAGGCAAACACTCGCTTCGGCCAGCCGACGTCATGTCTCACAACCTCAACACCAACAAGTTGCCATTCGCACTGTCCATGACCATATTTTCTAAAACGACTTCCAGACTGAAACATTTGAATCGCAGCTCAAATTACCATGCGTGATGACATCACTACATCCTGCCTTGCTTCGAGATGGCTTCATGCCGCAGATACGAGCCTGTAGTAGGCCTGAGTGTTGGGAAGTCTATATCGAGGAGCAGTGCCGACTTGGACTGTGGCGAAGAGGCATGATTTACATCCCAAATGGAATACGTTTTCGGTCCAAACATAGACTTGAGCACCTTGAAAGCGGAAAGCGGCAGTGCGTAACTTGGCTCGCTCAGGCCTCCAAACAACACTTCTTGGCCCATCTCATTTCACAAAGCAGATGTTCACTTATAGAAGTTGGGCCCTCGTTCTTCTCCCTCCACTTTTGCTAGCTTGCAAGAGCTGGATGAGTCCAAACTTTTCGTCACTCTTTCGACAGAATGTCATTTGCCCCAGATAAGGTTGACAGGACGCATGCCAGGGATAGCACCGGACCTTCTCACACCCTAATTCCCCCGTTACAGAAGCCTCAACATTCTCCCAAACGATCAACACTCCGTTACAGACACCGTGCTTTGCAACTCCTCGCCTTGTATGTTCCTCTGCTCATCATCCCCTGGGTGTTGACCTGCGTTCTGGCCTACCATCCTGCAGACAGACCCTCATATCTGGATCAATCTGGACTAACACCACAATCTCTGACATTACATCGGCGCCTTGTCAATGCCCTTGCAGTCCTAAATTCATTCGCAAGTATTGTAACCATCCCAATCATTTCTGCCCTGTTGGCCCAGGCCGCTGTAGTGTACACGCAAAAACGCCATAAAAGCCAGTCTGTCAGCGTGCGACAAGCATTCGCGCCCGCGGATCGAGGATGGTCGAATTTGGGTATCCTTCAGGAAGCATGGCCGCCGTGGAAAAGGAAGAATCATCACGAGGGGCAGCGTAACTGGACTGGACCAGGCAGCGTTTTTCTTTGGCTGGCTACTTTGTTCATCTTGATATGCGGTATCCAACAACCTATTCGCGAAGGTGTAGTGTCCACCGAACAAGCTCTAGTTATGACCAGTCAGGATAATCTGGTAACGCGACGGTCTGGGCGGCCGTCAACTCTCCGTGTCCTAGGCTATGATCCCGAGCCGGATGACCTGGCCAACATACCGGAAGATGTTGTTGTACAGGATTTGGCGAACACGCTGGCTTCATTTACCCCCAACGAGCCACCTCGACTATTATGGCCGGATTTCGGACATCCCTATCCCTTTAGCCTACAAATCATGTTTGGTAAGCAATTAGGTCCGTGGAACGAAGGGCCAAGAGGCTATTTCGTATCAGCGCTCCCTAATGGAACTACGACTGGTATGCTCCGACATCGAGCCATGAGACTGAACTCGACAGTTACATGCGAAGCAATCGATCGAGAAGCTTTCCCATCCTCTTGTCCCGGCGACAGCCCATTCACAACTTCTTTTGGACGAAGTGAACAGCTGACTATCAGATTATGTGTTCCTGGCCAGCGTGGCATATTTCCTTGGCAAGTCACCCGCAACAGACACGATATAGCCGAAGAAATGTTTGTTGATGCTTCGGGCAATCTCAACTCTCCCGAAACATGGAACCTCACACGCCACTGCTCCGTGCAAACCACACGAGGGTATTTCGAGTTGGGCAACTATCGGAACGAGTATACACAAGGTCTCCTCTTGGACCGCTGGGACGAACCAGATCCAAACGCAAGGAATGCAGAATACAACGATTGGATGGCAAACGTCTGGAGTGAGGCGAGAACGTACATCGTAGATGGCAGATGGCGGCGACCGTTAGTTGAGGATAGACTCACTGATATCGAAGGCTGGCCAGTCCGTGATACATGGAATTCCACTTGGCCAGCCACTCCTGGCTCTAACAATACGAATCTTACCATGTCTGGCCCTCTGATGACGTCTATTATCGCCATATTTGGAGACCAATCACTCTTCGCACTTGCTGACAGCTCTACTAATGCCACTTCGGCTCTAGCAATGTCACAAGTTTGTCAATCTGGTCGCATGCCGTTTTCTGCCTTCAATGGCCATGAGCAGTATATCGATCCTTGCACGAACTCAGGCGAGGATAGTGATCAACGTCTTACTGCGATCATGACGAAGTTCATAGCAGCGACGTTCAATAATACCGATTCAGGTGTGAGGTACCTCTCAGCTAGTGTGTGAGTAGAACCCCGATCCATAGACTCTTCTTCCAAAGCCATGACGATGAGCTGTGATATCAGTGGAGTCGAACAGATTTGCTGACATAATTGCCCAAAGCTTCTTCGCCAATCAGGCAATGCTGCTCCAAACAGTTGATAAAACGGAGGGCTTTACTGCTCGCCCAATCTACTCCGCCGCTGGGCAGTATATACCAAAGCCAGTTGTCTCCCTTTCTGGCAAGGTCGTTGTGTCAGTACTTTTACTTGCCCAACTAATTGGATTGGCCTTTCTCGCCTGGTATATCTACCAAGTTCCCACATGGACAGCCATGCTGGATGCACTGGCCGTGGCGAGAATCACAAACAGTCTGAACAAGGGTGACATCCCAGCGATTGGCTCCATGAGCGCCAGTGATCTTGGGCATTTAAACAGGATCGATGGCCTCGTTGGCGTCATCGAGACGCATAGCGAGGAAGTCACTTCCACCAAGGACTCCAATTCATCTGGGAAGGTTGTTGAGCTGGGACTCGGAGCACCTGGTCTATTCAATCGGCGCCTCACAAGTTTCAGGGTGCAAAGAAACTCGGCTGGTCTGGCAGATATGGAGATGGATATGCATTGCCAGTGCGAGGGATGTAGACGCAGACGTGTCAATGCAGAGAATAGCTCTCTGGCATCTTCTTCCTACTAGAATACCCTTTCATGCTTTTAGCAACCAATAAACGCTTTTATCTTGGAATTATCCAACCAGTCCTCTCAAAGGGACCCTTCAGTTGTACTGTTGAGCGTTATCGTCGGTCCACAACTTGGTGCCCGCCAACCACTCTATTGAGGACGGTTCACAGTGTATCAGCTTTGACACCTGAGAAGTTTTGAAGACATGGATGGGACCTTATTGCTGCCCCGAGAACTCCCATATATACGCACACCCGGCACCCCAATGATGGCTATGGAACCTGAGTTCTGCTTTGCAGACCAACAGAAGTGGCCCTTCGGAAAGGGGCGGCACAACCTGCAGTATCATCCACTGTATAAGGGCGTGATACTTTCTCATATTGTAAAATCTACGACCCTTGGGGAAAAATTCCTTACGTTCCCCTCGACTCTAAGCTCGGCGCAATGTTGGCCACAGCAACTAGGCAAGGTCGGAAACGACAACGTTGCGCAAGGGGGCTATGAGCAATCCTTGCGAACTTCTGGAGGTGAAGATGATTGGTGCTCCATCGGGACTTCCGCCGTTGAGGATTTTGTTGAGGCCCCAAGGTCCACTTTCGTGAGCTCGCAACCATAAAGGATGTGTGAATCGTACGAGACGCTGATAGGCAGGCTGTCGTAGCTGCAGTCTCCAGGAGTTTCCCAGGAACATGGACGGCCCGACCCAATTGCGCGCTGTCGTATTTGTGGCGTGACGCTGGATAAGCGTTCTCGCCGGTTCCTAGGTGAGTGAATCTTTGTTGAGAGACCCCAGAGCTTCTTGGGCGTCCAAGTACCTAAGCAGGTCCAAATGACTTGGGGTCTCGATTATGAATTCGATACGTACTCGGCGCCAGGAAACACCTCCTGTGCACAACAGGGACTAGACTCTGTCAAGTGGAGTTCTAATGTGCTCCATGGTTGCCCAATGGTTGCCCAATATGACGCATGTGATATGTTTATGCACCAGTGTCCACGGCATTGAACCTATGATACTCCATCGGAGTGGTCCCACATATAGCAGGGGACTGAAGTATATAGCTACAGCTGCGAGCAAGTTGTAATCTGACCACAATTGAGTTTTCACATCAAATAGAAAGCGCTTGATAACTCGCAATCAGTTTCGTCACTTTTTCCAGCCTTCGCTACTCTCTTAAGGTTGTTGGCGAGGGACTCGGGTAATTCGAGCAGTCGTTTTGGCCTAATATGGCGATTCCTACTTCAATCCGACAGATAAAAGTCGTCCAAACAAGCCCACAGGCCCAAGTACTGTTTTACAAAACGCCATGGCTTGATTTAGTTGGGAAATGATGTAGTACCAATACTTTCAATTATGCAAGCCGTGAAAATGATGAAGCGACGAGTCCAACCAGCGGATGAACGAAGATGTTGCTACGCCCTGCACACAACGCACAAAGTAATTTTAATCCCTGAACCATATGAAACTACCAAAAGCTTACATGAAAATTTTTACTGTTTGAAATCCAGCTTTGGTTTAGCATTGTGTAGTATTTTAGATAACCAAATATTCAACATTTAAACTTCTCTAAACAATGATAGAGTCAAATTCAGAGTTTGTAGGCATTTTATTGCGAAAATTCATCGTCTTTAACTTCTTGAACGTCAAAAACGTAAATCTGATGATATAAACTGAAAAATCACCTTTCACTTAATCAATTCACAGCCTGGGGTTGTGGTTTAGTGGTACTATTCTCCCGCAATGATCCTTCAAAAGTTTTTGCAAGAAATGTAAGGATTTGTCTTATATTTTTCAATCCCATAGGCCCAATCAACCTACATCTTACTCTTGCGTAGTTTTAGGTAGCTCTAAGATATTAGGGTACCACTTATAGAAATTAGTTTCTTACTACACTAGACAATTGGGCCTGGAAACATATTGGATTATTCCCTTTGCGCTGTAGCATAATGTAACCACCGTCTTGGCTAGATCATCTAACTGGTCTGTTTTAAATGTTTATAACAAAGATGTCGCAGTTGGCTAAAACATGGCTGCAGGTGCTTGATTCCTCCGAAATTAGCAGAGAAGAACTAGACACATACCTTTGCATTAGGATCTGCAAGAGCAAGATAAATGATTAATGTATCTACTGAGAATTCTCTTAGTACGGCCAGAGTTTGGAGTACAAATCTCTCTCGTCCTCATTTTGAGCGGCGTTAACAAAGACTTCTTTGTACTTGTAGCAGTTTTCAATAGCAGTCTGGTAGTCCTCGGGTTGCACCATGCCATCTGCTGGTAGAACACCTTGTTCTTGGAATAGTGACAGCATTTTCCCAACACCATCCATGTTCTCCTCCTCCTTCGCATGCAGCTCAAGTTCTTTTGTTGAAAATGTAATAGGACATGGTGTATCTTCCCCAAAGATCTTATTCCATTGAGCAACGAGCGCAATGAGGGAGTCACGCAGGAAGAACAGATCCCTGTTCTCCCATACGCCGGTCACAAGCCAGACAGGCTTTCTAAGTACGGGCACCGATGATTGCTGAAGAACATTCCAGTGAAGTGGTGCACGCTTCATGGTTTGAAGTTCGTAGTATTTGTGTATCGTTTCGCTCTCCAGCTCCTGATCGATTTGTTTTTGCTCGTCTGGGTCCAGGGTATCGTAATTTTCGGGCTTCTCGGGCATGACCCAGCCCTCTCGGACAGTCTTGTAATGTCGGAACGCTCGATGGACACCGGACTGATAAAACAGCGGTGCTACAACCGCTGATTGCCAGTCCACGATACCAGTGATTTTATGCGAAACTGGATCCACAAACACATTGTCGAGATGGAGATCGGGATGCCAAAGAGTTTTGGTGGTAGCCGACTCGTCATTTGACGCTGGGACCAAAAGTGACGCGACTTGTTCATACTTGGCGAGTAATTCAATCGCATCTTCAGGAAACTCAGGATCTTCTGGCGACCGATAGTAGTTCATGCGCGGTTTGGCATTGTGTCTGATCCATGATACTTCATTGGCGCCTAATGCTCGCGCATATGCTTGTGGGCTTTTCCCTGGTTTTGATCAGCATCTGCCGCAGGACCTTGGATTAGGTCGTCGACGTACATGGGCCTCGATCAATATCCAATTGCTCCTGACCACTGATCCAAAGCTCTGCCTTTGTTAAGGGTCCCATTGCATATCGCTCAAGAGTCGAGTCCTGCTGGCCTAAGTTGAGTTGTATGGCCTCTGAATTTCCGGTCAAGCGTTGGAGGTCCTCTTTGAAATATATGCAACCATGAGTTTTAAATTTTACAGCGCTCAAAGAGCCATCAAATTGAGCGACCTGGTCGACAATAGCCAGCTTTGTTCCCCATGGCAGATTGTACCATACTGTACCTAATCGCACGCCGGGAACCTTTTCTTCAAGGATGTACTCAGCCTGAACTGAGTTATTCACAGCATCACAAGACCACGCAAGCACGCGAGGGACAGGGATACTGAAGACTTCTCTAAGCTAATTCTGTCAGTTATGTGTAATTCTCAAGCTGGCATCTGCGCGTACCATTTGCCGGGTAGCGACTTCGGAGGCAGTCGTGTAATAAGCCGGCCCGGCGTTTGGATTCGGAAGTTTCGCGACAACCTGTGCGCCATTGTCCATAGTCAGAATAAAAGCCTTGTTATGCAAGCCCTCAATGCACTTCAGGACTTGGGTACCTGTTTGCGAGTTCAGTGACAACGCACACCGTAGGACTAAGAGACAAACAGTGTCGGGCTCCCTTGCAAACACCAACAGCTTCCTTAAGCAATTGCGGTAGGTTGAACTTAAGATAGCGTTTTGCCAGTTCCCCTTGCTCGTTCTTTCTGTAGACACATTGTAAGTAAATCCCTCGTAAACCTGGCGAGGAATCGCGCTTACAGCCACCGTTGGCGGGTATAACGATATAAATCCGCCTCAGAGATGCTTTCATCTGATTTCACCAGGTTAGACAGTGAATATGCTTGTTGGGCCAAGTTGGGATCATTATACCGACGCCACGGCCTGTTTCTGCGAACAATTTTGGAGTCTGTGATGTAGATTGCATCTTGCTAGTGAACCTGAAGGACCGAAAGTGCATGTTGAACACTCGATGACGATGGGGAAGGGGCTGTAGAAGCCAGCCAAGTGCCTGACAACGAGTGACTGACGAAGCGGGTATCATGTGAGGTAGGATTTCGTACACGTTCAACGCGTCGTCTATCAGATTGTGAAGTTATTGACAAGCACGTATAAAAGTGGACGACGTCAGTGATTGAAATGCTAGAAACTAAAAGTGCCAGGCCAGACAAGCGATACTTAGCCTAAGAGGGAGCCATGAGTGGGAATTTACTGAAATTAAAGTCAAGTGGCGGTGCAGCGTCAAAGGTCAAAGCTCCCTTCGCGCCTCTTCAGAAGACATAACGCGCGCTTATCTCTTTCTAGCCCCACCATCGGGGCGCTAAAAACTCCCGCAGCTTTCCAAGCCAATCAGAAACTCCAGCAAACTTCTGAACGAATCAGAGGGGGGATTTTCAGCGTCATGCGAAACGTCCGATTCATGAGACAAACATCCAGGCGTTAAATGCTCTATGACATCCAGGCAACATTTGACACACGCCGAATGATATCTGGCGCACATCCTAGAGCACACTCTCATCACAGACCTCATGTCACATGACTGTCAAATGCATGCTGAAGATGGCTCGTGCTGGCCCCCATTATAGCACCAAGAAATGATTAGGCGCCGAGAATCCTAGTCGAGCTCATTCACTGCGTACTCGCCGCTTCCATGCTGCTCTTCCTTCTAAACTCGCGGGGTTTTATTCGCTGAGATTGATTCAATTATCCCATCGCTGCCAACACACGTCAAACCAGAACTAATCAACATGGAATGAAGGCGTCAAAGCTGTCGATGAAGATGTATATAAATGCACTGAGTTTCCGCGACATTCACTTCCACGCTTCATATACTATTCTTTCGACTTTCCACTCCAAATTCGTAGAATTATATTTTCAATACCCTCCATGATGGCTTGGAAACAGGTCCTAGAAACGCTTGCCATGAATGCGCGCCGCAATAAGGATAAGCTCCTTCAAGCTCTCCCAGAAAACCTTACTACGAGAAGCAACGCCGTAAAGACGGTTGATCTCCGCATCGATGTCCATCAGAATTCAAAGGATCCAAACAAGGCTGTGGCCAAGATCCAGGCAAACTCCCAAGCGAAAGATCAGGCCGTGAAAGACTTTATTGGATCAGGTAATAAGGGTAGTGGTCACAAAGGCACCCACAAGAACATTGCTGTGATTCCGTTCGACAGGTCCTCGTTCGACATCGATGATTTCGAGCAGAAAATCCGAGATTCCCGCTCGTAGTTGTTCCCCTGAACCCACACGGTACGTCTCCTATATCCTGTCCAACGTTTCTAGCACGTAAAGCTTACTTGAGATGCCCTAGCAGTATTCTTGTCTTGGACTTGTGTGGTTATCGATATATTTGTAGTTTAGGATATTGATTAAGTCACACATAGAATTGACTTAGTCCTCTTACGGTCATGGTTACTTGTGTGCTGGGCGGCATAGGCCTATCTCTCGCGGTTCATCGTCATGGTGATGTACATCTAATGCCTCAAAATACACAGGCTGCTGCCAAACAAGCCACTTTCAGCATATTTCTCAATCTCGACCCAACAAGCTAACATGGCTGTGGTATCATGTAGTTCGGAATATAAACTTGAAGATAAATCCCTGAGAGAAACACGCTGAATTTCGTACCAGATGAGAATCTCTACCTGCTTAGCTGGATTGTTCCTATGATCCTATTGGTTTGCCTTTCGACATGGATTGGTTAGGCTTCAATATCTCTATCGATATCTTCTACATTTAACGTGCGGCAAGAGCTTCTGCCCGCTTGCGTCAGCTTGCTTCAAGGTCTTGAGAATGACGGGCTCAATTGAGCGCTTTCATGACGTTAATTCCACGAGAGGGACCCTTGCCAAGGTTCACGACGAACCCGCCCAAATCTCCACCAAAACATCTCAAAAAGCTGCCAAGACTACTTCACAGCAAGCTTCTAATACAAACTTCAAGTCTATGTGTCTACAGGTTCGAATATAAGCGCTGCTGCGGTGCGATTCACTCTCAAAACACGTGCTTAAAACGCGTTGAGGTTGCCGAATTCTCCTGCCTGAGCTTAATACTATGAGATTGAACACGGGGTGAGCCTTGCATTGACACAAAACCAGTATCCCGCTACTTAGGGTCGAGACTGCTAATCGATATTGCGTAGGCGACAGGGGGCTACGCATTCAAACACAATCTGCACCAATCAAACGCTAGACACTAGGACAATTAGGCACGGGCTATGTCATGTCCACTCAACAAATGCAGCCGCGCCACTTAATAGCGGGGTGCCTGACGCGTGGCCAATTAAGGAGGAGGCGTCGAGGGCAATTCGAAGTTCGAAGTAGATGTGATGAAACTCTTTTATCTCATGATATATTTAAATTTTTGTCTCTGGTACATCAATTCACAGCCTGGGCTTGTGGTTTAGTGGTATAATACTCCCTTAGCATCTCCAGATCCTCTGGAATACGACTGGGAGTGGTCCGGGGTTCGATTCCCCGCGAGTCCATTTATTTTTTGTTTTGTTAGACTCCTGGCGTGGATGGTTGGATGGTTTCTATGTTCGATTCCGCGCCAGTGCGTTATCTTTTTGTGCATTTATGGCTTCGCGAGGCAGTTCGATGGCCCCTTAATCAATTTCTTGCACGTTCATCTATGCTTTTGCCTTCTTGGACTTCGGTGTGGATGGGGATAGAGCCTTGGTTCGATTACACGCGAATCAGTGAATTTCTACCTTTTACCCCTCAGCATGGGTATTTAGGTGGCTCTTTTATTAATTCCTTGCGAATTCATCTATTCTCTTGCTTTTTAGATTTTCAATGGATGGTTTGTTGGTGCAGAACTGGTGCCTGGGGCATCTCACCGGAACGTCAGCCACACGCTGACAGTGCATGTCAGATTGCCAGGCCATTTATCTAAAATACTTCGCTATGACAGACAAGAATTGAAATGCTCACTTCTTCCTTCTGTGGATGCTCCAGCATTTATTTACTCACGTCCTTGAATGGCGCGACAAGGTCTTGTGCAGCTAGAAGCGCGGTCGTCGGTGTGAGGAGCTCATAATATCCAGAATGACCCGCTGGCATCTCCCATATTGCCACGAACCATATGTTCTTGTTGATGAGAGCAATGTTCCAGGATGTCAAGCATGCGGATGCGTATGCCCCTCTACAGCGAAGCTTCTGGCTATGCAAAGAAACTCACAACCAGGTTTGACACTTCCGCCAGACGAACCTATCGGCAGAATGAATCTTTCATGGCCAAAAGATGTTCCATACCTAAACATGAGAGAACCAGACTTCAGTGCACAAAGCAGCGCCCAGGGATTGCCGAAGAGACCGCCATCCTCCTTTCCACAACATACTACGACCAGCTCCGATATATACGGTGACACCTTGAGACCCAACGGAACCCGCCTAGTCTGCTTAGATGCTGTGCCTAGGAGAGATTATCCAGTTCACTTGACCCTTGAGACATTCACTTCCGACAACCGACCGGAATATGAGACAGTGTCTTATCAGTGGGCGGGTGAAAGCGATGACAGCTCTGCATGCAAGCCAGTTTTTATCGGGCCTTACTGGGATGTACTCTTCCAGACACAAAACTGCTGGTCGATGCTGAAATTCGCAAGACCGTGGCGAGGAATTCGGATGATGTGGGTGGATGCAATATGTACGTGAGGTTCAACAGCGGGAAGGTTATGAGATACACACTGACAGGTGTCTTGCACTTCAGGTATCAATCAGAGTAATCTCGTCGAAAGATCTGAACAAGTAGCAAAAATGCAACAAATTTATGGGAATGGCAGCCGCGTTGTGGTCTTCCTCGGTGAAGATATCATAATTCCCTCTACTAGGCATCCCATGTATTCGACACTAGACGAGATTGTTTCACGGCCCATTGCACTTCCCACCTCTTCCTCAAACAAAGGAAAGAAGACTATTAATCTGTCAAGTTTGCTAGAAAGGTCTTATTTTAGTTGCGTCTGGGTCATTCAGGAACTCTTAGTTTCTCCAAGAGCAGTGTTCCGCATTGGTAACGTCGACTTCCATGCAGACAAGGAAACCATTTCCCGTATCTCCAGGCAGTCATCCGTCCGATTCAATTGGAATGCAACAAGCGCACCTTGGGTCCAGTATCTGGCGCAGAAGGCCCTCAATACGGAGCAAACCAAAGACGCATTCAGTCTTGCTACGCTCACATCGAGGTGCAAGGCGTCTGATCCTCGTGATCGGTGTTTTGCCATCAACAGCTCCTGGTCGACGCTGACCTGCGAAAGAATATCTACATTGACTACAGCCTTTCCTTTCAGCACTTTTCCATCGGCTTCTTTGCGCATGTGCTCCTTATCTCTCGAAAGTATAGTTTTCTCGACTAGGCTGGGCTATCGTCTAAGCACTAGAGAGATATAGTTTCAGCAAAACCGACATGGGTACCAGAATGCAAAAGTCACAATGCTTGGCAAAGTGCCTTTGCCCACGCATTACCATCGACAACTGTGCCAGATCAGCATGTGTGGTTTCCTAAAATCGATCTGCAAGTGTATCTCAACAAGGGCTCCAGTATCACCTTGAAAGAGCTAATCCCTGAAGTATCGGGCAAGGATTTCAAGCCTGGAACCCAACTCCAGCCTACCGTGGACGCAACCACCGGGGCTCTAGAAATGAATCTGACGCGTTTGTTTGTCTTTGAACAACAGCCAGAAGAATTGCCGGCTTGTTTTCAGCGTTATCTCCTCTACAATGTCATTGACCGATTTGGAAATCCAACAAGTCTTTGCCTGTTGGCATGGGATCGAATACGCACGCAGCCAGGCGATCATCTGTTCGCTTTTATTACAGAAAACGAAGTAGACGCTCGCAAAGGCTACAACACAATGTACCTCATCCTTCGCCCGACGACGAGGATAGACGTACACAGAGGAGTGCCGGCTTTCGAGCTAGTCACTACACGCATTGGACTCTGCAGTGAATGGGCATGGAGGGAACGGCTCAATCAGAGCCTTGATGGCTCAAAAAAGCTTTCTGACCAGGATTGGCCCAGACTGCGAAACCTCGGCTTCCTGAGGCTTCACCACACCCAAGCTAGCGTGGCATCCGCAATCAACAACATAATCCGGATTCTTGTAGATGCAAAGAAGTTTGTCATTACGCCAGAACAGTCCGCGTACTCGAGGTGCTTTCCTAGTGGCACTGAGACGAGGAGCCGCATCAAGGCATCTAAGATATGTGTCGCTTTCCTCAAGTATGGGAGGCATAGTCACGTTCAATTCTTACGGGGCCTTGAAACGCTTTTCAAAGACAACAGCAAGATTGAGCCTTCCAAGGCGGCATTACCCGTCGCCCAAGCCATGCGCGACTTCCTGGTAAGAAACGGCCTGGAGACACTCCTCGGGGCATTGCGGGGTGCGTTCGAACCGGCCCTGAGCCTGACCGAGATGGTCGAAGTAATTCGAAAAGGTCCGACAGAGGCACACAAACAAATCTGCATACCGAAATACATTAGTGGGTTTAGAATTCACGGCAGTGTCCACAGGGTGCGCATCGTGTAGCGTTTCTGCCAGAATATGGAAAGTCAAAAACGAATAAAGTTTGACCGAGGCAACGGCTATCACAGAGTCACTGCATCTACGGCGAAATAGTAGAACGCTACTGAAAGAGTCACGATCAGATGCCCATGTCGAGGTACCTACCACATTACATTGGCCAAGAGCTCTGACTCTCCACCCCGCTCCGCTAGTCCATTCCACCGAACGCATTGCAATCGCATGTGATAGACCGCTACAAGCTATATCCCAACGCGGATCCGGTCCGCAGCCCCCGATTGCCATTGCATGTGAAGGCTTGTTCGGGTGGGTCCGCTACCCCAGACCAAGAACCTGGGGCGCCTGCATATTGCGCATTCCGAGCTTTGTTCATGGGAGAAACCGGGTCGCAAACTTGTCCGTATTGAGAATGGCGCACATGTATACTAGTTATCGTTGAGCCTCGTCTCCATGTGGGAGGGAATGATGATGATCCATGGTGCACTCGGCTGGAACTTTGCTTGTTGTACTGTTGAGATGCGGAGGCGATGCCGGTGCGGGACGGGGAACCGAACTTTGTCTTATGGGGCAATGTATTGGTTATGGGGCAACGTATTGGCAGGTCCGAAGCTGATAACGACTGTTTCTGATGCGGTTTCATGATGTTGATATCAACCTGCATTATCGAGACGTTCATGGTGTACAGTGACGAGACAGTTCGAGTGTGCAAGATAAGGGGATATTCATTGCGTGATCCCAGATTGTATTAGTCTCAATCATTGCTATGCGTCCAATGCGGTCCGAACCGCACTACTATCGATGGTATCTATCTGTACGACATGTGTCGTATGAGAAGGACGTGTGGTAGGGTATCGAAATTCATCCATCAATCCATCCCGAAGGAACAATTTTCCGTGCCCCAGTGCCCAGTCTAAAGATTTTGGTGATTAAAACCCATAGCGCCATAAACAGGTCGAAGAAATGAAGTATTACAAGTGAGCAATACCATTGGCGATGCCATTGACACCGTTGGCATGGCCATTGGCATAGCCATTCATGCCGGATGCGGCGGCAATGAACTGGTTGACATCGTTGCCAATGCTTGCACGCTCGTCATAGGGATTGTACATCCTCTCCTTGATGTACGAGTCAAGCTGCTCATCAGAGAGGGCTCGCAGCTCAATGGCGCGATCGACACCATTCTTCTGAGCGGCACGGATGACACCGCGAGTCACGATAACGGAGACTTCGCGGATGCGGCGAATGTCAGGGTATAGCCAACCATCAGCGACCTCCTGCTTGTTCAAGGAGGTCGAGAGAGACTCTGCAGAGGCGTAGATCATGTCCTGGGTGATTGACACAGCCTTGGAGATGATAGCACCAAGTCCGATACCGGGGAAGACATACATGTTGTTTCCTGTGCAACCATTAGTCGGGTATTACCGGGTAATACGAAGAAGTACGAGCTTACCTTGACCAGGTGTGAGGAGCTTGCCATCCCATTCCATAGCCGGGAATGGAGACCCGGATGCGAAGAGACAGCGGCCCTCTGTGTGGATGACGGCTTCTTCAAATGTGCATTCGGACTTGCTTGAAGGGTTGGAGAGAGGGAAGATGATTGGCCTGTCGTTGAGCTTGGCCATTTTCTGAAGGATGTCCTTGTTGAAGGCGCCACCAATGGTGGACAAGCCCATCAGGATAGTTGGCTGTACGTAGTCAATGAGGCGGGCGAGAGATTGGTACTGGCGACCATTGTTGTCGTCCCGGGCGAAGTAGACCTTGTGGTCAGCTAGCTTATCGCCGCGGTCGTTGGTTACAAGGCCGTTTGAGTCAACAAACCAGAACTTGCGGCGAGCCTCCTCTTCTGTCAGACCCTCCTTCATGAAGAACTCAACGATCTGCTTGGCAACACCAACACCGGCGCTGCCGGCACCGAGGAAAATAGCTTTGTGGTCCTTGACAGGAACACCCGACGCCTTGACAGCGTTGATGAAACCACCGACAATAACAGCGCCAGTACCCTGGACGTCGTCGTTGAACATGGTGTAGGTGTTCTGGTAGCGCTCAATGGCAGGGAAGGGGTTCTTGAAGTCCTCAAATTGGATGACGATACTGTCACGCGATCAGTTTCCTGAATAGTCGAAGGGTGCATAGAACATACCTGGGCCACTTATCGGTAAGGGCGGCCATGAGCTCATCCAAAAACTCCTTCTCCTCCTCGGCAGAGACCTTGGGTGTCCTGGAGCCCATGTATAGCGGGTCTTCACGAAGAGCCTTGTTGCTTGTTCCCAGATCGAGGCAGAGGGGCAGCGTGCTGTCAGGCTTGATGCCCGCGCAGGCGGTGTACAGAGACAGCTTGCCGACGGGAATACCCATGCCGTTCACACCCAGGTCTCCAAGACCCAGGATACGTGAGCCGTCGGTGAGGACGGTAATGTCGACCTCATGAGGCCAGTTGTCGAGGATCTTGCGTAGGTTGCCACGATCGCTCCATGAGAGGTACATGCCCTCGGGTTGTGTCCAGATTTCGTGCCATCTTACGCAGGCCTCGCCGACGGTGGGTGTGTAAATGAGGGGAGTCAATTCCTGGTGAATGTCAGCTTAGGGATCTTGTCGTGCAAAGGAGCTAGCTCCGTACCTTGATGTTCTCTCCGAGCAGTCTGTAGAAAAGATGTACGTTTGTGGCCTTGAGGTGAACAAGGTACTGGAATTTCTCGATCGGGGTCGTCTTCATGGCCAGAAGCCTGAGACCTGGGGCATGATCAGCAAGTGGCAACTTTAGTCAGGCGCCGGCCACTTACAGCGCTGGGTCTGCACCTCGAAGCTCTCGACGGCTGGAGGAGTGAGGCCATATGTTCCCAGGTATTTGCGGACATCAGTGGTATTCGACGAGGAGTAGTCACCGCTCCTGTAGGCCAGTTAGCTAATTGCTGGGTGCAGCAAGGGTCAGGTGACGGACGTTGTGCTCAATTGCCTGGGAGGCAGACTGGGGCGAGTTGCTGAAGGCATGGTATCGTTTGCAATAGAGGCCATAGAACGCAGGAATCTGGGGTTGCGAAATGAAGGCTGAAGCTTCGAGGAGGAAAGCGCGGCTTTTAAAGAGCTAAGTCGCAGCATTGGAGGATCTGAGACGGACGGCCGCGGCACACCACGCAAGTTGACAAAAGAAATAGGAAACTGGACCGCCTGGGAACGGGGGGGTTTTAGAGAACAGACAGCCTATCGGAAGGGTGCAATACTCGCAGGCGCCATTTTTGAGGAGAGCCGTCACCGCTGTCATAATTTCTCCAAGTCGGGAAGCTTAGACCAGGACCCTTCGCGAGTCATGGTACCCCAAAAAGTTCCGCCCGGGACCATTCCAATTGCGCTCCAAATTCTTCATAGCACGACGCAGATAAGATGCAGTACAGCCTGTGATGCACTGAGAATGGCCAGCTCCTCTTCGTCTTTCTCCCAGCACTCAGAAACACGACACACTCAGCAATTGCCCATCATCGGCCGCGAGCAGGGTGATACTTGACGTGCTGCAGCCCTAGCGGGCAAGGATGGTGGAGGCGCATGGGTCGGGAAGATACGGAAGCAGTCGCCCAAGTCCATCGCCCCCTACGCGAAAAACCGTTGGATGGGCCAACCAATCTTCTCGAAGAATGGATGTGTTCAGCACCCTTGGTTGCTGTTGGCCTGGAATGGGGAAAGCTGCCGCGACTCTCTCGTTCACTATCTGCTGCACTGCCATTCTCCGCTGATTTCAACGACCATTGACAGTGCCGTCAGCTCCAATGCTGTTCTCGCCTCGAGGGTCAGGCATCAAGAGGCATTTTAGGTTTGTCAAAGCTCAGCACCTTTCTCGCGACGCGAATCCTATTATTAATCTGGCGTCGTGCCGTTTCCCATGGACCTGCAGGGGAGCATTGAACGGCAATAGCATTCCACGCACTAAAAGTATCAGACTCAGGCCATTATTCCTCCGTCCACGCGTGCGGGTCCGCAGGCCCTTGCCGATGCGAAGTTTTGCCTTTTCTTCGAGCATCAAGTGGCCCGAACCGCTGCACTTCGCTCAATGTCCGTCAACCACAAACAAGTCTGGCCCGTCTCCAAGATATTCAGGCTGATGCTACGGTACTTGCGGTGTGACACCCCTTGCACATTCGCTTAAGAGCCGTTACCACTCGGGGCTGCACCTGGTACTGCAAGAATGGACTGCATTTCACAAGCTCCCGGCCAATTGCTTTTGGCCCGTAAACTCCGAGACACGCGTTTGATTCATTGCGGACCAGCGCTTGTGCAACACCGAACTATCGAACCAGTCGTGCTTCGAGGATGGGGCAGGAGCACCGCCATCGGAACTGGGTACCTTAGCACGCATGCGGCTAAACTAGCCTCTAAGAGCTGGCGGTTCGTTCCGACCTACCCTGATCGTCGCAGCTCGCCCGAAGTTTGAAAATGCGGGGAGAGCTTGGTGACTTGGAGGAGTCATCCGTGTGGCTGCAAGATAGTCGGTCCAGGTGCAGTCAGAGCAGGCAATACTTGCGACATCAAAGCCTCGATGACTGGAGCACGCGATCCGATGGGGCCGTTATTACATGAGATTTAGTTGCGGGTAATGGGGGAGAAAACCGGGGGAGCGAGAACAGTCCGCCCCGCCTTTAATGCTACGTTCTGTCCCATTTTTGCAAATAATCCATGTCGTAATGATCTGTATGTCTTTCGCAACAGACTACGACACACCCGCTGGCTCCATTCTTGTGGGCTTTGGCCAAAACGTGACCATGTCTCGCAAAATACTAGCAGGGTATGCTGGGAGCCACTGTAAGTAAGCATAGACATATAAGTATGGGTCGATGCCAGGTTGCTTGCTTCAGCGATCGATCGCAACTGTCAGAGCTGTCACAATCTCGATATCAGACGGCTATGCGATTGACATGCCTTGGCGATGCAATGGAGAACGTGCGCAGTGGATCCCCGGAGATCTTGGCAGCATGACGTACTGGGAAGGTACGCGCTAGATCTGCGGCACCCTCGTCATTCTGACCAACGTGAACGCGCCGTACTAACCTTGGATTGCGACATTGACCTTCACTTGAGCTCCATCTGTCTACTCCTACCTCAATCGCTCCCTCTGGAAAGGGATTGCTTGTATCAGTACAATGTCTCTGTCTTCCTGTTTCGGCTCTCGCAAACGCGATGATGACCAGCGACCGCTACTGCCTCAGGTACGCTTGCAACTAGTGCAGACGTAGAAGATAGAGCCTAATACGACCTTAGTACCGTGATGACACCGTCTTACAGAGAGAGCTTCATCAGAAGCTCCACTCGTACCAGATGCTAAGAGCGCTTTCTCTGGGTTTCATGCCATCAAATGAGCAAGTCATCATCAACCTTCGGAGCTTGTTGTCTGCAGATATTCTGAACCCAGAGAATCCAGACCTGAGTGATTCTGGTCGCCTGCTTGTAAAATTCACAAAGCAATGGCTTCATGAATTCATCGACACTCTAAATCACAAGAACAGCAAGGATCAGATCCAAGACTTTCTTTGGTATCTGTCCAAGGCCAGAATCTCGGTAGATGTGGAGGATATCGCTCGTCGAACCACAAGGTCCAAGGCAAAAGCAGATGCTACGGCAGGTTAGTATGCATACTATGTTAGCAAAGGTACCAGCTGACGTAGGGAAAGCGTACCAAAGCCTACAGACTTTTGGATCACTGCTCCTTACTAACACCGACTTCCGCATTTTTCTGTCTGACCTCAACACGGTTGGCCGAGAAGTCTTCAAGGACACTGCCTTCACTTTATCCGAGGTAGCAAAACAGGCTGGGGAACAAATTGAGCCTTCTGAGACCGAACAGAACACATTGAAAGAGCCAGATGCAGATGAGGGACCAGCACCATCTGCCGAGGACCTCAATGGCGAAGTTACTGAGGTCGCCAAGGTGGTTGGCTCCGGTGCCCTCCAGGTTGCCAAGGAGGCAGATAAGAGCTTAGCAAACAAGCTTCAGGGTGATGAGGGTGAATCCCTGTTGTTCAGACTGAAGAAGACCGTCACGAATCTGAGGCAGAAGCGCGACTACAATGAATCAGTCTCGGTTCTGGCTAAGCTGCTCCAACGATATGCTTTGGCATACTCTCGCACAATCGAAGACGCCATGGGCACAGTTCAAAACGACGTCGAACCAAATCGGGAAATGGAGAAGGCAGTGACCAACTTTTGGACATTCATCAGCTCCTTTGGAGACGAAGAGGAATGGAAGAAGCTTGAAGACTCTTTCCATAAAGTGCTGGAGCACTCGAAGAAGGACCCGGAGTTTGAGGATCTCCTTATCGATATTGGAAACTCGCTCCAGAAGCTACTGACAGATCCCGACTTCTTTGATCATGTTGATGAAAAATTTCAAGAGCTTCGCAAGAAGGCCAAGGGTGTAGGATCTGAGTCGTCGCTCCGTCAAGACGTCGACGTCTTCTTTGAGCAGGTTCAGAGGACGTTTGTGGCAGTGACACGCGATCAAGACATTGCAAAGATGATTAAGTCATCGACAAGAATTGTCAACATTTTGTCCCCAAAACATGCATACACCAATAGCGAACTAATCCAGGATGCTATCAATGTCTTTGTCCCTCTTGGAATTCAAGCTATTCAGTACATCCCAATCCCTCGCCTGGAAATCTCAACCCCCGAAGTGGATATGCTGCTGGAGAACCTTATTATCGAGCCAGGAAAGACAGTCAACCACACCTCATTCCTCCCCTTCCGCTTCCGTGTAGAGACATACAACGACTTTGAGCTTCGCAAGGCCCGCTTCCGCGTTGCATCCAAGGTGACATCCAACTTCACCATCAAGATTGACGGTCTGTCTTTCCGTGCCGACGAGATCGGCTTCCTTCTCCGTGCGCACTCTGGTCTCCTCCGCCTCGCAGACGAAGGAATTGCGTCCTTCCAGCTCGACGAGCGGGGCATCGACATCCACCTCGACGTTGAAGTCGGCAAGGAGCGGATGGAGCAAATCCTAACACTCAAGGCTGTACGAGTACATATCCACAAGCTCTCCTACAATCTCCGCAGATCCAAATTCAGCCTCTTCGGTTGGCTCTTTAGGCCGCTTCTCCGTCCCGTCATTCGCAAAGTCATGGAAAAGCAAATGGCACAAGGAATCGCAGACGCCATCCACGCCGCCAACCGTGAATTGCTGTTTGCCCGTGAAAGGCTGCGGGCCACCAGGATCTCGGACCCAGATGACCTCAAGACATTCTTCAAGGCTGTCCTTACCAGATTGAAGCCTGCCGATGATCCAGATGTGTACACGCGGGTTGGTGTTGCGGAGCCAGGCAAGGGTGTATTCAAGGGCAAGTATGCACCTGGCAGTGTTGTCAAGCTTTGGGAAGAGGAGGGGAGAAAGGCAACTGAGAGGATTGATGACTGGGATGAGGGTGGTTGGAGGAACGACGTTTTTGATTTACATGCCATGGCGCTTTCTTAAGCTTTCCTGTAGCTCTTTCCTACCTTTTTTGTGGCTTTCCTTCACGATTCGGGACAACGGGTTTCTTTTCAATTGGGCACATCAGGTTCTCGGATTTCATTTCTGTACACAAAATCTCATACTCTAACGTAGTTCGTATGTATACATAATGTTTGAATGTAAGTGGCTAGCAATGCCTTCTTTTTTGAGTCCCAGTGTACTCCGAGAACGCCCCTCAAGAGCCATAACCAAGATGACTCAAGCAGCTGTATGATACACCACTCCACGAATATCCTCTTCCTTCCAGGGAGTCAGCATCTACCATAAGACCCGCAGATATAGCTTCTGAACCCTCTGATTGAGGGGTAACTGCGTCTAGAACGGTGGCAGCCAAAATTGGTATCCACCGTTCTTCATTCGGAAGACGCTGAGCAGGAAACTGTACATGCAGAGCAAGATGCCACTCCACAAGAAAACAGCAAACTGCTGAGCTCTCGGATCCTTGATCCTGGGAACCTTGAGAGCGAGGGAAATAGTCGCAAAGGCTAGAACACCGTACATGCCTGCGACGATCTGCGATTCAAGTCCAAACTGATTGCTAAAGCCTCCAGCAAAGTAGCTAATGCCTCCCTTGCCATCGCCGGAAACATATGGCGTCTTCCTAATGTGGTTGAACATGTGGCCACTGGTAAAGAGGAGAACGGTGATCAAGCTGATTGCGGCCCAAAGATTGCGGTTCTGTACGATGGGGATGATGTAGGGTGAAGCAACAGCGATGAGTGTAACGAGTCCGAGGACGCCGACGGTGACGGAGATGATCTTGACCCAGTTGATGGGGCGGGAGATGGAGGGCTTGGGAACATCACCGGGGATTTGGCGGGAGATCCAGGCGTGAATTTGTTCGGCAGATTGTGGGCTGTTTAACGTTAGCTGTTGGACGCAGCACATGCCGTGAACAAATTGAACTTACCCAGCGGTAAAGTCGAAGCGAATTGGCTGCGAGTCAACCTTCGCATTGGCGCCAATAGTGGGGTGGAAGTAGAGCAGGACGGGAGCAGTTTGTAGCTGCATTGACTGGAAAGTGTTTTTTCCGTCCACAAAATCCAGCGTGCCAAAAACGAGCCTCGTCTTCCCGTCCTTGTCCCCCTTCGCCCAGCTCTTGCCTAATAGATCCCATTCGGGCTGGAATTCTCTACATAGCTGGCATCCGAATCTTGTCTCCAATGCTGTGAGCAAAACAGCAACGGAATAGTCTCTCGGGGCTTTGGTCAACTGGGCATAGCCAGCGTCGTCGAGCTTGAGAGGGTGGCCGACAGAGAGCGATTTGGCGCGAGCATCCTTGAAGCGGTCGCCCGTAGATTTCTTAGCTGCAAGCGCCGTAAAGGGCAGCAGGGATGCTGTGAGAAGCTGTAGCCACCGCATTGTGTCGGTAAAAGGGATGTGTGGGGTTGGAGGAGGCTTGGAGAGGAGCTGCGGAGAGAACTCGATGCTTGGTGAACGTGGCCTTCAGAGCTCGGAGGTCGGAACATGCGTAATTGCCAAGACGCAGGGATGCCAGCTCGATGGGTATCATGAATACCACCAGACTGCATCACACCTCTTTAAGGAGACTCTTGTCATGTTTGAGACTGTCTGGTGTATCTGGAATTCTTATTGATATTCACCATCCACTTTGATTAAAAACTTGAATCGCGTAGAGTTGCGGTCTTGGCAACTTACTTGCGCGGTGTTTGTTTACCAAGTCGCGTCCACCATAGGCCCCACCACATTCGACCTCCATATACACCTACGACTCTCTCACATCATTTAACAGCTATTCGACCATGGTCGCAACTATGGACGTAGATATAGATACAAATTGGGAGATGAAAGATGTGAGTGAAAACGCTACCACTTCTCGTTAAGCACTGTTGGACGCTACGAGGCTCCCGGAATGTTTTCACCTTGACAAACACAGACTGACCCTGTCCAGCTCCAACACTCGCTGCGAAATGCAACCCTCGAACTCAATCTTGAACGAAGCAAGCATTCGGTGGAGGTTGTCGCCAAGGACGAAGAAATCCGGAAACTGCGGGTCAGCCAGTGCCTCCTGCAGGACGACAACAGCGACTTGCACGAACAACTTGAAGAGGAACAAGCCCGCTCAGACGAGCTGGAAAATGCGCTAGACGAGGCTCTCGCCCAGTTGGATGAACAGAGAGCCGAGAGCGAAGCGGCCCAAAATCAAAATCGCACGCAGGCCCGGGAAGTCGCGAACCTCAGGGTAGGCCTTCCTGACTAGCATTGACCAAAGCAGCACTGACACGCTGTAGGCCGAATTGAAGGCTATGGAAAACGTCACGTCCGACTCCAACAAAACACTATCTGAAAAGCTCGCTCTTTCCCGCGAACTCGCATCATTACGACCAGAAGTTGAACACCTACGGGCCCAAGTCGAATCAAACCAAGGCCTTTTGACAGAGAAATTAGCACTCCAGCGTCAATTGACAACACTACAAGTGGAGCTCGAGAATGAGAAGCGAACCGCCTCCCGTACACTAGCAAAGCAAGGAAAGAGGATGGAGCAGGATGAGGATGTTCGTAATGACTTGGAGGACGTGCGTAGGGAGCTTGCAAAGGAGAAGAAAGACCGCATCAAGGCCGAAGGTGCACTGGCCAAGGCAGAAAAGGCTGTGGAGCAGATTCAGACGGATTTGGAATCACAGCAGCAGGCTACAGAACGCCTGCAGGCGAAGGTAGACAAATTGTCCAAAAAGGATGCTGGTAAGGCAAGCAAACGGGACGAGGTCCGTGATGCCGCCATCGAGGAACTTCGCCAAGAGTTGGAGCAGGAGAAGGCCGCACGTCAGAAAGCTGAAAAGGCAAATAAAAACGCTAGCGGACGTGATTCAGAAATGGTCCAGCTCCGACAAGAGCTCGAGCAAGAGAAGCGCAAGCGTCAAGAGGCAGAGAAGGCTTCAAAGAAGGGTACGCAGCAGGGCGATTCTCAAACCGAAGCTATGAAGAAAGAACTGGACGAGGAGAAGCGTGAGCGTAAGAAGCAGGAGAAGGAGTACACCAAGACCATGGCCGAGATGCAAGGTCGAAACACGGTACTCGATGACAAACTCACAGCTTTCCGCGAGAAGTTGCGGACGACCAAGGAGAAGCTGAAACAGAAGGAAGCCGAGCTGGAGCGGGTAGACAGAGCGCAAACTGCACCGCCCACCAAGGAGGCGGTTGCAACTAATACGAAACCCCCTGCAAAGACTGCACGGAAGCGCATGGCTGCCACTGTGGAGCCGGAAACTAACCTTGGAACGCCTGGAGATGGCTTCCCAGCAAAGAAGACCAAACGTGGCACTTCAGCTTCTGCGGTTGGTGATACGTCTACCTTCTCGTTGACGCCATTCCTCAACCGCACTGCAAGCATTGCGCCTGGCAGTCCAATTGTCGAAGAGGAAGAGGAAGAGGAAGACGTCCAGCCAGAGCATACTCCGACTGCTCAGACTAAGAAAACCTCCAAGAAGATTGCTCAGCCTAAGGTCAAAGCACTTGCACCGGCCGCCTCGAACAAGGCCAATGCAAAGCCTCGCAAGAAGACAGCCGTTCCAGTACTCGAAATGGTGTCTGAAGAGGCTTCCGAGCACTCAATCCATGTGTCCAAGGACAACTCTGAAAATGCGCCCGTTACTGTGCCACTCAAAGACGCCGACGATGGTCCCTCTGCGAAATCCAAAACCATTGTCCCCAAGTTCAAGCCCCGCAAGTCCCTCATGTCCTTTGCCACATTCGCCGAGGAGCCCGCTGCAGAAAAGAAGAAGAAGCGAAAGCTCGGGGCTGGCGCTGGTAAGACACTTTTCGATGCAGAGGACGCCGAAGATGCTGCGCCTTTGAAGCCTGTTGGCGCCAGCAAAGGTTTGTTTGCGGCGAGGGCTTTGGGCAAGAGTGTGTTGGGGAAGAATGGACAACAGCGCCCGATCTCAGGCGGATTTGGTATGTTGAGTGAGGAGGCGTTTACGTTCAGTCCTCTCAAGAAAGACAGGAGGGGCGCGAGTATGCTAAAGTAGGAAGACATTGGCATAGCTAGACGAGGCTTGTGAAATGATCATGGTACAACATAGCTGACTGGTGTATGTCTTTGTGGCGTTCAGCTTTGGAAGTCAACATTGGTAGGAGTTTATTGATATCTGCTGTTCTGATCTACCGCTAAGTCCAAAACGCGTGCATCTCCACTTCCCCAGAATCAGAAAGGCAAGGTCAAGCAGCATCTACGCACTTAGACGCTTGGAGCCACGTGCGTGAGACATGGCAATACGGCGTTGTCATTGAGCATATTATCCCAGGCAGTGTTGCTGTGCCACCGTCAAACATAGACGCGCACGGTACCCTCAGACCGGGCACCAACAATGGATAGGTTGCCCAGCGTAGGATATCCCAAGTGGCTTTGGCACAGTAGCGGTCCTAATGAGGCACTGTCGAGTGAGATTGGCGATTGTCGAAGGCCTCAAGGGGCAGTGCATTTTCCGCGCGCCAATCCTATGTTGATGGAAAATGATGTTCACCGGAGACTCAGATGCGTCGAATGCGAATGCAGTAATGTAAATTGTGGGATTCTATGCAGCCTCTGAGCGCACGCAATAGAGGGAGCGGAGTTGTGCGCTGGCCAATGTGGACCGAAGTACGATGAGGGAAATATGTCTTAGGCTTGGTGCACACAGCCTTCGCGCCATGCCTCTTCTCGCATTGAGCGTGTGACAAAGCACTGAGGGGAGCTTTGAGCAATCTCGAAAGAAGTCGCTCAGCGCAGCACCCCCCTTTGGCAGTAAGAATGGTTGCTGCCACCACCAACACGGCGAAGGGTTTTTGTGCCTGGGCGCATGCAACAGAAATAACAAGGCGCCAATGCGAACATCAGCCTCACCAGGGCGATCAAGGACCGCCACACTCGCCACAGTGCTTCTGCTACTCCTTCGGCAGGGCTGGCCCAAGCCTCAGGCACACCACCGCCCAGGCGTCGGTGCGTGACGGCTGATTCGGCAGAATTGGTAGAATCAGCGTCATCATAGAAACACAAATCGTTGACATTGGGACTTATCGACGCCAGCGTGTGTATGGTCGACTTGTCGTATTGATTCTGCCTCGAGACGTCACGAGCACACCGGTGGGCCGCGGATTAAGGTTGGTGCAGCGTACGGCTCCCGTGCTAGCCGAAGCGTGATTGCTAGGTCGCCTTGGGTGGTCTGCGGTTTGCAGATCTCACGTGGCGGATATTTGTGAGGTCTTTGACGTTTTGACGTGACAAGGCGGTTTCATGTTGCGCATCCGAAGGAATGCGTCTGCTCGCGGCCAGCAGGTGAATCGCGCAGTCAAGATTCAATATTGCGCGGCGCGGCGCTTCTGGGTCGAGTTTGGAATGCGCGCAATCACCATGGTACTGAGTGATTAGCAAAAGTTCGCACCGTGGGATTTCCAAGCACAGCCCCCCAAGATGGGCCAAGGGCTAGCTCCGACTACGCGCAGGGGTGTGCTAGCTTCCCCGCTTCTGAGTGTGTTTCGTGGTGAGAGGTGCATATAAATCTCCACCATACTCCACCCAAACAATGACTACTTCTCAATCCCACTACCCTCACAACGTTGCTGAATCGACTACTTCCTCTACGCAACCTATATTACACCACCAGACCAACACTCAAGCCCACAGTATAGCAACTATGAGCGACGTCAATGGAAAGGCTCCGCTGAATAGTGGTGGATCAGCTCGTGCGGATGAGCCGATTATCAAGGTTCAACCACCGCGACGAGAGGATTTGCAGCCTAGCTACGCAAGAGTTATCCGACCCGATGACGCCGATGCTGATACCAACGGCTGGTACGCATCTATGGTATGTTTTCACTGACTTTTCGAGTATTCTATTCATTCATCTAACAGCCATTTAGATCAACACCCTCGGTGGCTGCATTGGTACTCTCGGAGCCATCCCATGCTGTATCGTGTGCCCCAATCCTTACAAGCCCGTTAATCAGGGCAACGTCGGCCTCGTGACTAAATTCGGTCGCTTCGCTCGCGCTGTGGACCCAGGTCTTGTGTACATCAACCCACTGTCGGAGCAGCTCGTCCAAGTCGACATCAAGATCCAGATTGTCGAGGTGCCCAAGCAGATTTGCATGACCAAGGACAATGTTTCTCTCCAGCTTACTTCGGTCATCTACTACCGCATCACGTCGCCGCACAAGGCTGCCTTCAGCATCAGCAACATTCGCCAGGCGCTGGTTGAGCGAACTCAGACCACGCTCCGCCACGTTGTCGGTGCCCGTGTGCTCCAGGATGTGATTGAGCGCCGCGAGGAAATTGCGCAGTCTATCCGTGAAATCATTGAAGAGACTGCTCTCGGATGGGGTGTTGAAGTCGAATCCATGCTCGTCAAGGACATCATCTTCTCGCAAGAGCTGCAAGACTCCCTCTCCATGGCGGCGCAGTCGAAGCGAACGGGAGAAGCAAAGGTCATTGCTGCACGCGCTGAAGTCGAAGCCGCCAAGCTCATGCGTCAGGCCGCCGACATTCTCAGTTCAGCCCCAGCCATGCAAATCCGCTACCTCGAGGCTATGCAATCCATGGCCAAGTCAGGCCAGAGCAAGATTATCTTCATGCCTGGCCCAGTCAACGCAGGTGACTTTGGTCTCCCAAGAATCATGGATGAGGCGGGCCCATCTAGCCAGCCCCAACATCAACAGCAACACGTTGATCCCGTTCAGCACGCGGTCAACGCACGTGTCCTTGAGGACATGTAAGCACAGTCCCCAGATTGACGATTGCCGAAGAGGGGCAAAGACTGTATACGGATTGATGGATGGTCGGATGGAAAGTTGCTTAATAGTCTTTTCGCCTTTCCGCTTTTGTACTCTACCGCGGCGTCACGACTCTGCTGTTTCAACAAATGTTGATACTTTTCTTGGGAGGAAAGGGACGAAGTGGGTATGACGGGATATGATATTTTTTTGGGAGTTTTAATGTTGTCGATACCCTACTGGCGTCTTGTATTATCGGACACTCGCTTTCGATAGACTCTACTCATAATGATAATGCACGCCATTCCACAAGAGTATTCGAAGTCTTTGCTCGCCAATGTGCTTAATGACTGTTTGATACCTAACTAAACTACTTCATCCACGTTCCCGCTTCTATCCACTTTGATCACACATCAACTAGTCTTGAGGTAGTCAGGAGAAGACGCCTCCTTCCCCAAGAGCGTGTCAAAGATACACCACTCCGCGCTCCTGACCACATCATCGCACAGTCTCAGCGCCACAACCGTGTCTCCAAATCCCCATGCGAACAGCTCCATGCGCCCCGCGCCCCAACCAGCCATCTGTCAAGCCGCCTTCTGACCTTGCGCAGCGGGCGCTGTCGATCGCCCCGTTACCGTAACGTGGCCTTGCGACGTTTCAGGCGCTTCGATTGGCAACAGCCATGTCTTTGGGATATCCTCGTTTAGTTCAGCTGGTGGAGTCTGCGTATTGTGGCCTTTTGGTTAGTGGGGTTTGAATTACGTGTTAGTATTTAGGTCTGTCCGCTTGATATTCGTTCTTTATTCCTGCGCAAACGAATCGATGAACTGTCGTGTTTGGGTGGGAAAAGCTGAATTGGGGCCTGGCCATGTGGTTACCTTGAGTCCCAAAATAGGACGAGAGCTGAAAAGATCTGAGTCCGTAGCTATGTGCAGTCTGCGTTTTAGTGTGATAAGCGTCATCGCATGCTTTTCACGATTTTTTACAAAAAAAAAGGTGTGTACTCAATTCAGAGTGTGTTGATGTTTCTTTATTCATCTACGGTTCTCTTACATGTCTTCCATCTTATGCTTGTGTCCTTTTTGCCTAGATCTTCGATACAACATGACAGCGAGATATTCAAAATCGACATGTGGGATATACTAAGCCAGATGCTTTTGGGCGCTGATGCCCTTGGATGCCCGGAACGCCGGGTAGTATGGTGTATTTTGCTTGTTGGCTGAATAGCGCCACAATAGCTCCAAAACATGCTTTGCTGACAAACGGAATAATAATACTAGAAGGGTGTGTAGTGTAGTGGAGGTCTTGGCTCCGAATAAATGGACATGAAGGTATCTAAGAATGTCGCTGAAAATAAATAAATGGAGGTGACCTCATGATGGTAGTACTGTCTTTTCAATACTGCCGGTTCCGAGGATTGGCCGGCTTTCTCTTGGTTGGGGCTCGCCGTATGCCCATTTTGTTGCTGCATTGACCAGGTTTGCGCATATTGGGTCAATATGCTTCACCCACAAGGCCGCACATCGGTATAGGATATAATAGAAGACGGCAATGGCGATTAAAACGTGTGTTGTTGAGCCGCGCGGGAGATCCATGGGCTCGCCCTTTTCGGTTTTGGGCGGGTTCATGGCGGACGGAAGATAGATCATCCAGGTGAGGACAGATTTGATGAACGTGTTGTGCATAAGGTAGACCGGGAATGAAACACGGCCAAGGAAATTGAAAACGGGCGACGTGAGCATCCGACGCGCGTTTCGCGAGAAGAAGATGCCGAGCAGAACGGTCGAGGCTCCAATGTGGTCCCAGTAGCGACGAACATCGGACTTTTCTACAGTAATGCTGTGCATCATCTTTTGCATTACATGCGACCAGTGTGCGTTTTGCGGCGAGTCTTGAGGGTAGCCGGCGATGAACATGCCCACAATAATCATAAGCGCAGGTACAGGGGCCGGCAGAACCGAGGTGGCGGAATCCTTGTAGTGATTGTGCAGTTCGGCTACGAACATGCCCATGACGATGTTCAGGCCCTTGAGCGCCCCGATTGCGAGACCTGCGGCAGTTAGCGAATTCGGCCTTTCTTGCTCGTGAAATCGATGGGCTCACCTTCGCCGAGCTGCCAGAAGTAGAGATACAGCGCGGCGTAGACCAACATGCGCGCCTTGGGCTTGACCAAGACGGTAGCAAACATGGTCGTGTAGACCAGCATGCTGCCCTCCAGAAACAAGTGCAGCGTCCATTGCGTGCCATCGTAGTCGTTCCAGCCAATTGTCCAAGTCTCGACCTCGGCCTTGGTCAGCGACTTGAAGGCGTCCCACAGCGTGGGCTCCTGCCGGTGCCAGCCCTGCCGTATCCACGTCGAATCAACATGCTTGGTCATGTGATATGCGTTTGTGTTGGCGAGGAACCAGGTGAGGAGAGTCGCGATCATGGCAGGTAGGACCAGGCGTCCTGAGCGGGCTAGTGCGCTCCTCGCAATGCCCATAAAGGCCGCATCGTGGTTGCCTGCGCGCGACTTGCTAATCGGCCCAATCGAGTTTACATAGCCCGTGACAAGGAAGAACAACGCCACCGCGCTGCGACCGCCGACGGCGAGACGGAAGAAGGGGAGCTGGAAGAGGTGCGGAGCGGTTTTGGCATCTGGGGCCGGCGAGTGCAGCCACGGAACCAGCGCCGTACACAGGTGGCCGCATACGACCATGAAGGAGGCTATGCCGCGAAGGCCCTACAGGAGCCAGTGTTAGCCGCAGTGACACAGGCGACATGGTGAGAGCGCGTGTGACTTGCATCTATCCAGTTGGCGTCGCGAGGAGCCATTGTGCGGTGCTGAAAGCGTCCAAACCCCCCTAAAAGCAACTACGATCCAAAGAGTGTCGAGAAGCTATAAGTCAAAGAGCGTCTGCACACGCATCGCCGTGTCTCCGAGTCCCGAAGCGTGGGTGTCGAGTGAATGCTAGTGAGTGAATGCGCTGAAGGCCAACCGGACGACGAGGACCGACCTAAGG
Source organism: Pseudopyrenochaeta lycopersici (assembly GCA_003313425.1). NCBI lineage: Eukaryota > Fungi > Ascomycota > Dothideomycetes > Pleosporales > Pseudopyrenochaetaceae > Pseudopyrenochaeta > Pseudopyrenochaeta lycopersici. The sequence goes on along the minus strand of NHZP01000001.1, from coordinate 1,021,650 downwards.
AGACGGCGGTGGTGAAGAGATGCACTTCCGGGCTTGCGGCAAGAGATACAAAAGTCAAGTATCAAGGTCAGGAAAGGGAGGAAGAAGCAGAAAGCCGTCGAGATTCGCGGCCGGGCACAGATTTGTGGAAGTGCACCCTGGCCTGCGTTGAAGCCGGGTGGGGACGCTTCTTCTTCTTCAGGAACGCGGCCTTGCAGCTGGGACGCGGCTCACAGGGCGGCATGCGGACACCGACTGGTGCCAAGAGGGGAGAGTGTGGGCCACCATCCACGGGTCGCTCTCCCTTCCAGAGACGTCAATGGCTCGCAGGCTGGGGGCCTTCAGGGAATGCATGGCCGCTTGCTGCGACTCTGGAGGATGGCTGTCTACTGCTAATCCTGGGCCGATGCTGGCAGAGGTTGTCGCGTGCAGACGACATTCCACGCTACACCTCTCCTCCCCTCCACTCTGGACAGCCGCCGCGCATCTCCTCTAACCATGGCCCGACAAACCATATTCTCCGAAGGCGTCCCAGGCATGTAGCACAGATGACCAGGCTCCTCATGCTACACATCACCAGTCTCTACTGTCTCCCCCCTAGAATAGCTCACGAGATACGAAAGCCATCGCGAACGCTCTCGCCACCCCCAGCTCGTGTTCGGCTAGCTGGTACCAGAAAGGCGTCTATTGGGCGTTCAGAGGCGTCGCCCGACAAGGCCTACTAACGAGCGCCTCATGGAAACAAGCACGCGGAAAGATAATCGTTTCCATCTTGGCGCTGACGCGGAGGCCGGCCGCTCTAACCGGAACCCAAGTCAGGGGTGTCCGCAGGACGTTGCGACGTGCGACACATCTCCATGATCTTCGGTTTTCGATAAATTGCATCTTCATGCTGCGCAGCATTGGCACCGCACCACGTCGAATGCTCGCTCTTCTACCAAGACCATGTGAGCAAGGAAGACCACCTATCAGTCCCCTCTGGCCTGGAAACGCGCCTCCACTCGCTTCTTACCACGTACATGAGTAATGTGTAATTGAAGATTGCTGGACCTTTCGTACTCCACCGCCACAGTGCACTAATACGCGTATCTTCGCTTCGACAGATTAGGCATATTTCTTTACTTTGAGCACTGATGAAACTGCACCCCCTACGCTCCGTGACTATCTTTTCCTAATGTAAATCTCGTCTTATTATCTTCATCTTATCCCAATCAATACACTTGTCTTATTCTTCAGCCCCCTCGTCGCCATCTTGAGTGGTCCCGGCTTTGCCGCTCGTAGCATACATCAGGTGTTTGAAGCCACCCTCTTGGACGTCAGGAAAGCGATCTGGCGTCGGTCGCTTAGCCTTTGCCCACAAGACTTCGATTTCGAACCCCGCCACGGTTTCACTGTGGACAATACTGTCGTCGGCCTAGAAACAATCAGCCTTTCGTTACAATGACAGGGATGTGAGTAAGAGCAGGGGTTGAGCCTACAATGGCAATCTTCCACGTCATGTGTTCCTGCAGATATGTTCCCACAGCAATCTCATCCAACTGCTCCAAGTGCCCGTTCTTAACCATGTCTTCAAGCGCGTGGGTCAATGCAACCACACCGATCATTTCCATGTCCATCCCCTGTGCGCCCCCAGTGTCTTTTCCAGCAGCGTTCTGGAATCCCGTATACCCCACAAATCCTGGATCGGACGCCCACGTCGAAGCATCCACCGGTGATAGGCTGGATTCCTTGACGGCGCCGAGGAAAATGTAAACCTTGAACGCACCTTCGGCTCCATTATTCTGTGACCTAATATTGGCGACATAGTGGTACTGAATGTCGCTGTGTAGACCAAGAGAAGTAGTGGTGCTTGCTAAAGGAGAATCCGGTGTCCCCAGCGACCCGGCTGATTGGTTACTGGGACTTGTTTCAGGCACGGACTGATTTGTAGGCTTCAACTCCCACGAAAACTGAGACGTTGCATTTGGTCCATAAAGTGCGTTTACCCTCTGAACAAGGGTTCTACCATCTGATGGACCCATGAGTTCTGGATATGTGTAGCCGAAGATAGAGTGGTTGCGTACACCTGCCGAGGTCCAGAACTCGCCTGTGTCGTATTGACGGAAGGGGTGCAGAGCTATGGTAATAAGTATCTAGGATAGTACGGGCACGGTTACATACCAGTGTTCTCGTCTGCGTATGAGTTTGCTGGCGTTGTAAACGTTGCTTGGCGGTTCGTATGATTCGTGACATAGCTATCCGGATTCAACGATTGCCAAATAGAAAGCAGGCGATCGGTATTGCTAGAGAAATCGAATCAATCTCAAGATCTGCATATCTTCATCATGATATCCACTTACGCGTGCAATAACCAGAAAATTGGATCGAATGCAGAATATGCTGTTGCCCACATGTGGCCTTGGGTACCAATGGTGTTATGCAACGTATCGTGTAGCGATTCCAAGCTATCCGGAACACTACCGTGGACCTGATCCCTGCGTCCTGCCAAATTGTTACTGATGCTCTGATAGTCCTTTTGCATCGCCAGCATTTGGTACGTCCGTTCCCTTAGCTGATGTGCATTCTTGTCCAACCTGGATGCAACGAGATGGTCCTGACTCTGCGCACTCTCGCTCTGGTTCGTTGGATATCGTTTGGTTGAGTTCCAGAGTATCCAGGGCTCAACTGCTCGCATTGAAGCATGGTTGTCTGCTTCTCCCAGCCCTTGGCCTTCTCTGAAATCTTCAACTGGAAGCGGATGAAACGTATACGCATAAAGCGGGTTCGGTATCGTACTCTTGGCTGTCGTGTTTCCGGTAGGGATCTCAACCTCGATCGTCTTCGCTTGTACTATCCAAGGATATGAGCCTGTTCCTACTGGAGGTACAGCAGCCGCGTCCCAATATGGTATCCTGAATGTTTCAAGTGCCTTCTCCATCCGATTCTTCGCTTCTCCGTTTGGAAATCCCACAACAGTTTCACGAGCGTGAAAATAGATTAGCTCCTGTTTATGTGAGTCGACGCAATCAGGCTGCAACATTAACACACCTCTACAAGAGCAAGGTAGGGTCTGTGCCAGGTTGGAAAAATGTTGCTACTATGCGCACAATAGCCGTTACTCCCTTCAGGGTGCTTCTCGACCCCATCCCATGATACAAAGGGTCGGCCATGTATGCCTACGTACTATCAGCGTTTAATGTAGCTTGAAAGGAATCCTTGCGTGGAAGAGAACACATACCAGCGACCTGATAGTAAGACAGCTTGTCTTCTTGGCTTGTACTCTGGAATCGCTGCAACCCAAGCAGGTAGAGATTGAGCTGATCTTGATTGCGCTCCAATTCACGAATCTCAAGCCGAGGATGAGTCGTATCGACTCCCAGCCCACGAACGCCCAAGATAGTATAGACTGGAGATGTGGTAGCCTGTCGCCTTACTGCCACCGCAGTGTTGTCCGCAGCATGATTTCTGTGGTTGTGGAGGACCAGTTGTGAGCACACAGTAGAGTACAAGATGCTGGTCAAAAGCAACAATTGCAAAGCTCCGACGAGCCTAGCAGGAGTCATATGGAGTGGTGGTTTGCAGAAACTCTCCAAAATGCGGTTCAATTGGAGGTGACTGATGAAACAATCATAATTCAGATCCGTCGAGCGTCCACCATAAGTGCAGTTGGTGCGCCGAGTAAGCCAAAAAGAAAGATTCACATCTCATCTTCTTCCGGAACTAGGGGAACTTCGACAAAAGCAACATAGTATATGGAATACGAGTAACCGTCTATATCCCATGGTACACCCAGTAACCGTTCTACATAGTTATCCTGCTATGGCCACATGCTTGAGAAGCTATTCGTTCAGATCTGGAAAATATGTCCGGCATGCGTTAACAGGTGGAGACCATGATTCAACGGAAGCGATATATTCTGGCGAGGCTGCATTTCGAAGATGGTAGGAAGTAATGGTACGCCTAGTTTCATGTAAGTTAATTTAGAGAAACTTATGTAGAACTATCGGTCTTATTGTGCAATCGCAAAGCTGCTTGAAGCCATGCAGCCCTACGTATGCGACCTTGCGATATTTGAAAGGAGCAAAAGATTGATGAGAGAACTGTTGTTTTATTCGAAGGATTCAACGTTTCCAGATCTTGATCAAGGCCTGTGTGATACTTATGATATTGTATTGATTGTGCAGGGTTGGCGTGGAAGGAGGCATACAGGGTCACGCATGTGCGCTACGCTAGGCTCTGACCAAATTTCGAAACACCAGACTGGCTTAGATGCTTAGCTCTCATAACGTGATGGGTGTGGCAAGGAGACACAAATCAAGGTTCGTGCCTTGCTAACACCCATATGAGAGACACAGGGTTGTCGCAAACAAAGTGGTTCTCTTCTTTTCGTGCAGAATCTAGGAATGAGTTTCTAACAAATAGTCAAGCCTCACTGTTCAAATTTGATTAAGATAGAAAATTCTTTGGCTGTTTAGGAGCCGCGTCATTGACACTCGTGCCCACAAACCTAGACAAATCCCCCGTAGTTGTACAGACCATGATAAAGAACTCCAATTGATAAACAACGCCAGGATCGAGACCTATCTAGCGCCTCATACGCACATTCAATCTCAGCACAAGGACGTCCCGTCGTACCGATTACACGGTCGATGGCAGCTCCAGGACTTACCGAAATCCCAGTCTACACTGATGAGCCTGATGCTTTATGCATGATCACCGTCGCCTGTCTCATCATGGTGCATCTCGGTGCCGTGGAACGCATCACCAAATGCCGAATCGTCCACAAGGTCCAAGCCCATGTTGTCATCGTCGCCGTAGTCTGCAAGAGCGTCCCCAGCACTGTCAAGGTTGTCGAAGCCCGCGAAGTCAGAAGTGTCGAACATGCTGCCTGCTTCAGCTTCAACTGTTGATGAAGGCAGCGCCCCCGAGGTAGCTGTTGCATCATTGGCGCTTGTGCCAGACTGCTCAGGATTGCCACTGGCCTGCTGTGCATCACCAGATTGATCGTTGACCATGACCCATTCGTCGCCCTTGTCTTCCGCGCCAGTCATACCCGACATTTCAACATCGAGGTCCAGGAGGTCGTCGCCAACATCTACATCGAGCGTTGTATCTTGTTGATCGAATGTCGGCACTTGGTTAATATTGCTAGCAGTTCCACTTGGTGTTCCTACAGCGGATTGCGACTGGCTGGGAGGTTGTGAGAGTCGTGGTAATGAGATGTTACCAATAGGCGTTCCTGAGAGTGATCCAGTCCCGTATTGGTCAAGCAAGCTTGCGGCAGAGTTCTCCTCCAATGTTCCGTCATTGTTCAAGCCGTTGGATTGACCGTTTGCGCTTTGTTGACCTCCGTCACCGTTGACTTGCGGCTTAGGAGGCGATGGTTGCTGTACTTCAATAAAGCCGCCCTTCTCCACGCAGACGACTGACTTCTTAGCGTCAAATGTAACTCCTAGTGATTTTTCCAGATCCTGTACAACTTCTTCCAGCGGATTTGTGCCGTCGATATCACTCTCTGCAGAGCGTGACAGATCTCGTAATCGACGTTCGGCTTTGATGTAAGTCCGGGTTCGCTTCAGTTGAGCCATCTTCTTCGCGTGCTCAGCTTTCATCTTGTCAATTTCAGCTTGCTCTTTCGTGGTGTATTCTGATACTCGCTTTTCGAAGTCTTTGAGCTGTTCAGGGTCCAGTTTGTAATAGTTCTTGATCTGATAGTTGTCTTTCGCGACTTCTGGATTGTCTGCTCCCGAGACGTCTAAGATGCCCGCAGTCAATGGAGCTAGCTCGCCCATGAGGCCTAGCCCAAGATCAATAGGCGCAATCTTTCCAACGGCATATGGCGATGAGAATATCTCTTCCATCCACTCGTGGTGCTGCTTGTACCTCGACAAGCTGATCTCACGAGGCGTCAAGAAGTCGAAGGCATCCTGGGTTGCATTTTCCTCCTCTTCAAGTGACGTGTCTGCCACTACCGCACCTGCGACTGGCTGACGAGCTTGGGGCTGTGTTGGCAGGCGTGGACGCTTGGCGGGTGGAGGCTGCGTTGCATACGGCCGTCCCGGCTGCATTGGGTTGTAGTATGGCTGTTGCCCTCTCATAGCAGCCGGCTGTCCAAATTCAACCTTCGGCCAATTGGCCTGATCAACGAGCATAAACTCTTTGCGCATCAACGGTCCAGCAGCTTGGAGCTGGGCGCGCATTTGCAGCTGCGCATGTACCTCGCGGGGAATGGGTATCTGGCCGGCTGGAATCCTATGCTGTGGTTCCGCTGGCCTGTAATGCACCAGCCATAGGTTGGGGTCGGTGGTCCCGGGGCCTCCTGCTATTCTGTAACGGAAACGGGAATGCACAGCATACGGTTCGTGTGGGTAGTTGAAGCCGCTGTTGTGAACGAGGACCTGGAGTGTCTAAGGGGTGTTAGAATGAAGTGGAACTTGCGGTTAGTTGAGGAGCGCATACATAGCCTCGCACGTTCATGTCGTACGCCGTCTCAGCATCTGCCCACACCATTCCGTCTGAAGCGAAATGCGTCTGCATGCGTGGAGGCTGCCATGTGAGAATGACAGTGCCATCTTGAGGAGGGGATGCGAAGTATGTCCATGCGACGGGGGAGGTGTCGCGCACTATCTGCGGACCCTTGATGAGGTATTCGAGCGCCTGTGTAGGCTGAAGACTGGGTAAGGTAGGGAATCGATATGAGGATATCAAGTGGACGTGGGCAAGCTGTACGGTTAGCTGGAGAAGACAGTTGGGAGCCAAAGGCGCACTCACGAGGTGATTCGGCACCTGGGCGCTGGGGTCGGGGGCATTGTAGGCCTGGTTCATGCCGTACATGTTGACTGAATCAGTGCGACAGCAGTGCCGCGTCGGTCAAGGTTCGCAGAGGGGTGATGGGGCGGGCGCGAAAGCTGGGGTTGATGGCTCGAATCTTTGGCGCGTTGAGCATAGCGCGACGGCCATCGCCAAGATATCCTGCATATTCCTTACTAAGCATCCTTCACCTTCTTTCACATCTTGTCGAAGTTGAATCTCAAAGGACATTGCACGTCATCTTAGCCACTACAAAATAAACTGTAATTAAGCATATAAAAGCAACAGAATCTTCATAGTTAGCTGCATTTTCTATTTCAAACCTAGTTTTTAGAGTCGAAAGATTGGACAGCGGACTAGTGATGCCATTAATGGTATTGAAATATAATGAAATATGACATCTTGGGGCACAGAACACATTTGCATTTGGATCATAGGACTGTTAGATGAATCCTCGGGGTAGATCAAAAATATCGTGCTGAAAACCTGGAAATTTTATAATCGTACAGGAAGAAAGTTACAAAACGCTAAAAATATTTCTATTCTTCATGTGTAGAACGCGAAATCTGGGAGCATGTTAATTTGCGCAATGGTAATTGCTAGAATCTGATAAGAGTTTGCAGGATCTGCTCTCACCCTCACCACACACTCCCTCATGGTTCCACTACGATGAGTTATGGTGAAAGCGTGCGTCTCTGTTGGGCTATCTTCTAAATCAACATATAAAAAGTCTCCCAATCCCTACGTCCCTCATGATCTCTACACAGATTTTCTCATTTACTTCACCATCTGCCAACTCTCCTTCTATACCATCGACGCTTTGCAAGAACGCCGGCAATGTCTGACAACGAGAATGCCCCCAAGCCCAGGGGAAACAAGGGATCGACTGTTAGTTGGACTGAGCGTGAAGTGGCAAGTACAGACCTCGCCATTTAGAATTGGTGCTAACACCTCACAGCTCGTGTACCTGCTCAGCGCCATAGAGTACTCCAACGTCAAGATCGACTTCGCGGTGCGTCTTCAGCACTCTCCTACCTCAAATTACATGCACTGACATTCTTTCAGAAAGCTCCTGTTCCGTTCGGTCGCAATTCCAATGGTTGTTCTCAGAAGATCAGCAAGATCAAGATTGCTCTGAGGCCTGAGATCGATGCCCTAAAGGCCGGTGAATCATTTGCTCTCCCTGCCGAGGGCGCTCCTAAGAAGTCGGCCAATCCGCGGAAGCGCAAAGCCAAGAATGATGAAAATGTCAATGGCGATGCTGATGGCAGTATCAAGAAGCCTAGATGCGACAAGAAGATGGCCGGAGTCGACAGTGAGGAGGAGATCAAAATCAAACCAGAGAAGCTTGATGAGGGGCTTGATGAGGAGGTTGAGGATCAAGTTTGAAGCATTTCTGAGTGGTGGCCTTAAATATTAACATGAAAGGGAGGTAGCCCTCGTGGAGATTTGATAGCACATTGTGCTACACCGGGCGACTTTCTCAAGGTTTTCTGCTTTCTAAAGTGCTATCAGCGCTATATTCATCTGTATATACTCCAGTAAGCCAGCATTACAAAGCATATGCACTCAAAAAGCAGGTAGCAAATACCAAAACTTTGGAATTCACCATACCCTCATAATCAGCTATGCACCATCATTTCATTCTCTCATATTCCCCACTCACCGAAATTATCACCTTCACTACATTTCACCGCAACTCGGGATGAAGGCAGCCACATATATGCATTAAATATTGGCCTCACACTCCCCTCACTTCCCTTCCCATATGTGTTCTTGCCTGTAAAAGCTCCAGCTTCTAACAAGCATCCAATAGTCCCATAGCATTGCGACCAACATCTTAAACAACCCAAGTAACGCCAGACAACATGTCCGACAACGAGGGCAACAAGGCCAACCCTAGGAAAGGCTAGACTGACCGCCAGCGTGTATATTGATCACCACCCCATCTTCAATTCCGGTGAACACTAACCCAGTTCCAGCTCGTGTACTTCTTCAACCTCGTCGAGTTCTCCAAAGTCAAGCTGGATTACGCCGTGAGTTTCTCTTACGTGCATATCCCCACAGACCCGAGGCACTGCTAACATTTCGCAGAACGCCCCTCGCCCTGAAGGCAAATCTGTGGGTGCCTGCCAGATCATGGTGCATCGCCTCAAAGCCACGGTCAAGAACGATCTTGCACTACGCAGAGGCGAGGATGGGGCTGGAGAGAGCACGCCTAAGAAGCCCGCTACGCCGCGTAAGCGCAAGACCAAGGGCGACAATGATGAGATCAGCGCCAGTCCCACGAAGCGCGGTCGTAAGCAGAAGGCTCAGGTTCAGGCAGAGGTTGAGGCTCAAGGCGACGATGATGAGCACTTGATTGTCAAGGCGGAGCCCCAAGATGAGAAGCCAGAGATTGAGGCTGAGGATTAAAGTTTAGCGAGTTCGGTGAAGTGGAAGTACCAGGCATACTTCTTCAAAGTTAGCTATTTCTGGTTGTCAGGCGTGAAACATGCGCGGTCAGATTCAAAGGCTTCGAATTCGGACACAAGTTTCCGATAATGGTGGTGGCACCTTCGGTGCTCGAAATGGGATGGAACCCTTCACAGCACTCTTAGCAGCTCAATTGCTTGGGATACGCGGAAGCAAATGTAGAAAATTTTGATTAAATAACAAGGAAATCGAAAGGGTATCTAAACTCGTCAAACTTCAAAGCTTCAGTCATATCATACGAAAAGCCTCATAAATGCTCCTGACCGCGGAAAGACAAATAGCTTCCATGCCACCCCATTGCATCAAACTCCAGGTTCAATTTTAGAAAGAAGCATTCTATGATGCAATCATCGTTATTCAAATGTCTGCAGGCAGACTCATGCTGAAACCAGCCAACCTCAGCAAAGCTCGTGCATACCATCAGGCTCAATTCAAGCCCAGATGGACATGTGAGTCATAACTCATATACTACAGTATGCGAGGATCTTGTCAACATTATAACCGCTAAGCTCGGTCACGTGGTCAATCATCGTGTATACTCTGGCTTGGTAGCTTTGTTGACTATAGGCGGCGGTCCATCCGTATCCGGATACGGTAGCGGCGCGCCAGGCGGTGGCCGTGAGAACGCTGAGCCAGCAGGTGGTGATGTGCGGGCTCCAGAAAGACCCGGTGGCCGTGTCCCATCCTGTAATGGTGTCTTGGGAGGTCTGGGTGGCGGATATTGCAATCGTTCCTCAAAGCTTGGCCGGGAAGAGCTGTGCATGGAGTCTGGACGCCCTGATGAAAATTGCTCGTCTGAACGTCGTCCCGGAGCGACGAGTTCGCCTGAATGGCGCGGCGGAAGATCGTTCCTGAGTGGATGTGGGAAGTCATCTGACGACACTACAAGATACTTGTCGTTTTCAGACGGCCTGTTTTGGTCAGGCAGTTGAGGACGATGTGCCGGATGAATTGACGCATAGTACTCCGGCGTCAGCTCCTCTGCGGGCAACTCCACGGCGAGTGGAGATGGATCCGGGACAGTGGGAAGAGGTTTGTTTGGTGCCTGAGCACCTACGTACGAAGATACACTTTTCTGTGCGCGCTCCCATCGTACTTTGGCGAAGTGTATCCGCGCAATCTTCGCTGCCGCATCCATTGTCATACCTTGAACGCCTTTTTCAGCCAGGTACATGCGGGTATTGGTGCTGATCTCGGCCAGGGCGTTCCATTCGTTCATTCCAAATTCGCCGACACCAACGTTGACGTTTAGTCGATAGTAGTTTTCGGGGTTGACGTGGCGTTTCGCGAGATGGTCTTTCATCTCTTTGTGTGTTTTTTCACAATCCTCGATCTTTGAAATCAGTCTTCGCCTTGCTTCTGCAAAGTCGCCTATGCCTCCTGAAACAAAGCCTTCCCACCAAAGATGTTGCTGATTATTCGTCCCCTCTGGTCGCTTTCCAGTACCGATACTGAGAAATACACCAACGTCTCGCCCAGGCCACTCGTTACAAACAGCCTCGTCCAGGACCATTGGAGCGGGATTATATTTGCCAGTCCCCTCATCGAGAAAGACCGACTGGCCAATTTGTATAGGTTTGAAAGCCAGGGCAGTGGCAGATGTGGCGCGTCCAGCTTGCCAGATGGTTGCGTTCGGCTCGACAGCGGGCTCTTTGCGCGAGTCGTAAGAGCGCAGGAGGATCTGGCCGGTGCCAACCTTTTTCGTGCCTTTGTAGACAGCGGTGACAGCTCTGTGAATGATCAGCATACGGAGTGCTTTCAGATGCCCAGGGCAACTTACGTCTTCGTTCGTTCTTCCCTGTTATCATATAGTTGAGCATGCGGGTTTCCCCATTTCATTGCAGCTATGCGCATGCTGACCGGTGACATGCCAATCTGGCTGTACCTGCTGGCGTTGCTGGCGCTTCTTTGCATGCGGCTGGACATTGCGCTGCCGGGGGTCATGGGAGTCTGAAGGTCCGCTGAGGATGCCAGCCCGTTGTGGTTGTCGTTGCCCTCGTCGTCGTAGATGGTGTGTTCTCGCACGCACTCCATGATAGCCTCCTCGAGCTTTGATGCCTTGAACAAGGTGGACCGGTATGGTATGCCAGCAAACGTCTTGTCTGTTTCAAAGACTCTTCTTGTCATGCGCACATATACGTCCTTGCACGTCTCCACGTCCATTCTCAGCCGGCCCAGCATAATGGCGATCAGGCCGCCAGTGCCAGTTCCAGCGATGAGGTCGAAGTGCTCGCATGGTTTCGGTACTTCGTGTCGTTTTGGTGCTCTGCCTTCGGTTTCGACGAAGGTTCGGTGCATCAATTCCTGGAGGATGATGAGCATCGAGTACCCCCGCACGCCTCCGCCATCTGTCAAGCTCCGTTAGCACCGTGCGTCGCAAAGAGTGGCTTGGAAGACGTACCTAGCGACAGGATGCGCAGCGGCGGTCCCTTTGTCGTATCCTTCCGCCGTACTCCGCTATTTGCCATGCTGAAATGCTTCGCACACCTGGTCGCAACCTGGAAGCGTAGGTTTGGCGCCTGGCGTCGCACTTGCCCTCGTGAGGCGCGATGAGATGGTCTCGATACGTTTGCGTGTAGGAGTGAGGGGTGGAGGGGCGGCTGATGCCTGAAAGGAAGGTGTTGGTTGGCGTTTGTCAGGCTGCGTAGCTGCGTAACCCTTTGGAGGTCGAGGAAGACTAAGCAGTGAAAGGGTGGCTATGTCAGAGTCCCAAGCCTAGGCACGCGCCTGCAAGCGCTCAACAAGTGCAAAGTTGGTAGGACCCTTACGGTCGTGGTAGCTGATGCGGAGAAAGTGTCACAGGAAAGACGCAGGAGGTCGCTTGCACGCGGATGAAGACTCTTAGCTCTTGTCCAGGCTCTTGGGCATTTACCAAACCCATCCATCGTCATCGCCAGCCAAGCCCCACCAAAGAAGCTGAGCCGAGCTCCTGCACAGCCACTTCGCTTCCACCAACGACAGGCGTAGTTGCATCAAAATCAGGCTTCATCCTGGCTGACAGCTCCAACTTTTCCAAACTTTGTTCGATTTTGCTTCGACAGATCTTCGGCCCTTGCAGCGGCGTGAGCGGGAACCTGCTGACCCGTTTCGCCTTCAGGAACACCCCCTCCACCATGGTTTAGTGAGCCTCTGTTTCCTCCAATCGCTTGTCATCCCATGCTGTTTCGGATGGTCATGCTTCCAGTCCATCTCGCCTTCTCCGAGCGAATGGCGACCGCCACGAGCATCTTGACCGACCTGCATGTGGCTAAGTCCTACGCGTCCTTCAGTTCACTTTGGCAGGGTTGTATATCTTGCTGTTCAAGGACAGACACTCGTCTATGCGCCACAACACGAGGCTGAGATTACAAAAAAAAGGGTATTATTTCAGTCTAGTAGTCTACAAATGATGTACAAACAACGTATACTTGGTGCTTCTGGAGAGCATAAGAGGGACACAAAAGACAAGCCTGACGCCACCCATGCCACCAACACCAGGGTATTGACATGATATGAACACATGAAAACAGAAGCCGTCCTGCAAACCATTGGGCGCATCAATCTCGGTCTAATGATGCCACTTCTGCCTCTAACTATGAAGACACGTCACTTCCGTTCCTTAGGTGCAAATTCTTCGCATCAATAGTTTGCTGTTGTGGCATTTGTGCCAGCCATGTTGGCGGTGCCATACCCGTTTGATCATGAATGGTGCTCAGAAGAGGTGGCAAGCTTTGGAAAAGATTGCGGATGGGCGCCGTAGGATCTGCCATAGCGCCATCGCCTTGTGATCCGGTATTCCAGACATTGATCTTCGGCTGCAGGCCCTTGATAGCATTTCCGTTCGCCTCGGCGAGTCGCTCGTAAACGCCGTTTGTAAGCATGAGGTATTGCATGAGGCCTTGAGGACCTCCAAGCACATTCGCCATGTCGCCATAGGCTTTTGCCATGGCTGAAAGACCTTCAGCCTCGCGCTGTTGGGTGATGAGATGTGCCTGGGCAGCTCTTTCTTTGGCAAAATATTCGGCTTCGGCTTGACGCTTAGAGACAAGGAAATTGGCTTCTGCTTCGCGTTCTTTGGCTTGGTAGTTTGCCTCTGCGTCGCGGAGGCGGCGGAAGGCAGCCGCTTCAGCGTCGGCCTGCTCGCTATATCTGTTGGAGAAGATGGTTAGCGGGCCCAATCGTGAGTAGGAGAAATAGAGTGGCCGAGAAACCCCTAGCAAATTGACACTGGGCTTTGGCATCTGCAAAGGCCAGCGAAAATCTCTAGGAGTAGATGCGACCTCATTGTTACTTACTTTTTACCATCCGCTGCCTTCTCTTGGGCATACATTTCGGCATCGGCTTTTTGCTGCGAGGATTCCTTCTCGATCCTGGCTTGCACAACCTTGGTAGCACGAAGACGTTCAAGCTCCATAAGTGCTTTCTTCTTCTCGACTTCAGTATTGAGTTCTGCATCGCGACGTTCAGCTTCACGCTTCGCATTAATCCTTGCAACGGCGAGGTCGGCGCCGATGCGAATCTCTTTGTCCGTCAATTTGGCATCTGCCGCAGCTTTCTCAGCTTTACGTTCGGTTTCAAGAACGGCAGTATTGGCATGGATCTTTGCGACTTCCTGCTTTGTCTTGCCTTGCTTCTCTGCTTCTCCAACTTCACCCCGCATGCGGGCATCAGCGACGTCGACCTTAGCTTGATTCAAGGCGCCTTCGTGTGCCTTCCGCGAGAGAAAGGTGAAATACTCGGATCCTGGCGTATCCTGTAGTTCCTTCACGTTTGCGTTGTATACGCAGAGCCCAAATTGATCGAGTTCGGATTGAACCTGCTGGATGACTTTGTCCTTGAACACCTTGCGCTCACGGAAGAGCTCTTCCATAGTCATGGTTGAGACGATGCTACGTGTCTCACCCTCGATGATGCCTTTGACAATATCCTGCACATGGCTGCGTCCCTCGCCAACGGTGACGGCGCCCTTTGCCGCCGTTTGAGTAGGACGGCCATCAGATTCGCCTGTCAAAAGGACGGCGTACTTCTCCAAAGCTTCGAGGCTATCAGCAGGGCCGATGGTGAAGACTGCTGGGAGAGAGAATTTAAGCTTCTCGATTGTCATAGCTTGCAAAGTCATAGAAAAGTCAAACGGTGTAATACTGATTTTGGACACTTTCTGGAATGGATAGATGAACGCCTGGAGAAATCAGTATGTAGTACCTGGAAATAAATATGAAAACTTACCTTCTTCTTGATAGTGACCTTCTCAATCCCCACACCCGTAACAACGACTGCGAGCAATTAGTATATTTCATGTATGTAGCTTTCCATAAACACTTACGGTAGGAGTTGGGTTCGGCGACATGGTACCAGGGCATCTTGGCGATATGTTTGGTTTCCAACGATGTTGAAAAGGTGATCAGGCTAGTAGAATTGAATGTTTGCTATAAGCAACGATGGGTAAAGGTGTTGATTTCTTCGTTCTTGATGATAGTAGTGCGTTCTTAATAAAGACAGAATGCTTTCTTCGAGGCAACCGTGGAACGAGAGGTATCTAGTGAAATCCTAGTATCGAGTTTGGAGCCAAAACTTGCTCCGTCAGTTTTTCAGGTACCGGTATAATCGTAAGGTGTCGTGATGGCTATGCACAAGCGAGCAAGGCAGAGAGAGCGCCATCACTGCACCTTTATATCGCAATTTATTGGATGGACAAACTTGCATCCTACACATTCATTTCCACTGTCGGCATGCAGAGCCCCCAAGACCGGTGACCTTTTGCGTCTAGTAGTGGTAGAGATCACAGCATTGACCAATCGCTTAACTAGAACGGAACTGAATGGCGTTGGAAGTCAGCCTTGCGTGCTCAGCCACCTGCATGTGATCTTAACTTGCATGCCCGAACTGAACTTTGGGCAATCGCACAAGCTTTGTCTTCTTGAGGGAGGTCCATGTTCGGTGAGTGAAACGGTCGATCGTTAAGCTTAGTGGCTTATTGTCCCTTATTCCCATTAACGAGAAGTGGCAAGGAGGCGACAACCAAGAAGGAGGCTAGGCACCAGCCGCAAGTGGACATATTACAGCTGACTCCGTTCTCTTGAACGCCGGCTCTGCCCTTGTCTCACATCATATGCATGCCATCGTCGGGTTGAAGCCAAGCCTTTCGGCCCGGCTTATCTAACAACCTTGTCTCTGTGCCTTACACCATTGGCCGCGCTTCCTTCCATCAGTTCCCCGTCTCTACTTACATACAAGGCGCAAAGGTCACGAGTGCTTACACGAGGTTCTTAGGAGCGAGTTATGACCTCAGTAACACGAGGCTGAGGTAGGCAGACTCCTATTGAACTCAAGTATCAGTCTGCTGTGATCCGTTAGAACCGAGTATTGACTATTGAGTCTTGCCACTGAAACCAAAGACGGAGACTTCGTATCAGGGCGACCAAAGCGAACCTTGGGGTTCAACGTATCGGGCTAAACTCCCTCAGCAAGCCCACCAAGAGCATCTAGCTAGCAAAACAGTATCCCAGGCTGTGAATATTACCACAAGATTCGAAGTCGCCTGCGATACTGCAATAATGTCACCAACCGGAAAGGATAGCCTCCCACCACCCTACTCAGAAACCTACAGCACACGCACCAGATCCCCCTCCCGCGGTCAAACAATCCTCGATCAGCTAACTCTTACCCGCGCACATCACATCCAATCCGTAATCGACACCCACATCATACCGCTTGTTGAAGCCCAAGCAACCTATGGCATCGCACAAACGACCATCGCCATGCTGCCCTCCGATATCCCATTGCCTATTCCTGAAGAAAAATCAGAGTTCAGCTTCGACACTGGGGACAATAAAGCGGTTGAAGTCATTGGTTTCTCGTCAGAAGAAGCACCGAAAGTAGTGAGGCTAGAGGGCCAGATGAATCGCACAGAGTTCTGGAGACCGCAGGCTGTCATTGTGGAGTTGGAGAGGGTGTTAAGGGAGAGTTTGAATGCGAGTCCGCATCTGAGAAGCCCGACGAGTCCAACAAGATTTGGAAGGAGTGAGTTTGATATGCCGCCGCAGCAGTCGAGACGGAGATTTTTGGGTAGACTTGTCCCATCTTTGGGCCCGGAAGAACCGTCGCCGGGTGGGAATCCGGAGGTCGGCGTGAAACAGATGGAGAGCATGGGATTGGTACTTGTCAAGGCGAGGCTGGAAGAAATATGTCTAAGGACGGTAAATGAGTTTGGACTCTACGACACGATGTCAAAACAGTGTGTTATAATTCGGGTCGATGCACGGTGTTGAGGAAGTGAAGATAGATAGAAGATGAGAGATTGAAAGAAGAATCCTGAGATTTGAATATGATCCAAGTATCGGACAACGATATGCTTGCTCACACCCCTTGCGCCACGACTATGCAAAATGCCTCGAGTTCACAATTGCGAACGAAGCCACCAAACGCCATTGTATGAAGATATCCCAAACGCCATGCTCAAAGTACAACAACAAACCAAGCTCAGAAATCATATCCAACTGCGATACTAAGGCCCATCCTCATATTGTCTACGGTCTTCCCTCCCACGCCTTTAAGCATTGCTAAAGACTCTAGATCATATACTTCTTCGTCATTCATCTCAACCAAGCAGTTGACGATGCTGTCGGCTTTCTTTGCACCTACACCTTTGAGAGCCTTGATTTGATTGACGTCTCGTGAATTGATGATCTTCAGAAGGTGTGTTGTTCTTGGAGTCTTTTCACCAGGTCTTAGAGAGCTCTCGGCGTCATCGCGGAAGATTGGGAGTTTCTTGCTAGCCTTTGGCTTACGTACGGCTTTCGGCTTGAACTTGAAGCTATTGTCAGATGCGTACGAATCCTCATGGTCAGAGGGCGGAGGTGGAGCAAAGTCTTCATCATCTTCCGATTCATCTTTGTATACCATCTTCGGCTTGGAGGCCTTCTTCTCGGCCTTCAAGGGAGCCATTAGGCTTGACACTGGTGCCAACGATGCTGGGAAAACGGGTGCGGAGACGTGTTTGTTCGCTTCCTCCTTCTTTGCCCGTATTCTATCCTCGAGGTTCCTCATCTTGGCCTGAAGCTTTGCATTGCCTGGGAAGAACGGCTGCGCCAAATGATACATCCTTAAAGCGCTTGCGTCCTCGCCACGCATGTGATGCTGTTTCGCCATCAGCAAGAACTGGAGACCTTGCGATTTCCCATCCTCTTCTTTTGCGTCGATGCGATGTTCAAGTTCATCTAATCGCTTTTGTAACTCTGCAGACAGCGCTGGAGCCGCAGTTCCAGCGTCCTGTAGTGCCTTTTCCGCAAGTTTCTCGTCGACCTTCTGAGCGATGAGAGCTTCGATTGAGGCTTTGGTCATCATAGGTTCAACATTACGTATTCGAGATGTACTATCCGCCGTCCTGAATGTTTTGGCTGGCCGTGACGCGAAAGTACTGCTAGGCTCAGCTGCTCGCTTCTGGCCTTCTGTCCGCCGCACGCCTTGGTTCTGTGATGGGAGATTAGAGACACGAGAGGCAGATTTGCGGGAGTCAGAATATACAGAGAAAGCCTTCACAGGTTTTTCCCCTTTCTTTGGCTTCTCTGGTTCCGGCACGTTCGCGTTCAGCGCTGAGGCCAAGGGACGTAGTGGTTGTCGCGTGATATTTGCGCCTCCGATGCTGCTGGTTGCAGCCAAGGGCTTGACTATCGTCCTGTAAACAGGATCATTCTCTACTTCTGCCACTTCGATCTTTTTCGTCCTGCTCGCAAAGTTCAGGGAACTAAGAGTATCTAAGTGATAAGCGCGAGTAGGAGCAAGATTGAGGATCATGACAGTGAGGCCCTTGTTCTGACCAAGAGACAATATCCTGGTCATCTTCGATTCGCGGTACGGTATTCTATTCTGCTTCTTGTTCATAGCTTCCACACATTGTGCTAATACGAACAAAGATTTATTGATAGCAGAACTCTCGACGAGGCGCTCTTTGTTGTTGTCCGTTCGACGGTTGTCTTCGGATCCCGCAAGATCGATACAGGATGCTCGGCTTACGCGCACGGTGGTCTCGGTAGCTTGAGTGATTTTCACGCAAAGGATGGCATGTGATCGTGATGAGTGCGCGTTGAGCTGTCGAGTATCAGTAATAGTCCAATCAGAGAGTGATAATGCTTCACCTTTGTTGCTGACGTTGACCGATTCAAATTGGCCTGATCGTATAGTTGTTCAAACTCTTTTAGAGTTGAACATGGCTTCTCAGTCAAGCCAACCACAACAGTCTTGCCATGATTGTCGCGTATGGGCAAGCCAGATGGCGTGCGCTTCTCCGGTGGTTCAAAGAGGTCGTAGACTCGGTCACAGTAGATCTCAAAGTATTCCAAAGCAACCTCAACCTGCGTTGCCCCTCCCGAGTCCTTCTCGATTTTCTTACACCGTCGATATATCGAGCTTAATAGCCTAGGGATCACACCTCGATCGGCCAGCGATTTTCCACCTCTCATTGTATGAGTCTTGCCGGTACCAGTGCAGCCATGTGCGAAGATAGAAAGATCAAACCCATTGAAGAGCTGCTTTACCGTGGGCGAGACTAATTATGCGTCAACTTCAGTCTTACTGCTTCTGTGACCTCCAACTCACTTTCGGCATCGAAAAGTTGCTGTTGGGTCGCATCCTGTTCATAAACAGAGCTGAATTGAAAACTGAAGGACTCCGCATCGTTCTTTGGGCTCGGTATCCGCACAACTGAGGGGTTTATTTCGCCTTCGGTCGACTCTGCGGTGACAATCGTGTCTTTGTCAAGCTCATGTTTGAGCAGGGGGCGGATTCGTGCGACGACGCGGACGCTCATCGTGTGGTCTGGAGCCGAGGAGAGGGATGTAGGAGGTAGAAAAGGACGTAGGCCTAAGTCTACAAAGAAAAGAATGCTAGACTTACTGTGACGTCGAAGCTCTGCTGTGCAAAGGCCTATCCCAGCGGACCGTGTTTGCTTTCCCGATCGTTCTCGCCTATCACCCTAGCAACCTGTTCACGCCTAGACCGATCAAGATAGCGCACGTGCGCCAACCTTCCTCGCGCCGCGAATTCAATCATAGAGCAAGTACCACTTTGCCAGTGGGTGAAGGATTCTAGTCAGGTTGCACTTATCGTAGCAGCGTTGCGCGATGAACTGTCGCACACCCCGAGGGACCACCGCGAAATTTGGTCGATTTCGTGGGAATTTGAACCAGACGCCAGGCCTTCTTGGTCGCACCAAGGGCGGTATAACGGGCCAGATCGTGCCGATGAGCCTCATTCTATGGAGGCTTAATTATGCCTTCTATGCCAGGCATGCGTAGCGTTGTCGTTGTCGTTTGGCGAAGCGCTTGGTCGCGCGCTCTCCACCACGCGTTGTTGACGTCTCATTGGCTCAAAGCTGAAACATCGAGCCTACTTCTTCGGAGAACAACCACCACTCCTTAGGTCACGCACTACGCGTCTCCAAAGACACCTGGTAGCACCTGCAATTTGCTGGCTCCGGCGACAATGCTGGGCCAGTGCAGCCTCCAGTTCTATTCTCAAGTCAAACCGTGCTCAAGGC
This sequence comes from Pseudopyrenochaeta lycopersici, assembly GCA_003313425.1. Classification (NCBI taxonomy): domain Eukaryota; kingdom Fungi; phylum Ascomycota; class Dothideomycetes; order Pleosporales; family Pseudopyrenochaetaceae; genus Pseudopyrenochaeta; species Pseudopyrenochaeta lycopersici. Next base: position 1,001,894 of record NHZP01000001.1, on the reverse strand, counting down.
GCCTAATGCAGCTTCAAAACCAGAAGAGAGCCCAGCGAGCAATGGGTCCCTGACAATCACCATCAAAGCATCTAGACTGTCGTTTGCTTGAGACGAACGATTCTTTCGTTTTTTTCCTATCCTCTTTTCCTTGTAGTCTGTTTCCTGCTGTCGATCGTTTCTCTCATTATCTTTCTATTTCTCTGTCTTCTTTGCTAGATTTCTCACAGCTCTCGTTTCTGTGTGCAAGCGCGCGTCATTTCGGATAGACTCCGTTCAGTCTCTTCTTTTCTGTAATATTAGCCATCTTGATGATGTCTATCATTTCCACTTTATTGCTGCTGGCAGCTTATTCATTTTCCGTATTAGCTGGGCCGGTTCCACAACATGTCAAAAGGCAGCTGTGAGTGCATTTCGAGATTGCCATTCGGCTTTGACTGACCCTAAATAGCTTCACAAGCTACAGCAACACATCATCGACAGTATTACCCACTATCGAAAGCATCCAGCCTTCCGGTTCGGCTGTAGACCTATCCTCAGCGCCTGAGTTACCCAGCCCAACCGGACAAACCGTGGATGCAGATACTGCACTCGTCGTTGAGCCCATCCAGCGGACAGTCATTACTCATATAATACCGGGAATCACATTCCTCAATCCGGCTGGGGAGCCAGTCATCACCGAGCCGCCACAGACCATTCTATCTACTTCCTACATTACAGAACTACCTGCATCTACGACAGAAGTCAGCACAAGCGTCACGCCTACACCTTCTGCAACACCGAGCCCAGAAGTGAAGCCTGCAGAAAGCAGTACGATACGTCTTTCAAGCAGGAGCAATTCAGCTGCGTTGACGAGTTCAGTAGCGGCGGTTGAAAATGGCACTGCTAGTGAAACAAGCCGAGGCGCTCCGATGTTCACATACTCGCCTGAACGAACAGAGACTGGGGCAACAATTCTTTCTTCGACACTCGTTTCTTCGGCGCTGACATCCCCTCCGGCGTCTGCAATAAATGAGCAGCCAACTCCAAGCTCTGGAGGCCTGCCAGGATTCAATCACCCCGGCGCTGAATCACGAAGTGTCCTGGCTACTAGCATCTCCACCAATGCAACAATTGCGACTAGTTCTTCTCTCGCTGTTCTTGAGAGCTCAGGGCAACCTGCACTCCCGCTCTCTAGCACAATCGACTCATCTGTCACGAACCTTCCTTCGATACGCCCATCGGATACAGCAGACTCCACTACGCGTGTGCTCGTCACAAAAACTGTATATACTACTGTCGTACCCTCTGCTGCGCCCTCTGGCCTTGGCCCATCATCATCAGGGGCAGGTCCCCTGGAATCAGCCGTACCGACCGAAGCCCATAATACTCTCCCAGCTCAACAGACCAGCTCAGGGATTGCTCCTACCTCCCAAGCATCTGCTAGACCCCAAGAGTCATCTGTTATTTCTGATAGCAGCTCCACCGCTGCAGCTCTACCGACAACTCCACTGGATCCACCGCCTGTGGTTATAATCACGCAGTACACGACGGTCACGCCCGCACCCGAAGCAGAGCCTACTGAGGCACCAGAAGTATCAACCCCGCCTGTAGTGCCCAGTGCAAGCCCAACTGTCCCAGTGTCATCCGCATACGCAGAGCCTACCGCTACTTCACCTGTAGTTTCTTCATCGGCCGAGCCAGTTCAATCCTCCAACCCACCACAGGCTCCCACCAGCGCCCCATCGCCGCCTGCTGAAGTTTCTACTACGTCTGAGGCCGTTCAGCCACCGCCGGCCCCTACGGAGGCGCCTCCTGAGCCTGTGCCAGCACCATCAACGTCCGAAGGTCCTCTGGTCATAACGCCAATACCTCCTAGTCAGATCTTCACGGTCACAGTGACAACAACAGAGAGAGAGACTATCAGAGAGACCGTAACTGTGACAGCTTGAAAGAAGGGTACGGCTTGCCACTATGGTGGTTTTGATTTTAAGGAAAGTGCAATCATAATCAATCATCTAGATAGCGTAATTTATAGCAGCATGTTGGACCGTTGCACTACAGATAGTTTTTATTTGACTAAGAAAATACTTTTTGACAGAGGGAATAATCAACACACTTGTACCGTGACCGCTATAACCGTGTGCAACTCATGATGCTATTAAAAAATCTCGCCCTGATATTGGTGTACAGACTAGGACCGAAACATGATCAGAACCTTCCTGTCCTAACAATTTATAACGAAAACAAGCTATCACAATGAGGTTGTCTCTGGGCCAATATGCGTTCAGCCTATCTGGTTTGATTCGAAAGCTCTGCTATGTTGTCGTGCATAGCCATGTGTTTGGAGGCTGCTTCGGCCAAGATACTATTCATTGGGTGTTGTCGATTTTCATTATGGTATTGATTTATCGTATAGATCACACAAGCTATCCAGGGTTTTTTGCGTTATTTTCGAAACTTTACAAAGTTGGCTGATCCAAGTCATCAGCTTCTTCCGCTCCTTCTTTGCACTAGCTCTCAATAACCACTCTGCTCCTTCCTCACATCGCTTCCCGCGCCGCCATCTTCGCCATCGTTTTCATTATCTCTGTTTGCCTTCGCTCCGCCGGCTGCTTCCTGAATGCCTTGCGCATCACCCCTCAACTTCTCGAAATACGCCTTAACATCCTCTGCACCAACAGCTTGTCCCGACTCCGCGAATGGCTTGAGGAACGTGGCTACTTTATCCTTTAGATGAGCATAAGCCATGGCGCCCTGAATCGCACGGACGCGGTCCATATTGTTGAAGGCTGCTTCACCACGGTCTAGAATTGAACCTGTGCCTACGGATTGTGTGCCTTCGTCACCATCTTCGGACACGGGGGGCTCATATGTATCCTCTTCTTCTAGTAGTTGGGGATGGGATTTTAGATCTGGGAAGCAGGATGGGCAACGGCAGAGATGGTCGCGGAAGTGTGGTTTGAGAAACAGAGAGAAAGGGGTCGTCAAGGCAGTGGTGGGGAGCGGAAGAAGAGAGACGTGCCGAGGAATAACATGATCATCCTGCTTCTTTGGGGTTATTGGGAGGTTCGTCTTATCTTCAGAAACGCTTGGAAGAGTGCCGCTGGGGTCTTCAGACTTCTGGCGCTTAGCTGGAGCCGGTGGCGCCAACGTAGTTTGTGTGGATTCTTCATCATCATCATCATCGGATGCTTTGCGTTTTTTTGAATCACGGATTGTATGATCCAGAGTTGATGATCTGTTCTCTACTGTATGAGCGACGTTGATAGTTTTGTCGAGGTAGACTGGCTGGAGGAAACCGGTAGATCCAGCATACTTCTTAATCCAAGGGTGAGCTTCCACGCATTTGTAGCAGATAAAGTGATCAAAGTCATCCTCAGCAGGGAACCCCGGAGGTAATGGTGGTTCATCCTCCTCCTCCTCCTCCTCCTCTTCAGCATCTGCTGCAACGTCGTTTCCATCAACACCGTTGCTGTTCGCGACGGCTTCCGTAACAGCTGTCGAGCGCGGCAGTCCTGACTCGTCCGTATGCCCGTTGGCCTTGATTTCTCCCATCGTAGACTTATCAGTATCCATTGTATCTGGCGCACCCTTCGTCTCTTCAGTCTTCGGGGTTTCGATCATCTTGTTGTACTCCTCTCGCGTGAAGCCTACCAGACATTCCGGATGCCACCAGTCCTCGCCACATCCACCCTCTTCGCAAGTGCCAAGGCCCAGACACTGGAACATGGTGCCCTTCTCTTGATGTGCATCATAGTCTTCTCCGCAACCACAGAATATATTACGGAAGTTCTGGTTGTACTTATTGCTCTTCGCCGGCTCCTCCCCTGTCACCTCGCCTTTCTGCCCGGTGGTTGAGTTGATGCGGAGCGTACACGGTGTCGTCTCTGGTATTCGTGTCGTGCCGCAATCACATATGAAGTTACGCTTGTTAAAAAGCTCGACAAGAGTGTGCTCGCCATGGCAGGATATGGAGCACGAGTAGCAGACGGCTGCCGGGGTGTACACCTGGGCAGGCGAGGCAGGTGGCGGATTGCAAGTGAGGCATGCGTACAGACTCTGGCGGAGAGGACCGAGATCGCGCGTGCAGGTGTCAAATTGCTATCGATTGTTAGTCGGGGCAAATGCCGTTGTAAAGAGTAAGACCAACATATGGAAGAGCTTCACGAGCTTCAGCCTCGAGGCTGAGCTGCTCCTTAATGAACCTACGGCCGCTTTATCAATACTAATTTGTATGTAGAATTGGCCAAGCACATACTCTGCTGCAGTTTGAGAGCTTTCAGACGCCTGCGATATGCTGTCGGCGCGTGGCTTCGATGACTTCGTTGTGGACTGCGGGTCGGCCATGATTGCGGGCAAATGCGCAGAGAAGACACACTGGAGTGAGGGCAACCAAGGGTTGCATAAAGCGAATATAAAATTCTGAAATGCACTGAAGATTTTCTAGGCCGACTTACTTGGTGTGTTGACGGATGTTCAAGAGGAAAGAGCACAACGCGCGAAGGCAATGATTGGCTGCTGTAAAACCACTTTACGCGTGAGGAAGAAGGCGCGACGCGACACGCGATTTCCTCCTCCTTAGCGATCTACTCACTGCCACAAGCCCCTCTGCACGACCCCTTCATCCTGTCTCCTCATATTCAATTCCTTATTTTATGCGCAGCTCAAAGACGTACATTGAGCCACAATGAGGTACGTGTGATCTCCGCTATCAAGCGGCGGTGGCAGCGATCGCGCCCCTGCCCCTCCTTACCGCCTGTTCCACCTCCTAACAAGACTCAGTTCACCACTCCGACCCAACATGTCTTCTGCAAATCGTGGCGCAGGACCTAGCAGCAGGCGCAACAAACGTGCCAGAGACGATGAAGACCTTCCATCTTCTGCGGCGCACCCGCCGTCCAGCCGTGAGTGTAATCAAAATATGCACCACAACAACAATTGACATGATACAGCCATGGCCTCCTCCCCGCCTATGCTGCCCCAAGATGACGATGCAGACATGCTAGATGATGATGACATCATCCGCGATGTCGACGATCTTGAAGAAGAAGTTGAAGAAGCTGAGGGAATCGACCTTTTTGCGGATGACTTCGAGAACGACTACAGAGCCAGAGAGAACGATGCCTACGAGGGCCAAGGTATCGATGACGAAGGAGACTATGAAGAGCTTGGCCTCGCGCAAAGGCGAGAACTTGATGCACGCCTCAATGCCCGTGACAGGGAAGCACGGCGCCGTATGCCCGCCGCCTTCCTGCCAGACGAGGATGAACAAGATGGCCTTGCTGATCTCATGGGACGTCGTCGTGTGCGGAGGCATCGATACGACGAAGAAGATGACATGGACATGGGCGAAGATATTATGAACGAAGAACTGACATTGGAAGCGCTCACCGATGTGAAGGCGAACACTTTGACAGATTGGGTTGCGCAGCCCCAAGTTGCCAGGACCATAGCCCGCGAGTTCAAATCGTTTCTCACAGAGTACACGGACGAGCAAGGCCACTCAGTCTATGGAACTCGTATTCGAACGCTGGGTGAGATCAACGCTGAATCCCTGGAGGTTTCATTCGACCATCTCGCCGAACAGAAAGCTACGCTAGCATATTGGCTTGCCAACACCCCAACAGAAATGCTGAAGATCTTCGACCAGGTAGCTATGGAAGTCGTCCTCCTCCATTACCCGGACTACGAGCGTATCCACTCTGAAATCCACGTCCGCATCACCGATGTGCCCGTTCAGTACACTCTTCGCCAGCTTCGTCAATCCCACCTGAACAGTCTGGTCCGCGTCAGTGGAGTCGTTACCCGCCGAAGCGGAGTGTTTCCCCAACTCAAGTATGTCAAGTTCGACTGCACAAAATGTGGTGTCACTCTCGGTCCGTTCCATCAAGATTCGAACGTTGAAGTCAAGATATCCTTCTGTCAAAACTGCCAGTCGCGAGGCCCGTTTACCGTCAACTCCGAACGTACAGTCTACCGAAACTACCAAAAGCTCACATTGCAGGAGTCGCCGGGAACCGTTCCCGCTGGTCGCCTGCCCCGTCATCGAGAGGTCATTCTCCTCTGGGACCTGATCGATTCTGCAAAGCCTGGCGAGGAAATTGAAGTCACCGGTATCTACCGGAACAACTACGATGCTGCTCTCAACAACAAGAACGGCTTCCCTGTTTTTGCTACAATTCTTGAGGCAAATTACGTTGTCAAGTCTCATGATCAGCTGGCTGGCTTCCGCCTGACAGAAGAAGACGAGAAAGAGATTCGACGGCTAGCTAAGGATCCCCGAATCGTGGATAAGATAATCAATTCTATTGCGCCGAGCATCTATGGGCATACCGATATCAAGACGGCTGTCGCGCTGTCACTCTTCGGAGGTGTTAGCAAGGAGGCACCCGGCCGACATTCCATCCGCGGTGATATCAACGTCCTGCTTCTTGGAGATCCTGGTACCGCCAAATCTCAGATATTGAAGTACGTTGAAAAGACGGCTCATCGTGCTGTCTTTGCGACGGGTCAGGGTGCATCTGCTGTTGGTCTTACTGCCTCTGTACGCCGCGATCCTATGACGAGCGAGTGGACTCTGGAGGGTGGAGCACTCGTGCTTGCTGATAAGGGGACCTGCTTGATTGATGAGTTTGATAAGATGAATGACCAGGATCGAACGTCTATTCACGAAGCCATGGAACAGCAGACAATCTCCATCTCAAAGGCTGGTATTGTTACTACTCTTCAGGCCCGCTGTGCAATCGTCGCCGCCGCCAATCCCATTGGTGGTCGCTACAACTCCACCATCCCGTTTTCACAAAATGTTGAGCTTACTGAGCCCATTTTGTCACGTTTTGACATTTTGTGCGTGGTTCGCGACACCGTGGACCCAGTTGAGGATGAACGCTTGGCTAAGTTTGTTGTGAACTCGCACGGTCGGGCACATCCACTCGTTAACTCGGCCTATGGTTACTCTGACAAGTCGAAGACAAATGAGAATGGCGATAACGAAGAGAGCATGGAAGTAGACGGGAATGCTCCGATCAAAGAAGGTGAGATCCCACAAGAGCTTCTGAGGAAGTACATTTTGTATGCAAGGGAGAAGTGCAGACCGAAGTTGTACCAGATCGATCAAGACAAGGTTGCTCGTCTCTTCGCGGACATGCGCCGTGAGTCCATGGCCACTGGAGCGTATCCCATCACCGTAAGTATTTTCTCTACCATAATTGTCAGAGTGTCTACTAATGATAGTAGGTCCGTCATCTTGAAGCTATCATGCGTATTGCGGAGTCCTTTTGTAAAATGCGTCTGTCAGAGTACTGCTCCTCTCTTGACATCGATCGCGCCATTGCTGTCGCCGTTGACTCCTTCGTCGGCTCACAAAAGGTCAGCGCGAAGAAGGCGCTGGCGAGGGCGTTCGCGAAGTACACGCTGAACAGGCCTGGTGCTGTGCGAGCTCCTACTCGAGGCGGTCGACAAACCCAAAGAGCAGCCGCTTGAGTATCATCATTGAGGATTAGATATAGGAATGACGAGATGATGAGACGACCTTTGAGGCCGGAGTTGAAGGAAGACTTCTTGACTATTTGGGGGTAATAGATGAGATGATACCTGGCCGGAGGATGTGTAGGCATGCAAAACCACACATGATGGGTTCGTGTAGAAAGCCAGCCATTGGCGCCTGGAGTCCGGTACATACTTTTGCAATATGCATGCGACTGGTGCACGTTTTATCGAATGCACGGTCCATCTAAGCAGCTGATTCTGGTATTGCGCTTGATGAAATGCTCTTGTCTTATCTGTGTCTTAATCGCTAAATAATTTCTTGTTCCTTGGACAGCACCGTTGAATTCAAGAATACCTGCAACTCACCAGCATCACTATAATTATAGCAAAGGACATCTCCGGTAGACTTATTAAAGTTCGAAGCTGCTTTTGCCAGGCCTAAGCAAGGTTGGAGTTCCTGGCTAAGGCTAGTGCAAATCTTGGCGTCGGCTAATCCACAGGAATTTTGGACCACCGCAAAACCCACGATCAAGCAACAACTCTACCGGAGCGCAACAACCCACCCAGGAAACATCAACGATACAATCCTGAGCGCAAAGATGGCCCCAAAGAAGAACAAGAGAACCGCCGACTCCATCAACTCGCGCCTTGCGCTTGTTATGAAGTCTGGCAAGTATGTTCACCCTCGCAACCAGATGAAGCGATGTATTGACTTTGTAGGGTCACTCTCGGCTACAAGTCCACCCTCAAGAGCCTGCGAACTGGCAAGGCCAAGCTTGTCATCATTGCTGGCAACACCCCCCCTCTGAGGAAGTCTGAGCTCGAGTACTACGCCATGCTTTCGAAGACTTCAGGTACGTACAATCTAAGATTGCAGATGAGATCCAGTGGCTAACAGAAAACAGTTCATCATTTCTCTGGCAACAACGTACGTACCATACCCTGATCCATTCTCATGGCCTAGCGACGAGATACTGTGTGACATACTGGTGTTCTCTGAGGGCTGGCCCTGAGAAGAGGTCTGAACATGACTTCGGAGGGCTGTCCACTAACATGTCGGAAATACAGATCGAGTTGGGTACCGCTTGCGGTAAGCTCTTCCGCTGCTCGACCATGTCCATCCTCGATGCTGGTAAGTTCTTGCCTAAATTCTGCGTGCAGTTGGCGGTGCGCTAACACTACTTCAGGTGACTCGGACATTCTGACCACCAACACCGAGAACTAAGAAGATGTAACATGCGGGACTTGGGGCAGATAGAAATGATACCCGGGCATGGCGTACACCGCCATGCAACGATATCCAATGAATGACAAGACTCATGAGCCATCAAGGCCTGCCAATTTTATTCTGCACTTTGCCATGTGACTCATGCTAATGCACAAATATGATCGGATAGCGATTGGTGTGGAGGAACTCCGCATTCGTCCGCTCGTGTTCAGAGATAGATGTGCGTTCTGGAAATCATGCGAACTTTCCAAAGCCCAGGCAGTATTGCTCTGCGTAACCTACGAATATCTTGAGAACGCATTTAGAGTACCTTTCTATGAGCGCGCGTGCGAGGTTGGCATCTCTTTGGATATTCAATTGTGGTGCATAGCGGCCTCGGTGGCGGTGTTTAGCTTTGTAATCCAAAGTTGCACTTGCAGGGTGGCACTTTCTCGCTTAGCCTTCGCGCTTGGGCCGCCCACATCGCAGATTAGCAAGCAACGGCGACGCTCCTCTTCGACTTCGCACTTTGACCTCCATACCACTAACACATAAATACAGGGTAAGGTACGGATATCGAATACTTTCCTGCCGGCTAACTCATCACTGACAATTTGAGCAGTTTCCGCGCTCGCCTTCACGCTTTTCCGACAGTCGGACGCCCTCGTATTGATTTCAAAGCAGGTTCAATCGTCACAATGGCCCGCCGTCCAGCCCGTTGCTACCGCTACTGCAAGAACAAGCCCGTATGTTGTACCGGAACTGTATGAGAGGGAGCAGAGAGTCTGATATCGTTACAGTACCCCAAGAGCAGGTTCAACCGTGGTGTACCTGATGCGAAGATCCGCATTTTCGACCTCGGTCGCAAGAAGGCCAACGTAGACGACTTCCCGCTCTGCATCCATCTTGTCTCCAACGAGTACGAGCAGCTTTCCTCCGAGGCTCTTGAAGCCGCCCGCATTTGCGCCAACAAGTACCTCGTCAAAGTTGCCGGAAAGGAAGGTTTCCATCTCCGCGTCCGTGTCCACCCTTACCATGTCGTCCGTATCAACAAGATGTTGTCGTGCGCTGGTGCCGATAGATTGCAGACGGGTATGCGTGGTGCTTTCGGCAAGCCCAACGGTCTTGTCGCTCGTGTGAACATTGGCCAGATTCTTCTGTCCGTCCGAACAAGGGATTCTCACCGCGCCACCGCTCTCGAGGCTCTGAGGCGTTGCCAGTACAAGGTACGTTAGATCGCTCTAGGTCGATGATGTACATTCTAACATTGCTCAGTTCCCCGGTCGCCAGAAGATCATCGTCTCCAGGAACTGGGGTTTCACCCCTCTTCGCCGCGAGGAGTACGTTCAGAAGCGCCAGGAGGGCAAGATCAAGATCGACGGTGCTTACGTCCAGTTCCTTCGCAACAAGGGCAACCTTGCAAACAACATCCGTCGCTTCCCGGACGCTTTCGAGTCGGAGGCTTAAGTTCTAGGTGTGAGTTGAGGAACGAGGTTGATGATCATGGCTTGAATGGGATACCGGTTATGGCGTGATTTTGCTTTCCTCCTCAGTCATGAATGAAGGTTGGAGGGCGAATACCTGCGGAATCTAGCTGTAGAAAACGACCAAACCACAACCTGACAATGGCAATGGTACAACATGACAATGTTCAAAAAAGAAAGTGATATAACCTCCCAAAGTATTGCAACATGTATGCATGACCAATGTACGTTTGAAGACGCCACAGTGCTGCCAGTGACTATTGTTCGCTGTTGGACTAAGACAATCTATCTTTGCGAATTTTCGAGTAACATGCAAACGATTCACTATTTAACTCTAACTGTTACTTCTCCGTTCCTGATAAATGGTATAACCCTATGCTAACTGAATCAAACAACGCCGATAAGCACGCAATGCAGAAACATATGCTCATGCCAAATGCTTCCAAAGGCTCAAACACCAACACCAGCCCCTCTTCCCTGTGCCTGTGCCCTAGAAAACTGCTGCAGTAGTTGCAACACGCCCCCTCTGTGCGCACCTGGTGCCTCCTCCTCCTCTTCCTCATCATCCTGTGCTAGCCTGCTTGTGCGCCAGGAGTCGCCAATCGTACTCTCCTCCTCAATGCGTGGGTTTGGCGGCCCTGACGGGTCAGAGACAGGCTGTAGAGGGGTTCTGTATCTACTATGTGGAGCTTGGCGAGGTGAACCTCGAAGTCCTGATGCAGAGGGCTGGTGATGTGGATCGAGCAGGATAGAATTGATGGGCTCGTCTCTGGAAGTCGGACCATGTCTAGGAGTGCGTCGTTGCAGGTTCTGGCGTCCTGCTGGACCTCTACTTATTCCTCGCGGACCCATTTCCATGGGCTGTGCTGTCTGTGACATTGCTCCAAAGGTATTCGGGAATTGCGGAGGAGGGTGGAAGTTTCCTCGTCCTTGAAGACGACCGTTGTAACCACGTCCAGACGTTGCGTACGTGTCCAAGAAACCGTAGTATGAGGCAAGCATCTTGTTATCCTTGGCCATGAAGTAATCTTCACGGAGATCAGAGTCCTCCCTACGGCCTCCTGCTGCGTTCGCAGGAACATTGTTGGCATTCCGTGTACCCTTTTTGAAGGGAAACATAGAGTACGAACAGGTAACACCCAAGCCGTCTACTACGATAGAGAATTCGCGGAAGAAGTCAACAATACGTTCACTACATTGGGGTAATCGGAAGATAAGCAAAAACGGTGTAACAACCATGCTCAAAATTTCTTCCGCGAAGATGAGGATTTTCGGCTGGTATAACTTCGTGAACTCGGCGCGAACTTCATCCGTGTGCAACCGGTCCTGCCACAATTCGGGCTCATAGCGAGTGTGATAGATGACATGGTTGAGATAATATGACGGATCCGTAACTTGGTCTTCTTGCGGACTGCTTCCACGAGCTACGCGGTAGATGGTAGTCATGACGCCGATCCAGAAGATGGCTGTTTTGCCAGGCGTGATCTCGAAGTTGAGGAAACGTTCTGAATCAAGGAGGGTAAACACCACAAGTACGAATGCGAACGCGCCGGCTACAAATGCAACGAATGATGAAATCTGCTCTGTCTTGTCTTTCGGGAACTGCGCGAGGTAAAGGTTTGCGTAGGGGTATGCCATATTACGGCGGCGAGCGAATAGGTGCGGCAGCTCATTGAACTCGCGGAATTTCCATTGAGCAAATGTAGTGAAGTCGCGGTTGCTCAACTGTCCGGGGTCCTTGTGATATTCCGTGAAGTACTTGAATAGGTATGATGCAAGCACGAAAATTACGGCAAAGGGAGCGCAGATGATACTGATGATGCCCGTCCAAAAGAAACGAGTCCTCAGTTTCCTTACCAGCTCGCGTCGATTCCGCTCTTTCAAGAAATCTTGATTGAATTGGCCATTTGGACCGCTAAAAACGAAATCCATCACAGCGAGGTTGACATGCCATCTAGTGGTCTCGGAGAATATGTTCTTGTTTCCAAGGAACGGGAGAGGAACTGTCACATCCAATATTTCTTTGTTGAAGAGGGCTATTAGGTAATTGTCACGTCGCATAAGTCGGCTAGCGATGTCGACAGCGTCCAGTCTTTGCCGGCTCTTCGAGTCCAGCAGCTTGCGAGTTTCAGGTGACAGATTCGATGCCGTCGCCAAGTTCAAATCCCGCAAGGCCATTATGCGACTCACTACCTGCTGCCACTGTATTGTTTGAATGTCACGGTCTGGGATATCGAGAAGGTGGTGGTAGAAGTCATGCATAGCTCGAAGTCGCGGTAGATCGGTGATCATTGAGTAGAAGGAATAGAGCCAATAGATAGTAAAGACCCAAATGGCAAATATCCAGAACCCATGTATCCTATTGTTTGTCAGTCCAAGTGTGCTTAAAAAAGTCGCGGGTGACCCACCTCTTCGTGCACTTTGGCACCATGATTTGACTCATCTTAGTGCTGTCTGGTAACTTAGAGTAGTCGATACACCAGCCGAGAAATGTCATGAAGCCGACAACGAAGGCCGATTGTGCGAGTGTCAAGGCTCTCCGAAGGAGCATCGAGTAGACACCACAGCCAACATAGTACTCATATACCTCTCTCATGTAGGTATCCAGATCAGTCTGATTGACCCAAAGCCACAGGGCTTTTTCTTTTGGATCTGCGGCGAAATGCCCGGGTCTGCTCGTGTGACCCCAGGTGCGTACTGGAGGACCACCTCTGTCCTCATTATGTAGACGCTGTTGTGTCCTTGTAGCCTCCCACTGTGCTCGTGTGTGCCGTGTCGATGGACCTGGAACTGGCATCGGCAGGCCTTCGACACGCTGGTTTGAGCTGGGTCCTGGATCAAGCCCTCCTTCTAGTAGCAAGGACTGCGGTACATCATCATCGTCGTCCAAGGGAACGGGCCTGGCCTGAGCTGGCTGCTTCCATGCCGGGGCTCGACTTGTAGTGTCGGTCCTAGGCGCGTTACGTTTTGCATCTGGAGATACGGCGCGACTCTCGGTTGTCATTTGGCTTGATGACGCTTCATCAAGTAAGTGTGCAAGGTCTTGCTCCTCAAAGCGAGCCCCAAAGTTCTCCTCGTCTATGTCCATCTCGTGGCGTTCATCGGTTGAGGAAGAATAGCGGCGGTGCTGAGCATTTAGCGGTTCTGTTTCGAAAGGCTCGTCCGAGGCAGATGGGAGGAGCCTGGACAACAAGTTGGAGGCCATCATGGCCGTGGTCTTGAGAGGCGCTCAGGCAACGGCGGGGCGCGTGGCCGTGCTGAGCTGTGTGAGCGTTTGAGGGATGTTGGGGTCAGAGGACCGAGCACGTGATGCCCGAATGATGGAAACCAGCCTCCATGGACACTAATATGCCTTACTTGGTGACCATATCGGCGTGATAGAGTACAGAAGTGGTGAATGGAGCTGTCATGGGGGCTTGCTCTTTGACATCTAGATGCAGGTGACGCGCCCGGTATCGATAAGAGCTCGGTTACGCCTTCCCCGGCTTGTCGCAGATGTACACCACGTTGTCGAGAAGCACGACAATCCTCATAAAATGTCGACAACCTATTTCCAGGAACGAGCAACAACCGTTGCTCAGAATGGAGTGACGCCAGCTTCTCCATCGATAGGGCCTGCATCTCGAGGTGCCAATGCCCTATCTAGTCGAATAACGAGCGTGCTATCCGCTTCGTATGCGGATTTAGAAATTCGCGATGCTTTGGAGACTCTCGACAATCGAGGAGTGCATAATACAGCAGAGACGAGACGACAGATCCGCTTGGATGTGCAGAAAGAGGTGATTCAGTGTAATGGCGAGATTGTCAAGGACTTTGGAGATGTGGCGGAGGTGCGTCAAGCAGTATATCACGAGCTGTAGTATACTGAACTACGGTAGCAACTGAAACGCATTGGCACAGCCATAAACAGCCTCAACAATTACTGTGCTGACATGCGAAGTCATATTTCGGCCGCAAATCGAGAAACTGGACCTGTTCTGGAAGAAGCCACGAGCCTGATATCCCAAAGGAAGCAAGTCGAAACCAAGCAGCAGATCCTACATGCCTTCAGCTCTCATTTTCTCATCTCTGAGGAAGAATCCACGATACTAACATCTACTGCTGAGCCCGTGAACGAAGAATTCTTCCAAGTCCTTACCCGCGTGAAGAAGATTCACCACGATTCTCAAGTGCTACTTGGGACGGAAGACCAACGATTGGGACTGGAGGTGCTCGAACAGAGCTCAAAGCAACTGAATGCCGCATTCCAAAAGCTGTATCGCTGGATACAGCGCGAGTTCAAGACCTTGGATTTAGAGAATCCGCAAATCAGTGCATCCGTGAGACGATCTCTACGTGTGCTAGCTGAGCGACCAACTCTTTTCCAAAGTTGCCTCGACTTCTTTGCTGAAGCTCGAGAGTCTATCCTATCCGACTCCTTTCACGCAGCCCTGACGGGTTCAACGACAGAGGAGCATATAGCGACGAAGCCGATCGAATTTCATGCGCACGATCCCCTACGATATATCGGCGATATGCTTGCTTGGGCTCACTCGACTACTGTGTCAGAAAGGGAAGCTTTGGAGAATCTCTTCATCTCAGATGGGGATGAGATCAAGCGATCCATACAGGCAGGCCTAGAAAGTGAGCCGTGGTTGCGAGGCGATGGAGACCATGAAGTTTTTGATGGTAGGAAAGCTTTGAACCAACTCGTCAGTCGGGATCTGATCGGTGTCGCACGTTTGTTGCGACAGCGCACTGAGCAAGTCGTTCAAAGCCATGATGATGCAACCCTGGCATACAAAATTGCCAACCTCATTGGCTTCTACAAGGGAACGTTCGCGAAGCTGCTTGGATCAGACTCTGAGGTCTTGGAGGTGTTTAACACATTGGAAGCGTCAGCGATGAGACAATTCCGTGCCAATATGAGGGACTATGTTGCCAACGTGCAGAGCGACCTCGCTGTGGCACCACCAGATCTATCACCTCCCGAATTCCTCGACGAAGCCTTGCAGATGCTTAAAGTGCTCGCAAAGAGCTATGATACATCAGTTGCGGCAGCAGATGACCAAGGGCAAGGATTCCAGACTGTACTGGCAGAAGCATTGGATCCTTTCTTGAGTGGTTGTGAGAATCTACAGAAGGGCATGAAGCAACCCCAAAGCGCCATATTCGTTATCAACTGTCTACTCGCAGCTAAGGGAGTACTCACGCAGTATGCCTTTGCAAATGAGCGTGTCAGCGAAATGGACGAAACCGTTGACGAGCACGTTGCAAAGCTGATTGATTACCAACACCAGTATTTCGTCCACGAATCCGGCCTTTTCGGCCTCCTCTCAGAATTGTCGGCTTTTATGGACTCAACCAAAACACTCCCAGCAATTTCAGAACTCGAGGCTTTACAACCAGACGCGTTGATCGCAGTGAGCCAACAACTCGACGAGTTCCTACCTTCAGCTCTAATCGACGCTTCTGAGAACTTGAAAAGACTCCAAAATAGGAAGATGATACAAGACATCACAGAAAAGGCAGCAGGCAAGTTCTGCGATGATTTTGAGCTTGTAAAAGTCACGATGAATAGATTTGATGATCTGAATGACGAAGAAGACCAAGAGCCAGTTTTGGCGGAGCTGTTCCCGAGAACTAGTGACGAGATTAGAGTGCTCTTGAGCTAGATACATGCTGAATGAGGACGACATGCAGATGTCTCTAGAATCCAACCTCCTGCCTCCATTCTTCCCATCTATTCATCTCTTGACATCGTTAAGACCACTGTGATCAAGTGATACATGTTGGCACAGGTCATCACTAGTTTAATTGAATCCAAATGTCGTAAGTCGTAACACAGTGAAGGCCGAGGTGGATCACTGCGGTTTTTTCTTCTCCCACTCTTCCGGCGTATGGCACTTTGGAGTCCAGGCGTGTATTGCCGCAATCTCTTCCTTGAGTGCTGAGTTAACTAGGCGGTGCCGTGCTAGTGTTGTCTTTTTGGTGAATTGTGGTGATACAATAATGGCCTCGAACATTTGTCCACATCCGCCTGTATGAGACATTAGCTTGATGTTGAAAGCTGGTCGAAAACGTGTCCCTCCAGAGAGATATTTCTGTTATATTCTCTCAAAACAAAGGATAGGTAACTATTGAAGGTTGAAGCTTGACGTTTCCCATTTCCTGTGGGAGATGTAGCTAGGCCCACACAAAATCCCAAGACATACGACCCCTCTTTTCTTGCAAAGATTTCGGTTCCAAAGCAGCAACTAAGATGTAGGCTATTGTGCGAGAATTCACTGCCAGAGAGCAAAACCCAAGTGAAAATCAAACGTACCACTCATATCCTCAATCTCCACATAGGTTGCCCCAAGTACTTGCTCCAGCTTCCTCTTAATCACTTCCGGCGTAACGCCGGAGCTAGCAGCAACCTGCGTCGCTTCGTTATCCGTCCTCGCACTCATCGTATCAGGGTCTACGGATAGATTGTCGAGGGTTTTGTAGAGTTTGTGTCGAGGATCCATTGAACAGGATGATGCAATATTCGTGTTCCTATCTTCGGATCTGATAAGATGAGTTGCCCAATGCGGGAGGGTTCGGAGGTCGGAGGTTTCAGCAGGGGAAGCTTGGAGGAGCGAGGGGCAATGACGTGAGGGAGGGGTCAGTGCGAAAGTTGCAGATGCAGGGTTGAGTTTGCGTGTAGAAGAGCTTGGGAGCGAAATTGAGTCTTGTCTAGGTATTCAGGACGCGTTAAACCCAAGTTGCATGTTTCTGCCAACACTACAACGCTTTGCAATGAGTGCAAATACATCTGCCCCATTCTCTCGGGCTGTCGTGCGGGCTATGCGGAAGCTGTGAGTGTGCGCAAGAGGCCTCCACCCGGCTATGCTATTGTTGATCGGCAAAGGCAAAAAGGATTGAAGGTTTACACACGTTGCTCAAGTACTAATAGACCAACAGCTACCCGCAAGCCCTCGCTGACAGCTCTTGGGACAACACGGGTCTGCTCCTAGAAGCACCATTTGTCGCTTCGCGCCTTCAATCGAACACAGTTCTCCTCACAATTGACCTCACAAAAGCTGTTGCAGACGAAGCGATCGCCCTCAACTCCTCAATTATCATCGCATACCATCCCATCATATTTAGAGGCTTAAAGTCCCTCACGTTTGCAAATACACAGCAGCAGACATTGCTACGTCTTGCTAGCCATGGTATCAGCGTGTACAGTCCACATACAGCTGTTGATGCTGCACCGGGAGGGCTCGGAGACTGGTTAGCAGACATTGTCACAGGCACAAAAGTAAGCTACGATGAGACGGAGTTAAACACAGACTCGAAGTCGCAAGCCGCCGCGAAGGATGAAAATGATGACGACCCCTTCATTGAGAAGCGTCCGACCTACACGCTGAACCACCATCCTAGCCAGACGACACTCCGCCTCACAAAGGATCCCTCTCCCACAACGACTTCAGTCCCGCATACGCGCCGCCCGGTTGTACCGCAATCTCCCGAGCTGGCATCGCACCCTGGCGCAGGAATGGGACGTATTGTGGAGTTCAACCAGGCACAACCGCTCCCGACGGTCCTCGATCGCATAGGCAAAGGCCTCAACAACCCTAAGGGCTTCCCAATCGCCATTCCACAGGATAAAACTATCTCAGATATAAACATACGTAGTGTAGGCATATGTGCGGGTTCCGGTGCTTCGCTACTAGGCAATTTGGACGTAGACCTGCTGTTTACGGGTGAGATGGGGCACCATGAAGCGCTTGCAGCGATTGAGAAGGGGCAAGTCGTGATCAGCCTGTTTCATAGCAACTCTGAGCGTGGCTTCTTAGCGGAGGTATTGAGGGGTCAGCTGGAGGACACTGTCCATGAGGAGTGGTCAAAAGTTAGAGAAGAGGAAAAAGATAACAAGGAGTTGGAGCAAGCCGTAGCAGACGAGGACTTTGAGATTGCGGTTAGCGAAGTCGATCGTGATCCGTATGGGATTGTGGTATTGAAGAGCGATGCGGAGGAGACACAGGCATGAAATCCTAAATATAGCAAAAGGCCGAAGATCAAAGGCTGTACGTATCCAGAAGAATGTAACAGAACGAGACTGCATAGAGGATCGTCTCGGGTCCTTAGCGAAAGGACATTCGGGAGCCCTGTCGCCGTCCACAGGCAGTCATCGACCCCACCATAGACCCCACATCATAAAGAAAAATTCTTTAGCCGACCATATGAAACACCACGTAGCAATAACAAAGTCAAGATCGCCCAACACCAACTCAATTGTTTTGTTTAAAGTGACAATATGTGGTTTATATTTTTTACATTCGGCTAATTTTCCATCGAAAGTCAATACCACGGCGCAATCACTGCGCCAGATCCTATGATCCTCCGTGGCGCAATTGGCTAGCGCGTTCGACTGTTATACATAGCAAATCGAGAGGTTGAAAGTTCGAGCCTTTCCGGGGGAGCATTCTTTTTTTTTTTGCTCTCGCAATCATCGGTTTTGCTCTCTTTCTGGTCTTCGGAGTGGCACTGAAGCTATTACTTTCATTGAACGTGGTTAGTAAAGTATCTTTTTGGAGTGACCCTTACACCAACATTTGTGTAGAAGGATAATTAAATTATTTTCAGTGCCTATATATTATGAAATCACGGTTGTTCTACATATGCAGTTCTGGGGTATATTCAAATAGTTCTTCATACTTGCAAAACCACAAGACCTAAGCCCAAGTTCATTGCGTATAGATATGGCAAGCTAATCATGGTAGCTGGTTATTTGTCATTACATTTGAATTATTTTGATAGTTCGATGAGCAACGATGTCAAGGTTGAAGTTCAGCGCATAAAAAGTGATTGCATTTGAACGCTCAGGTGAGATTAATTTGTTTTCAGAGGCCACATTATTCGTTTGCTAGAAGCATATCCAAGCCAGGACGGGAGCCCTTCAAGAGGTGAGTCTAGAATGGCCACACCCATTCCTCCGTCTCCTTCGGATCCAGACCTTCGTGATACGCATAATTCTTTGCGCGGATCTGCTCGTTGAGCAAGGTCTCGCGCGCCGATGCACCCCTATTGCCCAGCCCAGGTATATTGTCGATAGCATCAATAGCCAAGCTATATCGATCGGTGCCGTTACGGATAGCCAGCTCCAAAGGCGTGTCGATGTTACCTTTCTCGCGGTAACCGCGGACAATCAGATTCTGCTGACCCTTACGTCCGTATGTAAGACGATGAACTAACCACGGGTAAGAGTGGAAATTAAATATACATGGTACGTCATCGGTGAAGATGGCCTTGTACTCGGGCGCTGATAGGCCGTGGGGATGCTGTTTGTCGTCGATAAGCTTGAAGAGATCGACTACATTGACGAAGCGGATCTTGAGTTTAGGGAGATGAGTGCGAAGCAGCGCTGTTGCAGCGAGGGCTTCGTGCGTTGAGACATCTCCGCATGAAGCCATGACGATGTCAGGCTCTTGACCTTCATCATTGCTAGCCCATGGCCAAATACCTACACCCTTTGTGCAATGTGCAATAGCTTGATCCATGGTGAGAAACTGAAGGTGCTCTTGCTTATCTGCTACAATGACGTTGACGTAGTTTGAGCTTCGGAGGCAATGGTCCATCGTTGAAAGGAGGCAGTTTGCGTCGGGTGGGAGGTAGATTCGCACAATCTCAGGGCTCTTGTTGGCTACCACATCGAGGAATCCGGGATCTTGATGTGTAAAGCCGTTGTGATCCTGCCGCCAAACGGTGGCTGTGAGTAGAATATTGAGTGAAGCAACCTTTTGCCTCCATTCCACCTCAAGGCATTTCTCTAGCCATTTGCAGTGTTGATTGACCATGGAGTCGATGATGTGGATGAATGGCTCGTAGCTGTTTAGCACACCGTGTCGACCGGAGAGAATATAGCCTTCAAGCCAGCCCTGCATGAAATCAGCAATGACTCGTTGACTAGCAATAGACCCAACTTGCCTCGATAGTGTGTTCTGACAACATCTCCATGACGCGTCCCTCGAATGCCAGGTTACCTCCATCGTCATCTTCTTCAAAATAGTCACCAAGCCATACTTTCTTTCCCGCTTCGTAGATTTTGCTGAGCTTGTTCGACTCCCTATGAGTGGAGGTGCAAAGTCAGTTCAACTTCGACATGCAGTGCGATTGGAATAGTACGTACGTTTCATCGGGGCCAAAGACGCGGAAATCTTTTGGATTTTCCTTCACCACGTCGCGGAGAAACGCGGCGAAATTAGCCATACTGCCCATTTTCGCAACCCCTCCTTTTGACACATCAACGCCATAATCTCGGAAGTCAGGCACATGAAGCTTGCGCCTAATGAGTCCACCGTTTGAGACCGGGTTGGCACTCATCCTCCTGTTGCCTGTCGGGGCAAGTTCCCTAAGCTCAGGTATAAGCTTGCCAGACTTATCAAAGTGCTTTTCAGGCTCATAGCCGCGCATCCACTCCTCTAACAACTTGAGCTGCGACTTGTCTTTGAGAACATTAGTAAGAGGTACTTGATGTGCGCGCCAGAAGCCTTCTAGAAAGTGGTCGCCGACTTTCCTAGGCCCAGTCCAGCCTTTTGGTGTACGAAGCACAATCATAGGCCAACGGGGCCTGAAGGCCTTGCCCGAATCTCTAGCCTGTTTCTGATATTCCTTGATTTTTGTAATGCAACGTTCCATCGTGGCAGCCATGGCTTGGTGCATGGAGGGGACGTCGCTTCCTTCAACGAAGTATGGTGTCCACCCGTAGCCGAGGAAGAGGGCTTCGAGCTCTTTGTGGCTGATGCGAGCCAACAACGTCGGATTGTTGATCTACAATTCGTCAGCCAAACCCACCGAACCTTCGATTTGATCGAGTGTACCTTGTAGCCGTTCAGGTGTAGGACGGGCAGAACTGCTCCGTCTGTAATCGGATTGAGGAACTTAGTCGAATGCCAGCTCGTAGCCAAAGGCCCCGTCTCCGCTTCACCATCGCCGACCATAGTCAGTGCTATCAAATCAGGATGATCAAAGACTGTGCCGAAAGCGTGAGAGATCGAGTATCCAAGCTCTCCGCCCTCATGTAAGCTACCAGGTGTTTCTGGTGTAGCATGTGATCCGATACCGCCGGGAAATGAGAATGATTTAAAGAAGCGTCTCATACCCTCCTCATCCTCGCTTTTGGCAGGGTAAACTTCTGAATAAACACCCTCAAGATAGCTGTTTGACAATACAGCAGGCGCACCGTGTCCAGGGCCAGAGATGAAGATAGCATCTAGATCATATTTTTTGATCAAACGATTCTAGGTTGAAAAACAGATCAGCGTATTTTTCATAGGAATGTAAGTATGATATGAGCGCAACAAACCATGTGAATATATGTGAAGCTCTGTCCAGCATCCGAGCCCCAATGCCCCAACAATCTTCGCTTGATATGATCTACTGTGAGCGGGTCGCGAAGCAGAGGATTGGTTCTCAGATAAATCATTCCCAAACACATGTACAAAGATGCGTGGAAGTAGTCTGTCATCTTTCGCACTTCATCCTCGCTGAGCGGATGCTCAGTGATCGATGCTCTTGCGGGCCCAAACGGAGACAAGCTCAACTTGTCGACATCTTCGGTGACCTTCTCCGGGTCGGCGGGGGCAGCTGGAATCATGGCGTCCATTGTAGCTTATTGGAAAGAAGACGCGCGCCTTCAAGATCTTAAGTGTAGTCCCTTATGATGTAGTGGACGGATGTGAGCGGAAGTGTTCGAGTTGTTGGGCACCTCTAAAACATATTAGGAGCTTACAGGTAAGAATAGCCGTCACTTGAGCATGAAGAATCACGATCTAAAAGAGCAAAGGATTGCGGGGCCGTAATGGTCTTCTGAAGCCTGGAATCACAGTCGAGCGGCCGGCGGCGGGAACGCTCTCCTGATCCATGGAAGCTGTGCAATTGGTCGTTTGCCGGGCGAACACGAGCTGCTGCAAAAGCATTTCATCATAAGGTGAGCTTTTTAGTCGAGCTGGACCCATGTTTGTTCGTATGCCTTGCTGCGTCATGAGAGAACGATGACCTGATCGTTACCCACATTGGCCACTAATACCAAACGTGGTTAGCGGAAACACTCAAAGCGCGTGTGCCTCTATCCTCGCCATCCGTAATCGCGCCAACCATGTCTGTCATACGCATTACCTTTCCTTGGTTTTCCAAGTTGAGACCTGTCAGATAGAGAAGCGCAGTATTTTAGCTTCTGGTATTGATTATTGAGTCGCCCAGTTTCGCCCTTACAGTAACCACCATATTATGCCATCATTATGACTGCCCTCGAAGCTGCCATCCGCTTACTGACGCCTACCATGCGTCCAGTACAAGATCGACCCGCCTCTAAGCAGGCCCATAGATCCCGCTGTGGCAAATTGATGTTCAAGCTTCAAGAGCTTTTTTTCTGTGTGTCGTGAAATCAATGGGCGTTCTCTTTGTGCTTTCATTGATTAAACATCTATTGGAAGAGCTTCAAAATGCGAGGTAGTGAGTGACACATAGTAAAGGCGGGAGGAAGGGGATGGGAGCGATGTACTCATTCATTCTATGTCTAGAAGTAGAAAAATCTATCTCAGTGCAATCCGTATTCGCCCTCCGCAGCTAATGTTCTTTGACACTCGGCAAGAATCGCAGCCTGCCTTGCAACATCTGCTAGTCTTCCAACGACCTGCTTGTTTCCGTCTACAAACCCATACAATGCATATGGTATGTCTACTTCATTACAGAATTCTTGAACCAATTTTTGCGTTTCTCTTAGTCTATGCCTGGGAATCCGTGGGTACAAGTGGTGAACAGCTTGAAATTGCAAACCGCCATGGAAGAAGTCAAGCCATTGCGGGCAGTCGACATCCATAGTTGTGCGCAGCATCTTCTGGGCAAAAGACTCGTGAATACCGAGGTCAGCGGTGCTCATCGCAAAGTGAGAGAGCGTGATCTGTACGTGGAGTGGTGATGTGAGTGCATGACTTATTAGAACGAACCAGAAGCGGCTCCAGTTATCTGGTAGGGACTTGTACACAACCCCGTAACCGTACCAGGTCCAGAAAACCGCCATGCCAACAATCTCGAAATAGCGGTGCCACCAGGCTGGGCCTTTCTTGGGGCCTTTTCCAAGTAAAAGATACTCCCAGCTTAATCGGTAAAGATTGAACCGCGCGAACAGCATGATAGGATAGTACGTATAATGTTGGACCCGAACCAGAATTTTCGCGACAGCATCGTATTCCATGACTCTCTCATAGTATGTTGTTGTCAGGCTCTGGAGGAATCGATGAGTAACAGCGAAGAAGGGTATGTATTGGATATCCGGGTCATGTTCTGGATCATTTGTAACCAGGTGGTGGACATTGTGGTTGTACTTCCACCATCCGGCGCTCAAGCCGCCCATGTATGATGCGATGAACATGGCAATAGTCGTGTCGGTCGCGAAATTGTGTGTGATGCCCATGTGTCCAGCATCATGGACGGTAAATGTAAGTTGATGCCACAAGCATGCCAGTGGAACGGAGCTGGTGATGTACCAGCCAGTACTGAGCAGATAAAGAAATGCACAGAAAAAAAATCCATAGCGTAGGCATTCGATGCCGTACGAGGTATAGTTGCAGTCATAAAGTCCCGCCATCTTGATGCGGTTTTGTAGCTGGCGATATTTTTTGGTGATGTGGTCTTGCGTCTGAGCGTCTGTGGGTGGATACTTGGCTTTGTCGAAGTCCAGCTCTTGCTGTGTTCGTCTGTCTAAAACCGACATCTTGGCCGAACTGGTTGGATCAAGAAGCTCTATTGAGGAAACAGATGAGCTTGAGGATACCCGGGCCATGTTTTTTGTGTTTCTTTCCCGTATTGAGGAGGCCAATTGGTCAGCTGGCTCGAACACTGGGCTCTGGTCTGCAGAAGAAGAACTGGCAGTCTCTTGCTCTGAAGAGGACCATGAATCCGTGTATTCTTGTTCCGATAGACGATCCAATTCCTCCTGCGTTCTGAATACCCCTCCTTGTATGGGCGGCAAGAAGTTCGTCCATCGTCGATCGATACGGCCGATTTGGTAGCGGTTCATGAGCTCGAGTGTCTGCGCAGAGTGAAACCTTGGCTGGTTGTTAGCACTCCAAGTGGTAAATGAGGAGAGAGGAACGTACCGAGTGACTTCGTCTGTAGCATCCCGTCCGATCATATGCCGGATAGCTTTGTCACCGCCAGGATGGTAGGGTAACCATGCGTCCACTTTCAGGACCTTATTGTCAACAATGACAATAGAGCGTCCATTGGCAATTTGTGCCTCTACTTCCCTTCGACTGATAATCTTTGATTTTCTCTGTGTTTGTGCGTCCATTGTTGCGGTAAGTACGCAAATACAGGTATTAATCCTGGATCTTCTTCGTGGTGTATATTTCTTGGGCAGGTAAAGCTGAAATGTGAAAATGGTCAGGCCACTTTTGGCTTGACCCTACATACACAATGAGCTGGGAAGATTGTTCGGGCCCGGCTCATGCGAAAGGCGATGAGGTGATAAAGGCGGTGTTAAATCTCCCAACCGCGGTTTATGAAGCTTGGACGATTTGAACCCTGCGCCACCCTCTCCTTGATTACCCCACGCTGGGAATCCGTGTCAAATGGGCCACCCATCGTTCGACAGCAGGTGCCGTCACATCATTAGCCGGTGTTCTTTTCGCGACGTAAAGAAGAGTAATTTTGACTTGCTGTGTAAAGCCTGAAGCGTGCTATATGGCCAGAGTGCCGGAGTGCTTTTGTGGTAAGTGTACGAAAGCAGCAGGTGCGCTTTTTCCGCTTTAAACCGGCCAGCTCCGCCATCACCAGATTTGCAAGATCTTTGTCGCCCAGCCATCTGCAAGTCCGTGGACACACCCAGTCTGCCTTTCAAGTATATGGCTTGCTCTAACTGATTGCTGATAAATCTTTCCTGACACCCACTCTGTGACCACCAGTCACTGCATCGACGACACAAGAACAACCATGACACAAGATATCAAAGAGCTGGCTCGAGAGTGGCTGGAACTGGATGAGGATAAATCGACCACTGATGAAATCTATCAACTTCTCGCCCATGGCCATACCGATGAACTCGAGAAGCGACTACGAACCCGTATCGCCTTTGGTACTGCCGGACTTCGAGGCCCAATGCAAGCTGGCTTCGCTTGTATGAATTCTCTGACAGTCATCCAAGCATCACAGGGCCTAGCGGCATATCTACTAAAGACAGAAAAAAATGTCAAGAGACGAGGGGTGGTGATCGGCCGAGACGCACGACACAACTCGGAGAAGTTTGCCAAGCTCACTGCAGCAGCATTCGTTGCTAAAGGGATCAAAGTCTGGTGGTATGAGACACCACAACATACACCTCTAGTCCCCTTTGGTGTACGGGAGTTGAACGCCGTTGCTGGTGTTATGATCACGGCAAGCCATAATCCGGCCAATGACAATGGTTACAAAGTATACTGGTCAAACGGATGCCAGATTATTCCTCCGCATGACAGTGGAATTGCAGAGTCCATCTTGGCCAATTTAAAACCTGTTACGTGGGACACATCTGTTGTGGATGGCAATCTCCTTGTCGAAGGATCCTTAGGGCTGATAGAAGACAAGTACCACAAGGCTATCCTTTGTGCAGCACAACCTGGGCACGTCAAAGTCCAGATGAACCCGGATTTGAGATTCGTATATACACCCATGCACGGTGTCGGCCTTTCGGCGATGCAGCAATGTGTGCAGACGCTGGGGATCGCCACACAAATGACCATTGTGAAAGAGCAAGCTGAGCCAGATCCGGATTTTCCTACCGTCAAGTTTCCAAATCCAGAAGAGAAAGGAGCACTCGATCTTGCTGTCAATACAGCAGAAAAATCAGCCATCCGGATGATTCTCGCCAGTGACCCAGACGCAGACCGGCTTGCTGTCGCCGAAAAGGTAGACGATAGATGGCATATATTTACCGGCAATCAGCTTGGCATACTTCTTGGCTCATACCTTTTCGAGAGATACCCCTCATCAAAACCTCGCGATAAGCTCGCGATGTTAGCATCAACTGTGAGCTCCAGAATGCTCGCTGCGTTGGCAAAGAAAGAAGGTTTCCATTTCACAGAAACTCTGACAGGCTTCAAATGGCTGGGCAACGTAGCGCGCCAACTCGACAGTGAAGGCTACGACGTCGTATACGCGTTCGAAGAAGCTCTGGGATACATGATCCCGCAAACTGTGCACGACAAGGACTCCATCAGTGCAGCGGCAGTTTTTCTCACTGCCGCGTCGCACTGGTCCTCACAAGGCCTCACACCTTACACAAAGCTGCAGGAACTTTACAAGTATCTTGGCTACTTTGAAGACGCAAACACATATCTAGTATCGCCATCACCATCAGTTACGACGTCTGTATTCACTTCCATTCGCGCATTGGGCAGCCCGCACCCCACTACCATCGGGCCTCGCAAGATTATGCGTTGGCGAGATCTGACCCTGGGCTATGACTCAAAGAGCAAGGACCATACACCAGATCTACCGGTAGACGTGACTAGTCAGATGATCACTTGTGAGCTAGACGATGGGGCGGTCTTCACGGTCAGAGGTAGCGGGACGGAACCCAAGATTAAGCTTTACATTGAATGCCAAGGAAAGAGTAGTGAGGAGGCCAAAAAGGGCGCGAATGATATTTTGAAGGATCTACTGAGTGAATGGTTCAAGCCGGAGGAAAACGGACTGAGGCTTGCATGAAAGCAGGTTCTATGGAGTTGGTGCTCGAAAACAAAAGGATGAGGCAAGGAGGAAATAATATGGACAAGCAATAGAAGATCTGTACGAATCTATATGGGTATGACCAGGGTTGGATCATAGCCGCTGGAAGTTGTAGCACAATGGTGACACGACCTTTACCTTCTCTTTGCCATGTCGCACTAACATCGACCTCCATTATCGTCATCACCAAAGTGGGTATTGCTCCTCGAACTCGTTTGTATGTTTAAGGATGAACAATACAGACTCTGGTGTAAAGGCTAGTCACCGATCCCACCCTGATAATCAGGCAGGGAGCGAGGCGAAAATGATAGCTACTAAGCCATTCTGGGTCTTCGAAAATAGAGGTATCAGTCGTCAAGGTGTGCCGGTTTCCCGATTAGTCCTCTGCTACTGCAGCAGCACGCTGTGCAGACGCAGCGCTGACGACAACAAGTCACGTATATCTTTGCCTTGTAAACAATCGCCAACGCCAGGCCGATATCTGGGTCTAGTTGTCGCCATGCGCAGCTAACCATGGGGGCCTGCCTGTTTGACATGCAGATGCGGGATGGTCCTTCGAATATTGACCAGTAATGAGCGGCCTCCTGTCGCATAGGGCAAAAAGCGACAAGTCGTCGCAATTTATCGAGGTCGAGCTGCGCTGCTGCCTTGACTGACGAAGATCACGACAAGTAGCAGAAGGATTCGGCAAACGTCGCTCTGTGGTGATGTTTCAGGCGGCCCGAAGGTGTAGTTGCCTTTGAGAGTGCGAACATGGCGCTCATTCCCACGCTGGTGTGACGGGGATGCTCAACAGCAAGGATGCTTGCCCAGCGGCGAGCTAAACATGGCTGTCGCGGTTCCCCGGAGTTTTGTGTAAGCATCGCTGTCCGACAGCCTATCAGTTGGCGGCGATAGCTGGATAGGCGCGTTTCCAGACTGCTGGGTGCGTTAGAGGCGTCGCGCACTAACCGTTGCAAGTGCATGCGTGCCTGCAGGCAAAGAGTCACGGCCCAAAAGTGTCGACGGCCTCTGCGCTCCCTCCCTCCCGCACTCCACCCACCCAAACTTTCGTAGCCGTGGTCCTGCGCCCTGCCGGATCTATAAAAGAGCGCCTCGTCGCCCCCCTCGCATGAACTTGATCCCTTCGCAAGTTGCTCGCAGGACACTCGGTACGCGCTCGGCCCCGCCAAAAGCTCCCTGACGCTGTGCTAACGGGATGGAAGCTCTCATAGACCCCAAGACATGTCTCAATCCTAGGTCGATCGCGTCCTTTTCGGGATGCTCAGCTGTAGCCCTCCATGGCGGGGTTCGCAGACCCAAACACAGCTATCACGCAGCGCACCCTGCACGCGCCCGCTGAACGAGCACCACCCTCCAGACGCTCCCTTCCTAATGGCCCCTGCAACTATCGCGACGCAGCTGTAGGCCAGTGTGGGTGTGACCAGTTCTGGGACAAGAGCAGCGCCGAGCTCCACGATGAAAGCGCAGACTATCGGCCCAGCAGCGAGAGGTCCACAATCTGTGTTTGCAGCCACCATGCCTGCTTTCATCTGAGGGTGTCGCGTGCTCCTGAGCTGCCTGCGCCCTCAAGAGCTGCCATAGTACAATTTGCACATGCGAAATGTGACCAGCAATGTCAATCCTTGTCTGGGCCGCAATGCAACATACACGCAGGCCCAAGACAACCAGAGGAGCAACACCCAATGGAAGGTCAAGACATGTGCAATGAGCGCATGATGAATTCGCACTCTGGATCGGGCCAGGGACTTCCCAGGCAAGCCGCTTTACAAGCTAATGGGCCTGGTCGCATTGAACAAGGTTGGGACACTCCATCACAGGTCAGCACCACTGGCCTTCCTGGGATCCCTTCAGTGTGCATGCTATCCCATGACCAGCGTCCAGCGGCTAATCCTGAGCCTAGGCTTGACGTAGGTCAATCCCGTCAGACCGTTGCAGGTCTTGGTCTGTCCATGATGCATTTGGAGAGCATAGGTACGATTGACCGCCAGCAGTCACCCACCCCCACCATTCCCGACGACATGAATGTCGCTCAAGCATTGCAAGCATCGTACGGCGAGCCCGAGATAGCTTCGACAAGATCAAACTCTATTCCTTTCGAAGCCAACAAAGTCACCAGCCCTTCGCGCGGCATCCTTGACCAAATCTTCGAATTCAATCGCAATCTCCAACTCGATGTGGCCAGTGACACCGTCCCGGATACCTACAATCCTGACGATTTCATACAAAGCGCCACAGAGGTTGCCACGCCAAGTGTTAGGAATACACCCGATCTTAATGCTGCTGACCAGGCTATACAAGATGGCAAGAACTTGATTGACACGCTTGCCCAGGTAACGTCAAACATGCAGCAGTCTAATAGCTCGCAGAGCAGGCCAGCGAGCGCAAAATCTGCACCCGGGCAACAGCTGCGGCTGACGAACTCTCCATCAGCGCCGCAAGAACAACTCCAGAATCTCCTTCGAACGGCATCGCCACAAGGGCTCCAGAAGCTCGTATCGTATCTCGCTCCACTTCACAACCTACTAAACTCCATACCGAATGTGGCTAATACAATGCGAGATCTGGGCAACCGCCTTGACATGCTAGAGAACGGCTCCTTCAATTATGTGCAACCCGAAGATCTCAACCAGACCCTTGAGATGTACGATGGTAGAATCATCGAGCTTGAGCACCGCATGGATGAGCATGATAAAATGCACCAGGCGATGGACGATCAAAATAGCGTGAGCTCATTCAGCCGGAGGCGCATCGACAATGTCACAACGTCTTTTGGCTCAAATAATTCTTTACAATCCACAACCTCCTCAACGCTCATTCTGGCTGCCATGGATCGCAAAGATACGGAGATGGAGCTTGGGAACATCAAAGATCGCCTAGATATCCTTGAAGCCGCAGCTGTACCCACCACAGCCCATCCTTGGGAAGTTGAGGTCGTCCTGTTACCTTGGGGCCAGGATCTGCGTGGCATCTGGTTCTCGCCCGAGGATCCGATGCACGACCTGTCCAGGACTACGACTCAGGATTCTGAAGAATGGACACAAGCACAGGCCTCAAAGCTTGGTCAGGCTACACCATTGCCGTCAGGCCAAGCACGAGATACTGACTCAAGCCCTCACCCTGGCGCTCGAATATCCGCTAAGGGCTCCCTCTTTAGTGACACTGAAAGCGGATGGAGTAGTCAAGCAATCAGCGATTGGGCATCTGGATCAGCCGAGGACTGGCTCTTCCCAAAAGCCTGTGGGAGCAACAATCTGGTCTATAAGAGGCTCCAGAGTCGAGGTTTCATCCGAGACGTCACGTTGAAAAGCGCCAGCGCACGAGACCTACAAATCAACTTGTCAAATACTTTCAGTGATCTACTAGAACATCTAGCCTACACTGACCAGGATGATGATCCGACCATTGTTGCCTATCCTGGTCTCCGAGCTTCGTTCATCCCTTTACGAAAGGTCATGAAGGAGTCCAAGCTTCGCTATCTCACACCGGCTGAGATGTCCAGCTCCGCGCTCTGGACAGCACAGTTTCTTGCTGCCGGTGTCATGATGCGAGTGTCAGGTGGCAAGAAGAGATTGTATGTGACACATCGTGAAGCCTACATGCAGCAGAGCGATGCGATGGGTAGCTCGTGGTCATGGCAAGAGCTTCGACAGCTCCCCAGATATCAGCCTGATCAGGACTCGCAGATGGACGGCAATGATGAATACTGTCAGCCCCAGGTCCCAGAGGCTGACGCTAAAGAGGCCTGCTGGCAGTTTGTAGAGTCTTACGATGCTCCTCCTGCTAGTGTTCAGTCCTCCTTTGGCAGCAATCAATCTGTTGAGCTGTCAATGCGGCCAGCTGGGCGTCAATGGCGACGATCAATTACCCCGAGCTCGATCCTGAAGAATAAGCAACTTCAACCGATCTCACCGTTGAGCGAGTTCTATCCGCAACGCCCCAATCATTTCCGCAACCGTACAGCTTCTGCTTCCGTTGTCGAACCCTTTCCTCCTGGATCGTCGAAGCGTCGCTTTAATTCATCTCCAGTCAAGCAATCGTCTGCTCCGCAACCTTCTTCGCGCACGCCAAGCGTCTCAATAGCAAGGCTCAAACGACGCCGCGTGACAAATTCCTCGTCTCCGCGACCAGAAGTGAGTGCGCCTGCCCAAGCGCGAGCCACGGCATGGAACCCTACCCCTCGACGCTCACGAGAGCCACCTTCACCATTCTTCTCCTCGCAGCCCGCGCTACCAAGAACAAACTCAGATTTGACAAGTCGGCCCAGCCAGCGCTCTGTAGCTGTTGCAGGCAAATCGACACCCTTTGCATACGCAACACCACACTCGGGACCCTTTGTCGGTGGCCCTGGCTTTGGTGGATATAGTCGTGGAGGTGACACGGAACCTGATGAGGATGACGATGATGACGATGGTGAAAAAAGCTGGCGCGGAGTAACGGATGGTGACGATGACAGTGCGTCAAATTCAGCATCTGATGCTGAGGCTGGCGCAGAAATGCCAGGCAGCTTTTCGGGTGATGACAGTGGATTTGGGTCCGAGAGTGGAGAGGACGACGATGGCGGACGACCAGAGGACGATGATGGTTTTGGCGCACAACGACAGCACGATCATGATCACGACGATGACGAAGATGAGGATGAGGATGATGTTTTTGATTCCCTCCTGGACGTGCTACAGCACTAGATAGCCAAAGGCTATTCGTCGATGCGTCACATTTCAATGAGTTTTGGGTACGGGGTTTGGCGCAGGCGTGGAACATTTGGAAAGCGTTTCTGGGTTCGGGACATTTTATGGTCTAGTTATTTCCGATGGTCGATTTCGGGCGCGGCGACATCGGGATTTGCGTTCGTGTATGAATATTGTCTCGTATATTCGGCTGCACTCTTCACACAGCTGCATTCATCTTTCATCTAGCCCTGCTTTTCTTGTTAGGGTTGTATAGTACCCAAATTGGCATCGAGCATAGCGTAGCGATAGCGATGTCGAACATTCTCCCCTTGTTAGGAGGCTGAGCGAAATGGAATACGTGAGTACTATCCGTGTGCTTTTTCTGTGCATATGGTGATCCTTGCGGGGTACGTATAATATCCTTGCCAGGAAGGTATTTATCCAGGAATCATTGTCGCAAGCCTTAAGACTCGGGTTAACTCATACCAGAAGAGCTTGGCGACGTCAACACCGCAGACATGTATAAGTCATTTGAAGACATCGGGCAGGGCACTATAAGCCTATCCTAAAATGCATTTAAGACTTATTTTCCCCCTTACGTTGCTTGCAACGCTTACGATTGCGCAATCATGTGTCAGCGACGAAGACTGTAGCCTTAACGGCGTATGCCAGAGCGAATTCTGTGAATGCGACCCAGGCTGGTTCGGCGATGACTGTGGGCGTCTCGATCTTGCGCCAGCGACGCGGTGGACGGGTTACAATTACACCAATTATACCGATCCTAGCTATTACAACACTCGAGGCAACTCATCATGGGGTGGACAAGTCGTTCAGGACCGCTCAGACCCAAAGCTCTTCCATCTTCTCGTCGATCAGTTCAGCCATGGCTGCGGATTGAGCGGCTGGAGACCAACTTCGTTCATTGTGAGAGCAGAGAGTAGAAATGGACCTCAAGGACCATATCACTGGGTGCAAAACGTCACCGGGAGCTTTCGACACAATGCGTTTGTGAATTGGAGCCCTGCGGATGAGAAATATCTCCTCTGGTCAATCGGCGTAGACGTTGCCGACCCCACGAGTTGCAAATCTGTCTCCAAGGCCTCTTGGCCAAATAACATCTCAGTCTCCGCTGCAGACGACATCCGCGGACCATGGACGCCTTTCCAGATCCTCGTGAACGGCACGAATCCTGCACCCTGGCCGCTCTGGCAACCCAATGATCCAACCTCCCAAATGGTCTTAGCAGCAGAAGATCTGAAGATTTTCACCGCGGAGAAATGGAATGGTCAGTACAAGTTGGTCAACACCGCGCCTTGGAATACATCGGATTACAGCCCCACCTGGGCCGAGGATCCGTTCGTCTGGCGTGACAAGCGCGGCCACTGGCATGCTCTCGCCCACTGGATGATTGACATTGTAGAAAAGAACGGGACAAAATATCCAAGAGTGGGCGCACACATGTTCTCCAAGACGCTAGAAGGACGGTGGACTTTCAAACTGCAGGAAGCATTCAATTCCACGGTGACGTTTACGGATGGCTCGGTCCAGACTTTCAATCGGCGGGAACGACCGAAAATCTTCTTCAGCGATGACGGGAAGGTGACGCCGCTGTATTTGATCAATGGCGTGCAGCCGCTTGGAACAACGAGTCTGAGTTATACGCTGATACAGCCCATTGGGAGGAAGTGGCGTGCATTTGAAAAGAAGCTTGGGTTCTGAAGTTACCTTGTTTGTTAATTGAATGAAGAATTGCTGGTATAGACTAGTGCTCCCGTTCTGCCGCCTCAATTGATGTGTGTCTCTTGCTGAAGAGTTAGCTCAAATTCGAGTAGTTCCACGCCGCGGACCCCACTGAGACTTTTGACCTTCCAAGCGCCACAGTCATGAGGTAGAGGTCAAACCTTTCCTAGAAAAGGGCTTTAAACATGTTATTCGAAGCTTCGGAACTTTCCCCCTGACTCAGGCACGCATTTTGTAGTCCTTGGAAAGACTAGTTTCGGCCAAAAGATATAGACTTGTTGAAATTAAGATTCCGGGCTCGCCTCGATACCAGGCTACAGTCACACAACGATACTGGGACACGAGGTGCCAACCACACTCATGAGAATAAGAAATTAAGTTTTACACCCTTTCGTTCGAGATTTATTGACCCTGAAAGTAGCTTGATGAGGTGAGGTGAGGAAACGAGCAGAACCATATGCCATGCATCTTGAACAAAGCAAATACATCATAGGGAAAAAGGTTATGTTTGGAATTACACATAGATGTAAAAATATGATCTGATGCCACCGACTGTTTCAGTTTCATAGTTAACATCACGTAACCTTTCAGGCTCGATTGAACACAAAGAAGCTTTTGAGCGTGCCACGCGCGTGAAACTTGAGGTGGGAATTGCACTCATCTGGCCCAAGACATAATCTGAGAGTCCAAACTTTTGGGAGATTTTCAGATTTAATTAATGTAGATTGAAGGGCAGTAGAAGGAGCGCGCCGAGGAAAGCTTGATATGTTCCTCGGGGCCTGCGAAAATACTCCAGCATCCTCTGTTCGATAGCGCTGACCTCGACTCCCATCATGTCCCGCAAACAGTGCAACAGTGTTGTGATGGAGGGGTCAAAATCATCAGTCACACATGGTCCGATATCACAGTTTGATCCAATCTCGATGTCGGGCAATGGTCAGGTTGCGCTCCGAACGAATAGATGCCAGCCTTTGGACACGGTACGAACAAGACATAAGGGACAGGTCAAACTCGTCCACTGGGGAATATGAAGGAAATGTGAATATTAGCACTCATCGTTTTGGAAGTGATGAAAATTAGCCTGGATCGAAGAGCAAGAATACGGGAAAGGAAGTAGGAGGGACTATGTCAACACTCCCCGGACGTTCTGTCAGCAACTGTGTCCCAAGCTTCCCACACTGACCACAACTCGCACCTTGCGGCCTGCAAACAGAAAGAGTGGAAAATGAATAAACGTCAAACTAGTTCATATCGTCGCCACTCCGCTGTAAGCAGACATCATGGCAACAGGGGCTTATCAAATTCTTGGAGGAAGGCATACATGTCATGGCCCCTAAGCTTTGCTCATCGGGAATCTACTCTTGGGCAGAGATGGAAAGAGAGGAAAACATGTTTGGGGTTTGATATACCCCGCTGACTCAGGGAAAGAAGTTATCGATGAGTCTCCAACACCTTTCGTGGTATTCTCAGAGCCGCAGAGCTAAGCCCTTCGTTTCAGATAAATGCTCGGGACCTTGTTGCTAGTGGTAAAAGGTCTTGCTCCAGCCTGAAGACGTATTTCAGATTTGTTCGACAATCTTTCCGGACATGTGGCAGCACTGCGAAACACGACAGAGTCTGGCCTATCGGTCAGACGAAGACACAGCAATTCTAGAATAGGCCTTATGTTTGTAGAAGCGCGTGAGGTAAAGTCAACTAACCGACCACGGTTGATCCATCTAGAATTGTCGCTCTGCCGCTATGTACTCGTCATAGATGTGAATTATCCCATTTTTGAGCGTCATTAAATTCAATGTCCACGCCGCAGATCAAACTATTTTCCAATAGCTGGGCCCAATCAGACAGCAATATGTCGCTGCTGGCCTTGGCCTCTAGTATGTATAAGCTTTTTTTCGTGAGGCAAACTGACTATACTAGTACGCACGCGCCCAGTGCACGCATCTGCCTCAAGATGTCTCAGTTGCTGTGTGTTTCAAAACGCTTTTAGCAGTCTCCCTTCCTGGCTAGCATGCTTTGCTAGATTGGGTAAAGCAGCACGACTTGTTTCCATGGCACTGGATACGCACTACAACTTTGCGAGCTGAACACCCGTCGCAGATAACAGAGCCCACGCCGTTTTATCGCGGCAATTATACTTCAAACTTTCACTAATGGTCTGAGCCAGATGTCGCCTTCATCTAACAACAAGCTGTGCTGGAGTATTTATGGCCTTGGTATGCATCGATTTTCGAGCTCATCTTCACATACATTATTGTTTGCGATCCTCATCAAGCCTCGTAGAAAATTCTTCTCACTGAATATCTCTCTCCCGCTTCTCCAACAATCTAAATACTGCACCTAGCTCTATCCGCCACCAACAGGCTATTTTGACATCTAAAACGTCTTCGTGACTGTATTACAGGACTGTGATGCCTCCAGGCCTAGTAAATGGTATGCTTCAAGTCGGCATATAGATAACCTGATATTGACAGCCTCCTTCAGCTACGAGCTCAACCCTGCCACCGACTCCAGATCAGACGATCACAGACCCTGAATGGTCCAAGGAGTCCCTCTTTGCTTTATTGGGTATCCTGATCGTCATTCTGGTTCCTTGCATTGGTTTGCTGGTCAAGATGTGGATTGTGAAGCGTCGAGCTTCGAAGTACTGTGGAAAGAATCTGGAAGGTTGAAACCTCTTTCGGTCACTTAAGATACAATGCTGATGGAGATAGGTACGAATGAGCTCGGCAAGCACCATCACAAAGGCTGTCGAGAGAAGAGGCCGAAATTTAAACGGGCCAGAAGCAACACGGTCGTCCTCGTATATTGAAACGATTCGGCCCAAGCAAAGAGCACCGTATAGAGATTTAGTATTTGACTGTTGTGTCGTATACACGTTCAACCTGGTTCGACAAGCGATGTTTTTTTGTGATTAGTTTTATATATCCGTGCTGACCATCAGTGGCATTTCTTAACGAACACGATGTATGATAGGCGCAGTAAGAATGCCTTGGAGACAAGGAATGGATACATGAAGGAATCAATGTCCATCAATTTCAAATACAGGCAGTGCAAGCTTTTAAACAGAGTAAGACACCTGAGCGTAAATGCCAGATGTTGTGCAAACGGAAAGTGCGAGTATCAGGTAGTTCTAAAGTTTGGGAGTCTAGGATGACTTATGAAGCTGAAATTCTGTAGTAATCCTCAGATGCATATATATCGTCGCT
Organism: Pseudopyrenochaeta lycopersici; assembly: GCA_003313425.1. NCBI lineage: Eukaryota > Fungi > Ascomycota > Dothideomycetes > Pleosporales > Pseudopyrenochaetaceae > Pseudopyrenochaeta > Pseudopyrenochaeta lycopersici. The sequence continues at coordinate 965,422 of NHZP01000001.1, read as the reverse complement.
GTGACTGGCATATTTGTCTGAACTCGGTCGGTTCCAGCCGGCTCCATACAAGGCTGAAACCATCTTGATCGTTCGACTGATGTTTCAACATGACTAATCGGAGACATTTTGTGGGGTTCGAATAATGATGAGTCTTTTGCAGTTCACCGGCAAAAGCTCAGTAAACGCCGACGCAGCAGATACGGGGCTGGCTGTATATTTACCACGAGCGCTTTCGAGCATCCTTGGATCTGCAGGCTACCACTTCGGGACAATGCTGAGTACTCGTGATATTACCTAAGCACTCATGTTTGATCGTAAGCACTGGCAGTCTACCATACATGTCGCATTCAGTGTATCCTTAGTCAGCACAGAGCCCGAGTATCCGGAGACGGAAAGTTCGCAAATGGCGACGTAAGCTGTAGCCGTTATTGGGTTCTGATAAAAGTTGCGCAAAATGCGGATACCCCACCTTGACATAATCCAGACCAGGCATACAAGGCCAAATGCTGGATCAATGTAGTTTGGAGCTCTGCTTACATATACAAAAGATCAGGGATTTACGAAAGATTCTGAACTCTTACCGGTACCTTCCAAGCCTCATTGCGCCGTATGAGCCACAGTCGGGCGGCTTGACGGGGCGTAATGTTACTGTGGCTTCAGGAAGCCGCAATACTAGTTATACATTCAATTGGACGCGTACATGTGAAGTCGAATCCTGCTCCAGATAGATATATAGCTCGCCCGTCCCTGTGTTAGTCAGGATTTTTACATTCGTTGATAACCCTTTTAATACTCTCATCAAACAAGCTCACTGCTCCACAATCTCGTTCTTCTATCGATCAACCATCGAGTAATAGATGTAAATCATCGGGAACAGAAGAACTCTGGAAACTCACAGAGCTTGAGCCAAGCATGGCTCCGATTCCTGGAAACGGTAAGTTTAAACATGTATCATGCATGGTATCTTGTTAACAGGGCATTTCGAAGGAACCAGCATCCTCTTGTCTGATAAACCCAGCCCGATGAAAGATGACCAATGGTCTAAGGAGGCCCTGTTTGGATTACTCAGTGTACTTGTTGTCATCCTTGTGCCGTGCTTGGGTCTCCTTGGACGGTATTGCTTCGTTCATTGTCGATCTTTCGGACGTCCAACAAAGTTGCATCATCGTAAGAAAACGTACTACCTCTCAAGGTTACAGTTACTGATTGCTTAAAGAGAAGCGAATCAAAGACCTGAAGCTGAACGAACGGAGAGGTCGATACTGTGGAAGGAAAGTTATAAAAGGGGCCGAAGCTGGGAATAGGACAATCGTCTTCATCTTGTGAGAAGCGATCCATAGGACTGCATTGGGAAACATTTTGCATGTCATCGTAATTGTAATAATACGGGAGGTTGAAGCTTGGACTGTTTACGAATAGGGTCTTCGAATCTTCATTAGGGGTATCATCCTGAAGTTTACCCTACTCTCCAGCTGGTCTTGCGCCTGACAATCTCACCACCTGCCCCACCCCTTGAATTCCACCTTCTTTTTTCCACCCAAGCACATCGTCGCCGTTCTTTTCCTTGACCACCTGCCACGGTGTCGGAAACCCATGCCTCAGCACACCGCCTGGTCTTCTTGCGCCTGAGATGGCCAATTTCGCCGTCTTTTGGCTAATGTATCCATTCAACAGGCCTTGTGTAATCAGACTACCGCATATGCATTCAATCTCCAAAACGTCTATTTCGTGGTCATACGGCTCGACTTCTTCCATGCCAACAAATTCGGGGTCGATGTACGTAGATTTGGTAGTCGATGCGTGGTCTTGATATATGTGGCCGAAATTCCGACGACCGGGTCCAAGATCCTGTGCGGCCATTGCGGCATTCTTGATCTTTGCGCGCCCCTCAAGGAAGCGGAATATTTGAAGGACTGCCTTGAGGTCAAGAATTGCAGCTGATTGAGATGTACCTCCTTGTGCCCCCGTCATGAGGAACACTTTCCTTAACAGTGACCGCCATACGAGGACTTCGCAATAGTTTCCTATTTGATAGAAAATGCGATAATGGCAAAGGAAGTCAGCGCTAGAATGGGTAAGATCAAGATTTGTGATCCGACGGAAAGCCTCAAGATCGCCCTTACGGATAGCTTGTGTGATGGGTGTAAAAACTTCGCGAAATCCTTTGGCTTCTGCACAGTTATAAACTTCTTCGGAAGGAAACCTTCCAAGGATGAGATTAGCGGCAATCAGGTAGACGAGGATCAAACGCCGTTGCCCCGTGAACTGAGGTGAAGTATGACAATCTTGGTAGGCTTTGTCCAGCACTAGCTGAGCGGCATAAAAATTCGTGTTGGCGAAATGGTATCGTCCGAGGTAATAGAGGTAAGTAACGCGCTCTGCAGCTGGGTAGATATGCAGTGGCGGTGATGAGTTCGTAATGTTCCTGAAGATTGTCTCGCAGCTCTCCGGTTTATCGGCTTGAAAGAGTATCTTTAGGCAAATGTTTGCCATCTTATAAATGCCAATTTTCTTCCCGTCAGGTTTCCCGAATTTGACTCCTCCAGGAGCTGTATTACGGTCATTAAGACAAGTAATAAAAGCCTGTCGCACGATGTTGGCGGCTTTTTCTGGAAGTGATTCCCGTTGACCCTCTTCATTCACTGAGTCTGCAATAAGGTGTTCGATGAGCCAGGGCTGCTTGTCTAAGCCAACTGCAACACGAGCAAATACTTTTGCGTAGTTCATGATGGTTGGAAGCATCAATATGCCCTTGATTGGATGTTGCAGTGCGCTGTTTGCTCGCCTAGCAATAGATCAGCATTCACAGAACGTAACCTTTACTTAGTGAATGATTCTAGAGAGAACTCACTGTTGGAGGTCACTAAGAAGCGGGAACAGCTCCACATAGTCATTGGGATCCATATCCCTTAAGTATGTCATCCATCCTACGAGAAACGTAACCATTGCGCTCCATGATTGGACTGGTCTGCCTTCCGCATCTTGAGATTCGGCTGTTTCAGTTACCACGTTCTTAACTAATTGTGCAAGCCGGTCCTCGGCGCCACTGTCGGTTTTTGGATATTTCCTTTGTAAAGATCCAATAAGTTCCAAATGATCCGGAGGAAATGGTGTTTCGAGGAGCACAATCGCCTGGAGCTGATTAGCGTCTCGGGCCTGGATAGCGACATTGACCGCTGTACACAAGCGCGCCTCTACATCGTTCTTGTTCTGAAAGAATGACATGGCTACATGAGCCGTCGCTGGTGGTTGTGATTAGACTCAGGTTTTGGCACGGTCGAACGGTATGGCTTAAGTTAGCGTCAGGTCCTAGCTTTCTCGCTTAAAGGCCTGATATCTCTGTCGGCGATCTCCTCTCGTTTATCCCTGAGCCTAGCATACTATGACAGTGCGGTCGGGGATGACGAATTCAGTGGCGTAAAATGCCGATGATAAGATTATTAACCAAATAATTATGGTCTTAGAGGAGAAGACGGCGTAGTATCACAGTGAAGGGAAAACTCAGCCCCTAATCCAAAAGCATCAGGATCATGGGGAGGAGGATGTGGAATATAATATTGTATACAAATATACGATCTCCAAGCCGCGCTTAATCAAATCATTGCAAAGCTATATGCTATGCTGAGCGCCATGGCGCCGTGCGAGTCTACCCAAATACAAGGCCTTCAATACTTTTTCCGCGTAATTCAACATGCGTTTTATAACCAGCTTTAGAGCGCTATGCGTGTGCCGTTGGTTTGCTGTCTGAGGTTATAGACACTGTTCAATCCACTTTTATAGACCTGTAAATCTTAATAGTGAACATCCAACTTGCGAAGAAACCGATAGTGCCTAATATGTTAGTCATTTACACGCCCATACAAAAATTAGGATTCTGGAACTTACCGATGAGCACAAAGACGAGTAAGCTCAAGAGCGCACTATAGCCCAAGTACACAACGCCACTCGTCCAGTTCCAGAAGCTGACATCTTTGATCCAGTAGAGTAAACAGCTTGCAAATACATACCCTGCGCTCGCACCAGCTGTGACGAAAGATCTCCACTGCCAGTGATAGTCCTCCGCGCAAAGTAGGAAGTAGATCATGAGTACTGTGACTGCGGCTGAAGTCATAATCATGAGGCCAAAGCAAATGAAAAGGAAGCCGAACATATAATACACCTTGGAGAACCAGATCGAGTTCATGATGAAGTACAGCTCGACAAAGATGGCCCCGAAAGGCAAAATGCCCGCTAGAGCCATTGACGGCAAAGGCCGAAGGTAGCCACTGGCTGGCGGGATCTGGCGTGGAATTTGGTTTGTGCGAACAGGTGCTTCAATTGCGGCTTGCTTGAATCCAAGCCATGACCCGGCAAGGCTCAGAGGGACTGATATGACAAACCAAATGATCACTACTACGAGCATGGTGGTGAATGGCACAGCTCCAGACGCGCCACGACCCCAGACGAAGAGGTTCATCAGGAAAAAGGTAATAAAAACAAGACCGGGGAGTGCGACAGGCGTGTAGAAGAAGCAAAGTTTCCAGGCTTCGCCGTGGAAGAACTTGTACGTGCGTGAGGAGACGTAGCCGCCGAAAAAGCCGAAGAGGGTATAGAAGATGATGATCACAGTCCCAAGAGCACCGCGGTTGCTAGGGGACAGGAAGCCGAGGAGAGCGAATACTTTTAAACGTTAACATTCTACTCATATGGTTTCCCCAAATGCACTTCTGTGACTTACTAATTGTCAAAGCGGTCATAGCGAAGAGCTGCGCTCCGTTGCCAACCAAGACCGACAACAACAAGGGGTTCTTCGGTGTCCTGAATACGTCACCATGCACAAGCTTCCAACCCGAGTCGTCCGCTACACCGTCCTCGACGTCCTCGTTCTCGCCAAAGTCTTCAAGCGCGAATTGGTCCAGGCGGTTATACCTCGCGATATCCTTCTTGAGGGTCCGCACGAGAATAGTGCTGACCATGCCGACAAGGAAGACCACAATGACCGCCGAATTGATCAAGGAAAACCAGTGGATCTTTGGGTCGTACACATGCAGGTACTTATCCCATCGCGTCGCAAATGGTGTCGGGCTGAGTCTCCAGTACACACTGTATGTAAAGGTAACTTTTGTCTCCGCATTCTCATTTAGTATGACAGGCGTCTGCGCATCGCCACATGTTGCCTTCCCATTCCCTAGCATTTTCGAGTCGCGCATCGAGTATGGATCCACTAGCACACCCACAACCCTATAGTTATCCGTTCCAGCTTGGTGATAGTCAATCACAATATCATAGTGATTGTTCAACGTGGGATTGTCTGCGTCCACCAATCCCAGCGCAAATCCAGGACTGTAAAACGGCTCATCTGAGCTGGGGTCCCTCAGTAGCTGCGCCGCAGGTAATCCATCTATCAACCAATTCAAGTCGTATCCTTGATATATCCTACTGTTGACAAACACTGCGTCATCGGGCGCATACGGTGCTTCGCATAGAGCTTTGCATGTCTCATTTACGCCCATCTTGAGTTCAAACGGACTTGTCTGGATGCGGTCGCCAAACAATATGCTCCCCAAGCTCTCTGGGCGGTATTCGGGGCCATCTTTCGGTTGGCAGAAATGAAAGGGCGGGTGGTAGTAGTCGAAGGAGAATACGGATCGTAATTTGGGGTCATCTTGGGAATCGGCGGGTGTGAGATGGTTGACGTATAGTGGCACCTCGTCTCCAGTCTTGTATGATGTAGGCGCAGTGCCCGGAAAGTAGAAGGCTGACGCTGATGACGGTGCCAGCGCAAGCAACGAAGCTAGAGCGGCACCGGATGTGGATATATCGAGTCGCCGCATTATGAATATCTGTTCACCTGTTGTGAATGGGAGTGAAAGGATATGCTTGGGCGCCGCGGAACTCCTTTCGTTTCCGCGCAGGATTTCAGGCGGGTTGCCGAGATGAACAGTCGCCTGGTAAATTTACCAGCGGACAGTCGTTGGTGCAAAATGATGACGGAATATATCTTTAAAAGAATCTATCGCGGGTACTGGTTCGCAGAGACTGGCTGGGAAAGCGTCGTGGTGATAGCAATGTGGTGTTATTCAGAAGCTATCTGTCCCTAGCTCCAACGTTACCTCAGAGCCAAAGGAAGTTACGCGTATGCCAAGACATAAGCCACATGTTTCCTGTTCAGGATGTCCTGCATCAGCGCCAACCATTACGGCCACATCTATCGAAAGCGTTGTTGGGGTGAAGAATGGACGATCCATGTTGCTGAGACCCTAGTGAAATTCCGGCCTTCATCTCGCCACTCAACCTTCCAAGCTCGCTAAAGCCATGTGGCTTGTAGGCAATAGGGACTTGCAACCACTCTCACAGACAGATCACTGGGCGAAGAATCCGGTTAGTCAGCATGGATAAAGTTGATTGTTGCATTCTCCAATCCTTACGACTAATCGGCGAGCTTTATATACATCGAAATGATGTCCCGTACGCCGAGGCGATGTCAAACCTTCCTCCACCATCCTACAGCGAGTGGAGCGGAGGCATGGCATAAATCCCACAAATGCGCTGTGATAACGAAGAAAACAAGTAAAAGAAAGGACACTGGGTATCGACCATCTCTTTACACCAGACCATCGTAGAGGGACAAGGCTGAGACAATGGTCTCGTCGCGTTTGGAGCCCTCTTTGAATTCGGCCATGTCTAAGCTGCCGTTCTCGTCCTTGTCCATCATTCGAAAGATCTTCTTAACGCGCTTCTCGGGTGTATCTTCGTCCTCTGGGAGCTTGACCATGGAGCCAACCTGAATGTGTTAGCCGAAGATGCCATATAGTGTGCGGTTGTACAGACCATTTTGTAAATCGCTTCCACAATTGCCAGCATTTCCTCATAGCTGATCTTGCCGTCGCCATCAATATCGTAGAGCTGGAACGCCCAGTCAAGCTTGTCTTCCATCTTGCCGCGGCTTGTCACACTCAGAGCACAGATGAACTCCTTAAAGTCGATTGTGCCTGACTTATCTGCATCGAAGACGTTGAAAACGTAGTCCGCGAATGATGATGGATCGCCGAAAGGGAAGAACTGCTTGTAGATCTTTTGGAACTCCTCCTTAGTGAGCATGCCCGACGGGCAGTCCTTGAGGAAACCTGCAGATGCTCAGTCACAGCCCAAGGAAGCGTCATCCACGCATGTATATGCACACCTTTGTACCATTGCTGCAGTTCTTTCTTATCGAAGTGAGTCGCTTTTTGGAGGTCGGCTAGTTCCTGCTGGGACAGTTTGCTTTGGCTGTAACATTGTCAAATCAGCTTCTCATTCTCTAGCACTATGTGATCCATATTGCAGCGCGACCCAAGCCCCTTCTCGAATCCCCGGACGGCATTTGCGAAAGCGAGTCCTTGCGTGGCCTTGTAGAGGGGGTTTCCGGGTCAGTCATGGCGGGGTACACATATGTCGCGTCGATGGGCAAAGCAGAGAGGCGAATGTTCGTGCTCTAGCAGAGGTATCCCCTGCCAACTGAGTAGTGACGGCGGTTCGCGGCCGTCTTTGTGTTTGTCATCATGGCCGTTGTCGGATCGCGAATGCTTGCTTGAGTAGGTTGCGGTCGCATGTGGGGTCTGTCGAGTCGGCGATACTTGCGCTTGGCTGTAAGAGCCTTGACAGGCCTTGGTTCGCGCTTCACTCTTCACTTGCTTGGCTGTCTACATGGAGAAGGGCACGAGTCCTCCAAAGCGGAGGTAGTGGCGATGGCCTCATGACGCGGATTGGCAAGGAAGGAGGAACTTACGATTTGCCCATGGCTGGGGAGTATGTGTATGTCGAGGAGTGGAGACGTCAGGAACGCGCAGGATAAGACGGACGAGGTTGGGCAGGCAGTAGTGAGTTTTGTGGGCGCAGCAGAGTGAGGATAGCTGGGTTGGTAGGTCGTGGCGGGGTCTTCGGACCAATCGACAAGGTATAGCGGGGTGCAGGTTCTGGAAGACGGGGCGCAGCTGAGGCGGCTTTAAAGATGGGCAATGATGCGATTCTGGGGACCAGATAGGGAAAACAGGACCATGAATCGCAGCGAGGACGATATACCACGAAAAGAGGACAGTGGTGAGTTTCAGGGCTAATACATGCAGTGACAGCTCGGCTGGTCGAGACAAATATAGCGGCGTCCCCGAGAAACGGGGACCCTGGCCGGCCTCGTCATGCTCCCGCTCGAGAGCCAAACCCCACGGGTCTAAGAAGGGGGCTCCTCCGCGGCCACTGAAGACTTGGGTTCGCACGGGAACCTGCGCAGTCGTGTGCCTGCTGATGCGCTTTTGCAGTTGCGCGATGATTGCAGCCGAGAATAGCTGACCATCCAGCACCGAGCATCTGGCGCCCGCTCCTGCACCATCAGCCCTACGCGACCCGTACGCGACCTCCTGTGCATAATCAACCTCCCCTCTCGCTTTCCCTCTGCTAGCGGGCTGTCAACTCTCTTGTCACGTGAACGCGCTCGCATCCCGCTTCCAAACGATTCGCGTCCCGGGCTCCCAGTAGCTAGTACGTGAGCTTGCGGGCACCGCCTCGACGAACAGCTTACCGCTCGTCTCAACATGGACACTGTCCTAGTGGAGCAGTTTGAGCGAGTCGAGAAGGCATTGGGTGCGCTAGTCGACTCAATCGCCGCCTATAATCCATCACCGCAAGCCGCAATTGACCTGGTGGCTGCCGATGACGACCTGAGCCAAGGGCTGGATCAGCGTACGTCCCTACAAAATGCTTCTTACTATACTGGCGATTGGCTGATATGTCACAGTTGCAAGACATCAGGCAAACCATGCTCGCATTCAGACCCTGCGCGCCGAAGCCGACGCCCTGGAAGAGCAGCTCAAATCGTCGGTTGAAAAGCTCGCAACCCTGCGCCACGAGCTTTTTGAGACCCCCGCCACAGCATTCCCAGAGTCGTCGCGCGCAGTGCCCTTTGATGAGCTTCTTCAGTATGCGAACTACATCTCCAAACACACAGTACCACCGACCTATCGCGAGCGAGTACCGGATGCTGTCCCAGAAAAGGACAAGGAGAAGGAAGACGCAGGCTCAAGCGGAGCTCCAACAAACGGCTTGAATACACCTGCAAATGTTCCCGAATCTGCCGAACTACTCAGAGACGAGAGAGAAGGCCGAAAGGAAGGCGAAAATGCAGATGCTGCGGCACCTGAGATCACTGCAGAGGAAGAGGAGTGGTTGAAAAAGCTCAATGAGAGCCAAATGGCCTGGTACCCTTGGCCCAGTAATGAAAAGATTCGCTTGGGCAACCTTTACAAGCTGATGTATTACCGCGAGAAGAATTACAATCTGGAAGAGTTCAACATCCCAGCTTTTGAGGAAGAGGACCGACTCAAGAGCATGGCAGCCGTAGAGGCGCCCCCAGAAGAACAGGAGCAAGAACAGCAACCTCAACCTGGTCATAGACAGCCGCGGCCTCGGGAGAAGCAAGAGGCCTTTACCCTCTTTGACGACATGGATGAAGAAGACTAAGGCTAAAGGACTTGGAATGAGTTTTTGTCCAATCTATTTATGCGGCGGACATGTATGTGGTTGACCATTTATGACATATAGGCGACGAAAGGTCTTATAGTAGCCATCATCAAACCACCATAGGGATCATTGTCTGAAAATTCGATCAATTATAGTTCCCTTCCTGAACCACTTCATGTGTTCAATGTTGTCTGTGTCGATGCCTCACTTTGCCATTCCCATCAACACCCTTGCGCCCGCCAGACGTCCTGTAAAGCTGAACGAATCCTTCCCATATTGAAGAGCAAATTACTTGAATACATGCTTGCCATACTGTGCTTTCCTTATGCTATCCTTTTGACGGTATGCTGGTGCAAGAATGGAAGTAGGTAAAGCGCAGCCAAATCAAGCATCCCCACACAACCAGGATAGGACGTCAGTGTGAGAGATCTTCATCGTCCCTACCATCAACCCAATATACACTGCTCGAACACTGCTCTCCCACGTGATGGCGTGGAATCAGCCCACCGACGCGACGTGAGCGCCCCACTTTTCACAACCACTGTTGAAACAGATCAAAGTGGATAGCATCAAGATCACGCAAGGGCCATGTTGGCGTCGTGGTTGGGCCTTTGAAAATGGCAGCAAACATGCATGAAGAGATCCTTGCTTGCAGCTGTGGAGTACTCTACTACGGCTTTCACATCTTTGTGCCTTTCGCTAATGGGCCCTTTGATATGCTGTTCACAAGATATCTTGAAGGTCATGCAGGCAGAACAGTTCTCATTTGAAGACTCACTCTTGTTGACCTCAGCCACAATTGGGCGCCTCACAGATCATGCTAGCTCCATTCTCCATCCGAGGACGATGTATTACTCATACGTGGCCTTGGGTGAGGAGGTGACACGACAGCTACTTCGTTACCTCAGCGCATCTAATTGTTGTACATCCCTAGTTACGTCAGCGTGCTTATCCATCCATGCGCAATTGTCCAACGACATCGCTGGGAAGGCAAGTTTACCCTTAATAGCTTGCGATTTGACAACCTTTCTCTTCCATACTAAAGTCTAATGAGACAAATCTTGAATGGAAACGTAAGTAGAGCACGATTAGAAAAGGGTCGGATTGGATTTTAGGTAGAATGCAAGCCTGGGAATCTCGTAGTGCGATGGATCAGCTAATTGAAAACGAAGATCACAGATAGAGCTCAAGACTAGATCAGTCAGTGCAACCAGGCAACTGCTCAGCTTGGTCGCCACACACTTTTCATAAAAAATAGATATTGTCCAATCAGCTCAGCGGTTCTTACATTTCAGGTTACAGAATAGGTATCGAGCGTGAATGCACAGCAGAGACGGCTGATATCCAAGGCACGACGCCCAATGCTAGCCTCACCCATACTCCAAATTGAAAACTCCGCCCTCTTTCATGTTTTTTGCAGATGCGCCTCCAGATGAATGACCAAATTCGTTCTATGCCGTGCCGCGGCAGGTATATCAATACAATAACGCCACCAGTACGCCTTGGAACAATGCAGAAGACTACTGCTGTTGCTCCATCTTAGGTTGCTGCGCTTGCTGCATGTTCTGCATTGCGTTCTGGCCCCAATTTTGCTGCAGGCCTGCGCTATTTGGCGGTTGCGATGTATTTGAGTTCATCCTTGGCGGCCCGGGAGACTGCTTCATTTGCGCCGTCTGACCTTTCCAGCCCGGAAAGAGTTCTTGAAGCTTCTGATATAGCTTGGTGAGCTCGACGGGAGAGGCGGGCGCGGACATGATGGCGGGCCCGGGCTGTATCTGTTGGCCTGGCTTGTGGTTTTTCTCTGCATTCTGGGCCAGGTAGGCGAGGTTTGCCTGCAAGCGACGCATATAGCTGGGTCTGTCAGCATCATTGAGATGCAGAGAATTGAGGTACTTACTCTACATATTCCTTTGAGGGCTGCGGCTTCTCCCCATCGGTCTTGCCTTCCTGGGACGGCCCGACCTGTCCTGCCTTTCCCTGGGTTTGCAGCTCACAGACTTCCTTGATCAGGATGCTGTTGATCTCAAGCAGTGTAGACACGCGGTCTTGATTCCGCGCCTGCGCGACCGGCGACACAGGTGAGGGAGGAACGGCCTTTACAGGCGTCTGGGCCTGTGGCGGCTCAGACTTCGCAACAACCTGCGGATTCATGGGCTGCTGCTGGCCGTTGGATGGGAGGGTGCCGGGCGACTGTTGTGGCTGGGGCGTCGCATACGGCTGCCCACTGTTACTGGCGGGGGAGGCGGTTTGGCGGTTTTGCGTGAACTGCTGGTGAGCCGGCGACTGCAGCGTCTGTGAGTAGGGCGCGCTGGAGTAGGGGCTCGGCGACGACAACTGCTGCTGCTGTTGTTGTTGCTGCAAGGCGGCCGCTTCATCGTGTCAGCATCGATCGAAGGAAGGAGAGGGCGAGGATAGGGTAGGGCAGGGCAGGGCGGAGGGAGCATGTTACTGGCAGAGCTTCACCACTTACCTCGTGCCTGCTGCATGGCTCCGGGCTGCATCACACTACCGCCCATGGCGCCACCCATGTTCGGGAAGGACGCAGCTTGGCCATTTGGGAACTGGCCGTAGGGAAAGGATGGGTTTGATTGCTGGAGGTGGGTGTGTTGCGTGGGCTGCGAGGTGGGGAACTGGCCACCAAACGAGGGATTATGGCTATTAAAAGTTTGGTAATCCATCGGACACTCTCCCAATCATGGGGCACGTTGCACAGCTCGGTTTAGATTGATTGGGGGATGGATGATCAAGGAGGTGAAATGATAAGGTTGGGCGAAAGCCTTTCGGGTCCCTGGCTAAGCGCGGCTCCAGCCGAGCGGTCACTCCACGTCGTCATACCAGCATCTTGTGCGCAACACCCTCCTCAAGGGCGCAAACAGCAGCATCTCGAGGGAGCATCAGCATCTGAGAGACCTGGCTCCACCGGTAGCTTACCCGGCTAGCAAACGTGTCTCGTCACCGCCGCGGCGCAAGCTTCGTTCACACAAAGCAGCACGGACCACCTCTCACCCAGATCCTTGTTGCTCGGTCCACAAATGCTTGACATATTCTCCGCATGAATGAGGCGCTTCCATATCCGTGGGCCCAGGCCGTTGTTCCGGTGCGACTGTTGTCGTTGATACCGGGGCCTTAGTCAAGGATCTAGCCTACACCAGATGGTGTGGATCGCGGAAACTGCCTGAAAAGAGGTGACTGACGCAAGACACAAACCCAAACAGTGGGTGTGGAGAGCTCGTTACACAGGACGATGCATTCTCTACCAACCTTGTGCCTCCCACACACAGATCAGCCTCCTCCCTGATTCGAGTAAGATAATGCTGGCTTTGGGGCAATCTTGGCAACGGAGTGTAACTGCCTCATAGGCTATCCTCCTACTTTAAGCGAGTTCTGGCCCGTCACGCGGGTGCGGCAGCGTCGACGCAAGAGGATCGCTTTGCCAACCGGGATCGGCCTCTCAACATTTCACTTTGTGAGTGTGATACACATGTGTGGCTGCAGCATGCACCAGCATAGTCTTTGGTATCAGGGAGAAACTTTTGTGGCCGTATTGTTCGCCTTTTGGCATATGTCTGAAACTTTCTTGGTCCAGCAAGGGGACGTTTGGCGATTATAATTATTGCTTGAAGACCTCCTCTCTCGTCGGTGTTTCCTTGCGACGCAATGCTACGAAGTACGCCTCCTTGGATTCCTAGCGACAGTTAGTTTTCTAGCCTAAAAAAAAGCACAAATGTCGTACATTGCGTGAAGAGTCAGGCTTCTCCCGGTGTACCTTGGCGAAAAGACGCTTCAACTTGGTCTCGAATGCCTTCTCTTCTGATCCTTGATAGTACTTGCAAAGAAAATGGCCACCAGTCTTGAGAGTGTCGAAAGAGAATGTCAGTGCCGCCATGCACAGATCCTGCACAAGTTAGTGTAGTTCAACATTTCCAGAAGCTGAAGGCCCCACCATACTGCCCGCGTGGTCTCGAAACGCATTTCCACTTGTGTTCATCATCCTAGAATACGGGTCACTAAGACTCTTCTTGTAGAAGCCGGTGGTTTGATCCCAGGGTTCTGACATGTCACTCAGCACTACATCGACTGCTCTTCCCTGGCGCATATCCCGCTCCTTCAGAGGCAACTTTGCGTTGGGAATCTGATCGCGTTCCGACAATTCGGCTGCCTGGCCAATCGTCTCCATCTCAACGCCGTCTAGATGTGCCTGCCGCTCGATGTCAATATAGCCGCGCTCCAATTCGTCCAGTTCTTCCTCTGTGAGTCCTTCACTCTTCTTCGACGAAATCTGTTTGCGGGGCCGGCCAAGGTCAGGCTCTCGAACGTATGCTCGGACTTCATCTTGGATGGCAGGGGACAGGAAGTTGCCTTGGATCGTGGAGACTCCTCGTGGAGGTTGCGCGGGTATGAGATCGATGCCGATTATGCGACCGTCGGGAGATGTGCGATTCACCGCGACCTGATGGGATTAAAGACGAACAAAGGCTGGTGGTCACTGGAGGCAAACCTGAGACCAAGAGCCTGGTGCAAAGCCCTGGGCTGGTTCAGCTTGGTTCTTGCCATATATTATGAGCAGTGCCTACCAGATCAACCACTGTCTGGCCCGGCTTGAAGAGCTTGTGCTTTTCATTCAGCTGTGGCGCGTTAGCAATTAGAGAATGCTTGATTTGATATGCATTACTTCAAGCAACTTAAAGGCAGCACGACTCTTTAATCCTTGTACTCGAGCTTCTCTGGCGAAGAAGTCTTTTCCTTGTCGCGACTTCCATCTAGTCGAGGATGAGGAGGCATATCGGACAGAGCCCGCGACTGCTCGACTACGCGACAGGCAAGATGTGAATTTATGAGCAGGGCAGGATGGTGCTATTAGTCTATATCTAGGGCCCAAAAGCAAGCTATCGGTGAGCTGCTGGAAGACACGACGTGACAGCATTGGGGAGTTGTGGTCGTCAAGCTCTAGAGATCCCGAAGTTTTGGGACGAGCCTTATCGATACAGAACATGGACCTCAAGTCGAACTACTGTGCAATGTATAACGCCCAGACATGTCGACGGTAGTCATGATATCAAGTTTACTCTTTTGCAGCCAAACGCGTCAAAATATGGCAACCTGGGCGCCATAATGCCAACCTTTCACGTTCACAAAAGCTACAAACTGCAAGTGCAAGGCGGCAACTACTAGCGTCGGCAACCCGGAATATTATCGCCATAGACGCTGGACATTACGAACTGCTGCGGTCGTTTCCACGGCCGGTGCATGCACCCCGCTCTTCTAAAGATCTGGTGGATATGATGAGGTGAAGCCGTCCCGACTTAACCGTGTTCTCGTTGGTAGGAAATGCAGTGATGCTGCTGCCAGAGCGGCCTCATTCCGGACAGCGACATTCGTCCGCACTCGTGTGACACAGCATGTCATGAGCAGTCAGGCCGTTCGCAGGACCATGGAGCTTGAGCTTCAGCGGTGAGTCTGATGGAAGGGAGGATGATGGTAAGACGTTGATCTGATGCCCTCGTGACGAATCTCGATCTTTTAGGGCAGGGCTAGTGCAGCGTCCAACTGCAGCTGACGGTGAGGCTCTGGCAGGGGAATTTAGAAGGGGTACGCCGATTCTGGCCCAACGCCCCATGTCCAATATGGCGTCCTACTGTGCGAGCAGGTGGAAGGCAATGAGACAGCACTGGACATGATTCGCAGCGCGTGAAACCATGATCAGTCGAGGCATGCTTGCCGACAACCATAGCTTTTGCATGCCGACGCCTATAAGTGACAGCTGCCAGGCGGGAAGCACAGCTGTCAAGCACCCGGACCAAGCTACTCCATCGCGAAAGACCGGGCTGTCAGATCAGATAGAGGGAACCAGGGTGGAAGAAGGGCCTGTAAGCGAAGATTGATTGGCTCGCCGCCAATCCCTGCGCTAAAATCACTCCGTCCTCCCGGCTCCATCTTCAGACTCGACAAGCACTGGAAGCATTGCGCCACGACCATCCTTGGACGCACTCCTCGAAGCAGTATTCCTACATCTGCATTGCAGGGCAGATGCGACCTCCAGCCTAACCACTGCACCCGCCTTTTCCCCACAGTCGGCCATCTGTCCACAGTCGTGCAAAAGCTGCTTCCGATGATCTCGACACCACCGCTCGCGACCTTTCCTCTCCTCCGATAGACGTGTGCTTGCTCTGCCTGCACACAGGCTGCTGCATCCGACTTCTCTGCGCTCTGGACACTGCAGAGTAGTGCCATGTCAAATACCTCAGGACAGCCGCAACCGCAGACCATCGCCATCATGGGCTCTGAGTCAGGAAACAATGGAAGCGTACGTACTCGGCCACATTTCGCCCATACCGCATCAATTGACTCTGTTCCTACAGCCTCTCGGCACTGCTGAGATCACAGCGCTCCAGCGCTTCAGAGAATTCCTCGCGCAGCCGGTATTGGCTTCCTTTGTCGCTGGGGGTGTAGCTGGCGCCGTCTCCCGAACCGTTGTATCGCCCCTCGAGCGCCTCAAGATTCTGTTCCAGGTCCAGAGTGTCGGTCGGACTGAGTATCAGATGTCAGTTCCGAAAGCGCTGGCGAAGATGTGGAGGGAAGAGGGTTGGAGAGGTTTCATGGCAGGAAATGGTACCAATTGCATACGAATAGTGCCATATTCTGCCGTGCAGTTCAGCGCCTATAACGTCTACAAGAGGGTGAGTATTCCTCTCTCTTAGCCTTGATATCCCTCAAGTCGGGGTGGATACATCCTTGACAGTGGTGGTCGAGGGTAGCACTATGTGGAAACCGAAAAGTGCAGGCCTTGAAACGCCCAAAAGTACCAAAAAGGGACACATTAGAGCTGGCACTAGAATGGGAAGCTCTGGGCGGACGTTACCGTTGCACAGGCCATTGACAGTGCCCAATTCAGCTTCTCCACTAACACCTCTCAGTTTTTTGAAAGTGAACCAGGCGCCCCTCTCGGAGCACACCAACGATTAGTCTGCGGCGGCCTCGCTGGAATCACCTCCGTATCCTTCACATATCCGCTCGACATCGTGCGAACACGATTATCCATTCAATCCGCATCGTTTTCGAGCCTGAAGCGGGACGCCGGACAAAAACTGCCTGGCATGTGGCCTCTCCTCATAAATATGTACAAAACTGAGGGTGGCCTGCCCGCACTGTATCGTGGCATCATACCCACAGTAGCAGGCGTAGCCCCATATGTCGGCCTCAACTTCATGGTGTACGAAATTGCGCGTACACAATTCACACCAGAAGGTCAAAGAGATCCGAGTGCAATCGGGAAACTGGCAGCCGGGGCTGTTTCTGGCGCTGTAGCGCAGACAATCACGTATCCATTTGATGTTCTACGGCGGAGATTCCAAGTCAACACCATGAGTGGCATGGGCTACCAATATGCCGGCATTGGCGACGCTATCCGGTCCATCGTGAAGACGGAGGGCTTCAGAGGCTTATACAAGGGCATTGTGCCTAATCTGCTCAAGGTCGCACCTAGTATGGCAAGCAGCTGGCTCAGCTTCGAAATGACAAGAGACATGCTCATGGGCAAGTGGAATTCTGAATTCTTATAAGAAGATGCGCGAGCATCGACACAGCCAGAACACTCAGTATGGATGATATTAGATCCAAGACTACCGTCATGGAACATCAGTACAACAATTCATCGTCGCAGCTTGAGCCCTCTTCCTTGATGAAATAGGAAGCCGGCTCGCTTACAAGACGACAACGTAAACACCTACCTGGAGAGGCGAGGCCACCAATAACACACGTGGCCATTGTATACTGTCAACCCCAACATTTTCATAACAGCTTCTTCATCATTGCATTGGGAACCGCTAGGCTTGGAGACGGGCCATGGTCGGACGGCTTGGGAGTACCCCCTTTTACACGGATATAGCGACGGCGTTAGCTGGTTTCTTTTGGCAATAGCTACAGCATCCTTTCCTTTGAGTCAGGTAGAGATAAAAGGGGGCCAGTAGAGGCCTACGACAAAGTCTATATAGATGTTCATCGGAGGGACAGCAGGATGTATAACATTGGAACCCCGAATCGTGGACGAAATCAATCAAAACATGTTTGCCCTATTTTATTTTGATGCTTTCCCTTTCCCCCCTCAAATTTTTTTTTCACTCTTTAGTCCCTTTTCTTAACACAATGTCGGTCGTTTCTGAGATGCCTCTTGTAACGGTTCATCCTGTCTCACACGTGCATTATCAGATCCCCCCGCCCAGCCCGCCCTCCACGCATGCATCTCCCCACACAGCCAAGAACCCACCCAGCGAGTGGCGTGACACTCAGCTCATGGACGCGAGTGTGTAAGCCGACTCTGCAAATCTCAATTGAGCAAGGGGAGGTCATATATAGTTTCCGCAGTGCTCCAAGAAATGATCAGTAATGTCACTACAACCGTATTGATATATCATTTCCACCAGCTCTGGTAGATTTGCTTGTCGAATTTTTCTCTCCGTGATATGTCATTACAGGTCTCACATAAATCTTGATCATGGGTTTGATATTTTCGCATTTCATGATTTTTTTTTAATTGGGTATTGCTGAGATGACGGTTGTAGATACTTTTTGGCTTCCTACTTGTTCCGTACTCTTTTCAGTCTTCATATACAATAAGCTAACTATCCGGAATGAATACTTAAACGCCCCAAAGTCCTGACTAGTTCATTGAGAAGCGAGAGACCTTATGCTCGAATATAATAAAGTCGGTGCTAAACCTCGGTTCGCAATCTCGTTCCCTTCCTTTCTCGACTGGTATCAATTTTACAACAACATCGATTTTCCTTATGCCGCCGCAGCCGACACTGTCTCTACCTCAACCTTGGGTAGCGGCGCAGACTTGCCGCCGAGGTCTGTTGCTCGTGCGTTGGGGTTCTTGGTGTAGTAGTTGGAGATGGCGGATTTGATGGCGTCTTCTGCAAGCATGGAGCAGTGCACTGCAAATAATCAGCATTCCATCGATGAATTTTTCCGAGAACCGGCCTTGGCCACCAAATTCTGGTTTCTAATACAAAATATACTCACATTTGACAGGTGGCAAACAAAGCTCCTTCGCGATCTCAGTGTTCTTGATCCGCGCTGCATCCTCCAAGGTCATTCCCCTCACCAACTCGGTCAAGTAACTCGAACTCGCGATCGCACTGCCGCATCCAAAAGTCTTGAACTTGACGTCACTGATGGTGTTGCTGTTGGGATCGACTCGAATCTGCAGCTTCATGACATCGCCGCATGCCGGAGCACCAACGAGTCCTGTGCCGACGTCGGTATCAGTCTTGGACATGGAACCGACATTACGGGGACGATTGTAGTGGTCGAGCAGTACTGGGAACGTTAGCTGCGCGTTCGTGAAGCATGGTCTTGGTGGGCGAAGATAAGTGCGATATGTTGAGATCGGTCCTGGATGGCTTTCCGCAAATTGCCACCAATTTCCCGACATTCACGCTGCGCAAATGGGTGACTTATCTTTCTCATGGTACTGCCGCCGTCCGATTGCTGATAATGCAGGGGCTGCTGTGCGAATGGGCGATGCGATGTTGGGCCTGGCAGATGTTGAGAGCACTCTGCCGGCATGGGCGGGTACTGCTGCTGCGACCCTCCTAAACATGATGAAAATGGTGTAGGTGATTGTTTGAGGGGTTTCGTATATTGCAATCCGTGCGGGTTGTCGCTTTTCGTGCGTTGCTAGAATGCGTGGGGGTGTATCGTAGGCGGTGACGGCGACGAAGTGAAATGTAAAAGCACCTCAGCGACATCATAAATCGCCTCCAGGCTAGGCTCGGCGCTCGGCCGTAACCCCGCGGCGTCGGAGAAGCCACAAAAGTCACCGACGAGCGAACCACATCTCCGCGTCGGTCTCACTTTCCTTATCTGATGAATCGACCCGCTGTGCATTCATGCCGTATCTACGCCTCTATCGCGCTATGCTGAGCTTTTAGTCGCAGCTTGCGCCGCAGTATATCTCACAATCCGCATCACCGCCCCATGAAGTATGAACGTTCCACCATTTATCCGAGGCAACTCCGCTTCCCGCTATGCTAGCCCGTGAGATGCAAGACCTTGACCGCCGCACCTTACAAACGCCTGAAGAAATACACATACGCAAACTTCTTCATCTCTTCCACATCGGCTGCCTTGGCAACCTTCTCGTCATTGAAGAGTACCCACGATGGAGTTTGTTCAGCTGGCAGTTGCTTGCGAACGAAGGCAACGTAGTGACTTTGCATAGTCAGCGCATAAACCCTCATCAGGACATCTCGTCAACACTTACCCCGCATGAATGGAGCTTCCTTTGTGACAGACAATAGACTGTAGCTGGAAGTTCGCTGGCAGCTTGTCGCTGCCTGGAACTGGTTTTTGTTGTGATGCAGCGGGCGCCTGTGCAAGTCAGTCTCGACTTCAGAAGATTGCGCAACCGGGAAACAGCCTACGTCTGAGCTGCCGCCCTCATCAAAGTCTCCAGCAGCATCGGGGTGGCTAAATAACCAGTCGACGGCTCGCTCCATATCACCTCCAGTTTCCTTTAATGCCTGCCGTGCCTGAGGAGCATTGAAGCCCATAGCACCCAGATTCTCGATCTTTTCGGGATCAATGACTGAGGCACTTGCAGCTGAGCCACTACCTGCGTTGAAGTCATGAGGGTCATCAATGTCAGGATCTTCCATGTGCGCAAACAGCCAGTTTGAGGCCGCTTCCGCGTCTTCGTTACCAGTCGCATGCAAAGCCTTTTCGCACCTCACCCTTGGGAATCCCATGGCCTCTAGCATCGATAGTGCAGCTTCATTGGGAACCCATTTGTTTGAGGCTCCAGATCCTCCAGTATCTGCATCCTCGGGGAGAAGCTCCTCGTCTTCGGTCAGACCCTTGGACTTATAGGCATCAAACGAAAATGGCTCGTCATCTACGATGACTGGAACGTCTTGCTTCGTGGGTACCCAGTTGACTAGCTCAAATCGGCGAGCATTGACAGCCAGCACTGCTGGGAAGGTTTTGAACATGCTCCTCTTTGTGAAACCGTCCTTGCTACCACAGGCACTGCATGTAAGCTCTACCAGTTCCTCGGCTGTGAATATATCAAGACACTCCTTTAGTGTGACTGATTCAAAATCTTCCTTGTCTTGTACCTTGTCTTTACCTTCAGCGTCAGTAACTTCCATCTGTGCCTCTTTCGGTATCCTTCGTATGGGAACGGGGATAGAAATGTTCTCCTGCTCGTCTATTTTATACCGGACTCGTTTACAACCAACACATTGGAGTCGCTGTTCCATAGCAAAGCGAAACGCATCGACAGGATCCTTGTGGGGTGCGACGTGTTGAGAACGCGAGATAAGCTTGAGGAGGTGCAAGAGTAGCTCGAAAGCGTCCTGTTGTCGCATGGTGGAGAATTCAGCGTGGCCACGTCCTATCAGGTGCTTAAGCATTGCGGGTGCAAGACCACGCTGATGTGGGACCTCCGGTGACCGCTCAGAGACGCTAATATCGCCATCTTGCTTGGAGTAGCGACCAGAGATCAGACCATCAGCAACCTTGCGAAGCTGGGTTTCTAGATCCTCGGCGGGAAGTGGTGCATCCGGCGGTCCTTGGCTGGGAAGGTAGTATCGATCTTTGAACTCTGGCATCGCAAACAGGGCTTGCAAGGTGCTGTTGAGATAGCAGCTATTGCCCAGGTTCTTCAACCCAGTGAGGTCAGGCCCAAATAGTGGTTGTAGTTCTTTGCCATCCTCGGTGACCATGGCGAAGTCCCAGCGTAGGTTTTGTTCAATTTGCATTTCTGTGAGGCTCTTCTCTGTCTTGATCCTGTCTTTGATGTTGATGCCCCAGTGGGCGAGGTGGTCTGGCAGTTCTGGATCGATACGCTCCTCGTCACACGAGTAGCAATAGATGTCTGCTGTACCATCGGCAGTGAGAGACCCCAGCTTCACGGCAACAGGGTGGCCGGTCGATTTGGTGTGGCCTACACCGTGCGAATTGCCACCAATGCCTCCAAATTGTTGCCGCCCACACCCCAGATTACCGCAGCTCAAGCAAAGCCAGAGATTCTCGTTGAGCTCACACTCTGAGCAGTGGCCCAGATTTTGGGATTCGATCTGCCTTGCCGCATCTTGTTCCAGGCAAAGCGTGTGCTCACAAGCTGTCAGCTCCTGCTCCCATGCCTTGACTTCCTCCTGCTTAGCAAATGTGTTTGCCCTTAAAACCGCGTCAACAACCTGCGGTAGTTTCCCTGAGCTCTTGTCTACATCGTCGATGCCACACTCGTAGCACTTGACTTGTGTCGTTGTATCGTAGCGATCGGCTTCAGTTTCGGCTGCGACGGCAAGCTTGATAAGCTTCTGTGGGGGTTCGTCGCGTTTGATCTTCTTGCGTGTACGCTTGATATTCAAGACAAGTGGATGATTCGTCGAGGAGACATGGAGCACAGAATGGTTTCGGTCGCTGGTGCAGCCGCCATTGAAGCAGTAGAGACAAACATCGAGGCCGGTGGGATCGTCCTGTACTGTTAGTCAGACGGCCAAAGAAAGGACCGAAGCAAAGCTTGAAGAGGGTTCATTACAATGGAGTCAAAGCACTGAGTACAGTCTTCTCGGTACACAGATTGGGTGGGGCCGGGTGCGCGGAGCTCTAAAGGATGTAAATACTCCAGTACAGCTCAAGAATGAGGGTGCGGGGTAGTTACCGGGCGCGTTGACATGCGTACAGGCCATGGCGAGCCGTCAATGAACAAGGAGCCGCGAGTAACTTGAGTGAAATATATAGAGAGTAAGCGGAGGAGAGTGGGAAGAAGAGAAAGTCGGGTTGACAGGTGTGGCGGCCGCAGTTTGCTAAGCTCCCAGGTTCCTGAATGACGGACCTAGGCTGCCATAGCTTTTGGTGGGGCACAAACTTGGAAATGGCAAGGATTACCGATCATGCATCGTAGAGGGTATCAAGCCAAGCTATCTTCTACATGCGCCTCCAGACAGCGTTCTTTGCGCACTTCCTACTTTTGTTGCCTCCGTGTTTCCTGCGACCAGTTCTGAAATTGTGCAAAAAGCATAGGCTGAAGAGGTGACTTCTTGTCCATGAACCACTGCTTCTGGGTCTCCGCGTAAACATCCACAACTCCAGAGTAATTGCTCTTATCAAATCCAACAAGGACCTTCACAACATATAAACTGGCAGCGCTACATACACTGGCATGTAACTTGGCACCACCACCCAGCTTCGCTTCCTCATGAATGCCTTTCAGGACTTCCCAGACCTCTTCAACGTCGTTGGGTTTTGGTAGCGGAGCTTTGTGCTTTGTGCGGGTGTTGAGAAACGTTTTTAGTACTTTGGCAGCCTTGTCTGCAGTCTTCTCGTTTGCTTGTGCTCGTGTGCGTCGGAGTACTGGGATAAGAACGCTGAGAGTTAAGGGATTTGAGTACTGCTTTTCCAAGTATATGGCCAGAAGATCGAGAACCTTGGATTTGAACTGGACCACATTTTTCTTGGCGTCCTTCCGCTGTTGTTTCGAACTGGTGGATTTGCTTCGTTGCCGGAAGATGTTGCTAAGATGGGGATCGAGCGCCATCATTTGATCGTCGTCCATATCAGACTCATCCGATGACTCTTCGGGAGAGTCGCCGTTGAGATTAGGTTTTGACGTTTGTAGCGTTAAAGCTAATAAGTTATTGAACTGGGTCAGCTCAGCATCGTCCTCGCTGCCATCTTCGCTGTCATCTTCGCTGTCACTTGCTGAGTCTGATGTGGAAGTGGCCGATGCATCTTCCTCTGACTCTTGTGGCTCGCCATCGACCATTTCAACATCTGAATCACTCTCAGAATCATCACTGGACTGGTTTCCTTCCACCTCGCCATCCCCTTGGTTGAATAATTCTTGTTGTCCTTCAAGATTTTCCTCGGTGTCTAGTATGTCGAACAAGGACTGCAAACCGTCTGAGCGAATTTCTGAGGCAAAGATAGCAAAGGCTTCCTCGGCGATCTTGTGGAATAGCGTTCGTGGGTTGCCGAGAAAGGATAAGACAATCTCCACAAACACATCTTGGCCTTCTCCTGTCGAGTCTGTCTCCTTCCGCATCGATTTACGAGAAGCATCAAGATCATCGAGCATCATAACAGCATCTCCTTCACCATTATAAACTTGTAGGAGGGTCAAAGAGTAGAGAAGAATAAAGCCTTCTGCAGCCATCTTGTTACCAGCAATTGATCCCTTGAAGTTTCCGTTAGTTCGGAAAAGGCATGACAGCGAGTGTATCTCTTACCTTGGTGGATATAGCGTCGAGAGTCTTAGACGCTTTTTCCATAGTTTTCAGGACTGGGCTGTCGGCCTTGAATACCAGGTCCAACGTCTTCGACGACGTAGTCTTCGACGTGATCATGCCTACTATCATCAAAGGGAATGTAGAGCGAGAGACCACTTTGACGTCAAAAAGCTTTGTCAGGCAAGAAGAGAGACGCTCCTGGAACATCGTCCTGCTGCGTTCACTGATCGGAGGAAGAGGGACCTTACTGGTCTTCGCATTCGTGTTAGGCATAAAGTAGGCATACTCAACCAGAGTCTCCAACGCTCTCCGAAGCCAATTATCCTTCTCAATAACGTCATCGTCAAGCTCATCGTATTGTTTATAGTGCTTCACTGTGTTCAAGATTAGATCTGCGACAACCTGACGGCGGCTATCTGCGACAGTCTGGTCTTCAGTCCCAGGGCGAAGGATCAGAGAGTTAAGATGTCGAACGATCTTTCTTAGGCTCGCATCATCCGTTGACAGCAGAATCTGTTCAAGCGCGTTCGTTATGGTGTACCTATCAGATTCAACACTGGCATCCTTTGTGGACAGCGCGATGAAGATAGGAAGTGCCGAATTAGAGTCTTGTTGAGCTCTAGTCTGTACTGCCTTCAGTGCAGCCAGCGCAGCTACATGGAGGAATCTAGCTTGGTTTTTGCTCTGGTTGATAAGGGTGCGTGTAAGATTTGAGCTAAGCAATGCTGGTACGGCCCAATTTGGGGCTTGTTTGATCATGCTGCTCAGCAGCTTAAATCCCCATGCCTTGCGCTCGTGAGACGAGGTAGAGGAGAAAAGGTTGTCTGTGAAGGTGAGCTGATATCGATGTATTGAAGGGCCAGACTCACTGTCTACGGCATCAATCCAAAATTGTGGAAATTCCAACTTGTCTTTGCCACTGTTCCTGCTCTGCTCGTCTCGCCTTAGAAGTTCCGCCAGCACGAGATCCCAAGCGAAGGACGGATTCGGATTTGCACCTGCCGTCTTGGTAACATCTTCGGCTCCTTTCTCAGAATCACCCTGAAAGTTTTCCTTGAGGAGCTTGGCTAGACGAGTGCGTTCCTTCTTCGATAAAGGATCTTTATCATGCCAAATCCCCTCTGGTAACACTTGCTCGTAGTTTTCTTGAACAGTCAGCCAAACAGCGACACCTTCGGGTGTCGAAGCTAGCTTGAATGCGCTGAGACGTCCAATGACCTCCTCAGCGCATTTTCGGTATTGTACCTGACTTTTCAGACTTTTTACAGCCTCGACTAGTACCATTCCGCATTCTTCACGCAGCCAGGGTATGTCGCGTGCCATTCCGTAAACATGGTCTAGAAGTGTAGTCCAGCATTCAAGGGAAAGCTCCGGCTCGATGACTATGGATGACTGCATTATGGCCTTGTAGCCGAAAAGCTTACCAATGAGGTGATCTCGTCGTTCCTGGACTCCATTAGCGATCCATGCGTCATTTGACAGTCTTGAATATATACCCGACCGGGAACATTGCCCTCGACCTTAGTCTTTTGCTCGACCAATCTGATTACAGAAGCCACATCAAGCTCCAGACCATCAATCGCATTCCCTCCTGAACCAAAGATCTGCCGTAACAACTCGGTAAGGGTGAGAGAAAACCCGACCCTAGCGGCCTTGCGTTGACTGCAAAGACCTTTGATCAAGCGACTTAAAGCGACTTCCACATCCTTTCCAGCAGGTTTACTTTCTGGAGAAAACTTAACAATGAGTTGTTTGGCAGCTTCAAACATCAAGTCATCTGATTCCGCCGCCAGGTCTTCGTAGAGCTTGGAGAGCTTCAGGTGCTCTTCGTTGACCTGTCGACGTCGTTTTGCGGGCGCTTCAGCCTCATGGCCGCCCTGACCAGAGTCACGCTCCCTCTTTCGAGCCATGGTTTCCAATTCTCTTGTCAAACTTGTTGGAATTGCTAAATCGAGCGCGTGTTCCAGAGTCAAACGAAAAGTCGCGGTGTCTAGAAAATTTAGAGGCTAATGCTCATATAGGTTAGGCTGTTTGGTGGAACCTTTTTCCGGCCCCGCAAGTACCATTGCTTCGGGAGGCACGAACAACTATGCGTTCCCTACCCTGCATGGTTAGCAGGCATCTGTCTCGAATTTTCCGACGTTCCCTCTAGCGTTGCGATGGTTCATAAGATTTGCATACTCTTGTGCGCTGTCATGTCATCGACAACTGTCGCTAGTGTGTCAGACAGGGTTGACAGCAAAGCATATCCAAGCGAAATTTCATCAACAGAAGACCAAAGTTTTTGGCAACTACTCATTGACTGTTACGAGGCTAATCATAGAATGTACGAGCCCCAGTAACTGTTGAAGAGTCTATAGCACCACATTGTCTGCTCGATCAGGGGTGGTTCGCTTGAGCGTTATTCACTTGGGCAGCTCGCAAGCCTATTGCAATGCTGTCTGGTGACAAAACAGTATCTCTAGGGATGTCATGAGTCTACAGAGTTTCGTGATCAAGTTCTGTCAAGAATGTGTGGTGAGATTTGACCCACATCAATCATTCTCTAACAATGTCTCCGCTGAATGTCGTTGACCACAGTGTCACATCTTCCTGTAGGAGATAAAACTGCACATCTCCTATTGCCGAAAAAGCGAGTCGCATACAGACATGAAACCCCCGCCCGCTCAAGATAGATGCCTGAATATGGAGTTAGGCTGCCTGGAGCCAGTTCCGGTTGGCCTCCGTCAGCTTGTGGACGGCATGATGTTCAGATTCCTAATGCTGCTGCAATTCGTGGACCTTTTAGAGTCGCAGACTTTGTCATTTCGAATACCGGTATTTGACCGAGATCGGCAACTTCCAACAACGGGTGTCACGCCCACTTGCGAGCTATTCGCGTCCAAACTTTCATCGCCTGCGTCGTGGTGAAGAGCATTCGACGCACAAAAGGCGGAATCATTCGGCTGACTTGCGGACATGGACAGAGAATTTGAGCCTAAATACTCAGTCAC
The DNA here is from genome assembly GCA_003313425.1 of Pseudopyrenochaeta lycopersici. Lineage (NCBI taxonomy): Eukaryota > Fungi > Ascomycota > Dothideomycetes > Pleosporales > Pseudopyrenochaetaceae > Pseudopyrenochaeta > Pseudopyrenochaeta lycopersici. Next base: position 938,742 of record NHZP01000001.1, on the reverse strand, counting down.
CTTGCAGAAATCCAGGGTCTTGAAACGCGACGCTCCTTCAGCGTCAGCATCCATGTCACATTACTATAAGCAAGTCCCGTGATCGCGTATACGACGCGCATCTTTGGTTGTTTGTGTACAATAGCCGAACGCGTCCACCCGGAAACGCCACGCGATTAATTTGCAAGCGCGACACAGGCGCCGGTTTTGGCCTCTCAGGTCCACAGATGGAGGGGTCACCGGTCGTTGGTGGGGTCCAGCCATGGCCGCCAGTTATGAAGGGTTTGTGCACACGGTTTGTTCGGTAGACTTAGGGGTTCTCGAACGATGTTCAGCCCGCCGCAGACTCATTAGCCACAGCCCCCGGCGGCCCCGACTCGAGCGTCCCTTTGTTTTGCTCACCAGACTTGGTGGTCGATCAGAGTGACGGTGTCCAAATGCGATGCAAACAGGTTGGCAACGCATGGCAAACTGGGAAGCTCCCAATCTCAGCCTTATTGATTATGACGTTTGAACGTGTCGCGATCGAGATGATGGAGCCGCAAGTTCGATCTGTAAACAGGAGACTAGGAGACGGTCGGCTCATGGACCATGGCAGCTCCGGTTTTACGCGTCCGCAAGTGGTATAAGGCTGTCAGATCAGAGGTTCACGGGCCGTGCCCAGCACCCTTCGTCAGCTGAAGGCGCCTGCGACGTCGGTCTTGCTGCACGAATTCAGACTACGAATATCTTTGGCCTGCCCAATTAGACGAGCTGGCAGGCTAATCGTGCTTCAGGACTCGGAGCTCAGACCAATTACATCGCGCAGCCACGTTCTTACATCGAGGCGGTTTCCCTGGCAGAATGCGCCAAGGTGCTGTAATGGCTGCGATGACGAAAGTCTGAACGAGCTGACACCGGATTTGCCGTGTGGAAGCAGCAAGTGGGCTGCCCATGAGGCTCTTGTTGGGTAATCCACGGCCTGGTTAGCCGCTGGTGAAGCTCGCCGTACGAGTTGGTGTTTGGTATCCCTTGGTAACCGTCTCTAGGTTACGCAGTTGGCCGGCCGCAGAGGCCAGCGGCCGGAGAGAATTCTGCTTGCACAGGAGCCGGTATGCGAGGTTAAGCGGAGAGGGAACTCGTCGTTTCACACAATTTTCCCCAGCAGCAGGGAGTATGCTCGTTTGGACGTGATCCGTGCCTAACTGCTCTAGCAACGGGGACGTGGGAGGCATGGCGTGCAAAAAAGCGAGATAGTGTTCGGCCGCATGCATGGCAGAGCACCACCCGCTGAAGCAATACATGTCAGACAGAGATTGTTGTGCTGAGGAAATCATGTGCACATGCGCGCGACTTGCTGCTGCGAACTGTTGTTTACCTTTGACGCGGGCGTGCTTAGGTGCAGTGGTACCTTGGGCAGGGTGCGATCGCGATCAAATCAGCTTTCGGCGTACCTGCGGGTGAATGCAGCAGCAATGAGAAGCAGCAGATCAGCGTAGCTTGCATCAGAGTGCATTCATTAGATACCGGAACAGCAAGCTTGCTACCCCCCCTCGTCCCGTGTGCAGGCATAATATTGGTGGTGAGGCCGGTGTACAGCGCTTAGAGCTCAGGCCCACTCTAACCTCAGTCCAGCTTGTTACCCCAGCAGCGATGCAAGCTCGGCATCCTCAGATCCAGCTGGATGACCTCGCCCGGCCTGCTCTTCTTCACCCTTCTCGCACCCAAGAAGGCCCATTCCCTCTCTTAAGAAGGCTGTAGGCATTGGACGTCGGTCGTTCTGCTTGGATATTCCGCCAGGGCAATTGCTCCCCACGTTCACTATCCATACCGACCACGCCTGCAAGCCACATGTCTGCAGCGACCCGATAGCATCCCCACCCGGTCACCTCCTCATATAGTGCGAGCTGTGAGGCTATTTACTGCGAGCATCTTCAGATTGGAATTAGTTTTTCTGTCTTGTATGCTTATCGGCTGCACACCAGCCGCCAGCTCTCTGCCCACCGCCGCCATTGAGTGAAGACGACGCACGCAAACGCTCGTTCCCACACACGTTGCCTAGTACGACCACCACATCGACCGCTACATCGACCGCCATCATGGAGATGTCCTCACCGCTCGCGGCTATGCACCCACCGCCAATTCCTGGCCCATGGGGATACAGACGCGATCTTCCACACTCCAAGCCGCTGTTTGGGGGACACACTCTGGGACCGAAGAGCTTCAACTTTAGGGATTTGAGCATGAAGAAGAGCGGGTCTGACTACTTCACCTTACAGCCCATGCGAGGATCGTCTCCCACTACGAGTTTGGCTGCTGACATGTCCTCTAACCTCCATGTCGACCAGAGGTACACTCTCCCTTGCATAGGAGGTCTCAATTCCGGCAGCTAATGCTCTTTGTTATAGCCCTCAGCTCGCGACGCCTCGCAGGTCTCTTTTCACATCCAATCTCTTTCAGCAATTAGACGCACGAGGTAAGCGGCTGTGCTATGGGTTTAGGATGTTTATAAAGTGCTGATGTGTGCTCTGAAGCAGAAGGCACCAAAACCCCACCCTTCAGATGGGAAGGTGTCACGACACCGCCAATTCCCTCTTCGTCACCAGGCTTCGTCCCTGACTCCATGGACATCTCGCCTTTGCCTCATAAAGCTCCCTTCAGCTTCATGAACGATCGGTCCCTACCCTTGCCGTCTCCCTCCCCGGACATGACCCCAAGCACCGACGGCGAATTGCTCTCGCCATGCGAACTGCCCACTCCACCCCAGTTTTCCGCTCCTACGCTGGAAGTTCCAAGGCCCGTTTCTGCTACAGAGTCAGTTTGCTGGTTGCTGTCTTGCTTATGTTGTGCTAATGTGTACCAGCCGTAAAAAGTCCATCCTTCTTCGTCCATCCCTTTCTCGAACCAAGAATTACTCAACCAACACAGTATCCTTCAAGTCACAAGAAAACAGCCCCCTGCCAACGTTCAAGTTTGGATGTGGTGATTTTTCCACCTCATCAACACTGACCTTGGATGAGTGCTTCACTGCCTCACCGCCTCAAGAACGTCGCCCCGGCTCCAACGGCTCGCTCTTCGCGTCCAAACCCAAGTCCTTCCATTTCAGCTCGAATGCAGGATCTCGTGCCAATGGTTCGCCTCTTGCTGCCGTCAGGAAGCCTGCCGGGCCACCTTCTCGTCGACCAAGCAAGTTCAGGAGATCGTTGAGCATGTTTGAACATCCGGGCGACGTGATGAATGCCAAGCAGGATCAGGATAGCTACCAGCCAAGCGGTCTCCAGTCTGTAATGGACGTCGATGACGCACCTTCGCTCAAGCTGCCTCACTTTACTACCAGCGAACCCGAGAGCCTCCCGCGTATCACACATTCCACTTTGGTCGAAGTTCTCGATGGTATTTATGATCACTGCTATGATAACAAGTTCATCATTGATTGCCGTTTCGAGTACGAATACAATGGCGGGCACATCGAGGGCGCGTTGAACTTTTGTGACAAGGAGGCGCTTGCAGAGCGACTTTTCCAAACCCCTACAAGCCCCAACACTCTACTAGTTCTTCACTGCGAGTACTCTGCACATCGCGCTCCTCTCATGTGAGCTCATCTCTTTCCAGCAAATGCCCAGATTAACTGACAATATTTAGGGCCAAGTTCGTTCGTTCCCAAGACCGCAAAGAAAATGCCCATCAGTATCCACTTCTTTCCTTTCCTGAAGTATACATTCTTGATGGCGGCTACAGCTCCTTCTATCACGCAAATTCGACTCGATGCTATCCCCAAAACTACCTTCGGATGGATGCAAAAGAGCATGAGCAATCATGTGAACGCGGATTAAACAAGCTCAAGCAACGGACCAAGCTGAACCGAGCACAGACTTTTGCCTTCGGGCAACACTCATGTCAGGTGGAAGACAGCCCCACAGCTGTCGGTCGTACAAGAAGTGGAAGTGGCATTTTCACGCTTGGCGGTGACGACTCACTCAACATTGGACGAATAGGTGCCACGCGTCGCATGGCTTCTTATTGAGCCGGCGCGTTGGCCAATGAAATATTCATGACACTCATCTAGCTCACGGCGGATCGATTCAAGGCGTTTTTCATGACTGCTGCATGGGAGATTCACAGCATTGGCGTTTGGCATCTTCCTTTTCGATCTTTCCTGCTGAGGCGTTCAAGCGTTTATCATCTCAAACTTGGACTTCTTGGGCAGAGGAAAGCACCCTCGACTGCAAGCAGTCTTCATCTGAACCATTACATGGTTGTCCCAATCCCTATATTCGTTTGCATTCTATACCCAATGCCTTGGTGCCATGGGCCCAGGCATAATTACCCTTTCTCGAGAGGGCTCGCCGAATACCAATTTTGTGTTCAGTCAGCGTCGTGCAGCACTATACCACTGCTTCGCGAGCCCTTTTATTTCCTTTGTGCTTATCATCATCAACTGGATCTTTCTATGGCCCTGGAGAGCTGAAACATTACTCTCACATATTCTCAGAACAATCTAAGAATTATCACGAACCAACATAAAACCAGGTCGGCGTGCCTTCATCCGTCATTCTCAACACGAACCCTTTTCATAATCCACACTACTCCACCTTATTCGATATCCACCGCAAACAAATTGAACTCCTCCCCAGTTGTTTTCGGTTCCCCATTTCGGAATCCGCCTTCCTTTGGCGCCAGTATCAAAGACTTCTCCTTCTATTTCTGGTTTGAGGCGTCCATCTCTATTCGATGTACTTATCTACTTGTCACTTCTAATCTCTGCCGGTTGGGGTGGGTGTACATGCAGCTATTAGACTTGTACAGTGGCGACCTGCTAAGAGAATTTGAGGAGGTAATTGATGTGTACTTCGTCATAATATCGAGAGACGACGATGGCTTGGAGAGTTCTGCTTGAATTGCATTAAGGAAAATAAAATAAGCTTCATAAATCTGCATGTACGTCAAACTGTGACCACTCTCAGTGATCTTTGAAATGCAATTTTTCCATTTCGAGCCTACTGGAAGGCATACAGGGTGTGTAATAAGTTCATATCTCCAAGTCATTTTCGCGGCTCCCGCCACTCTACAAAGGACGTGAGGATCCGCGATTGTGTTGCACTACATCGTAGCGCGGCTCCCCGCATAAACATCCCTGCCCCCACCACAGCTGTTTTCCGCCGCGTGCTGCGCGCCAACGCTCCTTACGTGCAGTCAAAAGTAAATTTCAATGACCTTGCCCAGTCTCACTTTGTAACACCTTCGATGCCTTCTTGGCCGCGTCATCCTCACTCCAATCTCCTGCTTGCAACGCACACCAGACCACGCGGTGCACGTTCATATCTCGCACCCTGAACTCGCCCGCGCAGCTTGCACTTCAGCTTCGCTCATCTTGCCATGGATATCGACGATCTCCTTGCCGAAGTCGCGGTTGACTCAACGCCACTAGAGACCCGCGATCTTCAGGAATTAACACGGTGCTGGGTTGCTGAGCGGGTTGCACCTGAGATCTTACCATGGCCAACTGAGCTCATGGATAGGGTGCTGGAGAGGATACGAAAACAGGTACGAAAGCTATTATTTTTAGTTTGGCCTCTTCAAGTTCACGACTGAAAGGAAGGAAACTCGTTGGAAGTGCTAATAACGTAGCCAGATTGAACTGGTCGAAGACCAAACGGACAATATGGATCCAAAGACAAATTTCAAGTTGATCATCATACAGACGGAATTGGAGAGATTCAAATTCTTGGTTAGGAGCTTCCTGAGAGCGAGGATTAAGAAGGTAGCTTGCTATAAATTTAGCTCTCTGATATGGACGGTGACCCTTACATAATTCCCAGATCGACTCGCATCCTCTCCACATCCAAGCGCAATATGACGACTCCTTTGACACCTTGCAACCGCTCCTCTCGCCTGCCGAACAGCAATACCTGGCGTCTCACCAATCGCTACTCTCATCACATTACTCGTCCTCATTCCTCAGTCAATTTCCTGCTTCTCTGCAGCGACTTGACGATACAACCGGTGGCATAAGCATGGTAGATAAGCCAGACGAGGACAAGGCGGTTTTCGTAAGGGCATTGAGAGATGTGGGAGATGTTTTCGTGGAAGGGACGGATCGACGGTTCGAAATGAAGAGAGGAGATGTATGGGTTGTGAGGTGGAGCGCTGTTAGAAAGTGGGCGATCGGGACTGGGACCGGAGACGTGGAACTCATATGAAAGGACAGAAATCGAGGCAAGGAATCCATACACAAGCCATGACTAGGGCTGGCCCCTGAGCTTTGCCTGTCAGTAAAGTTGGCATCAGTAAGTATCGACGACTGTATTTATCATTTACAGCTCGATCGCATCACTCCTGTAGTCCTCCAATAAGTTAAACTCAGGCCATGATTGTTATTTGATAACTACGGCGATTTTCAGAAGAGGAAGCGCACCCATGAAGCCTGATAAAGGCTTTCCTGGCGTCGGACGAGCTGTCCAAAGGCATTTGCAGAATCGATACCAATCATTTGCGCTCACATCATTGCAGCCTCAATTCCATAACTGTATTCTTTCTTCTATGACTTTCTTCTTGAGTAGCTGGCAGCAACATGCCTCCGTTTCCGCAGTTTCAGCCTTCTACGACTCAGCCACAGCGAAACTTTACCTCTTACCTTCGATCCTCTTGCGCTTGTCATCGTCTCGAACTCGCTCATCAACCAAAACCATTTCTTATGGATCCATTTTCTATCACTGTTGGTGTCATCTCACTGGTCGCTATTTCCTCAAGAGTCGGTGTCGAATTGAAGAAACTCCGAAATGGCGGCAACGAGGCTACCACGAACATTAATGCAATGTTGACAGACCTCAAAGCCCTCAAAACTGTACTAGAGTCGATTGAAGAGGGATTCGAAGAGCTGGACAGCAGAACGCCCTTGACGGGCTTCATCGGCACGCATTGGGCCGCCCTCAGAACGACACTTGACGATGGTTGTGACAGCATGGACAGACTAAGAACACTCCTTGTTCACATCAACAAGGATGTCAGATTCTTGGACTCCACTCGGCGGGCAATCAGGTTAAAGGAGGCGAACGACCAAATCGCTGTCTACAGGCAAGAGATTCAAGCCTACAAAGATGCGTTCCAGCTCTCGCTGCAGGCGGTCATTTTGTGAGTGCACCATCGAGCGAATTGTGTTTTGCTGATTGTAAATTAGTTTCGAACAATCAACTATCACAGAGAATGTTTCCGCGGTGTTAAAAAACACTGGGAATATACATGATGATTTGAACAGGTTGGCGAATAACCTAGAAATCAAGCTTACAACACTCGAATCCATACTCAAGGACCAGCATCAATACAGCAGTACCGCAAGTGTCTATCATCTGCAAGACTGCGTTACTACGGCTTCCACTGTTGTGACTTCCGCGTCTACTGTGCTTCTGGACCATGCACAGAGCTTACGCGATGATGAAGAGGACATGTCCTCAGAATTTGCATGGTTCCAGCACGACTACGAGACTCCCAGTAGTCTGACCTTAGACTGGATTACTTCGCAAAATGCCGAGCAATCGAGCGCACAATCTCCTGATATGAGCAGTCAGCATATCACACACGTCCAAGTAAGTTCACAACCATCAGTGAGACTTGCAGTCTCTACCGAAGGATCGAATACCCCCACGACACAGAACGTGGAGGAGACTGTGGAAGAAACACAAACAACCAACTCAAAGGATTTGACTGTCCTTCCAAGCAAGCCAGCAAGACCACCTGTCAGTACTTCACGTCGCACTTTCTCTATCTCTAAGCTTTTCACGTCACGACCAAAGAGCGAAGCGAAGCATAACAATGTGCCCGACAGGATTAGCCCGCTGCAAATGAATGATCTTGAGATTGTGAATGGCCAAGTAGTGATGAAACTCGTCTTTGTTGGCGATGGCGCATGTGGAAAGACTACTTTCATGATGTAAGTTGTTCAGAGTTCTACTAATAATCGCCCTAAACGAACAGATAGCTGACAACTAGATAGAGTCGCGGCAACTGGAGATTTTCCAAAGGTATGTTTCGTTTATTTTGAGTTAGACTCTCTTTAACGCTGGTGAAAGGAGTATATCCCTACCGTCTTCGAGAACTATAGCAGTAGCTACGTCCTCGATGGGATTCCGTTCCATCTAGGCCTATGGGATACGGCAGGTCAAGAAGACTACGACCGTCTACGGCCTTTGAGTTATCCACAGACTGATATGTTTTGCATATGCTACTCCATTGGTTGTCGTTCGTCGTTTGAAAGCGTCGCCAGGAAAGTGAGCAATTTCTCAAGTTCAGGCCGATGAATACTGATTACAGCGTCCAGTGGAGTCCTGAGGTTGACTACCATAACGGGGAAGTTGGAGCAGCCAAAGTCCTATTAGGCTTCCAAAAGGACTTGCGGCATGACCCGTCAACAATTGAGAAACTGAAACGCAGTGGCAACCGGCCAGTCACAAAAGCAGAGGTGAGTTCAACTTAATCTTCTCCATGCCAGAAAAGTATATTCTGACGCATGATTAAAGGGGGAGAAGCTAGCAAAGAAAATCGGAGCAGTCACATATCTCGAATGTTCTGCGCTCACGAGGAAGGGCATTGCAGAAATCTTTCCTACATTACTTGGTATGGTTCTTGAGGCAAGCCCTGGCCTAAAGAGCAGGTTCCTTGTACATAAGAAGCAGCAGAGAAGCATTAGGAAGATGTTTACGAAGCCACAGAGTGGGAAATAGCTCAAAATCGACCCGCAAGTGCAGCTATAGCGTTGGAGTGGAATCTCGTGCTTGTACTATAATAGTAAAAGAGGTGGTTTGAACTGTTACTTCAGTTGATAGCATGAGCTGAGTGGTCTATGAATCATACGCCAATGTTTTTGCAAAATCCTGTCCCTGCAATAGCTCATACGATCAGATAGAGACTTGTAATAACACTGGGCCCGATGAACAGCCCAAACCAAAACACAATGTTCCCCAAAGTATCCCTGCCCTTCATAAACTTCGTCTTGCTGAATGCTGCGAGTGGTAGTTGGGTCAACTGAAAGGTGAACAAGTATCCTCTGACCTTTTTAAATAGGCAAAACATGAGAACCTCATGAATAATCGCGCTCAGGAAGAAAGTGAAGAACGTTGCCTGCAATTTCGACAAGTGAAAAAATGATATGGATGAGTGGTAGACATGGCGGAGGAGGAAGTTGTGGACAGGCCGATTCCAGTCGCGTGCGTACTGATCAAAGCTTACGCTGTTCCACCAAGCTCCATAGAACCCGCGGTCCGCAAAGCGTGTGACCTCGGCGAGCACGTTTAGTAGGCATTCCCAAATGACGTACCAGGACAAGAGCTGCTCCAGGAGCATGGGGAAAAGCATATCGCTGACGACCCATGGGAATTCTTTCCATCGCTCATCGAGCGACACACCGGCTTCTTTTTGCTTGACGGTCGCGATGACAACGGGGTAGATGTATGCTTGGGATATGATGATCATGATCCAGATGACTCCGAGTGTAGCAGCCGACTTCTCAGCCACGTACCACCAGTTAATACGCTCTTGCCGAGGGTATTCAAGGTCATAGACAAGAGTGGGGAGACAGGTCCATTCGACGAAATTGTGCAGAGTGAGATTATTTGGGTACACGTTATCTGTTGTGGTGCATTTGCCACGGAGCTCTTCGTTAAGAATTGTGATCTCCGTGGTAAGCACTTGACGAAATGCTTCGATTTGCTCTGCATCAAGAGGGTCCCCGGCGTCAATAGCTTGACCAATCGTTGCAACTTCTGAATCTTCTTTTGAGAAATTTGTCGAGTATTTGGGGCCGTAGCTTCGCCGGCGTGATGTGGTGACGTCCTTGTTTGTATTGTCGATACCAGTAGCAGTCAAGGCTTCTGCACTAGGAGATATTGAGGAGGGATTCTCTTCGGCTTTAATTCTGTCAAGTTGCTGTAGCTTTTGTTGGAGCAGATTGCGTCGCCTATAGACACGAGATACTGCTTGCTGTTAGTGGATTTTCGCTGTTAAAGGAACATTTGGCTTACAATAGCCGTTATAGAATGAATACGCGTGCTGCTTCATGAGTAAAACGAAGACATGGAGGACAATAAAGACAGTGTGTGTCCAAGGCCAGTCCCTCCAAAAAGTTACCCAGATGACTGTGCAAGTGTAAAAGGTCTGCCAAACAGATTGGATGATCCAGCCTGATCCATCTACAAGGAAAGAGGTACACAGTCAGTGTATGCTCCACTTCTATATCGTACATGAACACTTACTCCAGGTCAGGTAGTCTTTTGCAATGACTTTGTGCAGGAAGAAGCCAAAGCTAGTGGCAGCACACATCGCCGCATCTGTTGCAAGCATGACGAACAAATCTCTATCGCCCATCAAATGGAAGATTTCTGCATCACCAAAGACTGAGCCCTTAGTCTTATAGTTCCAAGCAGCAATTCGTGTCAACAGTAGCGCCATCGCGATCCAGAAGAGAGTAAAGAAGCCATGGAACGGTGATTGCGTAGCGCTTGGATTCTGACGGTCAAATGTTGTGAATTGCCGCGTGAAGACAAGATCCCGAGGTCTGTACTTGGACTTGGCGTTGAGTCGCTCTGCCTCTTGCTGAAGTCCGGACCGCATGATCTCTTTGAAGATGGGATCTTTGGTTGTGATCGTATACTCGCGCTTCTTGCCCGACTCTTCAATGATAACCTGAACGCTCTTCCTGCGCTTATTGCGTTGCTTTCCGGACTGGTTTTCATCATGCGCTTCTACACTGCTGTCGTCTGATGGTATTGCTGTTGTACCACTACTTCGAGCATCCGCCGCATGCTCTTTGGTCTGAGGTCGCAATTGATTCGTGGTATCAGCGTCTGACATTTCGGATGTGGCGTCTGGCGTCCAAGAATCCTCGCTCCCTAGAGGTGGTCTCATAGAGAGTCCTTGGAGTGCGTGGGACATTGCTGACTTGCCATTCTTCAATGATGTCAAATTCGGCTCGGAGCTTCTCAGCTCGGTTTCAAAATCTTCTCTTGCCATTGCGATTTCGTAAAATATACTTTCGGAAACCTTGCCGGGTTCCAATTAATCTGGGACCATTCAAGTGGGTTCCTATGGGATGCAGCTGTGGCGTTGACTGTCACATTAGAAGATATACTCTCTCAACGAACGTTGAAAGCAGGTTCTGGCTTTGTAAAGTAGCGCACGCGACCTCTGCGCATCCGAACGAGCCGGCGCACTACATGAAACGGACCGTGAGGATGGTGTTTCGGCACTTCGGTGCTGTTCGGATGCCAGAAAGAAAGATGATGCAATGCGATGCAATGCAAGGAGTCAGGTACGATCAAGCCACCGCGGCACCAGCCACATCACGTGTTAGCCCCCAACTAGGCTTCAGTCTTGACTGCACTATTAAAACCCCTGGAATTTCGGTAACCTCCACCAAAGCCTGTGATCTTCATACTCCGAGGGCGGTCGCTATTTCAGACACAGCCTCGCTCTTTTTGGGCTGGCTCAAGGTGCGGGCCAATGAAGTTTCTCACCGGTTCTCGTATCCTTCGCATTAGGTCCTTGAACAGGGCAACACCCACGAGGATCCTGTGCCGGTCCCTTGCAAATCCCCTCCGTCACACCAGAAATGTGCCAGGCAGAGGACAACACACGCTGCCGTGGCGCAGATTTAACTCCGTGCCCGTGTATAAAGCGTGCATCACAGCCTTTCCATTCTCGCTTCCACCCTTGCGGTGTCCGTCTGACCACTCAAAGCAACCCAAAAACGCCCTCCAGCGCTAGGCAGAGTCTTGGGCTGTGCGCAGCTAAGATGTGATTCGGTGGAACGCCTGACGACACGAGAAGGTAGCTGCTCGGACAGGGCGGTGCAAATATAGAAGGATTCTGCGTTGGAGCATTTAACATCTGCGAGGCTGCTGTGTACATAGTTGTTGCTTTAAACATATTTCTTGCGATCGTCGCATCTTGGCCCTGCTTCTATCGATATCTTGTGGTCTCCATCTGTAAACCCTTTTTTTTGAAAAGTCCTCCACATCTGGCAATCCAACCCATCCTAGTCTTCGTGATCAAATGGCACCAAAAGGCGGCAGAGGCGGCGGGTCTGGAGGAGGAGGAGGAGGAGGATCTAGCATCTCCGTATGTCCTGGGGCATTTTGGTTGAAATCTTCTCAGATGCGTCTCGCTAGACACGTAATCTGCCTGGTTGCCTTCTTTGGCATCTCCATTGCACTCTGCGTCATCCGTAAGAAGAACGGCGCCGGAAAAAAATTGCTTGGATTACCGTACATTATCGCAGTGGTCTTTTTCATCCTGTGAGTATCTCGAATGATCCCTTTGGTATTAGAAAGTACCAGCTGACCCTGTGTAGCGCATACAGTTTGAATCTCATCCTCGATGTTCTGGTGGAATGCGGCACTTATAGCAGCGAAGTCTACACCGGTCTGTCCATTACAAGCGAACTTCTCTGGGGCCTCGCCGAGTGGGCACTCCTCTTCGTCGTGGTCTATGTCTTGAACACGATGCTTCGCCAGCATCTTGGTGGTGTGACCTCTGTATTCAAGGCTACATCTCTCGCCATCGTCAGCGTCATGTTCGCTCTTATCTGCGCAGATATCGGCCTGGCATCCTACAATCAATGGACTGTGTCTAACGGTGGCTATCAAGCGAATGCACTAACGATCTACAAGCCTTGGTTCGATCTCAGATTGGCTGTGTGTGTACTCTATTTGATTAGCGTGTTGGTCTCTGGGGCTCTCTCGTTGATAACTATTTCTGCTCTGCGATCAAGGCGGCACCCTGCAAGTGTAAGTTCTCGTCGTGCTTTATACATTTCCAATCAAGTGCTGACAACAATGTAGGGCCTCCTAGGCGGGGTAATCGCCCTCATTATCTTCATGATGCTGTGGAACATCATGAACATAGTTCCCGTCGCCGCAGCTCTGTCAGCAAACAGGTTGGCCTACGAGACATACCAGGCAATTCCTTTTATTGTTGACTTCTCTCAAACAATCAGCTTCATCATCCTGCTCTGCATCGCACAACATGCATCCTGGAAAAGTGCTACGACAGCTGCTCCTATGGCGCAAGTGTACTCGCCAGTTAGAATGTAACAGCCTGGAATACCTTCACAACTACTATACGAGAGCATCATGCAAATACCACCAACAAGGAGCCAAATTACCACCAGTGATCAGCCGTGTAGCACAGCCCATCTGGTCAGGACAAAGCTCACCGCCAAACGGAATTCCATCCCAACCAATATTCAATGTTGACATGACCTTGTCGTATACGCAAACTGCACTATATTTTTTATCATTTCTCATATGCACTCCTCTTCTCGACCTCTGCATATTGGGTTTACGCGCCTGCTATTTCCAGCATATCACGAAGCTCATGACCGTGGATCTCTTGTTTATCCATTCGTTTGATTAGATACCCAAATATCAATATAGATAATCTCATCGCTATAATATTGATTCTGTTCTTACCTTCTGCGCCTAGCTACTGTCCTTCACACATCTTCCGCCCGTCCTCCTGAAAAGCAAAAATGCGCCATGCCTCTCATCGCGCCCACATCTGCTATCGGGAATCTCGTCCCCAGATTTCTCAAGTCTATGTATTCGCCGCATACACTTTCGCCTTTCCTTACGCGGCGTTAATATGCCAAGCGTGACTATCGATTCCATCTGAGGCGAGCCTTCAAAGTTGAGGGCTGTGCTATGAAACAGTGTGGTCACACTTCTTCGGCGTCGGTACTTGTCTTGATACTGAGATTGCACATCTGCATTCGTCTGATGGAAAGCTTGGTAAAAGAATAGCCAAGAGCGGACCCGAGTATTGTTGGAGAACTAAGTGGAACACTGGGCGTCACGGTAGGGCTTGAGCTTGTTCGGCGTCACAGGTTTGAGGAGAGATAGTAGGCGTGACCATGTTATCACTCTCGACACCATGACAATTTGTGCACATAGTGTCATTGCCTTCACATGGCCACATCCTGTGTTATCTTCTTCTCTTAGAGAACTTCCTAGAACAGCTCCCGCAACATTGCTTGGGCTTGGTACACAGCCTCCTTCCCCACCGCAACCATTACACAGGCAAAAGTCAATCTCTTCCTTGGAACAACTTCTTGATTTCACATTGGCCCATCCATCACACCTAGCACGCCACCCTCTAACTCCTCCGTTGGTCATATATCATGCATCTCGGACACGATCACCCACTCCGGCTCCATGCAGGACTTGTCACTGCAACGGATGTAATGACCGCAAGCACCACATTGCTTCAGCATGAACCAGCGTATATCTGAATTCGACTAGAGTGCGAGCTCCACTGTGTGTTTCGACACTGTATATCGAACCCGTGTTGCGGCCGCGGCGAACCTGCGTTGTGGTTTAGATTGCATTCAGGTCCTCATGGCAGGCCAAGCAAGTCAGTACACTATTGTAAAGGACCAAGAACGCAAAATGCAAAGGTTTTTGCGTTAGCAGCACTATCAAGTGTCTCGTGGTGGCAACTTTCAAGACAAAGCAACCCCACTGTTCGCAAGAATTGCACTCCATTCGCGTGGCTGCCAAGACGAAGGGACAAGAGATTTGATTGCAGCACTGCCACACTGAAGGAAGCCAAGAAGCTTCATAATGAAAGCATGCTTGAAGAAGGTTGGTGCTTTATAATATGCAATCAGAGAAGTAGCAACGCATGAGCAGTGGCGATAGGATGGTTATGAATACGAGCAAACGCACGGGAAGGGAAGGAACAGTCGCAAGACCATTAGACTTGCTGACAGAAAAGATATGTAAACAGAAGTACCATTACCAGGACGCAATATATATAAATGTGTATATTTATGGAATTACTGATAATCAAATAGTAGGAAAAGTCTAACTTGTATTGCATCTCAGTCATGTGTCGTGATTCTCATCCCTGTTAATCATAATATCTTGTCAGAACGCCCCTTACATAATATATAAAGTGCGTAAACCCATTATCAAATGTCAGCTAATAAAAGTAGAGCCATGTACAGAAAGGAATGTCAAAAGTAAAAACTGGCTATCGAAACAGACTCTGCAAAACACTTTCCAACTTATCTGCAACCGGGTCATCACCCTTTCTGCGACCCTGCTCATCAAAACGAGGCGGGAGATCAATTGTAGCATCTGAAGTATCAGATCCAGGCGAATCATCTCGGTGGTGGCGCTTTCTATGCCTTCCGGACTCCCTCGTGCTGTCCGATCGCTCATCATCCTTGCGCCGTCTGTGTCGTTGATCACCTCGCTCATCACCATTCCGAGGCCCAGGGTCAGGCGAAGCCTCTCGTGAAGGTTCTTCTTGTGGATTTAGATCAAACTGCACTGTCTTGTCCCGCGGCAGCACTGGACTTGGGACCTCTGGCTCATCTACACGATCTGTAAAAGCATTAGTGCTGTGCTCATCTACATGGGCAGGCAGCGGCCTTGACCCACCACGCGCAGAATTAAAAGTAAAGTGCTCGTTGCCAGAATTTGCAGGGACTGGAGCACTCACATTGTCGTCTGGACGACGTTGCTGACTATAGTACGGATCATGTTGCTGGTGGTGGGGTGCGTAGGGATTCCCAGGATTCATGTCTTCGTGGGGTGCGTGAACGTAATTTGATGGGGGAGGCGCATAGTGGCTTTGCTGTCCTGGTCGGTAGTCTGCTGGGTTGTAGGGCGGGTATGGAGCATTACGATTTTGATCAACAGGGACAGACGGTGGCGGGGGAAAGTAATTCGTTTCGGGAAAGTATCGAGAATCATTGGGGTGGACAGTGGATGGCTGCGGGCTGTAATCTGGGCTATAAGTGCCAGTGGAATATGCAGAGTCATCTTCACCTAGTGGGGTATAAGTATGCTATTTTCAGGAGAGTCCAGAGATAGACTCACGTCGTCGCTCACGCTCCTTCTCAGCTTTCTCAGCCTTCTTCCGGTCTCGTCGTTTTGCTGCCTCATGAGCGGCCAAACCAGCAACACCAGCAACGGCTGCCGTCTCCGCCACCGATCGTGCGCGACTCTTGCTGCGACTTCGACTCCGGCTACCATGTCGGCCATGTCGACCATCCGAGGATGAAGACGAGCCTCGCCGGCGTCTTCGGCGCGACCGGCTTCGCGAAGCGGGATCGGTGTAAATCGGATCACCACCGTACTCTACTAGAACTGGTTCACTCGCTGTGCTTCCACGCCTACTTCGGCTACGCCCAGTAAGGCGGGAGAGCACTGACCTTGATCTTGAGCGTGACCTCGACCTGGACCGTGACGCCGCCCTGGCCTCCTTCTTAGCCTTGCGTTTCTCATAGAGGCCAGCAACAGCTGCGCCAGCGACACCAGCAGCAGCAATTGGCACACCCTGTCGGACCCGGCTAGGCGATCGCTTGCCCTCACGCTTTCGTGATTTACTTCGTCGGTGTTGGACAAGACCAGCTACAGCAGCCGTAGCAAGACCGGCTTGTGCTGCTCGGTTGCTACGATGTTCAGGGTCCGTATGCTTACTTCTGCTGCGAGACCTGGGCCCGTCAGTCTCAACAACGGTGACAGACCTAGATCTTCCTCTTCCTCTCCTAGAGCGCGTCCTGCTTCGGTGGGTCTTTTCAATCACAGTAGTAGTGTTTTCGTTCTTGTTCTTGTTCTTTCGTCCGGCAGCATAGGCAAGCGCGCCTACACCTGCAATAGCCGCAAGAGTTCCAATCTCTTTGGCCCTCGACCTGCTGCGATGACGGGACTTGCTGCGATGGCGGGACCTGTGGCGTCTTCCCCTACCGCGATCTGAAGAAAGAGATCGAGACCTATCGCGGTTGTTGAACTTGTCGAGAGCCACAGCGCTCACGGCACCGAGGGTTCCGTAGCCCAGAGCGTTACCAATGTTGCCTCCTGGGGCCTCGCCCTTCCTCTTCCGGTGGTGCCTGACGATCTGGCCAGCCGCAACTCCCGCAAGGGCTCCTGCAGCGATGTCTCGTTTGGTGCGAGTCTCACTTCCACCCCAAGTGTCCTTCTCTTTGTGAACGTAGACGACGTCATCGTCGCTGTAGTAGTTCCTATCCCCGTGACGGTCACGACCATACTCGCGCTCATCAAAGTACCGCTCGTCGCGGCGGCCACCTCTGTCGATTTCCTTGACTCTGCGCTCGTAGTAATAGTCCTCTTCGTGGCGCGGACGAGCAACCTGTCTGTCTTCTGTCACCTCGGCACGCTCAATCATCTCGTAAACTGGCTCCCGCTCTCTGATGATAATGGGCTGTGGGGCCTCCTCCCGGAAGATGATGGGCTGTGGTGCTTCATTGCGGATGATGATGGGCTGGGATTGCTGCTGGGGCGGGGGCGGGGGCTGCTCAGGGCGGAAGAACTCTGTGGATCTCGAGTACCTCTCCAGCTCGTAGGGCTGTTCTCGAGGAAGCTCCCGTTCCCGCTCGTAGTCTCGCGAGATTCTTATCTCGCGAACTGTCGAAGGGCTGGGCGAGCGCTCGACCTCACGCTGGATGCGGTACTCGCGGACGTCCCGGCCCCGCGGCGACGGAGAGCGGTCGATGTAACGGTACTCCCGGACTTCACGGGTGGGCGGGTCGTCCCGTTCCACGACATACTCCTTGGTCGAGCGACGCTCTTCGTAGTCGTCGCGGCCGCGGTGGACGAGTCGCATCTCGGACTCGTATGTGTCTTCTTCCAGGCTGTGGTCAGGTATTTTGTAGCGCCTCACGGTGGTATAGCCAGCGCCGCTTCCTCCTGCGCGCGACGAGGCCGTCTCCCAGTCGCGCTCGCGCTCAGTGCGCTTGTAGACGACCGACATGGTGGGCGTTGGAGCGGATAGTGGGGGTTGGGAATGCGATTAGGAACGGATGCAGCAGTGATATGTGAATAGGAGGGGCCTCTTGTTAAACTTTGATGACGTCGCAATGCAGATTCGCCTACGCAGCCAGTCGGTTTGTGAGTCTGCTGTGCAACGGTGATGGCTGGCGGAGGGTGCGGGAACCAGTGGGTGCCGATCGCAAGCGTGGTATTGGCGAGCGTGGTGATCAACACGCCCGCAAGGTGTGAGAGATGCGCAGCGCTTGCCGTATCGCAAAACTCAAAAGCTAGAGGGGCAGAAAAATAAAGAGACGTAGGGCGACAAACGGGAGGAAGAGTCAGGCGTCAACAAGCGCAGGATATGATCAGGCGCAAGACAGGTTCGTGACTGCCCAGTTTGACAAGATGGGAGGAAAGTCTGACGTCACGGGCGACAACCATCCCCGACTCAGCGGACTTCACTTGAGGGGGCCCCTTGGACGAGGGCTCCTCCTCGATGGCTTAATACCTTCTTGCTGTCAGGCAGTGCCCAGAAGTCTGCCCTACTCAAAAGCCTCATGGACATCTCAAGTAACAGCAACCGTAGCTCACCGCGCTGTCGCAGCCCTATCGCCAAGCGCACCACCCGACGGCACGCAGTGCTTCATGCGAACTACTGTACTCAGTCGTCCTCCATGTAGAAAGATATGTCACCGGATGTCGCCTGTGCTGCACGCCAATCTTTTCTCTGCATAGCCCCGCATACGGTGAGAGAACGAGAGCGTGCAGCCCTCGTGGCGTTCAAGCGGCTGACGTTCGACTCATGCTGAGTATACTCGGTCAAGCCACTGCTGCCTGCCATCTTCTCACCACGCATCCCCCTACACTTCAAGAAACGTGTTGCACCCTTAATGTTGGCCTCCAGAGTCCTTCGTGTCGCACTGCATTCAGAGCCGGAGCGCGAGCAGCCCAACACGCCTGGGAATCCCTTGCAAGCAAACTGCATATGCACCGGAATCAAGTTGGGCTCCCGATTCACGACATCATGAAACAGCCCATCAACATGTACTCAAGTCAAGTTCTGGCTCACCATTCTCCACTCAAATGAAGTTTCTAGACGGTACCATAAAAACAATAACTTTGTACATCCAATCATGATTTGTAATCGTCCCGTAGGCAAAGAAGTGCATGTGAATATCCGCTCATACTCGCATATCCGAGAGGCTCTTAGACAAACTTTATATATATGCTGCAGAACGTTCTCCAATCCGTCCGGTGAAGCAGAATCCATCGATAGCAACACGGATCCTATATTCCCCAAAGGTTACTTAATTGGACAAGTATCAGGTTGAAACGACTCCAAATTCTGACCGGAGCTTCAAAGCTACCGGTAAGTGCATGAGGTTAGCCGTAGCACTTGTTCCATTCTGGCAACCCGATTTGCAACATCGCGCTGCGAACAGCCGTGTACTTCGTCACAGCACGGCGAGAATGGTCTGTGTACGGATGAGAGTACCACTGTAGGCAACCGACCCATCTCGACAAAGTGACTCAAAAAAAACGAATCGAGTGAATGGTGTATTGATGACGGCCACAGGTCTGGAGGCTGACAAGACAAACAAAGTAGTTCGATCCTGCTACGCGCCACTGTGACTCAGCCTCACTTGTTATTGTCCTAGCCCACGCTCGATGATCACTATGCATTCAGCGCGCCTGATATTACGAAAGGCTGATTTGTATGCTTAATCATACATGTGATGACCCTGTTAAGGGAGAAATCTCGCCCGGAAGATCCTTCACCTCACCGGAGGAGGCCTTAATTGCGACGGTACTGATTGTGGCCACCGCGCAGTCATGGGCCTTTTCGGGCCGAAAGAAGAATTCTTCTACACAATCAGACATGGAAGTCGATGGACGCAAGTATATTTGATAAAAATTCTTGATATTCACATTTGTGCGCTTGATCCAGAAGACAAAAAGATTATAGTACAAGTGTCGAGTACCTTCATCCTTTACCCCTCAAAACAATCCGTTTTCACCGACATAGATGATAAGATCCAGACGCCAAAATATGTAGTGTGTATTCCTTGCCAAAACGCCAATGCAATCGCTGTGTCTTAAGACAACTATACTATGCCATATACTCTCTTAGCGATGAAGTAACACATAAGACCGAAGCCAACAAGGCCTCCAGTAATGCACCAGAACCAAGTCAAACTCTCCACGTCTTGACCAGGAACAAGACTGTAGAAAATTAGTTATGCGTACTGCCTAGCTGTGGCATTGTGACTCACCAATTCATACCCCAAATGCCAGTTACAACATTCATGGGCAAGACGATCGTTCCGAGCACAGTAAGCTTGCCCAAGATATCTGATGTCTTTTCCTGGCGCTCGTTCATCCTAATGTTAATCTGAGCGAGATAATTGCTGTGGGCACGCGAGAGGAGACTATTAACCGAGTTAGTATACTCTCCAACCGAGGTTTCGAACAAATCTTACTTCTCGTAATGGCTCAAGTTGCCAGTCATGGTGACAATGTGATCCTGAATGTCTCCAAGATACATGCCAATCTCATTGCGTGGTGCAATATCCCACTGCTCATTACATCTCTTTGCAAAGCCCTTGATGACATCTGCCTTATTGCCCAGCAAGCGATACAAACTCATAACCTTCTTTCTACACTCGCCGACCCGTCGCAGCATGTCCCGCCCACTTTCTTGCTGCTCCTTTGTTCCTTCAGACTTTTTCTCGTAGTGCGGATTGTTGTATGAGTACGATTGGCTTTTCTCAGCCTCTTGTTCTTCTTCATCTGAATGAAGTCGTAAGATGGCTTCATCGATGTCGTCAACTTCTTCTTCAATTCTCTGAATCATGGGTGCATACGCATCGGTAATGTCGTCAATGATAGCGTACGATATCCAATCAGGCGATAATACAAGATAATCTGAGAGCTGGCGGATACGTCGGCGAACGTTTGCGGGATGTGGCGTCATGGAAAAGTGAAAGCTGATCACGCCTTCTCGGAACACGACAACGTACAGATTCACTGGCTCCAGGTAATCTTCGCTGGTTTCATCCTGTTCAAAAGTCCGGTAGTTGATAAAGTAGTAGTGTTTGAAAAGCTCAACCTTCTCGCGCTGTTCCTGCATCAGAATATCTTCAGAAGTGAGCGGATGAATGCCAAAAGTTTTCGCTATGACCTTCATCTCGGTCTCCGTGGGCGACATCACATCGAGCCACCATGCGGGTCGAGGACCAAATCGTTGTGGCTTTTCTTGCTCGGGTTTGGGCGTTTCTGCTGGACGTGGGGAGGTTGGGCGTGTTTGCTCGCCTGAAGAGATTTTGCCTTCTGCCTTTGAGGACGATCGAGTTGGCACGCGCGAACCATATCCGTTTGTGCTCAAGTGTTGCAAATCCTCTTCCTCGTCAGTATCATCGTCGCTGCTGTCCACTAAAAGCGGAGGATCTGGGATAAACAGGTTTCTGAAAGTCTGTCCCGGCTGTAAAAGCTCGCTGATGCTCTGACTGTGGATAGTGTTGTCGAAAGTCTCATTGAAATAGGTAAAGCGGAAAGGCGCATCGCTTGCCTCGCGATGCCAGACGCGCCGCCGTGGACGTAAGCGCCCTTCGACCATCAGCGGCTCACTGACCTTTCGCATACGCATTCCTTCCATTGTTCGCTGCTCCTTTTCCTCATGCGCCCAAGATTGTAAGATGCTTAGGTCAGGCCAGCGACGACGCCTCCGTCTGCTGGTGGGTTCTCCGGTTGCGGGAGCGTTCAGGTAGTCTTCATGACCCAACTCAGACATAGTCTCGTGCGGGAAGCAGACATCTTCAAGAGCCGTAGTAGTCATGCGGCGCCGAAACTCGCCTGGGCCGGGAGGCGAGCCCCCGGTACTTTGCTCGTCAATATTGATTAATGCATCGTGAGATCGATTCGAGGGCAATTCTGGCTCAGACATGAGCTCCAGGTGTTCCGTGAGCATCACGTCATCGAGTCCAGAATTGGCTTCAAAGACTGGGCTAGCAGGGACGGATGGTGGATTGTTGACATCGTAGTCTTGGAAGTTGGTCTGCGACTGGTGCTGAGTGAACAGAACAGGTCTTTGTCTGCCACTTGACATGGAGGACCTGCTGGCTCCACGTTGTCTGCCGGAGCCTGAGAGGGCGCTTGCCCCACCATAGCTTGTGCCAGTCTTGATGTCTCGCTGAGATGTACTCATCAGTGGTGTTCTGTCGTCCGCATCGTCATCGTCGCCGTCGCTATAGTTGACCTCGGGGGTGTGTGAGAGGCGCGATCGACCGAAGGCATTCGATGCCTTTGGCGGCTGGAGTCGTTGTGGAGAGCTGATTGAAGACTGGCTAGGGCGCGGCTGGTATATCGAGGTAACTGGAACGCTCGGCCGGCGCGTTCTCAGTGTAGGCTGGTCGCGATGATCAAGCAAGGCCTCGCTCTCGAGACTTGTAGAGCTGAGGTTGCCATGCTGGCGGTAGAAGTTGCTGCTCCCTCTCGAGTTCTCGTGACCGGCGATGTTTGCCAGGCTCGGGCGGTCATCGTTCATATCTCCCGTGCCTAGATCTTGCGATGCAGCGAACGACTGCCTGCGGTTGCGCCGCTTCTTGCCACCACGATGCTTCTTTTTCTTCGCAGGAGCGGCCGAGGAAGACGCAGCCTGATGTTGTGAGGGCTTGTCTGCAGGACTGTGGGAAGTTGCGGCTTCAGCGTAGGAAGGGCCGCCTCGATTCGCTCCGGCAGGTGGAGCACTGCTCGGCTCAGGCCCAGCAGGGCGACCTGGATTGGATGCCATTGGGTACTGCGCGAATCACGATACCTATGGCAGACGTGTTGTCGGAGCCGGGATGCAACTGCAGCGGTGAGCCACTGACTTGAGACGCTCAGTCGTTAGCGCTCGTTGAGGATTGAGAACTGGCAAGTAATGTGAAGTGGAGGTGCATGGAGCCCTTTCGTGGGCTCGAATTTGGCAGTGACGAAATGCTTGGTCCAAGCACGGCTAGATGCAGTCTAGCCCCCCCCTCCAAATCTGCAAATCGAGCAGCAATAAATAGGGCCCTTTCCATGCACTCAACGCGCCTAGCACAGTTCAATCGTTCAATCATTCAATCGCTGGCCAGTTGTAGCATCCCGCTATTGGCGACTTAACTTCGACAATCACAGCACAACCAGCAGGGAGATGGGGGACGGGAAGGTGCTCGCGTGCTCTCTTGCCTAATTTGGTACTCTGTTGATAACATAGCCATCTGTTCCTGCACAATCTCCTCGCTATGACGCAATGATGCGAACACTAGAAAACGCTTATCTCCACCTACGACAATACCACTGGCAACCTCGTACGGCTTGCTAGGCCATAAATGGGAGCACAATAAGCTTCATCGTCCACAGACGCGAGTTGCACCATTTACCAGGTTGATCATTCTTTCGCAATCTTCTGGCAATAAGCTCTTCCATGATAACCGCACCGCTACAAAACGTACCTAAACAGCGGCCCGTAATTTTCAACACCAACTTCCTGCTTTGGTCGGCCTCTTGACGGAGCTTCTTCTTTAGCCAGCTTCTGTTGCGCCACGGTCCCATACTTCCTATCCAGCTTCTTGTTCTCCCAAACGAGCAGTGTTCTCAGCACCAATGCTAGACAGCAGAAGAAAAACATGAATGCCGCACATACCGACTGACCCTTCACGTAGAAAGGCCCTTCTGCAGCTGGATAGAGCCGAGTTCCTAAGAGGGGACCGCACTGGCCGATCAGATTCAGGATGACAATGCCAGCGCCTCTGCGCGTGTCTGAACCTTGATTGTTAGTCACCCAAGGCAGAACGTTACCAATCGCAGGGAATATTCCAGTAGTCGCTAAAAAAACTCCAAAATACCGGGCTCCGACGCTTTTCGTGGTGGCTAGAATGACATAGCCTGTACCACCGATCGCGGTCAGTACTATGATTGTAATGCCGCGCTGTTGTGTCCGGTCTGCGATATAGCATGTTGCAATGACCACAAGGAAAGAAAGGAAGAACGGAGGTGCAGTCAGGCCCTGAGCATTGACTGCAGTAAACCCCATATCCCTCAAAATCGTTGGCAGAAACACTGGTAGCGATGAAAATGCTACGTTTCCAGAGAAGTACATCAACTATGATAGAGTTAGCAAAATTCGGACCTCCAGGTGAGATACTTTCCCCTAGTATCCATCCTTTGGGGTCTGCTAGACCCTCCAGCAAGTCTTTCCATACTATGCCTCCGGTTCTAGTAGCAGCGCCAGCTTGTCTTACACCTCGAGCCTTCGCCACTATCTTCTCTTCTTCGTTCAAAAACCTCGCCTTCTCTGGGCTATCAGGCAAGAAAAGCCAGGCAACCACTGCCATGCATACAGTTGGTAACCCCTCGGCCAAAAATAATACTCTCCACTTTGCTATGATAGGATTCCCACTCGTTATCCCATATGCTAATGCTCCCGCAAATGTGTTCGCTAGTGGTGCCGCACTCAAAAACATGCCTGCCCTTAACCCAAGCTCATGCCTCAGATAGAAGAATGAAAGCAAGTATGGTACGCCTGGGCCAAACGCGATCTCCGCCACACCCATGAGGAATCTCAACGCCATCATCGCGCTCCAGGAGTGCGCTCCAGCTTGTACAGTCGACACCAGACCCCATCCAAAGACGCAGCCTGCGGCCCACCGGTGTGGAGGCACCACTTTCCACATGATAGCCAAAAAGCCAAAGATGATGTAGGAGATATAGAATATGGTAAGAAGCCATTGATACTGCGAACTGCTAAGGCGAAGATCTTCTTCCATGCCAGCGATGCGCGCATTTCTAGCAAGTGTTATTCGTGATATCATTGAAACGCTTAGAGATACGTACCCAATGTTCGATCGGTCTAAGAAGGCGAGGAGATACAGCGCCGACAACAGTGGGATCAGATGCTTATCCAGCTTTCGTCGCACCCGCTTCTCGATAACAGGATCAATGTCGTCGTTCGTTGTTGTCACCTGCGTGGCTTCCAGATCCTCATACTCGTTTCGACTCTGGTCCCTTTGTATCTCATGTTTACCATCCACCACATCCTGCTGTTCAGTACCAACGGATTGCATATTCTCTATGTCACAAATGATTACAGTTGTCAAAGAAGGGAAAGCAGTGATGGGGACATTAGGAAGGGATTAAGCATGCTAAGATACTCGCTAAAGAGCTTGACGTATTAAGTGGCGCCGGCATGCCTATCCGGGCACCTTGCATGACATATTTCCATAGGCGGTTTGAACCGCTTGTTGGGGAAGTTGGGGTCTGATGATGTGGGGTAGGTAGTATCGATCGACATTGGACTCGTACGACGACGGGGTTATGTCCGCTCCCTCGGAACATGACAACAGCAACCAGCTGGCCAGAGGGCATATCTAGAACGCTTATAAAACGGGGCACTAAAAAGTTCCCAAGAGGACGAAGGTATCTTGAAGTTTTTATTAGCTCAAGGACGACCAAATAAACGGAGCGTAGATCACAAAAGGAAGTGCACACCGCTATGCGGGAATAATAAACGCCATTCCAACTTCGAAAGCGGCGTTTCAACTAAGCTTATAACCTCTGTCAAACATTATCAATGTAGTCTTACAGGTGCCTTTTAATCCCTAACGGCAGATAGTACTGCTGCTGGCCATCTCCATGCTTCCAGCGCAGCAACCATCTCTTGTGTTACACGCACTTTCAAACAGCTATATGCTGCATCTTCTGGCCCTCTCCAATCTGCGGCCCCAACCTCGGCGGTGGCTTCGCCTTTACTGGAGTCTTGCTGCCTTGCCCTGGTAATGTGTTCGTCCCTGGATACGGCTTCTTCTCATCTGTTTTCTTTGCAACTGGAGGCACAAACGGCTTTGGCTGCCCCGGCTTGACAGCTGTCTTGCTACCAGATGATGGGAAGGAATTTCCGCCATATGGTTTTGGAGCGCTACTACTATTCGGATACGACTTCGGTAGGGTCTTGGAGGCTGTTGATGTAGATGTGGGGCCTTTGAAAGGTGGAATAGACCGTTGAGCTGCTCCCACACCGCCCGTAACAGCTTTCTTCGCGCCCGTTGTACCGCCGACTTGATTCTTCCCCGGGTACTTGCTCGGTGTCTTGGTCGCTGCTGGTTTGCTGTTCGCGGGCGTCGAGTTGGACCGCTTTATGACCGGCTTGCGAGCTGTTGAGGGGAGAGCCTTCGGTGAGGGTTGATAGGTTTGGCCGGATATAGAGGAACCGTATGTGCTTGCTTTACGCTCAATGCCTAATTCATTTATCCATTAGTATCTGATCCATGCGAGGAAAGAATGGATACAATGGACACTTACTATTTCCCACGCCTCGTCCGCCATTCTCAATCATATCGCCAGCTTTGATCAACGCATCCCCAGCATATCCGCCCGCGGACCGTGTGCCCGCTTCAACGAAGCCTTCCACCGAGTTCCAGATGATATCTTTGATGAAGCCTGCCATTTTCCCTCAATCGTTAATCGCATCAATTAATTGGACAAAATGCTGAGTTGAAGTAACTGTAAATCTGAATCCAGAGGTCTAGATCATGATGCTCGATGATGTCCACGCCGACGCCACATCCTCGATCCTGTTTCCATGCTGGGGTCCCGTTGCCGCTCCGCGCGATGACGTATTTGTGGCACAGGGATAAACCAGGGTCTGGTAGCCTGGATGTAAAAGATGCAGGGATAGGTTGATAAAGCGTAGTAGATCATGATTGGTGCCTGTGCATTCAGATTGAGTCTTACAAGGCTACCGTTGATGGTCCTCACTGAACCCTTTCATCCAAAAATGAAGTGAACTCCATCTATATTGCTCCATTCCGAGTTTCCTAATTATAAATTCCAAGCAAAGCAGACGTAAATTAGTCTACTATGTATATCAGAAAACATGTACTCGTTACAAAGTGGTTGAGATCGGGTATCCTGTGCTAGAGAAAACCCGTTCCGATCTCCTGAAAGCAGCCTTGAAGTGATTCCATAATAATACAAATGCCTACTTCCTCCATGTTCTTTTCACTGTCTAGATCTTCCTAGGGGCAGTCGTGACCTTCTTGGCAGTACCAATAGCTACAGGAGCCTTCTTTGCAGCTGCTGTTGTTCCCGTAACCTTAGAAGCAGCAGTGGGTTTCTTCACAGCTGGCGTAATCTTCGGAGCGACTTTACCTGCTGTCGCGGGACTTTCCTTCACGGATGGTGGCGCACCAGCCTTCTCTGGCACTGTAATGGCACCACTTGGCGTTATCTTGATAGGTATTCCCGAGGATGTCACAAAGGTGGAGCCTTTCTTCTTCTGTGCTTCTTCTATTTCTTCTTTCCCGATCTTAATTCTGAGACCATTTTTCATTGTCAGAACGCCTGTCCTCTTCGCCTCTTCCACTTCTACTTTGGGTACTTTGATCATAACACCGGATGCGGTCATGACTTCTTTCATCGGTCCAGCAGCCGGTGCTGGCTTAGGTTTTACTACGTCAGATTTAGCAGGCGCGGCGTTTGCTCGCGCATGTGCGGCAGTGCCGGGCCCCGCCCCAGCTTTCCTCGCTATAGTTGGCATATTCGCTACGCTCTTCGTCTTTCGTGGGGCAGCTGTAGTTGGCGTCGCAAGTGTCTTCGTCGGTGCTTGAGGTAGTGCTGTACTTGCTCGTCTCATCCCCCCGGGCATCACAACACCATTCTTTATTGCCGTTTCCTTGACCAGCCTTGCCAGGTTCTCCTGCGTCAGTCGTTGCACCTCGGGGACGTGCTTCGGTTCAGCCGCTTGGGCTGCGCCCATCTTAGCAGCGCCTTCGATCATCTTTTCGAGCTGCTCAGGACTTGGAAGGCCTTTCATCTCCCCACCTTGACCTAACAGTGCCTTCATGTGTTGCTCAAGAAATTCCTTGCCTCCAGGTATTGGCAAGTCATCTGGTGATGCTCCATACGCCACTGTTAGAGCCATCATAACGCTGGTGATGGGAGCAAAAATCTTCACGAACTCATTCCAATTGCCAGATTTGACTTCCGTTTCAATCTGTACAGCTGGACGAGGCACACTTCTAATGCTCTTGCCTCCGTTGTGCGAACTCTGGCTGCTCATATCAAGATGGTTCTTCCAAAAATCCTCTGCCGGAAAACGATTGTTACGATTGAAGTACTCGAGCATATAGTCCTTTTCCCGCCAGCGATTGCGAAGCCAAACTTCGAAGGCTTTTGTGTTTTGAATTGGTATGGTATCGAGGTGAAAGCGACGCCAATGCATGTTTACTGACTTGGGGGGTCGACCTTCAAAGAACGAGGATCGAAGAGTAAAAATGTCTTGACCGAACTGGCCAGGCGGAACACCTTCATATGCGATCGTGCAGTCGTATAACCATTCAGTCGTCTCCCTCAGCTCGTTCAAGCAAAATCGCAATCCAGTACTCCGGGGAAGGAGTTGATGTTTCATATCTTGTAAGCCATTCTTTTCTGCCCACTTCTTGCTCTTCTCTCTCGTGCTTGCAGAAAGATTTGTGCCTTCAGGGAAAATGATGAGCCACATTGGATCGTTTGGCTTGTTCAACTGCCCGAGATGTTTCTTGAACGTTCGTTGATCCTCCTCCCAGTTCCTTGCCAGGAAGATGAAGTTGTAGAATTGTGCTCCCCAGCCAATGATCGGAATGTTCTTCAACGACTCC
The DNA here is from genome assembly GCA_003313425.1 of Pseudopyrenochaeta lycopersici. NCBI lineage: Eukaryota > Fungi > Ascomycota > Dothideomycetes > Pleosporales > Pseudopyrenochaetaceae > Pseudopyrenochaeta > Pseudopyrenochaeta lycopersici. The sequence goes on along the minus strand of NHZP01000001.1, from coordinate 910,361 downwards.
TTTAAGATGATATAGATGAAGCCATGCATGTTGTTTGTATAGGCTATCCACCAAAGGTACAACCAGTCGGTATACAGCTGATGATTTGCCATCAACACCATACGATCAGCGAAGTTACACTGCAAGCTCCCGTCCTTCTTTTTGATAAGTTGTCCAACCATGCTCGAGTCTCCGCTCACTCGAACAACGGTAGGGGCCCACCATTGCGTTAGACATGTGATCAGAATTGCAAAACATTCTTTCGTGTATGCCATGTAACCATCATAGAATTGCGGATCAATCAACTTCAGGGGCGCCCCAAGGAATTGCGAAGCACTTATTCTATGACATATCAGCGCAAATACGAGCAAATATGGGGAGAGAGGGAGTCTGTACGCTAAAACTCCAGACAAGAACGTTGACGCCAGCGTGAACGCTCTTTCTGCCTGTGTCAGCTCGCCGAATCGCGGTGGTCCGGCTGGATGCGCTGCGATATTGTCTTTCGACACACGTAGCCCAGCACCGAGGTCATCCTTCTTCTTTCTCTTGACCGCCTTGGATGGTGCAGGCGGTGGCATCTTGACAATCGTGCAAAGTTCGAGCAAGGTGTTTAGGCGAACATCGCTTTTAATGATTTTCCATCCGACGTCAATGTTCGAGATCAGGATGGAGTTGTACTCCGCATCCTTGACCCCTGTCTTCGTGCCGCTGCAATGACGTCGCATGTGGCGCTTGCTTCCCACTTCTGTGCCACCTCAAGTCAGGATATCGAGGTCTCCCATTGCTTGTCCTTAGGTCATCGTTTTGTTACTTCTGAAAGACCACATCTTTTGATCAAAACCCTAATTCGGATTTACAGTTTCCATTGTTGTTGCAACTTTACAACCAACAAAGGTTAGTATTCACTCCACAACGAATGTCACACCCCGGGTTCAGCCCCACGAACTCGAAGGATGCCGAGCCATGCATGCGAGCAGCCGTCTTAATTACATCTTGAGCTCAGTGCTAACTCATGTGGGTAGACAGTTCAACTACAAGATGCCAGCCTCTGTAGCATCAGCGCCCGTGAATCGAACGGTCAACCGAACAGCGGCTTCACGAACGAAGAAGCCTGCTGCAAGTGTGGCAAAGAAGCCTCAAACAAATGGCGCCGTGAAACCAGCACCTCAACCACAAATGTCGCCATACACGATCATGGCATCAAGGATTGCAAATCGTGTCGCTGAGATGGCAGAGAACATGACTTTTGTCGAACGAGAGAAGTACGTTTACGCCCCCTTCTTAGTGGCCGTTGAAGAAACGGTGCGCTACCAACGATCACCACGATAAGATCAGCCAACCATAGCGGGACTTGACGAACTATCACAAGATCATATCCGGCCGATTCTTATTACAACGACTCTCTAGAGAGTCACTCGATATTGATTGATCATACACTAACCCTTCCTAGGCCTCAGCAGCAAGAACAGCAGCAAGCCCCCTCCAAGCCCGCCACAAAGAAGCCACCGCGAAAGCTCGAGATGCGCATTCCCAACTCGGGTGCTTCACCCACCAACATCACCTTCAGCGCGCCCTTCCTCGACAACACGCTTTCAAAGTTGTTGACACTGCAAAATCGAATGCTCAAGGTCAGCAATGACATTGCAGCGAGTGAGGATGTGGACGAGCAGACCAAGCAAGAGCAGTTCGCGCAGAGCGCAGAACTGAGTCGGATCATTGCACTGATCTGTGCAGAGAAAGCCAGACAGGGAGCTTAATCGGGTCAATATTTGGGAGTTGAGGCTATCTCTGTAATGTTTCTTATGTTATTTTTGGTTGTAAAGGGTATTCGGTCTGGAAATTCGATGAAAACGGTTTCGCATATGTGTGCAGCTACATCGTGTAAGAATATACAATAGGAGTTTCGAACAGTTCACAAGTTCTATTCTAGTCTCTTGCATCTTTCTGGCTCATGACCTAGCCCATTTAGCTTGACCAGAGCGCTTTGTGTTTCGTTTGCTGTAAAGTCGTTCGTCCGCATTGTCTATGATCTCGATGTGCAATCACGACTTGAACTACCTGAACTTCCTTAAGCATCTTAGGAAAACTAAAATCGAGTCTCCTACTAATCTGCAGGACACTAACATGATTCCGCCCATGAACATTACGAACGCAACTGCAATACTGGATACAATATTTACATATAAATCTGAACCATGGACAGTCTAGAGTGTTATTTTGCCTAGTATGTTGAATGCGTTATAACATCGACACGATGCTAGTGTGTTACAAGTGAGCGCATCGTCTTCGTTCGATCCATCCATCACTGATCGCCAGCCGTCAAAAGAGACCTTGTTTGGTTTGCCTCGAATAGTAATTATGCATAACAGTGCCCTACACTGATCTTCTGATGGACCTGTACCTCGCGTGACCGAGTCGTCGGAGGTTTGCAAGAAACCACTTTGAGGGTATGCAATGTCCCAAATGTTCATTTGATGACGCTGAGAATGCCAGGTGACCCAACCCCGTTGCATATCTTGTATTGGCGAAAATGAGATCTAGGACTTCAAAAGGGTCGGAGTAAAACTGTGGTTGTCGTGTGTGCAACCCTGTTCCTGGTTGAAGAAATGGTGTGGCCTTCAACAAACGCATTCCCTTCACGAGGAGTTGTACCAAGTCTTCTCCATGACATCCGTCCCCCTCCACTCACATCGCTCGAGTAGTCGTCCATCATTCATCCTTAAATCACTGTCATGTCGTTAATAACAGATATCATGAGCAATGCAGTTGCATAACCTACTCGAACAAATGATAGCAAAACATCGCAGAATTAGAGACGACTTGGGAATTCATACAACAGAAAACAGCACGCGAAATCTACGCAATAACATTACCTCTTTCCTATCTTCTTCTCTTCTTCTTGTGCCTTTAGTATGCGCGCCCTCGCGCTCTTCGAGCCCCCTAATTTCGGTCCCTTGGGAGCTTCTTTCGCACCTTTGATGCCGCCTGCCGGCGGCGCCGGTTTACGCTGTTGTCTAGCTTCCTCCATAGACTCCATGTATTCAATTTGGAAGCGTTCGGCTAAGGCATCGTCGTTGTTGCCAGAGCTATTTACGTGTGGGTCGGTAGGAACTGAGTCGTCGAAATATTCAACTGTTGGTGATGGGAATTAGTAGGGTTGAGAATGGAGAGTGGCAGTGGGGAAACGTACGTTTAGCTTCCCGAAGTACTGCCTCGACCATTTGATCTCGCCGTAGGTCTTCGCTGTTCCTACGCTTTGGATTGCGCCATGTGTAACCATATTTGTCTCGGCGTGCTTTGCTCACAGGGGCTGCGGCAATGGGGCCTAATTCTACCTCTTGGAGTTTGCCTTGGCCTGCCGCTAACCGGTTACTATGCTCCGCGTCTGCGGGTGTGTCTGCTTCGACCGGTATTGCTGATGTTGGGGCCGTTGCGGCGAAAGTATGTTTGAGGTCCGGCGCAATAGCTGCTACCGAAGACTGCAAATGTGCTGGAACGGGCCAGCCATACTGGCGGTAATTCTTTTCAGCCATGCGAGCTTCTACATATTCCGTCCTATTAGATTAGCCTCTATACGATACGTCTGTCTCAGCTCAAAAGCGCTTCATTTTCCCTTAAACGATAATAGATTTGCCCACTCACATCTGCTTATCATCGCGATCCACAACTTGCCCCGTCTGGGCAATAAAGCGACTGGTGTATCGGTCTAGTTTAGGCGCATCGACTTGGACCAGTTCTGTCCTTGCAGCCTCCGCTTTGCGCGCAGTCTCTCTCATACGGTCGCGTGGTCGCTTCCGGTTGCGTAGTATCTCTTTCAAGTTTGGCACCGGTTCTTCATCATGGACAGCTTCTTTCAGCGAAGGGGTGGCATCGTGTGAAGGTGCATTATCGGGCGACACAGACGTGGATATCGTAGGGGCATCATCTTCGAGATAGATACGTTTTGGGTGTGCAGCTTTTCGTCTTTTAAACCGAATGGAGGGTGCGGAATCATCGTCTTGTACAGCGGCCATAGTTGGTAGTGAGGTATGCGTGGGGTTGCCACAGGTAGGTCGGCTTTCGAGGTAAGAGCGACCGAGGCTGGCGCATGGGCCCATGTTCATTTGTACCCGGGAGGTACTTTCACCCTAACAAGGAACCATCGCTCATACGAGTGATAAGATTGACGAAAATTGGCCACCAGCAATTACTTTCATTAGGCGCAATTCTGCTAGTCCCTTGAAGATGGCCGAGGTATAGGAGACATTTATTGAAGGTTGATCTTTGACGGTCATGGAACAGATCAATCACAGAGAGGATGATTGGAAAGGGCTACTGGAGGCATCGTTTATGTTTTGACGGAATCCCAGAGAGAACCTGGGGAACACAAGCATTCTAATTTGCCTGACCAATTCGTAAATTCCAACCCCTCAACCTCGAGGCCATTGGGAGCAAGTCTGCCCTCACCCCTGACGAAAGTGACGCTGATCGCGAGCCTCATGCAGGCCATGATAATAAAGTACTTCTTTCTGAAGTATATGCCGTATATTGTTCTGAAGGAAGGGGGATAACAGGGTTTCTTGGATGTAAATCCGCGAGAAACAATCAGGTGCAGAGTAAGATAGAATGTAAGTAGAATATGAAAGAAGGCGCAAGAGGTGAGCTGATATGCTGAATTCTGATGTAACGGTCGAGGTTTGTAGGCGGGAGATACATTGCTATTTGTCGAGTCTGCATCTCGTTGTCAGGAAGTTGCGAACAGCCTTTGACGGCGTGAAGTAAGAGAACGAGGGGCTTCAAGCTTCGGTCTTGAGGAACAATTGAACAAAGTGCAAATGCTGGGTAACAATTATCTGCGCTCACTCGGCTCAAATGAAAATAATTGTCGAACATATTTGGTATTGAAGGTAGTCTACACGGCGCTGCAGCTCGATCAGCCACCTTTGACTTTTGCTTGAAATGCAAGAACGGATCGTACATATATCTACATACTCCATCATAGAGCACCATCTTTTCTTAGGGTCTCGTTTCCCCAGGGCTCGCTTGTCAAACATGTCAAACCACCTGCCGGCTCACAGCTCTGTCGTCCGCTCAAAGGACCAGGTGCTGGCACCTTGACACCACTAGCAGTGCCAGTGGCTCCGGAATTCGCGCCCGTGGCCTCTGCAGCATGCCTCAGAGCCTTGAGCAGTGACACAGTGGTGTCATACGTGAGATCCTCGTAGTAATCGTCGTTGATCTGAACCATGGGCGCGTTCGCACATGCACCGAGGCACTCGACTTCGGTCATGGTGAAAAGGCCATCCTTAGTGGTCTGGCCGTGGTGGATGCCCAGCTCGTCCTCGCAGGCCTTCATAACAGCGTCGCTGTCTCGGAGCATGCAGGGAGTCTGGTTTGTGTCAGCAGCTGCTCTGGCCAGATACTATCGCCCCAACTCACCGTTGTGCAGATCTGGACGTGATATTTGCCCATCGGGTTCCGATTGTACATGGTGTAGAATGTGGCAACCTCGTACACACGCATAGGTGGCATCTCCAGTAGTCGCGCTACCTCGTTCATGACACTGATGCTTGTGAAGCCGTGCTGTCGCTGCCCCAAATCGAGAAGCGGCATTACGGCGGCCTTCTTGTACTGAGATGGGTATCTGGAAACAATCTCCTTGATGAGCTCCTCATTCTGCGCCGTGAACTTGAAGGGAATCGACGGGTTATTCTCGGGTGTGTCGCGGTGCTGGAAGCCATGTTAGCTGTGCAATTGTGTATTCTGTGGGCGAAGGAGAAGTACATACCACATTGAGCGAGTCGCTCCGCACCGGTCGCGATACACTAAATGCCCGCCATTGGGGCCTCTGGAACTGTCGCAAGGCCCGCGGGGCGCTTCGGCATACAAATGGTACCAGTTTTGAGGCCATGGTGGGTTGCACTGCGGGTTGGAGGCGATGGCGTCGGTCGAAGATGTCAATGATGAAGCTCGTCCGAAGTGCCAAGAAAACTAGGACTAATCCAAAATCAAGATTACAAGACACTTGATTGGCTCATCGTCTAGACCTCAAGCTCTGGCTCCATCATCATCACTATGCAGATTCTATTATCAAGCGATAAGCGTCTGTCTCCAGTACTATCACAGAGTGGCCATCTCTAAGTGCGTCGGCACAACAGTGGCCAACTATGTTGCGGCTTTTAAATTCTTCGAGAACTTTATAACTTGTATTGTTCTCACGCTGCTGCTTCGCCTGCGACCACAGTCCATTCAATTGCTGCAGTGTGAGTCCAGAGAAAGAAATTTCGGTCGAAAAATGTTCACAAGCGCAAGGCGCCAAAATCTAGAAGTAGCAGCCGCGAGCCCGGCCAGAGAGCGGCGCGACGGGCAATGGCCGACCTTCAACGATCATGGAAAGCTGAAAGATATGTATTTCTGTTGTAACAGCATGTACACAACAGGTAGGGATAGCCAGGATACGTTTAACATTCACAACTTTGCTTTCGCCTCATCCTTGACCACAAATCCAAACTTTCCACTCTTCTCCCTGTCCCGCAACACGCGCCTCAGAATCTTGCCCGAGGGACTCTTCGGAATCTCGCTGATAAACTCAACTTCTTTCACCCACTTGTAACGCACTTTTTTCTCCTTGACATAGGCAATGATATCCTTGCCAACCGCCGTGTCCTCCCCAGTACCTGGTTTCAATACAACGTATGCTTTGGGAAGCTCGCCAGAATAGTCGTCTTTGATACTCATCACTGCAACATCCTCGACCTTTGGATGTCCGAGTAAGAGGTCTTCGAGTTCAGCTGGTGCGACGCCGATGCCTTTTACCTTGATGAGCTCTTTGATGCGGTCGGAGATGTGAATCATCCCTTCTTCGTCAATAGCGCCGCGGTCACCTGTGTGCAGCCAACCACCCTCATCGAAAGTCTCTTGGGTAGCTTTTTCGTTGTTCAGGTACCCCATCACGACTTGTGGGCCGCGGGCTAGCACCTCGCCGTCCTCACCCACATCGCCTTCCGTCCCGTCGTCTTTAATGATCTTGACTTCAGTCGAGGCCACAATCGCTCCACCGGAGTGTGCGTACTTGTACGCATATTTTGAGGGTGGGTGTGCGGTGATGCAGCTGCAGGACTCGGTCATACCATAGCCCTGCTTAAAGCCAGTGTTCGGAAATTTCTTTTGTAACAGCTGAATGATTTCTTCCGAGAGAGGAGCGGCGCCAGATGAAAACCTGGTAACATGGCTGAGGTCATACTTGTCGACTATCGGATCGCGCACCAGTCTAATCAGAATTGGTGGCACGAGTAGAAGCTCACCTAGCTTGTACTCGCAGATAATGTCCAACATTTTTTCCATTGTAAATTGGGGAAGCATGATCACTTCAGCATTAAGCAGGATCGGAAGATGCATCTGGTGAACAAGACCTGTGATGTGGAAAAGCGGAAGCACAGCCATGATCTTTTTCTGCGTCTCTGGAGTGATCTGCTGAATCTGAAGGCATTGCGCTATCACATTCTGGTGGGAGATCATCACAGCTTTAGGAAGTCCTGTCGTGCCAGAGGAGAATGATAGGAAGCCACAGATATCCTTGTTCTTTTTGCCCGGCGGAAGTTTGAATGCAGGTGCCTGACCTGACTCGCCGTACGACTCTCCGATGCGGATCAGGTCCTGTATCGTTGTATATCCTGGTAATTCACCCTCGAGGAGGAACACATTGGATTGTGGCAGCCCAGCAGCCTTAGCACTTGCAGCCGCAATCTCCATACTGCCCGGTGTAGTCATTAAGAACTTTGCATCCGCAGTCTTTAGCGCAAATGTCATCTCCTCAACATTGTACGCAGGACTCGCTCCACTGATCTTTGCTCCCGCTCTCAATCCTGCAAACATAGCAACCGGATACCATACGGTATTCTGGCTAAAGAGAGAAACTGTCTCGCCGGGTTTGAGGCCATACTTTTTGACTAGGGCTGTTGATATGTACGTCGAGTATTTCTTGACATCTGCCCAATTGACGCGCTCCTTTGTGATGGCATTTTGGAAACCAGCGAGCTCATTTGGTGGATACTTGTTGATAGGTGAGTAGGAAGAGTCAAAGAGCCAGTCCCAGTCCGTCAGTTCAGTAGGTACTAATTGACAGTGTTATCACACGCAACTGGATATTGCTATAGTGAGACTTACGATCAATTGGCGGTTGCCGTGACTTGAAAATCACCATTTTGCCGAATTTAAAGTGTTACAATGCAGTGTGAACAATGTTAAGCTTTCTCCTACATCAATGACGACACAAAGGCGAAGAAGCAGTTTGTAATCAAGAGTGAAGGTTCAACCGTTCGTGGCTATATTGGGTTATTTTTGAAGGCACCAAAAACTCTATCCATTCTTCCGGGAGGCACAACAGCATCATCCTTCCTCGGTGCGACCTTCTCCACAGACTTCGCTGTGCTCGAGTCGTTGGGGAGTGGGGATAACTTGGGGCTTAAACGCGGGGTTGGGAGGCTTCCCGAGGTGTCAAAACGAGGCTAGGATCCACATCGACTTCAACGAACCACCTCGTCATGAATTTGTATCTAGAATACAGTTGTAAGAGCCCGCATTAATATTACATATCCTTTAGTTTATCCAGCGCCTCTCCGATTTCTGGTCTTATGGTACTGGCAAGTTCTGCGAATCCCGCTGCCCCTTAGTCAGTATGCGCCGAGTGAGTGTAAAGGCTTGGGTGAGGTACCATCTGGAGTTCCGTCCAAAGCGATTGTATGCATCACGCCGTATAGATACAGCGTTGCCGCACTGGTCTTAGCGGCAGACTGGTGGGGAAGCTGTTGGGGGATAACTAGGCGGGGGCAGCCGGGCGATGAGTCCGGAGATTGGAGAATTAGCAATAACCAGACATCAGATGGCGGACGATTACCAAGGGCGAAGTGTTGGGTGTCGTGAAAGTAGCTCAACGCAAACCTATCTGGGCGCTTGGGGAGAGCTGATGAGCTATTAGTGAGGCGGCTGCCAGCCTGCAGAGCATAGCCCACTTCTGTGGGAATCAACACATAGGCTTCCCCAGGGTCGCCGATTCGGATAGAGACTTCTTTTGTGACGAGTTTGCCGTCTGGCCTAAGGTCGGTGAACCCGGCCGTCGCGACGTGACAAGCTCTCGCAGTTGCGGGACGAAAGGGTCTCGGAGCGTAGAAAGTTCGTGCAATGGCGGTATGCACAGCTCGGGTAGTCGCGGTGTGGAATCTAGCAAACATAGCTGGATGGGAATCACGGGTATAGAGAGTGACGATAGTCTGACTACCGGTAGTTTTATTGCTCGAGTATCTTCAAATAGGAGCTTATCCGTCACTCCTTTCATAGATGACTCGAGAGCTAGATATATTATGGTGAAGGAGACAAAGCGCTCAGGTACCCTTCGGCGATGTTTGGAAAGGAAAGAAGGAGACTTGCCACCAGAGCTAAAGCAGATATTTATGAAGACCCTAGAGGGCTAGCGGTAGGGTTAGTCTTGTGACTTACGGTTTCAGGCAATAGTACTTGCTTCACACCACAGATAATAGTGAAGGGATGGCTCTATATGCTGTATCTCAGCTGTTGCGTGCGCTAGCCCTTAAGACGGCCTAGCGCAATAGTACTACGACACCAAAGATCAAACTGACGATATCTTGTTACATTAGCGATCCGATCTCCAATGACTGAGCATTCCTCACCATGCACACATATTCAGCATGTCTCCTCTTCCTGGATCAGAAAGCGATGTTAAACAATCGGATTCCAAGTCAGACCTCAAAATCACGCTTATCGGTACAGGCACCATCGGGCTCTCCTTCGCTGCATTCCATCTCTCCCACCTCTCCAGCCCCTCACAACTCACAATATACGACACGCGACCAAATCTAAAAGACTACATTCGTCAAAACCTACCATTATTCTTCCCAGACAATGTGACGATAGATGCGTCCTCTATAAAAACTGCAGCATCCCTGCACGAAGCCGTAAGCGGCGCGGACATCATTCAGGAATCCGGGCCAGAAAACCTCCCCTTCAAACAAGCACTATGGGCTCAGGTGGAAGAATACGCCTCAAAAGATGCTCTGCTGTGGAGTAGCACGTCCGGCATCCCGGCATCTCAGCAGGTACAGGATATGCACGATAAAACACGGTTGCTCGTCGTGCACCCGTACAATCCTCCACACATTATGCCACTCCTGGAGCTCGTGCCCTCGCCCGAGACAGCGGACGAAGTGATTCAGCGCACGCAGGCTTTCTGGACAGCCCGCGGACGAGTGCCGATTCACATCAAGAAGGAAACGACGGGGTTCGTCGCCAACCGGCTCGCCTTCGCGCTGCTGCGGGAAGCGATTCATCTAGTAGACCAAGGCGTCGTTTCTGTCGGCGAACTCGACAGCATCGTCGAGTCGAGCATGGGTCCGCGGTGGGCCGTTGCCGGGCCGTTTAAGAGCTACCATGCGGGCGGTGGGCCCGCGGGACTGGAAGGCTTTTTCAAGAACATTGGCGGGACTGTACAGGAATGTTGGAATGATGTGGGTACTGTGAATGTGGGGGATGGATGGGAGCAGAATGTGTTTCAGCAAGCTCAGGAAACATATGGCGTGAGCGATGTTGAGGAAAGGAACCGCATCACGAAGCGATTGCTGGAAGTGTTGGCAGAGGAGAAGGCAAAGAGCAAGGGCGACGCAAGTCTGCCAAAGCCTTCGCAATGAGTGTTTGCAATCAATGTAATGTAATGCCGTTCTATCATATACCATCAAATGCCATCTATACAAATATACTCATACACTCGTGCTATATCCGCCTCCGAAGCCTCTCCTTCCTTTCCACCTTACATACCACTTTCGTCCCTCATCAGCCCAGAATACACAACTGGCAACCGCCAGCAAGTGGGCAATGTCTAAAAGGCCCAAGGCCTCTGTTTGAAAGACACGCTGCAGCGGCGGAAAATAGATGACCATCATCTGGCCAATTAATGAACCCGCAACAGCATAGTTGAACATTTTATTGTCGAACACTCCAATCTCGCCAGCTAGCACGGATTTGCTGGACGAGCGGCAGGTAAGGGCGTTGAACATATCAAACAAGACGAAGCAGGTGAAGGTCATGGTGGTGTCACGGGCGGTGACTTCGTTGTCATCGCTCATCTCGAGATAGTATGTTGTTAGCGTACCAAGCATAATGATGGTAGCGGATTGCAGGACACGTTGAATCAAGGGACGTGTGAGGACGCGGGCGTGGCGAGGGCGAGGGGGTAAGGCCATTACAGCTGGGTCTACAGGTTCGACGCCGAGAGATTGTGCGGGTGGGCCATCCATAAGGATGTCTGTTCATGTCAGCATGTGTGAGAGACCATCAGGAGCGGGGAAGCATACTTATCCATAGAATCTGCATGGCATTGAGCGGATTCTTGAAACCCAGAAAAGTGCTGAGTAGCACCAGGCTTAGTGCTGCAGCACTAGTACTCAGCTGGAACGTGAGGAAGTTCTGAATGTTGTAAAAGATGCCCTTGCCTTCTTCGATCGCATTGAGAATGGTCGCAAAGTTGTCATCGGTTAGGATCATATCTGCAGCTTCCTTCGCAACATCTGTCCCCAGTTTACCCATCGATATGCCAATATCAGCTTTTTTCAGCGCGGGGGCATCGTTCACACCGTCACCCGTCATAGCCACGACGTCTCCGCGTGACTGGAGCGCGCGGACAATCTTCATCTTGTGTTCGGGACTCGTACGCGCGAAGATGGAGGTTGTGGCAATGGCTTGGGCGAGCTCGTCCTCGCTCATGCGATCTAATTCATCCCCTCGAATCACAGAGCGCCCGATCGCCGAGTTTGCGGTGATTGGCATCCCTAAGCTCTTGCCAATGGCAACTGCTGTTGTCTCGGCATCACCTGTGATCATTATAACCTTGACTTTGCCAGCTATCAAGCGCCGAATGGCCCTCTCGACACCTTTCCGCGGGGGGTCATTCATGCCAACAAGACCGGCGAATACAAGGCCACGATATTGTTCGTCATCCCCGAGTGTGGTGGAGGCAGGCAGGGCTGGTGACGAATGACCACTCGCACTTCGCTTCTTCCCTTTTGAGGCACCACTTGCGAAGCCCAACACACGCAAGCCTTCCTGGGCCATCAATTCTGCGGCCTTTAGCGCGTCCTGCCTCCGCGCTTGATCGAGAACGACCTCTCGCCCTTGCGCAGTGACATAGGTGTCGCAGCGATCCAAGACTCTCTCGATTGCGCCTTTGATGTAGGCAAAGTCGCCTCCAGGGGTCAGCTCTCCACCAGCATTGCTCTTAATTACAACACCCATCCACTTTCGCTCTGAGCTGAAGGGCGTCTCAAATTTGCGCTCACCGAGTCTCTCTCTTACATCCTCTTCTCCAAAAGCATCGAGGAGGTCGAGCAGAGCAACATCAGTTGGCTGACCGACCCATCGGCTTTTGGCCAAAGAGTTATCATCGCCAAGAGTTGATGACAGAACAGCTGCAGTTGATGCTGATGCAGCCTGATCGCTCAGTAAACGGGCGTTGTTGACAATATTGCCAATTCGCAAAACGTTACGAGTTGGTGAGTCGAGATCCGTGGAAGCATGCTTCTGCTTGACGTCAACTGGATTCGGTTCGTCAAAGTGCCATATCTTCGTGACGGTCATGTGGTTCGTAGTCAGTGTACCTAGTTACTGTCAGCGACGCATCTTGTACAGGTCCGAATAGAAGCTTACCTGTCTTGTCTGTGCACACAACATTGACTGAAGCCAATGTCTCGACGCTTGGCAGACGTCGAACGATGGCATCGCGCTTCGACATTCTGAGCACACCCAATGCAAGCGTGACCGTGACGATAATGGGTAGGCCTTCAGGAATGGCAGCGACCGCCAGCGAGACGGCGATCTGAAAGACCTCTAAGAACTTCCAACCCCTCCAAAGACCAACCAGGCCAATAAAAGCAATGACGCCAAACGACATGTAACTGAGGTCCTTTCCCAGGCGGTCCATGGAGAGTTGCAATGGCGTTCGTGGACTTTCGATCTCTTGCAACGATGCTGAAATAGCACCAAATTCAGTATTACCCCCTGTCCCAATGACGATGCCCTGTCCATACCCAGATCGAACCAATGTCCCCATGAATGCAATGTTCTTCTGATCATTAAGTCGTATATCAGCACCAACGGTGCCCGCAGCTTCAGAAGCATAAAAGGGCGAGCTCGGGCGTTGATTGCCTGGCGCAGGCGTAATGGTATCCGGCGACTTGGTAACAGGCTCGTTTTCTCCGGTCAGATTTGACTCGTCGATACTGAGGTCCGCTGCATGGGTAATGCGAATGTCGGCTGGGATGCGGTCTCCGGTATGGAACAGGACCAAGTCGCCCGGTACTAGCAATGTGGCAGATATTGTAGTAGATTTCCTTTCTGCGGCTTCCAATGATGCCGGTGTGTCTTTCAGGTTGTCCAACTCTATGTCGTCGGTCGCAGAGCCATTCGGCAAGCGACTGCTCCGCGGCTGCTCCACGCCAGCTCGAATGATGTGCGCCGAATGCGGGACCAATTGGTTTAGTGCTTCGATGGACTTCTCAGACCGGTACTCTTGAACAAAACCCACCGTCACTACGATTGTCACTGCCACTGCTATGCTCACTGCATCTTCCAGGTTGCCCATCAGGAACGACACGGCGGCGGAGCCAAGCAATAACAGGATGAGAGTCTCCTTGAACTGCTTGATGAATCGGAGCCATAGCGGCTCAGGGTCTTCGTGTGGCAGCTCATTGTGGCCGTGTGTGTGTATGCGCGCCGAAGCATCTGATGGGGCGAGGCCGTGGCTTATGGAGGTGGTGAGCCTCTGTGCAGTCTCCTGCGCCGACAGGAGGGAGTAGGCTGATGTTATTGACTATCCAAGACAAGATGTTAGCGGTGCACTGCAAGAGGGGGCGCCTTGGGCGATGGCGACTCTGAGGAAACGGGCATACTGAAGGCGTTGGGCTTCGCTTTGGCGGCTCGGGGGGCTGCAGCAACGGCGACGCAGCGCGGGATGACTTTGAGGGGCCGGCTGCGCCATGGTACAGCGGCAATGAGGGCGTCGACGCTCTTGACATGTTGGCATGGCCAGAAGGCCAGTGGTGCGCCGGCTCGAACGTGGCCTGTCTGTCGACAACTAGCGTTGAAAGGGGTCTGAATAGTTCGATTATCGCATTGATGCTGCGCTGGCTAGGCAAAGGCGCTCCAAAAAACCAAGAGTATTACACAAGAAGGGCAATAGTATGTAAATGCAGAGGTGGTCGTCTCCGGACAGGAAAGCCATCCGGATGCAGATCGATGAATTAAAACGTCAAGCATTCGGCAAGTCTGGCAGCAGAGCAGGGGGTGCGCAACCTGGGGTCTGGCCATGCGTTTCAAGTCGGCCAGATCTTCAGTCAAACCAGTCCAATAACTCCTGCCGCGCAGACTGGGGCAAACAAAGGCTTCACGAGCTCACAGCAGCAATATTTGTGAGCATCAGACACGCTCCAGCTTTGACGGGTGCATCCAGGCGTCGCACAGCCTGGGGCCTTGGCAGGTACGAATTCGGACTCGAGCTGCAGGATCAAGTGATGGCGCGCTTTCTGCTATCCGCTTGTGATGTCATTCTTCACTTGGGGTCTGAGCAATCAAAAACAAAGCCTAATGCACTCGGACTACATGTCTATCATCAGAAGTCTAGTATCAACAGGCAGGAGCTGCAAGACACTGGTTGAGTGACATGTGGTATAGAGAATAGACTGCTGTTGCGGCTACCACGCAAAGTCATCTGCACGAATATTGTTGCCTCTTGGAACGAGTAGATTATGGCTTCTTTGGCCATCTATCATCGAAATAATTCACACTGCAAACGTCAGAACCACGTAGGCGGAAGCGTGGTGATGGCCAGCATGACTAAGCGGGAACCGCTGGGTCGTGCAACCCAAGATTCTCCCAGCCTCATACCAGCCTCACAACCCTGCCAGAACCCGGACCATCCACCCACCGACGCGCATCCTCCACACCATCGGCGCTCGACTTTTCTCGACATTCACTGCCATTGCTACGGCTGCACGCATCTTTGGAACCTCTTGGACCGCTGTCGGCGCGCGAACACAGTTGGCGCATCCCCTCGCCGCCGACGCGCCGACGTAAACAACACCACCCAACCCGCGACTTGCCCTCCACCCCGCCCACGACCGCCTTCCTTCAATTACCGCCATGTTCCTTCCCGAGGACCTCTTATTCAAGTCGGGCCAGCTGGCTCGCGTCTGGCTGGCCGCCAACCAGCACAAGAAGCTCACCAAGGCTCAGGTGCTGCAGGACAAGATCGACGAGGACATCCAAGTCATCATCCGTCCCGAGGGGGCTGCCGGCGGTCCACTTGCCTTGCGTTTGAACGGACAGTTGCTTCTTGGTGTTGTGCGCATCTATCACCGGAAAGCCCACTACCTCCACGATGATTGCAACGACGCGTTGTGGAAGATCAAGATGGTGAGCTTGCAACGCGCTCTCTTCGCAAACACTGCTGACGCGTCACCAGGCCTTTCGTCCAGGAAACATTGACCTTCCCACTCAGACTCACGTGGCTAACCCTATAAGCTTGACCCTACCAGATATGATCACAGATCTTGATCTGCTGGCCCCCATGCCAGATCCAGCACTCCTTCTTTCACAAGCTCTGGACACCAATCTCGACTTTGGGAACACCACACTGCCAGACTGGGACAACAGCCAGTTCCTATCTGGCAGCATTGAGCAGCCGCGCATGGAGGAAATGGCCCTGGGCGAAGACGACCTGAACCTGGATCTTGGAGAGGATCTGGACTTGGAGCCGGCCTTCGATGAGGGCACCAGCATTGAGCGCGGTCGCAATGCGCCGCTGGAGCGACGCGTCTCTGAGGAGTTTGGCTCAACTGTCAAGGACTTGATTGACGATGACCTGGGCTTGGACCTTGGCGACGATATGTCAGAGACGGCACATGCACCCGAGCTTGGCGATCTGGATATTACTATGGGCGGCATGACAGAGATGGATCTTCCTGCGGGGTCGATAGCCGGTGACCTACCAGTGCGGCCTGTTCAACGCGCCGAGTCCCCGCTCTCCGAACTAAACGATGATGAAGCTACACGGCTTGCACAGGAAGTCGCCGAGCAGAGCACTATAATGTTCGAGCCTGGTCAAGAGCAAGAAGAGGAGGAGTCTGTCCACCAAGCCAGGGCCAAGCGTAGAAGGGTCATTGCGCAGGATGCTGAGACCATGATCTCGACACACCAGCTCAGGGAACAACAGAACAACCGCGATAAGATTCTTAAGCCTGCTTCTTTCCTACCCCGCGACCCTCTCCTTATGGCTTTGATCAACATGCAGAAGTCTGGAGGCTTCGTCTCAAATATTCTCGGCAATGGCAGAAGTCAGGGCTGGGCTCCCGAGTTGAGGGGCATTTTGTCCCTAGAACTTGTATCACGTCCAAGCCAGAAGCGTAAGCGAGATAGTGGCGTTGCCGACCTAGGTACGACAGAAGACGAGGCAGCAGCTGAAGGAGAAAAGACACCACAGTTGGAGTTCGAACAGGACGAGCCTTCCATGGGAGGTGTAGATTTTGGCCTCGGCGGCACTAGCCCCCTCGGAAGATCCGACGACATCATTCAGCTGCCTGACGAGCCCGCAATGCCGCAGTTTGGAGAAAATGACGAAGAGGAGGACTACTCTGCTATCCCGGACAACTTTGATGATACGACTGCTCCTCTGGTCCACCCTGAAGAAGCTGGTCCTGTCTCGCTGGGCACAAAACACGCCGTGCACCTTCTCCGAGAGCGATTCGGACCAGAGGCTGAGCAGAGCGAATCGGTACGACAGAGAAACAGTATTGTGTTCCAAGACATGCTTCCAGAGGCGCGAACATCGCGCTCCGATGCGACCAAGATGTTCTTCGAAATGTTGGTCCTAGCCACCAAAGACGCCATCAAGGTCGAGCAGCCTGCGAACCAATTAGGGGGTCCTCTCCGTATTCGCGCCAAGCGAGGACTCTGGGGTCAATGGGCAGAGACTTCTGCTAGCGGCGAACTGGCTTCGCAGACCCAAGCGGCAGAGCCTGACGCACCAGCTGAGGGTATCCTCCAGGGTCCTCCAGAAGTGTCTGTCTCAGCATAAAAGTCCTTGTTCTTCATCGTTGCCTTGGTGGCTGGGGTTCGGGTTATGGTCTTCCGGCGTTCGCTGGATACCCTTTCTTAGATATGCATGACTTGCTTATACATGGGAAACGGCTGTCTGGGGTAGTGTATTGGTGTCTGGCGTTTGTGTCACTGAAAGTAGTGCTTGTGTATCATTGGTAGTAGGAGTAACTTGACCGAGTCATGAACATTAATTACTCAATACATTTTCACGTCGTTCATTATGTCTATACTTGCAGTTTTAAAGTGTATATGCTTTCACGACGCTCACTGTCTACTAGCGCTATCAATCTCGAACATGACGTCGGTGCAAGGATCGGAATTTGTTCCACCGCGTTTCCGATCAAAAAATTTGAGCTTCACCACCAGTCATCACTCTGATGCCCATACGCCATCCCCGCCTACCAAATGTCAAACTCGCAAGTTTCTTTCACCGATCTTACCCGCTACGCTCTCTGGTGCAAATCGCCGCATCAGAGCCCGCACGTCTGCCTATTACCGCGCTGAATATACCCATCGCTTTCTTCACGCCACAGCGCTTTCGCCTAGACAACACAAAAGTCCCTGCCAACACACAGTCTTACCAGCATACAACTGCAAACATGGAAACAGATACCTTGCACGTAGATCCGCAGAGTTTGGGACATATCGCGGTCAGAGAGTCCAAGGAAGACTTGGTCGATGAATGGGATATTGAATATGCGCAAGGGAAGGACTACGAGTCTCTGAAAAGAGCCGCAGAAGAGCTAGTGAATACAGATACACCTGTTGCATTTCCAACAGAGACGGTGTATGGATTGGGAGCAGACGCGACAAGGAGCTCAGCCGTAAAAGCCATCTTCGCTGCGAAAGGACGGCCGGCTGACAACCCGCTCATCGTCCACGTCCACTCGCTGCCGCAACTACGGACGCTGCTCACTGGCAAACACAATACTGCTGGAAATGGCCAAGATGTGGGCAGTGACCCCATACCAGAGATATACAAACCCATCATCGAACGCTTCTGGCCTGGCCCAATCACCATCATCCTTCCAGCTCCTAAAGACTCTGTCCTCGCGCCAGAAGTCACAGCCGGCTTATCCACATTTGGGGCACGAATGCCCCGCTCAATACTCGCGCTCTCCCTTTTGCGTCTTTGTGGCCGTCCACTCGCTGCACCCTCTGCGAACGCTTCAACACGCCCCTCGCCCACAGCTGCCGAACATGTCTTGGATGATCTGCAAGGGCGGATACATACCATCATCGACGGCGGGCCATGCGAGGTCGGCGTAGAGAGCACGGTCATAGACGGGATTTCAGGTGTACCGACTATACTACGGCCTGGTGGTATTACTGTGGAGCAGCTACGGCAGTGTCCGGGCTGGGAGAATGTAGTCACGGGTTACAAGGATAAGCAAGAAGGAGGAGCGAGTAAGCCAAGAGCACCAGGCATGAAGTATAGGCATTATAGCCCTAAGGCGGAGGTGATCCTGTTTGAATCCGGGGCTGGCCAACCTACTCCTGAGGAAATAGCAAAGAAGAAGACGATTGGCATCATTCGAACCAAGAGCTGGGAAGCCGCGCTTGGCCAGAGTGCTGAACAACGGAGCATTACGAATGGCCATACCAACGGAGTCTTACAGTCCACAACGCTATCTTCACCAAACATCTCACCCTCCCGCCTCTCCAACCTCCTTCGCTCAGTCATCCAGCACCAGATCCCGCACGCAGAGCACTACCATTCCAAATCTAGTAATACCGAGATTTGGGATATAAATTTGGGGGCAGAGACGGAAGGTGTCGCAAGAGGCTTGTTCTCTGCACTTCGCGAGCTGGACAAGAAGCGTGTGGATATCATATATGTCGAAGGGATTGATGACACCACTGGTGATGATATTGCGGCTGCGGTCATGAATAGACTGAGGAAGGCTGCTGAGGTTAGGTTGTAGTTGGGTTATTTCAATAGTTCGATACCCAAGCATGATGCATGAGGGTTGAAGCAGCACCGTCAATACTCTACTCATTGGGGGGTGCTGCTAGTTGGCACTTCCACAGCACCACACGAAGACAAAATAAAGTTCAGGCCCTTTGTTCTTGTTCATGTCTTGAGCCTAGCAACTTCAAAGGACTACAGTCATCACCATTCCTCGTTGTACATCCGGTCAGGGATCGATTGCAAAGACTTACCAATGCCACCCTTCTGTATCAACAGCGACAACTTTGCCCGGCTCCACCACCGTCCCATTTACAGGAGCGTCAAGTCCACCAGCTGTACTCACATACAACACATGCCTATCCTTCTTACTTCTCCCAAACGCTGCAGCCGTCCCACCCACAATCGTCAACTGATCCCTGCTTCCAGCAACTTCCTTGACTACCTTTCCACCGGGCGCCGCTGCAACAATCGTGTTCCCGTCATTGCTCACCGCCCAAATCGTCCCATCGGCAGAGAACGCAAAGTCATCCACAAACGTCGTCGCAACACTCAGGTCGGCGTACAGCTCTACTGCTGCCTTTCCCCCATTAGCTATATACCCATCCTTCGTAATGCGCACACGGAACACAGCTACGAGATTCGAGTTGGTAAAGTACAAATACCCGTCTCGGATGCGCACGCCGTTGATGCCAAATCCCACCGTCTTGTTCTGCCGCTCGGGGTACGGATTGAATTCTGGTCTCTGCGCAATGATTTCGCTCGCCCCCGTGCGTGTGTCCAGGCGGAACAGTAGCCCGAATTGCGAGTCTGGGATCAGCAGAATGGACGGGTTGCCCGGGAGGGGGATGACGCCGTTGAGGAATTTGGCCTGCGGGATGTTGGCGAGCTTGCGGACGCGCGGCGTCGATGACGACGTAGACGCTTCGAATTTCACCTGCCAGACGGAAAACGTGCCCGCGTAGCCTGTCGCGTTTGCGGTCGCGTTGCCGGCAATCACGCTGAATGTGTCTGGGAACGTTTCAACGATGCCGAGTAAGATGGATACATTGGGTTCGTGCCATTCGTATACAGGCTCCAGGACTGCGTGTTCTGATGACGGGTTCTTGACCGTGTACAGGACAGGTGCTGGGGCGAGCTGCGTTACGAGAAGGTCGCCATTTGCTCGTACGGCAATGTTCTCGAGCCAGGTGGGTGTCGTGGCGAGTTGAGCTACAGTTCGAGCGGGAATGGGGAGGTCGACATGTGCATGAGGTGCGACAAGGCTAGACGTAGGTGTGCACAAGCTGACCGAAAGAAGCGGAAGTAAATACGTTATTATTCTCGCCATCTTTCTGAGAAACTCCACTGCACTTTATCCAGATATCCAGCAAAAGTAATGAACTCCTTCTCTCGCATCTCATCACTCCTGGGCATCCCAGCCATCATATACAAAACCCACTGCTTTTCATGGAACTATCTCTCTATCTCAATATCCTACCATCAATAATCAAACCCCAGTCCAAACAATCCTTCCCCTTTCACAGCACCCACGGAAAGAAGCCAATCTAGTTAAAAAAACAACCGCAGGCCATCATACAAGCAGACAGATCCAATCCCGCAACCGCACACCATACCCAGGCTACACATTGAGTAAGCAATTCGACAAACGATCTGCCTATTCGCTTTGCTAGCTCTCTGCGAATGTATGTACGGCTTCTTCAGGGCGGGTCGCTGACTGGTGCGGAGGCTTTTGACTCAGCTTGCTAACGCGTGAGTCAGCGGGCTAGAGTGTTGTGCGTAGTTGAGGTACGCATGCTGTCTTCCTTTCAAGGACATTCATAATGCAGGCTTGGAAGTAGATGGATGTTTGGCTGCATATATACATTGTTGACGGTGAAGGGTGAAGAGAGCGGCGTAGTAGAAGGAGCGCCCTGGCGTTATTGTCGGGTTGAATTGCGTCCAGTGTGCATCGAGTCACTGATAAGAAAGCACCAGTGCGGATGTTCTTAAAGATTCGACGATAATGCATCACGAATAGTAGGTCACTCAGGTTTCAAGGCAAAGTTGATCATGCATGTTGACAGTATTCATTCCACTCCATCACTTCGCTACACCAAGCCACCGACCCCGTCTTACAAAATTTGGGGAATAGAAGTTAAACAAAATATCAATACAGAACGATCGTGCATCGTAGTGCCGCGTCTGTTTAGTCCCAGATGAACCCAATCCTAGACCTAATCCATATACAAGAAATTTTTTCCAGTGTGCGCCGGAAATGCAAACGCCTTGTCCATCCATCCATCACCACTCCTCAAATCCAGCCGCTTAGTAAGAGCCAGCATAGACTTGACCGAGAGCAGAGAGACCAGTGCCCGAGTTGAGCTGGTTCTCGCCGCTGCCAACCATGAACCACGAGTAGCCCTGAACCTTGTCGGAGCTGTCGAGGTAGGCCATGGCGTCCTTGAGGAAAGTAGCGGCCTGCTCCTGGGTAGCGGATCCGGGGTTGAGACCGAACTCAGTGACCCAGACCTTCTTGCCGTAGATCTCGGCGGCCTTCTCGACCTGAGCCTTGAAGCGGTCAATGGTGGCAGACTCGTAGATGTCGTAGAAATGGATGTTGGTGGCATCAACGACAGCGTCGGGGCAGGCAGTGTGGAAGCGGCTGAGCCAGTCAAGACCCATGGGGGCAGCGCCGTTGGTGACGGAGGGACCGATGACAGTGACCTCGGGGTAGGTGGACTTCACGGGGTTCATGTACTGCTTCCAGGCGGAGCAGGCAGCCTCGGGGCTCAAGTTGCACTGATCAGCGTGATCGCACTCGTTGAAACCCATGACAGCTGTGGAGCCCTTCTTGACGGCCTTGTCAACGTTGGCGAGCCACTCCTCAGCAGTAGACTTGGAAGGTCCGTGCATGGTTGGGATGAACTTGGTGCCAATGTCGTTGTTCTCGACCTGACCCCAGTTGTAGCCGAAGCCGAAGTTGCTACCGAAAGACTTGCAGAGAGAGGCATCGTTGTACGCGAGACCACGCTTAGCACCACTGTAGGTGTTTCCAGTGGAAGAGGGAGTGGCAGAAGGAGCGGCCTCAGATGGGGTGGCGGAGGGAGCAACGTACTCCTCGACCTTGGATGAGACGGTTTCCTCAACCTTGGGGGTCTCGGCAGGGTACTCAGCAGCCGGGGTGGTAGATGTCTCGGCAGCAGGAGTAGCGGAGACGAGAACATAGCTGTCAGCCTTTGACTCAACCGGGGCAGCGGATGATTCAGGGGCAGGAGTGTAGACGGATGACGGAGCATCATAGCCACCTCCAGGAGTGACGGTCACGTAAACCTTCTCAGAGGCGGTTACAGTAACGGTGGCTGGGCCGCACTGACCGTCAGTGGGAGCATTCTCGGCGGCGACGCCAGTAGCCTCAGATACACCGGCAGCAGAAGAGGGCTTGACATAGACGGTAGAGTAAATGGTCTTGGTGGAGGTGGAGGTCTCGTCGATGGTGGTGGTCTTGCCGTCATCATAAGACCCTGTGCCAGTAGGGTAGGGCACAGCAGTGCCGTTGTACTGGCCTGGCCAGCCGCCGGTAGGGTACGGCTTGCCAGTGCCGTGGTTGCCCTGGCCGTAGCCGGCAGTTCCAGAGGGCTTGAGGGTGTGGAACTTGCTGTGGCCGCCGTAGTGAGGGACGGCAGCAACGACAGAAACGAGAGCCAAAAGGCTAACCTTCATGGTGGAAGACATGCTGATAATGCTGGAAGACGGTTACAGATGCGTTGAACTTTCAAAGATATGGAAGGTAAAGGCAAATGCTGCTTCTGGAGCGCGAGTAACGAGGCCGACCAGGGCTATTGCTGATGTTGCGTAATGAAAGTGATGTCTAGAAAGACAAAGAGTGGACCGAGCAAATGCTCAAAAGAAAGACTGCAACAGCACCGTGGTGTGAGTTCGAGGGAAGGTGACGGGAAATCGGGGCTACGGGGCGGCTTGGATTCATATACGCAGGCAGGGCGGGGATGACGGAAAGCCCATCAACCCTTCCTTCTGCGCCTAGACTTTGGATGTCAGCGCGCAGTGATGGCCTGGGACTTTTTTAGGTCGCGCGGGTAGCCAGGGGCAAGGTGGAAACGAGCTGTATTGACCACTCATGGCAGTGAACGCTTCCAAGGCGCGGGCCCAGCAAGTCAACGATCGGCAGGTCAAAAGCTTGACTATTGCCAGTGGCGCGCGCCGTTGTTACAGAGCCCTAGTACCCGCAGCGCCGCCAGGCACAGCCGCAGGGGGCGTGAAAACAAGATGCAAGCGACACGGCGCTTGCACATGGCTGGGTAGGGAGTGCTTTTCTTGCAGCTGCAGCTTGCTCGACCGATTCTCACACGTTTACCCGGTCAGCTGGTCGGCACACGTAGCCCTGAGTGTGCGTGGCCGACTCGAAGCCGCCATTGAACCACTATGTATAGTCCCACAGAGGGACAGGCATCTCGCCCACTTGCCCTCGCACTTTTCGCACGCCGCTGTCTAGACGCTGGGCGGATGACGCTCCGCTTGGCGATTCAGCCCATGTATTCATCTCCGGCCTCTGATCGCTCGGCGAATTCCCATCTTGTTTAAAATAAGGGTGACGTGTGCAAACGCCTGGCTGCGTCGACTTGCTACGCATCGCCTTTTGTCGTTGTGCTGACAGTGATGGAAGAGAGTCGAGTACCGTATGGTTCGGTGCCTGAGTGCGAGTCAAGTCAAGCAGCCTCTGCGTGCTTGGCCCCCTCTGGAAGTCGCGCCGAAAAGGCACAGCGAGTGGGCAAAGCAGGGTGCTTACGACGCCTCCGAAGACGACACCATCTTCGCACCTGTTCCCCGAAACGCGAATACCAGCCGATGTTGCACGGCAGACGCAGATTGAGAAGCCTCTGCCCCTGTGCTCAACCACGTCGCTTTGCCGTCAGCTCAGACTAAGACACTGGCCCTGTTATTTCACAGTTACGATGAGTGCATGTTTTGTTTCCAGAAACGATGGATCCAAGAACCGCACAGTCTCTCTCGCCTGTTTCCGAGCGCGGCTGGGACATTGCGAAGACATGCCTTGTTTACCAACGACCATTTCTGTCACGTTGCATTCATCCACGTATCTCGCCTCCTCAAACAGGGGGGCGCTCCACATGGAGCACCCGAAGTCAATTCTGGGGAACTGACCAAGTGCTTTTCAAAAGCTTTGAAAACGCTCTTTCCTTCGTGCCTGGCTTCGAAGCTCGTTGTCTTGGCCGGCATCACAGCAGTGACCCATGGTGCTGTCGGTCCGGCTCCTCATCCTTCTGCCACATTGCGCACCCTTCGACCGCCGATGTCACGTCGCTCCACGTCATCCATTTTACATGCTTTTCTTGCGCAGACTCTTTTCGTTGCCTCTCGAGTGCAATGCCGAGTTTGCGCTCCAGAACTTTCTCCCCATCCTTTCGTCATTGTTCCCTCACCCCGAAGAAAATCCAGATGAATTCCCCACACAATATAGCATCCCATTCGCTGGCTTTTCTTCTGCTCGCCCAATGGGATCAGAGTTACTTTCTCCAACGGCCCGCGCTATCGATCGAAGAAGCTATCGATAAGACTTACTTGGATTCTGCATAAGCGCTGCATGGCTTGCATAATCTAATGCGTGGGTTGTGCCATCCTGCGCCAGTTTTAATTTCTCAACGGCCAGACATGTGTCCACATTGCACGTTCAGTTTGCTACACTGTTTGCCATTCACAACTTGGAATTTCTTGTGCCTTGACTCACAGAAACACGCTGAGGAGGTCAAACAGACGTTCAACCAACTCAACATGTAGGGTTCCGAAATTGCAGCACAGCGCGACATTGAGGATCGCGATCTTAGCGAGATCACCCAACGAAATGAGCAGATCGTCGCGTATCTGGAATTTCTGAACCCATGGCTCGAACCGGCGATTCGTTCGCGCGAGACCACAATTACTGAATCCTCGGCGCTCTGCGGAACCAAAGATTGGCGCGGTCGGGAACGTGGCGACCCGCTACGTTGAGTCCCATGTACCAGACGATCTCTTAATTGTTGATGTTTGCCCCTCTTAACTAAGCACCAACATTCGTGCGTCTGAAAATGTAGCTGATGAACTGTGAGGTTTCGCGAAAACCCCTGTTTAACATGTCGTGTTCTCGTGTTTCGTTTCATGCCTGCGCTGGATAATGCGCGTTGGCTTGTGAACCCGCACAAGTTTCGAAACACCGGGGGTAGCAGCTGCCGTGTGCCTGACGATCCGGTTCGCATGCATTTTCGGAATAAGTCCTTCTATATCGTTACACCATCCCGAAAGCTTGGGACTTTTATTGAAATGCTTTTCATCTGTAAAGTGTTCCATTATTGTTCACTTGAGATATTGGAGGTTGTTTAGGATCACGTTCCATCAACCATCCAACACAGGAAGAGAATCGTCAACGTGGAAGACGTTACATGTAATGCAAGTATACTCAAGCCGTACAAAGTCAACTTGGAACCAACCGAGACCAATCCCACACCGCATTGTCTTGTCACTTACGATGTGTGGTTTGGTCAAGATCAGCCCTTTCCTTTGTCTCCTTTTCAGTCTTCTACTCCTCTGCGTCCGGCAATTGTGCATTTTCACTACAAGTGCGGGCTTTCTTATTCCGATACCAGGACATAATTATGAACATTTCTGTGTTACGACATGTTGTAGGAAGTTCTAGCCTGGAAACCCTTGTATTGTATCCAGCGATCGATCCTACGGCATGCGCAACGCTACACTACGAAGAGTTCATCTCTTTGTATAACCCTAGTACTACTTTTCGTATTGCACGATTCGTCAACCTAGAGCTTCCTGCGAGGGGAAGGTTCAAATTGGCCCTTCTGTCTACTACAGCTCATTGCACATCCCGTCTTCCAATGTGGCATCGTTCACATGATATCAAACCTTGACAGCATGATTCAAACCTCAAACCCTTGCTTCCATTCACTGGTTTCCAACGTACTCAATTATACACATACAAAGAACTTGCGCCAGCGTAGGTCAGATTGGTTGCAGATCGCATTAAACCCACAGGTCCGCGATAGCTTGGTCCACACTTGCTAAAGCGAAGACAACATGGTTCAGCCCCACTCATAGCACTCGTCTGTATTCTGCCCATTGTCTCGGAATTTGATAAAGTATTGTCAGAAGCTGAACTGTCTAGCCAGTTGGCTCAGGGTATGACGGTCAAAGGGCGCGACCGAAGCATCAGAAGTAAAATATGCGAAACGAGTCTTCGTTAGAGACCTAAAGCTAGAATCATGCTATTTCCCTTAACAACAACTTCTACTTAGTCTATCATTCGAGTGGATCTATCCTAGTAGTCCACGTTCCACAACGACCCTCCAAGCAAACATAAACGACACCACACCAAAGTCTTCAACTCCACAACCGCCCAAGAACTGCTCCCATTTATATTCTTTACAATCGCCAAACCTCCTCAAATGTAGCCAATCAGAGCTTCTCATTCGGTTTTGTAGTGTAGCGGGTGAGTCTCATGCAACAGCCTCTTCTCTCCTGGCTTTCCAACTAACAATCTTCAGTTATCACTCCGGATTCTGATCTCCTCAGAGATTTCCGGCAACCCCGGTTCGATTCCGGGCAAGACCTCGCTTCATTTTGCAGGCTTTGATAGTTTGTTCTTTTAGGGTTGTAAGGCGGTGTTTTTGATACAAACTTTTGGGGGTTGCTTTCGCACTTGACGTGACAAGTCTACATGTACATATAATCTCATAGCTGAAAGGACTTGTGCAAGAGAGCCTATAATCAATAATAATTCGACCAAGTCCCCTTTTCTATGCCACTTTTGTTGCCATTCCTAAAGTATATACTTTTGTGTGCCGAAGTTTCGCCTTTGCTGCAGCACCACCAACAACCATTCCCGAGCCTCCCAGAGAACAAAAATTATGTGATGCCATGAGAGGGCAAAAGATATGACTCAGCGGAGGTTTGAACTCCGGACCTTCAGTGTGCTAACCGTCAGAGAGACGTTCATGTTAGACTGACGTGATAACCAACTACACCACCGAGCCGTTTTGAAGTGCGCATGAAGATACTAGTGTCGTTATTCAGTATATATTCCAGAACACAGGCGACCGAGTAACAAGATCGTTCAATTATCAGATTCATATCTTGTACTGTTTGTGAAGCAAATATTAAGACTGATGTGGTTGACCCACTCACGAGAAAATTTCTAGGCGCTAGCTGGCACGCGAAGCGACGGAGGAATCCTATCGCAAATGAACGAGGGCTTTGTCATCACGAAGGATACTAGGTAGAATAGGCTGGGTAGTAGTGATGTCGAATGTATTGGTATTTATTTGAGGATTTGAAATGGTCATTTACCATCCCGCTCCAACACCAAACCAAAACTGAACTACCTGATCAACATTCCTCCCATCCAAGTCCAGCCCCAACTCAATGAAACAGCGAGGCATCAGGCCATCGCAAACGCTAGGATAACAAATGAAAAAACAGTCGCCGTTACAATCACCAGCTGCAGAATAGCCAGCGGGCAGGAAAAGGCTTTGGGTATCGAGAGCACTCAAGTATTTTGATGCTGGCGGAAGAGAAACATTACGAATATGCAATATGGGTCGGTGTAAATGCGCTTGCGCGCGGCCGCTTTCTAGCCTTGTGGCGAGGCCCCTATAAAGATGAGGACTGTAGAGAGAATACAAATGGGTTGAAGTGAAGAGGATGAAAAGGAAAGAAGCGGGATGACCCGCATTGATAGCAACAAAGGAGACACAATCGAGATGGCGGAAATAGTCCGAAGACAAAAGTACAACAAGCAAGGCACCAGCAAAGTCAGGTTCGGCCGTTAGGCATACCCGTCATACATGAGCGAGTCGTAACCGCAGCGCGTTCATCTAGAAGCCGCGGAAGGGATCATTAGCGTCAAAGTCTTCGAAGAGACCTCCAGACCGGTTTGTATGGTCCCTGGTGCTGGCACTCCACTGACTGCTGCCCCGTCGACGATTCGTACGTGCTCTCGCAGCATGACCACCGAGCGACTTTGGGTCGCCCAATGCGTTGTCGATGAAGGCCTCCATCCGTACCGTGCCCATAGTGTCGAAAAAGGTCCGACGAGTTGAGGCACTGGCATCAGAAGTCCTCGAGCTTACGGCACCACTATTGGGATTGTACACGGTAGAAGGTACAGATGGCGGCGCTGCGGCGCTGTACATGTCTGATGAGCCATTGGAGTAGATAGAGGGAACGTGCTGGTGAGAGAAGCTGCGGAAGGGGACGCTGGGTGGAGGGGCGCTAGGCCCAGTTGAACTCCTTTTCCTACCGTGGTATGGTCCACGCGGAATGGTAGGAGGACTAGCAGAGTCTGGTACGGGCCTTTCGTATCCGGAAAGCGAGGGCAGACTAGGCATAGGCTCGTTTTGAGACGCGTAACGAGCCATCACAGGGTTCGCCTTGCTTTTGGCGAGGCGAACAGAATCCTGGACACGAGTGCGACGCAGCGTTGCCCCTTGCGAACGCTGTTGTGGTTCCTCAACTGGGGGTGGAACAGGTGGCATCGATGCTAGATCAGGAATAGGAGAACCCGAGTGGGCTAAGAATGACAACGCAGTCAACCACATGTAATGGCGTTCTCGCGAAACAGTGGTGAACTTAAGTGCACGAGCTGGGGTGAGGATCAAAATCGACCGGTTGAAGAGTGTCTCGTTCTTGGGAGCAGGACAGCTGTCGGCAACATCAAGCACAGACTGGATGGTGACTAGTACAATGTCAGTAAATAAAGCAAATACAGAGTTTTGAGGCACTTACGTTTACGCCCGCTCTTGCCCATCAGTGCCGAGCCAGATGTTGGCTGCTTGCTGCTCCACAAAATTGCCCGTTCATAAGGCGAAATCCAGACCCAACGCTTGTGTCGTACACCATTGGTGGCTAGAGAAGCCTCCTCAGCTGCACGGGCAACATCCGCTGATACCTCTGGACCCCCAAATGCCTTCCTCTTGCGGACATATTTCCACATGAACTCGCCTATCATTGACGCAGCAATCGCATCAACAACACTAGTCTGCGTAGCAGAACTGTTGATCGAGCCATTCGCCGTGTATGCAGTCGCGGTCGACAATTGGTGTCGATGGCCTAAGCCGCTGGCACTGACAACGTCACTTGGCAGAGGTGGGATCGAGTATGTATCAGCAATGCTAGGAGCAGCAGAAAGCGTTGGTGACCTGCTACGAGAGCGACCAGGTTTTGATACAGGAACTGCTGATCGCACTTTTCGCAAGCTGTCTTTGCGCTGATGGTTCATGCCGTACGGACGGCGGCCAGCATGTGAACCGCTATTGCGTGGCGTCGGGCTTTGAGAACCCTCACTCTTGCTCACAGGCTTGTTACGTGAGCTTGATCTAGTAGGCACCGGGAAGGGCGGCTTAGGGATATTGTTGCCAGAGCCAATACTACCCAGACTTGGGCTACGAGATCGGTTATGTGCTGCGGTGCTGTTCTGAATCATGGCAGAGCGTCGGATGCTAGGCTGGCGGCCAAGAGAGTTACGTGCTGCTTTGCCAACTCTAACCGGTTTCTCATATGAACTACGCTTAGATACCAGCGAATTAGAGTTGATGGAGTCTTCAGAGGGTCTAGATATTGGCGTTGTTTCTTTGTCTTCTGGTACTGGCGTTGGAGGGTTGACAGGCCGCCCACTCTTTGCATTGCGCGAGGATAGCATAGGAGTTGAGTATTGAGGGCCTCTGTAATCATCATCACTGGCTTCGTCATCATCATCCTCTTCATCAGATGATGGACCGTCGAATCCAGCAAAGAGACTGCTTGTTCGGAAAGGCCTGCTGAGAATGTCGACTTGATGGTGTCGAGACAAGGGCCCGTTATCGTTGTTGCCAGGATAGCGATTCTCTACCTTCTTGTCCGCAGCCTTCTCGAGCAATGCGGTAAGGTCCTGACGAGCTACTGGCTTTGGAGCGGATGGCTTTGTTTCGTCAGAAACAGGATGCAGGGATTCTTTTCCATTATCCTTGTTTGTCGCTTGACGATCGCGATTTGGCTCGGGAGTGCCGGGCTGGGACGATATTGCAGAGGGAAGAAGGTGGGGAGGGAGCTTAAACGGTCGTTTGTCGACCCTGATGGGTTCCGTTTGCATGCCGGAGGAACGCATCGGCGCCGCAAGGTCACCTGTTGTCTGGGTCGACACGGTCTTGGTACCTGGCGGAAGGATTGGTTCTCTGGGCGACGAAGGAGCTGACGTTGGGGCATGGATAGCAATCGATGGGATTGAAATTGAGGCTGGTGGTGGAGCTCTCTTGCTTTCTATAACCGTCTCATTTAGTTCTTCTGGTGGATCCGTCTGGGTAGATGTAGAAACGACTTCAGCCTGGTAGACAGGTAGCAACGGGGCTTGCTCCATGGGGATAGGGATTCTCGGGGTGTCCGGAGGACTCAAAGGTTGTTCCACAGTTTGTACTGCTGCAGAAGTCATCGATGATCGTCCAGGGCTACTGTTTGGCGGAGGGCTGGTGCTCAGTGGAACAGAGACTCGCTTCCGTCTTTGATTTGCTTCGACATCCGCGACCGTGAAGGCGATTTCATTTGACTTCATCTGAACTGGGGCCTCCGCTGTTTGTGATGAAGCCTCAATCATGGAGGGTCGTGTGGGTGACGGTGGCGGGGACGGTTGCACGCCTGTATCAACATATATTGGCCGTGTTGGTGGGAATACCAAAGTAATGTCTCGGGGCGTAATAGTTACTGACGACTGTGTGGTTTCATACGACTTCTTCGATTGCTCGTAATCCTCGGTCACAGAAGTACTTTCTCGGCCAAGTTGCGCATGGTCGCTGTTGAGTCCCAGGATACGTTTAGCTTTCTCATCTGGATACATTGACTGGCGAGATTCGAGAGCTCTTCTCGCCCGCATCTCGTTCTCCGGGAAATCATCAGAGTCGAGCTCCAACTCTCCTAGGTCTTCCTCCTCTTCGTCAAAGATAAGTTCGTCTGCCAAACTCATTCCGTTCGTGCGGCCGTAGCCGTCACCACTCATCAACGACATACGGTAGTTCCGTCCAATGCTTCTATAGCTGCTGTTGCTTTGGTTCCTTGAATGTCGCCCGATCCGAGTAGACGGCCTTCGTTGTGGTGACGAGCGTATGCTGGCTGTATCGCTTTCCGGGCCGATGCCAATCTCCCTCGTCATCTCCTCTCCTTCGCTCTCCAGTCCAGCCTCTTCGTTTGCAGCTTCTTGCAGCGCGATCTCATCTAGAAGCATCTTCATACGAGTTTCAGAAATATGTACCCTTCTCTCCAATGTTCGCTTCTCTCCAGCCCACACCTCCTTTTCGCGGGCCCACATGTCGTGCACTCTAGTAGAATCATCTTCTTGGCTCCGTGATTTTTTCTGTGCCGCATCCAACTTCGCTCTCAAATCCGCATTAACTTCTTTTGTCTTGTCTCTCTCACCAGCAATCTCCTCAAGTGCAGCTAGCGTTTCACTTTCAAAATGCTGAAGCTGACGCTTAGTTGTTTTGCTTTCTTTCATAGATGATGAAAGCTGCTTCGCAAGCGAGTCATTGTCGTTCCGTACGGTGTGGAGGCTCGTTTCCAAGTCCTCGATAAATTTGTGCTTGGAATCCAATTCTCGCCGGAGATTCAGGATCTCAGAAACCAGGTTTGCGTGTAGGGTAGGAGTGAATCGGCGAGGATCGAGGATCGAGATGTTCTCATCGTTGGCAGCGTCTTCAGAGCCACTACGTGGATCTGGTGGAAGGGGAGGTGGTGAGCTGGATATCTCACTTCCTGGTGTGCCAAATCGTGAAGCTCGTCGGGACAAGGACTGATATGGTGTACCAATAGGAGAGGGTAGAGGCTGGTTGGTGATGAAGGCCTCATTTTCAGAGAAGTAATCGGTTGCCATACTGACAGAGACACAAGCGGTGTCAGGTTCGCGAAACCATGCGATTTGTATGAGGCAAGAACCACAATGAAGTGGTGCTATGGACGACTTCAACCTAACACATGCCTACTACAAGGTCAGTGGATATTCCAGAGTGACACGAGACAGCTTGTATAACGGAGACTTTGGCTCCTGTCATAATGGGGCAGTTATGGCCTGATCTGCCAAAGAAGGCAATCCCTTCTCAACCAGTTGCCGACTGCCAAACGACGAAGGCTTCTGCTAACTTACCGATCAAATCTACTGCGTTGTGATTGAGTGGAGACGCTTGCACATCTAGAACAGCGTAATATACAAGGCGGTATGAAGTCGTGGAGGATATTGCGTCGAGATGTCGTATTGAGAGCGCGAAGGTAACGTTGGGAGTTTCTGTGACACGGTAAGGGTCAGTACCAGATTATGTCAAAGTGTGCGCTCCACCTGTATCAGGTAAATGGGAACCGTTGCAGCGGGATCGTGCTGCGGCGCAATACTCACACTTCGAATAAATGACGTTGGTTCCTTTCGGACAACGTATTTGCCTGTGGGCTCCAGCAATTGAACTCCTAATATTCGATGCACAAGACTGAACCAATGATCAAGAAAGTGACTAATGACGCAAGTAAATCACTTTTGAGAAAGAAGGAAAGAACACTATTGAACAAAGTCGAACGCGCTCATCAGAATAGACACCCGGTATGTCGTCCACTGCACGGAGCGGAAGGAGGAGGAAGAGAATAAGGGACGAGGACGACCTGGGCATGAACTTGCTGATCGCCAATGCAGCAGCGTCGTTTCCGGAACTCAGGCACAACTCCGCACAGTCCTCTGGGGACGGAACCTTGGAAAAAGCAACGAATGGGGACCAATAGCTCAATCAAACCCCATCTGTGCCTGGTCAAATTTGTTTTGTCCTCCGAGCCCATGTGCTTATGCACGCTCTCCACTAGCAAGCACAAGCTTCCCTGCATGCAGCCCGTGTCAAGGATTCTATGCCCTGCGTGTTCGCTATTGGCTTTAAAGTTGCCCGTTTTCTGCTAGTGGGAAGACGTTATTGGCTGTGCTTAAGGGACCAACGTTCAGAGAGATATGCATCCCGCGAGGCCGGCCACCGCGTTAGCGAGTTGAAGAAATGACCCGGCCAGGGGTATGTAGTCCATCGCCTGTTGGAGCAACATGGTCCTGCAACGGTGCCCAGGAAATGTGACGACGCATAGTGAACCGTGTGAGAGCAATGGCTGGCTTCTGGCAAGTGTTGGGAGCACCGATCAAAGCTACCTGCGAAATGACTCTCGCCGCCATCAAAAGCTCCGCAAGGATCTCATCCTATCAATAGGATCGAGACTACGCCTCGCGGTGATGGGCTGTGATCCAGAGTTTCAGCCTCTTGCCCGCGCCGCATTTGTGTGCTTGAGGCGGGAGGCGTATTCGATCCGTGTTTAAAGCACCACAATTCACAACGCCGCCCGACGATGCCGTACGATACCGTTGGGTTCTGGCATGTAAGTTCACTTTCGAGCTATTGAAATACCCTTAAGGAATCACCACATCGAAGGGGTAAAGGATGTGAGGAGTTACAAGCTGAACAACTTTCTGTTTGCGGAAAGGAGAATTAGCTCAAGCCTCGCAGCGCAAGAAGATCGTTGCATGAACGTAAGGCATCATCGCTGTTCTGTTGACCTGCATTGGGAAAAGCTCGTTCGAGGGAGCTCCCACTTCGGTCCGAGGAGTTGAGCCGTGCGGGTCTTGGCAGTGCAAAGGAGAGGACCAAAGTTGAGATCAGCGTCTTTTCTTCACGTCTTTGGAACTGCCGGCATCTTGGACATCGGCGTTGCTTTCAAAGAATTTGAAGGCACAATGCACGGAAGCATGGTTTCCGGGCAATTTCGGTTCCAGTTGTCAGAAGCAAGCCAGCCAGTGCTCCTGGCAAGCCAAACCATAGGAAGGCTGTGAACTAGACCATTAAGTTGGCTGGAACAATTCACAGTTTGGCTTGATTGAATAGCGGAATAGTCCCGTTAATCGAATGATGGTGAAGTGCCGACTTAGTAGACCTGGGACATCACCTGGGAACGTGGCGGACGGTCGTAACAACGGCGTCGCCTGTGCCGAAATCGCGTAAACAACGCGCTCAGCCATGTTTGGCGGCGCCTCCGGTTTTGCAATAGAGAAGTGGAGATGACCAGAGATGGTATGAACTCAATTCGACGACAACATATCGATTTTGCTGAAAAGATAGGAGAGTCAGCACATGTCCCGTCACCGTGCTGTCAAGCGGAGAGTGGGCCCATTGTGCGGGCAGCTGCAGCTGCATCTGCAGGGAACCATGCAATGGCCTGGACTCTCTAGATGATATCACCAGAAATGGACAACCCCGGGAGGAGATGGGCGCACCTTCTCACATGATTCTCGGTACGAATATCTCTGCGTTGCATCACTCACAAGGATAGCAAACAGACGAGGTTCCATCGCAATCACAGGGAGGCGCTGTCAATGTTTGACGTTGTTGCAGCAAGGGCCAAATTGTCCGGCATTTCCCTGTTCCCGTCGTAGGAAACAGGCCACATCCGGCTCGTCCTGCCCCTTTAAATACCCCTCTGGTTTTCCTGCGTCAGGCTCCCTTATTCTTGCCGCTTGCCGTGGTGTGATGTTCCCGGCCGCTGACAAGGTTATCATGGGTTGGGAATCAACGCAGGGGTTTCCCCACCTATGATGACTAAGCAATCGTACACGAAAAATTCGAGGTTGACGTTCAATGAATAGTGTAGCTAGGAGAAGTTTGGAGAAACTCGTGACACACAGCTCAATCCGTGGACAACATGGCAGAACAGGCGAATGGAAATGGCGCGCAACAAGCGTCTGCAGACCTGCCGCCGGCAATGGCTGAAGTAAAGTCGCAAAGCGTGGACGAGCTGCTGAAAGAGATGAACCGAATGCCACTTTTCATGACGACGCTTGACGAGACAGACGGCGAGGGAGGCGAAAATGTGGCACTAGAGGCGCTGAAAGCAATGGCGTACGAGGGCACTCGTGCTGAGATTGCAGAGAATTTTCGGCAGCAAGGGAATGAGTGCGCAAGAGCAAAGCAATGGGGCGATGCGAAAGAATTTTATGACAAGGCCATAGCGGCGCTCAAAGGGCCGCAAAGTAATCCAGATCCGGATGCAGAAGGGCCTGATGTTATTGACGTCGAGCTGGATGAGGAAGAGGAAGCAAAGAAGGAGAAAGTAATCGAGGAGGCATGTTATGTTAACAGAGCGTTGTGCAACTTAGAGAAGAGTAAGTTGCCACCATTTTCGTTTGTGTAAACATGGGACATCTTGCAGTCGAGAGCATCCGATGAGGAAGGCACAACAACGAGCATCTACCAATTTGTGCATCCACCAGAATCAGTACGTTAACAAAACACAGAGAACTACCGCTCCTGCAATCTGGACTGCGCAGCTACGCTTCGGATCAACCCTTCCAACATCAAGGCCTTTTATCGGTCTGGTACGGCATGCCTAGCACTTGACAAACTACCAGAAGCAACGGATGCCTGTGAGCGAGGTCTGGCCATTGATCCGAACAACGCGCCGCTCAAGGCACTGAAGACCAAGATTGTCGCTCGGCAAGACTACATCGCCGCTGTTGAGAAGACGCGCCGAGAACGAGAAGCCAAGGTGGCGTCCGAACGAGCCACGCTGAAGCTTGCACTGAAGAGCAGGAACATCCTGACAAGAGAGAGCGACCAAGCGCCAGACCTTGAGGATGCTGAGATCAAGCTGGAAAATGCGCTAGATCCCTCTTCAACACTGACCTTCCCGGTCATACTACTCTATCCAACACACTCACAGTCCGACTTCATCAAGGCATTTTCGGAGAAGGAGAAGCTAGACCAACATCTAGAATACATCTTCCCGTTGCCATGGGATGAACAGCATCAATACACAGTAGACAACGTCGAAGCATATATGGAGACATCATCTGGCGGCCTAATCAAAGTAGGCAAGAAGATGAGTCTGGGAAAGGTGTTGGGAAGCGGGAAAACAGATGTTGTGGATGGATTGGTCAGGATCAGTATCTTGCCCAAGGACAAGGCAGCAGAGTGGATCGAAGAATTCAAAAAGAGGAGGGGAAAAGCCGTCTCGTATAACAAAAGCTAGTGCAGCGTTACGGCGCAACGGCCAGATCTCCGTATTCAGATATACCCGTCAGCCATGATCAATAGTCTCGCGAAGACTTGTACACACAAGTGCATATCTGGGCCGTGCCATTGTCAACCCCGAACCCCAGTCCCGACAAACTGACAGCTGATATCGCACAAGGCTGACATATCAACCTCAGCCCGCACGGGGAAACACACCCCACATCTCAACAGCCGACGGACGATCTCACCACGTCAGAAGCATGATGCAGGCATGCGTGCATGCAGCGGGAACGCAGTCAGCGGCAACGTAGCCTACGGAAGCACAACACATATCCACACTCAATCTGCACTGCACCACTTCGCACACAAGACATGCGGGAGCAATCTAATCTGTGGGGTAAGCGGCTAGCTCAACAAGCACGGATCATGACCATTGTGAGAAGGTGGGAGAGTTCGTTCTAACATAAAGAAAATTAAAGACTTGTGCATAAGTGCAAACTATATGTGACTGTGATATACCCTCCCCCAAAAAGCGCTTCCCGCACCCCCCTAATATAGCCTGCTTTGTTAATTATATGGTTTGGGTAATCACCCTGCCCTCAAAATCCTCAACACGGCCTCAAATGGCGTTCCCAATCCCCGGTATGAGGATAGTCGCACGGGTGGATGCGGAACGAGATCCTTTGACAGGCGTTTTCATATCTGGTACGTCTCACATTGAATATGCCGGTAGCTTCATCCATCCAATGCCTTGCTGACTTGCAGGTTGTTGTCCGGCGCTGTGCAACGTAGCGCGGGTCGGTTGCGCGGGTCGGTTATGCGGGTGCGTGCAAGGAATTGTGAAGGGGGGGCATATTTAGCCGCAGAATGTGAACACTGAACTATCGTTCTGCCACCTCATCATCCAGGAATTCCATGTTGAATTTGTATATTGGGCCAATTGAGAGAAGTCGCACGCAGCACTCAAGAATTACAGGAATATAGTTTCAATAGATGTACGCACTAACTAAGGATTGACATTAATTAACTTGTGCCACGCCACATTAGCCTGGACGTGATCTATCAGGTTAGAGCGAGAAGAAAAAGCACACAGGACTATGTTCCGGGTCTCGATGCGAGCCTAGGTCCTTCGCCGTCCCATACTCCGTGACCAAACTGTTGGTAGCTCGATGATGACAGTAATAAACGCTCCAAGTATGCTAAGCCTAAGCCTCGGCTGTTGATTGTAGACTGACGCCGCAGTATGGACCTAGCAGCATGGATGTAGATGGACCCAGTATGGGAAAGCAGTAAGGATTTTCGGCAATGCCGAGCCATAATTGTAATGGCGTACAGAGAGTAGGCCACAATTTCGTACGGCTGCCGTTACGGCATGATGTTGTGCCTGTAGGAGTAGATCATTTGTCCTCGTACAACTTCTTCTTGCGAGTCATGGCCTTCTTCAGATTGTCCCAGACATAATCGTTTATCTTAGGCAGCGGCCAAGCCCAATGTTCACTAAATTTATCCACTTCATCTGCCTTGATTTGCTCCAGGTAGCCGAGGAATTTGACGTCGGATTGAACGACATAACGGCGACCGGCAAATCTCAACTGGAGGGTTCGTAGTTTCGCATTGCGGAGAATACGGAGACAGTTCATCAGGTACTCGTCGTTGAGGTAGCGACGCTTCTCGTGGGAGTTGAGATAAGGCGTGTCTTTTGGCAAAGCATCATCGAATGCGAACTTGATATCTCGCAGGTACTGCAGGTTTTCCGGGCCGATCATCTTTAAGAAGTGAAGGACGTCCTGGTAGCCGATTTCCTTAGGAACTGTTTCCCAGAATGGGCCCCGAGTAGAGCTGTGTCGCGTGAAGAAGAACGTGTTCTCGCCATACAGAATAGAGCAACCTTCATTATGGACCATTTTGCACGTCCTCAAAAACTGGCCTGACTTGCTGAGACCCCCGCGGCCGCTCGATGGAGGAATTCTGAGTTCTTGACTACTATCCTTGCGGGTGAACAGATACCGATACACTGTATTTCGCAGTTCGGGTGGAAGGTCGGTGAAGCCCTTGTAGTGTAGCTGGATTGCTGACTGCAGTAGTGTTGAACTGGCCGTGCGAGCTTTCTTCGATTTCTTGCCTGGCTGCATCTCGTGAAGTGCGACTTGCCCACTCGTATGTAGCAGAGCACTGTCCAACCTTACAAAGAGTGGGCCGTGGAAGCCCAGCGGCACATTGAACTGCAAAGTAATCGGCTGCTTCTTCAGTGTATGGGGATGAAAGGCTCCGCCTTGCTCGTTGTCGGTCAACTCGTCGAGCTCTTGATTATAGAGGATCGGCTCAAGACGTGGGGACAATGGAGATGTGCTTCGCTTGCGCTTACGCTTCATCTTGTCAGAACGGCCACACTGCTTCATATCATCATCGTCCTCGTCCTCGTCATCGCTCTCATCAGAGGTCAATGGGACAAGATCGTCGTCGTCGAGGACACAAGAGTCAACGTAGCCCGCAGCTTTTTTAATACTGCCTGCGCTCTTTCGGATTGGCCGTCCCGTGCTCTTGTTGTATTGAGTAAGTTTCGTGCTGTCGAGCTCTCGACTGCTATCGTGGGCTGTTTGTGTTGGCGGAGGTAAAGCTTGGGTCTCGAGCTTAGGAGCCATGTTAGGTTAGGCAGTTAGGCGTGTGACACCTGAGAAGTAGCGGTGTGAAGTTACGTATGGGGTGGGTGAGGGAGAGTTCCGCTGAGGGGTTAACGTTGGGTTGGCGGTTGAGGTTGACAGCTCAAGGATAAGGCTTTGGCGGGCAGGCGCGAAGAAGGATAAGGCAATCATGACTGAGCAACACGTTGAGGGAAGGTAGAGGACATAATCGCGGATGCATTCTTGTCAAGAGTTTCGGTTGCCTGCACTGAGCTGTCGCTGTCACGGCAACTGACAGTGACGGCGGTGAGGAACATAGTAGGGTGAGCCAAGTTGCGAGGTATGACAGTGAAGGGGACAGAAGCTGGGAATCGTGTCATTGGAATTACTACCTATGCAACCACGATATGCGAAAACACAGTCCTGGCAGGCGGCGCTGAAGCACTGCGGAGTGATGCACGCATGGCGACAAAGCATTCACATCCGCCGATGCATAGAAAATTACAACATATGCCAATCATATAGTCTCTCGTCTCCTCTGGGTGGTGAGGTGCCCGGAGCGTGTCAGCAGCTCCCACGTCGACCAGCTTGCGCCGGCTGAGTGAGGATACAGCTGATTCGTAGAAGCGTTGAATCATCTTGGTTTTAGTTGTGAGGTTCGGAAGAGAGACGCGAGGCGGAAGCGAGGATATTGGCCGTCGGAAAAACAATCGGCGCGCCCGCCAGCCCTGCCCTGGCGCCACCGGCTCCGTGGATAAGCGGAGCTCATCGTTTCGTTGCCTCATTGAGAATACAGGTCCGGCTATCGCATCACGTCTCTTTAAAAGGTCGCGAGCCACTTGCGTTTCGCACCACATATTTTGCCATGGCGACACTCCGATCTGTGTGTAGAGCGCCATTGCGCCAGCTTGCCGCTCGTTCTTCTGCTTCAATTGCCATAAACCATTCAAGAATACTGCAGCAACAATGGCGGGGCTATGCGACCAACTTGGAGGCACAGCAGAAGGTATTTTAGCGAGTGTTAAGATACATATGAATATTTATGCTTATATAGCTACAGGTGCTCTCGCAGGACCTCGAGCAGGCCGATCCTACCGTATACCAAATTATTGAGAGGGTCCGTTACCATCCGTTGAAGCTCTGGATGAAATAACAAAGCTCACACTCCTCCCACCACAGGAGAAGAATCGTCAGAAACACTTCATAAATCTCATTCCATCGGAGAACTTCACATCGCAAGCTGTTCTCGATGCTCTCGGTAGTGTTATGCAGAGTATGTTCTCCACATCTATCACGCCACCTTGAGCTCACACCGCGGACAGACAAGTACTCGGAAGGATACCCAGGCGCACGTTACTATGGAGGCAATGAATACATCGACCAGGCAGAGCGACTCTGCCAGGAAAGAGCTCTCGAGGCTTTCGGGCTCAGTTCGTCGGAGTGGGGAGTCAATGTTCAGCGTGAGTCAAGCAATTCCTGCC
Organism: Pseudopyrenochaeta lycopersici; assembly: GCA_003313425.1. Classification (NCBI taxonomy): domain Eukaryota; kingdom Fungi; phylum Ascomycota; class Dothideomycetes; order Pleosporales; family Pseudopyrenochaetaceae; genus Pseudopyrenochaeta; species Pseudopyrenochaeta lycopersici. Next base: position 870,193 of record NHZP01000001.1, on the reverse strand, counting down.
ATTCAGCGCGGCCTAAACTAACATACAGTGTTCAGCACTTTCTGGTTCCCCTGCCAATCTCTATGCATACTCTGCCGTTCTCAATACCCACGATCGTATCCTCAGTCTTGACCTCCCTCATGGCGGCCACTTGTCCCATGGCTACCAAACACCAACAAAGAAGATCTCGGCAGTCTCGAAATACTATGAAACTCTCCCATACAGACTTGACGAGAAGACGGGTCTCATTGACTACGACAAGATGGAAGAATTGGCACACCTATACAGGCCCAAGGTCATCGTTGCTGGAACATCAGCATACAGCCGTTTGATCGAGTACGAGCGAATGCGGAAGGTGGCTGACGATGTTGGTGCATATCTTCTTTCGGATATGGCTCACATTTCAGGCCTCGTTGCAGCAGGTGTCATTCCATCGCCTTTCCCTTACTCTGATATTGTCACCACCACAACCCACAAATCGTTGCGCGGCCCTCGAGGCGCCATGATCTTCTACCGAAAGGGCACAAGAAAGGTTGACAAGAAGGGTAACGAGGAGAAATACGACTTGGAAGGCCCCATCAATGCTTCTGTCTTCCCAGGCCACCAGGGAGGACCTCATAACCACACCATCACTGCGCTCGCGGTTGCTCTGCAACAAGCGCAAAGCAAAGAGTTCAAGGATTACCAACAGCAGGTTCTTGAGAATGCAAAGGCTCTTGCACAGCGCCTAGGTGACTCCAAGGAAAATGGCGGTCTGGGTTACAATATTGTAAGCGGCGGCACTGACAACCACCTTGTGCTTGTCGACTTGAAGGACCGCGGTGTAGACGGGGCGCGAGTAGAGCGCGTTCTCGAGCTTGTTGGCGTTGCGTCGAACAAGAACACTGTGCCTGGCGATAAGTCTGCCATGAAACCTGGTGGTCTGCGTATTGGTACTCCCGCCATGACGACTCGTGGTTTCCAGACCGGAGACTTCAAACGCGTCGCAGATATTGTCAACCGTGCCGTTGGCATTACCCAAAAGCTCAATAAGGAGGCCAAGAAGAAGGCTGAGGAGACCTCGCGCAAGAACCCCGGCAGTGTTGCAGCGTTCAAGGAGTATGTTGGTGAAGGCGAGGAAATCACAGATATTGTGCAATTGAGGAAGGAGGTCGAGGACTGGGTATCTACGTTTGCTTTGCCATGGGACAAGGCACAATAGGTGAATTGAAATGCCTTTGGCGCTTTTGGAGTTTGGATGGCGGAAAATGTGTGTTGGTATTGTATATAGGGCTGATGTTGTCCATGACCTTCACCTAATGTCCCAATCCTTGCTATTGTCGTCTCCACCATCAATACCACAACACCTGACAAATGATGTGTTTTAACTCCTCAACAACCTCCAGCCTATGCACTCCACTCTCCGATCTCTCTTCAACGGGCACCTTGTCTTTGCGAAATACTCTCTTCAATCCGCCTCGAATGGACCTCAAAATACCAGCCTGAAGCCTACGTACCATCATCATGCTGCTCTTCCTCCTCACCGCGCTCCTCGTCGTCGCCAACCTGGGAGCTGCGCTGCCGGTCAGCGTAGCCTTCCAGCTGGCTGAATCCACCACAACTGCAACCCCAATATCCAGGATACCAGTCTTCACATACGCCCCTCTACCTACAAATCCACCGACACCCGCCATACTGCCGATATTCACCCTCGACATTGAAGACGACGCTGAAGCCCCTCAAGTCGTCGACGTCTCTTCAGATACCTTGTCCACTAAAAAGGGAGAGACGATGTTGTCCTGGGTCAATCCGGCAACATACAGCGTGGTATGCTATGATGCTGTTATCATAGCAGTGTTTATGTGGTGCTGGTGGATGGATCGGTTTTGGTGGATGAAGAGGGAGGTGCGTGGGCTGGGTGGGGATAGAATGGTGGAAGTGAGAAGGGAGAGGGATGTGGAGAGTGAGCTGAGACGGCTGGGGGTGATATAGGGAAAGGGGGACCGTAATAAAGGTGCCTTGGGGATCTTGGGAGTGGGTGGGATGGTACTATAGTATATCAACGATCTCTTGGTGGTATTTTAGGATGCTTGATTGGCACTGCAAATAGTTCAAGTCTTCAGGCTGCACTCAGAATTGGTAGTTGGTGGTATACATATCTGTAGGACTGGGAACATATTATTCCCTTTATGCCAGTTCGCCAAACGCCTTGCAAATGAAACACTTCACCCTTTTCTAGACCAAATTCATATGACCCATCTGTAACTTGCATATCGGCCCGCCGTCTCAGACTTTCGGATGATCTTGACCACAGCTCCTCTCCTCAATCCAAGGTACTTCGCAACCGGATCCGTAGACTGAATCCTCGGCAGCTGTGTCTGCTTCAATCGATAGCGCTGCAGTAATTGTTCCTTCTCTGCAGCACTCAGCAGTACATGCTTGGGCACCAACTCGTGCTTCGTAATGTTCACCAGCAGATCCTGCTCGACGAAGACTTCGACACCACCCTTCGGTCCATCGCTCATTCCGGTAGCGCCGCGAAGAAGTCGGATGGCCATACCCGTCATGGGCTTCACAGTGACCATGATGCCGGAGTAGAAGGAGCCATTCAGCAGATGCCCCATGTAGTCGCGTAATTGCTTCAGGCCGACGTTCTCGTCGCTGTTGAATTCGACCCATATCGTGCCGATTTCGGGTACCGGGTTGGGGTCTTTCTTGGTCGGGGCCGGAGTGTACTTGATAAGCATTTCTTCGGAGGGCTGGCAGGAAAAGTTAAGGCGTGAGCGGCTGCACAGACGTTAGTGCCGCGACCTTCAAGTGAGGAGTATGAGGTACACACTCTGGCTCTCCGTCCTCGCGCGCATATTTCCGTGAAAAGTCCTCGAGTGATAGCGTCATGTCATCTTCGACAACCATGTAGCCCTTTGAAAGAGTCAGCGCGCTCGTTCAACCCTACGAAGCGCAGGCGCAACGAACCCGATCATTCATCATCTCCTTCGCGGTGCGCCAGACCCTCCACATGCGGATCAACCCCGGTTGGTATTTCTCGCCCTCCATATTTGCTATCTGATGCTGGTATTCGGAAACGAAGGTGGAGTTGGGCAGCTGTCGTCACGGGGGTTGATTGAGATCCTGTCGCGTCAAAGAAAATGTTAAGAGACTCTCGCAGGTCGTTCTTGGCGTGCAGAGCCGCGCTAGATTTTCTCTGGACTAGCGCCTTGTGCCCCGCCAAAGCCTCCCCGAGCTGCAAGACTAGGAGATGATGGCCTCCTCAAACGAAATACCGAACCTGAAAACACTCCTTGGAAACCGTCGTGGAGGAGCATCACGTGGTAGGGGACGTGGCAGAGGTGGGCTGGGAGGCTCTAGCGAAGAAAGAGAGCAAGCCAAAGACAATGCTGTCAAGGGAACGGATCAGGATGCTGCGGGGGGCAGAGTGAGCTGCGTCGAGCTTGGGTATCTTCACGATCCATATGCAAAGCTCTTCGCAACACAGCAATCGGCGAGGAGGCTGCCTTTACTGAACAGAGGTCAGCGAAAAGAAGTCACAGCCTATCAGAAAACCTTGCTAATGAGAGCAGGAAGCTACGTTCGAACGTCCGCAATTGACCTCCTTGTCACCAAGTTCCTTCTATCATACCCTTCCTCTGCAAAACAGATTGTCTCCCTCGGCGCTGGCACAGACACGCGCTTCTTCCGCCTTCTCGATCTATACCCCCAGGCGCGGCTCATCTACCATGAGATTGACTTTCCTACGAACACAGGCGCGAAAATCGCGGCCATTCAAAAGCAGCCGCTGTTACACCGCAAGTTACTGCACATGCCATCTACCTCGACATCGTACCATTCAGAAAATTACAATATACACGCGCTCGACCTACGCTCCCTAGCCATCTCTACGGATGGGACTCCGCTTCCTCAGATACCCAATTTAGACCCAACCATACCGACTCTTATACTCTCAGAGATGTGCTTAGTGTACCTACAGCCGGCGGTTGTGCAATCAATAGCATCGTCACTTCTGACACACTATCTGCAGCCCACAACACCTGCCTCACTGGTCCTCTACGAGCCCATTCTACCTCAGGACGCCTTCGGCAGAACCATGATCTCCAACCTCCAGACGCGTAATATCCATCTTCCTACACTCACGGCATATCCTGAGCTCGGAGATCAACGCGCACGATTGCAAGTCTATGGATTCAAGGAAGGGGCGAAGGCAACGGATACGCAGTCCATATGGCGAAACTGGATTGACGCAGAGGAGAAGGAGCGTGTTGCTAGTCTTGAATTTTTGGACGAGCTCGAGGAATTGCATCTTCTTCTCAAACACTATTGTGTTGCTTGGGGCTGGAGAGACGGCGAAAGCGACGTGTTCTCGAAGGCTTGGATAAATGTTCCTGAGTAAGGTAGATGTTGAGGTTAATCATGTGCTTGGTTTAGGAGCGGAAAAAAATATCAATAATACACTCTGAGAGCAAATACCTCTCTGATAGAGCACATATAGTACAAAATGACAAACAAGTACCATACGTACATATGGGAACGCAAATCACACGTGCCTGCGCGACAACTCAGATCTCCCGCGCGCTAAGACTTTCTCCGGTCGGCGCTTTGAACCTTTGAAGCTGAGTTCACAACAACGACAACAAAGTCGGCACAGTTGCGCAGGTCTTTGCACTACTAACCTGAAGAAAGGATTTCATCTCTGATCCTCGCACAATGGCCTAGTCTACCCTCATACCCTAGCGACTCCAATCGATCACTCTAGAACCCGATTCAGGTAAACACAACAACAAACAATCAGCAACCAGTATCCACCATGGCACTGCGGAAAACCAACCAGCCGAGCTTCAACCTCTTTACTGGCGATGAAGAGACGCCTCCTCCAGCCGTCAGAGAACCATTGCGCGAGACATTCCGAACAACGCTCCGTACCTCACAGAATGCGCCGCACACAGTTGTGCCCTCCGATCCGATCAATGAAGATCTCCGCGCGCAGCTCAATACTCTGCGATATGAGCTCGAGACGGCGAAACAAGAGAAGGAGATGTTGAAGTTGGAACATGCACAAGAACTTCGGGACGCACAAAACCGTGCTGATGCAGACTTTCGAAAAGCGCAACAAGCCGAATCGTCGAGTGCGCTCGCTTCAAAGAAGTACGAGGCGCTGGCAAAGGAAATGTCTGAAGCGCAGACACGCTCTGCCAATGAGCGACAAGCACTTGAGAAGCGACTGAGAGACTCTCAAGCGAAAGCGCAATCGCTACAGGAGGAATACGATGAGGTTAAAGAAGATTTATCATCCTCGCAAAGGCAGAGCGAGCACAGATATAACACACTACAGGCGGAGCACAAAGCGCTAAAGGACAGTGTGGAAGAGATACAGACAGACCTGCAGTCCAAGGTCAATGCGCTGCAAGCCACGCAAAAGAAACTGGGACAGAAAGAGGAAGAGGTTGGGGAGCTGGAGGCGGAAGTCCTACGACTGAAAGCTATCACTGGAGATGCTGAGACCCTAGCTGTCATCAAGAGGGAGTTGTCTGACCAGGTCGCGCATATCAAGAAGCTCGAAACCTTAACAAGAGAGCAAAACACAGAGCTTAGGCAGTACAGGAAACAGCACAAGGCTATCGAGATTGTTGAAGAGGAGAAGAGGTCGCTTCAGACGAAATTGCGCATGATGGACGACCTACAGAGGCAATTAGGAGAGGCTGAATTGAGGAAGCAAACCCTCGAAGAAGAGCGAGATTCATGGACATCTTACCTCGAGGCTGAAGCGGAGACACATGGCGAGATACAGTTCGAGACACCCGAGGAACTCGCACGAGCATTCATTCAGGAGCGCATAGAGAGAACCGACCTACTGAATAAACTAGGCGAGATCAAGCCTGAGCTCACGGTCAAGGAAGCGAATGTTCTAGCTCTAGAGGAAGAGAAGGCCAAACTGCAGGCTGAGATTCAGCAGTTGAAGGCCTCAGGGACCGCTAGCGCACCGAACACCAACGAAGCAAAAGCTCGTGCGCGATTAGAGCGACAGAAAGCTTTGGCGACGAAGGAGGTAGAGTTCCTGCGCGCTCAAGTAAAAGCATTCGATGATGAGGAACGCGAAATGCAGCCCGACACATATGATACCGCGAAGTCAGAGCGACTGAAAGAGCTCGAAGAACTGGTTGATCAGTACCGTAAAGAAATTGAAACTCTACAGAAGGAGTTCAACAGTGCCGAGAAGCCTGTGTCTGTCGCAGTAGGCCAAAAGCGATCTCTCGACACCGATGAGAACGATGAGCGCGTAGGCGAATTACGTCGGAAGAATCGGCAGCTCCAGGAAGATCTCAACACCCTTCAGAAGAAGATGAAGCTCGTCGAATCAGAATACAAAGCTCAGCACGCACAACTCAAGAAACTCAAAGAATCCTCTCGTACGCGAGTCCTTGAGCTGAAATCAAACCCCACCGCGGACGCTGAAGCTCTCAAGCTCAGTACCGTCCGCACACTCCGCGAGGCAAACACACAACTCCTCGCTCAGCTCGAGAACCAGCAATCACCTCCCTCAACAGTACCATATGCGACTCTCGAAGCAACCAAAGATGAGTTAGATGAGCTGAAAGCCCAACTCGCATCCTCGACCAAGAAAATCTCCCGACTCAAACAAATCTGGACCGCCAAATCGCTCGAGTTCCGGGAAGCAGTCGCCTCTATCCTAGGCTGGAAACTTGACTTTATGCCCAACGGGCGTGTCAAAGTGACATCCATGTTCAAGCCGGCTGACGATGAGGGTGAGAATAGCATTGTCTTTGATGGCGAAAACGGCACCATGAAGGTCAGTGGGGGAGAGCATAGTGAATTTGCAGGCGAGATTCGGGATCAGATCGTGTATTGGGTGGAGGGAAGGAAGGAGATTCCATGCTTTTTGGCAGCGCTGAGCCTGGAGTTTTGGGAGAGGGGGCCGGGAAGGGAAGGGGAGACTATGAGGATGTAGATTGCTACATCTCTTCGTTCGAGTGTATTTGACGGGCTTCACAGTGTTATACAACCGTTCTTCGGCGTAGTTTCAAGGACTACTATACCGTTTATGGTACAAAATCATGCATTCATGAGGAGTTCCTGGGTGACCAATCTTGTCTTTTGGGGGCACTTAGTATACTTTCACGACATTGTACAAGATTCATCATCCACCCCAAAGGGCTTTGTCAACCATCTCACGCACCTTTTGCCTATGGACGAAACGCACATAGTCAAGAGCTCAGTGTTCGTACTTACGTACCATCTTCAACCTTCTTTCAGCCGCACTCATCCGCCATCGCAGCCAGCCCCCTCTTACCACGCCGCATCTACCACCTCGGATATCCAAGGCTACAGACCTACTTACCACGCCTCTCTGGCACCGCTCCCAAGCCCGCAACATACTCTTTCCGGTAGTAAACCAGAAAATGTGTTGAAAACTGCACCTCAGCATTTGCCTGATCGGTGAACGCTGCAGCGCCGCATCGACAACAAGTGCACCACGTAAATCTTGTCCCGAGGCGCAAAATGCAAGATCGTTTAAGACTCTGCGAGCAATGTCCTATTTGGGTAGCTCCTCTAACCGCTGTGGTGCTAGCGACCGTGGGCCACACCGTTCAGCTGGACGAGATGGTGTACAGGTTCGGGTAATCGCGCCGGACCGGTGAAGTTTGACGCAGTATATTGGACAAATCGTGGAAGATTTGGTTCCTTGCCTGAAGCGAGGGAAGTGGTACGAAGTGACTGCGTCATGGGGATGCAAGTGGGGAGCTAGGTAAGATTCCGGTTCTGAGATGTAAGCCGGGTAATGGGTTTGGTTGTTTTGGGAGAGTGGATCTGGGGCTGCTGCTGACGACTACGTGCTTGGATCTGGGCCGGGAATGGCGTCGGCACGATGCATATATCGGTTTTCCCCGAATACAGGAAATGAGACATGCAGCTTACTTTTGTGGCTTACTTTTCGCGAATCATAATCTTCGTGATGCGTTGATGTTTGCTTCTATTTCACGTTTCATCTGAATGGACGCCACTTCCTCATGTGTTCAAAGTCAACCAAAGCTTGTGGCTGTATCTTCTCACCAGGAATGCCCTTTCGTCGCCAATTCCCTCGATATTAATTATGTTAGCGCTATAGTAGGAGTACAGGGACATTGCTTGGGTGGGAGGCTTGGAGAGAGGAAGATCCATATTAAGAAATACATTGTACCGGGTTTGTCATAATGCTTTTGAAGCAAGAAAATCGCCACATGAAAAGGAACTGTTGCCTGTCGACGATTATAGGACGACACCAACATGGTCATCATGGCATCACAGCATAAGGCGATTACCGCGTAGGCTGCTCCAATAATGCAAGGGAGATGCAAAAGACGCTGTACAAGATGAATCGAGACTCAGATTGGTCTCTGTCATTGCGGCAGATCCTGAAGAAACTTAGCCCGAGTTTATTCATTGTCATTCTCAAATGTCTCCGAGAAATTGATCAATGATGTGAAGCTGTCAGGCTTCTCGCCAATGTTCAGCATATGCCGTATCCCCTCGTCTGTCAACCAGGAGCGTAGGACTAATGCCATTTGACCCACGTTATTTTTGATTAACTTAGTCTTCTCCTTATTTTTAGAGGCCTTTGGCATAGCTATCGTCGACAGTGCGGTGGAGATGCCATCTGTGCGCTTGTGGCGATGCTCGAGAATGTCCACATCAATTGTCCGCTGAGCAACAACATGGTATATGTGAACTTTCTTTTCCTGTCCATATCTACGACTACGAGCAATGGCTTGCGCCATAGCTGAATCGTACTCATACTGAGTCTCCGTCAAAAGAGGGGAAACAAAGATGATATGATTGGCGTTGATCAAGTTCCTGTTACTGGTCAGTTTAGGAAATGCGATGAATAGAGGATTATACGCACACACCAGCCGCAGATTCACTGCCCAGATTCAAAATGAGCATCTGTTTCCGCTTGTCATGGTCTTTATTGCTCTTGAAGTCTTCCATCATTTCTGCGGACGCCGCAGCCCTACAGAGGCTCGGAGAATGATAGGAGATGCCATAGTGGTCAAAGACGGTTTCAAGGATGCTAACTGTTTCTTCATTTGGTGCAAATCCGATGCCTTGTTCGTCATTCGGAAGCTTTTTAATGAGCTGAGCAATAGCTTGGAGCTTCTTGCCAAAATCTCGTCCAGCACTTTGGTCTCTGGCGGAGCCAAGATCGGATACCTTGATCAGATTCATCATCTGCACTGGAAGGTGGCATAGTGGATGAACACAAGACTCATCATCAGTCCGCAAGCCAAGGCACTTCTCGCATGCAGTGTGACCGCAGTGAGATATCAAGTATAATCGAGCAAGATTGGCCGTTCCATTGCAATCCGGTGAGCTGCAAGCCACAGTTTGATGCTTTACACTGTGGGGCAATTGCTGACAAACATCTCGGATGGTACCAATGAAGCGCTCAGATCTCTTTCTCAGAGCTAATTCGCGAGACAGTTCACGGAGCTGGGATAGCAGTTTCTTGGTGTGCTGTTTTGCCTTGACTGCCGACAAAGACTTTAGCTGAGGAAAGGCCTTGGAATCCGGGTTTTTCTCAGCTGTGAGAAGCAAGCAGCGAACGCTTTCCATGGCTTCCTGATCTCCGAGCCAGTTAGAGTCCTTGATATCCTTCTTGAAGCGACCATACAACTCAGCAAGCTCTGTGTCCTTTTTCAAACTCTCGATTCCCATCAGAAGTTTTCTCAATTCCTTTTCGGTCTGCTGGCACTGTTTAGACCGCTTCTTTACCAAAACCTCAAGTCCAGACTGTCCCTTCGATGTCTCGAACAGAAGAGCAGCTCTAAGAAGGGCTTCCTCGGCTGTTGCAGAGTTGTTCAGGCTGGCATTCAGTCTGTTCGTTCTGTCCGATCTAGATTTGCTGTTTAGCTTTTTGATTTGCATTCTCTGCGAGATTAAATGTTGTGAAAGCTCAATGTAGACAGCATGATGGGCGATGGCCAATTCGATTGGTAGGAGCTCTTCAGAAGAGGCGATATGCTGGAGCTCGGCGTCATTTTGTCTGACAAACATGTCTAAGAATTCCTGTGCGCGCTCATGTCGTGCTCGATGCCACTGTCTTGACATGACATCAGTTTGAGAAAGGAAGTCTTCAACCAATGTTTGATCATTCCTGCGCGTCTTTTCCAACTGGGTTGTGACTATACCATCACCAAGAAAGTACCGACCTAATGAGATGCCAAGGTACGAGGCAATTTGATCCACGTCTGTAAAGTTCGCCAGTGCGGGCGTTCCCGAGAGCACCCATCTCTTATGTGCGGCAACTGTTTTGACACTGACCGAAGCCAGCACATTGTTCTTCTTTTTATCTTCGTTTAGGTAATGATATTCATCGACAACGATCCTGTTGAACCGGAACAAATGCAGTAGAGGTACAAGATGGCTTGCGCCAACAGAACCCTCTCTTTTGTGCTTGAGCTGGGGTTTTCTCCCTCCTCTCGAGCAATTCACTTCTTGCGAAGCTGTTTGTATTGAGTTGAAGGACTGGTAGGCGCTACCGTGCCGAATCTTGATAGGTAGAGTAGCCTGAAAATCTTCGTGCTGCAGACGTTCCTTTAGTAGATTCATTGTAGACTTCTGGAATTTGTCGAAGCCTACGCTCCGAAGTACCCTGATCTGTCCAGGAAGCTCGTTAGCAACGCGACTAAACCAGATGTCTAAAGCACGACGATTCGTAGTTGGCTCTGGCAGTGCAGTGAACCGTGCGAGTTGATGTATATATTCGTCTTCAGCAAACACAGTCCAGGAAAGGATAATTATCCTGCTATCCCGCAACTTCTCAGTAGTCAAGCGTTGTAGTTGAGCAAAATTCTCCACGAGGATGATATCGTAGCGACGGCATGTGTCAGCACCCAAAAACTTCTCTAATTCGGTCTGCCATTGCAACGCAATATGTGGAGGGCAGACAATTAATGTTGCAGCGGAGTCAATGAGAGCTGGCAACTGTTTACTGGTTGCCTCATTCTGAAGGAGTAGTGCGCCAGGCGTATGCTGCTCGAACTCACTCTGAATTAGAGCTATGGTCGTCACTGTCTTTCCAAATGAAGGAAGGTCTGCAAGTACACCTCCACGAATAGTAAGGGTCGTTTGCGCGCAAGCTTCCACTCTCCAGCCTAAGCCAGAATGTACTGCCTCATCTACTTCCATTACCGTAATGCTTCTTCCCTCTTCCTGGGTAATCATCCATGAAAGTGACCGAGTTTGCGCGCCGCGTAAATAACCAAGAGTTGAAGATCGTGCAAATGGAGGATCTTTAAAGTTACTCTGTAGGTGAAATCGAGGGAATGGCTCGGAGTGAACTTCTATATGATCTGTAGTCAGTCGCCAGGCAGTACTTACCGCGTCTGACTGAGCCAGCCTACCGCGTGCACGATGGACTAAAGGTAATATGTTGATTGCTACTTGAATCTCTGTATCGCGTGAAGTCGTGGTAGCCTGGATCTGGAAGGTTGGTTGTCGAGTTTTGATCGCACGTTCAAACATGGCTGCGGCCTTGCCATCCTCATGGGGCGTAGCTATACCTCTCCCATTGACTCTCCAGAGTAAACGCGGATATTTGGGTGCGCAATGACACGGTCCAGAGTAAATCGAACCAATGTGTTGCCATGTCGAGAACATAGGAAGATGTTTTGCTTCTTCCAAGGTCCAAGAGTAGTCAGAAAAGCGTCGGACGGGAATTCTCTCAGACAGCTGGACAATGAGAACCGGGATCAGTTGTGAGCAGTCTTTTTGCGGGTGCACAAGCGGCTTCTTTTGTGAGAGCACACTGACACTCACTGGGGGGCAAATGGACTTCAAACGGCAAGCAACTGGAGACCAACTGCCTGGAACGATAGCGCTGATTTCGTTAAGAGATCGACTTTCCAGATGCCATGGCCGCCAAGCAGAATCTAAGCAGCCTAGAGATATCCGGGAGTCACCAAAGTGTTTCCGGCTACAGTCATGGCTGAAGACAAAGCTATCACTGCTGGATTGACCGATTAAGTTCGATTCAAGGAACATATAGAGAGCAGGGCCAGTCGACCTCTTGTACATGCTTCCGCATGCCGTTCCACAGTTAGGTGAAAAATGATAGTCACCTTCCAGACTTGTTGCGGCCTTGCTCAGACTTTTGATCCTAATTGATTTTGGAACCGTTTCTGTTTCATAATCTGGAAGACCCAGTCGACTTCTCCAGGAGCTACTTCGCTCAACCGAACCCATCATTTGCAGCTTGCACCGTTTGATAGAAGGAAGAAACAGTTGCCATTCAGCATCTAGCAGCGATTCGGTTACGCAAGCACGAGCAATCGGGGTTTCGAGCATTTTTCGCAAAGGGTCATTGGCGGGGAGGTTTGGTGCGCAAGTGACGAATAACATCCAGTAAATATCATGGCCGATTCTGAGCTCTAGGCGGGCCTGAGGCGAGGTGTATGAAGCTCTCCATGCCCTATCGTGTCTTGAGAAGTCACCAAGGCAAAAATACTGGGCCCCGATATCCACCTCTGCTATCCGAGCTATGAAAGTCTTGATTCTTGTGTGGATCTCCTCTTTCCCAGAACTGAACTGTTGCAAGTTAGGGAATTTGTTAATTCTCAGTCGCGCGGGCAACCTATGTCTCCACTTGCTGATGAACTCAGCCGGGGTTGGTGACCGACCTCCGCCTGGGTGCATAATTTCGTATGCGTGCTTCGGATTGCCAGCACAATCTGCACAGGCTGTATGGCCACAGATCGAACATCTCTGCACGGATGCTTGAGTCGTGTTTCTATCCCCCTCGCAACGGCATAACCGGGCGCTAAGCTTTGCACTTCGTTTTAAATCGTGTAATGGTAGCTGCGAAAACTCGTTTGGAAGCAGGTTGTATTGCTTCATTCCTTCTTTTGTTGGTGTAGTTGGAGGAACTGTGGTTTTTATGGCTGAAAGAGAGGTGGACGGAGTGTTTGGCGTGAACGATCTCCATCCACATATGATTGCCGAAATGATAGATGCAGCAATTACAGTAGTAGACATCGCATTTCCAGCCAAGTCTTGACAATCTTTCTGTGTCTCTCTGGTGAGCAACAGCTTGTCCAGAGGCATTCCTTGCAACACGAGGAGCTGTTTACCACTAAGTGCTTGGTGTCGATTGCTAGCGAAGTCACACCCATCAGGTGATATACATGGAAGAATGCCTAAGGCTGCCTTAAATCGGTCAACATTTTGGCTAACGTCCCAAACCGCCATCTTATGCTGTGAGTCATAGCCCCTTTGCGCGGCCTGGAGATGAGCAACATCAATAGCGTCGTAGACTCTAGATGATTGCGAGCGATACCATTTCCGATTGGCAAAATCTGGGGGTCTATTTTCGAATGATTAGCTTATAAAGAACAGCTGGAACAAGTGCGTCAGCATAAACGTACCTTACTGTTCCATTTTCGCTCCATTTTGTAGCTGGACGCAAGATGCCGAGCCGCTCCTCGGAACGGATATGATCATATCTCAGCTTGCATAGCCCCCAATCTTGTTCGGATACCAGAGCACTATATTCATCTAAGTCTTGCATCATATCCCGGAGAAAGCTTTCGTAGGGGCTGCTGCATTGCCGTCGCAGATTCATCATTAGATCTTTCCATTCTCCCAAGACTTTTGTGGACTCCTTCCCAAGGCGACTTCGCTCTATAGCTATCATATACATACGTTCTCTTGTTTGCGGAAGATAATAGTTCTTGGTGTCACAATAAAGCCATGCAGCTTCGTAGCCGATTTTTGTCCACCTCGATACCACTTTATCCCAGATTGCTTTCTGGGCCTTCACATTTTCGAGGAGGACAATGCTTGGACGGAACTGATCAGCGTATTTGTACACTGCGCGCCATGTATCACCTGATTCTCCATCGCCATCTAAATCCTTACCATTGTTGTTCATTCTTGAGAGGTCTTTGCAGACAAATCCAGCGACGAGGATATCGAGGCCAGAGGGAATTGGCATTTCAGCGCCATAGGCTGTGGTCGCTGTTGTAGCATCCTCGAGAGTAAAGTCTCGAATGTCTCTAAACAGTATTTCTGGTTGGAAGTTACGCTCGATGTATCCCTGCTTAATGACTTCTATCTCTGCAGAGAAATGGTGCTTTACATGAATGGGAGGCAACCCGATCTGATGCAGAGCTACACGGTACATTAGTCAAAGAATTTTGTTGTAGATGTATTGAGGACTGACCTTTTGACAAGAGATCCAAGGCTAACAATGGCGATTCGGTACCAGAGCACATAGTGGCAATATTGATTGGACGGTCACCTAGATTCTCTAGAGCTTTGGGTAAACCTAGCTTTACAGCTTTTGAAGCCAAGTCCTCAAAGATGTTATTGATGTTGTTGAGTGGTGGAAGGTTGAGATCGATTCCCTTGCCCTCTTTCTTCTGCTGTGGGTTTCCCGTCTTATCCTGTTGCTGCAGCAGTTGTGGTGTCATAGAAGTCTCAATCGATTGATTCTCTTCCATGCGATAAATCTCCTCATATACCGTTCTCATTTGCTGTCGCCGTATCGATGTTGGCCAATGTATCATACTCAGAAAAAGCAGACTCCAGGTCATCAGCCACCCTGCTCTCGGCGCCGGCCATAGGACGTGTGTACACACCAACTTCATCATCATCCCTATCTTCCCACACTGGGTTTGAGAAGTTATCTGAAATGGATCCAAAGTATGGAACTCTTACACAGCTGCGGCGTGGACGACCGTTGAAAATCGAGGATGGCCTTTGGTTGCGTAGGAGCGCCGTCGCTTTACCCATGACCATGCTGCCTTTTTGGACAGCCGACGCATCTGTTGACTGCATCACCGGATCATTAGAATTTACCGTAGAATTGAATTCATCGCTCGCTAGTAATCCATCGCATTTCCTTTTGCCTTTGCCACGGGGTTGTATTGAATTCTGGATCGGTGCTGGCGCTTCGAAGACTGTCTGTATCTCGGACACAGCTGGAATAGAGTACGTTTTTGGAGAAGAAATTGCCGCTTGCTCGCATTGAAGAGGTTCCTGGTGTTCCGAACGAATCTTTGGTGATTGGACAAAACGCGTTGGTTGTGTATCCAACGCACAATCTCTTTCCTCACAGACGCCATTCTCTGCATCTATACTACTACTTTTAGCGAGGCTTTGTTGTATATTTTGATTGCTCTGCATATCCTCGGCGGGCTCGTCATATTTGGCTCTCCTATCTCCTCTCCAGGCAGGTTTCAGCTTCTCATTGTCCTCCTGTTTGGGCTTGTTGACACTGGGCTTCCGCGAGGGCGCAGTCTTACGCATCAGCTTTCTTTTCGCAGGCTGTCTACACTTGGCGGCAGTCTTGTTTCTGATGCAAGTGTCACATGGACTACCGCCATTGCATCTCTTGAAACCTCTTCGGGTGCATTGCAAACATCGTGCAGCTATTGTCATTGCTTCTTCGGTAGAAGGCACACGGCACTTATTTTTCTTGTCCGAAATACAACGCCGACAGCGTTCTTCCCCATCCTCTTTGAAGCAATGGTAAGCAGCGTTACCACCGCGTGTGAGGCAGTGATAACAACAGTCTTCTGCTACAACGTCGTTGCAGTCCGGTCGCGTGACATCGGAAGATTTAGAATATCTCCTTGTAACCAGGGAATTTGGGGTGGGTACCACTTCAAGATAAATCAGTCGTTGAACTTATTGCATACTATTGTTACGGAAAGAGTAACGTACCTTCAAGATGCTCAGCAACACGCGGTCGCTTCCTTCCATATTGCTTGGTGCGTACCTCTCTCAATGAGCCGTGCTGACTTGGCCATGCTTTTTCGACAGTTTGCAGATGGGGCCCAAGTGTGTCACCCTCCCATATAGATGCTGAGCTGTTAGTCTTGCGTTCTCTCTTTAGCGAAGTGCGTCGTGTCGGCGCCATATTTGTACATGCAAGGCACTCACTCCCATACAAAGCGATAGAGACTAAGAGAGTAAAAGGATGGATTTCTGGTCTAGCTGGAAATTAAATGAAGGAGTAGAAAGATATTTTTCTAGATTCACAGGTGAAGTATACCAAGGGAAATTGGTAAAGGTGGGTCACGTCAATACCCTATCCGTAGCGCAGGATCCCGTTTGCCTTTACCTCAAATCCTATCAACCGGGAGGGCAGAATCCACATGATGCGCAGCCAGCGGCATTAAGCCTTGTGAGTAGATCAGAACAAATAAACAGTGGTGAGAGCAAAAGACCTGGGGATGGACAAGAAAAGTATGAGTAGCCGAGGCGGGTGAACTACCATATCAGGGAAGGCGGATTGCTCGAAACGGGAAGCTTTGTCTGCACATGCACGCCCATCGTGTACTTCGCAAGTTTTCTTGCCCTAACGTTTCCCCACTATAAAGTTGGAACACCGATACCAACACCGTTATCTGACCAGCTTACACTTTCAGCTACCAAGAGGGAATATTATGGTTAATCAAGTCCAGCAGCATGGCCACACGAACAACACGTTCGAGGACCTCAGTGGGATCTCCACTTCAGCTTTCAGCAACCCGTACGATGCATTGATATCAGCATGTGAAAATAATACAGTACTTTACTACCTTTCTGCGTCTATAAACATGCTTTGGCTGACTATTGTAGTCACAGATCCAGTCCAAGTATAGTCTCCATCGGGCCAGTAGGAATTCGCAGCAAAAGGCCAAGTTGTTGGAAAAAGACTTTCCAGGCGTTAACATCGACCCTATCTTAGCGCGTTTGAGCGACCCAACAATCGAACCAGGATATGTAGATCCACGGCACTGTCTAGTCTTCTGGGGGCGACCGACCCAGAGGGTTAAGGACCTCATCAATCGAGTGCAGCAAGAGCTGCTGGCAGTGGCACCAAGTGAGTGGCACAAAAGTCGCACTCGAGATGACAGAGGGTTTATTTGAACTAGGTATTTGGCTTATGCCCCAAGACTGCCTTCACATTACCGTTTTGGAAGTAACTCACTCCAAAAAGGCCGAAGAGATCCAACAGCTTGTCGACCAAATCCGTGACGGGGCCCCTGCCATGACTGACTACACGTATGATCACCGCGCCCGCCTTATCAAACCATTGATTGGCTACGATGCCTCGGCTCTGGCATTAAGCTTTGTGCCTGCAGCTGGCGAGGGCCTCTCGGCAGGTCGCACTGTTGAAGAAGACGAATTCACTTATCACCATCTTCGTCGAGACATCTTCCGGCTATGCAGCGATGCTGGCATCGAAGTAGATTCCCGATACGTGGTTCCATCAAGCCATCTGACCATTGGACGCTTCATTGACCCGAAGGACTTTGCTGATGCCAACGGCTCGCCCGATCCGCTCAAGATGAAGGCTTTCATTGAGAAAATTGAGGAGATTAACAGCTGGCTCGAGAAAGAATTTTGGCCAGAGAATAATGGAGACAGAATTCCAGCGGGAGGCGAGTTTAATATTGGCGAGGAGAAAGGACTGAACTGTCGCATGGGAACACTATGGTATGGAGGCGGAGAGTCAGTGCACCGTGGAAAAGGCTATTAATCTTTGTCAAGTCGCGAGGCTCAAAGATGCGTTTGGGGGTTTTTGGTTCTAATTTTAAAAACATGTAGACAATAGAATAGACTGAAGTTGAGCATTAGGACTATTTCAGATCCACCCTGTCAGCTGTGTATTTGCACAGTCTATGGCAGCGTGCAGAAATGGACTGACCAGCTTCCCCCGAGAAATAATCAAACATACCAAAAGCCCAGGTGCTACTTTGGTCATGGACCAGAGCCTGCAGGAATTTCGATTGGCGTGCAATCGTTTTCAAGATAGGCGGCTTTGCGGAGCGGAGGTCTTGAACCATGGCGGGACACGTCGCTTGGCATGCTCAAGCTCCTAGATCAACCAAAGCTGAATCAGAAACGCCTTCGAAACTACAACTACCTCACGACACTTCTATGAAGCCGACTTTCCGTTGGATAGCACGAACAGCTCCGAAAGTCATCTTGCGCGATTGGAATATTTGCAACGTATCCTAAAGATCATCACGACACCAAACGACTGCTAGTGGGGTACCATTACTGTTGCCTTCCCCGAGCCCAAATACGTGGCAGCAGCTACATACCCTATAAAGCACCTGTCTTTTCGACCTATTGCGGCCTACACATCAATAATGTTCAACCGAGACCGAGTCCCAGGCCTTCCTGGAAGTTCTCCGCGACCTCCTCAGCGCAACGATGGTTATGGAAGACCACCACAACAGCCACCCCCGCCCCAACGTTCGCCAGGCCAAGATACAAGAATGGGTGGCTATGACGATCGGCAAGGGGCAGGTTATGGGGCTCCGCCACCTGGTGGCCAGCGCCTTCCGGTAAGAGGCCCACAGGGTGGAGGTGGAGCGTCTGCTAGGCAATTGCGCCCGATCAAGAGCCCTGGAGGCAACGCTTATGCCTTTGGCAATCTGTACGCACTTCTGAAGATATAAAATTTACTCGCTAACAGCATACAGCGTCGCTGTATCCCCACACGACTTCCCCCAAGCGCCCGATGGCTCCGACATTTATATCCTCATAAACGGCAACTACGTCCTCTCTGCGCGACCTACCCAAGGCTGCCAACCAGGTGAAATCGGTCTCACAGATGCGCAGCGAACATGGGCAGGCATCACGCTTGGCCCTCAGGATATTGTCACCGTACAGCCCTATGATGCTTTCAGCCAGAGTGGCGGGCAGTCGTATCTGGGCGGCGTGGAAGTGGAGGTTGGTTTTGCGGCAAGGAAGACGACCGATACTCCGTATGATCAGGACGAACTTGCAACGCAATTTAAGAAGAATTTTGAAAACCAGCTCCTTGCCCCAGGCCAACAGCTTCTGCTGGACGTCAAGAATATACCCTTAAGGATGTCAATCAGAACTGTGCAATTGGTGGACCTCTCCATGGAGAAGTCGGAAACATCTGCGCCACCCCTCACAGATCCGCGAGCACGTGGTATCCTTACAAGACACACACAAATCGACTTCTTCAAGGACGCCCGAACAGATATCAAACTAAAAGCCTCTATCAAGCGGCCAGCCGCGAATTCCATCATCCAGCCAGGGTTCAAATTCGAGGATATGGGCATCGGTGGGTTGGATACCGAATTTAGCGCAATCTTTCGAAGAGCTTTTGCGTCCCGAATCTTTCCTCCAGGGCTAGTGGATAAGCTCGGTATTCAACACGTTCGCGGTATCCTTCTGTATGGACCTCCAGGTACCGGAAAGACATTGATTGCGCGCCAAATTGGTAAGATGTTGAACGCTCGCGAACCTAAAGTCATCAACGGCCCAGAAGTTTTGAACAAATATGTCGGCCAGTCCGAAGAGAATATCCGGAAGCTTTTCGCGGATGCAGAGAAAGAATACAAAGAGAAGGGCGACGAGAGTGGACTTCATATCATCATCTTCGACGAACTTGACGCCGTCTGCAAACAGAGAGGTTCTGGTGCTGGTGGCGGTACCGGTGTTGGTGACAGCGTAGTGAACCAGCTGCTTTCCAAACTAGATGGTGTAGACCAGCTAAACAACATCTTGCTCATCGGTATGACCAATCGGATGGACATGATTGACGAGGCGCTTCTGCGTGCTGGACGTCTCGAGGTACACATGGAAATTTCTCTACCAGATGAGTCAGGCCGAGCGCAGATCCTCAAGATCCATACCACCAAGATGCGCAAAAACGATGTACTCGAGTCAGACGTCAATGTTGACGAACTGGCAAAGCTTACTAAAAATTTCTCTGGAGCCGAACTCAATGGGTTGGTCAAGGCGGCGTCTTCATATGCTTTTAGCCGACATATCAAAGTTGGTACGATGGCAGCCATCAATCCAGATGTCGAGAACATGAAAGTCAACCGTCAGGATTTCTTAAGTGCCCTCGAGGAAGTGAAGCCGCTCTTCGGTGTTGCCGAAGAGGAGCTCGGAAAGCGTTTGCTGCGCGGCATCATTCACTTCTCACCATTCATCAAGGATATTCTGGAAGAAGGACGTCTGTACATCAACCAAGTCAGGAAACCGGACTCGACGCCGATCCTCTCTGTTGCGTTACATGGCCCACCCGGCAGCGGTAAGACGGCACTAGCCGCGAAAATGGCCATCGACTCAGGTTACCCATTTATCAAGCTCATCTCACCTGAGGATATGGTTGGCTTTAGCGAAATGCAGAAGGTACAGCAGCTTGATAAAACGTTCCGAGATGCATACAAGAGTCCACTCAGCGTGATTGTCATTGACAATATCGAGATGCTCGTAGATTGGGTTCCGATCGGTCCTCGCTTCAGCAACACCGTTTTGGTCGCGCTGAAAGTCCTGCTCGAGAAGCAACCACCAAAGGTATGTCCAGATCTGAACACCTTCAGCCACATTTCGCGGCGGCAGAGACGTGTTACCATGTACTCCCAAGATATAAGGGCTAACAGATACAGGATCGCCGCTTGTTGATATTCGCGACAACTACCGAGCGCTCGGTACTCACTCAGCTCGATCTCTTCAGCCGCTTTGATGCCGAGATCGCGGTACCAAATGTGAACTCGCAAGGCGAACTCGCCAATGTTCTGCGAGAGTCCGGCGCCTTCTCGGATCACGACCAAAGACGTGCAATTGGGGAGATCCAAGAGATTACGGGTAGCACAGATATTGGCGTTGGCATTAAGAAGATTTTGACCGGCATTGAAACCGCGAAACAGGACCAGGATGTGCCTGGTCGATTCGCTAGAGTTATGTCGCGGGCTATTGCAGCCAACAGGGGTCTATCTTCGTAAGGGCACAGCATCGGGATAAGGAATTCAAAAGCGGGTCAGGTATGACCTGCGTAGATAGACATTATCGAAGCATGTTCACCCCACAAGCCACGCGTATAGTGAACTCATACCCTGCATTCTATGCTATCATTCCGTGCCACTGTATTCGGCATCTTCGCTACCTTAGTAGTATCATCACACTCACCACCTTTTTCCATGAATTTGCAACATAAAATCCATCTGAATCTCGTTCCTTCCGCCCGACCTGCATCGCACGACTTTCCCCCTCCCAAGCCGTTCCCGCCCTCAATCTGTCACTGTCAGGCCACTTGTTGATAACCTTACATTGACACTTTCACATCCCCACGCCACAATGCCACGATGCCACACCTCGGAACCCCACCCCCTTCAACCCTTGCCTGTGAAAGGAACCGTTTGATGAAACGCCACGAGAACACACCAACAGGAGCTCACCGCTTCGTTCGCGGAGCTCGTGGTTCCCGAGTCGTACTTGGGCCGCGATGCTTCCGAGTGCCCAAGGTAGGTGCTGGAAAGGGGAAGACTGAGACACTTTGCCCCCCCAGACCGTTAGACGTCGGGAGTTTTCTTGTTTCCTATCGAAGACGCGTGGGGGTGCAGATGTTTCTTCTAATTCTCGAAATTTTGAAACTGCGTTTTGTCGTGTAGCCGAACGGGTTTGTTGTGCTGCACAATGTATTGCTGAGCTAGTTGTGACTCTGCATTTCCTCTTGGTCAGGTCCCCACACCGTGTTGCAGCTCTGACATAATCATACCTGCACCTCGCCGATGTACTTGAGAGGTACTCAGGGATGCTTAGCTCTGCAGATCGATACTCGGAGACGAGGCCCAACATAAAGGCCAAGGTTCCGACCAATGTATCACATGACATCGCTAAACACCCGATGTTTGCACAACAGTCATACAAGGTTTGGTGTCACAATAGCATGCTTAGTCCATAGTACAGGCATTCATGGACCCATTGGAAGCTAGCATGAATGTGGGATGGAATCAATTTGATTACAAAGCTATTTACGTGTAGACACGAGCCACTCCTCCTTTGGGAGAGGCTGTTGCTCCGGGTGGTCATATATAGGCCGTGACATCAACATGTGGGTAAGAGAGAAGAAAGCCACACCAAAAACAGACTTGTGACTGATCTGATCATAATAATCAGCCACTGAACAAGCCCTTTCCATCAAGACGCCAGTCCCAATCCAGATTGTTCCCAAACCAAAGGAGACGAAAAAAATAATGAGGTAGATGGCTCAACAATCGAGCCCATCAATCTGGTCTCGCACCTCATTCGCCCGCTCCAGACGAATCAAGACTTCTCACCAGCTCAAGGGAGATGCAAAGGGACTTAACCGTTGCCCATGAGGCCGCGCCTGCTGCCGCACCGTTCCACTCCCCGTCGTCAATGAAACGTTGCTATTCGCTCGCTAGACCCTCCTAAGCGCAAAGCACTTGCGTTAGGCGGCGGGCCGAACCGAGTCACATTGCTGGAAAAGGGAAAATGGCGTGTGGCCGCTAAAGCAGCGAGACAACATGCCGAGAAGTGGAGCGGAGTGGAGCGGAGACGCGGTACCGAAAAGTCCAAAACCGTGAGAAGTGAAGTATGCAACCTGCAGGTACCGTAGGAATGTGATAGGCAGGAGAATTGGATAGTAATTCAGGGGAATCGTGAAGTGAATGAATGCCGCCAAGAGCTTTTTGAAAAGGACCGAAATATGTATGTAGTGAATCATCCACAGAGTCGAACAGCAGTTTTGAAGGCGTTCGAAGCACTAGTAGTCGACTGATGTTGGGAATCTTCGCTGGGCGGTCTTGTACTGCTCCGGATACTTGCGAGCTGCTCGCTCATTCAGCGTACTGTGTAGCATTAGTGCCAAAATTGACAATATTAGGCAACTGAAAACTTACTCCACTCGCTTCTGTGTCCATTGCAGATCTTTCTGCACTTCTTTTGCGACTCTCATTCCATCTGCGAAGCTTGTTCGCGCGCCAGCCAATCGTCGCTGAGCGAGTGCCTGCAATTCGAGGAGTTCGCGGTGTTTGGCGTTCAATTCACCGGATCTACGTACACGTCAGTTCCCAAATTCTGGCTGTTCGCAATAAAGCAAGATCGCCGGCCGAAAGTCTCGAAGGCTTACGTTTGGGCTTGTTTCGCCAAGCTGCGATCCAGCGGCATTGGGTCGAACGAGCCATGCATGCGATTGCCCATGTAATCGAGGAGATCCACGCTGGCGGCTCCACTATTTGAATCATAATCACTCGCACTGCGGGCATAGTTGCTGGAGGTCGCTGACGGCTCGTATGATGGGACGCCGGAAGTAGTGACGCTGTCTGGGGCCTCGGGTGGTGAGCCTGCCACTCGCCCGTAGCTGTGCTGGGGTGGATAGTAGAAGCCAGGTTTCTGTGGCACATTGATAGGATATGTCGACTGAGGATAATGGTAATAGCCTTGTGTAGACATGATGAGTATGTTGGGGTGATCGAAGGGATAGTAGTGTAGTGTGAGGGGTGGTTAGGTTGGTAGGGTGGGTGATGGATGAACGGAGCGGGACTTATGTGGGCTTGGGTTGGGAAAGATGTGAAAGTGATTGAGAGGATATGCTAAGTCTGGCAAAAGGGTGAAGGAAAGAGAATCAGAAAGAAAACTTGCCTGGCTCGCATCATGAGCTCCTTTTATACCTTTCTACGGCGGAGAGACCAGGAGCATGCTGGTCAATGGGGCATAGCTTTGACCCCTTCATGCTTGCTCCTGCTTGTGACCCCGCCCGTGGAGTGATAAAGGTGCAGAGTCTTACGTCCACTGAGGTCTCTTCCCGCTAGAGCCGGCCTTGAAAGCGTCATTTAGACTGGGCTGGATGAATGTCCCAGGCCGAGGGCCGCAGCCGATCCGCGATGGGTCGGGGGAAAGTGAATGTGAGAGAAAGCCAATTGGCTAGGACGAGAAGCTAGTGGAGGAAATGCTCAGCTCGTATCAGCAGGAAGGGCCAGCGGGGCGAATTGGCGGGCAATGGGCAAAAAAGTGCGATTGTAGCAGCAATGCCGTTGATGACCGGCAACAGTACATTGGTAAAGGCAGCAAGACAAGGTAAGCGCAGCAGACGCGGACGCCAACGGCAGGCAAAAGCAGCGACGGTGGAGTCCGCTAAGTGACCAGGGTCTTCTGCCTGACGGACATGCTAAGTGTTGTCAAGTTGATGCGTTGGCTCGACAGCACGCCAGCGCCTTTGAGCATGCAATCTGGAAAAGGCATGTGGAGGAGCATTACAGTCGGGCTTGGCGCGTCAAACGAGTGGCGGGCTGCGTGTGCACGAGATTGAAAACGCATGCGCGCACTAGACTAGCAGCGCGATGGCGGGACGACATGATTTCGCGTTTGATGAAGGTGGTGGACCGACGTCGAGAAATGTTTCGGACCGGCCAGCGCCCCGCCAGCTCCTGCCCCTCCATGGTGCGTCATCCCATGGGCAGCAGTTGGGCCCGGGGCAGTCGGCTAGTGATTGGCTGCATTGGCGAACACAAGCGCCTCGCTGCTGGAGCCCTTCGGCCATGTTGGCCCCTGTCTTGGGTAACCTCGCACAACACTCAATGGCGCCCCGGCGACGTCCCAATCGCAATCACCAAGACAATGTAGCCGGAGAGCTAGTGGCGGTGAAGGAGCTTGTCTAGCCCGCTTCGCTCCATGTGACCCGCTCTGCATGCACGCAATCCTGACCTGCACTGCAACGCCGCCGCCATTACAGTGACCTGGTCTGTACTAGATACGCATGCTGTCGCGCCAATCGGATTGTCTCTCAATTCTGCGAGCATCGACCGTCCCAATGCGTCTCTGAAGACGTAGCCTCTTACACAAACCGCTCGTTCCACATCGTGGGTAAGCTTATGACTGCCAGACTGCCTTCACCATTGTTGTACGGCCGTCCCTCGAGCCGATCCGGTGTCACAACTGTCAGTGGCAGCCATGTGAAGTACGCGTGGTAGCCCACTGGAGCCACCGTAGTGCAAATTTGTCTGAGTTGTGGATATCAGCCGTTGTCCACTTTCTTGCCAATTGTGTATCGAGATTGATGCCTAGACTTGTCCCGCGCAGGAACCATACGCCGAACAGAGCTGTAAAGGGCTGGTGGCACTGCATTTTTAGCTCCCATGCAGTCGGAGGGCGCCTGTTTTTCGGGTTCCCCAAGCACGACCTAGATCACACTTGCCTGAGACTTCGGCAATCGTTGTCAAGCGTGCCCACTAGCAGTCGCCTACATTCCCTGCTTTGGGGTAGGGTTACTACTTGACAGCGGGAACGACCTCAACAGTCCACGCATACTTGCTTTTGTGAAAGCTTGTCCGCCTACGAGAACTTGCTGCATCTCCGAATGTATGTCGCCTGGCTGAGTAGAAGATGCTTGAATTATGCTCCATCTACCCTTACAAGACCCGGCAGTCAGGTCAAACTACGTCAAGACCCGCATATGTTACATTGCTTTTGACTGTGGCACTGCTCACTTCGAGCACATGCGCAAGTGCACTTGCGCCGCTTCGATTTTGTTCCCAAACGCTTCAGGCTCGGTGCCCTTGGATTTCCATCTCCACCTGATAACTAGACAGAGTCATAGCCCTAGCTTCAACAGCTGTCTGCGATAGTCGCGGGTTGGCCACTAGCAGCTAATGGTGTAACAGAGCTTCGCCTGGGCTTGCGTACAGCAAGTCCCAGTGACTGTGCTTGCCCATCGTAACACACCAATAGCAAGCTTCTGAGAAGCTCTTGTAAGTATTTGGAAATATTTGATCAAACCCAGTGACCCTGTGAATTGCATGTTTATCAGCACTCCAGCAATAATAATCAATTATGGATCAAAGAATTATACCTTTAAGCTCCGCCGCTCTTCAAAGGCTTCTCCCATGGGTCTTCCACAAAGCTGGGAAGGAAGTAAGCGATATCTCCGTTCTCATTTTTCACCCCAAATTGCAGTGCGTTCAGCTCCGCCCTTGAAATGGGAGGACCTCCAAAAGAGAAAGTCTCTGTAGCGGATGAACCTCCCTGACTCAGCTCGCTATCAGTCTGCTGCGGACTAGGAGGCTTCTCTGGGAGGCTCTGACCACGAGCTAGGAAAGCAGCAAGACCAGAGGCTGTTGAGTCTCGTGCGTTGTTCGGCTGTGGTTGAGATTGCGCCGCTTGGTGTACTGTGTCGATAACCGTATCTTGAAATCCTTCCCCTTCTTCAATACGCGCTCTTCCCTTCGATCTCACTCCAAGTTTGGTAGAGTTGGCGCCGCTTGCATCAACCTTCGCCTTTGGTGAGTTGGTGTGATCGAATTTTCTCTTCTTTGTGCCGCCAAAAGATGCGAAGCCCATAGCAGCTGCAATGTCGAGATCGTCTTCCTCCATAGCTGACAATCTTCCCTGATGTGTTTATGTTGATTTTTCTTGTGAACGACGTTCAGGAAAGGTGAGGCGTCCAACGGTCAAGAACGGCCGAATACGGTTGACAGGCTACGCTAGCGGCAGGCCAACCTGGACACCGGGTCATGCGTTCCGAGTATTTACCTTCTACTTCGTCTTCGTTGCAGAGACGTCTATGTACTTGTTCTGTTAGCATGCAATCCAGACCATAAGCCTTAGCCTGTACACCTACATTTCGCCCCACAGCAGCCCGGGCACGACATGGATGTGAAATTGAACGAGTGTGGCTGGAGCTTGGCCTAAGCTTCTCGATGTCATCGTACTTGGGAATCTGCAGGGTTCACCTCCACCTCGAATGAACACGTCCGCGGAGCGCGTTCAGCATCCTCTTGTCACCATGGCTTGAGCAGCCATCTAGCCCTTCCTATTGTCGAGCACTCATGATGAGCGAGTCTCTGCAGACTCCAGCGGAACGCCGCTACCTGCGGCCTAGCGTGAGCCTGCCTCTGCGCACTACACAAAAGAAAGAGCTTAC
Organism: Pseudopyrenochaeta lycopersici; assembly: GCA_003313425.1. Taxonomy (NCBI): domain Eukaryota; kingdom Fungi; phylum Ascomycota; class Dothideomycetes; order Pleosporales; family Pseudopyrenochaetaceae; genus Pseudopyrenochaeta; species Pseudopyrenochaeta lycopersici. The sequence continues at coordinate 843,519 of NHZP01000001.1, read as the reverse complement.
AGTATGCCACAGCTACGGTCGGCAACAATGATACAACCGAAGACTGGCGAACGCATTAAGAAGACCTTTACCCTACGCAGACCGAACCACCGTGCGACTGAATCTTCCGAGTTCCTACTTGCGCCTGGCCGCTTCAATGCCGAGCGACACCAAGGCATGGGCAGGATTGAGTTGTTCAAGGAACATTGCAAATACAAATATCGAAAGGCGTATGCATATGCTAGCTCTCCTACTGGAATTGGCATTCTAAAATGTTCATTGGCATATATACTTGGTTCACTGGCTACATTCGTTCCCTTCATTGCTGCGCTGTTGGGCAAGAATGACGGGAAGCATATCGTGGCGACAATTACAGTTTACTTCCATCCTGCGCGGTCAGCAGGTAGCATGCTGGAGGCTGTCATTCTGGCATTTGCCGCATTCCTATACGCGGCTGTGGTCTCGTTCTCTAGTATGGCTATTTCCGCATACTTTGGCGGCCACCATCATCTTGTCCTTGGACATGTTATAGTGCTCGTTGTTTTCTGCGGTGGTGGTCTGGGGCTTGTGGGATGGACAAAGCATAAGCTTGGAAATCCACTCGTCAACGTGGCTTGCTCACTAACCTCGCTAGCTTTGATCACGATACTTACAAAAGAGGGTGCTGTCCAGGCTGCTGTATTCTCGTACGATAAAGTTTGGCAAGTGCTGAAGATGATCATCATGGGATGCACAGCATCCGCTGCCGTCTCTTTCATCGTACGGCCAACGTCAGCGCGAAACGAGTTCCGCGACACCTTCATTCAATCGACTGATGCCATGGCTGAAATTCTCAATGGTATCACGCGGAGCTTCCTCTCAGGTGCTGAGCAGGACGTCAAGAGTGAATCCTTCATCAAAGCCACAAACCAGAGCAAGTCGACCTACAAAACACTTGTGAAGAACCTCGGAGAAGCTAAGTTTGAGCACTATGTTCTTGGTACAGAGGAAGAGTATAAGATCAACTCGCGGCTTGTCAAGTGCCTTGAAAAGTTGATGCAGAATATCGGTGGCTTGCGTAGCGCTGCCGAAACGCAGTTCACACTACTTGCGCAATCGAACTCGACCTCGACTCCTTCTGAAAACATACCCGGCAACGGTACGGTTACATCATCTATATTTTCGGACCGTACCGTTTCACAAAGTCCGCCTCAACTACTTTCTCCAAGCTTAAGTCATATGGAGAGACGGAGTAGCATTCTTGCCTCGATCGACGAGGTACCAGAGAGCTCTGCCGAGGCCTCCAAGTACGCCTCAGCGGATGTGTCTGATGATGAATCACCCTATCATAATGGCAGCTCTCAAAAAGTTCCCAGCTTTTTGCAATCGAATCTCACGCCTGCAGATATGTTTTCCGTCTTCATTGCACATTTAGGACCCCCAATGGTAAGATCAGGGTCTATTCTATCTATTATGATGCTAAAATTATCAGAAATCCCTTGCGTACACCCTACGCGAGGTACTTTCCGAGCTTCCTTTTGGGCCTGGCCCTGAGTATCACATGGCTATTAACGAGCATTTTCGTCATAGTCTCATCGACGCGAAGGCACTATTCGCGAATGCCAGACGAGACGCTCTTTCGGCTGTGTACAAGAACAAGATACCGACAAGAACCAGCTCGGCCGCGGTGGCTGCTGATTTTGAAGAGGTTGCAGCAAGTTGCGGCTACTTCAGTTCATCGCTGCAAGACTTCGCTGAAGACATGGTGACTTTCTTGGATATCCTGGAGGAATTGAAATTAAATGTCAATGGCTACCCACGACGAAGAACTTACGGTTGGCTGAAGTTTTGGCGAAGTGGGCGCAAGAGGAGGCCATCGAGTGACGAATCCGGTAGGTCCATGTCACGATTTGAAAGTCTTTGTCCACACTGTTAACAGTGACCAGAAGAATCAACTCTTATTGACGAAGGCGATAATCAAACACCAGGTGGCACGCACGAGATACACAATCCTATTTACCGCAGATCCACTCGCGGGGATCCGTACAAGCCTGAAAATGAGCAACCGCTATCGTATCGCATTTGGGTAGCGTTGGCGGCTTTCCGGAGAGACGATCTAAAGTACGCTGTCAAGGTCGGCATCGGTGCTGTCTTGTACGCGATGTGGTCATTTATACAACCAACTAGGAAGCTCTATGGCCATTGGCGTGGCGAGTGGGGTCTCCTGTCCTACATGTTGGTGTGCTCAATGGTTTGTCTCGGAAGGCTTCGATTTGATTGGACGTGCTAACTCCTCATGTTAGACTATCGGCGCCTCCAACACCACTGGCTTCCAGCGCTTTGCTGGTACATGCTTGGGAGCCATATTTGCGATCGCCGCATGGATCGCTGCCGATGATCACGCTTTCATACTCGGCTTCTTTGGCTGGCTGGTATCTCTATTTTGCTTCTACATTATCGTGGGCAAGGGTAAAGGGCCTATGGGTCGGTTCATTCTGCTTACCTACAATCTCTCTGCACTGTACGCCTACTCGCTATCAGTCAAGGACGATGACGATGATGATGACGAAGGGGGCATATCGCCTGAGATATGGGAGATCGTCCTTCATCGTGTCGTCGCTGTCATGGCCGGTTGTGTCTGGGGAATCATCGTTACCAGGGTTATCTGGCCGATATCTGCACGCCGCAAAGTCAAGAAAGGCACATCGCTTTTGTGGCTCAAGATGGGCCTCATTTGGAAGCGCGGCCCTCTCAAAACATTGCTTGAATCTGATCAAAACGATCGACGTCAAATACAATCATATATGACAGAGCGAGAAGAGCTGGAGCTTCGGAGATTCTTGAATCACTTGGAAACGCTTCGCGTATCGGCCTCGTTCGAGTTTGAGCTACGAGGACCATTTCCCGACAAAAGTTTCAAAATTATATTGGAAGCAACGAGTCGTATATTGGATAGCTTCCACGCTATGAATGTCATCATTCTGAAAGATTTGAAGGCGAGTGAGGGAGAGAAAGAGGTTTTGAAATATACTAGGAAAGAATGGATGGAGTTGAGCTGGCGAGTTAGTCATTTGTTCTCTGGTAAGTAAAGCTTGTCGCTTAGTATCAGTGGGCAGGAGCTGACGTGCAGCAGTCATGGCATCCTCCATGAAACTTGCATACCCACTCAACGACGTGTTGCCGAATGTGGAGCATACACGAGACCGATTTTTAGCGAAAGTATTTGAGTTCCGGCAGACTGGGCTAGCAAAGGTAATTACCAAGGACGAGGATTACGAGCTACTGTACGCCTATGGTGAGTCATATCAGAGTATCTGCTGTTGACGATTTGAGACACTGACATCTAGAACAGCTTTAGTGACTGGACAGTTAGCACATGACCTTGGCATAATTGGGCAGGAAATCGAGAAACTGTACGGAGTACTCAGTGAGGAGGACCTCAAGTTGCAATAAGCAAGCAGGTTGTGAATAGAAAGTACACCATGACTATCTTTATGGGATGCCTTATCCTGTTGATGATTTTCTTGATGCCTTCGTCGCCACTACTAAGCTTGCACAGTGCCTTCCGTACTACGGGATTTAGCCTACAATGACAACAAATGACTCACACTGAGACACTCTGTCCGCACCGAAATGGTATTGACGACAACAATATACGTCAGACATGCTTCGCTCGTGCTTCTCCGAAGCTGCTGCTTTTCCGTGAGATCCTTCTCGCTGCTGTCAGGAGTCGATGATGGGTGATGGTTTAAGCTTCTGGTTTAGCAATGCTTTCTAAGATCGACTCAGATGCATATTTAGCTATTAATGCGGTCTATACACGTAGCGCACAAGCATCCATACAACAAGAATAATCACATGCATCGCGATTTTGGTGGTTGAGACAGAATCGTGTTGCAACTAAACTGGGTGAGGCTAACGGTTTTGGGACCAGCGGCTTGGCCCGTCGCTTAGATCGCACCTGCACCTTCGGATTTTCAACTCTCGTCAAGTCACGCCAACAACCATCCACGACCACGGACGACAACAACATCGAAAATGTAAGGAACACCGATTGCATCCACTCCAGCACCTCATCGACGAGCAATGCCGCACCTCCAGCCACCGCTCCCACTCTCAATCGTGCTCGACAGCGACTTGAGATGTGGCGAACCCCTCTTTGCCCGATATCACTCTCGACGCCCACAACTGCATATTTTGATCCGAATGCTGACAATTCTTGTTTCATAGGGTCAACCTCCGCACGCAGAAGCGCCTTGCGGCCTCCGTGGTCGGCTGCGGAAAGCGCAAGATCTGGCTTGACCCCAACGAGACCAGCGAAATCGCCAACGCCAACTCCCGCCAGACCATCCGCAAGCTCGTCCAGGATGGCCTCATCATCCGCAAGCCCGTCACCATGCACTCGCGTGCCCGTGCCCGAGCCCTGACTGCTGCGCGACGAATTGGCCGACACCGTGGTTTCGGTAAGAGGAAGGGTACCGCGGACGCTCGTATGCCAAGGTACGCAATCACGACATCATCAGCACAATGAATGTGGGAAAGAGACCACGAGCTTGTGTGGTGAATGCATTCATGGGAGTGTATGCTGATGCAGGTGTTTATAGCCAAGTCCTCTGGATGCGCCGCCTCCGAGTCCTCCGCCGTTTACTCGTCAAGTACCGTGCCGCCGGCAAGATCGACAAGCACCTTTACCACGAACTGTACCATCTCTCCAAGGGTAACACCTTCAAGCACAAGCGTGCTCTCGTTGAACACGTACGTTGGCCATGACATCATGACTTCTGTCAACCCCCATTCGAACTTTGGCAACTGACAGCTTGCAGATTCACAAGGCCAAGGCCGAGAAGGCGCGCGAGAGGATCATCAAGGAGGAGATGGACGCCAAGCGTGCGAAGACCAAAGCAGCGAGGGAGAGGAGGCAGGAGCGTGTGCAGCAGAAGCGTGCTGCGCAGCTGGGCGAGGACGAGTAGAGAACGGATGGCATGACGAACGTCTGGCGTGGGTCTTTTCAAGGTTAAAGGAGGGCGTCAATCTCCTTTCTATCTGGGCATATGCGGTCATGTTTCATGTACGTCTGTGAAAGACTCTTCACTCCATGCATACTCGACCGATTAGGGTGCCTACCCTCTGAACATTTCGATGTATGAATGTCTACAAAAATACGACATGGAATGCTTCGATACAGCAGAAATGAGTGGTCAATCTTGGAGTTGGTCTGATTTCATACTTGTCTATTGAAAACTATCTCATGAGTGATGATATAACCCAAATACTCCTTGTCGGTCAAAATGGTAGAAATATGCAGCGCCATTGATGATCACTGACTAGGTAAAATGTCGAAAGACAAAAGCGCCAAACCCGCTGCATGCCAACTACCCATGGGTATCGAAAAACCGTAAGCGCCATTGTCAACTCCCCAAGCGACCACACTCAAGCTTAGATCTATTTTTGTCAGCGCGCACTCCTTTATTTGTCGACATTATTTTACTCACCAACTTCAGAGCAGCCCTATGCACATTCCTCGTGAAATTCAGCATGGCCCTCTGTTTGTTTCCTCCCCTCTGCAACCTGCGATAACCCTCCTGTACATGGGATGGCTGCACCGGCTCTCTCGCTTCCTCTGGCAGGTCAAAGAGGCCCCTCTCCCTCTTTCGCTTGAGTACATTCTGCTCCCCTCCATGGTTCTTCTTGTACAGGTCCTCTGCATCTTTGACCTTGAGGGCCTCTTCCGTGAGCGTCTGCACAATCTCAAAGGTCAGGAAGCCGAGGATGTCGATGATGTCGTCTGAGGGCTTGGAGTCGGTGATGAGCCCGAAGCCTGCCCATTCTTTGAAGCGCTTGCCCTTGCGGTAGGTGAATGAGGCTTGGCGGCAGTCGGACCAGTGGACGTATTCCTCACGCGTCATGTTCTTGGTGCGTTCATCTGCGTTTTTGAGTCTTTGTAGGGTTGCATAGTTCATCTCCTCTTCTTCTTCATCTTCAACATCGTCTTTCAGAGGTGGGAATTCAGAGAAGAAAGAGTGCACGTCCCAGACGAGGTCAACTTTTGCGCGTTTTGCTTTCTTGCCAGCGTCAGGGCCACCCGATGGACCAGAACCTGCGCCTACAACGCCGGCTGCAATGTCTGCATCACCGGCACCTACATCGGCGCCTGCGTCGCCGCCTTTGTCATCGGAGTCCTTGACAGAGCGGCGTACATCTTTCCATTGCAAGAAATGCCGTAATCGGGAGATCTTGGCGCGGTCGTGCCGAATAAGCATGAAGAGGTCATCCGTGGATATAGATTTACTACCTCGACGAGTGGCTAGGGCTGTGCACTCGCGGAGCATATGCTGGACCTGATCTTGTACGATGGATTCGATGAGGGTTGTGGTTTCCGGTGATGGCTCGCCTGTTTCACCGGACACGAACATCATCTGTGGAATTGTAAGTGAAAGCCCAACGTCAAACGCTGGTAGTTGTTCTGCCGATGGAGAGCGGGAGCGAGGCGGTGACAATGCTGTTGAGAACGCCATGCTTGAAGGACAGTGGACGGTAATCAAATTTGGAAGAAGTGTAGTGGTAGAGTTGTCAAACAAGTGAAACAAATCGAGCATTGGGCATTCGGGGAAAGCTTTGTCATACAAGCTCGGTCGCAAAGATTTCGTGTAGAGAAAGGATGAGATGGAGGTGATTGAGAGTTCTTAGACCCTGTGAGAGGCAGGGCAGAATCCGACCGCTGAGGATAGGAGAATCACTCGTACATGTCGCAGGTGCAAGAAGCAAATAGCGAGGCTCAAGAATTTGAGAAACCATAAGAATCATCGAAATTGACTGATTGCATGCTGAAGCGCTGAAATGCACAACCGGCACCCAGAACAGGAAATGACCCTGGGATCGGGCCGTGGCAGGACGGGAGTACAGACATACGGGAATCCCATAAAGTGATATCCCTTCCTTCGGGACCATTGAATCGAGTAAAGCAGAGAGAATGAGAAGAAAGTGTTTGAGCGTGAGAGTAATTGAGAATAACTGACCTGCTGGATCTCTGTCCGGTATTTGGCCATCTTGTCTTTGTCCGTCATGGTGTCCTACTCTTACAACAACACCTCTTCAACTCGGTGAAAGTGTCCAGTGCGGTATTCCTACTGTATTTGCGGTTGAAGAATAGAGAATCTGCTGGAGATGCGCGTGAACGTGAATGATACGCCGTGGCTGGCAGCTCACTAGCGCGACTTCAGACGATGCCTGGCTGAGACGCTTGGCTCAGCCCTACCGAACAGCCCCGCCAAAATTATCAGAATTTCGCGACTTCCCCACCACGACATTAGAACGACGCTGATCACGCGCAAAACACGGCAAATATGCTGTACCTCGTGGGTCTCGGTCTTGCGGATGAGAAAGATATCACGGTCAAAGGACTGGAGATTGTAAAGAAGGCAGAGCGCGTATATCTCGAGGCATACACGGCGGTTCTTCTGGTGGAGAAGGATGTGCTTGTGAGTAGAGATACAGACACTATAAAATGATAGAGGATGCTAATTGTCACGATAGTAGGAAGCCTTCTATGGCCGATCCGTCATCATAGCAGACCGTGAAATGGTCGAATCGTCGAGCGACGACATTCTCAAAGACGCCGACAAGGTCGATGTCGCATTCCTCGTTGTGGGCGATCCATTTGGGTACGCACACTCCTATCTGCCTTCCAATGTTCTCTAACAATCCCCTAGAGCGACAACACACACCGACCTTGTCCTCCGCGCTCGCGAACTCTCCATCCCCACCCGCTCCGTTCCCAACGCCAGTATCCTGACCTCAATTGGCACGACCGGACTGCAACTGTACAACTTCGGACAGACAGTGTCTATGGTCTTCTTTTTAGACAACTGGAAGCCTGCTTCATTCTACGACCGCATCAAAGAGAATGTCTCCATCGGCTTGCACACGCTCGTCCTTCTCGACATCAAGGTCAAAGAGCAAAGCCTGGAGAATATGGCGCGGGGGCGCAAAATCTACGAGCCGCCGCGGTACATGACAGTTGCACAGTGTGCGCAGCAGATGCTAGAAATTGAAGAGGATGTTAAGCAGGAGGGTGTGTATACAAGAGATAGTCTCGCCGTAGGTGTTGCGAGGGTAGGCGCAGAGGATGAAAAGATTGTTGCGGGCACGCTGGCGCAGCTTTGCGACGCTGACTTGGGCAAGCCGCTACACAGCTTGGTGCTGTTGGGGCGGCGGACGCATGACCTGGAGCGAGACTTCCTTGAGGAATTTGCGGTGGATAAGGCGAACTTCAAAGAGATCTGGATGAGGGATTACGAGGGAAAGCAATGAGTGCCACCGCCGCCTGTAAAAGGATCTTGAACATGGTCATCTGTTGCTGAATCATTAACTTACAACTCCACAGAATGACGGTGCCTCAAGGCCTGGCAATACTACAAAATTGAAGGCATTTACGCTCCCACTGTCAGCCGCATATCCGTGTCCATTTATCCTTTCCTCCCACCCCAGCCAAGTGGCTTAGGTCAGATGCGCAAACAGGACACTGTAGCCACCCCACCCTTCTCAGTCGTTACGTAACCCTCGTCCGGCACTACTTTCCTATTCACACACGCTCTAGTCCACGGTCTTCCTTGTTCTTATTGAGTCTTAAATAGTTATCTTCTCCCAAGAAGCACACTGACGTTCACCACTCAGTATCTCCGTGGCCTCAAGGAAGACCAAAAAAAGCACTTCCGCGACCATTCCTTCTGACTGCCTCTGGGCAACATCAGACTGGAATCAATTCGATAAATCAGCTGCGTGCATCCTATACGCTGGAAGAATGTAAACAATCGCTCAGCGGCAGGCTTGGCCTATTTTCAAAAACAAAACATAGCGAAGGATGTTGCCTAGGAAGTCGAATGGATAATTAGCCAATCATGCACTACGGACATTCTAGGAAGGCGCTTTCTCCGGGATTCGAGGAGCTCTCTTTGACTAAAGGAAAGCGGCATCCGCAACCGATCTCATGCTATGCGTGAGTATTCTGATATGACGACGCTAGTAGCCAATTGGCGAAGTATTTCCTTCCCTTGCTACTTGGATGTAACATGGCTCCTAAGGCAGAATGATGCATGAAATGCATGACCTGTGGCCCCAGGCTGTGTCTACGAAATCTTCCGTCTGAAAAGATACTATTCTATGGCGATCTTCTCGCCTTGCGCATATTACGTTATGAATTTTAAACATCATCCTCGTAATGCCATGTTGTCTTGGAGAAATGGAGAAAGGAGATTCGACTTGTCTAGCACTTTGACGGCGTTGTCGCTCGAAGTCGATGTGGGACGACGTCGTTGTCACGGTGTAAAATGGAAGGCCGAAGTATAGATGGAGAGATGAGATTTGGTCGTCCTTTGAGAGTGTACTTTGATCCTTTGGATTCGTCTTGATGTTATTTTGCACTCTTCCGCAGTGGAATTTCTTCCCTCGGATATATCTCGACGAGTTTACCATGCTAGGCTTTCATGTAAAAACTTTGGAAAGAGTGGTTTGATCCGATAGGTTAGGTTTAAAAATCGCGATTCCCTTAATTCCTTACTAGACAATGGTCTCAAGGTAGGCTGTTCGAGTATCTGATTCAAAACTGAGGCTACAAGTCTGATTAGACCAGACCGAAAAAGTACTTCGTCACAACATCGGCGGCAATGTATACATGTATTAGTGCAGGAAATGTCTTCTAGAAATTTAAAAGAGAACGCATCAAATTATGTCGTCGCCAGAATTTAGCAAGTAGGGTCAATACGTGACAATTCAGAATGACTAAGAAAATTTACCCTGGTCAAACCTTGTTCTCCCGGCAAACTTCCAGCTTCTGCGAATGGGTGTGAATCGAGAGTAACTTGACACTCACGGATGTATGCGAGTCCGAGGCTCCGTGCTCGAGGGAATGTGGCTCCGTTGCTCAATTCTTGTAATCCTTGTCTCTGTCTACATCCGATGGCGAGGAAACTTTCAGGAATTCTAATCTCGAAACTTTGCAATTCAAGGTATTTTCCCAACGGTGTTTTCCCAAAGCGTTTGCCAGAAGGCTGCGTGTTCTTTGATTGTCCTGTGAACAATCTGGCGAAAAGGGTTCGTCTCAGCTTCGTGACCAACGCAAACGGTGGCCTGGTGTACAAAGATCGGATATGAAGATTGGTATACATCAATGACTTTATGGTGCGATCGAAGAGCAGATGGCGGCTATATCCACCACTGAACTGGCCGAGGTAAAACAAGACAACCATTTTAGGGGGATCTCTTTACGAGTTCATCTAGTTGCAATTAGATCTAAGTCCTCGTTCCGGTGTTTCATCACAGCACCTAGGCTACCAGAATTCCAACACAGCCCAGTGTTTCACGGCCACTCTCCTCTCCCCCGCCCAAAAAAGTATTTTTTCCAAGGGCCGAAACAAACCCTTTCTCCGCACTTTCCAGGGCGCGGAGATAGCCGCTAATGACGGAGGACAAGTCTTCCACGATCCCTTGGACCATGGTTCCGGAGCTATCGCTCAACTTGGCGACCACCCGCACAAAACACTCAACCCACTTTTTCCACACAACGCCCCAATACGGCCGAGTCACGAGCTTTTCCAGAAAGCAAGCTAGAACCGAGTAGTCGACCGCACAAGTCTCGCATTTCCCCACTCTGTCCAACAGGCACAAAACTGTCTGATAGCACCCGGGCCAATGAGGCACCGGGACTTGACTAAGCGTAGAATGCAAACGGGGGAATGCTGAAGAAAGGGAGCCAGTCAAGTCACAGGCTGCTGTCATATCAGTCGATCATGCTACTCCCAGTGTGGGATCTCGTTTGGCGCCCCACTGCGAATTCGCTGAGCGACTTGTGCGGTTGCCACCGCTGACGGGCCCTCCGCACAAGTCGCGCAGAACGGACGGCGGAGACCGGCATATAAGAACGCCTTCCTTTCCCCTTCTCTCCATCACACTAGCTCACTCGATCATCTACTCATCCACGATAACAAACACCTTCAACCAACTTCAACCCAAACCAACCAACACCACCATCATCATGAAGGGTAACTGTGGCTGTGCTGCCGGCGCCTGCAACTGCGGCGACAACTGCGGCTGCGATGGCTGCCCCGTACGTTGTTTCGGCCCTTCTTGACTCTGCGCTTGTACTGATCGTCTCGTAGGGCAAATAAATCTGCTTCACACACTTGTGGATGTGCTTGACGCCGTGCGCATGGTGAGCGCCACTGCCTCGTCAGTTCTGATGGCCTTGATACTGATGCTGCTTAGATGACTTGATGACTGAGATGGAGTTTTCTGCGAGAATGAGTTCTACGGGTGATAGCTACGGACGGTGATCCAGGGGCGAGGGGAGTTGGCCTGCATTTGATAATTCAATCAATCATTCCAGAACACTGGCGCCGTTCTCAAGCAATAACATGTGAAATGATGCGTACCGTCTTCTCGTCGCTAGGTTAGCTTGGAAAGTAATGGAAATACTCGGTTCGAAGTAAGACCAGTGAAGAGTTGTGTGATTCATTATTAACACTAAAAGGGTATTTGCATCGTCCTGCCCCAATCGCAAACTTCGCAAAGTATCCCCAATTTTCTTTTTCATCGGAGACACTGTATCCTTCCCACTTGCATCTGGACCATCAAGAGCAATTCCACATGGGCCACTGGCACTGTACCTCAACCACAGCAGACAGTCACGTTTTCCTGCAAGCGATCCTTGCCACCCTGGCCTATATTAAAGCTCTCCCAGCCAAAGATGAAGTATCCAAGATATGCGCCGATGAAAATGCAGATGATGATGTATCCATTGTAGTACATGGCGAGCAGCATGACGAAGTACGCGACCGCGAACTGGAGCATGTGGAGCAGAGCACGGACAGCTTGCTGGAGGATGCTGGGTCGGAACTGCGAGGGAATGATGGGAGCACAGGCGGCAGCCGAGCTGGAGGCAGGCACTTTGGAGTTACCATTATCGGAAGACGCGGATGAGGTGGCAGCAGCAGCAGCAACCGGAGCGAGCGATCTGGTGTGTTGTGCGACGATATAGCGATCGTACTCCTTGCCAGCGCGGCGAAGGAATTCGAGGAGGATGACAAGCAGGATTACGCCAATACAGCTGCCGGCAAACATAGCCTTGGAAGTTATGCGCCATGAGCGAGCGATGAAGCCTAATCTCGTAAGTGACTGTAAATTCAACCAAGCATTTGTAGACATGGTGTTGTGAGTAGCGTCGTACAAGCGAAGCTGCCACCATGACATGCTAGCTTGGGTTTGAAGTGCCCAGAATAGCAATTGTAACAGTAGCTAACAAGGTACTTAGGGTCGCGACACATCTCCTCAGGCTACTGAAGATGTAGTCACGGGAAGCGAGGAAACGGAAGGCAGATAGGGAAAGTGACACTGATTACTTACAGGAATCAACCGTGTACCAGTTCCACAACATCTAATACGAGAATTAGTTTAAGCCATGGATTTGGTGCAAGCAGACAACACTTACGCTAATCTTGCAAGAGCCGCCCATGCTCATGCCGCCCATGCTGCCCATACCGCCAGATGCTGTTGAGCTGGCCATTGGAGCCATAGCTGTTCCAGTGGCTGCCATGCCCGACATAGCCGCGCTTGCCGAACTCATAACCATGCTGCCGTGATTCATTGTGGCTGTTTGAAGCTGGGAGATTCAAAAGTATAGTGAAGGTGAGGAGGGAGAGGAGAGGAGAGGAGAGGAGGAGGCGAGTCAAGTGTACAAGAACTGTGGGAATGATCTTGGAGACACAAGGAAGATGGGACGAGCAAATTCTGAGCAAGTTATGATTGGGAAGCAGCGGCGAAGGGCTCTCGAGTAAATCGTGGCCGTGACAAGGCGACAGTGCTCTGATGCTGGGAAGGTGAATTGCTGGGCACCTATGCAAGGACCTTTGGATCTCAATGAAGAGCCGTCGAAACAACGAGAGAAACAAAGACGTTCAATGGAACCAACATGGGCATGCCTGGCCTTTTGACGCTTTCCCCAAGCAAACACATCCCAGCGATAGGCCGCAAACCTTCTCAGATCCACGGGTAGGCACACTAGCGGGGGTACCACAGACTCCAAGACTCCCCCAATCATGCCCCAAGCGTGTGACGGTCGCACCACGCCGTGTTCTGGCGGTCCACGGGCGCTGGACAGAGCCTATCGCTGCCTTTCTGGTGCACAAGTATCGCAGAACAGGCAGGTTGTCAGCCTCGCAGTGAGTGGTCCGACTGCCCATCCAGCACTTCGACCTTGCCCAACCGGGTTTAGGCGGCCCGCTCAAAGAGAGCTTTTGCGCACGTTCTGCGCCACAGGCGTGCAGATGGTCCAGCAACGTTGGTTCCCTTTTGCTCCTACCGCGTCCAAACACCGCGCCCGGGAAGATTTGCGCGAGGCTTGGGAAGTCGCCGAGCCGCCTTGGAACGGGCCGCTTATGGTGCAGGTGTTGGGGCTGCGCTTGCAGGCCAGCCTAGATTGCGACAACGTGCCATATATGAGTTTAGATTGCGATCGGGAGGCACAGTCTGCTTCTTTGACGTCCCAACCGCATGGCCCTGACAGGTGAGATGCACGGCAGGGATGCATTCGTGTTGGTGTGGTGGGTGCAAACTGTTGCAGGGTTGGCAATGCCCGCTCGTACAAAGTACATGTTCATATATCATAGGGTGCAGCCTTCTTCAAGGCAACGTCAGGTCGGGTACACTAGAGATATATTTGAAGATACTATTGAATTTGTACCCTCTCAACCGTTTTCGATGCTGACGCTGTGCAAGGAGATGCTCGTTGGACTGTTCATGAGGTCACCGGGCTTACACGCATCGAACGTGCCCAGCACAACTGGGTTCCTCCTGTCCAGAACGTCACCGGTGCCCCCTCAATGCACGCCGTGTCATCATCAAGGGCTGGCTCAACGGCGACGCAGTAGGATGTTCTGTTGCTTTGGATAAATCGCTTGATGTAGCACAGCACCCATTTCACTCAGACCACAGTATCGTTCCTCGCAAATGGGTCGATGCTCGGGTCCCTGATCCGCACATGTTCCATAAACGTTGCAATCTGCGTAGCATTCTGCGCGTTGTACTTTTGCTCAACCCAATGCAGCATGAGATCGAGGCCGGCCGTCACTCCCGACGAGCTCCAAACCGGCGGCGAGGCAGAGTAGTCTTCGACCCAACGTGCAGATGGAACCCATGTCGTGTTCGGATTAGCCGCAACTGTAGTCGGCCATGAAGACTTGTTGGCCGTCGCCTTCCTGCCGTTCAAGATGCCCGCTCTGGCAGCCAGGGCAGATCCAGTGCAAATTGTAATAATGTGCTTGACTTTTGGCGCTGTCTTGCGAATATATTCTAGTGTAGCATTCAGGTTTGGGTTGCGCCATCCTGGGCCCCCAGGAAGGATGAGGACGTCCAAATCCGGTGCCGTCTCAAATGTATGTGTTGGTGCCAGAAGCGGGTATACAGAGGAATTCAGAGGATTCATGGACGGCGACTGGGGGCGCGTCGTAACTGGGTCCATGGTCTCGGCGAGGAAAACAATGTTTGTCTTGTACGCCGCACTAACGAATTGTAGGACTTCGACTGGGCCGTGAACGTCCAAGACGTCGAACATGCGGAATAGGACGATGCCATAGGTCAGTGTGCCCGTGGTATTAACCGCTGTTCAAGGTAAGCGTAAACTCTGCTCCTGGTCACGACAAGCTCTCTCCTATTGGCCTGACATACCGGCCGCAACATTGCTTGAGAAAAGAGCGAGCAGAAACGCCAAGGGCCATACCCATACCCCCTGCACGAAGCCCATGATGATTCTGTAAAAATGAACGCAAAAACGACCAGGGAAGTTCTCAGCAAGAGAAACTTTGAGCTACATATACACCAGAGCACTTGCGGCCATCCCACCGAGTCATGAGACCTCTGACCGTTAACTTCATATTAAATCGCAAATTGGGGCAGGATCAGATGTTGCTCGCCAGTCTTTGCGCTTTACTCAGAACGGCATCGAGCGACTCAGAGCAGTGCACCAAGGATTGCTGTCAAACCTTGGCTTTAGAGAGCCGCGAAAATACGCTCCAGACATTCGTCCATTCCTGCGTTAGATTGCGCAAGTTTCTGCGAGATGCAAGATAGAGACTGAATCGCTGGGTCGTGTACCAGGGCGAAATGTGGGGATGAGGCTGAAGCCAAATTGTAGAAGATCATTTTAAATTCACTTCACCCAAACTCAACGCTTGCATTGTGATCTTGCTCAGTTCGATTTGATAGTAATATCATTGGTATAATATATGATATGCAGTATTTAATGTCGCCACGCGCGACGTACAGTCTGGTTGCCCAACTCCATGTAAACGCACGCATGCGCCACTTTCCAAAACGCCAAAATGCAAACCCTATTATATATGTGTAATTTTGCCGTCCCTCATGAACTACAACACACTCGCGGAAAGACCACACAATTGTGGGATGAACCGACCCAACGCTTTGCTAAGAAATACCAGACAGTTCTCAAGACTGAGAGCGGATCGAACGAAGCATGGAGATGACGGGGAGGAGCCTGCGCATCTTGTTCTTCTCTCCGGCCTGGACAAAGTGCGTGTCCTGGCGCCTGAGCGGGCTTGGGCCAATGGGAGAGACAGTAGCCGAAGCACCCTTCTCGCTAGAAAGATCGCACGCAACGACGGAAGTCTTGGTGCGCACAATAGGGGAGCCGATGGGAGAGCGAACCTTCTCGGCGATTGGGGAGAATATGGCCTGCTTGCGGCCAACGGGAGAGCAGATGACAATGGGCCTCTGTCCCTCCGCTGTGGGAGAGGTAACAATGATTGGCTTGTTCTTGCCAACGACGGGAGAGCAGATGATGATGGGCTTCTTCTGTTCTCCAACCGGGGAGACGATGACGATGGTGCTCTTCTTGTTCTGGTTGAAGATGCTGACCTTCTCAGTCGCTGTTATGATAGGAGCAACAACATTAGCCGGAGCAGTGGCACCAACTCCATCCGCTGACTTGCGCTTCAAGCTGAAGTATGAGCCATCGGGCCCATCGACCCAGGAGCCGCTAAAGTCTGGGCTCTCCAAAGCTTGCCTGGCAATCTGGGCCCGAGCTAGGTACATAAACTCATCGCCTTCAACCTTGATCATGCAGTTGTGCCACGGGGTTGGAAGCTGGAATTCGTAAGTGGGGTTGGGCTCCAGGCGGGTTTGGAGGGAATCGATGGCGCGGACTTTGTTTGCGGGTAGCAGACGAACAGCGAACTTGGGACCGGCATTGTTGTGGGCGTGAATAGAGAGGCGAACATAGTTGGGAAGGAGCAGCTCAGTCAAGTTGGAGTATGCCTGGTTGCGGGACATCATCTCCTCAGCAACGAGAGCGGCAGTCTTCTTCTTCTGCTTGCCACTAAGGGACTTGACCGAAGGAATATCGGCAAGATCCTCAAGCATGAAGCGAGTCTGGCCACGGTAGAGGCCAAGCGCATCGGGCTCCTGCTCGGTGATCAACTGACGAATGTAGGCGCGATCCGGTCCACCAATGCCCAACATGAGTTTCCTGCAGAGCTCGGCCTCGCCAGTGAGCTTAGTCTTGACGGGATGTGGCATCTTGTGTGAGTTGAGGAGCAACTTTTGCAGGCCTTGGAAGCCGTCAGAATCGGCCGCGAAGATGTTCTTGAGGCCCTTGAATTTGATGGTTGGGACGGGACCAACTTCCTCGGGATAACGCTCCTGGAAGATCGCGGCCATGCAGGCATCGTATGTGTCGATCATCTCGTCGTCAACGCCGACTATTGCTGCTTAGTTTCGGATCCTGATGTAGTGAAAGTGCTAAAACTTACTGCAATCAGAGAAGACGTGTCCGTCGTTGATGACCCACATCGTCGCACCGGGCTCATAGATGGTGTTCACTTCCTTGATAAAGTCGTGGAGGACATCCATGGCGATGTGCTCAGCAAGATCGGGCATGATACCGCCGACCTTGTTGGGGTTGGGAGACTTGCAAGGGAAGGCAGGCAAAGCACATTGGATTGGGAGGTTCTTGTCCACATAACCGTACACGCGGTTCAGGAAAGCCTCTTTGCCACCGAGGTGCCACTGATCATCCTTTGATACGTTCTTAAGCCTGCGCTCGAAAATGTCGGCGATGGCGGCGCAAGTTTCTCGCTGTTTTGCTGCCCAGGGTGTGGATGATGCCGAAATATGAGCAAAGGGCTGGAATTCGGTCTCGAGAAGAATGAAGCGCTCTGCCCAGATGCTGAAGCCATCGAGCTTGACGGACTTTGGCCGTGATGTAATCATACCCAAGAAGAGACCATTGTCATGCTCGATTTCGGAAACCTGAGTGTTGATTGCCTCTTGTTGGTATGATGGGGGGAAGTTTGAGCGAATGTTAAGAAGAGCTGGGACATCAGCTGTGATGGGAAGCGTCTTGATGGTCTTGCCAGACGGGAGTTGGAGTTGGGTCCATGTTCCCTCGGTGGAGCAAACAATGTCCTTCAATTGTGTCCATGCTTCTGGTAGTGACTTGGAGTTGCTACCCTCGACGGCCAGGAGTTCACCAGAGGCATTCCTCCAGTACATACCCTGGATGCAGTGGTAGGTGGAAAGGGCCTTGTTTAGAGGAGGCATTGTGAAAGATTAATGAAAAGTTTGGGGTATCCGCTAAAGTGAAGATGCAATAAGATAAACAAAGGAAATAAGGGTGGACGAGATGAACTCTAAATGCTGATGGGGATGAGCGATGCTAAGGGCTGAATGATAGTTGCATGACCAACACGTCGGCCTCTAATATATGAAGGAGACTTAACGTGTCCGTCTCAAGCATCACAAAGGCTATTTCTCGTCGCGGTCCATGCGGCGTGCAATCCAGCCAGCTGCGGATGGACCATGGGCAGCCACATTTCGCCCTGTCCGTACACCGACTAGCATGGCTAATTGCGGCGGCTCTCATCTCGCTACGACCCGGTCAGATACCAGGATTGGTCTGCAGTGTTCAACGTGTCGGGCGGCGGTGCGGGGGGTTCTCGATGTTTTGCGCCTCGAATGGGAAAAGTGGCATGCTGCTGTCCGCCTGAAAGTGACTCTTGGCGGCCGCAGCAGGCGGCATGGGTCTAGAAGAAGACCAGCGCGCTTCCAGAGTAAGCGGTCTGGCACGGACGGCTTGCCATGGGATTCAGCGAGCCACAATCCTGCAGTGACTTTCAGCTGGGCGGTGGAGGCAGGACTGTCGCTTAACTAGCCTCCTAAGAGGTCGTCCTACCATTCTGTGCACTACTTGGCATGCATAATCTGGCTCGGAGATCCCGTCACCCTGCTACTTCCGCCGCAACATTGGTCTAAACAGCCAAGCTTCTCACCGTAAGCCATACATTACCGCCAAAGTCTCTCTATTGTCTAAATGTGGTTGCATGAGGCTGGCAGACCCGCATGGGTGGGACATGGTGTTTGCGCCAGCCATCGCGCTTCGCTCCTCAGCTTGGGCGGAGGCACCGCCTCCAATGTAGGGCTGGCATGCGCCTATCGTTGCTCGCCAGTTTCATATATGCTCGCCCAGGACATCCTCTCTCAGCAATCGTGACATCGACTCCAATCTAGCATCATGGTTTCCTATCTTTCATTGGTGTTTGTGGCTGTCTTTGCGACTTTCTTCGCAGTCGTCTCATTCTTCATTGCCCTATTCACACCACCCCGTAATTTCCCAAAAAATATTCCCACGATCCCCTTTTACTATGGCCTTCTTCCCCTCTTCAAGGACGTGGATCAAGCTGAGCTTTACCGCCAATACATGAAGGAGCCTCTCGCCAAGTATGGAGCAGTCAAACTCTTCTTCGGTGGACAATGGAATATCCTCGTCACCAAACCTTCGTATGTTGCGGAAATCCTCAAGCATGAGGACATCTATGCGAAATCTGGAAACAATATCAAAATTCCCCATAGTGTACTCGCTGAGTACACTGGCGAAAACATCATCAGTGCCCATGGCGAAAAGTGGAAGCTCTACCATGGCGTCATCAAGCCAGGTCTGCAGGCTGATCACGACTCGGAGCAATTATGGAAGAACTCTAGGATCTTGAGAGACATGTTCTTGGGCGACTCAAAGAAGGCTGGTGGTAACGCAATCCCAATTTACACCCAACTCCATCGCTATGCCCTCGCCAACCTCTCCGAGGTTTTGTACGAATCGAGCTTCGACACACTGCAGCATGCAGACGCCCCGCTACACACGATACAGATGAAGATCAAGCCCATCATCTTTAAACCCATTTTCATGAACTTCCCATTTCTCGATCATCTGCCATTGAAGATCAGGAAGCTCGGCCGCCTTCTTAACAGGCAATTCCGTGACACACTGCGCACTGCTATCACCAACGGACACAACCACCATGTCTGCAATGAGAACGACAGGAGCAATGTTGCTTGCAGACTGATTGGTTCGCATCGCGAGGGAATACTCACAGACAAGGACCTCGACGACAATCTCGTCAGCACATTCCTCGCAGGTCATGAGAACCCTCAAATTGCCCTCATGTCGCTCCTATATCTCCTTGGAACCCACACCGAAGTCCAGGATGCCGTTCGCAAAGAGATCGACACGCTATTTCCTGCCAATGCACCCGCTGACTACGAGCCTGACTATGCTGAGCTTCACGATCTACCCCTCCTCACTGCAGTCCTGTACGAAAGTCTGCGCATGTTCCCGCCAATCTCGCAACTCATCAATCGTTGCACTACAACACCAATCGTGCTTGGAAACAAGATCCCTGTTCCTGGAGGCGTCTACCTGGGCTATAATGCTTATTCCACTAACCGCGACGTCGAATTTTGGGGTGCAGACGCTGAGGACTTCAAGCCTTCCCGTTGGGGCACCACGAATGAGGAGATTAACCACTTGTACCGCCGAGCAAACTCCAAAGCAACCTTCATTAGCTTCCATGGTGGAAAGCGAGCATGCTTGGGCCAGAAGTTTGCGATGCAGCAGCTGCGCATCACGCTTGTGGAGTTGGTACGAGGATGCAAGTGGAAGGTTGATGAGAAGTGGGACGGACGCATGACACCGGCCGGCCCACTGTACCCCAGGGGCTTGAAGATAAAATTTGAATCGATCAACGCCGTCTCGGAGAAGGCGCCATAAATCGCGTGACGGAGTTCAGGCACGAAAATCCGCTGCCGAGAAAGAGCAAAGACTAATGGATGAATGTAATGGTTTCACAACATTTGCATAGCGATGGCGTTCGGGATGGCCCGAAGAAGCACAAAAAAACCAACAACACTGTCAATAGAAAAGGCCAGTTGCGCAAGGATATACCATTGGGCATATGTTCGCTTTTGAATGGTTGGGAGGTAGCACAAATTGAATATTTATTAAACTTCATCTACAACAGTCCCAAGTCCATGGCACGACTGTCCCAACGATCTGCAATCTTTGTTGAATTCAAAGATGTATATTAAACCTCTCGCCTACACCCGCCCAACGTGTTGTGCGTCGCATGTTCCCGTCGTTCTGATCAAGTATTCGCCGAATCGTCAAAGCCTGCAGACCCTCGACGGAATATTAGCCAGGTACAGCTCCATCTGGGGAAGAAGTTTTCCATCAGAGGTCCACTTAGCACTTCAACGGTAACATCAAGCTGACCCGAAAGTGAAGTTCAATGGAGAAAATAAAAATATAATCGCCGAGTCAGACAGTTCGTTTGCGATCGGTCATTAAACGCTGACAAGGATGTTACCAGGGTATTTTTGGTGGATGCCAAGGAAGGATGCGGCGGTGCGAACAAAGCAGCACAGCTTGGATACAGTAAGCACAGGGGTAGGAAATGACTGCACGCCTAACTATTGTACTTGCAAGAGAGAGATACTGTGTCCTACGAGATGTATGCACCTTAACTGAGTGAATTTCTTCTATTGATAGTCTATCAAGAACATGAAATTTGTGTACCTCCTGAATCCAACGAGGAACAATACTTATACTGTGCTGCGAAGACAAACAATCTAGGGACAAAAGACATCTGATATAAAATTCTGTAAGGCTGAAAGTGGAGATCGTCAGTCGGCACCAACTCGGAATTACCAGCCCTTGGGAAGCAATTGCGCACTGTCATGCCGCTGTCAGACGGGCATGGGGCGTTTTCTTATGATGTAGAGCCCCCACATATCACGTTGCCTTTGTACTCGCTGGGGGAAATTGCACGTGCTAAATAGCTCAAGTATGCCCGCTCGGGTTCTTAACGTCCCACGTCGTCCAACTTAGCGTAAGTAGTCTCCATATTTTTGTTCGTAGCAGAACCAAACTTCCTTCTGCCCACGGGCCTTGATTTGGTGATCCTATTTCTCCGGAAAGGTGTGATGACAGTCGCACTGTGAAGGAAGCTGCCGTTGGAAAGCGTGAAGGAAGATTTACGCTCCGTTCAAATCACTCGTACAAGCGGTGTCATGAACACGACATGATCAAGCGTCAATAGCCGTACAGGTTGCTCTTGTAGTATTTATGCAACTGAGACGTATCATGAAGTAGCGTTGATTCGTCATGAGATGGACAGCATTGCGTCACCTCTGCAGCCCTATGCAAAGCGTACGGAGCATGCTTCGTTGGTGAAATAAGTGTTTTTGAAGGATTCAAGTTGCGTTACCAGATTTTGCTTTGATCTATCCAGATCGTGCAGCTATTGGAGCATAGCAATGCCGAGGACTAACTCACACAGTGTTTTGGTAAAATCCGAAGGTATCAGGTTCGGCCACTTGTCAGCTAGGACCGTTCATCCACAATATTGGGAAAAGGCACGAAACTAATCTTTCAGTTTCTGAACGCAAGCCACAACTTATAGGAGATGGAGGTCATTTGCACACGATTTGTGAGGAACAAGAGGCTACCCAAAATCAATCGTTCGGCGTTGCTGTGTCTCCACGAATATATATCATTGCACTTAAGATTTCGGGGGAGTATGATGATCTGCTAACCGCATACCACGCAGATCAAAGTTCATTTGATATCGGCCCATACAACGACAAATTGTTTCAAAGATTTTGAACCCACAGCTTCGAAGCGACAACAGCCTGGGCCATAATTGGTTTTATGGAGGCATAGGCGCGCGAACAGCGCCGCCATTTGTTGCTAACATGTTCAAGACGAGGATCTAAGGAGCGCCTCAAGATGTCACATTTGTCGTCGCGTTTGGCTGTAGCATGAATCATGTAGTGAATGATGTTGCGAAGTACCCCAGAATGTGTCTCCCAATCTCTGATGCCCTGTTGCAGATGACTCAAGTCCAATATCGTGATCTGGTAATAGCAGTCCAGGCCCTTATGTTAGTTTGCTATACCTTCCTAGAGCCTGATATGAATCAAAGTCAATAATCGTACGGCGATGAAGCACGTCCCGATCTGGGGCGAATGACCGAATGACACACGCCACAGCAGAATAGGCATGAAATGTAAAGCCAATTGTGTAATTTGACGCCGAATTACCATCTCCTCGTGGCATGTTCTTCAAGCACTATGCTATCAGCATGAATAGCGGGCACCACTTAGAGAGCTTCGCGTGAAGTCAAGGCCAGAGGTAAGCGAAGTGAGGTTTGAGCTGGCAAGGCTAGTGTGGCGCTACCAGGGTAGGGTCTTCAGCCTCACGCTTGGGCGGCCCCCAGCTCCCCAAAATCTCGATTAGCGGTGTCAGGCGGGCGCTAACGCAATACACCCTTTTTGCATATTTCCCTTTGGTATCAAAATGGTCGCCTGTGAAGAAAGTTTCACGCACGTACCTTTCACAACTGGGCAAACAAAATTCCAGGACCAGACCTTTCATCCCTTCCTCAACTGCACAAACAACCCTTCTTTCAGGGTCAAGGATGGGAAAAACGGATGCGGCGGGCCGTGGCTTGTTATACACCAAGTTGCAAAAAGTGTTGAGATCGTAGATGGGCAGAGCACGCTCCCAACTGTAATAGCGAATAGTATGATCCAGTCTGGCATCCATGGAGCCACGTGCAGAGCGGTCTGTGTATCGCCAACACCGTGCTGGGCTCGCCGAGTGAAGTCCTAAAGGAGTCGGAGGCTGGCAAGCCCGGGCTGGCTGAGGTGAGAGCGGGCCGCTTGGCGACGCACTACGGCTTGCCTAAGCTTTCCTTTGGGAGCTGACCACAGCCGGGATGAAAATAAATCGCTTCGCAAGGGTTAGGCTGAATGGACGAGTAGGAGCGGGCCAATCCTGCAGGGCTGCTGGAAGCACAACACAGCGCCTAGAACAAGGTCTTAACTTGTGCGGCGCTGCGCATGGTCGGCACGTAGGAGACTCCGATGACTGGGCGGTGCTGAAGCAAACATGCATATACTTCAACCCAAGAGTCCCATTGTGGACGAAATCATCATCCTTCAACATGCGTTCTCCAGTCGACTTCGAGAAAGCCCACCACTACGATCGGTGTCGTGAAAGTATCGACAGTGACGACTATCCTTCACCACATCCTCTTGACGAAGCGGAACAGTCATTGACCAGCGATGCTGCTCCTGCACCACCGCCTCCGCCTTATTCGGCCTTCTCGGTTAATCGAAGGCGTTTCATTCTTGCTGTCGTAACAGCAGCAGGCTTCTTTGGGCCACTATGTGGAGCTATCTACCTACCTTCCCTCCCGCTTTTCCAGGAGATCTTCAAAGCCTCGAAAGCTGTAGTAAATGGAACTGTTTCAATGTACATGGTCGTGTTCGCTATCGCAGTATGTGTTCCAAAATGAGATTGCAATTCGCAATGCTAATATGGTGTAGCCTCTCTTTGGTGCAGCGGCTTCTGATGTTGGTGGACGAAAGTTGGTGTATATGGTTGGTCTCGGCAGTTTTCTCGTGTCCAACACATTGCTCGCCGTACTTCCGCCACATATTGCCCTTCTATATTTTCTGCGTATCTTCCAGGCCTTCGGATCTTGCATTGTCTTCTCTGTTGGAGCCGGCACCGTAGCTGATATCACTGAGCCTGCTAGCCGTGCATCTGCTCTGGCCTGGTTTCTCATGGGGCCCCAGCTTGGTCCCATTCTTGGTCCAGTCATTGGTGGCCAGTTTGCGAGCGTGACAAGGTGGAGATGGGTCTTTGGCTTTCTCTCAGTCACAAGTCTTCCGATCTACTTCGCCATCTGCTTCTGCATGCCAGAGACTTTACGATCCTTGGTCGGCAATGGTACTGCGCTTGCAAACCAGCCCTGGTTTTCCATCCCCAAACTTCGAACAAAGCCGTGCACAGACTCCAAGGTCCCTAAGGCTCCTCGGCCATCCTTCCGTAAATTCATGCGTCTCCTTAAGTACCCGCCTCACTTGATCGTCTCCGTCAATGGCGCGTTGCAGTTCTCCGGTCTGTACGGGATGTACATTGCGTTTACCACGGTCTGGAAAGCCAATTATGGTTGGAAGCCTGAATACGTCGGTTATTCCTTCCTCTGCCCTGGTATTGCAATGTTCATCGCCTCAATCGTCGTCGGTCGCCTTTCTGATGCCATGCGCAAGAAGGCGATCGCAAATAGTCCCGATGGCAAAGTCTCTCCCGAACGAAGAATGGCCATTCAGGTTCCCGGATTTATTATTGCAGCCGGTGGCAAGATCATGTTTGGCTGGTTTGTTCATGGACGCGCGCACCCGGCCTTCGGCCTCTTCGGATCAGCTCTTGCAGCGGTTGGAGTTGCCATTGTGTTTGTCACCAGCACTTCCTTCCAAACAGAGTGCGATCCCGCTCAAACGGCCAGTTTGGTAGCTCTTGGAGGATTTATGCGCAATGTTGCTGCCGCTATCTGCGCAGCTATCATAGCTAAGCTTATAGATAGTATGGGTCTGCGCTGGTGTTTCACTGGCCTTGGGATTCTTGATCTCATCTGCATCCCTGGTGTTCTTCTGATCCTAGTCCGAGGAGCCAAGTTCCGCGAGGCGCTGAAGCGGGAACAGCAGCTGAACAAGTAAAGTGGCTAGCTGGCTCCAGTCTCTTGGCTACTGGACTGCAAGGCCTTGTCACGGTGAGGCTGCATCCTAATGTTTTGTTTTTATGCATAGCGTGGCGTTCGGCGGATAATCATGTACTTTACGCCATGAGTTGCATGCAGTAATGGCATTTAATGGGAATCGAACTCTTTCAAGTCATTTTAAACGAGTGGAGCTGAAATGGGCCGTGGAAAGCTGAAAATGCGCCCTGCACTTACCCAATACCTTGGCACATTATGCCAGATGAGGAACCATGCTAAAGTCCAGGCCTGGGCTCATCGTTGTCGCGTATTCATTGCTGTCTACCAACTTGACATTTTATCGGTGCTATCCAATGCCAACGCGTATTGTACAGAAGCCTGCGATGTACGACAACGCGATCCTAGCTTGCTTGATCCCCTCAAAGGCCAAAAACACACCGTGGAGCGACCAGCAGGTATTGTTCCCTCTCAGTAGCCTGTACTATTCTTTCCATTCTCTGCAATCCACTTCGCAATTACCTGTTGCTGTGCGTGAACAATGCTCATAGCCTCGTCAGTATCATACAAGTCATACCACCCTGGGCTTTCATGTGGTGGATCGCCGGCCCATACTGCGAAAAGTTGAGGCCCAAAGTCAGTGGATGTTTCATCTTCAGTCTGTACATGATCGGGGTCACTTACCCATGCCGAATTCATTAACATGTTGCGTCTCAGGCCGATAGACACCGCCATAAGCCCACGGAGATGTACCAATGTACGCTCCACCATTACGAAATTCATCCATTACCGTTCCGATGATTGCCTGGACGTGTGTAAGTAGCTGCAAATAATTTGCTGGGTGAAGGCCAACCTTGAAGTAAGCATCTTTGTGGGACGTGGATGCGCTGCTAAGGTAGGGATACTCTTTATCTTGATTCTCCCAATTGTCCCTGGCCATACCAAATTCCTCGAGGAACACTGGCTTTCCTATATCTGCCGCCCACCGGCTCGAGTTCCTCATGAAATCTCGTGCAAAATCCTGCGCTTTCTTCAAATTCGCCTCGCTAGAGTTGTACATATCGTAGACACCCCAATTCTGAACCCAGCAGTGAGTCGTTGCATAGTCCACCGTCGTGAAGTTGTGCACTTTCTTGAAATAGTATTCCCCTTGCTTACTCTCGAGACCAACGCTAACGAGTTGCTTCGGACTCATTGAGCGGATATACGATGAGATGCGGTCTACCCATGGGAAGAGCAGGTCATCCGGATTTGGTTTGAGGAAAATATTGTACGGACCGGTCCAGCCGAGTTCATCTGAGGCCTGGGGTTCATTTGCGAGCTGCCATGTCATTATTGTCGGATCTTCGGTGTATAGCCGCCCATTGATTGTATTCTGACGACTCATTACTGTCTTAATGTGATCTTTATACCACTCCTCGGCCTGGCTGTTATTGTAGATCAAGTTCGAAAAGGTAGTGAACTCCCGATATGGAGCAGCGTCTATGCCTTGTCTTGTGTAATTGCCCCATCCGGTTCCAGGAATCTCGCGCTGAGGTGGTGCTGTGAGATTCCATGACTCTGGATATGGTATTGGGGTGTCATCTGTTGCCCAAGATACAAATTGCGCGAAGCCTCCACTCCATTGCCATTCATTTCCCAACGTCATAGTAGCCCGCATGCCGCGCTTTGACATCTCATCCAGGCAAATGTCCAGGCCCTTGAAAATATCTTCATTGTACTCTCCTGGTGCTTCTAGAAGAGGCGGGTTCATTCTAAAAGGCTGTGGTGTTGGTGCACCCTCGGAGGCTGCCATTATACGAAGATGGTTGATACCTTTGTCGGCCATCTGATCAAGCTCTGTGACCAGGCGGGAGTAATTACCTCCTGAAGAAGTATCTGCCGCCAAGTTCATACAAGCCCAATAGTTGATTCCTGTGAGCTCATGTCAATGTTCTAGCATTGCTACAAACTGCCATGGTCGGAAGTTACCAGTCAGATAGTGTAGACCTTTCGAATCAAACAGCCTCAACCCATCAACGTACACAAAATCATCTTGATCAAAAGTGTCTCTCTTTGTGTCTTCTCTTGGTATGGCACTCCCTAACGCCACCGAGACCAAGAAAAGTGGAACGGCGGCTTTCATTTTTCAGTAAACCCGACTTTGTGTAACGTGGGTTGTGATGTCGCAGCTGAGCAAAGCTTAGCAACAGGATGAGGTTTGGCACATCACACATTATATACCAAATCCGATATTGTGGATCACAATTATTGAACTCATTGACAAACTGACATCATGGCGGGTGAAAACGTTCCGACCTTCTGGATTTGGCGAAGCGGAGAACATCATTGTGGGGTAAATTACGGTTCGTAAGACGCGCATAGACAATTCTCCGGTAGATTTCAAGCAAGCTTGTAGGGTACTCAAGTGTCGATGGCCAAGAGGTGGCTCTTTTAGTATAAATACTTACATTGCTACCAATTGGCTTACATTGAGTGAGGGACAAATATGATACTTAGGCGCAAGTACAAAAGTATCTATACCATACTCTGAATGCCTATATCTTCATCTTCTAGAGGCTACCTTCTTGTCTCTTCAATCGTTCAAATAATTGCACAAAAGCAGCTGGCTCCTGCGCTCCGCCTATTTCAAATCGGCCATTAATTGTAAAGTTTGGGACTCCGCTGATATTTTGTTCGACAGCGTCCTGCACTTCTTTGTCAACCTCAGAGCCTCCCTTGCCACTCTCCAGCCAATTTTTAATCTCCTTCTCCTCAAGTCCTGCTTTGACGCCTGCCTCGGTCAAGATCGCCTGACTTGTGATGTCTTTCTCATTCTCAAAATACGCAGAAAAAAGCTCTTCAATGACACGCGTCTGCACCTGTGGTCCCTTGGTCTTTCCGAGCTGTACAAGCCGGTGCGAATCGCGTGTATTGCCGGTCTTGCCGCCATATTTGAAATTGATACCCTCAGCTCTGCCAATTTGTGACAGTCTTTCCTGCATCATCGCTGTACGCTCCTTGCCAAACTTCGATTCATACATTTGCTGCTTATCAGCGCTCTTTGGCGCATCCGGATTTAGGTAGAAGGGAAACCAGTTTGTTGAGAATGTGTCGTTTGAGTCGGGGTGCTTCTCCTTGTACGCTGCAATGCCTTTCTCAAGGCGCTTCTTGCCTACATAGCACCAAGCTGTGACATTATCAGACAATGATATTCGTTTTGGGTCAGCTACAATAGCTCAGCTGGGTGTACTTACGACACACCGTATCCGATACGATGTTGACCTATCGCGGGTTGGTCAGTCAGGTGCGTTGTCTCGCGCGATATATACAACCCTTACCTGGAAGTTTGTCATTTTGCGTACACTTAGTTTGAACGCCACAGTGAGGATGTTTCGATATTGCTATGACCAAGTGACGCCACCTTCCCTTTGAGAGTGCTTTATACTGCGAGAGTTGCTGACAAATTAGTGTGGAGGATGTCGCGATGGCGGGCGCTCGGCTTCCGAGGTTGAGGTTCGGACGACGAAATCGACCGTTTCATCTTTACATATGCTTACCTATTACCTCACGTTCACCTATCCGCACTCTTGATAAGCGCACTAGCTCGCTCTATCCTTTGTCCATAATTCCGCGACCGACAGCCTGATCATTTGTGGGTTCATCCGCCCAGCAATAGGTCATGCTCAAACCCCGTAAGAGGTGCCACAATTTGAAGCCTAGTACGGTATTTCGCATGCTCGGGTAATAGTTTTGTGACCACTCGTTTTTAACGCAAATGCCTCTCGGTCAACTCAAAATATTTTCAACGACCCTTCGTACCTACTATGATTCTGGCAGTAAACGAACGCGGTATCTGGTAGTGTGGGACCTTCCGCTCCGAGCGGCGGCTCATTTGGAAAAGTAAGAATCATCTTTACCTGCCAATCTGCAATGATAGACATAATGCGCAACCTAGAACGATCTTGAGCATTGTAAGGGCAATGCCTTCTCGCTTCCTTGCAAATTTGGACCACTATACACGCCGAAGAGAATCAGAATGACTCGATTTGGGAAGGGCAGAAAAAGGATCGTTGCATCTCTTGCTAGTAAGTGTGTTGAATAATTGAACAGCCCGTCGGGATTTTGTAGACCTTTCACACCTGGCCGGGTATCGCAATCAAGAAGCTAGCGCAGCGTTTCGTTCTTCGCCCTTGAGCCTATGATTCGAGGTCAGTGACGAGCAAACGAGTCGAGCCCAATAAACTGCAAGACCAGCGATGATCATGACAACAAGCCAAACCAAGCTTTCTGGGATGAAATGAAGAGTATGCTAAATTGAGAATCAAGGCGCAGCTGCAGGGGCAGTCACCAATGGATCGGTTACGCTTGCTTTTCCGGCCCATCACGAAATCACGCTGATAGGTCAGTGTCAAGCCTCAACTTTCAGCTCTCCCTCGTTGCACCTGCACGGTCTCTTTTCGGCACTTTCCTTATGCGCACTCTTGTTTCAGCTTCCGATTTCGAACTCTACACTTGATGCGATTGTGAGTCTGGAAGCGGAATGCGAGATGCAAAGCCATCTAGGCCACAGCGGCTGCAACATTTCTGTCAGTGGAAGCCTCAATAGTCCGGTGAAGGCAGGTGTCTATGATTGGAACGCGATGCTTCTTCACGATACTAGTCTCGTATCTAGATGCTCAGCTAGGGGGCGCAATGGCGGAAGGTAATTTCCTCAAATACCACGGCAAGGTTTCCAACCTCAGGTGTTTCTCCTACTATCCTTTTCTGTCTTTTCTACCGATTTTGTTCATCTTGAACCTTTTTCTCTTTTGCCTGTCATCGTGGTTGTTACCTGTTTGTGGGCAAATACATCCTAATGAAGTCGACCACGCTGTTCAGCCTGGTGGCTGCCCTACCTACAGCTCTTGGTATTGCCTTTGGAGGGCCAGCACCGACAGCTACAGGCCCAGAGCGCGCTGTTGATGGAGCAAATCCCGAGCCAACGAAAGGACCATCTATCAGCGAGTTGCGAAAACGTCAAGCCAATCTCTTTCCCGAGACTTGTGGCTGGATTGATGGGATCTACTGTACGTTGAGATGTGCAAGTCCTTGAAAGGCTCGGTTGCTAACGGTCTATAGCATCTGGAGTAACCTGCAATGTCGGACGAACATGCATGCTTTATAAGAGTCTCGGCGTTGGCATGGCTGGCTGTTGTGATGGTTCTGATACACAGAACTGCGGATGGTCAAACCGATGCGTCGATTACCAAGCCTTCGCGGCTGGCGATTGCGGTTCCAGCTGCATGTCGAATAACTTCATTTGGAAGTGTACCAATGCCCTTCAGCCATACTGCGTCACATGGACTTACCCCAGCGATGGCATTGCCGATTTTGGATGCGCGTCGACTTCGAGTAACACAATATATACCGTCTTTCAACGTGCAACCGATAACGTGGGCGATACAACGAAAATGACATTGCCGACCGTCAGTGGAGATGCGGTTACTGGGTACAAGGAATCTACAGTCACAGGAGGTAGTACTCAGCCAACGAATGGTTATACCGGTGGCGGTGGCAGTGGCAGTGGCGGCTCCAGCGGCACCTCACGAAGGACTAAGAAGATCGCCATCGGTCTTATCGTCGGAATTGTCATCGTAATCCTCTTTGTCATTTTCGCCGTCATCGTTGGAGTGGTCTTCTTCTTGAAGAAAAAGAAGAAGAATCAGCAACTGGCCGCAAACGCGCAGGTCGTTGCAGCCGCACAAGCGACCCGTCCTCAATCCACGTTCCCTCCACCACAAGCCCCGATGCAGATGCAGCAGCCAATGCAGGGAGGATTTGTCCCACCTCCTAACCAACAGCAGGGAGGGTTTGTTCCGCCGCCTAATCAGCAGCAGAGTGGATTCGTGCCGCCCATGTCGCCCCAAAGTCCTCAGCCCACGCTTAATGGCTACTTCCCACCTCCCGGCCATCATGAGCAAAAGTATGACCCACATATGTCGGTGCATGAGTACGCTGCAACGCCACTTTCAAATCCGCCTACACCTGCACCGGCATACTCGCAGCCTCACGGAGCCACTACAGTACCTCCCATGCCAACGAAACCCAATGCCCAAGCATATTATCATACACCGGCTGATGGAGCCCATGAGGTCGATGCAATCGGTGTGTCCCGACCGCCTCCACAAGGATATGTAGCTCCAGTAGCGCCGTACCAGAGCCCCGTCGTTGGAGCGCACGAAGTGGACGCGAGCAGTATGCCACATGCGCCTCAACAATCGGGTCCAGTGTATGAAATGGGCCAGGGGAAATGAGGCCAATCAATTAATTTGACAGAGGAGGATTTCACCAGGTTAAGATGAAGAGGATTTCAGAGCTTGAAAGCATAGAGGGATTCGAGTACAGAAGGGGAAAGACGAGGAATTATCCCCTATTTACGCTATAACAGTAATTTCATTGGCCGTATCAGGTCTTGGATTCGAACATCGAAGGACTGGAGTGGGCCAGACTTCCAGTGGCACATTCGGATATACTTAGGCCCACCAACTGATCACGAAACTGTGAACCATTCTAGAGATATGGTCTTGGCGTTCGTTTCTATGTCCCATACAATTCCATTTCTCCTCGAGTTCGTTTCAGGGTATAAGGTGGAAGGGAAACGGAAGCGGCTATACACAGAATGCTGGATGAGCTTCAAATCATCTGATAATGTACAGGCATCAATGAATTGGCGCCAACCATAATGCTTGCAAGTCCATAATATACATATCGCAAGTTATCCTACAAGTTCCTACATCTTCTACAAGAATCTTGTTGGCGAGCTCTTCTTCAGCACCAATGGATGTCTGTGAACACTGGGCATCAGGCCCAGCCCAATTGCTCTCCGAATAGCTTTTGCAATCTTTCTCTGGTTCTTTGGTCGTAAGCCGGTATCTTTGGAATGCTTTATCCGTCCCATCTCAGTCATGTACTCGGACATCATGGTGAAGTTCTGCGTGTTGATTAGCATAGTACCTGTCTCCTCAGCGTCACAGCTACCCACCTTGTATTCCAGCACAGGATTGATACCAAGCACATCAAAGGCATCCTCCTGTGGCCGCTTCCGCCCAAATTTCCACTTCTTCTGCTCGGATCCTGACAGATCATGGGGTGCATAGACGTCTCCTGGCTGCCACTTGCGGAAGATCTGGCGTTGAAACTGGCTCCTCCGCTCCGACTCGATCATCTCGCGTGTTTGTGTGGGGCGGTCGAGGCCGGCCTCTCGAGCAAGGCGCGTCGCAAGGGATGAGCCATTGGGTCGCGGCTGGCCTGCTGAAGGTTTTCGGGCTGCGCTGCTGCCGCCGAGGATAGAGAGCAGGGCATCATCTGCTATAGCTTTAGAGAGGGCCCGGAGGAGCAGCGGAGGGAATTGGGTGCGTACCTTGCTTCTGGGGGCCAGAGGAGAAGCATCGTAGGCACTGCCTACTGGCGGCTACCGGTGTCCTGAGCGGCAATCGTGTTAATGACATTGCGGGCCTTGGTTTTCTCCTGTCGTTGCGGAGGTGACTTTTTTCGAGATGCTGGCCTCGGAGGAGAGGTAGTGGCTTGGCATGATGATTTCACAGCCAGAGCAAGACATGCTCCCCTCACGATTGTTCGCCGCATTCTTCACACGCTTTCGTCTCGTCGTGTTCGAGCATTTTGCTCACTCATCTTCCTTGTACATATGGCTGCCATTCTCGTCTGATCTCTTTCCTCCACTGTGCGACAATTGCACTTCGCCGCTTCGTCAACCTTGCAGATTCGTTCTCGACAGCTATTGAAGCTCGCCCACCATGCCGTCACATTTGACCCGCGTCGTCTTCCGCAGTCTTATCGCCAACGAACCCCTTCTCTATCGTGGATGTCGCTCCCGAGCCCCGCGACCGCGCACCATAATTCACCATGGAGTGCGCCCGGTCGCCCAAATCCAGCGGAGGACATTTCTCAATTTCTTCAAGCCGCAGCGGAAGCTCAAGCCCATGGAGATGCCAGCTGGTTTGCAGAAGATGGCTGAGTTGACGTATGCGCAACACAACGCCATACGACCGCCAAAGCCGGAAGAGGTGGCTGAGGCATTCAAGGCTTTCTTTGCACAGAGGAAAGGAGCATTTGAAGACTTCCATATTGTTACAGCGCATAATGCCTTCAAGTATCTCTTGGAGCATCCACAAGACGATGGCCAGCCTTGGCTGAGCAAGGACGAGCTTGACGAGGCTATCTTTGAAAAGATGCTACATCCCTCAAAGCGACCTGCAACGCTGGGACGAGCACACCTAGACTTTGGCCGAGCCATCCTCGATGAACTTGCAAGCATGGCCGAGAGCAAAGAGGGAGAGGACAAGGTTGGACCGCCGAAGAAGGGGGAAGATGTGGATGATATGTATAAGAAGGCAAAGTTAGTGCGGCTCCTGTCACTGTTCGGGGCTGCTGTCGAGGCCAGAACTTTTGCTGAAAATAACTTCCGATACAATCCGAACGGAAGCTCACAGCAACGACTAGCTTCTCTATCGGCATGGAATTCCGTGCTTAGAGGTATCGCTCGGGAGGGCAATCTAGAGGAGATGCTAAAAACCACAGCCACGCTGCAAGCTCTATCAATTCCTTTGACTGCACCCATGCAGAAAAGACTTGTGACGTTCTTCGCAGAGAAAAAGGACCTTGACAGAGCCAAGTCATGGTATTCGCAGGCAGTTGTCACCAGAATTGGCAAAGCCGGTGCTCAACCCATTGGAACTACGAGCAGTGCCCTGTTGAAAGCGTGCGCCTTGGGTGGCGATCTATCATTCGGCCAGCAGGTGGTAGCAACAATACTCAAGGATGACATGCCGGAGAAGGAATCATGGGACGCTATCTTCTTGTGGTCTGCTGCTATTGGCAAAGGCGCAGACGAAGTTGATCGAATGATGAACGTTTTGGTCCGCCGCAACGACGAAGCGCGCCAAAAGAATCCTGCGGTTGCTGTGATCCGTCCAGATATCGAGACCATCAATGCTTTGGTTGAGCTCTCTATATTGAAGCAAGATCCGTATTCGGCCGAGCGCTATATCGCCTTGGGGGAGAAACGGGGCATTTTTCCCGACGAGAGAACCTACACTATGCAAGTGCAGTATCGAATTTCCGTTGGAGACATCGATGGAGCCAGAGCTGCCTATTTCAACCTGCAGGGTAGCTTCTCCGGTGCGGACCAGAGTGTGGCGGTCATCAACCAGCTCATCCAGGTCCTCTGTGTGTCCAAGCAACACCACTTTGATGAATTAATGGCAATGGTCGATGACTTGCATGAACGGAAGGCCAACTTTACTCCAGAGACTGTCGCGGCCTTAACCCTCTTGCACCTCCGCAGAGGCGAAATCCATGATGCGATGGATCTACTTCAGGTACACGCCCATCAATACTCTCCAGCTCAACGCACAATCATCCAAAGGGCTCTTTCAGCGTTCATACTGGACGGAGAGACAAGCACGGCAGATGCCTGGGACGGCTATCAAATCTTACGCAATGTATTTCCTGAAACCCCCCGGGACGATCGCATACCTATTATGATAGAGTTTTTCGCGCGCAATCGCTCAGACATGGGCTGCCACGTCTTCTTTCATATGCGTAACCATGTTAGCGAAGCTCATCGCGCAAATCGAGACGTCTACATCGCAGCCTTCACAGGCTTCGCACGTTGTGCAGATGCAGAGTCTCTTGAGCTAGCGCATAACCAGCTCAAGTTGGACTTGAATGTTGACCTGGACACCAAGTTACGCAACTCATTGATGCTTGCATACGCGGCAACTGGGGAGAACCAAAAAGCACTCCAATTCTGGAGAGAGATTTGCGAGTCTAAAGAAGGGCCTTCTTATAACAGCATTGCCATTGCGTTCAGATCGTGCGAAGGAATGCATTGGGGGGGCGAGCATGCGAAGTCAATATGGAAACGATTAAAGGAGCAAGATGTAGAGATTGATAAGACGATTTGGATTGCCTATATGTCTGCAATCGCAAGGAACCATCATCATGACGAGGCGCTGGCGCTCATCGAAACTGTCGATGAGGAGTACGGTTTTACACCAGATTTGCAGATGTTCGTTCGATCCTTCCCAAGCTTCAATGTCGCTTTTGCTAACAGCCCCACAGCCTCGGTAATTGGTTCAACATGACCGCGAGCAACGAGAAGCAGGCCCTCGTCGAAGGATGGATCAAGGAACGGTATCCGGAAGTGTGGCAACAGATGGAGGCTCTAGGTCACTGGGTCACTATGGATGGTTTTGGGTACCGACAGTATAACATTAATCGTGATCTGGACCCGTAAGATATGTGTATGTTTATGTAAATCAATATTATTGAAAGAGAAGAAAGAGTCGAAGATTGCATCATAATGGACTACCGTCACCCTCACCTATGGATGTGTCATGTTTGTCACATACAAGCCTACGCGCTGTAGTTCGCCTTTACTGTTCCTTTTCACTATCTGAATCCATAGCAAGCGTGCTGTGGTGTATTTGCCCGGCCAAGGACGTATTGCTTGGAGGAGTATTTTCTCTCTTCTCCTTAATACTTCGACGCCATACTCATCCACAACCGCCTGCCAAATCCCACATACCCAACAGTCCTCCTGTGTGATCAGACATCAGTTGGCCTCTCTCCTGGCAATTGCATACTCCAAAGCTGTACGGCAGCAGAGGTATCTCTCAAGTCCGCGCTCCTTCACCTTCACTTTCGTCGCGTTGCTTCCCCCACTTATCTCCAGAAAACGTGCTCGTTTGAATCATCCTTTACTTTGCGACCCTACACCTGCTGTCTATATAAACAGGACTTTGCCCTCCCTCTCTTCTATGTCACGACTACTACTCAAACTTCAACATCTTTGCTACTTCTTCAGCTGCAGTGGGTTTTGCAGACGGCTTCCGTCACTTCCAAACGTCACTACAATCTTCCATCTGCTGTCAAGTACTAGCAGCTACAAGACTGGCGAGAGTGAGTACCCCGCTCGAACCAAAATTCTGGCCCAAGGTGAGACTGCTGCTAATACGAAACGCAGCTATGCAAATTCCACGCCTCCTCCTCGGCCTGGTCGGCCTTGCTAGCCTGGCCATTGCCATTCCAGCTCTTACAGACACTACCGCATCCGATGTCACCGTTGCTAGCATCTCTGCACTAGCAGGTCATGGCGGCACTATCGTCTGCCAGAACACGCTCGACGATGGTTATTGTGGAATTGTTCACGCCCAAGATCGATGTGCCAGCCTTGAACCCGAGCTCTCTCACAAAGTCCGAACCATTTACCAAACGGCTGGGTCTGTATGCAGGTACTTTGATGGAAACTGTTCTGCGAATAATTTGATCGTCAGTGTCAACTCACGAAGCAAGCCGGCGACTGTCCAGATTACCAAGGAGGTTGGCGACAAGATTGATCTAGTTCGCTGCCAGAAAGATTGGCCCACCGCTGAACTGCAGCCTGACTCAACAGCTATTGAAGCTCGCGACATACCCCCAGGGCTTGCCAACCCCATTTACGTCTGGGCCTGCAGAGACCACTTAATTTGCCTCCCGCTCGATGCAATTTATCGCTGCCGAGCGCTTCCCAGAGATTTCGCCCACCGTGTAGAACATATATGGCAAACGGAGGGACTGGTGTGCAAGTATTACAAATATGATTGCTCAGCGAAATGGCCGGTTGTCATTCTCGACTCTCGTGGAAAGGACATCTTTTGGGACGCTAAAGGTATCGGCAACAATATTGGTTCAGTCATCTGCAAAGAGTCGCCCTGGTACACTGCGGAGCTCGCAGACGAATCTATTCCAATCATCACACCCGATTCAGACAGCGTGGGTCCACTCATAGAGAGAGGCCATGATACCAATTTGCAGACTCCGAACGATACTCCTTCAAAAGACTATAGCGATGCAGATTCCCATGCCGTAGTCGCCGCCCGTCTCAACTCTCCTGGCACTGACACAGTCAACGTCATTGCCCTTAGTTTCAACGATATAAAGTCAACGCTAAATGAGGCTGGAAACAAGGCAGTCTACGTCTGCCGTCATCCAGACTTTAAAGGTAGGTGCACATTTTACGAAGCCCCAGCTTGCGCGAACAATCCATTCAGCAACGACGCCATCCAGTCAGTAATCATCAGGGCTGGCTTTCGGTGCGCCTTCTACCACGAGCCCAACTGCGAGGCCTACAAATCACCACCTCACTACGAGGAAGCCAAGGTTGGGGATAAGCAAATGCCTACGCTGTCGTACACGATCATATCGATGGCATGTGACATTATCCCATTCATTAATGGCAAGGAAGATGCGCTCTCTTCCGGCGGTCGTGATTAAGGGCGTGATTCTCTGTGGCGACCCTCACTGATGGTGGCTTTTGGGAGACTCGGAAAGGAGAGGACCGGAATTTGAACCCAGGAGAAACTAGTGAAAGCGAAAGGGTGAGGAAGGTGACCCATTACTCTCTCAGATGAAGGATCTTCCGGGGAACTATCTTCAATATACGTGGCTGGCTTAGTCGGGGACAAGCTATTAGGTCTCTCAGTGCGGCGAGACAACACTATGCTTGGGACCTCTATCGGAAGTTTGCAAAGATAGTTATAGTCAAAACATCTTGAATCTATAACTTTTGATCCTTAAGACAACAACATCTGACAAGGTCAATCACGGTGTTGGTTATGCTTCGACCGTTTTGTCGACGGTATTAACTCCCCTTTCAGCCATGAGCCTCCTGTCGAATCGCAAAATTAAGACTCTAAAGAAACATGGCAATGGTGGTAATGGCGACCGAGAACTGGGTCTGTTAATCAAGCTGATGTAGAACCTGGGTCGAATTTCTGCTATTGTCCTCGGAATCCCAATCCTGCATAAGACCGTACTCAAGTTCGCGCCAGTCGAACGTAGGCGCATGTGGCCCTCAAATCATTACTTGGAATGAGCATTGCCAGTTGGGTCCAACTTCGAGGCTGACAGTTTGAAATAGAAATGGCCTCTTCTAAGAAGGAAAATTCAGTAAAACTTCTCCTAAATACCACTTTTTTCAGGCCTGTGGAAAACATTTGAGAGCAATGACCGGTGTCCTGATATTCTGCTGCCTTTGTCAATGTGTATATCCAGGATCGGTTGAGTATTATGAATGGCGGGAAATCAGTGTCTCCGCCAGAAAATTGCCCACTGCTGCCAGGATTTCATGTTGCTTGTCGTCAGACTCCCGGCGCAATATCTTTCGCACTCATAATAACATCATTGCCTTTGCATTATTGTTTGCGGCGTGGAACACCGACTCTACATGGGTTTCTTCACTACTGGAGCATCAGTGCTATAGAATCAACAAACATATGTTCATTGTGGAGTCTTAACTGTGACCCTTTGCTTGGATGTCTGCTTGTCATTATTATTACTAATTCGTGTACTAGAATTTGTGTACTCTTCCTGTTTCTTAGGAAATCGTGGTCTGCATTACCTGCCACCCAATATTTATACCAGACTTGTACAGAAGAAGAAGCGATGTGCAAAAAACGATAGAAGGGGGAATCAAAATGCTCAAAAAGATATTAACGGAGCAAAGCCTGCTCTGTTAGTCTCGGTTTATGACTCTCAGACTCCGCCGCGGATTCAATAATACACCTCTCGCGCCCCAGAAACTGGGTTCTTGGCCCGAGAGTAGATCTTCCGTCACACTTCCCTCACTGCTTCTGCGTGTCCATTCTCCAGCAGGTCCGCCGTAGGCAGAAGGATTCTCGGCATTGTTGTCTCGCGCTATGTCAAAAGATCCTGCCGCAGCGCCTCCAGAAGATCCTCCCAACGTTCCTGGTGGTCGTTCAGAGCTGTTCTTTCCCCCAGAAGACGAGCTAAAGGTCCCCTGTTTCTCATTGTTGTGCCGCGCGGTCATCAGAGCAGCATGGTTCTTCCAGATCTTAACTTGTTTGCGGTAGACCCATGCACAGAAGGCGAAGTATGCGGCGATAACGAAGAAGACACCTGCGATTACGCCCGCGATGATGGCACCAACATTTGTTCCGCTTCCACTCGATCCGCTCGGACCATCAACAATTTGAGTGATGATGGCGCCGTTGGGCCCTGTGACAGTATACGTGTGTGGTTTTCCGGTTGCTAGGGGTCCCTGCGTGGGTGTTTGTACAGGTGCGGTAAGAGTAGCGCCGCCTGTCGCTTCACCACCAATAACTTTTCGAACAGGTTCAGGGACAGCGTAGCCATAACTTCCTTCAACACCTGCTTCAACACCAAACCCTCTTTGGTTTGCTTGTTGGGCTAGCGGATTACCTGTGCTCGCCTGGCCACTATAGCTTTGCAGTGCCTTGTCGCCCGTGAGTGCGGTGAACTGATCACTCCATGACAAGCTGGACATGTTGAACACGTATATGCCTGGGGCTTCGCAAGAAATCTTTGGATCAATGTAGCCACCAACGACTATCATCTGACCATCCCAAACATGGCAGGAGTGCCCAGCGCGGGCGTAGGGAATGGACTGCTGCGACTGGTCGACTTGAATCCAAGTAAACGAGGGCACGGAAAGAATCCACATATCGTCTTTTTGGGTCTGATTTGCAGCTGGCTGAAGATTTTGGCCTCCGAACATGTAGATGTTGTATGAAGAGCCGCTGGGTAGTATTAGGGTGTGTATTGAAGGAGTATAGTGGGTAGAGGCTTACTCTGCTGCGGCCGCGACGGTGGCACATGGGTTGACGCGGTATTCGGGCATTTTACCCGATGTGCTTTGTTTATACCAAGTCGACTTGGCAATGTCGTAAACGTCGATGACGTTCATCTGGGTCTATATATCGTTAGCAAGCTCATGTGTTATCAAGTTTATATTCACACTTACAAAGGTATCGTTGTCGCCGCCAGTCAGACCCAGCAGGATGCCTTCGTCGCCGAAACCAGGAACGTACACTAGCACGCCGTCCGCTCGTTCAGGAAAAGAACCAGAGTTTTGGAGGCCACCTTCGGTGATGTTTCTGAACGCGCCATCTTTACCAGCGGTTTTGCCGTCTTTCAGACTTTCAACAGCATTGTTGCTATATCCCGGGAAGGTGAATTCTAACAAGCTCTTCAAATACACCCTCTGAACTTGATTACTCCAACCCTCGGTGGTAAAATCGTCCAAATGCCCACCAAAGTACCATCCACGCCCTAATGTGGTGACGCTGAAGCCTGCACCCTCAGCAGCGCGCTGTACACTCTGTCCATCACCCTCAGCATTCTCGCCGGCTGAAGTCTTCGGGTCTTTGTGTTCTACCCATTCCTTGTTGCGAATGTTGTATTCCCATATCGAGTTAGGCCCTGGAGCAACCTTGGGGTTATCAGAGTATTGGCCACCGTAAAGCCATAGTGACTCGTGGGAGGACCAAAGTTGGCCGAGGGAGACAGCTGGCGGACCAGATGGTTTGGGGAGGCCAGTGAGAGAAGGATTGGCGACTTGCCAAGACTTTGTGAGATCCAGGGTCAAGAAGTCGTTGGCTAGTCGAAGTCAGTATGAACCGTGAGAACGAAGAAATGCATTTGTGAACTTACTCCAAGTGTCGCCTTGCTGCTTCGCATCGGAAATAGTGCGAAAGCCATACATGTAGAGCGTGCCATTGACAACAGCAGTCTGCCCACTCCATCGCTTGCAAGTGTTTGTAGGCGAGTCCTCTCGTGAAACTAGCAATGAGTGTTCTGGTTCTGATTCGGCTTGAATCATCGCCCGTGGAATGATACCGCCTCTGACTCCCATGCGTGCGATTGGGCCCAGCTGCAGGATTGGTAGCAATAATGCCAAGATAATGCTGAAGAGACCCAATCGATATAGCTTCGTAGGCATCGTGTATTTGGTAGGGATTACTGTCGTCGCGGATATTGAATCGTATTCTTCATCGTCGTCGTAAACCGACTCCCAATCGCTCTCATCGTCATCATCCTCCTTCGTTTCGTTGATCACATCGTTTCGACTCCGGAACCTCAACATCTTGGCTGGTCGCAGCCGCCTCAAAGACTGACCATGTGTTCGAATTGGGCTTCTCTCTTTTCGTATTCTTTCCTCATCCACTAGTCCAACCTCGGTGAAAATTGACATTCGGCGGCCATCGGCATTGGCGGCAGGTTGGGGTCGTACTCGTTCCATCTCTATCTTCGATCAAAATGACATGTACGACCCTCTTTGGTCGTGTGCGAATCGTTAAAACCGTAACGCTACGAGTCGCGTGCTAAGTAGAGTAAAGTGAAATTCTAATTCGTAATGCTGAAGAGTGTAATATGAATGACGTCGGTTTCAGGAACAGGGTCAGATCCTGAAGTTCGTTTGACGGGGGAATAAACGCTGATGATATAAGGGAAGGATGAGTGGCAAGGGTTTAGAGACGCCGATCTGCGTATGTCAAGCAACGGTACGACGATAAGCAGTCCACTGCACGACTGGAACAGAATGAGGCGATGCAATGTTCAACAGGAAATCAACAACAACAAATGGTCAAGGAAGAGATGAAAGGCTGAAGAGAAGGAAGAGAAGGAAGAGAAAGGTTACTGATTGATTACTTGCACTCCACATATTGCCAGCCGCGTCCAGCGCCTCTTCGTCGCCTCCACAGCTGTGCTGTCGGTTGCATTCGCTCCCGCAGTGCGCGCCGTAACTCTGCAGCCCTCACTGGCCCGCTTGGGCAGGTCGTCCAGAGTCGCACGTCACCGCATTGCCCTAAATGGAAGTGATCGATACATCGCGATTGGGCGCAACGGGCTGGAGCAGGGGTTGCATTGGCTGAGGACGAATGCGTTTGCCTGAAGTCAAGGAAATCCATGGGAATTTAGCGTGACATGCGCCAAGCCCATGGAGCGTAGTTGGCACGATTCAAGGAACGGTTCTTCTGCTCCACAAGGTGTCCATTCTAACTTGACGGCTTGGTGGATAATCTGGAAATCTGTGCCTGAGCCAAAACAATTAATTTCCGCGGAAGGCCTGCTCGACCTCGGGCTGCTTTCAGCATTTCCACACACGCAGCGGTTCTGCCTTTTTTTTTGGTGATGCTACCCCACTCACGAATCAATAACTGCAACCACCTCACCAGACCAAACATAGTACACACCCATTCGTATTCGGAAGCCCTAGCGCTTCACCTGATGTGCTTTGGGACTCCGGAGAATTCGATAGCGTGCATAGCAATTGAAGGGTGCTTTGGGGGTGGGGTGACCCTTAAAATTCTATTTTTTGTTTGTCCAACGTTCCCATCACACTAGCAAATTATCGCTAGTTGAGCGTGGCTGTGCCGTTCTACCGTGACTTCTGATATTTACGCGAAGGCACCATCCTTATATGAGCCATGGGATTGGGAAGACGAGCATCCTCAGGTGCTTAACGATCGTAAGCTCAACATATCCAAAATTGCGTCGTGCTCGTGTCACAATCTTGCATGAAGGGCACTAAATTATCATAGACGTGGTGTAGGCGTCTGTTATACTCTTCCTCGCCAAGATTTGATGCTACCTTTTCGCAGTTTCGCGGACTACATTGGCGTCGTTGAATCGTAAAGCGCTTGATCCATTTTGCAATTATGACTCTGGCTCACTCTCAGCATCATCGCTCTCCGTGACTAGGTAACTTGACTTGTAGCTCGTCGAAGCAGATAGTTGGGCTTCTGATTGCGTTTTCCGCCTTTTACCTGAGGTAAACCGAGATCGTTGCAGGCTCTCACTCGCGCCCCGCCTTCTCTTCCTCTTTGTATTAGGTAAGTTTTCTAAACCGGCTTCCTGCATTCCCTTATCAATAGGCCCCACATCACCTTTGGTCTCCGTTTCGCTGCTAGAATCGTAGTACTCTCCGAGCTCAGATCCATGCTCATCGTCCAGAAAAGTGAGAATAGCGAACATGGTATCTTCAAAAGACGCCTTATCCCCCACCATTCCCTTGTCCTTCACGATTTTGAAGAGGTCCTGCAAGGCAGCCTGAAGCGCTTGTATTGACCAATCCCGCTTCATAGCTGCTGCCACATCATGCCAATTGATATTCTCTTCGCTGTGCTTTTCACGATTGTGAATCACCTCGATGAGGTCGAACTTGTCGCCCCAGCGCATTTTAATTCTACTTGGCGTTTCGTTTGTGATAGGCTCACTAGGGGGAGTTGTAGCCTTGTCTATCCCAGGATGGTGCTTCTGCCAATCTTGTGGTTCAGATGGTGTGACATAAGGGTTCCTAGATTTGCGACGCTTCTTTGCTATTTCTTCTCCGCCTCCAGCGCCTTGGGAGTTTTCGCTCTTCGGGGGTCGTCCACGCTTTCTCGGGGTGGGTTCAACCGCCATCTCTGCATTTTGGTCGTGATCGGATGCTCCCCTAGGCTTGATCTCCAACTGGATCTGAGATGGAGGGTCACGAGCCTTCATCTTGGTCCACTTGACCGAACTCTGCAGACGACTGCGGATGTTACCCATCTCAGCACATACCTGATTCCAGTTGATATCCCTATTCGTATACTCAGACAGCGGCGGCTTTCCTGCTTCGGCACGGAGGTTTTCATCTCTCTGAGCAACAGTTGTGATGGCGCGAACGAGGAGACTTTCTTCGTCCCGTGACCAAGTAGAAGTGTTTCTACTTTGGCCGTGTCGTGCATAGTCGCGCCAGCGGTTGTGCACATCGTGCATAGAGCGATCCCCTAGTACCTGAGAAATGAGCTTCCACCGCTTCGGATGTAGTTCATAAAGGCTCATTAGCTGCTCATCCTCTTCCTTTGTCCACCCCCCGATTTTGAAAGTATGGTACTGTGAGCGGACGTGATTTCTGACCGCCTCCGGTGTACGGGTCGGAATGACATTCTTCACTTCCTCCCAGAATTCATTGCTCTCTTGCTCCTCTTGAGCCTCATGGGTACCCCAATCAATTTTCCGCCGAGAAATGTTCACATCCTTTGTATCGTTTGTCCATTGAATAATTTCAACTAGTTCGCTGGTGTCCAATCCCTTCCTTTCTTGATAGTCTCGAATAGCTCTGCGAAGAAGCTCTTCTTCATCCTGAGTGAAGTCGCCACCAGTACGCAATTCAGGAGGTTGGTGTAATTCACGGACGGTGTTGAGTGATCTCTCAACTGCAGTTGTTGTCTCTTTTGGATCAACGAGGCTCTTGCGAGCGTAGCGGTGGTTCCCGCTTAGACGGGGGTTACTTTGGCCCTTCTTGTATTGCCGCTTCTTCGCTGAGCTTCGATGCTCAATGGGAGATCCTGGAGGAATAGTATCCTGGTCCGAACAAGCTTCGGGGGGCATGAACGAATCGGAAGTCTCCTCCCCATCTGCTGCAGCAAGAGCATCAGTCTCGAAATAGTTTGTGACGTTACTCTTTCGCGCTTTCCTCTGCTTCTTTTCCAGTGTGGTAGGAATCGTCGGCTGTTCTATCTCTTGCTCGGCTGGGACACTTGGCTGTAGAGCGGAAACTGAGTTCTGATCATCCGCAACCTGTGTTGGCTCCGCATCATTTGGCGGAGGACCTGTGACATCTGGTTTCATTCGCTTGCGCTTGGATTGTGAAGACGAAGGCGTGACTATATGGTCTGGATCAACTGTTTTGTCTTCCCTACGACTGATGTCCTTTCGGTCCGGCAGGATGTTGTTGGGGTCGACCTCCATCCTCATTCTCCGTTT
Organism: Pseudopyrenochaeta lycopersici; assembly: GCA_003313425.1. Lineage (NCBI taxonomy): Eukaryota > Fungi > Ascomycota > Dothideomycetes > Pleosporales > Pseudopyrenochaetaceae > Pseudopyrenochaeta > Pseudopyrenochaeta lycopersici. The sequence continues at coordinate 799,084 of NHZP01000001.1, read as the reverse complement.
GCCTTTCTTGTACGCCCTCTTCTTTACAGGCACGCTCGCAGGGAAGGGCAGGCGAGAGGGAATGGGCGGCGACAGAGGAGCATGCGTTATCCTTGGCTCGGTTTGAGAATCGGGAACTTCGACCTCGTTCGGAGGCGTTGTATTATCATGTGCGTATGTCTTCAATGGCGATACTGGCCAACCGCTGGATGCGTCGGGCCATTCGTCACTCTCCACGTATGCTTGTAGGTCGGAAAGCGCGAAAGATCGAAGGATTGGCAGGGATTTCGTGGGCGACGCGATTCGCGAAGCTGCTTTCTCGCTGGGCGGCTCCTTGGATTGGCGCGCGACGCCGTTTGTGCGCTTGTTGCGCCCAGGTGAGCGCGAATCTGTTGGACCTTCTTCTTCTCTACGTGTTGCTTCCTTGTTGCGGCCGGGTGTGAGGTGAACGCGTACGCTCTCGTCGATGAGTTGCTGAGATGCGGCCAAGTCGTCCATCTTGGGGCCTGCACATTCAGCAGGTCAGCAGGTTCAGGAATCTATTATCTTATGACAGGATAATGAAACTATCGCAGCTGTCGACGCGCCGTGTACTCACTGTAGTGGGGTACGCGGTCGGCGACTTGGGATGCTGCGGTGGAGATAATCGTACTTTTAGATGGGTCGGGAACGGGCTGTGACGAGGTCAAGCCCATCGCTAAGCTAGTTCACACTGCTCATAGTCTTTGGTCTTTGAAGAGGTGTTGAGTGACAAACAATGCTTAAAGAGTTCGGGTTGTGTTACAGCGAAGGTCTGAATTCCACATAAAATACGCTTTGGAAATTTTTGGCCAATGAGGCAAAGCGCCTTTGTCGAACTAGTCATTCACCATCACCATCACCATCACCATCACATTTGCCCGAGTCTCCCCCTAATCCCAATCTGCAGTGTCGCTACAAAATGATTGGAGGCCTTGATGGCAGCCTCATTATCTACAGTTGCCGCTGATCTGTCTATCCGATCACAAGATAAGACGGCTTTTTCTGTGGCTAGTTCTACACTCAATTACTAGACGGAACATGAGGCTAATTTGGGCGAGGATCCTTTATTGACCATCAAAATGGCGCCTGGTATGACAATGCGCTATGATGAGAGGCTTTAGCACGCTCAAGTTAATTAAGGCCATCAATTGGGATAACTTTACTTCCGGAACAAGTAGTCAAGGTGACCATAGCTGATGTTTGCATCGCAACTTCCCATGTCTGGTCTTCGTTAATCAATCTCTAGAGCTATACTGTTATTGCTAGAATATGGCATAATAGGTATGTATCCTCCTATAACCATGTGTTTCCATCTATATATCCGGCACAACATATCTACAAGAACTTCATTCCTTCTCAAAACCCCACGTCTCATGAGAACGATACCCAACTGCTAAATACTACGCTTTCCAACAGCAACACCAAGATCCCAATCGCAACCCCACTTCCCACTCTATCACTCCTCTCCCGGCTCAGTTGCATCCTCACACCTGTGCCTGCAACACCTAAGAATATCCACAGCAGCGCTGCTACCACACTCACTACAAGAATGAGTGTCAGGGCAGAGAGAACGCGAAAGGTAGAGATTGAATGCACAAACTGGATGGTTGTTATCATGTCGGGTAGCGGATTCGAAGCTAATGATATTTCGGAGTAAGGGCTGAAAGCTGATTTTCTGTCGTGTCTTCGCGGAGATCCGAGGCTGCTTGCTCGCCTGCGAGGTGAACGAGTTGAAGGACGGCGTCGCTTTGACGAAGACTGCCGAGAATTATTTGACGCCGCGACTCTTCCCGCCCAATGTACCCAGGTGTACCTCGCCTTCCCCATCGCAGGATTTTTGTACATGTTCATCAAAGCCACTTCTGTGAAGGGTGATTTCGAATCAACAGCACTGTCAGTGCCTTCCCCAGCTGCTAGGAGTCCTGGCGTGGCGTGGCCGAAATCATCATCTTGTGATACAATGCCCCCACTCCATGCGCTAATTCGACCCAGTTGTATGTATTTCAATTTGCGTGCGCTGAATGTGCGAATGAACCAATTCCCAGAGAGCTCTCGATTCCCAGCTCTTAGACGTTTGGCGAACAGTTTGTCGTCGAACTCAACATCTTCACTGCCATTGATGCCTTCACGATCCAGACTGCTCGTAGTCAGACTACTGGGCACATCGATTCTTACCAGTTTGTGGCTCGCTTTCCGTCCATTGTCCTGTCTCCACCCTATTCTCCGCAGGCTAAGCCAAACCACACTCTCGTCAACTTCTTTTCCAGAGCCAGCAAGGCTTTGAACAGCCCCTTGCGCATCTTCGTTTCTCTCCAATCGGCTGCGCAAATCATACTCTTTCCCACTTGCTACAAGCCCAAGAACATTCTTACCCTTGTTTTCGTCTTGCTCTTTCCTTTTCTCGCTGTAACCACTATCCAATCTTGTAACCTCGCCGGTGTCTTCGTCCTCCCCCTCATCTGCACCTCGTTGTCGAGGTCTTGATTTGGGCTTCGGGAACTCTTTCTTCGCTGTGAAGGGATATGGTGTCTTGATGAAATGACTTGGCAGATGGGCTGGTCTTTCGTGGTCGGCGGTTGAAAGAGAAGGAATATTGATATGCCGATCGGCCGTAAAAGAAGTCTTCGGAAATTCGGACGTTGTGGGAGAATGAAGGTATGAACGCCTCTGCGCCTTCGAGAGGCTTCCTGACGGTGACAGGGATTCCAGTGCCCGCATAGTCATGACATGTGCATCAATAATTGAGTCGGCTATTACGCTCTCAGCCGTATTGCTTTTATGGTGACTCTTGAAGCTGCTGCTTCGGGGTAAGCCAGCGGAAGCATCGCTTACTCTCTGATTGGGAAGTGGCTTTGGCGGTAGTTCAGAGATTGGTAGAGCATCGTCCGAGTTGGTGCTTCTCAAGGAGCCTCTGGGTGTAGCAGCACTCGATCCGGTGTGTACAATACGGACGTTGTCCTTGCCCAGCCGCTTCAGCGAAATTTCCCTTGCTTTCTTGGAGGCTCTGCCATTTTTCAGGCTTGCAGCTGGGTCATCTTCAATACCGAGCCCTGAGTCATGAGTAGGAAGTTGATTGAACGTTGGCAGCGCAGTCAAACCGCTCCTTTCCCTACTTCTCCCTCTCGATTCTTGTTGCCTATCATCTCGCCCGAGGTCCACATCTCTCAGTCCAAGTCCTTCTGCCTCTGAGAATATCTGTGTCACGTCTCCTTCGCTGTCCTCCCAATCCGAACCAGAGGAGTTATCATCGAAGAAGTCAGCACCAGGCTGCATACCTCTTTCCATACTTTTGCTCATGGAAGGGTGCACAGAACCTCTTCGCATAGGCGGAGGGTCGACGATGTGAGGTGAAGATGCTGGACTAGAGGATAACTTTGTTGAGGGATGGTTGAGAAGGATTGTTTGTGTCGCGTCTGACGGGCTAGGCGCAGCTACTGACGAGATAGGATGGTGCTTGCGAGAAGAAGATTTCGACGAGGGGATGTGAGAGGGTGGCTGGGACTGAGAGGCCTCCATCTTCGCGCAGATTTTACAAGGTGTGTAGCTCCGTAGATAGAAGTGTACAGCTTCAAGCAGTCGGCACTGCCTCAGTATATCACCCTTACTTCCCACTGTGATCAGCAGCTCACCAACTCAAATGGATAGCTCAAACAACCTTGAAAATAGTGTAACAAGCGTATCTATCGAAACAAAGACGTGAACAAGACGCCAAAGGCAGAGATATGGCAAGTGAAGAAAATGTAGTCAGCTGGAGATGACCAAAACAAAGAAGGCACGTACAAGAGATTGTAGATCTGTTTTCGGCAGCCATCCGTTCCGAAGATATGGTAGTGTCCGCATGAGGGTGGAATGCTGGTAAGTGCTCGCCAAACTGAGATCGTGTCGTAGCCGCATTCCCTTACCCTCCCTTGGGCAAAACGAAAGCATAATGCACTGTCAGTAGTTGGGGTTCAGAGAAGACACAGAGAACAGTGCAGTGAATTAGAATAATTCGGATTGAAGATAAATGTAGAACCATCTCTAAGGAAACCCTTGGTCTATACACATGCTTTGGGCGGGATTAAGAACGCCAAACGCGATGCCATCTAACCTCTCAAGGACCGACATGGGATATACGTGACAGAAAAGAGATGCGTCGTCAAAGCGGAATCGTATGCACGGTGTTAATGAGCGTTTACTCGCCGTCACGATCGAACATCTTGCTCATTGCTTTTTGTGCGAGCTCAACACCAGCGAACGTAGCCGCATTCGCAGGGACCGCTCGCGCCATGGCTGGACCGATACCGGGGAAGAAAGCCTTGAAGCCACCGCTCGCATGAATGCCCTTGATCGTGCCACTGATGGTCGGTCGTCCTTCAGCACTCTGCAACCGTGACTTGATTGTATCGATAGGGAACACAGGAATCCACATGGCAATACCAGCAGCTCCACCAGCAACCATGACTGCGGACATACTCAGCGGCCCTGGCTGTCCGGTCACAGGATCCTTGGGAGTGAGCTTCCTCTTCACCGTCTCGTAAGTCGCGAAATAGAACGCGGAGCCAGGCCCGTCACGCGCGAGTGTCATGGCAGAGCCACGGAACACTGAGCGAATGCCGCCTTCCTTGTAAAGTTGTCTGACGACATCAACACCGCCGGAGTATTTTGGTTTCTCGCCCGGCGCGAGTTGCTTCTGGCCCTGGATCTGCAGCAGGACTTTCACGCGCTCGAATGGTGCGGTGATAATCGTCATGGGGATCGCACTGAAGAAACCAGCGGCGGATACTTGTGCGACGCTGTACTGGTTGTTCTTGACCTCTGAGACGCTGGAAACGATCTGTTTGCCTAAATCATAACCCCAGAATGATACAGCAACTGTACTCGGTCAGCTTCTAGAACTCAACCTGGTAGCCTGAGCAGGTGCTGGGTATCGAGATACTTACACATTGGCGTGACGCCGACTAGTGGCGCAGATACACCTGCGTACAAACCCCTGGCAAGACCCTCTTTTGCGATTGTCTTCTTCACAACATCCATTGCTCCGCTGTATACGCCCTTCTCAGCGGTCTGCATTCGTACCTTGACCAAGTCAAACGGATGGCCCACGACAACTGCGCAAACACCACCAACACCTCCAGCTATCAGTGCTCGCAGCGACTGTACTGATGACTTTGTAGCCGCCTTAACATCTTCTTTGAGCTCTTCCGTCGAAGGCAGCTTCTCAACTATGGCATCAGTGGTGTTCGTCATTGTGAGGCCTGCAGTGTGACGCGGGGCGCGTCTTATCAAAAGAAAGAAATTGCGCTCTCTGTACGCACAGGAGAGCCAGAAGAAGTTGGCTGGACTGTTGCGCTAGCTGCAGCAATAGGACGGACACAAAGAAGAGATTGAAATTTGGGTCTGAGTTGAGAGAAAGTGAAAGTTGTGTAGGCATGTGAGCTCCAGTTCTCCGAATCTTGGCTCACGTAGACGCCGAGTGGCTCGGCTGGGAGTTTTTTGTGTGCCGAGGCAAAGCATCTTCATTTATCGGGTATGCTTCAAAACCACTTGCATAGCTTTTTTCCAGCTCGTTCGTGTCAAATGACCATTTGTTATTTATAGCGCTAAATCCTTTTGATGAAGTGCTGAGAGAAGTGTGTAAGGGTTCAGACGCAATCGCCATGGTACATGGTTGTGGCTTTGCGGACTGCACGATCATCCGGTCCAACGGGCTGACCAACAGGTGCGTTCAGGGTACCCGCCTTACCCTGTCGCCGTGCTCGGCTATGTTTACTCGGGGGATGGCGCATTTGGTGCCTTGCATTGTTAGTCATAATTTTCGAATCATGTGAAAGTCTGGGGGATCACCAGATTGACATCGGGCGTACTCCGGGTTGCTTGCAACTGTGCTTGAGAAATTGCAGCGAGTTATCATAATGCATCTTGGCCATTGAATCCCGCCTTAAGGGGTATACATCGTTCTCAAAGTGCCAGACTCAACCAAGCGCCCAGAAGGTTGTGTATGAGGACTCGATCTCTACCTTCTTAACCTCGTTATGGTCATCCAGCACATTACAAGATAGTGTGATTTAGGGAGCTACACGCTTCTTCACTTACTTCGCTCACGCTCATTTCATTGAACGCCCTGTCTATTTTGTTGTGATATTTATATCAGAATCTCGCGTCCCATTTTATTTTCCGACGTTTGTGAACCTCAAATACTTCTTCACCTCCCTGACCTCCCCAAACTTCTTCTTCGCATCCTCCGTACTCACTGTAGCCGGCACAATCACATCCTCACCTACAGTCCAGTTTATTGGTGTGGCAACCCCCTTCTTATCCCCCGTTTGCAGACTATCAATCACCCTCAACACCTCGGCCGTGTTTCTGCCCGTACTGGCCGGGTACAGCATCGTCAAGCGAATCTTCTTAGCTGGGTCAATGATGAAAACGGAACGGATGGTGAATGCAATGCCACCAGATTTGGAGAGCGCGTCGAGGTCGTCTTGTGAGATCATGTCATAGAGGAAGGCGACTTTGCGATCAGCGTCGGCAATGATGGGGAACTGCACAGTGGTGTTGCTGACTTCATTAATGTCGGATATCCATTGATCATGTGAGGACAGGTCGTTGGCGCTCTAAATTCCATATCAGTGTCATGTTGCAAACGCGTTCTAGATATCCAGGTTGTCATACTAGGCCAATCATCTGCACACCACGCGCATCGAACTCATCCTTTAGCTTTGCGAATGCGCCGAGCTCAGTCGTGCATACGGGCGTGAAGTCTGCCGGGTGGGAGAATAGGATGGTCCATTTGTTGTCTAAAAACTTGTGGAAATCAAGATCTCCATGTGTTGTCTTTGCCTGAAAGTTGGGCGCTAACGTTCGGTCAGTTATGAATGCGTTCGCAATGCCAATATCTACCATACCAATTGAGCCCAGTCTGAGTCGTGGTTGCTCAGCAGGTACCGCCAGGCCGCGACGAAGCAGCGGGGCAATTGTGGCGCGCTGAAAGCTCAGTACTGGCCGTGCGCCGGAGTGGAGAGCTCGAGAAGCTGCACGGGGAATAAATGAAGCCATTTCAAGGTTTCGGGCAGTAGAAATGAGCGATGATGGGTATTTCTGTAGCTTTCTAACGTGTGGTCTGGCGGCAATAGAGCCTAACAAAATTGACCATTTTTAGATGGCGTCATTCCGCGCCGGAAAGGAAAGCCGGTCGGCACTTAGCTGGGATCTCCTTTGGCTGGCCGTTCAGGCACGCCTTTGCTTGCAACCAGTGGGGCTACAGCGGAGCCACAGCGAAGCTACAGCAAACACCCTTAAGGTATATCTTTCCGCCCAAATGTATGCTTCCGCCACGGCGCGGAGTGCCAAACATGACGTCATGTTTGATATGTCCGTGCGCAAGCTTCCCTCTGAAACTTGGACGGTGAGCTGAGGTTGACAGGGAAAGCTTCAAAGCGCTAGGGTTAAAAGCTACTGCAAGCCCCGCGCAACATCCTAGAGCTTGCGTATCCTAAACGTATGCTGCCTGAAGGCCGTTGAGTCCAGCACTCAATTCCTTGGCTGATCAACAACACTCAAATCAAACAAGCTACAACCCATTCAACATGTCCATCACATCCTTTGACCAAAATGGCGGCAGCTTTCTCAAATTCAACTCCAGTCCACCACGTATCTACCTCACTAGTAGCTCACCAGCCTCGGAAAAATCCCTCTTGGCTTGGAAAGAAGAGGGCTTCGATGCGGAACACCTTCCCTACAACCCCTCGACCCAGGCTGCCTATGTCCGCTCACTCAGAACGCTTGGCGACTCTCTTAACCTTGGTGAAAAATATGCGATAATAGCGTACGGTGAAGCAGCAAGTGTGGTGCTCAAGACAGCTATGAAGCCCTTGGCAAAATGCTGTGCCATCATTGCATTTTATCCACCGCAATTACCGAGTCCGAAGACGATGTATCCAAATTCACATCAGATACAGGTGCACGTTGCAGGGTTGAGCCAGGCCAGTCCAAGGCCGGAGATGTGCCATTGGAAGCTGTATCGGTACGACAACAGTGCTACGGGGTTTGCGGATCCAGGATCACGGGCGTATTCCGAGGTAGAGGCAAACTTATCCTGGAGTAGAGTGCTGGCATGTGTGCGTAAGGGCTTCAACCGAAATGTTGACCTAGAGTCGGTGGTTCAGGCTGCACGAAATGCAAAGTACGAGGATGATGTTCCGGAGCGTGCCAGTATGGGTGTCATCCAAACCATGACACAGAATAGTGCACACGTTACCATTTTGCCGACGCTAGAGGGCGGTATTGGGCGAAAGAAGCTCGAGGAGTTTTACCGAGAGTTTTTCGTTCCGAGTCTGGTGGAAGATTTCGAGATCCGGCTGGTTTCGAGGACGATTGGCGTAGACCGCGTCGTGGACGAAATGGTCGTGTCTTTTACTCACTCAGATGAGGTCGACTGGATACTGCCCGGTGTGCCACCAACCGACAAATATGTTGAGATACCCATGGTCAGCATTGTGGCTATCAGAGGTGGGAAGCTTGTATCCGAACACATGTACTGGGACCAAGCGTCAGTCTTAATACAAGTTGGCTTGCTAGATCCCAAAGCAGTGCCAAAGAATCTCAAGGACAAGGGCTTGAAGAAATTACCAGTTGTAGGAGTAGAAGCAGCAGTACAGCTGGTCGAGCCGCAGCAGCAAAGGTATAACAAATTGTTACAGGAACATGGGCTGATGAACGGCCTGGGGGTGGTAAACGGTAATTGAAAATGGTCCCGCATTGAGAAATTGGTATGGTGCAGTGATTCGATACACGGCGTTTGTCAGCCGATGAAACTACAAGTTGGTAGTTTGTATTTATTGAGAACCCAATATTTCCGCCTCACGCCTTCCCATTCGCCTTGCTCGTCCAGATCCGGCACCGGTATTGTTTCCCATTCGGTGTCGAAGCCCGCTTCGAAGAGGTCAATTTCCACAATCTTGTTATACACATCGTATGCTACCTGTCGGTCTGCACCCATGCCGTTGAATAACCCAAATTTTCCTCCTTCGCCGTCGGGACCACCGGCAGGGTCAAGAAGTCCAATGACGTACTCAGTGAAGAACTCCCTCAGCGCCTTGTACTCCTCAGCGAAGGTGTCGAAGTAGATGGCATCGAACAAATCACCCTTCTCGACAAGGCTAGGTACGATATCCTGCCATCGTCCTTCATGAATAACAACCCCTGGCTTTTCATGCCATCCCTGCTCTTTCATGCGCTTAATGACGTCCGGATGGGCTTCGATAATGTGATGCGATTTGGGTTGCTTTTCCTGGAAGATACCATCGATAATCCCCATTCCGTGGCCGACGTTGAGGACTCGGAGGCCAGATGCAGGTAACAAGAGCTCTGCCGATCGTCGCATCAAAGTGCTCTCCCACTCCATCATGACACCGTTTGCAGAGTCGTCCAATATCCGATCACGATCGAAAGTGAGAGTTGATGCAAGGTAGTTTGGGTTTTGGGTTGACTCGTCGCCTTGTGCATCCTCCTGGCTTATGCCTCCGATGTTGTCGCCTTCATCCAGTTCTACCGCCTCGCTCTGTTCTTCCTCGTCCTCGTCCTCGTCCTCGTCCTCATCTGACTCTGCATCTGCAAGCGGCTGGTACTCATCTAGTCGACTCAACAGCAGCTCGGCCCGCACCCCAGCATCGACACAGAGCTCGTATAATTCCTTGAGACCAAGTCTATATGCGATACATCCTGGAGTCTCGCCATTCATATCCAGGTCGTTCCATATTGCGCCGTTCTCAAAGAGCACCTTCATTGTCTTGACGGCAGCCTCGATCTCCTGCTGTTTCTTCTCAGCCGCGCCATTTGTCTCGCCATGGCCATTGGTTTGATTGTTCTTGTCTTCGGAGTCGGGTTCACAAGCAGCAATTGCAGCGTGTAAGGGCGTGAAGCCGGTCTCAGCATCTTGGACGTTGGCGGAGGAGTTCCGGAGAAGGTTTCGAAGTGACGTGACATCGTGGTTAGCAGCCGCAAGCAGAATGCTCTGTGTCTGCAGGTCCACCTCAACATCAAACGCTGGGTCGTCCATTATGGATATATAGTATGACCACTGAATTCGTGCTATTATTGCGGTGAGGGGTTGAACGTCGCGGGGTTTGGGAAATTTCTCGAGATGCGAGTCATGCAGGGTAGGGTTTGGACGTTTCCTTTGTCAGTCGGCAATTGGACAACAGCTGAAGATTTTGTCGGGGGTCGCTAATAGCTCTGCAGGACGGGACTTTGTTGCTCCCGTTCAAAACTAATACATGCGAGGATTCAGTCCTGCACACCTTTTTTCTTCTTTGCAGGTAAGCCCTTGCAAGTCACGACGAAAAAGAGGCGCAACAGCCATTCGAGATGATATTATATGTGGCATTACATGTCTGGGTATATATCCCTGGAAGATACAGGAGTCTCCTCACCTAATAGACGTGATACTTTTATTCTGATTCTATTGCCTTATTCAGGACGACCCACACCGCCAGGAGCTGTGCTATAAGGTTCAACCAAACTACTGACCACTAGGAACATCATATGGCCCATAACCCGGCCTTGGGAAGTTCGGCGAGCCGTCCTCGTTCCAACCAAACTTCTGAGCGCGAATGGTACGCGCACCCCACCCGTTGGTAGGATCGCGCATGCCGTGGTAGACAATCCAATTTTCGCTGCCGTCGGGAGAAGTCGTGAACGAAGCGTGGCCCACGCCGTAGGCGGACTCGCTCGGATTCTGATAGAAGACAGGATACGGATGCTTACGCCAATCGCCGGGGTTCATCGGGTCATCACCGACGAGCTCGAGCTGCGCAAGGCAATAGTTGCGATTGTCAGAGCGCGCGGCGCTGTATACGAGGAACTGCTGCCCGGTTGTGGGATTGGTGAGTTGTTGAGGGCCCTCATTGGAAGAGAGACGATCGTTGCTCATGCGGCCGAAAGGCGTCTTCTCCCATGCATACTCTGGGACTGAGATGATCTGGCGCTCGGAGAATGGAGAAGAGACGGTCCATGGGTTTTCCATCTTTGTGATGCAGAGGTTTGCTGGCCATCCATCGTATTGGCGGTGCCAACATGAGTAGATGTGGTACAACTGCCCCTTGTGTTGGAAGTAGGTTCCGTCGATAGCGAATTGGTCGTAGGTATCAAGCTCGGCCTTGTACTCGTACTCGGCGTCCCAAGGGTCAGACCCTTTGCCTTCCACTACGTACATCCTGTGGTGGACGGCCGGACAGTTGTATTCGCACCACATCTCAATCTCCGGCGGGGGAGAGTCATTACGCGGATCTGCCGTGAAGATTACGTACCAATTACCATTAAGGCTGTGCAGCTCGGGAGCCCAAAGGTCGGTTGAATAGTTCATACCAGGCGGGGGCTCGAAGACCAACTTGGACTCGGCGCTGGCCCAGTCCGTTAGAGACTTGCTCCGGAAGAGCCTTAGATTGACATTGTTGGTGTACATCAGATAGTAGTACCCGTCATGGCGAAACATCCATCTAATCTGGGTATTAAGATCATGTCTTGTGATTTTCGATTGTCTCACTCACGGATCTGCGCCCTCGTTGATAATCGGGTTTGCGAAGGTCGTCGAGTTAGTGGAATTGCTTGGGGGTGAGTGGCTCTGACAGAGTCCAACTACAGCAAGTGCTGCAGCTAGCAGAAGCTTAAACATGCTGGGAGCTGGCAGGGGCAGCACGAAAGGGTTGGTGAGAGAGTTGAGATGGCAGAAGGCAAATAACAAGGAACCCAATTGGCCTTTATAAATAAGAAGCGAGGCGGGGAAATGGCGGGAAAGGAAGGTGAAGGGGTACAGAACTATGAGGGATCTGCACCCGCGTTTATGTGGGACGTTTATTGCAGCTCTCACTACAGAGACGCGTTATTCCACCATCGAGGCACAACAACAGCCCGCGGACATAAGTTGTCGACGGATAGGCCACCTGATCTCTTCACTGTAACCACGGTAGTACGCAAGGGTATGCCTAGATGCCCTTGGAAACGGACCTGATGGTTGTGAATGTTGAGAAGTGGGGTCGCAGGACTGTGAGGTGAAGGTCGCTTAGAGTGGTTGTTCCTGAGTGACGTCGCACCCTGCCAGTCGCGTGAACGCAAGCCGATGGCAACCATGGCCTTGGCGCAACTTTCCGCCCAACCTGCAATTCCATGCGCACTTGCCGCCAAAACAGAAGATGAACAATTCCCAGTTTCGGCGACTTCTGATCGATACACCACGGCAGCAAGATGACGGCAAAAGCGCCTCTCCCCCCATGGGGCCGCCCAAGGCTGTGCTGGGCGCGCGCAAGCACTCTAGCATACCTATGACACCGTAAAAAACCTCCTGTAGCTGCTCAGAGCAACTCTGCTAACACCAGTGCAGCCGCCAAGTGGGTAGAGGCTCAGTGCAAAGCGACTTCGCCCGCCAGCTTGCCGAACGCAATGCAAAAGCCAACCCGCAGAAGCAGACCAAGTCCTCGGCGCCCAAGGGAACGAAGCTCGCGGCAGGCTACGTCGATCGCACAAAGGAGCGCAAAGACGAAGAAGATAGTGAGATCGCAAAACGAATCAAGAACCTCGAGGAGTCGATGAAGCTCGGGGAGATCGATCGCGAAACGTTTGAAAAGCTGGTGCAGGAGATTACGGGCGGCGACGTCGGTACAACCCATCTGGTCAAAGGATTGGACAGAAAGCTACTGGAGAGGGTGAGGCGCGGTGAGGACGTTTTAGGAAGCCAAGAAAAGGAAGAGGAAGAAGAGAAGGACGCGCCGGAACTTGAAGACGCATTCGATGAGTTGGCCCAGGACGATACGGGCCCGATTGTGCGCGAGAAAGTAGAGAAGAAGGGCGAGAAGGTGACCTCTCCACCACCGATTGCTGGCACGAAGAGAAGCCGCAATGACATCTTGAAAGATCTCAGGAGGCAACGAGAAGAAGCAGCCAAGGCCGCACTTGCAGAGCACGAAAAGAAGTATCCAAGTCTAGGGCCCGGATTCCGCAAGGTCAATGCAAAGGGCGAGACATCCCGAATCGAGACGGATGACCAAGGTCGCGAAGTCTTGATCGTCACAGGTCCCGATGGCAAGGAGAAGCGGAAGGTCAGGAAGCAAAAGGTTGAGGAGCAGCCCGCTGTCTCAATACGGCACGACTTGGACGATGCATCAAAACCGATCAATATGCATAATCTGCCAGAGCCTAAGCCAGAGGACTCGGAGGATGACGATATATTCGAGGGCGTGGGGTCTGCTTACAACCCCCTTGCGAATCTTGACGATGGCGATGATGACGACGATTCTGAAGAGGAAAATGCTAAGTCAGGATCTAATGTAAAAGAAGGTGAAGCTCGAAAGAAACCGTCAGAAGCGGAAGCATCATCTCCAGAATCGGGTGAGGAGAACACAGAGGCGCCATCAACCACAACCATTCCAAAACGCAACTACTTCAAATCAACACCCCACGATACCGCCCTCGACAAGCCCTCGTATTCCTCATCCGCAGATGCCACTGTCCGCGCTGCTCTCGCAAAAGTCCGAAACCTTGACGAAAACTCTAGTCTACTTAAAAATCTCTCCTCCACCGACCCCAACGACCCCAACTCTAAAGAGGCTCGCCTCAAGAAGCGGGCTGTTGAGCTCGCAACCTCGGACCGTGATATGGAGGACATGGATCTCGGGTTTGGAGCGTCACGGTTCGATGACGCCGAGGAGATGGACAGAGAAGGTGAGAAGGTCAAGTTCAGCGAGTGGAAAGGCATGGGAGCAGAAGGCGATGACGACGGAGAGGATGGTAAGAGGGAAACGAAGAAGCGAAAAAGAGGAGGGAAGAAGAGGAAGGGAGACAAGAATAATGCCGACGATGTGCTCAAGGCTATGGAGATGCAAAAGGAGAAGAAGACGAAAACGCTGGGCTGATGACGCTGTAGATGAAATAGAAGTCATTTTCATCCAATACATATCAAATACTACTAAGCTCCCTTTGGGATGACATAGTCCCGGGCACCCTCAGTGCTGAAGAGCACCACCACAGACTTCTCATTGAAGCCTAGGACTTTCTTATTCTCCTTGCACAGCTTCTTGAGTGCAGTCAATGGAGCGGCGCCACAGGGTCCATTCTTGACATCCTGAGTATGCAGATATTGCAAATCACCATGAACGTCAAGGTCTGTAACTGTAACACTCACATCCACGCCGTTCTTCAACACCTTCCACGCAGTCGTCGATGGAGTACCGCAGTTCATGCCATTCATGATGGTATGTCCAGTCGCAATCGGCGTGATCTTTCCGGTCTCGAGACTGGTTTTCAGACATGCGGCAGTGTCTGGCTCCACAGTGACAACAGTGACGGGCAATGGTCGGTTGCCAGATTTGTAGTGCATAGTAACTGCCTGTGCCCATGAGCCCACACCAACCGATGCTACTGCGTGGGTCACTTCACTGATGCCCAAATCTTGCAGTTGCTTGTCGGTCTCGGTGAGCATTGTAGTATAGCCCTCAACAACCCACTATTTCTGTCAACTCTCTCTGCCATAGTGAAAACTTCTAAGCGTGGCACCATACCTCAGGAATCTCTTCATATCCATCCCAAGACACGTCCATGATTAGCAAGCCACCTGCTTTCGCTTCTTCCCTCGCCTTTGCAATCGAGAAATCGTAGTCTCCATCAACGACAACTACCTTCGCGCCTTCACTCTCAATCTTTTGCTGCGTAGCTCGATCCATGAAGTCGGGCACAAAGATGATTGCTGTAATTTGCAGATACTTTGCCATCCTTGCAACTGCCCTCCCCCAGTTGCCCTCTGTGCATGTCACCAGTTTAATATTCTTTTCTCTTGCAGCTGCACCAAGCTCGTCTAGGGACACAGTCAAGGGGAGATTGCACTTTGCGGCTATGGCTTTGTAGCTGGCCCACGAGGCTCCCAGTATCTTGAAAGCAGGGAGACCGAGACGACTGGACTCGTCTTTGAGGAGAACATGGCCCAAACCGAGATCTCTCGCCAGATCCGGTAGAGATACCAATGGAGTGACAGCGTATTCTGGCAAGCTCTGGTGGAAGGGCTCGACTGCTGGATTCGCAGGAGGGCCGCTATATTTCCAGGAACCTGCTGAGGAATTGTGAAACATCCTGGAAGAGAATTTTTATGCGCTGTAGTGACGATAGCTAAGGTCAAGAAAAGCTCAAGAACGTAGAGGATGGAGATTCTGAGGTTTGATCCTGATTATATCGAGTCTCGCAGGCCTCAATACTTCATTCAAATATTACAAGTGGGAAACCAAGTTGAAAAGGAATCGAAAGGGAGAGGAGAATGTGTTCCAGGCTGAGAGATTAGAGCAGCAGATTCCCCACTGTCATATATAGGGCGCATCCAACCTAACCTTTGGAGTCTTCAGTCTAGCCTTTGGAGTGTACATGTTACTTTGGAGGTTTAGCTGTCTGCTTGGAGCTAACGATGGCGTGCGCCAATTACGAGATGCGTTCAACTGTACACAGAAACTGTTTGTGTGCGGTGACTTCTCCGACGGCAAGTACAGACAGGGCTGTGATTGCGGGGAATGCTGTATCGATAGCTTACCGGCCCAGCCCCAAGCTCCAAAGCCGACGTGCGTCATCGTCAAGGCAGCTTTATTCCGAGCGCGCTCTTCCAAACCTCGAGTTTGATACACCACCCGGAAATGCCGCAACAACAACCGCAACCGCAATCGCAGTCACTGGCGGCTTTGCGCAATATTCCTAAAGTTGTAGTCCGGCCAACATGGGATAATGTAGTCGCAGCGACATACCTCGTCAAAGTACACTATTCCAACTTACTATTCTCCACGCCCGTTCTAACAGGCAACAGGGGGTCTTCTTCTTCATCGCACACCCTTTCCTTTACCCACTGCTGAAAGCTCGTTTGATACCCGCTTTTCTGCTCAGCACCTTTATACTTCTTAACCTGTTCCTTTGGACGTATCTTCCGCAAGTCGCTTTCCTCGCCCTCTTCCACAGAGCCGGCAGTGCTTGGGTTAATGGAACGTTCCTTGTCTTGGGTGAGGGGGCAGCGGTAGTAGCCATACTTTTTGAGTCCTTTTTAGTAGTAAGTTCGCTAGGAGGCAAGATGATGTTGTGGTATGCTTACTGCAGCCCAGGACGAATCGCAAGTCGACATCTTCGACGCCGTCCTGGTCTACAAAGGCTGCGAAGACCTCGTAAGCAAGCACCGTCCCGTATCAGAGGATACCTTGAATGATCCCGTCCGCCGACTGGGCAAACCCACACGGTCATCGGTCTACGCTCCCTTTTCCTTCCGCCAGATCGCAGAGTTCATTATTCTGCTGCCACTCAACTTCGTGCCTTATGTCGGTGTACCGCTGTTCTTGCTTTTGACAGGCTACCGAGCGGGACCACTTCAACACTGGCGGTATTTCCAGCTGCTGGGATACGATCGCAAACAGAGAAATGCTATGATTAAGAGGAGACAATGGCAGTATACTTGGTAAGTCTATCACACTGGGCAGCTTCACTTTGGCTCATAAAGCGTAGGTATGGAACGGTCTATCTATTCTTGCAGCTAGTGCCGCCATTTAGCATGTTCTTTCTGCTCACGGCCGCTGTGAGTTCAGCTCTTTGGGCTGCGGACTTGGAGAAGGTGCGAAGAGACCAAGAAGAGAGGCTGAGTCAGACCCCACAATATGCAGATGAGCCAGATGCAACTGTGTAGCGTTGCAACAGTCTGAGGACTTTATGGTAGAATTCAAAGTATTGCACTGCAAAGGAAAGGCGAACCAAGCTCAAGTACTTGCATGGCCCATATCGCGGATTTGAGACTGTGACCTAAAATTGGCCACGACTATGAACCCTACATTGGTAGACAGTGAGAAGATCCTCCATCTAAGAAGCAGCCCAGCAGAACTGGCTCATTGGCTGGCTAGTAGACCGCGTGCCTGACCCGGAACCGGAAACCGTAATTTGAAACCATCCGGAAGGATGCGCACGTGCCTCTAGGCAGGCGCGGCAGGTACGTCAACGATGCGGCAGGTGCTCCCCCAGCCACCTCTCTAGCTCGGAGCTCCCCTTCCCCAGACACTCCACCTCCGTCCATCATCGCCACACTATCACACTCATCTACTGTTCTCCCATTCTTCGATACTAGCCTTCACTCGAACCCTTAAATAGTCCCGCCATCATGAAGACGGGCATTCTGCTCGCAGCGGGCTCGCTGCTCGGCGCCGCGACGGCCGGCGTGCACAAGATGCCTCTCAAGAAGATCCCACTCTCGGATCAGCTTGTAAGTTGTCATTGCAGTCGTCGAATCCGACGAAGCATGCGACAGAGCTCACACTAATCTCCACCCAGAAATATGCCACCATCCAAGAGCAAGCCAAGGCGGTAAGTGTTGATGTTCAGCGCGCATGCTCGATGGATGCTTACTGTTTCCCAGCTTGGACAGAAGTACATGGGCGTCAAGCCTCAAACCCACATGGAGCAAGTGTTCAAGGCTCCCTACATCGCCGACGGAACGCACCCAGTTCCCGTCAGCAACTTCTTGAATGCTCAATGTACGTTGGGCGACTCCGCCGTCACGGCAGCAGCACTTGGCCACAACTAACCCATCCCAGACTTCTCTGAGATCTCTCTCGGTACCCCACCCCAGACATTCAAGGTTGTCCTCGACACCGGCAGCTCCAACCTTTGGGTTCCTTCGTCTGAGTGCAATTCGATCGCCTGCTACCTCCACACAAAGTACGATTCATCCTCGTCATCAACATACAAGAAGAACGGCACCTCGTTCGAGATCCGCTACGGATCTGGCGAGCTCAGCGGCTTTGTGTCCAACGATGTCTTCCAAATTGGCGATCTCAAGGTCAAGCATCAAGACTTCGCCGAGGCTACCTCTGAGCCGGGTCTCGCTTTCGCCTTCGGAAGATTCGACGGCATCATGGGTCTTGGCTACGATACCATCAGCGTGAACAAGATCGTTCCTCCGTTCTACAACATGCTTGACCAGGGACTTCTGGATGAGCCTGTCTTTGCTTTCTACCTCGGGGACACCAATGAGCAACAGGAGTCTGAGGCTACCTTTGGTGGTATTGATGAGAGCCATTACACCGGCAAGCTCATCAAGCTGCCGCTGAGGCGCAAGGCCTACTGGGAGGTTGATCTAGATGCGATCACCTTCGGTAAGGAGACTGCGGAGATGGACAACACTGGTGTCATCCTTGACACAGGCACATCCCTCATCGCCCTTCCCTCCACAATCGCCGAGCTCCTGTGAGTCATCCCACCAATCCAAACATAACACGAACTAACCATGAAAACAGCAACAAGGAGATCGGTGCCAAGAAGGGCTTCAACGGCCAGTACACTGTAGAATGTGACAAGCGCGATGGTCTGCCCGACCTCACTTTCACGCTTACCGGCCACAACTTCACTATTAGTGCTTACGACTATGTTCTGGAGGTCCAGGGATCTTGCATCTCCGCGTTCATGGGCATGGACTTCCCCGAGCCTGTAGGTCCTCTTGCTATTCTCGGTGATGCCTTCCTCAGGAAGTGGTACTCTGTTTACGATCTGGGCAACTCTGCCGTTGGCCTGGCGAAGTCCAAGTAAGCGTTGGTATTTTGAGGACAAGTAAGCGGAGTTGGACAGAATGCTAGGATCGTCATTGTAAGGTGACGGCGTTTGGTTCAAATTGTACCTAGGCATAATGGTTTGCGCATCTCGTTTGTTAGTACAGGATTGTGGGTTCATGTACATTAGTGGAATACAAACGGATCGAAAGATAAACATTGTGCAATACTCTATTGTGAAAGACGTGATCTCTCGACACTCGCTGTCGCCTTTACACTCGTTGTTATCGATAGATCGTGCTTGTGACGTATCCCGGCCTTGGCGGCGCTTCAACTTCAAAGCTTCGCAATATCTCAACAGGCGGCATGATGCATGTAGAGACGAGATATGTCCATAGAAGCGTTGAGAGCAGCAGGCAGCGTCTGAAAAATGTTGAGATTAGAACTGGCTAGTGCCGGTGCCTTGGGGTTCCTTATCATACCGCCGCCTTTTATAGGCAGCATGGTGGTGTGCTAGCGCGCTAATACCCCCGAAGACCGTGGACCCGTGGACCATGGAGGTGCAGTTGTCAGGCGCGTCAGACCATCGACTCATTTCTCCAATATGTGACGCTTAGCACGAGCAACTGCCTGCAGCAGTGACCGGTCTTTCCTGTCATAGAAACACGAAGGACGCGCATCTGCATGCCCAAGCCTCTTTAAACGCCGCAGCACTGCCGCCCGCAATCCCCGAGTAGTCACCTACAATACGCGACACAACCACACGAAATGGCGTCACAGGAAAGAGGGCGACAACGGATGAGCCGGAAGTTGATCAAGAAGCGCAAGGACTCCAGGAGAGAATCGAGGGGAGTATCTCTGGACATCCCAGAGCGCTTCAAAGATGGGGACGATGCGCACGAGGATGTCACGGCGCCGAAGAGGACCAATACCATGTCGATGAACCAGTCTATATTCTCCATGATTGCACGAGCCGGGCAGCAGTCCCAAACGGACCTGGGAACCATGCAGGAAGTGGACTCGGGTGACAGCGAAGATGAGGGCAAGAAGCGAATACCATATCACAGTCTGGACGGTGCTGCTAGATTGAGTCGTCTGAGCTCTGCGAATGATTTCCAAGCTCCACCGGACGAGTTACAAGACAGAAGGACAGAGAAGAGCAAGCACAAACGGGTACTGTCAGAGAACAAGCTGTTGCGCTCACTGCCCAAATTGAGGATATCGAATAAGAAAGAGGCAAAACCAGAAGGTCAGCGTACGGATCAAATGTCGTCATCTCAGTTCCTTCCACCTCGACCCTCGCCCGACGAACTATCGTCACCCGCCATCATCGAGCCGCCGCCGAAAGCCAAGGCAAAGATCACTCCCGGTGAGGAGATACATGTGGAGAAAGGAAGAAGCTCGGGGCGAAGAAGTCGGCATGGGAGTTCTGCTGGTTTAGCTAGGAACAAAGCGCCTGTGACGCTTGCGAAGAGAATACAGCAGATCTTCGAATTCGAGGATGTGGAGGAGGTCATCTCAGAGTATCCTTGCTGGCTGCTGCAAAGTATTCTACTACAAGGGTACATGTACATCACCCAAAAGCACATATGCTTCTACGCGTACATACCGAAGAAACATGTAAGTCGTCTTCACTATACTGCTGTGATGGCTTGCTGAGTAGTGTAGCATGACGTTAGCAAGACAGGCTACCTCTTCAAGCGCGGCCGGTCGAAGTACAACAGGTACTGGTTCGTCCTGCGAGGAGACGTCCTGTCTTACTTCACCAATCCATCAGAGCTTTACTTCCCACGAAACCGCATCAATCTCCAGTATGCTATCTCGGCAGACGTGATCGAAGGCAAGAAAAAGGGCGAAGAGGAGACTACATTCGTGGTTACCACCGACGAGCGAAAGTACCAATTCAAAGCTGACAGCGCAGTGAGTGCGAAGGAGTGGGCCAGATCGATTCAGAAGGTCATTTTTCGCACACACAATGAAGGAAATAGTGTCAAGATATCCCTACCGATACAGAACGTTCTGGAGATCGAAGAAAGTTCGATATTGGACTTCGCCGATACCGTCAAGGTCCGAGTGATTGATAACGATGAGACATTTGCGATTGATGAGGTTTGCGATTCTTCGACCTGTGATGTTGGTGCTAGCTAACGCGCACAGTACTTCTTCTCTTTCTTCAACAACGGACAAGATGCGCTCAATGTCCTGCGCATTATGATTAACGACAATGAGCACCACCAAGGAACACAGCGTCATGATGCACCTGATGCCACCACTCCCACTATGTTGGGCCTACCAAATCATCGCGATTCTGAGGCATCGCGAAGCAACCCTGGTGATACTCCACAGATAAAGGAGAACGTCCGCGCTACTCTTCTGCCCCTTCCAGCACCACACGTTGGCAGAGCAAGCATAGGGGATGCTTCCGCCCGATCCAGTGTCGACGTCAATCGAAAGAGTTGGGATGTACGACGCAGCATGGACGCAAGCCGCACCTTCAACCGCCCAAGCTATGAAGCACGGCGCCCTAGCCACGAAGTACGGCGGAGCTTCAGTGGCGGTCGCCATGAAAAGCAGACGAGGAGTCGGACTGGGGATCGATCGCCGCTGTCTCCGAGAGCGACGGATTCAGAATCTGCCACTCTTTCACTCGAGCCAGGCACTGAATCATCCGCCGCTATTCAGTCGATAGATGAGAGCAATGCGTCCGCTTCACAGATACTAAATCATTCCGATGTATTTCGAGCGCCTGTGCTCCACTCGCCCAGCGCCTCGCCTTCTGGGAGAGTTATTCAGTCAGCCAGACATTCACAGGATACCACGCGCTCTTCGGGGCCGGGGGTACAGCAAGGAAAAATCAAGCAACCTCCAAAATCTCCCAACAATACATCCCCTTTGGCAGACGCGCACGAAGCGGATGACACAGACACCAGTCAAGCGCCTCCACGTTTATCAGGGTCCTCTTCCGCTCTCCAAGATCTTGCCTCATACCCGCTCCAGAAAGCGTCCGGGTTGGCCGGATTTCTCAGGACACGTTCGAAGCGAATGGGTAATCTGCTCGCAACCGAGTCAATGGGCTACTACGAGAAGGTTTCAGGAATGCTGGCAGGCGGTCGAAAGCATTACAACACTGCCGAGGGTCTAGAGACCGGGGATCAGGTACATGTATTCGAGGACGATGAGGACGCGGTGAAGGCAGCAGAAAACTTCCGAGAACACTTTGCTTTCCCTGAAACTGAGGTACTCCAATCGTCGTTCTTCGCATCGCTGCAGCGGGTACTCCCGAACTATGGCAAGATCTACATCAGTGGAAAATACTTCTGTTTCCGCAGCCTGATGCCCACCTCTAAAACTAAGGTAAATGCGATCATTACCTGCACGTAGAGACTGGAACTAACAACTGTAGATCATTCTGCCAATGAAGGATATCGAGAATGTCAACAAAGAGAAAGGGTTCCGACTTGGCTACCACGGCCTTGCCATTGTCATCAAGGGACATGAAGAACTCTTCTTTGAATTCTCCAAGGCCGAGTATCGTGACGAATGCGCTATCACGGTGCTTCGCATTTTGGAGAATACCAAATATCTCGAAGACGAGGAGTCGTCATCTTCCGGGGTCGATAGCGACGATGAGACCGCCAAAGCTGAACATGACCTTCTGCAACAAGCACGGGAGCATGGCGAAGCAGACAAAAATATCAATGTATCCGATATCGTGCGCGCTGCAGACCATGATCGAATTCCCCTCATTTTCGATGATCCGCTTGCCTCGTTTGTCGACTTCAAGCCCTCGGAACCGCTCACAATTGTTTGCCTTACGATCGGTTCTCGAGGTGACGTCCAGCCATACATTTCGCTATGCAAGGAGTTATTGAAGGAAGGCCACAAGCCGCGCATTGCAACCCACGCCGAGTTTGAGCCTTGGGTGCGGAAACATGGCATCGACTTTGCGCCTGTCGATGGTAACCCTGCCGAATTGATGAGGATCTGTGTCGAGCACGGCATGTTTACATATGGCTTCATGAAGGAGGCGAACTCCAAATTCCGCGGTTGGCTTGACGACGTGTGCAGCTCCTCATGGCGAGCGTGTCAGGGTGCAGATGTTTTGATTGAAAGTCCCAGCACCATGGCTGGGATTCACATCGCAGAGGCTTTGGAAATACCATACTTCCGTGCATTTACGATGCCTTGGACTCGCACTCGAGCTTATCCGCACGCTTTCTCGGTCTTGGAGAAGAAGATGGGCGGGGGTTATAACAGCATCACGTACATCACTTTCGATACAATTTTCTGGACTGCCATTTCCGGTCAAATCAATAAATGGCGTCGTCGCGAATTGGGACTCCAAAATACAACCCAGAACAAGATGCAGGCGAGTCTTCGGCCATTCCTGTACAACTTCAGTCCTCACGTAGTCCCGCCACCTCTTGACTGGCCAGACTGGGTTCGCGTGACTGGCTACTGGTTCCTGGATGAAGGAGATGGCTATGAGCCTCCTGCAGATCTGATGGAATTCATTGAAAATGCACGCAAAGATGGTAAAAAGTTGGTCTATGTTGGCTTTGGCTCTATTGTTCTCGATGATCCCGCCGCTCTCACCAAGACTGTGGTGGAGTCTGTATTGAAAGCAGATGTACGCTGTGTACTGTCCAAAGGATGGTCTGATCGCCTGGAGACCAAAGATGCATCAAAACCTGAGATTCCTCTGCCGCCAGAGATCTTCCAGATCCAGGCAGCACCACATGACTGGCTATTTAAGCAGATGGATGCAGCCGTGCACCATGGCGGTTCAGGAACTACAGGGGCAAGTCTTCGCGCCGGTATTCCTACAATCATCAAGCCCTTCTTTGGTGACCAGTACTTCTTCGCCCAGCGCGTGGAAGACATGGGCGTTGGTATTTGGCTGAAGAAAATCAACACAAGTGTTTTCAGTCGTGCGCTGTGGGAGGTGACAAACAGTCAACGCATGATTGTGAAGGCAAAGGTGCTGGGACAGAAGATCCGAAAGGTAAGCTCGTCTGCAATCTATAAATGGCGTGAAAGATGCTAAGACATGCTAGGACAACGGCACACAAGTTGCTATCCAAACGATCTACCGCGAACTCGACCGCGCCCGGTCGCTCATCAAGAAGCACGCCAAGCAGGACGGCGACGACCATACGGACGAGTTCGAGGAGGACTGGACGATTGTTGAGGACGGGGAGGAAATCGACGTCACCCATCCTTTCGAAGTCCAACAGCCAATGACGGGGATTACTCAGGATGCGTCCCGAACAGGCGGGGGTTCAATGGTATTGGGCAGCATGGTATTGAAGGGTGCAGGCGCGCAGAAGCGCCCCTCGGAGTCTGCATATAGAGATTGAGTACACGCGTTTACAATGTTCATGGGCATAGTTTGAGGCGCTGGAATGGGTATGACATAGACGACAAGACTGAGCAAGACATAAATGGTATATGAAGCGATGTGCATACTTGGGAGTTTATGAGTTTTTGGAAGTAGGCACCGTAGGTCTTATAATGGTGGAGAGCTTGATGATAGACGTAATTTTGGCTGCAGAGATGTAATGGGGTCCAAAGTAGAGCGGCGTAGGGTGGTATTCAAAGAGAAGCGAGGGATTTAAGGAGTCGATGGCTGAAAGGCTTCAGCACCCTCTTCGTCCTTCCTTGACGGATGCAATGCGCGCCCAAGCCATCCCGGCATTGTATGAAACATACAGTCATTCGGGTCTGAGTCGACACCTGTGTGTGGCCTTTTCTGGCTCTTGTGACGGGCGGAGCAGATGGTCCAGGCGTCAGATTGAATCATGGTCGGGAAGTGGAGTTGCTGCCTAGCCTGGCGTGCGTACATAAAGAGACATTTGCTGGCAGCTTTTTTGCCATATTTTCGCCCAGCCTTTTGATGGCCTGCTTTCGACAGACAAGGCAGCCTCTTGCTGCGCGTCTTTGTCTCGCCATCAAATATTTGAAGCGGGCGGCGAGCACGTGACGTTGCAGGGGGCCATTAGCGTGCCTGCCTTTCGCGGTTCTCTATGTATAAAAGCCCCGCCCAGTTTGGAGCTTCGCGAGCTCTGGGGGAACGGTCGAGCCGCAACGCCATACGTCAATCCTTGTCAGCCTCAGCCAACTGGCACAATTTCACGTCGTACTGCACTTCAATTCAATTCAATAACTACAAATCAACTGCGATAAAGCACTGCACTTTTTGACACATGCAGCAGTAGCCTGGTGTTGTAGCTGTTTTGCTTGCGTGACGCGCCCAAGCCCCATCTCGAATGCGCCCTGTCGACATCTGTACGCGACTGCCCCAAACACCACACAGCTAGGCGCATGGACTGCCGCAACAAGGGATGAAGATCACATCGCCCCGGGATCTCCAGTATCCCATCACCGTTGTCGACCTCCTGAGGGGACGGGACGAAGACGTCGAGCGCTCGGACAAGCTCTTCAACTACCGCTATGAAACCCCTGTGGTGGAGGGCGACAAGTGGGGAGGGGAGAAGACGGTGATGAAAAAGATGATCCAGTTCTTCAACGCGAGCACTGGCGGGAAGATCACGCGGTGGTTCGTCAAAACCGGCACTGTCATCGACCGGCCTGGGTAAGTGCTTAGCGACGCCGCGAGAGCGAATTGGGTGCTGATCAAAGTCTAGCGTCGAGCTTCTCGAGATACAGGAGCCCTGCACGCACGAGACACAATTCGGCGGCCTCTGCGTCGACTGCGGAGAAGACATGACCAAAGTCGACTACCTCACAAAGGAAAGCAACGAACACCGAGCCCCGGTGAACACAACGCACGTCAACGTTGCCCTACGCGTCAGCCACAAGGAAGCCGTCGCGGCCGAGGAGGACGCAAAGAAGCGCCTGCTCGGCGCGAAAAAGTTGACGCTCATTGTTGACTTGGACCAGACTGTCATTCACACTTGCTGTGAGCGGACAATCGCTGAGTGGCAGGCCGATCCCGATAACCCGAATCACGATGCAGTCAAAGATGTGCAGGGCTTTCAGCTGGCGGACGACAATGTCTCCAACGTGGCTGCGAACTGGTACTACGTCAAGATGCGGCCCGGTTTGAAGGACTTCTTCGACCGGGTATCGAAGCTGTATGAGATGCACGTTTACACCATGGCGACGCGGGCCTATGCGCAAGCAGTTGCGAAAATCATCGACCCTGAGCGGAAATACTTTGGCGACCGCATTCTAAGCCGCGACGAGAACTACACAGACAAGCTGAAGAGTCTAACGCGACTGTTCTACCAGAACACGGCAATGGTCGTTATCATTGATGACAGGGCAGACGTCTGGTCGTACAGTCCCCACCTGGTCCGCGTGCCTGTATACAGCTTCTTCCCTGGCGCAGGCGATATCAACGCGAGCTTCTTGCCAAAGCAGCAGGAGCTGGTATCCTCCTACAAGGATAAGCCACCAACACCGAAAAAGGGCCAGATAGAAGGCGGCCCATCCAATGCAGCCTCAGTCTCCGGTAAACCTGTCGAGCCTGTGTCTGCCGACGGTACAAATGGCGATCTCAATGAGCTAGGACAGCAGTTGATATCAATGGCGGCAGGAGAGGATTTAGAGCAACAGGCCAAAGAGCAAGAAAAGATTATCATTGCTCAGCAGACTGAACGGCCTTTATTGCAGCAGCAGCTCCTGCAGGACAAGGAAGATGAGGAAGCCGAGGAGAGCGAAACTTCCGTGGAGGCAGAGAACGGTAGTTTGCACAGAGACGGAGAGCATCCACAACGCCGACACGCCATTCTGAATGACGATGACAGGGGACTGGACATTATTGAGCACAATCTGGTCCGCGTACATCGTACATTCTACGACGAATACGTGAGAGCGAAAGCGGTTCCAGCAGGCGGGCGGGTCGCTGAGCTGAAGGGCGAAAAAAGCCCTAAGAAGCGCGCTCTGAATGATGTCATCCCTGACGTTGCTGAGATTATGCCGAGGATCAAAGAAGAAGTGCTCGATGGCGCTGTGGTTGTGTTCTCGGGCATCATACCATTAGGCGTCGATGTTGCATCGTGAGTTGGTCAAGTGGCAAGTTTGCGAAGCATTGACTAACTCTTTTCTAGTTCTGACTTTGCACTGTGGATTAGGAGCTTCGGCGCGGAAGTCTCCACCAGTGTCACTCGCCGGACAACGCATGTTATCGCCAACCCCGATCGAAAGACGACTAAAGTCAAGCGAGCTGCGAGATTCCCGCATATCAAAATCGTGAACCCCGAGTGGATGTTCCAGTGCTGTACCCGGTGGGAGCACGTCGACGAAACTCCCTACCTTATCGAAATCGACGCGGCTGAGCGAGGCGGGTCACCCTTTGGGGAGCTTGAAGATGAGAGCATTCATGCTACAGGCGACGAGGAAGAGTCTGCTGAATCACCCGTTACGCTCGACCTGACTGCCGACAATTGGGCAGATGTGGATGACGAGCTCAATGATTTCCTGAATGAGACAGATACCGATGGTGGTAACAGTGACTCCGACTCTGATAGTGTCCGCTCAGAGAACAGCACAGCATCGGATACGAAACAGAACAAGAAGAAGCGGAAACGCACAAAGTCTACAGATGTCAGTGAGGCAGAAGAAAGCGACAACAGCGGCACTAGCACCTCCCGCCTCCAGCGACGAAAGAAGCGCACTATGGAGCGAGTAACGTCCTTGGCAAACGTTGTGACTGCGGATAAGTCATCGGGGCTGCCCAGTCCGGAGACGACTGGACCAGAAGAAGGCCAGGGGGAGGATGATGAAAGGGTCCCAGAAGAGAATGGTGTTGCACCAGATCTACAAGAAGACTATGATGATGGGCTGGAGGCCGAACTTTTGGCAGGCTTTGACAGTGATGAGGAGTAGGGAGACTCAGGGAAGCGAGAATAGTCCCCCGATGATTTGTATTGGTATTTATTCACCTGCATAGCGAGGGTGTTTGGCATACGGCGTTTTGCGGGCATTTCTTGGGATACCTTACAATTGGACGAACTCTTGAAGGGTGCTGCATGCTCTCTAACCAGCCTCGGTGGCTCATAACTCTACAAATGGATACCAGATATCCTGTCATCCTTATCATGATTGTGCATTGATTCTCGAGTGACGATGTTGCCTAGTTTATGCTGACTTCCGTGGACCCATCACAGCTGAAACCCCATATGCCTGTTGCCGATCAACTTCTGCGATTGATCTCGCTTGGATACCTGCTTTCAATAATGTGGCGAGCCAAAAAATAAATAAATAAATCGAATATTAGGAGCAAGGCCTGAAAGCCATTTGGAGTAATCCAAGAAATGCGCACCCAAAAAGTGTAGGCAAACGTTGCGCTCCGATAGCTCTGAAAGAGAACAATGGCCGGTTTGCGTAAGATCTTTGCTGTAGCGTTCGAGCTCGGCTATCCAATAGGAGCTAGCCAACACATGGCTTACCCCAGTTCCGCCGCCGTCCAGCGCCCTTGCTAGCGTGGGGCATTGTCCTGAACCCTTGCACAGCTCAAGCTTAAGCAGTGAGGCTGGAGCCAAACGTTTCTTTTGCTGCCTTTTGATGCTCACACGCGCAGCTTTCGCTCATAGTCTCCCTTACATATCCACATGAACCGGTCAGACTAGCGACCTACTTTGTCAGCCCCAACCTTAGCCAGGCAGCAATCACGTTTAGCATCAGCAGCCCAAGATTGTTTCTTGAAATAGCAAGCGCCCCACGGATATAGACTTGCAGCTGTTGTGGCTTTCACGATTCTTCTGCGAAACCCACCAAGCGACTCCGAGAGAGACTGGAGGTTCAGGATAGGAATATGGCGCCCAGACTGAGCTTTATGGACTTGTCGGTGGATTTGAAGACGCTGATCATTCAGCATGTCAGTTCAAGAGAAGTGGCAAGGCTGCCTTGCGCTGACCACGACGTAGATTAATCGGCCGACCGACCTCAAGAACGTCTGCCTCGCAAGCAAGCAGCTTCACGAAATTGCCGTCCGCCAGCTCTACTATGAGGTTACTCTCGACGTCGGCTCGGCGAACGACACGCGGCTTGCAGCCTTCCTCAACCCAAAGAACATTGGCCTCCCGTACGTGCGGAAGCTCGACCTTTACCTCGCAGACGTCATCGACAAGTGCAACCAGCTACAACAAGCCAACTTTGCTATTCGCATGATTCTAGAGCTGTTGCCAGAGAATATCCTGGAGAAGTTCTCTTGGCACCCATGGTCACCGTTCTCTGGGGACAACCTGGTGCTGCTGTACAGGAAGCAGAAGCGCATGAAGTGGATGGAGAGCATTTCACTGGACAGGGACGTGCTGGAGGAGCTGCAGAAGCTCCCAGACTTGGAGAAGACGTTTGAGAATGTGCGCAAGATTGGACTGTACCCTGATTCGCGGGAAGTGCTTGACTTTTGCCAGTTCCTGCTAAAGAATACGGCCAACCGCAAGCTGGAGAAGATCACCTTGCACGCAAGCTTCGACGAGGGCGAGCCAATTCCAGAGCGAGAATTGAACGACTCTTCAACTGGGCCTGGCCTTATCACATCGACCATGTTTAGCCACTTGCAGCCCTTTGAAAAGTGCACACCCATAGCACTCAAAGAAATCACGCTGCAAAAGCTAAAGTTGCGATATGCAGCTGAGACTTACTGCAGATTCATCGACTTTCAGCAAGTAAGGAGCATCCGCGTGTTTGGCTGCTCTGGCGCCGACGCATTATTCGCGGAGCTCAGCAAGAGCACGAAGCTACCTGACAAGCTCGAGACTCTCGAGTTCAAGCACGACGATAACACCGAGAATGACGGCCTAGGCGCCATTGATGGCTTTTTGTGCTTGGTGTCTGGAATCAAGACACTCACTCTCGATCTCATCTACGCTAAGAGCCTGCCCGCACCTGCTGGCATTATTCGGCACGGAAAGACGCTTAAGCAGCTTAATGTCCACGCCAGCACAGGACCTGATGTCTGCGACGAGGAGCATGTGTATGACTATGCTTCCTTTTCGCAGATCTGCAAAGACTGCCCGCTTTTGGAGCAAGTGAGCGTCGCATTCCCACATGTCAGCGTTATTCGGAGCAAGAATGACAGCTTTGTCAATTTTGAAAACTGTCTCGGAGAGCTCGCAGGTCTTGTTACGCTGAACATCACCACCTGGCCGAACAACAACCCATCGTCGACAAAGTTGCCTCGCAAGATCTACGAGCACCTGCTTGCAGGCCTCGCCCAGCAAGGGTTCGAGCGGAGCTCAACCCATGCCAAAGAACAGGGTCGCTCGTCGAAGCTGGGGATTATCGCGTTTGGCTCCTCAGACAAGGTGTATGATCGAGAGGATAGCCAGAACCAGATTAGTAAGTGGACTTCACCCTAGACACTGCCGGAGTGCTTTGCTAACTTTGGCACGCTAGTCTTCGTCAAGGGCCGTCAACTCGATCCTCTCGGCAACGAAAAGTCGACAGCAGTACAAATAGGCTGGTGTCTACGCAAATTTGTCGACGCGGGACCGAAGTCCGACATCCTTGACTTTTCACTCACACGCTCATCCCGGCCGCCGACACGGAGCTCACCGGATAGTGATGATAGCGATTGACAAGCCGGGGGCCACGGGGAGGCGGAATGGGCCCAAGCTATGGAATTGACACAATGGTAGCGACGATGTGGTGTTTGACTGGCTAACAGGCGGATGGAAGTATGGTCATGTAGAGAGGCATTGACGGGATGTGTTGGGTGTTGTGGATGTAAGAGAGCAACATGTCTTTTTTGGTCGGTTTAGCGGGTGTTTAGAGTCAACAGTTCACCACGAGTAATGTCAAGTGTTTGCATGAGGACTGGTGCACTGACCACCGAGCTCAATGCTACAGTATCTGCAAGCTCCTTTGTGGCCCAGCGTGGTTTGACTCTCCTTCATTGGATGAACACTAGTTCGCAGGGCTCGGAGGTTATGGACGCGATCTGCATCGCGTGGGACGATCGGGTGCAGGCTGCGTCATTGGCTGTGTGGCGCGTGTCAAGCTCCATGGATGAGAGACGGTGGTTGCGCGCCAATGCGGAGAGCAAACTCAGGCTGCTGGCCCGAGCCAATGTAGCAGCACTACGGTTTCAATTACATTTGACAACAGTAGCAGTTGTGTGGTGCTCGGAACGCGCCGCGAATTGATTCTTTCGCGTGGGCAAGACTAGGAACTTGTTGTGCCTCCGAGACTACCTAAACTCATCGCCATCACCCACATTTTGTAGCATTCCCAGGGCTTGCGGCCGGGGATGCGAGCCTTGCTACCCCAGACGAGTTCCCCCAATTGCATGTCTCCGGGCCGATAGTTGCCGTGTGCCCTCGGATCGCGTGTGAGGTGAGCTTTTACAAAACCTTCTCTGCACCGCGCGCCCCAAGAGAGCGAGGGCGGCAGCAGGGCGCGGGCGACTGAACCTCTCGACTCTGCCGCGGAAGCGCTCGCTCCTTGTGCTCTGCAAGCTAACGCCATGTCAGACCACTTCCTACCTTCGCCGCGGGAAATCATCGGCAGCGCGAGGCCGTCTCTGACAATGACCTCGTCACCGCACTCGTCGCATTACCCGCCGCCGCCGGACGACCAGGACCCGCACTACACGCCCATATATCCCAATCCCACCCCGCAGGTGCTCGACGGCCAGCCGCCGCGCGTGTCCTATTCGCAAGAGCCCGCCTTCCCCAAGCTTGAGAACATCAACGAGGTGCTGCAGGCCCAGCAGGCCCAGCAGGCCCTCCACGCGAACCATGCCCTGACCGACCCGCGCCCGCATCTGCCCCAGCCCCAGCACCAGCACCAGCACCAGCACCAGCACCAGCAACAGCACCAGCAACAGCACCAGCAACAGCACCAGCAACAGCAACAGCACCAACACCAGCAACAACAGCAGCAGCAGTCGCCCGCGTCATCGCAGCCCAAGCCGAACCGCCTGCGCAAGGCCTGCGACTCGTGCAGCATACGCAAAGTCAAGTGCGATGAATCCGGGCCGCCATGTCGCGCCTGCTTAGCCCTCGAGATCCCATGCACCTTTGAGCGCCCCAGCCGGCGACGGGGACCGCCCAACCGCCATGCTGAGGCCATCAAGAAGCGACGCCTGGGCGATGCCGACCTTCATTCCGGAGAGTCGTCGCCGCAGTCTCCTACGAGTGCCGCCCATGCTCTCGCCCAGCTCCAGTCTTCTCACCCCGCCCAGCTGTCCGCCGAGGCCATCTGCCCGCTGTCCACCATGAACGCCCTCATCGACGACTTCTTCATGTACATCCACCCGCTGTGTCCCTTCCCACACGAGCCCTCGTTCCGAGAAGCCTGGGAGCGCCGCGAAGACTTCTCAAACCCCTCCTTCCTAGCCTTGCTCGCCTCCATGATCGCCGTCCTGGTGGCCTCTTTCCCTCGCAAGCCGCGACTCCACCTCAAGACCCAGACACGCCACGAATACCCCTCACATCTGTCCCTCGTCGACAAATGTCGCGAGGTCTGCGCCCAGGCCCGGGGCCCCGGCTACTTGGATCGCCCGTCTTTGAATGTATACGATGCGTGCACTAGCTATTTCCTGGGCCTGACTGGTGCCTACGTCTTTCAGTGGCGCCAATTGCGTCTCTATCTTGCAGAGTGCCTGACCATCATCCGCTCTCTCGGACTTCACAAGGCTGAAGCCCAAGGCTACACCTACCTGGGCAGTGTGCCGAGCGCCTGGGGGTCCAATGGGCCCAATTTCGACGGCTCGCGGGAGTTCAAGGTAGACTACATTACCGAGCAAATTGGGCGGAGGGTCTTTTGGACCGTTTTTGTTGGCGTGCGGTAAGCGCTGTCCTACGCCATCGGCCGCTTGAGTGTGCTAAACAAAGAACAGGACAATACAGCAGCTGGGTGCCTCCTTTGGAGAGTTGACTATCGCACCTGCAACCCCGACTGAGCCTCTGCCTCCCTTGCCCGAAGAGGTGGACGATGTGCATATCTTTCCGCGGGAGATTCAACCCCAGCAACCGGGGATCGTTTCTGTAATGACGGGCTTTGTCACCAACGTGCGCATCTACCTCTCCTACTCCACGCTTGCGACCGCCGAAATGGCATTTGGTGTCGACGAGATATTCGACTGGGACCGGCAGCAGCGCGTATTTGAACAGAGTCTGCAGCGGTGCAGGCAGATTCTCGACGGCTTACCGGATGTCTTAAAAGTCCAGTCGAGAGCGGTACGAGACGGTGGATTTGTCCAGCAAAGGCAGCCTTATTACCCTCCAATGCCAGAATTCTCGGATATGAGAGATCAAGCTCTGAACGATTACATTACTTCCGAGCCTCAAGATCCCCGTCGCTACGAGATTCAGAAAGCGAATGTCTACGCCAGTCACCTATCCACACGCTCATATCTGGTAGAGAAATACTTCTTACAGCTGGACAAATACCGCAATGCGAAGAAGCATGCAGCCTTGCAAAGCTCGCCCCATGTTCTTGCGGCAGGGCTTGACAGGTTTATACCTGGTGCAACCACCGACGCCGACGCTCTCGAGAGGCTCATGTCTGATGAGCGGGAGCAAGTGGTCAAGGACTTGCTTGTGGTGCTGGGAAGCATCGACATGGTCAACATGGAGCCAAATGGCGACTCCTTTGTAAGTCTCCAAATTTTCTTACAAACATCTGATATATTATATGTGGCTGGTACCGACCTAGCCTTGTCATGTCCGAGACAATATTTCTTTCGCCTCAACAAAATTAGTCCGATTGCAAGCTTACGATTTGTTCCGACAGACACAAAAGATTCGATCAATTGCCAGCACGCTGCTGGAAGTGCCAAAGGAAAGGAAGGGAAGTGTAGCGCTTCAACATCAAGAGTATCTCTACAAGTTTTTAGATATTTTGAGCAAGTTGGAGAGAGTAAGCCCGGAGGCCAGCGACCCAGCGAGTGGCTCGGTCGATGAAGAGACGGAGCTGCGGCTTTGGGCTGATCTGAGGGACCATCAGTTGAAGTTCCAAGAGCAGGGCGGTGTTTATGGTTTCTCCTGAAGAGGGTCATGTTGGTGCGAGATATCAGCATGAGCATGACTGTTGTCGAAAGGACCAAGCTAGGCCATCAGAGCATGCTGACGGGTATGTACGTACGCTTGGATGGGAGGAAGGGAGTTACGCAAAAGCAGCTTCTGCCGTGCGAGGTCCACGATTGTGGAACCGACTCCTTCGCGCTGTACGACAAAAGAGTAGGATCAGTAAGTATGACTAATGGAAGGAACACTTTGAAAACGCCAGGGCACTTGGTAGGCAGATTGCGGTTGGCATGGCAGGGAAACAGGTTCATTCTTAAAAGACTTTGGAATTTGGATCGCTCATGTAATGTAGTCACGTTCTCTGGTGTGTTGCTCCTCCTATGCTTCTGCCAATACGTGTACACCGAATGTTGTACACTATTTTACATGTCAGGTACAGGCAATGCTGTTTGATCTGCTGGCACGCCTGATAAACCTTGGGCCCAAAAGTCCTGGCCCCTATGCGAATCATGATGACTTGCATCGATTGTTAGTCTCTAGTGGCTGCCTTTAATCCCCGTCATAGTCAACATGGGCGTGAGATCCCTGTTCAAAGACTTAGTCTTATGGCACAACAACGACGCCCAGACTCCCCGCCTGGCCCACGACACTCCTCGCAATGCCCTCTAAGCTCAGCCCACTCAGCCTTGTCTCGCTATGCTTAATCTTGGCAATCTCATAAACATGCTTCAAGCTCACGGTGCCCACGGTGCCTTTGGTTGCTTGGCCCACGGTCGGGCTGCTCGTGCTCGTCTTGCCCTTTTGGCCTTCGTGGTTGTTCATGGGGCCCGGCACGTTACCGGCACCACGGATCTTGTTCTTGGTGGGGAGCACGCCAGCGGCGGAGAGGAGAAGGGTTGCTGTGGGAGGCGTGCGCAGCGAGAAGTGGAAGGAGCGATCTGGGCGGACGGTGATGCGCGCGGGAATCGGGGTGCCGACGGTGTAGTGTGCAGTGCGTGCATTGAATTCCTGGGATGCATTGTCAATTGCCATGCTTATTGCCTGTCTACGGTGTCGGGCGCAATGCGCAGTAAAGGGCGAGTTCATACTTTGCAGAAATCCATGCTCTTCACGCCTTTGCTACCCAATGCAGGACCGACGGGCGGTGACGGTGATGCCTGCCCCGCACCGACTATCAGCTTCACAATCTGATCTTTTGCTATTGCCTTCCTCGCCATCGTGTATGCTGGTGCGAAGGGTTGATGCCGAGCCACTTTTTGCGGAGGTCGCGCGGAGGTCTCGGTCACAGGATTTTCCGCCAATATTTGGAGCGCAACGAAACACAACGCAGGTGCTCCAACATACGTGCGCCACACGCCAAATGATCTCCAGAGACGATTCCGTGTGCGATCAGATGGTGATGGATAGATAGGAAGACGGTCATGTTGTATGTATCACGTGATTGCGCGTTTGACGCCAACTCTGGGGAGCGTTGACGCGACGAGCCTCCGCCACCATCCATAAACATTCTGCACCACGACTTGCTCCGTTGGCTTCCACCCACCCCAACGGCCGGACAGAATCCGCAGTGCCTTGTATAATATCTTGGATCTGTCAGTCGCTTAATGCATCGTCCGAAACATGTCGCAGCTGGCGAAGCCATCCCCGCGAAGCCGGCAGCGCGTCTGTATGGCGGCACTCCACAGTCGGCCGAACGCCTGATCAAGCCTTTCAGGTGTCCTGGGTCTGCAACAGTATCCCGCAGTTCAAAAAAGCCTGCAAGAAAGAGACGGAAGGTAGACTACTCGGGTGCTGGTGGCGAAGATGGCGAAAGCGATAAACCCTACTCCAACGAGGACCGACTGGCACTGGCCACACGCGACGTGAATCGATTTCCCGTCTTCAAAGCCAAGGATAAAGACACACTGTTTAAGCAGAGATTTACAGTTCCCCTAATCAACAAGGATACAGGTGCCTACAACCCAAACCGACCAGCGCCTCTGCTCGGAATGCGACTAGGTACCGTCTTCGTCGCACGGCCGCTCCACGACCCTAGTGGAGAGTTTGCGATTGTGCTGTACGATCCTACGATTGAAGACAAGCCCGCACCAAAGGAAGAGGTTGAGCCAAAGCTCAGTCAACAAGAAAAGAAGGAATTGGAAGCCCCACTGGTGCATAAAAGTCTGGCAGAAATTCTGGGCCTGAAGAAGAAGGTGGACAATGAGCGACCACGCGTACCAGTCGTCATTGATCCGAGACTAGCCAAAGTCCTACGTCCTCATCAAGTAGAAGGCGTCAAATTTCTTTACCGAGCTGCCACTGGCTTGATCGATCCAAAGGCGAACGGTTGCATCATGGCTGACGAGATGGGGCTCGGAAAGACACTGCAGTGTATTACCTTGATGTGGACGCTTTTGAAACAATCACCTGATGCCGGAAAGCCAACAATACAAAAATGCGTTATTGCATGCCCCT
Organism: Pseudopyrenochaeta lycopersici; assembly: GCA_003313425.1. Classification (NCBI taxonomy): domain Eukaryota; kingdom Fungi; phylum Ascomycota; class Dothideomycetes; order Pleosporales; family Pseudopyrenochaetaceae; genus Pseudopyrenochaeta; species Pseudopyrenochaeta lycopersici. The sequence goes on along the minus strand of NHZP01000001.1, from coordinate 763,167 downwards.
CAAGTTTGGTGCGAAATTGGGCGAACGAGCTTGTCAAATGGCTCGGCAAAGATGCGGTAACCCCCTTTGCTATCGACGGCAAAGCATCCAAGGAAGAATTGATCCAACAAATACGGCAGTGGTCCATTGCTTCAGGCCGCGCAGTAGTCCGACCTGTCCTCATTGTTTCATACGAAACACTTCGTCTCTATGTCGATGAATTCGGACAGACCCCTATCGGCCTATTGCTTTGCGATGAAGGCCATCGCCTGAAGAATGGCGAGAGCTTGACCTTCACAGCCCTGAACAGCCTGAATGTGCAGCGACGAGTCATTCTCTCCGGCACACCCATTCAAAACGACCTCTCCGAGTACTTCGCCCTGCTCAACTTTGCAAATCCTGGTTATCTTGGCACGAGAATGGAATTCCGGAAACAGTACGAGATACCCATTTTACGAGGTCGTGATGCCAACGGAACGGATGAGGATGTCAAAAAGGGCAATGAACGACTTACCGAACTTCTAGGCCTAGTCAACAAGTTCATCATCAGGCGAACAAACGACATCCTCTCAAAGTACCTTCCAGTCAAATACGAGCATGTCGTCTTCTGCAATCTTGCACCGTTCCAGAAGGATCTCTACAATCATTTCATTAAATCTCCTGACGTCCAAAGTCTTCTTCGTGGCAAAGGATCGCAGCCACTCAAAGTCATTGGTATGCTCAAAAAGCTATGCAATCATCCCGATCTGCTCGATTTGCCTAGCGACCTGCCGGGTTGCGAGGATGCATTGCCTGACGACTTTGTTCAAAAAGATGCCCGAGGAAGAGATCGGGAGGTAAAAGTCTGGTACTCTGGAAAAATGGCTGTGTTGGACCGAATGCTTGCACGCATTCGCGCTGAGACGAATGACAAGATCGTTCTCATCTCCAATTACACTCAAACACTTGATATCTTCGCAGCTCTATGTCGCTCCCGAAACTACGGCTGCCTTCGACTCGATGGCACAATGAATGTCAGCAAGCGCCAGAAGCTTGTTGACAAGTTCAATGACCCCGAAGGTCCCGAGTTCGTCTTCCTTCTGTCATCAAAAGCCGGTGGATGTGGCCTGAATCTGATTGGCGCCAACCGGCTTGTTCTCTTCGACCCCGACTGGAACCCGGCAGCCGATCAGCAAGCCCTTGCCCGTGTCTGGCGTGATGGGCAAAAGAAGGACTGCTTCGTCTATCGTTTTATTACCACGGGCACCATTGAAGAGAAGGTTTTCCAGCGACAATCGCACAAGCAATCGCTCTCATCCTGCGTCGTTGACTCTGCAGAAGACGTCGAGCGTCACTTCAGCCTTGACTCCCTGCGCGAGCTCTTCCAGTACCGCGACAACACGACCAGTGACACGCACGACACGTTCAAATGCAAGAGATGCAGAAAGGAGGATGGTCGCCAGGTCATCAAGGCACCAGCTATGCTGTACGGTGATACGAGCACTTGGAACCATTTTGTCAACGATGGGGAGAAAGGACCGCTTGGGAAAATTCAGGATCTGTTGCTTCGGCAGGAGACAGCAAGTGATCTACAGGACGTCAGTGCTGTCTTTCAGTACATTAGTCATTGAGCATTTAGCATGGCCTGCGTTGACTGGCGTATTCGAGTGTTATTGGCATCACTGGTTTGGGTACAGGTTATGACTGACTGTAGTTGTTCATGAAGCGTGGCACCATGAACGGCGTCATTATTGAGCGTTGCCTACATAAGAGAGTAGTGATAATTAAGATCACAATTACACAAACATAAAGAAAAGCGTTTGTAAAGTGTCCCCGAAAAGATATTCACTTCTCCTAGACACCAGAATCATCCTGCTCGATGTAATTCAACTCCACCCCCTGGAAGTCCTCCCAGGCCTTGCATGTTTGTTGCAACTCGTCAACATCCAACAGGGCAGGGATTTCACTTTGTCTCTCTACAAACTGCAGCGCAAGGCCCTCTGCGACGTGCCATCCAATATGGCAATGCATCTAGATCAATCAGTAAGCACAGTCCTCTACAGCTATGAATTTGGTTCAGGATGCAACGTACCAGCCACGCTCCTGGATTATCTGTCAGGAACGCAATAACCAAGTATCCACTCGCCGGAAGCGTTGCCACATCCCTACGTGGCGGATTCTCCAGGTTTAGCACGACCGACGAATCAAATGTCGCACTCGCCTCTTGCGCTAGGATGTAGAAATCGTGACCGTGCAAGTGGATCGGGTGCGGGACAGGCAGAGTGGTGTCGATGATCCAATACACCCACTCATTTGCGTTGGGAAGGACGTAGACGTTCTCTGCATCCTCCCACGTCGCGTTTCCCTCGGCGATTTGGAGTAGCGATGGGGCTTCCCAAGCGACAAGCATTGTGTTTAGTCCAATTTTCCATTTGAACAGGCTCGTTGCCGAGTCTCGTAGTATGCCCACGGCGAGCTCGGGGTCTTGCAGGACGGGGTCGGTCACGGAGTGGGGGACGTGGGGGACGAGCAGGGAGGCGGAGATGTCATCACAAGTGTCTTCTTGGTCCCAGGCTGTTGTTGTTGGGTCGTCTGTGGATGAAGAGTAACGAACGATGGCACGGATATCGTTGGTGTTCAGGTTGTTGGAGCAAGCGCCTTGGGGGATAGCGCGGAACCAGTAGTCGGAGGCTTCTTGATTTGCTTCGATGATAACGTCATATCGTTGGCCTGTGTGAAGTTAATAGCGGTCAGCATGGATGAAGATTGTGGAACTTGAGGGGGGGGGGGGCCAGTGAACATACCCATCGTGATGTCCAAAACATCGACCTCAAACGGCACCACAGGCACGAAATCCATCGCAATTACCGTCATCGTATGCCCATCCAGGCTCAATTTGAAATGAGAATCAATTGCCCCATTGATGAATCTCAATCTATACTTTTTCCCCGCTTCAAATGCCATTTCGTAGCGCTCGCCTACGCCCTCAAACGTGCCTTTACCATTGATTAGTGCGGTGTCCAGTTGTGGCGGGCCACCAGTTTGCGCCGCATGCCATAAGGCGTCGACAGTCTCATGTGTCCAGTCAATTAGCATGATCGGCTCGAGCTCTTCATCGTAGTTTGCTGTTGCGGGGCCGTGAATTACCATGGGTCCAAACACACCCATCCAGGCTTGCAAAGCGTAGTGGGAGTGGTACCATGTTGTCCCGTACTGGGTGGCTCTAAAGATGTACGTGTGTGTAGTTCCCGGCTACTTGATGTCAGTATACATGATTTAATCTCGAGTGAAAGAGTGCACTTACAGCGTCAGGACATTGAATGATAGAAGGTACACCATCATGCTGAACAGTATAGTTCTGCCGAAGCCCGTGCCAATGGATGGTCGTACCGTTCTCAGTGAGACTATTCGTGACATGAATCTTTAGAGTGTCTCCCTGAAAGCACGTCAGATTCAAGTTGGCGAAGATGGCAAAGCTAGCTTACCCAATTCGCCTCGATAAGGGGCCCAGGAATCGAGTTATTAACGCCAAGCGCCACACGTTCATACCCGTCAGGAGCGACAGTCATATTTGTGATCTCAAGCCAATACTATTGAAGTCAGTTCAAAGTAGGTCAGACATGTTGGTAGGTGCTTCAATAAATGCATTCATTGGTTGTCGACCAAGACATGCAATGATCAAAGGTTATGACATGAAATCGTTCCGAAGATGAGGGTAGAATCAATCATTTCAAGGCACATACCTCTCTAGTAACACCAGTATCAGGCACTTCACTATACCAGTCCGTGTCAATGCTGTAATCGCACCATTGACTTCGGTCATCTGCTGTATTGCCAGCACACGCATTTGTCAACAAAGTAGAGGCAAGAGACGAATCCTCTTGAGGTGTTGGGATGGCGCTCACTGCAGCCACAAAGTAAACGAGTGTACTGAAAGACTTCATCATGGAGAAGCCCAAAAGGAGGAGAATGAGAACTTTAGGAGAATGAAAGCTGAAGTTGCCGGTCCAAATGAGGGAGGTGAGTGAGTGCCCCTTCAATGATCCAGGCGACATAGACTCTCAAGATATACCTTTTGAGATACTACTCCCACATCGTGTTCGGCCTCAGTATCTTCCTTCGGCCCAATGTGCTCGGTCATCGTTGTCCTCGACTCGCCTCCTGCATGGTCACCTGCAGGACCACCGTCAGCACTTTGGTGGAAACAGCTGTAGCGCCATGCGGGGGTTCCGAGGCGCCGTTTCTAGAGTTTCGTGATAGTCATGAGGCTCAGAGCGCCAAGGTTGCTTTTACGAGACTGCTAGCGTATACTAGAAAAGTTATAAGGTGTTTGACTTTGCTATCCTCCACTTGGGAAGCGAGTCCGAGGACGTAGTGAGAGATCTCTCCAATCACAGAATACATAACAAGCCAAGGCCGCGTAATCTTCATTGGTGGAGCGGTGGATCTTTGGGGCTTGGGATGCTGAGGGTGCCTGGTCCGGGAAGGAAACGTAGAGAGGGCACTAGATAGCGGATCTGCAAGGTACTGAAGTTGCTTTTTCGCGGGAACTTGAAGCTAAGGAGTCGTCGGAGGTTGACAAAAATAGGCATGGTACATTTGTAGTTGGTCGGCGTTCGGATGGAGTGCCTTCGTCTCCCTGGTCTGTGCAAAAACCAATGCACGGCCCTTGGACGTTTCAGCACATAGAAACTGGTGGTTAGATACATGGTCTGGTAGACGCGCGTCATTCCTGAATCTAGTTGCAACCCAACCGTGAATTACTTTTTCGGTTGTCAAAGCTCACTGATTTTCATGGTCCTTCTGAATCGATAGAGGTGCGCTCGAGGTGAAAGGATTCAAGACACGCGTCTAATTGCCCGTTGTTGTTCATTGCCTGAGGCATGAGTTCATAGACTCCAGTGTATGGACGAAGTATTTGCCCTGCTGACAATGAGACTTCAGTGGACAGGTCGATGTGATCAACGTTCCGGGCTTTAGTCAATGAGCATGCTCATACATTTATTGGATTTATCGGCTTCGCTAGTCCGAGTAGAGAGACTCTCAAGTTCAACACAGTGAGGCGATGCCGTATAGTTACATGTATGGGGTACAATGTAATAGCGCGTGGCCTCACGTGACCGCCTATCTGCGGTCCGGTGGATCCAGGAGTCATTGAAAACCTCCGAATGGAATAGCACCCGAGGCGACGGCAACTATGCACTGAAAGATTTTGGCGCGATGCTTCGACGCTTGAGCTTGGCAATTCTTCTCCTTTGAGAGAGTAAACGTAAGCTCATGCACATCTCCTGGGTAGTGGATCTCTTGTTCCCTTGGCTTACCAGGTTTGACTACGAGTCAAGAGAGTGTCAGGGATTGTACATGGTTTACAGGGCTGCCAATCGAAAAATCAAGCCTTATGGCTGACCTGAAGCATCAGTGCAAGGCTTACGACGCCTTGCCGTGCCATCAGATGAGAATCTCCACCCGGAGAGCATCCTAAACCAGCAATCTGCTATCCCAAAACCATGTTGGGCGCCACTTGGAAGTATGTGTGCCATCTAATGCTGGAGCAGGAAGTCAGCACTTGCACAATGCGCTAGTCTTATCATTCGCACCGTCGAACGACGAGGGCCGTAAGGTCAGGCCATACAAGGACTGGTGCAGACAAGGTGTGAATATCAAGATTGCAGTGGGTCCAACGACGGCCGTGACCCCAGCCCTCATAAACACATTCTGCAGCTTAATGCGTAAGCTAGGAGTACAAACTGAGCTCGAATTTGATCCGGTAACCGTCCGTTTCTGTTATTAAGGATGTGATATGCTTCGAAGTTGCTGATAAGTCTGGCCTGGACTGCTTTGATGCTAATCACTTTCTCTACACTTCCATTCGTATCTAATTAAACATGCGCTCCCATCTTCCGTTGATTAGTGTACTATTGTCGTGCGTTCATGGCACCATCTCAGCGACGAGTAACTTCACCTTGTATGCATACGGCAAGGGGCTGCAGTCAGGCCTAAAGCTGGTTTATGGCGATGGTTCGTTCCGAATGCATGGGATCAGGTACAAACTGATATATCATCAGGTCGGGCATATGTTGGCCTGAAAGCACCCTCCTTCGCGTCTCAGGTTGTCAATATTACACGTCAGTTTCCCTAAGCGACGCAATATTTCTTTGGCTGACAGCAACAGTCTCTCTGACGGATGACTCGAAGATCGTCGCATCACCGGACAGCACGGCGAGCTGGTCATCGGAGCCATCCCTCTACCTTGGCACGGATGAGGGGGGCATCAGAACGGTTGGCTTTTCAGCAGAGAATGGGACTGTTCCGGATGGTGCTATTGTTGACGGCTTCGGGTTATTTGGCGGTTGGGCCTTCAACAGTGAGCATAGCGGAGCCATCGAAATGAAATTTGTTGCGACGCCTACAAACGAGACAGATGTATACCAGTAAGTACTCCACATCAAGCTGGTTCGTACTCGGCTAATGTTTTGGGAGGATCCAATGGAACGTCGATGCTACGAAGGTAGCCGAAGGTGACGTACCAATCTCTCTGCGGACTGAAGCTCCAGCTGTTCCTGAGAACTGAGGCGGGGCGACGCTCAGGTGTTATTGTTGCGATGTGTTTCGTTTTGGTAGTTGCCTGTAATACCCAGTGACCGTCACCTCATGTGCTCATGCCTCTTGCCGGGGTTGAGGTCCGTTTTGGAGGTGTGACGACGAGTTTTGCGCTTGCTCGAGGAACACAAATCAGGGTGTGGCCAATGTCGCGTTCATTGCTTATATGTATATCTCTTCCTTGGGGCAGAAGGCATTCTTTTTTCGACGACGCCTTGTACCTTCTCCTCCGAACAGAGACAGTCCAGCTGCCCGAATGACTCGAGTTTTCCCTCTTACTCTTGACCACGGATGGCGCACGTGATGCTCGGACAACCTTGACCAAATCTGCTTCTCTTCCTGTTGATTCCCCTGATCCTCCACGCCAGCATTCACCTTGTCATGGCAGGGCTAGACGTGATCCCTAGTCGGCCAGTTTGTGCTTAGTTGAAGTTATAGTGGGGCTTAGCGTGACTCGTCGGAGCCGCGGTTCTCCCGCCACCTGGACCAAGCTTCAACATTTCCATGAGGTCGGCGCGCACCACCCGCACACGATTTGCCCACTTCCAATTCTACTGCCAAGTCACTGCACGCACTCTGTCCGCCACACAGCATGGATCCAAAGCGTCGAAGGACGGGCGACCAAGACATCAGCGAGCTCCGCCTGGCATCGCGACAGAAGTACCTGGCGGAACGAGAAGCCCAGCAACTCGCGCTCCTCCGCCGCCAGGTCGCCGAGGAAGGCGAGGAAGAAGAGCGGCTCGGCGCCAAACTATCAGAAAGGGAGAGGAAGGAGTTCGCCAGGAACCGGGAAACGCTGCGTCTTGCCGAAGCCAGGAATCAAATCGACGAACACCTGGACGGATACATACTCCCCGATGCCGAATACTCCAACAAGACCGAAGTCCTTACCAAAAGGCACAAAGAGAAGGGGTACGAGAAGTCCGAAGTGCAGCTGTGGGAGGACGAACAGACCAAGCGGGTCACTGCGCAGATTAAAAAGCCAGAGCGCACAAGAGAGGAGGACTACGAGTTCGTTTTCGATACAAGCAACAACATCGCCTTCTTGGCCGATCCCATCGATGCGGACAAGCAGAGGCTGGAGTCGATGCTCGATGAAGCCGAAAAGCGAGCCAAGACCATCGAGGAAACCCGCAAGAGCCTTCCTGTATACCAGTACAAGGACGAATTCATCAACGCCGTTCGAGACCATCCCGTCTTGATTGTCGTCGGCCAGACCGGCTCCGGCAAAACGACCCAACTGACACAATATCTCTACGAAGCTGGCTTCGCCAAGAATGGCCGTATTGGCTGTACGCAGCCTCGACGAGTCGCCGCCATGTCAGTGGCCCAGCGTGTCGCCGACGAAATGTCCACCAAAGTCGGCCAAAAGTGTGGCTACTCTGTCCGATTCGAATCAAAGATGTCTCCGACGGGGGACACCGCCATAGAGTACATGACCGACGGCCTGCTGACGAGGTTTTTATTGAGTTCGCCCTCGCTCGATGACTACTCGGTCATCGTTCTAGACGAGGCCCATGAGCGTACAATCAGTACCGATATTTTGATCTCAATCCTGCACGAGGTCATTCTGGCGCGCCCTGAATTCAGACTGGTAGTTGCGAGCGCTACGCTGGATAGCCAAAAGTTCTCTCGCTTCTTTGGGGACGCACCGATACTGAGTATACCTGGCAGGACCTTCCCTGTCCAGGTCCAGTGGTGCAGTTCACCAGAGGCGAATTACCTCAACGCTGCAATAACTACCGTCTTCCAAATCCACCTATCTCAGCCCCTGTCAGAAGGCTCCGGGGATATCCTGGTCTTCCTGACCGGAGAGGATGAAATCGTGCAGGCTGCGGAATACATTAACGAAACTAGCCGGAAGCTTGGCCGCAATGCTCCCCCACTCATTGTCGCCCCAGTGTATGGCGCTCTTCCCGCAGAAGATCAACAGCGTATATTCCAGCCCTGTCCGCCCGGATCACGCAAGGTCATTCTTGCGACCAACATTGCCGAAACCAGCTTAACGATCGATGGCGTCAAATTTGTGGTGGATTCAGGCTTACAAAAAGAGTCTGTGTGGAATGTACGTACTTCCATGTCTCAGCTGGTGGTGGTTCCCTGCTCTCGTGCAAGTGCTGAGCAGAGAGCTGGGCGTGCCGGAAGGACTGGTCCTGGAATGTGCTTCAGGCTCTACACCAAGTACGCATTCTACAACGAACTCCCGGCCTCAACTGTGCCAGAGATATTAAAGGGGAATCTGGACAGCACCATGCTTACACTGAAGAGCCTTAACATCAATGATGTTTTACACTTCAACTGGCTGGATAGTCCGTCGGTCGACGCCATATGTGCGTCCCTGGAGAACCTCTACGCGCTTGGGTATCTCAGCAGTACCGGTGAGATCACCAAGTTGGGCAGAAGAGCAAGCGAACTACCTCTAGACCCTCGTCTCTCAAAAGCCTTATTGACTGCAGATACTTTGGGCTGCGTTGATGAGTTGGTAACTTTGGTTGCGATGATTCAAGAGTCCGCTACTCTGTTCATTTCCCCCAAGGACAAGCGAGTAGCGGCGGAGGCTGCGAAGCAACGATTTACCCGACCGGAAGGAGGAGATATGGTGACCTTGCTCAATGTGTGGAATGAGTTCGTCGAATCCGACTATTCTGTGCTTTGGGCAAAGGACGCATTCGTGCAATACAGGACGCTTAATCGGGTTCGAAACGTGCGTGAGCAGCTTCTCAAGTTGACCGAACGAGTCGAAATCACACTCTCAAGCAGCGGGATATCGGACCATGTCAAGATACTCAAAGCGTTCACGGCTGGGTACTTCGCAAACGTCGCTCGATTGGCACGTGACGGCCAAAGCTATACTATTCAAAAGCAGGGTGGTTTGTCCGTGTACATTCATCCTAGTTCTACAATGAATAAACGACGCGATCGCTGGATTTGTTTCAGTGAAATTACCCTTACAAGTAAGGAATTCGTTCGTAACGTTGCTCCAATCGATCCAGCTTGGCTTTATGAACTAGCACCACACTATTACAAGCCTGGCTCAATCGAAATTGAAGTGAAGACGAGCAAGGGCCAAGGAAGGGTAGGCGTTGGCAAGTGAATGCGCGCTCAGACCACCAGCCACGAAGCGGACTGTGGAGAATGATGGCACTCATTCCCAAAAAGAGACCGTGTTCCGATTTCGATCTCATTGTTCTATTTCATACAAGACAACTTCAATAGAACATCATGCTGCAGCATTAGTGGCGTTCGATGATCAACGAGGCAAACGACAAGATATGCTCACGTCCCCGGATTCGACAATTGCGCAGGCTTGAGTTTGCAGGTTTTAAAGCCAAGTATCAAAGCCTACGAGAAATTACTTTTCTGGAGCCTAAATGCTGTCCTGTCTGTCTTGCATCAACTTTTCAGCATTCGGAGTTTCTCTGAGTTGGCAATGCACAGCAATTTAAGGTGCTTAGACTCAGCTTTCCAAACAGAAGATGGGTTTCATGAAGCCAAGTCACAGGACTAGGACGCATCCAAGGGGTCATGATGGGACATATCTTTTAGTAGCTCCCATCTTTCTTTCACTATGCGCCATCTAATTTTGGACGTCAGCAAAGCATACCATTGTAATATGCTTCCTATATGCATCTCTGGATGCTCGACTTTGAGCACCCCCGTTACAAAGCGCCAGGCTACTGGTTTGAGATATGATTGTGACACCTTTGTTCGATATGATACCCATTTTCATTTTATTCTTGAAGCATGTATGGCGTTTGAAGATTTTGCAGCGCATAGCACAGTGGAGCATTTTGGATAGAATTTTGATATATTTCAAATGCAGCGAAATCGATGGAAGATATTGCTTCTAGAAGCATTGGGAACTATGTGCCCGCCAGTGAGACGTATTGGACTGGTAACAAGAAGAGCAAGGATTGCAGAGATATCGTAAGTACCAGGAATATTGCAACATATGCCCAAGAATAGAGCACACTTCAAAAAACCCCCACTAGTACTTCGTCTTCTGTAAGCATTTTGCTACCATATCTTAAGCCTTCCGTGAAGATCCATCTCCCAAGGTCATATGCAATAGTCTTTATGGTAGCCATGTCCATTCCACTAATAGAGGTACACACTATGGAGCTTATCAAAACTTCAACCCGACCCTTAGCTATCGCGAATGCACTGAAAGAACACAGACTGGCAGGTTCGAGTGCGATACTCAGCGGCCGCGTAACTCTACTTTGAAGCTTCTCAATCCGCAAATTTGCCGCCGCAGTAGATGCACACATCGCAAGCGAGAAACAGCACTTTTGCCAACGTCACGGGTAGCTCCCTCTGCTCTTCTTCACTAATCGTGCCCCCAGTCGCATCATCGCGGACTTGAAGGCCTTGCGATATAATCCTTTTTCCCTCATTGCTTTCAAGATGTCCACCGGGGTATTCCACTCCGCGTGCGGTTACGTCACCAGCTAGAGTTCTCTCGACTTCATCGCCCCTACCGCTTACACTTTCTTGCCGAGTCTGAAACCCTTGAGCAGCTACAAACTCTTCGCTCAAGAATGGTGTACTACAGAGACCACAATACTTTGTGATTCCTGGAGCTTGAATCGCTAAGAAGCTTAAACCACATCTCGGGAACTGATGCCCATTCATACACGCTGCCGACGCCAAGTCTGTGAAGTGTATTGATGCAGAACAGAAGTCGCACACTTCTGTGGCGAGGGTCAACCCTGTAGCGTTTTTATCAGTCGCCATAGCTAGATTATGGCTCGGGTGATCACCATGGCGTTCGATATCATGTCCCGACAAAGGCTCTGTGTCTCCGGTCTCAGGTCCGATAATAGTGTTGATGAGGAGAATAAGTTGCTGGTGTTGAGCTAGAATTTCAGCACTGAAAGACGAGTGCGAGAGGCTTAATGGTAGTTCTTGAAGGGCACTGGCGAGGCGATAGGCGATAAGAGCTCTCTCGAGATCTTTAGAAGATGTGGTGTTGCAAGCCTGAGATATGAGTATCGTGTAACGGTCTCTCATGGTATTCGGATCAAGGAAGGCGACTTCTTTGAAATATCTGACAATAGAGGGTAGAGTTTTTGGGCCAGAAGATGTCGCTAGACTTTTATTGTTCCATATTGACCGTGGAAGAGGCGCATAAGCCTGCACAAGCTTTGTCGCAATCTCTTCAGCGAAAGCTGGTATCTGATCTGCATCCTCCACGGTATTCTGTGCTAGTTTTTTTATTGTGAAAAGAACACCTTCCGAACTTACGTTCCTGCGAGGAAAGGCCTTCCGCAATTGACTATACTGCCGCATTGTACTAATGGCGATAGTTCCACGTCGATCTGCAGGCGGACCATATTCGATCATATCAGAAGGATGCACGCTATTATACGCAACAATGAAGTCCTCAAGTGGCGAAACCGTCAAGCCCCAGACTTTTGCTTTACTGTTCCCCTTGAGATCGTTCTTGACGCTGAAAAGCACCAGATTATTCTCTATTTGATCTCGCCAATTTGGAGAAGGCAGGGTTGTAAGGCCTCCGAGGGACGCGTCAAGAACGGCGGTCGGATTCTCAAGGGTCGATAGTAAGGAACTGAAATGTAGGCGCAATGTAGGATGATGAGAAGAATCCCAGACAGCGCCTGTTATCTGATCCCACCGTCCGTCGAGATCGTGAGAGACTTGTTCTTTGATTGATGCGTCGTTCGCGGAAATGGTCATGTAGATAAGGCCTGTGGCAGAAAAAACAGCAAGCTTCAGATTATCTCCAGTCTCAACTCGAGGAGACCACTTCATCAGACCATTGTATCGTACCTCAATGTCCGGGTAGATTACTTCATCACCTAACCCAATACTGTTGGGTGTATAAGTAACAATCCTTGCACGCACATCGTTATTCGTAGCGTACACGAGCACGGAATGATACCAGTCGCCTCGGATGACCCATGGACTCCAGGACATATGTGAGATTTGTCGCTGTTGTCTCATCATGTCTTCAAAGACGGTCTGTTCTGAGAAGATGTTTTCTGAATCTGGTGTCAGTGAAAAATGTGTCAACACCTTAGCATTCCAGCTTTGATCCACACCTAGAGTAGATGTAGGGGAATCGATAAGCACGAAAGCAATTTGGTTGTCGTCGTTGGACACGGCTACAATATGTTGACCGTACGACAAACGTGTTCCGACAATGCCGGCGGAGTCGGAGTCGGGTAGCGCTGGTGCCCAGGTAAAGGCTCGAATTCGAGCCCTCAAACGCGTCTGCTCTCCTAAACCTGAAGCAATATGGCTAGGCTCATCGCTTAACGTGTTGGGGAAGTATTTTGCAAGCGCGTTGTTGACGACGAGCTTGCGGTTCCAGCTTGCTTCTTCTTGCGGCTTGCCGTCTGCTGACCAGATCGAAAGTGCCAAGTTCGCAGTAAGTGTTGCGAGAGCACATCTTCGATGCTTGGCGAGCCCGGGCGGCGACCAGGCTATCGCGAGGGGAACGCTGCTTGATATCTCCTCGCCTATTGAATAGGTAGGCAAAGGTGCAGGTTCTTTGACTGGCAGCTCCTCGGTTGAAAATAAGGGTACCTTTAGAGGCACATGTTGCCATTGTGGCACGTCTTGGTCTCTGTCAAAACTGACTGTGTTTGGGAACTAAGTGAAGATTAAAAGCCGCCCATGAGTCCATAGTAGTTGACATACGAGGAGTTCAACGCGCTCATCCGAGGCTAGGGCAATGATACCATCCTGGGACCAATCAATTGCATCGACGCATGATGGCCAACACCTCAATTCCGTCACGTCTGCCATAATAGCTCAGAATGTCTTGAGGTCGATTCTGGTACGGTGGAGATGTTCATCGTTCCCAGCTAGGAGTGGGCACAGTGCAATGTAAGGCCCCGTAGCGCCAATTTACCAAAGCGCATTCACCTAAACATACACCGAGCTCACCATAAAATGCTGAACGGATTCGTGGGCGGCACTATGCGCATGACTTGAAGTATGCTAAGGTGGAATCATCATTGACAGAACCATCTAGCCAATCGAGGATCTCAAATGTATGCTAACCGAATGTAGCATAGGCCCAGTCTTATCGATAACCCAGAAAGCGACGCCGACAAAAAAAAAGTGAAATTTCTCTCACCCCCAACCACAACTCGAATCTGGCAGCATATCGACACAATGGGGAAACGCCCTATTTCTGACATCGCCTTGGAAGACGACGCGATTGCGAAACCTGAGCTATCTAGGAAGAAGAGCAAGAAAAACAAGAGCGAAAAATCCAGGGAACCTGACGCCTTCGATGCGATCGAGACCAACGGACAGACAAAAGCCGAATATGCCAACGGCGAGAGCCTAAAGGCTTCGGATGAAGACGAGAAGCTGTCGAAAGCCGAGCGAAAGGCGGCGAAGAAGGCAAAGAAGGAAGCAAAGGGAAAGGCAAAAAGCGCTGCCAAGGAAACAGACGCCGCTGAATCTAGTGCAATCGCAGTAGTAGAAGAAGCTGATGATGGAGCTGCAAAGGCGGCAAAGAAAGCTGCGCGAAAGGCCGAAAAGAGGCGACTGAAGGGACTGGCAAATGGCGACACTACGGAATCGGCGTCCACAGTGTCCACAGCGCCCTCCTCCATGCCCACCTCTGTCGTGACGTCTGCCATTGCCTCAAGGGTTGAGTCTTCGGCAACTAGCCCCGAGCCTGTCGTGGAGTCGGATGAGTATCAGGAAAATAAGGAGTTGGCACAGCTTCCACAGTCCGAGATTGATGCTTTCCTTGCCAAGAATACCATGACGATCGACGACCCTAAACCGTCTGCTCGGAAAATTCGCCCTATCATGGATTTCAAATACCTTCCTGTGTCCGATGAGGCCCAGCGAGCGCCATTCGCCAAGTTTAGCGCCCCTACTCCGATACAAGCAGCAACATGGCCCTTCTTGCTCTCAGGGAGGGATATGGTCGGGGTTGCAGAGACCGGATCTGGGAAGACACTGGCGTTCGGCGTACCGTGCGTGCGTTACATCTCCTCTTTATCGAAAGACCAGCGAAGGGGAATCAAAGCAGTGATCGTTTCTCCCACGCGCGAGTTGGCTGTGCAGATTTACGATCAATTGCTCGCATTGGCGACACCTGCTGGATTGAATGTCGTCTGCGTATATGGAGGTGTGCCAAAGGATCCCCAGGTTGCTGCTTGCCGCAAAGCCCATATTGTAGTCGCAACGCCTGGCAGACTCAACGACCTCATTGGAGAAGGCTCGGCGGATCTCAGCAAAGCCGAATATGTGGTTCTCGATGAAGCAGATCGAATGCTTGACAAGGGGTTTGAAGAAGCAATTCGTCAGATAATCTCGCAGACGCCGAAGAAGCGGCAAACCCTCATGTTCACGGCCACTTGGCCGCCATCGGTCCGCGACCTTGCATCAACATTCATGAACTTACCAGTCAAGGTCACTATCGGAGACAATGTCTCCGGCGAGCTCCGTGCTAATGTGCGCATCAAGCAGCTCGTCGAAGTCGTAGACCCCCGCGCTAAAGAGCAGCGCCTCCTCCAGCTCCTCAAGCAGTACCAATCTGGAAAGAATAAGGATGATCGTATACTAGTCTTCTGTCTGTACAAGAAAGAAGCTGTGCGTATCGAAAATTTCATCCGCATGAAGGGCTTCCGCGTTGGCGGCATTCATGGGGATCTGAGCCAAGAGAAGCGCAGCGCCTCTCTGGCGGCATTCAAAGACGGACAAGTGCCACTTCTCGTAGCTACGGATGTTGCGGCGCGAGGCTTGGACATCCCAGCGGTCAAATTAGTCATCAATGTCACTTTCCCATTGACAGCTGAGGATTATGTGCACAGGATTGGCAGAACAGGTCGTGCGGGGAAAGAGGGTTTGGCAATTACCTTATTTACAGAACACGATAAAGGG
Source organism: Pseudopyrenochaeta lycopersici (assembly GCA_003313425.1). Classification (NCBI taxonomy): domain Eukaryota; kingdom Fungi; phylum Ascomycota; class Dothideomycetes; order Pleosporales; family Pseudopyrenochaetaceae; genus Pseudopyrenochaeta; species Pseudopyrenochaeta lycopersici. Next base: position 747,732 of record NHZP01000001.1, on the reverse strand, counting down.
CTATCAGGATCGTAAGTTCCCTCTTACTTCATGCCAGGCCATGTAAAATACTAACGATGTTTATAGATTGATCAACGTCCTCAAAGCCGCAAATCAGGCCGTGCCCGAGGACCTAATGAAGTTCGGCACAACAGTAAAGAAGAAGGGCCATGATGCATATGGCGCTTTCTACAAAGACACCGACACTATGAAGCAAGCGACTAAGATCACTTTCGACTAAAGCTATGGATTGTGTACGTTTCCTCGCGAAGTCCGGCATTTTTAAGTCCAGGAAGTCGGCGAAGTGGATCTGCAAGTTGCAGCTGCAGCGATGATCTTTATACGTATGGTATACTCTAGCGGAGGCGTTTCGGCATGCACCAGAGTTCCGGCAGTGTATAGGCCGAAGCCGTATTGCTTAGATTATTATCGGAGTCTACGGAATGAAGTCGGTCATGAGTAGAGGCTCGCTAGCAGACACTAGATTTAGTGGGAAACAGTATAGGAGTCTACTTCACGTTCCAAAGAGGCCGAAGCTTTTGCTTCAATGGTTCACAGATCACTTCTCAAGTGGTCTCAAAATCAGTTCGACCTTTCGTTGATCCCCTAACAAAAACCACCAAGTTCTACATATTTCGGCCAATACAGAAACTCAAATCATCCAAGCCATGTGCGCAAGTTTCATGCACGCCATCCAGCTGCACAATATCCAACGCAATGCATCAGCCCGTTCTCCTTATTCGCACTGACCACTCAACCCACTTCACCATCCCGCAACCTGCATTTCAACCCAAAGGGCACCCACCCTGACCCAAACTCTGCAGACTACGACCCGGACTATAGGTTACAACACGCGCCTCTCCCGAAGCCAAGAGGGAAGCCGCAGCTCCTAGGTGACTACTCGCCGTCGTTAGCTTCTCGCTAGTGAGCCTGATTGGTGCATGCGGTTGTCCGTTTTAGGTCGCCGACTACGTTCGGCGAAGTTGGCTTGAGTCGAGCGAAGGAGTTGCCCCCGGAAAGAGGGAATATGAGCGTTAAGATTTGAAGCGAGTATTTAGAGAAAGCTATATAAAGCAAAGGGTTGCGGGTCGGCTATGTGCCATAGATTTTATAACAAAGAATCATTTCATTGTCCTTTCACAAGCAACCATCCAGAGTCGTCCTGCAACAGCCATCGCTCTTATTACGGCTAAGCCTGGTCGCCCATCCAAAATCTGTCAATCAAGCGAACGCAATGTGCAAGAAAGCCGCCTGCGACTCATGCCGTATGTCTATTTTCTCTGTTGCACAGATATCTCGTGCAATCAACTCATATACCTCCCTCACCTTATCATGTATATTCTCTTGGAATGCCTAACAATACCCAGATAAGACCACATGGTGGGGCTGCGGGAAACACGTCCCCGGCGTCATGAGCAACGTCCCCTCCGAACAATGGTGCACTTGCGCACCACGAGTCGAACGAGAAGGACACACATATCCACCGATGGGTACGCTGGTGTCAGCGTGACTCCCATTCCTGTCCAAAAGGGCAAAAGCGAACGATAATCAGAGATCATGACCACAAGGAAGGTTCTTGAAATGGTCATAAATTGTAGATAGAATCCAGGAGACATCAAGTCTTGGTAGGCATGGAAGGGCGCATTGGGGAGGTTTTTTCAGCATCACAACTCTTACGATAACCATGTGCGTTACGGGATCGTTGGAGAAAGAAATTATTGGCATTACTCCTTCAACATAACTCCAGACTCGTCATGACCATGCTACAGTGATGTTCTCTTGCTTCTTAGAGTTCCTACATGCTTCAGCTAAAGTAATGGGCATCTCTTGCTTTGACATGGACGCGAGACAGCTAGACAGACTCATGGCTGCAACCAAAACTGCACCAAGTGTCAGCATAACACAGCATGAAGCGGAGCTGGCGATGTACACAACCGGTTGTTCTACAGGGTTCTTGTCAGCCTTCTGATCCGGCGGGACCTTGCAGTTGTGGCCCTTCGCTTGTCCCAACAGAGCGGTGCTGGGAGCTACGGCATTGCGGTCTGGAAGGCTGTACCTTGGAAAGGCAGCCGTTCCAGTACCACTCACTGAGCGACAGAGCATGGCCGCCACCTCGTGCGAAGACAGAACATCCATGGCAGACGACTCCGGACGAGCGACAACGTGGGCCGTGACATTTGGTTTGAACAAAGTGATATACTTTGACTTGTATGCAAAGGTGGTTTACGCTCTTACGTTGCACGCTGGCGTGGGTAAGTTTCTGTTCCCTGAACTCATCTCATGCGTTTGGCCTGGCCGGCCATGTGGGAAGCGTTTCTGGGAGTGTGGGCTGCTCAAAGGTAGAAAGCCTGATTTTCACGCAGCGTATGGATGCTGAGACCAGTCCGAAAACAGCGGTTGGTAGAGGTCGACGATGGAGGGACGCCGCACTGCCCCTCTAGACAACCAATGGTTCGGGAGAACGGGCAGCCGCTGGTCTCATAATGGGCCTGCTAAGTATAGGCGTTGCAAATGTGGAACTGACCCTGCAGCCGACCCGTTTCAGATGCGAACTAGAGAAGTCAAGAGTTCGACCGGTGGGTGACTGGCGAGGGGGATTGGGGGGCAGGCCGAGTGTGGTGTTGGCTTCAGCCGTCTACGATCAAACACCGGCTAGAACTGCGTTGGCTAAGACTGAGGCAGGGAGAAGGGAGAAGTCGTGTTGGACCACGGCGGGGAAATGCAGAGGCGGCCATGGTGAGAGCACAGTGAATCTCAGGGCTAGCGAAACAGTTCTGGAAGCTTGAAATGACTCTCGTGCATATGGCAGAAATCACAGGAAGGATGCACTGTTCCAACTTTGTGACTCGCGCTGGCCCAACCAATGGCGAGGCGGTTGCAGTGTCTCCCCAGCTAGAGCAAAAGTCCGGCGGCTAGCCCAACTGTCGCGCGGTGGTTGCAGCAGCAGCAGCGGTGTATATCAGCGCGCCATAATCAGGCTGCTTGCTGCTCTCCTACTCCTGCCGTTCCACTGCTCCTGTCTGCATCGTCGCTGCCTGCCGTAGACGTTGGAGCGCCGTGCCCGCCGCAACAGCAGTCCGTACCTGAATTCGGCACCGCCCCACCATCCCACCTGGGAAAGTGCTACCCCCGCCATCGCAGCACCATCGCACCTTCCTCCCGCCTCAAACGCGACAGCTCCCGTGGAAAGAGCGAGCCCCGGGTAGGTCGTCAATCCCTCTCCGCCGCATCTTGCACCGCTTTCGAGGCTGACTGGGCTGCCAACCGACGCAGACCCTGGTATACTGTGCCCCTCCTTCGCGCTCCCATCCTGCCCTCCCTCCGTCACCGCCTCACTCCCGCCCACCTTGCGCGGCCACCTCACCAACGGGCTCCAGCGCCGCCGAACGGACCGTACCCGTCTGCGCCCGTCGACTGTCGACTGTCGACTGTTGCCAAGTGCTTCGCTCCACCCGTCGACGCGCCATTGCACCGCTGAAGAGCGCCAGGGACGCAGCCCCGGTTCCGGTGCACTTGAAGAGCCACATTGGAGATAGCGTGGACGAGAATCTGGTACGTGAACGACGCTGCCTCAAAGCTGCCCGCGCAGACACCAGAGCCCTTCTCTGTGCGCTGCTCTGCCCCATTGTCGCCCCGAGCACACTGCAGTCTCAATCGAGCACGTGGGGCTGAGCTGCTGTCATGACACTGCACTGTTTCACCATGTCTGCCCTGACCGTGTGGAGACGCCCAAGACATACTCTGTCGTGCGCAAAGTGCCTGTTCTTCACACCTCCTCGACCTTACACTGACAACTATGCTCGCAGATTTCTCAACCCAATCCTCATAGCCACCACCCACCACTCGTCACCTCGCCGAGGCTAAGCAGCAGCTCCATTCGACCCAATTCGCCGCGCAGAAGCGCCCACTACACACAACAGTCGCCACCATGCCTCCGGCCGGGAGCGGAAGCTCTAGAAAGATTTCTTTCAATGTTTCAGAGCAGTACGATATCCAAGATGTCGTTGGAGAAGGCGCGTACGGCGTTGTTTGGTATGCCCCAGCTGTCAATGCCAACCTCTCTTCTGCTGCTAACGACATGACAGCTCTGCACTGCACAAGCCCTCAGGTCAGAAGGTTGCCATCAAGAAGATCACGCCCTTTGACCACTCCATGTTCTGTTTGAGAACGCTACGGGAAATGAAGTTGCTTAGATACTTCAATCATGAAAACATAATCTCGATTCTCGACATCCAGAAGCCCCGAAACTACGAGACCTTTACCGAGGTTTATCTCATTCAGGTGCGTATATCTGGCCTCGGATCGCCTCGACCTTCACTAACCAATAATGCAGGAACTCATGGAGACAGATATGCACCGTGTCATTCGCACACAGGAGCTCTCTGATGACCATTGCCAATACTTCATCTACCAGACGTTGCGCGCCCTGAAGGCTATGCACTCCGCAAACGTCCTTCATCGTGATCTTAAGCCCTCCAATCTACTCCTCAATGCGAATTGCGATCTCAAGGTCTGTGACTTCGGTCTCGCCCGATCAGCTGCTTCGACCGAGGACAACTCCGGCTTCATGACGGAATACGTGGCTACGCGTTGGTACCGTGCACCAGAGATCATGCTTACCTTCAAGGAGTACACAAAGGCGATTGATGTGTGGAGTGTAGGCTGCATTCTTGCCGAGATGCTGAGTGGCAAGCCTCTGTTCCCAGGAAAGGACTGTATGTGACACGACCCATGGTCGCCTCGTGACGCTCGCTAATACCACTTCAGACCACCACCAGCTTACATTGATCCTCGATGTACTTGGTACCCCTACCATGGAGGATTATTATGGTATCAAGTCCCGCCGAGCGCGCGAGTACATTCGGTCCCTTCCATTCAAGAAGAAGATTCCCTGGAAGGCCATGTTTCCCAAGACAAATGACTTGGCACTAGACCTGCTCGAGCGACTACTCGCATTCAATCCTGTGAAACGCATCACAGTTGAGGACGCGCTCAAGCACCCATACCTCGAGCCATACCATGACCCAGACGATGAGCCAACCGCAGATCCAATTCCAGAGGAATTCTTTGATTTCGACAAGAATAAGGACAATTTGACCAAGGAGCAACTCAAACGTAAGCTATTACTGCGATTTGATGCTAGATATAGATTAACAGTGAATAGTTCTTATTTACCAGGAGATTATGCGATAATTGCTTCGGGTTTCCCACCATGTACGACATTTACACAAGATACCACCATCGGATCGATTTCAGAACTTGTCTCGCCGCTAGCTGGTCTGAGCTCATTGCCACATGAAAGGAGGGATACCGTCTCCCCTTTATTTTGGATTCTTCGAGAAATACGATGATTGCATTTACGATGTAGTGAGAGCAATTACCAAGAGGACACCCATAGCGAGAGGTGTCTGTTAGTCAATGGGCGATTAGGAATAGGCAGGAATTTATTTGCTTTTTTCACGCCACAAACCCACTATTATTTGAATGATCCTATCTTCTCTTCTCTTCTCTTCTCTCTGCTGTTATGTGAGCATCTGTCTAGCGCCCTTATTTTCACCTTGATATATCTTACAGCATATATCCCATCGCCCCACCCTTCATCTGCGACACCAGTCTGCTACCTTTAAAGTCATCCAGCTGGCCCGATTTCTGACTCCCCACTCCCCCAAATCTCTTACTCATGGACCTTGGGCAAGGCGTTACTGGTGGGTTTCGAGGTGATGCTAGCTAAGGTACAGGTGTACTGTCCGTGTTTGCTCTTGGTGAAGGAAGTCCCATGGTATTGTAAGTTGGTCATATTGAATAGGAAGGCGCTACTGCATTGGCTATAGCAAGGAGGAGAGAAATCATCTTTGAGATTCTGATGAGATTCTCCAACATCGGCAAAGCCAATGTCATGATTCTACTGCCAGGTATGATTATCGTAGGAAGCGTGCATTGAGGGAACTGTATATTGGTAGCAAGCGTGAGGTCTCAGGGTTGAGATGAGGAGTTGCGGGTGGATACCTGACTTTTCAGGAACGATAAATAATGTTGAGCTTTATCTTGAACAATGTAGATTGGTGGAGATGGTCTTATCCTAAACGCCGCCCAATGCCCGCGTATAAACCCATATTCGTACAGAGGGGTGTCCTTGTGCACACGAAAGGTCCAACCTGGTTTCAAACACTCAAATGCTCCGTATATCAATGCACACTTTAGACTCCTGCTCTAAGTTCTTTCTCTGCTAAAAATCACACCGCCCATCTTTCCAGCCTGTCCGCCACCTCTCCTCCCATCGCTGGCAATCAAACGTCTCCTTTCCCAACTTAACATTGACTGCGTTATGCGCTTCACACATCCACGTCCCAAATTCTGTCCTCGAGCTGACTCGTGGCGTGTTCCGTGTCATCCAGTCTTGAAAATCTTCTGCGCAAACCCAGCATGGGTACAGCTTACCAAACGTGGAGAGAAAGCTTTTCGTTTCCGATTGGAGTTGCGGCGTAGGGTTGGTAGGATAGGTTGCAGTTATAGAGTGCAGGAGTGTCCAGGATGAGCGCCCAAGGGCTTCTACGTCAGGTGGGCAGTCGGCAGGGAGGGTTGGGGTGGCAGAAGGCGCGGAGGTCGTGGCGGCTGTGTTTGTGGGTTTCTTGCCAGCAATGGCAAATAAGGAGGCTACATCGTTACATGTGCGGCACCTAGAACGTAGATTATTGCGTCAGCGCTCCTCTTCTCATTCGAAATCATGAAATGGGAAGGCACATGTGATCCGGCGCATAGTACAACAGTGGGACTTACGGCTTGCCATCGGGCCCGAGCACGATGCCTTTTGACAGCTTCTTCGGCACCACCGTGTCTGCCTCTTGCTTCTGGGGCGCTTCTATGGGTCCTGACGCCATATTCCCTCACAATGCCTTTGTGGTGGCCGTTTCGGTTTGTGCATGTCGAAGTGGGTGATTTCAAAGCTGTCCGAACGTCGTCCGTGCATGCAAGGAACCTCGGTGCATGTAGACACACAGTGATTATCAGTCCCGCCTGTGTCTAACAGATTCTAATTGCCAACCGAAGCGCCCATTTGTATTTGGCCTTAATTTGACCTCGATTTTGTGGTGTCTGCTTTCAGATTCGTCTTGGCATGCGCAATGGCTATAAAATTAACAAGAGAAGAACATCGTCAACACGCATCATCTGGCTTCGTGAACGTGAACCCAAATTGACTTCGCAACACTTGGCACCCATTGAGCTATGGACGTTCCCGTAGCAGCAAATGTGCTTGGTACTATGGGAGCTGTACGTTGAGTCCAAGATGGAAATGATAATTGCTGACATGTACTAGGTCTGCTGGTCTATCCAGGTAAAAACGCACTCCATTCTAGCAACCAAAATTTTGAGAACCATTTTTTGACAGAGTCTTTGCAAGTTGATCCCCCAAATTGTGATAAATTTCCGTCGACACAATGCTACTGGACTTCAACCTACTATGATGATGCTATGGGCTTGGGCTGGTGTTCCTCTTGGCGTTTACAACATTGCGGAGGAATTCAACATTGCCCTAAGAATACAGCCTCAGCTTCTCACGCTGTTGAGTCTGGTGACGTGGATCCAATGTTACTACTATGAGAAGGTAATCAAAATGTTCTCCTTGAGTCTACCTTGAAGGATGCAAGCTGATTTGGCCAGGGTTGGACTGTCCTCCGCTCCCTGGTGGTCGTCGTCCCAGTGGCTTGTCTTATGGGCGGAGTCCAGGCTGCTCTGATCATTGCTATCAATTATGCTAAGCAGAAAGGGTTGCAATGGCCCAGTATTCTCATGGCCGTCGCTTCCGCTGTCTTGCTTGCGGCTGGTGTTCTCAGGCACTATGTGGACGTTTATATTCACCGCACGGTTCGAGGTATTTCGTTCATTTTCGTTGGAATTGATGCCCTTGGGGATGTTTTCTCTCTTATTTCTGTCATATTCCAGCCCCGAATGGACATCTTAGGAATGGTCATCTATGGCACGGAGCTGGTACTGTGGATTGGCATATTCCTGTGTGGAGCGTATTATAACCTCATCCCCTGGATCATCAGAAAGCGGGAGAAGGGTAAGAGCCGGCCGGCTGCAGATGCAAATGCGCTCCCTCCCTGGGCGGAAAGAGAAGGACCTAATTGCGGTCCAGCGGTCGCGTCTGGTATTGCCCTCCACGATCTACCTTCCAGCACGTCAGTATTCAGGACGCCCTCAGGGAATATTGAGGTAATACGGCGGCAACGGAGCCTGAGCTCAACAGCATGTGGGAGGAACAGAATTGAGCATATGTCGTGTAGGGGTGTATGAGTGAAGTGTTCGCCCTTTACCTATATGTAGTCAAAGTTTCGCGGGACCACAAAGCCGACTGTCACCTTCACAATTGCGGGCTGCTCTCCCATTGTTCCTTTCACACTACAAACCGTTTGTGTCACACCGAATTTGCCTACCTGCCTAACTGATTCTTTTTTTCGTCGCATTCAATTGCCCAAGAACACATCCACGAGTCGCCGTCCGGTCGCCACTCCCTTATCCTATACATCAGGCAGGCGCACGCACCGCTCTACCTTCATATCCCGCACACGACCTCTCCCCGCACTCAATCAGTATCCACACGTACCTCCAGCCAACAGCAACCTCGGGGACAATCGGATCTTGCTTTCAGAAGGTTCTTCGCCACTAAACACAGTTCCGCAACGGTGACTATCTCTCAGTCTACGGGCAGTTCATAGTGATCAATTCACCACTACCCGAGACTGTTGTGCAGGCGCTAAGCACAGCAATCTAGCTGCAGAAATGTCTGCTACCATGATGAAGGTCACTTCTCTGGGCTCTCAGTACTCGACCTCTGGTGACCCAACTGTACCTAACCAAACCCCAGCTGCTGAGACTCTCGACAACGTTGTCGCTAACCCCCTTCTGCTGACGGACTTTGCAGCTGTCGCAAAGATTCTCGGACCTATCCAAGAGTCGCTCAACGAGTCCGCAGATGAGGCCATGTATCCATCCCCGCCACTCAACACGCCAGAGGAGGTCTCTCCAGCGCCGTCCATCGTTCACCGACATCACCCACCGCACGGCCGCAGCTTCAGCATAATTGACGCCAGGCTCGCCCAACTAGATATCGACAGCTGCGAGTACACCCACTGCGACTCGGATGTTGCTAGCATCCTCTCTGCAGAGCCCTTTGTGGCCGAGCATAGGGAGCGTGATGCAGTAAGAGCCAGCAAGATGCTAAGCGACGGTAGCAGGGATGAACCTGCTGCTAGACATGGCATTATGTCTTTACCCCCTCTCGCCCACCCTACGGGCGAATGCTCAGTTCCCATCGCCCTAGGCTCCCCCACGGTCAACCCGCGCATTGACGAGTACTTGTCCTTTACCTCCAAGGATCTGCTCACGAAAGCACCTGCTCCTTGCTTCGCCTCTACATTTGTCGAGATCGCGTCTCCAGTAAGCAAGAATACGAGCGACAACGAGACTTCGAACAGCCAAAATAGTATTAGAAGCGACTATGGTGTCATGGAGAAGAGCAATTGGGCGGAAGAGCTTGAGGAGAGCCTTGACCGAACCTGCATGCGCCTAGAGCAGCTAGCGCGTGATGAGTTCATCAGTGATCCCAGCATGAGCGTGGAAGAGTACTACATCGCCCGACTGAAGCGCCTGCTTGGTAGCGGTAAACGAGAGGTCCCGGTTAACATACAAAAAATTGCTAAGATCTCGGAGGGATTGGTGAGGAAGAGTCGGTCATACACATGAATAATGAGATAATGTCTGCTCATGAAGCCACTTTTTGAGACGTTCAGTAAGACCATTGGAGGCGAAAAACGGCAACGGCAATGGCATTTACGGTTGGGTTAATGATTTCTGGCCTTCCTTGCGAGGCAACACGTATAAGGAGTCATTTTTTTTCAATATCATTTCTCGGTATCCGTGGTAACGACATTTTCACGGTCTTCTGTGCCCGAGGGTCTCTAAGGTTAGGGGCAAAAGCATCATGGGTAAAATCTTTTTATAACACCTAGCATCAACTGAACGAACTACATGATTGTTTCCTTTTGACCAGCTATCGTCTTTATGTCTCACTGAGCCTAGGGGTTATCCCCGAATCAGAAATGATTCCCTAAGATATCCCAGTCAACACAGTTCTTTGTCAATCAAAATCGATGATGCTAGTACATCTTGTTCCTGCAATCTCGAGTCCGGCTTGGGAAGACCATTAAGACTGATGAAAAGAAATTTTTATCGCTGTGGACGAGAGCATATTTCTCCTCAACTCACAGCTCCAACCTCCCTCATCCAAGGATAGCTATTCCAACATGAGCCAACACCCCTACTTCAAAAGTTTCGAGTACGAACCATTCCTGACGCCCAATCCCTGCAGGATAGCAACAACAGCCAGCGTTGTCGCAGTCGGCTTATCACCGCTCTTGTAGTATGCAGCCCCCGCACTGAGGAGAAGGCTCACAAGAATACCGGCAATGCTCTTATCGTAAATGTCGTAAATACCACTCTGCGACCACTTGTAGTTTAAGATACCTAGATATAGGTTAGAGATTATATAGTGGCTCCTTAGGAAGGAATAAATGAGGCAAGGAAAGAGTTTTACCCATGATAAGGAAGAATCCGCTGCCTTCATACCATCCTGCTTTGACTGCGCCGCGAAGTGCAGTGGGCAGGGCATTCAAGGAGGTGTGTTTAAATTGGTCAAGGCCTTTGGTCTACAGTTACGATTAGTGAATGTCACGCATATTCACTCTCTAGTAAGAAACTTTGAACTTGGAAGTGTGTGTGGAGTGGTGTTAAGCGTACAGTGTGTCCCAAGGCTAACACGCCGTGAGCAACGGCAGTTGCGAGGAGAAGAGGATGCCTTTGTGAGGCAGTAGTTGCCATTATGGGTATGGAGCACTTGCAAGGAGTATGTAATGTATGCCAATTGTGTGAGATGTGAGGTTTCAGAGGGTTTCTTTGTTGTTGTGGAGATGACGATCAGTCGAGTCGTGGTTGTAATCACAACTTAGCTGCCGAGGTCTTTGCTGGATCGGGCTGGTTCCCCACCTGACATGCGGGTCCGCTCCATCTTACACTCTGTTACGAAATAGTTCCTGGCTTTGTCCTCAGCGCACACAACGTCGCCATGTAAGTGCAGATAGGCTTGTTATCATGATTATCGATATCTTGCTATGTATCGATACTGTGATATGCTTTGGAAATCGTGTAATCTATCGATATTTTATCTCGACTTAGTCCCATCGTCAATGCCTTTCCTATTCTTACTCATCCTTCTTTTCTTCTCCTTGGTCTTCTTTAGAGGGCGCTCGCATCGGAATTGCAGGCAGAATTCCGCTCGCGATGGCATCGAGGTCTGATGGCATGCAAGTTGCCGGCGACGCATAAGGTCCCGTACTGTCGTTTTCCGAGCTTAGATCCTCTGCCTTCTTCTCCGCCCACGCCAGGGCACTGTCTACTACAGCCTTGGCCCCATGGACGACCTCTTCTATCAACTTGGCTGCGGCTTGAGTGCCATCTGTTCGCTCTCCGAAAGGGGTGGAAGGTCTCATCGTTGGGGATATGGGTGTCGTTTGGTACTGGATCTGTTCAAGTAAGAATCCCGACGCCGTAGGTCCGAGGAGCATCTTACTGGGCCCTTGTGCGCTAGCTCATCGCTGATGGTTTCCGTGTTCTTTTGGAGATCTCGTGCTGTGATAGCAGCTTTCCTTGAGGCCTCATTGTACCGTTTGTGAGTGTAGCGCTTCCGGCTTCGTATGTTTTGTTATAGCAACGCTACAGCAGGCTGTCTCTAGACCTAGGCTATCTGCGGATCTTGCGAGATCCTAGAATAAGTTCTGTTCTTGGTTCGGGGAGAGGTTTATTGCCGGAGACAGAGATGCCATTTGTTTGCACAAGAGTGGTGGTGCAAGTTGCATGAGGGATGGTGTGTTTGTGACAGGAGTCGATGTCTTGAAGCACAATGCTATAGACTAGAGATGTCTCAAGATGCTCTGTAAATTGCAACACGGAGATGCTCACAACTACTTTGCATGACCTTCCCATCTCTCAGGTTCTTTGTGCCAGTCTTTTCTTTTCGCTCGGGGCTCACCAAGCCCTTCTTGGAATGGCACGCCATTTGCGTTGAGGGATTGCTCCTTGAGATGGCTTTGGTCTCTAAAGATAGCAAGAGGGCCCCTGTGTACGGGTACCGCCAGGTCGGATACAATAAAAATCAACAGCCTGTTGCTCCACTAGCCGTCCCGAGCATGCTGCTCGGAAAGACAGCGGCACCGTGGTTGCATCTCAACAACTTTGAAGTGCCGTACGGTACAAGGGAATGAGATATATCTACCGACCTCTGGAACTAGGCAGTGGAATCCAAGCAACTCGGGCTTTCGGCTTTCGATCTGCATTGCCAGATGGGCTCAGTCGCGAACTCCCAAATATCACTGTTCTGAAAGCGGCACGAAGATTTCACTATCAACACGCTTACACCTGAAAGGCACATAGTCGAGGGTCTGAGAAAGGCTCGAAATACACCTGTGGCTGCGCAACGTCTTCCGGATGAATGAGCATCTGCCGTCTCATGAAGTGGCTTTTCCCCGTCGGCCGGGTCAGACTCATACATGGTAGCTTCGTTCCTGCCAGACAGAAGTGACTGTTGGTGGGATCGGAGAACCCACCGGCTAATGTTTGAGTGTTAGCAGAGCAGCGCAATGATGTTCATGGCTACGCAGCATGTTAGCTTGTGACGAAACCGCGGGCCAGCATTGTTTGGCGATTGAATAATAACGAACACCAAGCCGTTTTTGGGTGGCGCGCATGACTGGGTTCAGCCCGTTGACGTGCAGATCAGGGAGTCTTCTTCTTGTGGTTCTAGAAGCTTTTTCCTACTGGTTAGATTTCTATCGCCTACAAGGTCTTGGTTCTCGGAGGCGGCGATCCAGCCACAAGGGATGACAGGCTCTGGACAATGCGCGATAATGGCGTCATGGCGTGCAAGACGGTAGCCAGCGGTATCTGGTTGCTCGAAGTAGAGGCGCCTTTGGAGGCAACAGACAATGCAGGAGCTGGCAAGGAACCGTGTACAATAGTCCCCGCTGGCTGCACAACACTCGGACACTAGCTGCAACCGCTCAGATCTCGTGCAGCTTCCACAGCTTCCACGGCTTCCATGGCCAGGTAAACCCTTGTCATATCACTTGGGCAGCAATTTGATATTGGTTGCAGCATGGAAGCCATTTCAGCCTATCACCAGGCCCGCAAGCGTTCGAAACACCAGCACTGCGGCTTGGCAGCAATATATAGATGCTGCGGGCGCAGAAGCGTGCGAATGACCAGAAGATTGCCGACTTGGACGTAGCCGTCGTCCTCTATTGCTTTAGGCTGTTCGATGCGGCTGGCCTGCTCTGTTGGTGATGGGCGCTCGAGCAAATGCAGCATTCGCTAAGCAACCTGTGGTTTCTTGGACGCGCCGTGCTTCCTGCACCATGTTCTGTAAGCAGCCGCTTTCTCACCCTCCCACGCCCGCCTGCTTGTGGCTGCCACGGCCATGGCGGTGTCCATGTGCTCTGTCCGGCGCTCCTTTGGCAGGATTGGAGGCAATTTATCTGTCGACCAGGCAGAGGACTGGTGGAGTCAGGAACCTGGTGTTTGCTTAGGCCGTCCACTCACCACCCCTGCAGCCTTCTTTGGCGCCGTTTTTGATTGTCTGAGCACCGTGTGGAGTGCTTGACGCCCCATGTCATCCCCGCATTCGCATCCCTCATCTCGCAAAGGCGCTTTGCAAGTCTCGTGGAGCTAACAGAGGCGAAATTTGGTGTCGATATAACTCATTGCTAGCCTCCCGTCTCACCTCGACACCGTCTGCTGCGTCTCTTCGTCCACAGCAGCGCCCGTCTCATCTCTCCGGCTGCCTTTGTATCCCAAGTCCTTGACTCGATATCGTGGCTGCATGCCGCACAGCTTTGAGTGCAGCCAGCCCCCCCGCCGCCGTCTATCCGTCCACCAATCATGGCGGCTATTACGCCTTCTCCAGACGTTAGTCCCGTGTCAGCAGCAACCACCAATGGACAGTTCCCGCGAGACTCCTTCTGCCTTAATCTTTCCACTTTGCCCGACACCAACAGCTTTGTCCTCAAGTCCGCCCTCAGGTCTCCCCATCTCCTCGAGTCCCCGAATGGCCTTTTCTCTGGCGGTGCTTTGAGTAATCCTTTCAGGAAACGGCCCCGCAACATGTCGCAGTCCTCCGGAACAGATCGCGAAATGTCAAACGACACCCCACCCGCCCAGACAAACGGCATCGCACCCACCAGCAACGGCACCAACGGTACGAGCACAGAACAACGACCGACGGCCAAAAAACGCCCAAGCACCGATACCATCGACTACCCACGGCGGCGAGCAACTATTGCGGTATGGCGGTACTCTCCTACCACGTGCTCCTGTTCCTTCACTGACGCTTTGCAGTGTGAAATATGTCGCTCAAGAAAATCACGTTGCGACGGTACCAGGCCAAAGTGCAGGTTGTGTACCGAATTAAACGCAGAATGCATTTATCGGGAGCCAGGCATCAAGTTGGACGCTGGCGACAAGCTGATTCTGGAGCACTTGAATCGTATCGAGGGCCTTCTTCAGTCAGGCCTCACCAATGGCTTTTCCTTGTCATCACATTCACCCGCAGCCAGCAACTCAACGAGCGAGGACTTTCTCGCCCGTAGCACCGGTAATATGCCCCATTTGGGCATGGTGCAGCCGATTAACGGCATCGGAACTTGGACCAACCATCCTTCAAACATCTCAACCATGCCCAAGACGCACAATACCGCGGCTTTGAACTTGTTGTCATCGCCCATGATTCGGGAACTCGTATCACGACCCTACGACCCTAAGATTTTGCTCCAGCTCGAGATGACCCGGGATTCAGTGAGTCTCGGCACTTCTCGAGGATTAGATCTGTCAAACACTGGAGCGTACGTTCAAGCATATTTCGAAAGGGTAAACGTGTTTTATGCGTGCGTAAATCCGTACACGTGGAGTGGCTACTACCAGACTGCCCTCAGCCACGGCTTTCGTGATGGTCCTGAGAGCTGCATCGTCCTTCTAGTCCTTGCCCTCGGGCATGCTGGAAGCACCGGAAGCATAACCCAGCAGAGCCCCGAGAAGGACCCTCCTGGGTTGGCATATTTTGCTGCGGCTTGGAGTCTTCTTCCCAGCGTTATGACAAGGAACAACATGGTTGCTGCGCAGTGTCAGATCTTGGCCGCAGCATACTTGGTTTACCTTGTGCGCCCAGTGGAAGCCTGGAACGTCTTATCGGGCGCAAGTATGAAGCTGCAACTTCTCCTCAGCGCACCTGGAAGAGTCTCTCCCGCAGAAGAGGAGTTGGGCAAGAGAGTGTATTGGAACGCGGTAATGATCGAGAGCGATCTGCTAGCGGAGCTTGATCTGCCACACTCTGGAATCGCACAATTTGAAGAGGGCTTCTCATTGCCAACAGGCTTTGAAGACCTTGGAACAGAAGCAGTTGGTCGTGACGAGCTGTGGTACTTTCTTGCAGAAATTGCTCTCCGGAGACTGCTCAATCGCGTGAGCTCCATGCTTTATATTCGAACGACACCGTATTCAAAAGGCCCAGCTGCCACCTCAATCGCGCAGCTTGATCCGCTAGTCGTTGAATTGGACTACCAACTAAATCAGTGGTATGCAGGACTGCCGCCAGCAATGCAGTTTCCACTCGATCGAGTTCCTTTGCAAAATCCTGTTCAAACCGTTTTGAGGCTGCGGTATTTTGCATGTCGCACCATTATCTTCCGGCCATATGTACTCCTTGTCTTGCAAGACGAAAACTTAGCAATGGATTCGAGCGTGCAAGATAATTGCCACAAATGCTTAGAGGCATGTGTCCGTCAGCTGGAATACATAACCGCACATCATGCTGGTCACCTGCCGTATTTGTTTCAAGGTGCTCTCTCGTATGTCCACACTTTCCTCTGATTTTGCTGATATACTCACATATTCAACAGTATCATCTCACAGACTCTTCTCATTATGGGCGCGACAATGACTCCGTCCCTGTCTCAGCTGCTTCCTCCACCGGCGACTATGGACGATATCATCAACAATGTTGTTCTCGAGATGGAACGCTACGCTCATCTTGCACCCAGCCTTCGCCTCTCAGCAGAGATTATCCGTGAAGCAGAATCGAAGCGACAAATGTGGCTTCGTACTGCAGGACTCAAGTTCGAGGTCTGAAGTTATGGTATTCCTGGCGCAAAGTATATTCCGAAACACCAGAAAGAGCATGCAAAGCGTATGAACTCTTTCACCTACTTGGGAAAGGGATGTCATGGCTCATGTCAACGCCACGGTTGCTCTTTTGCAACGAGTGGCGTGATTAGCCTGTCGCTCCGGCAAGGTCTCTCTCTCTCTCTCTGTGTGTGTGTGTGTGTGGAGTCAACCAGTGCCCATCATCTCGGTGACACAAGCGGCTCCTCTTTCAACTCATGACTAGGGTGAAGCACAGACACGCATTCGGCAGATTGCAGCACCCTTAATCACGACCACGAACCTGAGCCGACCCTTCGATAAACGGGAGACAAGATTTGTGTTGCCCAGCACGAGTGTGGACTGTTCACTTGCTCCGTGCGTCGCGGACTTCCACCCATCTCCATACTGCGTCACATATTGGCCGATGCCGATGTAAAAGACCTATCGGCTAAACTCATATGATTTCGCATCCCAGGAGCAATGTATTAGCTCATCTTAGGTGCTACAGAGAGGCTTTTGTAAGGCTCGAATTTGTTGAAGAGAACTCTGAATGTAGCAGAAGCTAGGACACTATCTTGGCCTAGGGAAAATACATCACAGTGAAGCTGGCAAAGCGTCGCCAAAAGTGGTATACCGCTAGAAGGTCACACGTGAAATCGATACAAGGTACGAGATCATGCGACTAAGCCATCGTGCTATGTATCGTGCCGAAGCACTGCTAGCCTGGTCAAAGGTGGGTCACAAATAATGAGCGTGGGGAAGATCTTCGCGGGTACGAAGATGTACCGTATATGAAGTCAGGCTCGGTACGGGACGGTGGCTGGAGCCGCTGCAATTATGTCCGTACAATAATGGGTCGTCATGATGGGTACTTCAATGCTCCTTGCTCACGGTAGTTACTCGGGGATGAGATGTGTACGATAGATGAACATACCCAAGATAGCGTGCATCACCCAGGAAGTAACTAATTACGCCTGAGAAATAGTCGTCTGACGATTCCCATGCTGCTCACCCCACTATCTGTTCCCGCCACCCGAGTTCTTCGTGAATGGGCTTTTTTGGCCGCGCAGAGCGCGCGAACATGATGGCTCAGCGCAAATCCCGGAACAACGCAATATCGCTCCGATATTAACGAAGCTTAACCATGCAACACGACTACCGGTACATAAGACCAGGATCAGGGGTCGACAAATGTTGATATAGCTGCACCCCACAGGTTCGACTTTACCCGAACACTACTTACTGGGACTTCTGGAAGATGAGTGGAAGTTTCAAGTGTTCCCACAATGCAGGGATGATGTTTAGTGTTACGGTGGTAACGAAAAGACCCAGAGCAAAGAGTAGCGTATACCCCAGAGGGCGAAACCCCGCGGAATATTGAGCGTCGGGTCGTGGAGCTGTAATGCAGAAATTTGCTACAGTACGTCCAGCTGAATTCTTTGGGGGTTTCTGCGAAACATGATGACTACAACGACGGCATGTCAACCAGCAAAGATTCCCGGAGAGATGAGGATGATAGTGATAGGCGCCTCCACATTACTTGCATCAGCCATGGCTGAAAGCCAACATGACTTTCGTTTATCAACACCGATCATTCAAGTCCGAGAGCTTCTTGAAATTTACCAGAAACCTTGGAATCTCACGCGAATATTGCAGATGCACGTTCGCACAACGCCCGTCAGCACGACGATTCTGACTACGAGCTGCAGTTATGAGCTGCCATTCCTAATTCGATCAAGTAGTTTCTGGAGGATCAAGTGGAAGGCTTGCATGCCTCAAAGTCCTCGAACATAATTCAAATCATTGCAGCCCCGAAATTGTTGTTCCAGAAATCATAGTCCAGTAGTTTAAACGCCCTTTCGCTATTCGCATGGCCTTAAACTTGTTTGAGAAGGCTCCGGCATCGACGTTACGCGGCATACAAGGGTCGCGATTGGATTACTGAAAGCAGTAACGCCACAATCGGGATAGACGGCTTTGTCTTCCGTCAGCAGGCACCAGAATGATCCAGTCCACAGGTGGCGGCGGTGCAGAAAGGCTCATCGTACAGAACGGGGGTTAATGGCATTGGTTCGGGAATTTATGTGTCTGGAAATGCACTCGTATCTGAGTTGAGTGTGCCGTAGACACCTCGGAACCTGGTCCACACTATGAATTCTCGGCGATATAGCCATGCAAGACAAGGATTCTAGAAGGATTGTAGAAAGACTATGCATGAACATGCAGAGACAAAGTCCATCTCAATCGAAACTAGGTATCTTTAACGAGCTATAGGTGTTGTTTTCGTAGTATCAGGTGGCTTACATGCAAGTATCAAGTTGGGGATATATATGCCCGTTCTTCGGAGGAAACCTTGTCGCCTGAACCGATTGTTGAGGCCAGTGGGAGCCGGAAGTGATGTGGCCTCTTGAATTGTGATTTCATGAGGCCGCGTTTGCACACAATGTTGTGCGAACGTGGCTAGACGACATGGAGTCAATTTTGCGCCTGTTTGGCAGCCTCGAACGAGCAATCAGGCCAGAAGTAAATGAATGATTTGTGTCGCTGCTGTCCCGGACAGCGGACCTTTAGTGGACGGATAGATAAGCAACATTCATAGAAGCGGTTGATATATAGGGAAGAGATTAGATGGACAAAGTTATAAGCGTCAGAGATCGAACCCAGAGTGCGCAATTTTACCTATTCCATACATGTATCACTTGTCTCGTAGAAGTCAGTGGGTGGTCAAAGTTCTTCCACTTGACACAGATGCCGGAATAATGTGTAAAACTCCGGCATCTATCTCAAGACGCCAATCCAGGCCCTAAACATCGCGTTCTTGCACATACAGCATGTTGCACACCTTGGCAAGGTGCTGCACCATAAGATGCGCTGACTGAAAAGTTTTGCGTTATAGGAGATCAGAATTGGGCTCTAACAAAGCCAACCTTCGAGAGAACTATTCCTTACTACCGGTACTTAGAAACAACCTTCCTCCTCTTCTCAAAGGCATCGCCTGCTGCCGATCCAGAACCACGAGGCCCATCTCCAATCGGCCGCTTTCTGCTCTTGTCTAAAGTTCCTAGCTTGCCATCCTTCTTCTGCGTTAGTCGCTCTATGCGGTCTATACCAGCACCCAAGCCCCGCCATTCCTCTCCGCCAAAGCCCCCATCGCGGCGTCGCGCCCGCTTGGCTTGCTCCTTTTTACTCTCTGGTGCCAGGCGCGTAAAATTAGATTCTTCGTACTCCCTCCTCTCGGCTTCTTCTCGTCGCTCTTTCTCAGACTTCGTATGACGGCCGCCATGGGTGATAGTGCTCCCAATACTAGGTTCTGCAATGGGGGCGGACGACAATTCAGTTGCGATGAATTCGTCCAAGGTTGCTGATTTACCGGGTCTTCGCTCTCGCCTCACCTCCCGGCTTTCGGTTGTTGGCATAGCCATTGGTGTGATCTTTGGTGGCTTATAGATACCCTCTTTTGTGGATCCTCTTTCTCTCTCATTCACGGCTTCTGATTTGACCCGTGTGACAGCGGCCCTCCTTGGTGCAAACGACATTTCGTCATCATCTTCTGTTTGCGCCGACACATCTGATTCTGCTACGCTGACATCCGAATCTGACCCTACATCTGCCTTACTCTTCCGCAACTTTGGCTTCACAGTAGCTTGAGTAGTGCGTCGAGCAGCATCATCCGCAGCCCGAATAATTTTGTCGATATTGTACTTTAGACGATTCTCTAGGGGTCGTACGCCTTTTTCGAGGTACACCCGTAGCTCGATAAGTTTTTGCACAACTTCGTCCTGCGGATGAAGGTCGTGCCCTTCCCGGTCTCCGCCAAAACGAGAGCGAGATCTAAGCTTAAGAAGGATGAGAAAAACGAGGTTTTGAAGATATGAAAGTAGTAGCTCGTTCTTGACATTCAGTAATGAAATGCCTTCCTTTGGTGGAGCAATGTCGTCGCTAGGTAAAGCCTCAGCGGCGGACTGAATCGAGGTAATGAGAGTCGCAAGAAGCGAATTTAAAGAACTGTCGACCGCCATAGTCTTTGGAACCTGGAACTTCTGCGAAGGCTGCAAAGTTCGCAAAGTGCAAGAAAATTTAGCGCAAGATATGGTCGCCAAGCCGCTAAACTGCGCATGCACTTTGGCGGCCTGTGCTCTGCTCACACATGTTACCAACATCCTGTTCATTCCATATTACAAATATGTTGGCCTCCAAAATATACGACACCCATGTGATCGTGCGTCAAATATTCCTGCTTAGTATGCCGGCATTTCAAATTCAGCAGTGATTGGACAATTGGTAGATTGGTGGATCGCGAATGAGCAACCATGGTAGGGTTAGGGGTGAGTACACACATGTTCGTACCTGTATTTTTGATGCAGCTGGGAGACTGTCGTCCATTAGTCTCCTCGAAAAGCAGATAATTAAAGCGTAAAACGTAAAAATTTCGAAGAAATAGTGTTTTCGCCACGTTACGATGAGACAAGGATGGTCATAACGTTGAAAACCGAACTATGCCCACCAAATGTTTATATCCCCTGTTCGGCCTTGACCGAAGACACATTCGCTTAGAGAATATGATCACAACGTTGCAAAAAGATCTGCCATCAAACTTAAGTACGTATCCAGCGAGACTTTAATTCGGAGTAGACCTAACCTTCTCATCCTTCAAGTGTACACGGGGCCACTACTTCGTGCGCGACATTGTCTTCGTGATATCATTGTAATATCTCTTTCTTGTTTGTGTGAGACACTTTGTATTTTGTGGAAGCGAGATGACTGCTTGACTGGAATTCAAACCAAGTCCTTCTCGGTGACAGTGTAGCATACCAAGCGAGTCGAAAATGCCTATGTTGCGGGTATAGTGCAGAGATATATGAAGTGTGTCTGGTGTTGTTACTCCGAGGGTGGGATGTGTGGGGGTAATGTAGATGGAGTAGAAGATGAGATAGATATGGAAGTAGTTGGATTGCGAGAAGATAAAATTTAAATGAACAGTGCAAAACTTCCGAGGGGTGATTGTCCAAATGTGTTTCACGTCTTTTAAATGAGCTTTGCAAATCATAAGCCGTTTCTTGATTCGATGCATGCGCTGTCCCCTTTCCCTGGCCCCTTTCCCTAGTCCCTTTCCCTAGCCGATGCATGCGGCACATGATGAAACGCAGTAGTCAAGACTCCTCCCATGCTTTGCTTTAAAGGACCAAAGAGTGATGAGTGGTAGTGGAAATTATGCTCTCATCCAAGAATGCAATAATGAATCTGACTTGTTGTGGGCATACAGTAGCCCTTTACGACGCCAGAACCCGGTCCTAGCCAGTCGACGCCTATGCTATGCCTTAATTTGCCGCAGTAATCCGCTTTCGAAAGAGGGTAAAGCTCCTAAAACGCCTACAAATATGTGTGCAGAAAATTCCCTTACGCTAAGTATCGATATGAGTCCACCTTAGCTCCTTCCATACGCTCAAGGTATTCGCGCTCAATCAACGACTCGATACGTTTCTTAATCATGTTTACCTCGGGTTTGAATTGTGCCGCTAATTGACCGAGCGTCTCCATGACAAGCTGTTGGTGTGAGAGTTCTTTACGTTGTCTGCCATATCGTCAGCAACAGCTCGCATCAGATTAGCGGGGTAGTGTGTACGCACTTCATGATCCGCACGATAGCAGCCTCAATACAAAATTGTCGAGAATCATCGTTCTTCTTCTCGGTCTCTCTTCGCTCTCGATCGCTCTCGACCTTGTTGCCGCTGCTGACAACACCGACCTTTATTTTTACGAACTTGCCATTAAAACTTTCGTTAAACGAGAACCTATCATTTGGTTTCACGTCTTTGGACATGGGCTCCTTTATTAAAATGCGAGTCTTCGGCGCCACGGCGAGTGACTGTAAATTTCTGATCAAATCGTTGTGTGGGATGTTTGTCTGAGCCTGAATTTCCTCGAAGGTCAGATGCTGATCTGCAGGCAGCTCATTGAATAGAAGAAGAATGACCATGCCGTAAGTCGATACATTGAGATCATGTCGGCGCTCTTTGAAAGAACCATCTTTCTGTAGTACTTTCGGGAAAATGGCCTTGATATCCGCTGAGCCCATATTGGCGAGCCAGGTGAGCTGTCTTCCGGAGTGCTTTTCGCTATAGAACTTCTCGAAACCGCGCTTGATCTTGTCAACGACGACGGGAAAATTGCACCGGGGTCGCTGATCTTCTTCGTCGGCGGCAACACCGCCCATAGTCTCAAGGGGCCATGTCATGCTAGTCAGTACGTTTATTGCAAGTTCGATACGCTTTGGATCCTTTTCACCCAGTCCTTCGACGTGTTTCTTGAAGCCCGCGGTCAGCTCCTCGGATATGGTCATGTCCTTGAACATTGCCTCTAGCTTCAATGTGAAATTGTTCCCGAGCTCAATCTTCATTTTGGAAATCATCTGCTTCTCTACCTCGTTGCTAATCGATTTGTTCATCAACAGTCGCCGACAGAGATGCTTCTTGTAGTAACGCTCGAAGAGGTCTTTATCCTGGACATACCGCAATAGGATAATAGCCTTCTCCAATACGGTGTCGATTTCCATCTCGGTTTTGCCCTTGATACCCTTTTTCATGTTTTCATCGATGAAGAGCGATATGTACTCGGATGATCGCGGAAATGTTGGGGAGTTGATGAATTCAGTAAAACTCCTTGTTTGTGCCTGCTGTAATAGCGCATCCGACTCGAATGAGTCTCGCCAGATCTTGTCGAACTTGTCTTTCAAGGACAGCACATCATCTACCCATTTAATCGCGGCGACCGTCTGTTGGTTGAGGCTCTTGTCTTGGACCGGGCCTTTACCTCTATCTGCGCTGTCAGCTGCTGGCACCGGGGGAAGAGGCTGAGAGGCAGCAATGGCATCATTGTTGATGTCCGAGCCCATGTCGACTATTCGCTTCTGGATAGCTCTTGTGATCTCGGCCTTCTTGTCGTCCACACGCTTGTTCAAGTCGTAGATCAGGTTGAGCTCCTCTAGTCTATCGTTGTCAATCATGAAACGGACTCCACTATCCATCTCTACCAGCTCGTGTATACGATTTTTGATCAGCTCATCTTCGACGACCTTTTGAATCTTGGCTCCAGTGGTATCCAGAAGAGTCTGCTTGCACCGCTCATCTTCCTCATATATTCTCCGCCGCGCATGCTTGCAGTATGCGCCAGCGTCCGACTCCCGTAGCAAGAGCTCCGATTCATCCCGGTAGAAGATCCTACTGGTATCAAGGTACTCCCTCTCGAAAGAGGTGTTGTAGAGACGTTGGTCTTCTGACTCTACGTCGTCCTCGTGTAGGCCTTCGAGCATCCACACGCAAGACTTGATAAGGTGCTTGTCGATGACATCGCCGTCACGTTCCATCTGGATCTGATCGAGGATGATGTTGTTCAGGAGGCTTAGGACTGCTCGGGTATCGGTCTCGGACAGTTGCGAGTTGAGAATTTCGTCGCGAAACAGAACCATGGCAGCGTTGAAGATGGAGGGCCGCCGATGGTCTGCACAGTAGACACGATCCTGTGGAACCGGACAGTATTGGTTATTATGGTTCACTTGTGGATGGTAGCGAGGGTGGTTTATCTTACCATGTACATCAAAACGTCTGCCAGCATGCTTGTGCAGACCTGGTGGTCACCCCAGGCTTGCTTTAGCCCTTTCAGGAACTTTTCGCCCGCCACACGGCGCTCGTTGGTGGTTGCGCCTAGGCTCTGTTGATTTGCGAGCAGGTTTGGTGAGAGTAGCTGCTGGATGGATGCGCGCACCTCGCTGCTGAGCCAGTTTCGCTCAAACTCGTGGACCTTGTTGTACAGATTCTCGCCCTTCTTCTTCAGGACGATGCGGTAGGCGTGACGGTACAACTCTTCGTAGGACAGCTTCGAGGCATTCTTGGTGTGGATTTCCCGGAAGGCAGCTTCGATGGTTGCCCAAGTGTTCTCAAAATCAATTTCGTCGCCATGTAGGCCCTGAACAAGCAGCATTGTTAGTGTCTAAGGTTGCTGTGGCTGGTAGCCTGAAAGTTCATGGCCGTATCCATGTTCCAAACCAGGGTGAAGGCGCCGATGAAGGTGAATTTATCAGACGTACCCTGCGTGGTGGCCGTATACGCTGCCTGCCCCGTCCTGCGATCATTCTGCCGCGAGTGCCTTAGTTGAGAAAGATAGTCGAGTTCTTAGGGCCTGCTACGGGGTCGATGGCGGCAAGAGCGAGGGGTTGAGGCTTGGTGGCGGTGTGATAGCGGGGGGCTGATGTTGCCCAGCACGAGGTGGAGCGTACACGGACGGTCGGGCGCGACCAGCGTGGATGGACAGCAAAACGTGGTGGTGCGAGCAAACGATGTCGAAGCCAGGGTTCGCCGTCCCAGCGGGGGTCCGGTGCCGGAAACGGCTTACCGGTATGGACCATCGTCATTGCTTGGCGCTCGTTGCAGATTGCTCGTGGGCTGGTCTGCACCATCCAACGGCGCATTTTCTCTCTACATCCACTTGACATCCCTAGTACAGGACCGCCATGCGCTCTACAACATCCTCGTTGTACGCTCTGACCAGGACAACGGCGCCCAGAGGTGGCCCCCGAGCTGTCCGCCCGCTCCTTCCACAGCACATTCCCGCGCCCGCAACGCGGTCTTTGCACACGCCGCGAGCGGCAGCTACCACCCGCCCTTCGCCCCTTCCATCGTACGCGCGATTTCCTTCTGCCGCCGTCCGCTTCGAATCCAGCGCAGCCGCGCCGACGTCGACGACGGCCCCCGAATCGCGACTGGACCGAGACCAGGTCCCGTCGTACGAGCTCACTTTTACGTGCAATGTGTGCAAGACACGCTCGTCGCATCGCCTATCCAAACAGGGCTATCATCATGGCACGGTCTTGATAGCTTGTCCCGACTGCAAAAACAGACACTTGATCAGTGACCATCTTAAGGTGCGTCGCCGGCCTTTGACTTAAGGGAAACACCTTTTGGAGTCTAACATGGGAGCATGGGAGCAGGTCTTTTCAGACAAATCTGTGACAATTGAGGATCTCATGCGGGACAAGGGGCATCTGGTCAAAAAGGGCTCTTTGGGCGAAGACGGCGACGTTGAGTTTTGGGACGACGGCAGCTCCACGCCTCGATCCGCCCACTTCCACCCAGACTCTAAACCCAACGGCGACGACCGATTCACCCATCAGCCCGCATCCCCCAAGCCATCGCAAGACTGAAACATTCCCTAAGTTTGCCATGCAGCTGCTAGTCAGCTTCATCATACCCTGTACAACAACTAATGCCCTTGTAACACCACCGAGATATGCATTTGTAGCCTCAACCAGTGGAAAGAGTTCAATGCCTGAATCATAGTAAACATGCAATGGGGACTGCCAGACTCACTGTGTTTCCAATTGTGCCGATTTATTTTGCACGTTTCCTCCGAGCACCTGTCCGTCATTCAGTCCAACACTCTTCTTTGTTTCTCTCTCTCTTCATGGCACCCCTTCCGTGCCCATCTTTCTGCCCAACTAACATTGACATACATGAAAACTTCTCGCAACGTTTACGCCGCCCAAGATAAGTGGCGAACGTGAAACGTGGACAAAAGTACGACTGAGATGGACTATTTCCAGAAAATGGTATACATGCTTACATATGTACACTCCGATATGTGACTATCATACCATACAGCAGAAATCCTGTTCCTGCGCATTGGAAGCTGAAGCTCTCTTATTCGAGAGCAAAACCAAAAAGCGCTAGTCCACCAAGGCCTGCTTCGTGTTCCCCGCACTCTCAAACGCTTCGCCTCAACAAATAACGATGCCGACTCCACTTATCGTTGCTTGCAGGGTTATGGCTCATTTATCTTCACACTAATCTACCCAGTATTGAGTATTATTCAACAGTGATATACAAATGAAAACACGAATCTAACATCACTTGATTGAATCATTTGACAGGAACAAAATCAGGCGTGGTGGCGGAGTGGTTATCGCGCAAGACTAGAAATCTTGTTCCTTCGGGAGCGTCAGTTCGAATCTGGCCCACGTCGTTCTTTTTTGCCCGTGTCATGTCCTCATAACATTATGCTGGTGTTGTCGCTTGGCCTGTCTCCTAGCTTACGCCGTCAATCGATCACTCCTTAAAACCATGCTTTTTTTTTGTTGAAGCAAAAGAATCACTTGTTGAACGACGGCTATCTCAGTTTTAGCTACGTTATCGTACAAATAACCTTCCCTTTAGTCTTGTTTTCCT
This sequence comes from Pseudopyrenochaeta lycopersici, assembly GCA_003313425.1. NCBI lineage: Eukaryota > Fungi > Ascomycota > Dothideomycetes > Pleosporales > Pseudopyrenochaetaceae > Pseudopyrenochaeta > Pseudopyrenochaeta lycopersici. The sequence continues at coordinate 721,291 of NHZP01000001.1, read as the reverse complement.
CTAACAGCCGATGCGCATCCTGAATCTGCTCCCATGGCAAGACCTTGTCAACAAAAAGCTTGAGACTACCATCTTTGATTTTTGGTAGGGCATGCTCTACGAGCTGATCCCTCAGCTTGCCCTGATACTCTTCGTCTCGGCTCCTCAAACTGCTCCCCACAAACGTACACCTCTTCCGTATAAAGGCACTAATATCTGTCCCCTCGGGCACCTTTGTGCCGCCCATAAACCCTAGATTGACAATGATACCATCTTTCGCGACAGCTTCGAGATTCTGCTGAAAGTATGATGCGCCGATGAAGTCGATGATAATGTCTACGCCTTTGTTATCAGTGGCTTTGAGGACTTCTTCGACCCAGTTTTGCGATGTGGTATTGAAAGCAGCCGTTGCGCCAAGTTCCTTGACGGCGAATTCGCATTTCGAGTCTTGACGTGCGGTCGCATAGACAGCGGAGGCAGAGTCCGCGAGAGAAAGCTGGATGCCAGAAATCGAGACGGAGGAGGCGGCTGCGTGCCAGAGGATCGATTTACCAGCGGCGAAGTTCCCAACTAGGTACATGGCTTGGGTGGCTGTTATCCAGGTCTAGTATTCATATCAGCCGTCTAAGACCTTCGATGTGTATATTCAATACTGAGCGAGAACAAAACACACCTCAGGGATGCCAGCACACTGTTCCCAATCCAGCTCCTTTGGCTTTCGGACCAACATATGAGTGCTGACAGCAATGTACTCTGCGTAAGCACCTCCATATGCTAGTCCGAAGACCTCATCTCCCTCCTTGAAACCCTCTTTGCCACCTCCCTCCTCACTTAGCTCCGCAATCGTTCCTGAAAACTCAACGCCAAGAATCTTCGAAGCTCCAGGCGGTACCGGATAATGACCCTCACGTTGCAAAAGATCCATGCGGTTCAGTCCGAATGCTCTAACCTTGACAAGCGCTTGCGACTTGCCGACTTTGGGTTTAGAGACTTGTGCAATATGAAGAGCGTCGATTGGACCTTTGCCATTTTTAATGTCTATGAGCATATAAGCAGCCGAAATGTGAAAGTACTCTTTGGATGGTGCAGACCTATTGCGCGCATTGTGTCACTCATCTTGCTGTTCAGTTCCAGTTCGATCAATAGAGCAAGTGGTCTCGAGCGAGAGCTACTTATTATGGATACGACAGGCTTGCCGGATGTCAAATTTGGTGGAAAGAAAGTTCTACGGGAGATTGAGAATAGAAGGAAGGAGGGAAGGACACCAGAGAGATGGAATAACGTAGCACTTTCGCTGACGTCGTCCCGGCAGCCTCAATGTGATTGATAATACTATGGGTGGGGTAGCTTCACGACTCATGGAGCTCGAACTGGAGTTCCCGGCATGGTGGGGTACAACCCATCCCATTGAACAGGCAAACAAGTTCTCGGAGATCGAGTCAACTATCCGAACGTTTATAAAAAAAAAAGGTTGACAGAGATCACAAATTGTAGAAAGAACTATTAGCTCATTGCCTACACATAGACGTCCCTATCTCATTTCTTTGTGCTAATTGTTGGCAAAATTAAGGGAGTCATCATTCCACCTGTCCAATCTCATTGCTCAAGACATCGATCGCGAATGTGATGTCGATGAAGGATCTTTACTTCTGCGCAACAAAATCTTGATTGATAGTATACAGGCCACAGTGGAGATGTGGTCAGTCGCAGATTGATCAGTTGACGAACAATGTGTCCTCGTTCATATCATACTGCTTGATTAGCTGGGCAAGCTTATTGGCTTCCTGCGCATAGTTGAGCGGGTATATGTTGAGTACTTGGTAGCGAGGCCTTTGCTCAATCAGCAGCTGCGTCTCGCGTGATAGAAAGGTGACTTACTTTGGCTGATCCTGGTATGTCTCCATCTTTGCCCGAACCCTGAAATTGAACGTCTTGCAAGTGGCGTCTTGCATGGCGGTCGAAAGGTTCTGTGTGTTATTTTCATCATCATCCATCTTAATCTTCATGGCCTCGTTGGCCGACATGCCAACAATAGCCTGTCCAGCTTCGTCGAAACAGCTTAGCCAGAGAGAACCAGTATGGTCCGCAACATTGACGCTCAAAACGTAGCGATAGTTGGGCTCAGGAAAGCTGGCTCGGCATTTCTCACACCACCAGGAGCCGGGATTATCTTCGATGACTTTCTTATTACAGCCTGGCGTTGAGCATGCTGGATATGCAATGGTGCTATTCTTGATATAGACAACGGATGCTCTAATGCTCATGTACGACGGTGTGTCTTGTAGGTAGGCCTCCTCTTCAATCACCTGAGAAATGATCTTTGCATCGTTTTTGGCGCTACCGGAGCTTGACACCATGTTTTGATGCGTGGAGAATGTGGCGTTCTGGCCGATAGCGTTGAACCAACCTCGAAGTTTGTGCGCTTCATCAATGTCAGGGTCGACCATCATGGAGCCTGAGCTCAAGAGACTGAGACTACGGCCACCAAAGTCCGAGACCTTTACGCCCTTGAATGCAATGATCGACTCTAATGGTGCCTCGAAGCTTTCGGCTGTTTTGCCCCAGATAGTAAGTCGCACAGAAGTCTGGCTGTCATCTGCTAGTGTCAGCTCCCGCTTGCTGAAGTCCTTGTTTGTATTCTTCGAGGTGATGGTTGTGACCTCAGCAACTTCTTTAAGCACGCCGACGGTATCGATTGTTGTGTCCTTCTCGACCGAGTTCAAATCACCGATCTTAGTGAAGTTAAAGCGTATCTGTGGCTTATTGTCCTGGTCTTCTGCCTTCTCAACTTCGGTATCGCGCTCAAATTGCAGCTCATAGTCATTGGGCAGGTTGGAGAACTGCTTCTTCGCAAGGGTGACTCTGCACGGTGCTGAGATGTAGTATACGACGCCCTCTTGAAAGACATCATACAGCTTGTCAGCTACCTCCGTAAATGCCGTGGCTCGAATCTCGCCAGTATCATCCAGCAGATTGACGGAAAACAGCTTGCCGGTGCCCTTTTGGTTGTGCCATTCTTTCATTTCGCTCTTGCTAGTGCATCGTGCGCGAATCGTCCATTTGTGTGCGTATGGCGAGAGAGACTCTATGGGGTACAGGTGTGGGTGTGACGATGTGCCGGGGTTGCTCTGATGCACGGGAAGTGACGCCTGGTGTGCCGCGGGGGCGGGCGCTGGCTTGGAGCCGTAGAAGTTGTTCCCTGAGATGGCGGCGGGTTGCGCTTCAGGCTTGGTGTCGAGTGCCTCGGGCTGTCCGATTTTCTCGAGCTCCCCGTATTGTGCAAGGACCTCGAGTTCCATGATGATGAGAATGCTGCCCACGTATTAAAACCAAAAGGGACAGATGGCCGTAAACACGTACTTCTTGTCCTTGACACGCTGGGGGTTGTATTTCAGCAGTCGCACGATCGAGCCCTTCTTGAGCTGGCCCGAAGTGACAATGTCGTTGGCAGCTGCATGCGATTAGGTTTCTGTGTCTCTGCAGGCTTCGCAACCCACGTACTGGTTGCGATCATGGTCTGGATAAAATTGCGAATGTCGCTCAGGACGACGCGGAAGCGCTGCACTGCATTTGCCTCGCCCGCCTTTGGCTCCATGGTCTTGATCTGCACGCATTGCAGGACGGGGTGTTCGACGAAGCAGCCGCTGGGCTCGAAGATGCTCCTGTCCTGGATTAGTGCTCTCACTACTGGGCTCTGGCAGTGGTCTTACCTGACGGCACCCTGGGTGATGGCCTGTTCCGCCATACTGACTTTTGTGTAGCGACGCGTGCGGTGTGGGAGTCGTGTGGTTGGTGGCGGTGCTGTAGGTTCTTGCAGACGGGGTTTGCAAGTCGCGTCAACGCGTCTGTCACGTGATGGCACTTAAGCCCCGCCCTTGGCGCGGCGGGGCTTGACATTCGCGCTGTTTTCACTCGGTGCCTTAACGACATCCAGCGCCATGGCAGACAGCGACATTGCCACGCGGGCGCCTGAGAGCGATGCCCAAGAGCTGCCAGCGCAGAGCGTCTTCCCAGGAGACACCAGAGCACAGGAAGGGCCAAGCATGGGCGTAAGTGACGCTTCCCCTGCGACGCAACAAGCTGCTCTGATGCGTACCTGCTTATCCAGGAACACTGCACTACAGACCGACCCACTCCTTCTGGTGAGAAACCAACAGGCGAAGTCAGCAAACTAGGCGGCGTCGACGCCTACGTTGCTAAGCCCGCTGACTATCCGCACTCGCCCTCAAAGCTCCTGCTCCTGCTCACGGGCGGCACGGGAATAAAGTCCACCAACAACCAGCTCCAAGCCGACAAGTATGCCTCCGAGGGCTACCTGGTCGTCATGCCCGACCAGTTCGACAACGACCCAGCGCCCAACACCGTCGACATGACGGACATCTCGCAACAAGCGTCGTGGCTGGAGTCAATCAAGCTGAGAACCGCCGAGGGCATCAAGGCGTTTATGATTGACATGTGGCTTGCGAGGCATACCCCCGAAAAAGTACTCCCCATATTACACAAGGTTATCGAGGGCGCAAAGGAAGAATTTGCAGACGCCGTTGCGAATGGTGGAGGAGTTTATGGTGTGGGTTACTGCTTCGGTGCCAAATACATTCTTATCTTGGCTGGGGAACACCCTGATACCGTCGCATGGGGCCAGTCGGCACCGAAGGACGAAGAACAAGGGCCTACCAAGAAGGAGCCAATTCTCAAAGCCGGAGCTGTCGCACATCCAACTATGTTGGCCAAGGAAGACTTGGAGGCCGTGAGGGCCCCTGTCTACTTTGCTGCCGTCAGCGACGACCCTATGTTGTCAGAAGAAGAAGTCTTAACGCCAGGCCGACGAGCAATGGAGGTAAACAAGGTAGAGCACGAAGTTCAGGTTTTCTCTGGCGTCCCTCATGGCTTCGCGGTCCTAGGCGACTACGACGACCCCAAAATCAAACAGTCACAAGCGCAAGCGTTCGGACAAATGTTGGGCTGGATTCAAAGCCACTAGCCGCACCTACTCGAAAATTTCTCACAGCAAAGAGAGTCCTATTTACAGTTTGTCCCAGTCGCAGAATCCTTTGGCACGTTTATTTAGCTATCCCTGTTGAGTCAGTCAAGGTTTGCATGCCCGGCGTTTTGGTAAGCAGGATGCTGAATGCGTCAGAGCGCTGTGCAGTTCTAATTAGCCGTCTCGTAGTTCCAAGGGCTGTCTTTCTCCATATCGATCAATCTGTTATTCGTTTTATCTCATCTCTGTGAGTCTGTGAATTCAGACTGCTGCGTTGCCGATATCCACAAGCATCAGGGGTCACACTATTCGCGCAGCTGTTGCCCCACTCATATAATTATCTTTGAACGGCAATTGTGGCCACTCCGTAATGATGCCGGATTCGGCGTGTGGACAACCCCTTGGGATCAAATCTAGCTATCCAGCCACATCCTACACGTCGGCAAATCTCCATTAGGCAGCCAAAGCCTGTATGGCGTAAAGATTTGCGTTCGTCCATCTCAGAGAACTAAAATGGCTGAATGAGCCTGCCCTTGCAACTACATCGAGACCGTAAGCATGATGTTTGAGAAGGAGACATATAAATACTTTGTCCGCGCGAATGTTTGCTATCACCATTGCCAACAAAAGTGAGCCTAACCAAGCCCACGTACAATATGCGTTTACTACTTTCCCTATACATCTTTCTACTCTACTTCCACACCGGAGGCGCTCTCAAGATCGGCTCAGCACTAGTCTGGATCGAACACACACCGCAGCCGTACGCCATAAGGAACTTCTACAAAGGGGTAACGCCAGCAAACTTGACCACCGGCGGCGTTGCTAACCTCGGGAACGATAAAACCTTTGACCTTGCCGCCAATGCTGAAACCCAGGGCCTAAAGCAGTATGCCAACCATCGCAACATCCGTCTCATATACATCATCTGCGAAGTTGCGTACCGCATCGTTGCCGACCGCTCCAAGGGCATCAATAAGTTGAAAGACCTGAAGGGCAGGAAGATTGGAAGTATGCGTGGGACTAGTGCGGCTGTCTTTATTCACAACATGATGGGTAGCGTGGGTATTATGGATGAAGGCTACACTCTGGTTGACGGAAGGTAAATTGGCGGCATCCATTCAAAACATCTCACTAATGTCTTGTTAGTAAGTGTCAAAATTCTATTGTTTAGGTTACATGAAGTTAGTGAGAGTCATTACTCGAATCACTGCAGAAAGACTTGGTATTCAAAATAAAGTCTCAAACTTACACACTATTTATTGACGCTTCGTGGCTAGATGTCTGCATGAAAAAGCCTTGCACTTCAAATACCCTACCTACGCAACTCAAGTCTGGTGCAATCGATGCATTCGGCATATGGGAACCAGCCGTCGAACTTGGTGCTCAAGCACTCGGCTCCAACGCAATTCTTTTCCAGAATGCGTCGATATACCGTGAAGTGTATGCGCTATACTCGACCACAGAGGCTCTCAATGATCCTAAGAGAAGGGCCGATATTGTGGAGTTTGTGCGCGCTCTGAACAAGACCATTGATGTGTTTAGTAATGAGCCTGAGAAAGCGGGAGTATATGACTTTGTGGCCAAGGAGGTAGACATGGATAGGCGTGTTGTAAAGTCTGTATGGGGCGATCACAAGTGGAGTGGACGATGGGATACTAATGAGCTTGTTGATTTTTTGGTCGAGGAAGACACCTACCTAGCAAAGGTAGATAAGAGGGGGTTGGTGCCGAGGCAAGACTTGGAGAAGTTTCTTGATACGAGCGTCTTGGACGAGTTGTAATTGGGGTTCAATATAAAGGCCTAGAACAGGTTTCTGGCAGGGAATGGAACCGACGAAAAAGACCCCTAAATAATATGTCCACGATATCGTTCGCTCAATGTGCCATTATTGTCGTTTATGAATTGTGTCGACCTGGAGTTCCCGGCGGGATATACTCCTTGGCAGGCCCAGTCACTGACGAGAACTTGCAGATGCATGCCGTCGCCCCTATACCGCGCTCCTCTGCCTCGCCTGCCGTCTGAGCCTACTTTTCTCTGTAGCCTCGTCAACCTTTGCCTTCCTCCAACTACAACATTCTGCAAAATCGCATATCCTACACTTGAATGCCTCTTCAATCTCAACGCCTTTGGCTTCTCTGTCTCCTTTCCAAAATGCCATCTCCTCCTCGATATATTTGTCAATAATGTCGCTTTCGTAGACGATGAGTTCAGACCCAATCACACGTCCAGTCTCTGCATATCGAAACTCTGCGCGAAGGATAGGAGAGAGGCTTGTTGGTGGGAGTGCTGACTGCATTTCGGTGATAAGGAGTGACCAGAGCGAGAGCAGGTTGGGAAACTTGGAGGCTTCGTTGTTGGGGACGATAGTTTCAATTTCTTCCAAGAAGACTTGGGTAAAGGGTGCCAGCGGCCTCAGGTCGTAGCGCATGAAAACAGTCTCAGCGTTCACAGTGTTTAGTGATAATGACTCAAGCAGTTTGTGGTAAAGCATCAGCTGCATCCAGGTCGGGCGTAACGATGGTCCAGTAGGCACTGAATGTACAGACCGCGTCTTCACGTCAGCGATGTAGACCTGGCGATCAGGTTGCAAGCTGCCAATGCAGGTAAATTCGTCCCGTTGCGGGCTCGGAACTCTTGCAACCGCATTCAAAAGGTGGAGCCGGCTAGGTTGTATTGTAGCGATGCCGGGGCTTTCCTTTAGCCTGGAGCTTTGCATGCGCTCCTCGAAAGCCGGGTCGGGACATTGGAAGGACAGCTCATCGATAACACCGTTAACAACCTGGCCGTGAATAACGCCCCATACCTCAAGCTCTCGCGTTAGACCGGTCTCGCGCAGACAGCGCAGGCCAGATATAGCATTCCACAGGCGCAGCCCAAAGCGGTCTTGCTTGCTCTGAACCTGCACAGGCACGGTGGTGTGCACCTCGTCCTCGAGCTTTTGGTGTATCTTTGACCCAGTGCGCATAGCCTGAGTGCGCGGTTTACGTCCCAAAGTGCTCAGGGAGTAGAAGTACTGCAGCTCGCACCAGGCGGGCGATACAAGGTCGGTAACAGAGAGCGGTTTCCTTGGTTTGGTGCGAAAGCGTTCGAGGGGGGCCCGGGTATCGCTTCCAGGGCCATCTATGGCCGGCAACGAAGAAAGAGGGCGACAGGCTTGACATGGCTTCTGCTCGCAGCTGGCCGGCGAGATTGTGCATGGGCGAGTGCCTAGACGTTGTTAGTCTTTGCTTGCCATGAAGACTCGAGACGCACTCATTGACGCTCGCCGCCATTCTTGGTTGCACTCGACCTCCGACGCCTCCCGCTCTCGCAAAGACGAGCTCTGCGTGTCCCGCTCGCCTTTGGCCATTCGCAGAAGCGCAGGTCCGTGTGTCTGCACACAACCATGGACATGCGGCTCTTCGTCTCCTCGCTCCCCCTCCCCCTCCCCCTCCCCAAAATCTATGCTAGGCAGCTTCGCGCTCTTCTCCGTCGACCCTCCTTGTTGGGTCGTGTCAGGGCTGGCGGTCAGAACCGTGTCTTCATCGATATTGCCAAGGCTGATGTCCGAGCCATAGTCGCTCAGCGATGCAATGGACCGCATCTCGACATCTGAGCCATACTCGCTGGCTGTTTTGTCCAGCTGCGCAAGCGGCGTGGCCATGTTGCCATGGTGCGGTGGCAGTGCGGACCAAGTGGCGACGAAACGCGCTCTGGGTCAGCGTCGCGCTGTCGCGTGTACTCGTGAGAGCCACGGCTGGACCTTCATGGAATTCACCACTCGGGGCTGACTCCCAAAATGCGCAAAACTGTTGCCAAGGCACCTGCCTCACAATAGACTCTTGTGCTGGCCGTCATGCATGTTCCGCCATACAATTCTTGCTTGCGTGTGCTCTCCGGCGAAGCAAACATATGCCGTTGGTGCTTCCTAATCTACCGTGCCGTACACCATGCCCATGCAATTACATCTGCGGTGCGGGTAATTACACCGGGATTGCAGCAATGCACTTATTCGATCCTCCAAAGTGGCACATTGACAAATGCAAAGACATCGCGTTTCAACTTGTCAATTCAGGTGAAGGCAATATCTTGGCGAATCCCGGCCAATACTCCATCGTCATCAACTGCCGCATTGCAGTGCCTATTTACAGAGCAGCAGAGTTATTCTCTCTATTTTCACAGAAATTTTCCACAAAATGCATCAAGTTAAATGTAATGGTTGACAAGACATGAACGGTTTTGTATTGATGGTGAACGAGAGGCCGTCTGATTTGGGGTATTCTAACGCTGCGACAATGATATAGGATATATGCTACAAATGCGTGCTATGTCGGTGAACAAGAGGAAAATGTAAGAAAATCTGCATGTGGAAATGGTGAGTATGCTCCAATACGCCTGCCCACGGAGCATTGTAATATCTCCTGCCTTTGGAAATCATTAGCGCTTGAGCGCTCGTCATTAGATTTGCGTCTTGTGCTCAATGCAGCTTGCGCAGGTTTCGTACCGTGTCGCGTCTTGTGCGCTTTCAGCAGCAGCTTGCGCGAACCAAAGGGGGACCGTAACACTTATCATTGCTGTCATCTCCTCGCGTTGGCATTCCACAACGGCCCCGGCTTTGCACTGTCTCTTTCATATGGACCATACGGTCCATTCACCACATTGACCCAGTTGCCAACACTGCTCGTTCGCTTGTTTCGCGTTGGCTGCCTCGTGACGCTCGCCCTCACTTCTTTGCGGCCCGAAACATCCCCAAACCCAAGAACTTCTGGCCGATCAAGGTCAAAGGGATCCGACTGTCGGACCGTTCGGCCAGTACGGACTGCTGGAGTAGTAAACATATTGGTGCCTGGTCGACTCGGCCCTGGCTCGCCAAAGAACGTAAATTGGGAGTCTCGAGATGCTGCGGTGGATGTGGCGTTGAAAGCCGGGTATGCTATCGAAGATCGTTGCTTCTGGTGTGCAAGGGCGGCCTGAGTGGGCAATGATGGGCCATTCGAAGGATCCGCAAAGGGATTGTCGCCTGGTTGCGTTGAAGACGAAGCAAGGTGTGAAGGTGGCGCAGGAGCCGGACTCTGTGTGTACTTATGCCCTGAAGAGGTTGAGTCTTTCAGCCAATCCGGTGCATCTTCGATTTGACCAACCAGCGATGCAAACGGATCTCTGGCAGGGCGTCCCAACGATGCTGTCGGCTGTGGTGTCATGGGCCTGCTGTTAGTGTCCGGGTTCAACAGCTGCAGATTCCTCGGCGGGTCTGGGTCCGCAAATGGATCCATCTCAGCCTTGTTGTTTTGCGAATTCGAGTCATTCATGATGCCAGGGAAACGATAGTTCGACGAGACGCTGCTTGGCTTCTTCCGTAGCAAGTTCCTTTCGCTCTTTTTACTTGATGTGCTCCTGACAGAACCTCCGCGTTGCACCGCAAACATGCCTTGCGGTTCGCTGGTGGATCGGCCACGACCATTAGAGTGCGTCGAATACACCGAGCTCACGCTGTTCTGCGCAGTGTGTCGTTGGTAGGGGTTTCCCATTGGACCAGCCTTCCTTCCTTTCAATTTCGCAACAAAGACACCAACTGCTGCAAAACCTTCTTTCAGCTTATCCGTAAAGCCCGGGCCTCTGTCTTTCTTCTCATCCCACCTCGGTGCCCTCGATTTCCGCTTTCTTAGGCAGAAGAATAGCAGACCGCTAATCAAGGCGAAACCCGCTACACCGCCAATGATTCCTCCAACAATGCTTCCGATATTGACGTCACTCATGTCAGGCAGGGTGAGTCCTCCAACGCCATCTGGGCCTTGTTCTGGCGCGATTATGCCCGCTGATCCTCCTCCGGACGGAAGGGAAACCAGAGCCGAAGTTGCTTGCTGTGGTTGTTCTGTGAATAGGGCATCTGTAGGCGATGAGGCCGACTCAACACCCGTCTGGCTAGGCTGCTCAGGGCTTACGTCTGCGGACGACTGAGGGGCCGATACAGCCGGCGCAGTGAAAAGAGGCGGTATGATCGAAGATGCCACGGACGACAAGGTAGGAACAGCTATAGCGACTGTGTCAGAGGTTGCTGATGCTGAATTCGTAGAAGAAGCTGAAGTGACTATGGCTACTTGCGAGGGTTCAGCCACTGGCCTGCTTAACTCCTCCGCTGGTTGCCCTGGACCTGCTGCCGCTGGACCTGATGGTGCGAGATTTGCAAGCGGGATATTCCGCGCAGATGATATAGGAAGCGCACTAATCGTACCTATCGCAGAAGTCACAGCTGCTTCTGTCGTAGGCGCAGTAGCTGGCTGCTCTGCTGTTGCAGTTGTCGGCTGGTCTGCTGTCGCCGTTGAGGGAGGTGGCGGAGGTGGAGGAGCTTCCGCCGCACTGGTCTGTATTTGCGGCGCCTGTTCTATGGCTGTAGAAGTGGTAAATTCAGTCGGAGTGATAATCGACGGCTCATCCGTGGTGATTGTCGATGTGGCCGCCGTTCGGGCCCGGGACCGAGTACATCGTCTCCCGCTCACCGTCGTAATCGACTCTTGCGGAGAGGCCATACAAGCGACAGCTCATAGAAAGAAATGCCGTCGAGGGCTCAGAAGAGGGGGCAAAGGAACGAAACTCCAGACGCCGCGGGCGCTTTGAGCATATTAACCTGGAAGATTGAAGTTTTCCGCTTCGTGATGCTGGATAATGGGTCAACAGAGAGAGGTGTTAGCAGGCGTTCGAAGAGCACCCGGATAGTTGTCAACCGTTGGCACCAGGTAGTGCGCTTGTATCGTTCTGAAACGCGGGCGGCTTCATGTGCCGCTTCGAGTAACAACTACAACACACATGAAGCGCGGTAGGCCTCGCACCTCTGAACAGCGACGCCATGGCCGTCTCAGCCGAGAAAAATATTGGTGGGTGTGCTATGCTAGGGTCCACATCTAAAGGCACTGCAAGGGTTGTGACGATGCAGACGATGATGGAGGTGGAGTGCCGAGGGGTCGCAACAAGCCCAATTTCGAACTCCTTCATTGAAGCGGACACGTGATTTGGGCTCTTACCCAGTCGTGACTGGTTCATCGTCTTCGCACTTGTAAACATAGCTCATCGCAGCTTACTATGCAGTTCATTCGATCAAACAGCCGCACCGCGACTCAGTGGACAGTTGTGATGGAGCTCTCGCATGACGAGACCCGTAATGGTCTGGCCAGCCAAGGCAGAAGCTCTCTGTTGCACTGGGCATGACACCTGTCACTGGCCTTCAGGTTCAATGATGTTGGGGCTGAAGAATTGCGCTGGCCCAATACATCCTGTGGGGACGCTCATCAAAGAGATCCAGGGAGTGTACGTATGTGGGGACAATAGCTGCAAGCGCACAGAGACGGTGATTGTGCCGACAACGCTTTGCCAGATTTGCAGGCACCGAACGACCGCATCTTCAACTTCAGTCTTGTACAACAATTCTATTTCCACCCTTCTGATGAATAGCAATATTCAAGAGCGAATTTGCGACAATGTTCAGTTTTAGCGGTGAGTCTAGCAAGCGCGCTCGCTACTCCTCTTCCCGTCTCCCCTCTATCAAACACGTCACGTCATCGCTTCACAACATCTCATCAATCGGACAACGGACAAACCCCCCGACATTGTTATCGTACAAGTTTGTTTCTCTTTCGATTAGAACCTCGATGGGGCATGGCCCGACTCTTTTCATTCCTAGTCTTCGGTTCGTTTGTTGTTCTATGTTTCGAAAGAGCTATATGTTTTGCCCTGGTCCTTTCCGTTCCATTCGAAACAGATCACACATGTTTCGTCTGGAGTCTGCTCTGAATGTGCGACATCGCTGTTGATGTAGGGCTCATTCGTCTATAGGTAATCTACTTGCGGGACAACATGACACAGAAAAGAAAAGGCCTCCTCCGTCAAAGCCAATTCCCATCACGTTTCCTTTGCTTCGACCACCTGAGCCGTCAATAACGACACCGCCAGCGTGCTGGAGTAAGCAGGGGACAGGCATATCTGCACATTTTTTGAGCTTGAGGAAGCCGTCTGATGTCACCGAGGAGACCTTATCGCTGCTAAATGTCACGTTTCAATTTGATTGTGACTTTGAAACATTGCAGCCATCTTGGTCTGATCACATCCAACCACACCTACCACCAAAATCTTGGTTGGAATCGCCTGGAAGCAATGAGCCTTTTCAAGACGCAGAATCCAGTGCAAAGCTTCTCAGCAACGGGAGAAGAGCACCGGGACAGAAAGACTTTTATGTCCGTGCAAGAGAGCTGTTGTTTAAGAATGGTGATGCTTTCTCAACTCTCACCCGCAAGGGCCACGGAAGTCAAGCTCCACTACGACTAGCCCACTTTCGGAAATTTTGGGAGGGCCTTGATAATATGGCTTACTACTGGGATACTTCGTTGGACGAATATTGCTCACCAAATGCCGAAGCTGCCGATGACGGTGGCACAAACGCTGTGACTGATATTCCTGTTGGAACAGACACTAAGAGCCAAGAAGCAACGACGAAGGCAAAGTCAGACTGGAATGCGGAGTTTGATTCAGGGTTCGGAGTTACTGGCACAGAGGAGCCCAGGAAAAAGATGAAGACTGAGGCTGTAGGCGACAGGGCAGTAAACCATTTTTTTGACGCCAATGCCCTTAGTAGCGGAGCCGTCCCATATACCACAACCGTTCCTCCGAGCCAAGTACTACCGGCCAGGACTGCTTCATCTAGGATCCTGTGGACTACAGATAACGAACGCCACAGCAAGCCAACAGATTTGTCAAATGGCTCTTACAGAGGATATCGAATTGGCAACGGTACCGAGATGCCTGATCAATACAGAATCGATTGCGTCCGTGCTTTCCTAGAGCCGATTGCGTGGGCATTTGGTGTTACACTGTCACAACATCGGCGTCCCCCGGTCCTAACGTTGGGGCACGTACGATTCCCTGTCCGTATGAGCTCTGTAGCCTGGCGAGCGCCACAGGATAGGACCAAAGCGCGACAAGGATGGATGGAGGGCCCGGTACTGGGTATCCAGTGCAGAGCGGACGTTAACTTTGGCGCAAGCGGAAATATACATGCAGAGTCCGTTCTTGATGCAGTGCGTGAACTTGGAGGGCTGCTGCTCTTGGCACAAGAGAGAGCAAGAGAAGGACTAAATGAGAGACAAAGTGGTGCAGGCAAGTGGTGGACGACGAAAGCTCGCTGGGGTGGAGGCCCTGGAGGCGAGGTTGGTGAGGCTAGGGGTGTCAATGATACAAGCCTTGTGCAAGACACGACCAAAGTGGAGGAGAAGCCCATTGCAAGGAATAAAGATGGCTCAAAAGTGCGTCGTAGAGCGTCCCCTGCTGAGGTTTGGAAGGTGCTAAAATCTGGTAATCCTCTTTGGGATCCGAAGGTAGTATACGAGGCAATCGGTAAAAATAAAAGTACTGTGTGGGACGAGGTAGGCCTCCATACAACCTTTCATGAGTAATTTCGATTTGCTAAGTCTAAGTACAGGTGTTTATGGTTTCGTCACTGAACCACCATATTAGCTTGTTGAAGTTGCGTGTACACCCGGCCTACCTACGGTATCTCACCGAAGGAGAGCTTCCTGAAGAGCCGCCGTCCGATCCTGATTGGTTTTCGCCCAGGCTGCAGAGAACTCGATGGTTTAACCTTTTCGATATTGACGACCGCACTGAAGCGATGAGAGGAGTCTGGGGCATCATATCGTATCTTATGCGTGCAGAAGATGACCAACAAAAAGGCTCCACAACGGATGAGGCATGCTTTTAATGTTCTGTAGCTTTTCTCGCCAAGAACGAATGTGGTAGCAAGTGTCAACCAGTTCCATATTCCACTTATGGCTTACCATTCGGTCCCGCTGACCTTCTTACATTGGGTGATGACGATTGATCCAGGGCTTTTCTTGGACCTCATCGAAAATTGCTTGTTTCAGACAATAGGAAAGGATGAGAAACAGACATACGAGGTGTTTGACAACGATCCAGTCCCGGTTTTCATCTTCGTATCGCTGAGGTGTGATAATTCTAAAAATTCGGTCGCACAGTCGCTAACAAAAGCCATCTTGTGATTGGTGCATGCCATACATCTTCACAGACAAATAAGATGCATGTCACCATTTGTTGTGACCAGATGTTATGGACCCTTTCTGCACGAGAATTTGGTGTGACAGCTCCATCAGCAAGAACAATCTAGGGGCATACAAACATCGCGCAGGTATTCGCCTCTATGGTGCTTAATTGGCGCTTGTCAGTGTAGCCATGTCCTTAACATCTATGGCGGTACATGCAGCTGTCGTTCAAGAGGACGGTGTCGCTAACTCTAGATCGAGGCCGAAATACTAATATTGATCTACAAGACTTCCACGGTGGCTATCAATCTGAAGACTACTGACGATGCTCACTTGGTCACTCGAAACTCGGCCTTTCATGAACGAAACCTCGTACTAATAATAGACAGATGATGAACTGTACATTCATGCACTTGCAGCCATGAGCGTTACATTCACGCTCACACAGACTCTTAGGATTGCATCAAACCATCGCGAGTATTGCAACAGTAATCATCAGCCTCGTTTCCATTTTCACTACTATCCCCTTGTATGAACGGCTTTTAGTCAATGCGCAGTCTGACACAGGGCCTCAATGGCGACGAGAGCACCGCAAATCGGGGTTGGAAATGGCTAAGAAGAACAAATACCCAAGTACGATGCAAATACCAAAATTGGGCCGGATCGCAGTAATGCTTCCATGCCTAACGATTGAGAGATAGCCATAAACCCTAAAAGTCATCCCATCCTCCAGTGGCAATGACTGTAAATAGACAGAGCATGGAGAATAATATTTACGGAACGAGGATGATAGATTCTATGATTAGGGATGACAATGGACTGGATGCTCTCCAACGATGCCCGCTCCTCGCAGAGTTACGGTGGCTTAAGACTCCACGACAGAGAATAGAAAACGATGAATAGTGGACTGTTGCATCAGGTCTCGGCCTTGACCTGAACTCAGACATATATAAGTTGATGCTTCCTAAACAAAAGGCATTGACCTTGTGCGTACTTATGCGCTTCCAAAAGCGGATCGCCCAACACCTTTATCGTGAACACGACCTACGTATTAGATCCTGGCCTCTGGAGCGTTCCGCAAGACATCATCCAAGCTGGCTGTGCTGATCCTACCCTCACTCGAAGACTTGGGTCCATTAATTCCTGGCATTGGCACTGGTACCATTATTGCTAGTGCAGAGTACCAAAAGCGATGTGGAATCGTTCATGAGAAAGAGTGAAATGTCTGCTAAATTTGTCAAATGGCAGATCGAGCGAATATTATGTCGACGGTCCCCATCAGGTAGTATGAATTGATATTCAGTTCCCTTTAGCTTGCAGTGTTTCAATCTGGGTTCGACAGCGATAAATTTTCGGACGTTCATAAAATATATTCTGTGCTAGTACGGCTTAATATAAGACCTAGCTCTGTCACAGCCAAAGTCCTGGAGTTTGCTTACCTTTAAGCACTTTAATATTCTTCGTGATCATCAATCAGGTCGCCATGACGCCATAGCGTTTCTTCCATATAATGCGTATAAACCAAATAAATACTCTGTCACGTAAGATATACTAGGAGCGCCCTACCGCGGATGTAGCACAAGACGCTTATCCTATAACCCTAGACAGGTGTCCTCCAGTGAGCTTCAACGACATAGTACCGATGATATCTTTAGACCCACTAATGCACCTATCATCTGATAGCCCAAGAGGGATTCAACCCTCTAGCATTCAGCTGACACATGTCCGTTATGTAATATCCTCAGGTTAAAATATTACTTAAGCTTATATTAATAAGTATCCTCCCAGCTTAGTGGCCTAAATATGATCAAATAATTCACAAAGCTCAATAGCTAGGTACTAGCAATTTAATGACAAGCCACGAATGAACGGGCAGAAGTGTAGCAGAAGTATAACTAAAATCATTACTGCTAGAAGCACTTTTACAGAGTAATGCCATACCGAATTTCAAAGTGGCAAGCTATCGGAAAGGGACTACTCTCTATTGTCGGCTTTACATTGACAGTGCCATCATTATCAAGCCTTGCAATCATAGGGACTTCAAACAAATGTTCTTAGTTTCTGCTTGGGATATCAGAGCTACATGAGTGTTTAATTATGTACACGCAGCACACTGGTCAAAGGCGGCGCTTTTCCTGGCAGCTGATTGTTTAAGAATTTGAGACTGTTGACAGCATTCATGTAATATGTAACATATCGATTAGTGAGCAAGTATCGAAGAGAAGTGCGTTGAAGGCTAAGATGCCGGCTCCGATGAGTAGCTAATATTACTATCCCTCCTCTCCCTTTCCCCATAAGTGTCAAAGTTCTTTCACGAGAGGGCTTCGATAAGTCTCAGGTCTTGTATCTTCAATATTCACCTAGCGCTGCCTATGTGAGCCAAATATCGTTTACACTCTTGGCCCTGTCAAGCGCCTAGATCCAGCCTTGAATCCAGCATAAAGCGTTGATGATGGGAGTTCTTACCTCTACATGACCTGCTGAAAATTCTGAAGATGTGATTTTAATGTATAAATTGCTCGTAGCAATGACTCTGAGCTCGCCATTTCGTTCACAATTTTCTTATGTGCGAGTGTGCTATGAGCAGTGAGCACCACAGCCGCAGCTGCGTAAAGTATTTCATGAAGTTCAATCTTTTAGGATGTCTCTTGAATGAATGAAATAATCCCTTACATACAGTATCTCACTTTATTTATCATGGTCGCGGCTGTCAGATATCATGTAAGCCCAAAAATGCTGAGAGGGAGAGGGCCGATTAAAGAAGGAATATTTTCAA
Organism: Pseudopyrenochaeta lycopersici; assembly: GCA_003313425.1. Taxonomy (NCBI): domain Eukaryota; kingdom Fungi; phylum Ascomycota; class Dothideomycetes; order Pleosporales; family Pseudopyrenochaetaceae; genus Pseudopyrenochaeta; species Pseudopyrenochaeta lycopersici. The sequence goes on along the minus strand of NHZP01000001.1, from coordinate 703,533 downwards.
AGGACCAGATGGTGGGAAACTCGATAGGTTAGATAGTCTCTTGATAGAGCCAAAGCTATTGTTTAGTATTCTGAAAACGTATCCAATAAAACCGCTTGCAGTACAATTCTCGTCCAGTAGTCTCAGTCATTTGTAGCATTATGTTTCGCTCATTCCAGTGACGCAAGGCAAAACTACATAATGGCACAGCGACGCTCAATTTAACGACACTAGTTGTGATAATGTCTGGTCCGAGCCTGTTCTCTATTGGAAATATGGTGCAAAGAAGAGCGAGGGTAATGATTTATATTCTTCTGGCATTTGAACACTGGGGCAGAATTTTGTGTGGTCGTCAGATAAGGCTTACCATACAGCGGCGAAACTTCTCTGCTTCGGCGCTGAGGAAAGTTGAGCCCATGTTCAGACCACTGCTTGTACTTGCCTACTTATATTACTAAATATGCAACGATTTTGTGCATCCTTAGGTGCAATATGATTGGCTACGTTTTGGGAATCGCTTGTAAGATCTTCTGTAGCGCTAAACCATGTTCTCATTGAAATGTATATCATTTAGAAGAGTACATTGGAGTTTCATAGTGGCCTGGTCTCTCAGGCACGAAAACTACAGGTGTCCCCGGAAACGATACAAAGCAAGCGAAATCGCTTTGCAATGGCAAGCAAAAACAGCGCAGGGGATTTATTGGCGCCCCAGTCTTCTGGCTCAACAGCAACACAATAGATAAAGACCATGGCCCTAATTTTCCATACTCTCCTTGCTATTGTCCTTGTCCTAGCTCTCGGCTTTCTTCTTATCGGTCTTCTTTTTTAGGGTTGCATCCTTGACTTTCCGGCGCTCAACTTGATCCCCAATGCGCTCACGCTCGCCTTCGCCCTCTATTTGTAGTTTCGTCTCTAACTCTTTGAACTCATCGGACACAATATCCATACCAACGAGTTTCTCCAACATCTTGATCTCGCGCGCCCAGATGCCCTTGTCTTCGATCTTCTTGCCATCCCCACCAGTGACGCTGACAGGCGTCTCAAGAACCATTGGAAGGCCGTGGAAGCGTACGTCATTCATGATATTGTGGAAAGCACTGAGACCTAGATAGCCGGTGCCGATGCGGGCATGGAGATCGCGGTAACTGGAAAGAGGAGCTTTGCTATCGTTGATGTGAAATGCCAGAAGGTATCTGAGGCCGATTTCCTTGTCGAATTTGTCCATCGTTTGAGCGTACGCTTCTGCGGTTCGCAAATCATAGCCAGCAGCAAAAACGTGGCAAGTATCCAGACACACCCCTACACGGCTCTTATCATCAACGAGCTCGATTATGGCAGCAAGGTCTGCGAAGGTGCCGCCAATGGTGTTGCCCAAGGAGGCCATGGTCTCAAGAACCGTAATGACCTCGCCAGTGGCCGGGTCCCTATGAGCCTGGTTGATATTATCGGCAATAAGCTTGATGCCTTCCTCGCGAGTGGTAGCATTGGCGTTGCCAGGGTGGAAGTTGTACAGTCTAATGCCGAGCTTATGACAGCGAATTAAATCTTCGAGAAATGAGCCGTACGCTTGTTTCTTGCGTTCTGGATCGGGATGCGCGAGATTGACGAGGTATGAGCCATGTGGTAAGCAGCAATCACCAACATGAATGTTGTTGGTTTCGCAGCCCTCGATGAAAAGCCTTGCATGCTCAGGATCCAGGTCCGGGCTCTCCCATTTCTTGTGGTTCTTCAGGAACAAAGCAAATGCATTGCCACTGGATGAAATCAGTCTTGTACAAAAGAAGCAGAGGCGATTTATACATACCCGATAAAGACAAGGTTGGCGAGGGCGTTGTGTACACCTAATCGACGATCGGCCGGGCCGCGTTAGTCTCTATTCTTGTTGTTGTACAGTCTGATATGCAGAGATATTACTTACCTCCTGCACTGCTGACATGGGCGCCGATGCGGTGCTTGGTATCTTTCGTACGTTCTGCAAGCGGTTCTAGGTTCTTCACGGTCTTGGTCTTGCGTGTGGTAGTCTTTCTGATCTTGGGCTCATCACCACCACTTTCTTCCTTAATTTTTGGCTTAGATATAGCTAATCCCATCGCCATGCTCTTATCAAGTCCGTTTGGTCCAAAATTGACTCCGTCCCCAATCGCCTTTTGCTCAATGATGGCTTTCTTTCTTGGTGGCTTTTTAAGTCGAGTTGGGACATCAGCGCCAGCGACATCTTCTGGCTTCAAGTTTTGGGCTACTGCTTGCCTGATGCGCTTGTTGGCCCGAAAAGTGGTACTAGCTTTGCGCTTCGAGTCACTCGCTGCAGAGTTCATGATGGCCGTTTTCGTTGCAAATGCAAATTCTTCAGGAGGATCTGAGAGCGGCGATTCGGAAGATTGGCTAGGGAGCCTTTTCGCCATGCTATGTGAGATGAGGAGTGGGTTGGTTGTGGCGAATGAAGCAATAGTGGGGGCTGAAGGGTCCGGCTGGTCAAGGAAAGGGATGCGATGTTCGCATAGATACCGAGCAGCAAAGAGTGATGGTGGGTGAAGGTGAGAGTAGTTTGATACAAGGAGAGAGAGAGCCCTCGAGAGGCTGTCTTTGTAGCAACTTAATTGGTCGTGGGAAGGTGAGCCTTGAGACGGAGAGTTTGCAGAGTGCAATTGGGTAGGAATCGTCTGAACAGGAGATCCCAAGCAAAGAGGCCATGGGAAGCGTTGTTTCGGCAAGTAGATCAGGTGGGGGCAACCGAGTAGAGAGTTGCGAAAGGAGAGACTGTGAGTGAGAATGCAAGTGAGGTTTCGACACGTTGACGAAACCTGCATCCAGCTATACCACCCGGGGTCGGCGCGACGACGGTGAAGAGGCTCGACCTCAAAGCTCTTCCAGACGACGCGTCGAGCTTCGACGCCCGTTCACGTGACCACGCCGCTAAAATAAAAACTTTATCGATAAGATTCAACACCAAAAATTGTTCCACATTGCAGCACACGCCCATCGAATAACCGCGCAGTCCCACCACGATGCCAAAAGACAAGCGAAAAAGTGCAAATGGCGCTGCCGATTCTTCACCCTATGCCAAACCCAACGCAAAAGCCTCGGCCGCCCACTCCATTTTCAAAATGGACAAGGACCTCGGGCAGCACATTCTTAAGAACCCCGGCGTCGCCAGCGCAATCGTCCAAAAGGCGCACCTAAAGCAATCAGACCATGTTTTAGAAGTCGGCCCCGGCACTGGCAACTTGACAGTGTTGATACTGAAGGCGGCAAAAGCGGTGACAGCGGTGGAGATGGATCCCAGAATGGCTGCAGAATTGACCAAGCGAGTACAAGGCACAGCCGAAGGCAAACGACTAAAAGTTATGTTGGGCGATGTGATCAAAACAGAATTGCCGCATTTTGATGTGTGTATAAGCAATACGCCGTATCAGATTTCGAGTCCCTTGGTTTTCAAGCTGTTGAGTTTGCCGAGTCCTCCACGATCCTGCATACTCATGTTCCAGCGCGAGTTTGCAATGCGGCTTTTCGCAAAGCCCGGAGAGAAGCTGTACTCGAGGTTATCAGTCAATGTGCAGATGTGGGCCAAGGTCAGTCATATTATGAAGGTGGGGCGGAATAATTTCAATCCCCCGCCACAGGTCGAGAGCAACGTTGTTCGCATTGAGCCCAAACACCCACGGCCACAGATTGCGTATGATGAGTGGGATGGGCTACTACGAATTGCTTTTGTGAGGAAGAACAGGACACTTCGGGCTGCATTCTTAGGGACCGCTGCAGTCCTTGAGCTTCTGGCAAGCAACTACCGGCTTTTCTGCGCGCAGAATGACATCTTGCTGGACGATAGCCCATTCGATCCGAATGCAACCCCGATAGAACCAGAAACGATGGAAGTGGACACAGACGACGAATTCAAGGGTTTCTCCGACCCCGATGATCCAGGTGATGAGTTGCCAGATTTCTTCAAGCAGATGCAGGCGGAGAAGAAGAAGAATGGCATTCACAGGAAAAAGAAGGGCAAAGTCAGTGAACTAGTGCGTGAGAAAGTCAGAAAGGTGCTCGAGGATGGCACGCAGTTGGCAGACAAGCGAGCAAGGCTTTGCGACGAGGGCGACTTCTTGAAGTTGCTGTATGCGTTCAATCAGGAAGGTATACATTTTAGCTAGCGTTATGGAAAGAAGAGGCACACGATTGAGAAATGCATTTTGTTGGCGTTTTGGGGTTACGAAGCATGATGGCGCTACGGTATACCAAAAAGCATGGCGTCGAGAATGTCTCCTTTGGATATCATGTCTATAAGTGGTCTAGCAAGTGCAGGCACATCCTGTCAAGAAACAAAAAGACGGCGTGATGAACTTCATATGTCGTCTTCAAAGGGACGCACTAGTTGTCCCTTCTCTTCTAAGTGATCCTTGACTTGCTTGACTGTGTACTCTCCCCTGTGGAACTGCAATCGCGTTAGTGTTGTGCTCTACTGTGGTGTCAACTCAAAATGTTACTCACCATGCCAGCGCCTAGCGCAGCATCCGTCCGTGTCTGCGCAAACACTTCCTCAAAGTGCCCTGGATGGCCTGCTCCACTGCTCGCAATCACCGGGATCTTGATCGCCTCCTTGACGTCGTTGATGAGTTCAAGGTCAAAGCCGCTATTGCTGCCATCCTTGTCTATGCTGTTCAGTAATATCTCTCCTGCGCCCATTGCCTCAACAGCAGTGACGAGTTGCCGAACATCAAAGTCTCGCCCTTCCCGTCCACCTTTGATGGTGCACTGGTACCAGCAGTACTCTTCCCCGCGGGGTCCGGGCGTACTAGTCTTGATTGTGTGGTGTGATGTTGCGTCTGGCGATGAAACATACACGCGCCTCGGGTCGACGCTGACGACGACCGCTTGATTCCCATATGCTGCCGAGATGGACTCTATCGCTGTGTTGCCTCCTAGCTTACCACCTCTCGCATAGTACTCCTCTGCCGCAGTGACAGCATCAGATCCAATGCTCACTTTGTCCGCGCCCGACTTGAAATACATGGTCGCAATGTCAAGGGCAGAGATGTTGGTGCCATCTGTGTCTACGGTGTCGCGTATACCTCCTCCTATTGTCAGTGGGACAAAGACGGACTCGCTGGCTCGTCGTAGAATCTCGAGCATGGGTGTATCTGCCACCGGACAATTGCGGAAAGATGTAATGTTGAGAAATGTGACTTCATCGGCGCCTTGCTCGTAGTATTTCTTCGCCATGTCGACTGGCTTGCCCAGATTCCGTACTGCATTTCCAGTGCCATCCTTCTCTCGCACATCGTACTGATCGCCTTTTGTCACGACGAGGTCTCCCGAATCGTTTGTTCGCACGTCGAGGCATGCAATGACGCGCCTTGTCAGTCCCTCTCTTGCGGCAGCTGCGGATGGCTTCCAAGGCAGGCTCTGTGATCGCGTCCCATCGAGAAAGGCTTTTATGACGCGCAGACCTGCGGCGCCGCTCTTCTCGGGGTGGAACTGAGTTGCGAAGATATTGTCCTTGGCCACTGCGCCCACAAACTCCTCATGACCGTATCGCGCGGTTGCGACGGCCCAACCGTCCTCCTCCAGTTTGCGCGGTTCGTAGGGCGCAGCGTAGGAGTGGACGTAGTAGTACTTGGAAGTCGGCCGCAGTCCGTACAGCGATTCGTCTGTGACTTGCCCCGCGCAGGATGTGTTTGCGCTGTTCCAGCCAATGTGTGGAACGCTCTTGTCAGAGTCTCGGAACTTGCGTAGTCGCGAGGGTATTAGACCGAGGCCCTTGACCTGAACGTCTTCTTCCGAACCGTCAAACAGGGCCTGGAGCCCCACGCATATTCCCATGAAAGGTTTCCCAGCCTTGATGTGCTCCCGGATGGGCTCGATGTAGCCGGCTCTTTCAAGCTGGGAGAGACAATGCCCAAAGTGGCCGACGCCCGGAATGATGAGTTTCTACGGGGCCGGCTGCATCAGCGCTTGTCAATTGTTGTGTGTATGCGAAGGAGCGAAGCACAATACCTCTGCAGACGGGACATCGGCGGGCGACTTGACCCACTCGACAGTGTAGCCAACTTTCTCGATGGCATTGACGAGAGAGCGAACGTTGCCAGCGACGTAGTCGAGGAGGTGGACAGCCGGCATGATGGAGTGAGATCACAAACACATGGGGGAGGGACGCGAGGAAGGCGAGGAAGGGGGAGTCAGAGCAGTTGATTGAATGTAAATTTGGATGGACCCCGCTGTCATTGGAGGGGCAGTTGACCGTGGGGCGCGCAACGCTATTCGCTAGCGGCCGCGTAAAATGTTCCGAGCTTCACCTTTTTTTTGCGAAACATTCGCGCCTCGCACGTCGAGCGCCTGCAAATTACTCATACACAATAGTCGGCGCACCCAAGCCGTTGCTATCTGCTCTTGACCGTCCAGACGACTCGCTCTTGCCTCCACCATGGTGCGCAAGCTTAAGCACCACGAGCAGAAGCTGCTCAAGAAGGCAGGCCAACCCGTCGCGCTTTCTGCATGCGCACCGCTCACCTTCCTAGGTTGACTTCAACACGTACAAATCCGACAACGGCCACCGGGAAGCCGCCGTCATGCGCCGCTACGCCATCCAGGGCCGCGACGACTACCGCAAGTACAACCAGCTGTGTGGCTCCATGCGACAGCTGGCCCACAAACTCGCCAACCTCGACCCAGCCGATGCCTTTCGTCGCAAGCACGAAGACGCCATGCTGGAAAAGCTGTATGGCATGGGCATACTCGGCACCGGCGGAGGAGGCCGGGGCAAGCTCAGCGACATCGAGCACAAGATCACTGTTTCGGCTTTTGCGCGGAGAAGATTGCCAGTCATCATGACGAGGCTACGCATGGCAAGTCCTACTGCACGTGCTGCCTCTAAGACCCTAACTGACTTCGCCTCTGTGTTGCTCACAGGCCGATCATGTCCAGGCTGCCGTCAAGATGATTGAGCAAGGCCATGTTCGAGTCGGGACCGACGTCATCACCGATCCAGCATATCTAGTCACCCGGTGAGTGGCGGTTGGTATTGTCAATAGACAAGCCGATGGCTAACTAAGTCAGGAACATGGAAGACTTTGTGACCTGGGTCGATTCTTCCAAAATCAAGCGGAATATCATGAAGTACCGTGATAAGCTCGATGATTTCGAACTGGAGGCGCTGTGAACGACATCACATCACAATTCATTTGGGCGGCGTACATGGTTATTATGGCATTTGGAGGCGTTCTTGCTCACAACAATTCTCTGATATCCCACTCGATCGATACACTCCAAATAACAATTATGGTGTCTAATCGGCGTTTATTCTACTTCATTCATCTCTTGACCAGGAAGCGGCTGTGTAACCACCATCAAGTCTGTTCTCTTTTCTTCTGTCGCTGTCTTCTTATATTGACTACTTTATCTGCCTCCTTGTCCAGCTAGTGTACAATAGCATCTTCGTCTACCGTAGTTAGTTTTCTTCTCAAGCTCCAACGCCCCCCTGCGGTTTCCCCTTTGCTTCTTTGAACGCCGCGGCCACAACACCATTCCCTCTCTGTCTGTTTTATATTGTTCTCGTTGCAGCCTCGTAACAGCTGGAAAGCAACAGGCAGGTCACATGAGACAATGTCTGGTACCAATGTAGTATAGAATACGGGCTACGAGGTGGTAACCAAGCTGCAGCAGCTCCAAGTACGCCAAGAGAATGAACCCGTCTGTGATTCGCTCAGCTGGTACGGTGGCATCAAATCCATGTTCATCCTCGCATCTCTAAACGTGGCCGCAGAGGGGCTATGGAGACTGAAGAGCACCCCGCATACCCCTAGCGGTGAAGACAATCTTAGGCAATCGTAAGCTCCAGGCTCCGGTATTTCATCTCTCGACTTGCATCACTTTAAAGTCCCAGTTCCTTGAATACTCTCGCCAATCGTCCCTTGCACTACCCGTCAATACCAGATTGTATATCACAGTGATTTCTTATGGCATGTGTCTATCGTACAGGGCTCACAGAGCTCCATCCAGGCCCTAGTCTCAACGATGAGCCTCCGAAGGTCAGGTAAAGCCTGTCTTTGTCTAATGCGTTTTCCATGCTGATGTTATGATTGTTCTAGCATTGTCTTTATTCATGGGCTTGGCGGACATCCAATACGAACGTGGAGCGCTTTCAGTATCTATCGGGGCACCGATGCCTCTGATCGCCGTCCCTCCGACTCTTCAGACTCGTCCACGTCCCGGGATCTTCCGACAGCTCGAAGGGGTTCCCTATGGACTAAGTTCAAGCGCTCAAAGACAGGCAGTCTCGGCGATCATAGTACGTCAACATCACAATTGGCATACCCTCTAGATACCACGACTATTTCCGGTTCTCCTCAAGATTCAAATATCGATCTACTCACTGAAGAACCCGAAAGCGTAAATACTCCAGCACTAAGCCCGCGTGGACTTAGTCGCACGACTTCAAATGTAGTGGTCCCGCTTGCTCCCCAGACACCTGGAAAGAAAGTTCAGGTCTATTGGCCACGCGACCTTCTGCCGAGCGATATCCCGAACGCCAAAATATTTACATATGGCTATGATGCTGATGTTGTAAAGAGACCTTTTGCGAGGGGCACAGAAGCAAATACAGACACGGGAGCGGAGGAAACGTTGGCCTCAAAAGGGAAGCTCAATTTCACGCAGCATGCGCACGATCTTATGGTAACATTGAATCGCGAGCTTCCGAATAATGTACCAGTTATTCTGTGCGCGCATAGCTTAGGTGGTGTTTTGGCGAAGAGAGTGAGTGAAACCATCAACGTGACTCGCTGGAAGTGACTCGCTGGAACATTAAGATATCTTCAACCAGCATGTCGGAAACTTCAATATTTGAACTATTAGCTTGTTGCTAATCACGCACATCAGGCTCTATGCGAATCCAGGACGCACACAAAAGATCCGCTGAAACAAAAGCTTTCCAATCTCACCAAGGCCGTTTTCTTCTTCGGCACCCCACACAAAGGATCCTCCTCAGCCTCATGGGGGGAGATGGGGACAAAGATTGTATCGATGATGAACATTGAAGTCACGTCACATCTGGTCAAAAATCTCAAACTAGACTCGGAAGTACTGGACCTCATCCATTCAGACTTTATGAGACTCCTCGCTGAGGGGAGGTTTTGGGTCCATACGTTCCAAGAAGCCCGAGCTATCAACAATGTGATTGGAAAGGTAGGGAAACCACCTGTTCACACTTACTTACGGCGACGTACCTTACCAGCTGACGAGATCGATTAGGTTGTTGAAGACTATAGCTCCAAAATTGACGAGACCCCATTGCAACAATACGAAAAGATTGATGGAAACCATCGAACAATGATCCAGTTCAAGAATGCTCAAGATCATGGGTACAGAAGAATAGTCTCCTCGCTGAAGTACTACATGACAATGTTCGATGCGAAGCACGACCTCGAGCGCAGATGTAAGTGATGTTGTCAGCCACTTTCGAAATCTGCAGTTGATGTTTGAAAAGCAATTGCGAGCGCCCATTCTGCGAAGTCGATACAGTCTCCCACTTATCATGTTCTGCCCTATGAGAAGAATTATAGTTTTGTTGGCAGAGTGGAGACATTGGAAGCCATCAATATGCATTTCGCGGGACCGAAATTCACCCCGTTTGTGGCCTTACATGGACTGGGCGGTATTGGGTATGTATGAAATTAGAAGTTCGTTTATCTGAGAGACTAATTTGCAAAGCAAAACTCAAGTTGCCATGGAGCTAGCCGAAAGATGGAAGAAGTTTTACCCCTCGTACTCCATTTTCTGGGTGCCTGCAACTAAGGCCGACGTATTCGATAAAGGACTACAAGCAATCGTGGAAGAGCTTGGAATTCCACCTTCTGTGGACACAAACGTGCGCAATCTCATCCAAAAGTGGCTTGAGGATCCAGCAAATGGTAAATGGCTTCTCATTGTTGACAATGTCGATGACAAGAAAGTCTTGGATGCGAATAATGGCAAGGGAAGGTTCAAGATGCTACCCTGTATTCCCAGAACCGGGCATGGACACGTCCTATTCACTACAAGGTAAGGAGCATTTTACATGAAATGTTTATATAACACATACTGACTGCATGATCACCAAATTCCAGGTATAAAAGCGTTGCCATGGATCTTGCCCGTGACCACGTTCGTCTGGACCCCTTGTCTAAGCTTGAAGGCCTGGACCTTCTCAAAACTATATTCGCAGATGACTGGGAAGATGACCAAAGTCACGATGCGCAAATTCTTCTCGAAGAACTTTCATATATTCCACTCGCGATTGCGCATGCGGCCTGCTACATGCGCGAGAATACTACCAGTATTGCCCGATATCTCAAGCTCTACTATGAGAGTGAGGAAAGTCGTCAGGAGCTGCTCGAAGAAGAAATTGTTGGACTGGGTGAGGCAAGTTTCCATGTACGGACTACGCATAAGATAGACGCTAACCTTGTATCTCAATTTTGAAGGCCGACGATGAGACACCCAAAACGGTTCTGAACACTACTTGGATGTCGTTGAATCGGCTAAAGGCTGACAGCGCGTCAGGCCCACTAGCGATCGAGTTCTTATCCGTCATGGCATTTCTTAATCGCCAGGATATTCCGATATCGTTGCTCGAGAAGTTCAGGCCGAAAGCTGGTAGTATCAAAACAGACAAAGCATTCGGCTCTCTTAAGGGATACAACTTGGTTACAGAGAATACAAAGACCGAGACATTTACTATGCACCGGCTGGTACAGTTGAGCGTGAGAAGATGGCTTGAGCAAGAAGGACGTAATGGGCACACAAAGAAATTTCGCGAAGACGCTTTCAAGCTCATTAGTGATAACTTTCCCGATGGGTATGGCCTCAGTGACACTCCTCAGTACTCTAAATTACTAACAACTCTAGCTCGTTCAAGACATGGACCTTATGCAAGACCCTGATCGTGCATGCTGACACCGTTCTTGAGAGCCCTGTGGACACTGAGCATCGCTCTGCCCGAGCTAAGTTATTAGAGAATACAGCTAATTTCCAAATTGGACGAGGGGATTATGCTACCGCTGAGAAAAAGCTTATCGAACTGATACAATTGAAGGTGGAATTAGGGGGCCCAGATAGTGCTGAGACATTACGAGCGCAGGACCAGCTTGCTTGGTGCCTTCGTAGTCAGGCTAAGAAGGACCAAGCATTGCAACTTGCCCAAGAGACCCTCATCAAGAAGGAGTCCATTTTCAGTAAGAATAGTGCCGAGGCACTCGCAACAGCGCACATCGTCGCGACAATAGTCGGTGACCAAGGCAAACATCAAGCGGCCTCCGCCCTTCACCAAGCAAACTTGGACACCCGTAAAGATGTTCTTGGGTTGGAACATCTCGATACACTCCGTTCAGCAGCCGGTCTCGCTCTAGAACTGTGGGAATTAGGTCAGTTCAGCGTTGCGGAGGATCTTGCTCGTGATACGCTAGCATCACGCACTCGCCTCCTTGGCGACGAGCATCCAGATACACTCGAAATAGCAGGGACTCTGGGCTTCATCTTGGAGATACAGGGTAAGTATCTGGAGGCAAAAGATCTGAAAGAAAACATGCTCAGTGTACGGGAACGCATCTATGGTGATGACCATCCGGACACAGCAGGTAAGAGGTTAATTATGCAAAGTGATATATAGCCGCTGACAATCTCATAGATTCATTGCATGACATGGGTTGGATTTTACATCAAATGGGAAGATATGAGGAGGCTGATCCCTACTATGAGCGCAGCCTGGCAGCTAAGCAACGCCTCCTCGGAGATGAGCATTGGAAGACGCTCACAACAATGTGCAATTACCCCGTATTTTTCACAGATATGGGCCGTTACGATGAAGCTGAAATACGTTCAAGGACGCTGATCGAGACTTTCAAGCGCGTGCAAGGTGAAGAACATCCACAGACACTCGATGCTACGGGCGGGTTAGCAGTCATCCTCCGGCATCTTGGCAAACTTGAAGAAGCTGTAGTTGCAGCCCGGAGATCAATAGATGGTCGTAACCGTGTCTTAGGGTCAGAGCATCCCTGGACGCTCCCCCCCGTCAGCCATTGGGGTTATATACTTACGTTACAAGGTAACTACAAGAAAGGTGAAGAAGTAATTCGCGATTCTCTCAGCAAGTTGGAGAAGCATATGGGTCCTGATTCTCCAAATGTTTTGACATCTGTCATGTTCCTCTCCAAAAATCTCTACCTCCAAGCCATCATCGTACCATCCCATGATTTGGGAGATCCGAAGCTCCAGGAGGCCGAAGAACTAGCGCAACGTGCTCTCATATCGCGTGAAAGGCTGCTCGGTGATGAACATCCATACAGGTATAAGACAATGCACCACGTGGCGAAAGTTGTTTTTGCGCGGGGCAGGTATGAAGAGGCCATAGACATAGCAAGACACGGTTTGGGAGGCTTGAGAAGAGTCTTGGGCGGTGAGCTTGGTGTAGAACATGCGGATGTCAGTCGTGCGGATATTGAACTAAGAGAAATGGAAGAAAAGTTGGCAGAGATAGGACATAAGGAGGAAGGAGGGGTGGGAGATAAGACGAAGGAAGATGACGTTGAGGTTGTAGAGATTTGATGGGGGTTCAAAAGCATCGTGGAAGTAGCCATCAAAGATCGGATCCAGAGCACCAGAGATTCTTTCAAGAAGCCAATAGAAATAACGAATATGCTTTTGTTTGAGGTTTGATAAGGCTTTCAGGTATACACACACCGAGTGTTGTGCTTTTCTCAACCTTGAATGGGAGCGGGAAGCCGTGAGATCAACAAAACGCTACTTTTTCGGTGTTCTAGCCAAGCTCACAGGCTTGAGAATCAAGTGGCTTGTTATGTGTTCTTCGTATTTTGGCCAAACTCAGTGGGTAATCATAGTAGTCAATATAGGGAAACGCAGCATGGGCCAACTAGGTTGAGCAATATGCACGTGTATAGCGAGGGGATTCGTTTTCGAGACGTACAGCAAGGTAAAAAGCCATGGCATCGCTGTGTGTGGGTTGACTAGAAGGCGTCTGTAGATTTGGGAACAATATTGTGATCCATGATCACATCCTATAATATTCCTTGCCTAATGAACGTTATGATAAACACAACGTGGCAGAGCATGCTCCAGCGCGAAAACGAGAATAAACAAGGAGGGGGCGGCAAGTGACGATCGTTCAGCTATGGCAAGTGATGAGCGCTGCGCGTTGAGAGCAAATAGTACGAGCTTCACATTTCAGAATAGTTCTCCGGAGACATCACATAGCATGGGCGGGGAATACATGCCAAGTGCGCCATCGAAAACCCCTGGTCTGCGGGGCGAGCCTACTGATCAACACTCCACATGAAGGCCCCACCTTTACTTCCTTCCATTTGTGAGTGAAGACTGTTCAGAAACCTTTGCCTGTTACGCATTTGGTATCACCCGTGTTGCTAGCCGTGTCGGTACCCCAAAGTCGCCAAGCTGCCGTTGGAGGCACGTGGCTACATAATTCAACCTAGAGCAGGAATAGTTCCGAAATTCCCTCGAAGGCTGTGTCAAGTTCACTAGTCAGCTCTCATCCAAGACCAAATCTATGTTCTAGATAATAAGATTCGTGCATCGAAGCGGCAGTTCTGTCGCAGCTCTCAAGTATGTCTCTAGCGAAAGAATAGTACATTGACGCAGTAGCAGATGCGCAGAAATGCCATTCTCAGAGGCCAGCGGCGGCAGGCGAGGCGGAAGTTATGGTGACTGCACCTTGGTCGGGATACCGCCAGGCTTTCCAGAAATCGACTTCGGGATGTCAGCACCAATTCGTGTGTCAAATGTATAACAAAAAATATTTTCCTTGATAAAAAGAAAGCAAAGATGTGCTGGAGTACCATGTTCTTGGCGGCACAATGGCTGTGCCGCATTTCTCTGTATGTGTAAACAAAACAAGAGGACACAGCGATCTCGATATGACGGCCCCACACGATTGACCATCGCCAACGTCGCCAACAGTCACTGTCTACTAGCACAGGCGAATATGTGCTCCAAAGCTCGACTGAAGCATTTCTTCTGTCCTCAGCCGACAGACGCAGTGACCGCTAAGCATCTACAAAACATCTTTTCTGCTGCTGGATGCATCGCGGACACTTCGAAACTCCACCAAGCAAATTCTACGGACTTGCTGCAGTGTCATTTTCCATCAAACTGAGTGCCTTAAGCTTCAATATTCGCCCGCCAAAATGTGCAGTTTTTGCAGCGATTACGAGTTTCTGATCTCCCTGCGTCTAGTATCAACACCAGATCAATGATTGGACTTGATTCGACAGCCAACACCGTAAGCCAAGCCCTACGGAAATTGCCATCGTAAAGCCATGCAGAGAGTTTATGGGAAAAACAGACGAGGTTCCTGGTACATGGTATTGGTTTGCAGGTCCGTTTACAGACCTGCAGGCATGCACACCGGCTCTCGCTTACCTTCATGCTGGAATCGAACATAGGCTCATTATCTTACAGCGGCCTCGCTCGGTGCCGCCTTTTGTAGATTCGACGCAACGTTGCATCCTTGACACATTCATGGCTACCAGTATACACGCGTCTTGGTGCGCTTACAGTATTGGTCCTACAATTATGATTTTTGGCAATTTGCAGTCACTCTGCGAATGTTCGTATAACTTCACACTGCCGGTGGTGAGTTTCCAGGCATTGAGTGGCATCAACGAATTTACAACATAGCAAGCGCCATCCTGATGCTGGTTGTAGATTCTGTTCTATAATTAGAATTATATTTTGCTGATCCATTGATTAGCCCACCGTTCCTTCAACTTCGTCACTTCACCTTGGTACGCGCAAATCCTCCAACTTATTCCACAGAGAGGTCGACTGTGCACTCGGGAGCTAACCTGTACGCCCCGATTTCTTCACCCTGTAGTGAATTTGGGTGCGCAAATACAGGGCCCTTCCGCTGTTCTAAGTTTCTGGTATTTCGAGTATGATAGCGTGATAGATAGATGCGACTCGGGTGACAACGGACTGTAGCGAGCCCATCACTGACGGACCTAGTTCCACAACTGTGAAGGCTTCAAATAATTAAATATAAGTATGAATGTGATAGTGAGATGTATTAACTTTAGTTTTTTGCCGAAGTATCGTGCAAACGCTTTCTTTAGTATCTATTTTTAGGCTCTGGACACCTATTCTGGATGGTACGGACTTTGGCTCTGAATGTTCTTCACTCTCAGCTATCACGAGGGGAACTCGTATTGACCAAATCTTGCAAATCAAGTGCTGTGTTCAAAGGCCTCTAAACCTGGTGTCGCGATGATACCTTGGACAGGTGGCATCATCTGCATGCAGTCGTTCAGATTCAGTGTAGTGGATAGTTTTAAATTTGCACCTATTGCAAGCCCAGCGACTCGTTTCTTTAAGCCTCTGAGCCCATTTTCGAACCTCAAATCTCCGTCCATCTTGTCGACTATGTGAAAATGACCCTCGTGTTCGCTACCCTACCCGGACATCGAGTAGATCATTCGATGACGGAGAAACTGCAGAAGTGTGAACGGCCACTTCTCTACGTGTATGGCCCCAAAATAGACCTTTTGTTCATTTTAATTCTACAGAGCAATATTCATGGTGGATATTGCTCTGGCTCAACGCCTATAAGAACCATGATCTTCCACGTTCAAACACCCAGGGCATCCTGTGAGCAACTCTGGTGGCCGTTTCTTCTTCTTCCTTCTCTTCTTGTCAGTCTTTACAACTTTGAGCTCTCTCTTATCATCGTACCAAACGATTATGAAGTCGGCCTTCACTTTAGGAGTAGTCCTTCTGGGACTTTCCAATTATCTTGCCAATGTAGCAGCTATTCCTCTCGAACAAGTCGAACTTACTCCTTTTACTCCAAAGCGAGATGCTCTGGAAGAACGCCAGTCTCCAGCGTTATGTATGGGCCCTGGTCATGGACCAAATACTAGACACTGTTGGGCTCCGGGATTCAGTATGCCTCAGGTCACTTTGGCATCGGCCTTGCACGCTAACGAGAAAAGCTTCTCACACCGACATGTATACTTCCTGGCCTAACACTGGAGTAGTTCGTGCCTATAATCTTCGAATTGAGAATACTACCTGCAACCCGGACGGCGCTGGTTCCAGGGTCTGCATGTTGGTCAATGGTTCAGCCTCACCCATGCTATTAGCATGCCCGCAACTGACAAGTTCCAGGTCGAACGCCGGGCCCAACAATCGTCGCCAATTGGGGGGACACAATAAGAGTCACGGTCCGAAACTTACTCCAGCATAATGGCACATCCATCCATTGGCACGGTATCCGCATGCTGAACAAGAATATTCAAGATGGCACCAATGGCATCACTGAATGTGCTTTAGCTCCAGGCGATGTTAAAACCTACGAGTTCCAGGCCACTGAGTATGGCACAAGTTGGTATCACAGCCATTTCTCGCACCAATATGGCGATGGTGTCGTCGGCACAGTCCAGATCAACGGCCCTGCTACAGCCAATTATGATGAAGATCTCGGCGTTATGCCTATGACGGATT
Organism: Pseudopyrenochaeta lycopersici; assembly: GCA_003313425.1. NCBI lineage: Eukaryota > Fungi > Ascomycota > Dothideomycetes > Pleosporales > Pseudopyrenochaetaceae > Pseudopyrenochaeta > Pseudopyrenochaeta lycopersici. The sequence goes on along the minus strand of NHZP01000001.1, from coordinate 687,057 downwards.
GGTATTATATTACAGCATACCAGGCAGCTGCTCGCGCATTCACGAACGGACAGGCCGGTCTCGGGCCCCCAATTGGCGACAACATTCTAATCAACGGCACTGCCAAGAATGCAGCTGGCGGCGGCGCATACCACAAGGTCACCATTCAAACTGGTAAGACTTATCGGCTTCGCCTCATCAATACCTCTGTGGACACAAATTTACTTGTCAACCTGGATGGTCATCCTTTCTCTGTCATTGCCACGGACTTTGTTCCTATCATTCCATACACTACCAACTACATTCAGATTGGAATAGGTTTGTTCACGGTTCTCCGGCCATAGATATAAGTTAATAGATTTCGCCTAGGCCAACGCTACGATGTCATCTTTACAGCAAACCAAGCTGCCGGCAACTACTGGTTCCGCGCTGCGGCCGATCTACAATGTCAATCGCGAAACGCTCGCGAAGGCCGCGCCATTTTCACTTACCAAGGCCAAACGGTTTCAGATCCCACCACAAGTCCACCCGCAAGTCCCCCAACAGGTTGCTTGGACCCAGTAACAACTCCCAAGATCGTGAAGAATGTCACTAGTTCGACATTCGCCGCCCAAGCCAAAAACCTTCCTGTGGCCTTCGGTCCTGTTGCTACCAACGGTAACACAGTCCTCTGGACTATCAACGGAACATCCATGATTATCGACCCAGGAAACCCTACCATCAAATATGTAGCCCAAAATAATAACAATTTTCCCGCTTCATACAATGTCGTTCAAGTCCCATCTACCTCTGCAACCACGGCACGTATTCCACATCTACATTCGACTCTCATACTGACTATGATAGTGGACGTACTGGGTTATCCAGCAGGCAGCCGGTGCACCTCCCATTGCTCATCCCATTCATCTTCATGGACACGATAGCTATATTCTTGGTGCAGGCCCGGGCCAATTTAGCGTGGCCAATAACTTCAACCAGCTACGCTTTACCAACCCGCCTCGTCGCGATGTTGCCCAACTCCCGGGTGGTGGCTGGCTAGTCATCGCATACCCTACCGATAACCCTGGAGCTTGGCTTATGCATTGTCATATCGCTTTTCACGTTGGCATGGGATTGAGTATCCAGTTTTTGGAGCGCAAACCCCAAATATCTCTCCCACCGACAGGCTCAGAGTGGTGGAGTACTTGTAACAACTGGGCAGCGGTGAGTAGTAACCCTCAATTCTTTGAGTGAAATGAACTTTTGCTGATTCATTCATTCACGGCAGTACAAAGCAGGGACAACAGATATCTATCCTCAAGATGACTCTGGCCTCAAAAAGCGCTGGCCTCCTCTTCTCCATGAGTACTCTTCTTTTGATTTGGCGTAAGTGGCGCAAAGAGGCCACGCACCTAACAACGGAAAGAAATACTAGGTTACAACGTGGGACTGCTCAATTGTGCTCCTGTTCTTGGTATATACTGGGAATATTTTTTTCTACAGCCACTCTTTTACATTCTTACACTCGTTTACGCCATTTGGTTCGACATAAATTCATGCGTCATCCTCACAGTTTCTTTCCATCTCTCGCTGTCGAATAGATGCACAACTCACTTTTCACCGATCTTTACTGTAAATATCATAAGAAAGTACTTGTCTCATCACCAAACCATGGATTTGAAAGTCCCATTCATTTTGAACGTATTCAACTCCGATTGTTTATGTAAGGCAATGTATAGTGGCGGGGTCTTATTGTGGTTTAATGATGGGGCCCGGAGTATTCTCAGGATTGACCCACCAGGATCCACTCTTATTTGGCCGGGGTAGAGAGGGGGAGCGGGGAAGCACGTCTTGAATCACCACATTCAGAACCGTGCATACGAATCTTGGACGCATCAGTGCCTTCAAGTCGGAATTAAATTGTGGGGTCATACAGGACGCATAGCTAACCAACCAACCACTGAAAGGGTGTACAGGATCTTGCGGAGCTGTCTGACGAATGATATGCTCTGACTGAAGTGACGAGGTACAGGACTCGTACCCATCAGGTCTGTTTAGCAAGACCGGAGAAGCTAAGCTGTGACCCCACTAGAACGCTTGTGTGTTTATACATGGGAGGTGCAGATATGCTACGCAACCCAATCCTTATAAGTTTTGCGACCCCAGCTTGGATGCGGTCCACGTCTTCACACAGAAGTTTTAGCAAAGATGGCGACATCTATAACAGCAGCGAAGCCGAGTCTTAATGGCACTCGATCCGATCAGATTGAGAAGGAGCCACAGCTAGCACATACTATGACAAATATCTCCTTGAGCCCGGAACTTTTTGAGAAATTGTACTTGGCTCCAAAAGTCCCACGTGCAGCCAACACTAAGTTTGCAAACGCAACTCCATTGGGGTTTCTCGGGTATGTTGACACGGTAGGTATGATAAATTGCACGCTGAAGGACGGTTAGTTTTGTTATATCTACATTTACATTTTCCATGGTTTTAATGGGATGGGGTGGCGCGAGCGGGCTACCTGCTGTTGCGTAAGTCTTCATCAGCTTGGTAGATGTCCTTCCTAACAACATTCAGCGGCATTTTTTTCTTTACGGGACCAGTTCTTCTCCTTCTCTCCACAATTTTTCTTTGGATTCAGGCCCAATTCTTCCCCATGATGGTATGTGGCCTATTTTGCGTGTTCTGGCTGTCTTTTGGGCTTCTGCAACTTCCCACGCTCGGGCTAGCGAGTGCATACTCCCCCACCGGGGATGCAGCAGCTGGAGCGGTATCAAAGGAGATGAATGCAGTCATCGCGCTTTATCTACTTGTTTGGGGCTTCGCATTGGGCACGTTTTGGCTGTTCACGATCAGGATCAATGCAGTATTTGCAGGCATCTTCGGGTTCGTTACGGTTGGGTCTTGGGTGCTCAGTGGTGCGTATTGGGCATTGAGCGATGGAAAATTTAAGAAAGCCTTGCGATTGCAGAAGGTATGTTGTTTTCGTAAGAGTACGGCCGAGTACTGATCTTTAGAAGGCTGGTGGCGCGTTATTGTTCGTTGTGGCGATACTAGGTTGGTACATGCTCTTTGTGATCATGGCAGCGGAGATGCGATGGTCGGTTAATTTGCCGGTCGGAGATCTGAGCCATTACTGGGGAAGGACAGATGTTGAGTTGGCGACCATGGAAAACGAGAAGAAGGAATAGAAAATGCAGGTCCCTACTGCTCCTTTCATCAATAAACGTCTTTTCAAGCCTTCTGGTTTACGCCATAGCAACATTTGCGTTAAGCATTGTCAATCACGACAGGTAACGGCTTCGAGAATTCCGTTTTCAAGGCTTGTGCCTCGAAAAGAATCGTTTGTAAAGCTTACCCTTTTCCAGAGAGCAGAGGACGATGGGCATAAACATGCATCGTGGCATAGCCTAAACTTGGCCGACAGCCGCTTTTTCCGGAATTGACGATTCGCACTTGGCTTATTGCTGCTTTCCGAGTGCCAACCGCCCAATGATCATTATGTTAGAAGCAAAGAGTACAAGGCTTGGTTAAGGTTTTCCGAGGTGGATTGTAATCCAATGACGCATAACGTCACAAGCCTTCAAACCCCGCCAATCTCTACGACACCCTTCACCACAAAGGCTAATCCCGTACTTATCCCCACGTCTGTAGCAAGGACACCCCTCCGAGTATACGCGGGTATGCTCTAGTGTGCTCTGCGTAGATGTGAGATGCTGCCATCCTTATCGGTAACTTATGGGCAATAGTTTAAAAGGTCACGGCTGATGTGCGTGCCAGGTTAAGTACTTAGACTGGTGCATGTCCTTTGAATCTGACTCTATAAAGCAATGCTTTAGTATTAAACTCATCTTTGAATAAGCTCTATACACTATGTCAGCCTTTTTTAACGACAAGGCGGAAGCTGCTCGTATCGAAATGATCGGTAGTGCGAGTGCATCAGACCGGGGCAATGATGCAAATGAGGACATTGTGCGTCATTTGCAAACTACGGGTGAGGAGGTGGGGATGTACGTATTTGTTGATTTAAACGTAGGGCGGTTGCTCACGGCGTACAGGACTTTTGGAACGCTCATGGCCGCGGTTACAATGGCGACGTGTTACAATGCGTATGTAAGCCAACTTAAATGCACGGCGGAATTGAGTCAAACTTGCTTGGAGCGACTTACCAGGGGCTATTATAGCCGCCATAAAAAGCTCTCAGAGCATCTCATAAGTACCCAAGGCCTAAAATATTATTGGATAATCCCTGCAGCAATATTCTGCTGACCTATAGGCGTATCTAGATATCTGTTCACCCTTCTCATTCCCCCCTCGATCCTTGGGTATATCAATGCAGATCTGGGACCTGACCCTAGATATACATGGATCACAATCTGGTAAAGTAAATCCTATAATGAATATCAATATGTCCTACTAATGTTTCCGCAGTATGTAATGTTCCTCATCACATGATCCTGAAGATAATCGAAGTGCTTCAACATTTGGCATCGAATATCTCTTCCCATCTCCCTGAAAACTTGACTGACTGTGTCATCACCATGGCTAGCCTGGAACCTAGGCGGCGCGATGTTCGTGACAATTGGTGGACGATTATCAGATATATTTGGACGAAGATGGTGGGATAAACTGCGACGGAGTATTGATAGCGCATGAGCTAACCTTGTTATCTCTACCTTTCAGGTTCTTCATCGCTGGAGCGTGCATCCTAATTCTCGGAAGCATAGTCTCTGCTACTGGGCATAGCATCAATCAGATGATTGTAGGAGGCGCTTTGTTTGGATGCGGCTCGGGTTTCCTTGAGATGGCCTTCGGTGCTGTTCAGGTATGTTCACAATATGCCTTTTGAGGGCTGCACTAATTGAAGTAGGAGATCGTACCCAGTAGGTATCGACATGTTACGATTGGACTCTTTGACGCAGCTTCCATTATTGCCCAAATTATGCCGCTCGTTTCCTGGTCAGTCAGACTAAAGGGATTCATCTATCCATAGCTCACCGCAAGTAGGGTCATTATCAAACAGACCAAAAACTGGCGCATCTGTTACTATGTAATGATTGCTTTCCAAGTCGTCAATCTTATTTTGCTTATCTTCTTTTACAATCCACCCTCCTGGAAAGAAAAGAAGACCGAGCATGGAAAGTCTGCAAGTCAACTTCTCTGGGAGTTTGACTGGTTTGGTCTGTTCCTGTTCCTCGCTGGATGCACTCTCTTCATTGTTGGCGTTAGCTGGGGTGGATCAATGGCTCCATGGGTCTCGGCCCCTGTGCTTGCTCCTATCAGTATGTGGTTCCCTTTACCAAAAATATGTGAAATAGCTACTAATTTTGTACTTTTTAGTTGTTGGTCTTTTGACTTTGATCGGATTAGGGTTCTATGAGGCGTATTGTCCAATGGAGGCACCGTTATTCCCTCCACGTCTTTTCAGAGCCATGAGACAGTAAGTTTCAAGTTATTTCTGGCTGTTGCATTGCTCCAGGGTAAATTATCATAGAGAGAAGGACTACAGTTGCAATGCTGGAGATTTTCAGTCTTATATTCTACAATCGAAGCCGATACTAATTGTTGTAGTTTCACGGTGCCCATGTTGGTCATGGCTATTGGTGGCATGCAGTACTACTCAAACGCCACCCTCTGGAACCGCCTATCACAACTTATATACGCCAGCGATGAGGTCTCGAAAGGTCTTTATGCAGAGGTTCTTCCCCTCGGTACAATTATCGGTGGCATTATTGTGGCGTTTAGCAAAGTCATCGGCCACCAACGCTGGGTGATCATGTTTGCTGTTGCTCTACAGTGAGTATGAAATGAGGCTGAAGGGTGTATTCTGATCGTTATAGGACTGCGTGCGTTGGCGCCATGGCCACCTCAACGATGGACAATCCGGCAAAATCAATTATACTTACAGTCGTCATCTCGACGTGCACGTCTGTTAATCTTTTGAATGGTAAGCAGCTTCCAGGTGATAAACGTTTACGATACATGTGTTGACCTTGCATCTCCACGCGTAGGCATGGTTCTGGTGGGGTTCGGAATTGTGTATCAGGAGGATATCGGCACTGCGGCAGGCCTCGCTGGAACATCGCGTCTACTTGCTGGAGCCGTCGCCACCGCCATCTTCAGCAACGTGACCAATGGCAAATATGCTGAGACTCTTCCAGGCGCCGTACGCTCCAACCTAGCCCCTTTCGACCTCTCTCCCGATGTTATAAGAAAGCTCACCATAGCGGCGCGAGGTAATACTGCCGCTGGGTACGCTTCCATTCCAGGTATCACGCCAGTTATAAAAGCTGCTGCGATATTAGGCAACAAACAAGCATACCTTGCAGGAGCTCATTTGTCATATCTGGTTGCGCTCGCATTTGGCCTTCTGGGTGTAGTTGCAGCCTTCTTCATCCCGTCAGTGGACAAGAGGAAATATACGAAGAAAACCGTCGCTGTTCAGAAGTCAGATAGGAGAGCATTGCAGGATAAAAAGATGGCAAAAGCTGAAAGTGGATGATTTTCGCCAATCTCATGGCTTATTCAAGTCGACTCGGGATGTCAAATGTACATGACTCGAATAAGCTATAGTAAACACATTGATGGGTATGCCCATAATAGAGCTTCGATGTCTTGAAACAATCATTTTAATCATTCCCTCGACATCTAAGTTGGCCTTAGCCTTTTGGACTGTAGTCAACGTTCTAGGAGATACCTCGCACGCGGGAAGCAAAATAAACCGCACTGCCAAAACGTCCAATCTCACCAAAAAATACGCCAAGATTGGAGCGAACACCAACGCAGGTGTCTGTGCAATGCATGATTAACCTACAACAACACCTTTTAATTAATATCTGTAAAGCTAGGACAGTACCGTAAGTAATGCTCTATAATGTACAGTAGAATTTTAGGATTATCTTTTATTGTTGCGTAGATATCTAAGCTGATAAAAGATAACTTTTAGGAGTGCGGGGAATTTTGCCAACCGCGTGCCTCGGTCCCCACCACGGAAGCTACCCCGCAGTACATGCCGGGGCGCCGAGCTGCCCCACCGCAACAAATCCTGACGCCAAAGACTGGATCGAAACATTTCCACGATAGCTCCGATTATTGAAGATACACACATAGCTCATTTCAAACGTCATTATTGGTATATCCCAAGAGTAGGCAGTTTAGATCTGCCATCAACGCAAGTAAGCCTCGATATCAATTATTCAAGTAGGTCAAGGGCGGCGGGACCATGGTGTCCCTATATCAATTTCACGTCAATGAATTCTTGAATGCAATAATCTGCACGGATAAATATGAATTCCGATGATGATAGTGTCAAAGAGGGTGGAAGCAACCTATGTTTAGCGGCTAAGTCCAAGGCTAGACATTCGTGGAGCAAATTTCAAGTCGTTCAAGCAAAGTCTCAGACCGAGCAACTTACCATTGGATGAGAAGTGGATATCTTTCTCGTCGAATCGACAGTAGCTACTCATTGCCGTGCATGTATTGCCTCCTGCCCGTTCTTCCATTCTTCATCAACCTTGCTCTCAGTTCGGCTTACCTAGTAATTGATTCACCTGTTCCTGTCAGTCCAGCCCGATTGCACATGTGAAAGGCTGACCATGGTGTCCATACCCCTCTCCCCTGAAGAAGTCAAGAGAGGAGCAACGAACACCAACCCTGTCGAATATGATGTAATTATTGTAGGCGCAGGCTTTTCCGGCATCAGTGCCCTCCACCGCCTTCGAAACGATGGTTTCAAAGCCCACATCTTCGAAGCTGGTAGCTTTCCCTATAAGTTACTAGAGTCTCCCCTTTTGTAACATATCAACAGGTTCTGACTTCGGCGGCGTATGGTATTGGAACCGCTACCCGGGCGCACGAGTAGATAGCGAAACCCCCTTCTATCAGCTCAACATCCCCGAAGTATACAATACATGGAGCTTCTCGCAGCGATTTCCTGATCACCACGAGCTGCGCAAGTATATGGCACACATTGATAAGACGCTGAATTTGCGGAGAGATGTTTCGTTCAATACGAAGGTTTGTGGGTGCACCTGGGACAACGCAGCTGCACAGTGGCAGGTGAAGACTGAAAACGGCGGACAAGCTAAAGCAAGGTGGCTTATACTTGCAACCGGTCTACTGCACAGAACTCATTTACCAGAATGGCCAGGAAGGGAAAGATATAAGGGCATTATCCACCATTCGGGCGCGTGGCCAGAAAATACGAGTGTGAAAGGCAAGGTAAAAGCCTCACGTACAGACTATAGATGATCTTTAGACTGATTTAATGCTCTCATCTCTATAGCGGGTGGCAATAATCGGCGCGGGCGCCACATCTGTCCAAATTGTTCAAGAATTAGGAAAGGAAGCCGCACATCTGACAATGCTTATGCGCCGGCCATCTTACTGCCTCCCCATGGGGCAGAGAACTTGGACAGAAGAAGAACAGATAGCCTGGCGAGCATATTATCCTGTGCTATTCAATGCAGGACGAAAAAGTGCGGTCGGTTTCCCCACTGTACGCCACGACGTCCGTGTCCAAGACGTCTCCCGGGAAGAGCGAGAGAAGTATTTTGAGAGCACATGGGGCGCAGGCGGTTTTCAGTTCCTCCTGCGGAACTACAACAACGTCGCACTTGACCAGGAAGCTAACAAGATAGTGTATGACTTCTGGAAAAAGAAAGTGCGAGATCGGTTGACAGATCCCAAAAAGCAGGCCCTGATGGCCCCCGATAAGATGCCATATTTTTTTAGTACGAAACGAACCCCGTTGGAACATGACTATTATGAGGTCTTGGACCAGGATAATATCGAAATCGTAGATCTAAACAAACACCCTATTGAAAGCTTCACCGAAAACGGATTTCGCTTGGGTAGTGAAGATCAAGACAGGGATTACGACTACGTTATTTGCGCAACAGGCTTCGACTCCTTCACAGGTTCCCTGACTAATATGGGCTTAAAATCGAAAGAAGGTATCGATATCAAAGATATCTGGAACGATGGAGTGCGAACATATCTCGGAATGATGATGTCTGGTTGTAAGTGATTTTTCTGTAGTTGTACAAGAGGAACATTTCCAACCTTTGATTGTTTTCAAGTCCCGAACGCGTTTATGATATATTCACCGCAAGCGCCAACCGCATTGTCAAATGGGCCAACGATAATCGAGTGTCAATGCGACTTCGTATGCGACGCGATCAAAAATCTCTCATGCGAGGGCGCAAGAACTATCGAGCCGACACGTGAAGCAGAAGATGAGTGGAAAATAAGCATGAACGCTATGGTGGAGCATACGCTGTATCCGCTGACGAATTCATGGTGGAATACGTCGAATATTCCCGGCAAGAAGGCAGAAAATCAATCGTATATTCTGGGGATTGACAATTATGAGAAGCATTGTCGAGGTACAATGGCTGGATGGAAAGGTTTTGATGTCGATGGTGCGAAAGCGGTACAGATGTAGCATTGGGGAGTAGGAGAGGCTTGTTATACCAATTACGAAATCTAGAGCGAAAGTTTATGCTGCTCTCAGTTGAGATACAACGCGCTGTTGGCCAAAATAACCATATGCAGGGTTTTACCACTGCGGGTACTGCTTACGATGGCAAGTACCGACAGCACCTTAAAAGATTTCAGGAGTAACCACGCAAATGTGCTAATGGATGCTCATGACGCTTGGAATCCGGAAGACGATGCCGCGACTTCCAAGCGGAATACCTCTTCAGGATAATGATCGTCATGGCCAAGTCCCAAGCGTGACCGACAGTCATAGTTTGCCAAGGCTTCACGCAATTGTCATTCACGTCGTAACATAACCAGGGTTGCAAGAACTCGAGGGCTGTCACTTAGATACACGAAAACTGAATATAGCACTTGATGAGGTAGCCTAAATGCTATCTTATATACTGGTCTGGGTGGCACTGCCAGTTTTCATCGGCGTGGAGCTATCTGAGCTACCACAGCGAATGGTAGCACATACGACTCACAGAGGCATTGGTGACGCCGTCCTTTCAACAATTCGATAGGTAGTATGCAATTGGAATAATTGCCACAAGAAATTAGGCGCCCTGCGAACGACTCCACGTCCGTTCTTGGCCGCCACGATTTCGCCTCTGCGTTCCGCTGCCAAGAAGAGGTTATCCCTGGCCGAGACAATTCACCAAGCGAGGAGTATCCACTATGACATCCACATTCAGCAAAACACCACGATTTGTGTCTTCGGTCAGTCACTTCGCTGCCTGCTGCCCATGTAGGGTTACATATGCCAACACGTTAGAGCAAGTGGAGAGCGATCTATGGGGTGCTTCAATCCGGCGCTAAATCTGACCCATTTTTGTTGGAGTGCATGTGTGGATATGGGAGTTGCTGTGGGGGTCGAACAATAACTATTTAACAGGCAATCGCTGCCGTCGTTTGGAGATACATGTTAAATCCTCTATCCCAGCTACTATTCGATATACAAAGCTCTACTCGATCTCGGGTGTGCTTTTCCATACTTGGGCCTAACGCTGAGAGTTTGTAATCATCATGTCCCATCGAAAGCTTGATATTGAGGCTATCGAACCAAGGCTCTCATCTTCCAGTAGTAGCAAGACCAATCTTGGTTTTGCGGAGCACAACGAGCATTCTCAAGCTTCCCGTCACCCCTCTCATGCCGATCAGCCTCGAAAAGCTTCCGTCGCTGCGAAGCTTCGAAATCCTCTTGCTGGATTAAATGAGGACGAAATTATAGCTGACGTTGACGCTTGGTGTGTGGAGAAGGGTTTACAAGAGCATTCAGATGCGTTCCGAAAGGGCGCATTGATTGCTCGTGTAGGTCAGCGCGACGATGGATTTGAATATGTTAATCAACTTAGTACGGAGGAAAAAGATCTTTTGCGACATGAAATTAAACACCGCTGGAGTCAGCCATTCATGCTGTACTTTCTGGTCGTTCTTTGCGCCGGATCAGCAATTGTACAAGGCATGGATCAGACGGCCGTAAACGGTGCTCAAGTGAGTCAAACTTCCAGCGACTATGTATCCCGGCTCAATAACTAAATAATTGCTAGCAATTCTATTTCGAGGAGTTCGGGATTGAAGATGTATGGCTTCGTGGACTTCTGAATGGGGCACCATACCTATGTTCCGCTCTCATCGGCTGCTGGTCCAACGCACCATTGAACAAATACTTCGGACGCCGAGGAACGATCTTCATCTCTTGTATAATCTCATTCATCACTGGTATCTGGATGGCCGCTGCCAATAATTGGCCAAACCTACTCATCGCCCGTTTCTTCCTCGGATTCGCGGTTGGCGCGAAATCTTCCACGACACCTGTTTACGCAGCCGAATCCGCACCAAAGACCATTCGTGGGGCGCTGACGATGATGTGGCAAATGTGGACAGCTTTTGGGATAATGCTTGGTTTCATCGTCTCTGTTGCATTCCAAAATGTAACCATCCTGGGACGTCTCTCGCCATGGAGATGGATGTTAGCTTCTACTAGCATTCCCCCTCTCATAGTTTGTCTTCAGGTATACTTCTGCCCTGAATCCCCTAGGTGGTAAGCCAAACTCGTTCTCTTCCTCGGCCATCATGGTTACTGACATATTTCAGGTATATGGAGAAGGGTCAATTCGACAAAGCTTTCGATTCTCTTTGTCGTCTCCGCAAGCACAAGCTCCAGGCTGCCCGTGACATGTACTATGCATACAAGCTTCTCGAAGTGGAGCAATCTGAGCGAGAAGGTCGAAACCTATGGAAGGAATTTTTCTTCGTCCGACGTAACCGTCGTGCGGCACAGAGCGCCTTTTTCGTCATGTTTATGCAGCAATTCTGTGGTGTCAACGTCATCGCTTACTATAGTACATCTATTTTTGTGCAAGCCGGTTTCTCAACTTCAGAGGCCTTGCTCACTTCCATGGGTACGGGTATCACGAATTGGTTGTTTGCTATCCCCGCTATCTAGTAGGTGTCTTTCTCTGACGTGCCCTCTGAGACGAGCATTGACATAGCACCAGCACAATTGACACGTTCGGTCGCCGCAATCTGCTACTCACCACATTCCCACTCATGGGAATCTGTCTCCTTTGGTGCGGCATGTCTTTCTATCTTCCACTTGATCCTGAGACCGGTCGGCCATCTGCGGAGCGCCTTGGATCAATTGCTGCGTAAGTAGTCTTGTACTAGCTACATTCACAAATCACGCATTAACGACTCTCTCGAAGTGCTATCTATACTTTCATGGCCGTGTATTCGCCAGGCGAAGGTCCTGTACCATTTACATATTCTGCCGAAGCGTTTCCCCTGCATCTTCGCGACGTTGGGATGTCATTCGCCACGGCAACGTGTTGGGGTTTCAACTTCATTCTCTCTCTGACCTGGCCCGCCCTCGTTGACGCATTTACACCTCAGGGTGCTTTCGGTGTAAGTGATTTACTATTCACCTCCACATGATGCATAAAACTAATATTTAAATTTCTAGTGGTACGCCGCGTGGAATATGTTCGGTTGGGTCTACTGCTACTTCCTTCTCCCCGAGACGAAGAATTTGACGCTAGAAGAGCTAGACACCGTCTTTGACGTTGGTAACCGAGATTTTGCAGCATATTACCGGAAGAAGCTGCCTTGGTATATGCAAAAATACGTATTGCGCAAAAATGTGGAGCCCATCGAGCCACTGTTTCAACTGCGTGAAGAGGGCCCATGGAAGCATCATACGACGGAACCCCTGGCAGGTGTGGGTGCAATAGAAGGAGGACTCGATGGGGAGAAAAGTACCATGAGCCGGAGCTAAGTGTGAGTGGATCATACTGATTATAATTGAGTGTTATTTCCCAGTGTTCCTTTCAAACCCAGTATTTCTTTCAAAATTCTCGTAAAGGGCATAATCTATCTCACTCTCTTTGCGTGTGTTTGTGCGTGTGTGTTTTCATGGGAAAGAGATATACTTGACGCAGGACTAAGAAGCCATGAATCCCGACCATACAGGTTTATTCCCCTTAGAAATAGTTAACAACTCTCTAGATACAAATCGATTTCGGAAAATTGCTCTGCGCTTTGTATGCTGGTATACGCTTCTCCGCAATTTTGCATGACCAAGGCTACCATATTTTGAGGCAATTCAATCTGATCGATATTAAATAAAATAATCGTTTGTCAGTAAGTACATCCAAATGAAGTAAGAACGGCATTGTCGCACCTCGAGCAACATTCCACCCCTTATGAGCTGTAGTTCTGTTAGAAGTGGAAGCCTACGCCCCCAAAAGGACGAATAAGATTCAAAGGGCGGAACGTTACTTAATTTACACTAAACTTGGGCCGCCCAAAATTGTCAAGCACTGTCGGCAACTTGATTATGCACACAGTGCGCAAATAATAACATTATTGTATCAAAATTCCAAGTGAAATTGCTCGACTAAGACTGTCTCCGAACTCGGCACCCAAATTGAGCATTGAGGGTAGTGCATAAATGCCTTCCAGAAAACAGCCCTTTGCTGTGAAACAAAAACTCTCCTCAGTACATGGTAAAATTCATCGCCAATAACACATCTAGCTTTAGGCCAGGGACAAGGGAGGGCTGGACTATACTTGGCACCTCCACTTAGTACATTGAACTATTGACTCTCAGCCTATTTTGCTCATATCCCTCGTCAAAAGCCAATTCTCCATTTGCGATGCCATCCTCCTCGGCCCTTTTCCTTTTCCTGACGCCTTTATGATGCACAGTCCTCAAATGTTCTTCCATCTTGTCTTTTCTAGTATTGAAGCTGCGACCTTTGCTCTTCCCCCCACTTGGATTCCTGGAGCGTGAGCAGCCATCCTCTGGACAGAAGTACTCGATTTTCCTGGGCGCATGGATGTTTTCGTAATGCCTTTTGAAATCAGCTTGACGGCCAAACGTAAGATCATCACATTCAAAGTCAAGGCATTTAAATTTCCCCAGCCGAGTAACTTGGCCAATTACCGGATCAGAAGACGTAGCAGATAGGGGTGATGCGCGGCGGCGGCGACGGGCTGGCTGTCGTGAGAGTGTTATGGGTTCCTTTGACAATGAGGTAGTAAGTTCATTGGAAGTGGTAGGTGTTTCCGATCTCACGGAAGAGGTAGGACTAATCGCGTTAACAACATCCTAACATGCTGCACGCGATATTGAGGCGACCACTCACACTATAATCTCGAGCGACTTTTGATGATCAAAAGACTCCACAGGTTGATGGAACGAAGATGATAAGGGTGCCAGAAGGCTTATGTGTCTGATGAATGTGTCATTAGAAAAAACACTGGTAATCGCAGACCAATGGTAGTAGAAGTACTAAAAGAAGACCATGAAGCAGTTTGCGTTAATAAGGAGCATTAGGGACTGTCCGTTGGCTGTACCGGCGGCATGTCCATTCGATTCTCGTTGGCACGGAACAGGATAGCGAGTAAAACATGTGAATGGCTAGCAAGACGATCGGCTTATCGTATCGGGTGCGCCATTCAGCGATTGGCTTTAGAATCAATATCGAGATACATGATAGAGCTGCTTTATCCGTCGGTTACAGAACAAAGACCTCCTGTGAGATGCAAACTTCGTCACCTTATTTCGGAGTCGAACTCGGGCAGTAGCAACAAAGGCAAGTATTCAAGGGATGTATAAATGGAAAATCCACATAACCTGAACGCCCACAGGTTCGAATATGGATCTTGATGTTTGATGGCTATTTTGCGGCGACTATAAGCGATATCCTCCTGAGTTCTTAAGCACATCACTTTTTGGAGAAAGGTAATGATAAGAGACGATAGTGAGAAAAACTTTCACCTTTTTGCAAAGCACCGGATGTTGTTTTCTTTTTCGAGAGGTTCGTGAAAAAGATCCAGGTGCGACCGCTGTCTTTCCAAACTAAAATGGCATTTTTCCATGGAAACAGGGGGCAGATGGCAAGTGGCCCTTGGCTGTCCGGAAAGGCTAAACCACGGTCCTTCACAAAAACTTGGCTGTGATCAACGAACTAGGAATCTGATAATTTCAATGAACATCGAGGACTCAGATACATGCGTAGGTGTTGGAATTGGGCCGGGTCCAAAAACGTCCCTTAACTAGCAATCAGTTGTTGCTGGTTAGTCTGGTGAGCGATTACGAGAATTCCAGTGTTGCAGGTAGGCTGAGGCTCTAGGGTGGTTAGGATGCTTCCTTTTTTGCTTACGAGATGGTGTATTGCCTCATTAAAAGGCGAAGGGGCCTGTGTGCGCATGCCAATTGTGGATGAGTTCTTAGTATGGTCATGCACTTCCATCATCACAGTCGAGGAAGATAGGCGGATATAAAAGTCTGGGTTACAAACTTACAGTTTGTGATCACGGTGCGTTCCAGGCAGGGCATCTTAAGGGGACTCATCCGACAGATTGGTACCTGGGTTTATAACCATCCGTGGAAAATATGAGGTCGGAGAAGCTTATCAAAGAGGAGTTGATATACATTCAGCGATTCTGGCCTATGTAGATTCCATATCCGTAGAGTAATCCCGGGCTAACTGCACGGCTCATTGATCGCAAAATGTAACAGTGTGGAGAGCACTTACCCGCTCGAAGTAGTCACCTGACTAAGTATTCTGGTGGGATCTTGTCCCCCGGCCAAAGTCCCAGCCACAATATCATTGAAGTCAAAGTGAAAAATTTCAGCCGAATGTGTTGGGCTCATCTCATATCGAGAGTCCGCTGGCAGGGTTGTCGGTTCAAGGGTAGATGGCCGGGTTGGGTGATAGTTGGAATCATCGAGGTGAAGCCGAGTAGCGAAAGACTGCGGCTCAGCCTGCTGGATTGTTGATGAGACCGAATACTGTGATGGCGAGCGTGACCTATTGGGTTTCGTGGGAGGTGAGGCATTGCCGAAAGAGCCTCGCGACGTATGGTCCTGGTGGTCGTTGTAGTGATAGTGGCCAGTAGAGTTTAAAGAATGTTGCGACACAGAGCGAGACATATTCACCGGACGCTGCGAGCCAGCGTTAGAGGTGTGTGGGGTTGTATGCGCGATTATATAGGGCAGTGCCACAGCCTGGTGCTGTGATATCGAAGGCGTCTGCGTGGTAGAAGAGGAGCACTGGAGAAGTGAATCGCGGCGTTGATGCATTGTCGGTGAAAGGAGTTGTTGCTGGTTGATTTGTTGTTGGACAAGAAGCTCGATGGAGTTGGCGTTGGCAAAGTCTAGATTAAGGCGGCTTCGTTCGTTGAGAAGGCGATCATCATCACCGTTACCGTTGACGATTTCGTCAAAGTTTCTGTACTTGATCATTGAGACGAAATAATTGGAACAAATGATTGCAGACTCGAAACTAGAGCTAACCCGGGGTAGACAAAGCGGTGGTAATATGTTTTGCTAGGTCTGAGGGAGTTGCAAGATGAGAAAGGAAAACTATGCTGCTCAGGAATGAAGCGACCATATAGCCACTCTTTTGCAGCTAGGGCGCCACGCCCCGTTGGCTCGTCCTGGTTGAAGGACTTTTTTCTCGGCGAGCGTGCAGGTCAGCCTCGACACAATTATTCGCGCAAAGAGGCATTCCGAGACGAGAAGGCAAAGCAGGCAAGGAGGGCTAGCGCATGTCACTTGGCCCAGAAAGAAAACGAGAAAGCAAGCAAAAGACCCATTCGAAGCTTTTTCATGACTGCCTCTCACAATATATACTACTACGACGAGTCCTCGACTCTCCATGAAAACAAAGGTTTGGACCGGTGGGACGTTATTCGATGCCAGGGAGTCGTGCGATGAACCGTTGCAATGAGTCCAAAATTGCAATACTACAGGCACAACTCTGCACGCTATGATCTTTGCAAAATTCGAAGAGACGGGAAACGGATGGCAAACGACATATGCAAATGGCTTCCACAACGATTGAGCTTTAAAGTAGCGGCATATTATTTATGAGATGGGCAGAGCTAGGAATCACGTATTGGTGAGTCGGATTCAACTTACCACACGCAAGCAGGACACGGTTAGCGCGTACGAGTTCTCCAGGGTTCACCGCCTACGAACCGGGTATTACTTCGTCCGCCTCACTTTTTCGAGACGCAAGATTCTCTCATTTCCCGTAAAATTCCTCCGAGAGTTTTGTCTAGTTGAGTTTGACGATTCTTCGTCAATCAGGCTCTGAGAGAACTCCAAAAGTAATGCATTATGAAAGCTCATGAAGACTGAGCATCAGGACTTGATAGTCCAAGTCTTTATACTAGCATCACCTCCCGCAGAGATTACCTTAGTAGCCTTCTCCCAAGCAATACCAGACACTCCATCCTTATGAGCATTGAGCGCCTTAATTCGCTTACCTGGATCCTCGGTGCTCCAGACCATGACATTCGTGTCTAAGCTACCACTCGCAGTGTACTTCTCATTCTCGTCCCAGGCTAAACATGTAATGCGCGCGGTGTGCGCGCTCCACCTGTCGGTGATGAGCTTCCAGTCCGAAGAAGCTTCATACGCGTAAACTTTGCCATTGCTAGCACCTGCTGCAAGCTTATTGCCAGAAGGCGAGAAGGCGAGTGCTGAGATGGGCGCGGTCGCGCGGCGGAGCACTCTTTCTGTGTCCGTGAGTTCTGTACCCGCGAGCATGTAAATGTGCACGAGTTTATCGTCTCCACCAACAGCAATGGTGGTGCCATGCGCAGCGATGGAGGTTGGCATGTATTTGACTTGTAGTGATCCAGCCTTGGAGCCATTGGTGTAGATAGTGATCGCATCAGAGGAGAGCACTATCACATGGCCTAGCGTTGCAGCGATACCTTTAGGCTGGAACTTGAGGTCGTTAGCCTCTCCAGTGAAAATTTTGTCAGGTACTGAAATAGACCGCAAAGTATCATCCCAGCCTACGCTGTAGAGTTCAGCTCCGCCCTTGGCTTCAGCCGTAGTAATGCCCGCCACATAATTTGAATGTGACGCGCCTTCCACCTTGTCTGCGAGTCCTGTGGAGAGGTCCCACATAAGGACCCGACCTTCATAGCTTCCTGTGGCGAATGTTGACCCTGAAATACCGGTGGCAGTGATGTTCTTCTGATGACCGCGAACCACCTGCCTGGGCTTCGGGTTGCCATTGATGAGATAATTGAGATTCCCCTCCAGATCCACGCTAATGACCAGTCCATCGCTTCGGCCCATCGGCCAGACGACGCCCACCTGCTGATCAGGCACACTGGCGACGCCCTCTTCGCCCATTCTCCACGTCTGGATAGCCTTACCTGCTTCTGGGTCCCATATTCGGACAGTCTGGTCAGCGCTGGCCGTCACGAACTTCTTGGAGTCCTGTGCCCACGAGATGCCAAAAATACTACCGGTGTGCAATCCGTCCCCAATCTGCCCCTTGGCCTCGCCAGTCCTGCCATCAAACAGCCAAATACGTCTATCTGCGCCTACACTTGCAAATAGCGACCCATCTGGGGCGAATGCGGTGCCGAATACGAAACGATTATGCTGCCCTCTGAGGCTTGTGTTGAACTTGAAGGGTGCACCGTGGTAGAAAACCAGGCTGGTATCATCAGAGCCTGTTACCGCACGAAGAGGCCGCTGCTGACGGATGGAAACGCAGTTGATCTGTGAGGAGTGCCCCGAGATCTCGCCTACACTATTGCCGCTATCCGCTGTGATACAGTGCCCAAACCGCTCCTTGCCGTCGCCCACTGCGATGATGCGCTGTGAATCGCCATCCCAGGCGATGTCGTTGATTCGCCCAGCAATGATGTGGTAGTCGCCTGCGCTGTTCGTCAGCTTCACTTTTACAGCTATGTGCCGTGCTTCCACCAGCCGGCAGCTTGTTCCCACATTTACTTGAACACACCTTTTGTTGCGCCCTCGCCTGCGCAGTCCCATATCTTGACTGTCCCCGAGACATCTCCACTGGCAACGTAGAAGCCGGACGGCGAGAAGCGTGCGACTGTGGTCTGGGCTGTGTGTTGGGTATATTGTTTACTGGATGCGGGGTCATCAATAGAGCGGAGGAAAACGGATTTGCCGGACTGTGTCAACAATTAGCTCGATGGGAGTGTCGAAATGGGTGCATGGTCGAAAAATACGTACAGCATAGGCTATGCGCTCGCCCTTGGGATCTGAGGAGAGGGGTGTTGGCTGTCCTCGCGTCGTCGTGGGCGACGCCGCCCATATAGCCTCTGCAAGAATGAGCCTTTGTTACCATGTACACAGTGCATATTTCATACCCGAAACTAGAGACATCCTAAAGACGATTAATGTGAGATAGACCGGAGAGAGAGATGTGTGAAATGTGCGAGGTATGCAAGAGGCTAATCAAAAGCTGGCACGAGCTCCCCGAAAATATATAAGTTTCAAAGAAAGTGTTACGAATATAGGTGGGAAGGGCGGCGGTTATGAGGATGGGAGTGAGGAGGCACAGAGTCCACAGACGAAATACACACAGGCCGACCTTCCCCACCAATTAATGACGCCAGCGTCACGTGATCCTAGGAAACCCACTCTAAGGCGGACTTAGTCTTATAGAATAGAGATAAACTTAGAAAACTTAGAGGAAGCCTTATAGAAAACTTATAAAATAAATATATATATAAATTTTATAAAATAGCTCTATAGTATAGTATAATTAACTTTAAGTTATTAAGTATATAACTTAACTTACTTTATATATTTAATTCTTAATTTTACTCTTAAGAAATAAACTAATTAATACTAGTTACTTTATATTATAACTACTTAATTAGATTTTTTATAATATAATTAAGGTTTAATCTAGGGTAGTAAATAGGTTAGGAGTGCCTGTTATAGGTATAGGTTAGGTATAGGGTTATAGATAAGTAGGTTAGGGTTAGAGTAGAGTCGCACGGACTAAGAGTATAGGTTTTAGTTAGGTCGCATAGACTCTAGGTTAGGTTAAGGCTAAGGTTATTGTAACGTATAGTTTTAGGTAATAGTACTTACTTTACACTATAATAATAGTAAAGAGATAGTTCTATATTACTATTACTTAGCTATAAGAAAGAATAATACTTATTATCTCTACTCTACGTAGTTAGTATAAGTTTTAAGTAAGTCTATTATATTATATACTAGCCCTTAAAAAAGCTTAGTATAATTATACTATAATACTTTATTATAAAGCTTTTCTTTTTAGCTAGTATTTTAATAGTATTAATAGCTTTAATAAAACTTAAAACTATATAAGAAAATAAGAAAAAAGTATTTATATATATTATTATTATTATTATATATTATAAGTACTTTATATTTATACTCTTACCTTTATGTTACGATCCAAGGAACGAGGGGACGCCAGGGATGCACAAAATTTAGTAATTAGTAAATCTAGTAATTACTTAGTAATTACTAATTACTAAATTATAAATTAGTAAAAATTTAGTAATCTATATTTTATATTATATAGTTACTAGTAGTAAAATCTAGATTCTTTAACTATTAGAGACTAGAATATATTAATAAATTGTATATTAAAAAAAAGGTAATTAAATTTAAATAAAAAATCTTTATTAATCTATTAAACTAACTAAATTTATAAAACTAACTAAATAAACACTACTATTATATATTAATAATATTTAGACTAAAATATCTTATTATTCTATATATTATAGTATAGTAATATATAATATTATAATTATATAGTATAATACTATATTAAATTATTACTACAAGGACTTATATTTCTACTATTTCTACTATTTCTACTAGTATTAGAACTTGAATTAGTACTAGTATTAAAACTAGTTATACTAGTAGTACTTTTATCTTCTACATTAAAATCTTCTTCTATTTCTTCTTCTTCTTCTATATTTATCCTTTCTTTTTCTTTTTCTTTTCCTTTCTTTTGTTTATTATTATAATTACTAATTATATTATCTTTAAAAAATAAATTATTATTTATAATTTCTTCTTCATCTACTATACTATTTAATTCCTTTAATATAATTAATTTTTTAATAGTACTAGATAATAATCTATTTCTAGATTTAGTTACTATATTAGCTGTTTTAGAAAAAGTAGATTCACTAGGATTAGAAGTAGCTAATATAGCTAAATAGTCTTTAGCTATTTTATATATTATAGCAAATCTATCTTTATTAGTATTATAGTAGTTTTCTAGAGTTATATTCTTAGTTATTCTAGGTTCTTTTAAATATAGTTCTACTTTGTTCTCTATACAGTTACTATTAATAGATTTATTAGGTAATATAAATATTTTATCATCACTATTATAATTATCTTCTATAGTATTTAGTATATCTAAACTAGAACTAGAATTAAAACTACTATTTATATTTATACTCTTATTACTCTCTATATTATATTTTTTTTATATCTATTATATATTTCTATAAAATATAATTTTATATTATCTACTATTATACTATTAAAATCTAAACTATTATATATATCTAATTTAAAATGCGGATCTAATAAAGTTACTATATATAGATCTTTTAATTTATCTATATTAGTATTATTTATAGGATAATAAAATAATAATTTATCTATAGCTTGTTGTATTCCTTCTTTTAATAATAAGTCTTTTTCTTCTATAAAATAAAGCATATCTATTAATTTTTTATATAGTTGAGTTATATATATTATAGTATAAGAATTACTAGTAAAACCTTGTAATTTTATAGTAGGTTTTTGAAATATTTCTAAAATTGACTTTATTTTTATTAAATAATTCCAATCTTCTATTTTTATAGTAAAAGATTCTAAATTTAGATCTTTTTTCTTTGTATTAGATAAGCTATTAGCTTTATTAATAATATATATAATCTCATCTTTAAAATAAATAAATCTATCTAACATATTATAAGTAGAGAGCCATCTAGTACTATTATCTTTTATTAGTATTTCAGGGCCTATATTACTTAATTTATTATCCTTAACTACCTTTTTAAAGTTATTTTTTAAAAAATTATTATATTTAAATTTATTAATAATATTTCTAATAGTTATAGGTAAGGCTTTTCTATTATTAATAAAATCTATACTATTATTATCTTTATTAAGTTTTTCTATTATAGTATTTAGATTATTATTAAATTTTTTAGTATTATTAATAGTAAAAAAGGTATAGTCTAGAAAATTATTACTAATTAGATTTAATATATGTGCTACACACTTTATATCTATAATATTATAGTTAAATTTAGAATTATAACTGTCTTTTATTAACTTAATAGTACTATTAATACTAGAAGCATTATCTCTAGTTATACTTATAATATTATTTCTTATATTAAAATCTTTTAATATACTATTAACTATCTTATAGATAATACTACTAGTATAAGATTTAAAATTATTAAGATCTTTAAAACCTATTAAATAACTTTTAATTTTAAAGTTAATATCTAAAAAATGTAAAGTTATAGCTAAAAAATCTATATTATTATTAGATCGCTATTCATCTAAAGTAATAGAATATTTACTATTATTATTTTTTAAGAGTAATTTTAGTTTATTTACTTCTAAAGTATAAAAGCTATCTAGTTCTCTTTTTATAGTAGTTCTACTTATAGTAGGTATATTATCTTTAAAATATTTTATAAAATTATTAAAACTACTACTTTCTACTATACTAAAAGGTAAATTATTAGATATAATAAAAGATAATAGATTAGTTTTATATTCTTCTTTACTAAAAAAGATAAAGCTAGGTCTTTTTTTTATATTAGAATTTCTAAAATAATTATTTAAAGTATTAGTAGTACTACTAGTACTATAATCTATATTAGAATTACTTTCTATATCTTTATCTATACTAATAGTATTATTTATAGTAAAGTACTTAGCTTTAAAATGTATACTTAAATTACTAGTATTTATAGGCTACTTTAATTTAGTACTATAATTACAACTATTACAACTAGCTTTAAATAATCTATATTCTCCTTCTTTATAAGGTAGTAGTTCTAATTTAAATTTTCTATCTTTAAATATAGGAGCTAAATTAGCTATACTAGGTAATTCTAAATTAGGACTTAATAAATCTTATTTAGAAAAGATTTTTCTAGACATAATATAAATACTTTTATATAATAATAGAGTTAAAAGAGTTAAATTTTAATTTTAGTATAAGGTATAAAGATATAGTTTAGAAAAAAGAATAGAAAAAGTATAGATTCTATAGTATTTATATATTATAAGTAAAACTAGAATCTAATTAAGAATGTAATTTAGTTAAGAATGTAATTTAGTTAAGAATGTAATTTAGTTAAGAATGTAATTTAGTTAAGAATTTAATTTAGTTAAGAATTTAATTTAGTTAGGAATTTAATTTAATTAAGAATTTAATTTACTTTAAAACTTAATTTAGCTAAGAATGTAATTTAATTAAGAATTTAATTTAATTAGGAATCTAATTTAGTTAAGAATTTAATTTAGCTAAGAATTTAATTTAGTTAGGAATTTAATTTAATTAAGAATTTAATTTAGTAAGGAATCTAATTTAGTTAAGAATTTAATTTAGTTAGGAATTTAATTTAGTTAGGAATCTAATTTAATTAAGAATTTAATTTAGTAAGGAATCTAATTTAGTTAAGAATTTAATATAGTTAGGAATCTAATTTAGTTAAGAATTTAATATAGTTAGGAATCTAATTTAGTTAGGAATTTAATTTAGTTAAGAACTTAACTTAGAATCTATATTATAACTATATATATATCTATACTACCTTTTATTTTATTCTTTAAAAATAAAAGATAAGATCCTTATCTACTATCTATATATACTAGTAAATCTGCTTTATCTTTTTATTTTACTAAAGCTTTTTTAAACTATAGTTAAAATGCTTACTAAATCTACCTTTATCTCTACTATTATTAATAATAGTATAGTAGTTAAATCTACTAAACTAGACTCTACTATAAAAGCTATAATTAATAATTATAGAAATTTTAAAGGTAAGTTATATTATTATTAATAATAATATTTAAATATATTAATTTTATATTAGATAAAAACTCTATATAGATTATAGATTATTTAAATACTTTAAGAATAGTTTATTATTTAAATAGACTAAGCTATTATAAAAAAGATAGAGTTAAAGCTACTTTAAGTAAGTTTAATATAATTAATATTATTTAAAAAAGACTTTCTTAATATTATTATAGATCTATTAAGAAAAGCGAATATAGAAATAGAGTATCTATTTTTACTAGATAATAGTACTATAGATAATTCTCTTTCTACTACATTAGAAAGTATTAATAAATACTTAATTAATATAAGTATTTTATTTAAAGATTATAGTAAGTTATCTATTTATATATATATATATATAACTATTACTAATTATATATAGATATAATTAAAAGCTTTATAAATAAGCTTATAAATACTTCTAAAGAAGTAGATAATATAAAAGCTAAACTAGCTATTAAAGAGAATTATTTTACTTTAAAAGAGGAGTTTATTAAAGAAGATTTCTATTTTTTAAATAATTTAAATTTTTATAATAAAGAGTTTTATACTCTAGAAGAGATTAAATTAAGTAGAAACTTTTATAATTTATACGAAGATTTTATAGCTTCTAATTTAGAAGCTATAGATTTCTTAAATTCTTTAGGTAGTTTAGATTAGCTAGTTTTTTATTTAATATATATTTTTTTAGTAAGACTATATTATATTTTCTAATTCCTATTATTTCTAAATTTCTAGAATATTATATATAATAATATAGATAGCAGTAATAGGCAAAAATTAGTAATTACTAATTTTTCAAATTTTTTAAAAGGTTTATATTAAAGTACTTAGTAATCCTAAAATTCTAATATTTTAGAATAGAAGACTACTTAATATAAAGATTAATTTTACAATTTTAGAATATCCTAAATAGGCTTAGTTCTTTAGGAAAAATTTTAAGAAGAAAAAAAATAGTAAGCTAAATTAGTAATTAGTAATTACTATTTAGCTTACTATTTTTTTTCTTAAAAATTTTATTATTAAGGAACTAGGCCTATTTTAGAAATTCTAAAATCCTAAAATTAATCTTTATATTAAGTAGTATTCTATTCTAAAATATTAGAATTTTAGGATTACTAAGTAATTTAATATAAACCTTTTAAAAAATTAGTAATTACTATTTTTTAATAGTAAGCTCCTATTACTGTATATAACAGAGTAGAACACTAGTGCTTCCTAACTAGTGTAAAGAATCTTAAAGGCTATTAATAAGGATAACTAATAAGATTACAAGGTTAGTTCTCTAGGATAGGGTAAGGGACTAGATAGAAGGAACGTTTAATACTAAGACAGTAAGAGGGCGCTTCTGTAAAGAGTACTAAGAGTTAAGAATAATTAGTATTATAATTACTATACTATAAAGTATAATATTAAGTTAAATATAATAAGCTATAAGGGTTTATTACTATAATCTATATATAGGTTATCCTATAGGATCCTACAGATCCTATTATAGGTTTCCTAGAATCTTATAAGTTCTGTAGGATACACGCAGTGTCCTAGAGAATTTTATAGGGCTGATGCTAAGCTTCCTAGGATACTAGTTCCTACTAGGCTAGCGTATACGTTATAGCTCTAAACTACGAGTAAGTCCTTCTTAAGCTGCGCGTCCCCTTATTTCTAGGATTATAATACTATCCTCTCCTCCTATTATTTATATCCCTATAAACTAACTAATAAGTTCTAAGAGTACTCTATAATATTATAACCTTAGAGATTAAATTAATTATATTAGCTAGTTAGCTATAGTTACCTGTAGTTATTACGTAAAGCAGGGTTAAGAGTACTAGATATTATTATTAAAGAAAGAGTATAGTAATTACTATTATAATAGTAATAAGCTTTATAAACTAGTTAATATCCTGTTACTAAACTATTCTAAGCTAGATAAGGAGATATATTATTTAGAAGCTTAAGAGGCAGAGGCTAAGGCAGTAAAGGAGAAGGCGCTGAACGCGTTACTAGCCGCTTATTCTAAACGCAGTTATTTACGTAAATAAAAAGAGTTTCTTTAGAGGCGTAAGTAAAGTCTAGTAGACGCCTTAGGTTAGTACGTAGAGGAGATTAAGGCTCTTAAGGCGGCGGAAGCGTTAGGGCAGGAGATTACTAATCTTAAGGAAAGTCTTATACTAGGCACTCTAGCTCTAGACTAAAGCGCGTTTATACTAATATAGCTAGAAGAAGGCAGTCTTTTTCTTAGAGTAGCTAACTTTAGGAGTAGTAGTAGTTCTACTATTCTCTCTTCTTAGGTTAGTTATAGTTCTAGTACCTAAGTTCTTTTTATTCCTTATTATAGTAGTATTTGCTAATTTATTCCTTATAGTTCTTTAAGTTAGACTTAGGTTCCTATATATTTTCTAAATCTAGGTAGCCTTTCTATTTTATAAAGTACTTTCTTTCTTTATACTATTCCTTTGTAATCTTAGGGCGTTCTTCGCTAAGAATTTTTTTAACTTTATACTCTATTTCTTCTTTAGTTTAGTACTAGAATATTTTTTATAGTAGCGTTATTAGGTTAGCTAGTTCTAACTTAGAGATATAGAATTATAAGTAGATCTTTATATCTAGTAGTAGCTTAAGTATATAATTTATAAGTCTGTTTTATTCTTTAACTAAAAATAGTCTAACTTTAACGTAATTAAGTCCCTTACTTAGTTACTTATTACGTAGATTTTTCGTAAGTAAGTATACTTTATCCCTCTTTTTTAGCTAAGGTGCTATTTTTCTTTTCTTATTTTAGTAAGAAATACTATTACATTATACTTTCTTAAGGTTCTCTTAAAGTTATTTATATATTTTCTTTATTTCTTTAGCTATCTTTATAGCTACTTTAGCTTTTCTACTAGGATATAATTTTATAAAGAGATTAGGGTGTCTCCTGTAGTTAGTAAAGAATAGTGTCTTTCTAGTTAATTCTAATAATTTATTATTATAGGCTAGTTATACTATTAGTAATAATAAGACCTAATTATTTTATTATTAATTACTATAAATTCTTAGGTAGGTCTTTATTATTCTGTTTGTTCTTTCTATCTATCTATCTGTTTATAGGTGATAGGCTATTAACAACTTTCTCTTAGTTCCTATCGCGGCTATTAATATAGACTAGAAGTTAGATATAAAGAGCTTATCTCTATTACTTATAATAGACTTAGGTATACTATAATATCGTATCAGCCTGTCTAAGATAATAAACGCTAGTTATTCTATATTATAGTTATTTCTAAATAGTATTATTTCTACTGCTTTTATAAACCTGCAGACTATATTAAAGATAGCGTTATACTTAATTCCTATTACAGAATCTTTAGATAGTAGTAACCCTATTACAAAGTCTATAGAAATATCTACTTAAGGTTTATTAGGTAGCTCTATAGCTTACATTTCTCTATATAGTGCGTAAGTACTGTATTTATTCTTATAACAGTCCGCGCATTTTTTAATAAACTATTTAACTTTAGCCTTTATATTCTTAAAGCTATAGTGTCGCTGTATAAGTTCTATTATTCTCTTAATTCCTAGGTAACTATATACTAGGTTATTATAGTATTATTAAATAATTACTTCTTATAATTCTTTAGGTACTTTAGACGTAATTATTATAGTATTATTTAATAACTTATTAGGTCCTAAGCTTCTATCCTAGTTTACTTAAAGGATAGCATCGCTAACTATTACTTTTATTCCTGCGATGTCTGTTCTGCAGCTAAGAGCATTAGCTCTGCCGTTATCCTTTCTTAGCGTATACATAATCTTAAACTTATATTATCTTAGCATTTTAGCCTATCTAACCTATCTATAGTTTAAAGTTTTAGTAGTAGTAAAATAAACTAAGTTCTTATAATCTATAAATATTATAAGATCTAAGCAGCTTTCTGCATAGATTTACTAGTAGTTAAGGGCGTTAATAACTGCTATAAGCTCTTTATTATGCACGTTGTAGCGTTTCTTAGCGTCTATAAATTTTCTTAAGTAGTACGTAATTAGGTGCTATTTCCTATTACGTTCTTATTTTACTATTATACCTAGTATAAGGTCTAAGGCATCTATTTTAAACTGTAAGGGTTCTCCTATTTAGAATATAATTAACACTAGAAGTATAATATAGGCTTCCTTAAGTATCTAGAATACTTTTCTTTATTTATTTCCTTATTCCTATTTTATATCTTTCCTCGTAAGCTTAGTAAGTAGAATAGATTTCCTAGAAAAATCCTTAATAAACTATTAGTTAAAGTTAATAAATCTTATAAATAACTATATATCTTTAACTATTTTAGGTTTAGGCTATTCTTTTACTACTCTTATTTTTTCTTTACTTATCTTTACTCTATATACACCTACTATATATCCTAAGAATTTAACTTAAGTGCCTAGTATGTTACTAGTATATTAGTAAGACTAAAAGGCATTACTATATACTTATAGTAGCTATAGCGTGTTCTAAACGCAGTCTTCTATTCTTTACCTTCCTTTATGCGAATAAGGTTATATACTCCTCTTAAGTCTAATACTATAAAGACTTTTATAAAGGCTAGTTAATCTTATAATTCTGCTATATTTAGTAAAGGGTATTAATTCTTTACTATAATATTATTAAGCTTCTAATAGTTAACGCATAATCTTAACTTCTTATTTTTCTTTAGTATAAATAGTATAGAGTATCCTGCTAGTAATTATAATTCCCTAATAAATCCCTTTTTTAAGTTTGTCTTAATATATTTGTGCAGGGTTTTAAGTTCTTTTTCTAGTAAACTATAAATTAGGCTAAAAGTTAGTTACTTTCCTTCCTATAGGATAATCTTATAATCCTAAGGTTAATACTTAGGTAATACTTTTATAGTTATCTCTTCCTAAAAGAGTAACTTATATTCTTTATACTTATTAGGGATTACTAGAGTTACGCTTTACTCCTTAACTCTAGCTTATTAGTCTAAGGGCCTCCTATTAGTACCTGCTAAGTTAGATCCTCGTGTCTTAAGGTTGTCCTTATTTAAAGTAAGGATTCTAATTATTATCTTCTTATCTACCTAGGTACTTAGCTGCAGCGTAGGTTTACTTATAGTTACATCCGTTCTACAGCATTTAAATAAGAACTTTTTCCTTTTCTAATCTATATCTAGGCTATATTCTCTTAACTATAAGAGTCCTAGTATTACATTATATTATAATAGTTTAAAGACGTCTAGGTTAATCGTTTCCCTATAGTTCTAGATAATAAGTTATACGCTCTATACTTCGTGTGTAATTACAGACTCTAATAGCATTAGTTATCTATTAGCTACTATTAATAGATATAGTACTAATTTTAATAATAGGATAAGGCTAGCTTATTCTATTACTCGCGCAGAAATATAGCTCTATTATACTCTAGAATCTACTAGTACCTTTATCTAGCTTCTATTAAGCTTAATATTTAGCTTAAGGAGTCCTTATGCACCTGTTATATATAGAGTTCGTAATTCTTGCTTATTAGTAGGCGTAATTCTAAAAGAGGCTCCTCCTAGTACCTATTTAGTGTCTTAACGTCTTTATACTTAAGGCAGTTAGAGTTAAGGCACGTTTACTATTACTGTTAGTTACACTCTCTATTAAAGACTAGCTACATCGCTATAGTAGCCGCAGGGTCGTTATTTCCTAGGAAGTAGAGGATAGTCCTCTTATCCTATAGGTAGTTATCGCATTTAACTTTAAGATAATTATACTATTAATATTTATATTAGTAAAATAAGTAAGGGAAGTATCCCTGTTCTGTCTTACTTAAATAGTGTATAGCGTACAGGTCTGTGGTGTAGAAAGACTAGTAGACTACACCGTGTCGCTTATTACGTGGATCTATTAAGTAGTCTAGTACTAGTTTCTATAGTCCTTTACGCATAGTATATAGGGCTTAAGCCGCCTCTACGCGCTTATAGTAGTCTCTAGCTTCTTCCTCTATAAGAAGCTAGTTAGAGTTAATATTCTCCTTATCGTCCTCCTAATATATTTATTATTTAAGCTAGGTATAAATATCTTATTTCTTACTATCTGTAAGCATAATTTCGCCGTAGGAATTAACTTAAGGATACCCTTACTATACTAAGTTCTTAGTGCTTAGTACGTAGAAAGCGTCTTCTTATTTTAGTAGTAGTATTATTTAGCGTCGTAATATATATTTAGGGGTCTTAACTACTAAGAGTTCTAGTACCTATATTTACCTAGCTTATTAAAGTTTCTATAGTGCGTCCCTAACGCTTATAGGTTACTATACTTTCTTAGCTCTTTCTACCTACTCTTATATTACCTTTATATAATATTTAGGGTATTAGTAGTGTTCCTGTAATATATCTTATATCGCTTACTTAGCTAGAATAATTATACTTATTCCTTATTTTATAGCTGCTTCCTATTCTTCTAAGGTTAGCGTATTAATATATTATACTTTATATATATATTACGCGTATAATTAGTAGTTAAGTTCTATAATATCTTTTTCTGCTTCTATAAGCGTTGCTAGCCTTAGGGTTCCTAGTTAATATTAGTTCTAAAAGTTTTCTTTTTTCTAATCCTTAGTTAAGAGTACTATAGTATTATTAAGGTCTTCCTTAATATCTTTATAGACTAGAGATAGGGAGCTACTACTCTCTTCTTCCTTATTACTATACTAGGTTTCTAGAATCCCTTTCCTAGTAGGTTCTAAGAGAGGTAGCTATAATAACTTTATATCCTAAGCTTCTTCCTCTTACGTTACAACAACTTTCTATATTTTATTATTATTATTTTCTTCTTTTATAACTATTATATTAATCTAAAGGGTTACTTTATTTTTATTTCTGTAGTCTTTAGCTATATAGCCTTTCTTATTATAGTTAAAATAAGTTATGTCTTTCTTCTTCCTATTCTTACCTAACTTTCCTTTATTAAGGTTATCTAGATATATTACTTTAGGGCCTCCTAATATATACTGTCTAGGTACTCTCTGTAGTTAATACTAGTGTTATAGGCGACTGTTGTTTAGCTTATTATAATAATTGTCAGATTTAAGGGTCTTCACGCGACAGGCAATAAATAATAGATGAATCTTGATAGGGTCTGAAGATTGTTTTTCTTTTGTATTGATCGATTCTCTGTCCCTGATTTTCTTCCTTAGGTGTTGTGTTGTTACACCCGAGATTGGTGTTACGTGACTATCCCTCTTGTGTCTGCACATGACGTAGGCCGGCTGGATGTTCCAGGTACCTATTATCTGACAATAATCCTTATACAGTTTCTTATCTTCTTTTGTTTATCTAGGTTATTATCCTGCAAGTTGCACGCGAAGCTTGTAGAGCTCTATATCTAGTTAGATAGTCTTATTAATTAGGTTATCTAGTATTATAATTTTCGTGCCTGTACGTATAAGCTTAGTCTAGACGTCTGCTTTTAGGCCTTATTTATACATAGTTTTTAAAGTATTGTTATTCTAACTAGTTTATCTAGCGTAACTTAGAAATTTATTAGTGTAATTAGCTATAGACTTAGTTTATTATATATTTTAAATCTTACGTTCTGTAATAGTTACTACGTTTAGGAGTCTGAACGCTTAACGCATGTATGCCTTAAATCTTTCTGTATTCTTAAATATAACGATAAGTTCTTAAGGCTTTCTTACGTTGCTTATGTACTTAACTAGGTAAGGCTTTACTTATTTAGCTGCCTCGCCTCTTATATAGCTAGATATAAGTACTACTTAATTATTATTATCTATAGTAGTTGCATTAAACTTAAAGAAGAGGTTAAACTAAAGTAACTATTCTTTAAGCTTAAAGCGATCTCTATAGAAGAGATCTAGTTTAGTAATAGCGTTACCTAGCCTAGTAGTATAATAGTTTGTGTTTTCTATCTTAGTGTTACTTATCTTAAGAGTGTTTAAAGTGTAAAGAATCTTAAAGGCTATTAATAAGGATAACTAATAAGATTATAAGGTTAGTTCTCTAGGATAGGGTAAGGGACTAGATAGAAGGAACGTTTAATACTAAGACAGTAAGAGGGCGCTTCTGTAAAGAGTACTAAGAGTTAAGAATAATTAGTATTATAATTACTATACTATAGAGTATAATATTAAGTTAAATATAATAAGCTATAAGGGTTTATTACTATAATCTATATACAGGTTGTCCTATAGGATCCTACAGATCCTATTGTAGGTTTCCTAGGATCTTATAGGTTCTGTGGGATACACGCGGTGTCCTAGAGAATCCTATAGGGCTGATGCCAAGCTTCCTGGGACACTAGTTCCTACTGGGCTAGCGCATGCGTTATAGCTCTAGACTACGAGTGAGTCCTTCTTAAGCTGCGCGTCCCCTTATTTCTGGGATCGTAACATATATTAAAACAAACCTAAAGAAAGGATTTATCTAAGAATTATAATCGCTAGTAGGATACCCTATACTATTTATACTAAAGAAAAATAGGAAGTTAAGATTATATATTAACTACTAAAAGCTTAATAATATTATAATAAAGAATTAATACTCTTTACTAAATATAGTAGAACTACAGGATTAACTAGCCTTATAAAAGTCTTTACAGTATTAGATTTAAGAAGAGTATATAACTTTATTTATATAAAGGAAGGTAAAGAATAGAAGACTGCGTTTAGAATACGCTACAGCTACTATAAGTATATAGTAATACCTTTTAGTCTTACTAACGCACTAGCGACATACTAGGCACTTATTAATAACGTGTTAAGAGAATACCTAGATATATTTATTATTATATACCTTAATAACATCCTTATATACTCTAATAATCTACAGGAATATATTAAGTACGTTAAAAAAGTTCTTACCTACTTAGGAAGATTTAGATTACTACTTAAACCTAAGAAATGTAAGTTCTATAAGGAAGAAGTTAAATTCTTAGGATATATAGTAGGTATATATAAAGTAAAGATAAGTAAAGAAAAAATAAGAGTAGTAAAAGAATAGCCTAAACCTAAAATAGTTAAAGATATACAGTTATTTATAGGATTTATTAACTTTAACTAACAGTTTATTAAGGACTTCTCTAAGAAATCTATTCTACTTACTAAACTTATATAAAAAGATATAAAATAGGAATAAGAAAATAAATAAAGAAAAGTATTCTAGATACTTAAGGAAGTATATATTATACCTCTAGTATTAATTACATTCTAAACAGGAGAATCCTTATAGTTTAAAATAGACGCCTTAGACCTTACACTAAGTATAATAGTAAAATAAGAACGTAATAGGAAATAGTACCTAATCGCGTACTACTTAAGAAAATTTAAAGACCCTAAGGAACGCTACAACGTGTATAATAAAGAACTTATAGCAGTCGTTAACGCCCTTAACTACTAGCAGATCTATGCAGAAAGCTGCTTAGATCTTATAATATTTATAGATTATAAGAACTTAGTTAATTTTACTACTACTAAAATATTAAACTAAAGACAGGTTAGATAAGCTAAAATATTAGGATAATATAAGTTTAAGATTATATACACGCTAAGAAAGGATAACAGCAGAGCTGATACTCTCAGCCGCAGACTAGACATTACAGAAACAAACGTAATAGTTAGTAATACTATCCTTTAAGTAAACTAGGATAGAAGCTTAGGACCTAATAAGTTATTAAATAATACTATAATAATTACGTCTAAAGTACCTAAAGAATTGTAAGAAGTAATTATCTAACAATACTATAATAACTAAGTATATAGTTACCTTAGAATTAAGAGAATAATAGAACTTATATAATAATACTACAGCTTTAAGAATATAAAGGCTAAGGTTAAATAGTTTATTAAAAAATGCGCGGACTGCTACAAGAATAAACACAGTACCTATACACCCTACAGAGAAATGCAAGCTATAGAGCTACCTAACGAACCTTAGGTAGACATTTTTATAGATTTTATAACAGGATTACTACTGTCTAAAGACCCTGTAATAGGAATTAAGTATAACGCTATCTTTAATATAGTCTGCAGGTTTATAAAAGCAGCAGAAATAATACTGTTTAGGAATAACTATAATACAGAATAACTAGCGTTTGTTGTCCTAGACAGACTAATATAATATTACAGTATACCTAAGTCTATTATAAGTAATAGAGATAAGCTTTTTACGTCTAACTTCTAGTCCACATTAATAGCCGCGATAGGAACAAAGAGAAAATTATTAACAGCCTATTACCTACAAATAGACAGACAGACAGAAAGAATAAACAGAACAATAAAAACCTACCTAAAGATTTACAGCAATTAATAGTAAAATAATTAGGTTTTACTATTACTAATAGCATAACTAGCCTATAATAATAAATTATCAGAATTAACTAGAAAGACACTATTCTTTGCTAACTACAGGAGACACCCTAATCTCTTTATAAAGTTATATCCTAGCAGAAAAGCTAAAGTAGCTATAAAAATAGCTAAAGAAATAAAGAAAATACACAAATAACTCTAAGAAAACCTTAAGAAAGTACAACGTAATAGTATTTCCTATTAAAATAAGAAAAGAAAAATAGCACCTTAGCTAAGGAAGGGGGATAAAGTATACTTACTTACGAAAAATCTACGCAACAAACAACTAAGTAAGGGACTTAATTACGTTAAGGTTAGACTATTTTTAGTTAAAGAACAAAACAGACCTGTAAATTACATACTTAAGCTACTACTAGATATAAAGATCTACCTATACTTTTATATCTCTAAGTTAGAACTAGCTAACCCTATAACGCTATTATAAAGAACATTCTAATATAAACTAGAAGAAGAAAATAAGTTTAAAGTTAAGAAAATCTAGGGATACTAACAAAATAGAAGAGTTAACAACCTAGAATTAAGCTTTAGCTACCTAGTTAAATAAAGGGGATACCTAAGTATAGAAAGTACGTAGGAACTACTAGAAAACCTAAGAAACTGTTAAGAAAAAATTAGAGAGTACTAGGAAAGAGAGGAAAGAAAAAAGAAAAAGTAAACAAACCTTAAGAAACATTAGGAGCTAGAAGAAACCGTTAGGTCTGCTACTAGCAGCCTATCGCCTGCTAAGACCTCCTAGTACTTAAGAGGGAAGCCCTTAAACGCACCCTAAGTACTAGGCGATAAACTAAACCTAAGGGCGTTAGAAGCGTTTTTAGGTAATAAGGCCTCTGCCGCTTCTTACTCTTTAATGTCCTGCTCCTCTATAGCTATTACTTCCTCCGCGCGCTAATTAATTAAGTCTATTTACTATTATAACTACTCTTTATAAGCCTAAGTAACGCGCAGCTCTTCTAGAGCCTTTTTATGCGCCTTTATTATAACCTCTTACGTATTCCTAAATTCTTTTATCTGTTCCTAAAGCTTCGTCTTTTAGTCTACTAATTATTTAAACTTAGACTCTATAACTCGCACGTTATAATATTACTCTTAACGCAGACACTTACTACATTTCCTAGAACAAATATAGACCTTACACACCTAATTATACTTCGCGCACGTCGCGCACTTTTAAACTATAGCTTCCCTAAAGGAATTAATAAAATTACAGAGACGTTAGCGACGAATAGTGCTAGACACTTGTAGATGTTTAGGCATAGCGAGATATAATACGATAAGAAGTAGGAAACGCCCGCGTTATATAATAAGCACTAAGGACAGCGCTAGGACAGGAGGGGGATGGTGTTACGATCCTGCTGGAACCCTGTCCCAGTGGCCCCAACTGGACCTCACAAGATTGGACCAACAACCGAGGTCACGTGACGTGCTTAGTTGATTAGTCTGATTAGTGACACTGAGCACACCGAGCATACTAAGCAACATGCATAACTTCTATATATATAGATCACCACAATGAACTCTTACGGCTTATTATATTTAACTTAATATTATACTCTACAGTATAGTAATAGTAATACTAATTATTCTTAACCCTTAGTACTCTTTACAGAAGCGCCCTCTTACTGTCTTAGTATTAAACCCCCTTCCATCTAGTCCCTTACTCTATCCCAGAGAACTAACCTTGCAATCTCCTTGGTTATCCTCACCGATAGCTTTGAAGATTCTTCACACTTGGCAGGATCGTTACCTTTCACCTGCGTCTAGTAACTTAGAAGGATTGAACCCTTTCACCTGCGTCTAGTAACCTGAAAGGATTGAACCCTAACAGTAATACAGAACTATCCCTTTACTATTTTCTATAGTGTAAAGTAAGTACTATTACCTAAAACTATACGTTACAATAACTCTATACCCAACCTATACCTATAACGGGTACTCCTAACCTATTTGCTACCCTAATCTAGGTGTCCTTTTAACACAAATTTATTACGATCTGGCTGTAGTTGTGTAACTTGTGTCTGTGTTAAGTTTTGGTAGCAGATTAAGCTAAGGACCCCTTTTAGCAATGACGTGATAGCCTTTTTCTAGAGAGTAGAGTATTAATAGTTAGTAGTACGTGGAATAGGTAGATGTTGATATTCCTTCCATAGTTCCGCCACTATGCTTCTAGCTGTCTCTCGCCAACTTTTCCGCTGGTCACCATCCCATTTAGTATTAACATGATTCCATTTTATGCGGAGGTGGAGGACAGTTACAGCAACATATACAGCAGTCTCTTCCGTGAGATTATACAGTAGTATTTGTCCATTTTTAACCAGGTATTGTTGATACTTGTGCTGAACGTTGTATCTGGATAGAATTTTATACTGCTCCTTGAAGGCCTCGAGGCTCTCCACATGCCTGGGGAAATCCGATGTGCATGACTTGGAACTTGCCACAATGGCAGCTGACTTATACTGATCTGACAGCGCCGCCATCCCAGCGGTGTGGGAGCTTCCGTTGGCACAGCCGTTGGCACGGACTGCAAGCACATGTTGTTGATTCAGCCTCCTTCATCGAATTTTTTGCGGATGTCACTGTTCATTGAAGCTGATTTGAAGACTCAATTCATACCAAAAATGCCGCAAACCTTATTGCAACACCATAGGCTGATTCATGAGCAAACCCAATGTTTCCACTTACGGCTACGAACCCTTTTTCGAGCCGTCTCATGTTTAAGAGCCTTCTAATTGGATGAAAGTTTAATCGATAATACTGCCCAGTGCACGACCAAGTCAAGCATCGTCCTCTTGGCCTGAAGCCACGACGAGTTCTGACTCGTACGAAGAGAGGGGGAAATTCCGCC
Organism: Pseudopyrenochaeta lycopersici; assembly: GCA_003313425.1. Taxonomy (NCBI): domain Eukaryota; kingdom Fungi; phylum Ascomycota; class Dothideomycetes; order Pleosporales; family Pseudopyrenochaetaceae; genus Pseudopyrenochaeta; species Pseudopyrenochaeta lycopersici. The sequence goes on along the minus strand of NHZP01000001.1, from coordinate 650,023 downwards.
TTGGCAACTCCCAGGGGACTGGTACCAGCCAGCATGCCAACCACAATTCAGGACTCAAGTGGCACCACCGCTCGCTTCCCCCCCCCTACAATCAGCAGAGAAGCGTGTTCCCCGACGCGATCTGTAGCAACCATTGTGGCAAACGCCATCCGGAATTCCCAGACGCCACACGACCCTTTCAATGAATCGGAAGCATTACCGTACGCCACTTTACATTACATCATGTGCATCATCATCACTACCTCCACTTTGAGCAGCTTCTGGTGGCGTTACAGGCTCCTGTGATAGCTCAACCGCCTCCTTAAGTGTAATATTCTCTCTTCGAGTAATATAATGTCGCACGCCATTGGCTAAGGACAGTAGTTCGCTTAGCAGTCCACGTGATGTCTTCATAAAAGACTCAGAGACTTGTGGCATCTCTTCTGGACAGATGACACACATTGTTGTCGTACATAAAGATACAATCACAAAAACCATTTTAACTCTGTGCCTCGTATCCCAATTATCCTACTGTTTAGTTAACACCTTCAGTGCGACATATAACGTGTTTGACAAGCGAGTGGTCTATGCAAGCGCAGTAATCGGAATGGTCTGGTCTGACTTGGTCTTGGTCTGGTCTACTACGGTATAACTTCAGCCTCATTCTTCGCGGTCTTGGCGGTCTGGTCTTGGTTTGACCTTTAGACCAGACTATTCCGATCACTACCAAGAACAGTAGTAGAGCCCTGGCAAGCGAGTTGTAGCGGACCGCTTCCTTAGGCTGTATCATGTTCCTGGCGTTTATCGAACTGTGAGAGTGCTTTATATTACGGCTCCTCTTCTTCGATCCTTTGTCTGGTTAGAGCGAGCCTATTACTACTCGATTACCAAGCCCTGTCAACTTTGGAGCCGTGTCGTTATGATATCGCTTATGTCATGTACTTTTCGGCGCTCCACAGCCATGATGTGGCACTCTCAAAGTCAAGAGTAGAAGTACCCGCTGCGCCGGCGCATGCTTTAGAGTCCCGCGAAAAGTGGAGCTTCGCTGCTGGAAAGGGGCCTTTTTCTTCGGCACAGAAGTAGTGCGCCGCGATGTGAGGTTTATCTAGTCACTATCATACCACGCTACTCGTTCTAGCACCCTTTTTAAACACGCCTACTGCCACTTGCCGCTGTAAGAAGGCGCAGGAGAGCATCTACAAACTCAGTTCAGGCTCTTTTAACTTCTTGTTGATATAAAACTTAATTTTTATTCGTCTTCGATTTCCCACTCACGGACCAAAACGGGTCCCAACATAAAACAGAAAGCATACTTTTTCTGCACGTTTCTAGATTCTCTCGACAATTACTGTGATCTCCTGTGTCTGCTTAATACAATTCACATCCCGCGTTGAGCCTAAAATGCTCTGGTCACTTGCGTCGTCCCGCCTCTCATGTTTGATGATTTTATTCGAGGTTTTTCCACTAGGACCACAATACATATCCGCCCACTTATTATCAGGTTCATTCTCGGGTGGCAAAGTCTGACCCCTGTGGTTCTCGAACTCGTAGTTGTTTTCGGTTTGGTGGGAGGCAATTCCGAATACTTTCTTATAAAGAGGTCGCAGGGTAGGTATACAGCAAGTAACAATGCTTGTAGCAACTTCGCTAGAGCTCCAAATTACAAGCGGTACTGTTTCATCTTGTATAATAATTAGCATGTGCAAAGGGCTTAGTTCAAAGGAATTCTTTCCAAATCAACAAACCAGCCAAGTTACTTACAGGTATAGTCCGATCTGGCACTAAGCCCTCGTAGCTCTATCGCCTTAACTACCGCGCACGCAAAGGCACTGGGTTATTCATATCAGTTTCAGTTTAATGCTAGTAATAATGACAGAGAATAGTTGCTAACGTACAATATTCCGAGGCTCATGGCAGAACAGATAAGTACCTTGTCTTTCCTTTTCATTTGCAGATTCCACAGGATATACCAGGGAAGTACGGCAAGGAAAATGTCAATGATAGCAGAATAAACTATTATGCTGTTAGCACAAACTGTTCCTTCCACCAAAAAAGCGGTAGAAACACCTGCGAGAGCAATCGAATAGGTGGTATAGGCTTCAGCAGACAGCCAGCAGTTCGCAGGTATTGACGGGTCCCACACGTGAGATACAGGGTCGCATCGGGCAAAATCCCAGATGCTGCAGAGTCCAAAGAGGAGGAGCAGAGAACCAACGATAGAGCAGAGGATAATCTTTTGCCATCTCTCAACTACGATTCGTGCCAAGAAGAGTGCAACAGCGCCCTTGCTTGTAGCGATACCGATAATATGGAATGTCTGCGCAATGATTGTCCATTTATTTGCCTGTGCGATTTCTGGTGATGTCAAGAACCTAGAGCGCATTCCAAACCCGTTCATCGCGGCGATTGTGGTGAACAAGGCGTTAAACATTAACACTACCTTTTCAGGTAAGTTAGCCTGGACTTAACAAAAAGCCACGATTAAAAGTATCCTACTTACCCAAGAGACTAAAGCAAAGTGATCGTCCCAGTGTAGTCCATACATAATCCGAGCGCGAGTGTAAAGTCGTAGAAAGACGAAGAAAAGAGAAATGATAGTTTCGCACCACAATATCCAAACGACGGTCGGTCCCTTGCCTCTGTACATTATATCCACGTATGCCCTAGCAAAGTTGTGATTCCTAATTAAAAATAGGTCTATTCTGTCAAGGATTGCGCTCCAAGATGAAGGAGTAGAGGGAGGAGCACACTCCAAAATTATTTGGTAGAACAATCCCTTTTCAGTGAGCGGTGTATTATGTCGCTGATTACTCAGAGTATGCACATCGAGACGCATGAGACCGAGCTAGGCCATGTAAGAGGATGCAGGTTATATAGATCCTCAGTCAAACGCCTTGTTGTTTATCCTTGCACATTGCTTTTCAACAAGACCCTGGGGAAGTGGAGCGAGGTGGCGCGCGAGTTTCTGCAGGGTTCGGCTTCAAGTACTGTTCCGCGCTCGGAAATCCTAGCTCTTGGCATGCGGGTCGACGGTCTCGTGCATGGGAAACATCGAAACCGTCAGCCGCCGTTTTATGTCGTCTTCGACACCTCCTCGCAAACCTCTCATCTGTGGCGTCAAGCAAAAGAACGTTCCGGAGCTAGACGCTTGGGATACTCTTGTCGTTGAACAAGGGGCGTCCCAGGAGCGGGTTAAACTCTCCCTGTTATCGTAGCGCTGCAGAGATACTGTATGTCACTACCCCGACTCTAAATGCCTCTAGACGTCTAGAACTCCAGAGTATAAGTAGAATAATGCAAACGAACTAAAAGTTGTCTACAGAAGTATGGCATAGAATTCTTTCGAAAGTCTGCAATCTATTTTGCGCCAGGAGGCCGTAATATTATTGAAGAGGCAGAGATTTGATTAATGTGATGCTAAGCCGAAGAGCCAAGCCAAGCCTAGCCTAGCATTAACCACGAATGCATTTTACTTTTAGTGTCAGTTTTATCAAGGAAAGTTCTCTAGTTTTAATTGCAAAGTTGGAGGGCGCATGTTGTTTGCGGGGAACGGTGATCTAGTGCCGGAGCACTGGGCGCATTGCGCCCGATGTTCAAGCTGTCTGCAGAACATGATTAGCAGGCACCCTCTAGCTCTGGCGCTAGCGCTTTTGGAGAAAGTCTAACCACAAAATACGGAGGTGCCTTTCAAAAGTTCCTGCCTGACAGGGATTGGGGAGCTGTTAACACGCCCCCTAATACGGCACTATTTGGCCCCCTACTAAGACCTTTCTAACTGCATATGAGGTAGCGCCTGCGCCATCCCCGGGGGTTACCTTTTCCACCTTATTTACTGTTTCAGCGATGCAAACCTTGCCGCTTGCGGTGTACGGTTACAATTTGTCAGCGCTTAGTAAGTTAACAGCTGCTGAGGGGCGCGTACTAACTCTAATATAATTTTTTCCTATAGCTTGTTAGCAAATTCAAGTCCTTTTAATAGATACTTGTCAGGACACAGGTCTACTCCCACTGCGCTAGACAACCAAAAGGTAACAATGATCTGCTAAGTGCAGATCAAGCTGAGTAGAATAGTACTTAATGTCGTACTGGTAGCCAGCCAGCGGCTCTCAGCGCTTAGTTCTTGGCCTGCAGTCCTTGAACCTCAGCTGTTAGCGCCCGCAGCGCTATAGCCTGACACTGCTATTCTTAGACCCTAAGTACTCTCCCTAGGCATGTAACTAGCAGTTGTAACAGCCTTACGCGCCTTAGCCTTTAGTTAACCTAAGTCCCTAGACTAAATGTCCTAGGAATAAGCTAAGGTAGTATAATTTTACTTTACCAGCGCTTATAAAATAGACTTTCTTATAGAATTTAATAATAATAATAATAATCCTACGCCTATTAACAGTATAATAGATCCTTCACTGCCCTATTATAAGGACAACTATTAGTTAACAGAAGAAATCCTAGACGCCGCGTACGCCAACAACACTATAGCTAAAAAGGCCTTTAAAGCTATTAACATAGAAACTGCTAAATTACTATTATAGTTTTACAAGAATAGCTACTATTTCTCTGCTGCAGACCTATTAAGCACAGGTGAAGGAGCTTCCTAACGCCTGTAGATAGATAAGACTAGGCTTTATATGCCTCCTAACTTACAGTTACGCTGACGCATTATAGAGTTATGTTACAACTATTAAATTACTAGTTATAAGGGCCCTCGCAACACGTTCTTCCTTATATACTTACAGTATTACTAGCTAAAGATGCACTTGTTAATTAAATAGTATTGTAACGCGTGCGCTACTTATTACTAAATAAAAAGCCCTTAGGACAGTAAGTATAGTTACTTGCAGCTACTGCTAGTGCCTTATAGACGCTAGACAGAAATTTTAGTTAATTTTATTTAAGATTTACCTGCCTCTTAGCTAGATAGCTGTACTTTTAAAAATATCCTCGTTATTATAGACCGCCTTATAAAAAGATAGCACTTTTTCCCTACGTATAGCTATACTACAGCTAAAGCTGCTAGGTGCTTTATAGAGGTCTTTAAATTATATAGTATTCCCTTTAGTATTATCTCTAACTGTAGTTTAAATTTTGTTAGTTAGTTTTAGAGGCGGGTCTGTAAGCGACTGCGTATCTAACAGCGCTTATTAACAGCCTATTACCCTAAAATAGACAGGCAGACTAAGTAGGTAAATTAAGCCTTAGAAATTTATCTTTGTTAGTATATTAACTACGTATAAACTAACTAGGCTGCCTAGCTTTACGTCGCTAAGTTTCAGGCTAATAATATAGTTAACGCCTCTACAAGTATAACGCTATTCTTTACAGATCTTAGATATTACCCTTACAGTAGTATACACCTAAGGGAAAACTATAATAAAAAGCTTAGTAGCGCTGCAGCTAGTAATAAAATCTAGGTAGACAAGCTTATAAACACCTACGCAGACCTAGTTACTTATTTATAAGAATAAATACTATAGGCTTAATAAGAATAAGCTTACTACGCTAACACCTCTTACTAATTAGTGCTAAAGTACGCTATTAGAGACTAAGTTATAGTTAATATAATTAATTAGTCTACTAAACAGGAATTAAAGAAGCTAGACCTTAAGTAGGTAGGGCCTTACAGCATTATAAGAGTCGTGCATAACAGCTAGGCATATTAATTAGACCTTCTACTAGACATATTAGGCAGTAGAGTTTTTCCTATATTTTACCCTAAGCTTCTTTAGCCTGCGCCCTTAAAAGGGCTTCTAGATTAAGCGCTAGCTTAGCTAGTAGCTATTAAGGTAATTAATCCTAATAGTAAGGTTTAAGATAAGTAGCTTATTAATAATTTTCTTAATTACTAGTAAACTAGCGTTAAAGGCCGCTAAAAGCGCGAGTAGTAGTACCTAATTAAATAGACTAGATACCTGAAACCTACCTAGCACCTAGCGACTAAGTACCCTAATAACTACGACGCTTATCTATTTCATTAGTAACAGCCTAATAAGCCTAAGCTACCTACTTATTGCATGCCTCTAAATTAGTTACTACTTAATAAGGATAGGCTAGCTGCAGAAGAGTATCTTAGCGGCGACAAAGGTATCTAAAAAGTTTTACTTAAGTTAGCGCGCCTTAATTTACCTTAATTTGCGCGCCTCTAGCCTTAATTTACGCGCCTTTAGCCTTAATTCGCGCATCTATAGCCTTAAGATTGCCCGCCTTCGCCCTTACTCTGCGCAGTACGCCTTACTTTGCGCGCTACGTCTAGGGACCTTACAACTAAATAAAAATTACAAAAGTTACTCTTATATATATTATATAAAGGTCTTTAGGTTCTGTTTTTATATTATAGGGTAGAAGTATTAGAAAATACCTTAGAGCTTAGCGATTTTGTATAGGAAACTGTTTAGACATACGCAGCGCTATATAAAGCCTATTACTAGATTTACTAAGTTAGAAGGACTTAGTAGTAAATAGTTTTCTTATATTTTATCTTAAATTTTTATCTCTTAGTTTAGAGGCCCTTACTATTTTAAAGGGGGGGGTCGTGTTAGGGTTTAATCCTTTTAGGTTACTAGACGCAGGTAAAAGGGTTTAATCCTTCCAAGTTACTAGACGCAGGTGAAAGGTAACAATCCTGCCAAGTTACTAGACGTAGGTGAAAGGTAACTGTTACCTCTTACCTTTTACTAAGCTAGGTAACTGGATCGGGACTAGCCTGCTCTAGCTCATGTATATAGGCAGCACCTCTCCCCCGAAGGTAAGAGGTATCTGCTATTTTGTCCATTTCCTTTTAAATTAAGTTTCTTTAACTAAGACCGTCCCAACTGTGCGTGTTGACTGCCTTACACCTCCTTTTAAGCTACTGCAGGCTGTCGTTAGGTGGTTATAATTGTTGTTGTGGAGGCAAGCGCGTTAGTGTTGATAAGGTGGGCCGGCGACTGGTGTTGGCCGGCGAGTAGTAGAACACGTTAGAGTGTATAAGTAATAATATTTTAATATAGCTTAGGAATTTATTTATTTTAATATAATTATTTATATTCTTTACTCTATTTATATTCTTCTCTTATTAAATATAAAGGCTAGAGGCTAAGAGATAGAGATACTAAGAGATTATTAGCTATCATAATTACTACTACCTAAACTAGACTAATATATACTTCTAACTAGTCTAGTATTATTCTTTCTTAACTTTTAGATTAGAAAAGCTCTAGAAATCTATCTTATTTAACTAATTACTACTAAGTTCCTTACTACTAGTCTTATACTTATTTTCTTCTTTATTATATATAGCGTTAATCTTAGAGTTATAGTTAACTTCTACTTTATATTTATTACTATTATTACTTATATTATATAGTATACTACTCTTAAGTAAGATATCTTTTTTACTAGATATAGTACTAAAGATAAGTATAGGCTTACGTAATTTAGTATAATTAGTATATAACTACTATAAAATAATATAATAAAACTTACTACTACTTATTATTAGCTACTACTACTAACTCTTTTATAGTAAGTTCTTTTTAAACTTTTACTATTTAGCTTTAGCTTCTTTACTCTTAAAAGTATTACTATTAAGCTTTACTAAGCTATTTTAATAAGTTTTATATATAATCTTTTCTAAGATACTACTAATTTTAATAACTTACGTAATTCTATAGCCTAGCTACTATATACTTAAAGAGTACTAAGTAGTAGTAGAGATCTTCTTTAAAGCTTTTTAGTACTTCTAAAGAGAGACTTTATAATTTAGCTTCTTTTATTTTAAGTATACTTAACTAAGCTAAGATTCTAGCTATTTACTTAAAGACTATAAGTAAGAATATATAATAAATAACTATTATAACTTACTACTCTTCTAATCTTTAAAGTACTAGTTATAAAGTTTCTCTATCTCTTTATTAAGATATTATTTCTTTATACCTTTAAGTAAAGATATATATTTAGCCTTCTTCTTTAGCTTCTTTTTAAGCGCGCTTTTAGTAGAATAATCTAAAGTATTAGTACTTTTAATAGCTTTAGTCTTTATATTATAAAGAGTAGCTTAATCTCTTTACTAAATTACGTAAGTATTATTACTTAGTTTACCTTTAAATAGTACTAATAAATTAGTAAAGTAACCTTTATAAGAACTAATCTAGCTACGTATAAAGATAATATAGTTAACCTCTTACTCTTTAGAAGTAAACGCTTATTTTAATTAGTATATATATACTATAATAATAGACTAAGATAAATACTACTATAAGCTTCTCTTATTTATTACTATTAAATCTAACTAGTATATTATACTAAATATTTAGAAGTAGACTCTTAGGGCTATCTAGATAGTTAGTGTCTTTAATTAGCTCCTGTTTAATAGGTGTAGAAGCTATTACGCAGGAATTATAATAAATGTATGTAATAATTAAGTAGTAAGTAGTTTAGTGTCTAATAATAGAGATATAGAAGTAATAAAGGAAGCCTTTAAGTTATTATATAGTAAGGTAAAGGTAAGAGTAAACAGCAGGCTATATAGGTAGCTTATGCGCTGCGCTAGCGAGTAGAATAGGTACCTACCTACGTATAACCTCTAAAAAAAGTTAGATTACTATAAAAATAGGATTAATTAAAAGCTTATATTAAGTTCTACAGTCCTATAGTTTATTATAAAAGTTTATTATAGCGTTACTGCGCTATACGCTAGGAGAGCCTGTTTACTAGCTATATTAACTTACTCTTACCTTTACCTTTACCTTTACCTTTACTAAAGGTAACATATTAGTCTAATAAGCTTAATTTCTACTTTCTTTCTCTACTTATCTACACTAAATTTCTACCTCTATAATTAGCTGCGCTCTATTAAATTTACTACTCTCTATTAAGTTAAATATAATAGCTAGAACTAGACCTCCTCCTAAGCGTCTAACAACTAGCAGTAAGGCTCCTAGGAAGACTGTAACTAGCGGCAGTATGCCTGCAAAGGATCTAGCTAGTAAATCTGCGCGAAAGATAATAACTACTTCTAATATAGTTAGAAAAAAAGCGTCGCTAGAAGCTAGGCAGTAAGTTATTATAGTTTCTTATTATAGTTATAAGCTAATTATTTATAGTAGTAGTAATTTAAGAGATTAAAAGATACTAAAAGTCTACTAATCTACTTATTCGTAAGCTTCTATTCTCCCGCCTTATCTGTAAAATAGCCTAAGAGTTCTAGTAAAGACTACGCTTCTAGAGTAGTATAATTAAAGCTCTTTAAGAGTTAGTTAAGTTATTTCTAGTTAGTTATTTTAAAGGTAACTATCGCCTTAATATTTTTATTATATATATACTAATTTTTAGTAGACTATATAATAAATATAATCTATATAAAGAGAGTTACTATTTAGTATAAAGATTCTGCGTTAGTAAGGCGATACTATAATAGGTTTCTACTAGATTTCTTCTAATAAGTATTAGTTTTCTCTAGGTAGTAGTCTTCTTTAGGTAGTAGATTTGTCTAGTAGTAGCTTTCTCTAAGTAGTTATAATATATAAATTATAATTTGCGATAGTTCCTATAACACGGTAACCCTTAAACTATAATAATTAGCTGTAGTAAATACATAACCCTAATTAGTTAGTAGTAACCCTAATATAAAAAACGTGATTACTTAGACCTAAGCCAACCTTACCCTAATAACCCTAGCCCTAACCTCAACCCATTCACAGTAACCTTAACCTATACCTATTACTAGCGTATAAAGATTGGGTATAGAGCTGGGTTGGGTACGGGTCTTATGTAATCAAACCCAACCCAACCCCAACCTATACCCATTTGCCACCCTACTTACGAGGAATAACAGTACTTATAGGGTGCGCGGTAAAGACAGTATTGTCAGGACTGGTTCTATATGGTTATAGCCTGGTCCTCAGGGTTGTTGGGGTCAGATGGGCACAAAGGAGTTCAATAAGGGATAATAGGGTTGCATTAGTGACTAGAAGGATCGCTGCCGTACAGGCAGGATCCTGAGGGGCTTTTATGTTCCCCTTACCCCGCACCTGGGACCAATCGGGCCAAAGGAGGTCAACCCCGCCTTTGATGGCCCCAATCTGGCCCATTGTAGGCTAAACTGGCCGAGTATGCCTCGGGTACACTAGACTCGTCAGCCAGTCCAGTCAGGTGTCATTGGCTCCTGACAAGCAGCCCGTGTACTATAATAAGGGTCTTCTGCGTCTGTTAGGGTATCCTAAGGTTAACAGCTTAAAGCGTCTACTTTACTATTAGTTTCCCTAGAGGCATAGATAATCTTAAAGTTAAACTAGCTAAGAAATAAGGACTACTATGCTTACTATTAGCTAAGTTTTTTAGTTATTATAAACTATTCTAGGTTCTTATAGTCTATTATTACCTGTATTAGTTAAGAAGAGCCTATAAGTTTAGGCTCCTATTCCTTAAATACCTGTATAATTACTATAAGTTTAAGATTATAGATGTTATAGTTACACTCTGCTAGAGAGTATTTCTTTAAAAAGAAAGCAATAGGTTATAGGACGTCCTTATTATTATATTGCTTTATAACCCTACCTAATACCTATCCTAACATATTAGTAAAGATGTAGATTTACTTAGTAGGATTAAAATACTTTAATACTACGCCTATATAAAATACTACTTTAAGAGCCTTAAAAGCTATTACTTCCTCCTCCCCCTATATAATTAGCTTATAATAAACCTTCTTATAGGCAGGTTTATTAGGATTACTACTTTTCTTTTCTATAATAGTAGCCTTAATAAGGCGTATAAGTAGTAACGCTATCTTTAAGTAGCCTTTAATAAAGCGCTAGGAGAAGCTAGTATACTTAAGGAAAGTAAGCACATCTTAGGCAGTCTTTAGTATTTCCTATTACTGTACAGCCTTAATCTTCTTAGGGTTAATTTTAATACCCTTATTTATAATTATTATACTTAGGAACTTAATACAGTCTATATAAAATTCTGATTTGCGCAGGTCTATATAAAACTCTTTTTCCTTAAGGCGCGTAAGCACCTTTTTTATATACTCTATATAGGCTTCTACTAATTCTAAGAAAACTAAGATATTATCTAGATAGGCAGTATAAAACTTATTAAGGTACTTAAAAAGAGTGCTATTAATTACTCTTTAAAATATAGCTAGAGTATTACAGAGGCCTATAGGCATTATATAGTATTAATAAGTGCCCTAACGCGTAGAGAAGGTAGTAAGCTACTCTAAACTAGGCTTCATGCGAATTTAATAAAAAGCGTGCATAATATTAAATTTAGAAAAGATAACAGCTTTATTAAGCTTAGCTAAAGTCTTATAGAAGAAAGGAATTAGGTATTAATTCTTAACAGAGGCTTTATTAAGGTCTTAATAATCTACGCAGACTTAGATACTACTACTAGGTTTAGCGACGATAAGTAAGTTATTTTATGTAGTAGAGGGTCCCTAGAAGATAAAATCCCGGGCCTCTATCTCCTAAACATATTACTTAATAGCTTTAAACTATTTACTAGAAAATAGTCTTACTTAATAATTAGGCACCTTAGCTCCTAGCTTAAGCTTAATCTTATAGTTATATTCTAAGTAATCTAGGAGCTTAGCTGCAGCTGCTTTATTAAATATAGGAATAATTAAGGTATATTCCTTAAGTAGGTGCAGAGGCAGGATATCTTTTAATAAGACTTCCTTAGGAGGGTTAAAGAACTTATTATAGTCCTTTTATACTACTACGTAACAGATTTTCTGTAACGCTCCTAGTAGTAAGCGACGAACTATTATAAATAGAGGGTAGTTTTTTTATTTAGTAAACGCCTAAATAGCTCTTAGCAAGATAACTTTAATACCTACTGTAGGTTTAGTTTACTAGTGTAGTACTTAGTGTTCGTTGTCTAGCTTTACTAGGGCTGCGGTATCTAACTTTACCTGTTATTAGCTAGTCTTACCTTTATTCCTACTATCTGTAGAGGAACTAGGCTATGTAGAGGCGTTAGGCGTAGCTCGCTCGTAGATAACTTATAGTGTATATAAGTGTTACTAGTATTCTATTTAGTAGTATATGTTAGGGAATTTAATTATACTCTAATAGTAATTAAAGCGTAGTGCGTATAGTTTCCTCTAGTAGAATCCTAATACTAGGTTAAAGGCCCTATACTAGTTAAGAATATAGGTAGAAGTATACTTAAAGTAGGAATTAATTTTTATACAGAATTTAACTCTATAAGTAATAGATTCTAAAGTAATACCTTTATATTCTTTATATATAATAGGCGTAATAAGAGGAATTAGTTAGAACCCCTAGGTAAGCTAGAGGAACTGCTGTAAGATAAAGTTTATATCTACCCTGTTATCTACTAATGTCCGGGCGACGTAGGGAGCGTTTTCTTATTATCTAATTATGCTTGTAAAAGCGAACTAGTCTAGGCTATCTAGACACAGCTTATCTTTCTAGACAGCCTGCGTGTGTCGCAGGAGTGCCTGCGCTACGGGCTTATGTATGCTGCCCTAGTAAGTAGCAGCTAGCGCAGTTTCCTAAGACTAATTATTAACCCTAGATAAAGGACTTTTATCTAGGGTTACTCTTCCTTTAAATAAATAATAACTTTAGCTTTATTACTATCGCTATTAGAGGCTTCTTTGTAGTTAGAGTTACTAGTCTCTAGGCTTATGTGCACGTAACAATTAGTAGCTGGGTTACTGCGCGGATTTCCTTAATACTAGTTACGGCTAGAGTCCGCGTTATAAGGCTTAGGACTGTTAGCTAGCTTATAGTTACCTATTCTATTATCTTTAAATAACGGACGTAGGCCTAAAGCAGGCTCACTAGCTTTCTTAATAGGCTTATCTACTGCTATCCTTAGAATAAATTTATGAGGCGGTGCTAAGCTTAGTCTAGCTAGCGCGTTACGCCTCTTTATTTAATTGGCGAGATACTAAGGCAATTGCTAGAGGTTATAGCTCTAACATACATTATTAATTGTATTATAAAGAGATTGGAAGTTAGTAGTAGTATAGACAGCGGGCGCGCTGCTAAGGCTCTGTTAGAGATAGCCTAGAAGCTTAGCCTAAAGCTTGTACGCTTAAGTTATAGTAATCTATCTAAGCTAAGTAGTGATAGCGTTAAACTCTGTCTAGAACAGAGCCTATACTTTAACTGTAGTAGGGTATTCTAGCGAGCTACGTTCTAGGAAAACTAAAGTATTATATTACTATTCTGCTATAACATAGTAGTTATAGTTACTAAAGATAGAGTTAAGGATATAAAAATACTTAAAGTTGTCCTTATATTAATATAAAAACCTATTAGGCTCTTGTAGTAAGGTTTAAGCAGAACTACTAGTAGCTTAAAAGATAAATTATACTCGCATGTTATTATATTACTAGTCTAACCTATTATTTTTAAAATAGTTAAGTATCTTTATAATCTACCTATAAAGATTAGGACCCCTAGAGTATACTAGAGGCACCTAAATTTACTTATTCTTTATAGATAAGAACTAATATAACCCCTTAATCTTATAGTAGAGCTTAGTTAGATAAGGGCTTAGCGTTACTATGTTACCTAGGGATGTTTAGTATTCGCGAGTAAGAAGAAGGTTAGTTAAAAGCAGAACACGCTAAGGGGAACTAAACTTATTAAGAATACTGCCCGCTACGTTACCTTATAGGAGGATTTATGTAGGCGTACTTATTCCTTCTAGCAGAGGCTTATTTATAGCTCCTAGGGCTAGCTATAATAGAGTAAGTCTAGTAAGGCCTAAAACCTTAGGAGAGCTAGACAACAGATAGTCGCGCAACGCGGAGTTACGCTTATTCTTAATTTCTTACAACGAACCTTCTAAGGTCTTGTAGTTAGCAACAAGCTTATTCTACTACTTGCTAAGCTTATTATATTCTTTAACTAGCTTATCCTTTTATTAAGTAAAGCTGCGTTATTATTTAGTTAGTTCCTGCTTTAGAGTAGAAGCGTTAAGGTAGTGTGTCTCTAATAACTTCTTATCCTTATTAAGAGTATATAGGGTACACCTAAATAGTATTATTAGGCGTGTAAGTTGCGTAGGCTTAAGGCTTAAGAACTTACTAGGGTAGTTCTTTATAAGCTAGATGCCTAAGGGTGCTAATCGCTAAATAGAAGTAGGTAGACTTAAGCTCGCAGATAGTAGTAAACCTAGAAGGCTACTTAGAGGAAGATAGTTATTAAAGTCCTTAGGGAGACCTAGATTAGCAGCTTCCTTACGTAGCTGTATCTAATAAGCTCCCTTAGCACGCTGTGTTATATCGCGAGAGAAGGAATATAGGTTAACTTCTTTAGTTAATAAGTTAGCACAGGAGCTTATTAGAGTAAATTTAGGGTACTCTACGTCTTTAATAATATAGTTTTCTAAAATAACTAGTTCTAAATCCTCTATAGCCTTATTCTTATTCTTCTCTTAGCGTTAATAAGCCTTTTCCCTAAGTTAATTACAAGCCGCCTGTATTTTAGCTAACGCGTTGTCTTTCTAATAGGCTTAAAATTTAGGCTACTAGCTAGAGGACCCTTTATTATAAGAGCTATCTACTATCAGGCTAAATAAAGAAGGTTAGATAGAAGTAAGAGTAGCTATAGTAGTAAAAGTAAAAGTTAAAGTAAAACTAGAAGGAATCCTTAAGCTTTAGTAAGTAGACTTAAGATTTAACTATTAGTTAAGTAGTATTATTAGTTAGGTAAGGTTACTAGGACTAGGATAAATACTTAGGAGTATTATACACAGGCTAAGTTTAGAGAATTACCTAATTAGGAAGTTTTAGAGGGTAAATGCGTGCTTAAGGCAGCACGTGCGCGTAATTAAAACACACGTATAGACTGTAGTGTGTAAAAGTAGGAATAATCCTTAGAGTATTCCTATTTAAGGAAGGGAATAATAGGACGTGTCTTATTAATAACAATCCTAGCGTTTAGGTAGCGCAAAGCGCAGGTACTAAGGTATGAAATAGGTTACTAGTAAGAAAACCTAGTAAATTCTAGGCTATTCTAAAGCTTAACTAAGGGGGAATAGCTTGTAAAATTTTAGCTAAACTAGCAGCAGAGGATAGTACTGTAAATTAACTATCTGTGACGAATCTTAAAGGCTATCAGTGAGGATAACTAATAAGACTGCAAGGTTAGTTCTCTAGGATAGAGTGAGGGACTAGATAGAAGGGGGTTTAATACTAAGACAGTAAGAGGGTGCTTCTGTAAAGAGTACTAGAGATTAAGAATAATTAGTATTGCTATTACTATACTGTAGAGTATAATATTAAGTTAAATATAATAAGCTATAAGGGTTTATTATGGTGATCTATATACATAACGCGCTTGTTGCGCTTGCTGCGAGCGCTGCGAGCGCTCGTCCTTAGCGGAGTGAGCGGTTACGTGACGCGTGACAGAGTAGAACACTAGCGCTTCTTGACTGGCTGTTAGTACCTAGAGCTCTCCCTCCCTGTCTAGGATTCCAGATCCTAACACCATCCCTCTCCTTCTTTAGGATTTGTCTCGAATTACGTAATATGTAGCTAGATTAGCTTAAAGGCGGCGTACTCTGCGTCTGTAGCAATATAAGATAAAATGTTGTCTAAGTCCTAGATTCGTAATCTGCGTCTTTACAACAAAATCCTCTGTGCTAAAACTATTACTAAATTTACTTACGATAAGTGTTTTGGGGATAATATTATTTATTACATTATACTAAATTTAAACTTAAAGTGTGCTGAATGCACTTATTTAGGGAAACTGTGTGTAAACATGTCCTAGGCTTCTCTAGATAAGACTCGTGACGAGTACTAGAAGAAGGTAGATAATAATAAGAAGTTGCTGGCAACTGTAATCGCGTAGTTACTTTAGAATAAGGCGATTTTAAAGCAGGCGGAAGAAAGGGCGCGGAAGAAGGCTTTGTGTCTTGCGTTAGAGATGCATAATAACAGAGAGTTAGAGTTTGCTAAGGAAGCTCCTTGTCCGGCTGTTAATGCCTTAGTTAGTTTTTCTCTGATAGTATAGTTTACTATAGGCGCCTTAGATTAATTAGTAACTCTAGCGGAGCCTAGGCAGGCTTCTACCTTCTAGGTTTATTTCTTCTTTTTTCTCTCCTCCCTCTCCTAATATTCTCTAATTTTTTCTTAGTAGTTTCTTAGATTCTCTGGTGGTTCCTACGTACTTTCTACGCTTAGGTACCCTTTCTATTTAACTAGGTAACTAAAACTTAGTTCTAGGTCGTTAACTCTCCTATTCTGTTAGTACCCTTAGATTTTCTTGACTTTAAACTTGTTTTCTTCTTTAGGCCTGTACTAGAATATTTTCTGTAATAGTATAGCAGGGTCGGCTAGTTCTAACTTAGAGATATGAAAATATGGGTAGATCTTTGCATCTAGTAGTAGTTTAAGTGTATAATTTATGGGTCCGTTCTGTTTTTTGATTAAAAATGGTCTGACCTTAACATGATTAAGTCCCTTGCTTAGTTGCTTGTTGCGTAGATTTTTCGTAAGTAAGTATGCTTTATCCCCCTTCTTTAGCTAAGGTGCTATTTTTCTTTTCTTATTCTAGTAGGAAATACTGTTGCGTTATACTTTCTTAAGGTTCTCTTAGAGTTGTTTATGTACTTTTTTTATTTCTTTAGCTATTTTTATTACTGCTTTAGTTTTTCTGCTAGGATATGATTTTATAAAGAGATTAGGGTGTCTCCTGTGGTTAGTAAAGAATAGTGTCTTTCTAGTTAATTCTAACAATTTGTTGTTATAGGCTAGTTGTGCTATTAGTAACAGTGAAACCTAATTGTTCTACTATTAATTACTGTAAATCCTTAGGTAGGTTTTCAGTGTTCTGTTTGTTCTTTCTGTTTGTCTGTCTGTTTGTAGGTGATAGGCTGTTAATAACTTTCTTTTTATTCCTATCGCGGCTATTAATGTAGACTAGAAGTTGGACGTAAAGAGCTTGTCTCTATTACTTATAATTAACTTAGGTATACTATGATATTATATCAGTCTGTCTAAGACAACAAACGCTAGTTGTTCTGTGTTATAGTTATTTCTAAATAGTATTATTTCTGCTGCTTTTATAAACCTGCAGACTATGTTGAAGATAGCATTATACTTAATTCCTGTCGCAGGATCTTTAGACAGTAGTAACCCTATTACAAAGTCTATAGAAATGTCTGCCTAAGGTTTGTTGGGTAGCTCTATAGCTTGCATTTCTCCGTAAGGTGCGTAGGTACTATATTTATTCTTGTAACAGTCCGCGTATTTTTTAATAAACTGTTTAACCTTAGCCTTTATATTCTTAAAGCTATAGTGTCGCTGTATAAGTTCTATCATTCTTTTAATTCTAGGATAACTATGTACTAGGTTATTATAGTGTTATTAGATAATTACTTCTTATAATTCTTTAGGTACTTCAGACGTAATTATTATAGTGTTGTTTAATAACTTATTAGGTCCTAAGCTTCTATCCTAGTTTACTTAAAGAATAGCATCGCTAACTATTGCTTTTATTCCTGCGATGTCTGGTCTGCGACTAAGAGTATTAGCTCTGCTGTTATCTTTTCCTAGCGTATATATAATCTTAAACTTGTATTATCCTAATATTTTAGCCTATCTGACCTGTCTTTAGTTTAATGTCTTAGTGGTAGTAAAATAAACTAGGTTCTTGTGATCCGTAAATATTGTAAGATCTAAGCAGCTTTCTGCGTAGATTTGCTAGTAGTTAAGGGCGTTAACGACTGCTATAAGTTCTTTATTATGCACGTCGTAGCGTTCTTCAGCGTCTATAAATTTTCTTGAGTAGTACGCAATTAGGTGCTATTTTCTATCGCGTTCTTATTTCGCTGTTGCACCTAGTGTAAGGTCTAAGGTATCTGTTTTAAACTGTAGGGGTTCCCCTGTTTAGAATGCAATTAGTACTAGTAGTGTAATACAGGCTTCCTTAAGTATCTAGAATACTTTTCTTTATTTATTTCCCTATTCCTATTTTATATCTTTTCTTATAAGTTTAGTAAGTAGGATAGATTTTTAGAGAAGTCCTTAATAAATTATTAGTTAAAGTTAACAAATCCTATAAATAACTATATGTCTTTAACTATTTTAGGTTCAGGCTATTCTTTTACTACTCTTATTTTCTCTTCGCTTATCTTTACTCTGTGTGTACCTACTATGTATCCTAGGAATTTAACTTCTTCCTTATAGAACTTATATTTCTTAGGTTTAAGTAGCAAACTAAATCTTCCTAAGTAGGTAAGAACTGTTTTAATATGCTTAATATGTTCCTGTAGATTATTAGAGTATATAAGGATGTTGTTAAGGTATACAATAACGAATACGTCTAGGTATTCCCTTAATATATTATTAATAAGTGCTTAGCATGTTACTAGTATATTAGTAAGACTAAAAGGTATTACTATATACTTATAGTAGCTGTAGCGTGTTCTAAACGCGGTCTTCTATTCTTTACCTTCCTTTATGCGAATAAGGTTGTACGCTCCTCTTAAGTCTAATGCCGTAAAGACTTTTATAAAGGCTAGTTAATCCTATAATTCTGCTATGTTTAGTAAAGGGTATTAATTTTTTACTATAATATTGTTAAGTTTCTAGTAGTTAACGTATAGTCTTAGCTTCTTATTCTTTTTTAGTACGAATAGTATAAGGTATCCTGCTAGCGACTGTAATTCTCTAATAAATCCCTTTTTTAAGTTCGTCTTAATATATTCGCGTAGGGTCTTAAGTTCCTTTTTTAATAAACCGTAAATTAGGCTGAAAGTTAGTTGCTTTCCTTCTTGTAGGATAATCTCGTGATCCTAGGGTTAATATTTAGGTAATGCTTTTGTAGTTGTCTCTTCCTAAAAGAGTGACTTGTATTCCTTATACTTATTAGGGATTACTAGAGTTGCGCTTTACTCCTTAACTCTAGCTTGTTAGTCTAAGGGCCTCCTATTGGTACCTACTAAGTTAGACCCTCGTATCTTGAGGCTGTCCTTGTTCGAAGTGAGGATCCTAACCATTATCTTCTTATCTACCTGGGCACTCAGCCGCAGTGTAGGCTTACTCGTGGTTGCGTCCGTTCCACAGTACTTAAACGAGAACTTTTTCTTTTTCCAATCTATGTCTAGACTATGTTCTCTTAACTATAAAAGTCCTAGTATTACGTCGTGTTATAATAGTCCAAAGACATCTAGGTTAATTATTTCCCTATAGTTCTAGATAATAAGTTGCACGCTCTGTACTTCGTGTGTGATTACAGACTCTGATAGCATTAGTTGTCCATCGGCGACTGTTAATAGATATGGTACTAATTTTAACGATGGGATAAGGCTAGCTTATTCTATCGCTCGCGCAGAAATGTAGCTCTGTTGTGCTCTAGAATCTACTAGTGCCTTTATCCAGCTTCTGTTAAGCTTAATATTTAGCTTAAGGAGTCCTTATATGCCTATTGCGCATAGGGTTCGCGGTTCTTACTTATTAGTAGGCGTGACCCTAAAAAAGGCTCCTCCTAATACCTGTTTAGTGTCTTAATGTCTTTATGCTTAAGGTAATCTAAGTTAAGGCACGTTTGCTATTATTACTAATTATATTCTCTATTAAAGACTAGCTGCATCGCTATAGTAGCCGCAGGGTCGTCATTCCTTAGGAAGTAGAGGACGGTCCTCTTATCCTATAGGTGGTTGTCGCATTTGACTTCAGGATAATTATACTATTAGTACCCGCATTAGTGAAACGAGTGAGGGAAGTATCCTTGTTCTGTTTTACTTAAATAATGGATCGCGCATAGGTCTGTGGTATAAAAGGACTAGTAGACGACACTGTGTCGCTTATTGCGTAGATTCATCAAGTAGTCTAGTACTAGTTTCTGTAGTCCTTTACGCATAGTATGTAGGGTCTAAGCTGCCTTAGCGTGCTCATACATCTCTTAGGCTTCTTCTTCTGTAAGATACTAGAGAGGGTTAACATTCTCTTTATCGTCCTCCTAATGCATTTATTATTTAAGCTACGTATAAATATCTTACTTCTTACTGTCTGTAAGCGCGATTTCGCCGTAGGAGTTAACTTAAAGGTACTCTTATTATACTAGGTTCTTAGTGTTTGGTATATAGAACGCGTCTTCCCGTGTTAGTAGTAGTATTATTTAGCGTTGTAGTACGTATTTAGGGGTCTTAATAATTAGGGGTTTTAGTACTTATATTTATCTAGCTCGTCGAAGTTTCTATAGTGCGTCCCTAACGCTTACAGGTTACTATGCTTCCTTAGCTTTTTCTACCTATTCTTATATTATCTTTGTATAATGTTTAGGATAATAGTAGTGTTCCCGCAACATGTCTTGCATTACTTATTTAGCTAGAATAATTATACTTATCCCTTGTTTTATAGCTGCTTCCTATTCTTCTAAGGTTAACGCGTTAATATATTATGCTTTATACATATGTTATGCGTATAGTTGGCGGTTAAGTTCTGCGATATCTTTTTCTGCCTCCGTAGGCGTTAATAGCCTTAGAGTTCCTAGTTAATATTATTTCTAGAAGTTTTCCTTCTTCTAATTCTTAGTTAAGAGTACTATAGTATTATTAAAGTTTTCCTCTATATCTTCGTAGACTAGAGATAGGGAGCTGCTGCTCTCTTCTTCCTCGTCGCTATACTAGGTTCCTAGAATCCCTTTCCTAGTAGGTTCTAGGAGAGGTAGCTGTAATAACTCTATGTCTTAGGCCTCTTCCTCTTAGGTTGCGACAACTTCCTATGTTTTATTGTTGCTGTGTTCTTCTTTTACTACTATTATGTTAATCTAGGAGGTTACCTTATTCTTACTTCTACAGTCCTTAGCTATATAGCCTTTCTTATTATAGTTAAAACAGGTTATTTCTTTTTTCTTTCTACCCTTACCTAACTTTTCCTTATTAAGGTTATCTAAATACATTGCCTTAGGGCCCTCTAACAGGTACTGTCTGGGCACTCCCTATAGTTAATACTAATGTTATAGGTAACTATTATTTAGCTTATTGCGATAATCCTTCTAGGGTTTCTTATCTTCTTTTGTTTATCCTAGTAGTTATCCCCTAAGTTGTATACAGAGCTTATAGAGCTCTATATTTAGCTAGATAGTTTTATTAATTAGGTTATCTAGTGTTGTAATTTTCGTGCCTGTATATATAAGCTTGGTCTGGACGTCCGCTTTTAGGCCTTATTTGTACATAGTTTTTAGGGTGTCGTTATTCTAACTAGTCTGTCTGGCGTAACCTAGAAATTTATTAGTATAGTTGGCTGCAGACCTAGTTTATTATATGTTTTAGATTTTGCGCTCTGTAATAGTTGCTACGTTTGGGAGCCTGAACGCTTAGCGCATATATGTTTTAAATCTTTCTGTATTTTTAAATATGATAATAAGTTTTTAAGGCTTCTCTTTATCGCTCATGTACTTAACTAGGTAGGGTTTTACCTATTTAGCAGCTTCGCCTCTTATGTAGCTTGACATAAGTACTGCTTAGTTGTCGTTGTCTATGGTAGTTGCGTTGAACTTGAAGAATAGGTTGAACTAGAGTAACTAGTCTTCAAGCTTGAACCGATCTCCATAGAAGAGGTCCGGTTTAGCGACAGCGTTGCCTAGCCTTATGGCATAATAGTTAGTGGTCTCTATCTTAGTGTCACTTATCTTAAGGGTGTTTAAAGTGTAACAAATCTTAAAGGCTATTAGTAAGGATAACTAATAAGACTATAAGGTTAGTTCTCCGGGATAGAGTGAGGGACTAGATAGAAGGGGGTTTAATACTAAGACAGTAAGAGGGTGCTTCTGTAAAGAGTACTAGAGATTAAGAATAATTAGTATTGCTATTACTATACTGTAGAGTATAATATTAAGTTAAATACAATAAGCTATAAGGGTTTATTGTGGTGATCTATATACATAACGCGCTTGTTGCGCTCGCCGCGAGCGCTGCGAGCGCTCGTCCTTGGCGGAGCGAGCGGTCACGTAACGCGTGACAGAGTGGAACACTAGCGCTTCTTGACTGGCTGTCAGTACCTGGGGCTCTCCCTCCCTGTCTAGGATTCCAGATCCTAACACTATCGTGCGAGGGCTATCCTAAAGCTTAACTGAGGGGGGATAGGATCTAGTCCTAGTACGTTAGTACTACCTTACTGTTAAACTTACCTAAGAGGTAAGAGCTTAAGTAACTGTGTGTTAACTACAGAGAGGAGCCAAAGCGCTGTATAATCTGCTATTATGTAAGGCAGTCAACACGCACAGTTAGGACGGTCTTAGTTAAAGAAACTTAATTTAAAAGGAAATAGATAAAATAGCAGATACCTCTCACCTTCGGGGGAGAGGTGCTGCCTATATACATAAGCTAGAGCAGGCTAGTCCCGATCCAGTTACCTAGCTTGGTAAAAGGTAAGAGGTAATAGTTACCTTTCACCTGCGTCTAGTAACTTGGCAGGATCGTTACCTTTCACCTGCGTCTAGTAACCTGAAAGGATTGAACCCTAACACTTAGCACGCTGTGTTGTATCGCGAGAGAAGGAATATAGATTAACTTCCTTAGTTAATAAGTTAGCACAGGAGCTTGTTAGCGTAAATTTAGGGTACTCTACGTCTTTAATAACAGGGTTTTCTAAGATAACTAGTTCTGAATCCTCTATAGCCTTATTCTTATTCTTCTCTTAGCGTTAATAAGCCTTTTCTCTAAGTTAATTACGAGCCGCCTGTGTTTTAGCTAACGCGTCATCTTTCTAATAGGCTTAAAATTTAGGCTGCTAGCTAGAAGACTCTTTATTATAAGAGCTGTCTGCTATTAGGCTAAACAAAGAAGGTTAGATAGAAGTAAAAGTAGCTGTAGTAGTAAAAGTAAAAGTTAAAGTAAAACTAGAGGGAATCCTTAAGCTTTAGTAAGCAGACTTAAGATTTAACTGTTAGTTAAGTAGTGTTATTAGTTAGGTAAGGTTGCTAGGACTAGAATAAATACTTAGGAGTATTATATATAGGCTAAGTTTAGAGAATTACCTAATTAGAAAGTTTTAGAGGGTAAATACGTGCTTAAGGCAGTACGTGCGCGCAATTAAAATACACGCACAGACTATAGTGTGTAAAAGTAGGAATAATCTCTAGAGTATTCTTATTTAAGGAAGGGAATAATAGGACGTGTCTTATTAATAATAATCCTAGCGTTTAGGTAGCGCAAAGCGCAGGCACTAAGATGCGAAACAGGTTACTAGCAAGGAAACCTAGCAAATTCTAGGCTATTCTAAAGCTTAACTAAGGGGGAATAGCTTACAAAATTTTAGCTAAACTAGTAGCAGAGGATAGCACTATAAATTAACTATTATATAAGGGCTATCCCAAAGCTTAACTAAGGGGGGATAGGATCTAGTCCTAGTACGTTAGTACCACCTTACTGTTAAACTTACCTAAGAGGTAATAGCTTAAGTAACTGTGTGTTAACTACAGAGAGGAGCCAAAGCGCTGTATGATCTGCTATTATGTAAGGCAGTTAACACGCACAGTTAGGACGGTCTTAGTTAAAGAAACTTAATTTAAAAGGAAATGGATAAAATAGCAGATACCTCTCACCTTCGGGGGAGAGGTGCTGCCTATATACATAAGCTAGAGCAGGCTAGTCCCGATCCAGTTACCTAGCTTAGTGAAAGGTAAGAGGTAACAGTTACCTTTCACCTGCGTCTAGTAACTTGGCAGGATTGTTACCTTTCACCTGCGTCTAGTAACTTGGAAGGATTGAACCCTTTTACCTGCGTCTAGTAACCTGAAAGGATTGAACCCTGACAGGAGGATCGTGTCCTTCTTGCGTCTTAGGCGATTAATTTAAGACAGATAAAAAGTATGCGCAGGGCTGCGGAGCTATTTAACGTTCCCTGATCGCTCCTTTAGCGGCGCCTCTAAGGCTGCTAGCCTCCTTTAATAATTAACGTACGAAAATGTAAGCTATTATCTACTAAGGAATAGAGCCTCGTTTAATAGATACTAGAGCTTAATTAACGAGGCTTTCCGCCTTATATTATTAACGTACGTTAGTTAGGAGACGCCCTTCTCGCCGCATAAGGCCAGCAGCCTCCTCTACCTCCTCTTAGTAAGAACTAGGTCTATCGTTTTATTAAGGCTTAGTTAGAGCTTTAGAGAAAGTAGAACTGTAAATTCTACTTACAGCGCGCAAAATGTAAGGATCCTGTAAAGATAAACGCCTAGTATAGCCTTATATACTGTCTCCTCTATAGACAGTAGCTACGGCTAAGGCTGTTTAGACAACAGAAACGCCTTACACTACTAATTAACTTAACTAACAGGCCTAGCTTATACGTAAGCTCCTTTAACGTTAATTACAGAGCCTATTAAGCAGGGCTCTTACTTAGCTTATTAAAGGCTGTTAGCTAGCTATAAACTTAGCTATAATCTTAGCAGAAGAAAATAGTAAACTTTGTACCTTAAACACGCGTTTATATTGTAGGAAGGATAAACAGTAATAATAAATTACAGCTAGAGGGGCTTTACAGGTTAAGGCAGGTTATGTGTTAGCTGTAGCTGCTAAAATAGCCTTAAACTTAAGGGTAGAGGGTAAGGCTTCTTAGTGTTAGGATCTGAGATCCTGGACAAGGAGGAAGAGCCTCAGACACTGGCAGCCAGTCGGGAAGCGCCAGTGTTCCACTCTGTCACATATCACGTGACCGCTCGCTCTGCCAAGGGCGAGCGCGACAAGCGCGCTATGTATATAGATTACTACAATAAGCCCTTATAGATTATTATATTCAACTTAATATTATACTCTACAGTATAGTAATAGTAATACTAATTATTCTTAACCCTTAGTACTCTTTACAGAAGTACCCTCTTACTATCTTAGTATTAAACCCCCCTTCTATCTAGTCCCTTACTCTATCCTAGAGAACTAACCTTACAATCTTATTAGCTATCTTTACTAATAGCTTTTAAGATAAGTAACACTTATATAGAAAACGCGGCCTACTATACTACTAGGCTAGGCAACGCTGTCGCTAAACTAGACCTCTTCTATAGAGATCAATTTAAGCTTAAAGACTAGCTACTCTAGTTCGACCTGTTCTTTAAGTTTAATACAACTACTATAGATAATAATAACTAAGCAGTACTTATAATAAGCTATATAAGGGGCAAAGCTGCTAAATAGGTAAAGCCTTACCTAGTTAAGTACTTAGCTAAAAGAACTAAACTAAAGAAGCTAATTAAGATATTTAAAGACATAGGAGAATTTAAGACACGCATGCAACAAGTATTTAGATTACTAAACAAGACTACTATCGCAGAACATAAAATCTAGAACATATAATAAACCCAGTCTATAGCTAATTACGCTAACAAGTTTTTAGGGTATGCTAGATAAACTAACTAGAATAATAACACCCTTAAAACTATATATAAATAAGGCTTAAAAGCAGACGTCTAAACTAAACTAATGCGCTCTAGCATAGGCATTACTACGCTAGATAACCTAATTAACGAGACTATCTAACTAGATGTAGAACTATACGAGCTCTGTGTGCGACTTAGAGGACGACTACTAGGATAAATAAAAGAAGATAAGAAACCCTAGAAGGATTATCGTAATAAGCTAAATAATAGTCGCCTATAGTACTAGTATTAACTATAAGGAGTGCCTAGGTAGTATATATTAGGAGGACCTAAAGTAACATATCTAGATAACCTTAATAGAGGAAAGTTAGGTAAGAGCAGGAAGAAAAAAGAAATAACTTACTTTAACTATAATAAGAAAAGCTATATAGCTAAAGACTATAGATAAAAGAATAAAGTAACCCTCTAGATTAATATAATAGTTATAAAAGAAGAAAATAGTAATAATAAGATATAGGAAGTTATTATAACTTAAGAGGAAGAGGCTTAAGACGTAGAAATATTATAGCTACCTCTTCTAGAACCTACTAAGAAATAGATTCTAGGAACCTAGTATAGTAATAAGGAAGAAGAGAGTAATAGCTCTCTATCTCTAGTCTATAAAGATACTAAAGAAGACTTTAATAATACTATAGTACTCTTAACTAAGAATTAGAAAAAAGAAAACTTCTAGAACTAATATTAACTAGAAACCCTAAGGCTAGCAACGCCTATAGAAGTAGAAAAAGATATTATAGAACTTAACTACTAATTATATGCGTAATATATATATAAAGTATAATATATTAATACGCTAACCTTAGAAGAATAGGAAGCAGCTATAAAATAAGGAATAAGTATAATTATTCTAGCTAAGTAAGCGATATAAGATATATTACAGGAACACTACTAATACCCTAAATATTATATAAAGGTAATATAAGAGTAGGTAGAAAGAGCTAAGAAAGTATAGTAACCTATAAGCGTTAGGGACGCACTATAGAAACTTTAATAAGCTAGGTAAATATAGGTACTAGAACTCTTAGTAGTTAAGACCCCTAAATATATATTACGACGCTAAATAATACTACTACTAAAATAAGAAGACGCTTTCTACGTACTAAGCACTAAGAACTTAGTATAGTAAGGGTATCCTTAAGTTAATTCCTACGGCGAAATTATGCTTACAGATAGTAAGAAATAAGATATTTATACCTAGCTTAAATAATAAATATATTAGGAGGACGATAAGGAGAATATTAACTCTAACTAGCTTCTTATAGAGGAAGAAGCTAGAGACTACTATAAGCGCGTAGAGGCGGCTTAAGCCCTATATACTATGCGTAAAGGACTATAGAAACTAGTACTAGACTACTTAATAGATCCACGTAATAAGCGACACGGTGTAGTCTACTAGTCTTTCTACACCACAGACCTGTACGCTATACACTATTTAAGTAAGACAGAACAGGGATACTTCCCTTACTTATTTTACTAATATAAATATTAATAGTATAATTATCTTAAAGTTAAATGCGATAACTACCTATAGGATAAGAGGACTATCCTCTACTTCCTAGGAAATAACGACCCTGCGGCTACTATAGCGATGTAGCTAGTCTTTAATAGAGAGTGTAACTAACAGTAATAGTAAACGTGCCTTAACTCTAACTGCCTTAAGTATAAAGACGTTAAGACACTAAATAGGTACTAGGAGGAGCCTCTTTTAGAATTACGCCTACTAATAAGCAAGAATTACGAACTCTATATATAACAGGTGCATAAGGACTCCTTAAGCTAAATATTAAGCTTAATAGAAGCTAGATAAAGGTACTAGTAGATTCTAGAGTATAATAGAGCTATATTTCTGCGCGAGTAATAGAATAAGCTAGCCTTATCCTATTATTAAAATTAGTACTATATCTATTAATAGTAGCTAATAGATAACTAATGCTATTAGAGTCTGTAATTACACACGAAGTATAGAGCGTATAACTTATTATCTAGAACTATAGGGAAACGATTAACCTAGACGTCTTTAAACTATTATAATATAATGTAATACTAGGACTCTTATAGTTAAGAGAATATAGCCTAGATATAGATTAGAAAAGGAAAAAGTTCTTATTTAAATGCTGTAGAACGGATGTAACTATAAGTAAACCTACGCTGCAGCTAAGTACCTAGGTAGATAAGAAGATAATAATTAGAATCCTTACTTTAAATAAGGACAACCTTAAGACACGAGGATCTAACTTAGCAGGTACTAATAGGAGGCCCTTAGACTAATAAGCTAGAGTTAAGGAGTAAAGCGTAACTCTAGTAATCCCTAATAAGTATAAAGAATATAAGTTACTCTTTTAGGAAGAGATAACTATAAAAGTATTACCTAAGTATTAACCTTAGGATTATAAGATTATCCTATAGGAAGGAAAGTAACTAACTTTTAGCCTAATTTATAGTTTACTAGAAAAAGAACTTAAAACCCTGCACAAATATATTAAGACAAACTTAAAAAAGGGATTTATTAGGGAATTATAATTACTAGCAGGATACTCTATACTATTTATACTAAAGAAAAATAAGAAGTTAAGATTATGCGTTAACTATTAGAAGCTTAATAATATTATAGTAAAGAATTAATACCCTTTACTAAATATAGCAGAATTATAAGATTAACTAGCCTTTATAAAAGTCTTTATAGTATTAGACTTAAGAGGAGTATATAACCTTATTCGCATAAAGGAAGGTAAAGAATAGAAGACTGCGTTTAGAACACGCTATAGCTACTATAAGTATATAGTAATGCCTTTTAGTCTTACTAATATACTAGTAACATACTAGGCACTTAAGTTAAATTCTTAGGATATATAGTAGGTGTATATAGAGTAAAGATAAGTAAAGAAAAAATAAGAGTAGTAAAAGAATAGCCTAAACCTAAAATAGTTAAAGATATATAGTTATTTATAAGATTTATTAACTTTAACTAATAGTTTATTAAGGATTTTTCTAGGAAATCTATTCTACTTACTAAGCTTACGAGGAAAGATATAAAATAGGAATAAGGAAATAAATAAAGAAAAGTATTCTAGATACTTAAGGAAGCCTATATTATACTTCTAGTGTTAATTATATTCTAAATAGGAGAACCCTTACAGTTTAAAATAGATGCCTTAGACCTTATACTAGGTATAATAGTAAAATAAGAACGTAATAGGAAATAGCACCTAATTACGTACTACTTAAGAAAATTTATAGACGCTAAGAAACGCTACAACGTGCATAATAAAGAGCTTATAGCAGTTATTAACGCCCTTAACTACTAGTAAATCTATGCAGAAAGCTGCTTAGATCTTATAATATTTATAGATTATAAGAACTTAGTTTATTTTACTACTACTAAAACTTTAAACTATAGATAGGTTAGATAGGCTAAAATGCTAAGATAATATAAGTTTAAGATTATGTATACGCTAAGAAAGGATAACGGCAGAGCTAATGCTCTTAGCTGCAGAACAGACATCGCAGGAATAAAAGTAATAGTTAGCGATGCTATCCTTTAAGTAAACTAGGATAGAAGCTTAGGACCTAATAAGTTATTAAATAATACTATAATAATTACGTCTAAAGTACCTAAAGAATTATAAGAAGTAATTATTTAATAATACTATAATAACCTAGTATATAGTTACCTAGGAATTAAGAGAATAATAGAACTTATACAGCGACACTATAGCTTTAAGAATATAAAGGCTAAAGTTAAATAGTTTATTAAAAAATGCGCGGACTGTTATAAGAATAAATACAGTACTTACGCACTATATAGAGAAATGTAAGCTATAGAGCTACCTAATAAACCTTAAGTAGATATTTCTATAGACTTTGTAATAGGGTTACTACTATCTAAAGATTCTGTAATAGGAATTAAGTATAACGCTATCTTTAATATAGTCTGCAGGTTTATAAAAGCAGTAGAAATAATACTATTTAGAAATAACTATAATATAGAATAACTAGCGTTTATTATCTTAGACAGGCTGATACGATATTATAGTATACCTAAGTCTATTATAAG
Source organism: Pseudopyrenochaeta lycopersici (assembly GCA_003313425.1). NCBI lineage: Eukaryota > Fungi > Ascomycota > Dothideomycetes > Pleosporales > Pseudopyrenochaetaceae > Pseudopyrenochaeta > Pseudopyrenochaeta lycopersici. Next base: position 620,644 of record NHZP01000001.1, on the reverse strand, counting down.
TAATAGAGATAAGCTCTTTATATCTAACTTCTAGTCTATATTAATAGCCGCGATAGGAACTAAGAGAAAGTTGTTAATAGCCTATCACCTATAAACAGATAGATAGATAGAAAGAACAAACAGAATAATAAAGACCTACCTAAGAATTTATAGTAATTAATAATAAAATAATTAGGTCTTATTATTACTAATAGTATAACTAGCCTATAATAATAAATTATTAGAATTAACTAGAAAGACACTATTCTTTACTAACTACAGGAGACACCCTAATCTCTTTATAAAATTATATCCTAGTAGAAAAGCTAAAGTAGCTATAAAGATAGCTAAAGAAATAAAGAAAATATATAAATAACTTTAAGAGAACCTTAAGAAAGTATAATGTAATAGTATTTCTTACTAAAATAAGAAAAGAAAAATAGCACCTTAGCTAAAAAAGAGGGATAAAGTATACTTACTTACGAAAAATCTACGTAATAAGTAACTAAGTAAGGGACTTAATTACGTTAAAGTTAGACTATTTTTAGTTAAAGAATAAAACAGACTTATAAATTATATACTTAAGCTACTACTAGATATAAAGATCTACTTATAATTCTATATCTCTAAGTTAGAACTAGCTAACCTAATAACGCTACTATAAAAAATATTCTAGTACTAAACTAAAGAAGAAATAGAGTATAAAGTTAAAAAAATTCTTAGCGAAGAACGCCCTAAGATTACAAAGGAATAGTATAAAGAAAGAAAGTACTTTATAAAATAGAAAGGCTACCTAGATTTAGAAAATATATAGGAACCTAAGTCTAACTTAAAGAACTATAAGGAATAAATTAGCAAATACTACTATAATAAGGAATAAAAAGAACTTAGGTACTAGAACTATAACTAACCTAAGAAGAGAGAATAGTAGAACTACTACTACTCCTAAAGTTAGCTACTCTAAGAAAAAGACTGCCTTCTTCTAGCTATATTAGTATAAACGCGCTTTAGTCTAGAGCTAGAGTGCCTAGTATAAGACTTTCCTTAAGATTAGTAATCTCCTGCCCTAACGCTTCCGCCGCCTTAAGAGCCTTAATCTCCTCTACGTACTAACCTAAGGCGTCTACTAGACTTTACTTACGCCTCTAAAGAAACTCTTTTTATTTACGTAAATAACTGCGTTTAGAATAAGCGGCTAGTAACGCGTTCAGCGCCTTCTCCTTTACTGCCTTAGCCTCTGCCTCTTAAGCTTCTAAATAATATATCTCCTTATCTAGCTTAGAATAGTTTAGTAACAGGATATTAACTAGTTTATAAAGCTTATTACTATTATAATAGTAATTACTATACTCTTTCTTTAATAATAATATCTAGTACTCTTAACCCTGCTTTACGTAATAACTACAGGTAACTATAGCTAACTAGCTAATATAATTAATTTAATCTCTAAGGTTATAATATTATAGAGTACTCTTAGAACTTATTAGTTAGTTTATAGGGATATAAATAATAGGAGGAGAGGATAGTATTATAATCCTAGAAATAAGGGGACGCGCAGCTTAAGAAGGACTTACTCGTAGTTTAGAGCTATAACGTATACGCTAGCCTAGTAGGAACTAGTATCCTAGGAAGCTTAGCATCAGCCCTATAAAATTCTCTAGGACACTGCGTGTATCCTACAGAACTTATAAGATTCTAGGAAACCTATAATAGGATCTGTAGGATCCTATAGGATAACCTATATATAGATTATAGTAATAAACCCTTATAGCTTATTATATTTAACTTAATATTATACTTTATAGTATAGTAATTATAATACTAATTATTCTTAACTCTTAGTACTCTTTACAGAAGCGCCCTCTTACTGTCTTAGTATTAAACGTTCCTTCTATCTAGTCCCTTACCCTATCCTAGAGAACTAACCTTGTAATCTTATTAGTTATCCTTATTAATAGCCTTTAAGATTCTTTACACTAGTTAGGAAGCACTAGTGTTCTACTCTGTTATATACAGTAATAGGAGCTTACTATTAAAAAATAGTAATTACTAATTTTTTAAAAGGTTTATATTAAATTACTTAGTAATCCTAAAATTCTAATATTTTAGAATAGAATACTACTTAATATAAAGATTAATTTTAGGATTTTAGAATTTCTAAAATAGGCCTAGTTCCTTAATAATAAAATTTTTAAGAAAAAAAATAGTAAGCTAAATAGTAATTACTAATTACTAATTTAGCTTACTATTTTTTTTCTTCTTAAAATTTTTCCTAAAGAACTAAGCCTATTTAGGATATTCTAAAATTGTAAAATTAATCTTTATATTAAGTAGTCTTCTATTCTAAAATATTAGAATTTTAGGATTACTAAGTACTTTAATATAAACCTTTTAAAAAATTTGAAAAATTAGTAATTACTAATTTTTGCCTATTACTGCTATCTATATTATTATATATAATATTCTAGAAATTTAGAAATAATAGGAATTAGAAAATATAATATAGTCTTACTAAAAAAATATATATTAAATAAAAAACTAGCTAATCTAAACTACCTAAAGAATTTAAGAAATCTATAGCTTCTAAATTAGAAGCTATAAAATCTTCGTATAAATTATAAAAGTTTCTACTTAATTTAATCTCTTCTAGAGTATAAAACTCTTTATTATAAAAATTTAAATTATTTAAAAAATAGAAATCTTCTTTAATAAACTCCTCTTTTAAAGTAAAATAATTCTCTTTAATAGCTAGTTTAGCTTTTATATTATCTACTTCTTTAGAAGTATTTATAAGCTTATTTATAAAGCTTTTAATTATATCTATATATAATTAGTAATAGTTATATATATATATATATAAATAGATAACTTACTATAATCTTTAAATAAAATACTTATATTAATTAAGTATTTATTAATACTTTCTAATGTAGTAGAAAGAGAATTATCTATAGTACTATTATCTAGTAAAAATAGATACTCTATTTCTATATTCGCTTTTCTTAATAGATCTATAATAATATTAAGAAAGTCTTTTTTAAATAATATTAATTATATTAAACTTACTTAAAGTAGCTTTAACTCTATCTTTTTTATAATAGCTTAGTCTATTTAAATAATAAACTATTCTTAAAGTATTTAAATAATCTATAATCTATATAGAGTTTTTATCTAATATAAAATTAATATATTTAAATATTATTATTAATAATAATATAACTTACCTTTAAAATTTCTATAATTATTAATTATAGCTTTTATAGTAGAGTCTAGTTTAGTAGATTTAACTACTATACTATTATTAATAATAGTAGAGATAAAGGTAGATTTAGTAAGCATTTTAACTATAGTTTAAAAAAGCTTTAGTAAAATAAAAAGATAAAGCAGATTTACTAGTATATATAGATAGTAGATAAGGATCTTATCTTTTATTTTTAAAGAATAAAATAAAAGGTAGTATAGATATATATATAGTTATAATATAGATTCTAAGTTAAGTTCTTAACTAAATTAAATTCCTAACTAAATTAGATTCCTAACTATATTAAATTCTTAACTAAATTAGATTCCTAACTATATTAAATTCTTAACTAAATTAGATTCCTTACTAAATTAAATTCTTAATTAAATTAGATTCCTAACTAAATTAAATTCCTAACTAAATTAAATTCTTAACTAAATTAGATTCCTTACTAAATTAAATTCTTAATTAAATTAAATTCCTAACTAAATTAAATTCTTAGCTAAATTAAATTCTTAACTAAATTAGATTCCTAATTAAATTAAATTCTTAATTAAATTACATTCTTAGCTAAATTAAGTTTTAAAGTAAATTAAATTCTTAATTAAATTAAATTCCTAACTAAATTAAATTCTTAACTAAATTAAATTCTTAACTAAATTACATTCTTAACTAAATTACATTCTTAACTAAATTACATTCTTAACTAAATTACATTCTTAATTAGATTCTAGTTTTACTTATAATATATAAATACTATAGAATCTATACTTTTTCTATTCTTTTTTCTAAACTATATCTTTATACCTTATACTAAAATTAAAATTTAACTCTTTTAACTCTATTATTATATAAAAGTATTTATATTATGTCTAGAAAAATCTTTTCTAAATAAGATTTATTAAGTCCTAATTTAGAATTACCTAGTATAGCTAATTTAGCTCCTATATTTAAAGATAGAAAATTTAAATTAGAACTACTACCTTATAAAGAAGGAGAATATAGATTATTTAAAGCTAGTTGTAATAGTTGTAATTATAGTACTAAATTAAAGTAGCCTATAAATACTAGTAATTTAAGTATACATTTTAAAGCTAAGTACTTTACTATAAATAATACTATTAGTATAGATAAAGATATAGAAAGTAATTCTAATATAGATTATAGTACTAGTAGTACTACTAATACTTTAAATAATTATTTTAGAAATTCTAATATAAAAAAAAGACCTAGCTTTATCTTTTTTAGTAAAGAAGAATATAAAACTAATCTATTATCTTTTATTATATCTAATAATTTACCTTTTAGTATAGTAGAAAGTAGTAGTTTTAATAATTTTATAAAATATTTTAAAGATAATATACCTACTATAAGTAGAACTACTATAAAAAGAGAACTAGATAGCTTTTATACTTTAGAAGTAAATAAACTAAAATTACTCTTAAAAAATAATAATAGTAAATATTCTATTACTTTAGATGAATAGCGATCTAATAATAATATAGATTTTTTAGCTATAACTTTACATTTTTTAGATATTAACTTTAAAATTAAAAGTTATTTAATAGGTTTTAAAGATCTTAATAATTTTAAATCTTATACTAGTAGTATTATCTATAAGATAGTTAATAGTATATTAAAAGATTTTAATATAAGAAATAATATTATAAGTATAACTAGAGATAATGCTTCTAGTATTAATAGTACTATTAAGTTAATAAAAGACAGTTATAATTCTAAATTTAACTATAATATTATAGATATAAAGTGTGTAGCACATATATTAAATCTAATTAGTAATAATTTTCTAGACTATACCTTTTTTACTATTAATAATACTAAAAAATTTAATAATAATCTAAATACTATAATAGAAAAACTTAATAAAGATAATAATAGTATAGATTTTATTAATAATAGAAAAGCCTTACCTATAACTATTAGAAATATTATTAATAAATTTAAATATAATAATTTTTTAAAAAATAACTTTAAAAAGGTAGTTAAGGATAATAAATTAAGTAATATAGGCCCTGAAATACTAATAAAAGATAATAGTACTAGATGGCTCTCTACTTATAATATGTTAGATAGATTTATTTATTTTAAAGATGAGATTATATATATTATTAATAAAGCTAATAGCTTATCTAATACAAAGAAAAAAGATCTAAATTTAGAATCTTTTACTATAAAAATAGAAGATTGGAATTATTTAATAAAAATAAAGTCAATTTTAGAAATATTTCAAAAACCTACTATAAAATTACAAGGTTTTACTAGTAATTCTTATACTATAATATATATAACTCAACTATATAAAAAATTAATAGATATGCTTTATTTTATAGAAGAAAAAGACTTATTATTAAAAGAAGGAATACAACAAGCTATAGATAAATTATTATTTTATTATCCTATAAATAATACTAATATAGATAAATTAAAAGATCTATATATAGTAACTTTATTAGATCCGCATTTTAAATTAGATATATATAATAGTTTAGATTTTAATAGTATAATAGTAGATAATATAAAATTATATTTTATAGAAATATATAATAGATATAAAAAAAATATAATATAGAGAGTAATAAGAGTATAAATATAAATAGTAGTTTTAATTCTAGTTATAGTTTAGATTAGGGTAGCAAATAGGTTACGGGTACCCGCTATAGGTATAGGTTGGGTATAGGGTTACAGATGAGTGGGTTGGAGTTAGGGTTGAGTCGCACGGACCATGGGTATAGGTTGGGGTTGGGTCGCACGGACTCTAGGTTAGGTTAAGGCTAAGGTTATAGACGTATGGGTTTAGGTTTAGTTATAGGTACCTACTAGGGTTATCTTATAAAACAGATAAATTACTATACCTAGAAAAGAAACTAAACTATTTTAGAACTATATTATAAATATAGGCCTAGAACCTTAAGGAGCACTCTGCTGTATTTACTAAATTTATATAAGAGAAAACTGGTTTTATTACAGCTATTAATTACGGTAACGTAAAGGAGGCCGCACTATTCGACGCTTCCGTAGTAGCAGTTGCAAGTCCTCTTCCTCCTCTTTATCTGCGCTACTAATATTTATAAAACCCTCCTTAACGCTATCTAGATTATTTATCTAGGCTAGAAGCTTAAATAGATTATCTACCTTATTATAATCTCCTCTATCCTCCTCTACCCGCTGCTCTCCTTCCTAAAGGATAGCATGTTTAAAGAAAAGAATTAACTAGATTTTCTGAGCGCCTAGGCGGTGCCTTCGGTTACTAATTACGTCCTTAGCAGTATTAAAAACACGCTTAACACTAACTGTAGCAATCTAGATTAGTAAAATATCTCTTATAACCTAGGCAAGCTTAGGATAGGTAGCCTCGTTTACTTTCTACTAATCTAGGATATTAAAAGAATTACCTGCTATAACATAAGGGGTGCTAAAGTAGGATTCTCCCTCTTAGCGAGTTTACCCTTTCTCCTCTTCTACCTCCTTAGGGTCTACATCCTAACTCTCATTAAATACTAACCCTGTACGTAAGAGGCTACTTAATTATAAATAAACTAGGGATAGAAGTTTCTAGAACCACTCTATACTTTATAAACGTTAAGGATAAGTTAATAAGAACAGAGTAGAGCTACTAGTTTCTTAACTATCGTATTAATTAAGATATTTAAGAAATTGTTAGCAGTAGTTATATTTATCCTAGGCATCCTACGTATCATCCTAGAGCTGCTGTTAGATTATTTACTATAATAAATAGCTATAATAATAGTACCTTATACGCTGTAAGCTTCTATAGTAGATCTAGGATAGTAGCGTAATTAAAGAGGTATCCGCGCTCTACCTCTATCTTAGAGTAATATTTACTTAGTTTTAATTAACCCTTTTTAGCTACTGCCTTTACTACTGCTAGCTACTCTTCATTATCTCTATTTTCTAAATCTTTACCTAGCTCTTCTATCATCTAGTCTAGGAAATTAAAAAGCTAGTTATACATAAGCTAAATATACTAAATTTAAGGCTTCTAGTTTTAGCTTAGCGAATTAGTTACGTCCTTAAATCTCTTAAGCATATTATAAATAAGCTTAAGGTAGTGCTATTTAGTTAAAGATAGCTAGAGTTACTTAAGATTACAGAAATCTACGTTAGCACAATCGCTATTACTTATAACCCTCGCAGGTGCTTTTAGATTAATTTCCTACTTAAGCTATTTATTAATATATGCCTAGAGCGTAACTGCACGCTTACACATATTAAAGGTTAAGTTCTATTAAGTCTTTACATCCTATATAACTAAAAGTTATTCTTTTAGCAGTAGAAGACTCTATATATTAATAAACTGCTTGTAGCGTTAGGGTAATTAATTAATAGCTTTGCAGATTATTCAGAGCTATCTATAGCTTAGTCTATAATAAATAGCTGTAATAATAGCTAACTTACTTTATAAAGAGAGTTTAGGACTAATATTTTAGTATATATTTCTTTTATATAGCGCTGTTATAGATTTTCCTTAACCTTAAGCTTAGTAGGAGCTGTTAGTTTAAGGTACTAGATAGTATCCTAAACAACAAGATTAATAATATAAGCTAAGCATAGAATTATATTTTCTGTAGCATTCTAAATAATATCCTCTTCTTATAATTTTATTTAGATAGTACAAGCTAACGTGCCGTTATTACTAGCATTATCGCAGGTAATAGCTAAAAGTTACTGTTTAGTATTTATATTATTTAGAAGCTGTAATACTTCTACTATAATAGACGCGCCTGTATAGCTCCCGTAAATAGGGATAAAATTAAGTAGTTTCTTATAAAGTTACTAGTCGTTCGTAATATAGTATCCCTTTACTATAAGAAAGCTAAGGTAATTTCCTACGGACTAAGCGTCTAAGGCAATTAAAATTTTTATATTTTCTCTAAGGTTATCTAGGAGAGAAGCCCTAGCTACCTTAACTTAAGCCTAGAAGATTAACTAGAATTTATAATAGGTAATTATTACAGGATTAGGCTAAAGGAACTAGAGAAAGCGTTAAAAGGACGACTGCTCTACTATTTAGAAAGACTAGTTATAATCTATTACTACCTGTATAAGTTCTCTCTTAAAAGTAATTACAGAGTATAGTAGAACTAATTACTCTGTATTACTATTTAAAGGTCGCGAAAAATAAGTTATAAGTAAAGGTAACTAAGTATAAACTAGAACTTAAGTCTCCTTATAAAGCTAAGATTTTTAGTAATTTAAAAGGTGCTTAGTGCTGATCGCATTAACTACTAGATATTAAAGTATATATCTGTAGTTAAAACAGAATATATATAGTTAACTATTAATAATTTATGCAGCCTCGCTAAATTAACTCCAGATTAGGCTATAACGTAAAGATAAGCCCCATAGTAGTTTCTTTAATAATAGGTCTAGCGCCTAGGCAGTTGTATCCTACCACGTTTTCTACTTTAAAATAATCTCTTATTATATCTTATCCTGCTTATCTTCTATTATTAGATATTTAAGTAAGATAAGGGTAGTTTAATTCCCTTTAATAATCTAAGGAGCAGCAAGTTTAAATTAGTTAAGGACGTGCAGAAACTAGAGAGGTTAAGTAGTAAGTACTATAATAGGAATATAGCTGTAATAATATATTATAATAAATATAAAGTAGTTGCTAGGTAGAGTATAGGACCTAGGATACTCTAATAGAGTGTACAAGTAATAATATTTTAATACAGCTTAGGAATTCGTTCATTTTAATATAATTATTTACATTCTTTACTCTATTTATATTCTTCTCCTGTTAAATATAAAGGCTAGAGGCTAAGGGATAGAGATACTAAGAGATTATTAGCTGTAATAATTACTACTGCCTAAACTAGACTAATGTATGCCCCTAACTAGTCTAGTATTATTCCTCCTTAACTTCTAGATTAGAGAAGCCCCAGAAATCTGTCTTATTAGACTAATTACTGCTAGGTTCCTCGCTACTAGTCTTGTACTTATTTTCTCCTTTATTATATATAGCGTTAATCTCAGAGTTATAGTTAACCTCTACCTTACATTTATTACTATTATCGCCCATAATATATAGCATACTACTCTTAAGCAAGATATCTTCCCTACTAGACACAGTATCAAAGATAGGCGTAGGCTCACGTTATCTAGTGTAATTAGCACACAACCGCTATAAAATAATATAATAAAACTTACTACTACTTGTTATTAGCTACTACTACTAACTCTTCTGTAGTAAGTCCTTTTATAAACTCTTACTATTCAGCTTCAGCCTCTTTACTCTTAAAGGTATTACTATTAAGCTTTACTAAGCTATCTTAATAGGTTTTGCGTATAATCTTTTCTAGGACACTACTAATTCTAAAAACTCGCGTAATTCTACAGCCTAGCTACTATATACTTAAAGAGCGTTAAGTAGTAGTAGAGATCTTCTCTAAGGCTCTTTAGTGCTCTTAAAGAGAGGCTTTATAATTTAGCTTCTCCTATTTTAAGTGTACTTAACTAAGCTAAGATTCTAGCTATTTACTTAAAGACTGTAAGTAAGGATATATAATAAATAACTATTATAACTTACTACTCTTCTAATCCTTAAAGCGCTAGTTATAAAGTTTCTCTATCTCTTTATTAAGATATTATTTCTTTATACCTTTAGGTAGAGACGTATATTCAGCCTTCTTCTCTAGCCTCTTCTTAAGCGCGCTTTTAGTAGAATAATCTAAAGCATTAGCGCTTTTAATAGCTTTAGTCTCTATATCGCGAAGGGCAGCTTAATCTCTCTACTAAATTACACAGGTATTATTACTTAGTTTGCCTTTAAATAGTACTAATAGATTAGTAGGGCGACCTTTACAGGAACTAATCTAGCCACGCATAGAGATAACATAGTTAACCTCCTGCTCTTTAGAAGCAAACCCCTATTTTAATTAGTATATATATACTATAATAATAGACTAGGATAAATACTGCTATAAGCTTCTCCTATTTATTACTATTAAATCTAACTAGTACATTATACTAAATATTTAGAAGTAGACCCTTAGGGCTATCTAGATAGTCAGTATCTTTAATTAGCTCCTGTTTAATAGGTGTAGAAGCTATTACGCAGGAATTATAATAAATATACGTAATAATTAAGTAGTAAGTAGTTTAGTGTCTAATAACAGAGATATAGAAGCGATAAGGGAAGCCTTTAAGTTATTATGTAGTAAGGTGAAGGTAAGAGTAAACAGCAGGCTACACAGGTAGCCTATACGCTGCGCTAGCGAGTAGAATAAGTGCCTACCTACGTATAACCTCTAAAAAAAGTTAGATTACTATAAAAATAGGATTAATTAAAAGCTTGTATTAAGTTCTACAGTCCTATAGTTTATTATAAAAGTTTATTACAGCGTTACTGCGCTATACGCTAGAAGAGCCCGTTTGCTAGCTACATTAACTTACTCTTACCTTCACCTTTACTTTTACTAAAGGTAATATATCAGTCTAATAAGCTTAATTTCTGCTTTCTTCCTCTACCTATCTACACTAAATTTCTACCTCTATAATTAGCTGCGCTCTATTAAATTTACTACTCTCTATTAAGTTAAATATAATAGCTAGAACTAGACCTCCTTCTAAGCGTCTAACGACTGGCAGCAAGGCTCTTAGGAAGACTGTAACTGGCGGCAGTGTACCTGCAAAGGATCTAGCTAGTAAATCTGCGCGAAAGATAATAACTACTTCTAATACAGTTAAGAAAAAGCGTCGCTAGAAGCTAGGTAGTAAGTTATTATAGTTTCTTATTATAGTTATAAGCTAATTATTTATAGTAGTAGTAATTTAAGAGATTAAAAGATACTAAAAGTCTACTAATCTGCTTATTTATAAGCTTCTATTCTTCTGCCTTATCCGTGAAATAGCCTAAGAGTTCTAGTAAGAACTGCGCTTCTAGAGTAGTGTAATTAAGGCTCTCTAAGAGTTAGTTAAGTTATTTCTAGTTAGTTATTTTAAAGGTAACTATTACCTTAATATTTTTATTATATATATACTAATTTTTAGTAGACTGTATAATAAATGCAATCTATGCAAAGAGAGTTACTATTTAGCATAAGAATTCTGCGTTAGTAAGGCGATACTATAATAGGTTTCTACTAGATTTCTTCTAATAGGTATTAGTTTTCTCTAGGTAGTAGTCTTCTTTAGGCAGTAGATTTGTCTAGCAGTAGCTTTCTCTAAGTAGTTATAATGTATAAATTATAATTTGCGATAGTTCCTAAACAACACAGTAACCCTTAAACTGTAATAATTAGCTGTAGTAAATACCTAACCCTAATTAGTTAGTAGTAACCCTAATATAAAAAACGTGATTACTCAGACCTAAGCTAACCTTACCCTAATAACCCTAGCCCTAACCTCAACCTATTCACAGTAACCTTAACCTATACCTATTACTAGCGTATAAAGATTGGGTATAGAGCTGGGTTGGGTACGGGTCTTATGTAATCAAACCCAACCCAACCCCAACCTATACCTATTTGCCACCCTAGTTTAGATATACTAAATACTATAGAAGATAATTATAATAGTAATAATAAAATATTTATATTACCTAATAAATCTATTAATAGTAACTGTATAGAGAACGAAGTAGAACTATATTTAAAAGAACCTAGAATAACTAAGAATATAACTCTAGAAAACTACTATAATACTAATAAAGATAGATTTGCTATAATATATAAAATAGCTAAAGACTATTTAGCTATATTAGCTACTTCTAATCCTAGTAAATCTACTTTTTCTAAAACAGCTAATATAGTAACTAAATCTAGAAATAGATTATTATCTAGTACTATTAAAAAATTAATTATATTAAAGGAATTAAATAGTATAGTAGATTAAGAAGAAATTATAAATAATAATTTATTTTTTAAAGATAATATAATTAGTAATTATAATAATAAATAAAAGAAAGGAAAAGAAAAAGAAAAAGAAAAAGAAAAAGAAAAAGAAAAGATAAATATAGAAGAAGAAGAAGAAGAAGAAATAGAAGAAGATTTTAATGTAGAAGATAAAAGTACTACTAGTATAACTAGTTTTAATACTAGTACTAATTTAAGTTCTAATACTAGTAGAAATAGTAGAAATAGTAGAAATAGTAGAAATATAAGTCTTAGTAGTAATAATTTAATATAGTATTATACTATATAATTATAATATTATATATTACTATACTATAATATATAGAATAATAAGATATTTTAGTCTAAATATTATTAATATATAATAGTAGTGTTTATTTAGTTAGTTTAATAGATTAATAAAGATTTTTTATTTAAATTTAATTACTTTTTTTTTACTATACTATTTATTTATATATTCTAGTCTCTAATAGTTAAATAATCTAGATTTTACTACTAGTAACTATATAATATAAAATATAGATTACTAAATTTTTACTAATTTATAATTTAGTAATTACTAAGTAATTACTAGATTTACTAATTACTAAATTTTGTGCATCCCTGCTTTCTATTTAAGTATTATAGCTTAAAAAAACTACTACTTTCTAATATATAGCTATACAAAGTATTAATACTTTTAATAGTATTAATAGTAATAGTAATAATACTAGTAAATAATATAAAATTTAATATTAATATTATATATACTATTATTAGTAGAGTAAAAAAGATATATATTTTAAATAGTTATAATAGTTAGGATAGTTAAGAACCTTAAGGACTTTAGAAACCTTAAGGACCTTAAGCCTTAAGAACCTTAAGAGCCTTAAGAACCCTAAGAACTTTAAGAACCTTAGAAAATTTTAGAACCTTAAGAACTTTAAATTAATTAGCTTTATTTTATTTTATATACTCTTAAAAGCTCTACTAAGTACTAAGTACATAGTTTTATTATTACTTAATTTATATCAAAATTACTTTTATTACTATAATATTTATAAGTTTAGTATTTTTATTAACTTAGTTATTAAGAAAAGAGCTTAACTCTAAGTTAAGAGTATATATATAAGATTCTTTAGCTTAAAGTAGTAGTTTTTAATATAATTTAATATATTATAAAACTTAAAATAATTAATGTATAGTCTATAATTTAAGTATTAGTTTTAGCTAGTTAATAATAAAAAAACTATACCTTTAGCTTATAACTAATCTATAAAAGTTTTTAAGCTAAATATATAAAATTACTTTTTAGAATTAATTAAGTAGCATTATACTAGGTCTATTATATATAATAGTTAATATAGATTTATTATAAAGTATTACTAGCTATTTAAAAATAATTATAAATTAACTAAAGTTAGTTTTTTAAACTTTATATATTTTAAAACTAAATTTATTTTAGAAATAAGTAAATAGGACGTTAGAACTTTACTATTTCTATTTAAATTCTTATATAATTTTATATATAGTATTTTATATAGCTATTAACTATAGCTATATAAAATTCTATACTTATTTCTATAAATAGAAATAAAGTTTTAAAATTAGTAATTAGTAATTACTATTACTATTACTATTACTTAGTAAAGTGGCAACCCTGCCCTAACCTATACCTATTTGCTACCCTAACCTATACTATTACCTAAAACTATACGTTACACTAACTATAAAGTAAAGAGTAAGATAAGAACTTCTTAGAATCCTACTAGAAGGTAGTAATCCTTCTTTCTAGAAAAAAAAGTTCTATTTTCCTTAATTAATCTTATTTATACCTGTTAGGCTATAGCGCTGAGGGCGCTAACAGCTGAGGTTCAAGGACTGCAGGCCAAGAACTAAGCGCTGAGAGCCGCTGGCTGGCTACCAGTATGACATTAAGTACTATTCTACTCAGCTTGATCTGCACTTAGCAGATCATTGTTACCTTTTGGTTGCCTGGCGCAGTGGGAGTAGACCTGTGTCCTAACAATACCTATCTAAGCCTAAATGCCCTTAGGATAAGGCTATAGTAATATAAAACTAGTCCTTACATTAGTTTCTTGAGCTATAACAACATGTTAAAGGATAGCAGGCCTAAAAACAATCCTATGTTCATTCCCTGTATAGTTTGCTCCTCAGGTTCTCCCATGGCTACATAATAGGCATCGTCAGTCTACTCCACTCTGGGTCTTGCTTCAGAAAGTCTAGATCCACATCTCTCAGGCACATCGCTACTGCTAACTTTCCGTCAGGGCCCCTTGGCATTATATACATCAGTGACTCCACAGGGACGAAACGCGGGCGTCGAACTGCAGTCGGATACCCCAATCCAATGGCGAAGTCCAAGTCGTATGCGGCGACCTTTGTCCAAGAACTCAGCATGATATCTGTGTCCGGCTTGAGTGCGGCTGTGAAGTTGATCTTTGACGCATTGTCCAGCGATTGAGACAAAAGCGTAACCAGCGAGCGTGTCCGCTGCGCTATGTCTGATGTGCTAGGGTCAATTTGCCGACGCATAGCCGCGGCGATATGGCCAAGTGGAACGGTGAGGAGGGAAGAGAGTGAATAGCTGGTATAGGTCATATTCTGCAATATACCAGGGTAGTCATGGCGTACACTGAGGTAGCGCCTAGCATCGACGGCTCGAGCGAAAGTTACAGTGCTGTCTGAAGAGAGCCGTGGCTGCCTGGCCCGCAAGACGGATTGAAATAGGAACGCCGAAAGGGCATCGTCTGTGGAAACGTAACTATCGAACTCGTCAGGTACACTTCTCATTGCAATATCCTTTAAGAAACCCAGTGATGAAGCGCTGAAGTCAAAATAGTTCCATGAGCATCTTGGCGGTATCGGAGGATTCAGAATGGGCAAATCAAGCGTCGGCTGTGGAGGCAGCATTTGAAATTCCAACTCAGGACCTGGACTCCACCCTTCTTGAGTAAACAATGGTACTACATTCACTCTCTCTCTGTTCCCGATTTCAATCTCTTCCTTTGTGAAGTCTTGGCCCCGACATGCCTTTGATAGCCAAGCCATAACCGCAGCCTGTCCCATCATGTCACATGCGTTGTGTTGCATATTGACACATATGACTAACCCCCCTCTTATAAAACTGAGCTGTATCAACATCACTGGTGCAGGTTTGTCGGAATGTCCAGAAGGCTTCGATGGATCAAATCCCGAGGCTGCCAATGTGGGGCAAGCCGCCCATGTCTCCTCGCCCAGCATTGACATTGGGAATCCTGCATCAGTGAGCTCCTTGAAAGTTGGTACGGAAGCATCATTTGCATAGTCCTTTACAATCAGACGTGGAGTTGGTTCAAAAGGCCGAATCTTGTATATTGGAGGGCCACTTAGTCCCGAGTTCGCATCGCCGACTTGGCCCGCAACCCATGGAAAACTCCTAGCCAGGTGTTCAAGTCCACGACCGATAGTTTTAACAATGAAAGGTTGCGAAGTTGGATCGGGCAGAGCGAATACAAAAGCAAGCTGAGTATAGAGCTTAAAGAGAGCAGGCTGGGCCCCCATAAGGTCCAGGTTCATGTTGAGAGCCATGTTCGAACGGGAGTTTTGGGTCAAGTCTTGTTGTCAAGAGTACTTCGATTGGTAATTCAGAGAACGTAGTGAGGAGTCTGGTACTTTGGAGAGGGGTTTGTCGCTTGTTTTTTTGCTGTCACACTGGAGAAGGTACCACGAGTCTCCGCCTTGGGAACCGGTGCTACTGAGGGGCCATTTGTCAGATGGGGATCGGTTTGTTTTAGATTGGAAACTTCATCAGAATGTGCTTCTTGAACGTAATTTGTATTCAAAAGAGTACGCTTTCCAAAAATAAATAAGATAGAAACCTCTACGTATTCCCCAACTCTCATTTTGAGTGACACTTCATCATAGCTCAGTATGACTCATTTGGAACTAGGGGGAGCCGTGGAACTAGTCGTTGGTGGGCGCTACATATGATCTTCCCAAATAGGGCGGGCTTACTCGTGCTGTGGAGGCATTGCAGAGCCGCAGCAGTAATCGCCGTCAATCAAAATTACCCGTGTCAGCCTCATTTTCATTCGCAAATGAGCCCTATCGTGTTTCCCCAGAGTCATGTTCGCTTGGATTGCCCGTTTCGCAGGGCCTGAGTGCAGGGGGTCCCCAAACCTCCCGCGGAATGCACTGCTGCCCGACCCTTTCGTGAGCCAGAACATTTCCGCCTTTCATAGAAATACCTCACGCTCTAGACAATACAATTAGCCGTGATTCGTGCCGAAGACCCCGGATTTTCAAGAGGATTGATGAAACAAACCCGAGTCACAGTGCTCGTGAACGTCAGTCCTGTTCCTGAGTGGCTGCATTGCGTCTTCCCCCACCCGACGGATTCGTATCAGAATGCCGCGTGTGTACTCCGAACCATTTTCGCTGTGTCGCGTTGTCAGAACAAGCGAAGCACAGGGCGAGAATTGCAGCGTCCTGCGAGCAAGGGACGGCTCGGGAATTGGAAACATTGGAAAGAAAGTAGGGCGATTGGAAGGCGACATGCCGACCGTCTCGCGTGGAAGCACGAGAGGTATCCACTTGCCCTCTGTGCCGGAGTCGGGACAATTGCTTTGTGGGGAAGGGCTTCCTCTGGGTGGTACTATTGTGCCGGGGTGGGAACAAAGCTATTCGAAGAGAAACACGTGAAAGGTAGGGATTAGGACAGGCTTCCACGCGATTTGTCAATATGGTTTGCACGTTTCCCCCCAAAATAATGATACGTGAATTCGCAAAGGTATCTCGAGCCTCAAAGAACATACCGAACCCAAATCCATGACTTTTCCGTCCGTTCCCAAAATTTTGCACATTCTCGTGCACTTGGTTGACTCCCACAGACGACATGCTTCCAACCCAATCATCACCTTACTAACAAGTTCAGCCGCGCAATGCCGTGCAAGATGTCCGCGAGGTGCAGATGTTGCTTGTGAAAGAAGACGAGAATAATCCAGTGTTAAATGTGCGCCAAAACTCCGTGGGTCTCATGCAAACCAGAGTCGAGACCGTCATGCAAACGCCACTCCTATGCCGACGCCGTGTGAAGAGTGCTTCTATCAGTGATGTTGCCAGTGATGAGAAAAGTATCATAGCTCGTGAGTGCTGTAAATCCAAATACATATGGTTGATGCGGGTCCATCACAAGATGACGCACTTGGGCTTGTCTTTTGTCCTTTTGCTGTTGCTGTAGCCGCCGCGGCCACGGCGGCCATCAGCTACTCCTCGCATGCGGTCCTTTTCGTGGTGGCCCGGGCGCACGCGAGGCTCCTTCCTGTCGGTCGGGGAGCGGCCACTGCCTTGATGTCGTTGCCGCCGGAGCTGCCTGACAACGTCGAAAAAGGCCTTTTCGACGTTGACACAATTCTTAGCCGAGGCCTCGACGAAATCGCAGCCCAGATCCTTGGCCAGGGCCTGCCCCTCCTGCGTGGACACTTCGCGTTCAGTGACGCGGTCGCACTTGTTTCCAACGAGCATGACCGGTGCCTGTCCGAAGATGGGCGACGATGCGCTGAGGGGCGAACCAGGATAGGTGGGCGAGCCGGCCATGGCTGTCTCCTTGACGCGCTGGATTTGGCTGTGGAAGCGCTGTATGCGGGCGAAGGAGGAGCGTGAAGAGATGCTGTAGACAAGGACAAAGCCCTCGCCGTCACGTATCCATTGGTCCCGCAGGGCAATGTATTCCTCCTGGCCGGCGGTGTCGAGGACCTCGAGCATGCATGACTGACCGTCGATCTGGACCTGCTTGCGGTACGAGTCCTCGATGGTGGGGTCATATGTCTCTACGAAGTGGTTCAGGCATAGCTGGTATGGTCAGAGAAAGGCTGCCAAACATGATGGGGTGGCAAGTACCTGTATAGTGAGGGCCGTCTTGCCCACGCCGCCATCGCCTAGGACCACCAGCTTGTACAGCGTCATCTTCCCCGCCATCTTGCCGGGAGTGCAGCAAGTCTACGCGTCAAAGCAAGTGATGAGGGGACGGTGTTGGGGGCGAGGGGCGGATGGGGATATGAAAAGCAGGGACGGGCGAGCTGCGTGGTGCAAGCTCCGAGCCACGTCGTCGCAGAAGTAGTCTCGTGGGGCGGCTCGCAGTTTGCGGCGTGGCCGAAAAGAGCGTCGTGGTGGTAGTGGTGGCGGTGGTAGTGGTAGCTACGGGTCGTCGCAACTCACAGAGCGCCAAGGGTGCGCGTGTCGGCGGGCAGCTGCAGGCGCTTCAGAATCGATCGGGCTGGCGAGCACAGGTGTTGCACAAGCAGACGTCGAGGCAGGCGGGTGGCCTGTGCAGAATGCGGTAGAAGCAACGAGTTTGGGAGGGGGGAGGGGGTGTGAGGCTGCGGCTGCTGGAAGGCTGCCGAGCAGATTTGCTAAGGAAGAAAGCCTATGGAGAGAAGGCTGCGGGGAGGGGAATAGCAGCAGCCGCAGAGCTTGTCAGGGCTGTGGAGGCGTGTCGGTGACAAGGCTGTGCAAGTGTCGAGATGTCGAGGTGTTAAATGTCGTGGTGTTGGGGTGGTGGAGGCTGCAAGGCTGCTGAGGCTGCTGGCACAAAGTCTCGGGGGGTCGAGAGTGAATGTTGGGTCGGCTGGGCTATCAGCTATCAACGACTATCAAAGCTCCGTCGCAGGAACGCGGGCGACGTGGGATGGAGAGGTACGGCGTGGACGGCGGGTGTGATAGCGGTGATGGAAGAGGGAGGTCAAAAGAAACGCGCGATTAGTGGACTTTGGGCGGCCGGGGGTTTTACGCTGCGTTGAGGTTGGCAGCTTGGGCGACCTCGCTGGGGGCAGCCAAAACCTCAGGATTCGCCTAGTCCTGTCCAGGCGACTCACAGCCAGAGGCAGCTGGGTCCTGCAAGAGCAACACCACCACCACCAGCACGTCCACGCCGGCTGCCGTGAGCGCTGCCCAGCCGGCGCCGTGCCCTATGCTGCTGGACCTGTCGCTGGCTGTGTGCAGCAGTCGACCTGCCCTCGCAGCCATGGCCGTGCGACGTCGCCTGGACAGAGTGCTGCTCCAGCTCCCAGCGGGCGAGCGCCGTGGTCTCAGCGCGCAATCACAAGCGGCACGCCCCGGCTCCTTGCGAGCGCTGCTAGCCCTCGCATGCAGGGCACTACACATGCACCCACGACGCTGTAGGAACACGGTGCTGCATCAAACACTCCAGAGGTACCTACACGGCCGCAGTGACATTGCATCCCGCCCTCTGCATGGCCCTCCATGGCCGTTGACGGCGCAGCCAGTGCCTGAGCCCGGTGCCAGACCCGTTGAGCACGCCGTTTCTGCTGTCTGACACGCCTGCGCGCACAATCAAACGCGCTGAGCGACGCCGGGTGAATGTCAGCGGGAGCATTGCTGGTAGCACGAGAAGCAGCCGGCGAGCGTCGCGCGCCTTTGGGCCAGAGTTTCACCTCTCTCGACCTCCCCAGTGGCATGGCATTTGCGCCCCCCGCCCGCCCCCGGGGAACATGGCCCTGGCCCGCGAGAGAAAGCATCCGACGGGTCCTTGGCGTCTGCTGTGCTTGCCACCATCCGAGCCGACGGCTGCGCTGCACCAACGACGTCGTCTGCGGTGCGCATTTGCTCTCTGGCGCGCTGGCCTTCCGTCGTCGCCCACGGCCGGCTATCATGCCAGGCGCCTGCGACAAACTTATTGGCGGCGATTCTGCCGGTAAGAGGCCATGCGTTGCTTCTAGCCGCAGACGCCGGGGTTCGCGATCCCCAACTGCTCCCTCGCCGATTAGATGAGCCCGCGGGGAACTACCTTGGCCTGCACTGATGAAGTGTCAAGCGTCCCAGGTCGACGGGACTGTCGAAGCTCAAGACGCACGCCAACATCGGGAATTCGCAGCTCTCGTCCGGCACTGCTCCTGCGCCCGCAGCAACATGCGACCACGTGAGTCGGCTCAACCACCGAAGCAGTCGTGCAAGTGCAGCCAACTCAACGCTCTGCCCGCATCACACTGGCTATCAAACAGACGCTGCTGCCAACCTGCCCCTTGACGCCCCTCTCGTGTAACTCACCGTGTGCACGGGGAGCGGCCCGCTGCGAGTCTGACAGCGACAGAATGCATTCATCCGGTGGACGGTGTGAGTACGAGACACCACAAAAGCTTGCAAAGATCGTCAGTCTGACGCATCACTGCCAAGCTTCAACGCCCCAAAATTTGTGCCTCGAAAAGGATTCGTGGGTTTTCCGTGTAAAGTTTTCCATGGACATAGTTTGCCAGTAGTAAGAGTCTCTGAATGGAGAAGAATGCACATCTTGACTAGCCCCTTTAGGCGTGGACGCAGCCGCTCCAGTGCCACGGGTGTGTGTGTGTGTGTGTGTGTTGGACATGTGTAAACCAGCAAGAGAGATCAAGCGGGGGGAAAAACGGCGTAGCAAGAGAAAAGAACAGCCCCGATTTGCACATCGGTAAAGGCCCGTGATTTATTCCGTAGTCTTTGAGCCATGGTGAACACATGTAGGCTACCGCTTAGCACCTCGTGTGATGCACCAGAAACATCACCAACTGGAACTTGTAGTTCTGCAAACCCAAGTTCTCAAATTCATACGCAACCCAACATGACTTCCAACATAGCGCTTCAGAGCTTTGCCCGTGCCTCAGTGGCCTTATGCAGATCCTTGCCTCTCACCCTAAAGTACTCCCGCACCTTCTCCCGCGCTACATTCACTGCCTCCCGGTCCTCAATTGTACTCGGCACGCTTACATCCCTATCAAAGTCCTCGTGAGTTGCATTCTCGATGAGCTCCCTCAACACCCTGCGTAGTGTTTTCCCGCTTCTCGTCTTCGGAATCATCGCTTTGCCTTGGATAATACCACCGAGGGATGCAATGGCTCCAATCTGCTCGCGCACTAGCTTCTGCACTTCACCAACGAGCTTGTCATCCACCACGGCTGATTCGGGGTGATCAAGTCTTGAAAGGGTGATAAACGCAAAGGGCAAGTGACCTTTCAACGCATCTGGAATACCAACCACCGCTGCTTCTGCAATGGCTGTGTGTGTTGTGATTGCCTGTTCAATGGCACCTAGAGATCGTCAGCCCTGCATGGCTTTTCAGAAATGTGTTTACAAACCAGTACTGAAGCGATGAGCGGCGACATTAATCACATCATCCGCCCGTGCCATGATTGATATGTAACCCTCCTCATCAATCATGCCTGCATCGCCTGTATCGATCCACTTCCCGCCAAATCTCTTGAGGTAGCCCTTGTAGAAGCGCTCCTCATCTTCCCAGAGCGTCGTGAAAGCAGTAGGCGCAAGCGGAATGCCCATGACGATATTCCCCATCTCGCCCCTCTTGACCTCCTTCCCCTCATCATCCACAATATGCACATCGAAGCCAGGCATCGCCTTTCCGGCTGAACCTGGCTTAATAGGAAGAGGCTTTTGTCGCTCCGAAGAAGAGAATTCGAGGCCTGCGGATGCACTAAGAGCAATACCAGAGATTGGCGAGCCAGACTCTGACGACCACCAGTTGTCGACAACCACTGCTCCGGGAGCACAATGCTTAGATAACAATCTCTGATACATTTGCACAATGCTTGGCTCGCTTCTTTCTCCAGCTAAAAACAGCGCTCGAAGAGTCTTCAGCGCACCTTTTTCTCCCCTCTTCTCAAAGAATTCGTTGTCTCCGTCATCTCTGCGGATTGCACGTAGAGCTGTTGGAGCGGTGAACATGGTAGTCACCTTGTACTCTTCGATAATACGCCAGAATGTGCTTGCGTCAGGTGTCCCAACAGGCTTGCCTTCAAATAAGACGGTGGTCGCGCCAACCAGGAGGGGTGCATACACAATGTAAGAGTGGCCCACTACCCAACCAATGTCCGATGCTGTGAATTGAACATCGCCAGGCCCGTGTATGCCAAACAAATACTTCATGGAGAAGTTGAGACCAACTGCGTGACCACCTGCAGATCGAACAACTCCTTTGGGAAGACCCGTGGTACCAGATGTATAGATGATGTACAGTCCATCGCTGCTGTTGACTGGCACGGCGTCTGCTTTCAATCCTCTATTCTTAGCGCTCTTCACCAGTCGCTGCCAGTTTCTTTGACCGTCCTCTTTTGTTATTGGATCCCATCTCAACTGCTCCCGCTGCCAAACGATGGTTTTAGCGGGCTTGAAGCTGCTCTTCTGTATTGCGCCCTCAATCATGGCTTTGTATCCTGTGGGTTTCTTTGTACCCTCAATTCCACATGAGGCCGTCATTATTGCCACGGGCCGACTCGCTTCGATCCTTTGCGCCAGGGCCGCAGGAGAGAATCCACCAAATACCACCGAGTGAATAGCACCTAGCCGGGCGATGGCAAGCATCCCAAATACAGCAGCAGGGATCATTGGCATGTAAATCAATACAACATCACCCTTCTTCACCCCCTCTTCTCTCAGAACGCCGGCCAGAACTTCAACCTCTTTCAATAGCTGCTTGTATGAATACTGCTCTCTCTGGCCAGTCACTGGACTATCCCAACATATGGCTACATTATGACCGTTCCCATTCGCAACGTGGCGGTCCACACAGTTATATGTTGTTGATATCTCGCCATCTGCGTACCAACTCCAGTGATCGTGTGTTACGTTGCTTTTCTTGAGGTGCTTCGTGCTCTTTTGAAGCGCTTTGGTCGGTTTCTTATGCCAGTACAGGTTTTTTGCCTGGCGAGTCCAAAAAGCCTCTGGGTCAGCAATTGAGGCGGCGTACACCTGGTCCTGAATGTGTTCTTGTGGCATGTTGAACAACCTCGGTGATACCAAAGGGCTTTTGGGTGGTAAAAATGTTTACCTTAATAAGTAAATTGTTAGATAATTCAGAGGCAGCTTCAATGCATCTCGCAATGACACGGGTTTTGGTGTCCAAAAAAATCTTGTACAGATCCAGAGGGGATTATGTGTTGCAATTGCAGATGGAAGATATGCCGGCCCAAGGGACATTGATGACGCTGCCGAGGCTGTGGTTCGGAACAACCACTAGCGCTTTGCGGGGAGATGCCTAGCTCGATTGGAACCAGCTCCTGTTACATCCCGCGAGACATACGTATCAGGCATGAGGGATAATTTTAGTTTCGTAGCAGTATGAGCACGTCGGGTATGTATTTTCGTGATGCACTAACAGAATTTATTGTTGGGCTGGGTGTGCGCCGTATTACATTTAGCTGATGTCACTTTCTCTGCGCCTTGCCATGAATTGTACATCTGCGCCATTGTTCTGGGATATTCTCAAACTTCTTGTCAATGTAGCTATAATTATTTACTTTTAGCAACTGCAGTTTCAATTGCATCGGAGTTGTTGCTGTTGTGATATGAATTTTTTTATTGGCTTGATGTTGTTCTAGAAAAGACAAAAACCACCCCGAGCGAAAATACAAATCAAGCAATAATATACAACATCAAAGCATCTCACAAGACCTCCGACACCCGGCAATCAATACTGCAGATAGAAGAAGTATTTAAAAACTAATATGTATACTGTAATTCGACGTTCTATCAAGCTTGCCGTGTCGCAGGTGAGTATGTGCTATGTTGCGCCCCTATTTCAAGCAACACCGATCGGCGCAGAAGAGCTCAACCTTCTTTCATGTCCCGCACCAGTCACATCAATCCCGAGCCTCTCTGCCACTGCGATGAAGCCAGTGCTCCCTTCGCTCACCCAAATGTCCACCCAGCCATCTTGTATTGCCTGCTCAATGTCATCTGCACGCCAGTCCTCCTCGCCTGGACGCTCGACATATATGGTTTGAAGACCATTTTTCTTGGCAGCCTTCAGGTCACTAAGATGGGCTGCTACCTGATATAGCAGTTTAGTCAGCAATGAATCATGGCAATATGAAGAGAGTATCGCCTTAGATCTTCTAGAGTGCCTTGCGATGACCCTATAGTTATCAAAGAGGTAACAATAAGCCCAGCGAAGATCCTTCAGACACTAGAGGACAAAGAATGACTAACATGGTCTCACATACCATTGCACAGTGACCCGGCGGAAGGTCGAGTTTCTCAGCAGCTCCAAGATAGACCCTTGGGGCCGGCTTATAGGTACCGAACATCTCAGCAGAAAAGAGGTGGGTGAAAGGAATGTCGCTGAAAGTGCGGAGATCAGAGAGAAGGCTGATGTTGCCGTTCGAGAGGGTACAGGTGTCTGTCACGTCAGATTCGGCTGAGCACCAACAAGATATGAACAACGTACTTACAGAATAATCGATTTAACAGGGCAACTCCCAGGGCCGCGTCCTCCCAAGGCTCCAGGTGGTGCCATATCAAACTCAAACCTCGAAGCTCCTCATCATTCCACAAGCCCTCAATCCTCCAATCAACCATGAGCTCCTTGAGCGAGGTCAGGTGATGCTCATCGACTGAGACCCAAGGCAATGAAGGATTTTCTGCTAGAGCGCCGGTAAACTTCTTGTATCCATCTCTCCACTGCTGGGCAAATAAGCCCCAATGATCAATCGTCATGTCTGAAGCCCTCAGTCTGACACTAGACGCCAGAGACGCTGTCGCCGAATTTAGGGAGGCATGCGATTGGGAATGTAGTGCCTCAACGACAGACTTTCGCCAGTTAACACAGGTACCGAAGACATCGAAGAGCAGCGCTCGCGGTGGCGGAGACAGAGCCATGGTCACGCCGGAGATGCGTCTGGAGAGGGTTTTAGGTAGCGGTGCTGGAGATGTAAGATCATTTTGTACTGGCCTCTTCGGTGATCCGGCCATGGAGGGGTGTGGATACGTCAGAGAGACGATGGATCCGGAAATGCAGCGGCCGAGCGGAAACCGACAACGTAAGAAAATATGCAGAAGGCAAGAGAGCAGCAGATAAGGCAACAAAGTTTGTTCAGCGTGATGTTCTGGAGACCTCTGCGGTTGCAGCAAAGATCATCAGGCACTTGCCGGAAGCGGGTGAGACAGTATTGCAACAAAGGATTCAAGCCACATCGAACCCGAGATTTGATACGCAAAAGACCAGTCATAGGCTGGATGGATCCAGAGCACTCCCTATTACATTAATTGGTGTACATGAAGAACTGCGCCCCAGGATATGGGCGAACGGTCACATAAGCACAGTGAAACACCCACACCAAAAACCAGCAGTTTCTAGCGCAATGAGAGCGGCAGTTATGAGTCATGCTCAACCCAGCAGGTGACATAATTGAAGAGTCATACTGCTACCGACGTTTACGAATATGTTTTCTTGGGCGCATTTGCGGACCTTCAGGTGCAAGGTTGCGCCAAGACCAAGCGAGCACCTCACTTGACATTGATATCAACAGGCGGTATGATAACAAAGTCGCGACCACCACACCCATGACAAGATGACTACCAGAGAAACGAGCAAGCACACACGAAAGGCATGAGTACGAATAATTATGGTATCATTCCATGAAAAATCAGATCCGACTGATATAACCGTAAACTCCGAGCCTACTATACAAGGCCATGACCATCCCACCAAGCACCGAAACCGACCGTGAACCGATGAAGCCGGCAGAAGTCGTAACATGAAAACCGTGAAGAAATGCGCTTAACCACCAAAACCGTAAAGGGTGCGGCCTTGTCGCTTCAGAGCGTAGACAACGTCGAGAGAAGTGACAGTCTTGCGCTTGGCGTGCTCAGTGTAGGTGACAGCGTCACGGATGACACCCTCGAGGAAGGTCTTGAGAACACCACGGGTCTCCTCGTAGATCACTGCAAATGCGTCAGCCAGGGAAGAGGACAAGGCGCAAGGGAGGGGACATACTGGCTGAGATACGCTTGACACCGCCACGACGAGCGAGACGACGGATAGCAGGCTTGGTGATACCTTGGATGTTGTCACGAAGAATCTTGCGATGGCGCTTGGCTCCACCCTTGCCGAGGCCCTTGCCACCTTTGCCGCCTGGGACGCGTTAGTATGTTGTTGAAGGGGAAAAGGGAGATGCAAGACGCGTCGGGCCTGTATACGACGGGGCTACTCACGTCCAGTCATGTTGATGGGTGTGGGGGGAGTGTGTTTAGTGAGGGTTGGATAGTGTTGAGCGTGGTTGGGATTGAGGCTGAAGCGTGGAGATGCTGGCTGGTGATGGGATACTGGGAGCTGGGGCGGTAGGTGTTTATGAGGCGAGGCGGCGCGTGCACACCCGTCGCTGGATCACACACCGCCCTGCCAGATCAAACCGGCGCACGGGCGCGCTTCCCAGATCAACAACCGTGCCACTTCCTGTTTCGGCGGCAAGCCAAGCGAGCCAATGACAGCCATCTCCCTCACTTGCGAGTTTGACGTTGGTGCCCGTTGTTGCTAGCAAAAATCACTTTGATGTTCCTGCTGATTTCGACGCGCTCTTTCGATTGATTTTCCAGGCTCCCGCCGCCCCCCAATACCTTATAAGCAGCCCCCGCCCACCCTCCTCCGACTCTCATCCACCACACAGCTCCACTTTCCACCACATCCACCATCACACAACAAGCCACCCGCATCTCTACCATCAACACCATCTCCTGCAATGGCTCGCACCAAGCAGACTGCCCGTAAGTACCACTCTATTGCACGCTGGCATCGCCTGCACTGCCGCCGCGTCGCTCAGCGCGTCGCAGCTCGCCGTCGCCACTGCTCGGCGCTGTCGCATCACAACGCATCATTAACAGTTCAACCCTAGGCAAGTCCACGGGTGGCAAGGCTCCCCGTAAGCAGCTCGCCTCCAAGGCCGCTCGCAAGTCTGCCCCATCTACCGGTGGTGTCAAGAAGCCCCATCGTTATAAGCCTGGTACCGTCGCTCTCCGTGAGATCCGTCGCTACCAGAAGTCCACCGAGCTTCTCATCCGCAAGCTGCCCTTCCAGCGTCTTGTTCGTGAGATCGCCCAAGACTTCAAGTCGGATCTCCGCTTCCAGTCTTCCGCTATCGGTGCCCTTCAGGAGTCCGTCGAGGCCTACCTCGTCTCGCTCTTCGAGGACACCAATCTGTGCGCCATCCACGCCAAGCGTGTCACCATTCGTACGTGCTCCGCCACCATGCTCTATTTGACGATCCGCTAATGTGCTGCAGAGTCCAAGGACATCCAGCTTGCTCGCCGTCTCCGTGGTGAGCGCGGTTAAGTGGTGCACTTCTTCACACCTCCTCGACATGACAACATCTTCGGGATGGTGATGGCTTCTTGGGGGTGGGCTTCCTTAGGCGTTTCTGGGTATCATGGTTCACGGTCTTCAACTCGGGTTTTTATGGGTGCACACGAGCGGTGCTG
This sequence comes from Pseudopyrenochaeta lycopersici, assembly GCA_003313425.1. Lineage (NCBI taxonomy): Eukaryota > Fungi > Ascomycota > Dothideomycetes > Pleosporales > Pseudopyrenochaetaceae > Pseudopyrenochaeta > Pseudopyrenochaeta lycopersici. The sequence goes on along the minus strand of NHZP01000001.1, from coordinate 593,290 downwards.
AGCATGTAGTATATCCACTAATCAGTGAAGGGCACTGACGATATTGACGGAATCAAATGATTCACACTTCAAACCTGTGTCCTGCCATGCAACCTGCGATTTGCTTATCGACGCGTCGCCTTTGTTATAGTTTTAACACACCTTGGACTAACTTGCCTGGCTACATAAAGGCATCGATACGCATATGTTAGCGCGCCTGAAGGGTTCGGGATCCGATGCGTGCCCCCGCATATGACGCCCTCGGTGCATTCGCTACCACGACCATGATCCATTGCGTTGAATACAAAGCCGACTCGTGTCACCATCCAGCATGCTTATCAAATGTTGCGCAACAGTATATCCGTCCAATTCCCCACCCACAGGCTTTCTAGGTCACAATGACGCGATCGTCTGAATTCTGGTCATGGCTGTCGCCATCTTATGTGAAGACGGCCGAAACTCCCGTGGTCGGTCAGAAGGCGCCTTTGACGGCAAAGCTCAGCATTCCTGCGCAAGATGCTAAGCCGACAGTTGTCGCCTTTCTCAGGCATTGTGGATGTCCTTGTACGTGCACAATCAAAGACCATCCTCACCCCGCAATGATTAACGATTGCTCGAGTCGCTGAGAAGAACTTCCTCAACCTTCGTGACATGGCCTCCTCCCACCCAAATGTTCACTTTATAGCCGTGTCCCACAGCGACCGCGCCTCGACTGATCGCTGGCTTGCCGCCCTCCCAGAGCCCTCCAAAAACACGCTCACCAACCTGGAAATCGTCATCGACGCCGAGCGTGAAGCATACGCTGCATGGGGCCTGGGCATATCGAGTTTCTGGCATGTCCTGGGTAGCATTCCGAGTGTAGGGACGTTGGAAAAAGAGGATGGAATCAAACTAAGAGATACAGAGAGTGGGAGCAGGTGGCAGACGGCTGGTAGCTTTGGAGTGGACGGACAGGGCGTGGTGAGATGGAGTAAGAAGGATGCGCGGGCGGATGATATACCAGATTTTAGAGAAGGGGTTGATGCAGTGCTAAAAGGGGGAGTGGAATAAGCCTGACAGTACAAAATCGGCCAGGATGAGTAGTTAAGTTTGTTTGTGCGATTACATCTACTGTGAGCTATTGAACGCCTTTTCCCATAGCAGCTGTCTTGGTGTAGTGATGTCAAAGGCGTTGCAACAACATTCTTTGTTCAAGCAGCTCACGGCTTACTTTGTTCCTCATGCTTTGGAGTCTCATCTGCAAACATGGTTTCCTGTGCGCTCCAAAGCTCGCTATATAGCCCTGCACGATCAACTAGTTGCTGATGCGTCCCGCTCTCGGCAACGTATCCTTCTTTCAAGACAATAATGACATCAGAATCGTAAATGGTGCGGAGCCGGTGCGCGACAAATATAGAAGTTCGCTTCTTTTCCTTGACGAGTGAGTTAATGTGGGAAAGCAAAGCTTGCTCAGTGTGGGTATCTAGAGCGGATGTCTACAAGCGTTGTTAGAAACAATGAGGTTGTAGACTAGGAGAAAACGTACAGCTTCATCGAAGAACAGCAATGGCGGATCTTTCAAAATGAGTCTTGCCACTGCCAATCGCTGCTTCTCACCACCCGATATCATCATACCCCGCTCACCGACCATTGTATCGTATCCGTCTGGGAACCGGCTAATGGTCTCATGGATATGCGCTCTTTTGGCTGCTTCCTGGACTTGCTCCTGTGTCGCTTTTAGATTCCCATAGTGAATGTTGTGTTGAATGGTGTTATTGAACAGCGGCGTGTCCTGGGGTACAACGCCAATGGCTCTCCGCAGGCTATCTAGAGATACGTCTCGTATGTCTTGACCATCGACTAGTATGCGGCCTTGCTGAGCATCGTAGTACCGGAAAAGCAGGCGGAGGATTGTAGACTTTCCGCAGCCGCTGGGGCCGACAATGGCGACCTTCTTGCCGGCAGGTATGGTGAGGTTGAGGTTCTTGATAATAGGTCTGTCAGGCCGGTACCCGAAGGACACATTTTCAAACTTGATCTCCCCTTTGGTCAAGACAAGTGATTTCGCATCCGGCTTGTCCTTGACCTGTACATTGACTTTTTGTAAGTTGAAGAGCGTCTCCATGTCTAATAGACTCTGTCTGAGCTCGCGGTACATGGAACCCAGGAAATTCAAAGGTACAGACAGTTGGAAGACCAGCTGGTTCACCATGACAAGATCGCCAACAGTCAACTGGCCGGTTGCGACACCATTGGCAGCGAGATACATCATGGCGGTCAAAGCGGAAGAGAAGATGATGTTTTGACCAGAGTTGAGAAAGGCAAGGGAGGTGGCGACTTTGATCGAGGCCTTTTCGTAGGATTGCAGAGCTTTATCGTAACGGCCGACCTCATAGTTTTCGTTGTTGAAGTACTAAGATAGTATGAGCATCATGAAGGGAACAGCGAGCTGAAGAGACGTACTTTGACAGCCTCGTAATTAATCATAGAGTCTACGGCTACGGTAGCGGCCTTGTTGTCAGCCGCATTCGCCTGCTTCCGGAACTTGGTCCGCCACGAGGTGGTCAAAATAGTGAATGCGGAGTAGGCCGTCATGGTTATACCCGTGATGGCGGCGAATTGCCAGCCGTATTGGTATGTCTTGACATGGTCAGCAAGGCACAGCCGTCAGAGTTGGATGACGCTTACCAGAATGCCGCAGACGAGCGAGATCTCAAGTGCTGTAGGAACAATATGGAAGACCATTGACGTCAGTAGAAAGCTGATGCCCTTGGTTCCTCGGTCAATAGCTCTGGTCAAGCCCCCTGTCTGTCTCGAAAGATGGAAGCTCAAGTCTAGCTTTAGTAGATGCTCGTAAACGCTGCATGCCACCTTCCTGATGGCTTTCTGCGCCACGCTCGCAAAGACGGCATTTCGAAGCTCTTGGGAAACGGTCGCACCGATGCGAGTCAGGCCGTCTAGTTGTGCAGTCTCAGTCACGATGATTCGAAGAACAGTGTGTATACTTTGGGCACAGCTTACATGCAACAATCATTGAGCCTGCGACGGTAGACACGGTACCGCCTACTGCGGCAAAGTCTATGTTCATCGAGTCGACAATGGTCTTGAAGTAGAAGGGCACCTGCACGTTGAGTAGCTTGGCGCCCACCAGCAAGCCGACGCTCAACCCAACCCTGAATCTTGTGCCCAGGTTGTTCTTGGGCCATAGGTATTGCGACATTTCCTTCATGATGGCCCAGTCGGCCTTGCGCTGCTGCTTGTTGGTCAAGGTCTGCTCCTGGAGCAGCGGGTCCGGCTTCGCAAGCTTCGCTTTGGCGGCCGGTGTCTCCTCGAGGGCGGCCTGGGAGCCGGTAGTCGGCCGCTGGCCATGCACGTCTTTTCTGTGCAGCGGGGAGGAGGTGAAGACGCGTGCTGGGCGCCAGCTCACGCTGGGAGCTCGAAGGCCCGGCCGACTGGCGGCGCGGGCAAGCAGTGGCAGCAGCATGGCGAACGTCACATGTTCGAGCGCTTGCAGCTTCAAGCGTCGCGGATGAAGCTTCGACGAGCCCCAATGGCAGGCAGGGGACGTCTAGGAGATGCGAGCGGGATTGTGCAATGCGCGCGGGAATGGGTGATTTGCGGGCCTGCAAACGCCATCCCGCCTGTTTGTCGTGTTTGCTCGCCGTAAGGCTGTCCGTGTTTGCGTCAACGCCGGGCCAGCTCTACTAACCGCTCCTCCCCCAAACAAGGTGCGCCAATTGACAGGCACCGCCATGCTGCGTCCGGCTGCCTCGCCCTGGAAGAAGAGCCTCGCGCGCTGCACAGCGCCTGCGGCTGCGGCCGCGCGGCAGACGCCCATTGCGGCGCGATGCTTCAACATGACGGCGACCGCTTCGTCGACTAAGCCGGCGCTGGAGCCGCAGAGCAATGTTGACGCGGCGGCGGTCCCAGCTGCTTCTCCAGGTAATGCTTCGCATGCACATGACCAAGGCGCAAGCTAACCCAGTCACCAGATGCCCGCTTCGAGGTCATCGGCACTCCCTTCTCCCTCCTCTCCGTCTCCCTCTCTGCCTCGCAGACGCTGTACACCCGTCGCGGCACCTTGGTCTCGCTCAGCGGAAAGCCAGAAAATACAATCTCCACCCTCTCCTTCCTCGAGCCCTTCCGCCGCGCCCCCGTTGGCATTCCCTTCCTCTACCAGAAAGTCTCCTCGACAAGCCCTGTCACAGCTCTTGTCTCCACAAAAGCACCCATATCAAGCATAGTCTCCGTCAACCTCGATGGCCGCCAGGACTGGATCGTTGCTCAGAGGCAGGCACTGCTTGCCTGGACCGGCCATACGCTGAGTCTGCGACCGCAGTACAATGTCAAGCTGGGCATTGCGCACTGGGGGAACACATACATCACCGGCCGAGGACTGCTAGCGCTTGCTGGGAGTGGCCAGATATACCAGGTGCAAATCAAGGCGGGAGAGAGCTACATTGCCCACCCCAGGTGTGTCACATACCCAGTCGGCCCAGTTCAAGGACTAACACGAACAGCAACATCGTAGCATACACGGCCTCCTCAACACCACCGCTGCCCTTCCGATTCAAATCTTCAAATCTCCGCTTCCAGGTCCCTGATCTCGGCTTTGGATCATTAGCACAGAACGTCAAGTTTTTTCGAGTCATGGGTGAGACAGCAACATGGCGGGGCCTTGCAACCACATATCACACACTTAAGACCTGGATGCGACGGACAATCTGGGGCGACCGCGTGCGTGTCTGTTCAGATACATATCTTTTTCCCATGCTGACCCTCACTGCAGCTATTTCTGCGCTTCGAAGGCCCAACGACAATGCTTCTTCAGTCTCGTGCCTCGCGCATCAGCGATGTCCTGACATTGAAGGATGTCAATGAAATCGCCGAAAGTCCACCAGGCGTTGTTCAAGACGCTGTGACGCGCAAGATTAGAGAAGAGATCAAGGAGATCGGAGCTGGTTCAAGAGCCCAAATAGCTTCGACAGATGCATCCGCTACACTCAGATATGCCACGGTAACGAACGGAAAGGCTGAGTTTGACAAGGCACCAATATAAGTAGACATTGTACATTATGTAGCACTACCATTGTCTTTGCATAATAAAAATAGATGCGGCGTTCAATCTTGTCTTTCCCGCTTGCTGCAAATGAGATGGTTGGAATGTTTGTCGGACCTCTGCTCGCTTTGCACGGCATGACCTTAGCGCTTGCTTTTTGAAAATGTGTACTTCGAAACCCAGCTTCCATGGCAATGACCGACAGAACATTTGCAGTACAGCCTTGGAACAAACTTGATGGTGCTTGGCATACGTCATCAGCTCTCTCGAGCGCAAGTGCAAGGCACATATTAACCCAACGTACATGGCAAACGATCTGCACATAGTACCATTGAATCTCCAACTCAATATTTTCGAAATGTGCTTCATATTCTAATCGCCCGCCTTTTTCGAAGAAACATTCAGTCCCGTTGTTCGCAGTACAATCGTCGCATGTCCCACTTCCGCAACGTCACACGAATCACAAAACAGGAAGCATACGGAAATCAGCAGCATGTGTATCATGAGAACCTACGAGACGCGTGGTCCTGGCGTTCTTGATCCCCCACCACGCCGCGGAAATCACACTTCCCATCCACCGGCTGGAGTTATGAGGCTCCCGCGCGAATGGCGACGTTCTGGGAGCTACAGCGATGAGGGGAGATATGTGGAGTACCGGTAAAAACTCACTTCCATTGAAACATTTCTAATTATTCATTCTGTTCGGTATCCGAAACTCAAGACCTTTGTCCTTGCAAAAACAACAACTTAGGCTAACATTGGGCGAGGAGATCGCAACCAAGAGCCATTGAGTATTATGAAGAGCCAAGACGAAGTACTACGAGAGCGAGAAGCGTCTCCAGGAGGCGGGTCAGTGATGCGGAGGTGAGGACGCCAAGAGGCAGCTACGTGGATGAGAGGAGCACTAGGAGAAGTGTTAGTAGAGTGAGGCATTGAAGTGAATGATAGGTTGGTAAGTTTTGAGGCTTGACCAATGCTTAGTCGCTAACCGCTCCAGGAACTCGAAATTTCTTTACGTTCAGCATGGCTTCTAGCCATTTGATGATTCTTAGGATATGTTGTGATCTCGACATAACACTCGCTTTTCTCTGAAAACTCCATTCCAAAGGCCACAACGGTTACGCTTTGCAATGACGTCGCATAATGTGTTCGTAACCGGCCGGGATCTTGTATAACCTTGCATCCTGTAAATTTCATACTTCAGTAGAGGCCAAGAATAAGAGATATAATTTGTACATCCCAACACTACCGAACGAGATGATCGACGGCATTTCAATGATGGCCCAGGAAAGCCAAGCTATGCTACCGTAAGTTCATTAGTTAGAGTCGTAGTCATTTGAACGATAATGGAATTGCTTTCGTGCTTCGTATTCTTTTTTCAATTATCATTATGCTAGTAGACATATAGTACTTTTGCTATCCTCGTTACGCTAGCCAACAAATTCTCTGCAAAACCTCTACCCACGGCTTCAGACCCAAATCTTCCCAAGCTAAGATAGCGGAAAGCTAATAAATCCATAGGATATAGGTGGGAGTTTAAGATATTCTTCAAGGATGATACCGGGGTAGTGTCCATCCCAGTACTGACGAGATGCTACTACGGAAAAATACGTTCGAATAACTAGATTATATAAGCCGATGTAAACATCTAGGTGTGGTTCTGGGGTTAAGGGCTGCAAGACTGTAACGAAAAAGGGAAGTTGGTAGCATGAGTGCGCAGTATTGATGCGATCCGAGGTGAGTGAGGAGATGGACTAATACGGTGGCTGTGAGTGGCACACATTCAACTATCATAAGAAGTATAGGATATTGATCCAGAACTCATAAAACATCATATTGAGACCAATGCAACACAAATCAGGTTCTCCATATCATTTATATGCACCATGGCCATTCGCGTTCAGCAGGTGTTCAGCATGCTCGTCAAAGCAGTCTTCTCCGCGCTCGTGATTGTCAAGCTGTATACACTCTTGACCTTTACCCACACTGTCGCAAAGTTAGTTAGCGATTCAAAAACAAAGATATCTGCTTGAGAGACCACTTACTCTTCGCATATGTACAGTAGTAGCTAGTTAGCGGCTGTCAAACGTTAATTTTCAAGATCTCTCACTTGATGAGTTATAAGAACTCACCGGCTTCCAGTCCTCTGGCCCCTTGTCGCCTTTAGCTTGGTTGACATTGTCCGTTACAGCGATGAGTTGCGGGTTCGTCAAATCATTTGCGAAAGCCTGTCGGCGCGCTGTGGTCCAGCTAGCTGCTCCAGACTGTTACATGTTAGTGCTATTGCCTTGAACGTTTAATGTCGCATATAGGTTACATACCTTCCAAGCATTACTCAACGGTACATGATGGTCAATGTCCACGTCGCTCGCCGCAGTCCAGGTAGCACCATCGAACGCGCTATACCAGCTTCCGGAGGTAGAGGCACACGCTGAGTCAGTGACAACCCCGGTGCCGTCACGCTTGAGTACGGTCTCGCGAGTATTGCACGATGTTCCAGAAGGAGTGATCCAGTGTGGGAACAGGTCGCGAGAGTAGCCAGTCTGTGGGCCTTGTGCGGCAACAGTGAGGGCTGCGAGTTGCGTTTTGGCGGCAGCAGTGGTCGGAATGTTAGGAGGCGCGCGAGCAACGAGAGGTGCTGGAGCGGCGGACACGAGGGCAACTGAGGCTAGTGCGACTAAGATTGTGGACTTCATGGTGATGGGTGGCGTATGTTAAGCATCCGCTGGAAGAATGGGTACGGTCGAGCGGAAACTGTCGTCGAAGCAAGCTAAAGCCGTTGCTACTTGTCACCGAGCTGAGGTCGAAGGCGGGCCTCGCGATGTCTCCGTCTTACTCAAGTTGAAAAAAGATTCTCACCGCTCTTATATACTCATGGTTCTTTGATTCCGTCTTCGCCGGCGCCCACTACACAAGGCCAATAGCCCATGATATCTCCAAACCCAATGATAAGCAGCACGCGGTCCTAACTCTACAGCACCCTCATATGTGTATCGTCTCCCTAGCAAACGCACCATCGCTCTCTCCACCCTGGATTGGGCAGGTGAAGGTAGCAGCCAAGTGCCGGCGCTTTGCATATCTTCTACCCTCTTCGGTGTAAGTAAGCGATGTGTACCTGATCGTCCGTTTTTACGTGTCTTTCGAACGCCACGAGTGGTTCAACTTCCTTCTTCAGATTCCGGAGCCGACCTACCTGCATGTTTCGGGGTGATGACTGGCCGCTAGAGAAATTACAACGGTCGCAGGAAAAAGGTGCTCGGTGGGAAGTGCTCTTATCGCGGCTTGTGATAGGCCGCGGGGTGTATTTGAAAGGGGGGTTGATCGTCGTTGTGATTGGTGCAGGATATGAAACTCTCGGAATAAACCCTACGACGCTTCTACGGTTCGAAACGAATATCTCCGGTAGTGTCCATGAACGAAGTCGGAGCCAATCGCTGATGAGCAATAATAGACATGAAATTGAATTGAGTACAATAAGCGCTATAGAAGCTGTTTGGAAATCGCTTGGACGGAGCAGTTCGTCAGGGAAATTGACGTCACGACATAACTGACTGACAAGGCATCGTGAGTGGTTATTACCCCGCTTGGTGATACACGTGAGTACAGCCAAGGCCAAGAAATTGTCTTGGCCTGATGTAGAAGGAACTTAGCCTCGAAGGGAAATGCCAAGACAGAAATGGTGAACTGTTCCCTGACGGCGCAAAGACCGCTTTGAGTGTCTTATATGCCTTCACAAAATGATACAATGATGGGCATCATAGATTGTGGTACAGAATCAGAAGAAAGCGAACAGAACAAAACGTTGCTGGCTTCCCGGATATAAGCATTATTAAGGCGCGGCTAGAACGGAAGCTTCCAAGCCATTAGTGCTGCATTCCATGCTTTTCTGACGGATATACCGTTTGGGGTATGTCCGCAGCGACGTCGGACCTGATAGACTTGGCCAATGCCCAACAGCTGTGGTTCATAAGAAGATGTGAAATCAATGATGACCGAGTTGACAGATTGCTTCCTCACCTGGCAAGGAGCATATTTGTCTCCTAGTGTATTTCACGTGCAGATAACCTCATTTTTGATATATGACAGGTACTTGCAACAGCCTGTTGTTAACAAAGTCTTTGTCTAGTGTCGTTGGTTGTGTGCGCTAATATAGGGTGGGTATCATGCAGCGAAATCGAAATCTTTGAAAGCCTCCTTGAACTTCTCCACATCTTGCTCTTCTTCAGTCTGCGTTTGTCCACAATCGCGCCAGTCAATCCTTTTGTCAAGTCTCAACAACTTTGCTAACACTTCTCGACCGAATTGACTGTGGAATCGGATCTTCTCGTCGAAGCGCAAAATATAGCTTGTGTGCCTCTTTACATTGTCTGTAGGATCCCAGACTAGGATCCGGAAGAAATCGCCTGTCTCTTCGAATCCATCACCAACATCTTCTTTTTGGAGTTTTGGCCAGTGCAAGTTTTCTGCTAGTGCTTTGAAAGCAGCCTCTACCAAACCCTTCCGAATGAGATCTACTGTGACAGGGAGATACTGCCAATGCGTATGGGGCAAGTTTGATTTACTGACTTCCCATGTAACGGATCCGTAGTCTGCTCCGGCAACCGACAGGAGCATGTTATTCATCGACCAACGGTATTTTTGCATCTCGGCATACGTTGCATGTCGCTCTTCTTCTTCCATCGAGCCGAGTGTCGGTTGATGCACGAATGGTATGATGAGCATGTGACATGGAAATCCAAGTTTGGCGAAAGTTTGCGAGGTAGGCAAAGGGCCTTTAGCTGTAGTTACATATGAGTTCTCGCCAATTGAGGTCACCAAGTGCGTAGCGATGTTCTCATTTGCGAGGCAAAAGAAACACTCTGATGCTGACAGCGGACCTCGAGACTCGCCTTTGCGTCGCTTGTGCGATCTTCGTCCATGGTTTCCATCGTCATAAACAAGGGTTTGTTCGCGTTGCTCTGGTGCAGATCGCTTTCTCTCTGAGAGAGTAAGAGGGGAAGCTGTTGAACCAGGGGGAGGTGCGACCGGGTGACTTGCAGAAGGTTCGAGGGAGAAGGCATATATCCATTTTTGTTTGTTGGTGTTGCCGTACGATGCTAGGCTGATGAATCGGGTAACCGGGTACAAATTGTCAGTTTCGTCGCTTGGGGCGTGAAAAAAGGGTTCTCGCTCATAGTAATTGCTCCCGGAGGTTGAAAAGTGATACCGAGGCTTAAGGATCACGTCCAAATCGGCGACGCATGGGCGAGCGAAAGGCTGTGCTTCGGGATCGAAGTGGACCTTGGAACGCGTGCGAATACCTTCCGGCCACTCGCTGGTGATGAGGATATCGGCTGTCGTTGCTCCTCGCAAGATCTTTGCATCCGTTTCGCCGTAGAAGGGCAGGTACTTGTCTTTGGACTGACCAGCGATGATGGCGGGATCCAGCTGCCCGCCTAGAGCAACGATTCGAATGCCTTCAGATGTTTTCATGGTGGTTCTTTTGCCAAGAAAGAAAAGGTTGTGACACAATTCGTCGTTTGATGATTCGAGTTTCTCGACGGCCTTTGGTGGAAGAGGATGGCTGCCAAGTGCGAAATATACTGGAAGCGCAACATCAATCTTGCCATCTGCAAGCGCGTCCACGTCTGGATTATCTGTGCTATTGGCAAAGAGATTTCCTACAATGACCGCAAACGCAAAATTGTTCTTCGCATGCAAAGCGCCCAGTTTCTGGAAGACAGCTTTGAACTGGCCATTTACATCCCCGATGACCACTCTGCATACGTTAATCTTTGTCGCACTAAGTTTCCATAGAGAGACCTACATTTTGGAGGCCATTTTGAGTGGAGAAAGGTTTGCGATGTTTTTGTGATGTTTGGCTTGGGGTGATTGGTGGTCGAGATCTGTGCGGCATGCCCGAACTCTTGGCAAACCAAAAATTTAGTGGAGCAACTGAGCGAAGACAAACACTTCACGCAGACTTTACTACACTCACACCATGGCAGCTATGTCGCGAGGTCTAGCTCCAAAATTAGCTTTGAAGCCAGGCGCAAAGCACAATGTGAAATTGCGTGCCCCAAAACGAGTCAAAGGCGGCACCGAATCCACCCGGAATCATGTGTTCAAAGGCTTCTCCGAGCGCATTACCCAGCTCAAGATCGATCCCGTTCGCCGCGGTCGCAGCACCATTCTCGACGATGCCGAACTCGACACCGCCTTTTCGTACTTCAAGGACTCATTTCTGGAATGGCGAGAGCTCAACATGTCAGAGGCCTTCACCAGCTTTGCCCGCAAAGTTGCGCCACTCTGCGACAGCCTTCCACAAGTCCTCCACCACAGTGACCGTATCCTCGAGATGTTGGTAGAATATATCGAGAAGGGCGAGAAATTCAGCGAGGAGCCACTACTCAGTCTCCTAGCTCATCTGGCGCATGACCTGGGCGAAAAGTTTGAAAAGTACTTCGAGAGGGCTGTAAAGACTGTGTCACAGCTGGCAGCTACACACCCAGACGTGGAAGTCATAGAATGGAGCTTTGGATGTCTGGCATGGCTTTTCAAGTACCTGTCGCGACTTCTGGTACCGGATTTGAGGCCAGTCTTCGATCTCATGTCCCCTCTCCTCGGACGAGAGCACCAAAAGGCTTTTGTATCGCGCTTCGCGGCTGAGTCGCTCAGTTTCCTCATCCGCAAAGCGGGCACCGGATATCACAGAGATCGAATGCCACTCAAACTAATTGTTAGGCATATATCGGAACAGCTAAAGGACAAGGAGGATTTCGAGAACTCTGAGTTCGAGCAGGGTCTCATGTACCTCTTGACAGACTCGCTGAAAGGAGTGCAACAAGGCTTCCATTCGAGCGCCACGTCGATCCTGCAGGAGATGCTGACAGAGATGTACAATGAAGAGCATGTTCACCTCCGCAGCCCACCTCTCGAGCGTGTTCTCACCGGCGTTATTATCGCTTCTATCCATCACTCAGATGCCGAAAATTTCCAACCGCTACTGGAGGTTATCCTTGCACAAGTAAAATCTCAGTCGTCCGATGTGCATCACCTACGACTGTCGTCGCGTCTTGTCTTCGTAGTGTGCGGCGTGAGGCACGGCGAACGCATCAACGACTGGAAGCTGATCCTAATATTTCTCGGCTACTTACTCGACTCAACAAACGAATTGACTGAGCTCGATCCCGCTATTGCCTGGGAGCTCCTCTCGGCAATATCTGTTGTATTTCAGTATTGTGATTTGAACGCGGCGATTCCGCATGAGAAGCTGTTCGAAACCTTGACTCGGGGCCGTTGGGAAGATTTTTTTCTGCCCTTCTGCACTCTGTTTGCCCATTTAGGTGCTGCCAGGTTTCGGACGTTGCTACTGCCATACTTCAAGAGGTAAAACCCATATCGATCCCAATTCGAGTTTTTCACTCACTGTATTAGGTTCATTGCGCAGAAAGCGCACGAACACGGCCCTGAAATCTGTGCTATCCTTCCTCAATTATACCACAGCGGTACGCTGTCCGTTGACGAATTGCAACCTTCAGACGGTTGGCAAGCGCTTTGGAATCTCACCTTCGAAAGTCTTAGATCCTCAACAGAGATCGACGATGGCTTGGACAAGACATACTATTGCAATGGTTTGTTGAACGCACTACGCATTCTTCGGATCCATCAAGACCAGCCGCAAACTGTACGGCGTTGCCTCCGAGAATTGACAGAACACTCGGTCATGGTCAATGACCAAGCTGCGGTACGAATGATCGATAAGTTTGCAACCGGCAACGGATTCCAATATTTAATCGAGGAGATCAACGGAAGTGAAGCTGTAGCGAGCTTATGGCCTGCTCTTTGCGAAGCAACACCTGTTTACGGGAATTCCTTGATTTTTTGGCGCGCAATGCTTGCCCTCTTGCAGCGAGAGAACGCACAACTTTCAACGATCGGACCACACATGGAATTATTGAAGGGAGCAATTATGCACTGCTTGGGGTCACCATCGCACGATATGCGGCTTACAGCCCTCTTCATCCTGAACATAATCGCCGGGCAGAACGAAGAATCTCGGAACATCATCTCAATTGCGACACTGATCGAGCAAACGCCCTTGAACCTCGAAAATCAACGATCTGTTGCGATGCGCATAGGACAGGTTGCAAAACTATATCCTGCGATTTGCGCCGACGATTGGATAGGAGCAGCAATACCCGCGTTTTGCTTCGGCCTTCTGCACGTCCGATTAGCTTCTGTGTGGGACAATGCCTGCTCAGCACTGAAGGCAATATGTGACACGAGAGAAGGAGAAGGATTTGTGACCCATATCACTTTCGAATGGTTGAGTTCGCAAGACATGCATGCAAGTGCTGCCACTGCTATTGAAGTAGCTTCTTCACAGCGACGTTATGTGAGCGAATTTGATTGCACCAACCTAGTTGAGCTACGGGAGCAGGTAAAAACTATCCAAACTCGCTCAGAGAACGTAGAGGGTCAGCTAGAGAAAATGTTTGAGGAGCAGCACATCACCGTACCCTTCTACAACTCTTTCAGCCGGACCCAAGCCCTCAGATTTTTGAATACATTGCCGCAGGTAGCCGAGAAACGCTCACGCCTCCTCGTTCCTGTTCTGCTCGACTGGGCTTTAGACCACCCAACACCGCAGCCTGAGGATGAGGATTGGGTTGGGGCTTTTGGAGAGGTCTCACACGGGTCGCAACAACGCTGGGCGAGGAAGGACCAGAAAGCAATGCTGGCTGTCTTTTCCAAATTCACCAACCCAAAGGTATTATATCGCACCAACGAAGTACAGGAAGCATTGCTCGCCCTATTGAGCAACGGTGATGTCGACATCCAAAAGGCCGCTCTCAAGGCACTTTTGACTTGGAAAGATTCTGCCGTAATGCCTTACCAGGATCATTTGTTCAACTTGCTCGATGATGCTCGATTCCGAGATGAATTACCCTTGTTCCTGAGCGAGGGCAAGATTCAGAATGGAGATCTGGAGCAAGTGCTTCCCGTTGTCCTTCGCCTACTTTACGGCAAAGTTATCGCAGGAAAACGCGGGCTTGAGAATAAGAGGAAGTCTGTGTTCGTCGGATTGAAGAACACATTCGGAGATAAGGCCATCCATCAATTCCTGAATATTGCATTCGGACCTCTGAGCAGAATATCATTAAGCGAAGATACGTTGCAGGCAGATCTCGTGGACACCCGCAAACAGGTGGGGATGCTGAACTTACTTGATGACCTGCTGAGCACGTTTCAAGCCACCTTCGCACCCTTCACGGTGACGGTTGTTGACCCACTTCTATACTGTGCCATCAAAGCATCACGAGATTTGACGTCAATTACCGAAGGGGAGGCTGAGGCGGATCGAACTTTGAAGATGTCGTTGCTGAAGACCATCCGTCAGCGTGGCTTACAGATCCTGGGTAGGCTATTCGAGAGTTGCTCAGAGTTTGCTTGGAAGTCATACATACCAGCAATCGTTAAGGAACTTATCGAACCTAGGCTTGAGCAGTTGCCTATTGAGACAGCTCAGTCTGTATCTGGGCTGCTTCGATTGTGCGCAGCATGGTCAAAATCTCTGCTCACAGCTCCATTTCTAGTCGATTACAATCGAAATATTCTGAACAAGGTCATCGATTGTCTAGAAGTTCAATCAGCCAAGGACGAGGTCAAATGCTTCATTTTGGATGACATTCTTCGAAACATCATCTCTCTTGTAGTCACTCATGACGAATCAACAACTGAAACGAAGCTCCTCCAAAACCGCATCCATACAGACCTGATTCAGCCATATTCTAGTGCGATTTTAAATCGAGTGGCCAACCTTCTCCAGCAAAGCCCAAGCAAGGAGTTACTCGAGTCTGGGGTTCAGACAATCGCAGACTTGGCCCCTAACGTGGTTGGTTCTACTGAGTCCCGCAGTATGATTGAGATTGCCACATTCCTCCTTCGCCAGCCATCGAAACGCGTCAATCCTCGGACGAAGCTTGGCCTATTTAAAATACTCCATGAATTCATCAAACGCTGCGACAGTCAGAGCCTCAACACGCTCTTTGACACTATTTACAATGCCGTCTGCCCCATATTTGCTTTTGTTCAAGATCGCACAGCGAGACATATCCTTTGCGATATTCTTCAGGATCTTTCCGACACACAAGAGGATCTCGTTGCAGTTGCAAATCTGTGTCATGATCTGAACTCCTTTGCGAAAGGGCGATTGGACGAACCTGACTTTGAGCGCCGTTCACGAGCCTTCAACGTGATCAATGAAAATGACTTTCGTTCATACTCGATTCTGCAATGGAAGCCGTTGGCGTACAATATGCTTTATCTTATCAACGACAACGATGAGCTCAGCATCCGGGTCAATGCATCGTTGTCTCTTCGCCGCTTCATAGAGGTTTCAGCGAGCGACGAGTTTAAGGACTTCATCTTAGCAGCGCTCCTACCTGGCATTCAACGTGGCATGCGAGCGACATCTGAGCTCGTCCGAGTAGAGTTTCTAGCTGTTCTTGAGCACCTGGTAAAGACGCATCATGGTTGGACCTCCGTGGGCGATCTTTACATCCTGCTTTCGGAAGACGAGGAGGCTTCATTCTTTAGCAATATTTTGCACATCCAGGGTCATCGTAGATTGAGGGCTCTGCGCCGTCTTGCCGCTAATGCTTCAAGTCTTCGGGGTGGGAACATTTATCATATTCTGATACCGCTCCTTGAACACTTTGTCTTCAATAAAGCCGACGATGAAGGTGCCGACAGTCTTCTAGGAGAGACAATCAAAACACTCACAGCTCTGACTGAGGGACTGGAATGGCCGCAGTTTCGGTCTTTGCTCAGGAGGTACATTACTTATTTGACAAGTAAAGAAGACATGCAGAGGCCCATCATCAAACTCATTGCCGGTTTGATGGATGGCTTGAACCGAGCGGGACGCGCTAAGGGTTATATTGATGCGGCGAGCCTCGTGCAAAGTGGCCTCAATGACCCTGAACCTAAGGTGCCTACTGAAGCGATGGAAGTTGAGATGATCCTGTCAACGCTCACAAAGACGCTTCCACAACAGGAGAAGTTGACTCACGATCTGATTAACCATTTCCTGCCTGACTTGACTAATTTTCTGCACAAAAAAGACGATGCAACGGTCAGCCTACGAGTGCCAATCGCTATTGCAGTTACCAAAGTGCTCCTCGTACTTCCGCCACTTGAGATCGAGACACGTTTGCCCGCTGTTCTTTTGGACATTTGCTATATTTTGAAGAGTCGCGCACAGGAAAGCAGGGATATGTCGAGAAATACGCTTAGTGATATTGCTGTGCTTATGGGACCAGGCTATTTGGGCTTCATTCTCAAGGCTCTACGGACAGCTCTTCAGCGCGGTTACCAACTCCATGTTCTCTCGTTCACTCTTCATCATATCCTGGTCAAATTGGCGGAGCAGATGAAACCGGGCGATCTTGACTATTGCCTTGCAGATATCGTTGACGTTGTCATGGACGACACTTTCGGCATCACGGGACAAGAAAAGGATGCTGAAGAATACATTAGCAAAATGAAGGAGGTGAAAAGCAGCAAGAGCTTTGACTCCATGGACATAGTAGCGCGGTCAGCTACTCCTGCGCATATTATCAAGCTCGTCATTCCCATTAGGTCTCTGCTTGCCGAAAAGCTGAATGCGAGAATGGTGCAAAAGATTGACGAGCTGCTTCGACGCATTGGGCTTGGCGTTCTCCAGAACGCAACAGTCAATAGTAGAGACATACTGGTATTTTGCTATGAGCTTATTAACGAAGTGTATGCCGCGAATACGACTACCGATATAAAGACTAACATCGACTCGAAGCATAAGCGATACCTGGTCAACAACAGAGGAGCCGCCAAATCGGGCGCTCGCCTTTCAACATCTTCTCATCTCTACAAAATGATCCGATTCGGTTTAGATATTCTCCGAACAGTGTTGCGAAAGCATGACGAGCTCCAGACTTCTCAGAACTTAGCTGGTTTTCTGCCAATCATAGGCGATGCCATGGTGCAAGGACAGGAAGAAGTACAAGTGTCGGCTGTTCGCCTTCTCACAACGATCATCAAAGTACCAATGGCAGAGCTGGACAACAATTGCCCTGTATACATCGATGAAGCAATGCGCGCGATCAAGGGCGCGCTCTCGTCCAATACCGAGCTTGCCCAGGCTTCTTTAAAGCTTATATCTGCTGTGCTTCGCGAAAGGCCGAACGTTGAGGTCAAAGAGCGAGACGTCGGTCACCTCCTCAAGCGCATTCTTCCCGATCTAGATGAGCCTGACCGCTCAGGTGTTACCTTTGGCTTCCTCAAAGCTGTCATGAGCCGTCATTTTGATGTCCCTGAGATGTACGAGGCTATGGACAAGGTCGCGCAGATGATGATCACCAACCAGACAAAATCCGCCCGAGATGTTGCCCGCAACCACTACTTTCAATTCCTAACATCATACACACAGACCGAAAAACGTTTCAAGAAGCAGATGGATTTTCTACTGAAGAACTTGCGGTACGAGCATGTTGAAGGCAGACAGTCGGTCATGGATGCCTTGGATCTTATCATCACCAAGGCTCTACCGAGGTTCCCAGAGAAAGCTCAATATGAGCATCATGGAATGATTTTCCTCCCTTTGGTCAATACACTGGCGAATGACGACTCTAGTAAATGTCGGGAGCTGGCCAGCTTGCTTGTCAAAAGGCTCTTTCAACATGCAAGCGACAGGAGGCTACAGAGTTTTGCGATGGACCTCAAAGATTGGCTGGAGCAAGACGAGAATGTAGGGCTGAAACGACTTAGCATCCAGTGTTGGGGCCTCTACTTCGAGTCTTTAGAGGTCGAAGACGCTCCAAAAGAACTGTCGTTTGTCCTAGATCGGTTGGACGCGACGATAGACGAGTGTCTGACACGACGCCACGGAGAGGACTGGGAATTACTATACTACTCGCTTGCGCTTCTCTCCAAAGTCTGCAAGAAGTATACAAATATCATGCTTTCATCAAGCAAAGACAGTCTGTGGACCGCAATACAGGCCAGCACATCTTATCCCCACGCGTGGGTTAAGCTCAAAGCTGCAGAGTTGATTGGAACTTATTTCGCCCATCTCGGTGTTTCCAATAAGGACACTGGCCTTGACGCATTACCCCTAGAGGGATCTGGTGGTCTGCAGTTCGCGGAGCAGAGCATGATCCAGTTGAGCAACACTTTCTTGAAAAACTTGCTGAATCCGAACGTCACGGAGCAGCTCTGCATGCAAAGTGTGAAGAATATCGCATTTCTAGCGCGATGCCTGGCTGTCAACGGGGCTAAATGGCAATGGCAAAAGATTGGCGAGGATGGAGAGGAGGTTGACGATGTTGTGCCTGAAGATGAAGGAGCTGCACAAAGTGATGTTGCTCCTTCCGATGATGGCTCTGAGGCTTCTTCGCCTCCATCTGGAATTGCAAAATCGAAGCAGGCGAATGCAGCTCATCCTGCCGCAATTCACCGACTCATAATACGCCTCTCAGGCATCGTGCGTCGCGACACAAGCTCTCTGAACGCCAAAAGCGCTACTATGAACCTTCTGGAAACCATCGCTGCCAAGTTTCCGCTTGAGCCACTTGCCACCTCACTTCCCCATGTCCTTTCTACATTAAATACCATGGTCGACCCTGCGACAACGGTTCCTCGCGCATTCACCCAAGTCACAACGGTGAACGAACCCAACGATGCCTACAAATTGTTGATCGACAAGGCGCGCGAAATCATGAATACGCTCCAGAAACGCATGGGGACGCAAGAGTATTTGAAAATAATGAGCAATGTGCAGAGAGCTGTCAGAGAGAGACGAGATGAGAGGAGGAGAAAGAGGAAGGTCGAGGCAGTTGCAAATCCGGAGAGATGGGGAAAAGAGAAGAGAAGAAGAAATGTCATAAAGAAGGTTAAGAGGAAGGAAAAGGGTCTCGAGCACCAGGGGCGGAGACGGGGGTGGTGATCTGAGTGGATAGCATCAACAAGAGAGTTCTGAGCATTTCAGGGTGTTTGGGAAGGGAAAACCGAGCATAAAGTATGGCGTTTGTGAATATAGGTTATTAGAGAAGGACATGATACCCCTCACAATTGACGTTGTCTAAAATTGCTGCGTTGGTCGTGAATGTAGCAATCGTGGGTTTAGCATAGGAGATGGGTGGAAACTGTCATTGGCAAGGCCGTGAGCAGGAAGACGCAACCTGATCCCGTATCGCAGTGAAGCAGCTGCGTGGCAATTTTGTGTTCTGTGTAATCTAAAACGGATTTCGCCAACACATGACCGGTTGGTCAGCAGGAGGGATGATTGAACATGGAAATCACACTAACGATTCAGGCTAAGCCTCGTTTGTATTCTGAGCTACGCTTTCGTTGATTGGTTAGGTGATGTCGTTCTTCGACCAAGTACTGCTTTGCACGACCAACACGGCTAACGGCCATTGGGCCATGAAGAGTTACTGTTGTCAAAGTGTGCTTAGGCTGTGGTGTTGGATCTGGTCATGAATCAAGCGAAGTGAGGTCACGGCTCCGGTACGTCGGAAGAGAATGGAAAGAAGAAGCTCATAAAATTGTATGAATCGGCCATTTGACGCTGTTTGCGGTCGGTCCGATGTATAAAAAAAAGGGAGATCCGACACATCGGTACATCCTAGATAGACCCAAGCCAATTATCCGCCGAAGCTCTCTTAGCTATAATGACCTCAAAGCAGTAAAATGTAGCAATCCGTCATGGTTCATGAATGTGTCATGACCTCTTCAACGCCGATCCGTGTGCCGACTTCCATAACCCTTTCAAGGATTGCTTGACAGTGTGCCAGTCGCAGTTGCGGCAGGCGGTAGTCGCGGTCTCTCTTGAAACAAGGTTAATTTTCGCTGCCGTTATTGAGCTCGTTGTCGAAGTGCGCATATCGCCTCCGCGGCTCGAAGAGCGTGTTGAGATTACGCTATCAGTCTTGAGGCCCACAGGATTCTTTTCAATATCTCGCTCGCGCGATATCACCGTTCCCTGGGGCCTCGCGCAACCCTAATCAATGCCGTGTTGTTTCTTGAGCTTTTCTAAGTTTTCCTGGCGCTCGGCGAGATCATTCGCTGCCTTGATCATCTTATCTGGCTGGTGATATAATACTGGAATTGTCAGCTCGGGGAATGTCGCACACGACAGCACAGAGAGCGTACCAACGAGATAGCGGTTCTGGAAGTTGAAGCCGTTTAGCTTGTCACAGGCTGATTTGGCGTCCATGACGTCTTCATAGACGACAAAAGCGGTGCCCTTGGTGTTGTTGGCAATGCCCTGGCGAATTTGGCTGGGAAGCATTAGCGGAGCCAGGAGTAGGAGAAGAGAAGGAGGGAAGGACGACGTACCGCACAGGGCCGAACTTGCCAAAGAGATCGAACAATTCTTCTGGTGTGACGTTGAAGCTGGCGAGGCATTAGCGGGCGAGGCGGGGGTGTGTTTGCGGGCAGATACAGACCTCAAGTTCTTTACGAAGAGAGCTCTATTGAGAACAGACGGGTTAGCGGAGGTGGTGCGAGGTGGCCGGGTAGCCGTGGGTGGCGCACGGGGCGGACGTACCGATTGACCTCTGGAGCAAGCTTGCCGCCTCTACTCATACTTTGGCGACAGTGGGGGACGGCGATGGACGTGCTGCTGGGTAGGCGGGCGGAAAGGCGGCGGGGGGTGGTAGACGAGATGGTGAAGATGCGGGACAGCCATGGCCATGGCCCAAGCCCTGCGCAACGGCGGCCTTGGCGTATGGTCACGTGGGGGTTGGATGGACCGGCGGCGGCGACGACAACGACGACTGCAAGCAGCGGAGGCATTATGCAGGAGTTATTGTGCAGCAATTTCATGTCGAAATACGGCACTGCAATGCCATACTGCAATATTATAGAGCAATTGGGAGGTGCACGGCAATGCTGTAGCATCACCAAAGCCGTCGAGCACCACTCGGAGACGGTTGCTGCAGCGAATCGCGCGGCTTGCGGACTCGTCCCCAACGTCCTCGCACTGCGCACCACAGGCACTGCCCTCGCAACGCTCCGTCAACCCACCGCATCTGTCCGCCGTTGCGCGCTGGCTCCGCCGCCGAGTCTGATTCCGCCGTGCACGGCAATGGTCCTGGCTCGACGTTGACATTCCCAATCAGATTCCCCACACCAAAACCTCCGCACCCTCTCCTCCACCACCCACCGCTCCCACCGCACACCCTCGCCCTCGCCCCCTCGCCCCCGACACTCGCTCATACCTCGCCGCGCCGTGGCCGCTTCGACTCAGGACATGCCCGCGTCCGCCTGCGCCGCCCACTCGCACCGCGCCGCCGCCCCGTAGCTCCCCTCTGAGACGCCAGACGGCGCGACACCTCCGCAGCCACCACCACCGCCCTCCGCGCACGCCAGCACGATGCGGCGGATATCTTCCTTCAAGGCGCAGTATAGGCAAGCTCCGGCGCGCGCCGCCACGCCCCCGCCGCCCGTCTACGAACCGCTGTCGCCCGTCCTGCCGCCGACAGAGCCCTCGATAGCACACCCCGCGGCCAGCACCGCGCCGCCGACACCCTACGGCAGCACACACGCCAATGGCACTGCGGCCACAGGCCTGGGCTCTGGAGAGCGCGGCCGCACACAGCTGCAGCTGGCCTCGCCCGCCGTCGCATTCGACCCGCCCCTGCGCTCCGCTCCGCTCCCGCAACCACTTCCGCCCTTCTCGCGGGCGCTGGCATCGCCCATTGATGCCCTGGCCGACGCCGCCATGACATGGCAGCCGAAGAGCCCAGCACATGTCGAGCCCGCGCGCCGCAAAACACACGCAGCGACCTCGCCTGCAACCGCGGCCCAGCCCGCGGCCCAGCGCGCTGCAAAACACACGTACCCACGGGATGCCGGCTACTCGTACAACGAGCGTCCGGCCAAGCGAGCGCGCTCTGAGCTGTTTGCCTCGCCGCCGTACGGGCAGCCCCAGTCGCGGCCGGCCACCAGCCACATTCCAGGCTGGTCCTACAACGTCGAGCAGATGATGGACAGCGGCCTGCGCATGTATCAGGACGCCCGCGCAGCTGCCTCACACCAGAGCGAGGGCGGCACCGACAGGCTCTCGGACGCCCAATTGCTGCTGGACTTTTTCAATGTCTCGGCCCACACTGCGCAATCACCGCCCTCGACTGCAAAGCGGTGGAGTGTTTCATACCCACCACCACCACCACCACCCGCCGACCAAGCTTCGCAGCAACCGCAGCAACTCCGCGAGCCCCCCAAACCATATCCTCAAGCGCCGCAGCTTGCCAATCACCTGCTCCAGCACCAGCCTACCAACCACTTGCTCCAGCACCAGCCTGTCAGGCACTTACTCCAGCACGTGCAAGCTCCTGCTAGTCTCCCCTTCGACCACTCCGACCCACTCGAGACCGCCTCGGCTGCCCAGACACACACGCCGCCCGAAGAGCCCACCGGCGCGGCGCCGCAGCTTGCAATGCAGGAATCCCTAGCCGTTGAGGACCCAAAGCCAAAGAAGCACCAAGGTTGGCCAAAGGGCAAGCCGCGTGGCCCCCGTGGCACCCCGTCTACCAGTAAGCGGAAAAAGTCGACTCCAAAGCCGAAGAGCGCGTCAGCTGCGAACAATTCTGGGGCTCCAGATCAGCTCCAATCGCCGCAGAGCCTTCCCGCGGAGCAGCCTGCTGCCGCCCCATCAGCAGAGCGCCATGTCCATCAATCGCACATGACTGAGCCAATGCACGAACCAACCTCGCAAGCCCGTCGCCACTCGTTCTCAATATCAGCTCCGCCATTGCCGAGCGTGGACTCTTTCTCTGCCCAAATACGCGCCCAGTCTCTTCCCCCGGCTAGCCAGCAACCCGGGCCAGCGCCGGCCGAGCAACTTCGCCGCCCCCCCAAAAAGAGCCCCGCCGAGCAGCCAGACCTTATATGTGCCGCTTGCAAGTCATCAGACTCAGGCATCAAAGTCGGCGACGGCGAGCAATGGATTGGTTGCGACGGCTGCAAGGAGTGGTACCACTACGCCTGCGCTGGATTCAACAGCGAGCGCGAGGTACGAGACGTAAACAAATTTTATTGCGAGCCGTGTAGACCCAAGTTTGGCGACACCACGAGTAGGTCTACCGACGCACATTGGGGTTACAGTTCTAATCTGGTCCAGAGGTTCGTAAATCCGTCAGAGCCCACACAACTGTTGACTATGCCGGCCTGAACGAGGGCGTTCTCAAGACTTCTGACGACAATCCCGAGCACCACTACATTGCCGCTTTCAAAAATGGGGACATTGATTTTACCCCCGAGACCTTTGCCCGCATGCCCCCAGAGCTCATCACCGGCGACTTTCTCGAGAAGACCAACGGCTTCAAGGAGCCGATATTGATTCCTGGCACGCTCAACCCTCGACCCGGACACACAATGGAAGCGCCATTCCCGCCGCCTACCGACGACCTAACCCAGCCGCTGCCAGACGAGCCAAGTTCACGCTTTGAATACGAGACAATTGTAGACGACGGCCAGGACAGACTTGACATGGTCATTCCCAGGGGCCTCACGGTCCGCCGCGTCGCAGAACTCTATGGCCCAAACGAACCCGTACCCGTCATAGATGTCAAAGCCCAGGAAGGAGAAGGCAAGAAGTGGACTATGGGCAAGTGGGCCGACTACTACGAGCAACAGGGCGAGAAGCCTGTGCGGAACGTCATCAGCCTTGAAGTGTCCCGAAGTAGGCTCGGAAAGCTCATCCGTCGACCGAAAGCCGTTCGCGACATGGACTTGCAGGACTCCGTGTGGCGCGACGACGACAAGTCTGCCCCCCCGCCCGTGCAATTTTATTGCTTAATGTCGGTAGCTGATTGTTTCACCGACTTTCACATTGACTTTGGCGGCTCTTCAGTGTACTACCATATCGTTAAGGGCCGGAAGGTCTTCTTTTTCATTCCACCAACAAAGCAGAACTTGAAAAAGTACGAAGACTGGTGTCTCTCCCCCAATCAAGGGCATGACTGGCTTGGCAAACAGGTAAAAGAATGTTACCGGGTCGACTTGTATCCGGGAGACACCATGTTGATTCCCTCTGGCTGGATACACGCAGTGTGGACACCCGAAGACAGCCTAGTCATCGGAGGTAATTTCCTCACCCGGATACATTACGGCATGCAAATCAAGGTCTTGGAAATTGAAAAAAACACAAAGGTCGCACTGCAGTTCCGGTATCCCTTTTTCCAGCGAATAATGTGGTTAACTGCCATCAAGTATCTCGAGGAAGATCCGGTTCCGGAGCCGGTTCAACAGCTTCTACAGAGCGGCAGTCACTTCAAGCGTTCTATGCCAATCTACTGCGAAACGGATCGGTTTGGACACAATTCGCGCCTTGGAGCAGCAAACTATAACAGACGCTATTACTCGAAGCCCGAACTGGAAGGGCTCACAGATCTTCTCAACTACATTTGGAGGACAGTCTTGATCTCGTTGGACAAGATTGACGTGCCACACAAAACTCGAAATGCCGTCAACAAATCGATTCCGAAGGGCCATGGTGACCCACTCGTTCTGGTGCGACGTCTTGCAATGTGGATTGCTTGGAAGCGCGGGAATGAAATGATTCCGTCTTGGGCCTTTCCTGATGCTAGCCTACCCGAGGTAGCAGACATAGGTGAAAAGAAGCTGAGCGCAGCTCAGGTCAAGAAGTTGGAACGCGAATCGATGAACGAGGCTCTGCGAGCAACAGCTGAGAGGTCATCAGCTCGTATCAAGGCGTCTGACACAGTTCCTGACACTGGATCTGACCCTTCGCCTGCGAATGGTCTCGAGGACATGAATCAGATGGACGTTGACACTGTATTACCCGCCTCCTCTGGACCCTTGACTGGGTTTTTGCGCCCCTCCGCAAGCAACCCGCACATCACTACCCCCAAAACCTCTCAGCTCGGCCCAAAGCGGGTTGCTTGCGATGCGTGCAGGAAGCGAAGAATTCGTTGCAAACACAAAGATGAGCTTATTGACACTTCGAAGCCGGGTATGCACACGATCGACCTATCTGGCTCCTACGGCATCTCTGTCAAACGTCGCCTTAGCGATCATTCCATTGCAGATGGCCAGTCGAATGCGGTCAATGGCCCTGTAAATGGTGGGCCCATTATGGCTGATGTGAATGGGGATCCTTATGCCCTCAAGTCTGGTAGAGTCAAAGCTTGTGCAGATTGTCGCAAAAGCAAGGTATGAACAACTTCTTCATAGCGCCGCATATGTATCTTTTTCCTTTTTTTGCTGACAGTCATAAGCGCCGTTGCATACACGATGAATATGGGAATGTCGACCCTATCAAGGCAAACGAAGTGCCCATTCCGAGAGGCTCAGCCTCTAAGAAGCGACGCGTGAGCGATGAGGATTCCATGACAACTTCCAAGAGGATGAAGTACGAGTCTTCTTATGAAGATGAATATGCGAATGGCGAAATGCATGCCAGACACTCATTACCTAATCAACTTAGTGGGGGATCGTTCCTCCAGGAGCTCGCATACTCGGCTCAGCAAGCGCTCGATCATACTCCAGATGACGATCTGGTGCCAGTTGATCCAGCACTTCAAGTGTACACCAATGAAAATTATCGAGATATGGACATGGCGCCTGCGTATCATCAGAACGCCGACAGCATAATGTCATCCATTGAATATCAAAATGGCGGTCCTCTACCCATGGACGGCATCGAATTGACAGGACCTCACGACGAGCCTCCTGGCCCTAGTGTAGAGCCACTTACTCCAGGTCCACCTCCATCATCGGGTACAATTCTGGCACAAACAAACGGCTTCACTTCCAAATCTAAACCCGCGGTCGAGCATGATCCCGTACGTCACCCCTCATCGCCTGTCTCGCCCAGACATGCCTCCGCAGCCTCGCCTACGTCGAACAAGTACAATTCGTATCTTACTTCTCCGGTTACACACAACTACAGCCCCTACACCACATCACCCGCCGCAAACAATTACAACCATTTTACTACAAACTCCGACTTTCCACCTCCGCCGATGACGCCCACGGCGAACCCGTCGCGGTCCATCCGTGGTGTTAACTCAACTGGTCGCAAGCCGAGCCACACTCCATCACGTGGCGGCAGGAACAGCAAGACCCCAAAGTCAACGCCCGGTAGCAGGAGGTGCGATAGCAAAGACGGCATCAAGCTTGAGCACGGGCTAGGAATGGGTTTGCTTGGCTTGATAGACCCAAACCTAGATCAAGCAAGCATCGACCTGATCAAGCAACTGCAACAAGAGGACCTTGGACTGAGAAGAAGGAGTCGATAAGAAGAGAGCCTGTTATGGGGAGCAACAGGTGAGGTTTCGCACATGTCTCTGCATCCTTTTTTTTTGTGTTTTCCTTGTTCCAGCGTCAATCTGTTCCTAGGGGGCCCCTCTTAGTTTTCACGCACAGGGCTGGCGTTGAACAAGTCTTTTGATTTCCTTCCGCATGGGCACTGGACGAGAGGTGGAGGCAGAATACGCGGCGTTTTGGCATTTTCGAGGTTGCTTATACCCATTGCACTGGGATAGTGTACATTGCACCTTTCTTTCAGGAGAGGCGTTTTGATAGGCATATGGCAGCATGGACTGAGCAGTTTTTGATATTCTGGGACTGCACATGGTGCAGCTGTACTAGTTTCGTACGTTACTGCAATCGATGACACCGGTCGAACAAGATGACAAGCACCCACTGAACCTTGCTGTACTAAAAATACAATGTTCAAAATGTTAATGCATAGTCGTCATCTTATTTTATTGTCGTCATTGGACGTGTCTATTCGTGCCCTAGGTAATTCATACACTACAAAAATGGTGGGTTGCGACCAGATGTAGGCGAGGCGCTATACGCTTTAGTATGGTACTCCAGCCTGCTGGGTTTTTTCCCTTCTGGCACCGTCCCAGCCGCTTCTATTCGCTCGATGGTCCCTTAGCCTGGAGGCCATCGTCTGAAATCCCATCATGACATGCAAGGTGCATCTACTCAAGCTCACTCGTGACGTTGGAAAACTCGCCCTTCTTAAGCTTGGTCTCCCAGAAGATGGGATTCGTATCGTTGAAGCCATGCTTGACCCATCCGTCCTCCTTGACATGATAGAGGTTGATGAAGCCGCCCGAGTAGGCGTCACGGTGGGTAGCTGCAAGAATACTACGTCGACCAAGCTCTAGCGCTTCATCGTCTTCGAGGTCATACTTGTATTGCGCATCAAGCACACCGTAGGCGAACGTCTGACCAGAACCGACGCAGAAGAGGTTGCCTGCGAGGCGGGTGCCGTCGCTGTCGATGTAGTACAAGGCCGGGCCTTCTTGGGGGGTTACACCGGCGCACATGGTGCCCTGTCAGGCATGATTAGTCGGCGGCAAGTGACATGGCGTCCTGGGATTGCCTCACCATACTCAGACCCATGCCCTTGTACGAGTACACTAGGTTGGCTAAAATCTTGGATGCTGCGGCGACGGAGATGCGGCGCTTGTGCCGGAGCTCGTGGAGACGACATTGCATACCTAGGTAAGCAAGCCAGTATTGGCAATCCTAAGCCCTGTCAGCATGCCGATGAATGCCCTCTGGTGCAGGGTGCGTACAGCAGCGCCTCCAGCCATAGTTCCTAGCAAGCAGTTGTTGATCTCAATGACCTTCTTGACCGTCTGACTCGCTATCCAGTTTCCGGCAGTCGCTCGCGAGTCGGTGGCTACGATGATGCCGCCCTTGAAGCGGAAGGCGAGGGTCGTGGTACCGTGGGCGATCTTGATGGGGCAATTTGGGTTGGAGTAGTCGTCTGTCATTGCGCGGAGCCATGATGCTGACTGACACAGTGTTTAGTATACCAGCATAAGCAAGGCATGGCTTGGGAGATGGGGGCATACCTGGGCTACTGGCGGCAGGGCAAACTTGAGTGACAGCTCTGGAGTGCCGCTGTAGAGCTGCAGCTGCTCTTCCTCGGACTGGCCCTCCTCCGAGTAGGCTGGCCGACTGTATTGAGACACTAATGAATCCATGACTGTGGCTCTGGGCTATGTGAAGGAGATGCAAGGCGTGTGGCAGGGCAAGCTGGGTCAATGTGGTAGGGGCCGTCGGAGTGAGGTTGCAGCTATGGCGCACCAGCTCCGGCGAGCTGTCGTCGGCAATGCCAAGCCCTTCCGCCGCGTCAAGGGCTCGTTGCCTGCGACCACACTCGTCGTCAAGGAACACGTGATATTATTGTGCGTCTCCCTTCTCTGGCGGTCTATTGTCGCAATCCTACCCGCTACCAAATAGCCTCCCCATGATGAGCCAACTTGAAAAGATTCATCCAAAGACGCTCTGAATGTGGAGGCCGGAGCGGATAGATACTCCCCTTTGTTGCTCCACTGCTCAGCACTGATACCCAGATGTGCCCGATGGACTGGCCACTTGATGACAGAAGTCTCGTACAAGCCACGAAACCCGGCCACTGAAGGGATATGGAGTCTGTTACCTTGGCCTGCGTATACCCATGCACTTTTCCAAAGGAATACCTTGTTGTAAGAGCCTGGAGCAGGTGTCGAGGCGACAGTGATCACATGCACGCCTTCGAAACTTGGGGTCATCCAAGACACTTCGCCAGCCCACGCGCCCATCTTCCACCCTCACCAGCCTCAGTCATTCGCTCAGGGGACCAGAACACATGTTTGCATCGGCAGTATGCAGGCACCGTCAACAATCATGCAGGCACAAAACTCGCCCTCCATGTCTCATTTGCTCTCGTCCACAGAGGGATGATGGCGGCCGCGTGCAGTACCTGCGTGGGAAACGTGATGGTAGCGAATGATGCACAATGCCAAAGTATATCTGTGGGAAGACGCCATTAGGAAAAGGGCTAAGAGCAAGAACGAAGTCATCTGTTGCAATTGTGTTAAACGTTGTTAAGTACCGTCCGCTCCTATTTGCGCCTCTCGCTCCCTCCGAATGCCCCGGTACAATTCCAGTCCCTATCCATATCATCATCACCCTCCACGACCACCTTCTGTCTACATACCAACCTTTTCCTCGTCTGGATACCACCGTCTAGCACCTCCAACCGGGCTCCGTCCACTTCCCACTCGCTTCGACTCCGACTCTGGCGTTTCACTGTCCCGTAGCAGGCGCGAGCACCACCATCAACATGTGCTGGTTCACACTTACGCCAGCAAAAGGCCAGAAGCATCAGCACGGCCATCGCTCTTCAGACTCCTCATGTGTCGAGGAGCTCGTCCGCGTACATCGTAGCCCCAGTCCCCGCTTCAGTGAAGTCCGTGTAAAAGTGCCGAGCAGCGTCGCCATGGACGTTGAGCATCTTCACGAGCCACATTTACATCCACATTTACATCACCGCCATAAACATCACTTACATCCACTCCATTTTCATCCCATCCACGGCTATCACCATGATCATGATGTGCCTGTGGTCAGACTCCGTGGTCCAGGAACGAGGAGATGTCCTCCCCCAGGTCCCCCTCCGCCCTCACGAGATGCATCGAAATGTCCATCTCGCTCCCGGTCCTCTTCACCAGCCCGACCTCATGAGCCTATCTACCGTACGCAAATTGTTGAGCCAGCACACGTCCGCGAAACGACCCGCGTTGCTTTGCATCAGTTCCAACCGGAGCGACAAAGAGGTCGGTTGAGGAGAGTCGCTGGCTATGAAGTTCTGGGTAGAGAGGTTCCGTGGAATTGGGACTGTGTGAGCAGTACAGTTGGAAGTAGTAGCGCAGGAGGCGGGAAGTGGACGAGGAGGCAAAGAGGTGGGCGAGGGCTGAAGTATCCACCTTTTGGGACTATGGACAGGTGGCTGTAGATGCTCTTGGTAAGCAAGGACACCTCAAAAAGAAAATCTCGATAAGTAGAGTGAGCGTTTGATAAATCATAGCTATTTGGTACCTAAATGATACCTGTTGTCTCATCACTTCCTTGTCATCGTCATCGTTTCTCCTCGACGTTGACTATTGGTCCCGCTCTAGATCGAAGCCATGCTTAGTGTGCACATCCTTGATGAATTCGACTGACCGTGCAAATACCTCCTGCCTTTCTTTCTCCAATACATATTTTGGCACTGCTGATGTTAGTTTGTTACTGTTTCTCTCCAGGATCGTGGATACTCACATTCTAGAAAGCCATGGAAACATTTCTCCATTATGATCACTTCCACACGCATATCTCTGTCCTCTTCATATTCTAGATCTTTTTTCAGCCTCTGAGCCATAGCAAGTTGTTCATGTAGGAGAATATCGACCCCTGCAACTACGAATAACAAATTACAGGGCAGATACTCCTTGGTGGCAAGTGTTGGGTGCAGTCTCGGATCCTTCAGATGTAGCGTCCTATTCGTCCCGCCGTAGACATCGTACATGGGCAGCAGAAAACTCAGTGGATCTCTCGAAGGAAAACTCGGTGGAATAGGCTTCTCTTCTGGCTTCAAACGTGCATCAAGGAGTGGGTAGAAGCCTACCCAAGCCTTTGGAACATGTCTCTGTTGCCGGTGGAGCATTTGACTTGCACTGAGGGCCAAGGATCCGCCAACTGAGGATCCGCCGATAGTCAGGAGTTCCGGGTCAGCGCGAAAGTCCTTTGCGTGGTTGATCAAGTACGTGACAATGTCGTCGATGTCGTCATGTGCAGCTGGGTAGACATATCGTGGAGCGATTCGGTAAGTACAAGATATGACGACAGCCCCTGTTTGATCGGAAAGGAAAGAGCACCAGCGTGCGGATTGTTCAGCGATACCGCCTATGAAGCCTCCGCCATGGATATCAATATGCAAGGGGCGCACCTCATCCTCACTATTGCGCCGCGGTTGATACACCAAACATCGTTTGTTTCCGCTCCGGGTGGTCACATAGATGACAGAATAGCGGTTGTCGAAGAACCATGTTGGTACTGTGATTAGTGCAGTGAGGAGATTGATAGGTTGGAGGAGCAAGGTTCGCCAACGTTGCCAAAAAGGTATGGCAGAGAATATGGAGTCGAAGGTGGGTGAGAAGAGGCGCGGAAGGATTGAGGATTTCGCCTTCAAATATTGTAAAGCCATGACTCTCTACTCACTCCAAGTCAAAACATAATTCCTTTCTCGATAAAGGGTGGTGTTGTCCAGTAATGTACCACTGCGGGTGAGGCCAGCCAACGAGACTGGAACTCCTGGGCAGGTTGTGAACCGAAATGGCAAGAGCGGAAGAAAGTAAAACAACCAACACGGTCGCGGAGACTGTTCTATTTGTACTATCATACCTTCGGGTGCCACCAATGTCTGCTTGGGCATTGCGAGACACGAGGCAATGCCGAGACGGTCGGTGCCTGTGCCTTCCGTGTCGCCGTGTTAGAAAACTTTGTGCCGATGTTACACAAACATTTAATGAGGAGTGTTGCGGGAAATAAGCTAGGTAGCCCAGAGGAGAGGCGCAACCTGGTGTTCCCCGAGGATCTACACTATTTAGAGAGTTGTGATACTTTCTGGTTCATGATGCGTCGACTGGCCATGGTGAATGTGACTGTTGCTGGACATGCCACAACTATATGAAGCAAGTATTCATTCAATCTTGAAATCTGGCGTGCATTTGTTTGGCGGCATCATTGCATAATCGCTCGACAATCCCACACCATCACTCGCTCATCCCACCCCGTACTAGCGCACCAGCCTTCCGCGCCGAACAAACACCAATCGACGCCTGTTACGAATTCAGTATGCCGACCCATGCGTCCCATTTCTCTTCCGCCTCCATAGAACATAGGATCTTCCAGCATGTTTTCTTGCTTGATGGAGCCTACACCCATAGCACTACCATCTGTCCAGACTCGGCATGTCATATCGTAGCTCGCGCTGAGCAGGATGTCGGACAGATGTGGCGACCAAGTTATCTTGCGCACCGCGTACTCATGGCCGGGTAGCACAGCAATTGGTCCTGCTTGGGGCATGCGAATGTCAAAAGTCCGTATCATCCGGTCAACACCCGCTGTAGCCACGATCGAGTCTCTGTATTTGTTCCAGTCATGTGTCAACGCTTCCGCAGGAGCCACGCCGACGGGCGCAGCAGTACCCATGCGGGCCTTGGGTGGGGTATGTATTGGTACGCTCATGGTGAGGTGATTGCTCGCACTTGCGGGTGTCCTAAGATCAAATACCCTCAAATGACTGTCTGAGCTTACGCTGCTCAGTATACTCGGGCTGTGCGGACTGAAAGCTGCCGAGTATGTGCACGAGTGAGTGGGCAGTGTCGTTATACTAGCATTTGCATTGGGATTCCATATTTTGATTGTGCCATCCCAGCTACTTGATAGAAAGGTGTCCTTGGAGACGAGATTCCAATGTACGGCGAAGACCTCGCGGGCGTGTTCCTGCCATGATTGTACTGGAAACTGGGAAAGAGTGATGTCGAAGAGCTTCACCGAGCCGTCGCCACCTGCGGTGAGGATCTGGTTCTCGTGCGCTTCTGACCAGGTGCTGTCGAATAGCGAATCTTGTGTGTCGAACCTATTCACCTTGTAAGACTTGGATGCATGTGAAGCAGACCGAAAGGGCGAGATGCTAACAACGAAGACTGTGCTTACCATTTTTCCGCAACGATGCCATTCGCCGTCAGGCCTAGTATATACAGCCGGCCATTACCCACAAGACCAAAATTGGCCGAAGATGCGACAGCTATGCGCGAATCGAAGAAGGGCGAGTACTTCACGCTGTAGCCATTGTAGCCTTGCGTTCGGAACTCGAGCATGATGTCAAGCTATGCGAAATGTGATTTTAAACTACGGCGAGTGGAGTGTATGCGGTGCACCACGCGTCATCTCTCGCGAAGAGGTGAAGTTGTTAATGTCGCGCCGCATGGTTTGCGGCATGGCAGCCACCGTCGATGGCCGAGGCTTGCATTGTTGTGCGGCGTGCAGCGGGGCTAATTCTGACCCGCATTGCACGTGACAGCGCGTTCGGCACCCTGTGGGGGCCACACCTCCCATATCTGCCTCGTGCCCATTGTTATGTGCAAGAAACTCAACTTCTCCTTGCAACATGGACGCGTTTGTGTCGCGCAAGAGGAGGCGACTGGAGGAGCCAAGGAAGCTCGCAGCGGCGTCACCTGCATTCAGGCCAACCCAAGAAGTCGCACCAACAGACGAAGAGGAGTCTACAGACTTTCGATTAGCACTGTTGGCTTCGCTATATCCAGGACTGGACAGTACCACATTGCTGGAGGCTCTCCTTGCGGCTGACGGTTCGGTGGAGCTGGCTTCGACATCTCTCGCCCATGCAAACACTACCTCTCCGAGAAAACACTCTACTGCCGCCACAGTTGGTTACCAATCATCACTAAATTCGTATCGCATCACCTCGCACCACGGCGGACCAGCAAAGAGGCCTTTGGTAAAAAAAGGTCAGACGCTATACCTGTATAGTCCAGAGGACATTGAGGCGCACACACCATGCTCAATTATTCACAATTTTCTGCCCTCAAAGCAAGCTGATGCTTTGTTGCTGCAATTGCTGGATGAAGCACCTACTTACCAAAGTTTGGAGTTTAAACTCTTTGAAAAGGTTGTTTGGAGCCCACATACCTTCTGCTTCTACGTCAACAGCTTAGCGGAGGCAGAAGAACAAAAGACAGAATACATCTATGATGGACGCCAATTTGAGGTTTGTACCAACAGACATCTGTGAATTGTATTACTGATGGCCTGTAGGATGTTCGACAGAGTACTCCAGAGATGCTCAAAGCATGCCCACAAGTTGAGGAAGCCGTAAACAGTGAGATTCAACGCCGGATCCGTGATTTCTATCCCGATGGCAAGAAGCTCAAGTATCAGTCACCTCACCCGTGGAAGGCCAATACTGCCTTCGTAAACTGCTATGACGGACCTAAAGAGAATGTTGGCTACCACGCTGACCAACTTACCTACCTTGGACCACGCGCAGTCATTGGTAGCCTGAGTCTTGGAGTAGCTCGCGAGTTCCGTGTGCGTAAAATCGTGGCCGAAGATGACGAGCACCGACGAGCAGATGGCTCACTAGCAGACGCACAAGGCCAGATATCAATTCATCTTCCGCATAACTCGCTATTGGTCATGCATGCGGAGATGCAGGAAGAGTGGAAACATTCCATTGCACCAGCACAAGCAATCGATCCGCATCCTCTGGCGAAGAACAAGCGGCTCAACATTACCTATCGCTGTTATAAGGATAGCCTACACCCTAAATACACCCCCAAATGTCGCTGCAACGTTTCGACAGTGCTCAGATGTGCTACTAGAAAGAAAGAATCGAGGGGAAGATACATGTGGATGTGTCACACGAACTACGTTCCGGGACAAGATGGCTGTGGCTTCTTTCAGTGGGCAGAGTTTGATGATGATGGTGAACCACCGTGGGCTTCAAACCTCAACAAAGCCAAGGGAGATGCGCCTGAACTAAAAACGCTCCCAGACCCAATAATTGCTGAAGCAAGAGAAAAGATATGAGTGACAAAGAGAGAAAGTTGCGACTCTCAATGACGCAGAAAAGGCTATGTATGTACAGAAGCTACTGCTCGCGATGAGAAATGAGAAAATATTATGGACTAATTATTCAAGTTACCACAAAAGAGTATGCTTACGCCTAGACCTCGACACGCTCACTCCGAGCCTACAGTTTCAGCCACGACCTAGAATGACACGTTAGTGAGTCTCCCGAATTCCTCATTATTTTCCCTCAACTTATGTGCGCTTTTGTGTTTAATCTACGTAATACTGGGTGCGACTTTATGTCAAGCAATGTATGTCGACGGTGATCATATCTGCTGCTTTTGTAGGCCCAACAACGTCTGAACTCTGTCTTGGGAGAGAATGGGTGGATGAGAAGATAGTGGAAGTGCATGTGGATACTGAAGAGAAGCGAAAAAAAAGACATAGCCAGTGTGTAGTGGGAGCACAGGCTTGTAAGCTGCACTGGTAAGTGATGAGAAGATGGTGATAATCAAGGACAAAGGGATCGAGACATATCTTTGTTCACCGACACGCATCAACACAATCTCAGAAACCCCATCATCAAAACACCCCACCTGATACTGTCGATACCACCGTGCTTTACATACACAGGAGCCAAGATAGACCAAGAGGTGCAATCTTTGCGATAAAAGATGCGACAAGTTCGCTTACCCCTTCTTCACATACTCGTCGAACCAATACACCGCCTGCAGGAACGCTAGCTCCTTCGCAAACTTGGCCTTGGAGTTCGACAGGTCCCCTTTCACTGCGAAACCATGCTCGACGTCAGAGTAAAGAGTGATCTGGTACGGCACTGTGTGGTTCTTGAGAATGTCCTCGGTTTCGTGGCGCTTGTCGGCGGGGAAAATTGCGTCGGTTTCTGTCGCATGCTTGTCAGATTCGGCTGAGTTGTAAGATGACTACCTCTCATGGTATGTGAGCGGGAGAAAGAGGTGAAAACGTACCAGCAGCAGCAATGCTCAACGGCCCCTTGATCCCTCTCACTTCATCAGCATCTACAAAACTAGGATGCCCTGTGAAGCCTGCATCTAGTCCTCCCTCCTTCAACCACCGACACACGTACTTTCCTCCAAAGCAATACCCTACACCACCCAATCTCTTGACTCCTAATTCCCCTCTCAGATATTTGATCACGGCACCAAAAATGGGATCAACAGCAGGCACACGCGGCATTTTGGTCTTGATATACTCCTCCAGATTGAAAGAAGCGGGAGGTGGGAAGGGGACTTCGTTCCCATTGAAAACGTCTGGTATCACAGCAAGATAGCCATTGGCAGCAAACTGATCAGCAATACTACACAAAATGATGTTGTGGTTAGCAGGTATTACAAAAAGATAGACATGGATCATTCCTCCCCTCCTTCCACATGCTGGAACATGTCGCTCAATTCCTCTGGGTATAACACTTGAGGTACAACTTACTATGAAGACGTCAGTATATCGTTCTAACAACCACATAGACTCATACTTTACCAGTTGCACGTTGGGGAAGTCCATTCCAAGCACGTCGGTCATGATAAGCACAGCATTCTGAGTGTTGCCGGTGTCGGGATAGACAAAGTATGTACGAACTCAAGGCTGTGTCAGCTTCAGAAACTAGATGTTTGGAGGTGTAATTTGACTATACTATTATCGATCTTCTGAATTTTGCCCTTTGGAGTACCTTCATGCTTTACGCCGACGATGCAGCATCGTTGCATGGGATTGGATGCCATCGTAGTTTGAGGTCGAGATTAATGTGCTTGAGATCTGTTTGCAAAGGAACGGAACAAAGCTTAATTAAGATATGAAAAGGCCAAAGAATTGCTAATGCTCTCCATGACAGACACAATGACTCCTATTTATCTATTCATGGGCACCAGAAGTAAAGCTTACGAGGCTTTAGTGCCTGCCCCGCGCGCGCCATGGGAGCAACAGGTTAGGACGCACGCTAGCGAAACTTTCCGAATATGGTTACAAGTATGATTATACTCTTTTCATCAGCAAAAAGTGCAGCATGCGAAGTATGTACTGTTTTCTGATCTTTGAGAGCTGGCAAAGGTGGTGATGGCACAGAGGTCAGAAGTATTGGACATCGAAGCAAGGCTTAGAATTATGGAGCGAATAGATGTGTGCATGGTACTAGAGGAATGAATGACATGATGTTCATAACAGGGGGAGCGATAGTACTCAAGTGGCAAGTGGCAAGTTACAAGGAGTTGATTATGGCTGCATCATCTTCGGTCCTACTTTTAACAAGTGTTCTTCGCCCCCGATGTTCTCCCTTCGTCTTTGCCTTTGTCGCTTTGGTCTCGAGACTTTTGACGCTCTGACACTGACCAGGAAGAGGTTCTGCTAGGCTGATTCTCATAGGCGCCCCCTCTGCTTCGACAGTGACTCTTTTTTTTTTTTTTCATTGTTTCCATGTCGATGCAAAGGTCTGTGTTCATGCGGCTTTCGGCTACGGCTACGGCTACGGCTTCTGTGGCGATGCCTGCGCTTTGGCGACCTGTCTCTGTAAACGCCGTGCTTGAGAGCATATGCATAGCCGTCCTGGACATCCTCATCGTCTGGCCTGTTCCTCTTTCGATGTCTACTTCTCCTTTCCTCTCGATCCTGGGTGGCGCGTAGTTCTTTTAGCTCATGGTTGCGTTCCTCAGCCCACTTCTTTTTGTCTTCCTTGGACTGTTTCAATTGAGCTTGGGCTTTCTGCATGAAGGTGAAAGGGTCGTTGGATGTTATGCGGCCCTGTTCCCTTTCTTTGCGTCGCAGATGCTCATTCCCCCAGACGTTCTTGTTCTCAAGGTCTTTTAGGGGAGTTTCATGCCTTTCCTGCCCGGTTTGCGCGGGCTTCTGGCTTGTAGCATACCATGGTTGGCTCAAGCCAGTTTTGAAGCCAGCTGCATTCGAAAAGCGCATGATGTACTGATCCTCTAAGGCTCTCTCCTTCCTTCTCTTCTCCTGCTCAGCCTCTGCGTTCTTCTCGCGCTTGATCGCTTCTTTCACGTCAACTGGAAAGAGGTCGATATTGCCGGCGTGATTTGTCAGAGGGGCATCGCTCGCGGCGTCTCGTAGTTTCAAGATGTTCGGATTATTGGAGCCATCATCTTTTGGAGCTGCCACAGATGCTGCGAGGCGTATCTCCATTGTTGTTTCATCCTCTCCGGCGAGCTTCCTCCTCTTCTTGTCATGTCCCCAGGCAGCCTTGTCCCTGTCTCGCCTTTGCCCAGTATCCCTGTGGTCATGTTCTACGGGCAGTGGTGGAGGCGTTCGGCCTCGAAGTATGGTGGCGCGTCGCTCGGCATCGAGCTCTTGCATGCGCTGCTCATGGGCGACTTCCCGTGCAGCGGCAGCGGCCTCGTCGGCCTTGACCCGCGCGATATTGTCGGTGTTGTACACGTTCCATGACTATGCGCGGTGAGTGAATGTTTGTATTTTGAGGCTGTGCGACAGCATCGAACCTTCTTGCCCAGTAGATGCCTGTGAGCCTGTGTCAGTGACCGCAATCCAAGCAAGCGTCTGTCAGAAGCGGGGGATGACGCACAGAGGCATGGTGGCGGGGTCGGTGGACACAGACGCCCCAAGAGAGCGCGGGTTGAGTTGGATGAGTTACAGCATTACGCAGAGGAACTCCCGTGAGCAAGCCTGATGCTCGGCTTCCTGAACGGCTGCCGACTCGAAGCGAAGAGATGGGAAGAAGGGTGGCGAGACGCGCGCGGAAGCTGTGACCTGCATTAGTGTCAGGTGGGCCGCAACCAACAAGCATCAGCTATCGATAATCCTCAAACACCCCCGCAATGTAACCCCAGTGAGCCAGACCAGATTGCCCTAATCTTTCACCGATTCGCTCTATGCAAATTGCATCAGGATACAAAGTGGTCACTCACCGCCGCCGCCGCCTGAGTTTCTGCCCTTGTCTTTCTGGGCAGTGCTCCCAACCACCTCGGCCCCCGGTACTCCTCCTGAGCTGCAACTGCAACTAAACCGTAGAACCCGGCCTTGGTGCATGACAATGTACGACTTGAGAGCAAAAGTCTGCTAAAGACACAGTCGACTCAACGATAGAAGCCATCCACACGGCCTTCTTCCTCGAGCCGTTGCTTTTTCTGTTCGAGACGTGGCCGCAGTCGCAATCGTTCAACCCTCAAGCACGCCCCCTTTCCCAACAAAACAAGCTCAAAAATGCCTACATGGCTTGTCCACGGCTTTCGTTGGCCACGTGCGCAGATCCGCATCCATGTCATCCTTCAAAATCTCGACGATGCCGCGCCGGAATGGCTCATGGCGCCCGCGACCACAGCCTGCATAACCAAGAACTTCAAAGACCAGTGGCCAGAGCAAGTGGCTCAGCTTCCAGGCTTGCGCTTCATCGAGCAATACGACCCCGATGATCTTACCGTAAAGGATCAGCCATATGCATACGTGTGCGACACCGTGCACGAAGTCAAGTTGGGTGTAGATCTCGACGACGTGAGGGGGAACGGCGTGGCAGAAAATCAATGGGCGGCGATTGCAGAGCTACGAGATAAGGTCGCCCCGGGGGAGAAGTTGGGCTGGTTTGTCGTCGTCAATGGCGATGTAGAAAGGTGGGCACCTCCATTGGACGACCAAGACAATGACACAACACCAGACGCCAGCCAATTCAGTCCGACAAGTCAGCGGAGTAGTGTTGGACAAGGAGATAACGTACGTAGCCAAGACTTGGAACGCCCGTCTACGAGCAGGGGCCTCAAGAGTTGGATTGGTGGAAGGCTGAGGAGATCAAAAAGGTGAGATTAGCTCAACTCAATTATGGCCGCTCTAACATGTCATAGTGCCAAAGACCTGAAGACAGACACGGCGACAGCAGACAATGTCCCATCGCTACCACCAATGTCGCCGAGAGCTGCATTACATTCTCCGAAGACGGCAAATGGAAAACTGTCGGTGCCCTCAAATGCACTAAAATAAAGAACAAGAGGCCTGCCTCGCATAAAGTCAACGTGGGGCTCTGCAAATATAGTGTTGGTGCGAACAGAATTCCCTACATCACTTGGCCAAAGCAAAGAGGGCATGGAATTCTCAGAGAAATACGGTGAGCAGCAATGCGGAGTGTATACGGTACATCCATCGAACTTGAGGATGGTGCAAGTCGTGGAATAACGCCAAGGCATTAGAACTATATGCACGCGCAAGTTCAACTTCGGCACGATTATCTGGCCTGGCTATGAGCAAATTCTCTGGTTTCATGCAATGAACGGAGCTGAGATGTCACCTTAAGATACGGTACAATGTGTAATATGTACATGGACTTCGCCCGTCGCAAACTTACTTTTCGGGCATAGCGTTTGATGAGCTCGGGGCGTTTGTGATATCACGTGATGTACAGGCAGCTCCGTGCTGCCAAATGTTTGCACGCGGCTGCTCTCACCACATCACCATTTATGCCGAAGTCCAGCCTGTGAATTGTCAACCCCGACCCACTAGGACCAAGACTATTACGACTTATCGACTCTAGGAATTCCCACTCGAGGTCCGCTTTGGAGGTCGCAACACGTACGAGGGCATTATACGGCCCGCGGTCTTAGGCCATCGACCGGACCATTTCCCCACACATAAGGCTCGCAGCACACCGCCAACATGAGTGGGCGGCGCGACTTTCTTTCAATGCCTGCGCCCGAGAACTACGTGGCTGGTCTCGGGCGTGGCGCTACGGGGTTTACGACTCGAAGTGATCTAGGTCCAGCTCGCGAAGGACCTTCAGAGGAGCAGATGAAGGAGATGCTAGCAAAGCGTGCAGCCTCACTTGGTCAGGCAGCTCCATCCGCCTATGGTGTGACTGAGAAGAAAGAGGAGGACGAAGAGGAAGATCGGTTCCAAGACCCTGACAATGAAGTGGGCCTGTTTTCAAGCGGTATGAACTACGACAAGGATGACGACGAGGCCGATCGCATATACCAGGAGGTGGACGAGAAGATGGACAAGCGACGGAGAGCTAGAAGGTTTGTATCCCCAGTCTCTTTCCCCCTCTGCCCTTCCCTTTTATCTGCATTGTCGAAATATTTATCGTGGGTTTCTTCACGAACAGATACCGATGTCCGACATAGGGAAGCCCGCGAGCAACAAGAACGCGACGATTACGAGAAGAACAACCCAAAGATCCAGCTGCAGTTCGCCGATCTCAAGCGTGCACTCGGCTCTGTGTCCGAAGAAGAATGGGCAGCGCTGCCCGAAGTAGGAGATATGACAGGAAGAGCGAAACGTGCACGAGAGGCTCGAATGGCAAATGCGCGATCATATGCTGTCCCCGATAGCGTATTGCAAGCAGCCTCCAAGTCAGGAGAGCTCGATACATCAATATCCTCCAATGATTCCGATTCGGGAACAATGACGAATTTCGCCTCTATTGGCGCTGCGCAGTTATCCGCGCTTACTGTTCGTCTAGACTCAGCCGCTTCGAGTGCCCCAGGCACGCAAACAACGACATCGGGGACAGCTACTTCCGTGGATCCAAAAGGCTATATCACCGCACTAGACAGGAAGCAGGCAACAGGCGACGAGGTCCCGGTAGAGGACATCAATCGCGCCCGAGTGCTGCTCGAATCTGCTGTCAAAACGAACATACACAACGGGCCCGGATATGTTGCTCTCTCACGCTTAGAAGAGGTGGCTGGGAAGATTCACACCGCTAAGAAAGTCATTCAAAGGGGCTGCGAGATGTGCCCAAAATCGATAGTGGTGTGGGAAGAAGCTATTAGATTGAACCGGGAAAGTGTCCACAACGCAAAGATCATTGCCGCAAATGGCATCAAACTCAACCCGAAGGCAATCAAGCTATGGCAAGCTGCCATCGATCTCGAACAAACGCCGGCAGCAAGAAAGAAGGTCACTCGGCAAGCCCTTGATCACAATCCGCAATCGGTTGAGCTCTGGAAAACGTTAATCAATGATACCGAGGACATTGAAAATGTCAAGCTTCTGTTCGCGAAGGCTACCGAGACAGTACCATTATCTGAGGAATTATGGATCTCATACGCTCGAGTAAGTGATGCTGAAGCGGCGCAGCAGGTCTTGAACAGAGCACGCAAGGCGATTCCCACCAGCTGGGCAATTTGGGTGCACGCCTGCAGATTACAGGAAGAGCTCGGAAAAGTTGACATGTGCGACCGTATCATGGAGCGCGCGATCAAAGCCCTCATCAAAGAGAACGCGATGATCAAGCGTGAGGAGTGGTTGGCACAGGCTGAAATTTGCGAAGAGGAGGGCGACAGGGCAACCGCAGCCGCGATTGTCAAGGCAACCGTAGGCTGGAGCCTCGACGAAGATGACGAACGACGGGGTGTGTGGCTGGAGGATGCCAAGAGTATATCAGGTCGCGGCCGGTACGAGACTGCCCGTGCTATTCTTGGGCATGCTGTCTCCATCTTTCCGTACTCTACAACCGTATGGCATGCGTCTGCAGATCTGGAGAAGCACCATGGCACAAGTGAGTCACTTCTCAGCGTTCTTGAGCGTGCAGTAAATGCGTGCCCGAGCTCGGAGTCTCTCTGGCTGCTGTACGCCAGAGAAATGTGGCATTCGGGGGATCCTGAAGGAGCTCGCAAAGTCCTAGGTCGCTCATTTGAGCAATTGCCAGGCAACGAGAATCTCTATACCCGGGCGGTCGATTTTGAGGTCGATGCTGGCAACTACCAGCAGGCCCGTGATTTCTTAAAAGTCGCTCGTGAGTCAGCTGCTACTGACAGGATCTTCATGAAGTCTGCTGTGCTCGAACGGCAGCTAGAAAACTATGAGGCGGCAATTGATATCTGCAACCAGGGTTTGCAAAATTGGCCTGCGAGCTGGAAACTGCATGCCATCAAAGGACAAATCTACGAACAGTTGTCGAAACTCAAAGAGGCGCAAGAAGCATTCAGCATTGGTACCCGGGCATCACCAAAGTCACCAACGTTGTTTATTCTCCTTTCGCGTATACAAGAAAGACAAGGGGCGGTCGTTAAAGCGCGATCAACACTCGACCGTGGCAGGCAACAGAACCCCAAGAACGCCGAACTCCTTTGTGAGGCAGTACGCCTCGAACGCCGTCAGAACAACGTGCCCGCGGCCCAGAAGATCATGGCTACAGCGCTCCAAGAATGCCCTAATTCTGGCTTGCTGTGGGCAGAGAAGATCATGCACCTGGAGAGTCGTACCCAGCGCAAACCGCGAGCTCTCGAAGCAATCAAGAAGGTTGAAAAAGACCCGCAATTATTCGTCGTTGTTGCGCGAATTTTCTGGTCAGAGCGGAGATTAGACAAGGCTGCTACGTGGTTCACCAAGGCTGTCGTATTAGACCCGGATTATGGTGATGGTTGGGTGTGGTACTATAAGTTCCTGGAACAACACGGTACAGAGGAGAAGAAGGAGGAGGTCTTGTCCAAAGCTGCAATGGCGGAGCCGAAACATGGAGAGATATGGCAGTCTGTAGCTAAGCATCCTAAAACTGCCCGGAAGAGTGTTGAGCAGATCATCAAATCCGCGGCGCAGCTGGCAGAGTAAAGAAGCTTGTAGTGAGGCTGCAAACACTGAGGTAATGCTAGATTGGACTGCATCTTAGTGCTGTTGGCTATAATCTGGCGTCTTGCTGCCAATCAAAGAACTTTGATTCGAGGATCCTACAGGTACTCGGTAGTGTTATGAGAGCGTGAAATGTAGGAGGATAAGGACGACGAGTTGCTCGCCCGATAAGGCCTTCTCAGTCGCTGCGATGGTTGTCTCTTGGGCTTATCTTTCTGTCGCGCACTTCCTGGTGTAAACTAGTCGATAATGAGAATTCGAGAAGTGCTTCAATTCTCGCCATCATCTACATGTCAACACCATGAGCGGTAAAAGATGAAAAGTGACGATCTAAAGCCGAGAGGCGGTATATACACACCACTATCATTATGCCCAACAAGTATCTTCTAGACCCCCCAAAAAAAAAGCCCACGGCAGAACTAGAGAAGCGAAGTTATACAAAGCATGACGAAATTCAGGACGCTCATGCTCATGCTCCGAAACAGGGTATCATCCCAGCCCAAATCCAGTTCCAACACCGTAGACGCCCAGCTGCAATTCCCAAAAAGCCTAGATGCGCCACCCATGTACACAGACTATTAGATGTCTGTGGCCATACACGCCGAATCATGCGAACATGCAATAAGAAAACGAAAATTTTCAGCTCTCCACTGTTGATTTAGAGGTCGCCGAGATCCAGGACATCATCGAGTGCGTTGTCGAGTTCTGTGATGTCCTGTACGCTCCCTCCCTGCCAGTTTATTCCGAACTCATCATCAATCTGCATCGCATCTCCGATTCCAAAATCTACACTCCAAGTCTCGCCATTGACTGTATGCTTGACACGACTCGTAGAAGCACTATGAACGCCATTGGCAAGCGCCCCGTTCGTGAGCGGTTTCGAAGTAGGACTTGGGTCATAGAGCTCTTCAATACCGTGCGTGTCTAAGAAGCGGCTGTGCGTTATGGCTCCGGCGAGCAGTGGTGTTTGGCCGAGATAGCTGTCGCCGAGATCCAAGGCTAATCTCAAGTCCTCCATGCACAGCAACTTCCTCTTCCTCCTCTCCTCACTCTCAACTGGCAGTTCTCCTCCATTGCCCCTAATCAGCTCGCCCCTTTCCACCATGCGCTCCTCTCGCTCTACCTTTTTCTTGAACTCCCCTGTCCTCACGTATCCGGGTCCATTAGTACTCACTTTGCCTAGCAAGTTTGCCAGAGCTTCCTTTATGTACGTCTCGGTGGCGATGTTGAGAAAGTCGGGACAGTCTGCTGTGTGGCCTTGTGGCAAGCCGAATTCGTAGCATATGGGAAGGAGACGATATGATATTGTTGTTGCGGTGGGGAACTCGTGGGTTTCGACGTATAGGGCAGAAGTGTAGCGTTTGCGAATTTCGAGCTCCCAGTCTATGCTTGATTAGCATCCTCGTTGAAAGCAATAGTCGTTTGAGAGGAATGAACGTACTCGTCTTGCCGAAGCCTCCGCTTTGTGTGCTGCTCGGCCCAACCTCCAATTGCTTGACTCT
Source organism: Pseudopyrenochaeta lycopersici (assembly GCA_003313425.1). NCBI lineage: Eukaryota > Fungi > Ascomycota > Dothideomycetes > Pleosporales > Pseudopyrenochaetaceae > Pseudopyrenochaeta > Pseudopyrenochaeta lycopersici. Next base: position 548,797 of record NHZP01000001.1, on the reverse strand, counting down.
CCTCGCATCAACATACTCCTGCACCGGACCCAGTGCGCCGACACCCGCCATTCCTGCATCGGCCGTGGCCCCCGCAGCACCCCCATCTCCCGCTGGTATCGTCTTCAGCCGTTTCCTCTCGCGTCTGCTCAGCTGCATAACCTCATATTTGAGCCGCTTTTCGCTCTCATCGCCCGTGCCCTTGACGGCCCCACTGGTCGGCTTGTCACTGCTTGACACCCAGCTGGCAATGCCCGCGTCCGGGGTGTCGCGCCAGATGTTGGCGTATATTGCGGTGAAGAGGGCATTGTGGGCATGTTCCAGGGCCGGCGTGGTCAGGATCTTGGAGAGCTTGAAGGTGAGCTCTTCTTGGTTCAGGTTGCCCAACAGGAACGAGGACAGCGATGTCTTGTAGATTGCCCAGTCTGCATCGCTTACGGCCCCCTTGACGGCGGCGTACAATGGCTCGACGTCTACCCGGGGGGTTCGTGGCGCCGGCGGCTTCTTTGCGAGGTCCGTCTGGAGAGAGGAGAGGCTGGGCAGTGTGGCTGAGGACAGTGTGGGCGTAGTGGATACGTTCATGTCGTTGGGTCGTATGGTGCCTGCCATGCTGGCCGTGTGTATGCGCCGGGGCGGGCGCTCAATGGGCTGCAGTGTTGTCTTGCGCCTGGTCGGGCTGCGCGGCGGCGGCCGCAAACAGGGCGGGGCGACGCTGGATGGCGCTGCACGCGAATCTGAGGGCTCCAGATGGGTCGCAGAGGCCACCGGTAATGTTCTGCGATGGAAGCTGGGCGTGAGCGGCCGTGTGCAGGGCGTGCGCTGATGGAGTCGTCGTGCTGAGCGCCGTGGACGAGCGTGGATAAGCCGACATGGTCGCCCGCCAACTCTTCTGGCGTCGTCCAAGGATACGCTGCCTGAAACGAACCACCGCTCATGACATTCCACCCGTAGCAAAGCCAAAATGTCATCCGTCAACAATAAGCAGCCATTTGCTATGCATTCATATTCTATCATCAAATACTCCCATGCCAGTGCCCCGGCCCTGCAATCGCCTTTTATGTCCGTATTCCTTGCCCGTCCCTTCGTCTCTCCTGACTACTTGTCGCAAAATACATCACCCAGCTCCACCATCCCAACACTCCAGATCTCCCGCTCATCCTCCATCTCATCGCTCGACAAGCCAAGGCCACCGGCTCCGCCCTCGGCCTCTCTCCTCTCCCTAGCTTGGCCTGCTAATCGTAGAGCTACCCTCTTGAAGTAGTCGCCCATGCTGCGCTGCTGGCCAGCTGACAAGGTCTTGCCAGGGCCAGCCATGTACTTGTCAAACACTGCGCTCTCCTCATCGACCACCGAAAACATGGTAAGGAAGGCTGCTTCCGCTGAAAGCTTGACAGGAATCACGGGATCGCGAACTGATGCAAAAACCGAGGGAATCAGGAGCGGGATGTGCGGGCGAACAAGGTCATTGTGCTCCCGGGCCACGGTCCGAAGTACTACGAGTGCCAGACGCCTTGTATCGACCGGGTGGCCAGGCTCGATGACCGGTGCAAGGGCTTCGAATATCGGCTTCGTGTGCTCGAATGTTTTGATCATCTTGTCTCCAAGGAGATACTTGCCCGCCGCTAGGACTGCGTTATCTGAGATGAACGGCTGGGAGTGCGCAACGCCCTGACAGATAACCGAGACTGCGTCATCTGCGACCGCCTCTGTAAGAGCTTCTGGAGCGTCCAGCAAGATGGCATTGAGAGCAAGAACCGAAGCTCGGCTAAAGTGAGTCGTGAGTACGCGAGTCTTTAGAAGACCAGCAGCAATGTCCCCAGGTAAGCAGCTGATGAGGGCACCCAGAAGGCGAGCATTCGTGATTGCCATCGCATCTACAAACGTATCAGCATTGATATTGTTAACACCAGGCTATAATATTAAGCTGCTCACCATTGGAGTCATCACTCTCCGTATCGATGAGACCCAAGATTGCATTCCTGCTCGCGTCGCTCATGTTCTTGCCAGCCTTGCTCACCACTTCAAACAAAGCTTTCAACATGGCGGTCTTGACTGCTTCGTCGCTGGTCTTGGAGCCAGTAACGAGTTCGGCAATAAGAGGATCGACTCTCGGGGTCAGCTTGATCAACGTACCCAAAGCCTTAGCCGCCCGGGCGCGCAGTACATCAGATGATGTGTCTGCAAGAGACTTAGCAAATGTTCGCTGAAGCTGGGGTAAAAAGGGCTTGAGAAATGTGGGGATCTTTTCCAAGAGGTTGTTCAGGGTGAGCAGAATAGCCGCCTTGACCTCTGTCGAACGCTCTGTAACCACGCGAATTAGCGGTCCCGTTATCTGGGCGACGAACGGTTGGAGTGCCTTCGTGCTGGTGCGGTCAATAACATCTGATATAGCCAAGGCAGCTTGTGTTCGTTGTTCTACTGAGCCGTTCATGAGACCTTGCAGGAAGATAGGTAGGATAGCGTTGATGCCCTTTGGTAGTGAGAAGCCTGGAAGATCTGCGCCAGCCACACCGACTTGATTGAGCGTCTGCCTAGTCGAGAGAACAAGGGACTCCATTTCTTCTTTCCGCAGTCGCTTTGTAGTCAGCGTACTGAGAGCGGTCCATGCTGCCTTGACTACTTCCTTGTCGCCATCATCAAACGAAATGAGGAGCGCACGGATGAGATCAGGGTAGTATCTCGAAAAGTCGACCTCTGACTCGGCGAAGAACTTGGCTAGGTGCATATCAGCACGCGCACGTCTTCGCTCATCATCGTGTTTGGACAGCCCAAGCATAGCACTCATGGCCGTATTAAGTCCGTCAAATTCATCAACTGAGAGGAGCACCTTGTCGAATGATGACTCTAGCTCTAATCGGAGGTCATCATCCTTAGACGCGATGATATTGTCCATGATGGTGTTGAGAATATTTGGTAGCCTCCTAGTCATGGCGGAGCTTGCGACCTCCGCTAACGAGGCAATGGCTCGGGCGTTGAATGCAGACATCGGAGACGTGAGCAGCGTTGGAAGGAGGTTGGGTAGGATAATGTTCGACCGTGCTTGGTCAGTAAGCAGAGTAAGGAGGGCAGAAAGCGCATTGTGAGCATCCTCTTCACTACGCAGGAGATTGAGTAGATATGGTAGGACCTGGTCAACAGCCCTTTTGCCAAGTATCTGCTGTAGAGCATCAAAAGCTTCCGCAGCGGCTTCTCGTACATCGACGCTCGGATCTACCAATGCAGTCCTTACCACTTGTATCAACGTCTTTTCGTAGTCTTCTATTTGCTCGGGTGAGGCAGAAGCAATCAGTTCGCGTAGGGCGATGCAGATACCTTGTTTGGCATCTGTATCAGTTGTGTGCAAGCCTTCTTCTAGTGTGGGCAGGAGAGTTGCCAGTACACCGTCGCCAGCCTTTCGTATCAACTCTCCTAGAGCATTGCTAGCGATGACCTTTTGCTCCATGTTCGAGCTAGCCAGACGTCGAATAATAAGCTGAGTAAGTGTGGGGACAAGCTCACGTAGGGTGCGTGGAGAAGCAACCAGTGCCTTCCAAACATTGATAGAAGCTGTGCGAACCAAGCCAGATGTGTCGCATCTACAAATGTATAGAGCAGACAAGACCTTGTTTCGTTTCTCTTCTCCAAGGACTTCGAGTAGAGACTGTCCGGCCTCTTTCGCTCCTTCCTCGGCTTCCTCTTCCTTACCAGTGATGCCGGTAAGGTTGAAAAGCAGGTCTCCAACAAGCTCCACAGAGCTGAGACGAATACGATGACTGTCGTCAGCGAGACCCCTCTCGAGTTCTGGCAATAGAAGATCGATAGCTTTGGTGGCGAAGTTCTTGACCAAGAGACGGCCAGCACGCAGCGCAGTCTCTCGGATTGATTCGACATCATCAGCAAGACCGCCAAGGATCGGGGGAATGATCTTGCTGAGATAGTTTGCGAAGCTGTTTCCGAAGCAAGCGGGCAAGAAGATGAAAAGTGACATGAAGCCCTCTCGCACCGAAGCTTTGTTGCTAGCCACATTCTGCAAGATACTTGGAAGCGTCTCTTCCAGACGTCCAGTTCCAAGACCAGCAAGCACCTCAGAGAGAGCTTGCGCAGAACCGAGTCTGTCACCAGCTCCAGTATCAGACTTGAGGGTAGACATAAGGCTTGGTATAAGATCTGGCAAAGCGTCTTCTCCCAGCTTCTCCATAAGTGAACCGAGGGCTTTCGAGGCTGTCGCGCGAGTAGTGGGCACAGGGTCCACAACTGCTACTCGCAGCCCTGCAACCAAAATTGGTAGATGCGATATGAGATCCTTCCGCTCGGTAAGGTACGCTAAGCTGCCAATAATCTGTGCAGACTTTCGCTTCGTTCCAGATCGGTCACCCAAACCTCGCTCCAGAATACGCACCACGAGAGCAAGGGATGGAGCATCAAGGAAATGAGCAAACTGAATCTTGATCAGTGCATCAAGGGCATCATCGGTGTGCTTGGTAGGATCGCTAAGTGCCTTGAGAAGAATGTTGACAACGCTCTTGATCTCAGGATTGCTAATGACTTCACCAAAGCGTTGTAAGCTACGATTTGCGGACGACCGAACTTCTTTGTGACTATCCGTCAAGACGGTTGTAAGAGGTGGGATAATTTCAGGCAAGCTCAGGGCGAGTTGGTTCGGATCCAGGTATGCCATAGCACCCAGTGAGTCGCACGCTCCCTTCTTGCTTCTCCATTGCTGCTCGTCGAGGCCCTCGAGGAGAATAGGTAGAACTTGCTTTACACCGAAGGAGCTGAGAGTAGAGAAACACGTCTTTGCTGCATCAAGACAAGCCTCTCGAACGTCTGCGCTTGTATCACCAAAGCCTACGAGTACCTGTGGGACAAGCTGAATGACATATGGCTCAAACAAACGGCCTAAAATAAGCGATAAAAGTTCGTATGCCAAGAACACACCTTGCCTCTGCCCAACGTCTTTTTTGTTCTCGGTGGCCCCCTTGAGGGTGGACATAATACGATACTCTTTCAGGACTCCGAGGCCTCTTCCGCGGACGATGCCAGCAAGTCCATAAGCGGCACCGCGCCGTGCAGCGTACTTCTTAGATTGAAGTAACTGCTCCATCATCTGGTTGATGTATGTCGGCACTTCTTGTTCTGATGTTCGAATCAACGGCGGCAGACATTGGGCGACAGCGTACTGTACGGTCTCGGAAGGTGTACTTAGAGTCGCTAACAGTCTCTGGACGACCTTTGGCACACGTTTGTCGCCTGTCTGCAAATGGCGACCCAGTGCGCCGTAGAGAATTATGACGGCTTCGTTGACCTGGTCATACATCTCTGACTTGCGGTCCGGGCTTTCCAAAGCAGTCTCAAAAAGCTCCATCAGAGGTTCCACCTTACTTTGGGCATTACGGGTAATGATTGACGTGGCCGCTTCGATCATCTCGTCTCGTACGGCAGAGCTCCGATCTCCAAGAGGGCCTTCGTAAACCATAAACTTCAAGAATTCCACCAGCCTTTCAGGCTTAAACCCTGGCGTCATCTCTTTGAACGCGAGTGCAATACCATCCCGACTTTCCCAAGGATCTCGCAGGTCGTTTTTACGTGGCATACCATACTCGTCACGCTCCGGAACCCGTGGTCTAGCTTTTTCAATGTACGAAGTTTGCAGTATTTCGAGGAGATGGTCGAACGTGTCTGGGAAGTCAGTAATTATTTCGCCAATGGAACGAGACGCCGCTCTTCTGAGCTGTTTATCAGTGGAATCAAGATAAGGAAGCATGGTAACTCCCGCCTCCGCTTTCAGCTCTAGTTCATTTTCATCCCAAATAATTCGTGCAAGCTCCACATTCTCAGCAACATCATCGTGGCATGCGATCCAGATCTCTTCACTGAACTTCAGGTCGTTCATGTCGAGCTCAGCATCGATTGCTTGCAGCGTTGCTGTGCGAACAGCTGTTTCCGGTACAATGGTACCGCGAAGCAAGGAACCCAATTCTTCATTGGTGATATTGGGAGCGAGACCGCTGGCAAGATCTGTTACACAGTCCTTGATCATCTTGTAGTGCTGTTGATATCGTTGCATGGACCAAATAAGTATGTCAAGCAAGTTTTTGCGTGGAAGACGTTTATCAGTACCTATTACAGAGATCAGTAAGGTCCTGGAATGGACATGCTATTGAGCACTTACAGGAATTGGTATGGAATGCTAAGATCTCGATGGCCAGGATCAATTGCTCGTCTGTTTCCTCAGTCGAAGACCGTCCTATCCCACCCTTTTCAAGCACAAGAAAGATAAGAGGGAAGCAGTATGCAAGGGACACAGTGTCTAATGGTCTTTGCTCACTCAAGAATCGAAGCCGATACATGACTCGTGTCACCAAGTCTGGGTGATTTAGTAGAGTAAAGATATTGCGTGGATGGGTGACTTACCACCCAGGTTCTCATCTTCATACTGCTCTGACAGTTGTATGGAGCCGATCGTTCTTAACGTAGCAACGCCAACGAAAGGCCGTAGGACACCAAGTCGATTTGATATTCGCTGTGAACAAGCAATGAACGCTGTTGCTGGTAAGTCCCCAAGTAGAAGTCCGGCGCCAGCTCGAATAGATTGGATCAATAAGTTCACCGCCGGACCCATCCATTGTTCAGCTTCAGTAGGGGGGCCAGATGCGAGGCTTCGAATGATGCCGACTCCTCTCCTCATTTTCTGCTCGGTGACAGCAACTTCATCTCTAATGGATGCCTCTTTAGCTAGCTGTGCGCTGACTTTGGTTTGCTCATCCACAGTAAGTTTCTTCGTTTGGCCTTTTTTCTGTGCAAGCTGTGCCCGTAATTCTTCCTCCCACTTGAGTGTATCATAATCTTTAGTATTTTTGTCAATAGCAGTTGGGGCTTTTTTCGACAGCACATCAACGTAAGCAGTCCCTTCTGGGGTACGAAAGATGGCGGCCTCGGTGGGACCTATCGCTTCCAGCTGCTTCGGATCAAGGTCTTGACTAAACTGGTCTACAACGGCCGGCAAGGCCATCTCTGGTGCCACAAAAGCCATATCTGTGTATGCACTATAAGCTGCAAGGCTAATGGCAGGAAACTCGATATTGTCTTTGTTCTATTCCAGCCGTCAGCAGAAGTACTCAGCAGCAAACCAGGAGAGACGTACCTCAATGGCATCATTGATCGCGCTTATTAGATCTGGTAAGTTGTCCCGCACGAGCTGTCCCGGATCTATTCCCATTCTGAGACAAAGATCAATCCAAGATATGCGAGGAATGATCTCTTGTCTGGCTAATACTGCAAGCTTCACGGCTTGCTTATGTAGAGTTTCTTTATTAATGCTTGCTTGGGAGTGCCTCAAAGCCTCTGGAGTCAAGCAAAGGCAGCCTAGTACGGCCCCAAGATCGCTGGAACCTGTTTTTGATGCTACGGCGGCACTGTCTTTGTCTTCCTGCTCGCTTGACCTGTACCATGACCATAGGCCTTCTATCATAACATTGCTAATTCTCTCTGGCGATACTCGAAGGTAAATTTGTGTTAGTGCATGTTTGACCTCCGACTTTGCCTTCGCTGACACACCCTGTGCTACAAGGAAAAAGACAAAAGCCTGTGCCCATGCAACCTCAGCTTCTTTGGAGCAGGAGTTCTGGGCGAAGAACGACGCAACGGCCGTCAAAGCACGGACTGCAATCATCACATACTCCTCACCTGAAAGTTTTGAGTATACTTTCGAGTTGAGAAGAAATGAAGGTTTCGGCTGTGTAGTGAGTGACTGTGACAGTACATCAGATTTCTTGTAGATCGCGGAGAGTGCATCATCTTTCGAATGGCGTACTCGGTCGAGTAACAGAGCAACAACATAGTGGCCTACAGTGATCAGGCCGCTTTGAGTCGCTGGGATGGGGTTGGTAGTGACTTCTTGCCATATCTCAATTAGCTTGGGGAGGGTTGCCTGGCAAAATGCGAGTATGTCGGGTTGAGTGTAGTGGGCATCAGCAAGGTTCCACCAGATATCTGCAGCACGAATTGCCCAAAGGCGTTTGATAGACACACGTTTATCCGCCATGCCTTTGATGAAAGCGTCTGAAATGGTCTTGTCGAGGACTAAACCATTGGCCAATGCTAAGGCAAGATGCTTGGTCATTGCGAACACCTCAGCTACGACAGCCGCCTCGTTGGGCTCTTTGAGTGCCACTGGCACAATTCCTGTCGGGATCTTCTTCGATAACGATTGGCATTCGGGCAAAGCAGACAAAAGCTGTGCGTGCAGTACTTTCTGGTCGACGCCGGATACCTTGCCCTGTTTGAGGGGGTTGAGAACCTCGTCCGCGACTTTGGCAAGAACTTCTTCATTGCGTGCCCGCGAAGCAAGTGCTGTAAAGGTTCGTAAGACGCCTGCTCTTATAGCAGGGTTGCTGGATTTGACATTCGCAAGTAGAGGCTTTAGCATGTTTGCGAGCAGTATTTCCGAAAGATCCATAGATTCAGGAAGAGCTAAAATCATTGGCGAAATGACATCAATCAACACCACTTCTGGTGCCCTCAACAGAGCCTTCTCAATAGGCTGTATGACCTCCTTGCGGAGCTCATCCAACGTTGGAAAGGTGTCGAAGAAGTTTTGCAGTGCATTAGAGACATGATCCGGCAGTTGGGCCCGGGAGCCAACGATTTCCCGTACGTAGAAAGTGTAGTAATCTTGCTTATGTTTCTCCAGGTGTGGCTTAACGGCGGGTAGTCGAGATGAGACCCCAGCTATGACTCCGAGAAGGACAGCATTTCCAGCCGTGGGAGCGGAGCCTTTCGCAGTGAGAGCAGTGACCAGCTGAGGAAGAGCATTTTGTCCGATTGCCTCAGAGCGTAAAATGGCACGCAGAGCCCGCCGGGTCGAGACCAATGCGGACCCGGAGATGCGGGCTGCACGTCTATCGGTTCCTGCAGCTACACATGTCTCCAGCACCCGTGCATTCGCAAGAGCCAAGTCTAGCCCGTATTTCGACCATCGTTCAGGCGAATTTGCGCACTGCAACAGCAAGACTGAACACCAGTCAACCAACACGAAGGCGTTGGCGTGTGCTATGCTTTTCTTCAGACATTCCTGCTTCAGAAATTTGACAATTGGCGGCAGCACAGTATTGCCGTGTGTGCCGTTGACGAGCGACTTGAGCACTGCTTCGACGGCTTGTCGCGATTCGCGGTCGTCATATAGCGGATAAGTTTCGAAGAGTAACTCTAAGAGTGGTTGAAGGTCGGCGGGAACAAGTGCTGCGAATTCGAGCCCAGTCAGCCTTCTCGATCCTTTTTGTTTTATCGTCCACACTCACAATCAGCTGTGACCTGGTGCTGCAGTCCTGATAGTTGCGTTATTCTACGCTTGGTAGAGCTGGTTATGAGCCCATGTCGCAGCTCCTCACGATTGATGGCCTGCGACTTCGCGTCCCCATTCACAGCCATATCTTCGTCCACATGAGTGAGTGGAATGCGGGGTGTTGGCGGGGTTTCTGGGTGTATCAATTTCTCGAACTGCGATGCTGCCGGCGGAAGGTTTTACCGAGACCATCGATGTATTTGAGCCCAATGACATGGTGGAGCGCCCTTCAATCACCCAACCCCACTGACATCTCGCCTCTCCAGCAGCTGACCATCATTCTTGGAGCAAACAGCAACCTAGATGCGTCCCGCTAGCTACTCTAGTCCCCCAAACCTTGATCTTGCGAAGGATCAAGCCCCTATATACTCTATACTGAAGCTGATCTGAATTCTTCGCTTTCCCCACATCCCTGCCAGGACCGAAGAACGCTCCAAAATATTTTGCTATGGCGAAGAAAAAGAAATCTGCGGGAAATCCTGCACGAGGGTTTGCGACAACCTCGATCGCAAGCAAGCCAAAGTCAGACAAGTCTACTACCGCTGACGCCACAATTGGAGAAAGCGCACCTACAGCTTCAAGTAGAAGCGCAACGGTGCCTGAACCCGCATCCGCCCCTCAAGCTCATCCGACGGCTATCATTGTCCAGCAAGAGCCTTCTCAGACTCCAGAGGAGCTGGAGGCTCAGTTAGAGCAGGATGAACTTCAATTCCTGGTTGAGAAGCATGCCCCCAAAGTCCGTCGCGAAGCTCACCGACATATCTCCAAATTCCAAACAGACCGTAGAGTGCTTCGTGGCCAGTCTCACTCCATGACTGTACATGACTGGTTACCTGGTGATATCATGGACAGCATCCTGTACCTCGCCCAGGCCGAGTCGAATGACTCAAACAGGAGGCAAGGCTCACAGTCCTTATTAAAGGTCTTGGCGGAGGAAGATGCAGTGTCCAAACTCTGGACCCTTGATCTCACAATGCGTGATCTAGGCTTCTCAGATGACCATATTCAGCCAGTTTTGAGATGGCTTTGTGCGAATGCTGCAAGTATTGATTTGTCGAGAAGCGTCTGGGGGTTGCAAGAAGCCCTCGAGTGGCTTGCTCTGAATCACTGTGAAGGTCACTCATTCTCATATGAAGATTCTCCCCCCCGGCGCTCAGCGGTCGATGCTTCTGACACATCTCATCCAGGTGAGTCCTTAATGTTTGGTGTGACATACCATTTCCAGCTGCATGGGAGATTTTATTAAATAACTATAAATTCTTGCTTTGAATTACCATAGTTTTGGTATACATCACTAACTTTGCCTAGCGACACCTGTTGCAGAAGCTTTGACCAACAGAATATCTGTACCTGAAGTTTCGCGTCTCAACACTGTCGCGACTCGGACTTCAGGACCCACTGCGCCTGGTAATTCAACACCTGCCGACTCCGATTACAGCGATGCCCCTGTCAGTGATTTGGACAGCGATATCGATCTAGAAGAACTTGTCCCAGCATATCTGAGGATTAAAAGTAAGCTTTACGAGATTGATCCAAAGCTCGTCGAATCGGATCCTCGTCGAAAACCTCGCAATGCGAAGAGCAAGAAGACAATTCCAGCCTCATACCAAACCCCAACGGTTCGCAAGCTTTTTTCTCAGTTGCAACAGCTTGCGTCAGATGCTCTATTCGATGAGCATGAAGCTGAGGCGCAATGGCCTGCTAAGCGTAACCAGATAGCACAAGAAAAAGCTGCAAAGAGGCAACAACGTGACATGCAAGCCAATCTGCCCGATAAGAAACTCGAAGATACAACCATCACACCCATCATACTAAGTCAAAAGGAAACGAGTCCTGTGCCAACAACTCCCGATAACATTGGAAGTGGAGATGAGACAGATCTCCTGGGAGACATGTTCTCTGTGACTCTTGACCAACCTGTATCGGAAAAGTCCACACCTGAAAGTGCCAATGTTGGACATGTCGTGCTTCGCGACTTCGGTAAAACAAGTGGTGTGACTCCCCGGAAATTACTAGAGGAGGCGGTCCGTTCAAGGTCAGCCACTCTGTCTATCTCTTGTGTTATAGATTCGCCGGCTAATAGAGTTCAGGGATTCGAATGCACGCCTGACATACCAATTGATTTCGCCTACCGCATATTCCTGTCGTCATTTGTTGACAATCAGCTGGTCCAAAGACCTTGAGATCGAGTATGACGAAGATATCGCTGGCGTTGTATTCTCAAGACAGGGTATGAATGCGAGCTTTGAAGTTGCAACTGTTGCTACAGTCTCAAGCGAGCAGAGCGAAAACTATGTTTCCACTGCTGCCCTCTTCTCAATATCGGTTACTATACCAAAAGAAGAGAAAGCATATCTACGACTTTCTTCTAATTGGAGAGAGCTGTACAGAGATTTCCTAGAGCATCGTAAAACTCGCCTGGATGCTGCAGATCGTGACAGTATCAAGCGCTACCGCTCCATAATCCAGGATCAGATCGAGGTCGAGGAATCAGATGGTGTTGTGCTTACAAATCGTTTCAAGATGCGCAATCAAGCCGCCACGAGCTCTAGCGCGTCGAACTCAGGTTACAACACTCCAGTGCGGCAAGTCGACGGGCTCAGAGAGCTATGGACTCAGAAAGCATCATCCCAGGCATACCAGCATATGCTTATTGGACGAGCAAATCTTCCTGTATTCGGCTTTCGTGACTCCATTCTGTCGACCGTGGATAAGAGCCAGGTTACTATAATTTGTGGTGAAACTGGCTGCGGGAAAAGTACACAGATACCTTCGTTCATTCTAGAGCACGAACTTTTGCAAGGCAAAGCGTGTAAGGTCTTCTGTACCGAGCCAAGAAGAATCTCAGCTATCTCACTTGCTCAACGAGTTAGCGAAGAGTTAGGCGAGGGCACCAAGGATCTCGGGACGATGCGGTCGTTAGTCGGTTATGCCATCCGATTAGAGTCTAAGACATCCTCTCAGACTCGCCTTGTATACGCGACTGTCGGGGTGGTTTTGCGAATGCTGGAGTCACCCTTAGGTTTGGGAGACGTCACACACTTGATCATTGATGAAGTACACGAACGAAGGTAAGTTGATTTTCGCTGACTACTACAAGTTCTAACTGCAACTAAAAGCATCGACACTGATTTCCTTCTAATCATCCTTCGCTCCTTGATGGAACGCCGTCCTGAGCTAAAGGTAGTTCTCATGAGCGCGACGGTAGATGCCGCACGCTTCTCGCAATATCTTAATAACGCGCCCATTTTGACGGTACCCGGTCGAACGTTTCCAGTACAAACTCAATACTTAGAGGATGCAATAGAGTTAACACACTACGCCGGCGACTTGAACGCACCTAACCACGTCAACGTAAGCGATGATGATAATGACGAAGTTGCGATAAGCAAGTCAGGCATACCTCCGAAGCTCCCAGGCTACAGCCCTGCTACTCGTAACGCACTCTCTAGCTACGACGAATACGTCATTGACTATAGCCTTATGGTTCGATTGATTGAAATGATAGCGTTCGATCCGCAGCTCGAGCGCTATAGTAATGCGATTCTTGTCTTTCTACCAGGCATTGCTGAGATTCGCCAGCTTAACGACATATTGACTGGCCACCCATCCTTTGATGCCAAGTGGTACATTTACCCGCTTCATTCTACAATATCGAGCGAGGATCAACAAGCCGCGTTCCTCATTCCGCCGCCCGGCATTCGTAAAATTGTGCTGGCTACGAACATTGCTGAAACAGGTGTGACAATCCCAGATATCACTTGCGTTATCGATACGGGCAAGCACAAGGAGATGCGTTTCGATGAGCGGAGGCAACTGTCACGTTTAACGCAGTCCTTCATTTCCAGGGCAAACGCCAAACAACGGCGTGGACGAGCAGGCCGTGTTCAAGAAGGATTATGTTTCCATCTGTTCACGAAGTATCGGCATGATAATCTCATGGCTGAACAGCAGACTCCAGAAATGCTTCGATTGTCACTTCAGGATCTTGTTATGCGCACAAAAATATGCAAACTAGGCGATGTTGAGACGACGCTTAGTCAAGCATTGGACCCTCCTTCATCTAGGAATATTCGTCGCGCAATCGATGCGCTCATTGAGGTTGATGCACTTACTCCCGGCGAAGATTTGACGCCCCTTGGCCGCCAGATCGCGAAACTCCCACTAGATGCACACCTTGGCAAGCTTGTGCTGCTTGCGAGTACGTTCGCTTGTATTGATGCTGCCATCACCATTGCCGCTATTCTATCTTCTAAATCACCTTTCTTGACACCATTTGGGGCGAAGCAGCGCGCTGATATAGCTCGACTGGCTTTTAAAAAAGGTGATTCGGACCTTCTAACGACGTACAATGCGTACAAGTCATGGAGAGCAATTTGTACCACCCATCGACATTCCGAAATGCAATTCTGCCACAAGAACTTTTTAAGTCCGCAAAACTTAGGCAATATAGAGGATCTCAAGGCTCAGTTACTCTCATCACTTGTCGAAGCTGGCTTCATCCAAGTTTCGCAAGATGAAAGACGAGCTTTGAATCGTTACCGCTACACATCACGTCATCGCGTATTTGTCGAAGTGCCAACGCAGTACGATGTACACTCTAACAATGATGTTCTTGTGAACTCTGTTATCGCAACTGCATTTTATCCGAAGATCTTGACCCGAGATGGCAAAGGCTGGCGGAATATCTCGAATAATCAGACTGTCAGTCTGGCTCCGACATCCATGAACAAAGGCTCATTGACGGCGAAATTCCTATCGTATTATCATATCATGCAATCTAGCAACAAGTTCTATAACGCACACTCAACGTCTATCGCTTACCCGCTTCCTATGGTGCTCATGGTTGCTGCAGATCTTGATGTTAAGCTGCATGCTGGCGTCATCAGCCTACCAGGTAATGTGCTGCGCTTTGCCGTTAAAGACTGGAAGGCTGCGGTCGCGTTGAAAGTACTGCGACGTCGCGTCAAAGAGATTCTGGCGGACAATTGGAAAAACCCTGTGCGGCAATTGAGCGAACGCGAGAAAGAGTGGTTAGGTCTGTTTCTCAAGATCTTTGTAGACAAGTTTGAACAAGACGAGAGGATTAGAGAGCGGGCTGGTGGAAAGACAAAGTGACAGGCATGCAGTAGTTTTCTTCGCATGAACTCCAGATCTTAAACGAGCAACAGACAGTTTTGCCCTGACCTCAGCCACATCTTATTGCTAGATTCGCGTACGACATGTCTCAGATCTCTGGGCTTGTCAGTGACCCACGAAACTAAGGATCTCGATGTACCGCCAATCTATGCTCTGTCACGATTGGAATTGGCCCCATTTCATATTTGAATTGAGCCACCAGGCTTTGCCATCACATTATATAATTTATTACCACTTCTCGTCCACATCACATCTCCTAGAATAGTGCGCCACCCAGAAATGCACCGCCCAAGAGACCCGCAGCTATTGGCAGACCGGCTCCACCGCCGTACCCATAACCGTATGGACGCCCATATGGAGCATTTGGTCTCATATATCTTACATTTGGATTATAAGGCACAGCACTAGTTGCGTATGGATTGTACCCATATGCCCCTCTTGGTGCGAAAGGACCACTCGGTGGCTCGATATACACGTCTCGACCTTGCTGGTCTTTGCAAAGGAATTGCGGTTGCCCTGTTTCGAGGGCTCGGATGAGTGCCTGCCGTGTACGGAGATGTATAAGGTAAGCTTGACGTTCTTGTTCCGCTCGACGGGCGCGGGATTGTTCGCGTTCGGCATGTGTCTGGCCTGTGACCTTGTCCTTTAATTTGCGTGAAAATTTGTGAAAACCTGTAGGTTGGGCCTCGGTACTAGTTCCAGTTGTGGCAGTTGCTCTTGCATGTGTTCTCTCGTCATCCGAATCCTCAGCAGCTAGATCTTCCATAGTCATGGTCCTTTTCATCCTGGTGTGTCTTGTACGCTCCTCAGAACTGAGTGTGCTGAGAAATTCCTCGTCGTCGTACGGATGGACCCATGTTGACCGTGGGGGGTTGGCGCGTGTGTCTACAAAAAATTGGTGCTCTGACTGAGGGTCAAAGGATCGTACCCAGCCTGGCGGGAGTGGGCGCACTTCATCTTCCATGGAGCGTCGTCGCTCAGGTGGAATACCATTGCGTTCTATGCAAGCTGCAGGACCGTCGGTGGAAACGCGACGTATATCTTGAGAAGGTGTTAACGTAGAGCCTGTGGCGGCCTCATAGGTCGGTGGTGGTTCATCATGTGGGTTTGACGTCGACATGTTCAGAGTTCGGTGTTTCAGACTATGGAAATGAGGTTGGGTTGTTGTCTAAGAAGATAGGGAGTGAGTCGAGTTACTTTGAGGTCAGAAGCGGAAGTAGAAAGGAACCAGTTATGCTTGCATGTTTTCGAAAAGCATCATTGTGATAATGGCAAGTGGCGCCAGGACTCGATGACGTGAATGTGGCGGTGCCGCTGCTGTGTCACGGTCGAATATTGCGTCTGGCTGGCCCTCTAAAGCTTTAAGTTAGATAAAATCTCTTTCCCCCCACTTGAAATGTCCCCAGGTGTACGAGCATCCAAACTTGGACGCTTTTGCATATCTGGGCGTTTATTATGCGAGATTATCGATATCTAAATATATGATGTAGCTTGTCAGTTTGTCGCTAGCGTATGTGCATCCCTCACACAACATACTATCTGCCAGCAGCGAGGTGCATGCTTAGGAAGGCCCAGATGTTATCAGACAGGGCTGAAAGCGACCGTTCCCGCAGTCTAACACCCCGTGCATGATGGTTTGCATCTGTTTGTTTGTGGCCGACAGCACAGCTGCTTGCTGTTAGCTACGAATTTAATGTACTCTTTCACAGTTCATCGCACAGAACTTAAACACATAAACTTAAAGTGGAAGCGCTCCGTTGTTCGCCGGTATATGCGTTTTCGAAATGGAGTCATGGTGCCCTGTTTTGCTCCTCAACCTGACGAAAATTGAGCACGCTGGGGATGAAGACATCACATGTAGAACCGAGGACGATCCCTAACATCATCATGCTTTGGAGATACGGTAATAATTGAGAGAATGAACTAGGTCATCTGAGGCGTTTCAAGCTCCTTCCTTATTGAGCGGAGTATAGCTCCGCTGTTGCAAAGAAGACCTGCATGTTTTGCGCACAAAATAGCCACCGAGATCTTGTTCTAGGTTTGACCGGGTTTAAAGGGGACCTCTACTCCTCTGCTGCCAACTACGAGGCCCTATAGAGCGTGGTAGCAAAGATATCTAGGGTCAGGTGAGCGTACGATAGGATCGCATGGTCCATATTGCCACCTATCACTTTTCTTCAGTATCCATGCAGCATTCGATTTGACTGTGTATTCCCCCCCATAGTTCTTGGTGATATTGCCGTCTAGCACAAAGAGTTGGGACGAGGACCAGCCGTCCAAATCATTCTCGCGCCTCATGACATTTCGGGTCGTAGGAGCTAACTTAACCCGGAAGTTGAACCCTGGCTCTTGTGCAACCTCGCTCCAGATACCGAAAGTGACTCGTGCGACAAGCCGCACAGGTACCTGCATTCCAACAATTCTGTACTTGGGTAACGTGGCTTTCCTTAGGGCTCTTCTTCCCTTCGCACATGAGCTTTATGTCTCAAGTTCTCGATTTGACCTGCCCGAAGAGAATGTGAACGGCGCATCTCACATGCATCGCTCTCTTGAAATGAATTTTCGGTTGCATGCGACTTTATACATAATGCTTCCTGAGTCGCGAGTATGGCATTCTTTGCCTGGCAACCACCCATTCCTCGGTACATTCCTACAGAAGATCAACAGCCTCTTGGTTTATGCAGACACTTTAGTTTCTTCCCGTGTGTTTGAGAAAATCCAACGTCCACTATCACTGCCTTCTTCAACATCTCTTGCCAAAAAGGATGATGAAGCTGGTAGTCTTTTGGTTGGCTCTTACCCGGCTTGCATCCGTCGAAAGCCTGCCCGCTGGCGAGGTCAAGAGGGAGCCGGATACCTTGAATGAGCGGGCAATAACACTATCCACAAACCTACAACCAACCACGAGTTTTAGTACAGCCATAGAGTCTCTACAGGTAGCTTCTGTAACTGTGTCGCCATCACTTACAGGGGTACGTTGTATCACGGAGGGCGTGCGACAACGTTCACATCCAGTTTAAAACTGACATGCTCCTTAGAGTATCCTGACCGAACTTCCCTCAGGCGGATTCACACAAGACCCTATCGAAGGGCCTGGAGCCACCCAGGCAAGCACGCCGTTGAGACCGAATGAATCACCTCTTATTTCTGGCCCGGTAGTGCCAATAGGGTCAGCATCCGCGGACATCTTCCAGCCTGTAGCTACCGGAGGACCTGCACCTTCCATTCCACCGACGGACGGCCACGCCGTCAAGAAGCAGCACATCGTTGATGGAAATGTACCTATCCAAACGAACAAATTCTACGCCAACTTTTTCCTTGGCAGCCAAGGATTTCCGGTGTGGACGCATCCTTACTCTTTGGCATGGGCCAAAGGAGTTGGAAACTCGTACGGCATGGCGATCAGTCATATCGAACGGGACAAATTTGCTTTCGGCGGTGGTCCTAGTCTAGACAAGCCTCAGTTCTTCATAGCACCTCTTGGTATTCATCACATGGTCCTTACTGCCGATGAACTCGGTAAAGACACATATCTCTCAGTGGAAGGTTTGAAGGCATTCTCGGTTTACGCGAACCTGGCCGCTTCTCCGGGATCCCGCGTTCTTGTTTCCTTCCCCTGTGTTCAAGGTATGGGCTTTATAACGGCTATTTACGACAGAGCAAAGCCCATCCTTAGCACTGGCGTTTTTTTTCGCACTCTGGATTACGTTCAAACAATCAGTGGTGTTACACATAAATACCGAATTTGGCTCAATGATGGCTCCAAGTGGCTTCTTTACGTCACACCAACTGCTTCTCAAGGGATTCCCCCGTTCACACTGATCGATAGCAGCACTATCGCTGGCCCAGCGGACTTTGTTGGCATGATTCAAGTCACAAAAAATCCAGCGGAAGCGGAAGGGGAGGACACTTTCGACTCGAGTGCTGGCGCATATCCAATCAACGCGACCATATCTGGCTCAGTCAATGGGTCCTCAGGGCGATACTCGCTGTCTTGGGCAAAAGGAGGTGTGCAAAGCCAGACCCTCCTCATGTATACTCTTCCGCATCATGTAGAGTCTTTAGACCAAGAATCAAGGGCGGCCTTGAAGAATAATATCAAACTCGTTACCACCACGAAGGGTGTTGCCACAGCAGTGGTCGCTGACAACATTACAATGGTCGAAGACGATCTTCCTGATACCATTGGGTTCGGCCCCTGGGCTAAGGCAGCTAATGGCGCGGGCGGAGGTTCTGAGAATATCGACTTGAGCCCTGGAGCTCTCGCACTCGTTAACCAAGTCGGCATATATGAGTTGAGTCAAGACATTGACAAACAGACCAGGTTGAATAGCATGTACTACTCTGGCAAAGGCCTTGCTAAGTTTGCTGCTATTATATACACATTGAACAGTATGGTTGGAAATAGTCAGTACGCAGCAGCAGGACTTGATAGGCTTAAGGACGCCTTCAACGTATTTGTCAACAACACCCAACCGGAGCCGCTCCTGTACGACACCGTTTGGAAAGGCGTTGTTTCAAGTGCGACGTACAAGCCGCCGTTTGACACTGGACTCGACTTTGGCAATACGCTCTATAATGATCACCACTTCCATTACGGTTACTTTGTATGGACTGCTGCAGTTATTGGGCATCTTGATCCGGAGTGGCTCGACCAAGGAAGCAACAAAGTTTGGGTTAACACACTCGTCCGAGACTTTGCAAATCCCGTGAACGACGCGTACTACCCATTTTCACGCTCATTCGATTGGTTTCATGGGCACTCCTGGGCGAAAGGTCTCTTTGAATCTGGCGACGGCAAAGACCAAGAATCGACATCAGAGGACACATTTGCGACGTATGCGCTCAAAATGTGGGGCAAAGTTGTTCGTGACCCAAACATGGAAGCTCGTGGTAACATGCAGCTTGCTGTTCTAGCCCGGAGCATTAAAAACTATTTTCTCTTGACTTCGGACAACAAGAACCAGCCTCCACAATTCTTACACAACAAGATCACCGGCATTCTATTTGAGAATAAGATCGATCATACAACGTATTTCGGCGGGAAGACGGAATACATCCAGGGAATCCATATGATCCCACTCAATCCATCCTCAGCTTACACACGCCCCAGGCAATTCGTGCAAGAAGAGTGGGACACGTACTTTAGTAATGGTCGTGCTGACCAAGTGAAGGGTGGCTGGAAGGGCATTTTGTATGCGAATTTGGCCTTAGTCGATCCGCAGACGAGTTTTGATTTCTTTGCAGATCCAAATTTCCGCACAGAAATGGACGGAGGGGCTAGCCGGACATGGTACCTTGCATATTCAGCTGCGATGGCGGGTGCTGGAAGCGTAGATGTGGAGAGCGATGTTGATATGCAATTTACTCTGGATATTGAAACCGAGTTAGGGAGCGAGGAAGAGTGGTCTGTCGGCATCGATGAGCCATTAGCATGGGAATCCACGGCACAGGAGGAGATGGACGACTGGTCTGACGAATCGGATTGGCCCATGGACTCGGACTCGGAAGCACTACCGGGTTATGCTGATGCTGTAGGAGAGAGCGAGTCACCGGATGTGAGTTGGGGGCTGCAGGATGAAGAGGGGAGGAGCTCGGATGAGGAGTGGTACTATGAACTCGACTGTGAAGGAGAAGAATCGGAGACTTGGGACGCAAGTGAGGAGTACTACAATGCCAGAGCAGAATAGGAAGTCAGAGCAGGAAGAGGGGCGTGATGATAGGATTCAATGTGCCGAGGATATGTGGATATGACCAGGGCCGTGGGCGACTACATGTTGTCTGGTTGTGTATACTCATTCTTGTATATTCCCTTTGAATGTTTAAACCAAAAGCTTTTTATCTAGAGGTTGCTGGCTGCTCCGAGAGAGATTCCTTTTTGGTCGACACCGACTGCTACCAATTTTGGCCGAATTTCTGAGAGGCTTGAACGGAAGGCCGCAGTAGCGGAAGAGCAAATACGATGACCGTTGAAGAATGCAGGGGTCCTTTGCTTGAAGGGGTAGCAATTTTAAGAGATTATTCATGGCGATGTTGGAGGCAAGTTGGACATGGCGGACAAGCACCAGCCAAGCAACAAAGAAGGCCACAGGCACACATTTGCTGTCCGGCACTGCAGGCGGCAGGTGGTGTGGCTAGTTTTGGTGTCTCACTGTGCTCAGGCGACACGAGCACATGGGCCGTGACCTGCAAAGGCTGCAAAGATGCAATTGGATCAGTGCCGTCGAGTGCCGAGACAGGTTGCAGGTGCTCTGGCAGCTTCAGTAACACCAAACGAGGATAGGATGTTGGGAGCAAAAAAGCCACCAAGACGCCAGTCCTTTGCTTGCAGCATTGCTTTGTCGCTCTGGGCAGCGCATCAGTCAGAATGGGCTCTGCTGGCTGCCAAGATCTATTTTTGGGCCAGGTTGGATCGCACAGCCACAGCGTGCGAGCGGGCCGGGGAATTGTTAAGGGGGCCAGCTCCACTTTGGTAGTATTGTACCACGGTAGCATGGTTGAGTCGCCGGGGAAGAGCCATGGGAGGATCGATGCTTTGGTTGTTGAATGACAGCAGTCGAGGAAGCAAGTCTTCGCACGTATGAAGCTTTTGTATGCTTGGGAGACTAAACAAGCGGCTCCTTCAGCTCTGCTTGGGGGACAGAAGTCAAGCGACTTGGCCGGTCGCTCAATGCGATTGTACTGCGCCACAAGTGGTCTCGAGCGGGAAGCTTCACTGCCGATAGGCTCGCCTTGCATGGGGAGCGCTCCTCAGCTGGCGATTATTCACTATGGCGGCCCAGCACACGAGCGCAGCAGCGTGTCCGCAGATAAAAAGCGGTCGTCTTGCTCAGCTTGCGCGAAGTCAATACCGTCGTCTTTTTTTGGGCATTCAACAGTCGACCCTGTCTCCTACTGCCCCCCAACCATCCTCGGTCAATAGCGTCCCAAATCCATCGTCTGCGCCATTACGGGACCACACAACGTTAGCGCCGCGCGTCGCCTCCTGATTGGAACGGCGGTCCCATTGCCCCTGCACTTGCTGCTGCCGCACGGTTTCAGAGCCACTCCGAAACCTGCTCTGGCTTTTTCATCCCCATTGCAACTCCATTCTCTCCGTACACCACTCGCTCCTTCGTTAACCGTTTCACATTCGCTTTCCCCGGAAGTCCCACTGGCATCTTCCCAGGCTGCCATCGTGCGTTCGATTCATCAACCCTCGCAGTGTTTGCCCTGTCCTTCACTTCCATCCAGGCTCTGTCAAGGTTGAACCTGCGGTCCGCTTCTGTTTAATCCCATTGTTTCCCCTTTTATTCCAAGCCATACATCGCATACGTATCTCGCACATCCAAAGTCGCACTGGACACGACCGCCTGCGGGCGAAAACCCAGCAGTCATGAGGCCTCACACGACATACTCGGCCATGCTCACGCCATTCATTCTGTTGGCTTCGGCGCCGTTGGGCGCCTTGGCTGGCGATGTCCTCAAGACAAACGGCTACAGCTCCTGCCTGTCTGGCCCTTCAGACATCAAAGTGAACAGACTCGACATTGAATTTGATCGATCAACCAAGAAGGTCAGGTTCGATGTCTCGGGCACCAACGAGAAGGAGCAGAAGGTCACGGCAGTTCTCATTGTGAATGCCTATGGCAAGGAGGTGTACAGAAACGAGTTCGACCCCTGCGAAGGCAACACAAAGGTCGATCAGCTGTGTCCCGGTACGGCTCTTTTTTGCCCAGCATCATGTCGTGCACAGAAACTGACGTTAAGCAGTGCCGGCTGGTACCTTCGGCGCAACCGGAGAGCAGACCATTCCCGACAAGTTCATCTCGCAGATTCCCGCCATCGCATTCAGCGTGCCCGATATCGACAGCCAGGCCACAATGCAGCTCAAGGCCAAGGATGGAGGTGAAGATCTCGCCTGTATCACCTCACAAGTCAGCAACGGCCAGTCTTTGTCAACTACCGGTGTGCAGTATATTGCCGCTGGCATCGCGGGTGCTGCTTTGGCCGTCTCTGGCCTGGCTTCGCTCGCAGGCGCTGGTCAGGCCGGTGCTCCAACCTCGAGCCCCACCTTTGGCGATGTTATTGGATGGTTCCAGGCCATGGCTTTGAACGGCATGATGAGCGCAGATGTTCCTGGTGTCTACCGTAGTTGGTCCAAGAATTTCGCTTTCAGCACTGGTCTCATCTACTGGGAGGGCATGCAGACCTCCATCGATGGTTTCCGTGAGAAAACTGGTGGCAACCTTACCACAAACAGTGTTGTCTTTCTCAAGAACGCTACCCTCGTTCACGTGGACCAGAAGGTCGTTTTAACTAAACGCAGCTTGAACAGCGCCCTCTTGTGGGCGCGTGATGAGCTAAACACCAACCTAAATGGCACCGAAGACGACGCAAGCGACAACAAGGTTATGCATGCAGTAAAGGGTATCCAGGGCTTCGTCGAGGAGTATACAATCCCCGATGGTAACGCTTTCATGACTGTCCTCCTTGTTTTCGCCATCGTCATTGCTGCCATCACTGTTGGTATCCTGCTCTTCAAGGTTATCCTGGAAACCTGGGCTTTGTGTGGTAGCTTCCCTAAGCGTCTGACGAGCTTCCGCAAACGATACTGGTGGGCACTCGCAAAAACTCTGACCAACTTGGTCCTCCTTCTCTACGGTATCTGGGTTCTCTACTGTGTATACCAGTTTAAGAATAGAGATTCCTGGGCCGCAAAGACACTCGCCGGTGTCACTTTGGCCGCTTTCACTGCCATCCTAGCTTTCTTTACCTGGAAGATCTGGAGCATCGCGCATAAGTTCAAAAAGCTAGAAGGCAGTTCATCTGCGCTTTACGATGACAAAGAAGTGTGGCGCAAGTACAGCCTTTTCTACGAAAATTATAAGAAGAGCTACTGGTGGGTGTTCATTCCAGTCATCATTTACATGTTTGCTCGCGGCTGTGTCATTGCTGGAGCAGATGGTCACGGCCTGGCCCAGGCTGCCGGCCAACTCATCGTCGAGGCAATCTTTCTCATCGTTTTGCTTTGGTCCCGGCCCTACTCACTCAAGTCTGGCAATTGGATCAACATTGTCATTCAGGTTGTTCGTGTGCTATCGGTCGTCTGCATTTTGGTCTTCGTTGAGGAGCTGGGTATGAACCAGACGACGAAGACCGTCACCGGCCTTGTTCTGGTCGTTGTCCAAGCGTCCTTGACTGGTGTACTGGCCATTCTCATTGCTGTTAACGCCATCATCATCTGCTGCAAGGAGAACCCGCATCGCAAGAAGAGGAAGGCAGCTGGTAAGTTCCCTGCTCACTCGTTTCTGTGAAATAGTAGCTGACAATCAAATCAGAGAAAGCCCGCGACGTGGATAATCTCACTCCTCTGGACGCCCGCAACTCGCTGCTAATGGATCCACAAGAGTACAAACGCACTTCCATGCCTTCACCATTTGGACCTCGTTCCGGTGGCTACGACCCTGTTCCGCTCGCAGAGCAACATACTGCCTATAATGGTCCTGGAGGGCGTCAATTCCCAGACGATCAAGGCCATTTACTCGCTGATGCTTCGACGTTCGGAAGGACTGCAACGCAAACATCGCATGGACATACCCTGAGTCGGGACACGGATATTAGCCCCGCACGATCGCCAGATGTCGAGTATGGCCAACAGCAGACGGGATATATCTCCAATGCTCCTTGGCAACCTCAACAACCACGAGGAAATCAAGGGGGATACGCATATTAACACCCGCTTCATCAATAATCTCCATGTGCAAACCATAAACAGCTGGGTTGGACTTGTACATATCGGCTTTTCTTTTATTATCTGCATGCCATTTGGCGCGGCTACTGTCCTTACATCTAGAGCGGTAAACTACATTAGTCACTTATTTGCATAGAGACGAGTGTTAAACCGCCTATGTCACGAATCTTTCCTTTTTTTTTGTAGCCTGTGTTAGAGTCTGATACAAAATGCTTGTAATTTCACGACGCGGAGGCCTGTGGCTCGCAAGTCTGTATGTTCAAAGAATAGAGCCAGACGAAAGGAGAGAGAATAGTATACCATATGTTACATTCCATGTTCTCCACCATTGGTTGCCAACTTTGTATTTGCCTATGTAATAAAGCACCGGGTGTTGATTGACGAATGTGACACATGAATCATTGCCATACGTCCCTGGTTGACTCAATATGGACTCAGATGTAGTTGAGACAGCGTTGTCGCGTCTCAGTGATCATGCTGATCACTCATCTCATTTCACAAGGATCTATGCTAATGGTGCTTCTTCCCACATGAATGATAGTCGTTTAAGTAACTCGACAGTGCCGTTGTAGATCTGCCGGACTACCGCAAGTAGGCAGTCGATCTCCCGTTGGCGCAATGTACCTGCGTCATGATGGCCTGTTCTAGGTACCACCAACGGGCAGCGGTGATCTACTAACATTAATGGCGCAGGTTTATGAGCCCAAAGATTTGCAAGGTTGCCGACATTGCTCTGCAGAACAGCACAATAGACTGATTGCCACAGAGTGGCATGGTTTAGCATATCCTAAAAGAAGTTTGCCTACCTTCCGCTTCTTCAACATTGCTTTTGAAGCTTAGGCGCTGTGATGGCATACACAGTTTTCGCAATCTTTCGAGGCTGTTGTGGCCTCTTACCATACCATGCCCAAATAGAAGCTGTTGTGGAACAAACAGGTGTTTTTTCATTGCGCAGTTCGACTATGATTCTTGGCGGAGCAAGCTACATTCCAACTTTTGAACTTACGACGTATCTCGTATTTTTGCCATCTCATAGTCACACTGTAGAAAGCACATAGCCTCATATTCTTGCCATCTCTAAGCATCTCATTTGTCTTGGAGAGTCTGAAAAGGGGATTTGCACATGCAAATGGGGTGAAGGTTGGGCTCTAAAGCTTTTGACTAGGGCTGCACCAGTCACAAAGCTCAAGAAAGATTGTGGGCCAATATCTGAACCTGCGAGTACAGATCGTTGCATATATTTCGGCGGTATGAAAGAGCCGCAGAAGCCAAGAATTTGAAGTAGGGTAGCGCTACGAATACTTTCCAGTTTGCATTTTAATTGAACATTGGTGTGAACAGCCTCTGCCAGTAGATATTTTGAGAAAACAACCTCAAGTACGTGACACAACCGCCAGGCGGGGATACTCACTTCATCTCGCATTGCATTCATTGTGAAGTCATACCAATTTCATTCACTCGCCACCTCGCCTAGTGGTGGAAGCCCCTTCAGCGAAACTTCTCAATCCGCCAGCCTTACTTGCCCATCACCCTTAAAGGTGATGGGCTTAGGGCATTGAGGATTGACCCAGTGTAATGTCACCACTGTTGCCATTTGGCCGTAGGGCCAACCATCTCTTTTGGTTCATCTAATGTTGGTCGAGGATATAATGGAATCTGCAGCTGCGGAAGCTGCTGTTATCGGCGTTGCTGTTGTTCACGATTCGGAGCGTTCCGAATCAGTCGACAAGGGGAGTTTATTCGGCTCGACGTGAATAGAAATGTCGATGGGCGCCATGACTTCATCTCCATCACTGTTCCTTGGCGGCGATGTAGTATCGCCTTCTACATCCGAATCCTCTTTCCCAATAGCAAGCGGTGAAGAAACTTGATCACGCTTCCTTCCCTCCATACTACCTGTCCGTATATCCCACAATTTGGACACTTCCAAGTCCATTCCCGGTTCCTGTAAGCTAGTATCCCTCAACCCACTCCCAATATTCGAGGAGTCAGGCTCCAAGAATATAGACATGGAATGAGGCTCGATGTTCGGCACCAAACCATCCACGGATGTATGAAAGCCGAACTTCTTGCCCCATCGGCATTCGCTTGGGTAGTCGCATGTATTCCAGCAATCTTTCCCAGCAAGCTGGATCGAAATATGATCGACTCTGCGGATGAAGTGGGTGTTGGTTGCATAGCCAGGGTGAAGCCTCGGACCACCTCTCCTCCACCTTCCCCAATTTTTCCATCCCTGGTAGTCAAATTCACTCTCGCATGCTCTGTTCTTCTTCACCCTTCTCGTTCCACTTGGCTTGCGCCATAGCTTGACCGTGGTGCTACCAGAGCAGAAATGGTGTCCGTCAATGAGGCAGCGCCGGGTTACCCCTAAGTGATAGCTGTGGTGGCATTGGTGGCATGACCATACCCAAGAGAGGGGCCTGGAGGGTGCGTCGGATACAGGTTGTGGGTAGGCGCCGGTTGATGGTATGTACCGTTGGGACTTTGCTAGGGGAGGCGTTGGCGTGAGCGGTGTGCGTGGGGAGAATGGCGACGGTGGGATAGAAAGAACAGATGCTTTGAAGGGTGCAGGAGTGACACTGAGGGCGCATCTGGTTCGGTGATTCGGCATGTTGGCAACGTTGAGTAAAACAATAGGCGAATCAATATGCAGCGAATGTAGTATCCTTACGGCCCGTTTTCATTTAAATTCAGAAGTCTTGTAGTAATAATGCAAGAAGTAGACACAAGGCGAAAGAACGAGAGCAACACATTCGCAAAAAGTGGCCGTATCGTCTATGTAGAGGTGTGCAGATGGCGCAGTGCAAGCTTGGCCTAACGGCTGGAGTTGTTCTTTGTGGCTGCACGTGGTGAACCTGCTTCGAAGCTATCTTCGGTGGAAACTTTTATTTGCGTAATCCCTAGCTTGGATATGGTTATTCAGATAACGTTATTCTTTGTCCGAAATGTGTAAGACCAACAATTTCGTAGGACATTCCAGATCGACAATCTTCTTTGTTTGGAGTGGCTTGAAGGCAGATTGGCCTTTCACATTGATCCCGCCACGGGGGTATACCTAACTTAGATTGCATCGCATTGAAACCCCGAAAGTGATATGTGGTCACCAGCACGCCAATGTGAGAAGGTCGAATGAGAAGTGCTACCGTCATATCTGTATGAGTGGGATGAGATAGGACCTAACCTTTCCCGACAACATATTCCCTTTTGGTGGACTATTATCGATAGAGGAACAAAATTTGGACGAAGATGTGCTTCAAGCTATGTAACTAGCTTTACAGTTTTCGCCCGCGCGACGAGTGAAAAAGCCATTGTGAAGTTCTTCACATTGAGTGTACTACTACTGGCGGATAGACTTTGCAGAATGTGTATCTTGATAACCGTCAGCAGGAGTTGAGCAAGGAATATCCGAGCCTTCCGCATCTTTTGCAAGTTTCGTTTCTTGACGTGGTATGGCTTGGCCCATAATATCCTTTTAGCCATCGTCATTGCTCAACTCTAGCTATTCTTCAGGAGTATCTTTTACTCATCCACTACCTAAAGAGAGCAATGCTGTCAGCGCGACGACTTCGATGCGGAAAGCCCGGATGATTCGGAGTTTTGAAGTCAGATCCGACTAGGCCATCAGGGAGCACGAAACGCGTGTTGCGTACGTGCTTGCGTCAGAACCTGAGGTACCTACGCTGATAAGTTCAGGCAGCGACATTAAAAACGCCTTGGGAAGCTTGTATTCTCGTGTTGTTCTGCTTGGCTGTTTGTAGAAACGGTGAAACGATGCTGCGCCACGGCTGTGGAGGAGCAGCACTAGGCTGCATTCGGTATTTCTTGCGAAAATTGTCGACCACAACCAAGTCGCAATGGGATTTGTGCACTGCGCTCCGGGGCGCGATGACGGCCGGCGGAACGCCAATTTTATCCTGCTTCCGTTTCGAATATGCAATTTTTGTCCCTGTCATCGCTCTGCTGTCCTCCTCATAGGCCAAGTCCCTTGTATTACTTCCACATTCGTTCGTCCGATCGCTTGGTGCCTCCATAGCGACATCACATCACCGGCCATAACGGGTACGCCCTTGCCCAGCATCTACGTCAAAGTCTAAGCTTATCGCGTGGCTCGGTTCCTGATACATACGTCTCGCTCATTTCGAGGCTTGCCGAAGTTGACGAGCTGAAGCTATCAGAGGTATTGTTGCGATTTAGTGGAACGGTAGTCCTTATGGTAGTCGTAGGCTTTGGAGGCGGAGTTGCCTGATTGTTTAGGAAGACCATTCATTGCTCAAGGCCTTATACTCGAAGGCGAGAATCGGGCTTCAACGTGTTGCCCCCATTGTTGCGTGTCAAACAATTTCGTTGGTTTCCGACTTTTTTCATTCCCTTAGTTTCTCTTCTACCACGATGGTGTACACTGGTAAGCCTAGTCGTGGGTGTGGGATGTGTAAGAGCCGACGAATCAAGGTATGTTTCCGTGCTTCGCGACATTTGCTCCTTCTTTCGTAGCGGTGGCGGCTCTCGCGCGTATGAGCTTAGGTGTTACCGCTGAACACATGCAAGCTACTATTATCGCCCGCGCTGACTTACCCACAGTGCGATGAAAAACGGCCAATATGTGGCAATTGTAAGAAGTCGGGGCGTGACTGCCCAGGTTATCCGGATGAGTTCGATTTGGTATTCCGAGATGAAAACAAAGCCATGGCGAAGAAAGCGAGGAAAGCCTCAGGGCCAACAGCATCGAGAAGCAGTACTACAGGCTCGAGCTCGCATACATCTCCACATCTGTATGTTCCACCATAACATATGCATTTTGCCCCACATGGAGCATGCGAACCTCTGCAGACAAGCCTTACCAAGCAATCGGATGCCACTGCATTTGAGCCAAATGTTCTGTCTCGGAGTTAGCACGCCTATAGCTGAAGCTTTCATGTGTGCTGAGCTGCATTTGTTACAATTAAAATTGAAATCAGGAGCACGCACGCTAACAACTATAGTTCACCATCTCCAAGCTTCGAAGCTTCCCCCGATACAAGTCCGTTCCAAGTGATGATCTCCAGATCTCGTACACCATCTGATCTCAGCCAATCACAACAACTCTTAGCCTTACCCAATTATACAACTCCTCCACTGCCACTCGATCAAACTTTCGACTTCGAAGCGTTTGTTTGGAACCTGGAGCACGCCGTGCCACCCACCATCACCCTTGCCCCTGAATGCGAAGCAATACCATTCTTCTTCAAGAACTTTATCACACTCCCTCAACAAGCCGAAAGCACACGTGGTTATCTTGAATATCTCGTACCACTCTATAACCGCTCGCTCCCATCATCTGTCTTACATCTGGCCACCACCGCCGTCGCAATGGCCACATGTGGTCAATATCCGGGCAGACAGGAGCTCCTCCGTGAAGCAGTAACCACTTATGGCAAGGCTCTCAAGAAGCTCAATGACGATTTGAAAGATCCTGTTCTGTCGAAGAGTGATGAGACGGTCCTTGCCATTTTGATGTTCTCTTTGTATGAAGTAAGTCGTTTGATTGCTTCTGCAAAGTCTTCAGTAGTCATATTTTCCAGCTGTGGAATTGGATGGAGCTGAAACTAATGCAGCGTAGACTATAATGTCCACTGATGACACGATAACGGCGTGGGGAAACCATGTCGACGGTGCAGTGGCACTGACGAAGTTGAGAGGAACCGACCAATTTAAGGACCCTATTTCCCATGCTATTTTTCGAGCTGTTCGCACGATGATGGTACGAAGAGCCCTGATTTTTTCGAATCGTCGCTGATAGGCATAGATCACAAGCTGTGTTCAGCGATCGAAACCCATCGATGACTTCCCTGGCACTAAAGGCTGGGTAGGGCACGGTGACATCAGTGAAGAAAACGCTGCAAATCGACTAACATTGATATGTATTGACCTACCTAATCTACGGGCACGAGCGAATCTCCTCACCACCACTCTGTACGACTCCATACACGAAGCCGAAGCCAAGCAGATCCTCGATTTCGCACAAATGGTTGATGGGAATCTGGAAGAATGGTATCGCACTCTCCCATCAGAGTGGAAACACCAAATCATTGGCGTCTTCAGCGAAAGGATAGCTCCCGAAGACATTGCGCTTGCAGAGAAATGGCCCGGAGAACAGCATGTGTACCATGACGTACCGCTGGCAAGCATCATGAACGACTATCGAGTCTGTCGGATATTCTGCCGGAGAGTAATGATGGCTTGTGTGACATGGTTGAGATACGGTGGATATGTCGATAGTGACAGATTGTACGACGAATCGGTCTACGCAGTCCAACAAATGGTGGATGAGATTAGTGCATGTATTCCATTCCACATGAACTATGAACTGCAACCTGTGGCAAAGGAGATGGGTCAAGAACAGAACGGTGAGAGAAGGGCTCTTTATCCTCTTGCGAGAATTGGCTAACACTGTCTGCAGCTGCCGAAGCCTTTGGGGGCTACTCTCTCGTCTGGCCGCTCTACGTAGCGGCAAACGCTGAGACTGTTTCACAAGAGCAGCGAGATTGGTTATTAGGCCGCCTATCTGTGATTGGTACGAAGTTTGGGCTTAGTAGCGCCCAGGTTCTGGTACTGGCAAGAAGGCACGTCCTCACATGTGGACCGATGTTCCCATGAGCTACATGTGGCCAGAGATGGTAATCAGCTCCACCATTTCAAGGATTTGTAACAATGCGGCTGGACTGTATTGAAAGGACGTAGAAATGCGTGTATGATTGTACGATATGTTCCAAGGGAACAACGGCGTCTGGACTATTGAATTTTTAATGTAGGTTCTATTGCGAAGCGCAATGTATTCGTTTTCTGTTCGCGGACCTTGCTGCAGGGTTATCGCAAGTCCGGGAAGGACAGAATTCATAATTGATTGTAGTCTCTACATCTTGAACACGTTGATGCTTCACATCGAAAGTGAAAAAGCAGTCTTGGAAGGTTCAGTGCCCAGAGATGCCAACTCGGCACGATCCGAGGAACCAAACTGCTCTGTGGGCCCACTTTGTAGGGGCGAAAGCTACTTTTGACTTCCAGGTGCACTGGATCTGATGGAACATCACCTAACCGTAGTCTGGCGCCTGTTCGCCCGCCCGTTGTGATATGTTGAAGAGACACGCGGAAGTACTCGGCGGCGGCGCCACTGTCACAAGTGTTACAGTTCGATCTAATTAGATCCGCAGGTACTTGCGGCCCGTTTCCGCCAAGCTGACCCTTGAATTCGTTGGACGGTTTCATGTGTTAAGCCACGCAAAGAGGCGCTCAAGCAACTGTGGGTCTTCAAACTTCAATGATTTTGCTTGTGACACAGACTGCTGGTCACTCCCCAAACGTCACAAGCCCTCCACACCAGCCCTCCATCGCGATTGTTCTCTGCGAGTCCGCATCCAACACTTTCGCACTCCCTACCCCGCCATCTATCAACCCTACATCAACCCCACCACGGCATAGGCACCATGGGCGCATTAAATCTGCTTCCACTTCTAATTCTATTCGCAGTTGTCGGAGGTATCGCGTGGGTGTGCTACCAGGTTTGTCGCCATTTTCATGGCAAAGCACCGTCTTGGGCACGCGCAGCTAATTGACATGTTCACCCACACAGATCTTCCTCTACTCGAACCAGCTCGCCGAGCGCGGCGTTAAGAAAATGGAGAAAAAGAATGTTGTCTTCACAAAGGACGGCGCCAAGGTTGGGGTGAAAGAAGTCAGCGCCGAAGCCTATGCAGAGAAGCAACAGCGGGCTTTTGTGAAGACATGGAATACCGCACAAGAGGGGTCAGTTCTGCGACGCTTGGGAAGGGCGGTGTGAATTGACAGAGGAGCAGGTCCCCGGCTTCGTCCACTCGGTCGCGGACCAAGTAAATCGCCACGCAACGCAATGCGCTCGCGACCGGCGATATACCTAGTACACGGGTTTTCTTCTTTTCAACGGAAGTGGAGGACGGCTGCATGATCGACAAGCGATCATTTAGCAGGCGTCAAGGGTTGCTTTTCGTGGTTACCGCTCACGAGGCGGCCGATGTTAACGAGAATACAAAATACTTCTGCACCAACACAAGCAGCCGTGTCAGACAGAATACGAAGATGAAGCAGTCTATGTCGACGATAAAAGGCGCCACTAATTCTCATACACGACCTCAACTATTGATGATACTGACCATAAGTGCGCAGTGATATCTCACTCTCAAAACCGAGAGCAAGGGTGCTCGTTCAGTTGCACAGATCGCTACCCATAAAGTACTCTTTGTCTGTATGATAATTTTGACACTTGTAGCTATTCGCTTGTCAGTCCTTCGAGGTTTGCATCAGATTGTGCTTCCCGAGCCACAAGCACAAGGGCTAAGATTCTGGTTCGACGCATATACCGCGAGGCCACGTGCAGCGCAAGATAGCGACCACGCGACACAGATTAGAGCGCAAACTCTAAACTTTGATACTGAAGGTAACCCTGTCATGAAGCTTACATATGCTCCGCATGAATGATGCGTCTAGTGCTGATCTCAACGTCATTACTGCTCTCTAAACTAAAGCCAACCTAACGCTCTAACGTTGCGACCGGCACCTCCGGCTGGGATCACCTGGATGGATTCATATGATTACTTTCCTTTGATTTACTTGGACAAGTAATCCGCACCCATTGCCACCATTTGATGAGGCGTGAATCTTAAATCAGCAAGAAGTGCACGAGCTTTCAGCCGTACCGTCAGCATGTTTCTCCCTTCAACAGACATGTGTTAATATGGCAAGAAGCCCCGAGATTGACAGCGAGCAGTTCAACAACACTTGATCAGGAGTTGGAATGTAAGAACCATATGTCGGCCGAGGATACTCTAGTCCCGGTCCCGATGCATCACCGAAATTGCAACAGGGATTACCAATTGTGGTAAAAGATGTAATTGCCGACATAAATGGGGCAGATGCATTGCTCAAATGTCGGCCGACCTGAGCCTCGCAGTATGAGGGGCAGCAAGAGTCTGATCATGCTGAGCGCCGGCTTGAAGCCGGTTGGCCCAAACTAGTCTCACCTTTGGGTGGATCATCGGTCGCACGCTGACATTAGATACTCGAAACAGCTATCCTTGGTCATCCACCAGTTCCGATAGAAGTAGGCTTCGAAAATACCTGATTCCTCTCCAGCTCAAAGTGGTCGCGGGTCAGCATGGCATATTTATAAGAGATCTCGGCCACAGATCAAGGCATAGTATAACTTGTTGCTTTTGAGTGTCTAAACACGTTCATAAAACACCACCATGCCCTTCACAAGTATCACATCCGAGACTTCTCAGCGCCTTGGCGTTGCTGGAATCAAATTATCTTTTGGGCTCTTCTGTGCTGTTGTAAGTCTGTATCACACATACTTTTTCCTTTAGGGTCAAGGTGGTTAGGAGAATGAGATTTCGATCTCTACTACTTCAACGGAGGAGACAACTAGCGGAGACAACATCATCATGCTCAACATGCAATCACAACGCTGACTCGAATTAGGTAGCTTTCTATGTTCTCTCCACTCTCGTATACAACGTATATTTTCACCCTTTGAAGCATATCCCCGGTCCAGTTCTCGCACGAGCATGCGGAATTCCATACGCCATTCGCATGCGCAACGGCAACATCGTTCCCTGGATCAAAGAGCAACACGATAAATACGGAGATGTTGTCAGACTAGCGCCAAATGAGGTCTCTTTTATCTCTGGGGAGACGGCTTGGCCGGACATTTATGGCTTTCGGACTGGCAAGTACAAGAATACTGGCGCCTACCTAAAGGATCGAAGTTGGTTGTAAGTTATACGCTGTGAAACCCAAGCAAAGCTTCATTAATACAAGCAGCCCTACTCCTATCAATAAAGTCTGGTCAATCATCCCAGCGAACGAAGAGGATCATTCCCGAATGCGCCGAAACCTATCTCACGCTTTTAGCGACAAGGCATTGAGGCAACAAGAAACCCTTATTCAAAGCTATGTAGACCTCCTTGTGCATCGGCTAGGCGAAATTGCTCAAGAGGGCAATGACGTGGATATTATGCGCTGGTACAACTACACTACCTTTGACATCATCACTGACCTGTCATTTGGCGAGCCGTTGTACTGCCTCCGTGACAATCAGTACCATAAGTGGGTCAATCTTGTCTTCGCGTCGATCAAAGCCATCGGGCTTACGGCCACACGGAATAAATATCCGCTATTCGACTACTATGACAAAGCTAAGAATTACTTCAAAGACACGCAAGGTTCCATGCGTGCTCGCAAGGAGTTTTTCAACTTGGCACATGACAAGGTCGAAAAGAGGCTGGAGAAGGGCACCGAAGATCGACCAGACTTCTTTTCTTTCATCATCAAGAACCAAGAGCAGGAGTCCAAGGCACTGACCAGAGCGGAGATGGATTCGAACGCTATTGTATTTCTCGCTGCCGGCTCCGAAACTACGGCGACGACACTCTCCGGCTCGACATACCTGCTCCTTAAAAACCCAGACGCTTATGAAAAATTAGTCCACGAGATCCGCAGCAAATTCAACTCTCAAGATGAGATCACCGTCGAGGAAGTAAACAAAATGGACTATATGATTGCTTGCCTACAAGAGGGGCTCCGATACTATCCACCGGTTCCTACAGGATTTCCTCGGATTGTGCCGTTTGGTGGAGACCATATTTCTGGCCACTATATCCCTGAGGGCACCGCGGTTTACGTTTCACAACACGCTACGAACCATTCAGCGCGTAACTATAAGAATCCTGAAGATTACGTACCGGAGCGATGGTTGGGCGATAAACGGTACGATCATGACAACCGAGACAGCTTCAATCCGTTTTCCTTTGGCCCAAGGAATTGTTTGGGGAAAAAGTAAGTCTACATAAACACTCTCGTCCCTATCCGACAGCACGCTGATTGAATGCCTACAGCCTTGCCTATGCGGAAATGCGTCTCATACTTGCCAAAGTGTTGTTTAACTTTGATCTCGAACTTGTCGATATGACACATGATTGGCTTAAGGACCAGAAACTTTATACGCTTTGGGAGAAGCCGAGCTTGATGGTCAAGCTGAAGCCTGTTCAGCGATAAGTGGGCGGGTTCGCAGGTGGCGCAGAAGACATGGTTGCGTAGTGCGTATGTAAGACGCTTCAGGGGCCAGCATCAGCAAGGCCACACGCCACCCTTTGAGAGATTTAATACGAATTACGAAAGGAGGTGGCATGGAGATCGTAGAGGGGGACACTGGAGGGCTGGGGTGTCTGTGGCCCCGGTCAGGTACTCTTTCCCGAGTGGATCGGTAGACGAATGTACCACAGAAGCTTCAAATTGCTTGGTATGGAAGAAAGTTCTAGTTTCAGTGTAATCACCTTCTCCTGTATAGTGGCGCTCCTGATAAAGTGCGGTGCTGGCACTGCAAAGGGACCGGAGGACAGCTCTGGACAGTCACCAGACTAGCTTTGTTATTGTCAGCGCTATCACCTTAGCACATCTGTGTCCTCTCTTAGGCATGTAACTTTGATTCATAGAGGCTTTTGGCTTTAACAACCAATACAACCCCAAATCGGACAGGAGGATGGCGTATTGCGTGTCGAATAAAACGTATGTAGAGGAGCAAGCATGGATCACCAACGTGACCTAAGTTTCATAACGCGCCAGAGGCCATGCTTGCTTTCAATTCAATGATACCAATATCGCGAATCGGGGACAGAAGAATAACTGTAGCTCCCTTCCAGAACGCAATGGAATACAAATGACCCGCATAGTTTATCCTGGCACGTGACTCAAGGATCATGATGTTGTATGCGTATGGCCCGAAGGCTACACAACTTCATGCAGGTTTATTACAACTAAAGCTTAAATGAGATTGCATGGAATATTGAGAGTATCAAACCCCCTTGTGAG
The DNA here is from genome assembly GCA_003313425.1 of Pseudopyrenochaeta lycopersici. Taxonomy (NCBI): domain Eukaryota; kingdom Fungi; phylum Ascomycota; class Dothideomycetes; order Pleosporales; family Pseudopyrenochaetaceae; genus Pseudopyrenochaeta; species Pseudopyrenochaeta lycopersici. The sequence continues at coordinate 512,747 of NHZP01000001.1, read as the reverse complement.
CCACGTATGGGCGAAAAAGATTGCTCGAGATGCAGCACAGACATGAGCCATGTCAATGGTTCGCGTGATGTGCGGCGCAAGATTGACCAGGGGACCGCGGCGCGAACTGTGCTTGCAGGGCTATTCAGGAACACTTTCACACCTACTTGGGCAGCCATTCCCCTTCTGTTAGTCGCCGTATCGTTGTGCGTGTATAACATTGTGGAGCAGCAGCAACAGGATTGAGGATTTGTCGCTGTCGCCTCCTGTACTGCAAGGCTGATGCCCTTACTTGGCCGAGTTTCTCTTGCCGCCTGCAAAAGAAGTTTCTTTGCCATACCGTCATTCGCATCGACGCCTCCTTCGCTCTCCTCCCCACGACCGCCCTTTCGTTGTTCCACGCGGATACCACCTAGATCGGGCGCCTTTGCCTACAAAAGACTTCATACAGTAGTGCCTCCTCCGCCTTCATCTCCGCAGATGGAACAGAATGGCACAACCAAGCGCAAGCAACCGCCTACCTCGCCATCAAACGATCGCCCGTTGAAGCAAATTAAACCCGAATCTGAACTTCACTCCCGAAACGGCGTACCGAAGTCACCAGAGCCAGAAATCATGGAAGAAGATGCGCGCAGCGAGTACAGCGTCCTCGATGAGCTGCCGGAGTTGCCCGTGGCGGCGCATATTGCTGTGTCGGGGCAAGATACTGCCGAGTGGCAGAAGACAATAGAAAGTGTGGTCAAGAGCGTGGTTTCGATACACTTTTGCCAGACGTGCTCATTTGACACGGATCCCGCGATTTCAAGCGAGGCTACAGGATTTGTCGTAGACGCTGAGAAGGGGTATATTCTCACCAACAGAGTACGTACAACGTAGCTTGGACGGCGTTAATGGGTGTTTGAATCGCCAAATAGCCTTGGAAGCCTCACTTAAAGCATTCAGGCGCCGCGGATACCGCTTGAGGAATGCCAAAGCTAACATTGTAACAGCATGTTGTAGGCGCAGGCCCCTTTATCGGTTACTGTATCTTCGATAATCACGAGGAGTGCGATGTCTATCCTGTCTATCGAGACCCCGTACACGACTTTGGTATCCTAAGATTCGACCCGAAAGCCATCAAATACATGCCTGTCACTGCCCTGCAGCTACGCCCAGATTTCGCAAAGGTCGGCGTAGAAATTCGGGTAGTCGGAAATGATGCTGGCGAAAAGTTAAGTATCCTATCGGGAGTGATCAGCAGACTGGATCGTAACGCCCCCGAGTATGGTGAGGGCTACTCAGACTTCAATACCAACTATATTCAGGCGGCAGCTGCAGCCAGCGGGGGCAGCTCCGGCAGTCCAGTAGTCAACAGGGATGGCTTTGCAGTCGCCCTACAAGCTGGTGGCCGAGCAGATGGCGCTGCAACTGATTACTTCCTACCTTTGGACCGACCATTGCGAGCGCTGGAGCTCATTCGTGAAGGCCAGCAGGTCTCAAGAGGTACGTTGGGTCGCCGTAGTGATGGTCCTGGTGCGCTTCGCTGAGTTTTGCAATTTCATGTCTGGAAAGCTAAATGAAGCGATTCACAATTATTTCATAAGGTTCTGCGCCACTGGGGACTTGTTTGCTAATCCCATTGTAGGTACAATCCAAACACAATGGATACTCAAGCCTTTCGACGAGTGCCGAAGATTAGGTCTCTCTCCTGACCTAGAGAAAGCCATCCGAACCCAGTTTCCTAAAGAAACTGGAATGTTGGTTGCTGAAGTAGTTCTCCCGCAAGGGCCAGCATCATCAAAGGTCGAAGAGGGCGATCTGCTGATTCGGGTCAACGGCGAGCTTATCACACAATTTGTCCGCCTTGACTCGATATTGGACGACCATGTCGGCAAGACTGTCTCTGTAACTATTCAACGCGCTGGAGAGAATATGGATGTTGAATTGGACGTCGGCAATCTCCACGACATCACCCCTGACAAATTTGTCTCAGTGGCAGGAGCCTCATTTCACGACCTATCGTACCAACAAGCGCGCCTATATGCCATTTCGTTGAAAAACTCGGGAGTTTATGTCTGTGAGGCAGCTGGATCCTTCCGATTCGCTGACGGTTATGCTTCAGGCTGGTTGATTCAGGAGGTTGACAACCAACCTACACCCAACCTCGACACATTCATCGAAGTCATGAGAAAAATACCCGATAGGAAACGTGTGGTCATAGTATACAAGCATCTCCGCGATCTACACACTGCTAATACCAGTATCACGGCGGTTGATAGACATTGGCACGCGAAGATAAGGATAGCGACTCGCAATGACACGACAGGCTTGTGGGATTTCAAACCGCTCGCCGATGCCATCCCAGCTGTGCCTCCAATTCCGCGCCGTGCGAACTTCATCAAGATGAGTTCGAATTACCCAGACGCTGTTGATATTGTCCGCAGTTTCGTACGGGTGCATGTTTCCATGCCTATCAAGCTTGATGGTTTCCCCAAGATGAACAAACAAGGCTATGGTCTTGTTGTTGATGCAGAACAAGGTCTTGTCCTTGTGTCAAGAGCAATTTTGCCATATGATCTTTGCGACATCTCGTTGATCATTGCCGATAGTATCTTCGTTGATGCCAAAGTTGTCTTCATGCACCCACTGCAGAACTATGCGATCGTCAAATATGACCCGTCGCTTGTCAATGCGTCTGTAAAGACGCCAAAGTTTGCCACGGAGTATATTAAAAAGGGTGATGAAACCATTTTCTTCGGTCTCAACCAGAATTTCCGACCTGTCGTGGCAAAGACAGTCGTTACAGATATCACTACGGTCGCGATCCCAGCAAGCGCCATCACGCCCCGATATCGAGCAACCAACTTCGACGCCATCACTGTAGATACGAACCAAGCTTCGCATAGTGGCTCGGGCGTGTTGATCGCGGAGGATGGAACTGTACAGGCTCTATGGCTTTCATATCTCGGGGAGCGAACGTCGCATAGTGGAAAAGACGTCGAATACCACCTCGGACTAGCCACACCAAATTTGCTGCCAGTACTGAACGAGATTAGGAGCGGAAAATCGCCGAAGTTGAGGATACTTAACGTCGAGTTTCAGACAGTGCAAATGAGCCAGGCTCGCGTCATGGGCGTTTCCGAAGAGTGGATCGAGAAGACGGAACAAGCAGACCCAGAGCGCCATCAGCTCTTCATGGTACGGAAGGTTGACTCCGGCCATGGCGACGGCCTAAATGAAGGTGACGTCCTTCTGACGCTCAACGGCAAGCTCGTAACTCGCTCACCGGATTTGGACGTCATGTACAACAACGATTTCCTTGACGCGGTAGTTGTGCGAAAGCGAGAAGAGAAGACAATAAAGGTCTCCACTGTTGCTACCGAAGACCTGGAAACTGCTCGCATGGTTAGTTTCTGTGGCGCCACATTTCACCGCCCACACCAGGCTGTGCGCCAGCAAATCAGCAAGATTCACTCGGATGTTTATATTTCATCACGTGCCCGTGGCTCACCAGCATACATGTACGGGGTAAGTGACGTGCCATAAACCATCAGCCATCTTGGCAGCGCCAAGCCACGTGGTCTCTACATATATCATTGAAGCATTCAGGCTAACGTAATTCTAGCTCGCACCTACCAATTTTGTTACGCATGTGAACAACGTTCCAACACCCGACCTCGACAGCTTCCTTACGGAAGTGAAGAAAATTGGCGATAATGAGTACTTTAGGTTAAAAGTCATCACCTTCGACAATGTACCATGGGTGGCAACAATGAAGAAGAACGAACATTATTTCCCGACGATTGAATACCAAAAAGACTCTTCCGAGCCGTTGGGCTGGAAGAAGATTATTCATGAGTGCGAAGATGGTGGGGCAAGAGAGGAGATGGGAACAGAAGAACTTGAGGTGGAGGGAGGCGCTGATGAGGAGGTCTAGAGAACTTGTATACCCTATCATATCATTGGGTAGCATATATCAATACCCTTGGAATGGTGTTTGGGTCCTTGTACAACAATAAATGTTTGTTCTAGTGCCACAGACGGCTGCACACCTACTCGTACTACTTTCTGCATGATGAGGCTTCTTGATTGGGGCCTGTGCGTGGCTTGGCAGACCAACTGACTTTGTCAGCACCGCCTCCGTCCACGCTCCTCTGTCTACTTCCTTTGACTCCCACCCTCCTTTCAACTCATCAAACCCCCCACTTTGAGGCCCGCGCACACGCTGCACATACAATACCCCATACACACGTTACACGTACTACGCACTCACTTCTGAAGGAGCGACGCTTGCTGCCACTTTCCCCTTCCCCGGTGGTAAAGAGCGACGCTGGTCGCCGCCTGTTGTTATATAGAAACATCGAGCAATAAAGTTGTTGCGCTTGCACTTTCTCTCACCCTCACTCACCTCACAATGTCGTCTTCGGTGTTTTATAAATTTAAGAACTCGCGGGAGCCAGAGCGCATCGTCTTCGATGGCACCGACATCACAGTCTTTGAGTTGAAGCGCGAGATAATTATAGCTTCTGGCCTCGGCGACGGCAGCGATTTCGACCTCCACCTCTACCCAGAGGACGACCCCAAAGCCGAGTACGACGACGACACCACCACCATTTCGCGGTCCAGCACAGTCATTGCAGTCCGGCGACCGGCTGCACGTGGCCATGGTCGTGCAGCCAGATACATATCTGGCAAAGCTCCCGTGCGAGCGATTAAGAAAGACCACAAGCCCACAGTACCGGTTGCTGGTGGTGCACTGAACGAAGCAGATGCTGAAGCCGCTTTCTTGGCCGAGTCGGCGCAGGTTTGGGATGCGCAGAAAGAGACCCTGTCGCACGCGAAGCCAGTTTTCCATAAGAAAAAGCCCGTCAACGTACCAACCCACGAGCCTCCACCAGGCTATGTTTGCTACCGCTGCCACCAAAAGGGCCATTGGATCCAGGCATGTCCCACAAACAACGACCCCGACTTCAAGCCCACCGTCCGCGCCAAGCGCACAACCGGCATACCCCAGTCTTTCCTCAAAAAGGTCGAGAAACCATTGGACGAGGAGGATGCTCGAGGCGTTATGATGAATGCTGATGGAGAATACGTGCAAGTAATGACAGACAACCGAACGTGGGAGAAGTTTCAAGAGAAGGCAAATGCTTCGAAAGCACAGGCTGCGAGCGCTGACGCTGCAAGCAAGGAGGTCCGGGAGCGAGGTCTGGAGTGCCCGCTCGATAAGCGCATGTTTGTAAATCCTGTGAAGACACCGTGCTGCAGTAAGACGTATTGCCATGAGTGTATCGACAATGCGCTTGCGGATGGGGACTTGATTTGTCCGAATTGTGCGACGGAGGATGTTCTTATGGATGATCTTGTGGCGGATGAGGATATGATAAAGTTGATCAAGGCATATGAAGCAGAGAAGGCAAAGGAGAAGCTGGAAAGGGAACAGCAAGCAAAGGAGGAAGCAAAGGCGGCTGAGCAACCTGCATCACCACCCAAAAATGAAACTGAGAATTCTGTACCAGTCGAGACATCGACTACTACGTCCAATGACACATCATCCATAACAGTTACAGCAAAGCCTGTGTCGTCTGCCACTCCTGGTGCTGGCGGTAATGGCTCGGATACGGAGTCAACTTCATCGAAGAAGCGGAAAACTCCACCAACAGAGATTATGCCGCCCACAGCCCCCAAGGCCATGCGCCAACAGAAGGAACAGGAAGCACGGCAAGCAACGAATCCCACAGCACAGATGGAGCAAGACTTCATCCAGCAGATGGAAGCCCTCAAGAATGTGCCACAGAATTTGTCGATGCCAATGCCGATGCCAATGATGGGCATGCCCAATATGCCCCCTAATATGAATAATATTCCCAACATGGGCTATCAGATGCCCTACAACAGCATGAGTTTCAACAACGGACCAATGAATCCCCAAATGATGGGAATGCCGATGCACATGCAGCAGATACCTATGCATCACCCAAATCCCCAAATGATGGGGATGAACGGTGGCTACGGCACAAACATGGGCATGCAAAGCCAGAACCAATGGCAGGGCCAAAACGGGGGATACGGTGGCATGAATGGGTACGGTCAAGGCGGATCAGGAATGGGCGGCGGTGCGGACTACAACGAGGCGTATGACCGTCAGCCAGTGAATCCTCGGCACCGGAACCGCAAGTCTCGAGCTCCTGATTATCGATATCTTCAGTAGAAGGCCTGTAAATGCGCGGCCTTGTCATGTATATTAAATTTAAGTTAGTATTAATGTACAAGACTCTTTCCAAAGTCCACTATAGACATCTTCGGAGCAGGTGATTGGCTTCTGTATAATGCCCTCAATATCTCCTAAAGCTAGATGAAGAGAAATTAACCCATGGGAAGTTTTTTCGATTATTTACGGATTCTCCTGTCCATATCCGTAGATCGGAAAAAGTCTTTGCCTTCGCGCTCACTCCTTTCACATTCTCTCCTTTGCATGGCTATTGGGACCAAGCCAAAACGACAAGCTTATTTGAACATGTTTATTACAAGATCGGTAGGCTGCACCCAACTTGGCTCCTCAAAACGCTGATTTGGAAACATGACAATTCAATCCCACAGACAGACCTGCTCAGCCTCCCCCACACCAACCTAACCACAGTTTGACCCGCATACACACAAACCATCCTTGTCGCAAAAGATAAGGGACTAAGCATGATCGGCGAGCAAAGATTGAGCCACCAGAAATCGCCTTCGAAATCAAACACTAATAGACAGCCTCGATCAAATCTCGCATTCTAATGAGGGTTTGTGCTTAACATTGGCCATTGTGGATCAAGCCAATATCTTGGCATAGAAGACAGCGGGAAATCCGACGACCAGTAGTAGCAACGCGGTCCTGATTGAGGAGACAAAAAGAGCTGAACAGGACATGGCCAAGCGAACAATACTGTGTAGCCCAGCTTATACGACTGCTTGCCCGCCCGCTGCACAAACCCCCCTCGACTCGCCTGTGCAGTAGATAAGGGGACCATTCGACGATGCTTACATGCATGTACCTTCCTTTACACCTGAAGTTTATTTCAGCTCTGTGTTGGTATAGGTTCCAGCTTCTGACATTGCACATTCCAAATGACATCATCTCTTTTGGACTCCGGGCAACATGGAATCCGGGGTACAGAAGCTTGATGCGATCGGGTTGCACCAGCGGAACGCGTGGAAGTGGCATCCGGAGGCCTCCAGCAGGGGTGGGAGGATTTGGAAGATGCGGGAGAGATAAGGATGGGGCCTTGGCGGTGGTGTGGGTGTGAACGCCATCCAACCCATTCGGCAGTCCATTGTGCTTGGGCAGATAAGAGACGGCCTGTCACTGGGCAAACATTTGTTCAAGAAATCAAGCGTGACAAGATACTACACCCTTGTGAAAGTGAGAAGCTTAGCTTGAAGTGAATGTGAACGCCTGCAAGCTCTAGAAATTGGTAAAGGAAATGAACAGTGTTCGAGATTTAATTGATTGAAGCGTCATTCTCGGATTATATGTACACTATAGTATAAGAAAATTAGAACGTTGAAAAGAGGTCTAGGATGCATGAACATCAAGAAGCTCAGCTCTTGATGTAGATGGAAAGACAGGCGCAGGTGGTATCTCTAAACTCCAGACAAGCTACTCAAGACATGGGCAAACAAATCCAAATCAGCATTTCAAAGCTTAGACAGGTGCCGGCTTCTCATGCTCTGAGCCCATGGCAATCGCATGGCGATCGCCACCGATACCTGTGTGCTCGTGACCGTGACTTGAACCCTCGCTGGGAGCTTTACCCTCCAACATCTGGCTGTGCTGTAGGATACCGTGACGCTCGCCCTGAGGAACCGAGTGCTCGCCCTCAATAGGCTCGTCCTTGGCCGGTGTCCACGCGAGGTAATCACGACGCACCTCAACGTAGTCGTAGGCGAATTCACCAAGCTGGTCGTCATCCATACCAAGGAGCTCGGCCTCCTCTGAAGCTCGGAGCTTGAGACCAGGAATCTTGTCGATGACAAACGCGAGGAGGGCGCTGACGACGAAGGAGTAAGCGGTGCAGGCGACGATATAGGCAATCTGCTTGTAGATTGCAGCAGCCTCGCCAGTGATCGCACCGGCGGTAAGTCCGTTGTTGACACCGTCGAGACCAATGATGTAGTCCGCACCGAAGAGGCCGTTGAAGAAGAGTCCTACCATGCCAGCGACACCGTGCTCCGCGAACACATCGAGAGAATCGTCGATCTTAATCCAGAACTTGACTAAGGATGTGTTAGCGGTCATTTTCTATGCGAATCTAGCGAGCGGAAACGTACTCTTGGTTGCAAAATTGCACACGACACCGGTAGTGATACCGAGAACGACACTAGCCCACGGTGGGAGAAAACCAGAGGCTGGAGTAGCAGCGACGAGCCCAGAGATGACACCTGAGCACCATCCGACCATGGACCACTTGCGAGCCAGGCGCCAATCGAGAATAACCCAAGTCATTGCTGCGAACATGGCAGTCAAGTTGCTGTTCCAGCAGGCCATTACCGCGCGAAGGTTGGCACCGAAGGCGGAACCACCATTGAAGCCCAACCAACCGAACCATAGGAATACGGTGCCGAGAGTAATCAAAGAAACATTGTGAGGACGGAAGTTGAGCATCATTTTCTCCTGTCGACGTCCAAGGATCATGGAGTAGGCCAGAGCGGTGCAACCAGAGACGATTTCGACGGGACCTCCACCTGCGTAGTCAAGACCACCCCAGACGAAGAACCAGCCGTTCACGTTCCAGGCCCAATATGCGACAGGGCAGTATACGATTGTGGCCCAGAGCCAGATGAATACCATCATGGGAATCAAGCGACCGCGCTCGGCAACGCAACCGACGATAATGGCAGCCGTAACAGCGCAGAATTGCATCTGTGACTATGTTAGCGCATGCTAATGTGCATAGACTGGTTCGCCAGATAGTACCTGATAGAAGGAATACAACAGTTCAGGGATCAAAGGGCTTCCCTGGCTGGGAACACCGAGAACACCTTTGAGGCCGAACTTGTCGAGATTTCCGATGAAACCATTGGTAGAAGGACCGAAAGCGAGCGAGTAGCCCCAGAAATACCACTGGAACGTGATGACAGATGCGGAGAACATGCAGGCCCAGATGAGGGAGAGGGCAGACTTTCTGCGGGCGAGACCAGAGTAGAGGAAGGCGAGACCGGGAACCATGACCATGACCATGGCAGAGGCCACGAGGATGTAGGCCTGGTCACCCGACTGGTACCATTGATTCAAGTTTTCGGTGACTGAGGATACCCAAGTTAGTACATATGGTTCTCCCAGTCCCGTACATGATGTTGACGCGAAAAGGTCACACTTGGTGTAGCGCTGGGCACGTGGGCGAGAATAAATGGGAGGTTGTACGTACCAGAGTCACCGCCAGTGATGGCATCAGTGCCGTTGAATTCGGTCGGCGGACCGGTCCACGAGTACGACATGGTGGCCGGATTCCTGAGAGACCTGGTGAAGGATCGGAACTAGGGGGTGATGGGACCGTAGGTGAATGAAGGGAAGTTCCTCGGACAGGGCCTGGGGAAAGGAGAAGGAAAGACAATTAAAAGCTGGATCAATGCCAGTAATATACGGCCGCAAAGGGAGAAATCGGAAGCCCTATTGCAAGTTACGGTAGTTGCGCCGGGGCCTTTATGGGTGAAGCTCACTGTGCTACTCTTATCTATCCTGGTCCACGGGCCAACACTTGAGGCAAAATAAACGAGATGCATCAACCACAGCCGCGCCGTGGGGTTCGCGCCAGAATGTGAGCTTTGTTCTTTTTTTTCTACGGGCGCGAATGGGTGCGTCATTGTCTCTACACGCCTTATCTCGCCGCTCCCGGGGCTTTCAGGAGTCAGAGATAAGGGCCAAGCGCCATCACTTTTCGGCCACGTCGGGGTCTGGCTGTAGCAAAGTTGTCTCCGGCTCAACAGCATCGCCCCTACGCCGGCGACTCAAGGCTCGAAATGGAGAGTGGCCTTGTACGCGGTCGCAGTTTCATCTGGGGCGGAAGACTTGGCGTGTGGGATTGTTGGATCGACTTTGTCACTGGGTTTTCAATTCGCTCCGTCAGCGATAGCCCTGGCAACGCTGATTGGCTGAGCACAGAGATAGGCGCACTAGCCTCTTCTGGCGTGCCACCGTGCGCTCCCAGGCCACCGCGCTCTGCCCGACGCGTCCCCTTCAAGACGTTGACCCAAGCGCCACCCCGTCCCTTGCGGATTGTTTATGCGATTCACGTACGTTGTGCGATAAGCCTGTGGCCGTTTGCTGGCCTCGACGGCCGCCATGGGCTGAGCTCTTGCGACACCCAGCCACTGCTCTGATGTGCCAACCCCATGGCCCGAGAAACGTCACAACTTCGGCCTTGTCTCTTTGCAGCTTTCATTTGCAATGCTGCCCTTACCACCAAAACCTACCGATGGACTGGATTCGGCTGTGGTTCCAAGACAGCGCCATTAATAAACATGTCTTATCCAACCGGGGGTTACAGGAAGAGTCCCGCTGTACCACGTCGCCGTTTTGAAATCACAAGCATTCACATGCACAGTTGCTCAACTCATGGGTTGCCCATTAATCATCTGCCGCTGGGCTCTCTTCCCTTGAACTTGGGCTCTCTAGTGAAGCACCAAAAGCCCTTTATTGCATGGCTGGTCCCCGTCAAACGGACTCATGCAAGCTACGCAGGTCGAGATTGCCGACTTTACATCGAGGCCGCCGTCCAGAAGCTGATTGGACTCCCGTCCTTGAATATGAATGCTGACACGCGACAACACACCCTCCTGGTCTGTTTGAGGCATCCAATGTGGCATGAGCAGCTGAGGTCGTTGTGTTCCTGTGCAACTACCCGTGCGAGTGTGGCATGCGCTAGGGCTGGCGCCCTGCAGGTCAGCATGATTCCCGCGCTCGCCCCGCGACACTTGGCACAAAGTTGTCGCGAAAGCATGTGAGCGCAAGTGAGCCTTCCCCAGGCCCTGAGAAGCAACCTAGTGGGGTGATTGTCATGCCCTCGTGGAGGTCCGATTTGCATCGCGCACGAGCGTGGGCTGTTGATGTTGTGGGTACAGGACATTCCACTGCCCAAAATTTCCACATTCCCGCGTCGTGTCATTCCCGTCTACGCCCACTCGTACCCGAGCCGAGATAGCTTCAAGATACTTTCAGAATTGCCAGGCTTTAGCTCCCCAAGTGCTCTGAAGCGACTTAGGCTATGCTGTGCGGCTTCGGAGGTGCTACTCAATAGCACTTTTTTCGAGTAAGCAATTGCGGAAGCGCAGGGAGAGCATCTGGAGCATTATTTGTATTGAGTATGGAGTTTGCCCAAACTGTCATCATCACTGGCATTTCTTGATATGCTGTTGGATGTGGGATCGACACGGTTATCTGAATGTTCTTAAAACTTGTGCAATTTCAGCACGTTTCGCATCCTCGGTCAGCCGCCGGGCCAATCACCGCACATCCGGCTTCGGAGCCATTACTACGGGTTTGGAGTAACCTTACTTCGTACTATTGGTGAGTCGCGCCCTATCAATTCTTCGTCTGGTATTTCTAGCTTAAACGTCTTACTTAGAGAGCTTAGAGAAACAACGAGTCAGCGTGGCTGCGCCATCACTTTTCGTTGACGTGTGTCCATACTCCCTACATCGCTCGGCCATATCACTTCCGATTCTGTGCGCTCTTGGTTGGAGCCGATCGATTTTCTGGTTCATTCGGAATATACGCTCAACAGAGCCATTCCCTATTCTGCTGGATCGGCGGACTAAGGATCCAGCCCCCAGAGTCAAACTTGAGTTTATATTCGACCTGATGTGATTAGTCCGTATGTATTGTGTCAATCGATAAGATTACTAGCCGCCTGTCATATCAAAGCTGTGCATCAAGGAAATCCAGAGCTACAGTTCGTCGCCGCGCAGTCAATGTCTTTCGCTGGCATCAACCAAGGATACCCTCTTTCCGCAGGATACTTAACAACACCGAATACTAACATCGCATGGCAATTGGGACGATTAATATTTCGCCCATTCTTCCGTTCATCTGCGAGTACTCCGCTCTAAGTCCATATGATACGGAAAGTAACGGCCATTTCAAACGGACAATCTACGCAGCCTCTATGCAGCCGACGAATTTCTCGAGTAGTCACGCTGTATTGCGATTGATTGCTGCGAACACATCGACACCGCTGCTCTGCTATGCATACACGATTGGTAGACATTGCGAAGAAGGCTTTCCTCAGTAGGGTAGAATTGTCCTCTAAAAACACTGATATTATTCAGATGTGCAACCGGGTTGGACTAGGACTTATTTGATGGATCCTATGCGATGGAGGGTTTTCAGACAGCTGCTAAGAGTCGAGGCAGAGCTATACTACCCCGTAAACGAACTCTGTCAACGGAATTCAATACTCCTGGACAAAGTACTTGATCTCAAGGATTGCTCATAATCTTTTCTGCATATGTGGAAACTGATGAGAAGACAAATTACCCAGCCTAACAGATTGACGAGGACGCCTAGGATATTTGATCCGGACTGTGTAGCACCGCTGCATCGGTGTGACGTCATAATTTGTATCAACAGGATTCAATTGGCAAAAATTAGAGGTAGTGGTTCAAGGAAGATGTGTCTTCATTCTCAGTTTCTGCTACACAAAGTTCCCGTCTTGCATTGTTTCGGCGGATTGAGCTTCCCCATGCTCCACAGCCCGAAAGGGTGCCACGTACGGCGTTAGTTCTTTTGCTACTTGTAATTGCCGAACTACGTTACATTCGGGGTGCCCCGTAGTGAGTTAGCAGACTCTGTTCATGCCTGAATTGACTTGTATGTGTAGATTGTATTCATTGATCATGCTCCTCTTTTGACAAGATGCGGCTAAAAGTGGAGCCCATGCAGGGTGCACATGGCACGGGCCTCAAAACCCTGTGCGCCTTTCGCTGTTACAACACCCCTCGTTCCTGAGAGGGCCGGGAACTCCGCGAAGCATCGGAACGATGGTGCTCTCTTTCATTCTGATTCAGAATCGGCAGTATGTCCTCTAGAGCAGTTTGACGATCAATGTATCGTTATTGAAGTCCAGGCTGACAAAGTTCGTGGCACAGAGGGAAGACACGGTTGGCGAAGTGGTATGCGCCATATAGCGTGAGTCGCATCGAAGTACACAAACGGAAGAACAGGCGACTTACTGGCTGGCATGTAGGATGAAGAGAAAGTCAAGCTGAAGGGTGAGGTCCGTACTACTTTCGCACTCGCCTCTCCACTACACCGACTACCCTGCCCTCCTTTCCTCAGTCCCAAGCAACGCACACCGCTACTGCACCCTCGTAACACCGATTTCAAGCAATAAGATGACATTGCATGGCAAACAACTAAAGATCGTATTAGGTGCACCGCCTCATCGCACCGCGTGACCAAAAACACCAATCCAACTTCGTCGAGTTCCGCAACATGTCCAAGATTGTGTACCGCCGGTACGCGGGCTTGTTCTTCTGCGCATGCGTCGATACGAATGACAATGAGTTGGCATATCTGGAGGCTATACATTTCTTCGTGGAAGTGCTGGATGCGTTTTTTGGGAATGTGTGTGAGCTGGATCTAGTGTTCAATTTTTACAAGGTATGTGGACCAACAGAAACAGGGGTAAGGTGAAAGTTGACGGCCGCAAGAGGAGGGAATATAAGTGAGGACCAGGTAGAGGGTTTACAGATGATCAGGGATAGGCGCAGTACAGCAGAAGGCTAATTAAATGCAGGTCTACGCTATCCTCGACGAAGTGTTCCTTGCGGGCGAGATTGAGGAGACGAGTAAACAAGTTGTATTGACAAGATTGGCCCATTTGGACAAGCTAGAGTAAACAACCTGGGTTTCCGATGACAGGACTACCAGGAGCCACCCTATGTGGAATCAGGCTACACCACGGGCAGGAGCCCCAGCCGAGAGCCTCACACTGGAGAAAGAACCACTCCGAGATCAAGGGGCTGGGTGACGAGGCACGGATGAAGCATCATGCCACTCACGCGCCAGTAAGCGATACCGATGGAGACTCTGCTCGGTGGGGGACGTCAAAGATAGCATAGTACCGAACAGCCGTTCGCGCTAAGCGTACGACATCAACCAGAAATCAGTTGCTCTGGCCTACGTCAAATTACATATGTGTACTTACGTTGCTTGAGAAGCACTCGTTCCATGTAGCTCGCGACTAATAAGACCCTTGTTTCGTACTTGCATGTGAGGGACAGCGCACGGACCTAGCTGTATTGGAAAGCCTCTAGAAAATAGAGCCACCTGGCATGTCGTCAACTTCAAGTCTGGCCCTACGACTGTGCCAGATGTCCCCCAGAATGCTCGTGTCATGATATGTCAGTCCCCATTCTTCCTCCGAAATCCATTTCCCACCCGCTTCGAGCTTGATCCACGCCAACCCATCCCGGCCCTCGACCTCGACTGAAAGTTCCCCGCGTCGCGACCATGTCCGACTTCGCCATGTACCACGCCCTGGGCACCGGGCAACCGAACCCCAATGGATCTGGAAAGAAAGACGAGTCCAATCAGTGGAGGCCACCAGTTGCAGCGAGTCCTGCTGGCTACCAACAAACCGGCAGTCCCGCCATCGGCCAAGCTCCAAATCAGTACACGGGACCTTCAGCGCAGTATGGTGCGCCTCCGCAGCCCGAGAGCTACTTTCCGCCGCAATCGACGCCGCCAGTGCATCCTCCGTATCAAAGCGCCCAAGACGTTAACAACCTGGCATCCCAGATGGGCGCCGTAGGGTTAGGCCCCGACCAAGTGGCGCAACCCAGGCACAAGAAGAAGGATAGGCACGCATATCACAACATTGAGGGGCCTGGCGGGAGCTCGCAGGCTTTCAATGGCCTCCCGCAAGGCGGCACGCCTTCACAGTACTTGAATCAGAACACAACCCAAGTCGGTGGACCACAATGGGGAGAGCCTCAAATTACTCCCGCAATGAGCCAATTCCCAGCGCCAGCAAACCCGACATTCAGTCCTGCAGCTCAGGCCTCGCCTATGCAGCACGCTGCGCGGACGCCGGCGGCACCACATCAGATTGGAGGAGCCTCTGTTGGAACAGGCCAAGGCCGTGTCGACCCCGACCAGATACCCAGCATTCCGCGCTCCCGAGACGCACCCGCAAGATATTACCTGGAAAACATTTACCCGACCATGGAGCATCATCTACCTCCTCCGGCGGTTGTCCCTTTTGTTGCTTATGACCAAGGCAATTCCTCGCCCAAATTCGCAAGATTAACAATGAACAACCTTCCCCTGACGGCACAAGCTCTTGCGGCAACTGCGCTGCCGCTCGGCATGGTTATACAGCCTCTGGCTCCCCAGCAGGAGGGCGAGCAGCTCGTGCCAGTCCTAGACTTTGGAGATACCGGCCCCCCGAGGTGTACAAGATGCCGAGCCTACATCAACCCGTTCATGCAATTCAAGGCGGGCGGGAACAAGCTTGTTTGCAACATGTGCACTTACCCCAATGACGTTCCTGGCGAATATTTTGCGCCGACAGATCATACTGGTGTAAGGGTGGATCGACTGCAGCGACCAGAACTGACATTGGGCACCGTTGACTTCATGGTCCCGAAGGAGTATTGGTCCAAGGAGCCCGTTGGACTCCGATGGCTGTTCTTGATTGATGTCACCGCTGAAGCCGTAAATCGTGGCTTCCTCGACGGCTTTTGTGAAGGTATCATGAGCGCGCTCTACGGCGGATCGGATGGTCAACCAGAAGCAAGCGAGGCCACAAGTCGAATACCAAAAGGCGCCAAGGTGGGTATCGTCACTTTCGACAAGGAGATGCATTTCTACAACTTGAGCTCGAATCTGCATACGGCTCAAATGCTGGTTATGCCAGATATTGAGGATCCTTTCGTCCCGCTCGGTGAGGGTCTTTTTGTTGATCCTGAAGATTCAAAAGCGGTCATCACATCACTTCTCACACAATTACCAAGCATGTTTTCACAATTCAAACATCCCGAGCCAGCGCTTCTTCCAACACTGAATTCGGCAGTGGCAGCATTGACAGCTACCGGTGGAAAAATAGTTTGCTCATTATCTACTTTGCCGACCTGGGGTCCCGGCCGGTTATTCCTCCGTGACGACGGTAACTTACACAATACCGACGCGGAGAAAAAACTTCTGAATACAGAGCACCCCGGATACCGAAAGGTCGCCGAGAAGATGGTTCAAAACGGTATTGGCATAGACTTTTTCTTAGCAGCGCCCAGTGGTGGTTATCTTGACATCGCAACGATCGGTAAGTCGATCAAAACTTACGCAGATTTTGCCGCCTACTTATCAAATCTAGGCCACGTCTCCGCTGTAACAGGTGGAGAAGTCTTCTACTACCCCAATTTCCACTCGCCGCGGGATACACTTAAATTATCAAAAGAGATCAAGCATACCGTCACGCGAGAAACCGGTTATCAAGCGCTGATGAAGGTTCGATGCTCAAACGGTCTGCAGGTCTCCGCCTACCATGGCAACTTCTATCATCACACCTTTGGTGCGGATCTCGAGTTTGGTGTCATCGATGCGGATAAAGCCATCGGCGTAATGTTTAGTTATGATGGCAAACTTGATCCAAAGCTCGACGCTCACTTTCAGAGTGCACTTCTGTACACGACCGCCAGCGGGCAGCGACGGGTGCGATGTACCAACATCGTTGCAAGCGTTAGCCAGAATACTGGGGAATGTATGAAATTTGTCGATCAGGATGCCGTTGTCAATATCATTGCTAAAGAAGCCGCGGCTCGTATGACTGAGAAGAATCTCAAGGAAATACGTGGAGCGTTAACGGAGAAGACTGTTGACATTCTCGCCGGCTACAGGAAAAACTTTACTGGAAACAGCCCTCCCGGTCAGCTCGTTCTACCAGAAAATCTCAAGGAGTTTGGCATGTACATTCTAGGCTTGATAAAGTCCAGGGCATTCAAAGGCGGCAAAGAACCGACGGACAGAAGAGTACATGACATGAGGATGATCAAATCGATGGGACCGCTAGAGCTCTCACTGTATCTTTATCCTCGGATCATTGCAATACACAGCCTCAATGAGAAAGACGGCTTTGCGAATGAGAAGGGCCATTTGGTGATGCCAGAAGGCGTGCGAGCGTCGTTTTCGAAGGTCGAGGAAGGTGGTGTCTACATTGTGGACAACGGACAAGTATGTCTACTATGGATTCATGCACATGTCTCGCCAAATCTGCTCGAGGATCTCTTCGGTCCCGGCAATGATAGCCTGAAGGCACTCGATCCGTTTCAATCGACTCTTCCTGTTCTTGAGACGCATCTGAACGCACAAGTGCGGAATATCCTGCAATATCTGGAGGGCACAAGAGCATCTAAGGCTCTGACCATACAACTTGCTCGCCAGGGCTTGGATGGCGCTGAGTATGAGTTTGCGAGGTTACTGTATGAGGACCGCAACAACGAAGCGCAGAGCTATGTGGATTGGCTTGTTCATGTCCACAGGCATATACAGCTAGAGGTACGCTAGATCAGCTGGGGGGTTTAATTTGCAGCCTGCTAAATACCGTTTACAGCTTGCGGGACAACGGAAGAAGGAAGACTCAAGTGACGCAGTTGGCTCCCAATTTGTTGGCCTTCGCACGCCGTACTGGGGTTGAAAAAGTAAGAGCTGGCGTTGCGAGTTTCTATTGCATAGCGACATCCGGGCATGGAAACAAACTTTACTGAGCGATATAACACGTATTGAATGATCCAACATTTCTCAAGCACTCTCTGATTGTGTGTTCGATTTGAAACGCGCATTCACGTGATTCCGGCGTAAATGTCGGCCCGGGTGGAGACTCGCTTAGATTTCCGCCCACTTGAGCAAAACCTCAGATCTCAGCCGCCCGGACGTTCGATACTAACAACAGCCAGTCGTCAATATGCCTACCAGGTGCGTACAGGAAACGGAAAACTGAATTACATGTCCTAATGATCATTGCGCAGACTGTCAAAGACCCGCAAGCACCGCGGCCACGTCTCCGCCGGTCACGGTCGTGTCGGCAAGCACGTCAGTACCCACACCTCTCGATACTCGACGAACACACATTAACAGCCGCGCAGAGGAAGCACCCCGGTGGTCGTGGTATGGCTGGTGGTCAGCACCATCACAGGACCAACATCGACAAGTACCATCCTGGTTACTTCGGAAAGGTTGGAATGAGATATTGTAAGTCCATCGCAATTCAAACACTCCAGCCCTTTGGCTAACTCGAATTAGTCCACAAGATGCAGAACCAGTTCTGGAAGCCCGTCATCAACCTCGACAAGCTCTGGTCGCTCATTCCCGCCGAGAAGCGTGACGAGTACCTCGCAAAGAAGGGCGGCAACGCTCCCGTCCTCAACCTCCTCGATTTCGGTTACGCCAAGGTGCTTGGAAAGGGTCGTCTTCCCCCCGTCCCCATCGTCGTCCGCGCCCGCTACGTTAGCTCCGAAGCTGAGAAGAAGATCAAGGAGGCTGGTGGTGTTGTCCAGCTCGTCGCATAAGTACCCGCTATGATGTGCATGATACGGCGTCTGGATTAGGGATAAAAGTCACACATGGGATTGATAAGAGGGTCCGTGGCGCCTACGGGCCTGCGTGCGACTCCTTCAGCTAAAGGCTGATCAGCGTGGTGGCTGAGGGGTAGTGCTTCATAGTGAATGCATCTATTCCTGAACAAACCTTTGTTGCCTGATGGCTTCTGCCCAGGCGGTGTGCTCCTCGTGAGTACCGTGTAGCTCCGATGCTACTACGCTTTTCATTTTGCTTTGATGTGATGCCGTGATGTTGCTATTAGTACGATAACACATTCACCTTCTTACGGGTACAGGACCGCGTATCACTAATCTAGGAGCACTTCGGACAATCGATTTGCCAGTTAGCAGCACTTCCATGATTAAAAGCTTTGATTTCGCATAGATCAAAGATATCAGCTCAATTTAGCTATATCTTTCTTCTGCAACGTCTTCGAGCAACATCTAATAAACTTAGCCTTGTGTTAACTGGCTGGAATCTGTCACGTCTGATGAAGGCAATTCTGAACTTGTACTTCAATGATCGCATATTCACATACCAAATATATATAATACATCAATCAGTCTCTCCATTGCTCGCGAACAAAGTTTTGAACCGATCTGATGAACAAGAACATTGATTGATCACCCATAAATTCGTGCCGTGTACAAATCGTCTCTGCGTGGCTTGTGGGCATTCTTGGTGTTCAGATGGATCTGCAGATGGCAAAGATGTAGTAAAGTTGGAAATGATGCTTGTTGGTGCATGGCGGCCAATCTGGGAGAGGCGTTTGTGGCCTTCGCGGCCTTGCTTTTCGTCCTCCGCCGTTCCCATTTCGGGTTCCATTTCCGTCTCCGATTTTAGCCGTTCATATTCTTACGAAGTCCGGGAACTGGTGTATGCGAGCGGGAAGTTCTAATCTCCCCTTTAGAGGAACCACGGTGAGCCTTGACTTCGTTATCTGCTGATTCGCTAGCCCCCCGGCCACCTGATGCCGGTATTCGAGTCCACCGCCCCGAAATCGTGGTTCCACGTGTTCGTCAGAAGCTTCATCTTGTACGTTGCGGATGTGCGGTGCCAACCTGGACTCACAGACAACGGATTGTCGAAGACGTGGGTGATTCAGGGAAATAGGATGTAGGACGGCAAAGGAAGGCGTGTATGAGCCGTTTCCTAGTGTTGTTCTTCGTGGTCTTGATTTGGCCTTGTCCTTTACGTGCAAGCCGATAGCATTTTGGCACATCGGTGTAATTGGACCAAAGCTATCGGTTCTCATCGTCGATACAGTATATCGGCTTGGTTCGCTGACTTTCTTTGGGCATGATGTTTGGTTCCGCAACACTGATTCTAGAGCCTTCTGATTGTTGAGCCCTGGAGGTTGTCAGACAGACGTCTCCTAGTGATTCCAACCTTTTAACCAAGACCGAAGTTTCGACCCAGACTGCTGAAGACTACATCCTTCTTCTGTGCACTGTTTCACTCGCCGTGTGAAGTCCCTCGCACAGGCGCGCAAAGTATGAGGCGCTGTGTGTTCGCGTGATGTGGGCTGGTTGACTCCATCACAGTACGCACCCATCGACCTACTTCTATTGACGTATTTGGAATTTAGCAAGCCCTATGTTTTGCAATTGGGAACTGCAAGGCGAATTTTTCGAGGTGATATGATGGTGGCGGGCAGGGTTGTAGACTCTCACGGGAGCCTGTAGGCGATGTGCGTTTTGCTTCTGTTTAATTATGGCCGGTGACTATTCTTCGGAGCCGATATATCGATCAATACCCACGATAAGGTCGCTTTTGCCCATAGATCTAAGTAATCATCAGGCATAACCGAGTTGAGGTACATGGTCCTTCCGAGCCGCTCCCTTCGTCAATGAGCATTCACAAAATCGTAATACGCACCCATGATTGGGACATTTTCCATTGGCTGTCCACGGAAAATTGCAATATCAAATAGGTTACCACTTCTGCTCAGTCATTCCCAAAAGCTCTTTCAATGTCTCCTCTGCAGTATCGGGCTCTACGCTACCGTCCGCACTCCTCGCCATCATCTGACCCACGAACCACTTGACCTTTTTTACTTGTCCCTTTTCAATTATATCCTTGACCATATCAGGTTTCTCAGCCAGCAGCTCCTGCGCCAGCGCAATGTATTCACCTTGCGACAAAGGCTTCAGAATTAAGTTCTCTTCCTGAATGATCCCATGCACAGATCGCTTATCGCCTTCAAATATCATCGCTAGAATACGTTTGGCAGATCGAGACGTGATCTGTTTGCTTCTCATGCGCGTTATGATACCAGCGAGTGCGGCGTAGGGGACACGACCGGCATCCCATGGGTGGTCTCTAAAAAGAGTTCCAAGCTCCATCAAAATCCTAACGACGTTAGTTGAAGTCTAGACATCAGGGCCAGTGCACTACCAATCGCCTGCGACTTTTCCCAGCGTAGCTTTTAGAACTTGATCGTCTTGCCTTGTTGTTCTGCACATAAGCAGTCCCATGACCTGTAAGAAGTATTCTAATCGATCGCCATCATCGAAAGAGAGAAGAGTGAGGGCATCTTTAGTAGTGAGTCCATATTTGTGCACAAGCATGTCCACGTTTGTATCGGGGCGCTCCGGCAAGGTCTTCATCAAATGACTAATGAGGTTCTGCTCGAATTAGCGGAATACTTTGCGACTCGAAGATCTCTGCATACCTCGCCAATGAACACTGGAGGGATGTCTGGGTCAGGCATGTAGCGGTAATCGATTTCGCCTTCTTTGCCTCTCAGGCGCTTCGTTGTTTTGCTTCCGAGAGTCCACCCACGCGTTTCGCCCTCGATAACCCCGCCATGTTCGAGAATGTCAATTTGGCGATCCCGTTCAGCAATAATGGCATCTTCGACGGCCTTCACGCTTGCCAGGTTCTTGATCTCGGTTCGCTGTCCTAGTCCGGTTACTCCAGAGTATGAGTGGCCATATTTCGATATTTCTGCATTGCGCTCACGGACAGATACATTGACATCAGCACGCAGACCACCCAGTTCCATACCAGCAGTACAAGCATTGACTGATTTGAGAATAGATTGTATCTTCCGCACAGCGACAGCAGCAACAATGGGGTCGTGTATTTGGGGGAGAGTGATGATCTCGATGAGAGGATGAGAGACGCGGTTGAAGTCGAGTAGGTGAGTCGAAGGAGGTTGCTGTATGGTCTTGGCAGTGTCTTGTTCCATCTGTATCTGCTTGATGCCAATGCTGAAAGGGAATGGTTGTGGGGCAGCGCCGGGGGGAAAGTCGTGAGGATAAAGCGTGAGCTTGCCATCTGTAGCAAATGGTTCATAATATTGAGTGATCTGGTATCCAGCAGGCTGATCTTGGTAAAAGTAGTGCTTGCGATCAAAGCTACTCTTACGTTGGATCCGACATTCGAAGGCTAGCGCGGCGCGGATCGCAGGTATGAGTGTTTCTATCTGGAAGTGGGGTTGGCTTCCCGGGAAAGCGGTATCAAAAACCGCAACGTGGGTGTTCGGCGCCTCGCTGATCGAGGTGGCAGCACTTGAAAACAATTTCCGTGCAGTGTTCAGTTCGGCGTGTACCTCAATTCCGACTGTCAATTCCCATTTTTCTAGACGCGGGTCCGGGGTCTTTATTGTCGCCTCTGAAGGGGGAGAAGCAGACTTGTTCTTCTTCTTCTGTTGCTGCTTCGTGGCGTCTTTGAGGAGTTTGCGAAACGGGGTGTCATTTTGCGACGATGGCTGGCTCTCAGTCTGGAGAAGTCGTGTCGCGGTTCGTGTCTGAAGCTGCGAGGGCTTCAATTGGCATCTACTAGCTTTTCGCAAGCATGATTGGCATATGTAAGGTCGCTTCGAAACTGCAGCGAAGGTACTACGCGTATTTTGGGCGAACATGACGTGACGTCTACTGAAGTGCAGTTTAGATGCAATGCAGTGTTGCGGGCAGTCCGTGCTCACTTCCGAACGCTGTCGATCCGCGGATGCGCTACTTCAGCTTTGTCCCATCTAGTTCTCACCTTGTATGCCCACCAAGACCGCAGGCTAAGCCGAGGAAGACGGGCAGTAAGGTCCATGGCGTGGAGAGGTCTATCTCCCTCCGAGATACTTAGTACCTGATGATTGATGGCGATGCCAGAATGCGTGTGAAGGGTAGGACTGAAGATGGAGGAGAACAATGTTATTGGATGATGTGGTAGGTCAACACAAAAGGCGACTCGGCATTCTCGTGGAATTCATGTTACTATGTGATGACAAGACGTATCCGCTCGTTGGAGAAAGAGGATGTCAACAATATCGGTTTCAGCAAGAAACTGACTGAAATTGGACAGATCTACGAGCAAAGCTTGTATCACTCACGGTATTAGCAAAATATCAACGTTAGTACACATTAGTTTCCTACTATTGTGGTACATCTACCATGCTCTCGAAGACTCGTGTGCCATACTCAGGTGGCAGGATTTCTACGACCTGCGAACAGCCGTCGAGCTTCAAGCAATCCAAATGGTCATAGCTCATGTACTCCCTCCTCGCCACCTTTTCTCGCCAACATAACCTAGTCGTGTAATAAAGCATCGTGCTCTTTGCCAAAGCGATCTCGCTCAGTCCCCAACGCGGCTGCCCGCAACCAATCCACTTGTACCGCGCTGCACAACTATCATCGAAATCCAGTTTGGCACCGTTGCTCCTAGTTAGTGCAATCTTTCGACATGCACTCGCCTGCTCCGATAAGCTTGGCCAATCATCTAACAAGTCTTCCCTCGTCTCCAATTCGAGATTGACTTCTTGGCAACTCATCGGAAATGTCAAGCCTGTCAGCGTTGACACAAGCACATCTAGCTCCATCTCCGCAAGTATTGGTGGTAGTAGGGAGGTGCAAACAGTCCAAGTGATTTTCCGCCAGTGTAGATGCGGTAATAGAAATTTTGAGAAGTTCTTTGGGCGAAGGGCAACAAGATTGCTGTGTAGATGGTATAACTCTGCACCACGATGCTTCGTAATGTGGTGCAGCCAGATGTCGCCGTCGTCGAGCCATGATGTATAGCCCAAGTAGCTCAAATGGTGCGTAGCACTTCGTAATGGAATGGCATGGGCCTCATAATAAACCAAACGGCATGTAAGAAGGAGAGAGATATCAACAATCGTACGGTATGTGTGGCCCGGGCGATAGAGAGGGCTGATGGAATGTATATCGATGGGACGATCGAGATCAAATTGTTGGCTCACCGCATTCTGGAAGATGAGGAAGCGTAGTTCCGCAGGCAGGACAGAGAATAGAGGCGACTGCCTTTGTGGCTGAGAGTTTTCTGGGGTGATGGCTGCAATGGAACGGCGGAGTTCCCGTGCCTTGCGTTGGCGCTCGTAACGCTCTTTTGGCGCGGATTTTTTGTCAGGCATACCGAAAAGCTTCGTGTTCCTACTCAACCATAGCTTCTCTCAGCGACGGAGACAGATTCATTGACGAGTTTTGGTGTGAGGCGGATGGTGTTCCACTGTGATTGTATCAAATTCATTCCTTCCCGCACATTCGTATTCGTACATTTATCTTATCCCTGAAGATGTCTCTTGTTCGGTTGATGAACGTGTATCAGGGCAATTGAATGTACGGTGTGAGACATGCAAACAGTTGCGACAAGTGTAACTGAGCATGCGCACGGGCCTTTCAACTTCCACCTTCCCCTCTCCACCTCTCTATTCCATTGGTATTGCTAAGTTACTGCAATTGTTTAGTCATTGCCGATATGAGTATACACCCTATTGGCCTCGCTCAACAGTAATGTACGCTCGTCTTATCAAGCTTCATGCGCTCTACACGCAACCGCAAGTGAAGACGACACGAGACATCGTCTTACTCGTCTGACAACTCGCTGAGCTGCTCTCATGATAGCACGTACCAACCGACACTTTGTCCGCGAAATTTGGCGAGTGTTATCTTGAGCACGACCGTAAGTCCAGAGCTTTCGCTGGTAGGCTCAACACACCGAGGCCATCGGAAACATGCCCGGAAAGACTCGGCTCAGCCACCACATTTCGAATTACATTAAACATGAGTACGTACCGAACAAGCGCTAACGCGACGAAGTCGACACGTGAATATTGCAACATCTGCATCAAACTTACTCGCGGATGTATCATACCGCTATTGCAGAGTCAGGGCACCAGACGCGGCAATGAATCTTTAGTGATAGTTGACTCTAAACGTTGGCTTAGTAGGTAGAGTCATACCTGGGTACCTTGAACAGTTTCCTATTCGGAAAACAATGGGTACGTGCTAGCTCAAAGCCATTTTGAGCCCATCTTGAAAGCCAGCAGCGGCCAGACTTGCCTGACCAATGCCCCGTCACATCCTCAACACAAGGCATTCCTATAGACACGGACGCTACTGCAACTCTCTGCATGCGACAAAACCAAACCCCCCTGTAGCTCAAGGAACGGAGCCGCAGACTGCATTAGCCCTCGTGTTGCGGCGTTTTCACAAGGAAATTGCTCTCTGACGCCAGGAACTGCAATGTTATCAGCAAGACCTATCCGCACTGTGGTACTGCAGGACTCCTTCACCGCACCGTGTACTTTCACACGTACCCGAGGGTATCCATGGCACCCTTTTAGTCAGGCTGGAGCCTTCCAGACACGGTCACTGCACAACGGCACTCATGCTTTTCCCCAACCAGCTTCTGCTGGCTTCTTGAGGTGCACGAAGAAAAAATTCCCGCCCACTTCCGAGATCAACGCGCACTCTCATGCACATCAGAAACTACAAGACGCGTTTCTAAAAGCCCTACAAGCTCGAATATCAACCAATACCAGTCAGCCAACTCCTGAAACGATAATTCCCAACACTACCCTGAATCCGAATATCGACGGCGCTATGGAGCCAGCCAGGTCGACTCGCAATGTATCCTTCCTTAGCATCTCTTCGGACAATTGTTTTGAAAATGAAGGCTCGGATTTCTCGACTGCGCCAACGCCAAACACGACAGCGTCCAACACACCATCCTTCGGTGTAGACCTAGCTAAGCATGACCTGGATGAGGCTGGTTTGAAGAAGGTCCATGACCTCCTGGTCAATGTCGCTATGGATGCCGGAAAGGTCATGCTCGAGGCTGAGCACGAATTCCTCCTCGTCGCTGCGATGAAAAATAACACTTCAGATCTGGTCACAAAGTACGACAGCCAAATCGAAGCTATGGTAGAAGACCGAACTCGAGCCGCATATCCTCACTATGGTTTTTTGGGCGAAGAGACGTTCAAGCACGGTACCAAGCTTGCCGACTCTCCCACATTCGTCTGCGATCCCATCGATGGCACGCTGAACTTTAGCAAAGGCGTGCCCAATTGCGCTATCTCACTCGCCCTAACGCTGAACAAGAAGCCAGTCGTTGGGGTTGTATACAATCCTTTCCGTGGGGATCTGTACACAGCGATTAAGAAACAAGGAGCGTACCTGACCAAGATAATGACTGATGCCAAGTACAAGCTTCCTCTACAACCAATCTCACCGCCAATGTCGAACCTCAATGCGTGCCTAGTAGCAGTAGAATGGGGGAACCAGCGGTCGGGGCCAAACTGGGCCCTTCGCACCGACGTTCACAAGAAGCTGCTGACTTCAAAGGCTGAGGGTGGTGCTATGGTCAAGTCAATCCGCTCGAACGGCTCCGCCGCACTCGACTTCTGCTACGTCGCCCAGGGCATCATCGACGTCTTCTGGGAAGGGGGCGTGTGGATCTGGGATGTTTGTGCTGGCTGGATCATCCTTGAAGAGTCTGGCGGCATGGTTGCCAGCGCTAACCCTGGGGGCTGGGAACCCACTCTCGAAGGCCGTCTCTACCTAGCCGTCCGTCAAGCGAAGCGCGAGGAGCAGAAGGGGGTGGTAGAAGAGCTTTGGAGAATCATGGGGAATCGAAAGTTTGAATTCTAAACAATCGGCGATTAAATTCTCGAACATCTGATGCAGCCGACGGACCTCACTGAGCTGGAGGCTATGTGCCATTTTCCTTCCCTTTAACAGGGTTCACCCCTATTTCCTTGGTTTTGATGTACAGATCTAGTTTCATAGCAAGGCGTTACCGGTACTAGATCTAGGAATACCCTATGCGTCTATACGCTAGCTGTTATGATAATCATATACTTTTTCGGGATTATCTACTAGACTACGTCTTCACTCTGAATGTGCATATAGTGTTATTGAGATGAATGCCGATTTGCTGGTCAGTTTGTCGGCGTGCTTGGATGTGCTCGATTGGCCTGGTGAAGACAACGAGCACATTATTATACTGTAGGGTTCTTTTCTTTTTGGGCCGATAACTTGGAATACCTTCTCACACGGAATCTGTATAAGTGAGGGTAATTGGTTTCACATATTTGTCGGACCTGCAACAGAGGTAATCGGTACCATTGGTATACAATTAATGTTATTTTCAGCCCAAACAATGGTACTGGGCGTACATCCCATATTCCGGATTTGTACATTGAAAGGTGAGTCGAATACTACTCCCATGCGCAAGGGTCTTACTGCACGCCCATATGCTTCTTGGTTTGAGTGATACGGATTATCCAACTTCGCTCGTCTATTCGGGTACATGTTTGATGCTAACAAAACTATTTAACACCGATTCTCCAAATCGCTTCAGCAGTCGGAGGCAGAATTGAAAGGTGGGAATAATATGAGCAAAGAATTTCTAAAACTGACCTCGAGATTACCATATTGATCAAAGCATCCATTGTGGCAGTCAGCAACTGCCACTGGCCTCCAGGAAACCCCAATTGATTTTTTTTTCTGGCCAACGAAACATGAGACTGTCAACCCAAGACTCTCGGGCCACTCGACTTGCCCTTCTTCTGGACGCCCCTGGGAATGAACATGGCTGGTGATGCCACCACCGCAGGCGTGCTGTTTGCGCCAGCTTTGCTATCCTTGTTGTTTCTGTTATTCTTATTTTTTCCTTGGTTACCATGCTTGCCGTGCTTGTCATCTCGCTTCGTGACAGCCTTCACCTCAGATGTTGCCCGCTTGATGAGGACCGGATGACTGCCGATGTACTTGCCTTGCATCTCCTTGGCAGCGCGGAAGTAGTCGTCAGTATCGGAGAAGCTCACAAAGCCATAACTTCTGCTCTTGGTCGACTTCTTGTCTCGGACCACGCGTGCTTTCGACAAGGATGGGTACTTGGCAAAAGCTTTCAAGAGCGAATCGTCTGTCACCTCGCCAGCAAGATTGCCGATGAAGAGTCGTGGATGTAAGGGATTCCATTCGAGTAGGGTTTCGTCCTCCCATTGCTTTCCTCCTCCCTCACGTACTACTGTCTTTCGTTTACCATCAGCTGACACTCCAGTGTCGGGGTCCGGGGTCGCTGTTGCCTCGGTTCGGACACCGACATTGGTGCTCCCGCCCTTCTTTGCGTTGGCATCACCTGCGTTGTATGCACTGTTCCACTCGGCGATGCGAGCCTCCTCCTCTGGATCATAGGTTCCGGTAAAGCCTCGGTTCATGGGCGGGGCAGCCGCATATGAGGTGGCAGGCGCAGCTGCGGCATAGGCTGGGTACGAGTAGTTGTTGTAAGCATTGCTGGTCGGGTAAGCGGGTGCTTGATATGGAGCGCTCACAGTAGCTTGCGGGTAGTTTGTTGGCGTAGCAGACGCTTGTGGAGGAGCATGGGCTACGACAGAGCGCGGTGTAAACCCAGCAAACATGGGTGAGTTAGTCTGGCCTCTCGCGCCAGCATTGTTTGGCCTCGAGGGGGGCGCAGAGTATGTCGAGGGCGGAGGGCGCGCTGGGAGCGAGTGGTGCGGTTGCAAGTTGGAGTCTCCAGTTGCCATGTCGAAGTGGGAACTGTGCGTCAGTTCAGATTAACCCTAGCGGAGTTGATGACTTAACCAGCTACTGATCGGGGTCGCGCCCCTGCTGTGGTGGTTCAGGTAGTCTGGTGGTGGTGGTGGTGCGGTCGCGCAAAGGTATGTGGCAACCTGCGGTTCGCAGATGTTGGGCGCAGATTTGTTGCGAGCGCGGGCGCGGAGGTTTGAGGTTGGTGATATTTGCGCGGTGTCGTCTGATGGCGGCGGCGATCAATACACGCGGGGTGCCGGCCGTGGGGGGCCACCTGGTACAAATGAAGCGGTGGTTTGCAGATGGCGTGAATAATGCCGCAGCCGTCGCGTAGATTGAATGACTGGAGGCTGACTAGACGGCACGTCGCTGACAAGTCTTTCCTGAAGGGTCTAGCCAAGCGACGTCGCGGCTGTGGAACTCCGGGTCGGGCTTTGAATGGAGCAGAGTGGGATGGCGGGCCGGCACAGAATGCAATTACCGCTGAGTGCGTCAAATAGTGTGTTGAACGTTGTAATTTGTTGGGTGATGTTGCTGGACGTGAGCGCCTTGGCTTCTCCGAGACTGCGGCGCACCGCATGCACGTGACCCGGGCTGCCGGTTGCTGCTCCCACCGCTCCGAAGAGCGACAGCGTTCTAACCAGATGCTCCCATAGGCGCCTCCGTACAAGCAACAGGTGTTTGCCTCGCCGTAGCTTGACCTCAATAGCTGCAAGGCCTATGACGCCTGCAGAATGACGGCTGCAATCTTCTGGGACGACGTCGTGGGTCTAGCGTGGCCGATAATCCCTGCGACGTTGCCCCTCCTTCCGTAATCCTGGCGTTAAGGCTGAGATGGAGGGGCAAGAACGAGCTGCTCTCGCTGCACCCAGCATTTCCGCGCGTGTGCGCCGGAGGTACTGTGCAAAGGGCGGCTGTTGGTATGCTGTAGAGGAAGAAGCAAATACTGATTAGTGATGAGCGACGAGTGATGAGGCGGGCTGCATGTCTTCCAACCTCTTCAATCCTTTCATCCTCAGAAATGAGCACTGCAACCCTCAATGGATCTATGCAGGCTTCACAGTGTGGAGACTGCTTTCTAATCGTGAGATCTTCCATAGTCACGCCTGGAGCAGCAAACACTTATTAGACGACGGAATTGGCAAACAGTGGCTTAGAATATTGGCGTTACCGCCGCGGCCGAAGCCTTTCTCCGTTACTATGTGTGGTTGTAGGGATCTTTGGCGGGACGTGCTTGCTTTGCAGCCACTTGACGCAACCTTAGTGCCCCGCCCTCTTTTCCAAACTCTTCCGGTCGGAGGACTACTTATCTGCAGAGACCCCCACCAAATCCCGTTCGTCTTCCCTTCTCTTGTCCATTACCAGCTTTCCAAGCTTCAATTGCTCTCTTGTGTTGCGCGCCAGCTCGCTGCAGCATTACCCCGCCTCGATTCCCCGACACTGCTCACTGCAGTTCCACATAGACCACCACAGACTTCCATCTTCTACAAACAGCAGACAAGATGACTGAGGCTGTCGGAGATTTCGGCTTGATCGGTTTGGCCGTGAGTATCTCTCAGTAGTCATCATGGTCTAGACAGCATGTCTCGAACCCGATTGGAAACCAGCAGATTCAAGACCCAAAACCTGGACTTGAATCTCAGCGACAATGGCCAAACGGCCTTGTCAGGACACTGCAACGGAGAAATCCAAACAATAAGATGTGCTAACAGTCCATGTACAGGTCATGGGCCAGAACCTAATCCTCAATGCGTAAGCCATTACTCACCCCCCAAAATGTGTTCATAAGCAGTGCTAACGCAAAGCAGCGCCGATCATGGATTCACGGTACGGAGTCTCCTACGATAGCATGCTAGATCGCAGAACTAACAAACGTGCAGGTCGTTGCTTTCAACAGAACGTAGGCGCTTCTACTCATCCCGTAAGCACGCCCGTACTAATACAATATAGTGTTGCCAAGGTCGACCGATTTTTGAACGATGGTAGGGCCTTCCACAGTCTATCATGGTAGGAATAAACTAATCCGGAGCAGAGGCCAAGGGCAAGTCCATTGTTGGCGCTCACTCCATCAAGGAGTTCGTCGCAAAGCTAAAGAAGCCCCGCCGCATGATGATGCTCGTCATGGCCGGCAAGCCCGTTGACGACTTCATTGAGCTCCTCCTGACCGAGGGAGGCGTCGAGGAGGGTGATATCATCATCGATGGCGGTAACTCCCACTACCCCGATACAAACCGCCGCACCAAATATCTGGCAGGGAAGGGCATCCGATTCGTCGGAAGTGGTGTCTCTGGAGGAGAAGAGGGTGCTCGCTACGGCCCCAGCATCATGCCCGGTGGTAATGAGGAGGCATGGCCATATATCAAGGTGGGAGACTTGAAAAGCGTACAGAGAGCATATCTGACAATTGAATAGGACGTCCTCCAGTCTATTTCCGCCAAGTCCGACGGCGAGGCCTGCTGCCAATGGGTCGGTGACGAGGGTGCCGGACACTACGTCAAGATGGTCCACAACGGTATTGAGTACGGTGACATGCAACTGATTTGCGAGGTGAGGCTACCAGCGAGAGCGGGCAAGAATAACATCTGACAATCACAGGCGTACGATATCATGAAGCGTGGCCTTGGCTTGAGCAATAAGGAGATCGGTGACGTCTTCACCAAGTGGAACAAGGGCGTCCTAGACTCCTTCCTGATTGAAATCACCCGTGATATTATGTACAAGAATGACGACGATGGTGTTGCCATTGTTGAGAAAATTATGGACTCCGCAGGCCAGAAGGGTACCGGCAAGTGGACCGCCATAAACGCTTTGGATCTCGGCATGCCTGTCACCCTGATTGGAGAGGCTGTCTTTGCTCGTTGCCTGAGTTCGCTGAAGGCTGAGCGTGGTCGTGCTGCCGGAGTCTTGGACGGACCTACCCCCAGCTTCTCTGGCGATAAGGAGGCTTTCATCGATAACCTCGAGCAAGCGCTCTACGCATCGAAGATCATCTCTTACGCACAGGGTTTCATGTTGATTCAGAACGCAAGTTTATCCAGTTCTGCATGTTGGCTTGCACTAATTGCTGCGTAGGCTGCGAAGGAGTACAACTGGAAGCTGAACAAGCCCGAGATTGCGCTCATGTGGCGTGGTGGCTGCATTATCCGATCTGTCTTTTTGAAGGACATTACCAAGGCGTAAGTTGGACTGGCTGGGTGTCGAAGAGTGGATGTTGACTGTGATATAGATACCGCGCAAACCCCGACCTCGAGAACTTGTTGTTCGACGACTTCTTCAACAAGGCCATTCACAAGGCACAGTCTGGATGGAGAGAGTGAGTGGCTGCTTTCCCAATATCAACGGACCACACTAATACCTAGCCAGCGTTGTCTCCAAGGGTGCTCTTTGGGGTATCCCCACTCCCGCTTTCAGCACTGCTCTCAGCTTCTACGACGGATACCGCGCAAAGGACCTCCCGGCCAATCTGTTGCAGGCACAGCGTGATTACTTCGGCGCACACACCTTCAGGATCAAGCCAGAATACGCCAATGAGACCTACAAGGAGGGCGAGAACATCCACGTCAACTGGACAGGAAGGGGTGGAAACATTTCTGCTTCCGTAAGTACCTATACTCGCTTCGAAAAATGAGGATGCTGACCCGCTGAACTAGACCTACAACGCATAAACAAAAGGATATCCATTGCTTGCTAGGAAAGAGCATGGCGCGGCCAAAAATGTGCGCTTGAAAAGTGACAGAGGCGATGATTGAGATAGCTTGAATCTACAATGAAAAATCGATTCGCATATCTTCAAGCCTGCTACCACCCCGCAGTGTACACAGCTCAGAAAGTTTGCGTCTTGACCGCTCGTCGTGATGTGTTTGAGGCGCTAGCTTGGAAGCGGATAGCTTAGCTTGATTTGGAAAGATCCCACCAGACATGAAGTGAACTTTGTTCGACGCCCAAGGTCGGCTTTGCAGTATTCCCCGAGGACTTCTGCCAAACGACGACGACGATTTTCTGAATTGAACGACGAGGCTGATTTGATTGGCGCATCAGCAGGCGCTTGCAACGAGGCCTTGGCATAGTGCCGGGGCGACGGTGGAAGCACCCACCAAACCACCTGCATCCGCTTTAACTCAGTAGCTCTCCACCGCGCTCGCGCTGTACTTCCCCCTCTTGCTTGGTCGCGTGCACTTTGTTGCCCTCTCCTTCTTGTCGCTCCTTTGCATCTCTTTCCTCTTGCATAAGTCTCCGGCGTTAGGCTTGTGGGAATCTTTGACGAGCTTATAGCGCGGTGCTGACGAGGTGGGACCTGCCGGCAGCAACAAACAGCAGACGCCGGTCGCTGGACACAAAGAGGAAAGAGCCCAAAGAGCTGGGAACAGGGTTTCCGCTATGGCGGACAACAAGCGTAACAGCATTGCGGGGAAGATTGCGACTCCCAACTTAAAGGCCGGCGGCGGAGCGAACAAGGATGTTATTGATGCCGACTCGAATCTGCACAAGGCGGTTGGGTCACGGTAGGTTCCCTTGCGCTCTGTTGACTCCTTGGCTTCTAAGAGTCTTCAAACATATCTGCGATTCGAACTGACATGCAAATAGCATCAAGATCACATGCGCTCCTAACAACAACGTGTTAGAGGGCACGCTCTTCACAGCCTGTAACCTCACCAACGCCATAGCCATCAATACCGCACCCGCCCCGCCAAATCCCTCCGCGCCCCTCTCGAGCCAACCTGGTGACTACCACATCATTCCCTTTGCCCACATACTGTCATTTGAGATCGTGGGCCCGGGAGAGCGGGCAGCAGAGTCTACGGCTGGCTTCGATGGCGCCCTGCCTAGCATCTCGAGGGTGGACTTTGCTGCGCTGCAGGCGCGAGAGGAACAGACGATCCGTGAGATGAAGAAAAAGGACGCGCAAAAGGGCAAGGGCGTTAGTAGGGAGGCACAGGAGTTGTTTGACGCTATATCCAGGACGTAAGTTCAAGCATATACTCTCTCGGCACTGTCTGATTTGGATGCTAATTATTTCCCTGCAGTCTCCCCACTCGCTGGGCAGACACATCTATCGTTGTCAATGACTCCGTCCTCATTCAATCCCCATACACGCTTGACGACATCAAAGCACCAGCCGACAAATCACAGAGCATAGCTCATGTCCGCAAGGTTGTAGACCACTATTACCAGCGTAAGAAGGCTTCTTCTGGGGGAGCAGCCCGCGCTCCCGTCGCCATGCCTATCGCCCCGCGAAAAGGAGGTTAGAACAGAGCTTCAGCGTGGTAAGCGTACACGAACATGGAGCGTCTGCTCGTGGGCAATTTCCCACCATCTGAGAAGGCATTCTCAGGTCGGCATGAAAATATCGCCCCAGAACACAAAGTAGAAGCAACAGTGGGTAGCAGTCGTGCAAGTGAATGTATGAGTGTGCCCAGTTACTGAAGGTGGAGGAAGTACTTTCATACGAAATGTATGTCCCAATTGAGTACGATGGAAACCTTGTTGGTATACGGTGTGAAACGTTGATCGAGCGAATGAAGTATTTTCAAACCACAACCTCGCTGATTGACAATTGTGGACAGTAAACATGTGACCATATTTGATAATCCTTAGTGCATGTTTTGGCCAATCAGAGTACTCGTATGGAATACAGCACATTGCTAGAGGGAGTTAAGAATTATTTGGCTTGCTTGTTAAAGGCTAATAGGGGACTTGCGTTACCTTGAACCGCCTTGGATAGGCATGTGGGCGTAGGTCTTCTGGCTTTTCAAGAAATAACCTAACGATGTTTTGCTTCTGTTATACATCTTGTGTATGAATAGTATGATTGTTCAGGCAACCCGTGATAGCAATCACTCGGTGTAAATCAGCAGCCCCGGGTGCGTGCCAGTGATGCGTCGTCTAAGAGATGCTCCAGCGACAAAGATCCGCTGACGTCTGAGAGTCATAGAGAAATTGAACATAGTGCAAGGCAAATGGAAGTTCAACACCACCAAGATCCTCTATTAGCGATGGCAGCACATTGAATATCCGATCAAGTGCGTCGCATGTGGAATATATGAATAGAATGCAATTAGTGATGTAGGTATAATTTTTCGATTCACCTTTGGCACCTTCTGCTTCAACTGGTACGAATACCCGACGACATCTGGTGCTTACCGATAGCGAAAAACCTAACTGCCCCTCGGGTTTTAAGCCATACCGTGAAACCTACTTGATATAAAACAAGGGAACGGGGTTCCCTTAGTAGAGGTCGTGCGGTCGTGATGCCCCCGCCTTCCAAAAGCAGAAGGAATGACATCATACCTTTCACTCTTTCCCTACATCCGTGAGCCATCTCAAATATCTTGGCTAACTTGAACATCCCAGCACATGTCAATCCAACCCGATTCTTTACCCAAACAACATTCAAGTCCGCTCCAATCTCCGCCAAAACGCCACCATGTCATCTTCGTCAGACATCCCTGCCCTTCACAGCAAAGCCGAGTACCTAAAAGCCGTGATGTACGAAGGCGTCACCATCCTTGAAGGCACAGCAACCTGGTGCGAGAAGTGCAAAGTCATCGCTCCTGAGGTGCAGAAAATGGTGTCCGAGTATCCAAACGTCAAGTTCTACACCTATGATGTGGAAGAGTGTGAGGACATTGCGCAGGAGCTAGGCGTCAGTCAGATGCCGACGTTTAGCATTTTCAAGGATGGGGATATTCAAGACGGGGTTACTGGGGCGCGGCCGAAGGAGATTCGCAAAGCTATCGAGAGCTGTTTGTGAAAGCATGTGAGAGGCTGGAGGTGGTGGTGAATAAAATGTTACTGACTCGAAGATGGAAGCTCTAACTAAAAGATGAAAGTCTGTTCCTGTTTGAGATTGACAAAGCGTTTCCAACCAATAATTCTATGACGCATCCATAATTATATCCTTCAGTACAGTACATGAGGCTCTACTCGTCCTTGCCCTCTTTCCCATAGAAAACCTCCTCGCCACCCAGATCCTTCAATGCTTGTCTAGATTTCTTTTTCGACGCCTCGCTGGTATCTACCGCCCGTATCAGTACTGTCTTGCCCTCACACGCATCAGCGGCAATGAAGCTTACTTGGATTGCTCAAGTTCGCCTTGTGGCCTCGCGCGGAATGGCTAATATCTTCAGTCGTGTTATTAATATTCTGGTCCACCTCTGAGAGACCTGCGGCAACGACATCTGCATGCGTCTGGGTATTGGAAGAGGTCATATTGATTGATGATATTTTCGAAATCTAGATATTCAGATTTTCTTTGAGTGACAATGTAAACGTGGGTGGATCGCAATGTGGCACGATAGGATACAACTCGCGTCTGACATAGCACATGCTATTATATATTACTGTTTCTTCTTAGCCTACCAAGCCTAGAGAAACTTAACAAACTATGACATCCATTTACGCCAACTACGCAGTGTCTAGGTCGAGACCTCGAGACCTGTGGGAAAGCTCACATATCATAGTAAAAGATGACGCTCGAGGTCTGGACGCCAGGACTTGAAAAACCGGTTGTGCCAGGGGTTTGATGGTTAGACGGAACGAGAAATGATCACATTGGTGGAGACTGACGATCTTCGTGCTACGGGAGACGCGGATTTGTAGTCGGGCCTTTCCCCCCACTATGACGCCAGCGAATAAGCGATGTATGTAGGTGCGGCCTACAACGAAGTGGTATAATGTGAAATACTCAGTCATCATATCTTTTTCGTGTCTAGATTGTATCAAACTCCCTCAATGCTGCGCAGTACTACTGTTGTATCATAAATTACATCAAATGACATCTACAACTCATCTCTTTTCCGCTCGGCGTCCTTCTCTTTCTTCTCTCTAATTTGCTCCTGCTCCTGAATGTCTGCACCACTAAGACTATCTCCCTTGACTCGTCTCGCCAACGCTGCAATTTCCTCATCGTACACAGTCCATTCAGGAATCTGCCTCCTCGCGCGATCGAGCTTGGGTTCTTTCGTCTGAGGGTTGTTGCACAGATCGATTGTCTTCGCCTTCGCCAAATCCTCATCACTACACCATGTTTCGCACCACAGCCACTCCTGTGGTAAACTGTGAATAGGTAGGTTAAATTGCATGTTGTTTGGCAGATCCTGGTCCAAGTTGGAGAGCGAATTCGGGTCTGCAGAGAGACTGTGGTACTGCTGTCGAAGCCGGTCGCCAGCGGCGAGTTGGCGGAAGCGATTCAGATCTACAACATAGAGCGCAGAAATATGGTACGGGCGGCCGCGAAGGAAGTTCTCCCAATATCCCGTCTTCCAAAAACGGAAGCCTTCCATCTCGGTGCGAGAGTCGCCCATTGGTGTGAAGCCATATGGCGCACCCTCCAGGTCGTGCTGAACAAGTTCATACATGTCAGTTCTAACGATCTGATCTGCGTCCACAAAGATGACCTTCTCGAGATCTAGTGGAAACAAAACATCTAGGAACAGAATCTTGTAACCCCAAATCTCGCGCTGTTTCTCAGTCTGCCCCCGCAGCCAATGGGGCCACTTGTACGTTACCATCTCGTAATCGAATCCGTATTCTTGTGCTATGATGGGAAGAAAGGACTTGAAGCTGGGAGACAGAAATTGTTCGATGAACCAGAACTTGACCGTGTGCTTTGTGTGTTTCATGACGGAAAGCATCATGATATTGAGCATGCGCTCGTAGAGATGGCCAGATGCAACAGAGAAGATGTTGATGTCTGCTTGTGTTCCCTTCTTTGTTGACTTGCCGGAGAGCAATTCAGCGCCTTTCTGAAGGACTTTCTCGCTATTGAAATTCAGGCCAATCTTGCCCAGGAACTTGTTCACTTTCTGTGTGCCTTTACCAACCAGCTCAGAAGCCAGCGATTCTTCAGCTGCGAGAACGTCCGCTTCCTCTTGCCCAGGCTTACGAGAGAGGCGTGGGAAGATTGTTGCCCCTTGGAAACTCATGAGAGCAATTTCGGTTGTTTCGTCACCAGCTTGTGGCGCCCAGCTAATCGGTCCAGCACTGTCAAGGCTGAAAATCTCTTGAGAGCGACCACTCTTGAGTCGGATATTGTAGAAGCCGGGGTTGGCTTTGAACTGAAAGTAGCCGAGATTAGCCATGATAATGGTATCGGCGAAATGGGGATCCTTTTCGGTAGCAAGGACAACTTCAGCACCGCGAGGTGGTTGACCCCCGTTGGTGGTGTCGCGGGAGTGCCCTTCTATGAGAATGCTTTCCAATCCATAGATCGCATCGATATTAGCTCCGGCAGGAAGCGAGCTCAGTTTGATGTTGTCGAGGTCGTGAATCGATTCTTCTGGCGCCACAAGCCATGATGGTGGGACGTCCATGCCCAGATTAAGTAAAGCATCCCTTGGAATGCCGGCAAAGTGCGCCTCCAGATTACCGACAGACCCATCTGAGTTAAAGTGAGGCCGAGAGTTGAGAAGATACCTGTAGAATCGCTTGACCGGAAGTTCCTGCAGCATCTGCTTTGGGTTTAGAAAGAGCTTGAGGTGAACACCTTCCATATCGCTCAATGTTTTTAGAATTGGGACCCACTTTTGTGCCAATTCCGAAGCCGGATCGATCGACGCGACAATTTGGAACACAGCTTTACTGTGTTCACCTTTGGCAATGGCAGTATAGTCAGCAGCCCAGTTCTCAAAAGTGCTGACTCTTAAAGTTGACGCAGATTCAAAAACGCCTTCTGGTACATCAGAGACGGTCGAGAGAGCGACGAGAGACTGGATCTTAGCAACATCCAAAGGAGATGCAATCTTATCCGTAAGACCAAGACCTTCGAGAGCCCTGCTCAAAGGCTGAATACGCTTGTTTGTTTCGTAAGATACCAAAGACTCAATATCGTCTTTTGAAAATACTTGATCCGCCAGTATAGGGCCAACATATCGCCCGTTTATGAGAAGGCCATGCTGGCCTGGCTGGAGCCCAAAGGCTTTGTAGATCGGCTCAGCATTCTTCCAGAATAGAGTCGAGTTTGCTGGAGTGGGCCCAAAGTTTGGCTCCTTGGCCAAGATTGTCGACAGCGTATCGCTTGTGAGTTTGCGACCAGACTTGATGTAGGTTTCCAAGAGATCTTCCGATGCATTGGACTGGTCGGCGCCAGCGTTAGGATTGTGGATCAGGACAATCTCGGCATTTGGGTTCGCTTCCCGAAAGTCGGCCGTCGACTTTAGCAGGGCAAGTCCGGAGTCTGAGTCGAAGTCACCAATCACTGAGAGGTGGACCCAATCGCTCTTGCTTGTTGACTCCGATGCTTCAATACGTGGTAGCTGCTTAAAGACCTCACCGTGTGTCTCTTCAAATTCAGCCATATTAACAAGTGTGATGTTCTTTTCGTTCTCTGGGATGATAAGAGGATTGCGTTTAGCAGCAGCCTGGAACAAGAAGTACTGCGGAACCCAGCTTTCGTCATTGAAGACACCTTCGAAGACGCCCTTCTGGATCTGGCGAAGATCCAGGCTGATACGTTGACTGAGTGTAGACAGCCACTCTTCATTCTGGGCGACCGGAACACCATTGACAAATACTGGCGCTTGCGGTCCATCAGCGGCCAAGCGTTTGAGGTACTGCCTAGCCCCGTCGATGCGTATTTTCACGTTCTCTGCTTCCAGCACATCCGAAAATTCAAGCGCTACCCTTTCGTTGCGAAGCTGAGCGCCATTTACGGTTGCCTCAAAGATTGCCTTGTCTGGGTTCGCTAATTTCTTGCCCTCTGATGACTACGTGGCAAATTAGTCGTGCATCTCTTGCGATTAGGAACCACTTACCGCCTGTAGATATTTAATTACAGCAGACAATCCGTAGGTATCCTGCAAATAATACACCATCTTAGCTTGCTGCAGAGCACTAGTTGTCAAAGTCTGAGGCACAAGACCCCAGCGAAGTGGAATACCGCGCTTGACGAGATTTAAAATGGTATCTATAACAGTTGAGACAGCTTCAGTCGAAGAAAAGTCAATGGTCAATATAGCGTTGTGGATATCACGGCGAACAGAGGGCAGTTGACCGGGGTAAGTCCTTTGGAGTAACTGTATACAAGAGTTAGCAGATCGTATTGATGCTTACATATTATGCTTACAGCTCTTAGTTCAGTTGGCCAGCTCTCATATCTTGAGTCTTTCTCAATATTATTCATCCAGACAATCACGTTGCCTCCCTCAGCTGCATCCCTAAAGTCGTAACGTTGGGGTTCGTCTTCCGTCTGAGTCTCCGTGATAGCAGAATGCGAAAGTAGGGATACAGTTTCCGGGCCAGATAGCCCTTGACTCCGAATACCACTGATCAGTCTGCGTTCACGTCGCAGATGCGCCAAAAGGGAGTAGGGATTCACATCACGGGCCGGAATTTGTACGCCGTTGATCCAAATAACGTTGTAGCCCGTGGGAAGAAGCTGTTCCCGGTTTTTGGTGTGCTCTTCTAAGAACTCTTCGGACGCATTGTGGGCGGCGATGATTGAGGAGTACTTCGGGAAGTCCTGCACCAATTTGAGAAGTGTGTCCATGGGTTGCTCGCTCTTCATAACGAAGCTAGCAGCCTTCAGACCAAGGTCAGAGACCTCCTCCTTCGAGAGCGGTTTCAAATCTGCAACTTCTGCATCGGCATCGAGGGCTGTACCCAGCGGCTTCTGTTCAGCATTCTTCTCTCCCTGCTCTGCTTGCCTGTCATCGATGACAATATAGTCGGTCCTCTTTAATTGCAGCTCAACACCGTATCCATTGACAACTAGAGGCGTCTCTCGCGCCTTCAAGGAAGGCTTATGCCGAATTCGGTACGATGTCTTTCCATCTTTGGCTGTGTCACTGAGTGTCTTGTGCCATTTCTTAAACTGGGGAGCGGTGATATCAGCATAAAGGATCGAAGGCAAAGTCGAGGTGTTTCCAAGTATGCGGTCGAAGGGTAGCTCGTACGTCCTATCCACTTATCAGTATCCTTATTTTCCAAATTCTCAACGGTACATACCGTTCGCTCTCAATGCCGCCAAATGGCTCTTGTAAATGGGGTGAGCAATATTGCTTCCCATTGAATGAAACCCAAATTTCACAATCGTTGGTTTGTTTCGCAAGCAAAGATGGCTCTACCGAAGTTCTATAGAATTGGTAGTGTGCTTCTATCCGCGGCGCAGCCGATCGAACTGAAAGCGCAAACTCGAAAGAGGCGAGAGCTTCAGGCTCAGTAATATGCCCATCGCTGTGTAATAGGCCTACAAAGGCTGTATATAGCTCTTTCTCCGAGTTCTTCTCGTCGAAGAAGCCTTGCGCCACGCGATCGAGGATGGGGTAGTAGGCGGTTGCGTTCTCTTCTGCAGCGGTTTCCCTGGGCGCGATTTAGCAAAGCATACATCAATTGAGGAAGCAATAGTTTACAGTAACTCTACAAGGTATGGCGCAGGGTTGAAGGAAGCTCGCAGAGCTACGTTAATACTCGGACTCGCCAGAGCACCAATGTGTCCGAATGCACTGAGGGCGAATAGAGCTTTCGCACTCAGCAAAGAGGCTGGAGCCCGCATCATGCCAGATTCTGTTCGGCGCTTCTCGAATACTTCTTCAAGCTCCTAGTAGCTTTAGGGGAAGAAAGTCGTGAGGTTGGGTTCAATGTCAGCTCCGCCGTCAAGAAGTTGCAACGTATAGCATTAGTTCTGAGGCAAA
Organism: Pseudopyrenochaeta lycopersici; assembly: GCA_003313425.1. NCBI lineage: Eukaryota > Fungi > Ascomycota > Dothideomycetes > Pleosporales > Pseudopyrenochaetaceae > Pseudopyrenochaeta > Pseudopyrenochaeta lycopersici. The sequence goes on along the minus strand of NHZP01000001.1, from coordinate 471,792 downwards.
CTGTCCGTTCGGCAAGTTGAAAGGATTCCAACAATAAATCAGGAGAAATATCAGCGCATCAAGCGTGATTACTACAAAGACCACCTGAAAAAGAGAAACTTTTCCAGCTACAGATCAAAATCTCTCCTTCTTTCATTGAACAGTCCCCAAACGTCAGGTACGATCCCTGCATGCGGTACGGAGGGCTTTTAGTACCACAAACGACGCGGCTTATCTCCTGGCACCCCCGATGTCCGATTGACTCTCCAATCCGACGGAAAGGCCTCCGGAAGAACACTCACCCCTCAAGCATGTGTAGTCTTATGGCAAACTGGGTGTTAAGGTTGGTGCGCTTTATGGTTGCACAAAATATGGAGACAAAGATCTCAATGGCACATTAACTCATCACAATAGCGCCCCATTCAGTCGTCTCAGAAAAGTGCTAAGCATGTCTAAGCAAAATCTAAATCCTATAGGGCGTGAGCGCTAGCCCACAGCGTGATAATCTTAACTACGTCTTTGTACTCAGGGCCTGTTCTACAATCGTTTTCTTAGTTACATCCAGGCAAGACGGGGCCGTTCCGCACGACCACAAATCCCCAGTCTAGGTGTTAGCGCAAAGAAAAGACCGCATCCTGAAGTTATCTTCGCTTCACACATTCTTCCATCTTTCATTGAACTTGGGCCAAACTCTCATTGCTCATTATGTCGCGAACCTCAACGTCAATTGAACTCGTGGGGTACCCGGGTACATCGACTCCTCTGACCATCACTCAACCACCAAGCATTCACCTCAAGGATGACAGACCGACGTCGACAGAAGATATACGGCCAATTAATACGCTCTCTGGTGAACAGCTGGAAGCCCCTGGAAAGGGCACAACAGCGATTGTGCTAGTCACTGTGGTTTGCGTGACCATGATTAGTAGCATGTTATCTGGCGTCACAGCGGTGGCTTTGCCGACAATGGCACGAGATTTGCATTTGGCACCAAACGTGCTCCTTTGGTATTTGGCAACTATATAAGAATTTCACAGGGAATACTGACGATTTCAGGCCAATCTCTATCTATGCCTTAACCTGTGGTTGCACTCTTCTGCTCCTTGGCTCCATCTCCGATGTTGTAGGATCTAGACCTATGTACCTTACCGGCTGTGTCCTTCAGAGCGGCTTCACACTCGCTTGTGGCCTCGCTCAGAATGGCACGCAAATCATTGTCTTTCGCGCCTTTGCTGGTATTGCCATATCATTCTGCCTGCCCTCGGCTGTCAGCATCATCACCAGTACGTTCCCAGAAGGCAAGAGTAGGAACATCGCTTTCGCTTCGATGGGTGGTGGTCAACCAATTGGCTTCTCTTTCGGACTCGTACTCGGTGGTGTGTTCACTGACACCATAGGATGGCGATGGGGTTTCCACATCAGTGCTATTATCAACACAATTGTGTTCATCATTGCTGTATTTGGACTACCAAAGGTCCATGAGAAGCAGCCCCGAACCTGGTTTCGACTCAAGAGCGAGATAGACTGGGCGGGTATTACCATGGGAAGCACCTCCCTGGCTCTTCTGTCCTATTGCTTTGCGTGAGTACTGTCTTCTGATGCTTGTACGAATAAGGATGCTAAGTCTCTTCAGTCTTATCTCGGAAGAAACAGCGAAAATACGTGAGCCATCAACTCTTGCTCTACTGATCACCGCCATCGCTCTCATTCCAACTTTCATTCTGTGGGTTGGACGACAAGAGAAGCTTGGCCGGCCAGCTATCATTCCTAATTCCCTCTGGCGCAATCGCTTCTTCTCAGTCACTTGCCTTGGTGTCTTCATCACTTGGGGTGTGTTCAACGCCATCGAGTCATATCTCACTCTATTCTTTCAGGACATCCAAAAAATCTCCGCAATTCAGACCTCCATACGTTTCCTACCCGCACCAATTGCCGGCGCCCTAGCCAATGTTGTCATGGGTTTGATTGCTCACAAAGTGCGCGCGGACTACGCCGTAACTGTTGGCGTCACCTTTACTAGTATTGGTGCGTTGCTTATGTGTGTCATTCAGCCAGAGTGGACGTATTGGGCTTGCGCTTTTCCTGCCGTTCTCCTGAATCCAGTAGGCGCGGATGCTCTGTTCACGGTGTCGAACCTTGTTATTACCTCCGTCTTCCCGGCACGGACCCAAGGTCTCGCTGGTGGTGTGTTTAACACGGTCGCTCAGATCGGCAAAAGTGTGGGGTTGGCGACGAGCGCTGTCATCGCAGCTAGCGTCACTAAGAACTCCAGATATCACGAGAAAGAGGGTCCTGAGGCGCTCATGGAAGGGTTTAGGGCCGCATTCTGGTATCTGTTTGCGTTGAGCTGTGCGACGGGCTTGCTTTTTGTTTGGGGCTTAAGGGGCATAGGAAGGGTGGGCATGAAGCGGGAATAAGGTTGTCTTTCGAAATGTCGCGACTTGTGCAGAAGCTTAGAAGGTAGACATGTCTCGAAGAGTCGAAGCAAGTCTGAAGACGGCGTTGCCAAGATGTCAAGCTACCAAAGAAACTATGGCGTACAAGGGCCTTTACTTTTAAGCTTGTTTTGGGGCAATGTGAAACGAGGATCCCTGCAGGTTGATGCGCGACCCTCAAGATTTACGCCGGCCCAGTCAAAGGAGGCTGACGCAAATCCTCCAATGCCCCAAGCGATGAACTTTACATCATTGACTCTGGCCTGATTTTCAGTGCAGTCGATGCGGTGAAGACCTTGACACCATTACCGCAACCCGGTCTCTCCGTCAAGATGCTCAGTGGGCCTCCGAGGCTCGTTCCCTTCATCTTTGTCTTCCTAGCGCTCTGCCTCGTATGGTGGTACCTCCACATCGTCCCAAGTTCGGGCTCGTTGTCATCATGGAAGCCAGGAGCAGCTTCGCACACGCCGCCCGCATCCTTGCGGGGCGATCCGCTTGACTTTGGCATACCGCTGCGCTTCACAGACGGCCAGGCCAAACCGCCGGGCAGCAATTACACGTATAAGATTGTAGTCCCGAAGACGGAAAAAGAGGACATAACCTGGATGGCAACAGAGATACCAGATGCACCGCTCGTGATATACGAAGTGGACAAGCCCGATGCAGAGAACAAGATTCCCAAGAACAAGGGCCGGGAGGCAATGGTATGCGAGCCTGCATTGTTACGTGCCACACAAGCTGATTGAGCCGCCAGGTATATCTGTCCTATATCATTGACCACTACGACGACCTTCCCGATACGACTATTTTTATGCATGCCCATCGCCATGCATGGCACAACAACATGCTCCTGGGCCTCGACGCCGCTCAAATGATCCAACGCCTAAACCACGAGCGCGTTGCGCGCATGGGCTACATGAACGTCCGCTGCCACCATGAGCCCGGCTGCCCGGATTGGATACACATGGACCGCCCTGGTGGCGACTTTGATTTCTACCACAAGCCCGAGGAAATATACTGGCGGAGGAATATCTGGGAGGAGATCCACCCCGGCGCGTCAATCCCGCCGTCCATATCCGGCATTTGCTGCGCGCAGTTTGCTGTCTCACGCCAGCGGATACGAGAAGTGCCAATCGAGCGCTTCATCCACTACCGCAAATGGCTGCTCACCACAGGCATGGACGATCAGTTCTCTGGGCGCATATTCGAGTACATCTGGCACTACATTTTCACCGGCCACGAAGTGCACTGCCCCGCCATGAACACCTGCTACTGTGACGGCTACGGCATATGCTTTGGTGGACGCCAGGCATTTGAAGACTACTTCACCAAGCAGGATGAGCGAAACGCGCAATTCCAAAAGCTGGACGTATTCAATAAACAAGAGGAAGAGGCAAAGAAGGAGGGCAAAAATTCACCCTTGAATGCCACAGAGGTGGAGATTAGAGATCAGCTGAAGATCAAGATTGGCTTTATGGATAAGGAGATGGACAAGCTAAGAGACGAGGCAAAGAAGCGGGGCGAAGACCCCAAGGCGAGGAAGGAGGAAACGGAGAGTTACGATTCAAGTCATATCTGGGACTATGCCCCGCATGGTGATTAGACCTTTTAATATTTTTGGAGTATCTTGGGTGTATGAAGGCGTCCATGGAGCGGCGTTGGGAGGCGAGATCATGATTTGGGTCGAGCGCTTCGTGCCTCTGCATGATATCTCAAGCCACGAAGTTGAATACGATATAGATTTAAAATGATATGTCAATAAATACATAAGTTGTTAGACGCTGGTATGTTCTTTGCTCCCATACGGAGCACTTGCCCACTTACATCTCACCTCTTACCTCTCGTATCCATCTTCTGGTTTGGATTTGAACTCTACCTGAGCCGATAATAAGGTGCAAGCTACAATTATAGCGCTATGTGAAGTATGCTTCTCCACCTTACAGTCACATGGCTGCAGTCGCATTGCCTTCACATTGCCCAACCAACTCTCACAGCTCATCGTCCTTACTTGAGCACAAGGGTCACTTTCTGTGCACAACACCTCTCATATGACCAGCAATTAAGACCTTCCAATTACGGTCCTTGGTGGTGAAAGCGTTGCTGAGAAGCGCAGGCTCTGGCTTGTGGCTTGTCATTCACGTTCCATGTGTTTGGCGCGCAACGCTTCGCGGTCCCATTCGAATCCTCATTCATTACTGTTATTGCAAAATAAGGCTGCACAGTAGCTCTTGCTTCGATCTCATCTTCGTCTTTCGTTGAAAAACTTTCGCGGCCTGAGTGTGACCCGTAGTCGGTACCTACACGGACTCTTCGCCTGAATAATAATTCTGCCCACACCATTCACATCTCGACCGGAACTACGGGCCTCATACTAGAAAATTTGGCCTCATACGGCTTGCCCAGGACTCCTAGTCTTTAAGACACATCGTCGTATTAATGATAGCGCAATGCCTCTTCTCAAGAATACCACTATTACAACAAAGCCAGAGCCTGCGACCCATAAACTTGAAAAGAATCCAATAGCAACTGAGAGCACAATCAGATCCACGCCACCTCGCAATGACTTTGCACAATCTCACACGCCGAATTGGTCTCCTCCAGTTCCTGCCATACCTGAACTAGAGGCGCTTCAGAAAGTAAAAGCAAGTAACTACAAGGCAGTACATGTACAGGACTAACATTTGTGTAGAATGAACGCAAAAAACATTCTGAAAAGTTCCCTACCTACGACGGCTACAATTCTCAGAAGCAGTTCCTCATTGTAGACTTGCACGACTTCGAGATCTACCGATCGCCACTCACTGGCCAGGAAGGAAGGAAATATGAACTTATCAGTCTACACCATCTCAAAGCCCCTGTAGCAAAGAAGCTTTGTTTCGATGGTTTCGTTTGCATAGGAGACATCAAGCACTATGTGCAGACTGTCCACATACGAGATTCTTCCATCAAGGGCTACGGTGATAACGAAGACCCCGACATTGTCGCCTATGTGCAATCAGAGCTGGCGAGTACTGACTCATTGTACGAAATTTGGTACAGGTTGAGAAGACCCACCCATGAATACAAGAGGTTCCATGATCCGTTCCTCTGGGTGGCCCAGCTTGGCAAGCATGTCGTCGATTACATGGATGGACAACCCGCACGCTCGGTCGGGCTTGAAAGCTTTCAGAGGAAGTTCCATTTTTGGCTTGTTTCACGGTTCTCCCAGGCCGGCAGCCAGGAGTTCCGACGATGGCATTATGCTTTCAGATACCAAGTCGACTTTCGTGTCAGCGTTAACGCGTACATCGACTACATCTACCACCAGGCCTTTAATCTTCCCAAATCGAAGTACCTAGTAGCTCATCCCCTGTGGAAAGAGTGTATGGCAAGAGGCTTGGGTATCGTTGAGGAGCAAGAGCAAGTCGTAAAACACACACTGGCTACTCCGGACGTTTACGCATGCTTTAAGGATATGTATTTCGGCAACAATCTTCAACAGATGCAACCTTCACACAATGTGGCAATGGAGCAAGAGCGGCGAAAATCCAAGCTAGGGTTTCCACAAGTCCGCCAGGTAAATCTACCCACACAGCGTTCAAGAGTACGTCCAACTTGTGAACCTTATGGCACTGCGCCGGTCGAAATTGGTGATATTGTCTCGTTTGAGCCAGATGAAACAGACCAGCAACTCTGGAGGGAGTCAAACGATGAATGGCTCGCATATGTCCAAGGCACCAAGCTGCTGCGCAATGGGACGCAACGGCTTTTCGTGCTCTACCTTTACCACCCTCGGGAGACTAACATCTTCAAGGCCAAATATCCTTATGATAATGAACTATTTTTCTCAGACAACTGCAATTGTCTGGAAGGAGAGCTCCTCTCAACAGATGTCAAGGGCAGGTATTCCCTGGATTGGTTGCCTTCAAGCATTGATGCAGTGAATGGGTTCTTTCTTCGACAAACATACAGAACACAAGACAGCGCGTTTGTTAGCTTTCTGGAGGAGCACAAAACTTGTTTGTGCAAAGGGGAGAGATCACTGCCTATCGATGGCTACCGCTGCGGTGACACTGTATACATGACAAAATCTCACCGAGGGCGCCAATACTTGCAGCCTGTTATCATTCAACACATAGACAAATTCGCCGAGAAAGTCGTTGTCCGAAAGCTACTGCGACTTGGAAGCGATTGTAAGGAACTGCTAATGAAAGCTCACCGAACCGACGTTGCACCTAATGAGCTTGTTCTCACCGACGAGTGCGAACAAGTTTCAGCATCACGTATACAACGACGGTGCTCTGTGCGTTTTGTGCATAAAGAGAAGATATTGAAAGGTAAAATTCCGTCCCCATACAATCGCGGAGGGGCAGGCGATCTCTGGTATATCTCGATGGGTCTCACAACTTCAAACGGTGCGCAATGCCTCAAGTATCTGGCAAGGCTTCCCAAGCGTTTTTACGAAGGTCCGGATTTCACAACAGCTAGTCGAAAATTGAAGGGCCTCAGTATTTTCAGCGGTGGTGGCTCGCTTGATCGAGGGCTCGAGGAGGGTGGTGCTGTTGAATTCCAGACGGCCGTCGACTTGAGTGCTTCGGCTATTCACACTCAACGAGCAAACGCTCGAGCAGGGCCCAAGATGCGGCTGTACCTTGGCTCAGTTGATGACTTTCTGAAAGGTGCCCTTGCTGGAAATGGCTCTCGGCTGATCGCGCGCATCGGCGAGGTGGAGTTCATCGCCGCTGGCTCTCCATGTCCAGGTATGTACACTCTCGCAACCTGCAGTCTTAATACAGTCTTACGGACTCTTCAGCGTCATCTAATCTTCTATAGGTTTTTCTGTCTTACAACAAGACTTTTTGAGCCCGGCTTCTCTGCGAAATGCGTCGCATATTAGCACTTTCTGCTCTTTTGTGGACCTCTATCGCCCTCAGTATGCTCTCCTCGAAAACGTGGTCAACATGGCCTCTACTCGAAAAGGATTTGAAGATCAGAATGTTTTATCACACCTCGTCGCATGTCTTGTATCTATGGGATACCAAGTAAGCCAATACATTATGGATGCGTGGAGCTACGGTAGCTCTCAGCAGCGTTCAAGGGTCTTTCTCGTCATAGCTGCTCCTGGGCTCAATCCAATAATTCAACCATCGCACTCCCATGGCAGGCCGGATGAGGAGACGACTGGAAGAAGTCTTGGGGGCCTCCCGAATGGACAACGTTTCGGGGAGCGGGAACACTACCCGACTCCTTTTCTCTATACTTCGGCTGGGCAGGCCACGTCTGATCTGCCGAACATCGGCAACGGGAACGTTCAAACCTGCATTGCGTACCCGGATCACCGTTTATCTCGTCCTCCAAACATCAAAGGGCGCGCGCTTCTGAAGTGCATACCTAGACACCCGCCAGGATGTGGGTATAAAGAAGCTTTCTACTTGGGTCTTATTCCACCACTACTACAAAAGAATAAGAAAGAGACGGGGAAAGCATATAGGCGCATTAAAGAAGCTGGACTCATCCCGACCATCACTACCGATATCAGTATCCAAGATTCTCGTAACGGTGCATGTGTTCACTGGTGCCAGCATAGGCCGATCACTATCCAGGAGGCTCGACGTGCACAAGGTTATCTCGATCATGAGCCGATTATCGGTACTCTTTCCCAGCAATATGAAATAGTTGGCAACGGCGTAGACAGAAAGGTCTCGTTTGCCCTTGGGCTGGGGGTCCGTCAAGCAATCGAGAAGATTTCACTAGAAAGAGATGAAAGCAAGCGCAAAGTCCATGCAAGGAAGAGAGTAAAGATTGGACATGATTGACGTTGTGTTCTCACTAGCAGGATTGTGGACGCAAAGAATACTCGCCACATGCGCCAATGGGGACTTTCCATGGAATTCGCCCTGAATAATTGAAGTAGAATGCCTGAGCATGAAGTCCTCGCAATGACAGCGCTGGATATGGTTCGAGTCAAGATAATTTCACACACCCTATAAACTCTCAAATAAGACAAAATAACAACTATTCCCACAAACACAGACAATTGACTTTACCTTTGAGGTGATTCTGCACTACTACTTCCGGCCTAGTGGCAGCCTATTCCGATCTCCGCCCGCCAATTCTTGCAAACTTCAAAATTCTCTACTTTTTCCAGCAGCAAAGCCACGCCGGTCTTGACAACTGCAATACCCGTGTATATTCAATCATGGGGTTCATGGAGTTGAAGGAGATTGAACTCCCCGCGGCGTTTGACGCTCACGTGCATGTGCGCGATGGGGAGATGAGCCAGCTTGTTACGCCGACTATTCGCAACGGGGGTGTGAATCAGGTGTATGTCATGGTAAGCTGAGTATAGGACGGAGATATGTATTGCATTCTGCTTCAAGAAATCCAAGTTTACTTCTTTTTCAAGTTTCTCTCTCTTTTTTTTTAATGCCTTTTGCTTCTGCTCAATTTGTCATTCTTCGATATTTCAATCACTTTACTTATTCTAGTATTGCAACTGACTTGACGTTACGGGATAGCCTAATCTCGTTCCACCTATTACAACGGTCCAACATTGCCTCGAGTACCGCGATAGACTGCGTGCCATCGAGCCAAATGTAGACTACCTCATGTCTCTATATCTGCACGAATCCATCACCCCAGACGTCATCCGCGAAGCAAAGAAAGCAGGCATCACAGGCGTAAAATCCTACCCAGCTGGCGTCACAACAGTAAGCCCCTCAGCCCCCTATCTTTTCCCCGCCTTTAACAAGACTGCCAGAACTCATCGTCAGGAGTCCTGGACTACGAGACATTTTACCCCGTCTTCGCGGAAATGGAGCGGCAAAACATGATTCTGAATCTCCACGGCGAAGTCCCATCTACGCCTTCGCACGCCCATGCTTCCAGCACAAAGGACAGCACTGCCATTACGATTCTCAACGCGGAACCTGCGTTCCTGCCTACGTTCAAGGCGCTGCATGCGCGCTTCCCCAAGCTGCGCATCATCCTGGAGCACTGCAGTACGGCTGCGGCGCTCGACGCAGTGCGTGCCTGCGGACCCACTGTCGCTGGCACAATCACGGCGCACCATCTCTCGCTCATCATCGACGACTGGGCAGGCGATCCGTTTTGTTTCTGCAAGCCTGTTGCTAAGACGCCCGAGGATCGGGATGCGCTGCTCAAGGCGGTCGTGTCCAGCAATGGGCGGTTCTTTCTGGGTACTGATTCGGCGCCGCATCCGCTTATCAAGAAGCGTGGTGAGGACAAGGTTGCTGCGGGTGTGTTTACGCAGCCGCATGCGCTGGGGTACGTGTTGGACGCGCTGGAGAAGGGGGTTGAGAGGGGGGTTGTTGCTGAGGAGATGGTGAGTCAGGAGGTGTTGGAGGGTTTCTTTGGGGGCTGGGGACGGGATTTTTATCAGGTGGAAGATGGGAAGAAGGAGAGGGTTGTGTTGAAGAAGGGACAGGAGAAGATCGATGACGTGCTGAAAAAGGCTGGTGTGAGTGTGGAGGTTGTGCCGTTTAGGAGAGGGGAGCAGACATGGAGTGTGCAATGGAAATAAGCGGACAATAGCAAGACTAGGAAACCGTTGAAATGCTTGATGATTATATGATTATATGCTTTTCGCATTTCCCTTGTGATGGGTTTGTAAGGATCAAGTTGCACATGAGGAATCAACAAACCCAATTCTCTACGTCTCCACCGGGTAAACATCATGCGTCGTACTTGCATCCACACATCTCTACCATCTTCGCCATATTTTCACACCTTCCACAGAATGGCCTTTGGTAATCACACCTCGCATTCGCAAATTTGCACTCATTGCACCGGCCCAACTCTGCTGTGGCTTGAGATGGTAGGTAGACACAGGAGACCTTGCGAATAAGTCGATCACACGTCCCACAGAGGGGCCGTGCCATGTTGCAGCGCCGATTCCTTTTGACGCATGAGTGACAAGGAGCTATTTTGATGCTAGATTTGGCTGCAAAAGTGTTCACTGTTGCTGAGACGGAAGCTATTGAGGAAGGGGTTCGATGGAAACCGTCCCTGGCTGATGACGTGCCTGATTAGCACTTAAAAGACAGACAGTGGATCAAAAGGAAAGGGATTAAAAATCCGTCTTCCCACCCATGACTTTCGCAGCACTAACGGCATTCATCTTGGCTGCCCAGCCGGGAGCAGGCACAATCTTTCGCACGGTGCGGACTTCATCGGAGGCGTAGCCGGGAATGCGGATGTTGTAGTTGCGCTCGAGTATGACCTGGATGTCGCGGATGTCAAGCTGGGGTGACTCGCGGAGCTTGGAGAGCTTGCAGGCGCCGCTGATGACGTTATCGACAAAATCATCTGCAAGTTGAAGCACAGCCTAAGAAACGTCAGCTACTGGGAGAACAAAGCGTCTCTAAACTGTGATATCTTACCTCTTCGACCTCTGGCGTCAGCGCTTCCTCGGAGCCACCTGTGACTTGTCTCACCAGCTCATCAAGCTTCCGCTTGCTGAGCACACGATCGCCTTCACCCTCAAGCTGGAAAGGAGGAGGTCGTGGGATTACAGGCTGACCCATTGGGCCGGGTGCACCATTCGTAGGGCCTTGCATGGTCGGGCGAGCTTGACCCATGTGAACGGCAGATGGTGTGGCGACGTTGAGGTGTCGCGGAATTGGCATCTTGGGATTGTTAAGTTGCTCGCGCTCCCGGCTGCCGAAGTTGCCCTGACCGCCTTGCTGCATGGGTGTGTTTGTGCGTTGTGGGTCGGTGTACGATCGGTTTGCAGCGCTGACCGCAGCCTGGTGCGAGAGCGGAACTGGAGGGCCGGTGGGTGCGTTTGATGTTGCCGACTGTGGGTGAGGGGAGTTGCTCTGCTGGTGCTGCATAGAATTCGCTTGCATTGGGTTGATTTGTGGCCGCTGCTGCTGCTGCTGCTGCTGCTGCTGCTGTTGTTGTTGTTGTTGTTGTTGTTGTTGTTGCTGAAAGTTTTGCTGTGGCTGGCCGGGTTGTGCAAACTGCTGGCCCTGGTTGACTGGCATGGACTGTGAATGAGGCGCGGGAGGCGGGCGCTGTTGTTGCTGTTGCGCGAGTGAAGGAGGAAGTTGCTGATTTTGTTGTTGCGGCACTTGCTGCTGGTTGCCTGGCATATTGAATTGTGGTGCAGATTGTGGTTGTGGCCCTGAGGCCCCCTCGACCTTGATTCGGGGCTCTTCTTTGATCTGAGGCTGTGCAGGCATATTGATGTTGGGTTGCGAAGGCTGACGCTGAGCCTGCTGTTGTGATTGTTGCTGTTGAGACGGCGCGGCTTGTGCCTGTCCCGGAGGTTGCTGAGCCGGCTGGCCCTGCCCTTGTTCGGCTTGCTGTTTCTGCTCGCGTTCATCCTTCCACTGCTTCTGCAGCCTCCGGAACTTGTCCAGTTGCTCTTTCATCTGGGCATGTTCCTTCTCGACGCGGGCTTTCATGCCGAGAAATTCCTGGGGCACCTCCTGCCCAGCGGCCTGTCGCTCCTGGATTTGGTTGGTGATCTTCCTCCTGCTCTCCGCATAAGTCGCCTGTTTTGCCAGCATGTTGAGATAGCCGTTTCTATATTCTTTGAGCTTTATATCGTACTCCGGGGTGCCCGGGGGAGGCGCATTCAGGGGCAGCTGGATGGGAAATTCCTGGACGTGCTTGATGATGGCGGGATCGATCGGGTTCTGGGGTCGGCCCTGGGCTTGATTCGGAGGCTGTGACCCTTGGGATTGTTGAGCGGCAGGTGCAGCGGCCTGTTGTGTCTCCTGCTTGACAGGACTTTGGTTCTGCTGTCCTGCCTGGTTGGGTTGGCTGGCTTGGCCCTGATTTGCCTGCTGCTGCTGCTGCTGTTGTTGTTGTTGCGCCGCCTTCATCTTGCCGCGATGTGAACGCTCACGCGCAATGAACTTTTGCGACCACTCTGACAATTTCTGGCGGGCGGTTGCGTGCTCGGTGCTGCCTTGCGGGTGCTGCTGGATCATGTTCCAGAAGTTCTGCATGATCAGGCGGTATTTCTGCTTCTCGTCGTCGGGAAGCGACTGCAGCTTGAGGATGTCATCGGCGCGCAAAAGCTGCTGTGGCTGTTGGCCGCCGCCGCCGCCGCCCGCCTGTTGGGGCTGCGAATCGCTCATTGTCGAGGTTTATGCGGGCTTGGAAGCAAAGGACAAAGGAGTGTTTTCCGGGTTGGGAGTCTTGATGGCGCCGACGATGGATATTCACGATGTGAATTTGCGACAGTCGGATGTGTGTATGCGCGGGTGGGGCGTATCGTGCTGCAAGTGATGATTGAAGAAGCGTGGAAGGTTGGGAGGTTGCACGATGAGTGGTGTCTTGGCTCCACTCTGATGTCGCGCCTGTGTACGACTGCACGTGCACGCGCTGGCAAGAAACATCGTGAACTCCAAGGCGCTATCAAGGTTGAATTATGTACTGAGGACTGGTCCCTGCCAGGGTACTGCGAAACTATTATATTTACGAAGTATCAGGCGTCCGCTCAACTTCAGCGCTTGCCTTGCCTCCCTTTGCCAGCGCTCTCTCCCTCGTATTCCTGACCTCCCACTCGAACTCCTTGAGTGCTCTGATCTCGCTGCCGACAAACAAGAAGCCCATGAGACCATCAATGACGCCTACACTCAGCCCGAGTGAGCTCAACAGCATGAGAACAAAGGACACGTAGTTGTGCGGCGACCACCAAACCCCTATCAGACATGCTGTCCAGATTGAGAATTGGAAAAAGAAGTGCCCTATGCGCAACTTGCGCTGTACTCGCTCGCGGGCTTGGTACTTGGTCGTGTTGGCCAGGATCTCGTCGTACGTCTCGATTGGTAGGTATCGTTCCGGCAGCGGGCAAAAACTTAGTTGGCCGGCTGATGCAGCGGTAGCATTTCTGGTCAGGGTGGCTTCGACTGAGAAGTGGTCGCTCAGCGAGCAGTGAAGCGTGGGATGCCGCATCGCCATGCCTACATTTGCCTCCTTGAGCTGCCACTCGGCAACGGTCTCCTTGGTCTCATGGTTATGATGGCTCGCACTGCTGAAGAAGACATAGTCTAGACGCTTCGCGTTCGGATCGGGCACGGCAGGGTCTATCTGCACATTCTCACCTTTTGCGAGGCGCTTCTTGTGGGCTTCGTTCCACCGCCACGAGTTCAATTCACTGTCGCATGTGGCGCCGTTGGTCGTCATGTTGAAGTGGGCGCTCGGCATGGGCAGCCCTCGCAGCTGCTCTACCTTGTCTTTTGCTGCCCCGACTGAGGACTCGGGGTGCAGAATGCGCCATACGTCTCGGACAGGCGAGTGCGTTTCAATGATGCGGTGGGCAAGCGACAACGGCACCATGTTGAAGTCTCCCAGGCCGATGACGAGGTGGCCACGCTCGGCAGCTGCGCGCATGAGCTTTGTGATCTCCCATGCCTGGGCTGTACGGTGGCACAGGTACGAGTCGTGGGGCTCGCGTTCGTATGGGGCGTGGAGCTGCTCCAGTCAGCCTCTGTGCTCCAGTCCCCTTCGACTTAGTGCATACATGTGTACAGAATACCTCAGCAACATCCCGCTGCGAAGGCCCCATCCGGATGCGCGCACACGCAACGCCTTTCCCTACATACCAGTCCCCGCGGTAGAATGCAGCAGGCCGTCCGTTCAGCGGATAGCGCACCATGTTGCTCTCTTCAATCGGCCATCGCGACAGGATGACGAGTCCGCCGCCAAAGATGCCGCTGTGGTAGAACTTGCCATAGGGAAGAATGTGCTGCGTCTTCTCGCGTATGGCGTTGTAGTCTTGCTGGGTCCAGCACTCCTGCAGGCCGACAATGTCTGGCTGTGGCTTGGCCGCGGCAATCTGATGGCCGATTTCCGTGAGGCGCTCGTGGCGGAGCTTCGCAATGAACTTGAGGCCCCAGCAATTGAGCGAGAGGATCCTCAGCTGCGAGGGCGGCTGGCTGGTATCGGAAGCCATGGTGAGGTCGGACGCCAATCCCATGGACACGCCATGATGTACCTCTTGCAGGGGTCAGCAATGCTTGACCGCCTGCACTACGCGGCATTACTTTCTCTAGCGCACTATGGTCGCGTTGGCCGTCGGAGCAACGCGCTCCTCCCCCCTCCCCCAGCACCATGGATGGCACTCGCTCCCCTTCGCCCAAACGGCGGCGCGACGAAGACAACGACTCTGACGATGCACCGCCCCGCAAACGATCCGCATCGCCCAATGCCTCTCCCGCGTACAGACTAGCAGAACGGCCCGCGCGCCGCTACAGCAGAGACGACAGCGAAGACGACCGCCGCTTCTACAGAGACAGGCGCCAGTCAAACTCAAGATCGCGCTCGCCATCGCACTCGAGATCCTCAACCTCCCGCCGCCGCTCACGCTCGCCCGGGTCCACGCCTCCCCCGCCAAAACCAACCGAACTGCACTACAAAGCCACCCTTGCGCTGCGCGGCCACAAGAAACCCATCAGCGTGGTAAAGTATTCTCCCGATGGGCGCTGGATCGCCTCCGCCAGCGCCGACTGCACAGTCAAAATCTGGGACGCCAGCACCGGCGCCCTCGAGCACACGTTGGAGGGACATCTCGCGGGCATTTCTACCATCTCTTGGTCGCCAGACTCCAGAATCCTCGCATCAGGCTCAGACGACAAGTCTATACGGCTGTGGGACACAACGACGGGCCTTGCGCACCCGACGCCCTTCATCGGACACCACAACTATGTCTATTCCCTGGCCTTCAGTCCAAAGGGCAACATGCTCGTGTCCGGCTCCTACGACGAAGCAGTATACGTCTGGGACGTGCGCGCCGCACGCGTCATGCGCTCTCTGCCCGCCCACTCGGATCCTGTCAGCGGTGTAGATTTTGTGCGCGACGGCACACTGATTGTGTCGTGCAGTCATGACGGTCTGATCCGAGTCTGGGACACGGCAACAGGACAATGTCTGAGGACGCTGGTGCACGAAGACAACGCCCCAGTATCTTCTGTAATCTTCAGCCCCAATGGGAAATACATATTAGCCTGGACCCTGGATTCCTGCGTCAGACTGTGGGACTACATTGAAGGCAAGGGGAAGTGCGTGAAAACGTACCAAGGCCATGTCAACAAGAACTACAGCCTCTCCGGCGCCTTTGGGACTTATGGCGCTGCATCTTCCAACCCCCAAACTCCGGCAGTCGAGTACGCATTCATAGCCTCGGGCACCGAAGAGGGAAACGTCATTATATGGGATGTCAGTTCGAAGAACGTCTTACAGAGACTAGAAGGCCATACCGAGGCCGTCCTCAGCGTCGACACACATCCCAAGGAGAAGCTGATTGCCAGCGCCGGCTTGGACAGGGTGGTCAGGATATGGAAAGCCGCTGATGCACCGGGAAAAGCAAAGCTGGATGGTGTTGCTGCGAACGGCGTGAAGCAGGAAGAGACAGAAACCAACGGTTTTGACGCTGACGCTCTTCCACCGACCCCTCGGACAGAAAGCCACGCAGATTCGAATCCCTAGTCCAAACGGGACTTTGGAGATTGTTGTGTTTTTTGTAGATACCCCCGAATTTGCGATCGACTCTAATCAATTCGATTCCATTCACTGTTCACACGCAACCAGTTTGATCATCTTTGCTTGAATTACTTCGTGTGAAGATAACAGTATATGTACAGACGTCAACGCCCCCGCCACGGGGAATCGCTCCGGCAGCTTTCGCGATGCGCAATCATGTCTCCACCTCCCTCCAAAATCACACCTCGTCGTCTGTCACACACATCTGCCCCGCAATGACCCGTACATGCTGCCGTATATACACAGTACTCGTACATGACGCCCTCATTAGTCCTTTTGCTTGACGATTTTCTTTCTTTCTTTCTTTCTTTCTTTCTTTCTTTCTTTCTTTCTTTCTTTCTTTCTTTCTTTCTTTCTTTCTTTCTGTCTATATTTCTTTCTTTGTTCCCTTTTTACTTCCTCCGCATCATGACCTTGGTGCACATTTCAATCAGGCCGTTCTTCGCTTCGCTCTCGGGGAAGAAGGATATGGCCTGGATGGCTTTGTCGACGTATTCCTGAGCGAGAGCACGTGTCTGCTCGAGACCTGAACTTTTCGCGACAATCTCACGGGCCTGTTTAGTATTAGCAAGGAATATTCTTCTTCTTCTCCAAAAGTATCTGTGTGACTACAAAAACTTACCCTTTGTACGTCACCCTCCCCACTGAACTTCCTGCCCACCAACTTCCCTAGACTCCTGTTCTCCTTCCATGCAAACAGCAACGGCGCGGTCGCGAGGCCGAGTTCCAAATCCGCTCCTGCGGGCTTGCCGAGTTCTTCGCCAGAGATTGTGTAATCCAGCATGTCGTCCACGAGCTGGAATGCTAGGCCTAGATTCTTGCCGTACAAGTACGATGCCTCGACGACTTCTGGCGTTGATCCACCGAGAATGGCAGCGGCGCGGCAGGACTTGCTGATCAAGGATGCAGATTTCAAATAAGTCTTTTGCAAATAGTACGAGACTGTGTCCTCGGTCCAAGACGGGTTCTTCTCATCTCTTGCCGTGTTCTTGAGCTGCATGAACTCGCCCTCGACTAGATTCGCAATTACCGTAGCCAGCAACTCGGTCACTTCTGGGTCCCGTAATCGCGCTAGGGCAACTGAGGCTCGGCCGAGGAGGAAGTCACCAGCTAGCACTGCCATTTTGTTTCCAAACTCAATGTTCGCGCTGGGTGCGGAACGGCGGGAGACGGAGTGATCGATGACATCGTCATGGAGGAGAGAAGCGGTGTGGATCAGTTCTGTGATTTCGGCTAAGCGGCGCTGAGAGGGGAGGA
This sequence comes from Pseudopyrenochaeta lycopersici, assembly GCA_003313425.1. NCBI lineage: Eukaryota > Fungi > Ascomycota > Dothideomycetes > Pleosporales > Pseudopyrenochaetaceae > Pseudopyrenochaeta > Pseudopyrenochaeta lycopersici. The sequence continues at coordinate 454,624 of NHZP01000001.1, read as the reverse complement.
TGTCGCTGTCTTCAGTTGCATATCGAGTGTCATGTCCTATACTTGAGATGGGGCCCGAGTCCGGATTCTCGTCTGCTAATATGGACGGATTCGAAATAGGGCTATCCACGCCTCTGCCCATGACGTTCCCGATGCTAGCAGATCTCGAGGTCCTCGGCGTCAACGCTGTTGCCCGACTCATAAGCAGCACCAGCATAGGCCTGACATATTTCCCCTCACTCTGCGTATAGTACTTCGCTACCGTATCTAGTGTCGGATGCCCACTCCCTAGCAGCTGTCTTATATTGCCTGTTAAGAATTTCATCTCTCTTGCTACTGTCTGGAAGGGGTCCATCTTTATCGGCGCATCCGGGGGCGGCGAGCTCATAATATTCTGTGCTACATTGACGGCAGCTGCCCACGACGACTGGTTCCGCCGCCGCGGGGAGTGATAGTATGTCGAGACATTCGGGCTCTGCCATCGAGCAGCAGTACTATGATACGGACATGTCGAGAGCCGTGATGAGGAAGTTTGCGTTCGCGCGAAGCTCGTCGCGAGCCGGCTGGATCGGCTCGTCATGGGTGAATTTCTTCAAAACAATGCTCTGTCTTGAAGGTACAGGTGCAATTGACACTATTCCCAGGATTACCGGTCGGAGACAATGGCGGTGATGACGAGCAAGAGAGCTGTCGTTCCAGCCATCGGGAGTTTTTGGAACCAAGACGAATAATCATGACGCGCTAGCTAATCGTATCCCTGTCATGCACGACTCGTTGGCAACAACGGCATGCTTGTACTTGCTTGTCCTCGCAGGTTGGCCAGGCGGAACTCCGACAATCTTACAACTTTCCACATCAACCATGGTGCTTCTTACCATGACACCCGGGATAGTCCGGGCAGTCGCTAGAGCTGAAGAAGTAGCCCCAGATGACTTTGCGAAGCTGCAACGCGCAAACGAGCCCACGCTTACAGGGTCGAAGCCTGGGAATCCCATCTCGCATAGCCAGTTGATCGACCTCTCCAAGCTACTGAAGAACCATACTGCCAGCCTATCCACCATTACAGACGCTGAAGACGAAGAACCCATACCGCTCACTCTCAACCTCCTTCTCACCCATACAACTATCTACACCCCTCCCCCACCACCAAAGCCCACCCAGACCCCCGAATACCATGCCCTGATGGCCCGTCTTCGCGCCCAAGAAGAGGCCGTTTCCTACGAGCGCATGCTACATCCCCCTCCAACGCGCGAAACCTTTACCCAGCGCTTCCCTCGCGCCCCAGCAGCCTTCTCGCTCGGGTCCACGCCGCAGTACAACCCGTCCTTCTCGGAAGAAGAGGAAGTCTCCTACGAGGAGGTACATCGCCAGGTCATTTTGATCATAAACATACTCGTCTCGATTGTCGCTGTTGCTGTGTTCATATGGGTCGCTGCTCGGCACTGGACTGTTGGGAAGCGGTTGGGGATGAGTATGGGAGGCAGTGGCGCCATTGCAATCGCAGAGGTTGCCGTGTACAGTGGATATGTAAGGAAGATTAAAGAGGCGAAACGGCTGGAAAAGAAGAAACCGGAAATCAAGGAAATTGTCAAGAGCTGGGTTATTGAGAAAGATGGTGGTAATGCTACGGGAATCAAGGAGCAGAAGCTGGATGATGGCGTAAGGTTTAGGAAGGGCAAACATCGCTGAATTATGGGGGACCACATTTGTGTACAGAAATACCAGGCCAACCCTCTGTTATATCCTTCTGACTCCCGGAATGCAGTCTATATGTACTCGCTCCAAAACATCGAGTGGAAAACCACGTTCCAACACGACAGGATTCTAACTGCATCAATAGCCCAGCTCACTTCTTTTTGTTCCGCCCAGCCACACCGCCAGCGAAGCGTCCAAGGTTACTGAGACTGTTCCTCGGCTTGTGCCCCTGCTGTGCATTCTGTGCCGGCGCCGCAGGGGGCGGTCTCATTGCACCAGCAGGACTGCCCGGCCTCAATCCTATGTTCTTAGGTGGAACAGGCGGCGGCCCTATCCTCTCCTTCTCCTTCTCCACCTCCCCTACTGGCATATCTTCGCCCATACTGGCCATTCTCTGACTCCGCCTCGCCTTCTCTTGTGTGGCTTTGAACCGTTCAAGCAGCTCGGTCCACTTGACGCTGCCCTCCTCTCTGGCTTTATTGAGCCGGTTGGGGCGTTCGAAGTTTGACACGCCTGAGGCGCCGGAGGGAGCACTAGGAGCACCAACTTCTGAGCTCTTCTGCCTCAAGTGGTTCAATGTGGGGGAAGAAGTGGGGACATACGTGCTCGTGCGCGGCGCAATGTGGAGGTAGCCTATAGCAGAGACACTGTTCAGGCGATTTTTAAGCGCTGCAAAGGCTGAGGATTGCGGAAGGAGCATGAGAAGGCCGTAGAGGCACTTGTAAAGATGGGGATATCGTTCTGGCTCGAGAAGCTGCATTCGGAGATCTAAATGTGGATTAGATATGGATATCAAAGGTGAACGATTTAGCTCACAAGTGAAGACGGGGGATTCGAGGAGTTGAACCAGCTTGTCGATTTGGATGAGCATGTTGACTGTCATCTCGAGGTCGGCACTGGTCTGGTCAGTATAGAGAATGTCAAATTCAACCAGCATCACTTACAATACTTGAAGAAGGTGGTATGCTTGCTCATAAGCTTGAGCAAGAAGACAAAGTGAGAAAGTAGCCACAGAGTTGTGACACCAGGCCTTGAATAACGTAACGAAGAAGGATTGGCCGTCCTGGGGAAGTTAGCAACGATCCTCTTCGCAATTCAAGTTCAAAATACCTTGCTATCTAGGTTCCTGAGCCTTCTTCTCAGATCAGCCAACTCCGGCGCTGTGATGAGGTTGTTGTTAAGGTTTTGAACCATTATGCTTGCAAACTCGACATCCTCGTCCCTTACAAGGCATTCAGCCATCGTACGGTATATCCGCTCTGCACTGAGAGTGAGACACAATTGCCGAATAATGAGATTGCCTCGTGTCTCTAGAAGTCGACGATCGGTACAGAATAGCTTTAGGAGATTAACCATAAAGGAAGTAAAGTAGGTGTCGTCACTGTGCAATGAAATTTGTGAAAGGAGGAGAAGATCACGAGTGACTACGGCGTCTGAAGGATCCGAAAGCGTCTTGAGCAGTGCTGGGAAGGTGCCGTCGTCAACTGTGAGGATCCTGCCAGGTGCCATTCGATGAAGCATTATCAGCCACGCTATGGCTGCGACTCGAGTGGCTTCGTGCTCATTCAGGAACTGCAGTGTGAGCGCACTAACTGCAGCTTGGTAATCGAGCTCAGGAATCGGACGCGGGGAGGGTCCACGCTCCTCTGCTGGAGTGGACGATCTTGTGCCCTTGCCATCTAGCGATTCTGCCTTGTTTGCTTGGTCTCGTATCACTGCCTTTAGCAAACGACCAGATAAATTCGAATCTCGTCGCTGTGTACCCGTGAGTTCTTTGCCTAGTTCTGATAACGATGGCGGCAGTTGGATTTGCCCGCCGGCGGTACCATCTGCCTTGCGACTATCATCGGACAATGATAGAATGTAATCCATGAGCGAAGCATTAACCTTGACGGCGGCTTTGCGAACAGTATCCACTTCGTGAGACATTCTTGGTAGAACATGTGACAACAGGCTGGGGACGTATGGCATAATGTCCTCTGGGCAAATGTCAAAGAAGTTGTCGATCCAGCGAAGAGCGGTAAGCAGAATTTCTGTTTGCTCTTCTTCCGTATCTACAGATGGTCACTTTTAGAAGCCTAGAAAGTGTTATTTTGGACTTACCTGATGGAGTGATCAGGAAATCTACGAGAATCTCCAGGATCTTAGGGTGGTCCACTTGCACATCCTGCCCTGGCACCCAGTCACCGTCTCCGTTGACAGATTTCTCACTGTCGCCAGATATCGAGCCGCTCCCTCCACTTGCATTTTCTTTTTCATCGACGGCCTCTAGCTGTTCAAGCGGTGTACCGCTTCTGGACTCACTTTCATTGTCCGGCTCGCTTTGGAGACTCGAACTAGAGTGTCTGCGTTCATCCTTACTGTGGCTCCTCTTGCTCTCCGCTATACCCTTCTTTATCCTTGCAATCTTCTTGATCTCGCCGAGGAATCTATCCAATGAGGCTTGGGTCATGGTATATACATCCTGATTTGAGTCGCTCAGGAACTTCAAGAGGCCGCCCAGGAAGCGTGGCAGGTGGGCAATGAGCTCAAGGTCTGGTATCGAGTCTAACAGGGTAATCCATGCAACCAAGAATGACCGCGTGAAGGGATTGATGACGTTTATCCGCTCCTCAAGGAGGGGTAAGAAGCGTTCGAGGTTGAAGGCAGTCGGCAGCTCGTGGGGATGTGGCTCATGCTCATCGGAGCCCGGGTGATCGTGGTGTTCTGGCGGGGCATGTAATACGGAGACATATGTTGCTGCGGACTCAGAGACAATGTCTTTAACCAAGCGGTCGAGCAGCTCAGCTCCGTTCTTTACAGACAGCTCCGAATCTGCAGCCATCTGTGTGGTTCAGGTGGTATTAGCATTGCCTTTAATTCCTACAAGATGCTAAAAGCAATATCCCATACCTTGCAGAGTGCATCGAATACTTGATTGAAGTAGACGAGTATCTCGCCCTTTGCAACTTTGGCGATATTATACATGCTCTCGCAGGCGTAGTACCTAACACGCGCATCTTGATCGCCAAAGCATGCGAGGACTGGAGGCACAATTTCCTCGAGGTACCGGGCTACTTCCTACTATTTTATCAGCTTGATTTCAACATACTTCGTTAGTTGTACGCACTGGTCCTAAGGCTATAGATGCAGCAGCAAGTCCAATGAGGCCCCCATTCCGGGCATGAGGCTGGTGGACAGCGTATGCATACTCATGGCAGAGCTGATGCACAATCTTCGCTATCCTGTCGTGGTCCTGTGCCTGTAGTGCATCACGAATGAGGCCCTCGAGCTCAAGTGCGCCGCTTTTGCGCTTGTCGTAGAGCTTATCGTTCAACGCTTTGGTGATGTTGGTGTCCATTTTGAAGGGAGCACAGACGGTCTCTACATGTTGCTGTGCAGACTATTGCATGCTGGATTGCGGGCGGGGCAGGGCCGGAACAGTGAATTGCGGGCAGGCAGGAGCTGGTCGATGCGTCGTCGCGAACACGACTTGAGGCCGCACGCGAGTCTGGACGCCGCACGTCATCGTGCGGGAGCGCGCAGCATCCCTGCGCCAGCTCACTGGAAGCCGCTGATAAACGAGACATTTCCACAAGCAGCCATCTACCTATTGATATTTGCGAAGTAATGTATCCACCACGAGTCATTCTCACTCTTCACGGCGCTCTCTGCCATGGCGATTGACATCTAGTGCAGACGCTAATCTGACACCTTCCTCCAGCCACAGCTCGTGGTCTCATCCACTCGGCCAGGCGCTATTCCTGACTGGTCTGACATCTGATATCCTTCACCTGAACCTGTCAGGTGCCTCGAAAGGGGTCAAAATGGAGAAGCTGAAGAACAAACTCTTGCATCCCCACCGCCGCACACGGCAAGAGAAAGAGAAGGACATGGAGGACGGACCGCCTGTGCCGACCGGGGGCTTTCAGCATTGGGCTGTAGCTTTGTGAGTTTGCTGATGCTTTTGCTATCCAAGGCTAACTGGCCCAGCATCGTCTGTAACTTCAACGTCGATATAGGGTAAGTAAGGGCTCGCCATTCTCTGGAGAGGACAAAGCGTTGAATTGAGTGCAAAGTCCCGAAATCGAGATTCTGCATCCGCCAGACGTCCCCTTTTCCACCGCAGATCTAAGCGCGATATGCTTCAATAGGTACCGTGCACCAGACTCATGCGCATTGTACCTCTTCTAAGTGGTGCATAGCTTCCCCGAGCAACAAAACACTGAGACAGCAGAAGACCTAGCCTTCAACTTCGCCGTCAGCAATAACTCTCCTGATATCAAGCTCAGCTCGCCCAACGCCCCCCACGGCAGTGCTGATACCTTCTACGGTTCGTGTGTCTTCCGCCAGGAGTTTGACCATAGTATGAAAAGAAGCTTTAACCAAAGAACCCTGGTCATGATATCGCACCATAACTTTCCCTCCTTCCACAATCGAATATTGCAACGAATGACCGAATCTGGAGTCATCAGTGATCCGGCAACTCTGGAAGCAGCATACTCTGGAATGGCTTCCTGGGCCCCTCCTGCTTTGGGTCGACATGACCTTCCGTTTCTAGGAAACATGTTGACGTTAGACATTGCTCCACATCGCACCTTCCCATTACAAGGGCTCCCCGGACCTACACCTCTCATCTCGGATATACCATCATCGATCTACGCATATGAGCCCGTAGGCTCTTGGGACAACATTATGCACTTTATGCCATGTATAACGGATCTCTATGTCCTCTACGAAAAGCTCATCCTGTGCGAAAGTGTTATTGTGATTGCCAAATCGCCACAGCTGGCGAGTGAAGCAGTGTCGTCGCTTCTGGACTTGATATGCCCTGTGCCTTTCGCGGGAGTCGTAAAACCATACATGACGATGCAGGCCGACTTCCGCAGCATCGGCATCGATGGAGGGACTCCGAGACCTTTCATAGTTGGTGTCACAAACCCTTTTCTACTCAAACGCATTGTCGCTGCGGCGGAAACTAGTCACAAGGCAAGGCCTCACATTTTATATCTCCAGAATTTTGACGGTCCTGTACCAACAAGGCGACACCACTCCCTCCACCACAAATCAAGTCGAAACGCGCTTCTCGACCTACCAGGAGGTGGCATCGAAGTCCACACACCCTCCAAACGCTTCCTCAAATCGGATTCGACTATAGTGTCTCAGATTGATGCTCTGCTCAAGCTCGGTGACCAGACTCGCGACCTTGGACCCCTTATCCGTCGACACTTTGCAGAGCTGACAGCTCAATTCCTCGCTCCTATCAACCGCTACCTTGCTACTTCGAACGTTGTATCACCCGGTGGCAAACATCAATACGCCAGCTTCCACATGCCTGACTTCCTTAGCAGCGTGAGCAAGTACGGTACAAGTGTCAAGTTCCGCGGCTCGGGACCTATACAGCGACATCGCGCAAGAGACGGATTATACGAGAGCTTTTGCAGCTCACCAAACTTCTACTCGTGGCTCGAGATGAAGATCTCGCTGGAGAAGGAAGCTTCCGCAGGCGTGCTGGGAGCGACCCCTCAATCGTCGTCAGCGGGAGGCTGAGGCTGTGCTAGCACTCCATCCACCACCACCACTTATTCACATTGGGCGATTTGCTCACACCACAATACATTCAGACCCATATGCGCCTTCATATCGAAGATTGCAGTGGAAGAGGTCATTAGGCAGATCGAGATCACCAGAGGTTGCCAGTCGACCTTCCTAGCGTCGACGTAAGGCATCTTGCTGTAAGAGCACCCGGGTCCGGAAGATCACGCGTGGGTGTATTTGGAATGCTTGTACAAGATCAGGATGTGCAGAATATGGGCAGAGGAGGTAGGAGGGTCCTTTAATAGTGCAGTTGAACATGGGGCGTTTGCTGCCATGCGACTTCCGCGTCGACTAGCTTCGTTTGAATATAGAATCTGTACTTTATATTTCTCACGTAATACATAATCCATGACACCGTCTTGGAAATCAGACACAAGGACGATATTTTGATGGCAGTGCAACCAATCGATTACTATTCGTAGTAGTACAGCTCCCAAGGAGATAACAATGTACGTGAAAGACATTAAAAGTCAAAAGAGGTATCGAGCCCAATCCAAAAAGAAAATCTCCCATTCCACGAGCAAACATTGCTTGTGATCCTTGCGGAACGTTCCATCTTTGAGGCGTGTACCGGTCCGTAACGTCCTGTCATCGTATCTTTGTGATTTCGTTCCCGCATCAGCGTTGTGCCACCATCTTACTACACTCTCCCCCTTGAGAATGACTGTTTATCGCACAATCCCGTCACCCTTGCCCGGTGGTGGGCCAGGAGGCGGCGCATACTGTCCTGCGCCACCGTACGTTGGCTGTGGGCTCTGTAGTTCAACGCCGTTCTGCTGCCCGTAGTAGCCTTGGGAGGCACCACCACCACCGTAATATCCCTGGTTTGGCTGGGCGTTTGGAGAGTAAGGTGGAGCGGGCTGGGCGTTGTAATTATTGTTGTAGTAGGGTTGAGCGTTATTGTTGTTGTACTGGCCAGGGCGCGCTGCCCAACCAGTGCCGTAATATGGCTGGCGACCAGCTTTACGGCGACGACGTGCGGTTATGCAACTGCGAACATGAGTTAATGAGGGTATCTTGGGTAGTGAGAGTAGAATGCTTACCTGCACAGTACGAAGAGGAGGAGAAAACCGATGACTACGACTGCGAGAACGACCCATCGCACCCAATTGTCCCACGCAGATCGGTAGCAGCGGGTCCTGCCAAACTGGTCGCGGTAACACCTAGCCATTATGTGTCAGGTGTATGTTCTAGTATCGATGTTGTGTGGAGTGATGGAGAAAGACAGCTCCGTCAAAAGTACAAAGAGTAATGCACGATGCGCGATGTATGACGTTTGCCTTTTGAGGGAAACGACTGGGGGCCAACGGCGCACCAAGCAGCCTTTAAAGAGTACCGCAACCCACCCAAGACTAGGAAACAGGCTAAGAAGCCGAGCCACGGAAGCAAACGTACCTGTCATCATAATAATACTGTCTAGCCTGGTAATGCATCCTGTCAAATGCTTGGATCCGTCCAAAGCGCGAATTCTAGGCGTGTTTTAGGGCAATGGAGAACAGTGTTGTTGTGAGGTGAGGAAAGGTGGGACGCAAGGCCGGGGGCTGGGTTATGACGACGGCATGCTTAAGAGGGGAAAGATGGGAGGCTTGCATAGCCACAGCCAAGCGAGTTAGGGCTTGGGAACGGATAGTGCGGATTGTAGCGACTGGGTTCTGACGACAACCGGTGGGCTGCTATTCGCTGATTGGAAAGGTTTTGTCGGAACTGCTGATGTGCTGTTGCCATGTGCGCGACATTGGTCGCGACACTGAGGCGTGATGGATTGTGGTAGAATGTTCGCCTCGAACTTGGTGGATCGCGGAACGTTTGCACTGACTTTCACATACGTCTGAGAACATGATCTTTCTTGATCCTTTGTTCTAACTCCTAAAAAGTCTCTCGTGCTGGTCGGCCTGTGGCATTAGAAATGGGTCTCGGTGTAATCTGCTTAGTGTCGGCACTGATTCTGCTGCGCCTGGGTATACGCATCCTCACGACTTTGACGATGACCTCAACTTCGTCGTATGGACCAAGATTTCAAATCATCGGTATTTATTTGCCTCCATATCTCCGGAATCACGGCAGGCAACGACTGGCTCGGCACACTGGCTTTGTGACTGCATTTAAAGCTCTAGAAGGAATACCCACACGGGTTTAATGTATCCGTTGCAGCAGTTTCAATGCTAAACATCGAATGTAATAGTTTAAAAGATGAAAATACATGACCTTGCATTCGACTACTTGCACACGCCAATGCCCTCTCCTGAGTCAAGGCAGTCAGTCAGTCAGCGAAAAAAATCCACAGCCTCAATCCATCGAGCCCTATATTGCTTATCATTGCCTCGCCAGCCGAGGTAAACCAGCGGCGCACAGAACACCCTTCTAGAATTCCATACAAGCCTCATTCACCGACAGCCACACCCGCCACATCTCATTCCTGACTCAACCAGCATCGTCTATTCCTTCCCAAACCAAACAAAGCACATTGCTCCCCTCGGCTGCCTCTCCACACATTCCAACGTGGCCCTCATGGGCAGGGGTTTGCGCCATCGTTCGCAGGGAATCAGCACTCTACGCGTGCTGATTGGTCCAACGCGCTGGCCTACGCTAATGCAGGATGAGTTGTTCAAATGTCCCATGGCATGGTTTTGCTTGGGTTGGGCTCGGGAACGGGGTCCCCACTGCCAGCGCAGGTTGCTGAAATAATAGCTGTTGCTCGTTTTCGCTTCGCTATTTCGTGTCTTTTTGCTCACCCTTCTTTGCTCGCAGGCGTTTCTGTTGTCGTGATGGTGCTGCGGGCTTTGACGCTGCAATTGAGCGCGCAGTCCGAGACGCTGTGCAACTGCGACACGAGAATCAATCATCAACAACACACGCGATTTATTGAATCAAAGACCGTCCGGTGGAAATCCATATGCTTGCAGTAGCTATTTGACGTTCAACCTCACGGCAGACCTCATCGCGACGGCCAGTGACAGCTCTCCACGCTTGTGTAAATTCTTGTCCAGTCGTCGCAAGTCACGAGCGCGACGAAGACAAACACAGAAAGAGACACGATGATACCATTATGCAGAGTCAATCTCGGGCTACTTCTCTCAAGACGACAAACCTTCTACCGTGTGGACGAAGTGTATCTGGAGCGAGCTTCCCTCTTCTCTCCTTCGAAACCGCTACAAAAAAAAACAAAATAAGATGATATATAATCAGTCAGGTATACTGGACCGCTTAGATGCCCATGCGCACTGCTGCTTAGGAGTACCGCGTCGATGACCGCTATGAAGAATGACATGGAAAGAAGTGTGCTCGAGCTGGGAAACTAGAATGGCCATCGCTAGCCTGCAGAGCGATCTGCCGTCTTTTCTTCCGTCACATCGTAAGAATCGTTAAGTATGTCGTAAGAAGGCTAACGTCCGTAATTCGTGAGAACGTAGGCACATCAGCGTCATGAAGTCGCAAAAAACACCAAACCGAGACGAATGCGTTGCGGACGGCACGTGGTCGACGAGGGGTTCCCCGGTCACGTTGTCGTTCACTCGATGACCAAACATTAGCTATTTGCTCGCACGAGCAATCAACCACTGGAGAACGGCGTCGAGGTTTGTCTCCTCTTTTGCGCTGATGCCGTAGCAGCTCACCTCTCGGTGCGACACTGCTTTGAGGTTCAGGGCTTCGATGAGTTCATCCACGGAAAGCTTGTTTGCTAGGTCGGATTTGTTCCCAAGAACCAGGAGAGGGATGCCTTCCAGGGCTGGCTTTTCAAGAAGAAGGTTCAACTCCTCGCGTGCAACGGGTAGAGCCTCCTTGTCAGCAGAGTCGACGATGAATCTAGCGCGATGAGCCACGACCTTCGAACACGTGCAGACGAGCCCTTACACGATGGCATTCACACCGCGGCAGTACCGCTCCCACATGGAACGAAACCTAGGTTGGCCTCCCAGATCCCAACTGTTGCGGGATGGTCAGCAGATGCGCGCTTCCTGGGGTAGATTGCTTGCCCCCCGCAAGGCTGGCTCAAATGGGCTTGGCGCTGCAAGAGCTGGACATGCGTGACCAGGGAGGCTATTGAAGGTACTCACCACTTCAAGGTTACATGGCCTTTCTGGACGCGCTTCATGTTGAAGCCAACGGTGGGGATCGAGCTATGGCCAAGATTAGCGCTTGGACCGACCATGATAGTTGGGCGACGCAGCATCGAGACATTGATGGAACATTGCCGTCGTTGCTTTGCGTTACATGGAGCAGTTGTTGGCTTACTCGACAGTGAACTCTCCTCCCTAGGACGCGGCCGTCAGCTCAAAGTCATCGCAGGAACATGGCCGGTGTGGCACGGCTGCTTGCCGCATCAGGAAGAGACTCACCGCCAGAACTCTCAAGAGCGACGTCTTGCCGGCGTTCTGTAGTCCGATCATGGTGATGTCCATCTCGGTAGCCCTAGGCAGCGATAGCAATCAGCATTCATCTCTGGTTATCGTGGAAAACAAAGTTGCTTTTTCGTGGACCGGAGCTGGTGGAGAGGGAGCATGGAACGGCGCATCAGGCATCAAGGCCAGCGCATATGACATAATGTGAGGTACACAGGAAGGCGTACCAGAACAGGCGGAGCAGCCAGTCGTAGATGCGTCGGAAGAGGTTCGCCATGGTGAGCGGATAGGTAGGTAATGACTCGGCGTGATGTTGTCTGGCCACGAGAGGTACTGGAGGAGGATGATGGACGCTGGGTGTTGGAAGACTGGCAATCCTTGTAGGCGCTGCGGGGTGACCTCTAGCGATCACGCCGTAAACTCAATAGCAACCACGATGAATTGGCAACCCGCAAACACTCGCAAGGCAGTGCCAGCAATGAGTGATTAAGTGAAGAGCGAGAGCCGCGCCGCCCCAGGGAAAAGCTAGGAACCGTCCCAGTGTGCAGCATGGAGCCGCCGCGCGTGTGATCTTGCCAGTGCACGGGCCGGGCCAGGGTGGGCTCGCCTATTGCTTGGTGGCAGGCGCTACCGCGGCCATGCAGGAAAAAAGTTCGAGATGGGAGTTTGCGACCATTCCCACCGACCTTTGCCGTGACTGCCACCTGCCCTTGGGCCATGACACCGCGCGCCTCGTGGTGAGCTGCGCCTTCCTGTCTCAATTCCCCCTGCCCACTGCGGAAAGCACTACCGCCGCAGCCATGGCGCCTGCCGCAACGAGCAAGCCACCGCAGCCGTGGTCCACCAGCTTCGACACGCGGCGGCGACAGAAGCTCTTCCAGAGCCCGCCCAAGGACAAGACAGCCTACCCCACGCTCGCTGCAGCAGTAGACCCCCACATCAATTCATTCAATGCCGTCTTCGCCGCCGGCGGCCAGCTCGAGCAGGGCATCAAGGACATTGGCACCAAGGTCTTCCTCGACGGCGACCCCTATGCCCAGCCTGAAGAGATTGGCCGGCGCAACAGGCTGGCTGTCCGCATCCAGGACGTCTTCCTCGACAAGGCCGTCCTGCCGCCGTCGAACAAGATTGCACTCAAGAACCGCAACATCATGCCCGCAGAATGCAGAGAACGCCATGCCACCTACCGCGGCAAGATGCGCGCCCGCCTCGAGTGGAAGGTGAACAATGGCGACTGGCGGGAGGAGGTGTGCGATTTGGGCACGGTCCCCATCATGTTGAGGGTGAGATTGTCCCCAGCCCGCCGGAGCGCACACAGCAGCGGGGTGCTAACAGTCCTCGTGATAGTCAAACCGGTGCCACCTCGAGCACATGAGCCCAGACCAGCTCGTCAAGGCGAAAGAAGAGAGCGAGGAGCTTGGCGGCTACTTCATCGTCAATGGCATCGAGAAGATCATCCGAATGCTGCAAGTGAACAGGCGCAACTACCCCATGGCCATCAAGCGCGGCGCCTTCACAAACCGCGGGCCTGGCTACACGCCCTACGGCATCCTCATCCGCTCCATGCGGCCCGACCAAACGTCACAGACCAACGCCCTACATTATCTGAACGACGGTAACGTGAACCTGCGCTTCTCGTGGAGGAAGTCCGAATATCTCGTGCCAGTCATGATGGTCCTCAAGGCGCTAGTCGAGACAAATGACCGGGAGATCTTCGAGGGCCTGGTTGGTGCAGCTGGCTCGCAAGGTCTCGCAGAGAAGCAGTTCGTGACCGATAGAGTAGAATTGCTGCTCCGGACGTACAAGGTCTATGGGTTGCACTCGAAAGCAAAGACGCGAGCATATCTGGGACAGAAGTTCAAGGTCGTACTACAGATCCCAGAGGACACTAGCGATGAAGACGCCGGCGTTGAATTTCTCCGGAAAATCGTGCTGCCACATCTGGGTGCGTATAACGTTACGCCGGCCCAGAACACCGACAAGTTTCGCATGCTTCTCTTCATGACGCGGAAGCTATATGCCCTGGTAGAGGGCGAGTGCTCAGTGGACAACCCAGATGCCGTCCAAAACCAGGAAATACTGCTGGGCGGCCAACTCTATGGCATGATATTAAAGGAGAGGCTGGAAGACTGGCTGAATTCGTTCAGACCCATCTTGCAAGATTGGGGACGTAGAGCTGAGTACAAGCCGTTCACCTCCTCGGAGTTTCAGAAAGATTTTGTACCAAAGATTCTACGGAGAACGCAATTGGGCATTGGAGCGGCGATGGAGTACTTTCTGTCAACTGGAAACCTTATCAGTCCTACTGGTCTCGATCTTCAACAAACGGCGGGTTTCGTTGTCGTGGCGGAAAAGATCAATTTCTACCGTTTCATCAGCCACTTCAGAATGGTGCACAGAGGTGCCTTTTTCGCGCAGCTAAAAACCACTACCGTGCGAAAACTGCTACCTGAAAGTTGGGGTTTCATGTGTCCTGTTCATACCCCTGACGGATCTCCATGTGGCCTACTCAACCACTTCGCACACAAATGCAAGCTAGCCACTCAGAACGTTGATGTTTCAGCGATTCCCAAGCTTGTTGCGCAACTGGGCGTATCAAGTAAGTCGGCTGCCTCTCTTGAGGCGAGTGTGGTTGTACAGCTGGACGGACGCGTTTTGGGCTTCTGCTCGCCAGCGCAAGCCAAAGTCATTGCGGATACCCTCCGTTACTGGAAAGTAGAAGGATCACACAGCGTCCCCTTGGAGCTTGAGATTGGATACGTCCCAGGTTCGAACGGTGGCCAATATCCCGGAGTCTACATGTTCTCGCAGATTTCACGAATGTATCGACCTGTCAAATACCTACCCCTCAACAAGTTGGATTACGTGGGACCTTTCGAGCAGCCGTATATGTCCATCGCCTGCACCGATGCCGAGATTGTGTCAGGTGATTCAACGCATGTCGAATATGATCCGACAAATATCTTCTCCATTGTCGCCAATATGACACCATTCTCCGATTTCAACCAATCTCCTAGAAATATGTACCAGTGTCAGATGGGCAAACAGTCAATGGGAACGCCTGGAACCGCCTTGCGATACCGAACGGACAACAAGACCTACCGCTTGCAGACTGGCCAAACACCTATTGTGCGACCACCCCTCCACAACGAGTATGGCTTGGACAACTTCCCGAATGGGATGAACGCCGTTGTGGCTGTCATTTCGTACACAGGGTACGACATGGACGACGCCATGATAATAAATAAATCTGCACATGAGCGTGGATTCGGCCACGGTACCATTTACAAGACCAAGATTTGTGACCTTGAGGAGGGTAGCCGAAGAAATAGGTCTGGTAGAACTGTGTCCAAGCTGTTTGGCTTTGCTCCCGAGGGTCTTCAGAAGGCCGAGGACAAGGAGACGATTGACGAAGATGGATTCCCACGAATTGGAGCGATGCTGCGCTCTGGTGATAAGATTGCTGCATGGCACACCGTTTCGTATGATCCAACTGCGGACGACTATATCAATCGCGACGGCCAGACAAGTTTTTTCAAATACAAGGAAGATGAAATCGCTTTCGTTGAAGAAGTCCGCATCATCGGTTCGGAAGACGGCACCCAACCCTGCCAGAAAATCAGCATCAAACTCCGCGTTCCCCGTTCTCCAGTCATTGGTGACAAGTTTTCCTCTCGCCATGGCCAGAAGGGTGTGCTCTCGCAAAAATGGCTTTCAATCGACATGCCCTTCTCGGAATCTGGCATCCAGCCCGACGTCATCATCAACCCGCACGCCTTTCCGTCTCGTATGACGATCGGTATGTTTGTCGAGTCGCTTGCGGGCAAAGCTGGCTCATTGCACGGGCTGGCGCAAGACTCCACGCCATTCCGCTTCGACGAGGAAAACACCGCTGTAGACTATTTTGGTCACCAACTCATGAAAGCTGGTTACAACTACTACGGCAATGAGCCCATGTACAGCGGCATTACGGGCCAGGAACTTGCAGCCGACATCTATATTGGCGTAGTCTATTATCAGCGTCTGCGTCACATGGTCAACGACAAATTCCAAGTACGTACCACGGGTCCCATCAACTCGACCACCGGACAACCTATCAAGGGTCGTAAAAAGGGAGGTGGTATCCGTGTCGGAGAAATGGAGCGTGACGCTCTCATCGCTCACGGTACCGCTTTCCTCCTCCAGGATCGCCTCATGAACTGCTCCGACTACACCAAAGCCGCTCTCTGCCGCTCCTGTGGCTCTTTCCTCTCCACAGCTCCCACCGTCAGCGAGTATGGCCGTAAGAAAGACAAGAGCGGCCCTGGTAGTGTGATTATTAGGTGTCGACGCTGTGCCAAGTTGGCGGATGGAGTCACCAGCAAGGCGGATGTCTGGATGGATGGACAGGGTATGCGCTTCTCTGGTGGTGATGATATCGCCGTCGTCGCTGTTCCTGGGGTGTTGAAGTATCTAGACGTTGAGTTGGCGAGCATGGGAGTGAGGTTGAAGTTCAAGGCGGATCCGTAGTGGGTTGAGATGCTGTGATGAATAATGATGGGTGAAATGCACGCATCTCGTGGCGTTTTTCAAGACATGGAGACAAAAGTCATGTTAGCAGCATTTAACATAGGAGTTTGATAGATTTAGTCAAAAGTAGTAATCAGAACTACTACTATGCAACATCACGTCTACCTACCAGTCTCGAATGAGCCGACATTCCAAAGCACATCCATGTTGTGAACATTATATCATTTCGCATTTTTGTTGGTAAACAGACAAGTGAACATGCCCATTTTTCCTGATCCCAAATTGTCTAGTACTGCTCCCTACCACACCTTGTCGCATGCGGATCGTAATGCCATAAACGCTAAGCATACACACTCCAGCAATTCGCTTCTCACAAGCCTTGCAATCCCTACCAAGCGCCTGTACACTAACGCGGCTCAACCTACAAGTCTTAGACCGCTAGCCGGTGCACCAATCTGGCACACTTCGCAAATCTTACACACAGTACCTTTGTACTTGCTGTGATACTTGGAGCCATCATAAGGACACGCAACAGACGGACTACCGCCATAGATGGGGGTGTGGCTCGCAGCGCAAATCTCAAAGTCTGCAAACTGATCGAAGTCGATCTCAATAGCATCAGCAGGGTTGCGCTCTGCAACAGTCTTGACACGCTTAGCCGACTCCTTCATCTTTGCATTACCGGTGCGATCAAGGAGCGCGTTTGCGAAGTTCAGGGCCGTATTCAGTTGGCGGTTTTTGTGTGCAAAATTCATCGCAGCAGACAAGGGAATGGACTTGTGCGGACCCTCGAGTTCAGGGATGGTGAAGTAGGCGGAAAGTTCGAGTGCGCGCTTCTTATTGTCGTCAGACAGGGCTGAGACGTCGGTGGCGCCTTGTAGAAGTGCACGGCGCTCAAGCTCGATCGACATAGCCAGTATGTATTGTGCGGCTGTATGGATTGCCTTCTTTGCCTGAAACACAAGTTAGCATTGAATATGGTGGGGCAGGGCCACTCTATCTTACCTCAGATAGCTCTGCTTGTGAGGCGACGACGTTGACAATGAGAAGATGTAGTAGCTTCTTAAACGAGGTAACGCCGTCCTCCAGCTTGTTCTTGACCAGGGCTTGCTTGCCAGCTGTCAAGTCTGTCGTCAAGATGGATTCTAGGTCTCGGGGGATAATTGGTAAGATCTTTCGTGAGTCGGTCTCATCTACTGTTCTCCGCACATAGTTGACTAGAGATGGCATGTTCGGTGTCGCTGGCAAGAATGTCCGTGTTGCCTGGTAGATCTCCTGGAAGCGTTCTTCGAGTGGAGCGAAATTGACGGCACCGATTTGCCGGTTCAAGAGCTGCATCGCAGTTTCGTATGAGCCTGCAGCAATATGGTCTGCCGCCAGAGGCGAATTGCGTGCCCACAGGTCAGCTTCACTGCTGCCAGCGCCTGTCTCAGCCCCCTCAACTTCGACGAAATCATCATCTGCTTCGACCTCTCCATCGTCGCCCATGTCCCAGCCCCCAACATCGTCCTCTTCATCACCAGCAAGATCAGCCACAGCACCAGTGACTTCTGGCTCGCCCAATAGGTCTTCATCACCGTGGCCGTTTGCGATTGGCTCCTCACCTCCAACGTCTTCACCCTGAAGGGCCTTCTCGAATACAGTTGAAGACGCTGCTTTCGTTGGCCAATTCGCTTTGTGAGTCGGTACGATGGGCTTAGTCGGTGCAAGAGGGCTACCAACTGACGGCAGATTAATTTGCTCTTCTGTGACCCCAGCTGCCTCCAGTATCGATTCGGCTTGCTCATCAAGGCCATGGGCCTTCGCGGTAGCATATGCCAGAGGGTAAAGATCTAGTTCTTGGAACATCTCTATCCGGTTTTGTACGTCGCCTAGGTAGAGCGCGTTCTGGAATCGTGCTGTCATATCTCCACGATGTTCAGCAATCTTGGCCATACGCTTGAGCTTGTCTTGATCTCCAGTGGCAAGGTACAAGAAGGAAAGCTTGTCGAAGTTGCGTAGCTTCTGGTACGTCATTTCGACAGTTGCATGATTGCCGTGCGCAAGTGCCTCGGTGCTGAGTCGCTGCCAGAGTTTCGGTCGATCAAGCTGCTTAGCCATCTCAACAGCAACCTCAAGATTACCACATTCGATGGCGAGCTCGAACCGTGTCTGAGGGTCCTGCACGAACTGCAGAGCAATTTCAGGGTACCCCTTCTTCTGAAGATAAGAGATAATGCTTTGACCAACCAAGCTCGAGTTTTTGATAATATTTAGCATTTCATCATAGTTTCGCTTGACGAGGGCAAGCTTAAATCGGTATTCGGTAGGGTCAATCTGGAGAATCTTGGGTTTGGCGGCTCGATCCAGGCAATAAACATTGCGGCCTTTGACCCTCACAAGGTATACAGTCTGCTCCAACGTTCGAACGATACCGTTGTCGCCATTCATTAGGCTGTATTTGATGTGATTCAAGGTGGAATAGAGGAGAACACCAGTATCATCCCAGGTGGCGCTTTTGATGCGAATAGTCTCATGCAAGGTGCTGACTTGTTCGAGGTTCTTTGTGGCGATAGTGACATTATGTTTGCTCAGAAGAGCTACGTGCAGCCCATCTGTAGACCAAACAACGTACTTGACACCATTTACAGCAAGCTCTGCAAGGTTCTTCTTTGCCTGAATATCGTACAAAACCACATTGGTGGGGGTGATCAGGAGCAGGTTGCCAGTGCCACCGAAGTAGATGTCTGTAGTACCATGTGGAGGCTTAATTGTCTTCGTTGTGGAGTTGCTGAGATCCTTGATGTCAATTTGCTGGTTGGCCAGATTGAAGACTGCAAATCGATTCCTTGCGACAAAAACAGCAGAGTTTCCGGACCCGCGCTTCGTATCTGTTGGCTCCACTGCTCCTGAAGCGTCGCGCGGGAGGCTGATCAATTCATATGTGCCCCCGTCGGCTGGAGACGTAACGAGAATTGAACGTTCAGCAGGGTTGTACGACAAGGTACGCGGAGGTACCCAGGCGCTTCCAAGCTTCTTCAGAGAAAGCATCGATGGTGACTCGATGTTCTTTTGGAAATCATAGGACCGCACATGTTTCTCTTTGGTGATATAGAAAAGGTTGTTCTGGTATACGCCAGACGCGGGTCGCTCTCGTTCCAATTTGAATACCATGACTCCGTTGTCATGTCCAGCAGCAAAGAGATTGATCTCCGGGTGCGCGGCAATAACCCAAAAGCGGTCGTTCTCCCTCTTGAATGACTGAACTGATGTTCGCCTGTTAAGGTCCCATACTCGGATGGTCTTGTCTTCGCCAACAGACAGAATCAAATCCTGATGTGGATGGAACAGACAGGCCGACGCGTTCTGGAAGTGTCCACGGCAAGTATCTACTTCCCAAGCCTTGGTCTCTGACATTCTCCATAGCTTTACCAGGCGGTCATCACCAGCGGAGACGATCAATGGGAGGGTCGGATGGAATGCGACCCAGTTCACGCCTCGGTCGTGTCCTTCGAGGACAAATTTGACCACAGCGTCAGTGTTTCCGAACATGTCTGCCTGGTTTTGGTTCGCGCGTGCCATCTGATCTTCAAATGACATTGCTTGCGGGGCTGAGTGTTTCTTCCTCAATCCAGAGATATCCCAGACCCGGACGGACTGATCGAGTGAGGCGGATACGATGAGGTCCTCCTTGGGATGGAACTGGGCGCACATGGTGTAGTGATTGTGGCCGGTCATGGTACATACTTCGAAAGGTTAGGTGGGCGAACCACGAATGCTGTGTTGCGACTTACTTAGTGAGCCTACAGTTGTTAGCCGAGAACATGACAGCCACTGAATGAGCTACTTACGATTCTGCCAATTCCATATGCGGATGGTCTCTGAGCCTTGTTAACAATTGCCCTGCCAGTGTGCACCACGCGCTTACGGTCGTCGGAGCTACTCAATATCCACGGTAGCTCGTGGTGGAAGAAGACAGTCCGGACATAGTCCAGATGGCCATTCAGTGTAAATAAGCATCGCCGCGTCTGATACGACCACACTTTGATCTTGTAGTCATCTCCACCAGAGACGAACCTGCCGTGGTCTCAGTATACAGTCGCGCCGCGCTCCAAAGTACAATTCGGGATGCTCACAATGGCTGGGTCTTGTGGAAGTCAACTCCGCGAACCGGCCCGTCGTGCTCCTCAAAGCGGTCTATCAGCGTGCCCATGCGGTAATCCCATAATTGGATGGTGGAGGAGTGTAGCGACACGAGGATCCAGGGCCTGAAGGCGGTCAGCGGGGAAGCGAGGGTTGCGGAGAAGGTGGAAGCACCTTTTAGGGTGAAAGGCGATGCCCTTGGCCCTCGAAGACTTGGACTCGAACTACTGCATCATCAGCAAGCTGTCAGAGCGCGTTCGTGGGGGACGGCCTGCCTTGGTCAACATGGACGGAGAGGAAGACATGGCGGAATTGAGGGCGAAGCCGCAGCTTCAGTGGCACCCAGAACAACTCCAATGCCGGAGATAATGGCAACAGAAGGAGAGAATTATAGGAGGGCGACAAAGAAACACGGTGTTGGCGATTACTCTGGTCTTGCTGCCTCCGCTTGAGCTGCTTTGGCCAAAGTTCGATATGCCACGCAACGGATTAACTTGAAGGAACGCCTAACCGTATCCGGCTGCTAGCGTATACCTCCCCACTACCACGTGACCAGCGACCTCACTTCGCACCATCGCTTGATATTGAAGCCCAAGGCACCACATTCCAATTTAGATACCGCAGGTTGTGAGATGAACTGCAACCAACAGAGCCTCATCTCTCCGAGGCCGCATCTGCTCCATTTTTGTCTCTGCTGCGTGGGCTCGGTTGCCCCGGTCTGGCGTGCTGCAATCCATGCCCCGCAGAGCACTCACAAATGTCCTCGGTGCCAGCTGGCCATCGTAGTGCCAACACTACCCTACCCGCCCTGCGCGTTGCAATTTTGGATACCGCTCCCATTGGGCGCCTTTCCAGCCTGACGCAAGGTAGATTGTCCGTATCCTCGTTGCAACTAATAGTTCGCGACCACATATCGTGGCCAGCATCGGAGTCATGAAAGGAAACCGCTGCTGCAGATTGACCCGCTCCGTGGCCGGCCAGCTCACTGCTGAGACGCAGGTGAATAATTGGCGACGCTTCCGCACACATTCCTACACGGCAGGGAATTGAGACCTCCTCCAGTGCCCTTTTTCTTCTTCCACATCCCCATTCGACCACCACACACACTTTGCTCCCGAACTGACCTCCAATTTGTGGCTTTCTCCGATCTGCGAGTTACGCTTCCTGCATTGCTGCCTACAACACTCCCAATTCCACCTGCACGATAAGCCAAGCTATTTGCAGGGTTCAACTTATAAAACTCTCCACCTCTCCGCCTGCGCTCGTCGCTCAGACATCCAGTCAAACGCCTCAACCCGCCTCCAGAATGATACAGTCGACGAAACTTCTCTTCTGCATTTCAAAGATTAGACACGTCTGTCGGACTTTGATCCCTTGAGATCAGCAAAATCTTTCCTGAGGATCATTGATACGTACGCTTCCGCCATTGGCTGCAATCAGCCCTGACGCAACTTTCCCGGTCAAGACACCACCACACCCTCCAGGCTCTGGCAACACACAACCAGCCGTCACCCGCTATGCTCAACAGCCCTCCAACCTCGCCGCCAATGACACCCGGCTCTCGCACTCAAAATCGCTTCCCGCCGCAAACACACCAGACCTCTCCGCTATACGAACGAATGGGTATCCCAAATTTCGTTCAGACTCCACCACTGGAGTTCATCGAACCAACTGGCCAAAACCACCAGTTCAACTTCACTCGCCCGCAATCATTCGAGCCGTCATCGCGCCCATCCACTGAATCCGGACAGGCCTACGCAACAACTCCTCAAGAATCTGAATACGAGGAGGAATCTGAAGAAGAAAGCGAACAAGAGGAGGAGAGGCCCATGCGACGGGCAGAGAAGGCCCACTTTGTACTCGAAGAGCTGGACAGCGATCCAGGCTACGATTGTGACATAGAGGTCCTGTATCCTGACCATTGTGAAGACGCAAAGAGTGACAGGAGCGGGACCAAATCTGAAGTGTTTGCGCGACTCAAGGAGCTGCAACTAGAAGAAGATAGTTCAGACGAGGAGCAAGAACGCAGATATCGACAGAAAAAGAAAAGATGGAGTGCAGGGGTGTTCAAGCGAAGCCACAGTCAGAGTGTCGAAGGTGACAGCAGCTACTCTGACAACGACCCTCTTGACGACGTTGACCCGACTGCTCGCCGACTTCGACGCCGCGTGCGCGGGCCTTGTGATAGAAGGGGCTCGCTCATCTTCGAGGACAGGGGTTTCTCGAATACCAACAACATCGCGGAAGTGGACGAGCCGGATGAGGGAAGAGTGATGCACTCGGAAGGCCCACCGTCCATCCCTAGTGATGACGCTTTTACCCTGGATGAGCTCCCATTCTGGACAGCGGGGGACTTGATGGACCTCGAATTTGAGTCAGATTAGACTTTCTTGGTAACCAATGTTCGCGTTGTATACAGTTAGATTCCTGTTCTCGAGCTTCACAACTGCCCACTTTAGGGACTGAATTTGCAAGCAATGTTCGGCGTTTGTCTGTGGTCAGCATAGCGGATTCCCAAATGTCATCTGTTTTCTCTTGTATGATTGTTCAGCGCACAGCAAATAAGACACACGTGTGGTATGACCAAACGGTAATTGCCGCGCCTCATCTGCCATCGAACAAATTTGCTTGTTTGTAGATGTTGTATTCTGAACCCTTGATCATCTATTTATGGTAGTGGTGAACAAGCCCCCTTTGCCAAGGCTGCTGATGGCCCGGGCGGCGGGCTTTCGGAGACCTCATTACCACCCAGATGATAATAGCGCTCATGACTTGTTAGGGCGATGACATCTTGTGCACTAGCACGGAAGGCACCGTTGCCGTGAATTCTGCGCCTCGCTAGATGCCTCTGTTGGCACGAGGCTTGTTTCCCCACACACTCGTGGACTCTGCTCGATTGCGACGAACAATGCAGCAGAACAAGCGTTTTGACAACAACGACAGCGACTAACTTTTGCATCCGATGTTTTTAGACAATCGTCTAGGTATGCAGTATCAGCGGTCAGGCGCTCCGCAATTTCACTGCTTCCTCCACAAAGGTAGTCTGCACTAACAACTTACACCGCCCGGCCATCCCAGCACACGCCACGCCCGTCAGCGCTTTTACTGCGAGGCTGACGGGCGGAAACATTGTTTCAAGGGCGCCCAATCGGTATCTTTAGTACCATCATACCTAAGCAAAGCTCACCTGTCACTGAATTAAGCTTCATCTTAGTTGCTGACTGCAAGTCTGTACAGCCTTTCCGCATCCTTCGGGTCGAGGAGTAGCCGTCCAGACCGTCTAATCGCGCTGCAAACTGAGGAACTAGAATCAAAATATAAGTATGGCATCGTGGAACACTGCTAGGAACACCATCTCCTTGCCTACAATCAACAAACCATACTCAAGACTTTCCTATTTGTCTTCATTTCCTAATTTCCTTACTGTCCAAGCTACCTTCGCTTCTTAATCAGTAATCATGTTCACCATCACCAAAGTCCTCGTCGCCGGTCTTGCGACCTTCAGTGCCGTCCAAGCCCTTCCTCAACCTCAGACTGCCCAACCATCCTCAACGCCTGCTCCGGCTCCCGCCCCAGCCCCTGCTGAGGATCCAGCTGCGCTCTTCCGCGATCTCTTCACTGCCCCTACGGCGATCAAGCGCTTCCAGCGTCTGCTTACCTCTGGGGAGACTTTGCTCACTGGAGACGCCCTAAAGAAGTTGACTGTTTTCTCTTTCAACAATGCTACACCTGCACCTAATGCAAAGGGTGGAGCTGCCAAGGCCGCCAACATCGAGACCTTCCCCATCCTTACGGGTCTCGGCATCAGCAAGACTCTGGGCTTCCTCGAGCCTTGCGGCATCAACACACCCCATGTCCACCCCCGCGCCACCGAATTTCTAACTCTCGTCGAGGGCGCCAACCTCAAGTTCGGCTATGTCCTTGAGAACGGCCTCGTCAAGGCTGGTCAGAATCCCGAAATCGCTGGAACCCTCAACAAATTTGAAGGCACCGTCTTTCCCCAGGGTTCTATTCACTTCCAGTTCAACGACAATTGCGACAAGGCTACATTCGTTGCTGCTTTGAACTCCGAAGACCCCGGTACCAGCCAGGTTGCCCAGAACTTCTTCGCTCTCAATGCTAATGTCATTGACGCAACCCTTGGTCTTCCCAACACCATCAATGGTGAAAACATTGAGCAGTTCAGGAAGGCTATCCCTGCCAATCTTGCTCAGGATGTTGATACTTGCTTGGCTCGATGCAAGAAGCATTAAGTGCTTTGAAGAAGTAATGTGCGGGTAAAGGGGAGTTAAAGATGTGGAATGAGAAACATGGACGGTATCTTTGATCACTGCATAGCGACGGCGTTTTATACTCACTTTTGTGATTGGTTACATTCTTTACTGGTTTATACTTTTGTGGATTTAATTTAGAGTGTCTATAACTACTACTTCGCGAGCAATTGCTCTACTATGACATATAAAACACTTGTTATCAACATTTGTGCTTCCAAGAATACAGCAGGATGTGACAATTACAAGCATAATTCTAGAGCCCCCTAAAGACTAATTTAATTGGATCCCGGACAGCTTCAGATATTTCCTACTTGTCATACACTATTACGGAAAACTCGAGCGTATCCTAGCTGTTCCTTCTGACATCGATGCAGCCCTTAAAAGAGCTAACCAATTATGGATTGTTAGGACTGCTTTTCTTCCAACAATTCCCGTTCGAAATGCCAAGGTACGCCCAGTATAATTTCCCAGCCAGCCTCAGGATTCTGACATGAGCCAGAGCTGGCTCCTGCAGGATGAGGCTGATGAAGCGGTACGCCCCGCGCACTTTCTAGGCGAGGAGCTGAAGGCGATTGCCCTCCCGACTCCAAAATGCGAGTACACATGGACACGTCAATCTAGATAAGGCTAGCAGAGTGCGCTTTTAGACACTTTGTCGCATTGAGGGTTGCAGGGTTCGTTGGTCTTCCATTCCAAGCGAGTGTGGCTATTAGCCATGAGGCTGTGGTGTGGTACAGTCGATATGGACTAGATCCTAGGTACCTTTTTTTAGGCTGACTCTGTTGTTGCTCATGCAGCCCCACCACGACTCATTCAGCTCGCCCAAGACACACCGACAACAAACACGTCTCAGCTGGGCTTGGGACAGCCATATATACTAGCTTGGGCTCGACGTTCTCATTCTTTCTCGTCTGTGACAGCCCTTTTCTTCTCTCTATCCCAAGAATCTCAATTGGCACAACAGCTGCCCCTCCATTTACCCCACCATGGCGGACCCAGTCGCGATCCAGGATGAAATCACAGTCCTCGAGAAGAAGATTGAGGAGGCACAGGCACAACTGAAAGATGCAAAGTCAAGATTACAAAAGGCCCAAGATGCGTCATTCGTCGATCCAGGTGCGAGCTTGTCAGAGGAGGAGAAGATGGCACTCATCAAGGTCAACTTGCAGGAAGTGCTGAACCCTGAGATCATGGAGGAGGCTTTGAAGAAGCAGGGCCATTTGAAAGTTTACTGGGGTACTGCTACAACTGGAAGACCACATTGCGGATACGTACGTACATTTATATCTAGTCTGACAAGAAAGGTTGCGTGCTACAGTGGGCTAACCATCAGTCGCATAGTTCGTCCCCATTCTCAAAATCGCACAATTCCTTGCCGCAGGCTGCCACGTCAAGATCCTCTTGGCTGACATTCACGGCTTCCTCGATAACCTCAAAGCGCCTATCGAGCTCGTCAAGTTTCGCGCCGAGTACTACCGCTTCACCATTACCGCCCTTCTGAAAGCTGTCAATGTCCCAATTGACAAGCTTGAGTTTGTCTTGGGCTCTAGCTATGAGTTGAACTCGGATTACACAATGGATCTACTTCGACTGGCGTCGATAACGAGCGAGCGCGACGCAAAGAAGGCTGGTGCTGAGGTTGTCAAGCAGACCGAGAATGCGCCACTCAGTGGTCTGATCTACCCGCTCATGCAGGCGCTTGATGAGCAGTACCTCGATGTCGATGTGCAGTTCGGTGGTGTAGATCAGCGCAAGATTTTTGCCCTCGCAAAGGATGTCCTACCGAAGATTGGCTACAAAGAACGCGCTCATCTGATGAATCCAATGGTTCCTGGTCTCCAGGGCGGCAAGATGAGCTCCTCAGACCCCGACTCCAAGATCGACGTCCTCGACGATGCAGACGTTGTTAAGCGCAAGCTCAAGAAGGCTTTTGCGCCACCCAAGGTAGTCGAAGAGAATGGTGTTCTCAGCTTTGTCGAGTATGTACTGCTTCCAGCAGGCCATCTTATCTATGGCGAGCCTAAGTTTGAAGTCGAGCGACGTGACGCCGAACCACTCGTGTACACCAACATCAAGCAGATGCAGGAGGATTACATCAACGACATCCTCATCCCGCAAGACCTGAAGCCTGCAGTCACCAAAGCACTCAACAAGTTGCTTGAACCTGTTCAGGCCGAATTCCAAGCGACACCCGCATGGAAGGAAGTTGAGACGAAGGCGTACCCACCTCCGCCTGCCGAGAAGAAGAAAGAAAAGAAGAAGAAAGACAAGGGTACCTTCCACCCAGGCAGGAAGGTCGAGGCAAAACCTGATGGACATGTTGAGGGTGAGGACAAGGCAGCAGTGGATGTTGGTACGGAGACTGGGGAGAAAGTAATTGAGAACTTAACGTTGAATGGCACAAAGGCCTAAATGCATCACGTCGAGCAGTCTAGCGTTCAAGTTAGGACAGGGCCTGCTGCAGTTACGGCGTCACATAGATATACCAATACTCGATAATAGATGTATGCATGAAGCATGAAGCCATAAAAACACATCTCCCCGAGTTGTGCATTACATAAGAGCGCATAGTGATATTATGTGACTTCTACTAGCCCCCGTAGTATTTCAGTATCCCGGATTCCTGTATAAAACTAACCGCCCTTGCCTTTGCTTTCTTCTTCCGAGTCACTACTAGGCTGCATCTACGCAGTGTAACAGTCAAGTCATATCATCGAGCTGACGCCTCTTCAGAGCCGTACTGAATCAACAACTCGCCATGCTTCATGAGCTACATGAGAGCAGCAGTCTGCTTGCAAGATGCTAGTCGTTGCTCTCTGTGAGTGCTCAGTAAGAGTCATACTCATGCCTAATGTTGGCCATTCACGAGTACATCTCTGCCTCATCCATTCTCCTCATGTCGGGCATCATACCCATCTCTTGTCCCCCATTGTCCGGCCTCTTCAATGCCGTGCCCTCTTTCAAATACAATATCAACCTAAATGCCGCATTCCCATTCAAGTAATACCTATGTAGCCTTTTACTCCTCAGGAAGCCCAAACGCTCATACAACTTCAGACTTGCGGTATTCGAAACCTCTGTTTCCAAGACGATTTCATCGGCGGCTCGGGCGGCCATGGCGTCAATGGCCATGCGGACGAGGTTTGTAGCGATACCTCGCCCGCGATGTGTCTCTTGGACGGCGAGCATGGCTATGTAGCCGCGGAAGGTGCCTGAACGGTGGGGTTCAAGTTTGGAGATCACAACGCCGATGAGGTTGTTGGACGGGTCAAGCGCCTGGATTTAAACAAGTCAGTTGAGATTTTTGTTGAAGACTGTGAAAGCAGTCTTATTGAAAACCAGCATACCATATAGCACAGATCACCCCATTGATACAGAAAGTATCTATATACATAGATACTGTATGGCTCGGAAAGGTCCTTCGAAATCAGTTGGCGGATTACAGGAAGGAATATCTCTTCCTTTGCGGGTTCATATTGGACATAATGGAGCTCTGGCCCATCACTCATCGTCTCCACGACCTTGTCGGCCATCGCACCCAAGATTAGCGCGTACAAGGCATCGACTGACGCGATGATACTTTCCGAGAGCGTCGGAATGGTGAAGAGCGAATGGCGGGGGACACCCCCGGCTTGGCAGCATACCGAATCCTGGTCGTCGATCCCAATGCATTCCGTCACATGCCGAAAAGCTCAGGTGTGGAAGAAAGCAAAACATCTTGGTCACCTGGAAGCTACACCTTTGAATATAACTCCGCCGCAAATGTCCTTTCTGAGGCGCCGCTTCGGCGGCGGTGGAGGAGAAGATTCGCCATCTGAAATCTCGTGCGAACCGTCACCTGGACCAGACGGAAAGCGACCTTCGAATCTCCGCGTGATAACAGCTGAGCAGCTCCATACGCTCAAGAAGAAGGGAAAACATGGCAAGAGGAGAAATGTGTGGGTTTTTGGGCTTGGGGGCTTATTTGGACTCGTCATTGCGGGCTTCTTTGCAAGTAGTAATGACTTGATCGATATGAAGAGCCTGGAGAATGTGAACTTGGAAAGCATAATGGAAGCGCTGCCAGCGGGTTTCGTGAGGAGTGCGCAGGATTTGCAGGTAAGGAATCACCTGCACACCAGGGAGAGTAGCCAGTGATATTCAAGAAAGGAGTGCTGATTACCTCGACTCAGTAGAGAACTGAACGCGACGCAGTAAACTACGATTCCTTCGCCGTGGGCCTGCATGCCCGAGAACAAGGCATCGAGGCCAAGCACCCTGTCATTATGATCCCGGGCGTCATTTCTACTGGCCTTGAGTCCTGGGGCGTCGAAGAAGGCTCCAGGCAATACTTTCGCAAAAGGTTATGGGGCTCATGGACCATGATGCGCGCGTTAGTTCTGGATAAGGCTTCTTGGAAGAGGCACATCATGCTGGATAAACACACGGGCATGGACCCGCCTGGCGTAAAGTTAAGAGCTGCGCAAGGGTTCGACGCAGCAGATTTCTTCATCACAGGATATTGGATATGGAACAAGATTCTGGAGAACCTGGCCACTATTGGCTACGATCCAGGAAACGCATTCACCGCTGCATACGACTGGCGCATGAGCTACATGAACTACGAGATCAGAGACCAATACTTCACCCGCTTAAAATCACACATCGAAGTGGCCGTGAAAGTAGCTGACAAAAAGGTCGTCCTACTCTCGCATTCCATGGGATCTCAAGTGCTATACTACTTTCTCCATTGGGCTGAAGCAGAGGGATACGGCAATGGGGGCTCAAATTGGGTAGAGAAACACATCGATTCCTGGATCAACATCAGTGGCTGTATGCTCGGCGCTCTGAAGGACATACCCGCAGTACTGAGTGGGGAGATGAAAGATACAGCACAGCTCAATGCTTTCGCCGTCTATGGACTCGACAAATTCCTTTCCCGTTACGAACGGGCTGAGATCTTCCGCGCTATGCCGGGACTTTCCTCCATGTTGCCCTTGGGCGGCAATGCAGTTTGGGGCGACGAGACAGGAGCACCTGATGATGTTGAAGGATTGAACATCACGTATGGTAACTTCATGCGGTTCCGCGACAGCAATTCAACCTTGACAAGTAAAAACTTGACCGTTGATGACAGTCTACCATTCCTATTTAAAAACACAGAGGAATGGTACAAGAAGATGATTCTTTCGAGTTACTCACATGGTGTTGCGCACACGACAAAGCAAGTAGAGGACAACCAACTCCTCCCTGCAAAGTGGATCAATCCCCTGGAATCGCGTCTTCCTCTTGCTCCAAGCCTCAAAATCTACTGCTTCTACGGCATCGGTAAAGAAACCGAACGCGCGTACTACTACCGCTCTGACGACGAACCCATGTCCGGGCTGAACGTGACGCTCGACACGGCGTTCATTGGCCCCGGTGTAGATCACGGTGTCATAATGGGCGAGGGCGACGGAACTGTCAACTTACTTAGCACAGGGTACATGTGCGCTAAGGGGTGGAAAATCAAGCGCTACAACCCTGCTGGAGTGCAAGTCAAGACATTTGAGATGTTGCATGAACCTGATCGGTTTAGTCCCAGAGGAGGACCGAATACTGGTGAGTCTTGCCCTTGTTTTTACCCTGCTGTAAATTCTATGACATGATGCTGATTATAACTAGCGGACCACGTTGACATCCTCGGTCGCTCCTCCCTGAATGATCTCATCCTCCAAGTCGCCGGCGGACGCGGGGAGCTCATCGAAGAGACAATCCACTCTAACATCAAAGAGTACGCCGCCAAAGTCAAGGTATACGAGGAATAATAGCGCATCCAAGTAGTCTCGGACTGCCCTCGCGGTGCAGGCTTTGGAGAGAGAGAACATCGTCACTTTGTAGATTTTCGCAATCGCCGGCGTTGCGGTTAGCAGTGTTTGCGCGGGTGGGTTTCAGCCGATTTTCCTTGATGATACCATGATAGAGGAATGTAAGTTTGGAGTTTTTTCTAGGTACTTGCCGTGAGACCTGTGATGTGATGGCAGTGCATCTGGCAATATTTCGACTGTTGTAGAAAATCTCGTCAAGTACGGAAACTAGACTACGAGTAGTCTTGTTTGAAATTCGCTAGATATCAGATGAGAACAGGGCTTTCGTGACGAAGGCTCGAATAAGGACAGAAATATGGATCACGTCGATAACTGAGCGGCCCCAGCCAGTTGTCCATTTTATTTTCACTCGGGCGAGTCCAACATACTTGATAACCAAGAGTGATAAGGTAGCGTGCTTCTTTTTGAGGTTTTGAGAATCTGAATCTGAGCGCTCTTGCAGGACTGAACACTATCCAACTATGGGATGAAGTATGTCGATGCCGCTTCTAGAGGAGTGAGGCGACGCAGTAATGTGTACGATTATATTAAGCGGTTTGCGCTATCTGAACTAACATTGAAACATAAGACCTTGTGAGGATCTTCTACATAAGATCCAGGATCCATAGCCAGTCAGGAATTGGAAAAATTCCCCAATGATTGACTAAAGAATGAAACGGCACTGTGTACCACAGCGACAAGGTTTCGTTCTGTCACGAATGTTTTGACAGGAAATTCCTAGACACCCTAAACTATCAGTGAAGAACGTATCCTTATGACTGATATGTCCTTGAAATCTCATTGTGTTTGCAGTATCCAGTAACTCTTGTCCACAATCTTCACGCCTCGTCTGAGCTCGTCGTGTAGCGGCATGAAGACCACTGTGGTGACTCCATCCACATTTTGAAGTAAGGCGCAAGGCCGATAACTCCCAAATCTACTCGAAGAGCAATACTCACATGCCCTCCGCCTCTGTGGTAGGCTTGGAGGCTGGTGAACATCGACCAGATATCGCAGAATGCAACTATTGTTGTTGGGTTGCATCACATTCCAACGAAAAACAGTGGCGTAATTTAGGAAATTCGTTAATATGCTGGCGAGGAAGTAAACCAGGCCATAAGGCACTTGATGCGCCCTAAGTAAAGTGTGAGACGTGTATTCGGTATCTGGATTGCTGGATCCAATCCAGAGCGCAACCGGATAGCACCTAAATAGCGCAACCACGGCTTCACGTAGGTAAGGGATGCTGCTAATTGGGACAGTCACAAGACTTTGACTTGACTGCTTGATCCCTCTGTCTCCTGTGTTTATTGCTGCTTGACGGGATGCGTGGACGAAGCTATCCTGAGTGGCGCTCCTAATGGAATGACTGTTTGAAGCCAAGCCAGTATTCAAGTTCGAACGCTCAGCAGCAGGATTCTTGCGCTTATTTTCTGCAAATTCCAGCTCCCCTCGGCGTATCTTCCCGGGACGCTCTTCAGCGGCCTCATAGCCATAAGACTGGATCATACCGGAGAACGGTTGAACATGATTTTGAGATGTACGCTGCCCAAAGGAGTTTCTTTCTACAAATGAGCTTTGGATAATAGCCGAAGCACGCTCAATATCGATTCGTGGGCGTTTCTTCGTGTTTACCGGCAGATTATCATGCTCTTTCTGCTCCAGAGTTGCTCGTCTGTTCATCATATCGGATACTTGTGAAACTGGCTTATGCCGGCCGAGGGGCACATTGTTTGAGCCTGTTCTATTCGTTGGCTTGGTCACGAGAGGTTTGGCTTCGTACAGATCCTGATCAGGGTCGTCTTCGATTAGTGTAGCAGATATGCGATTAGCACGCGCAGGGTTGATCGTTGTGGTAGCGTTCGCTACAGACGAGGTGTTGCCCCGAGGATACTGTGGATTGTACTGCGTTGAATCCTTAGGAATAGGGTGCGGTTCGCCCGTCGAAGCCACACTTGGATTTTCAGGAGCCTCTTGTGGATAGACAGTATCGGAGGAGACGGTTTGAAACTCGGTAAATGCATGCTCTAAAATGTCATACCTTGCAGCCTTGGTCATGAGTCCGTTTGTTCCATCCAACTTGTATCGCAGTTTAGCATGTTTCTGCTCGTTTGCTTGCAAAAGGCTTACCTCTGAGACTCGTTGACTAAAACCCCGTTGGCCTCTCACCTCGCCCAGTTTGCGTTGAAGTTTGAGTGCCCGCGAGACTAAATTTTCTAGTTCCAACAGGCTACCAGTCTGTTTAATCAGCAACTGCACAGATTGTACTTGCGAAGTAAGAGCTTGAAGGCCACCGGCTTCCCGAATGATGGGCCTAAGAACGTCAGCCTCAAGCGCCTTCGCTCGCAGACCCTCCCGACCGGCCTCCACGCGAAGCTGGTCAATGCTAGCAGTCTGATCTTTATGTGGAGGAGAACCACCGATCAACTCCATGTAGACTGAACACAAGTGGCGCAGCTCGCGGTGTTGATCGATAAGCGTGCTGTAGCTCTCTTGAAGTGCCGTGTAATTGTGCGCTGCAAAGCTTGTGTCCTCTAAATATGTATCAGCACAATCCTTCAAATATATTATTGTCATAATTACTCTGCAATGAGCCCCCGTCTGCATGTGTCTGAGTCTGGTGGCTCTCCCGAGAAGTACTTGAATGACGCTCGATCAGCGGCGAGTGCGAGATCGGGCAATCGAACAAAGACTGTGGTGTGGAGATCTTTGGCTCTAAAATCTCGCCCTCTTCAAGTTCTCCATCTCCGATTTGTCCCTCCTGGATTTCTCCTTTTTCAATTTTGATCGGCTTATCGGAGAACCGCTCAGGTTCTATCAATTTAAAGTCAGGCTCCGCTGTGATCTGAGGTATGTCCATGGTTGAGCACAGCAGAAGTATGTCGTATCATATACCGTTACTGCAGATGCGTACTGTGCAATTCTTGTCGTGTCAGAATGTGAGTTGCAGTGTTATGAGAGTATACGAGGTGAACGAAGAAAGTGAGCTAGCAGGCGGAGCAAGTGCTCTTGTTTACACACCAACTGCCTAAAGCAGACAGTCACGACAAGAAACGCAGGAACAACCTGATGCCCCGCATTTGTAAAACTAACAAGCTTACTCACTGATGGAATTGAATCTCACATTCTATAAGTGGATAAAGTGAAGTAAGCAAGTCGCCAACAATTAGCAACCTTCGATAGGATTATATCATGTCCTTCCTTGGTCACACATTTTCTGCGAATCCCATTGCACTCCAACTCGGTTGGCCGCTTCTCTCGGCCTATGCGACTCGCAGTGTGCTGTTGTCTCGTAAAGTCCGACGCTTTGCCACGGCCTTTCAACTGCCATGGTTTCTCGCTCTAATCGGGACTGTGCCTCAGTTGACAGCGTAATGGGCAATAACTGGATGTGGTACTCGTCAATCCTTGTAATCGTTCGATCTTTATCCTTGGCACTACTCTTCTGGGACTCAGTCACAGTGGTCCAGCCCTGGTGAGCTGTATCGAGGCCTCGTAATCTTTGAATCCACCTTGTGAGATGGATGACGATAGGCTTTGTGAGAGGGAGGCAAGCACACATCAGGCCAGCAGAAGATTCAGTAGCCGTGAGGACTGCGTCGAGATAATTTGAGTATGCTTCGTTGAGTTGTTGATCACGATTGATCAAAAAAATCGTCGCGCGGACAGTCGATACTATGGTGGCGCTGTTCTCACTGTCAACACAAATTATCGAGAGCAATATAATCTAAGTAACATACATTCCGCCAATCCCAAAGATCGATATTAATGCAATCTTCTGCTTCTTTTGAAGCGTCATCCTGGAGATCATAATCGCTGGCATCAACAACAGCAAGATGTCGGAAAAGGCATTAATGAAGCCAGTGATGGATATACCAAGTCTCGAAAAGGCCGTCATTGGCATCTGACCAACGCCTTGGAGAGCGAGCAAGATTATGGCTGTGAGTGTCCACAAGACGACAAGCTGCAAAATAGTCCACCACGCCCAACGAAACCAGGTCTCGAACATTGTAAATGTTCTCCTATAAAGGAATAGGATCGATAACTTGATGAAAGTGATCGTAGCAACGTAAAGAATGGCCAATGAACTGTACACTGCTCTGACAACATGCCGTTTCTCCTCACTTTGGACTAAGATGTCATTAAGATTGAGTGCTCCAAAAGCGGTGAGAAGAAGCCCAGACAGAAGCAGTCCAAGGTTTGCAGACTGTTTGTGTTAGAATATATGCAGATTGAATAAGATAAAAAACATACATAGGCAACATATGTGAGTATGTCGTCGGTCGAAAGTCTCGCCTTCATCAGCTTGCGTGACACAGTCCTCCCCACCACCGCTGCAGTAGTTAAGAGGATGTCTAGGGCGAGAACGACATATGCTGCAGCGCTGTAATTTGCTGGAACTGAGTTGTTTGCTCCCATAACGACAGCTCTGCCAGAGAGTATGGATCGGGGGAAAGCAAGGGCTTCGGGGGTGGGAAAGACTATCCTCACGTCGAGATTCGCATGACGACTACGGAATCACAAGAATGCGCCAGCTGCGGTGACCGGTATGTAACCAGGAAGCACAAGCGAAAGAGCGAACGAGAGCACGCGACAATGTCTAGGGCGAGTGCACGAACGTATGGTCCGGTTGGGGGTCGCATGCAAGGCAGAAGCTCCGATGCATCGCCACGCATTTCCGTCCCCGATATCCAAAATACGGTAACCGATCTTGAGACAAATGTAAGACCTTAATTGCGGTTCTTTTCCGCTCAAGGATCAGTGAGCCTGTTGGAAAGGCTACGACACAAATGAGAGATACGGCTAACCGGATAGAACGGTTGGACAGAGGACTGCGAGCTAGAGTGAGAGAGGGGATTCAGATGTTAAATGATAGGCCCTCCACATCAAACGTGACCGTTTGTGTTGCACAAGTCTCATTCCCGCGAGGCCGTCAACGTGCTTAGCCCGAACGGGAATTCGGGGCTTATGAGGCAGTAGCCACATCGTACGTGATCTGGGATCGGTGGCTGTGTGCACAGTGGCTTGCGCACTGCTCAATATGAATACTTGTCGGGGAATGGATAATGATGAAGAAGGGGCCAGGTGCCGCTCGGCTCCAAACAACGATATGGTGTATATGTTTTATTGTGGCCTAATCGCCTTTCGTCTTGGATTCCGGAGGTGCCATTTCTTTCACGGGACCAATGTATATGTTCATAAGCATGGCGAGGCAAAACCACCTACCCATGATGAAATTGGGGGCTCGAACTCCATTTCGAGACTAAGTATAAGAGTGTGTACAGGAAGGCATACTTCCCCCGCAATGTTCAAGGGGCCGTAAACAAACAAGTTCACTCTGATTCATCAAAAAGTTTGAACGAAGCCGCTATCTTCACGAGGTTGTAACTGGACTAACCGCTCAGAACAAGTAAGCAATGATCCAACATTATGCAATATTATCATAACAGGCACCAAGACACCAACAAACACCGAACAAATTCCACCAGTCCCCAAGGTATCTCATGAATCATGTACAGGCATAGCAAACAATAAATGACACCCTAGGCCGTCGCTTGGATAACCTTAAAGCCCTCCGCAACCATCTTCTGAATCTCCTCATCCTTGTGCTGAAGAAGACCCAGTGTATATGAAACATCGTTCCATTGTCTCTCATTTTCTGCTCTCGGCAGCCTGGCAGCGAGTTTGTTGGACAACTGTTTAGCATGTTTGTCCTGCATAGAATTAGTCTCTTACATTTCAAACGTTTTCTCCCACTTCAGGTAACATACCTTCTCAATGAATCCAGCCAGAAACTTGATAATTCTCTTGAAAGCGTCTTCATTCAACGCAGAATCTGCACTGAGCACACTGAACATATCAACAAACTGGTTGTAGACGGCATTGTCCTTTGTAGAAAGCTCAGTGAAGAACATGCGTGCCATATCTGCAATCTTTTTGTCGCTGTCCTCAAGGCACTTGGCCATCTCTCCAAGCTGACCCTTCACCTTTACCTGGCCTGCCAAGATCAAGAATGTCAAAGTCATGAGACACGTTCGCTTGACGCTCGCATCGCCATCATTTAAACGGCGATAGAGGAAGTCAGTGTTCTCGTCAATGAGATGGTTGAAACAGACCGCCATGTCACCAAGAGCGACCACGAGATTGCTGCGGACGACAGCGTCTTGACTTCGCTCCAGGATAGTGAGTAAGAGGCCTAGGTTGGTCTCGCAATACTCTGAGCTAACGCACATTAGCTTGGCCAAGCACAATGCAGCTTGTGCTTGTAAGGTAGGATGATTGTACGAGGTGTTGTTTGCACATATATCTGCTACCAGTGGACCGAAGTTTGCAAGGAGAGACTGAGGACCAAAAAGCAGCTCACGTTCTCGAACATGGGCAATTGCTTCAGTAAAGTCGTCCTCGGTAGTACCAGCCATAAGATCCAATTCGTCCGCAGCCTCCTCAACTGCTGGCGTTTGTTCTTTAGTGGCACCGCGCTTCCTACCTTTCTTGATAGGCGTAGGATCAACGGCTGATGCCAATGACTTTCGAGGAGTGGGAGCTGTTTTCTTGTCCTTTTCGGCTTTGCGGCGTTTGAATTCTAGCTCACAGAGTTCGAGATGGACAATCTGTTTTATAGCAATGTGTCCCACAATGAACAAAAGTTGAGATAGCGCCAAAGCTGAGTTTTGTTTCTTGGGCTGTGGTTCGCCACTCAAAGGTGGTTCCGAAGCTGGTTCTTCGCCTGGTGTTGTCAATTGGCTCGCCTCATCTGCACTTGATCTTGATGTAGGCCGAGACTGAGCTTGTGTGGCAAAGACACGCTTCGTGACCCGACGAATGATCGCAGAGCAAAGTACATCTGGGTGCTTCGACAGGACGTATATAGCACCGATTGCTTGCTCTGCGACCCCATACCATTCCTTGCTATCAGATTCAGTTTCAGTTATTGCGGCCAACCTCACCAGGACTGCGTGGTCGTTTGGTAACTTGACCGTCGGCGCTGGAGCGGCAGCGGCAGCCTGCTTCCCCGGAGGCGGGCTCATGCGGCGTAGAGCAATGCATGTATAGCGGGCCAGTCCAAAATCCCTTCGGCCCAATTCTCCAAGCCCAATCCGTAGGCAAGCCTCCATTTCCTGTACGACAATGTCGGGCGATGAGAGCGCCAACATGCCCAGAACTATGATGGCTCCCCGACGCTGGTTTTTAGAGATATCCTTCTTTTGATACCCATATATTTGCCAGAGTTTTTGAATGACAAGCTCGTTCACTAGCCCTTGCTTCATCATTGTGCTGAGGAGCTGCTCGAGTGAGGTAAGCTCTGCTGGGGTTGTACCGAAGGTTAGACTGATCATGTTCTTTGATATATAGTTGGCAATGGCGTTAGCATCGAAACCCGGTGGTGCATCAAAGAACAGGCCTTTATAGCACTCGAGGAGATGAGTTTGCACACCCTTGCCTTCGTCGCTGTTGCCCTTTGTCCAGATGAGGCGCAACATTCTCCGAATACCAAGTTTCGCGTTCGCAATTTTGTAGGCATCAATAGTCGTAAAGAAGTCCATGGCTTCGATGACCTCGCTTTTGTTCTTTGACGAAAGTAAATGCGTCACCACTTCAGCGGCCTCGTTGATAATCTCAATGAACTTGAGCGCCTCCAGTAAGAACTTCCGCATCGTTTGGAACTTGTCAAGCTCTTGTACGGTTGCAGCATCCTTTTGCGCCTTTTCAATCGCAGCGGCTCTTTCTTCCTCTGTCATTTCTGAAGGGTGCTTCGGATCTGTGGAGCCGACATCTTCGGCTTGAGTCGCATCTTGTAGTAATGTTTCGTCAACCGTCTGGTCGCCTGGAGCGCGTTCTCGAAGCTCCTCCGGAGGTTGCAATGCATTAATCTGAGCTTCGCAGTCATCTAGTCTTTGTGTCCAGTCCTTGGTTGAGAGTAGTCCGCCATCAAAAGCGGTGAATGGGTGTGTCGAGACTAGTTTTGCAAGCAGCTTGATGGCATTTCGACGTACATTGCTGCTCTTATCTTCGAGGCTTCGTGCGGCGAGTTCGGCAACTTTCTGTCGGCGCTTGGGGTACTTCTGCTCCAAGTCACAGAGTTTGACGTAGACTTGAATGACTCTGCATCGGCAGTAGGGATTGATATCAAGGAATCGATCCTCGAGCACATCGAAGAAAATACGAATCTGTGCCTTATGATTCTCGCTGCGGTCGTCCTGGCTAAGCTTGCTAAGCATGACAATGAGATTTCCGCATACTTCGATTAGGGCGCAACGCAGAGTGTATGACTATGAATCTTATTAGTTTGAGGTCATTAAGGTGTGCGTGAACAAATACCTCGCTATCTAGCAAATTCGCCAGCAGAGTCATCTGTTTGATGACAAGGTGTGGTGTCAGTTCAGAGATCTTTGTGAGGAAAGTCGAGATGGACTTCGGACCCTTCAGATCTGTAGCACTGAACTCCTTGCCGCTGATGTCTTTCAGAACGTCCTCAGTTAACTGTGGGTAGTCGTAGGCATCGGCCAGAGTGAAGAGAAACTCAGCCATTGGCTCAGATAGATGTTCAAAATATGTCAAGCTTTGGTTGATGGAGGTTTGCGCAGCTATCACATATATTAGTATGATGGTTGTTAAGGCATCGTTACAACCCACTGTAGGCATGTCCATGGTGCTTGACTGCGATACACAGGACCCTGAAGCAATGGTTCCGTATTGCGCTGCTCTTGACCCTCGTTTCATTTTCGAGGATGTGATAGACTGGCTTCGTGAAGAGGCCAATGAAGGTGTCGCGCTCTGAGGTTGTCACAAATATACGGCCCAGCTTGAGCTTCAACACCTTGCTCATGCGGTCGAGGGCTGTCTCCAATTGCGCCGAGACATCCCAACTGCCATCTTTGGCTACTCCCGACTTTGTTTTCGTGCCCTTACCCCGCCCCCTCGCTGCTGGTGCTGATGCGGATTTTTCAAGCGCTCTCGTCTCAACCGCTGATATAGTCCATCGAAGTAAGAAACCATACATTTCGAGTATATTCTTATGATGTGGTATCGCATCTTGCTCTTCGGCTTCGAGGTCAGCGTGGATGACGTCGGCTTGTGTTGATAGGGCAGACACTATGAGGTCAAGAATTTTGCTGAGGGTTGCGATTGGTATTTGTGACGATGATCTAGACAGTACAGAGTTCATGGTCAGGATATGTTCTCTACCAAATGTAGGACTTTTCGAGATTTGCGGGGACGCACTTTAGGAGGAATTGTAGTGTATCAAAGACAGAGCTGCGGGTGATGGCATCTGGGCTCTCCGCGACAGCGTCAACCACAGGATTCAGTTCACTATTGATCAACCCAGGCGAGGACAGCGATTCCGGGTCATCCTCGCAGTCTTGCAGCGCTTGCGGAGCCTCTGGTGTCGGAATCGTGGAAGGATCGCTGTCAAACAGCTTAATCGCGTCGTTTATGTCAAAATCCACGCGTGCCTCCATGATGCACAGAATCGCTGGAGGAAGAAAAGAAAGTCGGGAATAAGAAGCGACGAAAGGCCGTCGAGAGTGCAGTTGTGCAGGTGAGGTGAAAATGCAGGTCGTCGCTGCACACCAGGCGCGATTCCGGTTGTTTGTTGTGGTTGTTTCCTATTGTGGGCTAGTGCTAGTGTCGTTCCGACGCGTCTGACCATGCAATTCCGATGAGCACTCTTCTCGCGCTCCACACAACACGACATCACCAGCTACTCCATCATGGCAAAAGCACGCACGTCGCTGCGCCATGCGGAAGACATTGATGTCCATGAGGACGACCTCAAAGAAGAGGTAGCCGAAGAAACTCTAGACGAAAGCATGGACCCACTCGAGGAAAGCGGGCACACGGTAGACAGCAGCGACGAAGAAGTCGAAGACGCTGTTCAGGAAGACATGGCGCGTTTCGAAGAGACATTTGTCGGCATCAACAAGCGTTTTCGACTGATTAACCGCATTGGAGAAGGTATGTCTTAAATCATTGGTTTATCTTATGCAGGGTAGCGGGGTGGGCTCACATAGACTTGCAGGAACATTCTCAACAGTGTACAAGGCTGAGGACCTAGAGTACAACAAGTACAACAACAACTGGGACATTGACGAGCGCGAGGACCGCAAGTGGTCATCGCCTGCAAACAGGCGGCGCCCCTCCCGACGACCCCACTATGTTGCCATCAAGAAGATCTATGTCACCAGCAGTCCCATACGCATCTTTAACGAGCTAGAACTACTCTACGACTTGAGAGATTCCGATTCGGTATGTCCACTCATCACCGCTTTTCGCCACTTGGATCAGGTCGTCGCTGTTTTGCCATACTTTCAACATCACGATTTCCGGGACTATTACCGTGACATGAAGATCTCTGAGATGCGTCTCTACTTCAGGAGCATGTTGACTGCACTTCGATCAGTACACGCGAAGGGGATCCTCCATCGCGATGTCAAGCCTACCAACTTCCTCTATAACCCAGCCCAATCCCGTGGGGTCCTGGTTGACTTTGGCCTCGCTGAGCGTGAGGGCACTGATTGGCATAACTGTGCTTGCCATATGTCTGACGAGGATCGCCGCCACAGAATTGCCCACAGTGTCTACGCGCAAACACAATCGTCAGGCCACAACGCTACTAGTTACCCGAAGAACGATACACGTAATAGCCGTCGAGCCAATCGAGCAGGTACTCGTGGATTTCGCGCTCCAGAGGTGCTTCTCAAGTGCACTCAGCAGACTTGCTCGATTGACATGTGGAGCGTGGGCGTCATTCTGCTCACTATGCTTTCACGGCGCTTCCCTTTCTTCCACAGTGCGGATGACATAGATGCCTTGCTTGAAATTACAACCATATTCGGGCGGAAGAAGATGCGGGAGACATCCCTCCTGCACGGTCAGGTCTTTGAGACCAATGTTCCTAGCTACAGTGAGGGTGGTCACAGCCTGGAGAAGATTATCCTCTGGTGCACAGGACGAACAGGTGACAAGACGCAACCGAAGAAAGAACTAGATGACGAAGAAAAAGAGGCCGTCCAATTCTTATACCGACTACTGGAGTGCAATCCGGCAAAGCGTATTACCGCTGATGAGGCTCTCCACCATTCATTTATCACCAAAGCTTACGAAGATAGCGAAGCGGGAGAGGATATGGTTGATCTTATTGGTGCGTGATTCCATTGACGACCTGTACACATTTACGAAGCACAAGGAGCATTCGGAGGCGTATTGTCTGTTGCGAGCATATTGTCTGGAGTTTGGCCATCTGGGAATGGGGGTTTGATGAGCTAATGCGATACCCATCGATACTGTATACTCCATGCACAGGGTGTACTTCCAAACCCATTATATATACATCGGGGATCTTGTGATAATTGTGAGCAAAGAATCGGCCTTTTGAACGGCAAAACCTAACACGAAGGGCATAACTGGCTGGAGATATTGATTTGTCCTGGACTAGGCGTAGTCTGCAACGTGTATGATCATGATTGCACTCATCATAATGATACTGTGGTGCTTCAGGTAGTTGATACACTCTATTGCCAGCCCGTCATTCTATGACTGCTCACATGGAACGCCTCAACTCCGACTCCATCACCGGGTATCCTCATACTAAAGCCAAACGTCAAATCTATA
This sequence comes from Pseudopyrenochaeta lycopersici, assembly GCA_003313425.1. Lineage (NCBI taxonomy): Eukaryota > Fungi > Ascomycota > Dothideomycetes > Pleosporales > Pseudopyrenochaetaceae > Pseudopyrenochaeta > Pseudopyrenochaeta lycopersici. The sequence goes on along the minus strand of NHZP01000001.1, from coordinate 412,690 downwards.
ACTCATCATGTTCCTCTGTGGTTGGCATCTTGATCGCGCCTTCTGGTCTTCCCCATGCTGCATCAAGACTCTGCCCCTTCTTCTTCCTATACTTTTCCCACACACTCCAAAAATCCTTCTCCATGCTCTTCTCCATGAGATCTGGTAGCACGACTACGTATTCGACATGCAAATCCCCCCACTTCTCGCCCTCGTTGTTCTCCAGTAATTGGTGCCACATCGGCATGCCCTCCTCTTTGATGATTTCCACGGCGTTGGGTTGGACGACCTCACCGCGCTTGCGGGACAGCTGCAAGATATGACCATCAAGGTGCGTGATGTTGCGTGTCCAGTCGCCCATCCATGCTTCTCTTAGGGAGAGGACTTCGCGCCAGAATAGATCTTTGCCGCGGCGGCGGAAGAATGTGCCGTCCGTACGCTCATGCTCTTCCTGTCCTAGTGCTGGGTCTGCTTCCACAAGGTGAACGATAAGGTCTCCAGCGACCCAGTCAGGGCTTTCATCGCCTTCGTTCTCATATGTGATGCGCACACCCTTTGGCATGCCCTTTTCAACCTCCAGTTTATGCGTCTCTGATTCCCGAACGACTCTGCTACCGCTGCAGACAGGACAGGGGTGCTTGATTGTCTTTCCTTTGCCGCCACACTTGTCGCAATGAACCTGTACTTGCTGGAATAACCCCGGCGCGAGTTGCTGTCTTTGTATCCGTACTCCCCGACCGCCACATGTGTTACATGTTTCTACGTGTCCATCTTCTGAGCCTGAACCCTCGCAAGCTGAGCAGACGGCCTGCTTTTCTATTGTGAACTCCGTCTTCCGGCCGTTGTAGAAGTCGCGAAGCGGAATTGCGACTCGAACTTCCATATTTGGCCCTCTCCGCTCTCCGCCATGGTGTCCGAAGTGCCCTGAGCCACCAAAGAAGCGCGAGAATAGGTCGAAGGGATCGTGGTGCTGGCGTGGCCCGCCGCCTTGTTTATGTTGTTGAATGCCATCGTGGCCGTACTGGTCATAGATCTTGCGCGTTTCCTCGTCGCTGAGGACTTCGTAGGCTTCGGCTACTTCAACAAATTTTTGATTCGCTGTCTCATCCCCACTAGAACATGTTAATTGCGTTCACGGAAAATTAAGACATGTTGTTGGACTCTTAGACATACGGATTCTTGTCAGGATGGTACTTCTTGCTGAGACTTCGGTACGCTTTCTTGATCTCGCGATCAGAAGCATTCTTCTTGAGTCCGAGTAGCTGCGAATGATATGTCAGCGGTTGGTTGCAATTTCGAGTACGGCTGGTCATAATCAAGAATTAGAGAGAGAGAGAGGCTTGAATACCTTATAGTAGTCCTCTGCACCAACAACCAATAATGCTAAACAAGCAATGACAACAAACAGTGCTATCCTCAAGAGCATCTTGCTCTGTCAAGTGCACCGAAACCGGTGGCCAGTTTTTCGAAAGTGAGTGGACGGAGAAGGTTCCAAATCTATATTCTGTAGCAGCAGCTACATAAAAGTTGCCAGTAAGGCTAAAGTAAGACACTCCCAAAAGTTGAACGGAGAGGTAGGAAAGTAAGTTTAAACGTGCAAGTTGCGGAGCTGGCCATTGGAGCTTTGGACACGATAGCAGTAACGTACAGCGGAGCCAATCGGAGTAAAGCTTGGCGCGCTCTATTCCCGCTCACTTTTTGTGTGGGCTTCAACGCCTAGGAATATCATCAATTGACGACGCCGTAATATACCGAGTCCTCCCGCGCGTACCACTTAAGCCAAGACACATTAGATTGCTGTCTACTCGTTCATAACAGCCATAACAGTCATTGACGTGCGCATAGCGACGCTGTTTATGCTCCACGACAGCTCCGCACCACCTCCGTAAGCCTTGAACATGGCGGCAGCAGCGAAACAAGTCACGCCGATTGTGACAAAATGTTTCTCCAGCCAAAGGGTTGGCGTAGTAGTTTCTGCGGGAAAGATGGACCGGGCAGTCAAAGTACGCGTAGCAGATCAAGAGTGGAACAAGAAGTTTAGGAAGGTATAGCTCCACCTCGCTCCTCAGGCATCACAGCCGTAGAATTTTACATGCTGACATGTTACTCTAGCATTTTCCGTCTCACCAAACGCACCTAGTCCGCGACCCAAACAACTCCCTTGTCGAAGGCGATGTGATCCGCATTACCTCCGGTTACCGCACCTCAAAAGCGATTCACCATGTCGTAACCTCCATCGTTGCGCCATTTGGAGAGCCTGTCGAAAATCGGCCTCCTGTCCTTTCACAAACCGAGCTAGACGAATTGCGCGTGAAGCAGCGGTTATTGAAGGACGTCAGGTCAGCAGAGAAGGGGAGAGATGTCAGTATAAGAAGATTGGCGCTGGCGAAGAGGCAGGGTATACAAATACCGACATTGGAAGAGGCGATGGAAGGTCTGAAGGTGCACGAAGAGGCTGAGAAAAGTAGGAAACAGGCGCATGGAGGGCAGAGTGGCCAAGCTAAGACAGCAAAGGAGAGACGAGTACAACTAGGGAAGAAGACGAGCGCAGAAGCGATGGCTGAGAATGATGTCAAGGAAGCGAAAATACAAACAGCATAGAAATAAAGAGAGGGCGATGTATCTGTAGGATAATGTGATATAAGCGCAAAGAAATGGTGGGGCTGTTGTATCATAGGTTTAGCATAGGCGGAGTTCACGTATCTCATGGAACAATCACAAATCTGATTGCTACCGTTGCGTCTTGTGCTTTTAAGTTTACGATAAAACCTAACAAAGGATAGTGTGCAAGCCGGAAACTGTGATCACTACATAAACATTCTACGATTCGCAATTTGCAGGACTTCTTGGAACGCTACAGCCCAGGTGTATGCTTTTTGAAACTCAGCAAACACTACGTGATGAAGAGAAAATCATAGAAACCAAAAGGCGCTTTCAGATCCCTCTAAACAATACAAGTGGAGAGCTGATACAATACATCCAGTAGGTTCTTCGCAGTCCATTCATGATATCATTGCACCGCGGCTTCGATTCTACATGAGCGCTCTATACCAAATGCGGTATGTAGCTATGGAAGAGAGACGGTTTGGCAGATGGAGATAACTCATATTGGTACAAATACCGAACACGTACTGGCAGTCTACTCGATTCTTCTTTTGCACGGTTAAGTAGCAAGTACTCCCATCCTCAGCGAGATCTTGTAGATGGACTTCACAACGGTCCATCTTACATCCTAATCAATTCAGTCATCAGACCTTTGATACTACGGTAATACTAGAAATCATTATAGCATTTCAAAGCTGTTTACAAAGGTGCAGATGGTGGATATGACCCCTAATGATGGATCTTACCATATTTCGCCTTGCCCCAAGTTGATGCTACATTATTTTTATCATTCAACTCCTTGGACGAATTGGATATTGATGCAAGTACATCCTTACTGCATGCTTCCAAAACAGCACACAAAGCCAGGGTAGATTACTAGATTTTCATTTCCCTCGTCGCTGTCCGGGTTCGCAGAATTATTGTGGGGGTCGAGCAATCGTGACAAATATTCTGTGATGGCATACGCCAATTCTGGTACCAGACAGTTGTAGCAATGAGATACCGAAAGAAGGATACGGTTAAACTGTGCTCGACCGCTGGGGTTTGCTCGACGACGTCTGCAAAATAGTAGAGAAAGTAGGTGTCTTTACATCGGCCGTAAAACATATCTAGTGAAGATGTTATGCCAATGGCATGTTGAGTCAAACGTATACTTGGATTATACGATATCAGGGAGAAAATTATAATAAGGGATGTTTTCCAACAACATGGGAGCATAGCAGCCTGAGTTTAGAGTTGTGGTGATGTCTTGAATGCCAACGGGTCACAAATTTTTGTTCTGTTGCAGTACCTTTGAAAGTGGCCGTGTTGAACGCATAGTTTACGAACAGTGATGAGTTAAATTTCTTCCAATAAGTAATACACAAGGTATTCATACTTGGAACGATCATTTTACAGATGCCTGCCAGACAGCGAAATGGTGAATGTGGGGGTCAGAAATGCCTCTGCAACTTTTCGACACCTGCACCATTCAGCATCAAGGAAGCACTGCGCTATTGCAACTCCGCCCAATCTTTTCGTAATACTACCATCTCTGGTTTCATTATACACGCCTGGATGTGCCTGCCTAGACATGTTCGTTCGAGGTCCGAACAAAGCTGCATTTGGTGGCGTCTCTCCCGGCGCTTAAAGAGAGACATCATGCAGACGCCCGTGCCGCAACTCTAGGGATAATCCTATCTGCGACTACCCGCTGGCGCATAATCTGCAAGGGGCGTTTAAAATGGGGCTTGGACTTGCGAGTGTCTGCGCCGCAGCCATGCATACGCGCCCAGCGCCTACGTGCACCAGTAGAAGAAACGGTGCCTGATAACGAGATGCGTAACCGCTCAAAGGGTACGGAATGGACGCTGAGAGGTCACAGATGTGCTTGGTGAGGGCGTTGACCTACGACGTTCTGACATTACAATGGATGCTATGAGAGTTCTGCGACCGTCAATGTCTTTCGGATCGGACGATTGAGCTCCTCACCGCTTCCGCTTTCACAACGACTCACCTCATTCGTCATCTATTCACAACTTCCCTTCCCCCTTGATGACATCCCTAACCAACTTCAAACCTTCCACAGCAAATGTTATCATATTTTCTTCCCGATCACTGCTCCCAGTCTCCACCTCCTTCGTCACCGTCCCGTCTTCGCTTGCAACAGCCAGCGCCACATACCCGGGTGTCCGGTTCTTTGTTTGCCCGCCTGTTGGCCCTGCCGTGCCGCTCTCACTGATGGTGTACGTACTGCCAAGAGTCTTTCTTGTATGCTCGGCAAGTCCGGAGACAATCTCTGGAGTTGGTCCTTTGTAGTCTTTAATGTGGTCGGGTGTCCAACCAGCGAAAGCGATGCGAGATTCAAGGGTATAGAGAGTGAGACCGCCCTTGTAGTATCCAGACGCTCCAGGGAATGAGAGCAGGGTTGCGGAAATGAGCCCACCCGCGGCCTGGACTGTATTAGTATGTGCGTGAATAGATCGAATGCCCAGCGTACTGTTTCTGCTACAGAGATTGTTTCTCTGCGCTCTTTGAGGAGTGTTGCTACTTCATAGACGATCTGTCGGAGCGCTGCGGGAGGGAAGCTTGACGGTGACATACTGAGATACAATGTACTAAATTCACAAGCACTCAACTATTTGAGAACGGAGAGTTGCTGGTGGGGTAATGCGAACGTATTAGCTAGGCTTGAGCTCCTCTTACAAATACACTTATATTCTGCCCTCGGCAAGAAAATGTAGTGTGTACGTATAAAGAAGCACTCATCGCGGGGTAGCCTTCGCTGACGTGATGTAATGTGGGGTAGCTTTCCCGCAGCTCTCAATGTTCAAATATTTTGAGTCTAGAAGACTGGCTATACACGGTTATCGCTAAATATATCAATGCAGCCCTCCGAGTATATACAGGATTATATGTCGAATCTGTACACGCTTGAGCAGAAGAACAAGCTTTTAGTCGAAAGCAAAGCGCTCTTCACCTCTTTGGACCAACCTAATAGGAATTGATACACCCCTCAGCTGGAGTGTGATGATACTTGCGACTTTGGTTCGGAGCAGCTCATCCGCCCTATCCACAGCCTTTTTGTAAATTGCCCTCCTCTCCACACCCCCAATCGGCATCCTCTCCACCTCTTCATCGGTAGCATACTCATCAACTGCAAGCTCAACGCTATATTGCGAGAATATGACCGCTAAAACGGCTAAGATTTCTACTTGCGCAAACCGTCGCCCGATGCAAGATCTGAAGCCATCACTAAAGGGGATATAGGACCCTTTGACAGGCTTGAAAAGCTGTGCTGAGGTGTCCTCGCCAGATGGTCCGCGTAAATCTTCGTCATCGTAATTGATGTCAACGAATTGGTCTGCAGTCTTTGCATCCACGAGCCAGCGTTCCGGTCTAAATCGATCCACATCCCGTACTGTGTCCGCTTTTTTTGCCCCTGTTGGTGCGGGCCAGTACTTCGGGTTCCGGTGCACAGCAGCGCTAAGAAACATGTGCGTGTCTCCAGGTATCAAATACTGTTCTCCTCCAAGTGTGAGTTGCTGAGGGCGACCAGGTAAGGTTGATTTAGGAATGTTGATTATGGGCTGCAAAAGTCGAAGGGTCTCATTCATGACTGCTGCTGCCATTCCACCAAAGAGCTTTGGAAAATGTTCTTCGTACTTCCATTCGCTGATTGGTTTGCCCTCAAGTATCCTATCAATGTCTTCTTGAAGACGTTTCTGTGACCCCCAATTCATGGCGAGGAAGACCAAAGAGTAGTGGAGCGTGTTGGCAGTTGTCTCGTGACCAGCAAGCATGAGTACAAACGCATTTCCTAAAAGATCGCTCTTTTGAAAGGTCGTGTTCTTCTCATCGACGATACCGCTCCCACGGATTAGGGCATCGAATAGATCCATACCCTCTTTGTTCTCACCAGAGGCTACCTGGTTCTTCTTGACCTCGTAGAGCTCGTCCATGTACTTGCCCCACTCCACAACTGCTTGGCCTACAGTACGATGAACTTTTATTGGGGATTTAGCTGTTCAACATCGTTAGATATCCTGCTTTCAAAGACGTACGATCCTGACGGAAATGCCAAAGGACGACTTACGAAGGTGTTTCGGTGGTATAACCTGGGTCCACATGATGTTGTGAAGAAGTTCGCTGAGGGCTTCACGATAATTCATTTTGTGCCCGGACGGTACCTCTGACCCAACAAACATAGACTTGCCTTCGCTACTCCTTAGTGAAGTTTGCTTTCCCTCTTCGTGTGGCCATACCACACGTACGTCAAAACCAGCGCTGCTGATGACATAAAGCGCAAAGTTCATAGCACCCAGAGAAGGGTCGACTATGGTTTGGCTGCCACGACCTTCAGGTCCAGTCCAGAGACCAAGAAGTGATCTTGCATGATGAAGCGACTCTGTGAAAACAAGCTCGTTGTTCTTTTCCCCGAAACTTGGCGCGGCGAGCTTGCGATGCATGCGCCAGTCTGCGCCTTCAGTGGAAACAAGATTCTTACCATAAATATCAAGCGCCCCGTACATCTCAAGCGGCTTGGGGAAGTCATTACGTCGTGTGGTAATTTGTGTTACCGCCTCCGCATCCGCGACAAATGCATGAATTCTTGTTGGAGACACAACGAGGAAGACATCCATACCAAGCCTTTCAAATGGCATGTGCCCTTTATGATAGCCCCATTCAGGATGCAGGAGACTACAAGAATACCGATTAACTTGACGAAAGTAAGGAAATGCAGGAAGCATACTCTACCCAGAGTCCTTGCGATGACGGTGGAAGAATCTTCTTCAACAATGGCGTCCACATGCCATGGGTGGCTAACCAGAACACGCTGAAGACATTCCATGGCGTCACAACGAAGGGCAATCCTGAAGTTTTTGCGAGAGCAATATTTCGCGAAAGGCCACGGTATCTGCTAATGGAGGCATACAGTATGATGACGGCAACGGTGCTTAGGATCAACGCGAACGGCATAGTGTCCCACCTTTTGAGATATGGAGAAAGTGAAAATGGACGCGACAGACACTAGGCTGGAGAGAGCGTGGGCAGTGGAAGCAGACATGCAGGTGAGGATGTTGAGAAGTGATCGCTGGGGCGGACAATGGGTGTCCCGAGCGATTTGTGACGTTTACATTCAATACGCGGTCGAGCTTGCTTCATTAACGTTTCAGCTCCTCGGTCAACATGTACTGCTCACAGAGGCGCAAAATGTCTTTTTCAACGCAGAAAATACTCCAAAGTAATACTGCATTAAGCCCTAGAGCCTAGGAGACTTCCTCCTACACTGTTGGAGCCGTGGCAGAGTCTCACGTCAGCCATGCACAATGCTTAATACGTTTTAGCGCCTTTTGACAACCTTCCCAGTCCTGGCTGCTTGCTCCCATTCCCGACATCACACAACAGGGTAATCTATCCGTGTTGTTCTTCCAGGATGAAGGAAAGAGTGTCGGCCGTATTCGATCGAGTTGTGTTACATGATAGGAGCAGGCATCGGAAGTTGCACCATGTTCCTATGAAACCCATGGTCGGTACGGCCTTGACGCGGCGCATTCGTGCAGTTTGCAGTTACTAGAACGCGAGAACTACCACGGATGATTACGATGCGGATTACGATGTTCAAAGACGACAACGAGCAAAACTACCGTCTCGATAGTCGTCGGTAAAGCTTCCCTTTTAAATCTCACACGTAATATCGCAGACTTGATCTGTCGTCTTGGCGATTGTAAGCACCATTTTACTCACTATATGTGCCGCGGAGCATCAGCAAAAGGAATTATTGGCGATGGCATGCTTGCTTTCCCTACGCGCTCGTGTTCTGGAAGGGAAATTTCATCCGATCTGTCGCCTCATTCATCTGCCGCAAAGCTAAGTGAAGCGACCACACGGACTCGATGGCAATCTTGTCAACCTTGACCTTGACTCGTCTTCGCACTCGTCTTCGCACCTTTGCTTGCAGAGTCGCAGCCATCAAGGATTGGCCTTTGTGGACGGACGCCTCACAGCCTCCGATCCACGTGGGCGTGCCACGGTCCACCTCCATCACGAAAGCCAGGGTGAAGTGGGACAACGCTCGCGGGGTGACCTTGCTTTGCTTCTCCAATCTCAGTCGTGTGGCCATGTATAGCGCAAATGTCCATTAAAGCATCACTCATCATGTTTCGAAGCAGACCGCATATTGCCAGGCTTCCGGTACAGAATGAAGCCGGGCAAAGTCGGCTCGTCATCTGACAACCTGCTCAATATGTACTTGCCCATGATGTGCTTGGCATCAAAAGGGCCGTCTGCGTCTTCAGTGAATGTTCAGGGCAGCTGATCGTCCGTCTTCCGATCTCTGAATTATACCAATTTGGCTCTCCTGCATGGTTCTGACATTCACAATTGGCGTCGAGCAAGGCCCTGGTGTCACAGCAGAGGGCCGCTATGTGGCAATCATGGCTGGCTTCACATGGCCGGCTTCTCGACTCGCGGGTGTCCCTGACGCCATTCTGGCGGTCTCGAATTGAGAGGCGCTAGTTGTGGTGGTGGATTTCGATGTCTTGAAACTGGCGATATGCTCGGCGCCTCTCCGGCATCACCTACCTGGTCTACGGGTGCTAGAAGTGCCTACACGAGCTGGGCAAGGGAATGATACAGTCGAATGTGGTACAGTGTGCCGTGTGTTATCTCTAAAGACCCCCAGCCCAGGGGTTACCGCCCAAGAGCGCAGATCTTGGGCATCATGAGTTGCTCGTGACGGAGCTTGGTGTAGTCGCGAAGGGTCTGACTGCCCAAATCGTTCCAGATGCACAGTGCGAAAAAGCGAGTCTGAAATGAACCATCAGGGACGGCACAGCAACTGGCGTAGACTAGGTCTTTGATGCCCATTTTGTCCGGGCAGCCACCAGGACAGATCACTTCCAGAAAGCCTTCTCGAAAACCTCGGTGCGGCAGCTCAGTGGAGGGGCTAAGAGGCGTCAAATCGGCGCAGCCCAGCCAGCTCGGAGCTACTTCCTCAAGGCCAGCAATTGGCCGGCTGAGCGGAGATTAAGCGACCACAGGCTGCTGATTGTTGTTGGATGCTATGGGGGAGAGCGAGCAGGCGGAGTACCGCGCAGGCCGCACGAAACAACGAGCTTCAGCGCGACTGACACATAGTTGGGGCAGGTAGTGCAGCAGCAAGTCACGTTACCCAGGGTGAGCCAGGGTCGGCATTCAACGCGGTTGCCCACGCCGCCTAAGCCTCTGGTGTCTCTGCCCTCTCTGCCTCCGCTGTGCAGCGCAGTCGCGGGAGCGACGTTTGCTGTCTGCAACGGGGCGCGCAGTGAGTATTCGACGGGCGAGGGCACCGTGGTGTTTGATACAACGCGGCCATTGTTGTCGACAAGAGCAACGCCGCGCACAGCGCGCACAATGGCCGACCGCCCCAACCCCCCGGGCCTGGGTTTGATGGCTTGCAAAGCCTCGCTGCGCAAGCGAGCTGCAGAGGCAGACCAGGGCGGTCGCTGAGTCGCGCGCGGCGCCCTCTTACTCGTCCTGTGTCGCTCAATCAGACTGTCCACACGCGGCGGCTGGGCTCCCCTTGTGCAGACTCGCAGTTCCATCAGAACAAACTTCACCGCCCTCGACCACCCCCCCAACAGGCATTACAGCGCAAGGCCGTCACCCGCGTGCCGTCTCTGGTGCTCCTCTGTCCGCGACTAACTTAGCTTCACGCCGCCTGTTGCGCCCTGGCCCCTTCGTTCGCACGGCCCGTCTTAACAGCTAGCGCCACTTTTCGCCAACCAGCACCAAACGTCGACGCATAGACTGTCCGCGACTCACCACAACTGGTCTTGTCCTGCTTCGGATAGTTGTCACCGGCTCCATGGTAAGAAGGTCCAGTCCAAGGCTGGGTTCTCCTCGCGCGGCTTAGGAAAGCTTCCGTCCTGCATCCCACTCTGGCCCCGAGCACCTGCCCTGCGACGCTCCCCAAACTCTTCCCTCCTCCCAGGCCATGACGCGGGTTGGGCTGTCTGCAAATCCTCTCCGACCAACCAGCTGTTGACGGGCGTGAACTGGACTTGCTCTGCCCTTTGCGACAGCCGAGGCTGCCCTCCACCAGTGTGCCCCCGACCCAACTGGCTTCTGCCGTTTAGTTCTGGGAGCATCCGTAGTCGTTGCCCAAGTCGTCTGTCATACATAGCCGCATGGCCTGAGCGGTTCTCGGCTGGCATATGTAAGGATGGCTGATCCGGACGCGCCTGCGCAGAAGAGACCTCGTTTGGAATCGGGCAATCTTGTCTATAACGGCCAGTTTCCACCCCCTCCACCGCTTCACTCCCAGTCCACTCGACCTGCACCACATCCCACTTTAGCCCAGGCTGCCTCTCCCTCATCTCGCACCTATCCTCCCCACAGCTTACCACCGCCCTCCCATCAATCATATCCTTCCCAAGGCCAACCATATTCCGGACCTCTACCCTCACCATCGCTTCCGCCTTCAGACATTCGCACCCTTGCGGACCCAAGGAATATTCCCTCGCCTGGTCAGCGTCCTCATGGCGTCGCCGGCCCTGCTCCCGTAACAGTCTCCCAGGACAGCATCTCAACCTATCGTGCACCGCCCACGCCTCAGTCCAATACTGCGCCTGAACCTCACAGCTCGCGGTCTACCAGTATCAGCATCGACGTTAAGTCTCAGCCAACACCTCAAGGCATGGAGCATGGCGGCCATCAGAGTTCCTGGCCCATGAACCCAGAACATCGCCCTAACGGCAGCATACCAAATGGATACAACCACACCATTAGCCCTCCTCATTCCAATGGGCCAGTCTTTCACCAACCACCACAGGCACAGCCATATGGCCAGCAGGTCGATCCTTATGCGCAGGGCCCATACATGGGCGCATATGGAAGCGCCGCGCAGCAAGTCAGACGAAAGCAGGTCCGCGCCACGCAGGCATGTAACCACTGCCGTTCGCGCAAACAGAAATGCGACGAGGCCCGACCATGCCAGTTCTGCAGAGAGAACAACTTTGATTGCCAGTACAAGGACGTTCCGCCTCCAAAGTGCGTTTCCATACACTTGTATACAGCCAGTAGCTAACGCTTTACAGGCAAGATAGAAGCATGATGCAGCTCCAGGACAGTGTGAATAACATATCTGATGTTCTCAGTAACTTTGTAGGAGAGTTCGCTACGTGGAAACAAAGCGTTGAGACCAGGCTAGGCTCAGGACGCGGCCTGGAGATGACCTCGAATCATGCCTCACCTGAAGCAGCATTTGCTGCTCCCATGATGAGGGACCCAAGTACGTCAAGGTGGCCAACACCTGTTCAAGCAAGAGTCCAACTTCGTCGAGTGAATAGTATGAAGATGGAATCACCTGTCGCTCCCAACTCGACCATGTCGCCGATTGGCGCGCAAGCATCGACACCGATCAAGCAAGAAGCCATCCTAGCTGCGCCCCAGCAGCCAGCGACACCGGCCGATAGTGTGAGGACTGACCACAGTCGCATCACAGATAGTGGCCCGAGAGAAAAGAGCGGTCTCCAAAGCGATCATACTACTCCGGCTCACAAGTTACTTGCAGAGTGGAGTTCCATGAGCCCTTTCTACAAGAATGTCGAATATTTGAATAGATTGGTGGAGAATGGCCATCAAGTGTCGGATTACCCCATGCAGCTTGAGCAAGATCGCGGCCTAATACGTGTTTGGGGCGTTGGGGAAGGACAGGACCTCAACGATGGCGCACAGGGTCCCGGTAGCCCCGAGAGCAGCAACGATTCGGACGCAACTTCTCCGGCACCTGGAAAAGACGGTCTGTGGGGCCACCCTCCTCTGGATCACTCCAGTCCGAGTACCATGAGTGGCGACGCGCCTCGAGAGTATATTGGTGGTGAAGGAGGACTTGGTCCAGATGGTCGACCCAACTTCCATTCCAAGACCGTGCATGAGTTGCTGGAATCTTACATGAACAACATGCATAACTTACACCCTTTTCTCAATCCTAGCAAGCTCAAAAGGATGGTCAATGACTTCATTGAACAGTACAGTCCCGATGGAAAGTCTACCAACGCAAGATCACCCGCTGTAAGCGGTCTTCAGCATCAAATCCACCAAGGTGTCAAAAGGAAGCGATCTAGTAGCGCCTTTGGTGAGCCGTACTCACCTAAAGGTGCAATCGAGCGTTCGATGCGAAATGCGATCGTCCTACTTGTCCTCGCTCTTGGAAAGGTATGCGCCCACGAGCGTAAACTTCCTGCACCTCAAAGCGACAAGACTCCTTTCCCAAGTGGCGTTTGGGGCTCACCACATCCCAATGGTAGCTTCAACAGTGAGAGCTCTGATGACAACCGTCCAAGGAACGTGGAAATTCTTCCAGGAATGGCATACTATGCTTACGCTACGGACATTCTTGGAAACCAACAAGGAGGAAACACGGTTGCACATGCCCAAGCCATGATTTTAGCTGCCCTCTATCTAAGCCAGTTCGCAAGAGTCTTGGAAAGCTGGAGCTGGATTAATAATGCCTGCCGGATTACCATGGTCCTCCTCAAAGCGTAAGCAAAGACCTCGGATCAATATTGGATTGTATTTGACCAGTGCACACCAGTGACTATCCCAAGCTTGTTCGAGACTACTATCTTGATAAGAAAGGCTCTCTAACCGCTAAAGAACGATACAGACTCAATCTGGTGATGTGTGTCTATTGGACATGTCTCCAACTAGAATCGTCAGTCACTATTTTCGTGTCTCTTTGCTGAATCATCTATTGACCTATGTGTAGGGATATTCTAGCTGAAATGAGCACCCTTCCACCAAGCAACATTTCTGCACACCAGAGCGATATCATGTACCCTGAAGGCGTATACGAGTATGACAAGTTTGGCGAAGAAGCAGCAGACAGACGAGTAGGTCGTCCATCTGATATCTCGATGCTGATCTACTCAAGTCAAATTTGGCTTCGTGTAATCCTCAACGAGGCACACAATGCACTGTACGGAGCCAATGGCCGCTCGAGCTTTGACACAAGCAACGTCAAAGAGGTTGCTGAACACGCAAGCAGCCATATTAACATACTAGAGAGTTGGAGACGAGTGTTGCCACCGGAGTTGGTTTGGAAGGATGAGGATTTGCCTTCCACTGATCTGAACATCGCCCGCGTGCGTGCGAAATACTACGGCGGATATTACATGATGTTGCGTCCCTATCTGAGGATCGCGAGTCACACAATCGAATTTCCGCCTGGAGCGGCCAGCGCGCCTTCTTCATCACAGCACAATTCACCAGCGTACTCTGGAGACTTTGTTTCAACGCCAACCAGCAGGAACGTACAGATGGTTGACCTGTCAGAGGACCAGCGCAAGATTATCAAAGTAGCATGCCAATGCATAGAGAACGCAATCAGGAGTACTATTGCATTCGACCGTGTTGGTGCCAAGCCAGACAGCCCATACAAGGACTATAAGAGTACGCGAACACGTAGACTCGTACTAACAAACATCTTTGGCACACTTCATGCGTAAGTCATATCCTTGATCACAGTTTGTTTGTTTGTTTGTTTCTTAACATTAACTAGACAATTCGGAAACATGCTTGTCCTCGCATCAGTCTACAAATCCAAGCTGTACCCCCTTCTGCCAAGCGACACGCCGTTGACCAAGAAAAACCTTACTGCCCTTCTAGCACGCACCATTGATGTGCTAGAAGAAGTTGCGCCAAACTCCCCAATTCTCAGAACAGATCTCGAAATCCTGAAAAATGTCCGAAATCAGTATGGCCTCATACCACCCGGAACCTAACTTTCAGACGGAGAACGCCTCACAGCATGGTTGGTCTAAGCGCCTGACTTTGGGATCTGCGAAGTTGTTTCGCACGCATTCTTCTGTATATCCCTCTCTATGTAACCGCATTTTTTTTTTTGCATTTGCCTTGGCGCATATCATTATTGTTGTATTTCCTATTTTTCAAGGCATCACGCACATACGCATCATCGGGCGGTTAGCGCTGACACCTTTTTCTGCATGTTTAAATGTATATAAGCATGCTTGGGCGGTACTTGTGAAACTCTTTCCCTCATCGGTGAGGACATGACTATACCCCGGACTGGGCGGAATTGCGATTCGGAGGTATCCTTGACTTAGCCATCTAAGATCAAAACTGATTGGGCTGGGAAGGGAGATGTTGACCGCTTTCGGTAGGAGCCGGTGTCTTCATTCTCAGTTTCTTTTCAGGGTGTTGTTGCGCACCCATTTCGTATTGGCTTACTTCTTTGCTTTTGGGTCATTTGCCATCAGCTAACGGCCTTTCTTCGGCGCATTTCATGTGTGCTCCTTGACGAGTGTCTTGGGCGATGAATAGATGGTTGGCTATGAGCGCCCTCAGCCGTTTGAGATGTTGCCGCGTCTCAGACGGAATGTTATCTAATGGAAGCGAAGTCGTCAAACTCTATCATGATACTTCGAGGTCGATCATATGGAAAATTGAAGGGTACACGACTGGCTATTGGGTCATAGGTCTAAAAGCATGTTCGGAATTACCGCTTCGCGCGCTGAGATTTGAAACCTTCTCTCACATTCGCCGCACTGACTCCTGCAGTTGTGGAGCAGCCATTCGATTCTCACAACGCTCCACACCACATGTTGCAATCGCGCAAATTACTCCAAACAGCATCGTTGCATTTTTAGGAAGCGCGGGAAGCATCTGCCACGCTCGATCCACGTGCGCGGCACGAGTAAACTCAAATGCTCGCCAGATACACTACTTTTACCACCTGACACTTGCAAAATAGCAATCAAAATTGGGCGGACACAAGACCGCAGCGGGGCCAAGATCGACCAAGAAGTCGTACGAGTAAAGCATTCACACCACGTGTTGCGGTACGTCGAAGCGATCTCAACAGGGGTAACTCAGTACATCCAGACTCTCACTGTTTGCGTCCAACGACATCGCAGCCCAACCTTAGCCGTCGATCATGCTCACCCCACAAATGCACATGAAGATCATGCGGGAGACCAAATCCATCCAGCTCGCCCGTCTCCTGCTGACTGTTCCTGGATCGTAGCGCCACAGCGGTTTTTGGCTGACTTCGAAGTCTCAGTAAATCACACGGGCGATTGGCAAGCACGGTCATGGTAACTTTGGCAAATAGCGGCGGGAGGCGGAATGTTCCGTCGATCTCCAGACGGACATTCTAGTGACAAACGCCACGATCCCAAAGCGTATGCTCGGCAGCATAAACGCGAACGAGGTGATGTCTGAGGCTGAGATGGCGGTGGCACATGTGTTAGATAGACGAAAGGGGCGTGAGTGGGGCAGTTTGTTGAGGTCAGTTTGCGGTTATTGTTGCTATAGTTGGACCATGATGGAGAGTTTGCTTGCGTGATGGAAAGGCTGCTAGGGCGTGCATACATCCAAGGGCATTTTCTCGATGTCGATCAGTTTGGGTAAGGCAATGCACGCGCGGCTCTAAGACTGTCAAGTTCGTAACAAGTACGTCGATCGTATTCTGCAAATGAATAATGCTACCGACGGATTCGTTCTATGGCGCTATGCAAAGCGCATTGCTGTGCCTCATTCTTGCATCGTACTTTGAACGGCATTGCTGTGTTGACGCCCAGATATCGCACATCACGGCCAACATACTTTGGTTCGGGACGAGGTCCGCCATCCAAGCCGCGCAAACGTTGGGCAGTAGCGGTTAGCATCCGTATTCCTGGAACCCATGGATGCTGTTGGCCAACCAGGTCAGGCCGGAGACCATTCCGTGCATGTTGGGCGTTCGTGATCGCTTCTGCTTGTTCGGCCGTAATGTGCCCAAAGCTGGGGTTTACAAATCTCATGCGTATGGTGGAAATGAGTGGATGAACGCCGAGTCCAGATGCGGTTTTATGGTTATCTTCGTGCTTGATTGGAAGCGGAGGCATTTTCCATTCTTCGAGATCAAGATAATCGATGGAGGTACTTCGGCCCTTCGGAATGCCACTGCGGAACGCAAGTACCGACTTCCGGACTATCTCCCCGACCATGACACGAATCGAAGGGGTCAACTTTGCATTACGACATTCTTCATTATGCTTTTTGCGGCACGGCTTTGAGCGGATAGGATGTTCACGCCGAAGGGTAGCGGTTTGGAACACCTACGGGTAGAAGGCCCTACTATAGCCGTTGAGAGTTTATCTTTGAACAACGATATTTCAGTCTTGAAAATTGCGGAACTGCATTACCGTATTCGCATTCTAGGAAGTGCGTGAGCGAATCTCCGCACAAAAGGACATCTCCGCACAAAGCCACATAATCTTCTGGACCCCAGATTGTTTGATCGTCAGGCTGACAGCCAGACAGCCGCATTGACCCCGACAGCGGCAAGCGAAACACCGAGCTGACTGAAAGAGCAGGTCAACTTGGTAATCGATATTGACGGCGGGAACAGTATCTCCCGCGCCTTCCGCGCCTCATCTTTGTCGTAGTGCTCCCGCATTGTCAGAGGATGCGTGTGATATTACTCTGAATAGAATAGAGACATGCATGCCACGAGGTCAACACCGAGAGTATGAAGCCGAGCGTTCCGTGTCGTCGTATATCGAACATATGTCCTGGTGAGCATTGCAAGCAAACGTATTGCACAAAGCGGAGACAAGACGCCACGGTCGCACACTCTGTGCCCTTCTGGATTGCTCGCGCCAATACTGGCGCTTCCTCCCTCACCGATTACAGAACATGGCGTCGGCAAGAGGCACCTCCCGCAGGCATTTGCAACCGACATTAGCCCCAGAATACGGCCATGCAAGACGCGCACGTGCAAGTTTATACGACAGGGCGGACAGGTTTATCTCGAACTGTGCATATGCATGTTCTCTTTCCAGGAGCCAGATGCTCTTTGATAGAGCCGGCTGCATACCTGCAAATAGATAGCCAGGCAGGAGAAATTCTCCGGAACATTTTTCAATGTTTTTTCCAAGGTTTGAGGCGCAAGGACAAGGTGTTGGTGGCGAGAGGGGCCCCCTTGACCCCGAACCCGAAACTCAGGTGCGAAGCTGAGAGCAACAGAGGACATGGCGGAGTAGAGTGACGCGAGTGACGTTTCCGATCGAATCCTTCGTGCCTCTGCTTGACCGCCGCCGTATTCGCGGATAAGTTGCGTGGTGTACCTACCCACTTATCAGGCCATTTGGCCACGAGTAGGCTTTCGAAAGTGATGTTACGTCTTTTAAAGGAAGTAGAGTAAGAAACAATGCAGCTAGGGTTCGTAGATGGTCTAAACTAACTGTAGTCAGGGTATAGAGCGGTCATCTGAGAGGATGGGATTGGACACCGTAGTCGACTCGTGCCCATATGAGCTGTTTTTTTTAACATTTGTTGTCCCTCATCCGAAAATCGCGCATACGGCGTACCATGTCATGGATTGTCGGACGATGAATCGGGTGACTCCTGAACGGGCCGACTATCTACTCATTGAATTCACGGCACTTCTTTGCATCACAACAACGACTATTATTCGCAGGATGGACTTTGCGAGTTTAGGCATGCACAACCAACCCATTCCAACATTATTTCCAAATACCTATCTTCATGTTTGCACCGCAGATGCGCCATTCTGCTGTTCCGCGAGTCGCTGTGCAGGAAATCGACTTTCCGCCTTGGATATGTCAAACCGCTATTCTGGGCTAGTTGGGCCTCCACCAACGACCGGACGCACGACATCTCGTCCCCGGAAAAGTAAAACTAGAAGCTTGTTGAGGGATCATGGCGTCTGCGAGGCTGCTCAGTGACAATCATAGACATGACGGGCGTCGAGTCGAGCTGGTAGATTGCGCGATCTGAGCCACATGCATGCTTGGTGTCCTGCATCAACGATGCCCAACAAGCGAGTCAAAAACCTATTGATTCGTGTAGAAACCTTGCAGTAGAAGGCATTCGAAGCGCCTTCAAGGGTTATTCTGACAAGGTAGCTGAAGCAAGTCATTACCATAATGCGGATAGAATCATTTACGCGGCAGAAGGGAGCCCAACGGAAGCGAATGGCCCGCCATCGGTCCGCAGATCATCTGCAAAACCCCCGAGTCTGCAAGTCAGGGTTGAATGCCGAAAAAAGTCGTATACCGAAAGCAAGTAATGGGAGACAGGGTCATTGATGGATGTCATGCAGGAACGCTACCAAGCAAGCACAGAGAACAGCATACCCTCGTCGAGACGATATGAGCGACAGATGTCGTGCAGCAGCGACGCGCAAGACAGTTGCGGAGACAGACCCGCTTTCTGTGCCGTTGGGAGATGCTTGTTATAAGATGTCTCGCAAGGCGGACCTTGATGAAATTCCATGGAGACCCGGGTTGCGCGGTTCTCCGGCACCACTACGTATAATACTCACGGTCGTCCTCGATTGTCAAACCAGCAATGAAGGAATCCCGTAATTACTCACTTGGACAGAGAAGTACGTACTCGTTTAACTAGCATGAAACTTTAAGGGTAGGTGAACTTTAAGAGAACCATCCTTCAAATTTTGTGTTTCGGCCATCCATCTGCTTTGAGCCCCCTTCTTCTCTCTTATCCTCATTTCCTCACCGCCATCTCTGGTCCTGACACGCGTATCTTGATAAAAAAAAAATTTTATTTTTACTTGTCTTTCTTTCTTTCCTCCTGCGTCTGAGCTTGTGGAGACGTGCAGATTAAACACCCTTGCAAAAGACGAGCGTCTGTTTGGGCGACTCGCAGAAAGCCACGTCGCGCAATCTTTGCGGTGGAGCATGCATGCGCGCCTTGTCTTGCATCCGCGGGGGTGGGCGAAACCCTCAAGGATGGAGGACAGTGGCAATGGCCATTGTCAAAGTGGAGCCAGCGTTCAAGGTTATGTTTGAGATCGATCTAGCCTTGGGATGTCATGCCAATCCGGACAATGATAGTTTTGGGGAGATGAGTGCGAACCTTGGTATGCGGGACAAAAGGATCGGAAACTCAACACATCGTGTTGAGAAGCCAGGAACTTTATCCAAGGAAGTTTCTGAGATCTTGGAATGAATCGAGATGCCTTCCAATAGAGCGGAGAGGACGTTGTTCCAGAAGAATCGAAGGGACGTTGTGGTCCAGGGTGTAGTGACGGGTGACGAATTCTATGAATCAGGATCCCCTTCCTTTCGCGTTGTTTACTGTTTACAGTTTTTCTCCACGTCATCTATTCTCCTTGTCCATCTTCTCTCCTATTGCCACCAGCAATGTTTTGTGCGCTGGTAAGCGAGCAGCCCTTCAAGCAGTGGATTCATATGCACAGTGCGTTCAATATTGCAAACTTGTCTTGATTAGATGCGCAAATACCACAAGGGTAGAGGCCATCAAAACAATGTCCTCTAGAATGTCCATGATGCGAAGTGCTTCCAATAAGAGTGAGATGAGCATACTGTTCGTGGTTACAGTCCCGTTCTTGCGTCCTTTTCTCTTTCAGAGAGATCAAAACCTCAACACCTCCCTTCCTTCCTTGAACCAAGGCAAGCGTGATTCTGGCAAGCATGTTTTTAGTACTTTCCCTTTCTCCTCTGAATTGTAAGAACTTCCGCCTTTTGGCAACATCACTTTGAATATCGTACAACCACGTTTCTCGTCACCAGATTGTCCTGTGCCTCCATGCGACACCACTGCCTCACTCACGATTGGAGCAGCGCGCCATGTGCTACACCAACCGATTACTGTGGTTTCTTCCAATACTGAGCAAACTTCACAAGCTATCATTTACATCCCTAATGTTCCTCTTCCTTCGTTGTCCAAGTCCAAACCCTGAGCTCTTCGTCCTTCGTTCGGTCGTTACCTTGACTCTTTCTTGAAATTACCTTTTCCTACAGACCTCAAATCGCGTGGACGAGCTCTCTGAGACTGCGAGCAATGCCAATCTGCCCCAATCATGCACGACCTCATTTCGAATGCCCCATTTGCACACCTTGTCCATTGTCAAACGAAGCCCTTCGCACAAGATCTTGCGTCTCGCACTTGAGCCTCACACATATGCATATCGATCAGCTAAGACTGTATCCCAACTTGCCTCCGGCGACCCAGTCGCCTAAACGCGTAGCCACTGCGCCCACGGAAAGACGAGCACCAGCTGTGATATTTCGGCATGGTAGCGGAGCTGCAGAACTCTTGGGAAGAAAACAAGTCCAACGAGTACCTGGTCCTATTGATAGACAGCATGAGAGCCTACGCAGAGGAGCAGCGAGGCATGTGCATTTTGAGCTTCCAGCCAGTCCGGTGCGACAGCATACATCAAAGCCCAGCGACTACATAGCCAGCGCAACACCTTTCTACTCACCTCTTCAGAACCGTCCACCAGCACCAAATAATCCACCTACCCATCCTTTGCACTCCACCCTCACCCCTCGAACACCCGCTCACTCCCTCCACACTTCCGATCTGAGCCACTATCCAACAATATACATCATAACCTACAGCACGCAGCGCACACCCACACCGCAAGCCGTCACCGACCTGCTAAACAGCCACCTACCGCACCGCGATCCCCCAATCCCGCACCTCTACACCATCAACGCGTCCAACATGCTCGTTCCCCCGAGACAGCTGTGCGAAATGTACTCGGGCCTCTCCCCGATCATCCAAGGACATGTCCTGCGCGACCGCTGTGCGAGAGAGGCGATACGCCAGGCTGTTGCGGATTTGCTGGACTTTGGCGCGAGGCAGCGATTGAGAGGGGGAAGGGGGAGGAGAGAGGTGGCGATGAGTGTGTGTTGTACGGCGGGGACGCATCGGAGTGTTGCTATTGCGGATATGATTGCGTTGGAGGTGCGGAGTGAAGTTGGGCGGTTGGGGATTGAAGAGGGTGTGAAAGTTGTGGTGCGTCATGCGCATCGAGTGAAGGGGGTAGGTGATGTATTCTGAAGTGATGATGGAAGGAGTTGATTTCTACAATTCGAGCGGGAAGGGGCAGTACTGGATGATACCCCAATGATGGTAATGGACTGAAATGAACCCGATATCTGATTGTTCTACATGAAAACGAAAATGGGAAATTGGCTACCTGTCGTACATCTGCGCTGAATCCAGCTCCAAGGCAACCGTGACGCCAACAACTCGACTTTTCTGGCCTTTTATCTTCCTCACTATCGTATATACTCGTCGCTCCGTCGATTCTCTACGCCGTCTTCTTCTTTCCAATGCTCGTGTCAATCGTCCCTAGCACGTAGCTCACCGCCAAGACAGCGAAGAGGCCCAAAGTAATGACGGCTGGCTTCCTGTAGCCTGCGGTCCAGGGGTAGTCGTACGAGACAATCAGATCCCGATCTCTGAACTCATCGACAAGGTTAATAGCCGTCAGGGTCAGCGTCGTGCGGCCCAGCGTGTCCATGAACGTCTTGTGCAGACTAATTGAGTCAGATACAAGCGGTACGGTGGTAGAGAACTTGACATTGGTAGCGCCCTCTGGGAGAATGACGCGCAGGTTCACGCGGCCGTAGGCGATGCCTTCACCGGAACGGGGACCCTCAAGGAAGGGCACTTTCAGGACGTAGGTGTCGCTTGTGGAAAGCTTGCGCAGGTAGGTTGACAGGTCGGTGTTCCAGCCGACGCGGAAGCTGTACTTCCAGGTTCCAAAGACGGGGTAGCGCGGCTTCAACTCGAGCAATGCCTCCTTCTTGCTAGGGCGGAACCTCGAGGTCGACACATTGCCGATATCGTCGGTGAAGTAGGGATCCACCGCACCGGGAGCCAATGGCAGGTTCAAGCCCTTCAGAGCAAAGGTGGGCGGGTTCATGTACGATTGCTTCTGCCATTCGACGCGCGAGAAATGGTTCTTGAGTCCAGCGCCCTGGTTGACGAGCCAGTAGCGCTCCTCGGAGGCCAAGTTGCCGCCCCAGTGTGAGACCTCAAGATCGCGCTCGAGGACTGTGGCGTGGGTGATGGGCTTGGTGAACTCGTAGCGGACGCTCACAGGCTGCTGTGCGCCCGCTGGCACGTTGGTGTAGACGCCATAGGTGAATGTGGAGCCCTGCTTCTGCGGGTCGGCCTTCTTCTCTTCATTGAGGTCGGCGGGGAGGGTGGTGTAGTCCGGCACGTCGGTGTTGGGGAACTTGACCTTGGTCTTCTGCTTCTCGGTGACGTAGGCGGAAGGCACATATGCGCTGAAGGTGTACTGCACATACTGCTTGGCGGACTGGGCGAGCTCAGCGGGGACAGGCTTGAGAGTCGAGAGGACCGAGTAGGAGATGGTGAGGGTCTGCTGCGCCTTGGGCGCGAGGGGTTCGGGCAGGTGGATGCGATAGAATTCGGTGGTGCTGAAGGCTGTCAGTATGGCTGTCATGTGCCAAAGGCGCAATTGGGAGCTACCTCTCCGTGTCAAAGCCCACTACCTCGACCTTGAACAATCCTCCGTCGGCTGCCTTCTTGTCTCTTACTTCCAGGCCTCCAATCTTTGATATCAAGCTCGTCTCGAACGGTAAATAGTACTCGGACTGGGGTTTCGCGTCAATGTTCTCAATTATGACATTGATGGTTTCCCGAGCATAGGCCTTGTCCAGATTGGTCGTCCGGACCAAATTGGCATTCTTGAACACTTGTGGCGGCGTAAAGGTGCTCGGCAGCAATTGCTTGGAGAGTAGCGGTTCTGAGAGGTTCAATTCGGCGCATGCGAAGCTCGAAAGAGCTGCCAGGCAGCTTGTGAAGAGGGAAGTTGGCCTCATATTTGCTGGTAATCAAGCTTCCCAAGCATCTGTGAGGCTGATGGGGAGCGGAAAGGCGGAATGTCGGGGTGTTGGGTGGACTTGAGATTGTTGCGTATGCGGGCTATTGCGTTGCGTGTCGTGTTCTCTTCGGAGTTCCCCAGGCACCTCCGCGCCCCGTTGCCAAGCTTATGCGGCAGCTTAATTCACCCCTCCATAGCTGCATCGAGGTACACCTCTGCTGGAAAGATACCATGATACTCCTTTGCAGAGCAGTGAGCAGGCCACGGGCAGTCTCTCGTAATCTAGGACCAGCTACGTCTATTGGGAGGCGCGGTCTCACCAATAATGGCTTCTTCCGCGTGTCAGAGGAGGTGCGGGAAGCTTTGAATTCGAAGAAACCTGTCGTCGCGCTGGAGACGACAATATACACTCATGGTGGGCAGCTTGCAGCTTTTTTACGTGGATCAGTAGTTAATTAAGCGGTCCAGGCTTCCCATACCCCGAGAACGTAGCTCTGGCATCCCTCCTCGAGAGTGTAGTCCGAACCAATGGCGGTGTGCCCGCTACTATAGGCATTGTAGACGGAGTAGCACGCGTAGGCATGGATCCAGAAGAGATCATAAAACTGGCTTCTTCCGCGGGCAAATCGAACACACTGAAGCTCTCAAGACGAGACCTCAGCTATGTGGGCGGCATGAGACTTACCGACAAGCTGTTCAATGGAGGCACAACTATATCTGGGACCATGCTGCTGGCGCATCTTGCTGGGATTAAGATCTTTGGTACGGGTGGTCTGGGTGGTGTCCACCGTGGTGCAGAATCCAGCATGGACATCTCTGCGGATCTGACCGAGCTGGGTAGAACGCCAGTCACTGTCATCTCAAGTGGCTGCAAGAGCTTCCTCGACATTGCAAGGACAATTGAATACCTTGAGACTGAAGGTGTGGGCGTAGGCACATTCGCAGACGGGCGCAAAGGAAATGTAGACTTCCCCGCCTTCTGGTCGAGGGATAGTGGCGTGAAGAGTCCAGCTACCATAGCGGATGAGATTGAGGCTGCTGCCATAATACGTGAGGACCCTCTTCCACTGAACGTCCAGACCTCCACATGCTGATCTCGATACTAGATGCGCAACATTCTCTCCAGATCTCGTCCGGCCTACTTTTCGCCAATCCAGTCCCGTCGGAGTTCGCCATACCGAAAGATGAGATGGACGTTGTTATTGCAGAAGCCTTACGGCAAGCTGATGCTTCGAATGTGTCGGGCAAAGACAACACACCATTTGTGCTAGCCAAGATCAAGGAGCTCACCAAAGGCAAGAGCATACCGGCCAATAGAGCGTTGATTGAGTCGAACGTCAAGCGTGCGACCATCGTAGCCCGAGAACTTGCCATTCTCGAGGCGAAGCAAGAAGAAGCACAAGCGTGAGCCAGCACTCTTGATGTTTGATTGTAGAACTGGTGCTGATCGTAAGTATGTAGATGGCGTCGCTCCTACTTTACACCAATCATCTCGAGTCCTACGGCTACTCCAGAGGATCAACACAGTAATGCATCTTTCTCCACCTTAGAGCCTCCTTCAACCCCTGCTGCTTCTGCTTCAATCACCTCTGAGGATTCGTCAAACGCAGACATAATTGTAGCAGGTGCTCTTGCCGTTGATTTCTCGTGTGATTACGCCCCTTTCGTCAACTCTACAAGTCACACCGATCCACTGCCACATACATCCAACCCAGCAGTGATTAATCAAACGCTTGGAGGTGTAGCCCATAACATTGCCAAAGCTGCTCACCTCCTTGGCTCCTCTGTCCACCTACGCAGCGCGATCGGGGATGATCTCAGCGGACGCGCAGCGCTGGGACAGCTGCAAGAAGAAGACATGTCAATTTCTGGCATCGAGACACTTCCGAAACCCTCTAGAACCGCACAGTATGTTGCTGTTAACAACGCCAACAAAGATCTCGCGCTTGCCATGGCTGACATGTCGATCCTGGAAACCATCCCCCAAGACACCACCGAAGACCTCGCAGCTTCTCTCTTCAACAACTCTTCAGCGCGTCCCAAAGTCTTCGTTGCAGACGCGAATTGGTCAGCTTCAGCGCTAGCTACCTGGCTCCAGGCAGCACGCCATCCCTCAACGACAACGATTTTCGAGCCGGTCTCCACCGCAAAGGCTGTTCGTGTTTTCCCTCCTACTACCTCATCTTCGAAGAACGAGACACTTAATACGTTCCCTACTCCTATCGTGGACATCATAACACCAAACATCTACGAACTCACTGCAATCCACAACTTTGCACACGAATCCTCCTACTTCGACAGCCCCGACTGGTTCACCGTCATAGACGCCCTCGGTATCCCTCAATCCGGTCTCCGCGTACCTTTAGCATACGCTACTACATCTGACATAGTTGACCAAGGAATTCCGCAACAAGCCATAAAGCTTCTTCCTTTCTTTCCAACTATTCTCACCAAATTGGGTCCACAGGGTGTGCTTCTTACGAAGGTCCTCGCCACCGATGCGCCAGAGCTCCACAACGATGTTGATCGGCCACACGTTCTTGCCAGGAATATGAACGCCGACAACACAAGTGGGGTCGGAGGCTTATACGTGCGACTCTTCCCGCCAGAGAAAGTATTAGACGCGAATGAAGTCGTTAGTGTGAATGGTATTGGGGACACGTTCTGTGGTGCATTATCTGTAGGACTGGCGCAGGGAAAGAAGGTGCAGGATGTTATCGACTTCGCGCAGCGGGCAGCAGGGCTGAGCTTGAAGAGTAGGGAGAGTGTCAGTCCTGAATTGAGGACACTGAAGATGTGATTATTATGGCGAAATAGAACGAAAAGAACAATAAAGACATGCCATTTCTATAAATATTTCTGAAATGTAAAACCCGCCTCTTGCTCTATTAGCACTTCTCCGTATCTCAACAACATGACACGATTGAGGTCTCGTCAGTCCTTCTGCGTACCGTGAATGATGGGAATGGACGGGGCGCGCTATCGCCAATTCCAGCGTGTTTTTCTTGACGATACTTAATGGCTTCATTCTAGAACCTCCACATTCGAGCCTCGTAATTCATCAAGCTGGAAAATTCGTCGATAACGTGTTCCACCATTCAATGGCCAAACCAGTCAGTGGCCAGCCCCACCAAAATGGACGCGTCTTTTTGCTCAATTGCTCAACAGCACATTAAATTGGAAATTTGATAAGAGATAAGCTAGTCTATCTATCTATCTACCTCTACACTGAGTTTAATTATGTCCTTAAATATAACAGTAACTGCACGTTAGCGGGGCGCGCTGGCGCACTCGCTTAGGCTGAGCTTAACTACCCTTATCTACTACCCTATTGTGAAGATCTTACAAGCTAACGATAAGGCTAACTAAGAAAGAATTACAGATACTTAGGAGTCATTTTAATAATAACTTAGTAAAAAGTTTTATAAAACTCTTAAAATTACTAGTAATGTCCGTACGCAGTACATGAGGTCGCGCTATCACACGATAACAGAGCTTTCAACACGAGGGCCAAAGCTACGTACCCCCTATATAAGAACCCTCTTCTGTACGTAGAAAGATAGAGAATAGTTACCACGAATACAGATACCTACTCTCAACCTATAACTTACCGCATGCTGCAGCTGCAGAGGAAGTTCCATCCACAAAACTACTATTAAAATAAGATATAGATACTTCAAGTACCTAGTTATAGTATTTAAATTGGTAAACGTACTGGTAATATACTAGGCTTTTATCAATAAGGTACCAAGGAAGTATTTAAATATATTTATAATTACGTACTTTAGTAAGATGCGAGGAAGGCTGCGGCGCCGGGAGGAGCGGCGCCGGCTGGGGGTGATGGTCCATGGACACTGAGGAAATCAAGTTGAAGGGTATTGAAATCGGACTGGTCTTGGAAGTTGAGAAACTTAAGATATTGAAATCGAAGACTCTCTTACTTTACGCTGTACTGTGTACTTGGTGTTATTGCTAGGATCTTCCCGTCATCTATCTAGCCAATGTGACTGATAGTGTTGTTTTGCTGCCGATACTGGTTGCCTATACCTGTGGTTGCCGGTGACTTGCTGTACGTGCTGATAAGCGGCTCTGAGTATTGCAATGTGTTACACTATATGCAACATTCTCCACCAGAAACTGTGCCGACATTGTGTAGGTAGCCTGATCTTTCTTCGTATGATGGTTAGCTAGTACACTTACTTGATTGACCTAACAGCTTAGGAGTAGGGTGGTTCACGAATACATGCAAGGTAATTATAGTCACTGTTTCAACCTACCTAGTCATCTTGATAGTAAGCAGGATAGAATTTGGAACAGTATGTTGCACGAATACAGTTTACTATCTACTGCGAGTCTCATGAGATACATTTTTTCAAATCTGAAGCATTGCGCGCTGAAGTTTCTTATGATGCAATTGTAATTGATGAAACCCAAAGATCTATAACATATAAAGGAATGACAATACAGCTACTTTCGTACGAAACTCACTATCATACACAAATTGACCGCTATCCATCTTGTTGATTTCCTAAGCCGGAGCTGATACAGAAAACTCTGCAAGCACCTAGTTCTTCTTGCCGGGCTGAGTTGGAGTGCCTTCGTAGTTCTGCTCATTGAAAACGTTGCTGTTCTTTGCAACAGTGACCCTGGTTCGCGCCATATTGCCCGTGCCACGAGTGTAGATTTCAGTGTTTATGACCACGATATCCGGGATGGCCTCCTTGAGTCCTGCCTCGACAGCCTGGGCCCGTGCAGAGCTTGATGCAAAGATGCCGGCACCGCCCGCATACCACTTCGAACCGAGTTCCTCTACCATCTCCCCTGCCGCTCTGCCATCGGACCTCTCTTGACCGCAGAAAATATGGAAGACGGATGGGATGAAGTCTTTGTCCCAGATATAGAGAGCAGTGCAGCCGCTCAAGTCGCTGACAGTCGCTGATGTATAGCCTCTGCTCTTGTAGTTGGGCCCCATGATATAGGTGTTTTCCAGGATGTTGTTTGGATCAGAAGCCGCCCCTGTGAATGTCCTACGCTCGAGACCACGAGCCTCAGGAGCAGCGACATCAGATGAGACGGGAGCCGCATAGATTCCACTGATCAAGAGCGAAGCTCCAACGAAGAGAGACTTGACGTTAACCATATTGAAGGAATATGAGTTCTTGGTGGCTGTTGATCGAAATGAAGAAAGTAGCTGTTGCGAAGGCTGGTTGTTGGTTGTTGTTATTGTTGTTGTTGTTGAGTTGCTTGTGATGATGGATTCTAGAAATGCAGGAAACTGGACGACCTATATACTCGAATATTGACAATCTCTGACTTCTCTTTCCCGTGGAGTCATGGTGGATGAGGCTGGTGGTTTGCTTGCCGAGCGGGCGTCTCCCCAACTACGACAGGCATTGCTCATGGAGTGTGACGTAAGAAAACTAGATACTATAAGCTGGAATTAGTGAGAGCGTTCGTAATGCATTCGCTAGATGGCACGACAGGGTGTCAGAATCAGGCAGAGGTAGGTAGGTTGGTGTTGATCCTAGGTGGAGGATTTGGAGATGGAGACGAAGGTCCTTGGCACGTGAGGCTTGGTCTTGTTGCATAAGCGAATTCTGATTGGCCCATAGTGTCAGTTGTTCCGAACACCAGCCTGAGCGCTAAGTGGAGCGCCTGATTTATGAGATAATACTGATTCTTGAAAAAGAGATGCTTACTGTGTATGCTCGGCAATGGCCCCCCGAAGTCAAACCCCCCGGCGTCGACCCTGACAACGTCATTCAGCAGCATTTCCATGTCGGTGTCTGATGTTGTGGCCACGTATCTATTCTTGAAAGCATGGTCGCTACATAGGTTTCTGTAGGCGTAGATGGCTGAAAACCTTCCTCGCAACGACATTCACAAAAAAAATTGATGACCCAGCATCGACCTGCTCAGCCATCCACAACAATGGGCGTGTCGAAACTCGATATCACTTCTCTGCCTCTCGAGATTCAGCAGCAAATAGCAGATTGCGTCGAAGCAGCGCATCGACCCAGCCTTTTCGCCTTGAGTCTCGCAAGCAAGGCTTGCAATAGGGCGGCTGCCTTTGTCATTTTTCGCGATATCAGCATCACGGTCCGCAATCCTGATGGCCTGCAACAAGATGCCAACAGACTTGTCAAGACTCTGTCCCGCACAGATTCTGCACGACACGTCCAAAGCATCACTATCAAAGGGGCGCTACGCCTCGAGTCCACCAAGAGGGCCATATATGATCCTGAGCACGGTTGGCTTAAACAAAGCGGCCTTTCTGAGATACTTGCTCAGGAAGAATTGATGGACTACTCGCGCGACTATGTAGTCTACGATGAAGGCGTCATTGAAGAATCCTCTAAAGAAGACATGGCATGGGCTCCAATTGTGAGCCTGCTCAAAGCAACAACTGGCCTGAAAGACCTAATCTACAACTGCCAAACTCAATTTCCGCCAATTCTTCTTAAAGCCCTCCACCAACACCATCCTCTTTGCAGACTCCACCATCTTACATTCCACTTCCGCACACTACTATGGGGAACGCCTTATCCCTACGAAATGGAGCTCGCCACGTCTCCGTCCTTGCACAGACTAAAAGCTACATGTGCGTACCAAGATTCCGATGGCGATTTTGACTACAACATGGAGGCTATAATGGAGCTTTCCGCTGGGCTTGCTCCCAACCTACAGCATATCACCGCATTGAGTCTCTACCCAAACCTCCCTTCGAGTCAACGCAGCATGCGGAAGCCGGCGTGGCAAGGCCTCCCGGGCTTTACTTCCGGAGCAAAGGGGTCCCTAAAATCACTATCTTTGAAAGGAAGCTCAGCATTGCACTCGACGGACCTGCTGCAGAGATGGGCCAAGCATACAGACTTTACTCAGCTAGAGCATCTTGTCCTGGGGGGCTCACACACAGAGTATTTCTGTGCGCTGAGTGGTGAGACAATGGACTGGATTGCCCAGCATTATTCATTTCCCAATCTCAAGACACTCGAGGTCTACCTTACACGTGACGACGTGTTCAACGCAAGACCTAACTACACTCAACACGCAGTATCCTTTTTCCATGCCATTAATCCTCTCGAGAAGCTCACCATCAATGGGGCAATGGATTCACAAATCCTTGAAGCCGTCTTAAACTATCACGGTTCGACACTCCATAAGCTAAGCATAAACCCCATCGAAGACCTACAAGTAATCACCAATGGCCGCCAACGCAGCGAAATACCCCTCGAATTCACACCCTCGCGTATCCAACAAATCGCCATCCACTGCCCCCACCTCTCCGAGCTCTCCCTTCCAATCATCCGCAACGCATCTCGCGCCTCCGAAACCGCGTGCTACAAAGCCCTCGCCCAGATCAAGCCTCTGCGAGCCCTGTTCCTCACACTCGAATGCACAAACTACCGCACCCGTCGAGACCCAACATACGATCCTCAGTACGAGGGTGAAGATAACCAATTAGCATCATCCACCATGGACCGTCTTAAACGCGGCACTGTAAAAGAAACACTGATAAATAGCGCTGTAGACGAAACCTTGGCTCGCTCAATCTTCACGCTCATCAGCACCCACAAACAGGGTCGCCAGCTCGAGAGTCTGAAGCTATGGACCAATGGCGGAGGGAAATTCGCAACAACATCATATGGGAGCATTGACACTTTTGTTCGGAATTTGAGTCGCTCGTGGTTGATTGAACGGGTGCCCGGCCATGGGGTCGAGGGGGAGGATGTTAACGTTAGGGAGTTGGCGAGGCTTGGGAGGGAGAGTAGAGAGATCGGTCTGAGGGGCAGGGATGATGGAGAGGTGGAGAAGATATTTTGGGAGATTTGGCCTGAGAAGCAAGGGAAAGAGGATTGGAGGGTTAGTTGGGAGGGGTTTAAGCTTGAGGAGTAGGGTTGGCGAGAATGATTATGACATGTATTTTTTTTTGACTGTAAGATATTTAGTGTATAGTTTATTGGCATGCGTTGTATTTGCACCTGTATCTGTACATTAATTCAAGGGCAATTTCGAGGAATAAAATAATACTAGTTCACCTCACTGCACTGTGGTTGATATGGTTTTCATCACGCGTTATTTAGTATCTTTTCTTCTGCGTGAAGTGACTTTTATTGTTTTTATCCAAGCTGCGAAGACTAGGGACTATGCTCATCTCGAATGCACGACCTGAACATCAAGCACAGACTGTGACAAGCATCGTGAGAGAGTTGAGTGGTAGCGCCAAACGCCAACGACTCTTCTAGAAAGATTCGCCGATGCAGCATGAAGAGAGCAATGCCATCTGAATGCCTTGTCGTGACCTGAAGCGCACAGCCCTCCACTTCTGTAATACAATAGGTGTGATTGTTCTAAGAAGCTTTTTAAAGAAGAATTAATAGTCCTCATTTCTTAATCTGAACTTGTTCAAGCCAAAATAGTCGACAGCGAGACCGTAGTTCTCGACTTTGCTATATATTGCCGATTGCTCTCAAACACTCTATAATTAAATTAGTTTCTGTATCACTATTTACCAATAGACTCTTACAAATTCCTCCAACTAGAAGAACCACAGCTTAAAAATTAGTGTCTTGCGCTGCTCGAAAAAGTTAAACACGCGTAACTTCTCGTTAATTACATTCTCAAACTTGTTATAGAGATCTAAGAGGAAGAGAGAATTATATACTAGCTCTCTAAGAATTCGATGCGTTCAATGCGAGTAGCTAAAGCACTCGAGCAGCGATACTGCCCTATACACTAAAGCTCGAGCCTTAGTAGGGCGTTCCTAAGAAGAAAACACTTGTAGTTTTAGCTAGCTATAATAAGTGCCTAATTTAGTTAACACTTATACGTCTGCTCGTATATATATAAAAGCCAGATTTAATGTTTTCTAGCCAGGGGATAACGATACCTGTTTAATAACAAGGCCTCCATAACTGTAGCCAACAAACACTAGGCTCCGTGTCTGCTCCTAGCAAACACATATAATTATATCAGTAGCTGTTCTAGCAAGTCACAGCATATGCACCAACCTCTTCTATAACACGACTCTTCAACGTTATATAGTCAAGCAAGCTCTTTCCAAGCCTCGATAGCCGTGTTTAAACAGCATCCCTCTTCCAGTACACATCGTATCTATAAAAGAAGATTTAAACATCCTTATAAAACGCCGCAGGAATGTCTTGCGGGATAAAATTATTAACCCAGTTGCAGTCTTTAGGTCCCCGTGTCGTATCATGGTTCAACCCAAGGCCGTGTACGAAAATAAGGCTGGGGGATAATCAGTATGTCTTCGAAGTAGCTGAGCTATGTAGACTTGCTCTGTCCCATAAGCGCTTGCAGGTTAGTCGTGTGAGGTAAGCCTGCCCGCTCGAACAAGACCAAATGCGCTCTTAGGAGCCTCTTCAGCCCATCGTCGTGACAGGATCCTCCTTGTAAGTTGATCGAAGATCACGGCCGCTGACAAGATGAAGATGAAGAGGTACAGCGAGGTCGACGTTGCATCGTCCGTAGCGTGGGTGCGGCCCGCACGGAAGCTTGTGACAGGCCTCGCGGGGGGCAGGTCCTTATTCGATCGCCCAACTCTCAAGTGACTGAGTTGAAGTCGGATCTCATAGAGACAAGCAGGAAGAGATAGAGAAGTTAACAATATGCTATGGCAGCCTAAGGTAACTGAGCGACGTCTCTTTCAGGCGCAAGGCTGGGGCTGGCTGGGCAGCGTCCGTCGCGGAATTCTGCTTGGCCAAGGTCTGCTTTGCACGGGTCCAACAGCACATCTCACAACAGTCAAATTTCCTATGCCTAAACTTCCTTCTCTCTTTTTACACTTCCCCGAGTCAAGTGCACTGTCTAAACAATGCTTGAGAAAGTGTGGGCAAACATACTCCTAACCGGCTCATATCCACTTGGCAAAGCAAAAGACTCTAGCAAGTCCATCGACCATATGCCTGGTGATCTGGCATAAACCTCACAAAACATACTGTCCGTGCCTTTCTGATGTCTGAGCTTAGTACACCAGTTCTCGATGAGCTTTATAGCGACCTCTAACTTGCTGACCGCAAGCCAGGCAAGGGCATCGATGCGCTAATAGACAGCGAGTCAGTGGCATGGGCCTGATATAATTAGACTGTATCCCGTTACACACAAGATACAATTGCGCGTCTTCTGTGGTAATGATCTCTCGTGCCCTGTGTCTGCCCGACTATGATGTCTGGGAACCTATCTCTTTGCTGACGACTCATCCTCAACCAGGATATCTCTAGGCTACAGCAAGATCCTTCTACACACGTATTTGATCGGTAGGTTGCACTAGGATTCATGCGCTCCTACTCCCTGCTTATTCGCCACCGCGTAGACTTCATCCTTACTCGCGAAGCCCACCTCTTCCCTGCGGACTTTGGCTGGGAAAACTGGTCCAGCTTCATAGCCCGCTTCTGGCACATTGAGGATGAGGATGTTGAGAACCGGTACACCTACGGCCAGCTCCCTCTTTTGCGACTAAACTGGGCGGTTTGCCTCTGCTGCCCTTCGTCTGCTGTGACGAAGTGAATCTATAAACTCCCCACCTGGTCAATAGTCATGTATGTCGAGCCGGGAATAGCACCGCTTCTGTTTAGCTATGTTACCATATCCTTAGTGCCTTGGTCTATGCAGGTTTTGTTGTCTGTTCCGGATGATGGCTTGGGACTGAATAAATGTGTACTACTTCGGTTGTCGCAACAAAACAAGTATTTCGGCCATTTTCAATCATGATATTGATGCTGATAGGCATAATATGGGTATTGTTGTTTGATCCTCCTGTAGGTGCGCTTATCTGGCAATTATCATAGGGCTTCAGAAATAGAGGTAAGACCAAGATTGGAGACCAAGGACAGCTCAAGCGAGAAGATGCTGCTAAGTAATGAAAGTTGTTACGAAAAGACATCAACGGTAGAGTGGCAAAAACATTCGAGGACGAAGCATGCAGTGGACATAACACGAAGGGATAGAGCATATCAAGATATCACAGAAGAAATGAAGACTCAGTCCAAATCACACAGCAACATATCACATTCACACAAGCGAGCGCAAACATATCCCACAACGGAAAATATTTATGCATTCGAAACAAGAAAAATATCCACTACATGACGCGCCGCCCGCTCCCCTGGCCCTGACCCCGCACCATGTCCCCAGTCTCGCAACCCATCGCTCTGACAGACTTCCTCCAGAATGAGAAAGAAAGGGAAAAGAACCACCAGCAACGACAAACGGGGAGAGAAACTTTCTTTCCGTTCCTAAAAGAACAAACATACCTACACACCACACAGGCACAGACACAAACCAGACAACAGAAAAAAGGCCGTTAAATGACCACCACCGAACCGCCATCCCGCACAGGCATAAGAATAGGTACATGAGTATCTGGACGAAGAAACCACCTCCCAATTGACTGGTATGCGTGACAAGGGCGCCCGGGGAAACAGTGACCCAAACCGAGAAACGTAGCTTCGTCAAATCGAGGAGCGAGCTCCAGAAACGCCAGAAGGATGGGGGTGTCGACCTCTCACCCCGGAATCATGGTCAGATGCTGGCCGTGCGGGGGAGGGGAGGGGGAGATAAATGTTGATGTGATGTGATGTGTGATATTGAAGATGCCTCCGGGGCAGTGCAGTGATGTGATGATACAAGAGCAAACGTAACGCCTGGGTGAGATATGTAGTATTGTAGGATTGACCGTGACTCTGTAGAGAGTAGTCAGATTAGGTAGGGGTAAGGTATGAATGATTGTCGTAGACGTCGTGGCGTGTCGCGTGTTGTCAGCGACGTGATTATGTAAATGTGGTGGTTGTGGATATGGGGCGGTTGTGATTAAGTATGTTAACATTGGGCTCTAGGGGCTCATGAAGGGGCCATGCCCTCCATAGCCTCAGCCTCATACTGCTCTAATCTCTTCAACTTGGCCTCAAGTTCTAAAAAGATGTCGCCCATATGGCACGCTTGCTGGAGGAGGGGCTCAGCGCCGAAAGGCCGGATTATGTGGCGGAGGGCGAGGGTGTTTGCACAAGACTATGCTATTGATTAGCATCAAACCAAATAACTTGAAAGTGATACACAGCAGATATACATACCTCAATTCTAGAGATCTGATGTTCAACGAAGTTGATCAAGAACCGGTCCGTAATCTCCCCACCTCTATTCTTCATCCTCTCAAGCAGGGCTGTCTCAGGCGCCTTGAGCTCTGAACATCCGGGATTCTCAAGGGAAGAGCAGAGCATCTCTAGGCGGAGACTAATATTCCAGAGGGCCCAGACATCTTCGGTATCGATTGTGAGCTGGCTACCCGCCATCTTCTGACCTATTGTGGACTCGACTGCAGGTACGGATGGTTTTTGTTCTAGTTGCCGCTGTACAGCGAGACGACTTGCTAGCGAGTGGGGGTACATGAGGTAGATGTACTCGGGATTCTCCAGGCCCTTGAGGCGACGCTCACCGAGGTCTTTGACTTCGAAACCCTGGCTGCTGAGTGACCGCAGCTCTTGGCGGATGAGTTGGCTCATTACGTCGTCGCCATAGGCTTCTTCGGATCCTGTCGAGTTGCTGCGATCTCCTTCAATGTGTGTTTCTAGAAGACGCTGAATCTCAGCAATGAAGTCGGAAGAGACAGTGATCTGGCCGCCGTCGGCAACGGAAGAGATACGTGAAGCGCGATTGACCATAGGACCGAAGTAATCCATACGCTTGGTGACAGGGTCAACCTCGCACACTGGTGTA
Organism: Pseudopyrenochaeta lycopersici; assembly: GCA_003313425.1. Classification (NCBI taxonomy): domain Eukaryota; kingdom Fungi; phylum Ascomycota; class Dothideomycetes; order Pleosporales; family Pseudopyrenochaetaceae; genus Pseudopyrenochaeta; species Pseudopyrenochaeta lycopersici. Next base: position 376,752 of record NHZP01000001.1, on the reverse strand, counting down.
CCCCAATGAATGCCCATACGGACTGAGAGACCTCGGAAGATGACGTTACCATCAGGGTCGACCACCTCTTGTCCATTCACACTGCTGAGGATCTCTTGTGGCCACTGTACTTCAAGTAACTGGCTTTGAATTGTGAAGCACCACAATAACGCCGAAGTCACGGTGCGGAAGGCTACCATGAAGGCATCACCTTCAGTCTTGACCTCATAACCACCAATGATACGCAGCTGTCGACGCATGAGCTCGTTGTGCATCTTGATAGCAGATCGCATAGCAATCGGATACGTCTCCCAGAGTAGCGTCGAGTTCTTGATATCAGTGAATACCAAGCTGACTTCGCCTGTCGGAGCGTCCACTTCATTATCGAGTCTCGCAAGCTTAGAGTCACCGACCAAATTCCGCTTCTTTCCAGGTCGGCGTTGTGCACCCCAGTCCATATCTCCTCCAGGGGCAGGGACCAATGACATGCTTTGCGTGCGATATCGAGCACGTTGTTTGCTCTTTAGGTCGCTAACACCAAGCAACATGACCATGATCTTGTTAGTCGCACCGAATGCGATAGCGAGATCTCGAAGTTTCTGGGCGGCTCTCATCAAGTCGTTGCGTTCGGATCGCGCAACATCGACCGCGAAATCCGGCGTAAGATACTCCCAGAGTTCTCGAGAGGCGACCAATACCATTTCATCCGTGTCCCCAAGGGTAATGTTGAGAATGTGCGGCGAAGCGATGACAGACGGCGACATCTGCACGTACCCAAACGCTCTGGAGACCTCAAGCACATCGTTCAATTTGCCCTGTCGTGAGACGAACCCGCCGGCTTCTCGTATCCTGGCTCTTTCACTTGGATCAGCTGGGTCATGTTTTCGCGTGAGGATCTTATGTCCTCCTTCTGACCGGATAAGGAGAGCCTGCGCATCACCAACGTTCGAGACATAGAGCTCCATCTCCTTCAGGAAAAGTACGGTAGCAACACTACCGGAAGTTACATCGTCGTCACCAAGCTCAGGGACGCCATTGCGCGGCTGTGCCGGCGGAGCATAAGCATTCTTCTCCAGTGCCTGAGTGGCAACAGTAGCTAGTTCCTTATTGAGGTACAGGTAAGTCCGTCGCAATGCATCCGATGGTGTTTCCTGCGGCCGCAAACGGTCCAATTCATCAGCAAACCGATTCTTGAAGTGATCGTAGAGGTATTTGGAGATCTTTGATCCGCTACTTGCGAGGGGCTGTGCATCGAACAAGCCCAGTAGTTGTTCATCGTCGTGACTGCGGAAGCGGGGAACGACCATGTCCATGGTCGAAATATGCTCGTTACGGCCAAGGCTATCTGCCATGCCGTATGCCATGGTCCCTACAGCTGAGCCTGCTGTTCGTACTCTTCGGTCTTCTGATTGTTCTGGCACGGAGGGTACCATCATAGTGACGTCCATAAGACCCAGGACACGCAGATTCAAGAGAGAACTGAAGTCTGTAAGGTCACGACCTTCTCGCATGTTGGCGCCGCTTCCACTATAAGAGCCACTGGGTTTGATCTCGAGCCGTTTGTTCCCCGACAAATTCAGGTATCGGAGTTTGTGATTCCAATTCCAGTTCCAATCGTATGGCCAGTTTGACACATTGTACTTCAAAGAGTTGCTTGCGACATCAAGAATAGCAAGCTGCGCAACTTTGCCTAGTTCGGCCGGGAGGACCTGGAACTTGTTGTTGTTGATGTGGAGCACCTTTAGCGAGCCGACCTCTTCCAGATCTTCCGATGGTAGGGATGTCAGGTCGTTGCCTGACAAGTACAATTCGGCAAGATGCTGCCATCTTCTGATTGTGCGAGGTGGTACGTCATAGATAAGATTGTAAGCCAAATTCACAATTCGCAACTCCGGAAGCAGGCATAATTCGTCGAACACATCGTCTGTGAGTCTGTTGTCGGCCAAGAATACGTGCCGCAATGAACCAGCAAATGTTGTGACCAGTCTACTAGAAAGGCTAGAGTCTTTGCGTGACATGGGTGTCAATGTGCCTTCAGTAGGTGCACGAGAAGCTGTGGATGTTTTTCGCGCCGTACTTGCGGTATTGTAAGAGGCCATCGAACCTTTTCGTTGCGAAGATGCCGGCGATGTTCCAGAATTGAACTGGCCACCGGAAGCCTGACTGGGCCGTCTATTTTGAAAGTCTTCGAGCTTGCCCAGTTCTTCGTAACTTGGGCTCGTTCCTAGTCCTGGTGTAGATGCTGGAGTCGCTCCGTCCAGATTGGAAACCTCGCCATTTCCAACCTGTGGTGGCGACGACCCTGGCTTGGGGAATGCATCAAGAACATTAGACGACACGTTGAGTGTCTCCAGTCGTCGCGCATACCATAGTTCTGAAGGAAGGATACTAAGGTTGTTTTCTCGCACGTCCAAGTACCGCAGTTCTATCAACCGTCCAATCTCAGCTGGTAATACATCTAAGGAGTTTCGAGCAACACTCAAATGTTCTAATCTGAAGAGCCGCCCGATATTGTTCGAGAGGGAGGTGAAGTGATTCTTGTCGAGAATGAGTTTCGTGAGACCAGTAACTTTCTGGAATAAATCTTCAGGTAGCTGCGCTAGTTTTGCAGACGCAAGGTTGAGCACGGACAGTGATGGCACAGCCTGACTGAGTCCGAACCGTGTGACAGGGTTGTGGTTCATATGCAGCACCCTAATTTTGGGGAAGTAGCCTTCAAAAGCGGATATGGAGTTGTGTCCAATCATCAGGTATTCCAGACGCGGCAATTGAGACATTACGTCCATACTGTCAAGCGCATTGAACCGAACATCGATTTCTCGGAGATTGACTAGATTGCTGAGTGTAGGGGGAAAGCTGCCAGTCAGTTTGTTGTTTGTTGCCCACAGCCTCTCCAAACAGGTCAATTGGCCTATCTTTGGGAGACTGGAGATTGAGTTGAAACTAATGTCCAAGTCGACTAGTGTCCGGACCTCACACAAGAAATCAGGGAACTCGCTCAACGAGTTGGAGCTGAGATTCAAACTGCGAAGGGCGCGATATTGACCAAAGTAGGGCGGTAGCCGTGTGAGGCCGTTGTTGGACAGTCGAAGACCTTGCAGACTTTGCAGCTTGTGCAACTCAGCCCGATCGAGAGACTGGAGACGGTTGTTCGATATATCTAACATGGTCAAACGACTAGCCAAGCTCAAGCTGGGTGGGAGTCGCCGGGCATCGTTGCTTGTATACTTGATCTCCCTGAGATTGGTGCAGGCCTGGATGAAATCTTTTGGTACGTCAAGAGACAGGTTGCGTGATAGATTGAGGGATATTATCTCGGTTGCCTTCTGGTAGAGGGTGATGGGGATGGTGATGAGATTCCGGCCCTGTAAGTCGATGTGACTGAACTTTTGCATCTTGCTGAATCCAGGATCTCTCTCCAGACTAGAGTATCCGCTCATCTTGGCAGGCAGGAATGTAAATCTGCATAGGTAGCTGTTGTCTTCGCGTCCAACATCTTCCAGGCGGTCAAGGTCACAGTAACCAGCTTGCTCGAGCAGTTGTTTCTGAATCAGCAAGGGGCGTTCATTATTTTCCAGCTGTCGTGAGGTATCGTGTTTCCGCATCACAATATGGTAGTTATCCAACTCGTCCTGGAGGACAGTCTTCTTTCCAAGGATCTGGATAATCTCCTGCACCGTTGTATTTAGAGTGGCAGACAGCGTTGCGAATGTAGAGTCAACTCGAAAGATGCGCAAACAGTATGTCTTTGTATCGCTCTCTTCCTTCAGGGGCATGGCAGACTCGTCATGTTCTCCAAGTCTGTCCATTTCATCTTTCAGTCGTTTCACAGCCCAGGAATCAGGTGCATCCCATGCAGCATTACCGTCTTCATCGGTTACGGGAGCTGGCGGTTCGTCTCCAGGCAGGGCTGGCTGTTTCTGCAGTTCACCAACTGGGGGAGTCATTGGTGGTTGCTGTGGGTTAACAATACCCTCCATGTCGTCCAAATTACTGTCCAGGAAGAACACTGCATCGTTGCCCACTGTGCCAGCAATTGCTTCATTAGGATCTCTGCCAACCGGGTCCATGGTTGGTGCACGCTTGTCCTTGCGGAAAGTTGGAAGGCGATGATGAGGGCCTTTCTTGCCATCCCTGCCACTACCTCTATCATCCGGAAAAGTCGTGTTTGCTGGTCTTTTCGCCATTGGTGAAGGCTCAGCTCTTGCGAGTTTTGCGGAACCGACCGCAGGATTTAGAGACGTGGCAGATGTGGTCCCAGCAATGGATAGGTTTCTAAGGTTATCTAATGGTGCAGGGCGATCTAACTTGTCCTTGTCTTTGTCCTTATCCTTATCCTTTCCTCGCAGTCTTGCAAAAAAGCCTTGTGGCCGGCTCGTACTTGGTGACCGTTGTGATAAAGTGGACTCACGTGTCATGTCGGAAAAGGAGCTGGGCGTGGGGCTCGATGGGCGCCCCAAAAGACTAGTCTTAGAGGCGAAGGCGGAACTGAGGGCGGATGGATATTGCTGATTTTGGCGTAAGTTGTACGTCGAGTCCTCGCGACTGGTAGCAGGCCGAATAGGATATGGTTGGCTTATGTCTGTGCGACACTCGGGAGCCTTGCTGTCCTCCTTGCTATTCTTATGTCGATGGCCGTGGCCAGGCAGCCTCACGTGCAGCTTGCGCGCGTGTGTACTCGACTTGCCTGAATGCTGCTCTGATGAACGCCTCCCATTTTCACCTGGAGGTGCAATGTCCTATACTATGTCAGTGTCTTGCCGGTATATTAGCATTCGGTGACGTGGACTCACTTTGGGGTCTTGAAAATCCCATGGCGTGACTTCAGACGAGGGTTGTGGAGTTCGTGGGCGTGAACTAGTCGGCGAGGCAGGCCTGGAGTGGTGGCTACTGCCTATTGTGTTATTGAGGGAGTTGCCACGGTTTCGCTGCGTGCGCGTAGACTGCGAGTCTGTCACATATGGGTTGGTCAGACTGGTCTCCGAGTTCTGGCGGCCATCAGCAGGAAAGTCCTCGCCGAAGACATTCTGCAGCCGCTTGTGGAAGCCTCCTCTGCTGATACTCGATTTGGATCCTGTACTGCTGACCGTGGTGGCGCTCGCTACAGATGGTCGTCTATCGTCTTTGAGCGGGAAGCCCATGCTGTCTTCTCTGCCACCGGTTCCCGGGCGCGCAAACCCAGGCGACAGCTGCGAGACATCTTCGTTGGAGTCGTTGAAGAAGCTGCTCCAGACGCTATTGGCCATGTTGGTACCGTTTGGCCCAGAGGACCATGGGGCGATTTGCGAATTGGAGCTCGTTCCGGTTGGCGGGTTCCGCGATATAGACGGGACCCGTCCCCCAGAGGTCTCCAGCACAGCCAGCTGTTTGCGATGGTCCCCAAAGGCGGTAGTCGTGGGCCCGTCCCAGGTGGATTGGTTCCGCGGTCGATGCGAGGGGTCTTTTGGAGGAGGAGCTGGGGGAACGGTGGTGGGGGATATCTCCGACTCCTTTTCGATTCTACATGGTGGCGTTAGCAAGGTGCTTGGTCAGAGAGTCGATGCACGTCTGGCAGGTGAGACGCGAAGAGACAAGACAAGGGCGGGTGCACATTGTGTTCGCCGTGGGCGGGCGTCACGAACAGCAGATGGACAGGGCGCTAGCGACAGTGGCCGGAGCCCAAGAGCAGCATTGCCGGGGCAGTGGGGCAGCATGTCGAGGCTCTGCGACATGGCCAACGGCGAGACTGGCAGCGGCAGCTCGGCGCAAGAGTCGAGGCGCACAGCGCGCGCAGGCATCCCAGCACGCCTCCAGCGTCTTGTATACAGAAGGCAGAAAGAGAGAAAGAGAGAGAGAGAGAGAGAGAGAGAGAGAGAGAGAGACAGCCAAGAGCTCTGGGGAGTATACGTACGGCTGATTCAGGTCCTTGGTGGTCTTGACCGTCACGGGGGTGCCGCGAACAGAGCCTCTGCCATAAGGCCGTATAGTGTCGCCGGAGCGCGAGCTCCAGGAACTCTCGACCGACCCATGGCGGTTGACGGTCGTCTCATTCCTCGTCATTGTTGCGGCAGGCTCGGCGGTGAGTGAGGCGCGCGACGTCTACGAGGGTCGCGGGCTGCTTGCGCAGAAGGGCCTAGGACGGCTGCTTCATCGGGGCGGGACAACAGCTGTCGGTGTGCACATGAGCGGAGCGGTAAAGACGAGCGAGCGAGCGGGCGGGCGGGCGGCAGGCGGGGCGATCAGCTACTCGGGGTTGTGGCCTGTGGGCGCGGGCGCAGCGGGTGTGTAGGCGGTGCGCGTCGAGGAGTGGCCGTCATTCACGGCGAGGGTCGTGGTTGTCGAGATGGAATCGTCTCCAATTCACAGCCGGGCTCCACTCCAGATGGGAAGCGGATGCTCACCTACGTCTCGAGCCTAAATGCGCCACCTGCACTCCGGGGTCCTAAACACTGACCACCCCCATCCACTCAACGCTCAAAGCCTAGAACAGCACAACCAAAAAGATGCCCACATGCACGTCACTGCGCCCTTTCTACACCTCCGGAAGCAGCTTTTCTGCCCGTACTCCCCAGGGACGCTCTATCGGTTTTGCCCACTGCGCAATTCTGCCTCTCTGCAGCCCGCCTTGTCGCAGCGAATTAGTCTCCCCCGCTCCAAGCCACAATACCGTGGCTGCTCGGGCATCTCACAAAAGGGTCCATTCAACCATCTCGTCCTGCGCCAGATGACGACAGACAAGGAGCCGTGTTATTGTCATTGCCCACCCATTCAATACGCGATGGATTGCTTACTGCCCGCTGCGGGACATCGACCCGAGGACGTGTCTGCTTGTGCATATTCTCCGACGTCTTGGGTGAGGACCGGTTCCCGACCATAGATGCCGTACCCACTGCGCTGCACACACACCTTGTCTCACCAGGTATTTTCAGCTGGGGGGTGTCCAGACACAGAGTTTATTGCGAGATCACGTTTGAGTGCACACGTTCTTGATGAAAAGGGCGCGGTGTTCGCAGATCCATCTGCCAATTAGCTGATTCCCGGGCTGCTACCTAGCGTACCGCTAGCAAAGAACCGTTCAGTCGCCTTGACCCTCTGCTACACAACCAATCATACACGTACCTCCAACACATCCTCTATACATGTCCAATGCAACCAACACAAAGTGGCCCTCTACTCAGCATGCACAACATGCCAACAGTGTAATTATACATGCACGCATTTCCAACCCTATGAAAATTGAACGCTCGGTCCGAACAAAGTTAAACACTCGGCCCGAACAAACTCGGGCATGCTTAGAAGCACACCATGCACATCATAACCTCTCCCTGCGCCTGAACAAAACAAATTCCCGTGCATGTTACACACAGCGCTTGACATTAAACAATCCACGCAATTCAGCCCATCAACTTACTACGCTGGCCCACCTCCACCCAGGGCACGCAGAATGTCTTGTAAAGATTGTGCACCACCTTGCGTGTTGAGTTGTTGCTGTGGTTGTGCAGCCGGTGCCGCATTCTGCGTATACTGTTGATAGGGATACCCATACTGGGTCTGGGCCTGAGGCGGCGGCGGCGGTGGTGGTGCCTGTACTTGAGGCTGCGGCGCGGCTTGTTGGCTCATTGCTCCAACAACTTGGAACCATTGTGCCCATGCTGCCAAATTCGCTTGCTGGTTTTGCTGGCCCTGTGCTGGTGGTTGCGAAGCATACACTGCTGGATTCACATACGAAGTAGCTGCGGCGGGCGGCGGTGGCGGCGGTGCTGGTGTGTATGCGGCCGCTGGCTGTGCTGAGCCTGAGTATGGCGCCGGCCACCCTGTGTTGTTGTTGTTGTTCGCATACGCGTTAGTATTCGATGTAGTAGAAGGCGCAGAAGGCGCAGAAGGCGCAGGAGAAGCATGCTGCTTTCTCTGATGTTGCTGTTGCTGATGCTGTTGATGTTGATGTTGTTGTTGCTGCTGTTGCTGCTGCTGTTGTTGCTCGCGCTCTCGTTCCCTCTTCTCTCGTTGTCGCTGCTTTCGATTCTTGTTCTTGCTGCTGCGAGCCGGGGATTGTTGAGGTTGCTGCGATTGAGTAGGTCCGCGGTCCTGTTGCGATTGAGAGTGTCCACGTTCTTGCTGTTGGCGGGCTGGTGACGCAGAGGCGGCAGATCGGCCGTCGTGGTATGGTGCATTCCTCTGGCGGTTGTCTTGCTGTCGATCGTAAGATCGGTCATGGAACTGGTCTTGATGCCTGCCTCGGTCGGGTTGACCCTTGGGACCACGCCCACCTCTATCCCCGCCTGCTCTGTTGCCTCGATCATTGCCATATCCGCCTTTGTCACCTCGCTGAGCATTACCTCCTCGGTCACCACGACCACCCCCAAAATCACCTCGCCCACCACTATAGCCTCCTCTATCACCTCGGCCTCCACTAAAGTCGCCTCGCCCCCCAAAGCCCCCTCTTCCACGGAACCCACGACCTCGGTCACCCCAGGCACCTCTACCGCGCATCATGCCTCTTCGTACGTGGCTGCGATCTTCTAACGGAGCGCCTTGTCCGACGATCTGCTCGAAATGATCTGGTCTTGCAAGTGGCTTGTACATACCGAGATCCTCGTCTTCATCGTCGCTGTATTTTAGACCGCCACCCTGATATTCCATAGAGTGGTATACCGTTGGCGCGTCAACATGTCCCCTGGGCCCTGTTGGTATCGGCACATTTGGCAGTTCATCGTTGCCTTCTGTCCTCGCTCGCTTCTTAGCCTTCTGTTCCCGCTTGTATTCGGCCTCCTTCTCGTCATCCGAGAACTCTACTTCGTTGGTCTCTTCGTCGTGGAGGTTCGATGCGTCCGTGTGCTTCTGTGCTCGCAGTGGCTCTGTGAAGACAAAGGTCGAGTGCTCGTCAACGTAGAAGACGGGTGTATCCTTCGCGATGCCCAGCGTCTCTATTTCAGCAGGGTCAGTAAAACCTACCGAGTATCTAGGCTCTTCGACACGCCCAATCTGCTCGGAGACTTTCCCGATTATGGTGCGATTCTGCAGGCATAGCGCAGACCCAGACTCGAGAACTTGAAAGTCTCCAGAGGTCTTAGCCTTGATGAGAACAAGGTTCTCCACGACCGACTCGACTTTGCCGAGTTCTGTGATCTTTGTATCTTCAGTAATTGTGATGTCTGGCTTCTCGTACAGCTCTTCGACTTCATTCTGAGTCTTGACCTTTGCTTTGCCGGAAGCGCCTGGCTCGTCTGCAGCTTCGGCCATGAGTAGGCGAATCTGCGCTTCTGGGTCCAGTAGGTCGCCCTCATCTGACCCGTTGTCCGAATCGTCTGCGCTGGAGGAGTCGGAGGACGAGTCTGAATCTGAGGCATCAGAGTCTAGCTGCCACTCGGCGTCCTTATTCCCCTTGTTTGCTTCTGCCGCAAGTAAAAATTCAGCTTTGCCGTGGTCCTCACCAGCCCCGTTGATTTGTGCAAAGGACGACTCTTCTGCAGAGTCATCTGCGTTGTTCTGGAGGTCTATGGCTGCAGTGAGGGCCGCATCCAGCTCGCCGTCGGTATCGTTTGCAGGAGTATTGACAGCAGCAGCATCTTTCATAGACGTCAGGTACATGGCATGCATCTCAGAGCGCGACAGCTTACCGTGCTGTGGAGCCACTCCCGAAGCCTGCTCCTGATTGGCCACAGGCTGCTCGACTGCGCTCTCATCATTATAGAAGGCCTCCTCATCAGAGAGCTCGCCGTCTTCTGGCGTGTCTTCTTTGTGAGTGCCTGCGCCGCTTTGTGATGTAGGCTGCGTGGCCGGGGCCTCGCTCACAGAGCCGAGGCCAGGGAGGTGAAAGCTCGCTGGCGCGGGTGCAGCCGCAGCAAACAGTGAGGTGTTCCCACCTACAGCAGGAGTCGCTGCAGGCTTGACGGGTGTAGTATCGTAGAAGTCGTCGTCCATGTCATCGACCGGCGAGCCCGGCGCGTCCAGCGCAGTCGCAGATGCGCCATAGATGGGTGCGTCCACCTCTAACCGGGCCCTTTTGGCCGGCGGTTCCAGAGAGTCAGACATGCTTGTCTTCCTCTGCAGTGTTTTGAAGCACGCGTACTCGCTGCGGTATCAACTGCGGTGTGTTTGCACTAGTTTGCTTAAATGCGTGCGATGATGGTCTGAGGAGCCCCGGAGGAACGTCGCTTTTTCGATGCAGCACGTCTTCGCTAGCGGGCCTTGGCAAGTAGCAGCCTGCGTCAGCCCTACGGAACTACCTTTTGGGATCGCGTCGTCCGCGTCAGGCCAGAGTGCACCGAGAATTGCAGGTGTCGCCCACGTCATAGGCAATTCCCACACGATGCAGCGCCGTTAGCTGCATGAAGTCTGTGCATCTCTCGCATTGTCACTCTGTCGAGTCATTATGCCTCCAAAATCAAAATTAGGAGCTCAAGTGAGCAGGTGAGTGCAAATGGTAGGCCGGAAGCTGACGCGAAGAGCTCTCCCTCGCCTTTCACCAATCGCCTAGGGGTGGAATGACAATAAAGCTCACCTATACATAGAACTCCCGAAAAAACACCAGAGCTCAAGGCCACCACCGCATTTTACGTCTTCGCGATTGCCAACCTCATTGCTGCTGCTTTCTCGCCAATTCAAGACTGCGACGAAGTCTTCAATTACTGGGAGCCGAGTCACTATCTCAATCACGGCTATGGACTGCAGACTTGGGAGTACTCTCCCGAGTACGCTATTCGGAGCTGGACATATACTGGCATACACTCGTTCATGATATGGGTTGGACTACTACCATTCAGGGTCTTGAGATACCGAAAGGCCAAGGTGGCCGAGTTCTACTTCCTCCGAGCCGTATTAGCCCTCGTCTGTGCCTCCTGTCAAACACGATTGTACTCGGTTATTTCAAGGACATTCAATCCCCGTGTCGCAATCTTCTTCATGATTGCAATGGTCATCAGTCCAGGCATGTACCATGCTGCGCCTGCCTATCTGCCGTCTAGCTTCGCCATGTATACAACAATGCTTGGCCTTTCTGCCTTTATGGATTGGTCAGGAGGTATCAAGACAGCTCAAGGCATCATGTGGTTTGGCATCGGAAGTGTTTTGGGTTGGCCATTTGCTGGCGCCCTAGTGTTGCCCTTCGTCATTGAAGAGGTCATTTTGGCATTCGTTACTGGGGAGATCTTTGAGGGCTTCTGGCGATTACTCCAAGGCGCAGTCAGGTCCTTGATTGTTTTGGTAGGTCAGACCTTGCTCTGAGGACAACGATGAAATTAGTTAACACAGCTCAGGCCTTACAAACCGCTATTGACTCGGCCTTCTACAGGAAGCTCGTCTGCGTACCCCTGAACATCGTTCTGTACAATGTTTTCAGCGGCGGAAGCAGAGGCCCTGACATATACGGTGTAGAGCCCTGGCATTTCTACATCCGTAATCTTGCCCTTAACTTCAACGTTTGGTTCTTCTTGGCACTGGCTTCCCTTCCCCTGCTTCTAGTCCAGCATATCGGTCTTCAGAAGTCTGTATCGAAGCAGACTCTCTTGCGAAGTATTGTGTTTGTCAGCCCATTCTACCTATGGTTGGCGATATTTACCGCTCAGCCTCACAAAGAAGAGCGATTCATGTACCCAGCTTACCCGGCGTTGGCTCTCAATGCGGCAATTTCGTTACACATATTACTTGCAAACTTTGGGTCGACCGATCCACAGCACCTTGTCAGCAGAATTCCACCGCAGCTAAAGCTTGCTATTGTTGCCGTTCCGCTTCTCCTGTCCTTTGACGTAGGTGTTCTTCGAACAATTGGTATGTGTAATGCCCTCCTGAAACATCCCGCTTAACTTTTAGAACGCAACGAAAGATTCTTTCGATATACCGAGAGATACCTAGAGATGCTGCACACAATGTGTCATGTAACATGCTGACTGTTACTGAAAGGCACCGTCACCGCATACTCGGCACCCTTGAACATTTACAAGCCTCTTCACGATCCAGGAGTCGCATATGCTGGAGACAACTTATGTCTCGGCAAAGAATGGTACCGCTTCCCATCATCATTCAATCTGCCGCAGGGTGTACACGCCAATTTCATCAAGAGTGAATTCTCCGGACTGCTACCAGGCGAGTTCAGCGAAGCCAACGCTGGATTTGGGCTATTTCCTGGCACATGGCTTGTGCCACTGGGTATGAACGATGAAAACCTAGAAGATCCCAGCAAATACGTAAGCTTCACGGCAACTCGAATGTACTATCGCTAATCAGGGGAAGGTCGATATCGAGGACTGTAATTTCCTAGTGGATTCCCGTCTTCCTGGTTCTTCGCCAACCGCGCTTGAGCCTGACTACATCTCAGATACAGACAAATGGGAGACATTGAAATGTGTGCCGTTTCTTGATGTCAGTCGAACGCACATCATTGGCCGTCTATTATGGATCCCAGATCTTCCATTCATACCGCAACGATTTCGCCGAACATGGGGAGAGTACTGTCTCTTGCGACGCGATGATTCACGCGAGAAACGTCTGTATGCTTGAGATGTGGTCGAATTATCCCCTGAGAATTAAGGAAGACTCCCGAAAGTGGGTACCTTCAATCGCATGAAGAGAGCTGTATAGGATCACAAGGCCTTCGCATTACTATCCAGCAAGTATATCGTACCTCGAGCATCGTGGCTATACTGAGCATGGAGCGGAAGCTGCTCACAGGTGATAGCTAGGTGCCAAGGTTGGTTCTATTTCCATGTCGCTCTCAATCATGCAGTCTATCGCGTTGGGTCCCAGTGGTGGACATGCTTAGCTGCTTGGGATAGTCGTTGACACTAACCAAATGGGGTATTGCTTTCCCCCGCCTATTAATGATAGACCATTGACGATGCCGGAGCTAGACAACCCCACATTGTTCATGGACGTTATCGCACCAGGTGCATGCGCGTATAGATATCAAATCAATAAAAGGAAGCTGCACTTCACGTCGCGCATATCCGCCACCCCTGTAGTTGTCCACCTTTCGTCACCTAAAGTCTCAAGATCCCTCACTTGTTCTTATTATCTCTGGCGTGCATTACCAACGTTATTTCTTTCTATTCTTGATTCTTCCTTAGCAGTCTTTTGTGTTCAGAGCAGGTCGTCATGTTCGCGCTCGCCCCGCGGTTTGCAGAGCATGCCGAACAGCTTAACCACGCCGTGAGACACCATTGCACCAAAGCACAGTCAAAGCTCGATCAGGTGTTACAACATTCGGATGTCCAACCAAGGGTTATTCTCTATGCTGGATTTGCCTTTGTCACATGTCTTTGGTTGGTTGTCACTGTAACACATCGTGTACGCTCTCGCACACGCCAGGCTATTACTCCACCGAGTACACCGAATCTCGATAAACGATCGCCATTCAAGGCACCTGACCGGCCACCTGGAGGTACCACTTACTCCTTTTTCATACCCATAACAAGGCTTGGCTTTGTTCCGCAAAACAGCGTAAAGTAACTGACACATCCAGTATGGGTACCCCAAACATTCGAGCGTCCTACTGCACCGCCATATCCGAACTGGTCTATTGAACACACAAAGCCCTTACCGTATCGACCATTCCGTCATGGACCAAAGTATAATATCACCATGGGCCTAAGGTCGATGCAGTGGGATGAGTGGGTAGAACTGGACAACCAATTTATGTATTTCCACGACCTCAAGGCTCAGCGCATTGCCGAGCGGGGCCACAAGTGCTGCAAGACAGCGCCAGAGGCATATGACGGCGCGTGTGAATTGTTAGAAGAGTTTTGTGCATATCTACCTGAACGGTATCCAAGCCTCTACAAGAAGACGGATGTGGGTATGGATAATCTTGTCACCAAGGAGTCATTCAACATCGTCGAACGGCCGCTAAAAGAAGACCCCATGCAAATGGCTGCTCGCTTTGTCCAAGACGACCTAGCCATCATGTTCGAGCGGCCAGATGGGCAATACTACCTCCTCGCCGGCGCCATCCTGCTAGCCGGATTCTGGCGGCTGGAAGACAAATTCGGCATGCCGCTTTCCGAAATCCACACCAGCGGCGATGTCCCCGGGTTCAAGACGAAGCTGGAAAAAGGCATGATGAATTTCTTCAGAAGAGTCCAGCCGCAGAGTCCTGTGCTGCGCAATAATTACTTTATTCAGGTCGATGACAAGTTGGCGTGGAGTGAGAGCATAGGGAGTGAGGACGCGGATGGGATTGGCTGGTTCACGGCGGAGAAGAATAAAGCGGTTGAGCAGCATTGGTTTAGAAGTGAGAGACAGAGCTTGAGACGGTATGTTGAACGTTCTTCTAAACATTTTTTGTATGATTTGCTCGTTAGCTGGATGTGGCTGCTGCATTGTCAGCATGATCACCACGATCCTTGTTGGGGTGCCACTGGCAGCCTCGTTGAATTGCTACCTGTGAAACTGCTGTATCCTGGATTCACACTGACTTGGAATTTAGACTTCCACGATCTGGCGGCGTCGTTTTCACCATTCGGACGTACTTCCATCCTGTCACTGAGATCTGCAAAGAGCCTTATGTCCCTGGTCGGCTAGCCAGCGCAGTTCGCAGTTGGGGTGACGATGTGAGCAAATACAAGGGGAAAGAGCGCTATGGGGACGTTTTGTTAGAATATCTGGATCGAATGCATGAGGAGCAGGTCAAAGGAGGTTTAGATGTCAGTGATGAGGAAGAGGAAGGGAGGGGATATCCTTTCTAGAGTGAACTTCAGCAAGCTTTGAGTCTCTGCAAACGTCCTAAAATTTTAAGATGTGCACTCGTTGCTATGATGTACGAGACACAATAGTCTGGTCCCGTACTCACATCTATTAGCAGGAAGCAGAAAACCACAAACATATGTCCGCATTTGGATGTGACACGATATGTAAGCACGGTTCATCGGAGATATGTTTCCGCAGGATGGAGCCCTGCAATATCATGGCGAGACCAGAAGGGTAGGTGTCTGCCCTGCCATCATAAAAGCAATGTGCCGAGCCTTATCGAGCCAGACGCATTGGGGCTGCAATTTCAACACTTCTAGGTACTTTGATCCTCTGGGTTGGCGTTTGCCACATATCGTAATGCAGCCAGGCATGCATGCGCGATAAGTCAGATTTGTATAGTCGCATCAATGTGGGCGCCAAAGCCGACGATCAGGAGTGTTGGGTTCACTACGAGACTGTCGTTGGGATGTTATGCAGTAGCTGGAGCCCTATCTGATCTGCATCGCATACTCAATCGTATGAGAAGCGTGACAGCATGCTCTTGACTCGGATCAAACAAACTAACAGGTGGACTGACAGCGAGACTGACAGACGGGACGTAATGATAGGAGATTGCAGCATCCTTGCCACTTGCCCAAGGACGAGCGTTGTTTCAGAATAGGAAACAAGAAGGGTGCATGACGTCGCTCCGCCTTCCCTGCGAAGGAAAGTGAGTTTTGCCATGTGCAAGAAATGGGGTGTGTTGCTTTTAAGATTCAAAAAATTAGCGTGTAAGAGTGGGCCAGCCAATGAGTGCCGTGATCAGCACAAACAAGAAACACCGCTGGGTTGGTTGACCGCGGCAACGGTATATGTATGCAGTCCCAAACCGGCAAGGCCCCTGTGCAGAGGGAGGGCGTGACTGCTTTGTTTACTGTTTATTGCAAAAGTGCCTTGGTGTCGCAGCGCTTGCGAGGATGAGTAATGGGGTGTTTCTGGGCAATGGAAGGGATCAACCCTCGAGCGCTCGTGGTCGGGAAGCATGAACAACGGTTGCCGGAAGAGCATGGACCGGTTCCGATGCGACAGAGCGAAAGTTAATTGCTAGTCGGTCGGCAACCCTGAGATTCGGCAGCCCATGACTGGAGTGATGGACGATTCATCCAGATGGTGGCGGGTGGCTGGGAGCCGGCGGGTGCTCTGTGACACGGGCAGTGGAAAAAGCACGGCGCTCGTTGGCAGGACGGTTCATTGTGAAGGCCTGAGGGCTGTGAGGGCTGAGGGCACTGAGGGCGCAGAAGGCACAGAAGGCACAGAAGGCACATGTGCTTGAATTATCCAACCAGTGCAAGTAGCAGGGCAGTGCGGAGAGTGCCGAGGAGGGCATAGGCAGTGTCACTTTGGGGGCAATACCGCACTGACCCCCGGTCCAGGCTGGCGCATGGGCGTTGAGTGGTGAATTGCAGATGACGGCGGCCGCGCTGGGCGATGGTGACAGGGCTGCATTCTGTCCGTCATCTTCTCTTCCTGTCGGTCCAACTAAGATGTCTGCATTGTGCCCGTCTTCTCTGGCCATGCTCTGCCCACGTTACCGCTGACGCTGCGTCCGCCGTCGTATTACTGCGTCGAACCCGTAATGGGGGAGGATGGCCCTTCCGGCACTGCAACACAATGATGCCTACCCAGGCCCAGGCTCCCCTGCTGGAGGTCAGCGCGACCTTTTGGCCGGCGCAGACTCCGCAAAGAGACGCGCAGACGACTCTCGACGCCTTCGACGGGTCAAGGACTCCAAGGAACAGCTGAAGAGGAGGACGCGGGCACGCGCAGCCAGCAACGGCACCATCGACACCTCGACGTCCAATTCCACCTCGGCCGGGCGGTCCTACACGGTCGCGAACGTGCACAACGGTGTGATCTACTTGAGGTAGGCAAAGTCCGAAGAGTTTCACGCTTCCTCCTGCTGGCCGTGGTGTGCAGCGGCCGCGATGGCTTCATTGGGAGTAAACGTGCAAACGTCGATCAAACACCAGAAAAAGAGCGAGGCTGAGCGGGAGGGGGGGTTTGTGTGTATTAGGAAGCGCATCCATCGCGAGCTGCACGCCCACGCAGCATTCCCTCCGCACTGCAGACACACCAGATCGCTGACCATACCACCCGCCAGGCCCATTGTGCGCGCTGCCAACCAGCGCACTCGCCCGCAGCCAGACCCCTTCGTCTTCCCGCCCCAGACGCCGCCCGACAGCGCAACGCTCGACGCGAAGCTCCGCCCGACCAGCAATGACTGGGACCAGAGTCTCTACGGCTCCAGGACCCCGCGCTCCGAACCCACGCCGCCGCTGCCAGACGTGAGGGCAGACGATGCATTCGCGCCGCAGCCACCACCCGACGCCCCAACTGGCTCACGACCCATTGCACACGTGCGCTCGCACTCCTTCTCCACCGCCGACGACCACACCGTCACCTCGGTCAGCAACGAGCCCGGCACCTTCAAGGTGGTCATCGAGCGCCCGCCGTTTGGCGGCCGGCCCAAGACTGCAGACACTGGCTCTTTCCCGCTGCTGCAGGTGCCGATTCCGCATTACCGCTTGGGCACGCCGCGTTTCAGCACACGAGGCACCGCCGACCTGCGCAGTTCGGTATACACGCGCGCCTCAGCCACGGACGATTTCGCCAATTCTCTTCTGACACCCCAGCGGGCCGGCACCCATTCGTTCCTGTCCTCCCGTCCGCGCTCAGACGCCTATTCGCCCATCCCACACCGGTACCGCGCCACCATGGACCGTCCACCTCTCCCAACCTCGGCGCCCTCATCCAGTCGAGTGTCCCAGGCCCCAATCGGCCCGAGGCTGTACGATTCATTCACTATGAACCCCGACGACAGGGCTGTTGTACGATTCTCCCCTGCTGGTGAGATACTGGCAGCCACACCTTCACGGCTGGTTGCCCACATCACCTCTCCCAGCTTCCTTGATTATGAATTGCTCTCGGATTTCTTCCTCACCTTCCGCGCCTTCTTGTCAACCAGAGACCTGGTCGCATATCTCATTTCTCGCCTGCAATGGGCCGTTGACAGACAGGATGACTTTGGCCGCATTGTTCGTGTACGAACTTTTGTAGCCCTGCGCCATTGGATCCTGAACTACTTTGTCGACGACTTTGTGCCTGTCTACGCATTGCGTACCTACTTTTGTGACCTCGTCAACAGCCTCCACAGCAGCCTAAGAGCTCGTGCAGATGGAGGCAGGGGCGATATCAAGATTGTTGGCGAGCTGAAGAAGTGCTGGAGACGTACTTGCGCCCAGTACTGGGAGACAGATGACAGCATTGCCCCCAATTTTGCCGACGATGAACTCCTCCCAGGCGGCCAGGAGGGCTTGCCGGATTCTGTTGAAGAAATTCCCTACATTGCACCCATGCCCACCACCCCCAAGCGGCAAAAAGCACGTGATACCAAAGAAACCATCGGTTCAAATCCGAGCGACCAGTTTGCGAGCCGACACATGGAGTGGGCTCAGAAAGCGCGGCACACCCCGCAAAACTCAACGAGTTCGCCGTACGTGCCGTCTCATGAGTACGAGACTGCCCCAGTGCCATTATCACCTGCGAGTGACCAGAGTATGCATGTTCTTTCGTGCTCTATACCTATGCGAGGTCTGAACAGGACAGGGCAAGCCATTGACCTACCTCTCTACCCTCATCCCGTTCCTGCAGGCACCACCCGCTTGGTGCCCACCCCACAGCAGGTCACGCCTGCCACGAAAGCAACCCGTCCTTCTCACGGTCACAAACGTAGCGGAAGCTTCTCCGATGCCCTGAGGGATAGTAGAGCGCCGTTGTCGATCCCTAAGAACGCTTCTGATGAACTTTCCTTGTCTACCGTAATGAACATGCCCGGAAGCCTGGTGCGCGGTGGTCTTTTCCAGCCACTCTCTCCATACTTTGAAGTCAAAAGCCCTCGCCAAACACGTTCACAACTTCTACGAGAAACTGAAGATGCCTATGTAAGCGATCTGCAAAGACCGGGGCACGCAAACAGCCCAGGAATGAAAAAGATACTGGGCAGCGTACGTCGTGCGCTAAGCACACGACAGCTCTCCGGTCCTGGCCCATATGTCACCGGGCTTGCGCACCAACGACAACCCCCTTCCACTCGGTCATCCAACCCAGGTACCATTGCCTCAGTTTCGGGAGGAGGGCAGAAACGGCGTGCTCCTCGGCCAAGGCCGCAAGTCCGTATTGATCTTCTGGCTCTGATGGTTGAAGACAGCTTCAGAGAAGCAGTTCATGAGCAATTACAGCGCGAAAGTCAGCATCAGCATGAGATGGAGCCACCTGACCTTGGTGGATTTGAGTTCGAGTTCGAGAGACGCGGAACACCCCTCTCAGATGATCGCGCCAAACCTTTCACGCCTCCCGATTTTCGCGTGCAGAGCGCCATTACTACCGGTAGCAAGTCGATACTGATAATTGACGACACTGGGGCACCACCCCTCCCTGTGATGTCAGGGGCTTTGCCAGTGGAAGCTGAAGAAATAGCAGTCAACAGCACGTCATTACTAAGTCATAATAGAGGCCCATCAATCGATGAACGACTAGCCCAAGGCAACGTTCCTGTGGCTCAAGAATCTGAAGTATACGAGGAACCTGAGGCCCCGCCTCCCAAGAAGGAAGAACGCCTCTCACGAGCTTCAGTGCAGCGTCCCATGGCAAGACAAAGGAGATCCATATCCGAAGGTCGCGAGCAACTGCATTCTTTCAAGCGTCGCGGATCGACCAAAACCTCGATTGCACGTTCTGGTTCTTTGCGCCGGCACGCATCCTACAATAGTGTGCTAAGCCGACGCCGTGGCCCCGAGAGTTACGCAACCTTCCAAACCATGTCATCGGACAATGACCCTTTCTTTCTTGATAAACAGCCAGCGAACGAGACAACTGGGCCCTTACGCCAACTTCGTCGACGACCGGGTGGGGACCTCCGTGCCGCAGATAACGTACACGACTTGGAGGTGATGCAGCGCCCACACTCGACCGGCTCTGTGTCCAACCGTACCCATTCGATCGCGAATTCGGTCATCCTACGTTCCGACCGTTATGTCGAAGCTGAGACCGAAGCGGGTCATGAAGCTGAAAAACCGACAGACGTAGATGCTCCTAAGAAACCCATCTCTCTGGTCGATACGCATTCTTCCCAACCTAATCTTAGGCCATCGTTCGAGGTTGAAGTGGCAAAGCTTGCGGCCCTGCCTGATGATGTAGACGACGATGGTGGCATCGAGTCAGCCCTGATGAAGCTTGAAGGTCGCTACGAGAAAAAGTCCCCCAGTATCCCGTCAAAGCGAGAAACTGTTGATATTGAAGTCTATCAACCGACCGGCGCCCCTACAAAGGAGCCCCAGCCCGCTTCTGAACCTGATGCACGTCCTGAAACCGACGACGTCTTCCACCGACCGCTGCCTCCACCCGAAGGAGATGGCCAAGGCATGTACCGTTTGTCTGCAGAAAATTTTGACCAACGCCCTCCTGCTGTGCGGTCTGTTGGAGAATCTACAGACTCTTATTCTTCAATCCCACTCTTGGATCGCGGTGTCAGCGACATCACTACTGCGCCCAGAACGCATACTCTCGAGACCATGAGATCCTCGGCGAAACCTTCACCCCTACAACTTACTGGCACTTTACCCCAGCCCGCCGAAACCGCTACAGTGTCATCGGCAGACTCGTCAATCGATTATGTCACCGAAACAGAGAGTATGAAGCGGATACCAAATGGAGGAACACTCCCTCTGTCCCCTGTGCCTCGCGAGTCATTTCTACTGGATGAGGACGAAGACCTCAGCGATATGGAATCCGCAGCAGGTGCCAAGTCAGACGGTACAAGCCACGGTGTGAGGAGTTTCTTCGATGACGAGGTAATCACACCCAATCATGAAGCGCATAGCCTACCGACCCACCCAATGCGCCATCCGCCAACTCCGCCTCTCACTGCAAATCGACTGAATACTGCGCTACCGAATCCCACCTTCTATGAAAGAGGCCTGCCAACACCAGGCCTAACCCCCACAGCCTCCCGTCCACATGAGCAAGGATTTGGGCAATCTGGCCAACTGGCAGAGTCTCCAATCGAGCCAAATGCACACCAGCAGGATAGATCATCCAAACCAACCGCACACTTGCCTTTCATTCTAGCTTACGACTCTGAGACTCTGGCACAACAGTTCACTGTTGTTGAGAAGGATGCTCTGGACGAGATTGACTGGAAAGAGCTTATCGAGCTACGATGGAAACAGTCTTCTCCGCAAATCCGTGACTGGGTACAATATCTCCGATCGCAAGAGGCTCGCGGCGTCGACGTTGTTATCGCACGCTTCAATTTGGTGGTCAAGTGGGTGGTTTCTGAGTGTGTCCTTACCGAGAACATCGAAGAAAGAGCTCGCTGTATTGTGAAGTTCATCCATATCGCGACACATGCTCGTCGGCTGCGAAACTACGCTACCATGTATCAGATCGCGATTGCCCTGGTCTCGAATGACATCTCCCGGCTCAAAAAGACCTGGACCTTAGTTCCTGCAGCAGAACTACATATTATGAAGGATTTAGAAGCACTCGTACAACCCTTGAAGAACTTTTACAATCTACGACTCGAGATGGAGACTGCAGCCGTAGAAGAAGGCTGCATTCCATTTATTGGTAGGTGGCATATACCCACCACTTGCAAACTCTACTAACAGATTCAGGAATCTACACTCGCGATCTAATCTACAATGCCCAAAAACCTCCGTTCATCGACGCCCCGCCGGTTGACGGGGAACGACTTGTAAATTTCGACCGACATCATACGGCCGCTACGATAGTCAAGAACCTCTTGCGTCTCCTTGAAGCCAGTTCAAAGTACGCATTCAAGGTCGAGCCGAACATCATCAGCAAATGTCTCTGGTTAGCTGCGCTGAGTGACGTCGAGATCACGCAGCGCAGTCGCCAATGTGAATGACCGGGTCGCTTCTGCGGCGGAGTTTTCCTGTTGTTCACTGCGTTTGAGCGAGTAAATCATCTTTACTGGACTCTAACTTTTCTTTGTTTCCTTGTCAATACCCACTCTGAGCGTCACAGAGCTGCATAAGCCCGACACGAGTCACGACCATGTTTGTCTATCGTTTGTTTCGCATATAATCTGTTTTCCGCAACCAGTCAGGTCTGAGACCTTTCTACATATAAGATGTAATAGCTCACGCTCGAAGGAATCATCATTGTTGTGTTGCCTTACAGAGCGCTCATTATAGAGCATGGGGGTGTTGATACACATAAAGGGGTAATGGTGTTGATATGTGCGGGCATGTAGTATAGCTGAGAAGCACCAGAGAAGTGCCTTACTGTAATTGAGCTGTGAAGCTAAACGGCCGATAATTGTACTCCTTCAGGCATCCATCAATGTTTACCCTGACTCATCAATCATTGCTGACACAACCGAACTCAAAGCACGGCCGTGAGCTGACACAGACTTGAACCTCACATGATGATAGGACTCATCTCACGGTGTGAGTGACCTACGAGAGCGAATCAGCCTAGGCATACGTCATGGGCACTCTTCGTTTGGAGAATCGAATTCGGGAATCTCGTGTGAATGTGCCGCCTTCTGCCAGTATGCGACTCGATAGTCGACATTTCTGCAGACATCGGACTCTTTGAATACTGTGTGCCGCCATGCAAATCCCATAACCGTAAGGCTGAGCATCTCGGCACATTTGTGCCGGATACGATGGAGAGCATGACCGACGACCAGCCTCATGATCGCTCTCCCGCCCCACACACACCCATTGCGCCTTCCCGTGCTGCAAGGCCCCCAGATGACGCTTTCCGCAATATACCTTGGAGCTGCGCCCTGCTTAAGACTTGGGCAAGAGGTAACTTGCTATGCGCGCCGTCTACGCCCATGATAGTTTGCGAGACGTATCGTTGTGCATCACTTCCAACCACTTTTGATGTTTGTAATACTCTGAAGGGCGATTGAGCTTCGCGTTCAAGCTTCGCTAGGTTTCCTTGGTAGTGCACAATGGCAAATTCGGGTCTGCATCGTTCCAAGTCGGATCCTCCGCCGATTATGGTGGAAGACACGGCATCGGGAGCGCCGCCGCAGCCGTCGCCTAGTCCTACGCGCATGCATGGTACGTTGATATCCGTGAGTGCCAGTCATTGGTGCGGGAGGTGACAGGAGCGCTGATAGTGGTAAAGCACATGCTAGAACATTCAGCGCCTACGAGCAACGATCGCGTCCCTCTTTCGACCGACGCGAGTCCCAGCCTCTGCTCTACGAACGCGGCAAAGGCACTTTCGGCCATAAACGCAAACACAGTCCTAACATCGAATGGCGGGAGAAATGGACAAAGGACAGCTGGAAACAGGGGCGCGTGCTGCTCATCGACTACGTTGCGAAAGAGCACACAAATGGGCGGAGGAAGATTATTGCACAGGAGTTTTGTGATATAGACAGTTTGCGCCGCTTTTACCGCAAGGAAGATCTTTCTGGCCAGGCTGCACTGCGAGTCATCCACGTCCAGAATGCGAGTTGGGCAACGCGGTTTCTGTTGAGAAAGTTCAATATCGAGGCGAGTGACGACTTGGTCGGCACCACATTTGGTCGGTGGGCAAGATATGAAAGGCCACAGCTTAGAGGTGGGAAGCCAGTGTTGAATGGCAAGACGTTCAGGGCTCAACGGGACCCATGGCGGGGCATCAGTCGCGCAGCTTTCGGTTGTGACTACCTAAAGCATTATGAAAGGCACACAGTTATGAACGATGCCGCGGCCGTTAAGCCGTTGATGGAGCTCAATCACTATGACATGGCCGATCAGCCCTGCTATGGCTTCGACGTCTACGTCCAGCGCCTGTCCGTGTATGTGCAACTCAGTGACGGCAGGCCCGGGCAAGCCGTCGATCCCGACATCCCCAACCCCTACAACGAAGAGGCATACGAGGAGTACCTGCGCCTGAAGAGGCACTACGGCAACGTAGACGCCAACGAGCACCAAGACCGGTACATCCCCAAGCTACGCACCCTCGACAACGGCAACACCATCATCATATTCGAAAACTCGCAGAGCGGCTCGGTCAAGGATACCCTGATTGGGGCCCGTCAGGAGCTCGAGTCTCGCTGGAGGCGCCTCACCTTTTACCTGCCGCGTGAGGAGATGGATAATGACGAGATGCTCGCGACTGAGTGTATGGATTTCATTCTCAAGGACATTTTCAAGGCTGTTGCGTATAATTGGGAGAAGTTTCTGACTGTGTGCGAGACGCATGTCGGGATTCTTGAGGATAAGAGTATGTATGCCCTGATTTCTTGCGGCCTGCGGAGCATTCCAATCTCGCCATGTGTCGGTAACTTACTAAAATGTTGTCAGTCTACGAAAACCCTGCCGATGAGTCTCGCGCACCTGAACTGTGGAAGAATAGTGCACAGTGGCTCAAAGTCGAACGACTGCTGTACATTCACGCCGACATGGCCAAGGAAATGCGCTCCTATCTTCACGAGCTTGCACAAGCAGATCCTAAAGAGGACGAAACTTGGCTTGGTTCAGTCCCTGATCAGCTTGAAAAATTGACAGGACAGTGGGAGAGAGATGTTATACAACCTACAACAGCGCTTTCCGATCTCATGTACAAGTCGGTCGGCATCCGAGACGCTCGACACTCCTTACAATTAGGCCTGTCTATGTGGCGACTAAGTTGGATCACCTTCATCTTTTTGCCGCTTACCTTTACAGTCGGGTTCTTCGGCATGAACGTGGATACCTTTGCAGAAAACCCACCTATCAAATGGTAAGGAGACCACGTATGTCCAACATGTTAGGTATATGCTGACTTTACTAGGTGGTTCGTCACGTCGATTCCCGTACTAGTTGTTGTCGTCGTTCTTTGGTATATTGTTAAGCACAATCTCTCCTCGCAGCGTCAGAATCCGCTACGAAGGGGCGTCTATGAAGCTCTGTACCACGAATTAGCTACCGAGCATTCAACACTCTGGACTCGTCGCGGTCCACGCCCTGGTGTTGTACCCGTTGGATGGTGGGGCTCTATTAAGTGGCGGCTCGTGACATCGTGGTTCAGCGTTGATAAACTGAAACTCAGTTCGAACTATGAGTCAGCAACAGAGGAGTTCGGTGTCTGGAGCCGCACCAAGCGCTACCTTGCACGGCGCTGGCTGTCAGAACTTGCTGTCATGCCGGCAGCGGCTCTCGTGCAGGCCTCACAACCCGGTGATATTGCCTCTCTACAAAGCGCAAGCCTGAACAAAGATCTCGGTGCGGTAGGCGAATTACTCGCAATAGCCACGCCAGTCGCGATTGCGGAGCTCGACCCTACGGCAGCTAGTCGACTCCAAAAACGCATCCCAATTGAGCGCCTGCGCTCCCTGAGCCCCACAAGAAGCGATGGCGGGGATAGTGCGCGGCCCAGCAGTGATGGAGGTTCAGGGGTCATGGTGGAAGAGAAAGGGCCTAGTGAGGATGAGAGGAGTGGTGATGAAAATGAGAAGGAGAGGAGAAGAAAGGAGAGACTTAGTGTGCCGTTCGAGACGGCGAAGTAAATATCTGAACCTAAATGTGTTGGGTTTTCGAATGGGAATTAGAAATGGATGAGAAGATAGACCTGTATAATGATTGGAAGATCTGGTCGTCTATATGCTGAATAAGATATATATGAAGGATGTTGCTGTCAATACATCTATTTCCCTCCACCTGTCTCCCTACCGGCCTTTACTTGCTTGCTGATGACTTCATTCTTCTCTTCCTTCATCCGCTTATTCTCCCGTCCTTATCCTTTGCATTCGAACGTGTCTTTGCACCAAAATCTGCGACTTCCCAAAGTGCACATATGGTGGGAATGTTGAAAAGTCGGGGCCAATTTTTGATAGCGTTGAACCCACTCAGCATTCCAAAATTCTCAAGCTTACAACACCTCGAGGAAAATGATGCATAGTCTTGTGCTCAAGAAACATAGTACAAAAACTGACCTGACATTTGTGATCGTCAACACTCGCCTCGTGTTCTGTGAGTATGCGAGGAATACGACGCCAATCCCCGCATCTTCAATCTATTTCTTCGTACCGATTTTTAACGTGCCGAGGAATGGTACCGCAATTTCGATATCGATTGGTCAAGATGTAAGATCTGCCTTCCTAAACTAGAAGCAGCCGGGCAAAGTGTATGCGTCTTTTCTATAAGCCTCGTGTTGCGCTTGTGGCCCGCTCATCATAAATGCATGATAAGAGCCGCTGCTCGGGTCGTCGCCAGTGCAGATTTTCAGAAACTTCTTGAATCGATACGGAATTCGATTTCATAACCAGAATCACGAATCATTATAAAACGTCCATCCATCCATCATGCAACTCAAAACTACACTACTCCTCCTCGTTGCCCTCGCGACGTCGCAGGTCCTCGCCGCTCCCTCCGCAGACACACTCCCACCCCACGACGGGTCCCCGCTGGACAAACGGGCGTGTAATTACAATGGCTGTGAGTGTGTGAGCGGCCTCTCTCAAGGCGTGTATTGCGGGAATTGTGTTGTTGGGGCTGGGACGTTAGCGATCAAGACGAAGAGGGTTCGGACACATGCTTTTCAATGCAGTTCCAGTGGAAGGTGTTGCGATTACGGGGTTGCGAGTGATTGTGGGACCAGCAGGGCGAGGTGTAGGGAGGGGTCGCCGGTGTAGGGGGTTTTACCCAGGGCGAGGGATTAAGAGTGTGGAGGTGGGGGTCGGGGTTGGGAGGGGAGCGAGTGGCCGGGTTGGTGTACGGCAAAGGAAAAGTACAGGAAAGGGCAGGTCTGAGAACTGTAAAAAGATATAAAAGTAGAAGCGACTCGAGAGCTTGAGGAGAATAAGAGAGCATGGAGGCTTCGACAATGTGTGAATTCCCAAGAAACACCATTTTGTGTTGGCTAAATGTACATCGTCTGCCCCTTCTACACGGATGAGCCACCATCAATACTTATATTCTGGCCCGTGATACTCCTACTCAGCGCCAGAGTCCTAACCTGATCCGCCACATCCTCCACAGTGGCTAAGCGCTTCAACTTTGTGTTGTTAATGGCAGCATTTCGTTTCGACTCCGGGAACTTCAGTCCCCACTCTGTCAACAGCATGCCGGGGCTCACGGAATTCACTCTGATTTTGGGCGCGAGAATGACAGCCAAGCTCTTTGCAAGGTGGATCTGCGCCGCTTTCGTCACAGCGTATGGTACGCTTGAGCCGGAGGGCTTGACACCCGCTACGCTCGCGGTGCTAATGAATGTGCCCTCTGTCTCTGCCAATGCGTCTTTTGCCGCGTATGCGAGCCACATGTGCGTCTTGACGTTCATGGTGAAGCATCTGTCCCAATCATCATCATTGACCTGCTGCTCGATGTCTGTGAATGTGGTCATGCGCGTCCAGCCAGCATTCGAAACAACGACGTCTAACCGGCCCATGGTGTCAATTGTTTCCTTGACTAGATTTTGTACTGAAGGCTTTGAAGACATGTCTGCTTGGACGAGATGAAAGCGCGGATTTGCCTGCGACGAGCTGCCAGGTATGGAAGACAGTTCTTTGATGAGGGCCTGGGCGCGTTCGGCATTGGAGGAGTAGTTGATCACCTGGGTATTGTTAGCTTGGATTTAGATCCTCAGAGGCAGCAATTGATCAAGAACAATTGATCTTTTTTCTTGCAGTGTAATCACATACAACTCTAAAGTCTGGCGCAAACGCGCGGGCTATCTGGGCTCCGAGGCCTGCCGAACTGGCTGTAATGAGTGCTACTTTTGTGGCTGCCATTGTGTGAGCTTTCAAAATGTTCGAACGGAGGGTTAGAAAAGTAAGAGTTCAGAACAATCCAAACAGTAAAACGTATCTTGAAGACGCGTTCTTGGATGGTATGAGGTGCCTCAATAACGCGGGGTTGTCGTTCCGCGATCGGAACGAGTCCACGGAAGCGTTCCGTTTAGCGCATTCGGCTTTGCCTACGAGTTTACAGGACCGCAGGTAACTTTAGCGGGTACGCTTTTGATTGTTGGGCTCGTAAGCAACTTTCGCAAGCATCACTTCGGAACCGACAGGGGCTTTCCGGTCACAACCCTGCTCTTCACGTTTGGCTGAAACTTCTGTGAGATGCTGTCTTACGTAGCGACTATCATAGCAAGGACCGGCAAGTCTCAACAGATGTTGCGGAACAAGCGTCGGCTGGATACAAGGACGAAAAGGTTGAATACTTGACAACCTAGTAAGTTCTTCCAAACGTATCAACGGATAGTATAATACTACAAGCCACCTACGAAACTAGGTATTAAGCGATCGCAGATGGTTTGAACTTGTCACATTGGACTACGCACGCGAAAACAGGCTAGAAAGAAGTGAACAATCTCAGAGCCTTTACTGTAGACTTGTAATATTGATTAGCTACAATCATATTCTGAGTAATTTGCACAAATGCCAACATCAGCGTTCACAAACGTTGTATCAGTGCGTTGGATTAGGCCCATAGTATTCTGACATTTCTTACATGACTTGAACCGCACCACTAGCATTATCTTAAGGTAGTTCCCGAGCAAAAAGGCAACTCTTGGTGTTGCCATAGCTTGACCAGTATTCTTTGTCGCTTTTATTCGCGTTGCAGTTAAAAATGAGCTTATGGCTATTCTCTACTAAGAGTCGATAAACAATGATTGAAACATTACTAAGAGTAAATCTACGATATAGTAGACTCAGCGATGCAGTAATGTGCACCCACCGTGCTTTATGCAATAGCCCGTTGCGATTTCCTCACAATCAACAAATGAAGTTCTTCGCGGTCCTTGTCATACTCGTTTTCTTTTGAACCATAGACGCAATGACGAGTCCGTTCTGCTCTCAATCCAAGTGCGACCATAGGGCATGCGCTTTCCCGGTAATACCCAACAGGCGTCGTAACTCTGAAAAGCAGAAGTTCAGGAATAACGTAGGCTAATAGGGCGACCCATCCAAAGAAATACTTGCTCGACTGATATGAACAGGAGTTTACAAGCTATTCAACGTCAGCCACCGTTTCTACTCAAACCGCTATAGTCAGTTCGAGTGAGACAACTGTATACATTATGGGGTTAACAATTGCGCTGCGCCACTTTCTATCAAGATTTGGGCCCTAGACCGCTCCCAGTAATTTGGCTAGGTCTCGACGCGGAAAGTCTATGTTATGACGTTTTGGCCCCAATGATCTTCGTTTCAGTCTGATCAGTTTACGAAGGCCCACCGCTCAGCAAGGATTGTGATATGGTATCACCGTGTGCGAAGAATAAATACATCTAACTAGCTGCAGTTTTCATGCCCGTTGATGCAAGGAGATATTGAACAAGACTCGCCCCCAAACTTGGAACCTACATGGAGGCAGTAAGGCCAGACAGGCCATGTTAAATGTTATCTGCAAGCTCCAAATCCAACGCAGTCGAGGGTTCCTCATGGCGTCAAAACTTATCCAAATTGCTCAGGAGCAAAATTCTGTTTATCTTGGTGTTTGGACAAACTGGTCCCAGGGCTCTGTCGCTGGACTGACCCTTACAGTAACACAGCAAAATGGAGGCCTACTTATCGCTTTCATCGCACTCTTTGTTACCTTCACTGGGACCTGCTTCTGGACAATCGTTGCCTTCGCGATTCATCAGGTACAGAGCCAACAGACCCACCAGAATGCAGTCTACCACCAGCGACAGGCCATCCTTCGCAACTCCGACACCAGCGCCGCAGCACTCTGGAGACTCTCAAGAATGCTGTGGACCTGGCGCAGACATGCTCTGAAAACTTCAACTAGCCGCAACTGGTTGCCGTTGATTATGAGCATGGTCACCTTTTGCGCTTTTGCAGTCGCTGGAGTCCTTTCTTCAAGAGTTGCCACTTCTAGGGGCGGTGAGGTTCTCGTCATTGGTGACAAGTGCGCATCGCTCAATCCTTCTCTGTTCTCAGATGATAATTATGGCCTGGTCCAAACATACTTGACTAGTAGGGTCAGAGCGAGCGCCAACTACGCATCAAATTGCTATACAAACGGTAGCTCTGCAGAAAGCTGCCGCACGTTCATTCGGAACAGTCTTCCGTTCACAGTCACACGTAATGTAGCTTGTCCTTTTCCGGGGAAAGATGGCATATGTCGTTCTGCAGAAGGAGCTTTACGCCTGGACTCAGGTTTCCTTGACAGCCACTTCGACCTAGGCATCAACTCACGACCCTCGGAAAGATTTCTGTACCGAACTGTCAACGAATGTGCTCCAGTGCGCAGTGAAGGGTTCACCCGTTATAATTCTTCTACCTTTCTCAAGACTATCCAATTCTTATACGGAGGAGACAGAATGATTTGCCCGGATAAGGATAGCTGTACTTTGGAGTACCTCGCTGAAAGAGGTTACAGCCCTACTGCACGCAATGAATACACCCTTTTGTATGGTCTTCCTTGCGTCAACAATATGACTAGAACTGATTGGCAAACTGTAGGGCGAGCACACGATATGCCGTACCAGATAACAAGACCGTGGAGATTAACACATGGAAACCGATTCCTGAACTCTTACGTTATGACGCAGACGTTAGTATGTTCTTTCTTGCTGCAAATGATATTCGATTTTTCGCACCTGTGGATGATCCCTGGTTCGCAGCTGGTAGTAAAGGAGCAACCAATATGAGCATCCAAATGGGCAATATGAAAGTCTACCTGAGCGATGAACCAGCACGTGCGTTAGGTTGTGTCCAACAATATCAGTTCTGCAACCCAGCCCTGAAACAGAACCCGACCTGTACACCATTGCTGGGAATATACGATGCCTTCACAGCAGGATCTTCGATGTTTCCACAGCCAAACGATAGAGAGAGATTCTTATGGTCTGCCTCCGCAATTCTGGACCTGGCAGGTGGCTTTACTGAGCTCACTCGTGCCTTAGGAAGCGGCGCACTTCTAGCCAGGGACTCCCTTTCTGCAGCATGGCAGTGGAACTTACCTAGCAACCAATGGGAACTTGAACTCGAGCACTGGTTTAAATTCACTCTAGCCGATGTCCAACGGGCAGTTCTCGATCAAGCGACAGGGCCAGTCGTTCCAGATGCGCAAAAATTCCATTCACCACCGGTGTCTCCTGAAGGGCGCACCCTTTGCAGGAACCAAAAAATCCGAAGTGATTCATACACCTCCTTCAACGTGCTTGGGCTCATATTGATATTTTCCATTGGCGGCCTTATCATGATCCTTTCGGTTCTCTTACCATGGGCCACTGGACGTTCGCAACAGCACCGGAAACCATTTGCTGGCCTTGAGTGGATATCAAATGACACACTACAATTGCAAAGACTCGCGCATGAGGCAATTGGGGCGGGGAATTGGGAGGGCGCGTGTGATGATTATCCGCGAACGCGCAAGGGCGACCTCCTGGGTGTTCTCGATATTACAAATCAGAGGCACCCAATTTTGAAGCCACCCAATGCGGCTGAAGCTTTGAAAGAAAAAGAGGGCGAAGAAGAGACGAGACACGACTCGGCCGAAGTATCTCTGTTAAGTCTTGAGATTCCACGCAGTTCTCTTGATCTTCCTCGGCGCTTTACAATTGCTGCTGTTTAGTTCTCTACTGGGCGCTGATCCATACATTTGAGTACCTAAATAGAAAGGAAAGGGCCATGTTACATTCTCATTCCGCTGTTCGACTGTACCACGGGTGCCGAGTACAGTCGGTACTATACCAAGTCTCCAGATGACGAGCCACCGTACGCCCGAGTCCTTGCGACTGCGAATAGTCTCAACAGAATTAATCATCTTGCCATTTGACTTCAGTGTCATCACTTCCGCTTCGAGTGGAGTTGGGAAGTTTCCATGGCGATAGGATGGGTTACAGCAAGGCTTCCGTTCAGCCTTAGCAGTCAACGTACTAGTGGTTTGGTAGTCAGATGGGTGACCGGGAAGTATTTCTCGCTGTTGTATGTTTCTTTGGAGTTATGTGCTCCCGCTACCCTTCTCGAACGCTTCTGCTCTCAATCAGCACACTGGACATGGAAGGGTACAGTGTCTCCCTTTTCTAGGTGTATTGCCGAAGATGAACATATAAATTCTATCGTCATTCACCACTGAGCTTACGTGTGAGCCAGGTGTAGGCGATTATAGAAGTTATGGTTCGAGTATTCAAAAGGGCTGATAATGAGAACCATTCTGGTCAAGATCGTGGTTCATACTGAATCGGGCGCTATACCGCAACAATTTTGGTCAGAGCGGCCACTAATCTTGTGGGGCAAGGTATACTAGATTTTCAGCGAATAACACGTAGGGAGTGACATACTGATCACTCAAGCGAGTATCTACACTTCTTAAGTAACTCCACAACTTTCGTATTTCTATACACATTTGTCAAATTTTCGTCTTGTCCCTGTACCTTCTTTGAAACTGTGGCTCAACGAGACTTTCTCTACATCATAAAATTTCTGTCATTTCTTGATGGTATCGAAGCCTAGCCCTCAAGCATATTAAGCGGCCAGCTCATGACCGTCTACCATTCGCTTCAAAAGAGAGCCATTTTTTGCAAGGCCATACTCTGTCAATATCGATCAATTACACGAACTATGGTTTCCGTGTCGAATGGGGATCTGAATAACACGTCAGCAGAGCGTGCTCGAGTGGAGATCACGACAGACTATGCATATCGCGATCATTCTCTTGCAATTCCTTCTTCTCAAGACGATCCGATAGTTCGAGAAAGGTATCGGCCCTTTTTAATAAATGATGGGCATCCAGAGCAAGACTGGGTCGCTCAACTGGAGCTTAGCACAGTTCTGAAGATGGTGGACACTCAAGTCCTTAAGAGTGGCGGCGATAGATTGAAGGTTCTTGTTCTACATGGCAGCATGCGGAAGCGGTAATGACCCCACAGGCTAGGCAACAACCTCATATGTACATGAAAGGAACTAATTGTGAGTAGATCCTACTCACGGCTCCTAGCATATGAGGCTAGTCGAATACTGTTTCGGCTTGGCTGCGACGTCCGCATGTACGACCCCAGTGGACTGCCTGTGAAGGACGATGTCCAGCACTCTCACCCTAAAGTGCAAGAATTGCGAGATATTAGCAAATGGAGCGATGGGCACGTCTGGATAAGCCCTGAACAGCATGGAAATCTTGTAAGTGGAGCTATTTCCGTCATGTAGGTCATTCGTATTTGCTAACGCGATCTTTTTGTACAGACTGCGGTCTTTAAGAACCAGATCGATTGGATACCTCTCTCGACTGGGTCCGTTCGCCCAACGCAAGGACGCACGCTAGCAATTGCTCAGGTCTCTGGTGGCTCCCAATCTTTCAACACTGTGAACTCTTTGCGGGTCCTCGGGCGTTGGATGCGCATGTTTGCTATTCCGAATCAGAGTTCTATCCCAAAAGCTTACACGCAATTCACTGAAGAAGAAAGTGGAAGCAGACTTATGCCAAGTGGAAACAGAGACAGGCTTGTTGATTGTATGGAGGAATTTGTCAAGTACACGATTGTAATGCGGCCACACTTCAATCTATTTGGCGATCGATTTAGTGAGAGGGAGGAAAAGAGAGCTAAGCAAGAGAAAGCAGCATTATTAGACGCCAAAAGTGCCACAATATCGAACGGTGCTTAATCAGCCTGGATGCAAGGCAAATCCAATATCTTCTGCGGCTTCCACACGGTTCGATATATATCTAGTTTAGAGGGGAAGTTCTCGTTGTTTATGCAAGCGACATATGCAATCACAAAAGCAAGGACATCTAGAATCGAGCATAGACTAAAGAGGCAATACAGCTAAACGTGTTCTTCGAGCTTCAAGGCGAGGGTGCCATGCCCGCGAGACACAAATCATTAAAGGTTGAAAGTGATTAGACTCTTGGGACCTCGACAGCTCAGGGTCCTGGGTTTCTGCAACGGTACTATTGATGCGACTCTGCGCAAGCATCGTTCTAAGGAAAGGAGATACCGAATATCTTGATTTTAATTTCGATTTAGTCACCTGCGGCAGTCAATGACGCTCATATGAGTAGCTTGCTTCCCTCTCCTGATAGTAACATATTTCACCCGAACGAGTAGGCGAGGGACGTGAAGGTGATTCAACCATTGTCGGTTCCAGGGAAAGAGTAGCACGTAGCCTGAACCATCCTATTTTAATGATTTCCGTATCGATCCGCGATTGAACAATTACTTGTTTTATAAAACAATGCGAATAGAGAATACATGGCAAAATGATACAGGACGCTTCGGTAAAGGGGGCGAGCGATACAAGTTGTGGAAGTGTATAGATCAGTGTGAGGCATTGATACAGGAAACATGAACAGTAAAGTGATACAAACGGGCTCCGAAACAAGGGTGGAGCGACACAGCAAAACTTGCTATGGAACATTACAAGGAAGGAGCGGATACGGGTAGTGGATCGATACGGATAACGGATTGATCTGGAAGGTAGTGGACTATGTACTAGTCCATGTCTGGATCGATCCATCGCTGTTCAAACGATGAACAACCGTGTACCAATGTGTTATTTTGGAGCGCTGTGGATTGGTTCATGGGAACCATGCTTCTGGGCAAGGGGAATTCAAGCTACAATTTTGAAAGATGAAAAGGGCCGATCCAACGATTGCATTGCTCCGTTCCTGCTGAAAACAGGGATATTGTGGAAGGGTATGATTTGCCTGGTCTTTTTGGATGTTCAAGAAGGCTCCGTCTATGGGTATCTTCTATCGATGTGATCGTCAATAGTAACCAAAAATGAGGTAGGTCCGGCTTGGTAGTCATTATTTCTCGTTAATCTCCGGGTTGCTAAACTAGCTTGCCGGTTGTTTCATTCCGTGCTTGGCAAACCCGATGGCTGCTTTCCACACAAGAACATGTCATTCTTGTTTAGGTTCTGTTACACCAACCTTGTAGCTTGCATTTCGCCGCAAGTTAGGCCGTGATTGGAGTTTAGGGGCTAAGCATCTTGACACTAGACAGTTCTCGCACTTCGTTTGCTTATTCTCGTTCGCGTCCCCGCATCAATTATGTACCATGAGGATCTTACTAGTAATACGTACCGAGGCTCCTGGCCTCAACCCCGCGGTTATTCTGAGCTTTAGCAAGCTAGCCCGTTGAGCATGCTATCGCGTGAGGCGTTTGGCATTGTCAGTTGATCTAAGACCGGGACAAGCGTCCTACTCAGGGAGCTGCAGCAGTGAAGCCCGCCTAAGGCTTGCTGTAGAATTTGCTTTGCAGTTGAGAATAAACGTTTAGTAGCCTACAACTGCGCCTTCGTAATACAAAACATCGAAAAAAGTGTAAGAACACAGAGCTCTGCTTGTTAAGAAGGTGTATGTAGGCGGAGGTCAATTGTTTTGTTCCTTTTCTTCAGTATTTTGAATAGCGATATAGTACCTTTTTGATCATGTCTCGGCCCAAACACTCTTACGTCTTGTGGAAGCGTCTTATGCCTCATGCGGTGCCGTTGCATTTAGGGGAATAGGGGTTACGAAAGTGGATACACGCGTTGCCATTACACTCGGACCAGCCGAATGTGGGGCAATTTTGATGAATCTATCCCCTACCACCAGGACGTAGGCCCGGAAGAGGTATGGCCAATCCGACACGTCCTTTAAGTCAGCCAGTTTACTGCAGTATTTGCAAAGCTTTCTCCATGGTGCAATTGATTTCTCTCGGACTGCATCTTGGGTGCGGATGAAACCTCAGGGGGTTTTCAGTATATTATAGAACGTGCATTACAAGACCAGACTCGTTCACTCTGTGGGACACATTAGCAGTCATCGAATATCAGTTGCGGCGGCCCTCTAGTATATAAGAAAGCCCAAAGATTTTCTTCACCTTCAGCAAAGTTCAACGCTGCTTTGTGCCTTCCTCAACTACTTAAAATAAGATAAAATCAGTCATCACCATGCGGTCTTCTTCGCTTCTCAGCGTCTCAATGTTTTCGCTTGCTTTTGGATTTCCACATTCTAGCAATTCTGGGCCCAAGGGGATATCGCACAATGTCAAGGAACCAAGGCAAGAGTCGACTGTTCCAACGGGTACCACGTTAAAGAGCAACCATATGACCTGGAATGCACCAGGGGAAAACGATCGTACGGCACCTTTTCCTCCATCGAAAGCCTAGTTTGCTAATAGTCTATCCCTCATTCCCATAGTCCGCTCTCCTTGCCCAGCATTAAATACCCTTGCCAACCATGGATTCCTTCCGCACGACGGCCGGAACATCACACTCGCGATGTTGATAACCGCTGCCAAGGATGGTCTCAACGTTGGGCCTCTAGTTCCTCAGCAAGGTTTCGGGCGGGCGGTACTGACGAACCCTATCCCGAATGCTACTGTAAGCCATCTGGCCTTCTATTCACCGGTTTCATGGCACTAATGTTTTTAGTTCATCGACTTAGACATGCTCCACAAGCATAATATCGTCGAGCACGATGCAAGTGCCTCTCGCCGCGACACTTACTTCGACCCGACCAACCCCTTTGATGCAGCCACTTTCGACAGCTTTCTCTCTTACTTTGGAAATGAACAAAACCTCACAGTTGCTGCTACAGAGAACGCTAGAGCTAGACACACTTACGATATGAGCAAGTTGAATCCTGAGTTCGGACTCACCAAATCTCAAGTCGGCGTCGCCCAGGGCGAGTTTGCAACGATGCTGTCAATCTTTGGCCACCCAGAATACCCCCATATCAACAGACCTTGGTATGAATTCTTTATTAGTAAGTTTTTCCGCCCCTGCCGCCGGTTCGGGTAGCCTTATGGTACTCTGGCTGATTCAGACAGGGAATGAGCGTTTGCCTGTTGATCTTGGCTGGACCCCGCGTTCTGTTGAGACAGATCGGAACGTACTCCAGGTCGCTGCAGCGATGCAGGCATCAAGCCCTACAGACATTCCTCTGGTTTTTGAAAAGACCGCTGCTTAGGACGAGCATTCATGCTGATAGTTCCATGCTGCTGCTGCCACTACGCTTGCAGTTTGTTCCGGCACGATGGAGCATAGCGCGTCTGAGGACGTGACAGCCTTTTGATACTTAGACTTCATATGATTATTCGCGAGTTCGGAAAACAAGATAGAGCGTTGATGTTGCGCTTAGATTCTTCCCGTCTGCGATCCTTCCATTTTACTAGTTGATTTATCATGTATTGCTGTCGTCCCATCTAGATCCTTTACTAACTAATAGGGAGACCTGTCTGGTACTTGAATTAATGTCTAACAGCCAAAGTTATCGAGGAACGAAGGTTACTTGATTGTGATAGTTACACGAAAAGCGATCTTTACCCGAAATCGTTAAAACTTGGCAGTGGCGCCCACAAGGACGCGAACCTCCAAGCATAAGCCTATTCACTGCCAACAGCCTGCATACTACCGTTATCTCCACTTCTATGGAAAAGCGTAAATCCCACTAAAACAGGCGCTAATTTCAATCACGTCTAAATCTTTGCGGAACGTAACTCTGAGAGAGCCCCCAACCGTTTCTTATTCGCTAATTGTCCCTGCAACCATGTCAAGAAAGGTCAACCAAGAGCGCCCGTCACGTTATTACTCGATGGACGACTAACTACAAGTCCAGAGCAATGACACGTCATCTTCTGCTCGCATCAGAGAGAACCAAAGACGATCCCGTACCCGGCGCAAGGAGCTTCTCAAAGATCTTCAGGACCGTGTGAATGAGTATGAGCTGAAGGGAATAAGCGCAACACAGGATATGCAACGAGCTGCGCGCAAAGTTGCACAAGAAAACGCTCGTCTCCGAAGCTTACTTGCGCGTCATCACGTCTCACAGGAAGAGGTGGACTCTTATCTACGATCTTTTGACGAAACTGCACCAGGAGCAAATACTTCGATTGCTGCCCTGAACGTTCTAACCCCGCTTCATGCTGGAATAAACGAAAGGACGACGAGTCCTAGCTGTAGAACAGCACCGCCCTTTAGTCATCCTCAGTCCATGCGTCAAGACTTCACCGATGATTACAAGCATGTCAATCAATGTTTGACCCAAAATCCAAAAGACCCTACCTCACGGCAACCGGAGGGAGCAGAAGTACATCTCGGCACCTATATCGAGCCGGATTTATCATTGCACACAACATTACAGGGCTGCAATGATACCGAAGGCAACTGTGGGACCTGTGACAGCGTGTATGTATCTCCTGTTGCCGAGAACCCAGATTGCCCAAATACCGCCGACTGCTTTTGTCCGCCTACAGCCGCTGTTGGCGATCACACTCTTAGTCCCGGCCTGGAAATCTCATGCGAAACTGCCACTACAATCATCGCCGAAATGCGTGGACAAGGAGACAGGGACCTAATTCGTGCCTCACTTGGTTGTACTAGCCCCGACGAGTGCAAAATTAGAAACTCCACTGTTCTACAGATTTTGGACGAGAGCTAGAAACGAATGAGCCAGATTCGAGCTCAAAATCGGCTTTAAGATTTTTCACAGGCCGTCTCTTTGAACTGAAGTTTGCAACCTGTGGTCCTTCAGTTTTTAATAGGCAGTGACCTTTTGCAAACGGCGATGTACAAAGTACGAAGTCGACCAATGGTGCCTATACCGTGGTTTTGTTCTTGCGTAAGGCCTTCACCATATTGTCAGCGCCTAGGACTTACGTTTACGCGGCTTCACGGGTTAATTCTTGCCTTGCCCTTGGCCGGAGAGCCGGGTAGATTTTTGAGACGGAAGCACATTTGCTGTGGCGGTGGACCTCTTCCCGCCTTCCTTTGTCGCGCTGTTACAATATCTGTCTTTGCTGGCACAACAAATTGAGCACGCTCCAAGGCGGACAACTTGAAGTGATTTGATCCGTAGCTGACAAATAGGACTTTGATTTTCGTGGTTAATCCTCGCGTTGCCAGGCTTGTGAAGAAATGCTCGAAGGCCGACGTCCAGTAGAAGTCACTGGGACTGTCCGTGTTCTTATCTAGGAGTTCCATATCAATGACAATATAAATCATACTGCCTACTTCGGCCAGAACCACTTCGAGCAGCCGAAACCATTCCACCTCGGTCGATGCATCGTTGAACATTGCGCAGGACAACGCCATGGACTTTTCGGACTGGGAATCCTTCCTAATATTGATCGCTTGCTTAACCAAGTATCTTAAGAGATCGCTAGCCGAGACTGCTGTCGTAGTACCATCTGGTTGCGGTACTTTCATGGCCAACAGGTGCGGAATCTGCGCTTCTTTGAGCTGTTCTATGACGTCGACGCAAAGATCTCTCATGATGAAACGGGATTGAAAATTTGCTGAG
This sequence comes from Pseudopyrenochaeta lycopersici, assembly GCA_003313425.1. Lineage (NCBI taxonomy): Eukaryota > Fungi > Ascomycota > Dothideomycetes > Pleosporales > Pseudopyrenochaetaceae > Pseudopyrenochaeta > Pseudopyrenochaeta lycopersici. Next base: position 337,882 of record NHZP01000001.1, on the reverse strand, counting down.
ACGATGGACAGCGCTGAATCTTGTGTGGAAGACCAATGTCGCATTTTGGGTGATTGCCAGAAATTGTTAGACACCGACAAACCAGCACTGTTACGCAATCGTTGGCGCCTTAGGGAGTGGTGATGTTCATATGTTTTCTTTGGATTCGAGATCGAGATCTCCAGAGTAGCCGCGATTCGATCAAATTGTAGGTCTGTAAGTTGATAGTTTGTATCAATCATCGCGTTGGCTTGCACTTTAGCCATAGTAAGTCAACATCATATATTTCTAGTATATTAGACTGTACTTACGAGTCACTGCTGCGTTTATTTGTTCCATCATGGCGATCGTCATGTCGACCTTGCGGTTTGTTAAGTTCACAGTGATGTGCATATCTCTAAGCTCTGCTTGCTGCCCTGCCACTGCCAGTTGGTAGATAGTTCGTGAAGTATCGCTTATTTGTTGCAGCAAGTCATTGTAACGAAGCTCCACGGGTCGCGTGATGGCGTGCAGGGCGTGTTTGAGGGGACCTTCGCTATACCAATCGTGTGCGCGAATGATAAACCGCAAAATATATGCATAAAGATCCGTCACCGCTTGCTTCATTCGGTCGGTAGGATATAGGATCGATTGTAATTCGACGCGCGGTAATGTCTCTGCTATCTGGGCCATGGCTTTCGCAAGAGTTGCGATCGTCTTTTCATGATTCAAGGTTGTCTGTGAGACATGTCAGCCGCCTTGGACATGCCAAATGGGGAGTAATACCCACCATTACAAGAAACTTGATAGATCCCCAAGCAAGGGCGACGTATTCCGGGTGGTGTTGTGCAAAGACATCTAAAACACCGCCGTAAAGATGAATCCGCTCTGAGAGCTTAACAAGCCATTTCCGCACCTTCGACTCATTTTGTGCTGATTTGTACTTTGCCATTGCCGTCGTAATTGCTATTTGCACGTCCTCCAGGCTTGTTGAGGAGCGGGCGATATCGATCTTGCGCGCATCTTTGCTCAAGTCGTTCTCAAACTTTGTCTTAGCGTCTAGATAAGCTTCCTCTGCGACACTTTTTGAAGAGCTTTGAGTGGCGGTTAGGCGCGAATAGTGAGTGTAGATTTAGCTTGTCCTTACCTTGCGGTGCCGACATACCAGTCGCTGAATAATAATGGTTGTCCCATTTCACAAGTTGGCAGAGATTTACCACATCACTGTCTAACATACATGTTAATTGCATATCATAGGAATCATCCTGCTTTTTCTTTGTGCGAAGTCTGTCAGCGCGCATGGCTATAGCCTCCTCTATCTGCGGCATAGCCATCATGGCGCAGTATCCCCAGTGTGCTACGCTGAGTAAAGTGGGAGGCCGCGACATGCACAGCGCTAATTGTTGACCAACCGATGCACCCATCAGCCTCTCGGGTCATACGCTTTGCCATTTTGCCTGCCAAGGAATAAGGCAACCCAACTTATCAGCCCCAGCGTCTGCCTGCCTTCCATGACCAATCCTGTCCGCCGAGGTGGAGCTTTTGCTGCAGTTGCAGCCTCAATGGCGGGCAGGGGACGTGGCACATCCCACTTCTTGCGCTCGCTGTCGCCTCGTCGCATCGTGTTGCGTTTCCCCATCCTCAACGCTTTGCCAACTCCTCATCACAGACAGTAAAGCTGGATTTATTTTTTCCACATCTCGTTGGCCGACTGGAGGCAGACGAACAAGAGTCAGAGTTGGATGTGAGTGAGTTGGGGAGTGACGAAGATTCGGATCTGGACAGTTTGATAAGTTCGGATCTGGATATCGTTACTCGACTTCTTGACGACGGTGACATTAGTGATAGTACTTTTGAAAGCGACGGTTCAAACGCTTCTAGACACTCTGGAGATCTGATCCTTCAAAAGTACGGATTCGACAAACAGATAGCGCGTCTCCAACATTACGTGAGAAAGGACTTGAGACGCCAGGCCTTCGCATTGGGAAGATTGATTCCCACCTACGGCATAGAAGAAGACGATTGTAAAGAGGATAATTGGATCAAAAGACGAATTGATTCGCGCTGTGATAACGTAAGAGATAGAATTAACGCCGCTCTATCGCTATTCCCGGACCAGATCAGGCTTGATATCTCGTTGGGTCTGGTAGACCTGGTCGAGAAAACTAGAGAACGTTTTCGCCTCGAGCTAGAGCATATTCGTCAAGAGTTTCATGGATTTCACGACAACGAGGTGGAAGATTTGATTGCACCTTCAAGAGCAGCCACAGGACTAGAATTAACGCGGTCCTCGGAACAAGAACCATATCTTCGATCAGAACTGGGAAATATCGAGAAAACCCTGGATCTTTCCTTCAGCACACTACCTCAACCTGCAGAAACTGTCGAGCCTGAGAAAAATAGGTCAGATCGACTTTGGAATCATACCACCATCTCCAGAGATCAAACAGCGGCGAGCGATTTTCGCCAGGAATTACTTTTGATATTTCGAACTTCTCGAATCGAGAAATCCCGAGGCATCGTACTAGCTAGGCGCGACACTGGCCCTAATCTATCACACGGACAGCGGCCATCCGAATTTTACATCAATTACCCGCCTCCCAGGAATCTATCGCAACCATATGTAACATCGGTTCCCAAGATGAGTATGCAGCAACGCTTTTCACCAATATCGGGTCCTTCCCAGACACGCCCACCTTCCCATTCACAGGTAATACTACAACGGTCCGAAACTTTCAATCAAGAGCCAGCAGAGTTTGTACATGAACCAGAGAATAGATCAAGCATCGCAACTTTACGCCCTTCCGAGTCATCATCAACAGCAGACCATGGTACCTTGGACTTACTCGGTCGAATCTCGGCATTAGAAGTAGAGAATCGAAACCTGAAAACGCTCCAGCAAGCAGACATACGCTATGAAACAATATACTTGATTCAGAGGGAGTCTGGGCGCCAGCCGGCTGCTTTCTTGGACGAACCCACCTGGGCGTTTGGACCTCGCGGCGAGGTCTTGCTTAAAGCTCTGTTTCCCATTCCTGATGTAGAGGGCTGGCTTGGTCAAAGACAAGATGTGGCCTTCTCTGTTGGCAAGTACTATATTCCAAAAGAGCAGGAAGCAGAGGTTCAGAAAGCCGTTCGTGAAAATAAGAATCCACCATCACCAAAACCGAATACTGAGACCATAAGGCTGGAATCACAACAGATGAAGGAAGCTATGGAATCCTTCTTCGCTAATAATCCGAAACTCAAGCAGGAGCATCCCAACTTCAACAGTAGTGATCCACTCCCGGCTCCCTACATTTTTTGGTATCATAACAGGTCACTCAAAGCTTTTGATAGCATAAATGACGGTCATCGCAAATTGTTATTAAAACTCACTGGGTGGATAGATGAAAATTATGGAGATATGTATGCTCGAGTGGATCAGCAATTCAAAAGAGGTGTGGTCTCTTATGAATCTATGGTTTTTCTGGTCATGCCAGGGGACGGCGTGGTGTTAAATAGTAAACCGGGGCAGGAGGATGGACTCTTACATGGGAAGATTGCCGAAGACTGTCCTTCCAGTGTTACTCAAAAGGCGCTTCTTCCTGACATGAATGACTCTCCCTGGAAGAAGAAAGTCAAGGGTGACAAGAAGCGCTATTCGTGGAATTGGACATTGCCAGTGTGGCAGTACAGCTACGATGGTTCATTTTACCGCAAGAGAACTTTCGTCAATATGGAGATGGAAGCAGAGGATTTCGACGAAGAAACGAGCATTCGAAATTTAAACATATATCCTCTGAAGTATGCCAGCGCCGAGACAAAAGCCCTCCTGGAACAGCGAGGCAGAACGTTCTGGAGCTGCCGAGAGAGGCGACTCATTGCTTTTGATGACAAAAAGGGAGTGTACGGCGTAAGTGCTTACCTCCGCCTTTAGAACTATAGGCTGACAATGTCGTTAGAGTGGAGAGCGATTCATGGTAGATTTCCATACATACAGGCAACTCCACTCAGATACCTGGACTTTCAAGCAAATGTATAGTTCCATTAATAATCAGAATATAAAAAGGATGGAAGCAAGTGTCTTCGAAGCTGGGAACCCACCGTCAAGTCCCGAGATCACTGTATTTCCAGATACCATTCCAGCCTATAACTTACGCAACAAGAAGTGGGGTATGTTGTTTTTCTATTGACTTTTCACCGCCTGATATAATAATAACATCCTATAGTCGATTTAGAAGTGGACCATTTCCGCGACGTTTGTTGGAACAAACAATCGTTCTCTCACCTCGTCATCGACAACGAGTCTAAAGAGCTAGTCCGTGCCTTAGTCACCAACCAAATAGCACGGGAACAAGGTACAGATATAATAGAAAGCAAAGGAAATGGGCTTATTATCCTTTTGCATGGTGGCCCCGGAACTGGAAAGACATTTACTGCCGAAAGTGTTGCAGAGTTAGCCGAGAAACCCCTCTTCCGGGTTACCTGTGGCGATATTGGCACAAAGCCAGAGGATGTCGAGAAATATCTAGAATCTGTCCTCAATCTTAGTAAAATATGGGGCTGTGTGGTATTGCTCGACGAGGCTGAAGTCTTTCTTGAAAAGAGAAAGATCACGGACCTTGAGCGTAATGCTCTAGTCTCGGTCTTCCTCCGAGTGTTGGAATACTACGAGGGCATTCTCATTCTAACCTCTAATCGAGTAGGGACCTTTGATGAAGCTTTCAAGTCCCGCATTCAGCTGTCCCTTCACTATGACGACCTGAGTAAAGGGCAGCGACAGAAGATCTGGAAAAATTTCCTTGATCGTCTTAAAAGCATGAATAAATCGCCTCCCACAAAGATTATGGATCCAACGAGTCGAGCACTCAAGGACGCTGAGCCCATTGCCATCGACTTCGATGATGTGGAATGCTATATCAGCGAGCTTGCTGAGCATGACATGAACGGGCGCCAGATCCGTAATGCCATCACTACGGCGAGGCAGCTGGCAAAATTCAAGAAAGAAGATATGAACTATAGCTATCTTCGACATGTTATCGCAGTCTCGAGCAAGTTCGATAAATATTTAACGTCGGTACAAGAAGGCCTTACGGATAACCAGATAGCCAGGGACGAGGGCGTAAGATAGGAATACAATATGTATACCTGTAGTGAAAAATCACAAGTATCTAATCACATTATTTTGGCATAATTCCACTTTCTCTCCCTCCGCCCTAGCACGGTTATGTCACTCGCTCGAAGCTTTACACCATTTCTTATCTTGTCATCAAGAAGGAGGTCAACAGCGTTGCATGTCTATTAGTAGCCGCATCACACTTGCTTCAACTATGATGAAGTCATATTGCGCTAGCAGGTGACAGCTCGACATGTGTTGCATCTGGATATACCGTTGCATGACCGTCACATTGTACAATTGGATCATACCTCAAGCCTATCTAAACAAGCGAGGACAATTTTGCCCAATTTCCACCTCTCCCTCCTTGAAAATACTTTCCTCGCCCACATCAGCGCTGCTTCTTTGTCGCCATCCGCAACACCAACCACCTGCATAGCTCCCGCCATACCACCACTTACTAGCTGCCATGCAATCATAAACGCCTTGCAAGCATAGAGCGTTATCCATGGTGCCTCTGAGTCCGGTACAAACGTTTCTTCCAAATAGCGCAAAAACCAATCAACATGTGGTTGAACAGATTGTGCGAGGTTTGCCTCACATAGGAAATCGCAGGAAGGCGCTAGATAAATGAGTTGGTGGAGGGCAGCATCGATGCTGTTCTCTACAATACCGCCTGTATGTGTTGGAGACCACATCTGCATTTCTATCATGGCTGTTTGCCAGGTCGCTTCGCAAAGGGATGCGTGTGGTGTTGTGTGCATCGATGCAGATGGGGAGTGGACTAGTGGGCCGAGTGCCAAGAGCGATTTTCGTAAAGGCTCGAGCCGCTCCATGCTCACCATGCCGGTCATCGTGGACCAGCCTGATATCTCGCGGGCGCTGGAGACGAGGAATTGTGTGATATTTATTGTTCCATATGGATCAAAGGCAGGGATAGCGTTGATGTCAGTGTTGGAGCATAAGATGCGCCGAACGGCATCCTGGTATTGTATTGATGAACCAGACTGTCTTGCGATCAGTTGCCGATGCGCCCACTCACCAGAAGAGGACGCTGCCCAGTAGGATTCCGGACATGGCAGATCATGTTTGATCTCCAAGTGTGAGAGCGAGCGAGGAATCGATAAGAACTGGTACCATAGCGTGTCAATCTGATGCACAGCAAATAATGTCCGCTTATGAGATTCTGCCTGGACAAATTGTCGCCATAATGATTCCAAATCCTCTGTTGAGATAGCTTCATTGGGTATAGATTGCATCAAACCGCTGGCTCGAGCAAGTGAGCATATTTTCGAGTGTGTTTTGAGTCCATATGATGAGTCTTTGTCACAAGAGTACATCATAGCAAAAACTTCAAGTAACAGGTATGTTTGTACCATGATCAAACCGTGTGATTCTTCACCCGCGCTCTCTTCCTCAGCAGCAATAAGGGTGCGAGCTCGATGAAAGCAGCGCATTGACAAACTAGCGCCTGAACCTAATTCAGAGCCGCAATCTGGATCCTCGCCGTACTGATAAGCCAAGCCAAGTATGCTGTAAAGCAAAGGCCTAGGAACATGAGCGGTGTCGAATGTTGGCTGATGAATAAACGGTAGAAAATTCGAGATATGCGTGAAGAACAAATCGCAACCTCGTGAAATTTGCGAGGGTGACGGCATCCAGTCTTCTTGGATTTGGGACAGTCCATCCAGTGAAAGTAATGGGTCAGGGCTCCATTGATCAAATCTAAAGTTGGCTAGGCCTGTGTCGAACGAAACGTGCGGTATGGCCGTAGAATGTACAGAAGCATTGGAGTGCTTTTCGGGCACGAGAAGCGATGCTAGAAGTAGCGAACTCGGTTCCAGAGTGTTTGAAGGTCGAGGAGGTTGTGCGCTAGAGGCCGAATGGCTCATTGGTCTGTACTGTGTTGACAAGCTACTAGACAGTGATGGGTAGTCCTGCATCATGTCTGGAAGTACATTCGCTCCTGGGCATGTGTTGTCCGGAGTGTAGTCGTGGTGAGGGTCAATATTCAGTTGCTGGCTATTTGGTGAACCGGGACACCGAACCTCCTCATTCGTGTCGGATTCGTCACCTTCGTCCGAATGTTGTGTATGTGAATCATGTCGACTCTGTTTAGGCAACGGAGAGGGCGATTTTCTTTCTCGGCGCTTTGCTCCACTACTAGCTGCTGTGGTCGCATGCCGCTTCTTTGACCGATGGACTTCATGATCTGGATGTTTTCTCTTTAGATGACGGAGGCGCAGATCGGGTCGTGAAAAAGTTGCATGGCACACGGGGCAAGATAAAGATGCTTCATCCTGGGATTTGGAGTGTAGCGCAGCGTGTCGCTTCAGGTTCTCATGTCGCGTAAAGCGGCTTTGGCAGACGGCGCATTGGAACGGCTGGAAGGATGGCCGTGTTTCATTTGTATTGGAGAGGATGGAAATGGGCATGATCAAGATGACAGCGGTCACTCTGTTGCGCGGGTATGGATCGATGCCGCATCATCGCGGAGGTGCTGTCGGAAAACCTACCCCAGACAGCGGGAACAGCACTCCGAGGCTCACCCCGCTTATCACCTTCTAGCCGAGTGTGGCTATAGTTACCGCCACCAGATGTTATCTCACAGTGGACCTTGTTTCCTTTTGATCGGCTTATTCACGCTTCGTCAATTGGTTAAAACCACAAACTTATCATCGGCAAAAGAGATGGAGTTCAACATTTTTCGGCCAACTGTTCTGGTGTGTGCGCAAGCATTGAGTACATTGGAGTACTTCATTGACCGACGCTAGGTGCTTGCAATCTTACGTAATTACTAATACATAAATCACTCCAGATTCAGCCATTCCTTCGTACCTGCACCAGCATGACCTTTCCAAGCTGAGCCATCTCTGTGCTTGTCTCAATACATCTCGTAACGCCAATTTAACTGCACCATCTCTTCTGTGACGCCTCCTTTGATGACTTTGGCAACCTCTTCCGGCAGTCCAGAGTCCAGGCGTTTGTTCTCGCGCAAGACAAGCCATCGATAGAATGTTATAGTGAGTGCAAATAAGAAAGCACAACCCATAAGTGTGCCAAATGCAGCAAAGAACTGTGGAGGCTTGTAGTAGAGATATGAAGCCCAGATGTTTGATGTGCCACCGATGGCGTTTACCAGAGCAGACGCGGCTGCGCGCTTCGAAATGGGGCGTGCAAGATGTAGATTGATAGTTTTGTATAAGACAAGTTGAGGGCCGACTGATGCGAACGGCAGAATCATCATTGAGAAGTAGCGCGCGCCAACATTGAGCGTCGCCATCGGGATGATATACATGGCACACGCAGTTGCAATACAAGCGAGGATGATAGGATAAGCAGTGTTTTTGCGGTCGGAGTACCACATGAGCCAGTAATAGACAATACCAGCGAGCACATAAGGCGGTGCTGTAAGGAGTAGGCTGGTGGTACCGGTGTAGCCGAGCGAAGCAACAAGCGTTGGGAAGTAATTGGCAATGGAGCCTTGTGCTTGTGAGAGCAGGTTGCAAAGAATGAGGAGCAGCAACTTCGGGTCTGATAGAGCTTTCCCGAAGCCTCGAAGCACACTCTCCTTCTCGGTTCCTTCCGCTGCGCCTGCCTCAGACTCTATGCGCCAAACTGCGAGATCGCGCTCCGATAATGAAAGAATTCGACTGTTGTGGGGGAATTCAGGCATTAGGAAAGCGCAAATGGCGCCGATACCAACGGTTGCCGAGCCTTCGATGATAAACAGCCACTGCCACGCGCGAATGCCGTGTTTTCCATCAAGCTGGAATATTGCTGCGGCGAAAAGTCCACCGAAAGCGTTCCCAAACTGTTGCGCAATGTAAAGGGCGGCAATACGCTTTCCAAGCTCCGTCTTCGTGTACCAAGCAGAGAGATAGTAGATCGCACCGGGGAAGAAGACCGCTTCAGCGACACCGAGTATGGCGCGTACTGCCAACAACTGAGCATAGGTCTTGACCGCTGCCGTTGCTGCTGAGATAGACCCCCAAATGATAACAGCAACACATATGTATAAACCAGGACGCGAAAATTTGGTGATGAGGAGGTTGCTAGGAATCTGAAACGGCAAGTAGCCAACGAATAGAATCGAAATGGCCGTAGCAAATTGCTGAGTGGACATGTTCAAATCGTCCATAATGCCTTGCAGTTTTGCTGCGGCAAGGTTCTGCCGGTCGATGTAGTTCAGGATATAAAGGATTCCGATGATGGGTAAGATGATAAGATCCATCTTGCGGACTAGCTTTTTGTTCATTGCTCGAATCTCATGTTCATCGAGTGTGCGCAAGCTTTCAGGCATCCGCCCATTTGCCGTAAACGAAATCTCGCCTGGTCGAACATCTGTTTCGGATTTTCCAAGCTCCATGTCGCATGAGGCTGGTTTCTTGAGGTCGGTGTCCATGGCGAAGATCAAAGACAGTTACAACTTCGGTAAGCCGTTGTCCAGCTCAGAAGAGTGAGAAGATGATTGCTTCGCTGATCGAGTTGTGTTTGAAAAGCAGCGAATGGCGAATGATCGACTTTCTGTTACAAACGGGCCTAATTTATGTGCTCTTTAAGACATACCACATCACGACGCCTGATCAAGGCGTCGAGATAGAGGAGGGAGGAGCGCTCCAGCGATATCAACGGGGTGCCCAGATTAGTGGTAAGCTAGCCGAATCCCTTGTCACAAAATCCGGGGTACATGAGTCGCATGGGTTCTTGGAGGTCTGTTGCCGATTAGCGTCGGCCCGAAAAAAAGAGCTCCTCCCTTGTGGGGCGATAAGCTGCAACTCAACCTCGATGCGACTCCCTATGGCAAATGATGGTGCTCCTCACTGACGGTATGAAAGAGCACCTAGCAAACAGTATGGCGCAATGGAATGAGTGTTGCTACTTGAGCGCCTGTTTCGTCTGTCCCGTTCAATTTCTTTTGAGTGTCTTCACATCAATCATCGTACTTGATTTTGCAGCCAATCAAGCATCAATTTCACTTTACCTCTCACAGAAATCCAACATCAATCATGACGAAAAGTTATCCTACGGCGCAAACGACTAATGTCTCGAACTCTAGACTTCGGTTGCTCAACAAGATCAAAACGGGTGAATACCCTTTGATGACATTCGTTGCTATTCCATCTGTCCGACAAGCTCAAATCGTCGCTTTAACTGGTCTTGACGGTATAATCATCGACTGTGAGCATGGCCACATCGGTGATGATGCAATGCACAATTCGGTCGCTGCAATATCAGCCCTCGGCGTATCACCTATCATCCGTATCCGAGGCCCCGCACACGATATCATCAAACGCGCCCTCGATACCGGTGCGCATGGCATTATGGTCCCACAAATCAACACGGCCGAGGAAGCAGAGCAGGTTGTTCAATCATCCAAGTTCCCACCTCAGGGTGTACGCGGTCAAGGCTCAGCATTCCCTGCGATAGGTCATGGCCTCACAACGCCTGAATATATGAAATCCGCCAACGAAACAATCATCACCATGATTCAAATAGAAACGCGTGCTGGCGTAGAGAATGTCGATGCCATTGCCGCAGTACCAGGTGTAGATCTTGTCTTCATCGGGCCTAATGATCTCGCGCAAGCGCTCCTTGGGTATGTTCCAGCAAGGGGCGACGAGCCAGAGTTTGTCGCTGCTCTGAACAAAATTGAGACGGCAGCGCGGAAACATGGAAAATGGTTTGGACGTATGGTTAATAACGGGGCGGCAGCGAAGGAGGCGAGAACCAAGTACGACACTGTTGCAATCACTGGTGATACAAAAGCAATCCAGAATTGGTATATTAGTGAGTTCGAGGTTGCAAGGTCTTGAAAGCAATGGGTTGGCGTTAAATATATATAAATATAGAAGCATTTGGCGGATCAGCATAAGCAGCCTAATTGCTGTGCACAAGATACAATATATCTTATCTCGTTATGGCATATATTGCCTTGCTATTAATGACCATGCTCCATAAATTCCTAAAACAATCCTTGTCTTGCACACAATAAAAAAAACAATTCAACAGCTCATTAACCCGACTTCATGTACGTATTCTTTGAAAAAGGAGCATTATCCTGAAATATGACTGGCTTGTACCCAAGAGCCATTTGCTCTTAGTAGGCTTCAAAGTAACCTGCGATCGAATCCACCGCTTATAACAATGAACGGACGCGAACCTCGCGTCAACTTGGACTATTATTGGATCGGAATTTGAAACGGGGTATGTCAGATTTCCTTACATCATTCTAGAGATGTTCTTCTACTTTGTATAGACTCCAATTATACGTTGGTTGATTTGCTGCCTTTGATTTTTCACGTCTTGTGTGCTCTACTTGTGATACTGTATATGCATTGGTACAATGAGACACGCGGTGATAGGTGGTCACCTCCGTCGACTGCAAGACATTGCTTAGCCGAGTAATTTTTCATAGACGCATCTGATTGATGTCCGTGATATTAAGGACCCTTAATGCTTCATTTTATTCTTCATTTAACCCCACATTAGATATTCCTTTCATGCTTGTGCAATGCACTCAATTTCAATCACCGTTCCGTCGCCCGGAGGAAGCGCCTGAAGACATGACCGTGATGGCATCGGCTTAGGTAGAAATTCTATGTATACCTCATTCATCGCCGCAAAGTCTTTCATGTCGGCCAGGTATACATTATATTTGACGACCTGCTCAAGCGACGATCCTGAAAGCTCGAGGACTTCTTTCAGGTTTTGTAATACCGTCCTCTATGCTTGCAATTAGTTTGTGTTTGTCTGAGTACATAAAGTAATTTTGCAATTGAGACAAGGCTTACGGTCGCTTGTTTGATTTCTCCTGTGGCTGTTTGTCCGGCGAGGAAGACGAGGCCTGGAACTTTGACCGCAGGGCCTGAAGTGACAAGATTAGTTACAATATATTTAGAATGTCTGTCGCAAACATCACTCACAATTGTGGGGCTTTGGAGGAAACTTCTCGCTGGATATGAGTTGACGCGACATGGTTGGAGATGAGTCGAAAGGTTCGGATTCGTTGATGATTGTCACGAAAATGTCAATGATGGATGAGTGGTAATTCAGGAACGAGGGTCGATAGTAAACACATCTCTTATCTACTCCAACTTTGCTTCAGGCGAAAACGCCAATAGTATCCACTTGAAGACACTCAAGCCTGAGGAGTGGGGTTGTGAGCTCCGTCGATTGTGATATTCGAAGTTCGATAGCACGGTTGGCAATTTGGGAGGAGGGAGGAGCTCCTCCCACGCTAGCAGCCACCAAAACTCGACACGTCCTCCACTACATTTTTCTGCCAAACCAATGAAATCCTTGAATACCTCTCGAATAATGTTGCCTGCTCCACCGGATTACTAGGAGGCGCGCACCACAAGGAACCAAGCGGGAGGAACAAGCCTCGGGCCAACATGCTCACCACTTCAGTGCATATGTAATAATGCACTTGAGGGAAATGAGCCCCGACAGCTTGATACGCGGTAGAAGAGCCGGACCACCTCTAAATCCTCAAGTCGTGTGGCGGAGCTCGAGAGAAGCGACACATGTTCACAGCCTGCCCTTCCTGTCTATGATTGTGCAAAGGTATAAGTTCACAGTCAGCGTTAGTGCATGTCCTTTTTCTTATACATTAATTCAAATCTGTGAACTCGATCTCCTGTACTTCACAAAACAATGGCACCAGCTGCTCCCTTCAATCCGCCTTCGGCCGACCTCCCAGGCAAGCCCTTTGTTGCAGACTGGATTCCTCCTCCAGTCACAAAGGAGACGCACAATTTTGCTCAGCTCAAGTCAATCGATCTGTCACTGTTAGAATCTGATGACCCCAATGTTGTCGATGACCTAGTACAACAGGTCAAACAGGCCATTCGAGATGATGGATTTCTCTTCTTAGAGAACTATGGTGTCTCCTTGGAGCAGGTACAATGCCAAATTCTCCAGAGAAAAGTGGAGTTACATCACTGACTGAGATTACTGTAATAGCTTCACAGACAATTCGCTCTTGCACAGTATTTATATCACAATATAAGCGAGGAGGACAAGGAGCGCCTACTATTCGATCCAGAAACCGGTGTTTGGTCTGGCTACAAGCATCCATACGGATTTAAGGTAAGTCACTCTTTCTTCAGACATACAGCAACTAAAAACCCGCCTGACTCTTCATTCTTTGCTTCTAGCGTCATCGGGGTCCCGTGGATGGTATCGAACAATTCAACTGGTACAAGCCAGACTGGCAGAACATCGACCGCATCCCGAAATGTTTGCACCCTTTTATGGACGAAATTGAGGAATTTTGCAACTATCTCACGAAGTCGGTCAATCGGCGCCTCCTCACACTTTTCTCACGCGTTCTAGAGCTGCCCGACGATTACCTCTGGGACAATGTACAATCACACGGAAGTCCAACTGGTGAAGGCTATTTCCGCCACGCATTGTTTCGACCAGTCCAGAAGAAAACCGAGGAAGCGTCCAAAGGCCTTCGCATGCATGGTCACACGGACTTCGGCCTGACAACATTGTTATTCTCAGTGCCAATCTCTTGCCTCCAAATCTGGGGTCGCGACGAGCAGTGGTATTACGTACCTTACAAGCCAGGTGCGCTCGTCATCAATATCGGCGATACCCTTGAGATTGTCTCCGGTGGCCACTTCAAGGCGACCCGTCATCGTGTCTTCAAGCCGCCAGTCGACCAGCTGCAGCAAGAGCGACTCTCATTGGTACTATTCAATAGCTCTGTCGGCGACTTACCGATGGGCCCTGCGTATGGTGAGTTGAATAAACAGACATAATCACGTACATTGTGCGCTAATTACGGGTCTCAGATTCGCCACTCATACAAAGAGAAGGCTGTATTGAAGAGCAAGGTATTTACAAGGAGTTCAAAAAGCGTACATCACAGGGCAATGTTGCGCCAACCAATCGTCAATGGCGCGAGATTCAGATTGCGACTGCAACAGATCCCACCGATACTGTACACAACCGCGTCGGTGTGCACCAAACAATTATCGATGGAAAGCTTATGCATACGCGGGAATATATGGGTATGAAGGTTGTTCTGCCCGTATAACTGTGCATAGAACATGACATTCGAAGGCGTCGTGGTTTCTGGCTACTCAGACTTTGAACATATAGCAGATATGTGAATCAAAGTCTTGCAGGTAATAATAACACAACAAAAATGTCTGACCTGTTCGTTGTTTGCGCTGTGAACCAAGACATCATTTGCAATGTCCGCTCCAAAGTTCAACCAACGCCTCCTTGTGAGGCTGTGCCACTGGAGCTCACAGGTCGTAAGTATCGGAACAGTGCTAAAGCTTTCATCACTAGGCTAGCGTGGCTAGGAAAGCAGCTGTCAAGGACAAGGTAGTTCGATGATTGTTAGACCGAGTCACAGATAATAATACGTATGAAGTAATATGCCCTGGATCTCTGACATGATCTAGTAGATCCGCAATGAGATTGGAAGTACCGGCAGCCGTGCATATCTGGAAAACAGGTCATGCGCTTTTATTGCAATGCGACTTGTCCTTGGAAATAGGACATCATGGACCCCGTAGAATCGTTAAGAATCCGAGCCAGTGACGGACTGCCCAGGGATATCGCATCACCACTCTCATTATTCCCATTACTATGTTTACCAGAGAGGGAGTTGTGTCAGGCTACAATTTCTTCAAACAGACCCAAGAGAATTTGCACCCGATGAGTCACCCAATATGGCTCCACCACGGTGGTCAGCGGTCGGTGGATCAGGGGTGTGTACAAGTCGATGTACGTGGTTACATCGTCTTTGGATAGATAAGCCGGACATATTGTAGGTTTATATTCATGCATATCCTAGTCCTCCTTGCTCCTTTTGGAACGCCAAACAAGTTGAATCAATGGAGCTCGGCTTGCTGGTCATTCCCAGATTATAGTATGCTTGACCGCCGGGATGATAGCAAAGTCCAGTCGTGAAATGAAGGAAATCGCAACGGTACTTGTCAAACCCACAGCCCTGCCATGCAGTCCTAATTCTGCACGATAAATGAAAAATCAAATTCAAGTGTCACGCGTTAACACTAGAGTGAGGCTGCAAGCTCCAGTGAGAACTGGGCAGCCGCGAACTTGGCACTTTGGAATTTGTATTGGGGGAACTGGGCCAGCCTGTAGCCAACTTCTCGGGCCATGAGATGAAGCCTTACGGGGCTGATCGGGTGACTCGGGTGTTCGTACCGACCTCTGTAGTCCTCTGAATATCAAAAGTCCAACCCGACGAAATGGTTAAGGCAGAGCGACGCATGCCGGATCTTGCTGTCCCACCTAGGTATTGTATTCCAAACGAATAATATCAAGTAACAACCTGGCGGTGTGCGATTTCGGGACCGAAGTTTCTCCTCGGTATGACCAACAGCTCATGTACAGGTGGTACGACTTATACGTTGTCCGAGTCCACAGCACTGGACAACGAACTAACCGGTCATATCCAAGAATGCCCGTTACCAAGGAGCCGGCTTCCAAGGTTATTGCGGGGTATGTGATTATTTCTTCTTACTACAGTAAGCTCCCGCAAAAAATGCCTAGGCATTTAGGTAGTGGAATCGGGCTGCGCTTCCGAACGAGACACGATACTCAAAGTAGCGACTGGGATAATGTCGTTAGCTGAAAGCCAATATCAACAACAGCAAAACTGATCCAAATGCATACTTGGATTCTACGTTTCCCCGCATCGATACGGTTCTTCGTGCGGTGCGTTCGTATATTTCTACTCTCATTGCTATACCCGAGAAGCATACCGCGTTGTCGCGCCATTTCCCCGCATCTTACCAGAAGCTCGGCAGCAGCAAACTATTTAATTCAGAGAGTTTACACCGATGGAGACCCTGCATGCGTCCAAAATCCAACCAAATCCTCTGAGCCTACTGGTGGTTGTTGCGGGGCATCCAACGTTCAAGGTTATGCGCGGGGTCGGGCGTCGATCCCCTGCCGCAAGCGTAGGGCCGATTAGCAAAACCGCATACCTCCTTTGAGCAATCAAAGCCGTCTGGCTCGATGCTTGTTTGATGTGGGGACGATGTGCACAGTGTGTCGGATTTTGTTGAGGCCGCACACATGCTGTAGTTGCGATAGTGGAAGGCGATTTCAAGTACAATGATGTCAGACACGAGGAAGGTAAGGCTGAAAGCGCGGGCATCGGCGATGGACCCTACATTTTCTTTGATAGAAGCTCTCACCGGTGGAAGAAAATTTGGTTGCACGGCGAGCGCCGAATGCAATTTTAATTGGGTCTCTAAAGTTAATAAAGCGTTCGTAATAACGATGAGATGCGGTCGATATGTGGGCCGTCAAAGCTTGACAAGTTGAAGTCATTGTGATTTCAGAGAGTCCACATCCAGATGTCGCGTTCGCACGCAACGCCAAAGCCTGAAGATTATAGTAGTTACGGGGGCGACGGATCTGTCGGCACGCGGCCTTGCTGAAATTTCGCCAGGTCTTGCTATTGGGTCGTCAGTTAGGCTATCGATTACTGGGCAGGGTAGTGTGTAGTATTCATGAATCATGGGCTTGGAATGGGCGCAATTCATCAAAAGAAGAGAGAATGATATGTAATCCTGAGATTTGTGATTCTAAAAGTACTTTAATCGGGCATAAAGTATTCCCAGCGCACACATCGTGCTCAGTGTTGATGTAGAACATCGGGTATCGTTTTTCTGATTTGAGCACTTCATCTCAGAAGGAACCATTGCGCCATATCCAACTCGCGTCTAACAGGAGAAATCATGACTTCGTATGTGAGCACATATTCATGGCATAAGTGTATAGAGCATCGAACGCATTCACGTTAAGCCCAAGTCTTCGAGGTGTTAAGGCCGACCTCAAGCTGATGTGCGATGGCCGATGCGAAGTCTCGCTCCGCAGTAGATGATTGACGACGCCTTTCCCGACGTATTTGATGTTCGGCTTCCATAAGGCGTTCTTGGATCCAGGCACGATGCTTCTCGTCTGATCGGACAGATTCAGTGTTCATGAGTTCGGTGAGAGTAGCGACGATCTGGTGGTTGAGCTCGGAGAGTTTACGTGACTCTGCAGTGTGCGTATCGTCAAGGCTGCTACGCGGGCTTATACTAGTCCTGGACGCAGTTGGAATTGAGTCGGTAGCTGGAGGATATGGTAATGTATACTTTGGAGAGCAGGTCGGCGATGATGACAGGGACTGGAATTCGGGCGAAGAAGCGGTCATAGGTTGGTTGAACGGAATCTCAAGGGCCATTCGACGTTGCAGGGCCTCCTTCTGGGCAGAGAGCAGCATGTACTTCTGCATGGACTCATTCTGGGGGAACAAGGTCAGCAATTGTCGAGTGGATCACATATCAACGCAGGACTCACCCTACAAAAAGTGGGCCTGGACATTGGAGCCATAGTGTGCAACGTTTGGTAATCGTTTATTTTTGGATTTCTGGACGCAGTGTGGTTTGGAAAATTGATTGTTCCAGCTGGGGGGGGGGGAAGTTGCTTTCATAGAAAGTAGAGGGTGCCAAGAGCGTTGCGCGTTAGCGTCCTAACAAGGTGATCGGCAAAGCTCTAGAAGCGGAGTCTGCGCAAGCTTGGTGGTGTGTCGAAATGAGTGGCCTGATGCTGATAGGGTGATTGTGCGCCGTGGTACCGCTGCAAGAACACGCAATCTGCCCGATAAGGCGCAGGTAATGGGAGCTGGTTGATGTCGTGGAATAATTCAGACGTTTTCCGATCACTGCGGAAATCATCAGACCTTAAATCGGCTGTCCAAGGGACGTGCATTCTTCTGGTTAGAAACGGGCATGACGTGGATTCATCAGGACACAGGGCGTCTGAATCCGTCCGCGGGCATCGTGGCCAGACACCCTTCAGCAATGAGGCAGCGTTGGTGAAACCTTGCTCCAAGGTCAGGGCGAACGCGTACGTGCTGTGATTGGACACCGGCGCTCCCTTGCTGATCAGTCCGCGGTGAGAGAGGTGGATCGAATTGCCAAGTCTTGTAACGTCACCGGCTGGAACCTGGAAATACAGGCATTGTTGCAGCGATCCCGATCCAAGTCAAGTTCTTGAGCTCACCGGACCTCTGTCCCTGATCGTCTTTGTGCCATTGTGACGGCACGCTGTACCTGCATGGGTGAAGCTGCTCGCGGAACTGGCTTACCCGCACGGCTGCCCGTGTGGGAATGGGACCATTCTAGCATGCGAAATTTTCAACACTCCATCATTAAAACATGCGAAACCCACCTTTGGGGGGAAATGCCATGTGTGAGTGAACAATGACGTCGAGCTGATACAGATAATGGCCTCTGCCCCACGGTGAGACCAGTTGGGGGTGGCTTGTGGGTGGTCTTCGCAACCTCCAACGTCACTCTAATCTTGGTGATGACTCTGGCCAATTTTGTGGCGCATTCCTCGGACAGTCTCACAAGCTGCTTGATGTGGCCAAAGGCGTGGCTTCGCCTAAGACCCTGAGTGGCCCTCTATGTACTCTGGTTGCTGCGCTGCTGGATCATCTCTTCCAGACGCCACAGAACTTCCAAGAAAGCACAATCAGGTTTCGGCGCCTCAAGTAGTGGCTTCATCCCACGTGCGCTCAGGTTACAGCCGAGCTGTGACGTCCTTTGCAGGCTCCAAACCCGATGCACGAAACTCCTGGGCTTTCGAAGATAAGATCGTCGTACTGAGCGTATCATATTGCCTTATAATGTTATGGTGAAGCTTCTAGAACATAGGATCAATCCTTCGCCTTCCAATAATGAACATCAGCTACGCCTAACAGAATCCAAAGCCCGCTTGAGCGAATTGCTGTTCAGATATTGTTGGACGAAACCGATAAGGATATCGGATATTAACCTGACATTGATTCGTATAGTATAATCTGATTCAGCGTCCCACCTTCTCAGCGCCCGAAAGCTGACGTAGGGTTTGGTGCGAAGCAAGCCTCGGAGGATCAATTTAACCACCAAACAGAGTTCACCCAATGCTCATTTTGGCGAGTGAGCCGGCTTAGGGTTATCCATCCACGTGAACGAATTGTATGCCGGGTGTACTTGTTGACAATGCGCAAGAGTCGCGATGTGTTCGACTTCAATTCCAGGGCCTGACCCGCCTGCGCAACGCTCACTGAAAGATAGTTTATCTGTTGAAAAGAGCAGGAGCTAAGCGCTCTTGCTGACTGTGACTTGTATCGGAATGATAGGCGGAAGAATTTGGGAAATCGAATGTTCGCCAACGCTTCACCGTGGCTGGGCGTAGTGCTCCTGAGAGGCTGGAATGATATAGTCAGATTGTAGCATAGCTCATGTCAATCCTCACTGTGCTGACGCTCCGTCCAGAATCCTTTGCCATAGCTGACAAGAATCTCTTGCCCACGGCCAATGCCTTTTGCTCTCTTTCCACTTTTGCCGGCACTTAGTACAAAGACTCCCACGCCTTTCTCGACTTTGCCATTGCTTGTGTTCACGAAAATGTCGCGGAACTCTGCGTTTGCCGCCGTAGATACGCCTCGATAATCATTGATAAATCTCGCTTCGTTACCCATTCTCGTGGCATCTACGCCGACACCCAATTCACGATCTAATGATAGGTCATAGTCGGAGGCTTCATCTGTGTCAGTTTTGTCGTGCACATAGCCCAAATAGGGCAGAATGAACGAGTCTGGTGGGAGATGCTGGTTCGCATAGAGTCCATGCTGGTTATAAGCAGGATGAGATTTCTCTAATATGGGCGTTATTTTGACGTTTGTGTGTGGGCCACTGCTCCCATGGACTCGTGTACTCTGCGGTAAGTCCGATTTCGAGAATATCAATGCTTTGGCCTTTTCAACACCGAGCTTCTTTGAATAAGAGGGTGCATGTAAGTAGATGGTGTCTCCAGGCCATCCCTTTGGTAGGCCATTTGCTACCTTAGCTGGGGCCATATTCGATGGCAAGATGTGAGCTGCAATAGGCCTACCCAATGCACTATTGATAAGGTGAAATAAGATCCAGCTGTGGAAGCGGCCCAATTGTGCAAGACATTCAATAAGCTTTTAGCGTTCCCCTGTGGCAAAGCCCCTCCCAAGAGGATCAGGTAGGTGCGGCGCGGTGATGCGTATAGAATCGGTTGCTGCGTGGGAAAATTGGTGGAGTGTTGGTGATTGATGCTGCACAAGTGAGCATGCAGGGAGAGAAGGCCTTGCCCGACCGGCATCACTTCGGAACAAAAGTTGACGAAGCTCGCAGCACCTTCCATCGCAATGTTAAACACCACATCGCCTCCTGATCTCAGGGCTGTTGAAAGGCATTGTCAACAGCACGGGGATCATGACCATTTCGGGGAAGTGTTAAACCGGAAGGATTCAAGGATTTCGCGTCGCGCGACACGTTATTTCGATCTCAAACAAACTCACGCCAACAGACACCGCTATCAATGCAGGACATGCGATGCCAATAGTGGCGCACAACTAAGCTCATGCGATCCTCCTGGTGCGCTCGGGATGCGAAATTATACGGTTAGTATTTCCCAGAAATATCGCGGGACGTGCGGGTGTGTCAGCCATCAATTCAAACTTCTCAGCCAACCGTCAATGAGAAGCGACGGCTTCATAGAGCCTCATCCACTCAGCTGAAAACTCTTTCGCTGGACGCTCATCAGCATGATCTGGACTTACACATCTCGCTGCTCAGCTGTGCACAGTCGTTCACCAGGCTGGTGATCAGCCAGGCAATCGATTGCTCGTCGGCAAGTCGGCTCCTCTGCGATTTTAGTTGCCAGTCCAGATGCAAGGTATCGATGCAGGAACCCGCATGTCCCCACTTCATCCTCGAGAGGATCGGTACATGGCTCATTTCTGGCCCTTCTCCTATCAGCACGGGCGTCTATTCTTGTTCAAAGCGCGGGGGCTTCACCAATTGTCATGCTTTGGAATGGCCGAACGGTGTACATGGTTGCTGCACCTCAGTGCTGGCTCCAATAGCGAAGGGCGCTGGCATTCAGGGCTCAACTCTGTTCATCAACACCACTGACTCTGCATACTCGATAAGCAAGTGTTCTAGATACGCGAATGATGATTCCTTCAACATCGAAGCTCAGATCTATTTCTCACATCACTCTGCTGACATGGTTGCACGACTGCCGCCCTCTCACCACGCGCCTGGGGCTACACAATTCCGGAGACACAAGCTGGCGGGCGGTTGTGCAGGCTCTCCGCGTGCCCAACACTTGCACTAACCTATTTTCGACCAGAAATAGTTAGTCAGAGGCGTGAACTGTTGAGGCTGCATGGGCCCCTTGGCAGGGGAAATTGGCTTGTTCATTTCGGTTCTGCGCGCCTTTCCCAGTTCTGATAGGCTCATTTGACTTCCATCAATAAACGACTCATAACAGGACCTGTCAAAGCGCCTCGGTTCTTTTCCAGCAATTCCCCTATCCCGTACTACCGCGAGCACGTCCAAGAAAGGACGCCACCGCAAGCCAAGCTCTCGCGATGTTGGTAGCTGGATGCAACCATCCCAAAATACCCCTGTCCACGAGCGTTAGCTTTCTTGGTAAGGGCATCTCGTGTAGCTGCCCTATATAATGTCTTCCCCAGTTGCTTCAGTGAACTTCTTCCCTACCACACTCACTGTCTTTAATACACCGGTTATCACCGATTTCACTCGTTTTACACGACCTCCACGCCTGTACTTAATACCACCCGTATTTAATTCCCCACCAAACTCAAGATGCGCTCCTTCGCTGTCATTGCTGGCTTCGCCGCCGCTGCCAACGCCTATGCGTACGGCTACCCCGCCTACAACACCACCAGCGTTGCTCCCCCGAGCTACGAGACTACCCCCGCTGCCGAGTACCCCAGCTACCCCGAGAGCTCCAAGGCCCCTGAGTACCCCAGCTACCCAGAGAGCTCCCCAGCTGCCTACCCTGAGGTCCCAGCCTACACCACCACCAAGGTCGTTGTTGGCTTGACCACCGTCTGCCCCGAGCCCACCACCGTTACCTACGGTAAGCACCGAATCTGAAATTGTCCCTTTGTACATGTTGCTAATTCACTTATCAGGCACCAAGACCTACACTGTCAAGTCCAGCACCACCATCATCGATGATGACTGCGAGTACACCACCACCTATGAGGTCAAGCCCACTCCTAGCCCGGTCAAGCCCACCACCCACTACGCTCCCCCGGTCTACAGCAGCAAGCCCCCGGTCGTTCCTTACCCATCCAAGAACGCCACCACTCCTTACCCCACTGGTGTCAAGCCCAGCTCCACCAAGCCCACCACCCCTGAGTTCACCGGCGCTGCTGCCCAGGCTGGTGTTGGCCTCATGGCCGTCATCGGTGCCGTCGCTGCTTTCTTGTAAGCGGCTCACTCTTGAGCGATTCGACGAGGCATGGCTCGCTATGTATCAACGGATTGTTTTTGAGTTTCTAAAAAGGGGATGAACGGCTTTACGGGTAACGACTTTGGATATCCATCACGATACGGTTTAGCATTGGGATGGTGTACGAGGTCTTATCCGGCTTCCTTGCGCAACGCGTCGCAGCAGCAATTCGATTAGACAATCTTGGAAATATTAATACGCTTGGTCAATGGCTGTTGTTCAATTTGGAGGGAGTAGTGTGGTCCCGTGATTTTCATGTTTCTAGATTCTATGGCTTTGTGAAAAGAGTCGGCAAGACAATTGACATGGTTTTCACTTTTACACCTGGTTCTCCTGGTTTTCACTTCATGTCACTAATGGTTATGAGTTTGATATCAGGAGTTTAGTGTGTCTATTCTTAATGATACCTAGGCGGTGTTTTACACATTCAAATGCTAACTGTTTATCGACTAACTTTTGGACTGTTTTTCTTTGACATGACAACAACTTCAGGAGTCAAAGTTTGCAATCCCACGTGTGGTTTCGCGAGGCGATCGGGAAATGATCCTCCGGGGCAGTTCTAGACCCTGATGTGGGAAATTACATGCCCCATAATTCTTAGCCTATCAGACGACGGCTATCGCCTATCAACACCCCAAAGGCGCCGTACGTCACTTTCCAATAAAGACAAAATTAATCCAGCGCTTGGGGCCGTTGGCACGGCAGCTCGATCCGGCCGTCAGCTATCTTCAGGGCGACCAAAAAAGCTGCCTTGTCGTTCAGCGTGTCCAGGTTGTCCTGACTCCTGACCGGTTCACTTATGCACGCGACTCATTTGGCCAACGACACTCTTCTGCCAGTCGAAGTAGTCCAACTCAGTCAGCAGTACCGCAATTTCGAAACACGGCGCCGCTGACATCGGTGTGTATTGCCTTGCTCGTGTAGCAGGCCTGACGTCCCGTGTGCCCGTTTCAGCCTGATCCTCCTCGACTCGCGTTCGTCTTGACGTCGTTATCTTTTCTAACCAGTCGACTATCAACGGGACGCGGTCGTTGATACGAAATCTTCCCGGCGTATGCTGAGTCACGGCAGGGTTGCACAACTGATCCGCATGCAGACATCGGAACCGAATCCGATAACCTGCGCTTGCTGCAAGGAAACGTTTCCACGGCCAGCCAGTTTGGTTGAGTGCTGCAAGATAACGGTGCTGACCACAATCGTTTCGGCGGATTCTGAACCTGCCATAGATCTTGCGATTCTTTCGTCTCCGGGCTATCTCGATACCAGTCATTGGACTCATGGGTCCAAACCGAGGTATATGTAAATCTAGGAGCTTGACATCAAGGTAGCACCTCAAGACCTTGTTTGGCATCGCCTCGCCACCCTGCAGGGACTGATACGTCGCGTGTCCTGGAGACCTACCTAAGACAGTAAAGTCTACTGATAAAGAACTATCACATTATGATGACAAAGATTATATTGCCACCCACTCAGTTATCTAGACGAACCGTCCACAAATACGAAAAGTTGGTTGCGAAGTGGAGCCTTCAAGCAGAACCAAGTTCAGCTTCCTGTGTCCCTGGGGCCTGTTCGCTTGCAAGTGACTGCATCTTTTTCGAAGTAACCTTAGACCAAAAAGTTAAATTTAGGACGATCTTATGTCAAGGCTTAACTCTAATTATTGCGAGTTGACCAAGCATCAGCTCGTATGGCTGCCCGGCTGCTCGCCAGACTTTTTCTCAATCCTGCTCTGAATTGTGACGTTGTGCCGAGACGCACAGAATCGCAATACAGTAGCTACTCATTTTCGTATTGCAGCCTTCCGTTGGTGTCACTATCGGGTCGGCTTTGTTGTAAGGGCGCCTCCAAACCAAACTTCAAACCAACCTAAGCCCCAGAACAGCCTGTGCAACCATGGTCACCGAATACACCTGTAGACCAACCAAGGATACTAAATATCCAGAATTTCCTAAATAGTGAGGTTGGTGCGATTTAGTGTAGCTCCTGTGCCAGAACCGTCAACGTCGGTGATGTGCCGTTGAGAGGCATGCGGAATAGTGGCGGGTGGGATGGCAACATGTACGAGGGCGACGTGCAGAGGTCGGTGTGCGGGAAGCCACATCACTTAGGATGCATGTTAGAGTGAGCACATGTGGGACGACGAGCTGGAGGAGTATATGATAGACGAGCCTCTTGGCGCTCAGCGAGGAAGGCGCTGCTAGTTGCCAGGTCATATTTGCATGAACTAATGGCGTGCGATGTGGTGCTCACTTAGAGACGAAATTCTATTCGAGGCAATCGCATCTATAGATTAATGAATATCTTCTGCATAGTACCATGACCCCGACTTCTAGGATTTTGCCAAAGTCCCTGCTGTTTAAAGTAATTACTCGCCTTCTTGAAGGAATGTGCCTCGAATTCCAGTCATGGGAGGCAAACCACCTAACACACTTGCCTAATCTCAATGCAAAGTATCTGACATTACTCTCTGCTTCCAATACCATGATCCTCTCATAAGAAATGAGGAATGCGCAACCCATATGCGTGTAGAGTGGGATTCCAGACCAATAAACTTGTCTCTAATACTCGAAACACGTAGCCAGACACCTGGAGAGCCTCTTAGATCAGCTAGGTGATTGACTCGAGGCAATACAGACGACATCGCTCCAAACAATAGTCGAAGTACGAAGCGAAAGCAGTGGTTGCATAATTGTCGCATCCTTCTCCCTATGTACTGCGCACTGCATTCCAGATTTTGCCTTCGAGTTCCTTCATAATTTTTCACTCCAACCTACATTTGTATGTACAGATAGTAAATGATCTATCTACCGAAAACTTAATTTGTGATGTTCTTGACCGTTTCGCTGAATGTTGTGGAATGTTTAGTGCCATTCAAGTCCAGAGGAGCCGCCGTGTAGAGGCGAAGAAGTCTAATTTTTCAAGGTAGACTGCATTCTCCCATGTCAGGTGGTCTTTTGTAAAGATGCACTTCGTTTGGTGGTCTTGAAGCTCGATATCATGTCACTGTTTCGAGTAACGATGCTTTCCCTTGCTAAATGTGTCTAACAATCTGACCACGCCGGTCGATTTGTTTTCAATGGGTTGGGCTCAAGGTAATACTGAAATCTAACACATCTGTTGTCTTAACTGAATGATTCCTTGGACGTAATTCCCGAAGACTACCAGAAAGTAATAATTCGCAGAGCTGAAAAACCTCTTTAAAGCCGGGAAAATTTTTCCTATGTTATAAAATGTATAAATCAACCTCACTCAGCAAGAAAGCCTGAGATCGAGAGACTGAAAATAAGAAGATTCAGAATCCAGGAGAATAATAAACCACGGGTTGGGAAATAAGAAAAAGTTATGCTGCCAAAAAGAAAATAATGTTGCATGATTTGTGAGAAGTCGAATATGAAACCACAGACACAGGAAACTAGTAACCTCACCATCAGCAAGTCGTACATAGGTACATAAATGCAACCAAGTCTAAACCACTACTCAGTCCCCAAACCACGAAGCACATTCCCCAACCCAGCACCTTACACAAATCGATCCCCAAATCTGGCCTCACCCGCACTTGCCACATACACCACACGCCAGAACGACACCTCAGCAATTCACGTAGAACGAAAAAGGACAGTGAATCTGAAGAATTTTCGTGTTAGCTGTACAAATAGGCTTAAGCGCCAGAATGAGTTGGAAGGGGATGTTTGATTTTCTCTTTTCCTATAGATAGTATATCGAAACTCGGATGTTTGCAGTAGTTGTCGATATTGCACTGTTGGTTTACGTCTCACTGCGCTGTGCCCAGAGAGTTCGCTGTCACAGATGTTAGACTGGGCTGTACATTCGAAGTCCGCCCAAGACGAACGAATTGCTTTGAAATTTTTGCCCGTCCTGTATCTGTACGCAGACTAGGAAGTGTAAATTCGACTTCTGCCTAAACAGCATGAGATCAACAAATTCGAAGCGATGCTTAAAACAATTCTGCATTGTGATAATAGAAGACATGTAAGAGTACATTCCTAGCCAACATCCCTCCATCTGCCTTGCTCCAAAACACCTTGTACCTAAGCCTCAACAGCAACACGCCGTACAAACCCAACGCCGTTAGAATCCAAAAGTGTGCTTAAATCGACTCCCCCGTTTCAGCTCTCGGTCGCATACCCTCAGGTGTAAAAGTCCATCCCCTCCCCTCCGTAGGCGTCATAGCTCTCCTCTTCTCGACAGGACTCCAATCCATGCCCGGTGCTGGGAGGCCTGCAATCGCGGCATCGTCTCTGGCGCGCTGTCTGTCGCCGCTGACACGCGGGATGGCGGGTCCAACAGTACCTGTGCTCTCTTGGTCCGTGACTAGTCTTACGCCAGCAGTTCGCTGCCTCTCGCGTTCTGCTACTGCCCTCTTGCCCTCAGCTTTCTTCTTCTCGAATTCGATGATGAGCGTCTTGAAATACGCCTCTGCGGCTGAGGTTGCTGAGTAATGTACAGGATTCCAGCTGAACGCGTTGCTAGCGAGCGGGTTTGCGCCGTATTGTAGGAGCATGCGAAGGGCTTTGAGCTCGCCGGCTGCGGATGCGTGGTGCAGTGCTGTGTTGCCGGAGGCGTCGGAGGCGAGGAGTGTAGAGGGGAGGTGTGGCGGGGAGTGCAGGATGAGGGTTGGAATTAGGTGTAAAGTACCGGAGCCTGAGGCGCTGGAAAGCATGAGCTGGTAATATCAGCGTCAGCAAATACACTGGAGCTAGCAAGGGAGACATACAGCGTCAAGTCCAGCTTTGTTCTTCCAGGTAATACACTCTGGAAACCTCTTCGCCAGCATAACACCCACCTCCTCCTTCCCCGCCATAGCCGCCAACATCAAAGGCGTCTCAAAGTCGCCATTCCTACTAATCATGCCATCTTCATGCCCCTGCTCGATGAGGAACTCAGCAATGGCAACAAAGCCAAACTTGCCCGCCAAATGCAGCGATGTATTGCTCTTGTCTTCCCAATCCGGATTCTTCAAGTATGTTGGGTTATTGCGGATAATGCGTTTGACAAGCGGGAGGTCGTTGAGGAGAATGGCGCGGCGCAGACGCCGCGGTACGTCAATCCTGTTGTGGTGCCATCAGTATGCGGCCAATGGGCGGTGGGAGGCTTGTACTTTGCAGAGAGGAAAGGGACCTACATGGCGAAGACAATGAAGCATGATTGTGCGCCCAAAGCGAGGAAGGCGGGATGTGGGGGTGTTTGTTGTGAGGTGGAGTTGGAGCTGGGATGCGGGGGGGGGGGTTATGAGCTGCGGAGGCTAATTCACGGATATTTGCTTGAAGTGGTTAGAGCGATCGTGAAGCTTGGGTATGTGTGCGGGGATCTTGCTGCGTCAATCTAGCAGCGGTTCTATCATTTGAATGAGAAGTCACGATTAACATTGCGATCAAGTCTGAGTCTTCCAAGTCATGCATCATTAAGATGTATTCTCCTCAATCACTCCCGGCTTGTCTATCAATGCTCGCTATTACAGCGGCTGTTTTACATGCTGAAGGGACTACCACCTCTATAGGCCATCAAAGTCGCCACCCGCATCGTCATCATCAATATCACCCTCCTGAATCTCCTTTGCCAGCTCTCGCTCCCTTTCCCTTGCCTCTTGCGCGTTCTTCAACTCTAAACGATGCTGGTTCATGGGGTAGCGCATGGCCCTGACGCACTCGTCGTGCAGAGTCAAGCATGCACGGATACGCTCGTGGAAGACCTCACCAGGTTCGCGGGTCGCGTAGATGTCTCCAGCCACTTTTGTTTGCATGAACCCCTTCTCGTGATCAATGGAAGCCTCAATAACGCCATCGCGGATAGCCTTGGCGACAATGTATTCGGCCGACTCCTCGCTCTCCAGACCGAGGCGGATGCAGATATCGCGGAGGGAGATGCGTGAGTAGGAAAGCGACAGCATACGGATGCCAGTCTTGATTACGTTTTGTCGCAGCCGGAGGATAAGCGTGTAGGTGCCGTCGCGGTGGAAGACGGAAGAGGACATTTGGACAACCTTGAGGAAACCCTGCAGATCGCCAACGCGGACGGCCTGCACCAGGCGGAAGTATGGCTCGAGAGCGCGCTCCAAGCGGGGCTGGCTGAAGACGTCGCGCTCGGGAATGTCGCCCATGAGCAGCTCCACGACGATCAGCAGCTTCATAGACGCCTGGTAGAAGCCGGTCGCGACGTGCGCTGAGGGTGATTTGCGGGTAGCGCTGACGAGGTGCTCGTGTGCTTCGGTGTAGGAGAGCTGGATAGCCCGTATGCGGCCAAGGTAGAACAGATACCTTGCAACCTGGTTGTTGGGGGCGTTTGGAGGGAATTGGGTCTGTGCAACAAGAAGATCGGCCTGGGTGATGTCGGCGGTGGAGATGTAGTTGCGGAGGAGTAACGTGGTGACGGATGCCTGGGTATCTGGGTCTTTCCTGAGCACTGCACTTCGCAGGGCAGCAAGCAGCTTCCCGCGAATGCTGATGACGGGCGACTGCTTGGACGGGGGCTTGGGGTCCATCTCCTCGGTGAAGAGCGAGAAGTAGAAGTAGGCTTTTGCTGCCAACGAGTCCAGCGTCCGCCTGTTCAGCTCGCGGATCTTGTCCACCAGCTTCTCTGAGAACTCGGCGCCCTCGTCGTACTCGTTTGTGTCGTAGAGATAGACCTGTGCTGGTCAGCCACGGCAGCCCATGTGCGTGCTGGCAAACATACCTGTATCAGAATGGCTATGTAGACGTCGACCTCGGGCAGCGGCTCCTTGGTGTTGTTCTTGTTGAGTTGCACCTCCTCCTTGTACTGGGAGACGACGCTCTGTATTGCCTCGCCGTCCATGCCAATGTACTCGATGAATGTGCGGGCCGTGGCGTTGTTGGGCGAGTAGGTCAGGATGATGACGGAGCACAGCACGCGGTCGGTGAGCCTCTTGCGGAGCGACGATATGGAGCGGAGGGCGCGCAGGGTGAAGCGGCTGTCGAACTGGGCCACGGCTCGTTCGAGGAGGACAAAGTTGCCGCGGATATCTGCAGTGGTGGGGTCAGCGCGCCGGCACAGGTGTTTGCAGGACGCCATTCTGTGGCGATGGTGGGAGGCATACCGGCAATGGCCTTCTGCTCGACATTCTCCGTCTGGGGCTGCTCGCCCTCGGCCACGACGCCTTCCATGCCCTCAGCCATGATGGTCGCTCTTGCAGGGTATCTGGGGAGAAAGGGAAGGTGCAGGTGGAATAGAGGAAGGGGTAGTGCGGGAGATGGCGCTTGGTGTTGCTGCCGTGGTGAGGCGGAAGCTCCAGGTGCTCCACTGACGCGGGCGTCGGAGAATAGTATTGCGAGCCCCGAGACGTTTGTGTCGTTTGTTTACCCCACGCGTCAACCCAACGCCGCGCATTGCATTTGCTCCCGATTCATGTCCGTCATGACGCTTCTCGATGCTCATTTGGAGCAAATATCGCTCTGCGCCGCGTCAATTGCAGAGCTGCCGTATGTCTACTGCTTGTGTCCTGTGGCCGCGTCTAACCATGCACCAGCTTCGCCCCGCCCAAGATATTCACCAACGCGCTGCTGCAGAACCATGATATTACAAGCTTGATTCGAGACACCGAAGTCCATGAACGCGCTCTATTCTCTGTCCCGCCCCCTCCAGCGCCCCCCAAGCATGCAGACCCCTCGGCATCTACGAATAGGCGCAACACCATCTTCAACCCCAATGGCGGCGGCTCCAACATTTCAGGCGGAGGCGCAAACGCCGTACGAGCACCGCGACGCAACACGGCAGTAGCAGCTGTGCTGGGGAACGAATTGGTCGAGAAGATTCGCCGCGGGGGTGGAGGAGGGGCAGGCTCAGGCTTGGGCTACAGGACCTACGACGGAAACAACAGGAACGAAGTAGATGTGGAGTCACTACTGGAAGGCGCAGAGAAGCTGCTGGGAGTATAGTGTGTTATTTCAACCTCGTCTGATCAATCACAGGCTGACCATCCCAGTCCAATACCGGGTGCGCACGAGAAAATCGCTGCAATGCGCCAGCGACATGTCCAAGTCGCAGCCTCGATAGACTACTACGAAGGCCGCCTTGCCGAACAGCAGACTCAGCTCAACCGCCTCAACCGCTCACGAGATTTCGTCGATGATGACCCTGACGAAGCGGAAGAGGAGCCGCAGCAAACTGTCCCCTTGACTGAGGACGATCTGCGGCGAGAGGAGGAGGAGATGCGGCACTTGGAGCGAAAGAAGAGGGAGCTTGAGGACCGGGTGCACTCCATGTCGAGAGATATTTCAGGCCTACGGTGATGTACAAACTGTTGGTTGACTTGGACAGACAAGGCGGAACATTTCCGTCTTGTGCTGAGGCTGAGGAGTTTGCAGTGAGATACCCATGTTTATGATCCTCATGATCCCCGCACTTGACTGAACGAGGACAACGCCATACATGCCTAGTCCCAAGTACATACACTGCTTGCAGCTATTGGACAGCCTTTGCTGACGACATGTATTTATCAGGAATGCTGATACTGGGCAGCTGATTAATAACCGCCTAAATCAACCTCCATATAAGTTGGTTATCTGTTCAAAAGTTCACGTTCTTTGCTTCAAACCTATATCATAAAGCCTTGAGATACATCAAACAAGCATCATGGTGGACTTCAGCCTCACACCAGAGCAAAAAGCGCTCCGCAACAACGCCCGAGCATTCGCTCAAAATGTCCTTTCAACAGCTCCCAATCTCTACTCAAATCTCCCCACTCAAACACAGCGCTTCCAATCCATCCTCCCCATCTACCAACAAGCCGCCTCCGCTGGCCTGATCAAAGCCCAAATCCCCGTTCCCCTCGGCGGCCTATCCAACGGCCTCGTCGACGCCGCCATCGTAGTCGAAGAGTTCCACGCCGTGGAGCCAAGCACTGCGTTGAGCATTCTGGGAACGGGACTGGGCCTCACGCCTCTTATTCTAGCAGGAAGTCCTGAGCAGCACGAGAAGTTTTTGAACCCGTTTTTGGCGCAGGATGGCGCGCGATTGGCGAGTCTGGTTCATAGTGAGCCTGGTGGTACCGCGAATTGGCTTGTCAAGGGGGGGAAGGGGCTGGGGACTACGGCGTGGAAGGATGGGGATGAGTGGGTTATTGATGGGGAGAAGGTGAGTTGTTCTTCTCGTGGCCTTTGTCTTTTCCTTTCATCTCCCATGCGTGTTTACTTCGCTGCATCTACAATCAAGCTCAATTACACTTACCATTCATAGCTCTGGACGACCAACTCCGGCGGCTGGGATGACCGTGGCGCAGAACTACAATGCGTTGTCGCTCGCGAGTCCAAACCCAATACACCCCAAGACCCCTCTTCCGACCCAGCATCAAGTATCTTGATACTCATCGTCACCCGCGAAGACATCGCTAACAACGACCCCGCCGCCTACCAAGTACTCTCTGACCCCGAACTCGCCGGCCACAAATCCGCCAACGGACCACACTCCCGCTTCACCAACCTCCGCGTCCCGGCCATCAACCTCCTCGCCGCGCCCGGGCAGGGCGCCCAAGTTGTCGAAAAGACCTTCGGCACCAGCGCCGCCATCGTAGGCGCAATGTGCGTTGGCGTGATGCGGCACGCCTTTGAAGCTGCGCTGGCGTTCTGTAAGAGCGACGATCGTGGTGGCGCTGTGCCGATTATCCAGCACCAGTCTGTAGCGGACCGGCTGATTAGCGTGAAAGCCCAGATTGAGGCTGCGAGGGCGCTGACCTGGAAGGCTATGAGCGTTATGGAATCCACAGACGAAAGTATTAGCTGGGAGCAGAGACTCGAGCTCACCCTTGAAGCTAAGATCTTCTGCGGCGATGCAGCGCCCCGGGCGGTATTGGAGTGTATGGATGTTGTTGGAATGTGAGTTTCTCCTCCCCCCTTTCCAAACGGAGCGCAGCAGAGTTCGAGGGAATACAGTTGGTGACAGGTTAAGATGCTGATACAACCCATACAGGAAGTCGTACGCAACGGATATGCCGTTTTCAAAGCTCCTTGAGGATGCGTCTTGTCTGCCGCTGTTTGACGGTGGGAATGTCGGCGTGAGGAGGAGGCAGCTTGAGAAGATTTTCCAGAGGGACGATTATCAGCCCTGGATTGCTACGTATCCGTCTTAGCACCCAGACGTACGAAAGAGTGGAAGACTTGAGTCTAGCATCGCCGTTATTCACAATTGGAATAATCACATCACATAGTTCCTGAAATAACCTACATTGGGTTCTGGATTGCAAAGACTATACGCATCTACGCTCCCATTCAGAGCTTGCTCTGAAGCAAAAAGTATCCACACTCGCTTTGTATGACAACATCTATGCAGCCTGTCTCTGTATCAGCAATTAGGTAAATACCAATAAGCAGACTCTTTCACTATGTATTTGGCGACATAACTTACCAAAGTACAACAAGCATGATCCACGAATGTAGTTTATCAATCCTCCAATACAAAAACACAGCATCATCCTCCAAGCCTTTGAAATAACATCCAAATCAACACACTCTCACTCCCCGCCACTTCCACACCTACCACTTACCCCCCCCCCCCGGCCCAACCTACCCATCCGCCCATCCTCCCAGCACCCTCAAGCGCAACCGCACCCGCAGAACGAACACGACTTTTAGTCCGCGCGCAGAATCTCGGCCCAGCACTGCGCCCGCAATCTGGCGGGTACACGCATCGGACCGAGAGCAACAAGCCGTTGAACCCGGCTGAGGGGCTGTTTTCCGCAGCAGCGGAGCTCCTCACGCTGCGCTCGTTGAAACGGTAGCGCGGGGCTTGTTGGGCATTGCGTGTTTGTCCGGGCGGTGGAGCATGTGTGGAGGATTCTGGTAGGGTATTCGGACATATGGGAAGGGCTGTGGAGATTTGTAAGTGTTTATGCGAAGGGGGAGGCTGTGCTTGTGGGGATGAGGTATATTCCTAGATAATCGGTTTGAGGGGTATTTTCATGCGGGGTTTTGTCAGTGATGCTTTGAGAGGAGCGGTCTGGTGAGGAATAGCTCCTTAAGTGGTCGGTTTGATGGAAGGGTGGGGGGAGAGAGATGTTTCACTAGTTCACCAGTCGTTGGGTTCTTGTTTTGAATCGATAAGAGTCTCCACAATGGGATGGTGGGTAGCTCTAAGAACCATATAGGCTTCTTGGATAGTCGGCATTTGTTTATGCGTAAGAAAGATGGAGCTGTGGACTGTGTATTGAATTACGAAGATTGAAACAAACAACTCAGAGGTCTGGTACTAGGCATAACGATTCCCTCTAATCTGGTGCCAGAGCATGGTGCCAGTGATTGCAAGAAAGAGGAAGACGAGGCCTACTCTATATAAGCTATTTGTATTGATGGTTTGAATCGACCATCCAGTAGTGATAGTACACCTTCCAACCTCCAATACTTTGAATCTAGCAGAATCCTCTTGGTAAAGGAAGAAACCGTTTACGTCAGTCCATTGGATTGCGCGCAGAATGACTCAATTCTGTGTTCGCGTCAATCAATATTTTGATCACATAGTCACGTAGACGGATGCCCAGACACATGTGAGATGCGCATAAACGTTGTGCTTGACACACGAGTATTGATTTGAGAGAGGGGAAAAAGAAGCAAAGGGAGAGAAGAATCAAAAATTCATACTCTTGCAGCCTGGCAAGCCGCCAGAACGATGCGTCATCCCCATCACCAGTCCCAAGCCAAGAAAAACCGTCTTCGTGAAAATTTGCATCAAGACTTAATTTACCTTTTCTAGTCGCCAATCCATACCGCCCATCCCAAGCCGCCGTAAAGCGAACGTCTCCACTCTCAAACCCTATTTTTCCAGCAGAGCAATAGCATATTGAGGTCGCTGTGCGTCCTTGGCCAAGAAACGGGTACCCGCCTGGGCAAACTTAACGTGGAGGGGAAGGTCGTACACAAATCCATGTATAGATCTTCCGGGCCGACGCAAAGCCCCAGGGCATCGCACCAATACGCGTGTGTAACAGACAGTCGTGGCTAATAGGGTGCGATAACTGCGCCGCAATATCGATGGGGGGTACCTGCCAATATTGGTGACTGTCTGCGCTTGTCATCCCAACATTTTGCCACTCGGGGGCCGGAGGATTTTGGGGCGTTAATCAGGTACGTTCTTGCAGCATGTGCTTTGTACTTTTGGGTCAACCTTGCTCTCTTTCGGTTCTGCAGTGCGCCTAGGCACGCAATTATGAGGCCTCCTCGGAATGCATTAGCTTCATGGAGTAAAGCGTGTCGTTACTTCAAATGCAATCAAGATTTTTTTTACCCGAGTCCGTTAGGCCAAACGTGACATTCCAGCCACAGATCCTTCGATGGGGTTTCTAATCGCGACGGTGCCGAGTTCTGGTTCGTGGATGATTCCTACCATGCACAGGATGTAACCGATAGACACAATGGAGATTCAGAGTAGCCAAATTCCGCGAAGTAATGCCATAGGTTGTATGCTGTAGGACAAGTTGTCGATCCTTAGGCGTCTGCTATTCTTGTGTCCAGTAAGCCTGACTGTTCGTCATTCTATGCCAAGTCGCCAAGCTTCGCTTGCAATGTACGGTGTATGAATGCATAGACTTCTGAGGTGAGGGGCCTATTGCTCTTGAGGACAAACAAGTGCAGGATTCAATGCATGTAATGGGACCGGGAATAATGACATTATATTAAATCGGCAATAAAATGAAGGAACATTCTGCGGATCTTTGCTTCAAACGCAGCAGTTTTGATGAATCTGTATACTTGTCTTAGGTAAGTGGTAGTGCCCGAAGTCGGTGACGCTGATGTGCGCATCAATGGCGCTGAGGTGAGCCGCTCAATTACTTGTGTTCCCACAAGCAACGACTGTAGAACTTCTGGAAGGCAAATTCGCTTGCACAGCAGGGTCAGTACTATCAAAGTGCTACATAGGCCTGGCTTATTTAGCGGTCGATGTGGGATGCGCGGGAGGTAGCGAAGGCCATAATTAATATGGGTACATACGGATACGCAACGCAAACCCGGGTTTTGGCACAGCAGGCCTGCCGCTTCGTATAATCCCTCAGTGCGACTGGCAGGAAAATTAGATTGCGACGGTCAAGCCCTTCGGTTCGCCCTGAATGCAGGTCGTCGAGTGAAGGTTTTGGGAAAAGATCGGGCGCTATCGGACAGCGCCATTGCTTGGCCTACCTTAATCCTTCCCTTGGAGCCGGCTGACCCCCTCAATCACGGGCACGCTTCCACGAAAGCCACGGTACGACCATCCGATGGCGCAGCTCTAGAGTTGGTGAACGTAATCACATGTTGTGCTCGTGTGGTTTCCGGGTCTAGCGGCTCCCCTTTGTTTGTGTTAAGACATGTGGAGGACTGGTTGATTCCGGATACGCTGTACGGGAGGCACGACGGTTATCACAAATGACCACGTTGCAATGTGCAAAGATTGCGACAGTATGGGCTGATTGCCGTCAACGATTAGACTGCGCGGTGGCTTTTTTTAGGCTCCCACACTCGCGAAATGGCCCTACTCTGGAGTCGGCTTGCAGCGGTCATACTCCGGGGGGTGAGCAGCGGGTCCGAAATTATGCTTAACTTGCTCCAACCTTATCTCTAATCTTACAGGAGTAAGCGAGTCGGCTGACTGCACGGCACTCGTATTCTCGTAACTCTTTGGTTGGCGTCAATGTAGACGAAAAAAGACTTTTGGGCTGTTTTTGGTGAGGGATCAGTCAGGAGATTATTCCTTGTAGTTATTTGCAATCATTTTTCCGTTCGTTCTGTAAGGATCCCATGATGCCAGAGTGCCGAGATGTGGGGTCAAGCTGCACCTATTAGGCGAGCTTGTCATCTCTACTGACGCGGCCCTTCGCACTGCGTATGCCGGTTACCACAAGCCGCCGCCGTTGATAATCGCGGGAATGGGAGACTTGGCCAGTCGTCGAAAAGAACGTTCGTGTTTGCTGCTTGGCAGGCTTGAGTGTGACCGCGCCAATACAGCGCAACTCGGGCCTTTATCTCCACAAGGCAGGCTGAGACGCCAGGCTTCATGGCACCTTGCAGAAAGTGCTCCTGATAGTAACTCAGTACTCTTACTACCTTGGGCAGCTCCTAAGGATGATTTGCAGATTGTGAAGACAACTGGCTATGAGGAAGCCGGGTGGACGCAACTCTGCTGCCTCGGTACCTCGCTAACCCGGCACACGACGACAAGGCATAGCCTCCGGTAAGTGTGTAGGATGTGACTCTTACGGATGGCTACGGATATGAAGGCATAGTAGTGGTTTGGGAAAGGGAGAAGATTGCGGTAGACCCCAGTGCAGATGTGTTTTGCCCAAGACCGAATACTGCGTTCGGGCCTGTCATACCGTAAGCGTGGGTAAATCGGAACCTCGTGGCACTGGGTAAGCTTAAACAACAGGCCCCAAGCTTAATCAATGCTCCTGGCCGAGCGTCTAAGCGAATGGCTGAGAAATAGCATGTGCTGAATTACGTTACTGTGGAGCCGAGCGGATGCAGTTCCAAGGAGAGGAGGCGTGGTATGCTTGGTTAGTGGGTACGACATGTTCCACGTAGGCCTCAAGGTTGGTCGATGGGCGTGTGTATGTGTGTGTGTGTGTGGTCCACTTGCAGCATTGAGGACAGAGGCACGAAACAGGCTATGCTGGCTGTTCGACGAGGGTACAGGTGTCAGCTTCCGTGACTGCGCCCGTCTGCATTCGTTTAGACGGCGGTAATCAGCACAGCGGAACCGGCAAGACGCCGAGCTGTCTCTGTCCATCTTCCAAGGACGCCGAGAGGCAGCGGTCGGAGCGTGGAGCAGGCGGCCATGGGTTGCAGGTTTGGTGCGGCTTAGGGCCAAGCAACGCCATGACATGCCATAACTCTGCAGGAGGAGAAACAGTGCGAGATGGTTCGCGCCGACACAGACAACTGGGTCGCCTTGGCTTTGCTTGGTAAATTGGTGGTCAAAGAGGGCAGTGTCGGTCGCCCACACACGAGCGGCAGCCAAGGATCACAAGACGGACTGACGGCGAAAAAGGCAGACACAGCGAAGGCTTGGAAGGTGTCAGAGCTGGGGTTAAGTGGGGCCGCCCAGCGATCGAAGGCTTGTCGAGGTTAAAGATTGGGTTTAGGTTGGCTAGCGACGTTTAGAGTTCTCCGGCTAGACAAAAGCTTGGCTGATCGAGGCCAACGCCGCTATGAGCTGCGGCGGACTGGGCACGCCCGCTAAGAGAGGCACATGCTGGTTCTCGGAGTCGACGGACCGCTGAGCGTTGTGCTGGTTGACGGAGCAGTGCTCACAATCCCCCGCTGAGGAAAGCTGCCTCGCCGCACGGTACGGCGCAGCGGGCACAGGGGCTATGGGCGCTGAGTACGTATGCGCTTCTGGGGTTGCACCGCTTGGATGAGCGGCCCCCGAGTGGGTAGTGGACGGAGTCAACGGCGTCCAAATAAAGCTTGTCCCGGCCGCTTGTGGGCCTTATTTCGCTATCAAACGCCACTCCAGCTCTGGGCGGCGATCAAGAAGAAAGACCCCCCAGCGCCGAGAAACGCCCAAAGACATTCCAGGATCCCAGGGCCCGCTACTGCTGCAGGCCCCCGAGAGTACATGAAGACGGATGACTGCTGATGCCATTTCCAACTTTTTTCGCTCCTTGTGCCTCTCTGACCCAGCACCCAGCACCCAGCACCCAGCCTGTGTCCTGTCAAACCGACCATTGCCGCGCAACCCTGCCTCATCTATATTTCGTTTCCTTGCCCACCCGGTTTCACGTCACTCCATCTCCACCCAACGCCTCACAGCCCGCCCGTCATCGGCGCTGCCGCATATAGAGGCTCCAGTCGCATGTTACGCTATTACCGCACGCAGACACAAGTCCTGTAGTAAGTCTGCTCATTTCCCGTTCAAGTGCCCCTACCGCGCCCACTGTGCATATTCGTCCATCAATTACGCGTGCTGCTGGAGCTGCATAATACTGCGAGCGCCTGCCCCTGCGCTATCTCCCCAAAAGCCCTGCATTGATCGCAAGGCTGCCTTTGACCCCACAATTTTCGCCGGCCTATTTCAATGTTGGACAAGACTGCATCGCGCTGTTTGCCTATAAGCCGACTATCTGTGCACTCCAGAGGCGCTTGTTTCTTCCACATCGAGCCACCAGCAGGGCTAACACCAGCATTACAGACACCCATGAGACTTAGTCTGGCCGTCCAAATTCCTTCGGCCACCTGAATCTCCATAACCCTCTTGACCTCAGCAAATTCCCTTACATCGCACACCGTCTTCGCAATGGAGACCTACCATGGCCATGTCCGCACGCCCAACGATGCCATCATCCTGTTCGAGGCCTGCCGCATTGGCATATTACCACGGGTGCAGCGCCGCCTGTCCGAGAAGGAGCGCCAGCAGATCAAGTCAGGATCAGTCTTTGTCTGGGACGAGCGCGAGGCCGGAATGAGGCGGTGGACTGACGGAAAGTCGTGGAGCGCGAGCCGCGTGTCGGGTAGCTTCTTGACCTACCGAGAAATGGAAGGCAAGCGTGGCGGAAGCGCCGTGCCTACCGCCCCAGTCGTCAAGCGAGCAAGCGGAAAGTCCCCAGACGGCTCAGCAGAGGGTGATTCAGAGGGCGAGGGCCCAGATGGCTACCGATACAAGCCCGACGGTCTGATGAAGCAGTCCTTCAGCATCACCACCTCGAGCGGACAGCACCTCCACCTCATCAGCTACTATTCTCGCTCAAATTCAAACAACCTCCCACAACCGACAAACGACGCACAGCTACGACACATCCGACCGCCCAAGAACATGTACCCAGAGTCTACGGTCAATGAAGCCCAGACTGTACCCGCCGTTACCCGAGGACCAATGCCTGGTTCGCCATACAGCGCAGCCGCACACAGCATGGGACCAAGTTCACCATATGCCCGTCCAGGACCAGTAGCTCCAATGTATGCGGTGCCAGTATATCCCCCAACTCCTCCCAACGGCACTCCTCCGCTACATGCCTACTATGCACAACACCCCTATTTCTACGGCGGCGTCATCTACGCTCAGCCTCCCTATCATCCACAGGCACACGTATTCGATCGACCGCCTCCGCCTATGGCCAATACAAACGCTCCTCCAGCTCATCCTATGCTTGTTCACCACCCTGCCTACGCAGCAGCACATGCGGCCCAACAATACATGGCAACTCCACCACAACGCACCCCATCAGTGGCCGAACAGGCTCAGCAATATCCACATACCAGCGGAGCTGCACCACCCCCAGCGCCGGCCTCGTCTATTCCCGAGCAGGGCCCACAACTCCCTGCCATTAACGGTGCTGTCACTGCAGGGGGCGTGAACAAGCCACCAACGCCTGAACCCTCAGACAAGTCACAGGCACAGGCTCTCGAGTCGAGTGCAGCAGCAGCATCACGACCACTTCCGACACTGGGCTCGCTACTCAATGGCGACGCTCCCGACAAGGAAAACCAGGCCAACAGCCGCTCCGGCAGTCGCAGCCCAAATACAGCATCAAGATTCCCGCGCGATCTTGCACCTGAGCGCCTTGCAAAGAACAGCTCGGCGGCTGATAGCAGCGCGCTGAACAAGCTCAACAGCGTCTTTGTTCGATCGTAGGATAACGAAACTCTTTTTCCATCTTCACTCTTCTCTCAGTTAAAATGACTCTTGTTTTTTCATTAAGGTACGGGAGCGGATGTTTGAAGCATTTACGACCTGCATATGGGCGGCGTTCGGGTACCATATTTTCCTCTCCCTAGCGCGGGATCTGGGTCATCATATCAGCCGACGGTCGGCTTTGGATTCTCCGGCGCAGGTGCACATAAGGGCATCAGGGTAATGTCAGTATAATCTTGTCAATTACTGTATTTAGCAGCACATTCGTTGTCTGAATTCATCTCTATGCGACAACAGCATGGTTAATCTTGCATCTCTGCTTGCCCCTTCGCCATTTTGCTTTGCTCAATTTGAGGTGTGCTAAGCGGGGCCTCAAACGCTCGCGCCTTCCAATTAGAGAAATGACATCATGGTCTTCGACACCAAACATTCCACCACCAGCGTGATAGCGAACTACCACTCGCTTTATCCGCTCCCCTATAGTTCATGATAATGCTAAAACGGCATTCCCAGCCTCATTGTTGAGCATGCAAGCCAACAATCGCACCACCATGTCACAAGTAGCTTCCTTATATGGAAGTTCTACTGCACATCCCTGAACTTATCACTAACCACCCGCGGATCGACATGGCAAATACCCCGCATGTAACCTTCTTTGCAGATGGCGCTGGAGAGCCGACAGGGTGGCTTATCACCCGACGTCGATGGCGCGCGAACAAGCACTGAGAAGCGTTATCTTGGTTGCCACTACCGGCAATGAGCTGGCAGTCGTACATAACCGCGCTATGCAACGGTGCAGTATTTGAAGTCGTGTGATACATCCTAGTCCAATCTGTTTCTTCATCCGGATATCGGAGAGCCTCAGACCTCGTGAATCAGAGTGGTGTGTAGAAAATGGCGAGCGCAACCGAGAAGATGAGTCCTCCAGTGGATGTTGAGAAGGGAACGGTTGTGGATGAAACATCGTCGCCATCGAAGCTGCCAAAGGGAATTAGCGACAAGCTTTTGAAGCACTCTCACGATGCGGATACAGCGATGAAGGCCTTCGAGGGCTTGGACGGGCAGGTAATTGAGTTGACCGAGGAGAAGAGTAAAGCATTGCTGAGGAAGATTGACTGGCATTTGATGCCTGTAAGACATCCTTCATTCATAATTGGATTTGACCTAGAGCTGACTTCCATGATAGATCATGTGTGTAGTCTATGGGCTAAACTACCTCGACAAGACAACACTGAGCTATGCCAGTGTCATGGGCCTCAGACTCCCTCCTTCA
The DNA here is from genome assembly GCA_003313425.1 of Pseudopyrenochaeta lycopersici. Classification (NCBI taxonomy): domain Eukaryota; kingdom Fungi; phylum Ascomycota; class Dothideomycetes; order Pleosporales; family Pseudopyrenochaetaceae; genus Pseudopyrenochaeta; species Pseudopyrenochaeta lycopersici. The sequence continues at coordinate 296,651 of NHZP01000001.1, read as the reverse complement.
GACAACAAGTTGCGGTCTGGCATCAACTTGACAGGAGACCAGTACCAATGGCTAGGCTCGATGTTTTACTTTGGATACATTGCGTGGGAGTATCCTACGAACCGCTTGTTACAGATCTTGCCACTTGGGAAGTACTGTAAGCCACCCCCGCTTTCTCCTCACTCAGACTGAGAACTGACGTACTATAGCGGCATTCAATATCATTATGTGGGGCCTCGTTCTGTCATGCTTTGCAGCAGTCGAGAACTATGCTGGTGCAATTGCCATTCGGTTCTTCCTAGGTGTGTTTGAATCCGCAGTTACTCCTGGCTTTGCTCTCTTCACATCGCAATGGTATACGAAGAAAGAGCAAGGATCGAGAACAGCAATTTGGTTCAGCTTCAACGGGTGGGCTCAGATATTCGGCGGATGCCTAGCGTACGGTATAGCAGTGGGTTGCCGCAAGACCGGAACTATCATCGAGCCATGGAAGATCGTTTTCCTTGCAACTGGACTCTTGACTGCTACCCTCGGCATAGTTTTCCTCTGGATTGTGCCAGATAACCAGTTGAATTGTCGCTGGCTGAGTAAAGAAGACCGTGTTCTCGCGATTGAGCGCATCCGAGTGAACGCCCAGGGTGTTGGAAATAAGCACTTCAAGTTCTACCAATTGAAGGAGGCTTTGCTTGATCCACTGAGTTGGGCATTCTTCTTCTATGCACTGATTGCTGATATTCCAAATGGTGAGTGATCCCCTGCGGTTGTAATCTGCTGAGCTAATACCTATTGCAGGTGGAATCTCAAACTTCTTCTCCCAACTCATCGTCGGATTTGGCTACACAGCCGAAGAGTCACTTCTCTACGGCACGCCTGGCGGCGCCGTTGAAGTGGTCTTCCTCATCGCTTGTGGCTGGGCTGGCGACAAGTACGGCTATCGTATTCTGATTTCTATGATCGGTCTCTGCACCGCTATACTTGGCATGGTTCTCATTGTCGCTCTCCCGCTCAGTAATAATTCTGGTCGACTTGCTGGGTACTACTTGACACAGGCCAGTCCAACTCCATTTGTTGCGTTGCTGAGTCTCATCTCGAGCAATGTTGCGGGATATACAAAGAAGACGACTGTGGCTGCGATGTATTTGATTGGATACTGTGCCGGCAACATCATTGGTGCGTGGCCATATTTGATTTGTTACAGTGCTGTGAAGACAAAGGATTAATGATAAATTTAGGTCCCCAGACATTCCGTCCTGAAGATGCTCCACGCTACGTGCCAGCCGAGATCACCATCATCGTGTGTTGGGGTGTCTGTCTGGGCATTCTAGCCTTCATTCACTTCTATTGCGTATCGCAGAACAAGAAGAAGGCACAAATCAGAGCGGAGCCAGAATATGTGAAGCTCGAGAATCAGGAGTATGTTCCATCGTCCTTTCAGAACATGTGATGATTATGAGGCTGACACAGCGCAGGTGGCTTGATCTTACTGATAAGGAGAACCCGGAATTTGTGTATACGCTGTAGAAGTACGTTATGTAAAGTATATGCGCCACAGCATCTGTTAGAGAGCATGTTGCAAAATGATCGGAAGACATCTGAGGTCCCAGCGTGTGCGGTAACCTCAGCTTGTATCCTTGGTGTCTGCCATGTCGAAACATGCTCTTCGATGAGACACGTAACACAAACCATGTATTGGTTTGTCATTTAACACAATTTATACCTAAATAATGATGAATATCATGAGTCGCGAAAAGTAACCGAGTTGCCGACGTGAAATTACTCGTGGCACCCTTCCAATGCTGAGTAAGTAAATTGAAGGCATACAGTCGAGTTTGAAGACTGAGAACAACAAAATACAAGACATTGACCTCACTGTGTGGATCAAAACGTACAGCTCGGAAAGAGCAGGCTAACAACGGTAATATTTGACTTATCAAATAATAGCCCTAGTCACGAACAAACAGCATCATATACCACATCCAATATGCCTGAACAGAACGCAACTAAGGCTACACTCATCCAATCCATTAGGGATAGTCACTCAATCCTCATTGGCGCCACTAAGAGCCTCATTCAAGCTCCCTCGCCAAATCCACCGGGAGTGGTATCGGCGGCGGCAGATGCTGCTGTAGCTTTAATCAGACAACACATACCATCCAGTGTGGTCTCTGTACACGAGACTGCGCCAGGGATTACTAATGTTGTTGCCGTTCTTCAATCAAACCAGCCTGGCAGAACGCTAGTGTTCAGCGGCCATCTGGATACATACCCTATTGGAGATCCGTCTCAATGGAGTGTCCCACCACTGGGAGGTTCCCTATCAGCGGATAGCACACGAATCTATGGAAGAGGGGCAGCAGATATGAAAGGAGGAATCGCAGCTTCCATCATTGCAATGCGGGCTCTGGCTGAGCAGAAAGATGCCTGGGATGGACAAGTCGCGTTGGCACTGGCTGGCGATGAAGAAACAATGGGGACCCTAGGCACCGCATGGCTTCTTGAAAACATCGACATCGTTAAGAACGCCGATGCAGTCATCGTCGGCGATGCAGGTTCTCCACTCGTCATACGCACCGGCGAGAAAGGCCTTCTCTGGCTCGAAATCACATCCACCGGCAAAGCAGCACACGGCGCACACGTACACCGCGGCATGAACGCGATCGACACACTCATGGAAGCCATACGCCGGATCAAAAAACTCGAAGAGTTACCCATGCCAGTGGATGAAGTGAGCCAGACCGTCGACGCAGCGAAGCCCCTTTCCGAGCCCTTGTCCGGCGACGGCGAAGCGCGTGTTTTGAAGAGTATTACCGTGAATGTGGGAACTATCTCGGGCGGTTCAAGTATGAATCTTGTCCCCGATTCTGCAACAGCGAGACTGGATATCCGGCTCCCGAATGGCGCCACCACGGCGAAGTTGATGCAACATATCAACGAAGCGCTCGCATCACCGGTATTATTAGATGGCATATCGTGCCGCATTATCCAGCAATACGATCCTACATGGACGTCTCCGTCTGCGGATATTGTCACGTGCTCTCTAGACGCGGCGAAGGAGATCGTTAGCCCGCAGGCTACGGTGAATATGCGGGTTGGTGCTTCGGATGCAAGATTGTACCGAGGGAAGGGAATTCCAACGGTGGTGGTAGGCTTGACGCCGTTTAATATGGGGGGTCCGGATGAGTATTGTTTGGTTGAGGAGTTGGAGCAGGTAGCCAAGGTGCACGCGATAACTGCGTTTGAATTTTTGAAAAAGAAAGAATAGTGTGTATAATCGATTATAAAGAGTAGCTATAACTACATATTGAAGACAATTCTTAGTTTCAAACTAGAAACTATTGCGATCCCTGAATAATTTTTGTTCGAATCTAGAGACTTCAAAACGCCCTCCACTCTTCATTCCAGAGCACAACCCGATACCCATCGGAATCCTCAAAAGTCCTCCCCTTACCATCAGCCTCCCAATACGGATTCCAGCTCTTCATTGCTACAAATCCCGCCTTTTCCATCCTCTCCACCGCACTGTTCCATTCCGCCTTGTCTGGCAAATAGAACACCAGCAAGTTGTCTTGGGTAGGCGCCCGTCCCGGATCATGGTTCTCCTCCTTGGTAAACTCGAGGTGATATGGAATACTTGGGTGGCCGAGCATTATGCCATCGAAGCCGTTGTGTTTGGTGAAGGAGCCGATGTTTTGGAAACCGAGGCCATCAATGTAGAATGGGAGGAGAGGGGCAATGGATTGTGTTGGGCGCGCGATGCGGAGGTGTGCTTTGAAAAGAGGGTTTGGGGATGTATTATTGGTGTTATTGTTCGACATATTTGGGCCTCTTACGCTGAGTAGTTCTGCGTTAAGCTTTCTCGACTGGGGGTAGGCTACTAGTTATGGTGGTGCTTGACTCCAGCCCCACCTGACGTGCATGACCAATACGAAGAGTCTAGCCCAACGTCAATCACTTTTTCGAAAACATCTGGTCGTATTCATCCTTTTGAGGACGATTGCATTTTTGAGCTATCCGTAATCAAGGAGAAAGCTGAATGTCTGTAACTAGCATCGATCCAAGGCGTGTCATGTAGCTAAAGGACTGCAACGGCCATCTTTCAGAGCCAAAGCTCGTCTGATTATTGTTGGCAAAGTGCTAGTCAATAGGAATACAGCCATTGCTTTTTTTCATGGAAAGGTCTGCTTGATGTCTTCAACGAATTCTACTTTTCAGAGACATTATTGTCCGAGTTGCAAGTGGTTTTGAAACAATGATCCGCCCCACGTCTGACAAGCTTCTTGTAGATAGCTAGGGATCCTTTCCCTGTACATGCTCGTTCTCAATGCCAATAGCTAAATTCTTGACTATGTATAACTACTGTAGAACAGGTTTACTTAATCCATTCAGAGATCTCCTAGCCAACGAAAACAAATCCCGCACCTCTGCCGGACTGGTCGACAAACTCTGCGCTCAAGCTCCGCATTTCTCTTGTCCTCGCATCGTCTGTGGAGCTCTCTTCAAAGCGCTCAAAGTCAATGAGTTTGACTTTGTCCCTTCTAATAAGAAAATTGTATCGGTTTACGTCGCCGTGCAAAAATCCAAAGCTGTGAAATTTCCTCAACACGAGCTCACATTTACTCAGGTCCCCAACTGACGCTCTTCTGCTGTCCTCTAACTTCTCAAGTATAAAGCCCATCACACGGCCTTCCTCGTGGATATGCCCCAGGAAGCGTGGGGCGAGGTCTGACTCGAGCTGCTGCAGTAATTGGTACGCACGCGTCTCCCGCTCGATACGTGGAACCTCCCACTCAAATCGTGCGATCTTTGCGATTACTGTCGCTGGCGCTAGGGTTGTATTTAGGGTTGTCTTTTCGCATACTACAGCCTCAAAAGTCGCGGCCGTCAACCGCTCGACTCTTCTTAGGTCAAGGACGTTGACCTGGGTTCTATGCCAGACGTTCTCGACGCCTGCAATTTGTTGATCGGATAACAAAGTCTTCAGTTTGCCAGACTCAGCATCACGAGAGAGATATGCAACGGTCCAATTGTCGTCTTCGTATGGCAATTGCGGCAAATGCGCGAGCGGAAAGGAAAGCGTTGCTCTGTCAAACGTAGCGGCTGCGACTTTGATGTACTTGATTCTGTTGCCAATCCTAAGCCGGTACTCGCTCTCGTTTTCATCGTCATCGTCAATTTCCATTGAGATTATCGAAGGGACCAATGATTCTTGATTGGGTGACATTGTATGGCGGGATTGGTGAGGCAGGCATGTCTGGGAGCCTGAGGTTCTAGCGCACAACGCGAAAACGTGTCAATGAAGACTTGGGAACGAAAGAAGAAAAAACCAGTTAACATCCCCCACTGCGTAGCGAGAACCACACCGTAGCGAGAAAATCATGGGTACTTCAACTTCAAAGCTGTTTAAAGTCTTCCCACTTCCAGATATCCATGCGTTAGTGCTTAAGCTAGGTAACCTGTATCTTCCTCTACCTTCTAGCTGCTGCTGATGGAAAAATTACTGTCCTCATCGTCAACGTAGTGCCTAGCATTAGGTAGTCATATTCTGCAATATAATAGGGCTTCTCTATTATAGCTTCAGCGCTTAACTTTTAGAACTTTAAACAGCTATAATATAATAGTATTCGAGTTCCAAAACAGTGCAATTACGCTAACAAGACATGATCAGCCCTATGGCGGGAAATTATGGATAATTCATGCGAGGTCGCTACGGCGATTGGTACCTCTTGATCTAAGCGAAGAGGCCTGGCTATCCTGCAGCGCAACCTGCAGGGGTACGTAATAATTACAGTATGATACAAGCCACACTGGCCAGCATGGGAAGTCTGTGGCGGGCAGACATGTGGCACAGCACCCAGGTATCAGTGGCTTGCGAATTTTGCACTACCGTTATTTGACTCTCTTATTCAACAAGTGTGAACGCTCTACCTTAGAGCAAATTTGCTCTCTAACCGCCTTTTATCAGTTTTGCAAAGTCTCAAATGGTTTGCTACATGTAAAAGCGGGCGGTTCGCGTCAAGGTTCGGTGTGTTACTGTGAGGCTTCCAATAACATCCAGGCGACATGAGCATCCCTTCACCAGCCCGCCTGCGCCACGACGCAGCCTTGTGGGCAGTGCCTACGACCACCACTTCACCACCTCATCACGATCAGTCCTCCGACGTCTGCTTCAGTGCTGTCAACCCTCGAACAGCTCGCGCCGCCATGCCGAACAAGCCGCACGAGTCGCACTTGCCATGAGATCGCGCCTCAGCCATGGCCCTCATACGCCTCTTACAGCTTAAACCGGACGGCGAGATCGTCTTTCGCGAACCTACCAGCAGCCATGTCCCTGCTTACGCAATACTCTCTCACACATGGGGAAAAGAGGAGGTCACCTTTCACGACCTGGAAGACAGCGCGGATATGAGCAAGACTATGAATAAGGCTGGGTGGAGAAAAATACAGTTCTGTGCAAAGCAGGCCGCAGCTGATGGACTACAATACTTCTGGATAGACACTTGCTGCATTGACAAAAGGAATGCGGTAGAACTCGGCGCGGCGATCAACTCCATGTTTCGGTGGTATCAGAATGCCGCACGCTGCTACGTCTACCTTTCGGATGTCACCAAACCCGCCGAAGCGGATAGTAAAAGGGCATGGGAAGAGGATTTCAGGACAAGTCGATGGTTCACCCGAGGCTGGACGCTTCAAGAGCTCATCGCACCAAGGCTGGTTGACTTTTTCAGCTTAGAAGCCAAGCGACTTGGGAGCAAGTTGGTGCTAGAGTCCGCAATACATGAAATTACTGGCATTGCGAAGAATGCTCTTCGAGGCGATGCATTGACGAGTTTTAGTATTAAAGAGCGGAGGTCCTGGGCCGAGCGCCGCAATACTACAATTGAAGAGGATAAAGTGTACTGTTTAATCGGAATCTGTGGTGTCTCTATAGTGCCAAACTATGGTGAGGGAAGAGACCAAGCATTTCGGCGGCTAGAGGAAGAAATCCACAAGTTGCACAAGGGTATACTTTTGCCTAGATGTGCTGATTAAAGCAATGATACTGACTAGCATAGGTATTGATCTCGAACAATATGCCGTCGGACTTAATCTTACGTCATTTCCTGAAGCTACACAATTCGTTGCTAGAGAGAAGGAGTTATTGAAGATGCATGAGCAGCTTTATGGTCACAGTAACCGATCGGCAGCAGTCTTGCATGGGCTTGGAGGAATTGGAAAGACTCAGCTCGCAATCGAATACATCAGAAGGCACAAAGAAAAACACACAGCGATATTTTGGCTGAATGCGAATGATAAAGACTCTCTCCGGCTTAGCTTTCGCGGCATCGCTCAGCAAGTCTTAAAGTATCATCCTTCGACTAGAGTGCTTAGTAATGTGGACTTAGAAGGAGACCTTGATCGAGTGGTTAGTGCAGTCAAAGCCTGGTTCGATCTCCGAGACAATACCCGTTGGCTGATGGTCTATGACAATTACGACAACCCCCGAACCTCCAATGCTTCCGACCGCTCAACAGTAGATATACGTCGGTATCTGCCAGAAAGTGACCAAGGCTCAATCATCATTACGACGCGGTCAGCGAGTGTTACCCAAGGTCGGCGTCTTCACGTTCAGAAGTTGACAGGCCTAGAGGACGGACTCAAGATCCTGTCGAATATGTCTGGAAGAGAGGGAGTTGAAAACGGTATGTTACTTGAGTCTTCAATGAGTTACACTGAGCTTATTTAATAGATTCTGATGCAAAAGCGCTTGTAATGAAGCTAGACGGCCTACCACTTGCTCTCTCTACGGCTGGGGCTTATCTAGAGCATATGGCCACTAGCTTCGCGGAGTATCTTCGGCTATACGAGGCGTCTTGGTTGAAACTCCAGACGACGAGTCCGAGATTGAGCTCCTATGAAGACCGATCGCTGTACACGACATGGCAGGTTACTTTTGATCGGATACGAAAACAGAACGCGGCATCAGCCCAGTTACTCAAGCTGTGGGCATATTTCGATAAGCAAGACATATGGTTCGGACTTCTTCGACATGCCTGCTCTGCGGATGATGAGTGGATACAGAAGCTTACAGAAGACGAATTGAGTTTTATTAAGGCAGTTCGACTGCTATGCGAATACGGTCTGGCTCATCCAGAACCTTCACTTAGACAGCCGACTGGGGCCGCAGGGTATGGAGTACATAGCTGTGTGCACTCGTGGACGATATATGTGTTGAATAGCGAGTGGGACGACGGCCTAGCAAGGGTAGCCATGTCTTGCGTGGCATCTGAAGTTCCTAGCACGGACGTAGACAAGTGGTGGCTCCTACAGCAGCGGCTCCTCCAACATGCTGGAAGGCATAACCATTTTATTACAGACGGCTATGTAGATATCAAGGGAATAGAATGGGCGCCGCACAACCTAGGCTTGCTGTACCAAAACCAAGGCAAGCTGGCTGACGCGGAGGCTATGTACACTCGGGCGCTGCAAGGCTACGAGGAGGCACTTGGACTGAAGCACACATCAACACTCGATACAGTCAACAACCTAGGCTTGCTCTACGCTGACCAAGGCAAGCTGGCTGACGCGGAGGCTATGTACACTCGGGCGCTGCAAGGCCGTGAGGAGGCACTTGGACTGAAGCACACATCGACACTCGATACAGTCAACAACCTAGGCTTGCTCTACGCTGACCAAGGCAAGCTGGCCGACGCGGAGGCTATGTACACTCGGGCGCTGCAAGGCTACGAGGAGGCACTTGGACTGAAGCACACATCAACACTCGATACAGTCAACAACCTAGGCTTGCTCTACGCTGACCAAGGCAAGCTGGCCGACGCGGAGGCTATGTACACTCGGGCGCTGCAAGGCCGTGAGGAGGCACTTGGACTGAAGCACACATCAACACTCGATACGGTCAACAACCTAGGCAACCTCTACAAAAACCAAGGCAAGCTGGCTGACGCGGAGGCTATGTACACTCGGGCGCTGGAAGGCTACGAGGAGGCACTTGGACTGAAGCACACATCAACACTCGGTACAGTCAACAACCTAGGCTTCCTCTACGCTGACCAAGGCAAGCTGGCTGACGCGGAGGCTATGTACACTCGGGCGCTGCAAGGCCGTGAGGAGGCACTTGGACTGAAGCACACATCGACACTCGATACAGTCAACAACCTAGGCTTGCTCTACGCTGACCAAGGCAAGCTGGCTGACGCGGAGGCTATGTACACTCGGGCGCTGCAAGGCCGTGAGGAGGCACTTGGACTGAAGCACACATCGACACTCGATACAGTCAACAACCTAGGCTTGCTCTACGCTGACCAAGGCAAGCTGGCCGACGCGGAGGCTATGTACACTCGGGCGCTGCAAGGCCGTGAGGAGGCACTTGGACTGAAGCACACATCAACACTCGATACGGTCAACAACCTAGGCAACCTCTACAAAAACCAAGGCAAGCTGGCTGACGCGGAGGCTATGTACACTCGGGCGCTGCAAGGCTACGAGGAGGCACTTGGACTGAAGCACACATCAACACTCGGTACAGTCAACAACCTAGGCTTCCTCTACGCTGACCAAGGCAAGCTGGCTGACGCGGAGGCTATGTACACTCGGGCGCTGCAAGGCCGTGAGGAGGCACTTGGACTGAAGCACACATCGACACTCGATACAGTCAACAACCTAGGCTTGCTCTACGCTGACCAAGGCAAGCTGGCTGACGCGGAGGCTATGTACACTCGGGCGCTGCAAGGCCGTGAGGAGGCACTTGGACTGAAGCACACATCGACACTCGATACGGTCAACAACCTAGGCAACCTCTACGCTGACCAAGGCAAGCTGGCCGACGCGGAGGCTATGTACACTCGGGCGCTGCAAGGCCGTGAGGAGGCACTTGGACTGAAGCACACATCGACACTCGATACGGTCAACAACCTAGGCAACCTCTACGCTGACCAAGGCAAGCTGGCTGACGCGGAGGCTATGTACACTCGGGCGCTGCAAGGCTACGAGGAGGCACTTGGACTGAAGCACACATCGACACTCGATACGGTCAACAACCTAGGCAACCTCTACGCTGACCAAGACAAGCTGGCTGACGCGGAGGCTATGTACACTCGGGCGCTGCAAGGCCGTGAGGAGGCACTTGGACTGAAGCACACATCGACACTCTTAACGGTCAACAACCTAGGCAACCTCTACGCTGACCAAGGCAAGCTGGCCGACGCGGAGGCTATGTACACTCGGGCGCTGCAAGGCTACGAGGAGGCACTTGGACTGAAGCACACATCAACACTCAATACAGTCAACAACCTAGGCTTGCTCTACGCTGACCAAGGCAAGCTGGCTGACGCGGAGGCTATGTACACTCGGGCGCTGCAAGGCTACGAGGAGGCACTTGGACCTGAGCTTTTGCTGTCTTATTTGCCGGCATTGAATACAATGTTCTCCTTTGGTGACCTCTTCTCCCAGACAGGCCGTAAAAATGCAGCGGAGAGAATGTATAGTCAGGCACTGGCTGGATACGGAGCTGTCCAAGGGCCTTCTTCGAAATGGTGTAAGCAACTTAAAGATCGGCTTCAAGCGATGCAAGTTGCGTCTGTTGAGCTGAAAGAAGGCCACGATGATTCTACAGAGATTGGAGCACCAAAGTCGAGATCTGTGAAGCGAAGGCGGCTGAATGCAAGATAGCCCATAAGAGCAAAATCGCTTTCTACTTCTTGCGACCTTCTGGCAGTAATTCGAGTATAGCCCTAATGTGGTGATTTTACCCAAGCAACACGTACGACGAAGGGAATGCAGATGCAAGGACAGCTGGGCAAATTTATTAGATATCGTAATGGGCAGCAGGAGGCAGCTCAGCGAGCGAGCGCGAGCGAGTGCGACGCAGCACATGGCCATGCGCAGTGCATCTTTAATAGCCATAGGTGTAACTAGTGGTGGCAGCCTGAATAGTGTCACACAAATTTTTCGCACATTGTTGTCGTAGATTCGTCCTTGTGAGATGTTGGCCTCTGGGTGGTGCGCAGAGCCACGTATCTGATAGCCACTGGCTTGGCTTGTCTGCTAGAGTGGCTTATTATTACACTGTAATTATTACATTGTAATTATTACGTAGACGCGCAGGTGGCGGCAGGATTATCTCGCTCAAGATAAAGGTAATTACTGGATACAAAACAAGACCCTTGTTATCTAGGCCGCGATGGCGACGACAAGGATGGTAATTATCTGAATAGCGATAGTCAGATTATCAGGAAAGACCCTTAATACATGACCAAACAGCAAAATATGAATAAGTCGATGTGAGAAGGATTTTTATAACTGTAAAGTCTAAGTACCTATTGATTTTCTCGCTACGGGGTGATTCTCGCAACGGGGTGATTCTCGCAACGGGGTGATTCTCGCAACGGGGTGATTCTCGCAACGTGGTGAGGGATAGTAGCAGCATCAAAGTAAGTAAAATATTTGACTGAACGAGGAGAACAAGGTTTTAAGTAAATATGAGATTTATCTGTGCAAAGTCCTTGGGCGCGTAGCATTTTGTTCGCTACATGACATAACTAGCACTGTCGCCAGTTGGTACTATAGCATGGTAAGTTCGCGCTGGGCGCTGGAACCACAGACCGGACCCGCGTGCACCTCAACGACGAAGTGTCAACACCCTACCCATCCCACATAAAAGGGAAGGGTGTTTAACACAGGTATCGTATTGGGATCTCATATAAGAGAGAGCTGAGCACGGCCTACTGCAGGGGCCAGCTTACGGCAGGGGCGAGAGTAGCGTGTGTGTACAGGACGTGCGTGAGCTCGCACGTGAGCACACGCTGCGCACCGTACAACAGGCTACGGCGCGTTGTCTGCAACAAAAGCACTATGTAAATACAATTTAGACAACATATCTTTACATACAACTATAGGATCTTAAGACAAGTTCTCCTATCTAATCTACAGTCTATTGTAGTATTAAGATGGGCTGGCTGAGTAGTTATAATATAAAACAACTAGTATAAACTAGCTAGCTCTTAAGAATATTCTACAAGATAAGTAATTAGATCTAAACAGTAGTATAAAATAGAACTAAAGAGTGTATCTAGCAACTTAGCTTAAGTAGAATAGTCCAGAACATAAACTATGTAAAGTATACATTATAGCATACTCATTATACTTACTAGAATGTCCTTACCTTTCTACGGATAATAACTAGAACGTCTCATCTTCTTTGTCGCCACTATGAAACATTTCCGCCGCGAACCGCGAAGACTTGTATCCGCCTGGTTATGCGATGCAGCAATGAGACTTTGGGTGTTTCCGCATCAATTTCCTTCTCACCATCATCTACCACCTCCTTCTCAGTCTGCGTATCTATCGCTCGGATCTGTTCTTCTCGACCAATCTTTCTCGTCTCAACCACCTCCCACCCCTCCTTCCCTGCTTCCACCACTTTCATTTTCATTCCCACCCTCTTCCTTCCCGCCCCAAGTCCGGAATATCCCTTCTGATTCGCAACAACAAGCTTTCCGGTCTTTTCGTCCCAAAAATTGCAGCTGTAATGCGTATGTCCAAAAGCCCAGAGCTTGACTGTTGGGGAAAGCCAACATGGCTCTTGTGACAAATCTGTGACAAAATTACTCGACACAGAACTCCCCTCATGTTGTGGATCATTGGCTCTTGGATCTATTGTTGGGCTGTAATGCGTTGCGATCATGATTTGACGATGTGGTTCGTCTTCCTCAATAGTAGATATTTGAGAATTCAGCCACATGAGGTCTTTTTCGTGTTCTTCTCGATGCCGCTCCAGTGTCCAATTTTGAATGCCACGTTCGCTATTCAAATCGGTCGAGCGAGAGGCAATGTCCGATTCCTGGTTGTGTTGAATAGCGGACCATAATGTGCAGCCCAAGATGGTAATATTTTTGTCTAGATTGTAGCGATCGCGGCATAGAAATTTGAAGCGACCGCCGAGATCGTCCTTGGCCTCGTGTTCGAAGTCGCGCAGCAATTTGTATGCATGCTCATATGTTGTTCGATAGGGCTCGTGGTTTCCCAGTACATAGAATATGCGACACCCTCTATTCTGTTCCAGGATGCGGCGTAAGAATTGGAACAGTCCAGCGTCTACAGCGAGGCCTATATCGCCGAGCAAAAGTAAATTGTCGGCTTGCACGTTGAGACGAAAGGAAGCGTAGAGCGGCGTTGTTAGGGGCGTTTCCAGGTGGAGATCGGACACGATCTGGAATTGGGGTGTGAAGAAAGACATTTTTTATGAAGTGGTGAAGTGCGTGTCGAAGTCCTGGGGGATCGGCATTTCTGGGCGAGATTAGAGGGTTTATATGGTGGGGTTTTAGGGTCAAAATTGACAGCCGTGGTTGAGATTCTCAACCAAAAGGTCGAAGATAGCAGCCCTCGAAACTTTTGTGCGCGCTGCTTTGAGGCCAATCACCACTTTAAAGTTACATTCCGAGGGCTGCTGCCTTACCGCGAGGAGTACTGGGACGTAGCCGCCGCTAGAAGAAGAGCAAAGAGCTGCATAGTTAGTAAACCGTGTAATGTCCCGTGGGCGCTAGGATCTTGATAATGGAACGAGCATAATGCCTATTTGTATAACCAGTTACTTGAAAATTTAGATATCGTCTAGCATATTGCCTACTTTGAGATACGCGACAAAGTATGGGACGCGGTTGAAGGTGGCTTGCCCGCAGAGCTCATCGCTGAAAAATCTGAGCAAATACTAGAAGTAGAAGAGATCCCCTCCGAACCAAGGGTCATAATTGACTTTAAGGGTGCCACAGGCCAGTATCCTGATAATCGCTTTCCGTGTGAGTTATGACCAGAGGGTAGGGAGCACAGATTACCAGCAGCAAGAGCCGAGTCAGGCGTGGCTTGGACCTCATGTGGAGAGTACCGAGCGACTTATAACAGGGCAAAGAGCTCAGGAGCCTCACAGCCAAACTTCTCCATTGCGACCTACACAAGTAGATCGTAGCATTCATATTATCCTGGGATCTCGTCCAGGGCGTCCTCTAGAGACATCAACTCTCAGTGGGTAATAAGAGGTTCAATGATTAGTTAGAAGATGCTGTCAGAGGTAATAGTGCTCAACCAGTACGCCCTTTGAGGTTCAAGTCTTATCTTGCGTCTGAGGGCACTGCAGGTGGACTCTGAAAGTGCAGGCTCCCCAGTCCCGTCGAAGTCATAAGTTGATTCAAATTTCGTCGGAGAATGGTGGAAGAAGTGGGCTTATTGATCATTTGGCATCAAGTCAATCTAGTGAGTCGGAAGGGCAGATCCACTGGAAGTTACGGTCACAGCCCCTCATCTGGCAAGGACAGAAGGGCTGTTCAGTACTTGGAAGCTGCAAGATTATGACGTTAAGAGTTCGTGACACCTTAACTACAATACTGGTATACAGTATATGGGTAGCGCTATGGTGAGATGAGAGATGGGCGGTGGGGAGAATAACGACCGACCAAGGGAACCCGATGAGGTTCCGACGGGCTTTGGCGATTGTTTCATGCAGGTGCCTACACTACATAGGCATGGTTGGTCAATTATACTTCGTGGCGGCTTCGATTACTGGCAAATCCATCGTAAAACACGATATCGTATAAGGCATCTTTCTAGATATTTGATGATTGTCACCACAGCAATAGAACCAAAGTCTGAAAGCTGACAATGCGCGAGGTTCGTTTGTGGTGACGATCGGGCTAGGTCGAAAAAAGTTAGACTGACTAATGGCCAACAAGACTCAGATCTCCCCATCCACCTCCATTGTCATAACATCAACAATGCTCGAAATTGCCTGTTTCACCGCCTCATCGGCCATCACAGCCGCAAAGGCTGGTGCAGATCGTATCGAGCTTTGCGCTGACTACTCAGCTGGCGGAATCACTCCCACCCCCAGCTCTCTACACATCATCCGCGAAGCGATCGCGATACCGATCAATGTCATGATCCGTCCTCGAGCGGGAGACTTCAACTACTCGCGAGAAGAATTTGAGCAAATGAAGGCAGAAATCGTGCTTTTCAAGCCGGCTGCAAGTGGATTCGTATTCGGCATCCTAGACTCGGATAAACACGTAGACGAGGATCGAAATCGCGAGCTAGTTGAGCTTGCTACACCGCTGCCATGTACATTTCATCGTGCTATTGATGAAATTGAGGATCTCGATGAAGCCGTTGACCGCGTGGTAGCTTGCGGTTTCAAGAGCATACTGACGAGCGGCGGGGCTAAGAACGCAGCTGAAGGAGCAGAAAGAGTCACAAAGTTGCAAGAGAAGTTTGGAGAGAAGATCACCTTCATCCTTGGTGGTGGTGTCAGGAGCTCGAATGTCGAAGAGCTCAAGGAAGGAACTTCTGTTCCTTGGGTTCACTCAGCAGCGATCACGAAGCAGGGTGAAGAGGTTGATGGTGAAGAAGTCAAGACGATGCACGAAATTCTTCAAAGCGTCGGTTCATCAACTTTTCAATAGTCAAGTTGCTTGGTATTATGAGATATGGGTCATTAAAAGCGTCAATTAATTAAGAGACGGCCACATTATGGAAAAGTTTGACTTCCAAAACGGTAAACTTCCAAAGGGTATCATCCCTGCATTGTCTCGCCGGACATACATCCATTGCCAACTTTTTGGACATCATGCATAGATGGATTGCGGCCAAGAGGCAGCAGCAAATGCGTCAAAGGTTCAAGAGCTCGGAATATTCGCCATATTTATAGGGCGTAAAGACCATACATCAAGGCGCCCAAAATGGACATCCCGACCGACCGAGTTGAATCAAGCGCCACTTGTGCCGCAGCACCAGTGCTCGATGCAGCTGCCACATTTTGTGTTTGAGTTACAACATTTGTCTTAGGAGCAATTGTAGTAGCTTCGGTAATCGTCTGTGGTGGTACCGTGGTCGTTACTGCTTGCCCATTAACCGTCGCTACCCTCACGGTCTGCGCGAGAGTTGTTGGTGCTGTGAATGTCGTTCCAGGGATCGTTGTCGTATAGACAATGACAGACCCAAGTTCCGAAGCCGGAACTGCTGACCCGACACCTGTCCCCGTAAATTGTGGCGGTATCGAAAGGGTCGCGGTATTTGGCTTCGCTTGCGGATCGTTGGAGTAGATATTTCCCCGATTGGTGCCGTTGGAATACTCTCCAGTCAAGAGGTTAGCCGTCGATGACCCAGAGGTATAATCTCCAGTTGTCAAACTTCCATACGAGCCATCGGCGAAAGCGTAGTTCGTTGTGAACTTATCGTAGCACATGGCGATATTGAGTCTTTGCACATTTACGCAATCTAGACTTTGACGGCAGCAGAAACCTTCATCGCGAGACTCTACGGATCGCTTTCGGAAATCGATTCCCTTGACGGATGTGAGGACATCGATGTAGAGCGAGCTGAGGTCTGTGCCGAATGCTGGTGGGCTTGTGCCAGTTGCTCCTTGGGGCTTGCATGGTTCGCAAGGGTCGTCATTTGATGCTTTTGATAGCGACTCGAATGGCGATGCGTATGCGATCGTCGCCAGAGCGAGCGTGACAAACTTAAGCGACATTTCGGCGGTGTTCGTTTTGTGCGCAGTTCGTTATGATGTAGCGAATGAGGGTGTAGGTGATTACAGTGCGCACTGGCTTGTATAGCGGAACGATCGACAGGTTTTGGTGGTGTTAATAAGAAACGAGGGAGATAAACGCAAGAAGAATTGCGATATGTTGTACTGTAGCGAGCGAAAGGTGGAAGGGAGTGCGTCTCCAGCTGTAGACAGGACAGGCTCGACTGAGCACTATATACACACCACTCGCGCAAGAATAACGGTACTAAGAGGGGAAAAGTGCCAGACCCAACCTTTAACCCTGCCTTACACGCGACTAGCATGAGCCGTTCACTCAGGGCAATACTGGGTTGACCGGGATGCCTCACCCGCAGGGCGATCATTTTTGAGCAATCCCAGCACATGTTCCATTTCACTCTACGGCCATACTCGGAATGCACATTGGTTTTTTTCTTTGCTTGCGCCGCCATTGGCTGAGCAGTGTCAGAAGAAGCAGGGTTAGCAGCCCTTTTTCCAAGCATCGATGTCATTTGGCGGTCCTTGGAAAGTTGCCCGCGATCTCGCAGAGCTTTGGGCATGCGACCAAGATACTAGCTGCTGAGAAAAAGATCAAAGACCAGGGCTGCGATTCGCCAAGGGCATAACTCGGTTCTGGCAACTCGGAAGCGCGCACGGCGTAGGCAAGCCATGTTAATGCACTTAATCTACACACCATCAAGTCTCGTCGATGCGCTTGGCTT
Organism: Pseudopyrenochaeta lycopersici; assembly: GCA_003313425.1. NCBI lineage: Eukaryota > Fungi > Ascomycota > Dothideomycetes > Pleosporales > Pseudopyrenochaetaceae > Pseudopyrenochaeta > Pseudopyrenochaeta lycopersici. The sequence continues at coordinate 279,422 of NHZP01000001.1, read as the reverse complement.
TCCTTTTCCAGATCCAGCCCAAAGGAGTCAACAAATAGTTTGTCCTCAGACTTGATGTCATGCCGGACGCCCCGAGCCCACATAAGGCGCGCCGTTGTGCCTGACAGCAGTCGCCCAAGTGCCGCAGAGCCACGGCAGGTTTTCCATTGCCATGGTCTGCGTCGCGCACGCTAAGGTGTGACGGTTTGAACGTTTTACTGATCTTTTCCATAAGCGTCGTAGTGTGCATGACAAGGGCTCTACGGACAGCTGACGCTCGAGCCATACCTTAAGGCTGCAGGTATTCCTCCAAGACGCATGTCACAAGACCTTCCAGGGTGTGTACGCGAGGACAAGACTGGCAGCGCTGATGTTCGAAAATGCCAATCCTTGATAGCGGGGAGTGAGCTTTCCGAATCGCACTGTTGGGAGAGATACGAGTGCAGCAGATATCCCGGGATCAAGCGGAAATACGAACGGCGAAGTCTCAGCACATTGGCACCCGATTTGGTTGTCGAGTTTTCTTCCTAGGTGCACCACCCCACTATGCCCTCGTGCTGCTACGCTGCTTCGAGAAGCAGGCAATACATGCACCCTCGGGCCGATCATCTCGTCAGTAGGCGTAGAAGTGGGTTGCACGGTCGTTGGCAAGTCGCGATTCGTTGTTGGCTAAATATAGGCTATTGAATATCCACGCAAGACCAGGACCTGCGAGTACGCGAGCGCAACGGTGGGGTTGCACTATCTTGCCACTTCTCCTTCTTGTTGGACTTGAAGACAGAGATTTGCATCATAAGTATCTAGTATATTTGCGCAAAACGATTATTGCCAGGGTATCTCACGCCCATGCGCCCATAACGCCATTCCCAATTCCTTTCATGACTCCTCGCTCGCATTCCTGCTGACTTCCCTTACAACAAATGCTTCGGGATCTACCGGCCAACTCTTTAGATTCACTTTGTGGGTTTCCGCCCACGCCCTGACCTTCGCCTTGTTAATGACAGCGTCTGCACCACCTCTCTTTTTGTGATCAAGCACGTCCATAGCTTGTAGTGTTGCGATGATGTCTTCAGGGACGATATATGTCTTTTCGCGGAGGTCGAGAACTGTGAGGGTCTTTTTGGAGGGACAGGTGAGGATGGTGCGCGCAAGGGTCGCGGACCAGTAGTGTATATATGCTAGGCGGCCAAGATCGGACAGCGCTGTTATAAAATCATTAGCACACAACACCTGCAGATATGGAACAGGTAGTATGGGGAGATAAGAGTGTATACGTACGCTTCTCTGGCCCACCAAGTCTCCCTTCTCGTCTACTCATCTCGTAGCTTGCACCCATCAGTATCTGCCCCAGGCCTTGCTTCTGCCACGGTGGGAGCACTAATATACACGCCAGATTATTGTTGTCCCAGCTCATCTTCTCCTTGCTGAAGAAGCCCACCACTTGCCCATGTTCTCCCACAGAGCCTCCACCTTCCTCACCAGTGCTGAATTTGGTATGTGGTATGCCCGGAACAGGGTTGTGTGAGACTAAGAGGTAGTAGAGAAATGTCGTGACATCGTAGAAAACCGATTTCGTATCCAAGAAGAGTTTCGCGAAGAGCGAGAGGTTTTGCGCGTAGAGTTTATGCTCTGAGCCGTCTATTTCGTAAATGGAATACCCGTCTTTCTCGTAGACATTGATGCCCGGGGGTGGCGTGTTGCGGAGGGGACATGCTTTCTAATTACGTGCGTCAGCTCTGCGCCCGCCTAGGGTTAGATTGAAGGCATTCGGAGCCTACCAGGTGCCCCAAGAAGGGATTGAGTTTATTACTGTATTTAAAACACCATTGGCAGACGTATAAGCGATCTACTTTCCGTCCGACGAGCTCTTCAGGGTAGAACGACGGGTACCATGGCTTGATGACGAGGGAACCAAAGACGACCTCAAGCACATTTGGGACAACCGAGGGCTTCTGGGGGGACTTCAGCGTAGATGTCGTTGGTATCGCAGGCGATCCATTGACCATAGTGACATCGAGGGCCATTGGGGCAACAAGACGCGCGCGCGAGCGGGCGGAGGCGGTGACGTGTTGAGGTTTGCAGGTCCCCTCGCTAGTGCGAGACGCGGTGGCACGTGTTGAGGTTTGACATCTGAGGGTACTTGAAAGTCAAAGCGCTCAGGAGTGGTACATATTATAAGATCCTCTATTAGGAAGTTCGTTGTGTAAGAGTAGGATTATTATAATTTCTCAATGGCACTCGAAGTTATATGCATTCGCGCGATAAATTTCCCCTTCCATTCTAAGCTGGAAGTTCACACGATCAGCCGACTCGAGCTGAATCAACCTCAAATCTCACCATCTGGCCTTCCGATGGTGGGATACATCCAAGCCACAGCATTCCTTACGCGTCAATCGGTAAGTTGATCAGATGTGATGCGTAAGAGACCTGATCATTACGACGCGCATTCCTAAGCAGACACAAACTTCGAATATCCTTCTGCATCAACGAATCCAATTATCCATCGTGCCTCTTCGCAGGAGTAGCTGGCGGTGTGATGGACCCCATTGAGGAGTCTGAATCAGGCTTCTCGCATTGATACGCATGGAAAGCTTTCAACAGCGTTTTGTTTTCCGAGAACTCCTGCCAGGCACTCTCATCACCGATGATTGCCGGCATTCGAGCTTGGAGGTGAGCAATGATACCCTTGCGCAATCCACGATCATTCTCCGGGCAATTTTCGTTGTAGATGGAGGCTGCCAGGTCCACGATTACTAAGGCATCATGGATGAAGGGTAGGCGGTCGATGATTGCTTCCGCTGCCCTATGCTTGATCTTTTCGAGACTGTACTGTATGCATGTTAGCAGGTGTCTAAACGCTTAGACAAGAGCACCCAACCTTATCAGAGGTGATGAACAAGGCCAACAGCTGATTAATAATGCGCTCCTTCTCGATCTCCAGTCGAAGCGCAAAGTTCGTGAAAAGAGATCCGGTAGTCTCATTATAGGTTCCATACATCTCATCGAGCATTGTGTTGATAGTTTTTGCCGACTCTGGAAGCCGGATGGACTGCATCGCGCTCTCCTTGGTATTGTCAGTTGCTTGGTGACTGGTTGCTGGTTGCTGGCCACACTTACCACGAAGCCTCCACCGCAGACCGCTCTGAAGTAAAAGGACTCCTTGCATATCCTGATGTTTATGGTCAGTTCCTGAGTCTAGGATGCACCAGTCTAGCTTACTTCAAGCGATGCACGGGGAACCTCTTGTCCTCAGCGATGATGGTGAAGTCAGACCACTCCCCAGTCTTCCGGAGGCTGCTCGCAATCAGTGCCATGTCTTTTCGAATTTATCCTGTACCTACTGCGGCCAATCGAATATCTCAACAGGTACTGCCATCCATGGTTGAACAACACGGCCAGTAAAGCCGTGCTTGGTCATGTCAAAGTCAGCTCGCATGAACACCCGGTCCCTAATCACGAATCATTCAGTTCAAGACTCCTTAATAAACGAGAACATACTCACGTAGGAACTTCATGACTGTAGAAGGAGTGGCTACCAGCTGCCATAGCGAGATCTTGCAGAACACATAGGAAACCACGAGCCTGCCCTGGTGAGCTGAACTCTAGATCAAACTGCAAGTGCTGGAACAGGATCGATATCTTCCGGGACTTAGTTCGCCAGGCTGCGGCGAGTGCATCTTTTGCTTGGAAGTAGATGGGTTCCCCCGTGTCTGGGAACTGCACGACGATAGCCATAGCGGGCGAAGTGTAACGAATGAAGCCAAACTCTCCGTTGGCGCGGTCCAAGATCAAGTCTGCGGGGCTTGCGGACTGAGAATCTTTGTCAACAGCAAAAGACCGGAGTTGCCAGGATACCGTTTGATGCTCCTCGACGGCCGAGGTCGATGATTGAGTCATATTGTTGATTGAGCGCTGCGAATGGTGGTTGGAATGGGTGGGTATGGCTGGGGGAGGGGGAGATCGCCAATATTGCTCCACACCTAGAAGCTGTAAGAAAGGCAGGTAGAGAATGAAGAAGTTGGCAAGAACTGATAAAATATACCTCCTTACTAGCTCTGGTAGCAGCCTGCTTGGGTCATGGTGAAGTGATGCATGATTGTGAAAGTGATTCGCAAGGTGAAGTGAACATTGGGATGTCAACAAATGCAAGAGCAGCACGGCTCGAGCGAAGGTTAATTTAGCTAAGAACCTCTTGGGTTTTTCTGAGGAATCTGTTCGCTGTATGGTTTGGTAGCTAATAGTATGATGCGACTGACAGATAACCCTATGGGGGCTTAATTTCAGTAGATAAGGGTAACTCCGTTATGTTGTCCATTTTAGATGCTCAACAACATCACAAGTCCCTGTCCCATGAATTGAGTCGCTGGGAAGACTGGATCTCCTTATTTTTACAGCATATATGGAAACAGGCATGCTACAACAACAAAAAAGCAATTTCCTTGAGCTTAAATTTTTAAAACAAATGTCTACCAGGTGGTAGGAACTTTTGGATATTCGTCTTTGCTAATCTTGAGGTCGTCATAAATAGAGTCGTCACCTGGGCATCTGTCAGCGCCGTCATAGTTGAATATAACCAGGGCCTGTTCCAGTAGCTTCGCAGCTTCGAATCGGGAAGCTTGTGAGGTCCGAGAGAACTTCAGTACTATGTGTAATGCTTACCATTAAGATGTTGAACGCGGAGCTCATCTTCGTGCTCGAGCTTCTCGATTTCTTCCTGAGGTGTCTCCTTGTCATGCTTCTGGTCTTTCTTGGTGGGCTCAACAGCTTTGTCAACCTTCTCGCCAATGAGGAGGATCTGGCAGTACGGATAGTTGAGATACTTAGGCTTGACCTCAGTCCAAGCCAAGTTACGAAACTCTTCGATGATTCTGCAGACGGTTAGCCTGATCATTTTCAATCCATTAAATTTACCTACTCCTTTGGAAAGTCGGGCTTCTGTGGCAGTCGAGCAGAAGCTGGCCCTGACCGCTCGGGGTTCTTGACGCTGATTATGAAGCTGCCCTGTGACTTTATACCAATGTCCTCCTGCACCTCACCAAGCTTGGAAGGAATAGTAGTTGAGTAGACAAGATGAGTGGTAGCATCTTCAGTGCGCGTGATCGCGTAAACACCCTCTGCCGTAGGAGTCACGGGTTCGGTTCGTCGAGTGCCTTGTGTTTTGGTCTCGTACTCATTGGCAGCGAAGAAGTTGTCCTTGAGATCCTGGATGGTTGTATTCGCTTTCTCCACGAAAGCCATGAAGCGGTCGCTGTGTGATTTAGGAAATTTCTTCTTCGGTAACGCAAAAAGCCGGTTATTATTGAGGTCCTGAACGCTGCCGTCGCCTAGGTTTGCGCCAGTTGGAAGGGGCCGCAGCACAAAGAAAGTTCGCTGAAGGTCATCTACACTATCGGCGTCTTCGATCCCAACGCGGTTACGTGTGAAGAAGTATATAACACCTTTCTCCAATATATTTGACGGAACTTGTTTCTCGCGCTGAGACGATTTCTCAATCGCACCATTTCCATTCGCTGTAGAATGCTTCGCGTTACTATTTGTAGCATCCCCGGCTGCGTTATCGTTGGTCGTAGCACCATCCACCTCGTCTTCTTTGACATCCTTATTGTTACTGCCTGATTCTGCGTCATTTGCCTCCTGCTTGGGCTCATCCTGTTCCTCTTCGTTTTGTATGCTCTGCTCGGAGTTCTCGACGTCTTTCATTTCGCTGTCTTCCTCTGGATTTCCAAGTGTCTCCTCAAGAGTTGTTTGCTTCTTCGCTGCCTTGGGGCCACGCTTTGGAGAAGGCTTAACCTCCGGCTTCCTCTTCGTTCCCGCAGCAGCGTCATCGCTCTTTACAGGGCTTGCGCTGGCTTCATTTTTACGTGTTGATGAGCGTGTACCGACCATATTGGTGATCCTTGGTCAATTCGGTTATGTGCGGATAGTGGGCTGTATTTGCGACAAATGGTCAATGAGCAGGTGTGGGAAGAAATAAAGACAGAATACTCTATGCGCGACGGAGGTTTGCCCTTGAGCTGAGATGCAGTGGTGACCAACGCGTGACGTCAATCATTTTTGGACCCTTAACGCGCCAATTCACGTGCAACGGCTTGCCACCAAAGAAAAGCGGGTCTATCTGGAAGGATCACTAGAATTGATCCATAAAGCGCATCTAAAAGGCTTCTATCCATGTCTGTATTAGAAAAAGAAGACATTATCTTTAGCCACAAGCGGATTTACATCCTACTGTATAATACCACCCCAGTAAACGAATAAAGGGAGCTTACTCATTAGTTGCTTCACCCACTCCCACAATAGCTATGTTACTAATTAGGTTTGTTTATAGTTATACTTATTGGAACTGTTAAGGAATAGTCTATTATACTAGAATGGTATCATGCACCTGTAAGTCTATCTTATCTGCTTCGCCGTGCATTAGGCCATGTACGTATGCATCTCCAACAGATCTATATGCCTTTTCCGTACAATTTTCTGCCCTTGTAAGTACATGCAGGGCTATGAAGCCATTGAATACGCATATTAAATCACCGGGCTCAACTCCCTCGAGGGTGAAACCAATCCTACCTTTTACAGTGGTAAAGACCTGTCGTTTGCTAAGGTTTACAACTCGAGTGAAGAAGCGATGTGCTCCCCTGTCAATGCCGACTCGTCGTATAGTGTCCTTGGGCATTTGCTCAGTCTGAGATTCAGCCTCGAATTCAGGTGCTTCCTCCCAGTAAAACATCTGTCGCTACCTAAGTTAATCCGTTCTCTGAGTGGGGAGTTTACCCTAAGACTAGTCATGCTCACTTTCGATACTTTACTAGCAAATCCCTCCATGATTTAAAGGCGGTAGAGTACTCGGTATTAGTGTCGTACGTTGGTGTATCGCCCTCATCCTCGGTAACATTGCCCAAAAGAGTCCGTCAATAAGCGTCAGTAGATACAGGTACATATTGAGGTCGAGTATCCACGGCTTGGTCGATCCCGTAGTTTGTCGTGCACCTATCCAGGCATCTGGCTGCGAGTGATGATTCCCAGTCTACTATGCCGATTATTTGCTGTACTAGTTCAGCAATACATTCCGGACTCTCATTCCCAGGCGTACTTTCCAGGAGAGGTTCTGGGAACTCGGCATGCACAAAGCTGGCTGTATCAATCAACGCACTCTATAGTGTCATCTCGTTTGGTCATGCACCACTTCGAACTTGTGCTGTCCGCGTGCTCGCTTTGAAATTACATTTGCCGCTCTGTCGGATAGCCGGAATGGTTTTTCAAGGCAGGCAGGAGTAATCAGAAGTCTGATGATGCAGACCTGGAACCCAGGAAGGTAAGCCTTGCATCCTATCGTAGGGAAATGAGAGTTCCAGCCACTACCCCCAGGCTGTGTCGTTTGGGTCGACATTGAAGATGATGTATCTACCGAAAGCCACGTAAAGGTCTGAAATGGATGAGCTGTTCGTAATAATGGTTTGGGATCCGGTGCTGTCACTTCGCAATACTTTATCGTCCAGGAGTTCTAATAACCCGAATACACGATCCTGTGCATAGTGGCAGCTAAGATATTCAGCTACCCACGACGCAATCAAGGAAATCTGCACTGGGGCGACCATCAAATTAACATCCCTCCTCATGTCGCGAAAGACCCTGCGTGGCGAAAACCAATCTTTACTCTCAGTCATAATAAAGTCAGTATTATCTAGGAAACTCCTATACTCTCGGAATACACTCTCTGTATCTCAGTCTTTGCCTGGACTGCTTGATTTCTCCTAAGGACTTTTGATGCGCTGACAATACAGCATCTCGTCGCCGACGTGTACGTCAGCATGACCTCGGTCAGCCTCGGGTCTGCTGAGAGGCTCGTGCACCCTCACTGGCACCCGCTCAGCTGTAGGAAAACATATTAAGGATGTATTCCGAGCATAGCATCCTTGTATTTAAATTCGTTGCGCATTATTTGCAGTTTAATCGCGGGAGACATCTACACCAGCATATTACTAAGCGAGCAGCCCACTTCACGTCTGTACCAAATAGTCAGAAATAGGCTAGCGGTATTTAAGCGGTACTGTCTAGTTAAGCAAGGACCGTACGCACGGCTTCTATAACATGACTCGCTTTGCTGTAGTACAGTTTATGAGTAGTTAGGCTACTTATATCTTTAATATAGAAGATGCTTTTGAGCTTCTAATACCTATCTTTGCTAGCCCGCGCGCTAACCTTAATATTTTATCTATAATTAACTACTGTTTTATTGCTTTCTAGAACTTAAGGGGAGATATTGGACAGGGCTCGCCCTGAGCGCAGTTTGTGCTTCGCTATAGTGTTGATAACATGCGCGGGTAGTTGAATGATCTGTCCCAAGAACTGTCCATGCTCTTCCGTACAGCGCGAGGGACTCTTCGTACTTGCCCTGGCTGTTCAGCACTCCCGCCAAGTTGCTCATGCTCATCAGCGTGGAGGGGTGCTCAGCCCCAAGTACATTCTCCCTCCGCGCCAGCGTCTGTCTATTCATCACTTCTGCCTCTTCGTACTTGCCTTGCCTGTTCAGCACTCCCGCTAAGTTGCTCATGCTCATCAGCGTGGAGGGATGCTCAGCCCCAAGTACATTCTCCCTCCGTGCCAGCGTCTGTCTATTCATCGCTTCTGCCTCTTCGTACTTGCCCTGGCTGTTCAGCACATCCGCCAAGTTGCTCATGCTCATCAGCGTGGAGGGATGCTCAGCCCCAAGTACTTTCTCCCTCCGCGCCAGCGTCTGTCTGTTCATTGCCTCCGCCTCTTCGTACTTGCCCTGGCTGTTCAGCACAAGCGCCAAGTTGCTCATGCTCATCAGCGTGGAGGGATGCTCAGCCCCAAGTACTTTCTCCCTCCGCGCCAGCGTCTGTCTGTTCATCGCTTCCGCCTCTTCGTACTTACCCTGCCTGTTCAGCATAAGCGCCAAGTTGCTCATGCTCGTCAGCGTGTCTGGATGCTCAGCCCCAAGTACTTTTTCTCTCAGAGATGACGCTTGCCCGTGCGATGCTTCAGCCGCCGCATACTGTCCTAGATCTTGCTGACACAAGCCTACTCGTTCAAGCAGAGACGCTCTTGTTGTCGTATCTACTGCGTCCTCGTACCCTGCTACATGTACAGCATGTTGGAGGTATGGCACCCATATGTCCTTTCTTTCATGTCCGCCGTACGGCACTAGTTCCTGGAGTCGGTCCGTAGCTGTACGGGCCCAACCTACCCATTCACTGTGATCATGCAACCATGCAACTGATGCTATGTGAACGAGACGGTGCATATCAAAAAACCTTTCTCTATCTGCTCCTTGTACTGTTCGCTGACGCTCTGTTATAAATGCGTACCCAGTTAAGGTTCCAAGTGCCTTGGTTTGCTGCACAGGGGAACTGCTATGAGGCAACAGCGAACGCGGGATGTTGATGCGATCGATGCACGCTATAAACGCAAGATATTCTGCAGCAAGCGGGTCTTGCCTGCGTATTTGGGCGAAAGAGATGTGCCACGTCTTAGCGATCGTGCTGTCCATTCCCTGGTACCTGCTAGGGTCTTCGAATTGTTCGCTGAAGAGCTCTGTCTCTGCGCCTGCATGTTCGAACAATGACACATACTCAGAGGCTGATGTTTCATTACTGTTAATAAAAGCAGCTGCTTGCACGATAGCAAGTGGGAGACAGGCGAGTATGTTAAGCAGTCGGTCAATAGCTAACGAGTCGTCAAGCAACGCTTCTTCTGTAACACGTTGCACTAAAAGCTGCCTAGCTTCTACTTGACTCATATCTTTAAGCTCTAAGACACGATTAGGCGTCAGTGTCTGAGCCGCTTTCCTACTCCGTGTAGTGAACAGGATAGCGCCCTGGCGACTACGGGGGAGAAAGTCGCTTAACCGAGCCGACCTTAGATCACCATCACCTGTACCTCGGAGGACTGCAGGGTCGTCAGCATTATCGACGATCATTAGCCAGCTGCCGGAGCTGTCTGCGCTCAGTGTATCTTTGACAAGCTTGTTGATGTCTGCGTTGCTGTCACTTATTCCTGGGATGCGCAGGCTGGTCGCAATCTCGCGATACGCGAGCTCAAAGCTATCTCGGCTAATAGCAGGCACCCAGAACACTCGATTTGCAGCGCGGTCCGCCAGAATGCGATATGCGAACTCGAGAGCTAACGCCGACTTTCCACAACCACCTAGCCCATATATTGTTATGCGAGAGTGTATATTCGAACAGAAGAGCGTTTGTTTGAGAGACTGAAGCTGATCCTCTCGTCCAACGAACCGCTCGTTTCTTGGAAAAGGTAATAATTGGGACACTGCTCATCGTCAGCTCCGAATAGTTTGTAGAAAGAAATGTTGCTCTATTAGCAAAAACACACCAGATAGGGTTTGCTGGTCTCTAGTTCCTTGCCCTTTCAGACGCCTTGCTATCTCCTCCTCTAGTCGTTGAGTTGCGTATTCTTCTCCCTCTCCGTAAATAAGAGGTAAGAATACCCCAAAAATACCTAGCAAGCAGTACACTTTATCCTCTTTGAACGTTGTTGTACGTGCAGCAGCCCACCTCATTCGCTCCTCAATACTATACTCAGCGACACTTTGTCCTCTCAGCACTCTAATAGGAACTGTAGTAACTTGATGTATCTCCTGCTCTAGCGAGATTTTACTGCCTAACTGCCTGCCCTCTCTAGAGAAGAACTCGGCACACGGTGGCGCTAACAGCTCTTGTAGCGTCCAGCCTCGTGTGAACCACCGGCATCGTCGAAACGCTTCTATCCATGTTATTGGGAAGGCCTGGGCGTTAACAACCTCTACTGGTATAGAAACATCCGAGAGGTATACGTAGCACTTGGCCGCACCCTGATACCAACGGTACATAGAATTAATCGCTGTGCTTAGCTCGACAGGATCTGCCTTGTCGATGCAGCAGGTATCGACCCAGAAGTACTGATAGCCGTCTGTTGCCGCCTGCTCAGCACAGAACAGGAGCTTGTCGTACCCCGTCTTGTTCTTGCCTTCGCCAGCTACTACTTCATTAAATGTGACTTCCTGTCCTTCTGTCCAGGTGTGCGAGAGGATGGCGTACAGCGGGAGATGTTCATCGTTAAAAGAGGTCAGCTTGAAGACGTCGTCCTGCAGGCGCTGCAGAAGTCGCATCGTGGAACATGTTTCGCTCAAGCAAGAAGCGAGGGTGGAGGGATGCAGTGCAGACTCGCTGTCAGAGGAGGATGAGGGGTGCAGAGCATCGCGTGTCCCTCAACATGTCGAGCAGGCTGAGTGCTTCGGTACTGGGCCTGTGAGGTTAGGCGCTCAGCTATATGCGTGAGTGGCTCACCGTCAAGTGTGGCTTGGAGTTACTCGCCATTTGTATGAATAACCTGCAAGTCGAGCGATTATGTCAGCATTGCTCACATACCGCTAGTCTCTTCTTGACATTTAGATACAGGCGCGAAGTGGGTCTCTCGCTTGGCGATCCCGCTCGACATAGGTACTTATTGCATCTACTACGCAGCTAGTATAGATGTAGAGATGCTGCGCTCGGAATACAATCCTGGTATGTCTGTCTGCAGCTGACCAGGTTCTAGCAAGGATTCATCAGCTGTGGAGGGGATCCGAGCTCGGCCGAGCTTAGGCTGTTCTGCACGTCGACGACAAGATATAGTATTATCAGCGCAACAGAGCTAAGAAGGAGGAGCAGAGAAGTGAAGACTAAGGCTGAGGTACGGAGAGTGTATCCCGAGATTATCGGCGCCTCTTAGTATGCATTGACGTTGTTGTGATGCAGAGCATGAGTAGGTTTTCGGCACGTAAGGGGGACGTTAGTAGAGTCTATCTGCTGTTGCACGATGTGTCTAGCATAAAAGACATATTCGCTGTTCGCGCCGTTAACAGGGATCTGGCACCCCTCCGTGTCGCTGATATGTATGTGGAGCAGATCGCTGTATATCGCGGCCCTCATCAACAGATATGCAATCTCATGTTCCCCACATAGGAAAATGATGCCTTTTGCGAGTGCTGCCTCCTGGACTACCCAAACTCCGTGGCACCAAGGATTGTCAATGAGATGTATAAGTGCACTCCAAAGATCGAGGTCTACGCTATTGAGACCATAAGAATCGTCGACACGATGCCGACGAGCGGTGGTGATCCTATTCAACCGTAGGTGCTCTTTATCCTCTGCACTCCGTGGTTCAAAGGAATATCTTGAAATTTTCTTGCTGGCCTCGATGCTCTTCAGAAGCAGAGTAATAGTCTCCAGGATCCGAGCTTGTCTCTTTGCCAGCCCATACCAAACCCAACGCGTGTCGGCATTTCGATAGACTTTGTTCATCAATCTGATCTGCAAAAATTTCTCCTCCTCACCAGTCTGATTGATGCACACTGCATCTACCCATATTAGATGCATCTTCATGCTGGGATCTTATAGCGCTGGGCTAAGAATGGCAAGGTGAGGTGCAGGTTTTCGTGAACATGCAAGGCCATACCATTACAGATGATCGGGAACCTTTGCGTACAAGATCCCCATACGTAGGAAAGAGCATCGAATTTGTGCTTATGGTCTGAAGATGAACTGTTCGCAGACGCCATTCCAATTCGTCAGCCTTGCCCATCGGCTCCAATGTACGTACCTCGCCAGGTGCTAGTGCATCGTAGCTGAATGAGCGGGATATGGGTTGTTCGACCATGAGTATAGGGGCCGTGCATTGTGCAATAAAGATAGTGGTAAAGTCAAGAATAAGCTATTGTGAGATGTGTGGGGTTATCACGTGGTAGGTAGAGTCAAATAAAATGTCGTTCACTGATCTTGCGACAATGATTTCCGTTATCTAAGAGCTTTATTCGCTAGAGGTTGCTTGATATGGAGGGCAGCTTGAACCTTGATTGAAGGCAGAATATATGATTGGGCAGCTATCAGCAAGCAGAGGCGGCTGTGTGCTAACACGCTCGCAAGCAGGCAAACACACATACTTTCCTCATGCTAGAAGCCCAAATGACAAGTGACTCTTTGCGTTATAACTGCTGCTGAGAGAGAGGCTGCTTCTCAAATGGCAAGACCTGGAAAATAAGGTCAACGTCCAGACTAGGCCTACTTGGCCTAGTTACGCTACGCCTCCTTTCCATCTCCCACTCCTTATGCTAAGTGACCTCGGCCTGTGAGAATCTAGATCCAGCACTTGTAGCATCTGCAACGCTGGAACCGCTAATAGATAAGCTAATTTGTGTCCCTATTGCCTGCTAGGTGCGAACAACGCGCAAAGCTCAGAGGCTAGAAACTCAATGGAGACGCGCTGTGAAGGCTTCAATACCTGTAGCTACGCCTTCGGGGCTTGGCTTCTCTGCGCAGACATCAGGAGTGAATCCAAACTCGTTGATGAGATAGTCGCGAGTTGTTGGGCCGATAGTCGCCACAAAGATGTCTTTCTGACTAGTTGCAAGTGTAGCCTTGCCGGTTGTCGTATCGAGAAGACCCAAGCTCTCGAGCATGGCCTGACAGCCAGTTGGAGAGAACACAACAACCCATTGACGTTCCAATCCTTCGTCGGCATTCTTTCGCCAGATTGTCGAAAAGTCGGCCTTGAATGATTGCATCTCTCCCGTCTCGTATATAACAACCTCATCCACACCAGTTCTGCTCTCGGGGCTAAGTGCCTCTGATTGAAGCGTTTTTGGTATAATATCTCGTCTTTTGTCGCCAACAAGAAACAGGATTGGTGGTTTCCCAGCGCCATGGTAGATAGAGTTGTAGTGGTCCAGGATAAAGGCTGCGAGAACTTCGCCCGTGCCAGTATCTTCACCTAAGATGGGGCAAGACAGATTGAGTGCTCTCAATCCACGTGCGGTCGCCGGCCCCACAACATATAATGGGAGGCTCTCTGGAAGCAAATCATCGATATTGTGTGCACCTTGTCTTCGAATTGTCTCGACGATGTCTACGAAGGCTTCCACAGCGCGTTGAGAAGTAAATATAAGAGCACCGTAGGTCGCAAGCCCTTGCTGTGACATGGGCACGAAACCTCGGCTTAGGACATGGTGTTGTATCTCGCTCAGGGCGTCTCGCTTGAAGCGGTGCTCCAGAACCGGCACGAAAACGGGAGAATATCGACTGTTTGCCAAGGTACGGAAGAGGTCCTCGTATGTATCGGTTGGCACGGACTTCGTCTTCAAGAGCAACACTGGGGTTTTACCCCGCGAGTGTTCGGCCATGTTGTTAGGAAGGGAGTGAAGTTGGCGACCGCTCTGAACGTGGCCGCCAAAACTCGGCTAAAGTTGCAATTTCCGTGGTTCACAGGGTCAAGGGACCAGACCTCGAAATTAATAGTTGTCCTCCGCGAGCACACAATCCACCCTCACCCTTCGCCGGTCCACATCACCTCTCGCAGACCCCACCGACTGCCATCCTCAACCAGTCATCTCCTCCGCCCAATTGACTGCACCATGGCCGACGTCGCAACTCCTTCCACCGCCGCGGTGGCCACTACCGATGCCGCTGCCCCTCAGGGCAAGCAACAGATCGTGAAGCCCGAGAAACCTGATGAGGAGAAGTACAAGGCAGACCTCGCCAAGGCAGAGAAGGAGCACACTGCCGCGCAAGAGAAGCTGGTAAGTAGCACCACTCCAACGAGTCTCTGCCGCAATGCGCACAAGTGCTGCAAGCCCACGGACCGCGCCGCCGGGTGCTTGCATCGGGCGCAAACCTTGTGCCATCGTAATGTTGTACTAACGGAACCAGAACGCCTGCAAGGCCAAGCTCGACCTCGCCAAACCAAATAATAAGGATTCGCCAAACGGCAAGCGCCAACAAGAGCTCAAGACCGAACTGAACGCAATCCGCCAGGCACAGCAGGGCAACAAGTCCTCCCGAAACGCCGTATTTGAGAAGATCAAGAAACTCGATGAACAGCTCAAGTCGCGGTTGGCCGAGCTCAAGACTGCCAAGGGCAAGGTCAACTTCAAGTCCGTCGAGGATGTCGACCAGGAGATTGCACGCCTACAAAAGCAAGTCGACGGTGGAATGATGAAGCTGGTAGATGAGAAGAAGGCCTTGTCCGAGATCACCAACCTCAACAAGGCCCGCAAGAACTTCTCCAGCTTCGATTCGCAGCAAAAGGGTATCGATGATATCAAGGCACAAATTGCTGAGCAGAAGAAGACTCTGGACGACCCAGAGCAGAAGGCTTTGAGCGAGAAGTACACCTTGTTGCAGACCGAGCTAGACGGACTGAAGGCAGAGCAAGACGAGGCATTCAAGAATCTGAAGGATCTCCGCGCAGAGACCGACAAGGCACGTGCCGAGCAGCAGGAAAAATACCAGGCGCGGAAGGAGATCAAGGATGCGTACTACCAGGGAAAGCGCGCGTTCCAGAACTATGAGTTTGAGGCCCGCAAAGTCCGCAATGAGAAGAGGCGTGTAGAGCAGCAGCAGTATGTCGCTGGCAAGCGCAAGGAGGCAGCTAGCAAGCGCCTCGAGGAGGCCAGCGCACCCGCATACCAAGATGAGATTCTGTCTACTGAAGGCTTGATCCGCCATTTCGACCCATCTGCCCTGCCCGCGAAGGAGGCCGCTGCAACCAGCAAGTTTGCCGCCTCTGCTCAGCGTACCGTAGACGAGTCTGGCATCAAGGGTACCCGTGTCTCCAAGAAAGATACTGAAGAGGAGAGCTATTTCGTCGGCACTGGCGGCAAGAAGGGCAAGAAGGGAAAGAAGGGCGGTGCTGCTCCTGCCGCTACCAAGTTCAACCTCAACATGGGTATTATTGAGGAGCTGGCAAAGGTTGGTGTCGATGCTCCTTCCAGCCAGGACGAGGTTCCTGCCACTGTCGAGAAGCTCAAGGCGAAGCTCGCGCACTGGAAAGAAGACCAAGACCGCAAGACCAAGGAGGTGAGTTTATACTTACTAGATTTACATGTAAACAGAGCTAACAGAACATGAAGAACATCGCCAAGGCACAAAAGGAAATCGAGCGCCTTGAGGCTGAGGAAGACGAAGCTGTCGAAGGTTCCACGGACACCGCCCGCAAGCCTGCACAGAAGAACCAGGGCGTCAACGGCTCTACTTCGGCAGAGGCCGAGCTTGAGCAGGAGAAAGACGCCGCCGCCGATGCCGCTGAGGATCTCAAGAAGGCTTCCCTCGAGGATAAAGAGGAGGCATAGATCATGCAAGCACAGCTTTCGCTGTAGAGATGTCGTGTCGCCAAAAGTTGGGTCATCTGTTCCGGATATTTGCATCACCTAGGGCCTGGCCCGTCGCTCTTCATTTCTAGCTTGAGATTGGTATGTTCTCAGCTACTGTTCATCGATTACGAGCATGGCATCGATTAAGTTCATTGCGTGAGTGTCTACGTTCTCCTCTCCGTAGAAAGCGCAAGGTATCTAGATCGGGAATACGTATTTCTTTAATGTTCAAGCCCAAAGTGCATTATTCTCATCATTGTGAAATGACGGGCGTGACCATTTGTAGATCCCATTTAGGATTCATTGGCTTTGGTTGCTTCTGTATGGTGGGACCTCCCGCTGGGTAAGATATGACGCAGGCTCTGACCCAACCGAAACTCCGCGACTGGTAAAAACAATCCCAGGTCACTGACACCTCTCTAGCTGCTGTCAGATCATCTATACCCCACATAGCGGGGTTATGTGGTACTAAACGCGCATATGCTAACCTGACGTCATGGATAGGTAGCAGAGTACAAAGTCTCGCGACATCCAGAACCTCGATCACCTCAGAACCCTATTACACCAATTGACCTTCAAAAGGTACACTCACTCACTTCTGTATCTTTGTCATTCGCATGATAGATCATTGCATACATTTTCTGCCAAACAAATATCATATTCACGCTGACATCTTCATAGCAACCAATCAACCTCGTCCAATCACTTCTACCACCGACCACAAATCTCTAGAGAACCATCATGTCTTTCAGCAACACTGATACCGGCTCAAAGACTGCCGACCCGTACACAGAGAAGAATCTCCAGGAGCCTTCTCTTAAGGAGAAGGTTGAGGATCTTCTCGCCTTCGTTGACAAGACCAAGTTTTGCCTGTTGACAACACAAGTCGCGGACAGCGATCTGCTAGCATCAAGAGCTATGGCTCTGGCGGCCAAGGTATGCCATATCTAGTTTGGGAGAACCTAAAGCAGAGTAGTGACAAGTGAACAGGAAGGTAACGGCTTCGATCTCCTCTTTCACACAAACACCGAATCTGGCAAGACAGATGATCTCAAGGAGCATGCCTCTGTCAACATTGGCTTCATCAACAACTCTGGCGAGTGGGCTTCCATCTCCGGTCATGCTTCCATTGAAACCAACCGCGACATTGTCCGAAAGCACTACTCGCCAGCGCTAAAGGCTTGGATCGGTGATCTCGGTGACGGCAAGCACGACGGTGGCCCAGAAGACCCTCGCATTGGTATCATCCGTGTCAAGGCCAGCACTGCTCAGTATGCTGTATCAAGGAGAACCGCGATTGGTGGCATTGTAGAGTTGGCGAAGGGTGTCGCGACTGGAGAGGCACCAAGCGTGAATAAGCTGAGGCAGATCAGTGAGGCTGAGGTTCAGCAATGGAAGGCCCAGTAGATGGACTTGTTGATATAAATTGGTCGCAAAGGCATCGAGATATGAGCCACGCTTAATTAGACCTGAATACAATACCTGAGACCATTTTTCGAAGGCTACATGTAGATGAAATATATCAATTAAACATGAATATAATGATCATTCGTATCAATACCTACACTTGCACTTTGGATATATGTTGTCAATGATTTGCAAAGTCAATGTGATGTCAAATGACGTCAACCCATTTTCACATGAAAAGTACCGTGACATGTCGAACAAAATAATCCATTGACACCCAGTACGCACTTTTCTAACCTTTTATTCAAATCCCTTTGTGCAGCTCTTAAAGGTCGCATCTTGTCTTCGTTACCCAAAGATGGAGGACCCAGGTACGCCACCTCTCCATTCCCACATCTCTTCCACATCCTACTAACAACTCTTCTCCCAGCCAAAGAAATACCTGCCGTAATCCACCTACTTACGCAATCTTCGCCATCAGTACAGCGCGAAACGATAGAAAAATACTTCACCCCAAATGCATCGTTCACACACCCTTTCTGCCGCACAGGCAGTTGGCAGGTCTCGCCGTGGCTGAACTCGCGGTCGGTAGTGCAGATGATATACCGATGGTACAAAGTCTTGAGTCCGCGGATCGACATGTCTGTGCAGAGTGTTGGTAAGCTATTTCTCCAGCATCCCCCCAATGTTGTCACACGTAGGGCTGGGACGGCAATGCTAAAGGGACGAGTACAGCATTCGATAAACCAAACGCTATTCTCTACGTGCAGATTTTCCAAATCTTTCGTATCTGGCTGGTTCCGTTTTACTATGCACCGGTCAAATTGACTAGCGTGTTGACACTTTCCCTCAACCCTGACGATCACAAATACTACATCGAGTCTCAAAACGATCACTACCAAGTTGACCAGTTTGTCAAGTTTGTCGCGCCGGGGAGTTGGGTCCTAGTGTGGCTATGGCAGTTCTGGGCGACCTTCTTTTGTGTAATTGGAGCTGTGGTGGGGAGTCCGGTGAGCTGGGTGGAAGAGAATTGGGGATGGGGAGAGGCTACGAGAAAGGGGCACGGGCATGCAAGGCGAAAGGGGTGGACTGAGTTAGATGGGAGGAGTGATGAGGTGGTTTTGAGGGAAAGTGAGCTAAGGGGGAAGATAATAGGCTGAATATAATGTGTAGAGTATAACGCTCACATATCTCTATGAACGCAGATCAAACGTCCCTTTCAGCATGTCAATAACAAAAATTCATAAACTTTCCTGACATTTGGCGGATTTTTTAAAAGTGACAGACAGACTAAGTTTAGAATAGCAATTATAGTCGATGACTGTAACGGTACTACGAAAAACCGCCGAACAGCCCATCAGACTGGCACCCAGGCGTACGGACGAGGTCCTTCCGTTCTGCGAGCAATTTCGGTCGAACTTTCCGCTCTGAGAAGCACCTGCACAACCATTATCGAGTTGCATCCGCGTCCCCAATGCGTTAAATAGAAACGAGCACGACGTCATACTTGGAGACAGTGTTTGGAGAAATGCTCGCCCTTATACTTGAAACCGGAGACCTGAAACCTGTGGTGGATTGCCCTAGGGTTAAGTTTCAAGCCTGAAATTATCTGGAGATCCCAAAGCAGCGGGCGGTGTGAAGCGAGGATCCATGCCGAACAGCCTCAGTTCACAGGAGACCCCGGTAAAAAGTTGCAGTAGTTCGTCGACGTGGCGAAGGGCGAACAGGTTGTCTTGACAGAATATACTGGAGGAGTTTGCGGATGCTATGGCAAGGCCGTGTCTAACTGGCCGCGCCTGTTACGACATCGACGTGCCTCTGATGCGGCTCGACGGATTTAGCAGAAGCGGCAGAAATGCGTTTGGGCAGTTGGGCGGGCGCTGGGTGGGCAGTGTGTGGGCATCGGTCGTTTGATCAGCTGATTGGCTGACAGCTCGACACTTCCGCATGTGCCATTCTCCACACATGTTCAAGAACGACTCTCTTGCATCCACGAGGCGGTGACCGACTGGCTGGATTCCCTTGCACATTCCCTCGCTTCTTCCAGCCGGGGATGTGTTCTCTCTTTCCCTCCAAATCCCACGCTGCCATGTTTGCCGGCTCTCACGTCTGGCCTGTGAAAGGGTGTACGACTAATTGCCTGCTGTGCCCTGCTCAGCCTCTCCCGTAGCACAACGTATGCTTTTGATCGGTTCCAGCATGCACGCAATCGCACTCTGCGCTACCGTCGATATTATTCTTTCCTCTACGGCTTACATCCCCGCACCGGGACATCGCCGCCAGTACCAGATCCATTGACGCAACCGCCGCTTCCGCTGGCGATAGCTCAGCCCTGCGAGCACTCCATAGCATGGTAGGTAGAAGAAGCACATGCTGTCCTTGGATTTTGGGACTATGTAATGATTTCTAATACTGATTGTGTGCGTCGAATCATAGACGGACCGCCCAGCATCTTTTGAAGGCTCTCAACCACCTTCACGACATCGTAGCCCTTTCTCGGACAATGCTCAATATCACTATGACAGCCTGAATCAAGCAACTGGTGCTCAGCCTACTGATAATTCTTCCTCACGACGTCGACCTTCACGCACGAATTCAGGTACTAAAGAACCCACTCGATCAGCCTCCCCACCATGTGTAGATACAGATAAAGACAGCAGCAAGAGGAGCAAGACTGGTCGAAAAACATTGAAAAAGCACCCAAGGCGTGACTCTCTTCTTATAGATACTTCACTGGCATCACCAAGCGGACAGCAACACCCAGAAGAGGAAGACGTTGTTGGCTTCGTGCCAAAGCTTAATCAGATCCGTGAAGGGAAAGCGAGCAAAACCACAAGGAGCCGAGGAAGCTCCATAGTCAACTCAACCACCGATCCTCAGACCCGCCGCCGCCGCATCCGTCGGCCTAGTGAAGACAATTCTCAGAGTGGCTCACGAGTCCGTCACAAACACGGATCACTACAGCGCGGTGCTGGAAGCCTCTCGAAACTGTCGAGCCCGTCTTTGATCTCAGTTCTGTCTGGCTCAACGCAACAGTCTGCTGCCTCAGGTGGGAGTAATTCAACTGTCACACAGAAGTCTTATGACGACCAGAGCCACATTAGCGAGCGTGTCTCTTTCCCTGTGAAGAAATTATCCAAGGCTGCAAGAGCCTCACACACCTCAAAGCTTGCTAGAATGGAAGCGTCACAGTCCGATGTTTTCCAATTTCTAAACCAAAGTCCAACAATCGAGCACTTCTCAGATCAGGATCATAACGGAATACCTCAGTCATCTGCCACATCCTCCTCTTCTTCGTCGTCTTCAAGTTCAGATGATATACAAATCGAGGAACAATCTTCTAACGTTGGAGAACCTCAACATGACACAGAGTCACCAATGACCTCACCACCTTCAATACGAACATTCAATCACAATGGAGCAAACCACGACTATCGCAGCTCTAAGAAACCACTGTATGCAAGCAGTTTTGTACACGGACATGCGGATGAAGAGGAAGACGACGATGAGGAAGAGGATGAAGACAGCGAGGCAAGTAGTGACGAGGAGCACGACGAGGAGCATGATGAGGCCGGAGCTAATAGTGCTGGCCCTGGGGGAGTCCCTCCACCCAGAGCTCCGTCGACGTCTTCTCGACATAGCGATCCACATACAAGGCGACTTCGGCAACAAGAGCGAGAGCTCGCCAACCACGTTTTCCAGAGCCCGCAGCCGCACAAGGACATCAAATTTGGCAAACCGCCTACCAATGGCTATCCTACAATGCCCCTGTACAGCCCTCAAGCTGATCCAGGTGCCCCTTCAACCACTTTCCCTGCTGCAGTTGACCATACAACAGCGTGGCCACCAATGCCCTCTTTACCGGCACCGCTTCCAATCGGCTACTCTCCTCAAGCAATGCATCTGTCTCCAGAAGCCGGACATGCTTTACCATTGGCTGTGCAGCCTCCGATAGGTGCACCCGAGAACTCGGTCCAACACAACGCTCCACCATTCCATCAGTATCCTACACAGCCGCCACATTACCAGCCACACGCCCCAGGGCCAGACCTGTCCAGAACCACATTGGTGGGATACGAGCTTTTGGCCGAAAAGCTAAGCGAACCGCCAAAGGAGTTCAAACCCAGGGCAGGAAGGATTGTGCCGATGTATCGCAAGTTTGAACATCTAAACCACCGCGTTCTACTTCATCTGCAAGACGAAGTTAGCGAGCTCGAGGAAGAGCTCCGCTATCTGGATGAGAGTATTGCTCAAACATCGCCGAGGGACGAGACAGGACATGCATATCCTGCATCGAGGCGAGGTGACGCTCGCTACGGTAATGAGTTGCACTATAGGCGAACGGAGTTGCTGGGCCGGATATTTCAAAAGCTGGGACAATACAGTAAGTGTGGCGTCTACGGAGCTTTTTTTAACATGGGCACATGATGGAACATGGATCAAGATGTGACCCTTCACCGATCACAAAGCACCGACTGACTCAGGACAGATCAAGCCCTGTGTTCCTTCAATAACCTTTTGAAGGATCTCGACCCAGCCAGTCCTGAAGCTTTGCACGCTTATCGCGCATGGATTGAAAAGCGCGAGCCAATTGACTATGTAGAAACTCGGTTCCTCGAGCGCAAACACGATCTGCTTGCAGTCTCACGGAAGACGTCTATGAGCACAGCCCGTGGCGCTAACCACCACCATTCGGCCGCGGTCTGGTTTCCTCTGACTCTCATCCTTCCCCTCATGGCGTTCGCCATAGTTCCTAGCCTTCTTGGTCGCCTTGTGGTTATCGTCCTTATCGGTGGTGCGGAGCTAAAGCTGGTCACGTCGACACCTGAGCTGAGGAGTTTTATGACCATTCAGGAGTGGACTATGGCTGCCTCTATGTAAGTGTCTGTTTTCTTCTGATTCTGCACCTATTGGTCAATGGATCAACGAGAAAAGAAAAGAAAAATTGTCATGACGGCTCCATTCATAGAGCTATAGTGGTGCTTGCGGGGTTGCAACACCGGTAAGCACCAGCAGCGCGGTCTGAAGCGCTTTGCCTCCCGATTCGTGCGACGCTCTGAAACCCCTCAGCAGTTCGCAACATCACATCTCTTTTATCCACTTTTACCCGACTGGAATTCTCACACATGCCGCTCACACGATGTGGTTGTCAATGGTTCCCTGTCGCCCGTTAGAAATGGAAGTTGAAGCTAATGCGCGCAGCTATTTTGGGCTGAATGTGGTTCTGGCAGGCCTCGTGCGCTGAGAGGTACTGACTCAGGTTGCACATTCCTCGGACGCTACCGAGGGGTTAAGCGCAATGATCGCCATCGATTTTGCGCACAGGCCCAGGCACGCAGGTGGTCAAGGTGGAGCCAGGTACACCCGCCGTGTCCGACCACAATGTGAAGAATGTGGAGTCCGGTGAATTTTTGGGCAGGTTTGTGTTCCCGCGCAATGGCGTCATGTATATCGAGACGACTCGGGCAACTGGTGTTTAGGTTTGCGGGCGTTTTGATATTTCCTTTGGCAGCGTAGCCCGGCTGGCTGGTCCTCATTTGAGAGCGAACTGGTAATCGAGGTGAGGGGCTGGTAGGCTCTGCTCAGAATTGGCGCTCGGCTTGGCTGGGTTCGGGATCAGCGTTTCTGGCATGGTTCGCGAGCGAAGAGGTTTCCCGCGGCAGGCCTAATGTGGGAGGTTCCCGATTGATGGGGCAGTTGGTTGCCAGAAGAGCCGGAAGGATGGTTTGTCATCTGGATTAGGAGGGCTCATGGCCTGATTCTGTACCTATCAGGCTGGTGCAGCGGGATGCCAGATCATTCCTGACATGTAGAAGAACAAAGCTGGAGTGTGCTCCGCGGTGGATGACAATGTGGCGCTAGTAGTCGTTGTCCATCACATTGCGATGGTCGCTGTGCACACGGTGCCACGTACGTTTCCCGTTGATGAAGGTTCAGAGCTACGGCATCGGACCGATGATAAGATGATGGGGGGAGGCGAATTGTCTGTGGGAGGCAGCAGGGCACGGAGATCAGGTTTGAGAAAGTGCACGCCATGGAAAGCATATTGTCAATGGATGTGTGTGTTCGGTATCTGCATTCCATACATGACTGCGGTGGTGCAGGCGGGGCGTGCAACGAGGCTAGTGTGTTCCCTTGTGCACGCCACTCTGCATGTCGAGCAGGCGCAGGACCATGGTTCAGTGCAGAGGCGGCGCGCGTAGAGGGCCGCCTTCTCCCTCCCTTCTGGTGTTTCTCGGGTGGAGTGAGGGCTGGCAATGGGTTCGCTCTGGCTGCTAGCGGCTAGCCAGGAACCACGGTGCCCCATGCGCGGGCCTTGCCTGCTTCCAGCAGCGAGGGTCGGATAAGGGGGGTTAAAATGTGCAGCAGGTGACCATGTTTCAGAGCTGTGCGTCCAGTTCCCACGGTGCCTGAGCGATCAACCCTGCCCTGGGCGCGCCGTGTCCCCTCTTGCAGTCTGTTCTCCGCATGCGCAACACAGTTGACGCAACTGCCCTCCTCGTCCTGGACGCTGTCGATTGCGACTGCCTCCCCCCGCCGTCGTCTGCAGGTGCGGCCGTGTGCATGCTCTCCACACCAACCCTGGCCCTCGCTCGACCGCCTAGTCGCGCCCGACACTGCCTGAAACACTGCTCCTGCCCACCCGCCCATTGCTCCTGCCTGCCATAGCCCTCCATACAACACACGTCCACGCCGTCTCTCTCCCACCAATTCGCCAACGAGACGCCGCTGCCCTGGAATGTCGCCCTTCCACGCCCGTCCACTCACCGTCTGAACCCTCCCCGCGCCCGCACTGCCCGCCCACCATTCAGCACCCGCGGACCACGCCTCGCATCCCAGGCTCGCGAACCATTCGCAAACGCCCCCCTCGCCCATAATTTCAGCTGCATCGCGCTTCCCGACCCAGCCGTCGAACGACTCAACCCTCTCCTCTACCGTCACCCTTGGAAGCTCTCGCTGGACGGACGCTGCCGCTGCCACTCGGCTGCACACGCCCATACCACGGGCCTGCACAATCTCACCTCGCAGCCTCTCACACAAAGCGCCCAACGGCGCCGCGTGCTTTGTCGCAACACGCTCACTTTTTCCTGCCTCCCTGAGCCGTGGCCTCTTTGTCTACTGCCCTCTGCTCTCGGTAGAGCGATTCTCACATGGCCGTTTCTATGCTGCACGCTCCCTCGCGAGCCTCGACCTCGTCCTCGTCGTCCTTTGCACCCGTTTCGCGCCAGAACACAATGTCTTCGCACGATGGCTCGCGCTCGGTGCGCCAGTCGAAGCGCTACTCGGTCACGGCGCTGTACCTGTCCATGTCGGCAAAGGACAAGGAGCTCGAAATTGAGGATGATCTGGCCAGAGGTATGGTCGCATTGCGCAACGAGGAAGGAAAGGCTTTGCTAACATTTCGTAGCTCAGAAGATTTTGCGAGAACTCAAGGCCAAAATTTCGTCACAGTCGAAGAAGAATTTCGTCCTCGAGAAAGACGTGCGATACCTCGACTCCCGAATAGCGCTGCTGATTCAGAACCGCATGGCATTGGAAGAGGTAGGCTTTGTGTTTGTTGTGCATTTTATATAATAGAGGCTGACTGTGTGCCTAGCAAAATGAAGTTGCCAGCCACCTCGAAGAAGGCATTGAGCTGCAGGAAGGCTTTTTCCCCAACGACGAGAAGACGCAAAAATACGGCAACCTTCTGTTCCTCCTCCAGTCGGAACCACGCCACATTGCGCATCTGTGCCGCCTCGTTTCAATGGCCGAGATCGACGCCCTGCTCCAGACGGTCATGTTCACAATCTATGGAAATCAATACGAGAGTCGCGAAGAACATTTACTTCTGACCATGTTTCAGGTATGTAGTACAACGTTCAATCTCGGAGACTTTGAGTTAATTTCGGCCCGCAGTCAGTACTCACATACCAATTCGATAATACCCCCGACTATAGTTCGCTTCTGCGCGCTAATACCCCAGTGTCTCGCATGATGACTACATACACCCGAAGAGGGCCCGGCCAGAGCTACCTCAAGGTTGTTCTGCAGAACAGCATAAATTCGTTGATTGAGCTCAAGGACCTCGATCTCGAAATCAACCCACTGAAGGTGTACGAGAAATTGGTCGCAGAGCAGGAAATGCAAGGCCAATCGTCACCTCATTTACCGAAAGGCGTGACTGCGGAGCAGGCTGCCGACAACATTAGGGTGCAACAGATTATAGCCCCACGCTTGACTACGTTGATGGAGATTGCCAACAATTTTCTCACTACCATCATCAAGGGCCTTGAGGAGACACCATACGGCATTCGATGGATTTGCAAGCAAATTCGCAGCTTGTCGCGACGAAAATACCCTGATGCACAGGACCAGACCATATGCACGCTCATCGGCGGTTTCTTCTTCCTCCGCTTCATCAATCCAGCCATTGTCACTCCAAGATCATACATGCTCATCGATGCCACCCCAGCCGAGAACCCAAAGCGCACCTTGACGTACATTGCGAAGATGCTACAGAACTTGGCCAACAAGCCATCTTACGCAAAGGAGCCGTACATGGTCAAACTGCAACCTTTTATTCACCAGAACAAGGAGCGGATCAACAAGTTCCTCCTCGACCTTTGTGAAGTCCAGGACTTTTATGAGAGCCTGGAGATTGACAATTATGTTGCTTTGTCAAAGAAAGATCTTGAGCTCTCTATTACACTCAATGAAGTGTATGCGACGCATTCGCTCCTGGAAAGACATTCGGCGGAACTTGTAAGTTTGTTTCTTCAAGCACCTGTCAAGAGCATGCACTGACACTCCTTAGGCAAAGGACGATAGCTCGCATTTAGGTGTCATTCTGTCAGAACTCGGACCTGCACCGGCCCAGCTTCCACGAAAAGAGAACAGGGCCATCAACCTGCCACTGTTCAGCAAATGGGAGGTGCCCCTGGACGATTTCACAGCAGCACTAGACATCACCCAAGAGGAGATCTTCTTCATGGAGGCCAAATCTACCTTTGTGATGATTCTGCGTTCACTTCCTGCCAATACGTCCATCACTCGAAGACCATTGAGGCTTGACAGGATAGCCGAGGCAGCTGCCACTACCAAGAACGATTCCGTCATGGTGAAGAAGGGCATTCGTAGTATGGAGCTGTTGAGTCAACTACAAGATTTGGGTGTCATTGATAAGGACGACGGCTTCTCACTACTTAGGGATGAAGTCGAGCAAGAGCTCGTACATTTAGGCTCCATGAAAGACAAGGTCATTGAGGAGACACGAAAGCTTGAGGAAGTGAATCGCACAATCCGCGATCACAACGGCTTCCTAGTTGGTCAGCTTGAGACGTACAAGTCTTACCTCCACAACGTACGCAGCCAATCTGAGGGCAAGACGCGGAAGCAGCAGAAACATCAAGTCTTGGGGCCGTACAAATTTACCCATCAGCAACTCGAGAGGGAGGGCGTGATCCAGAAGAGCAACGTCCCGGAAAACAGGAGAGCCAACATCTACTTCAACTTTACGAGCCCCTTACCTGGCACCTTTGTCATCTCACTACACTACAAGGGCCGGAACCGCGGTCTCCTCGAGCTCGATCTGAAGCTTGACGACCTCCTCGAGATGCAAAAGGACAACCAGGAAGATCTCGACCTCGAGTACGTTCAGTTCAACGTCTCAAAAGTCCTAGTCCTCCTCAACAAGCGGTTCGCACGGAAGAAGGGATGGTAGATTCGCCTTCTCCAACCACGCGACGCGCCACGAAAAAACTACGATACCCCCGATTTTTACTATGCATTACCCGCTGTTTGATGTCCCATCCTTTACGCCCGTAATTCCTTCCATCCTTGACCACGACTATTCATAAGAACATCACGGCGTCGGAGTATGGAGTATTTGGGACTACCACTTCGAGTTTTGAGGATACCCCTTGGTGGCGGATGAGCCGAATTGATTCATTGTTATGGATGGAGGGATTTTTGGGTACAAGGGCAATTAAAAACACAGGCCCTGTTCTTTTTCATTGGATGATATGGGGATGTTTTAGTGTCCCACCCGCCAACTTTATACATTGCTTTAAGTGGTTCTTTACCAACCAGCAAGTGTGCCGCGCCCTTTCCCCCTTTTTGAAATGTTTTGTTTTTTATTATTACTATTATACCGCTTCAAAAACTCTCGCTGTAATAAGTTATGTATGTTTGCAACGCAATCGAGGGATAGCATATCACAGGTCTGGGAACCTCGACGGGCGTTTTTTTCTGTACTATTTGGTTTGCTTTTTTTGCTATTGAGTGTTGCTTGGCTGCTCTGGTTTACCTCCCTCCCTCCCTGCTTCCCTCCTTGTAACCCGGTGCTTGCTTGCTTGCTTGCTTACTACTTGCTTACTGCTTGCACCCTCTTCGCTACCCCTGGGCATTCAACCTCTTGTTTTCCTTTCGGCAGGACCGATGGTTCCCTCCCCCCCACACCCTCCTTGTGTTGTTTGCTTGCTTGTTTGGTCTGAGCGACATATCTACTTGTACGATCATAGCATGGTTAGTTGTGTAGTTGTAGGCGGTGTTTAGTGGAATATTAGATTGATGGCGGTTATTTGATTTAATGGACTTTTTGAATTGATTTGCGTGCTGTGCTATTTGGCTTGATGTGTATCATGTTAGAGTGACTGTGTCTGGAAGGAATGTGATAGGTGGGGCTTGTGGTATTGATGGAGGGCATGAGGATGAAGGTTGGGCTTGTTGGGGCGTGGATAATGGAAGTGGGATAGTGGATAGGTGGGGCTGTGGAGCTTGAAAGGGTATAGGTAACTGGGATATGTTTGATTGCCTGATTGACCCCATTTGCCATCTCCTTTGTCTCAAAGACGCGGGGATTACGACCGGCCATGTCTACGTCACCATCCCGGTCGTTTGTCGTCAACTAAGAGTCCCAGCAATATGTCTGAATAGCTGAGCAGATAGTAAAACGGCTGGCATCGGCTCTTGAATCCACCAATCCAGATATTATCCGTTTCTATCTCAAGCTGCATGCATGCGTCCAGCGCAATCGCACGTCTTTGAGATAACAGATAACACCATGACGCTTCGCTTCCCGGAGCTACGCGGAGCTGATGCGTACCCCTGCTCGGTGCCTGTCACACGCACCCATGCCCTCAACGCTAAGCCTTGATCGTCAGGCTCCAGCGCAGAGTGTAGCATCTGATTGGCGCATCTCCACGTAGGAGTCAGACCAGGCGTGAGTGAGGCTGCTTGTCGGTTGGTCGCGCTGTCGTAATGTTCTCGTTCGACGAAGCCTGACCTTTTGACTTCCTCCATGACACTTTGACGGGCGTACACACTCTCTTAACTTGAACTTGACTTGCCTCTGACGTTTCCCGGGACGGGAGCAGTACACGGTGGTTTACTTTTATTACTACGGGCGTTTTGGTGCCAGCGGTCCGGCCGGATAGACAGCTTCGTTATGGCGCCGTCGTCGAATGCGATACCGATTCCTAAGCGCAGACAGCTGCGGGCGAGTGAGAGGGATGCTTCACGCTCTGTAGACTCGGCTGCGGGCTCCAGCGTTGCGAGTGCGAGCGGGTTTGCGTGTGGAAGCTACAGCAGCAATGCGTCTGCGGCTGGCTCGCAGAGCGGAAGCCCAGGAACTGAGGGAAAGATGCAGAGGAGGAGGGAGTCGTTGATGTGTATGTCACCCCTGCTTCGTCATGGTATGTTGGATATAAAGGCTAATATGGGATGGGTAGCTGCGACCTTCTCACAAGCAGAACATACAGTTATCAATATAGGTGAGGAGGAGAGTCCGCGGTTGGTACGTGTCACCTCATCCAAGTAGAGGGGAGTGCACGAGGCTGACTTGCCGCAGATCACATGCGTGAAAGCATCGCAAGGATTTGACTGGAATATGGGTAGGTCTCCATATCTTCTTTGTCTCTCTAGACTTGCGCTGCAGCATACAGATGTCTGAAAGCTGAGAAGAGTACCGTTGCTAACCAGACATGTCTACAGAGATCTTCCTTCCCAGTTACGCAGACTACCACTTCGATGACCTCGAGCGCCGCCAGGATCCTGTGCAGGATATCATAGTCACAGATGAGGAGGTGAAGAACATGTTCCCATCGTAAGCTGTGGTACGGATAGGGATGTATATGAGCATATGGGATTGGTGTTACTGGGGGTATATATGGGGATCTGATCTTGGAATTTGGATTTTACGGGTCAACTTAAGGTTTATGTGATTATGTCTTTGGACTTGCTGTTATCACACCGCGTTGTTTATATGGATTGCAGGGGCGTCTGGATACTCTATGGGGTATGGGGTGTATACTAGGGTGTTATAAGATCGTTCGCTCGTTCGCCATCTGGCGCACCTTAGGGTGTTTGTGTAGTTTGAAGGCTGCAAGTCGATATTTCAATTACTGCAAATGAAAGAATCTATCTAAATTACTTATGAACCTGTATCTGCTTGGGATGTCTCACGGTTCACTGTAACTCTGAGGTGTGAAGCTATGCCCCACACCTCGGCACGGACGCGTGCGATAAGATAAGAGCACCTGCAAAATCGCGGCCCATGTTCCGCGCGCAAACAAGACCAAAACAAAGTGAACAAACACACGCACTACGACGAATTTGCAACAACACACCGCTTTACGACTGGAGATTATCATATTAGCGGCAGCAATTCCGGTTTTGTCCATCTTTCTTGCAGACAGGGTCAATTGCGACACCACAAAGCTCCTGGCAATCGCAGCGCAACGCGACTAAACTCAACACAAAACAAACCAGTCACAATACCGCACATAATGGAGTCTGAACACCGAAGGATCGAACTCCAATCCCCGGCCGACCTTACATTCATCACATCACAGATCCGCACTGCCGCGCGACAAAAGCTCGACCTCCACCTACCAACCGTTTCCGACAGCGCCGAGCCCGACGAACTACGCTCGCAGGTTGAGCAACTTGTCGATGCATTTGTTGCGCAAGTTCTACAAGGCATGCGCCAG
Organism: Pseudopyrenochaeta lycopersici; assembly: GCA_003313425.1. Lineage (NCBI taxonomy): Eukaryota > Fungi > Ascomycota > Dothideomycetes > Pleosporales > Pseudopyrenochaetaceae > Pseudopyrenochaeta > Pseudopyrenochaeta lycopersici. The sequence continues at coordinate 248,924 of NHZP01000001.1, read as the reverse complement.
AACATCTCTATCAACGGCATCGATGTAGTCACGCGGGGTCGGGAAGGCGACGAAGTAGACGAACATGGGCAGATGATGGAGGGCGTGATACAAGACGGCCCCTCTCAAGTCGAGAAAGAGGAATTCGAACCCTTTGACGATAAATTGAGGGGGAAACTGTCAAAAACGGTGCAGAAGCGCGACAACCTCATTGCAAAGATTAGCCAACATCGCAGAACCACGCCCTTTACAGCCGCAGAAGCCTTCCAAACACAATTTTCCCGGGACTCAGAGACTCTTTTCGCTGCACAAGCCACTGCGTATGAATCAGCGGCAACTGTGACAGACGGGGATGTAGCAACAGTGCAAGGTATCAAAAGGGCGGAAGAAGTGCAGAGGAATTGGGAGAGGGCCGTTGATGGGCTGGGGCGGTTGAACAAGGGATTACCAGAGACAAGGGCACGGTTAGAGAGGTGTGGAGATGTTGTTGGGTATCTTGGTGGGAGTACCAAATAGAGCCATTTGTTAGTTCTTCGTTTTTGGTCCACTGGACGTGGAATTTGTCATAGGGTTTGATGGGACGGCGTCACGGAGTTCGGGAAACGTGAGCAAGATTCTATCGCAAGGAATATCCAGAGCGTCTTTGTATCGAATAGTGCATTTGTTTTCCTTTTGAATTGATCTATCATAACGACTCATGTCTAAATACATCTTCAGAAGCAAAAACAATTTCCTGGTCGCAGCTTCCGAACGCTTGATCAGATGCCCCGTCTCACTCCGTGTTTTTCCGACAGTCTTACACAGCTTCATCAGCACAAACCCACGTCGTCTTGCGGTAACTCTATGCAGATTCACTTTCAGTCATCGTGAAATTCCGCCACATGGCCGCTACATTTTCGGGCGTCAAGCTTGCACCAACGGTACGTCATGGTAGCCGATCTCCGTTCCCGCAAGGACCCGAAAAAAATACAAAAACAATAAGACACCACGGAAACATGTGAGTGTCGACTGGAGCATCACAAGCAACAATGCTTCCTTCTGTCCGATTGTCACAATTACCCCCAGGTGTCCGAGAGCTTCTGGCCCGCACCGCGAGATCGCAGCTTTCACATGCGGTCCCCCAAAGCCGCACAAGTGTCTTCGGTCTTCACCAGAAAAGAGGTATAACTATCAGTCAATTGGATCATGGGAGAGACAGTAAGTGCACCAATTGACGTGTGCTTGTCCCGCGCACATGCCTCCCGGCCCTACGCTTTCGAAGCTAAATCGGCTCCTTGTAGACCGCGAAAGAGTTGTTATCCTGGGATCTGGATGGGCTGGCTTCACTGTAGCGAGGACCCTTGACCCGAAGAAATTCCAGGCCGTGGTTGTCTCACCTAGGTCATATTTTGCGTTTACTCCTTTACTGGCCTCCACTGCGGTTGGTACGCTGGAATTCCGCACTGCCCTGGAGCCAGTCAGGAGTCGGCGAACGAAGGTAGGGTTCTTTCAGGGATGGGCCGATGATGTGGATTTCAAGAACAAGACGATTACCATTGAAGAGGCGGTTGGGGATCCCACGCAGGGTATGGCATTGACGAAGGATCGGCATGCGGGGGAAACGAAGGAGCAGAGGGCAATTGAGAAGAAGGAAGATGTTGAAAAGGGGAGGACGTTTGATTTGACGTACGATAAGTTGGTCGTCACAGTAGGCTGCTACAGTCAAACTTTTGGCACACCTGGTGTACGAGAGCACGCCTTCTTCCTCAAGGATGTGGGCGACGCACGCAAAATCAGGAATCGGCTTCTAGCATGTTTCGAGGGCGCTGCACTCCCAACCACATCTGATGAGATGAGGAGGCAGCTACTCAACTTCGCAGTCGTAGGAGGTGGACCCACAGGTATTGAGTTCAGCGCGGAACTGCATGATCTCATCAACGAAGACATGGCAAAGATCTACCCGGAACTAATACCTTACCACAAAATCACTGTCTACGATGTGGCGAGTAAGGTACTCCCCATGTTTGACGAGAAGCTGGCGGATTACGCTATGCAAAAGTTTAAGCGCGAGGGTATCAATATCAAGACGAGCCATCATGTGGAAGAGCTGCGACCCAGTTTACTAGCCGGGCGAGGAACAAATGACCCAATTCTCTACAATCTCAAGGTGAAGGAGGAGGGCGATATTGGCGTTGGCATGTGCGTTTGGAGTAAGTTCAATTTGACATCTCAACTCCTTCTAGACTGTCGTAGCTAACAAGAAGCAGGTACGGGACTGATGCAGAACCCCTTCGTAGCCCAAGCACTGGACGACGTCCGTGAAGCGCCAGAGAACCTGAAACTTCTAGACTCCCCAGGAAATACCACCCTCTCCAAAGACGTGAAATGGAAAGTCAAAAAAGACGCACGATCCGGCTCCATCATTACAGATGACCGTCTCCGCGTCAAGTTAATACCAACAGGCACCTCCACTCCCAAAGACCTCTCAGCAGTGCACCCCGACGTCTTCGCCCTCGGCGACTGCGGCATCATCGAATCCACCGCCTACCCGGCCACCGCGCAAGTCGCGTCGCAGAAAGCACTCTGGCTCGCCAAACGCCTCAACAAGGGGGACATCGACAAGGCTGGCTTCACCTTCAAGGACCTCGGCACGCTCGCCTACATCGGCAACTGGAACGCGCTGTTCCAGGGCGGCAAGGGCGGCAGGATGCAAGGTTACCTCGCATGGATTATCTGGCGCGGCGCCTACCTGACCAGGACGGTGAGTTGGCGGAATAAGATCCTCGTGCCCATATACTGGTAAGTTCACCTCTCTTAAAATGTTACATTTGTACTAACTTCTGCAATCAGGTTTGTAAATTGGTTATTTGGAAGGGATATTAGTCGTTTCTAAACTGGCTGTATTTTTGTCTTCGGATTCTACAACCGAGAAGAGAACTTTGGATAGATAAAATGGTTGGAAAGTTTCCTTACAGGATGGAAGGGCATTTGCGACGTTGGGTGATTGGAGAAGCGCTGGAAACGAGATAATTTGTGTGATGTATACCATGTTTAGTTACAGTTGTGGGGAGCGTGATATCGATGAGTAGAAAGATGGAGAGATGTATAAATCCACTTTTTGAACATCCTGTTTACGTATAGTACGGTATCATGTCAAACTTGTGTACGGAAGAGCGTCAAGTAAGGCACTTCCAGACCAATGTACACCATTGTTTCTATATATATTGATCGTCAGTACCGACAGTATATAGTCCTTCTATGCGTAGAACCCCGATCCAGCGCATCCCCAGCGCTTCTCAACCCCAAATTGTACAAGTTGATATACTTCTCCTCCCTCATCTCCGCACCCACACGCTGCACCATCATATCATACTATACACACCAGAAAGCAGCACAAAAACGACAGTCCACAAATATACTGAGGAGAACGAGGAAAATTGGGGGGTATCAAGCCATGATTTCAAAGCCCAGCGCCGCCAAACGAGAAAGAGAGAAAGACGGAATAGGAAAAATTTCCTATTTCCCATACAAAAATCGCAAAGTGTTTTTCTATGAAGATAAGAACGCTAAAGATGGAAAGATAAGAAAGAATAGTAGATATAGATATCTCCGCCAATAATGCTGCAAGGAACCATGGACAGAAACTCGGCCTTTTACTCTTCGGATTCCTGGCTCTTCAACATCTTGGCGCTCTTCTGCGTTGTAGCTGCGAATTCACTTGTGCGCAACCTCTTCAAGTTGCGTGTGCGCGATGACATGCTGCCACTTGTGGTGCTCTGTCGTTTCTTGCGTGCACTTCCCTCGCGACTAAGCGCAGCAGGGAGTTCTTGATTTCGGAGAACAGGGCTGGTGAACCCGCTGCCACCACCCGCCGTAGCTGCCGAGCTACCAGCGGGAATATCCTCAGCGAGACGGTCTGCCAGGGTAGCGTCGTATTCGCGTTCAAAGGCGCGAACAGTCCTGGGGTCGAGTTGGCGGGCTGTGGCGAGGAGGTCGATGCTGCCGTCGCTTTCATCAGAGTAGTCTGACTCATCTCCTGACTCTACAAATGGGCCGCCGACAGGGGAGACGTTAAGGAGCTGTAGAGCGGTGGCAGGACCGTGCCCATCAGACTCGGAAGATGCTTCGGAGGATGCGTCGTCATCAAAATCAGACTCTAAACCGCCGGAGGATGTTGAGTCAAAGGGAAGAAAGGAGGCAGGCGGGAGGGTAGAATTAGGCAAGGATTTCCGTGATGCAGAGAGCATTTCTTCTTGAATAGTGCGCTGTGAAGTGGCTTTGGATGCGATGTCTGCATCAGTAGAAGGCCGCTCAGACAGGAGTGCAGCAATCTTTTTGGGGTATTTGTTCGATCTGTAATGGGCCGTAACGTTAGTTGGCGCAGATTGTGTCTGTGAACGTCGCACATGGATAGAGAAGTGGTCTTCCGGTTGCACGCCACCCAACCCGGAGGCCTCAAAGTCCATCACTGCGGGACTGTTGTTGCCACTGTCATCGCGCAAAGCTTCGGGCGAGAAGCCAAAATAGTCTCCATTTGAGGTCGTTCGTGACTCCGTACTGCTAGCAATGTCCATTGGGGATATGTCCATCGGACCTCTCGGTTCCGCGACCCCAGAAGGTTGATGAGATGGAGACTGCCCGTTTGGTGACGTCCCTAGAGGATGACTTGTGATGACCTTGTAAGAACTTGGGTTGACGCTTGAACCACCGAGACGATCACCACTTAGATCTGTGCAGAACTTTGCCTTTGTATAAAAGATCATTGGTCCGTCATCACGTCTAGGTTTCGACGAAGAGCTTTGCATAGCAGAGCTTCCCACACCCGATGAATCGCCTGTTGGCTGTGGCTGTTGCAATGAGTCTCCGGGAGATGCGCCATAGTAGTCGTCCTCATCAGAAACCTCTTTATGGTAGAACAATGGTTTGTAGGCAAATCTGCTCAATTCCTTCTGTCGCCTCGCTCGCGCTAACATCCTAGCGTGGTGCTCAGGGTCGGCATGGCGTTCGCTACTGGTTCCACTACTATCTGTCTTGAGACGTTTTGAAGGAGACCCGGAAGCGGGTATTTCGTCTGGCGATGCACCGCTATTATGCTCTGACGAGCTTTCACCACTTTGTTTCGTAACATCGTGACCACCCTTCCATCGTACTTTGCGCCCATCCCGAGAAACTTCCAGGTGACTGCTGTATTCGTACAGCGCATCTTTGATGAATTCCGGAGTGACGTTGAGCGTATGAAGTTGGGCCATGTTGATGAGCAAGTTGAGGTATAGCCAGCCATGCCCGTCCACTGGCGCTTCACCAGTGACCATGTCTGGTGGTGTGAAGCCAAGATGCCGGAAATAGTCCATGTTTTCGAGGGGCACTTGGGCACGATGAGGGTCGAGATCAAGAGGCCTGGTTGGCCGCTGGTCAGGTGAGATGCCACCAGAGGTAAAATCCCGTTCAGCAATGTGGAAAATTGGAGGAATGCTTTGGAGACCTTCGCCATCATCATCCTTCGGCATGATACGTGCTTCGCGAAGTCCCTCCGGCTTGGATCGCTGCCCAGTCGCTTCTCTTTCCTCTCGGTCTGCCGTGGCAGCTGACTGGGCGACTTCTTCTTGTTGCATGGGCTGCTGGTGGGCACCAGGCGCCGATCGCTTACCAGCGAAGACTTGTTCCAAACGCCGCACAACCAGTTTCTTCTTCGATTTATCCGTCATCTGCACATTGCTCTTTGGGAGAAGTCCGGCGGGTATGTCATGTAAATATGACTGGATGCTCTGCTGCTGCCGACTATATGCGGATTTGCTCATCCTACGGCGAGCATTATCCCTGTTCGATGTTGGTATTGACGGCGTGGACGAATTCTGACCCGATGCAGATATCGAAGCGTATCCAGACTCTGCAAAGCGGGACGTTGATGAGGCGGTGAGGTGCTTCTCGAGGCCAGGCGTATTCGACGACATCTTCGGGTGGTTCGACATCGCACCGTCATCGAGCTCCGAGGCAAACTTGCGAAGCGTTTCTTCCAACTCTTTCTTCTTGTGGTCTGGCAGGCCATGGAATCTGACTTCGAACAGCTTCTCCTCTTGCAGGTGCTCATCGTAGAGCCTCTCGTATTTCCTGAGCTTCTGCTTGAGTTTCTTATTCGCGACCGTCAGATCGTCAATGACGCTCCGGAAGTCCTCGGTGCTGCTGGCGTCAGTGCCGAATTGCATCAGGCCTGGGCGGTGGGGGATGGCCGGATGCACATAGGCATTTTGAGATGTCTCGGGTGGGGTCTCTGACGATGAAGAGTTACGGAGGAAGAAGGGCGGATCATCTATGAATCCAAGGTTAGCAATCAATTCTGCGGACGATTTTCTGAGGTCGTCCACTCACTGTCAGCGAACGAGGCATTGCTTTGCTGGCACTTATTGTTGGTCGTGTCAAACCACCTCCCGGCATCACTGCTCTCTCCAGAGCTGTTCTTATTCGCGAGGAGTCTTGGAGACACACTCGAGGGAGAGTTGGCCTTGTCGCTAGCAGGACTTGATGAGTCCAGTGCAGTGGCGTCGCGGTCAAGCCGCCGCTTTGAGGCTGTCCCTGACGCCGGGGGGCTGTGTCGAAGCGAGACTGACTTGTGTGCTGGTGGGCGGCGAGGGTGGTGCTGGTCAGACCTTGAGGGCATGGTCCCTGGGTTGTCCATGGTCACGTAGTGGACGTTAGGAGGCCGTCAGGCTATGAGCAAAGAACATGTCCAATATTTGCGCAACCGATCGATCGCAGTGGGGCCGTGTATTCTGGAAAGTGTATTCTGGAAAGTGTATTTTGGCAGCTGAACGGGGCTAGCTTGGGGCCAAACTTGTTTGAATGACTGGGCAGACGACGATGTCTGGCTGCAGGAATCAGTCAAGCTCGACGGTGATCAGAACGGCTCCGCGGGCGCTGTGGTCAGGGCAGTAATGGTCGTTTGATACGGGGTTGACTTGTGTAGGCTGGTGGGCGTGGAAGATGGCGCTGATGGAAGAGTAATCCAGAGACAGCGCCGAAAGGGCGGCCACTGGGGCATTTTGCGCATGGAGCCATGGTGAGTATCATGTAGCCATGAAGATGGGTTTCGATGTCGTCGATTTCCCCGATGCCAAGCGTTACCCTGACGATCGGAAAGCCCTGAGAGAACGCGTTTTTTGGCCTGCCGGGCTAGACCGACCCACGACGGCAATCAAAGCATCGTCGATGAGCCTCGTTCTCTGACTACTGCCAACCCATCGCCCCAAGTGCATACCCTGTCTGTGTTTGCGATCCCTGTAAATTCTGTGATTTTATTAACATACCGCCTCGCTCTTTCCAGCACTGCCGCCGTGCTCGATTTCGCAGAATCATGCCACAACCATGTAACCCATCCATCAATACGAAACTCTGGTCGCGCATTTCACCCGTCGTGAAAATCTGCACCTTGCCATTCCATACCCATTCTTCACAGTACTGCACGCAGTCTTGCATTCACCGATGACAAGGCGGCTGTTGCTGCGAGATCGAGATCGCTCTCCTCGGAGGCCCCTCTCCGATTCTGACGACCCCCAACTTATGAGGTCATCTTCCACGTTGGCTAATGAAAACTGCCACATGCCGAGATCGTATTGCTGGACCCTTATTTCCCCTATAAGTCTAGATCTGACCACTCTGCTCTGCTGACGGCACAATTCCAAGCATTTATCTGCTAGCGTTTCTTTCTGTTGTCCTCGGATCGAATATCAAGGTGCTCATCGCCGCTTTTCCGCAACCAGGAACACCCTGAGAACCGACCAACCGGGTGCACAATCACCAATGAACGGCTTCCTGGGCAAGATCGGTGATGGACTGCAGTTGCTACGGGTATTAAACGGACCGGCGTGTATCAGGAGGCCTATGTTTGGGTATACGGACATTTTGGCCGAATGACTCTGTGGGAACGATAGGAAAAAGGCTGCTGCCAGCAACGCACGATAGCTTCAGCCGGACGCGAGATGAAATGCAGTGAGTCCGCTCAGATCTTTGAGCCCAGTTGGATCGAGAGCGCGTGCTGACTGGAGGGTGACCGCACTACGGAGCGCTGAACCGATCAAACCACGACGGCATTGCTGGCAGCAAATGCGTAGAGGATGCGGATGTCGGCACTGAGTCAACGCCGAATACGCCCCTTGCAAGACCTCACGAGTGTCCTTCGATGCAAGGGTGCTAGCCGCACTGATAGTGTGCATCATTACTTATGGACTTCATGCCCGATCCAATGAAGAAGTTTAATGGTACAAATATATAGTACAATCAGGCCACTTTGCGCTCAGAGGTGACGCACGAGGAGAGATGAAAAGGGAAGGCAAAAGTCGGGATACGACTAAATGCATCGTGTCCAAATACCTCGGATTAGGAAAGAACTCCTGTGACCTGCAAGCCTGAGGGCCGAAGACTTCATCACGTCTCAAATCCGTACGCCCTTACTCCGCAAGACATTAACCGTGGAGTGGCCTGTATAGTTTAACCATTCGCTCAGCCCACCTATGAAACCACCTATTTTCATCAAGTCCTCGAGTCTATTGTCTAGAAATTGCTCCGTCTCGATAAAGTTTGTTGACTTGTCCTGCGTCATGTAGACTTCGGCGGATGAGTATATTGCAGAAAGCGTTGCTCGTTTTGTGTACCAGCTGGTATCGACGCTTTGGTCGCCTGCTAGAAACCAGATCTCGTCTGCGAGTTTCGCCAGTTCGGATACTGATGCGGGAACGTATGTAGGCTGGGCCATTATGGCAAGCGCCTGTCAAGCATTAGCAGTGCACCCAATGCAACTCAAAGTGCTCTATCGCCTACCTCTTGCCAGCGATGTATGATCGGCTCATTCGCTCGCAGGCGTGCCAATGCTAATGTCCTGACTTTGGCGCCTACGCCCAACTTCTTGCCTTGCTCGCCATTATCAGGAAACTGTACGCTGTTCTGCAATGCCAATCGCTGTGTGACGAGGTGGTAATTGACCAGATCGAAGACTCCTCGTGGCAGCAGATTTGTCGACACATCTAAATATCCTGCATCGCGAGCACCCAACTTAAGGGCATCTACGGTGAAGCCAAAGTTCGGTATATGAGCATATGCGGAGGAGAGAATTGCGGCTTCAGCGGGAGGAAACGGCGCCGGTTGAGCGTAGTCGTATGAATGATATAGACATCTCTGTCTCCAGGCAGCTGCTGGGCGAACTGTGGCAGCCCGGAATGCCTTGAAGGTTGAATTGGCTAATTGCGATGGAGGCATTGTTACGTTGTGGGGAGACTTTCAACGTTCGATGCTCGGAAGTTCTACAAGCTCTCCGCATCTGCCAAGACAACGCTGCAAGGTCTCAGCGCCGATCAGCGGCTTGCATTGTGCAACATTGTTTGTTCATGATCTGCATGCATTGTCTCGGAAGGCCCCCCCAAAGACCGGTCTGACGGTGACGGCGGTTCTTGAGTTCCTGTTTGATCGGCAGGTCCAGGAAATGTGTTCCACGTAGCCACGTGACAGTCGCGTCGAACGCGTTGGCGCTAGTGGCGCATCTCGAATCTGATTTCTGGTTGCCTTCACGTCATACTTCCCCTTGGAATAGCATTGCTATATCGATTCTGAAGTTTGGAAACGACTTCAAGCCTCTTGTGGATATTTACATTGATACTGATCGAATTAGATCTGTATATCTTTGCGACTCGACATCAACGCCACCATCTTCAGCATTCTCGACGCCCTCTTCCCATTACGCGATCGCTCTAGACGACTCCAACCACTGTAAACACTTAATTGATATCCACGCACAATCCCAGGATGGCGCGTGGTAAGAATGTGGAGCTCAGCGAGTATGAGCGCAAACGGCAAGAAAACATCGCGAAGACGCAGGCCCTGTTGCGGAACCTTGAGATGGAGGCTGCGCAGGCCGGCCTAGGTCCCGCAGGCAAAGCAAATGGCTCTGCGTCTTCGAAACCGAAATCGAAAAAGCCAGTCGTGAAGAAGATCAAGCAAGAGGAAATAACGCCACGGCGAACTTCCTCCCGCCTACAGGGCTTAGAAGCGGATAGCGACAAGGCAAAGCGCAAGGCTGAAGAAGAGTACGTAGCAATAAAGGAAGCAGATCGCGCAAAGAGACAGCGTGTCAGTGGGGCGTTCAACTTCAGCGATATAGTCGTTGCTGGCAAAGATTGGAACAAGAGTGGGAACTTTCTCTCCATTGGCCCTGCGAACCCCTACGAGCGCACATTCGATTTCGACGACGCCAAGGAGACTACGGATAAGGAGTTGAGGGCTCTCCGAGAGCGGATGAGCGGACTGCAATTATGGGAAGACTTTGAGCCGAATGAGATCAAGATCACACCCGAACGTATATACGCTATGGGTCTGCATCCAACAACAGAGAAACCTCTTGTCTTCGCCGGGGACAAACTGGGCAACCTTGGTATATGCGACGCTTCGCAGAAAGTGGCAGAAGTGAAGGTGGAAGACGATGAAGATGCAGACTCGGAAGGGCCTCAAATCACCACGCTGAAGCCACATACGCGCACAATACACTCTTTCCAATTTAGCCCGCATGACGCGAATGCCCTCTACTCTGCCTCATACGATTCTTCTGTGCGCAAGTTGGACCTTGCAAAAGGCGTCGCCATCGAAGTATACGGTCCGTCAGATCCGAACGAAGACGCCCCGTTATCTGGAGTTGAAATATCAAAAGACGACCCGAACATGCTGTACTTTTCCACATTGGATGGCCGCTTCGGAAAATATGATATGCGCACACCGTCGGAGAAAGCCGCGGGACTGGACATCTTCCAGCTCTCCGAGAAGAAGATTGGCGGCTTCAGTCTCCATCCTCTTCAGCCACATCTTGTAGCTACAGCCTCGCTAGATCGCACACTGAAAATCTGGGATCTACGCAAGATCAGCGGAAAAGGTGATAATCGCCTTCCAGCACTTGTTGGCGAGCACGAGAGCAGACTATCAGTCTCACATGCTGCATGGAGTTCTGCGGGCCAGGTAGCCACCGCTTCATACGATGACACAATCAAGATACATGACTTTAGCAATTGTGCGAATTGGAAAGCTGGTGCGTCTCTGACTGAGGCAGAGATGAAGCCTTCGGTGGTAGTGCCGCACAACAATCAGACCGGACGATGGGTTACCATGTACGTTACCCCTTGCCACATTGTGAGGTATATCAAGCTGACAGTTACTCACAGATTACGGGCGCAATGGCAGCAATTCCCTCAAGACGGCGTGCAACGTTTCTGCATTGGCAATATGAATCGCTTTGTCGACATTTATACCGCAAAGGGCCAGCAGCTAGCGCAATTGGGAGGTGACGGTATTACTGCGGTGCCAGCGGTCGCTAAATTCCATCCGACGTTAGACTGGGTGGCAGCTGGTACTGCGAGTGGGAAACTGTGCTTATGGATGTAGCTTTGATCGTAATACCCAAAAGAGTGTTGGAGTACTCGCACTTGTGTTGTGTGCGTCTAGTTCACCGCCGTTAAGGCGCAACGCCGCCTCGACATGGATGCGATACTAGCGTTCCACACTATCGATTGTGTTTGTATGTATCGAAACTGCATGCGATAGATTACTGCGTTGTCGATATCTTGGGCTGTTATGGCCGAATCAAGAAGTCGCTCTAGATTAAAGGCATGGGATTTCCGAGCCTCACCTTGCGGGTCCTCCATCGTCAGCATTGCAAACCAAACCCCTCGTCCGAGGAGGAATGGATCGCGGTACTGACCATGGAGGTCACATCGTCGTGACATGACCGCTTGCTCAGTCATCGTCACACAACATGTCGCCGCACCAATTTTACTTCACACAGCCACGGCGGCGTTCCATTCCTCATGGCGACGCCGACGTCAGTACTGAAGACTAAACTTCGGCGCACATTGATGGATAGAGTGGTGCCGCTTCAATGTACCATCCCTGCTTCTATTTCTAGTCTGGCAATGAGTGGGACCGTGAGCATTTAGCGGGGAGATCGACGTGAACCCAAATCCCATTCTGTCCAACAACGAAACCATAGAGTCGCACATTTCTTTGCCTGTCCGCATTCTAGGAGCTCGTCGTGCAATATTGGTAAAAGAGAAAGGTGCGCGGAAAGCACTCTGGAATGCTCAATAATCCCCATGACCTGTCAGAGGGAAAAAAAGATGCAGCGACAGTGATTATCGATAGTAAAATCGATACTCTGAAAACATGCCCTCTACGCGATGCCGTCTCGCTTAGGGGGCTAAAAGACTCCGAGCGATGCCCTTTCGCGTCTTGTGACCTGCACTTACCATGAACACGAGACGATCAGCATCGTGTTCGTGATTTAGTCTGCGCGTAGTCTGAGGCACCGTTGGACGTTACTACCGTGCTGATGCAACAGCAATGTTCCGGCTATTCCGGAGTGGGTACAGCCATGTCGGCCGACCAGCCTCGAGGGAGAGCTTGATGCTCGCTTGTGGCGCTATGCGGCCTCGGCGGGGTAACGTGTAAGTGTGAAAGCATGCAGGACAAGCTGCAGCATCTGTGAGGCTATTGGGAGGGATGTTGGTCTGAGTAACCCCTCACTTTCTTAATATATAAAAGGTGGGGAGGAGCTGCTCTTCTGAATTTCTTATCCTCATCGATTCGAGATTCACTCAGTGTGTCCAACTATCTGTCCCAGAAGGAGATATTTATTTTTCTGTTACTCTTCGACACTCGCTTTCACGCTCGCTTCAAACTTCAGCCCGCCGTCAAGATGAAGTCTACTCTCGCTTTCACATCCCTCATCGCCAGCGTTCTGGCTGGAAACTACTGCCCCGCCCCTCCAGCTCCCTCATCTTCACCTGCTCCTGAACCCCCAGTCGGTGGCCCCCCTTCCTACTTCGGCGTCATCAGCGCTCGCAGCGCCTCGCCCGTCCACCTCCAGCAGCTAACCGCACGCGGCGGGAAATTCTACCTCGGCGGCCCGGGCCCGTCGTCCTACTGCCCCGTTGCCCAAGTCGGCGACGCATGCCCCCCGGGTAACACCACGGTGCTTGCCGGCGGCGATAAAACCCTCTCCCTCGGCGTCGTTGTCCCAGGCGGCCAGCAAGTCTACGTTGCGCCAGACGGTGCCCTGTCCTACACTGTCGCACACTCCGCATACATCCCCCCGGGCTCTATTGTCGACCAATTCAGCCGCCAGGAGCCGGCGGAAGGTCAGCAATTTGGATACCTCAACTTCGAGACGGGCTTCGTGGCTTGTCCTGCTGCAGGCGAGGGCCAGGGATACCAGGTCTTTGGCCAGGTGCAGGGCGGCACTTATGGACCCGATTGTCTGGGCTTTAACGCGCTTACTGTTGCGACGGATAAGCCTGGTGCGTGGCAGTACTAGATGTTCCTGAGATGGAACATGTGGGATGGTATATGGGAGTTTAATGGTAATGCGAGGATATGCACATGATTGGTCGGGATGGATGCAAGGGAAAGAAACAAGGGACGAACTTACTATGTATATATGACACTCTTTAACGACTTACGCTCTCTAATAGTAAATGTTTAATCCGCTCAACCTCCTCTTCAGGTGTCTTGTTCGTGTTGGCGCTGATAGCAACAGTCTTCTCCCTGCTCTTCATCCCTTTTGCAATATCAACATCAGACTTTGGTACCTTCAATGCATCTGCAATGACTTCTCGTACGGCTTTATTTGCTTCTCCATCTCTTGCTTGTGCCGCGACACAGACTTCAATACTCTCATCTGTGACAGCGTTCACGCCTTGTCGGTTTGCGTTCACGCCTGGCTTGACGTGGCAGAGGAGCTGTATGGTCGCTGGGCTTTGTTTCTTGGCCGCAATGAACCGGATGGCTTGGATAAGCATGACCGGGAATTTACGGGTTGCAGAGCATGTGATCAGATCTGGAACGGGCAATGTGTAAGATAGCAGGTCAGCTGCCGGGTACTTTCTGGCAACGATCCAGGCGTCGATCTCACGCACCCAAAGCCGAAGGAAAGCGGTCTAGTCTGTGCGCGGTTTAGAGCCCGAACTGCGGCCAATGACCTCAGCTCCGGGCTGGCCGATCAGATAATTCCTGCGAGGAACATGAACATGTACAGCATGTGTATTCTCCAAGCAGTCTGTGTAGAGCCTCGCGGTGGACGATTACCTACTCGGTCGTTCGTCACCGCCCACTGCCCAAAAAACAAAGCACCTCCCTAATCCGATATCGCGCGTTCGGCCAGCTATCCTTAGTGGGGGTCTCACTAGATCTCCCAGACAAACTATTTCCTCTAAGTACAGGTGGTCGCGAGAGCCTCACCTCCAGTTCCCCTAAGTGAAGGTCTACACGATGGACGAAAATTCAGCAACACCCAATTACCTAAGACCGAGCCAGCGCAAAGATAAAAGGCCCGCGATTGTCCTCAATTCACGCTTCATCCAATTTCCCCAATTTTTTTATCCTCTTCAAAGCGCGAAGTGACTGTACTCCCACGCACATCGCTGTACCTACCTGTGTACACTTGGCAACAGACTATACCCACGCCGTATTACGAGAATATTAAAACAGGTGAGAGCTTTCCATAATTGCTTTTTACGGCAAGGTCTATTTCTTTGTGCTGCTTTCCCTGTTGGTAGTCGCATTCCTTTGACGACTGCCACAAGCGCGAAATCATCGTCTGGACCCTTCAGCGCCATGGCTCTCAATACTAACAACGCCAGTAGCACACCTTTCACAATGACGTCTGCACCATCAATACAGCCAAAATTCCTCCCCAACCGACATGACTTGGGCGTTGTAGCAGTTGGCTTCAATGGCGGCCAGGTAGGCTTGTTCTACATCAGCGTCGAGATCGGGACTAACAAGCACTCCAGCCAAAAGGCGGCGTAGAAGCCGCGCCACAGGCATTGATAGAAGCCGGCCTTATTACGCAACTCAAAGAAGAATTGGACTTCAATGTCTCGTACGATGGCCAGGTACATAGCTACTCAGAGTTGCTGCCCGCAGATGACCCGGACTACCGAGGAATGAAGCGCCCAAAGCTCGTCAGCGCAGTCACCAAGGAGGTCAGCGAGCAAGTGTACGCTCATGCAAAGGCTGGAAAGCTTGTCTTGACGCTCGGCGGCGACCACTCCATTGCCATGGGCACCATCTCCGGCACAGCGAAAGCTATTCGCGAGAGGCTAGGCAAGGAGATTGCTGTCATCTGGGTTGATGCGCATGCCGATATCAACACGCCTGAGTCGTCTGATAGCGGTAACATCCACGGTATGCCTGTGGCATTCCTGACTGGACTGGCGACGGATGAGCGCGAGGATGTATTCGGCTGGATCAAGGAGCATCATCGACTGAACACAAAGAAGCTGGTATACATCGGTTTGAGGGATATCGATAGGGGTGAGAAGAAGATTTTGAGGGAGAACGGCATCAAGGCGTTCTCGATGCATGATATCGACAGGTAGGTCGACTCCTAGCGGAATGTTGTCCGGGCAATGCTAACGGAATCTCAGACACGGTATCGGCAAAGTCATGGACATGGCTTTGGGCTGGATCGGTAGTGACACTCCAATCCATCTCTCCTTTGATGTCGACGCCATTGACCCCATGTGGGCACCCAGCACAGGCACACCCGTTCGAGGTGGCTTGACACTGCGTGAGGGCGACTTTATCGCCGAGTGCGTCGCAGAGACCGGCTCTCTCATCGCTCTGGATCTAGTCGAAGTCAACCCAAGCCTTGATGCCGAGGGCGCTGGCGATACTGTTCGCGCCGGATGCTCGATCGTCCGATGCGCTCTCGGAGACACTCTGTTGTAAATGTTAATGTAAGTATACGTCTGGATGTAGATGGGGACTCGGAGTCACGGATGAGTTCGGACTAGATACCGGTTAGACCTCTAGAGTGACGGGTTTTCAAGTACAGCTAGATATTCCCTGCTTCAATGCATTGGTTGCTTCAACTATTCTCTAGCTGCCGTCTTTCAGATTAATGGAGAGAGTGGACTGTGAAAGGCTAGACTCTGAATCAGGACTGAGCGGTATTGCGTGCCGGCTCTCCCAAGTGCCGACATCACCTTTCCTGCCGAACCCTGACCTCTTTTACGATGTCAGTTCTTAATAAATGATGCGCGACCTAGCAAATTCTCCCCGTCTAATTGGCCAAGTTCGAGAACCATCAACAATACGAGCCACCCCACTCTACCTCTCGCCACCAGCAACCTGTTCCAGAAGGACTCGCCTACCTCAAACATGCAAGCTTCAACCCTCCGTTCACGACTCCGCCAAATCCAGCAAGAGGGCCGGCTTATTCAGGAAAACTATTCTTGACACTGACCAACCACCGCCAACCGGTGAAGGCTAAAATGAAATGAGTTTCATCTCGTCTTCACCGGACCTATGGGAGCACAGAGTTGGCGGGACTATCCGCCACTTGGCCCCCACCTGGATTGGCGGATGCAGGTACGTATTCGGAAACGTGTGTGCGCCGATGCATGTCTTGGGAGAAGGCTTTGATGCTAAGAGCTGGAAGGGAAAGAGGGGGGTTATGACGAGGTACATAGAGTATGATGAGTATGCAATGAGGATGGTGAAGTTGGTGTAGAAGGATCATAACTTCGTTCGCTCATTTGATGTACGGTCCTTACAGTTTATCTTTTCTTTTCGCAAGGCTGAGCGCGCTGGGCTCGCTCTCGTTGTTTTCGCTATGAGGTTCAACGCTCAGTATAATGCTGTCAGTAGTGATAGCGTGCCATTGTCAACCGTGCACTTTGGGGAATACAGGTAAGTGTCTTCGCCCGATGAGGTGGTCTCCTCTTCGACCTACTAACCAGTAAGGTCACCAACATTAAAAAAAGAAGCCTCATCTACCCACCTCATCCTCAACAAGCCCTCTGAGTATGATCAAGCTGGTGGTCACCGGCTGCGCCGATTCTACTTTCGCGCTCTTGTCGGCGTCCTCGGTCCCGTCCTTGTATGCGGTTACTTCATCGCTGTATGGCGCATCTATCTTGCCTCCATCGACCCTGATAGCCCTGTTGCATATGGGCTACCCGGTGCAACATGGATATTTTACAGTTGGTTCGTCGCCGGTGTCATCGGGCTGAACCTGAGCTTGTATGGCATGGCTGGAGTAGAAGCAGCCATGTTGATGGAGTCGGCGTGGAATGTAGGCGACGCTATGAGACTTATGATGCATGCAGATAAAACGTGGAGCGGCCCGGGTGGCTGGATGAAGACAATCAAGTGGGTCGTGCAGCTACGAAGAGGCAGTGGCCATAGCAAATTTCCTTCCCGACTATGGTTCATCTTAGCGCTCCCAAGTATGCTTGTCTTCACAGCCTGGCCACTTTCAGGTCTCACTATGGAGGTTACTCAAGGCTACCTTCACGGAAAGCGAAATGGTACTGGCGCAATGGTGACAGGCTTTTCCTACGACAATTTCAACCAACGAAAGGGTGAGGATGCGAAGAATGGCGCGTTGATAACTTGGAAAAACGCTTTGGATGCGAATATCCCAGGACAGGGCATCGTGTATACGCCAGAAGGTACCGATAGGTCGCAGCATGCCTTCTTCAAGACACTTCCGAACGTGTTGCCTAGCGACGACGGTGTCACTAGGGTGTTCCTGACTTCTCAAGCGAAGAATCCAATCGAAGGGAAGAACTGGGGCCTACTCATGCAATACAATTGCACCATAGTCGACAGTGTCGAAGATCTGACTATCCTCAAAAAGCGCAATGCAACGTTACACGAGGGTATTGTGAACGCCTCCGGTGAGATAAGCTACCGTCTCAGAGATGATTCCATCCAGGTCATCGTTCGTAATCAGACAGACACAGGTATGAGTGAATGGGTGGATAATCTTCACGCCGTCATGGAGATTGGTTACCAACTCTGGCCCAATAAGACTGGCCGGGAACAGATAGCCAAAGACGACCCCAATTCAATGTTCACCAAGTCAACAAGCTGCTACTTCAACGAAGCCGAGAATGCGACGGGTGATTATCCCGGTATTGACCAGGAACAAATTTTCGAAGTGCTTCTCTGGCAAAGCCTCCAGAACATCTCGCGTGGTCCAGTCGAGACCCATCCAAAGTACAACTACACCATCGATCGCAACATCACTGGACTATTTGGAGCATACAACTACCGAGACTTCTTCTTGGAACGGTTCTCGCAAATCCCTAAGAACCAAACCGACAAGTATCCTCTCGACCCCATGACCGCGATAGGCGTTCAGTGCAAGGCCAGCAGCAGTGTCGGAACAGCCGACCTCAACGGCGTGCGATCTACGTACTCCAACTTCGAGCGCACGGATACGCCTATCGACGTCCAGACACTACATTGTGCTGAAAGGTTCACAGCCAACGTCCCGATTCTTATGTTGCCCCGGAATGCCGGCGAAGAGTGGTTCTCCTACTTCTTTACTTCATCTGCTGCCCCGCCGCCGTTCTACGCATCCTATGTATCTGACGATACAGACATCGACACTGCGGTCGGCTACAATGTGCAGCTAAACTACCTGCAAGCAGAGCAACTCCGTTCTAGCCTCTTGCGAGCGTACGGAGCGTATGCCGTCCAGCTCATGTACAACGGCGGACAAGGCTTCACAGCTATTGATGGAAGCCACATCAATTTCCTCAATCCAAACATTACCGAGTTCATACCGGGCACGGTTCTCAAACTCGGAGTCATGCCTGCCATAGTCCCTGTCGCCCTGTTCTGCGTATGGGCACTCCTCGGCTCCGTCCTGGGCATTGTGTATGGTTTCCGCAGACGCTGGAGCGAGATTCTAGACGGGTACACCATGTTCAGGCTGGGAGCGGAATTGCCAAATCATGCCAAGAGGGGACTGGCTGACTTTTCGAATACCCTCGAAGTGGAAGATTGCGCTGCGCTTAATGGAGTGCCGGGCCTGGTCGGGGACACGAAGCCTGAAATGTGGTTGGGCCGGATTGGGTTGGTGAGCGGGAATGTAGCTGATAAGGCGAAGATGTATGAATGACGATGGGGAATTTGGTTTGCGGCTTATATAGTGCCTTGATATAAGCGCGCTGGATCGGCCATTTTATTCAATCAAGTGAATGTTCTCCGAATATCAAGTTCCTCCATATGATCATCGGATAGTGGACCCTAGTGGACGGCTGCAGTGTAGCGACGTCAAAGAGATGGAACGACTAGCGCGCTCTGGATCTTTTGCAAGGCATCACAATTAATTGAGACAGCATTTGTTGTCCGCTTGTATAATACTGAAGGAACAACTGTAATCCCTAACCAATGAAAATGAGCATCGGATAATGTATAAACCTAGCCCAAGGCGATGTACCACGGTGTAAAGACTTTCGGCGCCCTCTTTATTGATGATCTCATTTGAGTAGTGAAGAGGCTTCATAGCTTTATTCAAGTTCAACTTCATTTACCATAGTATGCGTATATATAGTGATGACTTACATATTTTAGCACGCCTTCCCCCAAAAGCAGCATCAGCTAGCTTTATCACAATAGGAGGAACGGCGAATTGCAATTTGCAAGAAATTACTGCAGTATCTTTTCACTTCTAGCGTCAAAGCATCAGAAGTGCACTCATTGGCGTGCTTTGCAGTGAGTATTTCTCCTTCGTGGAGAAGGAGGGGCTCGATTGTTGGAACGTTGTGTACTTTGGGATCAAGCTGACTGGCAAGGGGCTCTTCAATGCTCTCTATCTCGGAGGAAAGGTCTCCGTCAATATCTAGATAAAGTCTATAAGCGTTATGTTGAGTATAAGGCCAGGTGAAGTCCGACGAAAGTGGAGCAATAACTCGAATGTGGGCTTCTTCGGATGCCCCAAAAACGAATAGATATCCGTAGAGTTGGCAGATTCATATCGCTGCGCGGCAAATAACGACTCTCGGAAACTTTCTTTCGAGCACATCTAATCATTTTATGGGAGTGAAGAACCACCCCTTTCTATTGGCTAGCCTGTCATCGGTAGACCACGCAGCAACCCTAGGCTTTGTTGCGGCCCGAGAAGTAAACTCATCCAATAATAAGACACCCAAGCCCGAGCTCACCGGTCTTGCTCAGCTCAGCACCACTCATTGATCGCCATTCATCTCGTCGCGTGTGTGGTGCAGTCAAGGACGCAATGCTGGCCAACGAGATCGTCGCACTCACGAGGCTGAATATGTTGTCCAAGTGCCAGCTCACGATGGTATGCAAGCCCCGCATCTGTGAGTGGATTGACAACGCACAGTTTTTGAGCCTCACTTTGCCGATTGAAGATCGGCAGAAGATAAAATAGTCCAGTAGTCGGATGGAATTGACAAAAGGTAGAGGCAGTTGGCACCTGAGGAGTAGAGGCAAGATGTCAGTCAGCGACAATTCAACAGTTGCCGTCTCGCGCGATCAAGAAGGGTCATATCAATTAATTGATGGTTATGCATACGGAGTTGGGGACCTAGTCGTCAACTCGTATGAGAAGTCGTAAGCATTCTCCTAAATGATACAAATATTAGCCACTCACATCAAGCATGCAGGCCTTACGCAAATGCTCAAATAGTCTCATTGGACGTAGGAGTTGACGCAATTCGCTTTGACATTCATGGTACTATTCTCCGCCAAAGCGCAGAGCTTGCGGCGAAGTTCGATCCATGGAGCTTGAAGAAGCAGCCCGTACCATTGCCAGAGCTTGATGAAGCCTCTGCGCATACTCTGATTCATTACCTATACACTGGTAAATTTCAAGCTCCCAACTCGCATGCTCAGCCAGAGAAAGCAGCTGTTCTCAGCTACAATCTCGGAACGTGTGTCTATTGCGCGGCTATCCGCTACAAACTGCCTGGACTGGCCGAACTCGCCAAGGAGAAGATCGCTTCCGTTGGTGAGGTTGTCAGCATCTTCGACATTCTTGCCATAGCGAGAGATCATGCGTTCCCATTATTACCTGACGACGAGACGTGGTATCCCGCGTATCTTGAAGGTGCGATTAACAGTGCTATGGCTGAGGATCTGGAACCGTTTCGAAAGCCAGATTTTATTACACAAGTTGCGGGCAACAGCAAGCTCCTTCAATTAGTCTGGAAAACAGTCACAAGCAACTTCGCTAAAGTGCCGGTGGCACAAGCCACCGCAGATGATGGGGCATTGACACCAACAGCAGAGACTGTCCCGGATGTTTCTGTCCCAAATGATGTCCAAGAAGCCGAGCTACTACCAGAAACTGATGACGCTATCGTAAAGGAACCAGAGCTAATTGAAGAACCTACACCCCAACCCGCACCCGTCGTTGATGCTGTGCACGAGCCTGTGGCCGAAGCGGTCTTGGTCCAGCCGGAATCAACGCAAGATGAATCCCTAAAGCTCGAAGACATTGAACCAACCGTTGAGGTACCCCAAGCACTCGAATCCTTTACGGACGAGCTGGGCTTCGAAACCAGCAAAACATACCAACAAATGGGCAGAAAATCGGACGTTGTTGTCAGCGCTGAAATTGTTCCAGAAGAGCCCAAGAAGCCAGCTCACACACGATCCGATTCCGTGATGCAAGTTGAGCAAGCTGTGTCATCGCCTATCATAGAAGAGAAAGCTGCTGAGTCCACGGAGGTCGTGGATGATAGCCAGCAGGCAGCGAATGGAGCGGCTGATGGTACGACCCCGAAGAAAAGCAAGAAGAAGAAATCAAAGAAGGCATCGAAACCGAGTTCTGAACCAGTTCGTGCATGAAGTCTCATGAAAGGGAAGCAATACATAAGTATCTGTACGTACATTAGTTGAAATTGATGGCGTTTGGTACTCTCTATTTGTTGACTTTTACAATCGTGAAGATTGAGCGGTAAACCTTTCACATAACCCCGCTGAGAAAGACTCGCTATTACATCGCATAAGCTGGCCTACCCTCCATAGTGGACTGGAGTTTCTGATTGTGAAATAGCAGATTTAGTGGGGGGGCGGGGGCCAAGCTGCAGCGGGAGGAATTGAATCTGCTAAACTCAGCGCATTTTCCTGACAATCAAAGCTTCCAGCATGAAAGACGCACCTGAATTTATGAGATCATTTCCTGATAATAACTTGAACCCTTCTAAGATAAGTTATCAGCGTTTGGTAGTCCGAGCAGGGTGATTGTGCCATCATTGCTGAAAACCACGGCGGGAAACAAAGAACTCTAACTTAGATAGGAATGACTCATTGAAAGCCTATTCCAATCATCATCAGTCTCAGGGTGTGACCTGTCAACAGTGTTGGCATGGACGAATGTTCTTCTCTTCATATATTGCATATCCTGATGCTTCTAATGAGTACCTTCTTTAGACAAAGTCATTGAGGCTCGGCTCTGTAGTCATGCGAGTTGCCATGGTCATCTGCTTCTATTTTTCAAACCAGTAACACAACAATCTGCTATCATTGATTGAGCCAAAAACGAGTGATCTACAACAGGGGTTGATGCCCGGACCACTTCGGTAATTTGGTTTGACTGTCGGTCTAGCCGATCGGTAACTGAACCAATCCTGCTGGTTGGAAGGAGTCGAGGAAAGACTACCAACACTAAATACCACATTTTCTTTATGATATATATATTTAACTCTTTCTGCGGCAGATTCTTTGAGGATGACGGGCCAGATCCTGCAGAACGCCGCACTGAGACTTCGTTGAATAGCGTGTAAGTTGAGAAAGCGGTAGAACATAGAGGTTGGGACAAAAAAAAATATCGTCTAGGACAAATTACATGCGAAAAGATTCGGGCGCGAGAATTTATCCGCCTGATCTTCGTTTTCAGCACGATTTTTAGAGTCCAACGTATATGTGCAAGGATGAGGCTTTGAGGACCTACTCAACGTCCACATGATCTGTCCAGGCTCTGACCGTATCTGATGCTGCACCAACTCCCATAGCACTCGATAGTAAATCCGCCTTGCTCTGCGCGAAAACCCTTTTGAGCTCCCTTTCGTTTTGTATTTTTTTGAAGGCATAACTTGTATAGATTAATTCATGATCTTCGGGCCAGATTTCCAATAGCTGCAAGAGGGTACAAACACGCTCGACATGCGTGACCATTGACTCCAGTATTTCCATTATACACGGGCGAACGTGATACTAGTGCTTCTTTCGCCATAGCTACCGGATGTGTCAACCTACGATTTTCTCACGTCGCAGGCTTGGAATAGTGAGGAATCTCCTATGTGTGGACACGCAATGTATATGTAAGTTGATTGCTGGTGATGTTGAACTTGTGCGAAGCTGATCGAACAAGCGCTCGGGTGCTTTCGCTGTGACACCAACCGTTCCTCGTCTGTCATTCATTAGATGGGATGGTAAGCTCTCATTTGATCGGCCTACCATCGTGTTTTCTCATCGTGGTTCTTAACTTCCAGGCCTTGAACCGAGTCTTGCATAGCAGTCCGATGACTGAGCAAAATATCATGATAAAGAGACTGACTAGGGCAATGATAGACTCCGTAGACCAGTCGCCTGCACCGGGGTCGCTGTATTGGCTGCGTGGAGCTAGTATTTTCTTAGTCAGTCTACGCCGAGGGATCTTGAGCATGTAGGATGGAACGATAAGTGTAATAGCAAATGATCAGCCAAACCTTTTGAATTCATTCTGATATTTCAAGAGCCTAGTGCGGTACCTTCGGTAAGACCAGAACACTTTAACAACTCAAAGTCGGTTCGTGAGTACAACAATTAATGGGGGCGAATCCGATGAGCCAGGAAAAAGTCAACGCTGCGTCGACAAAGATAATGGGCTAGTTTCCGACGAACCACGGTCAGTCGGAGTGTCTATGTGGACTACGAGGAAAGAGGCAAGTCTGATAGAGTATAAAATGCTATGGGATGATGAGGTTCACATAACCTGAGCGTGACAATGTTGTAAGGGACTGGTGCTCTGAGTAGTTGGTCGACTCGAGCTGATTGGGCAACGCAGCGGGCCACTGAGCACAGTTATAAATTAAGCCAATCAGTGGTACGTAATAGCTGCCAAGAGAAACCAGTCAGCAGCAGCTCTCCGTCAATGCATCTGCTGCGGGCTGTGCTGACAGGCTCAATCAATACGCTGCACTTCGTGTCCGAGACTAGCCAGATGGGACTTAATCGACTGAATGATTGGCTCAGATACCATTGCTCTTGCAGCAGAGGCGTTTAGGCCACCCTTCACATTGGCTCGCTTCTCTGCTTTGCCAGCTTACTGCATAGAAGCGAGAGCGTCAGCCACATTCATTACGACGAATCAAACGCAGAAGAGGGCAGCGAACAACCTCCAAGCTCACTAGATTGTGAATACAAAAGCACCTCTGCTCAGTTATATCGGTTGACTTCAACGTCACATTCTTTAATCCACAGAAAGGTCGAGAGGGGAAGAGGCGATAGTCTGCCTTCCTTCCTGATTTACCCCTAGGTGGGCAGATATAGCTGCCCTGATTTCAGAATTTAGGCTCGCCACGTCGCCTCGGCTTTTCTAGATAGGTTCAAGGCTTGAGGTCGTACTGTGATGTTCTCCATGAGGGCCTCGCAATGTATCAGTACGTGACTAAAGTCCTTATTATATTAATTCATTGTGCAGAGTAAACCATTTCAAATTTTTCATTGATATGACCTCATTGAGCTTCCGGTCTACCTCTTAGGCCTCGTCGAAGAGCTACCGATGTGCGAGGGCCTCTCCTTAAGCGAATGAGGGACGAATATGTCTCTTGCTGATATCTCCGAACATCTGCCATACCAACCCAGTTGAGACTGTTAGCAGTTTGGTTTACTTTTGGGAGTCCCTCGTCTTTACATCATCAGTTCAACGTCTAGATTTAAGAGAGCAAAAGGGCATACGAAGTGTTGCAGCCTTTCGCCATCGGCGCCTCAAGAAAACTGATTTTCGTTGACGTTTGCATGCCAAGCCTATGCTTGAAAAAAGGAGCATAATAAATATCGTGGCCAAAGCGAAGATGGCTTCCTTTGACCAAGACGAGTTGGGTTCCAGAGCGGGCGGTATATGTGTGTCTGATATGATCAGCATATATATCAACAGTGTTTTCGCAATACATGTCCCCGACGATGGCGGAAAGAGATAGATTTTATGAGAAATGAGGACATGAAGGTCCGCAGCGCTACTGGAGCAGTGTACCCGTCCACCGAGACAACATACCATTTGTATACATGCCTGTGACATGCTCCGGCTTGGGGTGCAATGTAGGGTCCTTAATAAGAGGTTATTATGGGAATTGCGTTTAACACTGAGGCATAAGATGCCGTCACCATACATACAAATTATTTCTATAGAGTATGTGAGGTGCGACCAGTTAATGGATGACTTTGGAGCAGGAATCAACAATCCATGAGCGGATGATGAATAGATTCTTTGCTGAGAATGCTCATTGAAGTCAGCACATGGTATGCAAACGTGGAGAAGAAGAAACTGAGAAGTAAAGCGAAGCAGGACTTACTGCACTACAATGACCGCACTACCGATTCACTTTGGCTCCTCTCAATATCAATAGCAATGCGCCCGGTACTGGACGGCTTGCCTCTGTGACTGGGGTCGAGTTCAAGTACGAGACGACGATATGCTGGTCTTGATTGGAGTGTGAAGCGAACTGATGAAGTTTGACAGCTAGAACATGCGTATGGGTCCAAACAGTTATTGCCACGCGATTTCGATGGAAAAAAGTTACAGTGGGGGTAGCTGATGAATGAGACCTCGATCGTAGTAGAGGACAGGGCTAGCACGGTTCATAAGTCAGTCAGGTCGTTGCTTGGAGAGAAATTGCAGACAGCACGCCGATACGCGTTATGGCCTGGCAGGAGGGAGAATTTATAAGGTTGAGGTTCGAGAGGCATGCAGGATGGAAGCTTTCCTAAGACGCGCGAGGAGACACCCAGCCGTGTACTGGACCTTACCATGGAGCCGGTGACAACTATCCGGAACAGGACAAGGTCAGTTGTGCTGACTCGACAGCCGTCTCTGCGTCAGCGTTTGGTGCTGGATAGGCGAAAAGTGGCGCCAAAGACGGCCGTGCGAAGGTGCCAAGGGCAGACCGGAGGTGGACCAGGGGCGGGAGTCAGGGCGCAAGCACAGCCAGTAACGTCAAGCCCGTAGCTAGACACGTTTTGCTGTTCTACCAATCACTGAGAACAATGAGGTGCATAGGTGCGGCAGGCATTTGAAACTTCTTCGCAATCTTTTCATGTGACGCATCTTAGAGCTAGGAGATATCAATAGGACATAGTATTAAGAGAAGCGTCGGACTGCACTAAGATTTGAGTAGGAAAGGAATTAGAGTACATACGGTGGTGTTTATGACCAAGGATCGTGTCAGGACGGAAGCGTTACAGAATAATGAGAGCAGGAGAAGACTCGAATTGATGCTCGATGGTTGTGAGCCTGTTGGATTTGGCTAGGTAGAGTTTATTGAGCCATGCCAAATTGTCTGAAGCTGATTTGAACACCTGTTGTCATACGAGAACTTCCACCCTTGGGTTTTTGTAGGCTCTCACAATGTAAAGAGTATGTATTCGTAGACATAAAGCACAATGTCTTGATCTGAAGAACGCCCAATCTTCTGCTGGCCCCCGCAGCAGTGCAAACCGGACAGCAAATCAGTTGCGGCAGTGCAAACTGGACAGCAAATCATTAATACCGGATTCTGGCTGACTGTGGCCAAGAGGCATTGCCCTGAGGGCGTGGAGTGAAGAGCCAAGCGCTCGTGTTGTCTGGTGAGCTTTCCGGAGGCTCTTAAGGTCTTAAATCTATTGGTTCGCCATTTACGTGGCGGGAGCGCTCACGCCCTATTCGTCACCCACTCACCGGTCTCACACACAATGGGACATAGCAGGATTATTGGTCTCCAGACCAAAATAAAAAAGGAAAGGGCCTGGGGAGGCCAAATGTACTACCCAATCATCATGGGAGAGCTGCTGCGCCCCATTGCCATTTCTCGATCAAAATCATGCGCGGACGACCCATCCAAGGGAGCCGTATCCAAGCAAAGATATTATGCACGCGCTATATTTTCTGTATACTCATAGATTTCCCTATCTAAACTATGACTCGCTATGCTAATCCCATTCCACCCAACCTCCCACACAATCCAAATGCCCACGTTGCCCATTTCAAAGACGACGTGCCACCAAACGGATCCACTGATGGACAAAACACACCCCATGCCAGCTCCTACGCCCGACCCCCTTCCCAGCGGACAGGCGGGCTCCTTCACCAAAAAAATAAAACCGGTTGCAGAATATCTTCAAGACATTATCGACTTTCTAAAGCCGCTAACACCAACTTCCATGACGCGCGGGGCGTCGTGGGGAAGTGGTGAGAGCATTTTGGGTATAAACATTCGAAAGCAGGAAGAAAGAGAGAGGGGTGTTGGTGTTGCTGCTTCCCGCCAATTTGTCCGAGTGCAAAACAGGATGTAGAAACATGTTTGTTGTTTGTCGTTGTTGTGGTTCTTATTGTTGGGAAGTAGCCACCCCCCGAGAATAGAAGTTAAGTAAAACGAAGAAGTATGGTAACAAATCGTAGGAAATCTCAAAAAGGACATAGGAAATAAGATAGGAAAACGCTGAAACGTTCCTCATGAAGTGCTCCTCAGGCTAGACTTAAATCGCCATGCCGGGGACCGGTTTCCGCGGTGGCATAGGGCCGGCGTTGGGATTCATCGGACTCAGCCCGGGCGCGGGTCCACGTCGTGGGTTGCCAACTTGACTTGCGGAGTTTGATCGTGGGCGGCCCATCTCTGGTGGAGGAGCCAACTCAGGACCACCTCCATATGGACCAGGAGACATTGAGCGTTGCGGTTGGGCGTACGGGGCGTTGCTGTTTGCTCGGCCTCGTGGAGGACCATACTGAGGAGCGTTGCTGTTTGATCGAGCACGAGGAGCGCCCTGCATGTGCGGAGGGGACATCTGGCGGGGGCCGGGGCTCATTGACCGTGGAGCAGGAGACATGCGACCACCGGCAGGTTGAAGACCAGGTGGGTGAGGCGAGTTACGACCGCTGGCAGGTGACAAAGGGCGTGGCTGAGGAATACCGCCGGGTCCCATGGGCGAGCGGATGGGAGGGCCGCGCATGCCTGGGGGTGGCGGGCCTTGACGGGGTGGACCAGTACGGGGCTTGACAGGGTGCTTAGAGAGACAGGTTCTGGGGACAACACCTTGTTGCGAGCGGTCCATACGAATGCAGAGTGCCTGTGTCATGTTAGCAAAACCCTGGTACGAGGGTGAGAAGAGAACTTACCCATCCATCATCGTACTCGTGAAGCATCCTAACCAATTGGCCAGCCTGAAGATTAAGTTCGTCTTGCATAGAAGCCTTGAAGTCGAGTTGAATACGGTGAACGTTGTTGGGAGCAGGAGCAGGGCTGTTAGAACGATTGCCAACCATAGCGCCAGCGACAGGAGGAGGACCGGTAGGAGCTGGACCAGGGGAAGCAGGGAGATCATCGGTCCAGGCAGGGCTTGGTGGAACTCCATCGGTAGAACCATTAATCGAAGGCGGCAGAGGGAGATCATTCTCTGGTGGAGGAATAGAGGATATGGCTCCGGCTACAGCTACAGGGTCCATCTCAGCGGCAGCAATAGCTGCAGCAGGGTTGGCGAAGTCAGTACTTGGCTGTGTCGAGTGCAATGGAGAAGCATTTGGAGGCGAGTCGGGGATATTGGCTTGGTGAGCATCAAGTGCAGCCTTGTTTCCGAAAGGATTAGCAGAAGGCGGACCGGAATGGTTTTCAGGATCGTTGAAAGGATTGGTAGCTGGAGCATTGGTTGCTCCAGGTCGCTCCCAGGCGCTGGTAGGGCGCTCAGGTAGATCACGGTCTCGAGAGTGATGTGCAGCACCTCCAGCGGCGGCCACATTGAGCAAGTTTCCTCCGCTCTTGCGTTGCTCGTTGAAGGTTGGATCGAACTGGGTAACTGGACGCAAGCTCAGGCGTGGTGCAGTGGACATAGTGCGCTGGGTACGGATACTGGGAGCGGGAGGAGCGGCCTGGACCTGAGGAGGTGGTGGAGGAGGTGCGTCATACATGTTGATCTTTTCGTTCTCATTTTTGCCTGCCATCTGGTTTTTCTTGCGGCGGTAGATGACAAGGATACCAACAAGGAGGGCACCGACCAGGGCCAGTACACCCAGAGCAAGACCAGCTTTAGCACCTCCAGACATACCACTCTCAGAGGCATCAGCAGATGCAGCTGCCGATACAGCAGCTGTGGCGGAAGCAAGGCCTGCGGCTGCCGAACCGGCACTTGGTGTCGGACTTTTGGTCGCGACCATGAGAGTGGATGCGTGCCTGAGCGATGTGGCTGTGGTGACCTCGGCGTCAGAATCATCTGAAGATGAAGGCTTTCTTGAGCTTGGGGTTGGCTGGGCTGTCTCTTCTGGTTCATCATCGACGGTGCTTGTGTGCGACCGTATGGCCGGTGCAACGAGAGTCTTTGGCGCTTCCTGGGTGACCCACACAACTCTGCCGGTATTTGTGTTCTCCGCTGTCACGATCTTAACTGAGATAACTGTGGCTACTGCATCATTATCGTCCTCGTCGCGGTTGGGTCGTCGCCTGTCACTGTCATCATCCGACTGTCGTCGCACAAGGTGCGAATGCGCGTGCTGGTGCGCCATGCTGTGTACTGTGGCGTGCAGGTTGCAGTTGAAGGACAGCAATTGATAGAGAATTTGTCGCAAATAGTTGTGGACGCGGTTATTACGGTGTTGGAGTTAATACCCGATTCACCTTCACCTCCTCTTGAGTGCGATTGTTCGCTTGTTGCGCAATTACGTATTTGGTGCAAACGGGGATTGCTGATTATTTAGAAAGATGGCTCAAGGGAGGCAGGTTGCTGCAAGGAATGCAATGTTGACGGGCTGGCCTCTGGTTCGCGCGATAGCGGTGGAATGTTGTATATAGTGTGGACTTGGCACTAGACAGAAAGGAGCGTAGTATTTGGTGGTAAGGAGTGAAATGCGACAGGTCGCGCTCGATGAACGAAGGGCGAACGACGGCCTGGTCGCAGGGCAATAGGTAGGTGGGGAGTGAATTAGGAGGAGGGCGAGGGTAAAGGTGAGGGTGAGAGAGCGGGCGGCGGGCGTGAAAACGCGGGCCAGCTGAGATGTAGGGAAACACGGCAGAGCTGCCAACCAGCGTTCGAAACATTCGCGTGCCTGACCAGGCCGAACCGCCAGACTTGGGCCGTGCAGCCGTCCATCCTGCCGCTATTGGCCTTAGTCTACGCCCAGTTCCAGGTACCCGTCTCCTATGATTGGGCGTTTCATCTAATTTCCTGGGGGACGCGGCCGCTCGTGCTATTCTGACCCTCAGCCTCGCATTGGTGCGCTGCATGGCGGTGCAAGACCCCCTTATCGAATGTTATCGGGGCGTTGGAGATCGCGAGACGGTCATGACGATGAGGCCAAAGCAAGCCATTCCTCGAGGGGTTTCATCGAGTGGCTGTGACATTAGCCCGTACCGACCGCCACTGCATTCCAGCAGCTCCCGCAGCTGAGAGTCTTGATCAATCACCAAGACGGTGCGAAGCCGTCTCTCATAGAGTGACGCAAATAAAATATCCACGGAGGACCCAGTTCACCCGGTAATTGCGTGCAGCTGTCAGACGCAGGTCCACACGTTGACGTGGGTTGCTTTTCTGAGCCAACAACCGTCGCGTCGCAATTTCGGGGATCAGCAACGTGATTAGCGATACGACTGTTGCCGCGGGCTGTGTATACCCCATCAACGGAGGCTCACACGATCGAAGACGCTATCGGAAAAAATCATCTATCACTTTCCCGTTCAGAGTAAGCAAGCGCTTGCAAACGAGGGCTTTCCCAGGATGAGCGTGGCAGTCACGTGCATGTTCTGCCTCGTAGGCATACTAGCATCCGAGATCCGAGTTGCAGGACACTGCAATTTCATGATTAAAATTCGCAAGTACATCCTGGTCGATAATTCTTGGAATACTGCGTAGTAGCTTTCTTCAGAGATCACAGAAACCAGAAAGGATCGTCAGGATCCTTGGGCAAATGATGCTTTGTGAAATTCGCTTAGTAGCACGCCTGGGCTTGAGCTCCGTAGATCAAATCCCTCGCCCCATGTCCTACCAAAAAAAGGACCACACCGCCTCTCCCAAAAACCAGGAAACAGCAAAAAAGAGATGCCCTCTGCCAGAATCGAACTAGCGATCTTATCATAGCATTTAATACTAGTGATACGCTTTACCACTAAGCCAAGAGGGCGTTTTCAAGCCGCTATCCAGTTGAACAACTGGTTGGTGTGATCTGAAGATGGAAAAATTGGCAGTTAATCATAACATATTCTTGACACTTGCTCTCCTCGCTAGGTGAACTCATACAGAGACGCACAGGTCACAGATGATCGATGTTGCGTATGCAAGAGCGTTGTAAAGACTTTTTTCCCCGCTTGCGGCTGGCGAAGACGTTTTTTCATTCGAGGTGGGCCAGATCGGCCAATCGCACGCTGCCTCCGGTCTCGCGATTCATCGTCCTTCACACCTGCCACGGGCTTGCTACCAAATTTTCCAACCAAGCGTATTTTCGCTTGCTGTGAAATTTTTTCGTAGGCGTTGAGATCACCATCCACCCCCTGCCTATGCACGATGAACCGATCCACAATCTGGGCATGTTTCATCGTGGACCCTGCATCAAGAAGGTGAGACAGCGACACCAACTCTAACTCGACGTTGTTGAACGCCTCTCTGCCTGCTAAAGAATCATGACAAGCAAGTCCTTCTACGCGTCTTGGGGGAAATTTTCGAATAGCTAGTCAGGCACTGGCTTTTGCACTGTACGCAATAAACGGCAGTAGCATTCTCTTTTGTGCTGCCCATGAACTGGCAACAGTCTATATTAATAAAAGTGTGCAATGTGATTAGCAAACGGTGCTTGGAAAATACGATGATTGTTGGTGTGTATATTGTAGAATGTATTTCGAGGGCTGCCTTGAAGCAATTGATTCTGTACTCCATTCCTTACCTGCCAGGCTCCAGTCTTACCTTTTACAAGGCGCAATGCGAAGACTTGGGGCTCTACTAAACAATCAATTCCCATCTCCAATACTCACCTGTGTCTAGATTTAGGGCAACCTTCTCGTGGTGCATCGGGTAGAGAGAATACGAGGTAGGCGTCGTTCGCAGATATGCCCCAGTCATACTTGAGAATGCTGCAAGTCCTCGCTTTACCCTGGCATGGTAAGAATATTTACCACACGCGCAAGGCCTGGTTGCGTTCGCCCAAAGACCTCTATCTCGACCTTTGCTGTACGCAATCCTTCCTGACAAGCCAGTTTGACCCCAAGGCCCAGCTGTGATGTATACCAAGTTTCTGCAGCTCTATGGGATCTTTTATTGCAACTAGCCAGTCCTCATGCATGTTGCTGGCATATTCTTTGTTTTCCATAATGAGAACAGCCCAGAGGGCCAGTTTATCCCATTGTATACCCACCACGCGGTGGCTCAGCTTGATAACTTCCTGATGGAACACGTCGAATGGACGCACCATGACAACAACACGTCGTATTAGGGCGGCGTTCGACCGCCTCAGATATGCTCCAGACCATCTTGTTATGTAAATGCGAGGGAACGTGTATGTCATGAATGTATTTTGTCCATACAGAACGGGGAGTGCCTCGTTGTAGGTGGCTTTGCAGACGCGCAAAATGGCGGGGTAGAGGTGGAAGCCGATTGCTATGGTTCGACGATCGTTTGTTATGACAGCATAGTTATTCGAGGCATGGAGAAGCTCTTCGTAGATAAGTAGGCGCAGCTCAAAAGGGAGGTTCAGAAAGTGGGAGGGAGTCGCCAGCTCGAGCGCCGGATGTGCACATGGAGGTAAAGACATGGGAGCACGAGCAAGCTGTGATGGGGAATCTACAGGGTTAGTGGGAGGAGTAAGTATCTGATTGCATACTGCCAGCAAAGCGGCCAGCAGCACCGAGCATGGCCAAGGTGCTGGCGGTGTGTGTACAGGTCGTCGAGAGGTGGACATAGAGCCGAGCGACAAGGCAGGCGGGTGGGGCAGGTGCAGCCGAGGAAGCTCCTGGCATCCACTCACCGATCAACAAATCCTCTTTTCTCCCCATCCCGGTCTTCTCTCCAGCAACATACATATCAAAGAGCCAGGAAACAATTGGCATATCAATCAGCACTCCGGCAATTGATGGCCAGCGCAGCGCCCATCCAGAACAGGCCATACCGTTCGCACAAAGTCCCGGCGTGCACCAGATGTCGATCACGGAAGATCCGTTGTCACATCGACATCCCGGGAGAACCATGTCTATCATGTCGCGAAAGGCGGCTGAAATGCCAGTACATCGAGGGGTCAACGTCCAACTCTCCAACTGATGATGCCGGGGAGAGACGGCCCTCCAAAAGGCGGCGACATAGCGAACCCGAGGATGGCCCATCGCGACCTCGCTCGGCGCCAATCCTGCACAAGGCCACGAATAATCCCTCGGCCTCAATCATGCTGGCACCGCATCTGGCCGAAGATGTTGACATTTTCAACCGTCACATCTTGCAGCATCGTAAAGCCGGCGGTGAAGCAGAGACCTCAAATTACCAGACGCTACATCACGATGCAAAAGACCCCGTTGTCTACCTGACTGTGCCAAGGTTTCGGACCGGTTTGCCTCCTGATAGTGGCTGTGGAAGAGAGCAGCTTGAAATTGTCGAACAACTCATGGGGCCCTTCAAGCGCGAAGTGGTCGAGCTTTACTTCAACCACATCCATTACCACTTTCCCGTTCTGGATGAGGAAACTTGCGAAACTCTACGCAGTGGCCAATTTTCAAAAATATCTAATAACTTAATGTGCATAATCTATGCAATCGGTTCGCCACATTGGCCTAGGTCTGAGACTCTTAAGATGCACCCCAGGCCGGATACCTTCTACGTCTGGAACAAAGGCATTTCTGCTACTTTGGAGGATTTCCTGAGCCCTGGCATGCCAACCATTCAAGCAGCCGTGCTCGATCAGGTCGGGCGTCCCTCAGTATCAATTATTGGCAATATCACGCTCTGTGGACGGACACTTTCGCTGGCTCAGACCTTTGGT
Source organism: Pseudopyrenochaeta lycopersici (assembly GCA_003313425.1). NCBI lineage: Eukaryota > Fungi > Ascomycota > Dothideomycetes > Pleosporales > Pseudopyrenochaetaceae > Pseudopyrenochaeta > Pseudopyrenochaeta lycopersici. Next base: position 215,002 of record NHZP01000001.1, on the reverse strand, counting down.
CTTCACAGAGATCCGTCGAAATGGAATATTACAGAGAATGAAAAGTCGGTCCGTATAAGAATCTGGTGGTGTGTTCTCATCACGGATCATTGGGCTAGCGTTGCGTACGGCGCGCCTCCACATATCTCACCAGGGTACTACGATGTCCCTAGACCAACAGTCAGCTCCTTAATAAGCTCAAAGGCAACTCCACAACAGAAACAAGCCACTACTTGCTTTGTGCATCTCTGCGCCTTAACGGAGCTGCTTGGAGAGATCCTGCCTCTCGTCTACCAGATCAATCCAGATCGCCTTTTGCTTGCTCGAGAGACTGAGCGATTCAAACGTGAGCTGAAAGTTCTTGAAGCGCAACTACCAGAGTGGCTTCCTTTACCAAATCGCCCAGGAACACCGATGCTATGGCTCTGCTTTCTTTCCATTCGACTTGTACTTGCCCGAGTAATTTTCCGATCAGCAGTGCTCGAGGGTGATAGCAGCCTAGGGCGCGACCGTATGGACCAACTCCGCATCGTCTCGTCAGCAGTCCTTGACTTCGTCTTGACTTTCGGCCAAAACCAATTTCAAGACTTTTGGCTGCCGTATGCTACCCATCTTCTCGTACATGCTATTACGGTGTCTCTCCGCTGCACTGTTGAAACTCAGGATCCTGAAATACGAAATACGTCGGTCTCTCGACTGGAGCGTGTCATTGCACATATCCAGTACGCTCGCGACAACTACGACTGGGACATTGCCAGCTACTGTTTGGAACGGTGTGCGGACCCGGTATCTAGGATCGCGTCGCTCAACGCGCGAGAGCCTCCTCAGCCGTCTGAGTCGGAGATCACAAGCGTCGTTGCGAACGGAAATGGGGTTGATATGCAACCAATACCGAATCTGGATGATACAGCATTCCTTCTGTCGGATATACTGGACCCGAATGCTTTCGACTTCTCATGGGACGCACTTTGGGATACACCATCTGGGATGACGAATTTTTCGATCTGAGTTGCATACCTTTTGACGAGTATTGACTCTACGCAAACATTACAGAATTTCAGCCTGATGAGCTGAACAACAGATGACCTCGCAAACGAACTCGCTCTAGCTTGAAAAGTTTGCACGAGACTATTCTGTTGAGATTGTTGGTCTAAAGGAGGTTTTAAAAGAGAAAGAGCACGGGAATACCTCGCAAATGTTGGTAGCAATTCGGAATATGTCTTACAGCATGGTCTAACGGACGGCGCCCATACATTTACGGCTCTGAACACCCACCCACCCCCCCCCCCCCCCCTAAAACTGCACAGAATGGGGCAATACAGCTATCCAGCAGCTGCGTTCAGTGCTCTCATTGGTCTTCAGACTATTACAATCCGAAATGTTGAGAGAACTGGTCCACGGTTTGCCGATGATTTGGTTTAGAATGGCACTCTATTGGACCCTAACCTAGTAAAGGCATAAACCGTCAGGTATTATTCAAGTCGACACGCTGCAAGAACTCAATGGCGATGACGATACGCTGGACTTCGATAGAACATACACGACGGGGAAGCCGAAGCAAATCGAAGTCGTGGCAATATGTGAAGGACGCGACGTAAGATTTCTATCTCATGGAAGATGACATGGACGACGTGCTCGCCCAGAAAACCAGGTGGGGCTCCAGATTAAATCTGCATTAATTTTCCCCCAAGCCTGCCACTCTGCTCTACCGAATGCGTGGCAGATGGTGGTGCCATGTATTGAAGAGGCTGTGGTGTGGTTGATACAGAGGTCCGGAAGAAGAGTTTTAAGGCGGCTCATGGCCGTCAGTAATGAGAAATTGGCCCTCAAAGTTGTGACAGATGGTGAATGTAAAGAGTCAATACGATGAGGATCTACAATATCGTGTCAGTGTACATATCTTTTATATCTACCACCAATGAAGCCTTGCAAAAGTAACAGTGCCAGCTGATACCCTTTTTACAATGTACAGTTATTCAATGAAGAACCATTTCTGCATTTCTCCTTATAAGTAGCCCCATGATACCCACCACACAGCTACTCAACATAATTCCTCAAAACCCCTGCGTCGCACTTGTTAACCTTCGTAGTGCCATGTTTGTACAACAATACCTCTCAAATTAGACTCAAGTTGGTGCCGGGTCAGGTTTTCGACACTTCGAGGTGAAAGTGTGGAGAGCATCTTTTGTGCAGTCAGGGTAGAGAGTCTGGTGTATGAATTGTTAGCATGTATTTCTCAGTCCTGGAGTATGGTGTGCGGAACTAGACTCCTTGTCACAACAGTAGAAGAAGCTAACATCGTATGATGTTAAGGTGGTTAGTCTTTCTCCTTTCAAGAGGGTTCGCCTTTCTAGTAGTTTTCCTTTTGTTCCTTTTCGTCGTGGTAGTCTTGCTACTTGGATGGGTGATAGATTTCCTTCCTTCACTATAAGAAAGGCTATGCCTGGTTTGCATACACTGGGCGGCCGTAAGAAGACACAGGTGTATGACTACTTGTGTTCAGTGACTGATTGCTGCAACATTTCATTCATTCTCTCTATCAGTTGATTAAGAAATATTTAGCTCGGACGTGTAAGATATATAGACCAGAATTATTCTTCCGGCTCATTTTTGACGACGACGACCGACCCATGCGGGAGGGGGCCTTGTGGGAGGGGGCCTTCGGGTTTGGGGCCTGGTGGGTTGGGGCCTGGTGGGTTGGGGCCTTGCGGGAGGGGGCCTCGCGGGAGGAGGGCTTGTGGGAGAGGGGCCTGCGGGACGGGGCCTTGCGGGAGGGGGGCCTGCGGGACGGGGCCTTGCGGGAGAGCTTGCGGGACGGGGCCTTGCGGGAGAGGGCCTTGCGGGAGAGGGCCTTGCGGGACGGGGCCTTGCGGGTACTCGAGACCCGCGCCATTCATCAGGGCCGGAGCCCTCCCAGACGGACACTGCCACGCGAAGTGGCCGACCCCACCACAGCTATAACGATCTTAGTATAACATACAAAGAATTTAATAGACAATAAACTTACCGATAGCAGCGCGAGCTGCCACCACCACGTCCACCACCACCACCACCACCGCGCCCACCGCGCCCACCACCGCGCCCACCGCGCCCACCACCGCGCCCACCGCGCCCACCACGGCCACCACCACGGCCACCACGGCCGCCACGACCGCCACGGCCACCACCAACACCACCGAAAAAAAATTGGACGTTCACTACAATTGTGTTAGCATCTGAATAACTGGAGTGGATGATGGTAACGAGGCTGTAGGAATAATAACAGGTAATGTTAGGCTCATATGTTGTTGCAATGTCACGAATAGGCGCGTGGGATGATCGAAAAGTGGGTCTTACTCTTGCCAGTGAGGGTCTTGACAAAGATCTGTCAGGAGTTAGTATTGAACAGTAGACGATGAAAGACAATGGACGATGCAGGATGGACGCTGAGGTTTGCTGAGGCGATGTGTAGCTGAAGGCAAGTGACTACTGAGGGGAAGATGATGGTTGAGGAAGATGTAGATGAAGATGGATTTTTCTCTTGGTAGGGTATGGCTTACCTTTGTTTTGTCGTGTAGAAGAAAAGGTTGGAGGCGAGCAAGAGGAAAGTTTTTGTACCCTGCAGACTAGTCCGAACGCTCTTGCCTTGCTCCTTGTTGGTAAACACGAAATTTTTTTACCGCATCTTGAAGAAGAAACTACGATGTCCATTGACTCAACCGGAAGGTCTGGGCCACTGTATGTAGAAGGTGCAACAGCGATCAGCCACTGAACACAAGTAGTCGTACGCTCGTGTCTTCTTACGACCGCCCAGCGTATGCAAACCAAGATCAGGGATAGGTGCAGGATATTTAGCAGATAGAGCCTTTTTTATAGTAAAGGAAGGAAATCTATCACCCCAACAATTAGCAAGACCACCACCACCACTATAAAAAGGAGCAAAAGGAAAACTACTAAAAAGGCGAACCCTCTTGAAAGGAGAAAGACTGACCACTTTCACATTATTAAACCCAGGTCCAGCGGCGCGTCGAGGGCGCCGAAGAGGTCTCAGCAATTCCTGCATGACGTCAAAATAAAGTCAAACATTTCATAAAAACCCCTTACTTTAGCAAACAAGAGACCCAACCCCCCTTCCCAGGCCGAGAAAGCCATGGTTGGAGTGATGTATGGAAGCGGGCACCAAAGAATTCTACTTTGTGCAAAGTAAGAATCGAAGATAATTCATGTCATCTTTCTGTTCCCCCTTTCGCCTTTAATATTTGGGTGTAACATTGAAACACGTGAGAATTCATTCTGGTAGACATACTACATGCTGTCTAGACCATAACAGCGCACGCGCATCCTAGGAATACCGCAAGCATTTTGACGAATGCGTAAATGAAAAGTCCATAAGACCATAAGCAGCGGACCACACAGGCTACACACAGGTTACACACTGGCTACCAACAGACAACCACCATTGATTTCATACGCTTACAACCTCGCCAAGCCGGTGACCTCCCTTGGTGCATGGTAGTTGGGCACCTTCATGTCGAGTGCGGCACCAGAGTAACCAAGGTCCTCACCAGTGAGCATGGCGCACTTCTCTCCAATGAGGAGCGCAGTCGAGTAAGTGTTGCAGCCGACGTTGTCTGGGCAGATAGAAAGATCGGCAACCTTGAGGCCCTTGACACCGTGGACATTGAGGCGCTCGTCGAGCACACCGTGCTTGACAATGGAGTTGCCGTTCCTTGGGGCCATGGAGCACGTGCCGAGCGAGTGCCAGGTGGTTTCAACATGTCCTGGTTCATATTAGTATCTCGTTGAAGAGAGAGCGGAGGGGAGATAGGATGTATAAGGTTATGAGAGACTTACGCTTGACCCAATCCTCAATATGCTTGATATCCTCCGTGGAGTACTCCAAATCGGCATGCACCTCCTGACAGTTCGAGCTCAAGAAGTTGGGCTCGGGTGCTTTGCCCTTATTCAAAGGCATAGTCCACGAGCCGTGCTGAATACCCGCTGTCAGGTTACCTGGTAGGGCATATGCGTTGGTCGTGGCAAGATCCATGTCCACTGCGCGGGCAGGACTGTCAAATGCGTAGAAGGGATGCATAGACTGCACCTCACCGGCATAGGCATCCATGCGGCGAGCCGTCTCACGAGATTTTATATATGACCAGACCATGGGTGCCATATCACGCTTGTCGTTCATGAAGCCCGCGTCAAAGTCAGGGGCGTCATAAGGGTTTGGACTGACAATGTGCGTCGAGCCGCGCGAAAACGGATACTCCAGGAAAGAGAACATTGTAAAAAATTTGCCTGGAGGCATTACCATGTGGTCACCGAACCAGCCAGCGATGACTGAGTAGTGCATGACGGGCTTGTCGGGTTTGTCCTTGAAGTAGCTCTCCCAGCCGGATCGGAACTCTGGAGTCGGCCACTTGTCCATGATAGCAAGCTCCTCTTCAGTAGGTCGAATCTTTACGCCGGCCTCAATACCGTTGGTTGCAAGGGGGCCAGTTCCGTTGGTGTTCCATTGCTGGAAGACTTGTTCCTGGACCTTGGGGTCACCACGTACAAAATCGTCAAAGCTTTCCACATGCGGTTTAGCGCGATAAGTAGCGAAGGTAAGGCTATGAATTTATTAATAAAAGTTCACGAGCGATGTAGACGGGAAACATACTAGTGGTCCTGGAAATTGAGGCCGACACCGGGAAGGTCGACAAGGGGCTTGACACCAGCCTTGCGGAGCTTCTCTGGGTCACCAATACCAGATCGCTGAAGAATAAGTGGCGAGCTGAGAGTGCCTCCAGAGACGATAATCTGCTTGCGCGCTCTGATGACCCTGGTTGATAGCTGGCCCGATGAGGTAAGCGGCTTGGTCGGAACGACCGACACGCCAACAGCGCGGTTGCCCTCGAGGATGACCTACAATTATCAGTCTTGTACTTTTCAAGTGACAATTTCACGTACCTTCTCGACCTTGTTGCTGGTGAGCAAATGCAAATTCTGATGGACGGCGCGTGTGCTGTGAATATATCCGTGCGCAGAGTCAGATCGTCGGCCAGTGTCCCTGTTGATCCACTTCAACCAGTGCTCAGCACCATGGCCGGTGACGAGATCCTGGAGATCATCGGTGGTGGGAATGCCCTGCGATTCGGTGGCACGGAGGAAATCCTCTTTGATTGGGTAGGTGTAGTTGCCGAAAGAGACCTTGATGGGGCCCTCAAAACCGTGAATGTCGCGGTTGTTGCAAGAGCGCTGGTAGGTCTCATGCTTCTTCATCAGCGGAATGAGCTCCTTGGTGGTCCAGCCCTTGGCTTGGAAGTCATCGTAATCTGAGGCAGAAGCGCGAGTGTACATCTGTCTCGTTAGTTACTTTGAAATTCAATTTTGCGGGAACATTACCATGAAGTTGATGGACGAACCACCTCCCAGGATATGTGCGCAGGGCACGACAGCTCGTCGTCCATCAAGCCATTCCGAGGGCCGTGAGTAGTAAAAGGTCGCAGTCTTGCTGTCCAGCTTCATGTTCCGCGGGTAAATACCCGGACGGAAGACCCATGGGTTGTTCAAGTTGTTCTCTCCGGCCTCAATCAAGAGGACCTGGAGGTTGTGGTCCAAGTTTGCCAATCGTCCAGCGACGACGCAGCCACATGATCCTCCACCACACACGATGATGTCAACCTATTGCGGTCAGCATCCACCTATGCGTCATTGAAGCTCAATTGAACGTACCTCATCTGGGATCGTCATCTTGAAGGCGTGTACAGGTGTTGTGTTAAAGTTGTTTGGTGTTTACGTTGTGAGATATGACCGCAGGAGAGCAAGTCAACTGGGCATGAAGAACCATTGGCAGGAGCATCATGCTTCTTTTAAACTCTCAAACCCCGCATCTCCAGGATGTTCGGCTCCAAGGAAGGTACATCACCTGGGCCGTGTCACTACGCGCCTTGTATCAGCCGTGTGTTCCGACAGCAGCAAGACGCATGCGTAGAAGAGGGGACATGTACACTGCTTCTTGGCTATTGTCCACTCCTCGGCCAAACAAGGCAAGCTGCCGGGGTGTTCCCCAAATCTTTGATCGTCCGTGAGACAGCAGTGGAGGCTTCTCAATGGTGAATGTTTGAGTGACTTGCGGATCCGCAAATATGCTGCGCCTGGAGACTGGGCTTCCTCGGGGGCGCTGGGCAGGTACATTGGTACTGATTGGTTTGAACGATTCGGATGATTGTTCTCTCTCCCAGCGAGGCGGTACCGCATAGAGGATCGAGCCAGGATTCGCGCTGCAGAGCTCGTACGTTGACTAGTTGGTGCGGAGAAAGAACGCATCCAGTAAGAAGCCATCTTAGGTTGCGCGTTCAGGCCCCATAAAAATTGCGGACCCGAAGCTGGAGGAGCTGGCCTTGTAAAGGCGTCTAATTCAAGCTGCCTCATCCTGGCAATAGTGAGCAAGGCAGGGACATGGGTGGGACGAGCAGCGAAGCGAGCATCTGAGCAACAGCAGCATTGATTTGGAGCACATTCACGTTGTGGAGAAGCAGTGGAAGAATTCAATGCGCAGGTGGCTGAACTGCGCGTTTGATGATGGCACTCAATGCTGTATGCTGTACACCCATAGCTCCAGCAAGCGACAGGGATGGAGCTCTTGAAACTCATGTAGCTGCGGCAGACGTTGCTTCTAGCTCCACGGCGACCTGCGGGGGGCTTGCGGCGCTGACGTTCGGACCGTCGAAGCCTCTCTCTCGTGGAAGAATCGGATGTGGGGTGCAGGAGCCCCATGTGCATTTTCTGAGGGGGCCTACCGCTTGGCGTGAACGCTAATGCCAGTAAGTGCGGGGTTAGCTCCGTTTAACTGATTCGAAGAACCAGATTCTCATCGACCGTCACCACAATCGTCTGATTTCGAGTGCTTAGCGGCACGGATTTCAAGCTGCCGCATTTGTCATTCCGGCCGAGGAATTGGATCCAATGAATATTTTGAAAAGTGCGGCTGCGGTTGCAACACGCCCGGCCGATCTCAAGATCTCCCTTTGGCACATTATTTCCGTGGATCCACCCAAAGTGGATTTCTTGACAATCGAGACGCAGGTGGATACAAATGCGGATAAAGCGAGGCGAAGTGGGCATGCTGCTACGTGGGCGCAGCAGAATGATTCAGTACGTCCACCGTTTGGGACTGAATCTTGAACGTGCTAGCCTTCTCATCTACCGATCAGGACTGAACAATCTTTTTGGGCAGTCATTAGAGGTATTCCCTAAACTCTGTCTATATTTAACCGAATGCTGTCGTCGGCTCTGGACAGTGCAACTGGGCGGAGTTGGTCCATGCACCTAGTACAATTCAGACCAAGATATCATTGCTGGGATGCGTGGGCGCCCAGTCTGACAGTGACATAATCAGCTGATTTTGACTTCTAGCCAATTCAAAGAGCGGCTCGTCGGAAGTGTCTGGCGAGTACCGTATCGAGTTCTTGTGGGGAGCACAACTACATTCAAGGCAGATTCCGGTACATCCGGTACTGGTACCGTCTTCATTCATTATGCTGTAGAAATACTAAAATATAACATGCTCTTTTACTGCTTGACACCCATAAAAACTGGGTATAATTTACGCCTGTCCTGCCATTGCCCATTGACGCCTGAAAATGCAGTTTTAGAGAGCGGAGAACGAGTGGTCAAGGCCGTGCCGACACTCCCAAAATGATATCAAAGAGAGAAAGAATTATTGTTCAATAGACGTTCAAATAATCTCGTGACGCTCCCAGCCGGTTGGTTTTTGGTGCGCAAGATCCTTGGTAGGATGCGGCTTCTCTGGGTCCCTGTACTCGCTCACGTAGGGATTGGGGTCTTCCTTCTGATCCAGGTTTCCGAAGGTGTGGTTGACCTCTCGATGCTTGCTCTCGTCTGCACGAACTAGTCCATGTCAGCATAATGTGCTTCTGGTGGCAAACAAGGGTAGATGGAGACGTACTGTATAGAAGAAGGTCGCGCATGGTGCGATGACCCTCAGGCATCTTCCAGTAGTCGACTGCGATCTCTGGGATTTCCAGGGTCTGCCACTTTGGCAGGCGGCCTTCTTCGAGATCCTTGATTTGGCGCGTGTACGTGATCACAGCCTCCTCTTCAAGGTATCCAACGAAGCGGTGGACAGTGCGTGGGCTGATGAGGTAGGAGAAGAACAGGGCATTGCACATTACGCCTAGAATGAAGTTAGTGTAGATTCCCTGCAGTTCATACGTTAATGCTTACCTTGAGCTGCAAGCACCATGAAGCGCATGAACGCCCCCGGTCTCTGCATCTTGAGGAACACCAGAAGGTGCATGCGCTCGTTGTAGCTCTCTTCAAGAAGCGACTCGATCCTAGCAAGAATTAGTATTTAGTCAGGAGCTCGCAGGTAACGTCACTCACCATCCATTGTCGCGCTTCATCCGTCTCATGGAATGCAAATGCCTTAGCATGCCTGCGACCATCCCGGGCACACCCGCAACACTCTCGAGGAAGACATTGCGGATCAGGTACTTTTCTTCCGTCATGGCATACTTCTTGCGGGCTGCTTCCGGGTCCTTCGCGTTCAGATTCACGGCCTTATCATGCTTGTAGCCAGTTGCCAAGTCCATTCCCCATCTTAGGATCTTCACAGCGCTCAAGGCGACCTTGTCGGACATGGTCTTCGCTTCGCGGTGGGCGACGGTGACTTGGCGCATTTGCTCTTCGGTATAGGCTGCCGGTGGTTAGCCATGTTGAGCCAATCCTCGTCAAGACTGCGTACCTGGATGTGGCCATGCGGATGGCGTTTTACGGACTCTCTCGGTTTGCTTTTGTTCAAAGAACTCCTTGATTCTAGGACTCTGTGGCGAGGAGGAGAACTGTCGTTTACTAGCGGGAGCTAGTTGGATGTGATGCACTGCAATGAAGGCAGGTCGCAGTCCGGCATTGTAGCTACTGAAAGACTTGACAAGCTGAGCTGTAGCTCGCTTTGATGCCAATGACCCCTGTGTTGTTGCTCTGGTGGAGATCATCTGTGGTTCAGTGAGGTGGATATATTAATTGTTTAGTAAAGAACCAATGGTGTTGTGTAATGTAGTGGGGAGTACTGGTGGTAAGCAAGCAGGCAAGCACGAGGCACACAATTGTACTTTATATGATCAAAGGACATCCTACGGTGACGCCAACGACTAAAAAAAGGCATCCAGGGAATCCGCTGCCTCGAACGCGGCGTACAGTCATCAAAGGGTGAAGCAGGAATGTGATGTGGGTGCAGATGGCATGGCCCAAGCACGGCAGGCTCGGCGAGCAAATAGATGGCGTGTGAGAGGCCGAATAAGGGCAGTATTAGTCTCACTCGCGGAAGCAAGGTCTCGTGCAGAGACGAGTTTGAGGCGGCTGTGTCAGTGCTGTCCGTCGTTCAGCTCTGATGCGCGATAATGCGCCGGGTGGGGTCGCCCAGCTTTCCGAGCCCCAAACCCAGCATGGGCGTTAGTCAAGGCGCATAGAGGGCTGCAATAACCCGGAAAAAGAGCAATGGGTAACGATGGGGTATTTGGAGACGCTCTCATCTTTTTTTCTGCACGAATGTAGCCAAAATTGAGTGCTGTGGCTGCATACAGTGTCTTGAAAGCAGAGAGCTGCGTTGTCCGAAACATGTTCGTCGGGATCTCATCGGTCACTCGCGGCTCGCCGTGGTATCCACCTGGGCTCATAGGGCTGAACAGCCACAACGGCGTCTTTTGTGCATCTCCTTGGAGAACTATTGCAACGTCGTGTCTTTGTAGGAATCTTTGCCCATCTACGGCTCAGTCTAATCCTTCCATTCTTACCAATAACTTTACCCCCAGTCCGACCAACTTTGATAATTGAAATGGTGTGAGTTGCGCAGCGATTTATGCTTATGTGACTGGACCCCTATGCTTATGTAGCGGCGAGGCGTTGTTCTAGCCCGATCGTCTTCACAGAAACAATGTTTTCAAGAGGTCGAGGATTTGAGCAGGAGTGTATACGAGGCATGTAATTTGTCGTTCCGTGGCCTGATATATTTACTGCACAGTAGCTCTAGTCGACACGCAGAATCTGCCGCATTGTTGACTCTCATCCAGCCGACATCATACCAGCTACCGCTCATGCTCATTGAACCTTAAATCCGCTTTCGCCAGATTTTGGCGAGATGTCCGACTGCTCGACCCCGGAGACAGACGCTGCCGATGGGCCCTTGTGCAGATGCTGGACAAATTTCTCGAGGGCATCCTCAGTGCCCTGAGCTTCGCCTTGGACCTATGGAGAGTGAGGGAGAGCAACTTGGGAGGGAGTGGCCAAAACACACTGTGCCATCAGACGCATTGGAGACCCAGCCAGTGACGCCAATGCTCTTTGCTTGTTTCTGGGCAGAAGATCTAAAGTTGACGCCTTGCACCTGGCCGTCGACCTTGAATGATATCTGCGAGGCCTTTGTTAGTCCTGTTACCGTCAGGCTCGGAGCACAACGCACTCGCTTGCTGGACATGGTGGCGGTGTTTGAGAAGAATCGCTTCATTCACGGGGTAAATTGCGTATGAGCTCGTAGCTTTTGAGTAGCAACGTCCCCTCTTCGCTGCTGGAGACGGTCGCGCTCCATAAAAACGCTGGCATCCGACGTCATAGGCACGACTTGCACTGGTACGCGCTACTTCGGGAAGGAACCCTGCGACCCAGCGATTGCGGAATGCGGGGCTCAGAGTAAGCGCGACCGCGTCGCACCGGCGACGGGCTCCAAAGTAGTGCAGGGACAGTCTCGAAGTCGTGCTTCTTTTTCAGCAGCTTCATGCTTTTGTAACGTGTCTGTCCGCGACCCCTCGGTCTCGGTGATTGCATGTGGAGTCAGCGATGATGACGCTAGCCTCGCGTCTCAAAGCCGCGTTGTTTGTTACAATTTCCGCTCCTGAAACCTAATCAAACCCCTTTCGACCACCACAGCAACCGCCGCACGCCTTCCATGAGGCTCCACAGCTAACGGCCTTGAGCTTCTGCAACTCTTCCGTAAATGCTTGCACCCCAAAACACTTGCTTGTGACCTCCAGCCTGCACCACCCGCCCTCGCCACGTAGCACCCCTATCGACCACCATGGACACGACACCCTCTCCTCCGCCCGAGCGAGCCTCTTCGCCAGAGGTGTGGGCGACGCCCTCGCCTGCCCTCGGCGCAGTGCCGCGACTCGACCGCTCTGTCTCGACAGCGTCGTCGGTGTCGTCGGTCTCGGGGCGGTCAGCGAGCTCCCGGCTCTCGGATAGCGGCTTGCCTGGCAGGAGGCGAGGATACATGCGGCCAGAAGGCACCCAGTTCTCGAGGTCAGCGAGGAGCAGGGAAAGCGTGATGAATCTTGGAACCATCGCGCATCTGCAGTACTACTTTGCGAGAACCGGCCTGCTGGACACGGCGACTGGACGCGTCGCAAAGTCGCGTAAGTTGGGATCGAGGACACCCAGCGGGACTGAGCGCCCTCTTTCCGGAGTAGACGGCGATCTGTCGAGCCTGCCGCCACCATCGCCCGACGGCATCATGGATCACCTGGGAGAAGGCTTCGTCGAGTCTCCCTTGGATGAGACGGCTTCCATGTCGTGGGAGGACAACGAACCCATGATGCTTCCGCCCACCGTCAGTACCTACAAGAACAACCCTGTCTACGTGCCGCCGCCCCCTGACATGACGGTCCTTCGCCGAGAACTGCGCGAGTCCCTCGAGGAGGCCATGAAACACCTGCGAGAGCTGGAGAAGGGCTTCGGCAATGTGCAAGCAGATGGAACCGTGACGACCAACGGTACCACTGAGCAAGGGTCAAACCGTGCATCAGGATGGTATCAGGTCCAAGGTCTCAACCTGCTGGACGTGACCACACTGGCTATCCGAGCTGCAAAGAACTACTACACAGCACACGAGGACCCACAACGGCTGTACTCGATCAAGTCGGAACGTACCATCCGGAAGGAGCTGTATCAGGTGTTGGAGGTGCTGAAGCGCTCGGCCATTCGCAACTTTGCCAACGGCGTGCAGCCGTACGAGGTCTGTCAGCTCAAGGAATGGATCCTGGATATCGGCACGCTCCTTGATACTGAAGAGGAGAAGGAGCGCAAAGAGCTTGAAGAGCGGGAGAGTTGGTCATGGCGTGAGGGCAACTGGACTGGCCGAGAACGAGAGCGGGAACTTTTGTTCCTTCGATCGTTCGACACCAGCCCAGATGCCCTACCAGAATGGACCAATGCCGGTGAAACGGAGCTTCCAACGCCCTTCCATCTAGCACTACAGAATGGCCTACGACTAGTCCACCTTCACAATCATCTGGTTCGGAAATCCCGGCGCCAGTTCGAGGAAATCAAGCAGTACCACACCGACACCGCGAAGCCGTACCGATGCGCCGACAACCTGAGGTTCTGGATCAAGGCTGCTGAGCTACGCTGGGACATCAAGCTGGACGTTGATGTCATGGGCGTCGTGCACAGTACAGACGGTGCAGCGTGGAAGAAGTTTGATGCTGCACTTTTGAAGTGGTGTCAAGGTGTGCGTGAGGAGATTACGTCTGAATGGAAGAAGCAGAAGAACCAGACTCGGACGCCGACGCTACAGATTGACCCAAACTACGAGGCGTTGTAGAAGGAGGAGAAGAATTATTCACATCTCAACCTTATTTCTTTCGATGTTTATCTTTTTTTCACATACCACTATCTAATATTGTACGAAGCCCATGCCCCCGGATTAAATCACCACTCAACGTCTGGTTGGAAACCAGCATATTTCTTAGCCCAGAAACCGCCCATTGAGGCGACTTGAAATAGATACCCCATTGCAGTAGAGTAATACATTTATGACAGACTTGACTGGCTTGACTGGCTTGACTGACTGGCTTGACTTGACTGACTGGCTTGACTTGACAACTTGACAACTTGACAACATCACTGACTTCACAACATCATTGACTTGACAACTTCACTGACTTCACAACATCACTGACTTGACAATAGGTGTGGTTGTGTTGTGGTATTGCATTTACACACACACGATGTGAAGTTTGTCATGTGTAGTGTGTTGCAAAGTAGAGGACACCTCAGCAATAATCAATATGATGCTCTCATATGATGTGCCTAGCAATCTGTTGCAAGTGACATCGGGGCCCACGCGTTTGAGATTGGGAGGAATGAATGGCGGCCGGACAGGGGCAGGCTAGCGGCATGGGATTGGCTTGGGGCCTCGGGGGTATCCGGTGTCAGAAGTTTGAACCCTCAAGTGGAGCAAGCGGTTTGAACAAGCAGTGTTCCGTTAATGTTAGGGACGTTTCTTCATCTTGCTGGGTTATCGTGCTTTGATTTTGCTTGGCCCGCCTTTTATTCTCCATCTGTTGTGCTACTTCAGTGCGAGAATAAGGAAAATAAAAAAAACTTTGTGTTTGACAACAAGTCGGTCGCGTTAAGCCTAAATCGACGCGACTCGCACGCCGAACGGCTCATCTCCACAGCAGCGCATCCGTGCATCCAGCGCAGTCACTCGAGGGTAGCCTTTTTCTTTTGGCCGAAGATCGACCTGGAGTTTCTCTCACGGTCGTGGAGAGACATGTTCAATGAGCCACTCGGCGGCGACGTTCCCAGAGAGCAGCAGCAGCAGCCCCACGACGGTCGCTGACGATCCTCGCGTGCCAGCGAAGACACCGCCCAAGCCCACGTCGACTGCATCGTCACCGCGACGCTCCGCCCGGTCCACGCCCCCGGCCGGCCCTGACAGCAGCAACACCAAGCTCGCGAGAAATGTTGCACCGGGCCTGCTGGCGCGCATGAAATTCCTGAACCTGGCCAACGAGGTCAACAACAAGAGCGGCCCCACGGGCATTGGCCGCATCGACGAGCACAAGATCCGCAAGCTCGACGACTTCCACCGCGACCGCAGCTTCACCGTCGAGCGCCGCGGCACAGCCTGGAGCGGCATCGGGCCCCAGCCGGACTCGCCGCTCGTAGCCCAGCTGACGGGCGAGAGCATGCCCGCGCTGGTCATGGAGCCCGACTTTGAGAGCGACGGCAGCAGCGTCGTCACCACCAGCGACAAGGTCCTGCCCTCGGAATCCGACGTCGGCGCCGACGACGTCCTGGACATGCAAAAGTACCGCCTGCCCGACATCACCAAGACCAAGAGCCTCACCCACAGCGTCGAGGCTGCCACTGCCGTCGCCACCGAGCCAGACGCAACGCGCGCACCCACGCCGCCGCCCAAAGACCCCCCCAAAACCCTCCCTGCAGACACCACAGACTCCCCCACACCCCCCTTCACAGCCTCACCCGCACCCCTCTTCACCGACTCACCCGCGACCCCCTTCACAGACTCGCCTGCAGACACCACCCCCCCAGAGGAAGTCTCGGTGCTCGACGACAATGGCATCGACGTCGAGGCCTACTTCCAGCGCCGCCACTTCTCGCGCGCCACCTCCATCTACACCCTCTCCAAGGCCAGCTTCACCAACCAGATCCAGGGCCTGACCTCGATGAAGCTGCCCCCCACCACCATCGCCTCGGAAATCACCGCCCTGCCCTCGTCCACGCTTGCCGGCCGCGCCCTGCACAAGGCCGCCAACGACATCCGCCTGTGGATGGCCAAGGCAACAGAGGTCCTCAACGGCCTCGACGCCGAAGACGATGTCGAGTGGGCCGCTGCTGCCGGCCGCGAGGGCCTGGCCGAGGTCGACGCCGCCATAGGCAAGTTCGAGGGCCTCGTCACCGTCTACATCACCGCCATCGAAGACCTGCAGGCGCGACCCGACATCTCCGCCCTGCCCGCCAAGGACCAGGCCACGCTCATCAGCCAGATGGAGGACATTGTGAGCAACTGGTCGCAGATCAAGCAGACGCTCAAGGGCATCAAGAACCAGGTCGAGGTCGCCATGGAGTGGGAGGAGCTGTGGAACAACGTCCTGGGCGAGATCGGCCTCGAGGTCGAGAACCTCAGCCGCCTGGTCTTCGAGATGGAGGAGCGCCGACACCGCGTCATATCCGACTCCGTCGCCGAGGCCCCCGAGAAGTTCGACATCGCCGAGCTGGAGACCATCGTGGAGGAGACGCCGCGACAGCCCAAGATGCACAACAACCGGTTTAGTATGCCGCCAGCGCTCTCGGTCCTGTCGCCTATATCGCCCATTCCCCAGATCGAGCAGGAGAACTCGCGGCTCCTGGCTCTCTTTGCAAAGCTGCAGCCACTGCGCGCATCGCTCGACTTCCTGCCCATGCGACTGGCCTCGTTCAAGATGCGAGCCAACACCATCTTCCCCTCCGCTTGCGACGAGCTCATGCGAAGGAAAGAGCAGCTCGAGCAACAGGAGAAGAAGCTCGAGGCCGAAGCAGATGCGCTCCGAGAAGAGCTGGGTGAAGACAAGTGGGTACACAGCTTCCGACAAGCCGGAAGCAAGGCAGTGGCCATGTACGATTCCTGCATGAAGAGCATACAGAGACTGCAACAAGCAATCGACGATGGCGACGAGGAGAAGATCACATCGCGCATTGCCATCTACAAAGACAAGCGAGACCATTACCCGCCATCCATGAAGCGCGTACTCGAGCTGATCGACATTGAGATGAAGTACAGGTCCACGGTCAATGGCGAGATTCTGCGCATACAACAAGACGTCAGAACAAAGGTGGAAGATCTCGAGGCAGTCACGAGAGACACGGACGTTGTCCTTGACGAGTTCACGGCAACGCGCAAACTGCGCGACTCAGTGTCAACTGTGCTGTCAGCTCGCACCGAGGCTTCAGTACCAAATTCGGCCATGGATACACCAAACAGCTCGCCTGCCTCCAGCGTCATTGTGAGTCGCAAGAGCAGTGACTACGGCACTAGGGGCGCCGCGCCCAGGAAGTCTCGTCAATCCACTTTGGCCACGTCGAAGCCTGCGCCGCCTCCTAATCGTCGGTATTCGAGCGTGCCACTCACCACGCCCTCTTTCACTATTCCGCGCAAGCCGCCCCTACCACGTCTGGACATGACTCCATCCCGACCCATGTCGTGCACCCCGACTCGCCGCTCCATCACTCCCGCTGCAGAACGACCAGCTGTGAAGCCGCGCTGGAACTCGAGCACAAACATGCGTGACACAGTTGTTGGACACAATTTCAAGCCCATGTCGTTGACGACGCCTTCCCCGTTCCGCAAGACTGTCGACTCGGACAGAATGCTGAGGAGCGTCTCGAGCCAATCTGGTATTCCTGTTCGGAGCCCGTTGAGCCGCTCTTCCGCCCTCTCACCACCTCCATCCAGTCGCCCTGCATCAACGACACCTGCTGCCAAACGCCCATTAGCGAGCCCAATGCAGTCTCCTTCTACCCCCGCGCGAGGCAAGACGGCTATGCGTTCAACGCCCGGTTCCTCATCGCAGCTATCTACAGGCACACCTGCTTCAGGTCGCCGTTTAGTCCACGCAGACGAAGAGGGCGACAGCACTGCCAACGAAGAGAGCCCCATCGCTCGCCGCACCGCGCGGCCCGCCAGTGCATTGAACACTCGCCGCACTAGTCTCCTTCCTACGCCAAAGCAGCGCACTGCGTCTTCTTCGAGCACTGCAAGCCTGACCACAGGAAATTCACCTGCCCGCAGCAACAGCAGACTTGGCGGCATTGACGAAGGTAGGAAGAGCAGGGCTGGTGAAGGGCGTACCAGCCGTGTGGGTGGCCGACAGTCGAGTCTAGGGGAAAGAACGCCTTGGAGATAGGCTCTCGCAAAGCGGACACATTTGCTACACATACACAGCCCCTACGACGCTAATGGCTGACGAACGAACTTAACACTACATATTTTATCGCTGCATCCGATAATCATTCTCCACTCTTCGTTTCTTCGTCTGGATCCTGGCTTGGTCCCCACCGTTTCTTGATATCGATTTAGTATTAATTTGACTCTTTGGCTTCATAGGTCGAGCAGTTCTGTGTCTGCATGGCTACATGCCAGTCCGCATCAAAGACGGCGCCTACCTGGAGTTCTGGGTAGTGGTTGGGAGGACAGTATCCTATACCCCGGTGTTTATTTGGTGTACTTTTGTTTTGCTTTTGGAACATAGTTTGTTTTCAGCGCAGCACAATGATATTAGCGTGTGCATCTACTGTCGTTGGCGAGCGCGCATTTATGGCCTTGCAGATTGGCCGCATCGTGTGTGCGATGGCGGTTGGGAAGCCGATAGATGGTAGGCAGGGAGGAGTATGGGCACAGGCGAGCTGGATCAGGTAGACTTGATACCATAGTTGAATCAATATATTAGCCACCATGATTAAGACCGTTTGTGAGGAGTTACGGGTTGGAGTTGGTTTCGGTCATGTGTTGGTCTGTGAGGGACATGATAAAGTGTTTGGACTGATGTTTCCTGGAAGTTCCCTCAAGCATTCACGAACTCTTTCGTGCATGAGTCAAGCGGTCTTGGCTTAGATGACTAGATATCTCTGATCTGGATGTTTAGAATAAATATATCACGTTCCCAACATGGGGCTCTACAGCTACCGGAATGCTGTCGATCTTGTGTCCTATAGTGATACCCACATGAAATACCCAAACTCCACCTCCACATCATACACTCTTCACCAACGTCGTCACTGTCTCAACCACCCCCGTCTCCCCACTCGCCCCTCCATCCAGCACCTGTTCACACACCCCGAACCCGATCCTAGCATAGAACGCTCGCGCCCCAGTATTCGCCCGCAACATATCGAGATGCACACCACTCGCACCCCTACTCTTAATCGCCTGGAAAAACGCATTTATCAACCCCGTCCCATGCCCCTTCCGCTGGTACTCCGGCAGAATGTCAATGTGCATGTGCGCAGGGTACTGCTCCAGCGTCTGCGGCCACGCCTGCAACATGCTGCACTGGGCCTTGTACACGGCGCCCCTGAAATACCTAATGTCGTCGCGCTCCATAAGCGGGTCCCCCGTCTGCACCTCGGGCCTGGGAACGAGCTTGGCATCTATGACGGGCGCAAAGACGTCGCGCCAGCGCTGCGCAAACGTCGTCGTGTCCGCTGCTCCAATGCAGTAGCCCACCGCGCGCCCCGTGCCGTCGTCCAGCACGAAACATGTCTCCGGTGTGAGACTGACGTACGCTTTGTACCACAGGTACGACCCGATTGTGCGTGCGGGCTCCCAGTCTAGGCCTTTGTCTATCGTGGCGAGGAACTGGATGCGGTTAGTATGGGGCTGGATGAAGAGAGACTTGGTGAATCGGCGTACCACGTGAAGGCCGTTGTCAAAGTCGCGTGAGGCGTCGTATGGTCGTACAAACGGAGTTGCCATAGCGACAGGTTAATCGATACTTCTCTGCAGGACTGGAGATGTGGAACTCTTAAGACGTCTGTTTACAACTTCAGGTAAAGTATCTCAGCCGCACTAGCGTTGAAACCGATCTTCCTTCGCTTTAGGTTACGTATCGAGCACTAGCTGGAGAGAATATTTTAGCTTACAAGGTCCCTTTGTCAAGTCTTGCTGCCTGTGATCTGACGTTCATCAGGCGGGACACTTGGGGGTATGCGGGATCTAAAAGGGCGGGGGAGCGCGGGGTTTCACCCGTTTGGTGCTCTGCTTCTTACACTCTGCAGGGCTGTAGCATGCGCATCTTGGCACGGGACCTGTAGAAGAGATACCGGAGAGTGCGCAAAGCGCGTGGAATGCGAGAAATCCAAATTAGCTGTACGTGGTGAGGTTGAAGGGGGGCGCTTTTGGACGAGTGGACTAAGGATACGGAATGTCAAAGATCATTACCATGTGTAAGGGGAGCAGGATATGCAAATGCAAATAAAGCATAGCAGCATAGAAAGCAGCTAGATTGCTCAGATTTCATTCCCCTCAGATACCTAGTCTTCCACGTGGCTACTGACGTATCTAGTACAGGAACAACTATGGCATTGTATTCAGCATAACACTTCGTTTCTAAACAACTAGCTTGCCCTATTGCGTTATTTGTCTCACAGCGATGGTATAACTCATATTGACTCATGAAGCTGGTGATTGGTGGTATGTTTCTTCCTAGATTTTGCATCACTGGCGACCTAGCGCTGACCTAAATGTAAGCCCGCCTGACCCTTCTCTTGATGAAGCGATTCCTACTAAATGTTCAACCGGTAAGCCAACTGAATAATAACTCATGGGTTATAGAGGTAAGGAACCTATTTCTGCCTGTATGGTCTCACAGCGACTCAATGTAGCTATACAGAAGTGTAGTTTCATCCTCATATCGTTGCAGAACCCAAGTTTACATTATTTTTGATTTGGGGGTTTATTACTTAAATGATAAAACTCTAGAATATTGCTTTTGATACAAACTGTTGGCAGCCAAAGGCCACCGCACGTCACATATCCCACAGCTCTTTCACGTTCTCAGTAATTTGTACAAGCGCAGCCCATATATGGACAGCCTACCACACACATTACTTATACATCTCTCCATGAACGGAGCTACTTACCTATTGCTGGGTATCCAACGCACCCAGACATGCGTGGTACTTGTTTCCTACAATTTATTCTTCCGGCGCCACAATCTAGACCAGAATCAGTCACGCGGCGGCAGCCTTGCCGGATAGTAGCTTACCGGTAGCTTCGCAAGGTCCAGTATATGGTGGATAGTCGCCATACTCTTCACAACCTTGCTGACGAGCCAAGTTGCGTACATATGTGCTCTGAACGAAAGGCGCTAGCAGGCCCAAACTAAGTAGTACCGCACGAAAGAGCATAATTGGACCTGGACAATACCGCAATATTACCGAAGAGAAGAATGTATACTGGAAGAGAATTATCAGCGAAGAAGGACCGATGTTCTTTACTTATACCACGCGGCCCAATTACCCGGATAGAGACTCGCTTGGCCGATTTACAGCTGTTTTCACAGCCAAGTCAAAACTCAAGACCCATAATAGCCTCGTCGCATGGCATTCCTGAAATTCAGACTCATGGTAAGAAGATCACCTTGGCAAGGCTACGATCTACATTGGTCGAAATTTCGACCGGGCTTGTATTGCGGGCCTGACTTGCTGAATTTGGAAGATTCGTTGGTTGAGTAGAAGTGTTATGAGTTCGATGAACATTGCTGGTACAAGAATTTTAATCGTTTCAAGGGAGACACATTGGAATCGTTGAATATGCTAGCGTGAAGGCTGGCATGATATGACGCGTTCACGCACGATATCCATGAGCGAATCGTACATCTTCACGAGGAATACATGATCGACCTTGAACGATAAGCTCATCAAAGATTCGATATCGCTGCATGGACTCTGTAGAAGAAAGCCTTAAATTTTAACCCGAATCACAATAAAGGAAAAATCCATTGTTACGAATGAGAATCTGAAGAGGTAATTGCAAAATGCACCCAAGACTGTACCCAGACACTGATGAATCCTTAAAGTCTCATGCTACCCACCTGGGCCGACTTCACACCCATATTGCAGAACAACAGAACTTATACACTTTCCTCCGCATCCTCAGTGCATTTCCAAACTTACAAACCCCCAAAGAGTATACAGTATCATCTTAGAAGATCAGTCTGAGACAAGCCCCACCACTTGCTCCACGGGCTTGCTCTGCCAAAATCGCAAGACGCTCGGCAACTCCAAGCCCCACCGCTTGGAAAACATATCGACCAATAATCACAGATAGAGCGTGCCTTTGGTCGTACACGACGATATGTACATATCGCGCCAAGACAGCGTCAATAGGCAATCTAGCACTCAGCCTAATAGGGTAAGTCTCGTATTTGGACAACGTTCATCGACCGATTGGTTCTGTCTTGTCTGAAAACGGATCAGACGTAATTGTGAGGTTTTGGCATGGGCGAAAGCTGCATGTCAATAGTTGCAGGTTGTCGTGGCTTTGCACGTTACTGGTGCCATGACGTCCATTAACTGCGCTCGGTAATAGAATATTCTGTGCCTACTAAGGAAACCATCAAATGCAAGGACTAACCGCAGTGTAACGGCAACTTGTGTCACTGTGGAGGCAGAACATGTAAGGGGAGTGAGGTTTGTAATTGTCAAGGAATACACGGATATGTCACGATTAGGGCGCAATTGAGATGTGCTGGTCCATGCAATTCATAATCATCTTATGTATCAACAAGTGGCCCAAGGTAAGTCCTCTCTAGATGCGATGGCGGCGGCAGCTCTCGCAGACATTGACGTAGCAGTGGCGGCATTGCAGGATATACTTATAATGCCGAGCATCACAGAACTCACACCGGAAACCCCGCCTAGGCGCGCCTTCGGTGATGCGCTGAAAACGTCGTGAATGTTCGCACTCATGATTTTCTTGGAGCTCATCGAAAACCGCTCGGACACGTTGGCGTCGTTCGGCTGGAGCAAGGTGGGCTGCGTCTCGTTGCACGATCTCCTCAGCGCGCTCTTCAATACGATTAGGATCTGCTGCAGCGCAATCGCATTCTTTCCAGCGGATACCACAGGTATAACAAAACTCGGCACTGCAAGGACATCTATTGCATATCAGAGAAATTCATATGGCGGATTATTTCGACCCACGTCATGTGATTGCATCCACTTCGAAGTTGGACTACTCGATTGCAAGCAGAGCAGGTTTGCCAGCCCATGGTTCGAGCCAGCTCTCTAGTCTGTTGGAGGGATGGGTCGTCGGGGCAATCGGTTCCATGATGGTACACATTCTTGCAAATGGCGCAGGTGCTTATGCCACACTTTGAACACACTGCTCGCTGGGTGCCTGGCTCTATATTGCCTGGGATAATGAACACACCGCAAGTATGGTTGCTGCAATAGGTTCTATTGCGCGTGGCGTATTCGACAGTAGCTAGCTCGAATGCTGCCAATTCGTTGGGCTCCATGTGTTTGGCGACCATGGCTAGGGGGATGGGTTGTCTGCAGCACTTGGGCGGATACAGGCCCTCATCCTTTGTCGATTGCATGAAGAGAATTTTGATACAGTTGGCACAGTATCGGTGGCTGCACTTTGCTGTGACCATACTAGCCCGAGGGAATCGAACTGTGCAAGCAGCACATTGAAATTCGGCTGACAGTTTTTTCATGATGTCTGCCTGGCGTTCAGTGTATGTCATAGACGGGCCTGCGTCCGTCTCATCGTCCGAAAACTCAATGACAGAATGAGCAGCAATGTTGCCGGATGTGGTGGACATCCAGTCTTGAATGTCTTCCCGAACTTCAACACGCACGGAAGGCGGAGGTAGCTCTATTTCCGGATCATTGTTGCTCAGTTCAAGAGCAAAGCGATGATCTTCGTGAGCACGAATGTCCTGCGACGTAAGGTCGCCAATGAGCAACCCATCGGAGTGTACGGCGGCACCGATGCTTTGGGCTAACTTTTGGTCGTCTAGGAAGGTCTTGTAGCGCTGCAGCTCGTTTTGAAAGCTTGTAAAAGCGACTTCCAAATCAGGAGGGCGATCGACTGGATGCTTGCCTTTACCTGCCTGCGATTGAATCCCCAGTTCCTCCATCTGGAGTGACAAGGCGGTGAGTTCGTCATCCAGAAGAGTGGGATGGGATGGCCCAATGGCCATTGTCGAAGAGCTCATGGAGGGCAATAATGGGGCGTGAGAATAAAGAATTTGAAACTGTAAAAAATGGGTAGAGAAGATGGATGTCTCGGTCAAGGCAAGGCCTGTAGTATATTTGGCTCCATATGCGGGGTGAGGTGAGGGTTTGGTTAGCAAGGGAGGGAATGTGCATTTTTCGTGCCATTTCATGTAAGGTATGGGAATTGCCCCTCGACGAGAATCTTCTCTCGTTAATTGCAGTTTGGGGGATTGGCACAAAGCATTCTGGTGAGGAAGTGTCCTTCACGACCTTTGTGTGTTGAACCATGCCTACTGTTTTGTTGAATCCGGAGGGTGAGGAAGCCTGGAATGGCGGACCGTGCGTGCCAGGCCAGAAGGATGCAATCGCTCCGCTGAGCGCACGATACGATGGCGTACGAGAAGTGGCCGCGCTAAATTACTCCAGCTCTCTTTGTTTCGCCATCTGCGAGAATGGTGGCTAGCGTGACGAGGGAATCAAGATCTCAAGCCGGATGCTAGATGCTTGCGGCTAGGGCAAAATAAGCTTTCCCCAGGCTGCTGGTCAGGCTCGACCAGTGACATCATTCGGGTCCCTGCAGCTAACAAACACCATCAAGGCGCGCAATTTGACTTGAAACCTGCTGGCGGGAACAATCACAATAATTCCAACCCACGCCGCCGACTCGTCTTCCCTTCCTCCTTTCATCATCTTCTTTTGGGTTTTCTTATCCTCATTATTCTGTCGCTTCGACTCAATTGGGCAATTTTGCTCAGACGGACAAGCGCGCAGTTTGCCCCTAACCTTTAGAATTGAGAGCAACAACACGCTGCAGACATGGGGTATCAACGGCTGTCGCAGCACGCGCTGCTGTTGAGTGCGACGATAGGCTTTGCCAGTGCAATTGCTCTCCCAGAAGCCACAGCGGCGCCTGCAAAGGTCCAAGTTCGTGCGCCTGTGGTTACACCCGCAGCCATCCGGTTTGACGGCCAGCACAGCTATGTGCAGCGACGAGACATCTTCGAGCAACTCAAGAGCGGCGTCGATGGTGTCGTGAATTCGTGGGCGAGCGTGCTTGGAAGCGATCTCCCCAGCTTTTTCACCGAAGGTACGTCCGCTCTTCGGATCCGAAGCTTTGCTGGGCGAAGCTTGTGCTGACTAGCCTCGAGGTGTGCCTGGCTGGTTCGATAGCCTCCCCACCGGCACCCAAGTGCTGTCGAGCCTCAGCATCGGCGACGACGACCTGGCTGCCAAGCCCACCGAAGTTCTCAACATCCCCCCGTACGCAAACTGGACAGACCAAGGCTGGAATGTGCGCTTCCACGGCAATGTCTACAAATTCCCAGACATTGAGCAGAGCAAGGTCGACGATCTGGCGAATGTGTTTCTCATCGACACCAGCGTCGCTGAGTTGCCGCCAGACCAGCAGGCCCAGGCTCGCAATCTGACGCGATCCATCTTCGTCGTCCAGCAAGGAGATGTCAATGTTACCATGTCGCTGGAACCCGCGCCCTCGCAAGGTGGTGACGGCGAGCCTGGCGGCGGCAACGCCATTACAGCTCCTGGTGGCACCCAAAACCTCACACTTCCCTACCCCACCACCGATCAGGGTGATTTTGATGCCTTCTTGCCTATTCAGCAAAATGGCCTGCTCCCTGGAAACGAGACCAACAACGTGCAGCGACTGAACGTCTACACCAATGGCACGTTGAGCGGCAATGCCACAGCATTTCTCGTTCCTACCGAAGGCATCACCTTCATTTCAGACATTGACGACATCCTCCGCGTCACCAAGATCTACGATCCCAAGGAAGGCCTGTTGAACTCGTTCGCCCGCCCCTTCACTCCCTGGTTGAACATGCCCGATATCTACGCCAACTGGTCTCGCAGCCTGCCCAACAATACCCACTTCCATTACCTGACCACGACTCCTGAGCAAGCCACCCGCCTCTACATGGACTACATCTACAAGACCTACCCCGGTGGCTCCTTCGACACACGACCCCTCAACTTCTCCGACATCAAGGCTACTCTGTCCATTCGCATGTTCCTCCTCCAAAAGGCCTTCCACACTTTCCCCAAGAGGAAGTTTGTTTTGGTCGCCGACACCTCCAACAGCGATGTCATGAAGGCCTACCCTCAACTCGCCCATGACTATCCCCAACAAGTCCAGTGCATTTTCCTCCGCAACACTTCAGCCACAGATAAGGATATGTGGTTCCCTTACAACACTGAAGGCTTCAAGGGTCTAAACACCCAGAGCTACATGTTCTTCCGTGAGCCCAATGACTTGTCAGGCCTCGACATCGCGAATGGCCAGTGTTTGAACGCGACTATCCCGCAGAACGTCACATTTTCGAGACAAGCTGAGATTTTGGGCATCCATGGTGCGGGTGGCAGGCTTCAGGGAAGCGCGACAATCAGCTTCGTCGTTGCTCTCGTTGCTGCTTTGTTCATGTCATTGTAGCGTTGACGGATAGACGATTCTTAGGTCTTGAGAAGGGATGCTGCGACGCCGAATTATGATGACATAGATGAAGCATGGAGTTTTGGTTATACGCATCTGGATTGGCCTGTCCTGTACTTTTTTTGAGTCGTTGATATGCTCTACGTGTATTCTGTACATACTCTTTTTCAATCGAAATTCAATTTTGCATGTTCAAGAAGCATTCTTCATCCTATCATTGAAACATTGATACTAGCGACAAACTTTTTGCTGTCGTTCTGTCTTGAGGGCAGAGTGGTTTACGGGTCGATGGGTAGTCTGAACCTCATTAAGACAATACATTCCTTGAAGTGACTAGATGCCAAGACATCCAGACCAAGACAATTCAGGGTCCTCGAGACGTCTCTTTGACTTTCCAAACTTGATCTGTGGTCTTTGGAAAGTGTAGCAGACGCTAGAACAATCATGAAGATGCTCCGTCTCTCAGAGCAAAGTGTCTCAATTGGTGTGGCGATTTGCTTGAAAGCATCTTCAACCAGCTTTCAACGTTTATATGACCTGTGTAAGTTCTTGCGTTTGCATTTCACCAAGGAAGACACTGGGCGAGCGCATATCGTCCAACTTCAAGCATTGAGCATATCTCTTCTTATACGTATACTGCCGGAAGGACTCGTAAATTTTCAATTCCTTGTTAAATGTCTCGAGGCCTCCTCCCACCATCCTCATCACCACTATAATATCCATCGTCATCCCCGCTCCCCCTCCCCACCAACTCAAACTCCTCTGCACTTTCCACAGTCTTCTTCGGCACGTCATCAATATCCTTGAACGTGCGATGGAAAACATAGCCAGTCCCTGCTGCAAGGACTGCTAGCCCAAGATACAGCCATTGCAAATACGGGTCCTTAGCCAACGGCGCGATCAGTATTCCCAGTGCGCTGCCACCCGCCGATGTGAGGAGAAAGAGACTCATGATAAAGCTCTTCATATTCTCCGGCGCCTTTCCGTACGCGAGTTCTAGGCCAGTAATGCTGGAGAGAATTTCGCTTATTGCGAGCAAAACGTAGGCGGGCACTTGCCACGCTACGTGGATTTCATTGGGATTGTATCTCCCTTCGCCGGTTCCGATCTTACCAGCGTCGCACTTCAAGGGGTGCGAGTAGCATGGTGGTGCGGCGTAGATAGCGGATTGCAAAGCTCCGGCGTACAGCATAGCGAGCGCAGCGATCACGAAGCCAAGCGTGATGCGCGTAGTCGGTGTGAAAGCCAAGTGTAAACGCGTGCGAATGAAAGGATAGATCAGCCGGTCCATGATTGGAATGAGCAAGATGATGGTTATCGGATCAATGTTGGGAAGAATGTCATTAGGGAGGCCATGAAGCTGCATTTGGCCGGCTGTCGGGCGTTAGTGAGGAAGATAAATGACTAACTGACGAAACACATACCTTGTGAGACGAAATTGTTCATCATCTGTGAAAAAGTGACCCAGTAAATAGGATAGAATAGGAAGACCTTGCACGCTACCAGCGCTGTCTTCAACTCTTCAATGAACTTGTCATCCCAGGTCACCATCCTCCTTCCTCTTCCATGTCCCTGTTGCGAGGGCTTCGCCTTGTCCAAGTCCCCGCCATTCCTGACTGCGATCCACAGAGCACGGAAACAATTCCCAATTACACCACCTTGCGGCGGTTTGATAATGTATCTCTTCTTACCAGTCACCAGTACCACATATCCCACACAGAACATGATAAATGGAAGCAAATATGCGCTCCAGAATCCAACATGTAATTCTAACATCGTTGTCGCGATTGCTGAGATGGAACCAACGTTGATGCACATATAGAACACCATGTATATCCGCTGCACCGTGACTTCGGGATCAATAATGACTCGTTTGCCATTGCGGAGAGTCTTAACAAATGGCTTATTGGAGCGCACTTGCTCTGCTATCAAGGGCGAGACATTGCTCTTGATGCCACCGGTGCCAAGACCAATGACTACCATGGCCACAACGAGCCCCGGGAATGCTGCACCCCGTTCGATACTCCATGGTAGACTGGTAACAAATAAAATTGCGATTCCAATCATATACACGATGCTGAACCACTTGATCGTAGCATACTTTCCCAAATACTGATCCGCAACTACAGCGCCCATGATCGGCGTGACATAGCACCAGAACTGGAAGAAGTTGGTCATCGCAGTCGCGCGAGCTTGCTTGAGTCCAATTGCGCCAGGCAGCCCATTGGCATCGTTGTACCCGTTGGAGATGTAGTTTTGGAACGGACCCGATAACCCGTAATAAGCGAAACGCTCGCAGAGCTCCACAATGGCAACCAGGAATGCGCCATAGGGAAGCGTATCAGCTACTTTCGGTAGAAAAAGAAGATCTTCTGCTGTGGGAATCGATCCAATGTGAACCGGAGCTCCGAGCTGTTGTGCGTCTTCATTCTGATTTGCGATTTCTTTTCCATGCGCCGTCAGCTCCGCGCTTGCATCCTCCGTTTGCGCAACAGTGGTATATGCGCCTAGCTCCCCACTGCTTCTCGTACGCCATGCTGAAGGCATTCTTATAAGTCTGCTAAAACGAGATACCGATCTGATGTGACCCTCCCCAGCCAGCTCTTTTCATCACCTGCCTGTCAAAGAATGGCGGGCTGTTTCTGTGGCCTGGATATTGCTCATCGCAAAATATGTTACAATAATTACACAGCAGACACAGATGACCTCACAAGCGTGCGCGATAACTGTGAGCAGATTTGAGATGGTTGATGTTGTCGAATGTAGAAGACACGATGCACGGTCACGAAGGTGAGACTGTACCGGCCTTGGCCTAAGCCTGATTCGGGCCTTAATACGCGTCGCACACTAGCCGCTTCAGAAATCCCTATGACACAAAACACTCAAGCCTTGGTCGAATAATGTAGTTGACCCAGAACACAAGAGTCGCTAAGATGAGAAAGTGCGTATAAGGTATCGTGTGTCTCGAGGGTATAGGCATATCACGTTTTCCCAGCAAAGAAACCGTCCAGTTTTCCCACCACATCCCTCACACCAACGCCAGCCTCCAAACTCCCTTGAATCCATTTCGGCAGCTTATCTTGGATGCGTTTACTTCCATATCGTCTATCCAGCATCAAGATGGCCGCGTAGTCTCCTTTGTGCCTGATCGCCCGACCCACACTTTGATTCACAGCCCGCATACAAGCATTCTCGTAGAACTCCCGTGCTGCGGCTTTACCATCCCCGCCGATATTGATTGCTTTCGTTGAGATATATTGCATTTTTGCTTTCCACTCCGCTGAATGAGGATTCGGGAATGGTAACCCGATAATGGCAACGCCACGGCCGAGCGCATCGCTGAAATTAATGCCTTCCGAGAGGGTACCACCAATCACGGCAAAAAGAAGGGCGCCACGTCCATTTCCACTAGCGACTGCGGCACTGTATGCAGTAAGAACAGTATCTACAGCGGCTTCTTTGGTCGATTGGGTGCCGTCTTGTGTTTGTTGCTGACTACGCTGTTCAAGGAAGACAGGTTTTGTTCGCTCTAAGTGACCCCAAAATGTTTCCTTCGATGATGGAGGGCAGAGGCGCTTCCAGGCCGCAATACACGTGTCGAGATACGAGTAGCTCGGGAAAAATACAACTACGCCATCAGGGATATGTTGTACGAAGCTGAGAATGGCATCGCCTAGATCGGTAATCGTCGTCTCCCTGTTGCGCGCCTCAAATGTAAAGTCAAAATCTTTCCCGCTCAAAGTGTGAATGACGGGCGTTGCGAGAAGGTTTGAAGAGGGGATTACATGACCACAAGAGAGGGTCATGATCTTAGAAGAGTCGAGATATGGGAGGAGATGCAGCTCATAGTCGCTCATTGGGGACATAGTACCACCTGCTAGAACAACCGCTCTTGCTTCCTCCACAATATCCTTGAAATGGAACGTCGGATCCAGTAGCATATACCGTAATGTGATGCTTGAGCTATCTTCTTTGGCATAAAAGAAGCGTCCCTCAGAGGACGGGTTCATCAACGACAGAAGGAACGCCTGGACATGCATCAAGACAGGCACATTCTGCCTAGGGCTTTGCTTGACCAGCTTCTTCCCGCCACCATGGGCACTACCTTTCGCATCAATAGTCGCTGTCCGATCAGCGTATGTGGTGTATCCGTCCACTTTCCGCGCAAGTTTGCTCTCTTGTAGATACGCATTGAGCTTGAAAATGTTGATCTGGTCAACACCTTTGCCAGACATGATGGAAACCATGTCAACTAAGCCGTCAGTAGTTTTCGTGTTGCTGTCGATTCTTTGTAGGTATGAAACTATCGAGTCAAGGATTCTGATCGTTTGAGCAACGTATACGCGATTCTTTCCCTTGAGCATATTTCTAAACTTTTGCAGATATATCGTGAGCTGGGTCCGGGCTTGTTGAACTTGGTCGAGAGTCACGGAAATCGAGTAGATGCCAGATATAGCGTCCATAAGATTGTGAGCTTCATCAATAATGACAACCTGGTCTTTGAGTGAAAGATTGAGTGCTTCTCGAGCTGTTCTTTGCAAGAGCAGCGGATAGGGTAGTGTCACGACCTGTAGTCGTTAGTATGAACTTGCCACCAACAATCGAACGCGGTTTCATTCACCTCACAATATTTAATTGCAGGCCGAGACGCATAGTACGGGCATATCGCTAGCCTTTTACCTAGTGAACCCAAATCCTCGATGTCTCTAATCTTCGCAAGGGCATGGTCCCGGAAATCATTCACAACAGTCTCGCTCTCCTTCGTTGGCATACGCGGACATCGGTTTTCGGTAGTTTTGCTCTGTTGCAACTCTAGACACCGTTCGTTGATAGCGGTGCCGTTCCCAAGCCGTTTTACATTGCTGTTGATGCAGAGATTTTTCCTGGAGCCCAAAGTGAGGTACTTTACATCTTCTATGAGGCCTGTCTGGTCGGTGCTATTGGTTTCATCATCGAGGGCAATCGCTGGTGGCATCTTGATCCGTCCAAGCTCGCCCGAGAATTGAGTTAGCTGCGAATGCGTTCTAGAGCAGAAAAATATCTTGGTCTCGTCAGGTACGTCTCCCTCGTCTTGAGACACGCCAACAGAGAACCCAAGCTTTTCCATCAGCGCTTGAGTTTCCCCAGATAACCCGGAATCGTTGAAAGTGCCCAGTCGTACTCTTCCATTCGACCCTTCGTCGCTTTCGTAGTCCTCCAGGGCGAATTGTGCCTCATCGTCGTCATGATGCGCCCCGCCTGGCGTAACTTTTTGCCTTTTAAATTGCAACTCGCCATTCTCATAACGCTCTTTGACTCTTCTCTCTTTTGCCTTGACCTTCGCGATGCGCTTGTTCAGCTCCTGCTTGCGGCGAAGTGCTTCTTGCTTTTTCTGCTTCTGCGCATGCGCCAAGATCCAATCCGGTTCATCGCTACTGGCTGCACCAACAGCAAATCCTTCCTCAAAAGTTCGTCTCTTGTGATCACGTAGCCAGGTTAATGATCCACATATCAGACTCAACGACTTGCCCGTGCCGGTTGGTGATTCGAAAATGCCGACCTTTTTATCTTCCAAGCATTCATAGACCGCGTTCATGAACTCCTTTTGAATATCATATGGCAAATATGGGTGATGAAAATCTCGTTCCTTGTCTTCATAGTGCATGGTGGATGAGCCTGGTTTATTGTTCTGAAACAAGAAATCTAGCAGTGTGGGAAGCGACGCGCTAAAAGAACCTCGGGACGCGAATTCACGTGCACCGATTCGCGCACGGTGCAGTTTTGCTCGTTTATCCCACGCTACTCTCCATGCCCTTATGTCCAACTGAATGTTTACTCCATTTGACAGATTATTTGAGTCTCTCGTATTGATGTCTGAAATTGTATCATTTGGGCTCTTGTGGATGCACCTTATATTGCTATAGGCATATAACACCTGCACTTCTTTCTTCGCGACGCCTGCTATGATGATCTCATAAGCCTCGAGCGGATCGGACTTCGTGCTTACGAGTACGAGTATGGGCAAAACCAAGAGCAGACCCATGTTTAAAGGCTTCCACGCAATCTCTAATCCAACTGTAGGGCTCTATGAGGTAACGACTGTATTGTTTTACTACGCAGCACTAAACGAGGCATAAGGACTACATCTAGCGAACAAAGGAAAGGTAATGATCGTGGAATTTTTTCCACGTGATAACCCGTCTGTTTCCAGAAAAGCAAAACTTAGGAGCAGAGCTTCCTTAAAACCTTCTGCACATCCCTTAGATTCCCGTGCGAATCGACCCAAACTGCCCCGATAATTGCTTCCACAGTGGCGGCGAGTAGCTCTCTCGGGTGCTCCCCCTGCTGAGACGGATTTTCTACTAGATAATTTTCCAACCCTCACTTTTGCGCCACTTCTTCCAATTTTTCATTCGTACCGACATCTATCACTTGTTGATGTCCGTTCGCTGCATCTCGTTGGTCAACCGCGAGACAACATGTATGCTTCGTACATACCTATATCATAGTCCTTCTTAAACCACTCGTCAATGACTGCTAGACGTAGCGCAGCATCGCCAACGAGAGCGAGCCGTTTGTTTCCTTGAACGGGTTCCCTAATGTCATTTCGAGATTCCGGAGCCCCGGCGGCTAAAAATGCCTCCTCGATGAGACTTGAGTTAAGGAAATGGTAGTTGAGACGGTCTTGAATCGAATTGTAGTTGATATTGGTCATTTTGTTCTCGTCCTACTGTTGCTTTAGGGGGCCTCGGTAGAATGAACATTAAACACACTCATGTCCAGCATATATTCTTCCAGAATAAATAGTTTGATCGTGCTCATTACTCTAGTTTTGTTGGGCTGGTGATCAAACAATAACCTTCACGCCGATATCTGCTTTCGTGGCCTATCTTCCGACTCCATGGGTGTATACTATGCTTGGCATCCTATTCAAACCGCATGCACCTGCACGTCGTTCTGATCATCAGAGTATGGCGGACCTTTCAATCATAGTTTTGATCATAGTTGCCTTGCTCAAGAAGATTAACCACGGAGGAGCACTTAGAATGCCACACAGGATCTACTAAAACACGACATCTTGCTCGACTTAACGTTTGCAGCCATGAGGTCCTGCTTGCAGCTGCAGGACGACCAAGGGCAAAAAATAGCGATATGGATCCACTGTTCTCTATTTTATTCGCGCCAATAGGTACGCCCCCGATCGTTGTACAGAGGAGACAAAGAACACCAAAGTATCATTCTCAGACTGAGGTAAATCAAATAATGCGCTAGGCAAAAGCGGCAGCCAAATCAATGGAACGGTAACGAAGCGATTCTAAATTAGGGCCTTGTCAGGAAAACTGTTGGAATGCTATGCTATGACGTAGTTCGAATGTCCCATGAATCTATACTCAAACCTTCAACACGTGACTAGGTCGTCTCGCATCTTAGTTATAGAAGTTCCTCTTTAATAGCTATGAGAGCTGTTCTTTGCAATATGAACTCAGGCAGATTAAATAATAAAAGAGTCCTAGATGGAGAGGAAAGAGTTCTACGCGGGGAGGCCATTCCACATAGATTTTGACGACACTGATTGTCTGAAGTGTGAAAGCTACACTAGACCTACTCAAAGTCGTCTTAAAGCGCGTAAAATAGTCTAATGTAGTAAAAATGAAGACTAGAGTAATACATGGGAGGATCATTTTTCAGAAGGAAGTATTAAGTTGCAAGACAACTGCGCCGCTTCATTGAAGAGACAATTTCATTACAAAGCTAGTTAAAAGTTATCATCTCAATCGGTGTCTCCTTATTCTAAAGTATCGTCTTCGTGAAATACCAAAGCCCTCACCTCGATACTCTCCCGGCCCTCCCTGTCTTCTGTCCCTGGCACGTGGAACGCTGTGTGTGGAACGCGTCTCGCCCTACCATCAAGCTTTGAGTCGAAACACTTGATAAGAAGTACCTCATCAGGCGTAAGGTTTGACTTGTAGAACCATCTATTTCACGTTAGTAACCTAATACCATATTTCGATATTAGATATTAAAAAAAAACTACGTACCGGTGCGCAGGATCGTGTTTCACAGCGTAGGTTTCACCCCTTCGGTTTGGATAGATAAGCTCTGTAATGACTAAGCTCCCATCATCAACACTGTTTGCCTCCGCAACTGCCAGAGGGTCGCGTTGGACTGTCTTGATCGGACGCCACACGTTGATGATTTGTACACGACTACGTGTAAGCTTCTCGGCTTCTTCAGGAAGATGGTGAGGCACGCGTGATAGCGCAGCGGAATAAGATTGGTCGATGTGCACACGCTGCACTGGCCCGCGCAGGGTGCGGTCTAATGCGCCCTGGCCAGGAGACTGGCGGCGAATAGTGTGGTCGAAGATGAAAATGCGTGATGCGCCAGTCCTATATTACATCAGCTCCTTGCCTCTCATTTCTCAAATATTCGTTTTGTGCAGCGAGGTACATACGCATCCTTCAAAAGCTGCTCGGTCTCAGCATAGTATCCACTCTTGATCTGCTCATCATCTAGGAAGTCTTTCTCATTTGCAGTGTGCCTATAAAATTGGAAACCGTTTCCATCAAGCGTGTACTCCTTTTCATTCCCACGCACATCGTGCACTGTAACAGGATGAACTTCGAAAGGGCGCTCGTAGGTCTCTGGTCGATCAGTGTAAGTTGGATGTGGCGGTGAGCCGTCAGCGTTGGGTTTGTAATAGTGAAGCACTGTTTGAACATCTTGTGGACCGGAACCAGTAGAAGGAGCTGTTGATTGGAGAATTTGGGGGTTTCCCAACGGTGTCTCGGAAGGTGAAATAACAGCAGCGGTAGCCATTTTGGGCAGTTATAGTGGATGACTGGTGCTTGAGATAATCGTTGTCTTGACGGAACTATCTTGACTTTTAAATTTCCAAGCCGTTCGTTTGACTCTTATATCTATAATGGAGCTGGCATGTCCTGCTTGACGTCTCACTATTGATATGTAAGCTCTCGAGCTTCCCCGCAGCACGCAATATGGTCAGAACACAGGGTGATTGGATTTGAAATGTTGCCGAGGGACGCCAAACTATCCGCAGATCGTCCGTAGGATCACTACTGATCTACCTATTGATCTTATTGGGTTGCAGAACTCCGCGCTGATAAATTCGAGATGCAAGTCTCAAGATGCAGGCGCATTCAGGGCTGCGTCACTTTCAGTGAATTACTGAACAACACATTTTTACCATGACCGAATGCAAATCTGGCATTTTGAGTGCATTGACATGCGTCTAGTCTAGATGGGTACATGCACAAGCGTTATAATGGTTGTACCGTCATCCAGCACACTCGTCTCCTCCTCTAGCTGGTATCCCTTCCACCTTGGAATGAGTTTGATCCAGACATACCAGTATAGGAAACCAAATATTATGATACTTACACCTACGACTGCATACGTAGCATACCAAAGCTCGCCCTTCTTCTGTCCATCTTTCGGTGGAAAGAAGGGAGCAGCAAGCAATGCCAGGCTCAGTCCAATACGCAGAAAAACCGCAGCACTCCAAGCCTTAAAGGGCCTTTTGAGGTCTGGCCGGGTGTACCTCAACCAAAGCAGCCCTACGGATGTCGCGAGAACAAACACCTGACCAGGATAGCCTTCCACCTCAAGTATAAACGAATAGACTTCACTGGACGGTGGGAGAGCGATAACGAGGAGCGACGGTATGTAATGAACAATGAGCCCGCCGAGAGGAGCATTAAAAGGCTTTGAGGATGCTAGGAGTTTGGGGTAGGGCAGGAAGCCTTGTCGGGCAATCTCTTGGTTGAGGCGAGCCTGTTTAAGTTCAGCACAGTTCAGCACAAGGCTTAAACACCTGTAACTCACCAAGGCGAACGTAACAACCATAACATTCCCAACGCCTGAAAGAGCTACTGCAAGTGGTAACAAAGTTTTGCCAATTCTTGGACCAAAACATTTCTCGAAAAACAAGGCTGCAATGAGCTCTCCACTGTCCTTAACCTCATCGAGGGGAACAACTATGAAGTATGCGATGTTGACCAGGAGGTACAAGATGCAAGCTGTGATGAGTGCCGTTATAGATACCGACTTCAACGTGCGTACTGGGTTTCTGACTTCGTTGAGGACATTGTTGACGTTGTTCAAACCAGCAAAGGAGTAGAACACCTTGAACAAGGATGTAGATATAATGCCCCAGCTCCAGTCCGTGTCTTTCCAAAGGTTTGGCCCGGTGGGGAAATGGCTCCTTTGTCCATCACTCCCTTGCGGTTTGAATAGAACAACAAAAAGACCGGAAAGGATCATGAAAATCACGAGGCCGACTTTGATCCACCCTAGGAAGTTTTGGATCCGGATACCGGTTCGCATGAAACAGCCATGGATGATGGTGATGACGGTGAGCAAGCCTATAGCGAGTGACTTTCGCAAGAAGTCTGTAGCTTCGATATCGAAAGCGTAGAGCGAATATTGAGCAAAGACAATGCAGTTACTCGCCGTGAACCCTAGCAATACCGCTTGTGTCGCGATCAACGTGCTCGCCAGAAAACGGGGTTTGCGATATGTGAACTCGAGGTAGACCTTGTCTCCTCCCGAGCGAGGTAACATACAACCATACTCCAAACTTACCGCCAGACCACACGCCGCGATAATGGCACCAAGCACCCATAGCGACAGCGAAAGGCCGACGCTTCCGACGCCTTTCACGATGACGCCTGGTGTAGCAAAGATGCCGCTCCCGATGACGCGCGAGATGACAAGAATGTAAGCGCTCGGCCAGGTGATTATTCGTCCGATTGTTGATGTTTCTGGGAGAACATCATCTTCGATGGAGCGCGTCGTTCCTTCACCAACGGTGGTGCTGGACTCATCACCAGAACCATACGTTTTGCTGCTTACACTTTCTGTTGGTGAAGGGCTTCGCGACAGGAGGGGCTCTTGCTCGTCTGGTGACATAACCACTGTGGTGTTGTTGTTGTTGCTGCGTCGTCTCGTCTCTCATCCAGCTTGTGCTGCTCGGGGAGGTGTTGCGTGTCATACTGAACGTCGGTGCAATATCTGTCCCGAGGCCCAGTGGACAATTGTCAGCCGTTGGCATCATTTCAGCACGGATGTCGTGGGTTTCAAGGTCTTGATCAGAATGTAACGGCTATGCTATCAGACGCGTCTTGATTGGCGTTCGCTGTTTTGTGTGACAGCACGCCATCCTTAGTCCAGTTGACGCGCTCTCAGATGATCACCAACATTGAAAACACAACACCATTCCCGTGCAATACTTATTCCCGAAAGCAGAAAGTGACGCCCTGGAAGGCTAAGAATAAGTCTAGTTTGAGGTAGTGCGAGTCAGGTGGGCAAATTTAACAGGAGGATGCCTATTTGAATTGATACATCGGGCCTACCCATCTGACAAACACAGGCTCTACGTGACGGTTTCTCCAGCGCACAAACCAGACGCAATGAAAAATTGTTTCCAGCTTAAACATATGGGCCATACGAGGATTGAAATGTAGACTGCTTGATTGACCTGAGTTCCAGGTAGAAAGGCAAACCAATTCCTTCGCCTTACTAACAGCCCGAGGCTTACGGTCATCAAATATCTAGAGGGCAAGTTATTGCCGCCAGTGCGCTTCATAACGCACAAAAGATTTAATGGAGTGTATGTGCTGCCACGACTCCAAGTCCTCAAGACATATCGTGTATTATTCGAAGTCGACTTCGTTGTGATCAGGTGATCAGGTGATCAGTCTCCATCATCGCAGAACTCACTTCTTACGATCCTCATAGGAATTCTTTGAAGTCTCTCCGGACAACTCACTCTAGAATTCTACAAGGAGAAGCGCTGAGTCACATGGCCTTGTGACTCTCGCCAGTGGCTTGACGTGAAGTGTAGTTTCTGGCAGACCGACTGGAAATAGTCGCTCTACTAGAAGATGAGTAGTTCGTCGAGGGCGGATTCTGGCGCACTAGATCAGTATAGGGTCGACCACATTCAAAGCACAGTAACAGTTTGACGAATCCCAGGCGCAAGAGTATGGGAAGGATGGCAGTAGTTCAGGGGTGCGCAAGCGTAAAACTATAGCACCAGCACGCGGTTTTTCGAAGCGTCGACCGATTCCATTCAACATCGTGTGCTCCACCGTGTACAATCATTGTACCATAACCTTTGTATTGTCAATATGAACCGACTGTTGTCTAATTCAATAAGCATAAGTACGTGGTAAGTCTTCGCTGTAGACAAAATCTTAGACGTTAGCGCAGTTAACAAGGTCGGGATCTACTTCCCGAAGCATGTTTTCAACACCACAGGCCCTCCCAGGTGTTGTGGTCGGGAGATATCCTCCATCTGAGTTTGGCGATTTCAGTGCCTGGATACTGGGATTTGGGATATAGGCCTGGCGAACGAGCTCGCACGCCAGCGCCAAGTGAGGGGTCGAAGTAATTATGATGCAAGGGTTTTAAGCTGCCGATGACAACAACGTTGCATCTGAGGTTGACCAAGCAGCATCGGATTGGGTGTGCCTGTTGTGGCTAGTGCACACGGGCTACCGTTAATCCGTTATCGTGCGCAATGCGTCCAGGACCGCCATTCAGCAGAATTGGAAACATGTCCAATTCTGCTGAATGGCGGTCCTGGACGAATCCTGGTCGATCCGGGTGAAGAGAGGGCCGTGCAGAGAAGAACATCGTTTGTGTGTGGTCTGACAATGTTCACGAAATCCGCACAAAATCCGGACCAAATTCATATCCTTTCCGTATTTTAGTTTCAAACGCGAAAACGCCTTTCCACAGCGTGCTTCTTAAACACATCGATCCATTATAGTTGTTCACCTTTGAAACACCATGGTAAAGCCCAAAATCCTCATCATCGGCTGCGGCGCCGTAGGCCTTTCGCAAGGCTATCATCTTTCGACAGGCGCAGACATAACTTTCCTCGTGCGGCCAGGCCGCAAACCAGCGTTTGCTCCACCGAAACGCCTCTATGACTACAAGGAAAATACCTTACGGACCTTTGACAATTACCGTCTCATCGAGTCAGCAAGCGAGGTCGCAGGCGAAGCTTTTTACTGCGTATTCGATACACTCGACGGACACACGGCCCGCTCCGAGGCTGGCACGGCGACTCTGCGCTCCGTTGGTGACTTGATTCGCGACAACCCGGGAACTTTCGTTGTGTATGATGCTATTGGGCTCGATATCGCAGACCACTACGCGACATCGCTCGGTATTTCTAAGGATCGCTTGCTGCTGGCCTTTAGTATGCTCGCCCACCAGCCGACGAAGAGCATTTCCATCCCAAGCACTGCCGATCGCGATTTGGTCGCCCAGGCTGATTTGCTTTACTCCTACCAGCCAGGAAGTGTCGGGTTGGTCGCATTCAATACACGACCCGAAAATTTCAAGGCACTTAAAGAGGTATATGATAAGAATAATAGGCTCCACGTCACTTCCATGCCCGGTTTTGTGGAAGGGTGGGTACCCATTCTGGCAATGCTTCACTTGGTGACCTGGAATATCGACGGTTTTAAGGAGTTTGAACATTTCAGAAATAATAAAGAGCTATGGGCGCTCCTAATTGAAGCACAAAAGGATATATTGGGCTTGCCGCGGTTCGGATGGACGGGCTGGCTGTTAGCATGGATTCTGGGTTCATGGGCGACGGCAAAAATGATATCTACTCCAGTAGAGGGAGCGATGCCCCTTTCTTACCACGAATTCAACGCTTTTCACCATGGCGGTAAAGTAGTCAAACAAGACATTCGGGTGCTCGAGGAGCTCGTCGTTGAAGGTGAGAAGTCGGGTCACAAATTGAAAGCTCTGCGCGAGATTTGTCGCCGAGCTGCAGAGACCGAAAAGGCAAAAGCGGAGGAAAGGGCTGCTCATGTCCGTTGAAATATAGAAGAAAAGAGATATGTAGTCTAGGAAGGGCTGCTGCAAGCTACGTATTGGAATAGAGGTTCATTGGAAAGCTAGCCTTGGTGTTATCTATGTACAGCTCGCTAATCTGGTGGTTAAAATATAGTATGTTGCTACTCCCCCGCATTTCGTCGCGATAGCTCTAGAATCGCCTAAGAAACTGGGCGGTTCTCACGACGACAGCTATTGCTGATCGGTTGAAACAGGTTCGTTGGATATTCAGCATACGATTTTAGGAGAGTGGTGAGAACTATAAGGCTCTCCATGATAGATTCGGCCAATCTGAAACCTTGTGGTGTCTTTGAAGAGTTGCAGGATCACTAAGCTGATACGTCCAGATGGCGATGAAGCCTCACCGCGAGCCAAGCCACTAGTGGCTGTGGCAAGGACGCCCACATCTTCAGCTCTCGCGGGGTATTAAATCATGTGGCCCATATCTTGATCCCAAAGCCAGAACTACAAAGATATGTAGCCTTCTTCCGGATCGGGGCGACCAAGTTGTAAATTTAGTGCTTCATGCCATCCAATCCAACACCTCTTATTCGATAGCCTTGAGTCCCAGCAGATTTTTGTACCTAGTCCTGACCTGATATGAATTAGGCATCTCGCAATGGCCGAAACTAGGGTCTTTACTGGGGCGTGGCTCAACTGGAGTGAGTAGCTTTAACACTGTCCCAGAATTGTAAACTCAATCCACAATTGTTATACCTTCCAAATACCTTAGGGTGCTTGATGCGATGGTACGTGAATGATACTGATATTTGAATGCAGGCGGCGGCCGCTTCCAAGGCGCAACTATTACTATACCTGCTGAATATGGTGCGGTCCTAGTAGCGGTCCTTGCTCTGTTCGTACGATGGGCTGGAAGCCATCTTTGGAGTATTCTGTGCTTTGCAATACATCAATTTCGGTCTACTCCGCATGAACGCGACGGCCTTCATCATCAATATCAGGCTATACTGAGAAGTGGTCTCTCCGATTCAAGTGCTCTTTGGCAATTTTTAAAAACTGCGGTGGCGTGGAGGTCAAGCACCAAAAATATCAAAAGACGTGCATTGCCGCTGTTATTCCTCACGATAACCCATATAGTAGCATTCTATTGTGCTGGAGTCTTCTCCTCGAGAGTTGTCAAAACAGCTGGGGAGGTATTGATCAAGAGTGATATCTGCGGCTGGCCGGATGATCGAAGCGCCAAAGACTTCAGCCAGTGGTCTGGAGACGACATGGAATCTGCGGATGCGTTGATGACGACACTTGATCAAGCCTTTTCAAAGAGTGCGGCATATGCCCGGTCATGCTATGGTACTCAGTCCGGAACGCAAATATCCATCTGCAACGCCTATACTGTTAAATCGATTCAATCCAAGATAGACCGAAACGCTCCTTGCCCCTTCACTGAAGAAACATGCAGGTATGCAGCAATGGAAATAGACTCTGGGCTCATCGACTCTCACAATCATCTGGGAATTAATGCGCCAGCAAAAGATCGTGTTCTGTTCAGGAGGGTGACAACGTGTACTCCAATCCCTCTTGAGGAAGAATATAGCACAAATTGGACGTCAGAAACAACCCCAGAACTACGAGACCAACTTACTTTTCAACAAGGGCAGTCTCTATTAGCGCCAGGCGATGCATACAAATACTACTACTTTGGAAACCGGACATGGAACGGAGTATCCATCAGCAATAGCACGATTGTGATGAGCAACAATTCTATCATGTACGCTTCACAGCCGTACAATCTCTTGTAAGCATCATCGTTTTTTCTTTGGGACAATAGTTTAACAATATGGTTTAGGTTAATTGATGCTCACCCAGGAAGCCTTACGGAAAGCAATTTTAATCCTATCCCTGCCCTTAACCGCACTGATGCGGAGGTGTATGTGCTGGCTCTAAACAATCTAGTAGCATATACTGGGCCTGTGACAGATCCTTGGTTCCAAACCGCGATAGAGCCTATCAACTCTTTAGCCTGGGCGCCAGATGGTGTATGGATGTCCCCCAATACGCTTGCTGGTATTGGCTGCATCGAACAATATCAACTATGCCATAGCCACAAATGCACGCCGCTTACAGGCTTATCCCTGATTGACCAACAAGCGACTGACGCACTGGAACTGAACTCAAGGCAAGAGGCAACATTAAAATTGCTATTAGAAGTGGGTCGCTGGATGAGAATGAATGCCATGATGAACTTTTTGGGTGGAGATATTCTCCTAGCTAAAGAAAGATTATTTGGCGGTCTCTGGCTATCTTCTGCACTTGAAGAGAACCAATGGCAAAAAGAAGTAGAGAATATCCATGACACAAGCATGGCATTCCTACAACAAAGCATAATTGACCATAGTTCCCCGCCTAACACCTGGATCTATCAGTCTGTAAAACTCTACGATTATATTATCCAGGAAGAGAACACGGATGCAAGATATCTTTGTACCAACCAAAAAATTCGGAGTACCGTCCATTACTCTATGAACATCGTAGGTTTCCTACTTATCGTCGTTGGGGGAATTTTGGTTGTCCTTGTCAATGTCTTTCTTCCACAGTACGTGGGCAGGCTACAGCGTCGCAGCGAAAAAGGACAGGCGGCGAGACTGGACTGGATCGAGAGCGAGACTTTGCAATTACAGCGCACCGCTTTTGAAGCTCGCGGCATTGGCCCTTGGAAGAACAAGGATGATGGTGTTCCCGTCACCACAGAATTTGGGCAAAAGTTTCGAGGCACAAAACTTCATCCGAGCGACGATGGTGCGATGCAGCTAAGTGAGATCTTCAATCCCCTTATTGAACCAGTGAAGTCAGACAAGAACAACCGTGGTCCGTTTTAGAGCTATGTAGAATAATGCGATCATCTTTACGAGCCTGTGATACAAGAGTGGCATGCCATCTTTTGTAAACCCTATCTAGCAAAATCAGGCACAAACTCGAATGGTGTGGGCATGGGCTGTTTTGGGGCAAACGTAGAAATCAGTGATACTCAAGTCAAGGAGATGCGGTACATGCGGACTTTTCCGGGTCTTCCTATTGCTCCTGTTCTGCATGTCTTACCCTGACAGCGTGTGTTTGTGTACTGCAAGGCTTCGGTATTGGGAAATATTGCTAGCGTCCTGCGGCTGCAGAACAAGATGTGGCTGTAATACTGAAAGTTGATTCGTTCGCACTCGAGGAATGGGCTCGCGAGGATAAGGGGGTCTGGTTCCGCATCACACATTGGCAAAGGGGCTTGACAGAAAGACCTCCGCATGAGGGCAGACCTTCCCCAAACACGACTTCCGGCCGACCAGACAAATTGAGGCGGCTTGAACCGAGGATGCGAGTAAGTGGCACGGCTAGAGACCCCGCCCAGCCCCGTGTGTGGCTTGAACGTTACTATGATGTGCCTTAGCTGGTTGCGCTAACCCTTACTAGTCTCCAGTGTGTTCCAATAATAAATGACTATTAGAGAGGCAACTTTTCCCAAGGTTTCTGCCAAGCACATAGGGGCAACCCTTTTGCGGCCTGCAAAAATGGGAACTAACGCAGTGAAGACATTTTCCAATAGGGAGACGCGGGGAAAAGCGCATGGCTTGATGCTGGTCGACGATCATGGCCACTCCTAAACTTTATGATCTGGATTTCGGCCGTTGACATGATTCACGGAATCTAGCGGGATTTCGATAAGGATGATTGTTTCGCCCTGAATTCGAGGGTCCAATATCACTGCGGCTATGAACCCTGACGACAGACATGAGCAACTTTGCTCAATTCCTACGCACAGATGCCGCCAGATGCGTACAACAACAACACCTGGAAGTTGATAGTGGTTATCGCAGTATGCTTGTCATTGTCAATGGTGATAGTGGGCCTGCGGTTCTACGTTAGACTGGTGATTATTAGAAAATTTGGAGATGAGGATTGGGTTTTGGCAGCGGCTCTGGTATTGCCTCTGTACTTTTGAACGCCTTTTATGTGCTAATCTGTCTTGCCTAGATCGCCTACATAGTAGCGGCCGCTTTGCTTGTAGTTTGTATGGCATTAGACACGCTTCCTTGCCAACAGATCGAACTAACCGGAAATGAAGGTACGAAATTTGGCCTCGGCCGCCACTTCTATACCCTCTCAACTTGGGAGAAAGGGCAATACCTCAAGGTCCGTATACCATCGATACATACGCTCCTCGCTAAAATCTTTGGATCATGCAGTTCATGTGGATTGCCTCCGTTACTTATGGAGCTATTATCATGCTTATTAAAACGGTATTTCTCCTACAGTACCGCCGCGTCTTTCCGCTTCCCAACTTCCAACGTGTGTGCGACATTGCCCTGGCCTCCATTGCAGCATGGGCTGTGGCAGGCACTGTCGGGGCCTTTCTCAACTGCCGCCCTATCGGACGGAACTGGGATCCCTTGGAGCCGACAGGGTGTGCGGAACGCATCGATTTCTGGCTAGCCATGGGCATCTTGCATGTTCTTACGGATGCCTTCATCTTCCTTTTACCACTACCGCTACTGAGGACGTTGCCTTTGCCAAAGGTACAGAGAGCAGTTTTAATGGCAGTATTTTCCCTGGGATTCTTGTAAGTAGTCTA
Source organism: Pseudopyrenochaeta lycopersici (assembly GCA_003313425.1). Taxonomy (NCBI): domain Eukaryota; kingdom Fungi; phylum Ascomycota; class Dothideomycetes; order Pleosporales; family Pseudopyrenochaetaceae; genus Pseudopyrenochaeta; species Pseudopyrenochaeta lycopersici. The sequence goes on along the minus strand of NHZP01000001.1, from coordinate 170,648 downwards.
TCTTTTGGGAGCGCCAAACCGAAAGCTGACGGCTTTCTTTCCACAGCACATGTGCGATATCAATCATCCGTCTTACGACACTCCGTGCTTCGACGTCAAGCGAAGACCCAACGTGGATAAATGTACGGACAGCGGTATGGTCTATGGCCGAAGTAGCTTGTGCCATCTTCTGTGCGTGCATCCCGACGTTGCGGCCACTTGTGCGGTATTCCACTGGCTGGCGGAGACATTTTTACAACCCAGACGAGCTGGATATAACACAAATATCGAGAGAAGGTGAACGTAGAATGTGCGAATCTTAATACACAAAGCTCTGGGGCTTTCAAGCCATCGTCTTCATGGACTGAAATGACACGAACAATTGATTGATCAATGGAGGGAACAATCCACACCGAAGCAAGAACATAGTCAAGGCTGTGTAACGATATGAAAGACCGAAGCCATGCCATGACACCACAGGAAACACGAAGGCGAATAAGTTCAAGCATCAATTGATGTAGGACTGCGAACGCAGGACGTATATACATAGATGGTGCAAAAGGAAAGAAAAGACAACTACTCGTATTTCTGACCATATTATTGGATCCCTGCTGTCACCAAATGAAGATCCTGACCTGCTTGCGCTAGATGCGGCGTCTGCTACACTGTCAGAGCCCTACCAATCATCCTTGGCTTCCTCTTAAACTAAACGTTAGCGATAGTAGCGGGGGATCTTAATCCTGGCCCGCACCCTTGCTGGAAATCGAGCTTGAGTGTCCTTTCATACTGTAGCGCAATGGACCTATATCACAAGACAAATTCATAACCTGCAGTCTGCTTAAATTCGAATACCGCCTACTCTTCTCAGCCACAAAGCAAAGCGCTTTCTGATCCCAGCATCGTCTTGGTTTTCTTCGAAAGGCTAACAGCCTTGACCACCATTGCGGCTACTCCCTCCCGCTAAGGCTTGAGGATTGTAAAGGCTTGCATAGCGCGCCATGGGAGCTCTAGGGCGCGTCAGCCATGACCGTTTCATTTGAGCGAAACAGCTTTTAGATCAAGCCAGTGCTTCTCTACTCGGAGCCACAGCAATCCGCGCTTTGTAGACTGTTGCATTTGAGAGGCAAAACTCTTTCACATTACCATGCTGTTCGAATCTTTCTGTGCCTCTGCCACCTTCCTCTACCAGGGTCACGGCCTGCAGTCCGCGTGCTCTTGCGGCTTTTGTTCGAGATAGATGTCGATTCGATTGACTGACAGACAACTACCTCCTGATCTACTCTCAACGTCGATCAAACTTGGATTGCCGCTACTAGCGGTGAATGCCCTTGATCACGCATTAGATCATGCTGTTGGAATTAGATAAGCACCCGCCCCATATTTACACTTCCTATTACTGTCATTAGTACCCGACTCATTCCTATTTTCAACTCGCGGTCATACTGTTTATGCTTCCTTCCCGATAACAACATATTGCTCTTTCCCAAGTTCGCTCGCCTTGGCGGAGCCCCCCTACTGGAAATTTAACCTAAAGCGGCGTAGCTTAATGAAGCAACACTACCCCACATTACTCTATGACTTGTAATATTTCTGTTTGCTGCACACAATTCTCTCATTTTCCACTACATCACTGGCGGTGCAGGGCAATTCGTCGTCGAATAATCGCAAGAAAGAAGCAACGCGCAGAATGCAGTAGCAGATGATACAGCAAAACTCGTCCTCACGACCAGAAGCAAATGACAACAGCCGGGAAAGCATAACGGTGATAGCAGAGGAGACAGTAATAAAGTGGGCTATCTTAATGTTCTAAACGAAATCTCCCTCCGCCTTGTCGCAGGTAAGCGCGCAGCACACTTACCACATTGGGAATTCGAATCGGAGTTAAACATAGGTCGTGAATACGGCAAATACGAACTGAGACAGGATTAGTTGCATATGCGCTCTTGCAATTTTCTCTAAGCCCACCCACGAAAGGTATTGCGATCTTCGATACCCTCTGTTCATACGCGGCTTCAAGGGTACATACCCGACCTCAGATCCCTTACTCCCACCCGAGAATGAGTCTGGGCAGTCCTGACATAAAACATACTTATCTTGAATAACCAATGACTGAAAGAACGAATCGAAAAATGACTCCTTACACTTACGCCCCCCTCCCAACTCCTACCAGCATCCGCATCCTACGCTTCCCCCAACTTGATCCCGACTCTGGCACCCTCTCTACCTCCTTCCGAGTCATCGATCTTGCCAATACCACCAAGGCTGACCGACCCCTCTTTCACACTCTCTCCTACACCTGGGGCAACCCGCACGCCGATGGGCCGTGCTTTGCTGACAACTACACTGCTCAAGCCCCGCGTTACGCAATTCAAGGCTCGATCCTCGTGGATGGCCACACCCTCACCGTCAATCGAAACCTACATGATGCACTCCTTTCCATGAAGCCCGATTCGTGGCGCCAGTTCTGCAACACGAGGACGAAGCGTATGCGGAGTCAGTTGCATTTCGCAGTGCTCCTGCGGCGGTTGCCAGATGTGCGGGCGCTAGTGAAGTCGGGTGTGGATTTAGATTTGGTCGATGATGAAGCATGGTGCACGCCGCTTATATACGCAGCAGCAAGTGGAGCGGAGGAAATTGTAAGGGTGCTTTTAGCGGCCGGGGCAAATGTAGGGATAATGAATAGGAAGGGAGAGACTGCGGGAGAGGCTGCGAGGAGGAATGGGTGGGAAAAGATTGCGGGGTGGGTTGACGATGCGGCCGAAATGCGATTGGAAGAGAGGAAGGCGCGTTTTCAATACAGGACTAAGGAAGAAAATGGGCTGGAAGATGATGGCCCGGATCGCTGGATCTGGATTGATCAGCTATGTATCAACCAGGCTGATGTGAAGGAGCGGAGCCATTTGGTTAGTATGATGGGCGAGATTTACTCCAGCGCATTTTGGACTCTCGTTTGGCTTGGTGCAGAAGATAAATATATGGCTACTGCACTCCACGCTGTCAAAAAGCTTGCGGACGCGAAGGGCGACCTGATCAAGAGCGATATCCTACCCTACATCGAACAACCTGAAGAAGTCTACTTGGCAGCTGAGATTCCGTATATTTCCCCCGCCGAATGGACAGCTCTAGCCTCACTATTCCAGCGTCAGTACTTCCGCCGCGTCTGGGTCGTGCAGGAGAACTTGCTGAGCCGGACTACGCTTTGTCTCTGCGGGGACGTTGAGCTACCTTGGCGTCAACTCTGCACCGTTGCGCAGCTTCTGTACATCAGGCAGTTGACTATTGGTCGCCCGACTAGTGCCAAGTATATAGATAACAACGAAGCAGCACTTCAGATAGAGTATCGTGCGAGCCAGATGGTACAATGGTCCGATAGGTGGCTGAATGGGGACGACGCGGCGAACCCGAAGGCGTGCAATCTGGGGACGTTAGTCGGAGACTGCTGGACGTTTCACGCGACCGACCCTAGGGACAAAGTGTTTGGATTTTATGGTTTGCTAAATTTGCTCCGGATGAAGGGTCAGCGTGATGATCAAAACGGAGAGGAAAGGAGGAAACAAATTCAAAACAACATCGGGGTCGACACTGCTGCGCCCGCGAAAACTTGGATCGCGGACTACTCTAAATCGACAGCCCAAGTTTTTGCTGAAGCTACGAAAACTATTATGGTTGAGTCAGGAGGCTTACGCATGCTGGCAAATGTGGTTGATATATCCCTAAAGAAGACTGAGGGTCTGCCTTCCTGGTGCCCAGATTACGGTGTCCCATTCGCAAATGCTTTACCACGGCAATACTGTGCCACTGGCCAAATTGATGCACCAAGCTGCGCTCCCTTCAACGTCGATCTGATACCCTGGAATCGTCTTCCCGTCTTAATTCGGCCAATTGATACTATTCTGCAGACTGGCCCCACGACTTCCGGGCCTGGAGACACCATTGCTCTTTTTGCAAGTGCCTGGCTTAGCCTCACACTTCTCCTTCCCACCCCATACCATAGCACAGGCCTTTCCCGCACTGAAGTCTTGTGGCGGACGTTAACCGCCGACACGGCGCTCACCGGGACGCATCCTGCCCCTGCAGCATATGGTTTTGCGTTCCGAGACCTGGTTTCTACAATGGTGTGCATCAATGCACACCAGGAAGCGCAGCGATTTGCGGGGTTAAAAAGAGAAGAGGGAAAGGTGTTGAGGCTGCCAGAGTGTCCGGCGCCGAGCTTGGAGATTGCGGTTGAACATGTGAAGACAACGTGGCAGAACCCAGTGCTGAAAGGGTTAGGAAAAGAGGACCTCAGGAAGGAGTTTGGTGAAGTGGGGCAAAATTTAAGTGGAGAAAGATGGGAGGCGTTGGTGTTTACCCTGATGGGGTTGCATGTTCTGGCACTCACAGAGATAGAGGAGGAACTGACAGAAGAAAAGAAGGATTATATAAAAGTGGACGAGAAGGGGCAAAGTAAGGCTGAGAGTGAGGGGAAGAATAAGTTATTCACTCCTACCTTGGACCAGTTGCTCAAGTTCGAGAAACGAATGGACTGGGAGAAGCAGGGCAAAGAGGGTGGCAATGGCGTAAAGCTTCTTCCTGATAATGCTGATTTACCTCATTTACTGCGAAAAATACTAGGCAGGAGACGGCTCTTTACAACGCAGAATCGATTCTTGGGGATTGGGCCTGCAGGCATAAGGGAGAATGATCGCATTGTGCTGATTAAGGGGTTTGGGTCACCGGCGGTTCTGAGGAAGACAGAAAACACAAATCAATCAGGGAACAGGACAGAAAATACAGAAGGGAAGAACAAGGAAAAGCAGGAACAGAAGAGGAAGGTAGAAGACACCTGGGCGGGGGAGCATAATGAAGCCGGAAACGCGGACGACATAAACCAAAGCGAAGAGTGGAAATTCATAGGTCAGGCGTTTGTATATGGAATTATGGATGGTGAGAAAGCCGGTACAGAGGAGGAATGGGAAGCGATCAATTTGATTTAAGTGTGCTTGGATGATGTAGGGTGCTTGCATCCAATATTGAGCTGACTAGTATTATACATTCCAATGTGACAATACGGAGAGATCTCACTATTAGCGCTGCAATCTTACTTGAGATCTCCATTTGTTGGCTACTTTTTCGGAAATGTGTGGCACCGGTTAGGGGAATCTTGGTAGCCGCGTTCACGACATCGCATTCAATATCTCTGTTGGGAAAGGATGGACCCTCATAGGTAGTTGTTGATGGTACAATATTTGGTGTATAGAGTTTCCATACGAAGGCAACGGACGTGAATAGGTTTATTCATTCACTGTCAAATTTCAACCATTTTGGCAATAAACCCTCTCTAGTGTATATTTATAGTTCGAATCAACTATTACCTCATTGACCATTATTCAGAACTTATTGCCTCCCCTAGCAGAGCTACAAGCTAGAATCACTCTTCTAGATGATAAGGAAAAGTTGTAAGCTGACATGATTGTTAATCACCAACAGAACTCGGATCGGGCCGCCGAGGGTAAGGCTCTTTTCCAGCATCACTCGTTCAACCTCTGGCACCTGGCCACAATATAGCTTTAAAACTCCATGCATGCTTGCTATTATACACTTACTATCAGGTCTAAGTTAGACAGAGAAATGCAGAATTATCGTTACATAATGTCAGGGAGCGTCGTGTACACTTGCTTAATCATCGGATCTAATGCATAATTTCAAGGCTGTGAGGCTAATCTCCGCTTGTAGATGGAAAAGCTTCCATCGCCTGACTGATTTTATACCTCAGCCGCTGACTTGTGTTTAAGGAATGACAAGCATGAGTATTCCAATCAACTTCCCCTACAAGCAGCCTCTGGTAGGTTTTCCAACGCTTATATGCAGCTTCCTAAATTAATTACCTTCGCATATGGCCTCCCTATATTCTCCTTCTCCTAGCTCGTAAACATCATTATAAAACGCAGTATGCTTGCTACTTATACATAGACCTCATTTAAATAGTGATAGCCTCTGTGGATTGCATCTCAGCAACTTTATTATTAAGATAATGTAGCAGTTCTTTAAGAACTCTACTAGTCTATAAGTAAAGAAAAGAGAGTTAGCTTAGGCCCATTCCTTATTTTGTGGGAAGAAGCGTAGGGATCTGTTTGTTTCAAAAATTCTTAGAACGGAAGTACAGTCTTACACTTTGATAAAATAACGTGCAACTTCATAGTCTAGTAAAACTTGCTTTAGCGCCGCATCTTAGGGCATAATTATCTTTACAGTTTAATGCTTGCGGCAAAAGTTATATTACGGGGAAGTGCAGAGTGTTCGGCGTTCGTGCACTGTCCACTCGTTATCGAGGAGAAGCTAAGCCCTGAAATGTGTGGGGCGCGTCTGAACTGTGATTTATTCGGCCCGGTTCGGTTTCATAGCTCTGATCTCAAACCTCCACTTGTTTGCCCATGCGTCAGCATTTAGTTCCGAAAATAATAGCATTGTTTGTCCCCCTGAATTGCTTGAGAGCACATTGCGACATTTGTCAATAACTAAACTGGTTTCCTTCTCGCGCGTTTCTCGTTCATTGACCCTTTTAGCTATTCCATTGCCCTATAGCAAAGATGGAACTCACCCTTGATCCTCTGTCGCCAACCTTGCTTGCACTGCTACGGCAGCCAGACAATGCGCAGCTCACTAATCATGTTATCATTCACTTACGTCCTTGCGAACTCGACTGCGACGGGATGCGTAAAGCAACGGATATCATTCGTCAAATGAGCTCGCTTCGAACTCTGGAATTGCATTACCGCGTCGGAAGTCTGGTTCTCGAATTTATGCACCAAATTGAAATATTATTGTTTTCTCAACTTCAATCCTTCCGCCTCTAACCAGAGCCCCCAGAGGGGCCAAATAATTGGAAACAAACAGACATTTCCGCTGCCCCAGTCTTTAAACTATCCGACATACCCTAGGTAGATAAGCTGTACTTACATGGACTAGTACTTAGCAGCAAGTCTTCTACAACAGAGCTTGTTAAATCTTTTCTAACTTAACGGCTTATATTAAAAGAGTGCCAGATTAAGGTATTAGAACTCGGTCAGCTGCTGCGCTACAGCCTAAAACTTACGTTACTTGAATGTGCGGTTCTAATAGACGCCGAAAAAGCCCGCGAATGGTTTGACCTGTCTATTATCAGTCGGGAACTAGCGTCTTTTCACGCTAGCTTAGAGTATTTGTGCATTATATTTAAGCTAGCTACATTAACAGTAATCGATACTGGTAACGAAGGGCCCTAGGGCATATGCTCATCCTTAACGTCGTTAAAACAATTTTCTTAACTATAAAGCCTTAAAATAGGCTTTGTAACGCTCCTGGGGTGGAATAAACTAAGCGCGCTAAAACTCTTAGAGGTCCTACTACATAGTCTTAAGTAACTAACACTTACTCAAGAAGTGGTATTGTGGTAGGGTTACTAATAGGACGAGGTGTTTGAAAGGGGTACGATTGGAGCTATTATCCACGGCTGTGTCAACGCGAACTCGCGCCACTTACGCGAAATAATTTTGCATGTTCCTGAGGGGATGAGAGGACTAGAGCTTGATCCCCCTGACACCGGAGCTGTCATTCTGAAAATAGTCGAGGATGAATTTTAATGTTACATATGTTGGACATCGTCACCCTTGTTTCAACATGAATGAACGCCTGTTCGAAGCGTTTCGCATTGAATCCCCACTTTAGTCCCGATCTAGAGTTGGAGAAAGTAAGGATTTTCACTAGGACCGTTTTCGATCCTTATTACCCTTACAACGGTTCCATTTGCTAAGAACTATAAACGTATATCTCATGCACTCATAACAACTGGTCACGGCTTTTGCCAATCAAGCTGATTTTCAACACACATTCACGACTCGCACACCGGAACGTAGGTAATTTCTATGGGTGTAACAGTTGGGTTGGTCAGTGTACCGGTCGGAGGGGGCGGGGCCACAATTTTCAGGTTACTCAAAAACTGAGAGCAGCCCCAGGTGGTTCTATCATCCTCTATATTGCCGCATGGTGCGTATGCTGTAATATTGAGTTAGCAGTACTCTCAAAGCAAAATGAAGGGTATGTAACATACGCCTTGCGCCTCGCTTTTTGTTCCCACCGTCCCCATATGCTGCTGCACGCATCCCGGCTGGAAGCGTCGTCTTGTCGGCATCCTTAACCGCAGGGTCTAAGTAATACTGATGCATAGCCAGTATTTCAGCGCAGCTAGCCTTGTTGGTGTGGTGAGGCTTTACATTGTCACCAAGTTCCGTCCGAAGCGCCATCTGACAGTGATTGAGTGCCAATGCAACCTGAGCAGGTTGGTTATTGGGTCCTGTGTAGCCGTATATGAACTTGCCACCCTTCATGGAGCTTGCCAGGTAGATGGAGTTCCCTACGGCAATCAAACCCATCATCCCTGGCTCGTCTTTCTTAAATATGGTTTCTGGAGTCTGTCTTCCATTCACTGGACGTCGTGGTGCAATATCGGCCTGCATCTCGTCCCATGCTTGTTTAGCCAGTGCGTAAAGATCCTCGTCGGAGAAGAGATCGACGACAGCGCCTCCATACTGAACTTTGGATGTCCAGACATGATTTCGTTGGCCTAGAGCCGACCTGTCCTGCTTGATGCCGAGACCTTCTGGTGTCGATGGAGTCGGAGTCGGAGTTGGAGTGACTTCGACACTCGGAGTCAAAGTTGGAGTCTCTGTAATTACTAGTGTAATGCTTTCATCTTGGGCAAAGACAGAGAGGCAAAAGAAGAATAGCAGGAATAGCCGCATCAGGCGGGTTGACTCTCTGCTGGATGACATTGTTCTTTTCTGCTGATTAACAATCAACAGCAGTTCTTTGAAAAGAGAAGACGAATGGAAAGAACAATACCGATGAGCTTGAATGAAGGAAGAGGACTAGAATATTACGTGTTGTTCTGTGATGTAGGGCTAAAGTTTATTCCAAAGTAAAGCATGATCTGCCATGATCATGGCTTCCAACAGTACGTACTACGGTACGGTTGGCCCTCCTCTGGTTACGCTACGGCTCAAAAATGACGACGCAGCCTACGGTACGGTCTAAATTGAGCCCTCTACGGCCCGTAAGCAGTAGTACGGTCGTAGACCTTTCCTAATTAGGAAACTATAGTGTAGTTGTAGTGTTAACCTCAGATTTACTGTCAAATCGTCTCACTGCCGCCTCTAACCTCGTAAGATAGCTCTCTATAACGCCCCTCCTCAGCTAATTTTTCTATACTTACAGCGCCTTAACTATATTACCGTAGAGTAAATTTTAATTACACGTAATTATTTATTTACTACTACTAAAGGCTCTCTTATAGTTATAGCTAGTACTTAGTATAGATAAGAAATTAGTAGCTATCTTAAATAAGATTAGATACTTATTACAGCCTACTATAACTTACTAGTGCTATAAGTTATCTAATAACTTATAATCTACCTTTATTAAGTTTACGTACTTCTTATACTAGTTATTATAGTACTCTTAAAGCTAAGATACTTATTTATACTGTTTATTTTTAGCGTATTAAAAGAGATTAAGATTTACTTCTATTAATTATTTATACTAGCTATTATAGGTAGTATTAATATTATTAGAAATATATAGTAGCTTCTACTATAGTAGCTAAGATAGTTATAAGTCTTTATCTTTAATCTTAGTATTAATATAGGCTTTAAAGATAGTAGAAATAAAGGCCTAAGCGCGCTTATAGTACCTTAGAAAGTATACTTATTATAATCTAAACTAATTTAAGTATAGCTTTAGATAAAAGGTAGTAGCTATAGTATAGTAGCTTATATTTAGCTTAAAGATAAAGTAGTTACTATAGCTTATAAGTTTTATAATACTAAACTTAGTAGTAGTTTTAATATATTAGCTTATATAGAACTTTTACTTAGTACTATATAAAAGCTATAAAGTATATAAATTTATAAGAGTCTACTATAGAGATCTAAAGCTATTACTACTATTATTACTCTTTAGGCGCTTAGTTATCTTATATAGTATTAATAGAAACTCTATAAGCTTAGTAGCTTTATTTTACTCTTTATTAGTTAATCTATTAAGTATAGAGTTATAGCTCTTATTACTAAGAGCGTTATTATCTTAAAGGTATTAGTTAAAGTAGTAGATAGTATCCTTAAGCTTAAGGTAGCGTTAGAGTATAAGATAGATAGAATTTTAGTAGATACTACTATCTTATATAAGGTTAAGAGTATTAAACTTATATAAGCCCTTCTTATAGTTTACTTCTTACTATACTAAGTTAAATAGCTTATAGTACTTATATAATATATATATATATATATAGTATTTATAAAGTTATAAAGCTTTCTAACTACTTCTTAATTCTAGAAAAGCTTTAGTTACTTTATAGAGCCTATAGCTATAACCTAAGCTTCTTATTTACTTACTCTCTCTCTAAATAGTATAGCTTTAATAATAAGGTTTATAATATAGCTAGCGCAGCGTAAGTATTAGTACTTATTAATATTAATATTAAGATATTTATTAAGGGCTTAGATAAGTTTAGTATTATTATTTAAAGTATTATTACTAATAAAGTAGTAGAATTTAGGTACTAATTTATAAAGCTTAATAGTTTTAAGTAAAATAGTACCTTATATAGCCTTAGTATAGTTACTATATAAATTTTTAAAAGCTATTAAGATATCTTATTACTTAAAATTAGTATCTATAATTATAAGTTATTATTTTTTAATATTAGATACTACCTATTAATAAGCTTACTACCTACTTATAATAATAGGCAGTAAGTCTATTAATAAAACTAGCGTGTATACGTACTAGTAAAGTAAGTAATAATACTAATAAAGCTAAGATAGTTTAGTAATATCTATATATCTAGTAATAGTATAATCTTACTCCTTACTACTTATAGTAGCACTATAACTTTAGTATAACGTACCTCTTATACTAAAATAATATATTTTAATATAGTAGTAGCTAAGTTAAGTAGTATAGTAAGTAAAGCTAAATAATTCTATATAAGTAGACCTTAAGTTATTATTATAGTTATAGTACTAAAGCTAATATCTTATAAGATAACTTAATCTACTAACGTACTTTATAATTTAGCCTCTTACTAAAGTAAGTAAGATACTTCTAATCTTAAGCTAGTAATAGCTTTAAATAAAGACTTAAAAGTAGGTGTGGAGGAAAAAGGGAGAGCTTGGCAACAGTTACCCAGGTGATCTATGAGATGGACTACTGTTTTGTCTAGGAGGCTTTGAGAGCCAGCTATATAAAGGAGAGCTGAGCACGGCCTATTACAGGGGCCATTATACGGTAGGAGCGTGAGCAGCGTGATCGCGCACGTGATCGCGCACGTGAGTCTACCTTCAGGTGTCTCCTGCGTGAGCTTGCCCATCAGCTTGCACGTGAGCGCGCACGTGAGCGCGTACGTGAGCGCGCCCTTGAATGCACACAAAAGACGTGTCTCTCCAGGGTAAGCTCCTACGTCAGCGCGCACGTGAGCCTACCGTACCCCAGGTCACAGCGCGTTGTTTGCAACAGTAGGCTATATAGGCGTTTCTATAAGCTAGCTAGTTAAAAAATCTATATAGTATACTAACCTTATTGTCAGATTCAAGGACTATTTGGCTTGATCTTTGATGAATTTTGATGATGAACGTGATTGATTGATTCTGTGTTCTCTCCGTTTTCTGCTTTTGTGTGCCCCTCTGCCAAGTAGTTACACCCGAGAGTTTGTGCTACCATCTAGGATCTCGCAACTTAGAGATCGACACGTGACATCTAACACCCTATCGGGCTTTACATCTGACACACCCCCTCAGCTTAGACGACTGTGTAAGCTGGATAACTAATTACAAGCCCCTTGTGCGATTGTGAGGTCCTTAAGTTGTCTCTGGATCTCTTCAAGTGGTGCTTCTTTTGTTACCTCGTGGTTTCTTACTTCTACTAGTCCAAGTTGTTTTAAGAAGTTATTCTATTTGTTGTAGGGTAATACCTTCGTAAGCCCGTCCGCGATTATTTTAGTTAAATGTACATACTCTATTTTTATTTTTCCTAATAAAACTTCTTGTCTAAGCTAATGATTGTGGATATCAACATAGCGAAGCTTGGTCTGGAGCTTTGAAACTTCCGCAGTTACTAGCCAGATTGTTTGAGTATTATCGCACTGAATTGTTATCGTAGGTAACAGTAGCTTGACTTCCAGTTCTTCTAGCAGTTGCGTCGTAAAGATCGCTTCTTTAGCTACTTGTGACAGTGCTAGTAATTCGGCTTCAGTCGTTGATGTGGTTACTGTATCTTGTTTGTTTGCTTTCTATGCGACCAGCCCATTGAACAACTTGATTGCATATCCTTAAGAGCTTTTCCTATCTGAGGTGTTGTCAGCAAATGAGGCGTCGCTTGCGACTTGTAGGTGATTGCCTCCTCCAAGTTGCAGTGCTCGCGACTTTGTCTTATTAAGGTACAGTAGTACTCTGTCGGCGGCATTGTGGTGCTCTTTGCTAGGGTTTGATAGGAATCGTGCTAGTCTTAATGTGGCGAAAGCAATATCAGGCCTTGTCGTAACTGCTGCGTATAGTAGTGAACCAACTTTGCGTTGATACTTGTTGACTTCGGATGGTGTTGCTAATCCTGAGCGCGGCTTTAGTTCAACTGTGCTCATTAGTGTGTCGTGTCGACAATTCTGATTGTTAACTAAACAACTTATCTTCTCAGCGTAAGCAGCTTAAGAGAGATAAATAAGTCGTTGATCTCGCTTTCGGATGACCTTAACTCCTAGAAACCACTGCAGGTCGTCACCGCCTGTCGTCGTGTACTTTCTTATGAGCAGCTTGGCCGCTTGTTCTGCCTCTGTAGTCTTTAACTTGTGGTATGCAAGAATGATGTTATCTACGTAGAAGAAGATGATAAGTCTATCTTTGATTATACAGCATAGCTTATGTGGTACTTCTATAAATCCTAGGGCTTTAAGGGTTGTTGTAAACTCCTTTTACTATAGTAAGGGTGATATTCAGAGCCTGTATAACGCCTTCTGAACTTGGAGGATTGCGCCTTTCTTGCGATATCCGCGCGGCATCTTCATATACACTTCTTGGTCTATGGTCGCATGTACAAATGCGTTTGTCACGTCATATTGTTTTAGTTCGAGATCATACTTAGCTGCAATTGCTATCAGCATTCGAAAGGACCTGCTCGCTAACGTGGCGGCATATGTGTCTTACGTTGTAATATGTCGCTGTTGGTCTCCTCAGACTACGAGTCGTGCTTTACACTTAAGGAATTAATTATGCTTGTTTAGCTTGTATGTGTACACCCACATGCAGTCAAGGATTTGTTGTCCTGCGGCCTTGATTAGCTTGAGCGGGACCTCTGTCCACGACTTCATTTGTCTATAGCTTTCGAGGTGCACTTGTTCTGCCTCCTTAAATAGCTCTCCTATAGGATAGTATTCAAGGTTAGTGTGCAGCGTAGGCAGTAGTGGAAGTTGGCTTTGGTGGATCTTTAAGCCTTTAGCGAGCATCCTTTTTATCTAAGCCTTATTAATGACTTTCCCTCTATAGTTCCTTACGTTGCCTGCCTGGGTGCCGGCTATGAAGGCGGCTGCCCAAGGAATTAGTTTCGGTGAGCATGAGTTTATGTTAGCTGCCTGCACACCTGCTATTAGACTTGCAAGGAGTGCTGCTAGTAGTAGCGTAGATAGAGGAGTTGGGTATGTGTCCCTGATTCTCCTTCCGCGATAGTATCCTAGTGGATCTTCCTCTTTGGAGTTGTTAGTGTCCTTAACTATATTGTCTTCGTGAAAGGACTCAGTCTCTGGTTGATAGACTGGAGCAGGAAGCTCTATTGTCCTTATGTGGGTTGCAATTTCTTGTAGCGTACTATGCATGAGGTTGTCTATTAGGTCTTCAGTTTTACTATTGAACACCGTTTGCTCGTCGAATACGACATCTCGTGTGCTTATTACTTTTGCAAGAGATAGGATCTAAATTCGATAGATGTTTAAGGATTGATAGCCAACTAAGTAGCCGACCTAGGCTTTCGGATCCAGCCGTTGAAGTCGTGATTTGCCTCAGTAAGTATCGTCTGTCATTGCGAATGCTTTGCAGCCATAAGCTTTTAAATGAGCGAGATTTAGCTTCTTAGATATCGTAACGACTCCGTTATTAAGTGCAACCCTTGTAAAGAAGACCTCGTACGGTGTCTTCCAGTTGTTTGCATAATTTAGTGTTCAATTGTATAGGTACACCCCAGCTTGAGTGATTTCGGGCTATAGCTCCTAGGATAGGTTGGCATCGAGGCGCATAGCACGCGATTTCTCCTTATTCACACCCCCTGAGCGTTCAGCACCTCCATTCTGATCTTGTGTATCTAGGGCGGAAGGCTTAACAGTTATCCCTTGCGATGCCAACCAGCGTTCCACTTCTAGCTTGACTGTCGTAATTTCATTGTCTAACTCAATAACTTTAATTGCGATGTTAAACTGGTTCTTTATAAATAGAATAAAGTTTAAAAGAGTCTTGATTATTAATTTAGCGGGACGATTGTCTGTAAAATAGAAGTCCCATTACATGCCAGAGAACCTATCTGTGATAAGCATTTGACTCTTCTCTTTTGTTATGCTTTGTGTTTTATATGCATGGAAATCGATAGCCAGTCTTTTACTAGGTCCATCTTCATGGGTTCGTAGTGCTCTTCTGATTTGGCGTCGGGACTTGGATCTCCTACAGGAGTCGCACTCTACTGTAGTGATGCCTTTTATCCGCACCCCCTAAGCTTGCGAAACAAGGTGCTCGACAGCAACTGGCCCTGGATGGCCTAATCGCTTATGCTAGAGCAAGGCTGATGCCTTTTGTGCGGCTCTTTCTGTTCGTGACGTTGTCTTGTGTGTATAGTTAGAAGCCTGGTGTATTGGTTGATACTTAATTACCTATTGGCCATGAATCTCAGTAAGACTTCCTATAATCGTTCTGTCTACTTTTCTAAGTGTGGTTGGTTTAATTTTGGTGTCCTACTATATGCCTCTCTGCCTTAACAATTGGAATGATACCAGATTGCAGTGTAGGTCAGGGCACAGAGCTACGTCGTGTAACGTTAGTCTGTTAATTCCTTGCCGCCCTGTAAGAGTTAGCTTAATTGAGCCGTACCCCTTGACCTATATCTTCGTATTGCCTGCCCATATGAAGTCTCTATATGTGGGTAGTCTGAAGTTGTAGAGTCTATTAGGGTCGTTCGTCACATGACAGGTTGAACCTGAGTTAAGGATAAATGAATGCCTTAATAGGTAATCATTGAAGTCAGTTCTGAATGACGCTAAGACGAAGGCGGCATCTATCCTTATAATGCTTCGTCCTTCTAGTTAATCGTCTAGCACCTCTAGAGTAGGAGTGTACGAATTTTTCATGATTAGTATGTTTAAACAGGGTTTGCTTTGCCCTCGTAAGAGGCCCTAGAACTCGGGATCTTGCTCTTGCTTCATCCTTACGTAGTTCTCTAGTATGGGTTTTAGTTTAAACTATTCCGGCGCCTTGTCAGGGTGTACATAGTAACACTCCTTAAGTAAATGGCGCATCTCGTATGCTAGGCACTTAGAGCTTCCGACTTTGCCGGATAGCTCCTGGTCTGAGGACAATCTCTTTGTCTCCTTCCGACCACGTTGATCTCGGGGTCTGCCCCGCCTTTATAGATTTAGAGCACCGGGTTTATAGAGGTTTTCCTTCTTATTTCCTTATGTGCTTTCTAAATCATCCGCGTGAAACGCTAAGTCATCTAACACTGCATATGCGCTTTTATGTCTGCCCGTTTTCTAAGGCTTTATCATGACCATGTGGTCTCTAAACCGCTTTATCATCTCGCGGCGTGTAATACCAGAAGTAAATCGACTAGTATCCTGAAATGAGGTAGCCCATGTAGGTGCTACATTCTATACTGCGACTACAAAGTCTTTAGTAACTGAGTTTATGTCCTTTACCTCAGCAACTCCTTTTGCCTCTGCTTGTGTTGCAGCTTAATCGTAATCGGTAAGCCACAGATCCCAGTTGGCTGCATTTCTCATCGGCTTTAGCGATTTGAGGTATCGGTCTCGCGCGCGTTCGTGTTCAATTCGCTCATCTATGCCGACCGTGTCTGTAAGGTTCTTAATCCATTCACGCGGGTTTTGCCCTGTCTTGCAGCATGTTTCCTGCAGGTAAGGTGAGACAGTAGATTGTATAAAGATTGTGATCTCCCTAATAGCCTTCTGCTTATCTAAGTATTTCCTTTCTTAATTCTTGTAGTTTTCATTCCTCATCTTAAAGTACTCTATGTCTTGTTTAAGAGCGGTTATCCCGGACTCAGCGAGGTCAGCTGTTGATTAAGGTCTGATGTTAGCCCTTTAAGGCGTGTAATCGGCGACGTTTGGAGCCTCTGGAGGTTCAGGTTCTTTGAGGAATGCAAGAATAGATTCTGGATTAACTTTATGCCATATTCTGTACGCGTCGCACCTTGCTGATAGCTGCGCCTTCCATTTCGTGAAATTGAGTTGGCTGGTAAGGACTACAGTGGGATCGCGTTGGGTTAGGTAGGCTATTATCGTATCGATTGAGGCAGTGAGACTCTTAATTGTCAGATTCAAGGACTATTTAGCTTGATCTTTGATGAATTTTGATGATGAACGTGATTGATTAATTCTGTGTTCTCTCCGTTTTCTGCTTTTGTGTGCCCCTCTGCCAAGTAGTTACACCCGAGAGTTTGTGCTACCATCTAGGATCTCGCAACTTGGAGATCGACACGTGACATCTAACACCCTATCGGGCTTTACATCTAACACTTATATACTAAGTAATATAAGCTATACTATTAATATTTTTAGTATTATTTATATTCTTTATAAAGTAGTACTACTTATAAAGCTAGAGCTTTATAAATAAACTATTACTCTCTTTATAAGTAAGCTCTACTCTAAATTACTATATATATACTAGCTTCTACTTACCTTTTAACTTACTCTTATACTTTACTTAATAGCCTACTTAAGATAAGACTAGGCACTCTCTATTATAATATATATACTTAAAATTAACTTTAAAATACTTATTAAGAATACTATAATTACTATTAAGATAGATATAAGATAAAGTAATATTAGATAAGGATATAAAAGTAGTTTAAGATAGTAATATATAGCTAGTAGGAGTAACGCTGCTAAGTAAGCTTTATAAGGCTAGGCTTAAAGCTAGAAAAGGCGTATACTAAGATTAGGAAATAAAATAGTCTATAGTAATAGATATTAATAGCAGAAATATAGATTTTAGGTAGAAATATCTAGGTATTTATATCTCTAGCTATCTTACTAGCTTCTTATTTTCTATAGCGCTAAATAAGTTAAGGTTATTCCTTAGATCTCTAAAATTACTACCTATTAGAGCCCTTTCTGCGAAAGCTATAGACCTGTAAGCGCCCTAGCTAAATCTTAGCCTTTAATATACTATACTAAGGCTTAGCCTTAAAGCTTAATACTAAAAAAATAGCTATAAGCTGTAAATATAGCTTTAAAATTAATCTAATTACAGCTACGCTACAATCTAGCCTAAGCTACGTTACTTACTGCTTATGTAAGCCGTAGGACTGTACCGTAGGCCACCGTACTACGTACTGTTGGAAGCTATGGCCATGATTGGAAATTAGAAATACCAAATACCGAGATTGGATCAGATATTCGTGAAACAGATAAAACGCCGGTTATGGCTTAGTCGTGAACACTAAAACTATCCAGACATAGTAAATATGAAATATCTCAAGGGATGAACCTCACTTAGCGGCCGGAGGGGCGCGGCATAAACGGACTCGGCCCGAACAGGCATTGACAATTGCAGGAACCCAGGTTTCTTGTAGAACACCATATCAATGCTCGGTCTAAATTTTACTTGGTAGCTTGGCTACGTTCGGCGTATTCTTGCCGAATTTAGTCACTTGTTTTGGCTCCATTTTTAGTTTAAGATGGTATGAAGGGATATGAGAGTAGCTCCCATCGCTGTACCTAACTTCTCTTTGTTTTTAAGAACTCATCAACATATGTTTTAGCTTCAGCCTCACCCGATGCCTTGTAATTTGACTTTCGCTGTATGATCTTCTTATCAACAGCTATCCTCTCAATATTATTGGTTATTTGTAACCGTATTTGCAACACAGCCATACCAAGCACTCCACCTTGCAACAATACATCATCGTCTCAACCATTACCATTATGCACCACAGCCTACTGTTTCTTGCCGGGTTCGCGGCATTGCAGTAGAGAGCTGTGCAATCGTTACCTTCGCCACTCACTGTCTTTGGACGACAGAATCAGCCTTCTGAGGCACAAGATGTAACAGACTTAGATTTCGTGCGCAAGTGGGCTGCAATTAGTAACTCTTAGTAGGTATACTCTCATCACATGCAATTTAAAGCTACTGCTAATACTGCTAGCTCTGCCAGAATAGGATTAGGGTCAAAGCTGCGAGATTCCGGAAGCTGTAGACGTTATAACAATTCATATCCTATGCTGCTACAGCAGTATAAAGAGATGCCTACCAATCCAGCTCCAGACATAGAGTATTTAGCTTACTCTAGTGCCATATCGCCACAGATTCTAAGTAGCTAAGTTTTAAAGCTTAGGACAGGATACGACTTAATCACGTTGAGTTCTGGAGGCAATAATGTTGGCCTTATTAATATTTACATTAAGCAAGAGAGCGCAAGACATAGTAACCAAAGTCGAGAAAACGCTATAGCAAGAATTACTCTGAGTAGCTACGCAGGGCAACAATACGCTACTAACCTGAAGTAAATTTACGACGTTACATCTGCAACGAAAGAGTTATCTTTCATGAAAATAGCACAACAACAGTTTCAAGAATTGTTTAGTCAGGTACACCGGAGCGTTTAGAGGCGAGGAGGGCAGTAAGGCTATTCAAAAGCGGCCACAGTTAGAAAAGAGAAGCAGTATTTCGCAATTTAGACTATTTCTTGGGCCTGCTACTCATTTGCGTACGCATGACTTCGGGAAAATTAGGTCGTGGATATGAGATTTAACAATACGGCGTTAGGGACTTGTATACCGTAACGTCTTTTCACTCGAAGAACAGGTTATAACTATAGTCCGATATCATGAATTTTAGTGGCAGTAAATATTACAAGCTAAAGTAAGTACTGCCTTTTCTTCCACACTGGCTA
The DNA here is from genome assembly GCA_003313425.1 of Pseudopyrenochaeta lycopersici. Classification (NCBI taxonomy): domain Eukaryota; kingdom Fungi; phylum Ascomycota; class Dothideomycetes; order Pleosporales; family Pseudopyrenochaetaceae; genus Pseudopyrenochaeta; species Pseudopyrenochaeta lycopersici. The sequence goes on along the minus strand of NHZP01000001.1, from coordinate 151,493 downwards.
GGGAAAGCGATAGTTATATACCTAGTATCCTTGCAGCTGTTTCAAGAATGTGATCAGGAGAAATTGTTTGGAGGCAGCTTAAGCGACTATGTCTAGGGGGAAAGTATTTGCGGAAGCTGTTCAGAACAAGCTATTAGGAAAAGAATGGGGAAGCAGAGGAGTTAGGATTGCAACATACCACAACCTTTGCGAGTGACTGGCATGGACCAACAAGTCGAAGGGGCACCCTTCTCTTGAACATCATCCCATCAAGTATTGCTTATCTAGCCACTGTACTAGTTTACCAATCGCTCCTGATGACATTGTCTGCTTGCATGTTCGACTCGACGCGTGTTGAAATAAACTCGAAAGCTTCGGAAAACCGGTTTCACATTCTGGACATTCAAATGGGAGGGTTTGGTCCGAATACAGCTTGTCAAGATCTCGGCCCTCCAACATTGCTTCCCGGTAATACTCGTCAATGTATTTCTGCCATTGGATACACTGAGCAGCAATCTTATTTAGCTCTTGCGTATCGATATTAGAAGGGCAATCACTAGACTCCAAGTGCAGAATCATGTGAGAGAATGTCTTGAACATCCGATAACATCCGTAACATTCGATTGTGCGGTCCACATGAACCAACATATGCTTGAAACGTAATCAAGACATGCTCAGTGTGGAATTGCGCATTAATCACTTACATTTTCGAGACCGCTAACACTTTCAAAGTGACTATCACAGTCCTGGCAGACGTTTTCATCCAATAGATGTTCCTGGTACGCTTTGCTTTTCGGATTCCAAATCAAACCATTGCCGTCATCACAGCCGTCACATAGAATTTGGTGTGAAGTGAAGCGATAGTGCTCAAGCAGTGCATCCCAGGATACACCGTCGAAAGGGCAAACGGGACATCGATTATGAGCACTTGAGTTGTCGAGATGTTGCTGTATTGCACCCCTACCAGCGAATGACTTGTCACAGCGTGTGCAATGTGTGCTGAGGTGAGAAAGTTACTAGAGATATTTGTAACATAACCCAGGGTCAACATACCGAATGGCCATGATAAAGAGTCTTGTTATGTGCTCTAGCAGTGTGCCAGCGTTTGATGGTGGATGTTTTATCAGTTCGATAGGCAGTAGAATATGGAGACCGTTTGCTTTTTTCAATTACCTGGACAGAGCGCACAAAGCTTTGTGGTGTCTCTGCGCATGAACAGATACGTGTTGCTTATCTATTCCCCACATAGCTGCAATCCAATGGATTAAGACCACATGTCGAGACACTTCAAGCTGCGCCACAGGCTAAGATAGGGATACCCCACTTCTAGCTGCATAAGACCAACAGTTAGCTTAGGGAACAGAATGGACAATTTTCCATCTTGCAAAGCAGCAACCGTAATCGCGATACGGTTGAGAGGTTTCCAAAACGTCATACTGACAATGCGACTTGGGAAAATCACCATCATATACATTACATATTGCATACCCTTGGCTCGTGGGAAATTTAATTCGCATGGTTTGGGCAACAGAGACGCTCTTTAAGCCGTATTTCATGTCTCAGTAAGTATATCGTCCATCCAAGTACTGTAGGAGCACCCAAAAGATGTTGGATGATATGCGTATATCCGGTAACACTAGTAAAGTCCGAACCGACTCATTTCATCACCGAGGCACCTATTATACCCTTTCGGTCTCCCTCCTTCGACGGATAGAGAACATTCGGTTCAAGAAACAGTGGTTCGACTGCTGCGATCTAAAAGGGGAATTATCTCTGCCAATCTCCTGCTCCTTAAATCAAATCTGGCAACCATAGGGACGCGAATATTGGGAGAGCGACACGTAAGGATGAGCGGGGAGGTCAAATATGAAGGAATGCAGCAGTTTGACTAAGACACTCTCTATAATACTGGCAGAGAGACTTCTGTGCTGGGAACCTTTGTGCCTTGCCGTTATTTTCAATTCTTATAGGTTGTCTCTTACGTGAAATTTGCCTTACATCGACTGAATCAAATTTAAGCCAACCTAAAAGCTAAATTATTTATTGACAGCACCATGTGCCACAGGAACAGGTGCTTTTCAGCCTTTAGGCTCAGGTAAAACTTAAATGAATGACGGGTGCTCAGAGCCTCGAGTTGGAGTTATAGTCTCACTAAGTACATTTGGTTCACTGAGATGCATCGCTGTAATCATATGCTGTAAAAGTTCAGCACTAAGGTTTGTCGATGATATGCTGGGTGAGACGATGTCCGAAAGGACTAGCATTTTCAAGGCTTTCTTGGTCTGAACGGAACAGAGTTGGCCAATCTCTAGGCCGGTTTGAGCTTGAAAGGATGGGTAGACAGTAGATCTAGGTTGGGGGTTTCATTGCTGCAGGGTTAGTAATCTATAGCAGGAAGTCTGGGTATGTTATGTTTTGTCGGCGACAAAGCCATACTCTCAGCCCCAGACGATCAACTTTTGAACAGGACTTTTTTCCATCCACTTCTTGATATTGAGGTGCTGGGACACCTTCTAGGCCCAATTCTCTCGATAACAAATTCCACCAGGATTCTCTACCAGCACCAAAGCCACTCTACCAGCATCAAAGCCATTGCCTTTCCTTCTCCTTTAAGACTAATTAACACAAATTCTAGGTTTTGTGGCTGTTTGTCTCTACACGAGGGATTGATTTAACAACTAAATAGAGTGTCTCTGTAGCGGCCCTGTACATTACACTTAAGTGTTACATCAGGTTCGACATTTTGGTTTGCTGAGTATGGCACTTTAAATGCTGAAACACTCGTATAGAACGCGATCAAATGATCTGAATGTTCTGGCGGGAAGCAACATCCTTATAGTGCCGCTCTTGAAAGTTGTTTGGTGGATTAAGATGAGTCATTAATTTGGAAAATCACTCTTTCTTCTCTGCCATGTCCTTTTCGGTCGCTTCTAGCCCCTTAAGGGTCTCTCTCCTGAAAATATCTCCTAGCATCTTCATCTGTAGTCCTTCGGAGAGATTCGGCTCTACCATTACATAGCCAACCCTATCTAGACCATCATGTTATTTGTCTTATGCGCGACTGACGCCGTCTCAGAAGGTTCTTCAGGCTTTTCGAGGAACAACCGTTCCAGCCTGCTCTCGTCGTTGAACAGATAGAATTGGATTGTTACAGTTTCCTGGGGAATCTTGTATCCGTATGCACCGACTTTGCTTTGTCCTGCGACGTAACACGAGAATGTCCACTTCCAACCCGCCTATGACCAACATTGGGCGGGTTTTCGAGACATCATGATGTGGGTCGGCCCAGAGCAATGAACGACCAAAATACTTCTTTGGAAGACTAAACGAAACGGGCCAAGCGATTTAGAGAGCAACTTGAGAACACCAGCGGGGGCGGGCGGGCGCAACTTAGTCATACCTCATGTAGCGACAAAGGTAGAATGCAAGCAAGTTGTTGAGGTAGTTTTGCCATAATTTCTTTGAATCCATAATTTCTGAGATGTCGTTCAAAGTGAATAAGATCCACTCGTCAACCGACTAAATCGGGGTTGGTGGGAGTGACCCATGAGCAGCAGGCACTGAATCGTCTCGAAAAGTCCCTTCCGAGCATATAAAAAAGACATAGGTATCAGTAAACAAGAGAAGTAGATTACTGCGGATGTATTCTTGATATGTCCATGCTCTAGTGTTGCATTGTGACTGGACGGATCTATATTCTTAACATTGCCTTGGGACTCAAAGTGCTGCATAGTATGTCTTCAGTGAAGATATTGTGTGGTTTTGGGTGGCAATTGGGGTATGGTAGGAGGAACTGAACAGAGACTTTCATTACCTCTGAAGTACGGAAGAGGCAGCCGTATGCACGAGTAGTGTGAATGCTTAAGCAAAGTATGAGCAAAAGTTTAAGAACGTTTGATTTATTGCGCATTCGTGATAGGCATGTTAAACTGGTTTTTATAAATGCTGTGTATTAATGTGACTAATACTTTAAATGCGGTTTAGGGTTTAGATGAGACTTTCAGCTACAATCACGCAGCATCGTACCGAGGCATTCTAGTTTGTGGTCGGCACATAAAAACAAAGCTGTATTGAAGCACTACCGGGAACATAAAATGTTGTCAAACAGGGTATTGACTAAGGAAAATATAAATTTCTTCAGAATACTGTGTGGCGAGAAGCGCGCTGGCCAACCTTGGACTGATGACTAATGAGTTGGCCTCTTCCATTCTTTCCACAAACAACATAGGAAGTTTGGCAACGTTATATCTAAATATAGGTCTTCGGCGAGCATTCTGTATGCTAATGTTAAAGAGCAAATTGTACCTAACTCCGCTAAGTGCACTTCTTTCGGCAATTGAATGGTGTATGGTAAGCCTTGACTTAAACGACTGTTCATCACGATCAAGGCGGCTGTGCACGGCATAAAAGAGCAACAACATATCGCCGACATCAATTGTAGTATCTTCGTTGAGACACGAAATGTCTCATGTTACCCAATTAATTGTCCAGAAACCAAGGATCTTGGAGAATTTCTTGCGCTGACGCCCTCCTTGAGGGCTCGAACTGCAACAACCTATGAACAAGCGCGCCCACTTTATCTATTTCCTCTCTTGTCAAGTCCTCTTTCTTTACATCATTAAAGTATGTTTTCTCTAACTACTCCTGAAGACTGTTTTCTCTCTGATCCCTAGTCCACGCGCAGTCTATAGTCTGCCACTTTTGCTGCCACCGCTTAGGTAATTTATCACTGGCAGTTTCTAACATCTGGTAAACAACAGTTACAGGGGTTGCTATAATGCTGTTAAAAGGTGGCTAACTAACTACGAGCTCGAAGATCTATCAAATGGTTAAGCTTTATGTTGGCGGGCAGCAGGCAGGAGGAACTAGGTTGATTCCTATCAAATGAGACACAAGGGAACTATATACCCTGTGGATGCTTATATAACAGAGCACGTGAGGAGCTAACCGTGTTAGCTAACACACCCCCCCAGCTTGAGTGAATGAAGAGCAACGAAAGCTGTAAATGAAGGTCCTTAAGCATCTGCCTCTACTGTAGTTGGTAGTACCACCCCCCCAGGTCCTGCAGACTGAGAGCAGTACTCTCTGATTCCTCTCGAATCCTTGATAGGTCACTTAGTCCTAGCTAGCGTACGAAGTTAGCGTGCTTCTGTCAACTAAGGATCTTTGTAAGGCCGTCAGCTAGCATCTCTGTAGTAGCCTTCTAGTCTACCTGCAGTCTGCCTTCTGCTACCTCCTAACGTAACTAATAATAATGTACGTCTACATGCTTCAGCTTCGTCTGAAGCTTATTAACTGCCTTTGTCATAATTAAGACAGTCTGCTAGTTATTACACTATAGTGCTAGTGTAAACTTAGGGTTAAATTAAATAGCTTAAAAGAAGCGTTGCTACTATTCTATCTCTAATCCTGCAAGGGATAGAGATAGCAGCTTAGCCTCAGTAGTTAATTTTGTGACTAATCGTTAGACTGTTACCTTCTAGTTAATAGGCAGTCTATATAGTTTAAAGATGTAGCCTTAAGAGCTTCAGCGAGTTTCAGGCTCATCTGCGAAGGCCGCATCTAATACACTATAAAAGAGAGGTTCTTAGTCTAGCTCCTACTAAGCTAGCAATGTGATACTAGTTATGCTGTGCTAGATGTCCCCTAACGCTTAAATAGCTAGGTGCTTTATGCCTATTAGGTATCTCTATACATAGTTAGCAGCGTGCAGGTGCTTTTACCCTAGATTCTGGAGGTAGCGTGCAAGGATTAAGTGCGCTCTCGCGACGTCTAGTCGCGTTAAGGTTAAAATATACGCCAGTAAGCTAACTAGTTGCTAATACTTTTATATTTAAGCAGCACTTAGTTCCTCTGTTAAAGGCAGGAGGACGTTATCCCTTAGTAGCACATCTAGGTATCTTATGTTTCTCTTAAGATTAAATTTTACTGCGATCTTATTAATAAATAAGTCTTATGCTAGGTAGATTAATTAAGTAAGCTCCTCGCGGATCACACAGATGCTAAGGAACTACTTCAGCTCGCCTAGCTCACAGATCTCGTACGTTCTAAGCATCTATTGCTTAAACGTCTAGTAGTAGCTTATATTAAGCGGATAGATAAGGACGACGATATCGTCTACATAGAAAAAGACGATTAGATAGTTATTTATGTATAGGCACGGTGCTCCTAGCACAGGCCTTAACCTAAGCTTCTTTAAGGTTAATAAGAGCTCCTAGTACTACAGTAGTAGTACTTCCTTAAGGCTATAGAGCGCTCACTAAAGCTTAAGAAGCTTACTAAACTTGTCTGTAAACCCTTTAGGCGTATAATAGTATATCTTGCGTAGTAGTTAAGCGTTAAGAAAGGCGTTTAGGGCGTTAAACTAAAATATCTTTAAGTTAAATGCTGCTACTAGTACTATAAGAGATTAAAAGACCTTAATAGCTAATATTACAGTATACATCTTACTCTATGCCTCCTATAAGTCTCCTTATACGCATATACGCGCCTTAAACTTATATAGGTACCTGTCTTTATTAAACTTATATAAGAACACCTATATTAGGGGTAGAACCTTAGTATCTACTGTCGTTACAGTAACCTCCGTACGCTTAAAGCAATCTTTTAACTAGCAGCTGTTAAGCTCTGCTTATACTGCCTCTCTAAACTCAGCACTAAATAGATAATCCTTTATATCCTTCTATCGTTTTAGCGGTTCTGGCAGTTAATCACGATGTAGCCTTAACCTAGGCATCTCACCTGCGAGCTTCAAAGGAGCTATTAGATTTAATGCTACTGCGAATGCTCTGTAGTATGTAGCTAGGGCCTAGTTAGCTAGCCTCCTAGCTCTCTTCCCTTCTATAATGTTGCTACTACTTCTAATAGTAGGATTAGCTATCTTTAGTGTATTGTTCTGCTAATGATCTAGTACATAGTTGTCTATATTGCTCCATCCTTTAGGCCACTCAGATGGTAGCTTTCGTGGTCGGCCTCGCCTGCCTGTTGCAGCTGGCCTAAGTGGTCCATCTAGTCTACTTGTAACTGTAGACGTGTCATCCTCATAATGTGTCTGCAGCTCATCAAGCAGCTGTTCTTGAACCTGTTCCTCAGTGCCTTGATCTTCAGCACTAACTTATTCTACCAGCTCTATAGCTTAGTCTGGTTCTCTATCGTCGCCTGCCTCCTGTTAAGGTAGTACAGTACCACGATCTGATAGTTCTAGTGTTAGTAGAAAGCCCCAGTCCTTATAGAACTCTGCTACCGTGTTGTTTTCAGCTATCTCTGTAGAACGAGCTGTCTTATCGTTAAGCTGATGCCTCTAGTTCTGCAGTATCTCTTAATCAGCCTCTATCTCCTGTACCTAAGGTATATTAAGATAGTTAATATCTTCTCGTATAATAGCTTCTCTCTCAGCTTTCTTATAGTTGTTAAAAAGGCTATTCTTCTAAAATATTACGTCTCTCACGCGTATTACCTAGCTCTTCTTTAGCAGCCAGATGCGGAAGATATTTGTTAAGTCGTACCCTGTGAGGTATCCTATAAATGTACGAGACTTAAGCTTATCTACTTTCTTTAGCTTCTTATTTAGGATATAGGCTTTGCAGCCTATCTATAAGAAGTAGGTAACTAAAGGCTGCCTGCTATAGACTAGCTTATATGGCGTCTTCCATGCGATTAACTTAGTAGGCGTGACATTAACGATTTAAGCTGCTATAACTGCTAGCTCATTTAACAGCGACTTTAGCAGTCCTACCTTAATTTAAAGTAATCTTGCTCTTATTATAATCACGTTCCCTACTTACTCTGCAGCTCCTAGCTGTTTAGGCGTGTTAGGGGCTCAAAGCTTAACCTTAAGGCCAGCCTGCCTCGCGATCTTATAGAGCTGTAAGCTGTACCTGTAATCACTATTAACCTTAAAGACAACAACAGTATATCTATACTAGCGTTTAATCTTATTTATCAGCGCTCGCAACGCTGCTATCACAACAGGTAGTGTTTTATTAGTAAGAGTCGTCGCCTTATACCACCTTAAGAACTCGCATACAGCATGTAGGAGGTAACAATCTCCGTTATAGCACGTTTCTCCTGTTAGGATCAGCTATACAAGATCAACTACAATCCTATAGAAAGGCCTTGTAGCTCGATCGTCTAATTGACGCCTACTAACCTGAGCTATCAATTTTAACTTAATGCAGGTCTCGCATTCTCGCAGCTGCGGTGCTCGAGCTCCTTACTTAAGGTTAATTCCTCGTACGTTCGCATTTAAGTAATCAATTGCCTCCTTGCTCACGTGTGCAAACATCTTATGAGCTTTAACATAAGATGCGGCAATTAGACGTCAATCTTCCTGTAAGACCTTATACGCTCGTCAAAAAGCTGTTACAAAGCTACTTAGTGCTAGACAATCGTTCTCGTCAGCATCAATAATCCAGTGTCCTTCTCTATACCTAAGTAGGCATGTGACGTTTAACAGATACTGCTTGTATATAATATCTCGTCCTAAGTCGAACTAAATGCCTATTTCTTAGCATCTTAAGAGGCTTACAACATTTATAAAGAAGCCTTCTATAAGGGCCATATTAGTTAGCTTAATCTAACTTATTCTAGACAGTCGATTAACCTTAAATACAACCTCTCCCCAGGCCTGTATTGCTAGGATTAAGTCTCCTGCAAGTACTGTTTCCTAAGCTATCGCCTACCTTATCTCTCGCTAGCTAAACCTCCTTAAATTATATATATAGATGTTTAAGCCTAAGTTAAGGATCTATTAATTAATAATCATTAGCAGCGTTTTTAGTTGCACTTAGGTGACGGAGAAGGAGCTGTAGGTTGCAAAACTGCCCCCCTAGCTCTCCTTTCTACTGTCAAGGCTTATTAGCTTATCCACGCCCTTAATTTTCTTACTATAACGAGCGAGGAGCTTATTAATCCTTTTAACCTGCTCTAGGTTCTTTAAGGCCTCAGCTATCCTATCCTGTACAGCTTTAACAGGTTGAAAGCTCTCTAGTCTCTTTAGATAATCTGGAAACAGGTACTAGCACTCCCTATACTAATGCATACCTCCGCAGAGACATTCTAGCTTATAAGCTAATTTTAATAATCTCTACTCCTTCTAGTCCTTCTAGTTCTTCTAGTCTATTCTGTTTAAAACACTAAGTGTTACAAACGTGCTAAGCAACGTTACACTAGGCCTAATTCGTTAATAATAGACCCTAAACTAAGCTATATAGTCTGCTAGAGGTTAAATCTTATTCATCTTATCTAAGGTCTCCTTTTTAATAAGGTTATAGTGCGACGATGCTGCCTATTTAAAGGTAATCGTCCTAATAGATATTAGGAAATCCTCTTAAGCTTAATAACCTGTTATTTTAGGGAGACCTACCTCCCCGCCTTAGTTAGTAATGTAAATCTAGTTATTAAGCTATTACTTAAGATCTTAACTCTAAGGACTATCCTGTAGAGCTTAATATTTAACAGTTAGCTCTCTACTTTATAAGGCAGCTGTTAGCGTAAACTACTTCTTAAGAGTAACTAGTTAATTATACGCCTTATCTTTTCTACTAATAAGGTAAAGGTGTTAAGCAGTAATTATACGGCTGATGTTAAGAAGGAGCTTACTATCCTTCTGCTTAAGTTTTATATACTCTACTCTTTTATATCTCTAGTCTTAAAGGAGATTACTATATAATGCCTTTTTAGCTGCGTCTAGCTAGCTAATCTCTGTCGCTCCTGGCCGTATATCGCTAGGTAATAGTCTAGTTAGTTCTCTAAGCTTTAGTAGCTTATCCTTTAGTTTTAAGATATTATAGTACTTCTAAATACTATCTACGACAGCTTTCTCTTGTTATAGCTGGAACTACGACTCCTAGTCGGCTAGTTTATCCAGTAAAACAGTCACTTATGTGACTCCTGCGTCGTTGTACGACATCGTGATCTCAGTAATTAATTACTAAACTAATCTCTATGCAGAGAGCAATAGTTCTGGTTAAATAGCGACACTTATTAACTATATAGGTCTTTAACGCTAACCTAGCTGTTAATAGACATAACAGGTAAAGGTAAACGTAGTTGTTATCAGTTACACGTCTAAAGCTATATTTGTGCAGAGTTGCGTAGCTTAGGAGGTGCAAACTAGGCTCATAACTGTTGGCGGGCAGCAGGCAGGAGGAACTAGGTTGATTCCTATCAAATGAGACACAAGGGAACTATATACCCTGTGGATGCTTATATAACAGAGCACGTGAGGAGCTAACCGTGTTGGCTAACACTTTATCTTCATTTGCGACTTGGCTTACGCCTATACGGCTTAGATTTACACTTATTATACATCCCGCACTCTACAAGTTAACGCGATAGTCTAACTTCTCTCTAGAAATAACCTTAGGTGCTCGAATATAAAGAGGAGTGTAGAGCGTTTTAGGTACGTTATTATTAGCGAAAGATTCGCTAAAGTTAATAATTTTAATCTACTGCTTTAACAAACTTATATCTGCAGGATAGGAAGTTAGTTAAACTAGGTATGCAGGCAAGCTAGGCTCTAATAGTTTCCTATCTTTCCTTATGATAGCCCTAATGTCTGGGCTTTAGAGCTTTTAGAGGAGTTCTGCTTCCGTAAGAGTATGTAAGGAAGGGATAATAAAAGTTAAGTTGCGTGTGTGCAGATCTAGGATATATCAGCTAGGTGCCACTAGGATGCACTTAATAATAATTATACCTCTGTGTCTAATATTATATTTGTGTAAGTACGCGAGGCTAATAAGGGCTTATTAAGCACTAGTTTTTGCAAGTGTCCCTAGGAGTCTTTCGTTGTTAAAGCGTATATTAAGAATATTTGCGACACTTAGCCCTAGGAACTTAAGTACTAGAAATTTGTGCTTCCTGTTTAGACCCTTAATATAGAAGTAGTCTAACAGTTACATTATATACTGTAAGCTAATTTCTCCAGAATTAAGCCCCGCTATAGTGCGCAAGATCTTAAGCTCTTGGCTTTTTTCACAGACTTCTCCAACCGAGACTTTTAGTGCAACGTATTCATGATTCCTAATCAATCGTAAGCATAATTACTATCGCGTGGTGGCGAGGTTACCTCAGATCTTTCGCAGCCTACACGGTTAAATAACCTCCCTAGCCTAGCTTATATAAAAATTTGTACCTTCCGTCTTTAAAAAGGTCTCTGAGAGTAATTGGATGATAACCACCAACTTGATAGCGATGTAAAGGCTCGGCGTCGATGCCGCAGCTGTGCATCAGTTGACCCATCTCGGGTGTTCCGCTGAATGTGGACAAACGCTGGAAGTTGAACACCTTTGATGCGCTCTTCGGTTTGCGTGAGTTCCAAGATTTTCTAATCAGAGAACGAGCACTTATTTGAATTAGGTACATGCTGTCTGTGTACGCGAATAATGCATCACGACGGCAATTCAGGCCGTCGAAGCGTTAAAGGATTCCCATAGGTGCGGTACGGTGACATGAGGTCTGTGCTCAATCACGTGCGCCAAATGGGATCTTTACATGTGCGGCCGGTTTGGCGCCCAGTACACCCTGTGTTTTGAAACTAGGGCCATGTCGCTACCTCGCCCGAGGTAAGTAGCAGCGTTTAACAAGGACCCTATTTTTAGTGCAATACTCTATATGTAACCACATATAAGACAACGCTATCTTGCACCACTTTCTAAACTACAATTGAAACGAAATTACATTCTGTTGCAGACAACGCGCCGTGACGTGTTGTACGGTGCGCTCACGTGCGCGCTCCCGCACGCGCTGTCCACATACGCCACTCGTGCTCTGGCTACACACTGGCCTCTGCAGTAGACTGTGCTCAGCTCTCCCCTATATGTAGCTGGCTCTTGCGAGCCTCCTAAATAAACAGCAGACCACCTCATAGATCACCTAGGCTACTGTTGCCCAGCTCCTTATTATTCTTTCACACATTCTTATCTATCCATTCTCTGCCTTCAAAATACTTAGCATTCCCAAATTATGTCTCCAATCCCTCGCTCCCTCGTTTAAATGACACATAGGATCAGGGACGCTACGAAGCGCAACAACACGCTCAAGCTGATAGAGGAAGCTACTAAGAAACCCGACTTGGCGTATTTTACCATCGCAATTCTTAAGTAAGCATACACCACTGGGGGCTTTTTTTTAAACTACGAGTCGTAGCGGATGCCTCACACTGCTTACGCGTTCTCAAAGAAACCCATCCCACACCAGCCACAGTGATTCGACTCCGCATGCTACCGCTCTTTTAGCAACCGATGATCAAGCGAGGAACAATAAATCTCAGACCGTTCACATCTATCATGTCGCCAGTCACAACTACACGGGCCATACTCTATATGAAGAGAGGGACAATAAGAGCGCCAATGCGCAAGGCAGATTTCAGAGCGCATTTAGGACGGTCTGGTCAAGAGAAGTCTCTTCAAAAGTAAAGGCCAAAATAGCAGATACTCTTTGACTAAACTACAAGATGTATGTTCATATACTGGCAAGAGAGCAAACTGGTTAACATGCCAGGCCCAATTAGCTAGACTCAAGGCTAGGCAACAGGGTGTGACCTTTTCCTCAAGCTTTTCTGTTCGTTCTAAGACATAAGCCCTCACAGAAAAGGGAGTTGAGACGAAGTGAAGGAGCTATTTAGGGAATAATACCTTCTAGTATTCTGGTCTTCATAGTTCGATAGGTGTTATGCCTCTAGCACTTAAAATGAAGGGCTATCAAGTCACCTTTCCACACGTGAAAGAGAGGTTATCAGTTGCGACCACAGTTTTGAATACCAACAAGGATATTGTCCAGGTAATATCTTAAACGCATCACAGGCTAAAAATCTTTACAAGAGCCTCGTTTCAGATTGTACACACTTGCTGAATCTAAAAAACAGCGTATTACCCTGACAGTAACGATTCCAACGTTCATTTTGCAAACTTCTGTTGGAAAATAGACCCATTCATGCGTTCGCACGCCAGTTTCCAATCTGTACTCCATTGTTGATAATATGGTTGATAGCCGAGAAAAGCTCCAATCCATCTGCCCACGACGATACTAATGGCCATCGAGATGGTCCTCCCAAATGGAACCCACCAAGGTAAAGACAGGTAGGAACCGCCGGCATCAAACATCTGGCACACAATCGTGAGTTCTTTCTCTCAAAATATATATGGTGTAAGACATACCGAAATCACCTGTATAACGCTAAGACGTTCTCCATGTGCAAAAACGGCATCTTGGTAGCCATACCAATTCTCAAAGAAAAGTTCATCGAGCTTATACTCCTCTAATGTATCAGTGCCGCTCAGAATAAATCGAGTGACAGTTTCACCTTCTCTCAAAGGAGGAGGATAAAGCCGATGATGTGTCCAAGGTTTAACGGAAACTTCGCCGTCCACAGGTGTGATTATGTGTTCTTTGCCTGATATTTCAACGGCGAGGCGGCCTTCAAGGACAGTGATATACTCTTCTTGCCATGGATGGAAATGCAGTGGAGGTTTTTGCGAACCTAATGACAAGAGCTTTTCGTGCGTGAGGAGGAACTTGACAACAAATGCGAAGCCACGGTTCGAGAGCGGCACCGTAACTGTGCTTATCGCGCCATCAAAGCTGAAAAAAAGTGACATTCAGTCCAGAGTCAGAGTATATACAAGTGTTTCACGTACGCTAGCACTGGATTCCGTTCCTCAATTTGCAATGACATCGAAAGAGGCAGAGACTCAGTAGTGGGGTGGTTGGAATTTGAAGAACCTGGCCGGTGTATGATGGATGCAGCCCACCCTATGTACTGCGCGAGGCTTCTTCTGGAACGCCCAGCTTGGGGGATGCAGAAGACCCTCGGAAATACACGGGGTCATTAAGTGCGAAATTGGTTTTACTGAATTAAGTATTCTTTAATTTACTGATACTCTACTTTTCTAGCCACCCGCCCTGGAACGACATATGGGAACGGCATGGCTAAACAAAAGTTTGCAGGAAGAAGCCTTTCCACCATCTCATAGTCGCCCGGCTACGCTTAGCTTATTTATGGAACCGTTTGCACGGGTTATGTTAAGTCAAATCGCGAGCTTAATTTTCTCTTCAGTTATGCCAGTCCACTCCAATGTCTTTGCCCACAAGGCCTGTTGAAAGGTTGGATCTAGGCTATCAGGAGAGCTAGTGTCCTTCTGTAACAAAGTGAAGTAACCGCGATCGTGTGGGTATGCTTCGTCTAATGCTAACTTAGCAACATCCACTCCTGCCTCTCCTGCCGTTCTCATTGTCGGATCTGTGAAACGCAACAGCGGTCGCATAGGCTGAATAACAAGTTTGGACATGATTCGTAGCAATGCGGGGGTGTTGACTCTCAGCGCACGGGAGTCGCTCAGGTTACCGGGGTTAATTGCAACGACTGTAATGTTCGTGAAGGCTGCATTCTGCAATCAAGTGATCAACGGATGCCCATAGAGGGGGCTCTAGATTGTGGTTTGTACGTACCTTGTGGAGGCGTTCATTGAGGGCATACATCCACGAAACAGTCGCGAGCTTGGACAATGCATATCTCAGAAATCCTTTACCAAAATTGTCCTTTGGTTCGTCTGGCCCTGGCTTTACCAAGTTGTTGAGGTCGGCAGGTATGGCCGGAGGATATTTTTCGAGGCTGTTCTTACCAGGTCCGTGCGCATCGCTGGAGAAAAGTACAATGCGCCCTCCGCTGGGAGAGAAGCTGCTCAGCAGTTGAAGAGCCAGCGCTGCATGAGCTATATAATTTATCTGGAATGTCTTCTCGTACCCATCAACCGTAGTTTCGATATCCTTAGTGAGGTTCCAGTAAAATGCATTACAAATAATACTTCCTAGCCTTGGAATCTGGCCATTGGCTATTTTGGATGCAACGTCCGTAACAAAATCCTCTACTTCTGAGAGGCTTGACAGATCGAGTTTGCAGATAGAAAATTTCGCACCAGGGAATGTAGAAAGTAGTTTTCTTAGCTGATCCGTATTTGTATCCTCGTTTGAAGTATTACGAACAGTGAGTAGAAGATAGTTGTTGATATGGTGCTCGAGTAAATACCGTACGCTGTAAGTCGCGAGAGAGCCATTTGCACCTGTGAGCAGGATAGTGTACGCCATGATCTTACGGCCAAGGGAGCTACAGTGAACGAAATTCTACTTATCAAAGGTGTGAAAAGCTCCGTGAAATTTGTAACATATGATGACAATCCTTCATCACACGACGTCGCCATCTCCAACGGTCATTAACGGCTGTGCCTCATGAAGTCGTACAAAAAGGAATCCAATACACCATCCCACTGTATTGGGACGCGCTATGACTCTAGATGCCCTGATTTTGCTATGAACAGGGATTTCTTATCGCTGCTTATCTTGGCGAATCCCTATTGTGATGATTCGGGCTGAAGTTTTTGGCCTAAACTCAAGTAAGCCATCTTTCGATAATTAGGATTGTGGGTACCAATTTCGCATTTAAGCAAATTGAGGCCCACTAAATGCATTAAATGATAAGATGCCTACGCATCAGAGTCATCATAATCACACGATAACTGCCGTGGTCGGTGACCGACGTAAATTACACGCATAGTAGGCTATGATGATACCGGCCGTCTGGAAATCATAGCAAGTTTGTAGAAATGACACCTTCTATAAGCAAGCTTCACTGTCTACTAGTAAGGCCAGTCTGAGATCCATTGATGATGTTAATTACTATTGTTTTGTGCGCGCTTGTTGCTTTGTCGGTCGCAAATGATCGCCAAGCACAAAATGCTTGCCAGCGGCTCAAGGATGATCAGAATGGCACTGTAACGTTGCCTTCCGATGAGAAGTACCACGCACTAAGCACAGAAAATTGGTTTGTTGAGGATCTTTGGCGATGATTGGTCAGTATGCTAATTCGCGAAGGTCGGCTACTGCATGGGGTAGTCCTAGCTGCATCGTCGAACCAGCCTCTGCCGTAGATGTGAAGCGAGTTGTACCATTTTTGAGCCACCAAAGAATCCCATTCGCCATACGATCAGGCGGCCATATGCCGTCGCCTCTTGCGGCAAATACAAGAGGTGGTGTCTTGATCGATCTCAGTCAGCTGAATCACATCAGATACAATGCTTCAAAGGGCACCGTCACGATTGGTGCAGGCTTGCGATGGAGGGACGTATATCAATATTTAGATCAACATAAAGTTACGGCGGTGGGAGGCAGAGTACTGGATGTTGGGGTTGGAGGCCTTTTACTCGGAAGTAAGTAGCATGCTTATCTTCTCTGGTGTTACATATTGACAATGACATAGGTGGCCTTTCCTATCTCTCTGACCTCTACGGATTAGCTTGTGATAATGTTGTGAATTTTGAAGTACGTAGGTCATGAAGAGTAGAGAGAGTATCTTCTGAGAGCCAACAGGTTGTTTTAGCCAATGGATCTATTGTAAACGCCAATGTAGCTTCTCACAAACGACTTTTCCAGGCCTTAAAGGGCGGCAGTAACAATTTCGGTAAATCTCCATATTCATAGTTGTAAATACAAATCTAACATACTCGTGCTGTAGGCGTTGTCACAGCCTTTACCCTTTACACGTATCCAATTCACGGAGTCTGGGGCGGAGTTAAACTATATTCTAGTGAACAGCTTCCCCTCCTATTCAATGCGTTGGCAGAGTACCAGTCCAACCCAAATAAAGATCCATATGCAAATCTAATGTTGCAGCCATTCGCAACTAATCAGACAGGTGTTGGAGCTATGCTAAACATGGTGTATCTAAAGCCGCAGGAGTCCCCGCCCGCCTTTGCGCCATTTTATAGTATACCTACACTATCGGACGCTACCAAACTACAGACGATTACCGAAATGATTGGTGGTCAGATTGTTCCTGAAATTCCGAGGTATTTAGCACCCAAGTTATCCAATATTGGCTCGCACTCACCTGAATTATCTTAGATGGGACTGGTTTACGACCTCCTTCATTGCTTCTGCGTCAACATACCGCCAAATCTGGGCAATAGTATCGTCCGCATCCGAGCTAAAGGAAATCGAGTCAATTACAGCTGGCACTTTAATTCTTGGCTTTCAACCAATCTCGTCAGGCCTTGTCGAAGCCGGAATTGCTCGCGGGCAAAACATCTTAGGGCTCAAGAACACCAAACAAACATGGCTTGTCCTAGATACTGGCTGGTGGAATGCAGAGGATGATTGGGTTGCACACAATGTGACACGTTCGATATTGGACATGATTGAAGGCCTAACTAAATCCAAAGGAGAACACCTGCCGTATAAATTCATGAACGATGCGAGTTGGGATCAGCCTGTTATACAGAGTTATGGTGCAGCGAATTTGCAATCATTAAGAGAGGTTCAAAGCTTATATGACCCAGACAATGTCTTTCATGAACTCGTTCAGGGAGGGTTCAAGATCCCAAGAGGCAATTACTAGTAGTGCAGGATGTACTGATTGTTTTCATTATATTCTTCGTGTCCGAAAACTAAGTATGCGTAAATGTCCTTAGCTTATTTGTGCACTTTCCTTCAACTAACATAGGTAGCAATAGACCTACGAAAGCAGGCGAGCTGCTCGCCCCCAAGCACTAAACAAGCTGGAAGCAGTTTCTTAAACCTAATATTACAAGTATACGTAGTTCAAAATCTTAAGACAGTTTTTCATTCCAGTGTATTTTAGGGCGTGTAGCTCGCTTGCTACCTTTGTGACGCTGTTAACATGTACTGTAACCTAACTCAGGATATTTAACTGTTTCCTGCCATTTAGATAAACTTAATTTCTTTGTGGCCGCTTCGAAGGGTTCTCCTGCAGTTCAATATACGCCCCAGAAGTTACATCGTCGTTAAGCAATCTTCTAATGGGTGTTCTTGAGTTCTTATCATCTCTAGGCTCGCTTCCTAGATTCTCGGTCCCTTTTCCGTTAGAGCGAAGTGAAGAGACAACCCTATGGCTTAGAATTTTGAGGACTGGACGTATAGCTGGCAAAGCAGCTCCGATAATGGCCACACTTGGCTCGGCTTGAGAAGGAATCCAGAAGGTCGTACCGTATTGATCAAATTGAGGTGGGATGAGAGTGCTCATCTGGTAATCGAGCCCTGATTGTTAAATGAGTCACCTGAGTCCTCTAGAAGGGAGAGATAAGAATGCAACTTACATACTGGGTTTATGACAGTAAACCGCTCCATTTGTGTAACGAAGATTGCAAGTTTATATGCAGCCGCGATGCTTGCGCTGCTAAAGTGAGTAAAAGGGACTCGCATAGTGTTTCAGTATTGCTCACCACGCCCCAAGCATGAACATCGCCAAGACACCAAACCTCTTCCTCAGATCCATTTGCAATTGCAGAACCGGGTGTATAGGAAGAAACAAGAGCATGGCGTCGAACGCCATACTAGTACTGTACAGGGCGACCTGGACGTAGTAGTAGTACCAGTCGTTCATGTAAAGATGTCTTTCCAAAGGATGCCATATTTTGTTGAAGGGGCGCGCAATGAAAATTGGCAGAATCGAAAACACAATGACATATGTAGCTTGTAGTCCCAATAATGCCCATGTAATGTATCGAAATTTGGGCATTGCCTTTCCAAAAACTCGCAGGTAGAACAAAATAATGGATATGCGGATGCTAGCTGACATGGCAGGATACAAGAATGCGGAACCAACGATTCCCTTACTGAGTTTAGCTATGGTACCGACACTGGTCAGTTGAGGACGCCTTTGCATTACCTTGAACCACACCGAGAATTCACCTACTGTTATCTCCCACAGCGGCTTTCCCACTCCGGCGTAGAGATTTACATACACTGCCATGACAGTCCACGCGACGTATAAGATCTACTGGAGTTCAGCGTCTTTAAAGGGAGGGTATGGACACAGTACTCACAACGGCGGGAATAGCTGCATAATCATCCAGGCCTAAAACTTGCGACGATGCTCTACACCAGAGCCGCAAAAGTGTGAGTAGGGTCGATATAGTACCGAGAATAAGGAGACCAATCGTAACGCCATATTGCTTGTGGTCATCGTTAATCGTAGTAGGAGGCGGGATTTTTGCTGGAGGGGCCATTACAGACGAGGTTCAATCTTTTTCTGCAACAAAAAGCAAGGTAGTCAGGTCAATGAGGCTGTCAAGCCACAGCGCGGCATATATTCATGAGTGCATCGCATAACGCTGAAAAACGAATGAGGGAGGGACACTTAAAAGACGCATATAGCCGGCTCTGTGCCACAGTCTGTCGGACACCGAACGGCATTCCAAAGATTATGCATAAAACCATAGGGGGCTTGCTGCAATAATCCTTGAACACCCCCCCCCCCCCCCTCTCCCTCCCTCCGGAAATAAAGGCGATCTCTGCGCGTGTGCCAAATTTAAATCCTAGAACTAAATAACCCGCAAGTATTCCGAAAATAAGCCGATAATAATGGAACCACCGACGCCCCAGAAGCAATTGGAGAACCACCACCAACAACTACTTGAATCCCTGAGGTTTACATTGGTTACCATTGATGCAAGGCATATTGTCGTGCCGCCTACTCCAAAGAAGTAATAAAGCACACCCGTCTGCTCCCACTGACCCAGAAGCCCTAAACAAAGCGCGATTGTCGCTACAAGAAACCAAAAGACGGGTTTGATCCGATATTTAAACAAAACAGCCATGCTCCCAACTCCAATCCGTAGATCATCCGCTATGTCTTGGTACGCGTACACACTATCATAGATCATCGTCCAACTGGTACTGGCAGTAAATAGCAAAAGTGTTGCGACATCGACCCGGCCAGTCTTGTACGCGAGTGGTTGCAGCCCAAGCGACATGGAGCCAATGACTATCCCCCAGGAAAGACAGAAGCCAAGTACTACTTGAGTCCAGAACGTGTGTAATTTTGCGTAGGGGTAATAAGCCCAGCCAATAATTCCCGGGACACTGTACAGAGCATTCTCAGTCCAGTGTCCAGCCAGCCCAAACACAAAAAAGGCGGCTGCCAGAGCCTGAGAGACAGTGAATAGACATGCAGCTGTAAGAGAGACAGCGCCACGTGGTATTGGTCGATTGCGTGTTCTTTGGACCTTAGCATCAATGGGTGCATCGATGATGTCGTTCCAGACATGTATAGCATTAGAAACGAAGAAGCTGGCGGCAAATAGAAAGCCGCCCGCGCAAGCGACTTCTAGGGGGGCCGATTGGTTTCGAATAGCTGCGTGGAGGATCCCGAAAGCGTGGGGAATATAGATCAGAAAGAGCCCGACGGGAGGACTGAGGCGAGCGAGTTGAAAATAGGGGAGCCAATGGTTGGGCAGGTAAGCCAGCCACCCAGCCTTGTGGTTGCCGCCGTATTGGTAGGCCAACGCCGCATTGGTGACTTTTCCCGATAACTCCGAATTTGCCATTTTGGAAGGATCAGTCGTTGGTGGGGTGCGTGGTTAATGTGTATGAAATGATGAATGGACGCACAAGTGTATTACCGAATGGGAGGAGCACGTCCACCTTCTGAGCAAGAAGCGCCATTCTTATAGAAGCTTTGAGGGCAGACAGCCACGTGCAGCAGGAAAGCGAAGAGGAATGCATTGCATCGTACAGACTATAATTTCTCGTGTGGCGCTATTTTCTTGGCTCGTACGATGAATAAGAGAGCATTTATTGTGTTCGGACAGACTGTTGAATGGTGTAGCCTAGCGGTTGAGTAAAGAAGTAGACGTTTCAAGGATAGTGGACACTTGGCCTAAATGCCTACTTCTTTAGTTACCATTACCGAGAGTTAGCATAGAAATGTAGCCAATATACAGAAAGAATTGTTATTAGAAAAGGTAATTTCTACAGAGGGTTTCCGCGCGCCTTTTTCGTCCGCATATGCATTCGGCTTGCATGTTGGAGTAGTGAATGATGCAATGGCGCTACTGTGCCGCTTGACATGCACGTTACCCGGCAGAGCGGACCCTCCCGTATACGAGATAAAACACCTTCCGCATGGGTGCATTAACCGTAAGCGCAATATGCCAGAAAGTCTTGCGGTTAATGGCGCTCGAAAATGCGTAGTCCAATAAGAGATAAAGCTATATAACGTGCCCATACCCTTGGGACCGTTGCAGGTATTGCGGAACTATCACGATGCAGCTCAACTATCAAAAGAAATTGAGGCACAGTATGATTTCAATATCTTGGATCAATTGTATTCTGCTTGTTATGTCGGTAGCCGCCTCTTCGCTATCCGATTTTCCCACCGTTTCTGCTGCCTCTGTATCTAGCCCAACAAACACTATGGAACACAAGCTTTCAGACTTTGTTCAATCTCTCGAAATTCCCACTCAAAAAGCCCAGGACGTGCTGCAGATACTCAAGAAAGACGAAGGTATTGCCGTTTATCTTGCCAAGAACAAGTTCGATGAGTCTGGGTTGACCTGGGCTGTGTGTGAGTCGTTGAAACTTGCTCTTGGTGAGAAGCAAGTGAATACCAGCCCAGTTGATACTACAATTGTCCAAGAATCTTGGTTTGTACCCCCTTGTTCGACTTTGACGCTGTTGCAGCTAACCATGCCAATCTCAGGTCAGAAGCGTGTTGGCTAACGCCTACTTGTATCATTGTGCCACAATCCAAAAACGATGTATCGAAAGCTCTCAAGTTCATACGCTTCTTCAATATTAAATTTGCTATTCGCAGCGGTGGCCATTCCCCAAATCCGGGCTGGTCGTCCATTAGTAAACCTGGTGTGCTAATCGATCTACAACGACTATCCCAGATCACTGTAAGTGATGACACCAAAACCGTGAGCCTAGGCCCCGGAGCTAGATGGGGTCAAGTTTATGAAAGTTTGGATCCATATGGCGTGAGTGTTATTGGTGGCCGCATTCCCCAGGTTGGCGTCGCAGGTGTTATCCTTGGAGGTACGATAACACATAGTACTATCGCGAATGTTAATTAGGACTAATTTTTACATAGGGGGCTTCTTTCATTTCTCGGGCGAGTATGGTCTTGCGGCTGATAACGTACGGAACTTCGAGGTGAATTGCTATCATCCGTACGTGTCAAATCCTATACTCACAATTTCAAGGTCGTTCTTGCGGACGGAAGTATTGTCAACGCGAATGCGAAAGAGAGAATGGATCTGTTTTGGGCATTGAAGGGCGGAGGATCCAATTTCGGTAAGATATTTGTCCTCTTAACAGTTTGATTGACACAACTCATTATCAAGTAGGCATTGTAACCAAGTTCGACCTCTATACTATTCCCGTAAAAAACATATGGTATCAGGTCACAATCCACACTGCTGATCAGGTCCCGGTTATCCTGGAAGCATTTGTTGATTGGCAACAAGGTAGTGCTTCGGACCTCAAATCAACTGTTGCTCTCATCATTGGACTAGAGGCGGTGACCCTGGGCCTTATCTATAGTGCGCCAGACCCACCACTAGGTGTCTTTGCCCCATTCGATGGCATTTCTCCCGCGGCAACTGCTGTACCACCGACAACTGGAACAGTACTTAGTCTTACCCAAATATTGGGCGCTACCTTTTCGAATGTACCATCGCGGTAAGCGGCCATCGTGACCCTTTAGCGGTAGTGACAAAGAAGTAAATCTAACAGCTAACCCGCTCACAGTCATGATTATCGTGGTGCAAGTTCCAAAATTGATGCTAAGCTCTACAAGGATGTTTACAACATATGGAGAGAGCAAGCAACTGCTGTACACAAGGCCACAGGAGCGAACCAAACCTTTGTTCTTCAGCCTGTTCCTGCCGCACTTGCGGAGTCAAGCATTGCCAAGGGGGGAAATCCTATGGGCATTCTGCGGGAGAATCATCAATGTAATTCCACACTCTCTTCAAAAAATGTCTTCAAAAAATGTCATAAGGAAACTAACCAAGTCAGGGTGGACGACACTAATAGATTGGGAAAATGCTGAAGATGACGCAACTGTTCGATCCGTATCCATCGCGACAACCGACGCATGGAAAAGACTAGGCCAGGAGCGAGGACTACATGTCCCCTATGTCTTTATGAATGATGGATCTAGAGATCAGAATCCGCTCAGTTCATATGGCCAGGATAACGTTCAGAAATTAAAGGTCGTAGCCACGAAGTATGATACAAGCAAGGTTTTCCAGAGGCTGCAGAGAAATGGCTTTCTCTTGTCACGGGTATCTCTCTAAAACGTTGTAAGGGAATATTGCAAGTGCGGCCAACAAGGCGCTACTTGAGCATTAATATTACGCCGCGCTCGCGCGTGCAAAGTTGCGCGCAACAAGACTAAGAACAGAACCAAGAAGAACAATAATAGTGATTATTATATTTACCCGCTTCTATCACTGCTGTAGGGGTAGTAGAGAAGTGTTACGATCTAACCAAGACCCTGTTCCACTAGTTGTACCTGTAAGGAGGAGCTTTGCAACGTCCTATATACCAGCCGCAAGCCTCAAATCGTTAGATCTGTCGACATTTAATGTAATTCTTAGCCTTCTGGCGCAGTCGGATCTTACACTGTTACAAACCCCCAGACAATAAATATTGCAGAATGCATGATACAACATTAACGCTCCTTGAATGATCCTATTTCTTGCTAGGCATGTACACATCTCACCATACATCGCGGGCGTCTACTGTTCTTGCGTGAGTTTAACCCCAGGCCCTTCCTAAATAAACAATTGGATTAGAGGTAATTAACTAAGAGGCTGCTAAGTTACGATCTCTCTTCTCGTACGCAAGTCCATGATGTACGGCACTGAAGCGACTATTATGCCCATGTTGATCGTACTGTGGGCTGTCGCGGCCCATCGGCAACTATTGCATGACCCACACAAAACTGCGCCCCGTAAGCATGAGTGTCTCAAAAACGAAATCGATAGAGCACGAGGATGAACCAAACACTTCAAGACTTCAACGTCCATTGGTCACATCAACTACAAAACTCATTATTCGCCAAGGAAGAATGCATTTGTATGTGAAAACGTAATCACTTCAGCATTGCTCGGCGCTCGCATTCCTGACGCAGCCCAATAGCAAGTTATTGTTGGCAATATCAATGGAGCCATTGTACTAGGACTCTCAAACCACTGCGTGAAGTACATGTCAGACGTGTGACGCCAATATATCCGGCATAAGTGTCGAGCGGAGTCACCAATTTATATAAAGGGACGACGAAGTCACAGCTAAAGAGCAACAACAGACCAGCAAAGACGAACACCACTTGACCTTAATCATAACTTCTACTTATCATAATCAATTTTTTGGTTGATCTTGATATATCATTTAAGATGTATTTCGGTTCCGCACTTCTTCTCCTCGTCGCTGTAGTCGGAGCCACGCCTACTGCAGACGACCGTACCTCGTCTCCCGACACACTAGCAGCGATGTAAGTTCTTAATAGAACCTCTATTCTATTTAGTATGAATAGTCTCAATACTGACATAGTTTAAACGTACAGCATGAAGCGTCAAGACCCATGCACTGAGATCGAATGCAGTGGTGGCGGAATTCCACCTGAATGCGAATCACTCGGGTGCACTACGTGCGACCAGCAGTTCTTCATGTGCAGGGCCTAAGCGCACTTGACTCACAACAGTATGAAAATTTGTGATGGATGAGGGGATCACGGTGCGGAAATGGCTGATCAGGTTTTGTTTATTTCTGGCTCCATCCGCGGGCGCTCCACTGGTTGCTTAGCACAGATCATTCTTTACATGAATTCAACAAATACAGAACTGCTCGCTCACTGCAAGGGTGAGCCGGGAATTAATTTTTGCTGTACATGCCACGTAAGGCCGACTGGTTCTACTGTCATTGTATTATATCGCAAGCGATTCCATGTTGTGAATGAGGGTGCAACATCAGTGGCTAGACCGCCGTAGTGCGAACGTTACCTGATTTATCACTAGATTGCGGAAAGGTTAGTGGTGTGTTGCAGATGTAGGATGGGAATAGGTGGGGCCCACGGGAGTGGCGTGTAAGCAATACGTGGTCATGGGTTTTCCAAAATCAGGTATAAACGCAGAACTAATGTCCCCAACGTCTGGGTTATCCCTCGTCCTGATTCTTTTTCTGCAGTCCTTCTCATCCCCAAGAGGGGAAAAAATAGACACTTGAATATAGGATTCTATTTGATTATGAGCCTACGGGTTGAATACTCACTGGCCCATAAGGGTGCAGTCCTTCTTGTACGATCAACTCGAGATCGTATCATTGTGTCCAGCCAGAAGGGTGGGACTACGGTGATCGGGCACACCGATAGTGAGGAGGATCAATACACAAAACAGAGCACTCTCGAACTTGGGGAGCTTTGGGATATTGCCTGCCTTGCGGATCATCTGGTCGTGGTAAGCCGAGATGGAATTATTCGGCTGTGGAGCCTCAATGCTAAGTATGACACTTCTTCCTATCCATAACTTGCGTCATCTCACATAGACCTACAAAGGGAAATTATCAGAGCCTTGCACGGCCATGAACGCACCGCTCGAGCAGTACACCTTCCTGACGAGCGCACAATTGTCTCGGCAGACATCACTGGAGTCATCTGCATATGGGACCTTCCTTCTGGAGAATATCGCCATGTGCTCACAGGTCACGAGGGAGATGTGTCCGCCTTGGCTTCTCATGGCGACACATTGATCTCCGGGGGCTACGACAATCGTCTCCGAGTTTGGAATATTACAAGTGGACAATGTATCTATGTTTTTGAAGGGCATGATGCTGGCATTGGTATTCTGGGTTGGAATGAAGACCACACCCTTATTGCTGCCGGCGCAAGCGGAGGTGCCACCAAGATTTGGCGTATAAGCGATGGGTGAGTCCACTTGAAGGTTCGCTGTGTTCTGGCTTGCACTAATGAATTTCACAGAGAGTGTCTCTCGGACTGCATTGGGCACACGAAACTACCGACGAGGATTATCGACCTGAAGAGCAGGCTGATTACGGCCAGCGCTGATGGGACTGTCCGTGAATGGGACTGGAACAGCGGCCGAACGATTGGAGTCATTGAGGCTCACAACGGTGATAACCCGGCAGTTCGAGTGATGGAGTTCTTCGGGGACGGAACCAAAATGGTTACAGCAAGTATGGATGGGAAAGTTAAATTATTGGACTATAACAACGGACAATGTTTGGATGAGTTGCTTGTAGAGCAGAAAGCGATCTGGGCTGGTATGAAGCTGGATGAGGAATGCTTCGCGATAACCGGCAGGGCTAAGGAGGATGAACAGTGTATTAAGATCTATAATATTAGAACGTAGATATATAGTAGAAATTTACCGCGTACCAGACACTGAATAGGTGACATTGCCTTCTTACCGTTTTGGCTTTATTGAAAATCTATCAGCGATATCCCATCGTTGCTAGGCTCGAGATTAGGAATAGTCCGAATCACCGTGGGCCGGGCGTGGGTACTTTTTGATGACGGACTCGTTGAGCGGACACTGATCGCTCTGCTTGGAAGCCAATTTCTCCTTGCATAGCTTTGCATGCAGTCTGACGTCTGGACTGTGGTGATCCGCGGCTTTCAGAAGCTTCTCCAGCAACTTGTTGGTTACATCATGGAGCAATATGCATGGCAAAGCCTGCTGCGTGAGACTTTGACGTACAGCATATGGTAATAGACTTGCTAGGCGATCGTTCCAGCGTCGTATCTCGTGCATTTTGCCCTGTAGAAGTGTTTTGTCCGGTTCTTCAATGACTTTGTGCCAAATACGAATTGACGGCGAAAGGGATCGTTCTTCTGGGGTTCCAGCCCTTCATTTTGATGCTGGTCGATTGTGGCAGTCGAGGCAACGTTGTGCTTCAATCCGAGCATAGGCAACGTCGTACTAAGCATTGTCGCAATTGATCGCAATGGACTTAGTGATTTGTTTGCATTGCCATTGGGTGGCTGCTAATATTTCTTGATGAGCTTGTCCACGCTGAGGTCATCAGCTACAGCTAGTTGTGTTGGTTCGCCAGCGCTGTCTCCGGTGGGTGGATCGAAGACCCCAGACAGCTGTGCCCACAGCAGGAAGCTATATTACTTAACTGGCAACTGAGCAACGAATCCCATGAGGTTAGGTCCCAATCTTTTGCTTCGGAGATGCCTTGCAATAGCTAGAGACCCTCTTCGATGACTAAAATAACCCAAACAACAAGGCAAGCGATATTACCTTGATAATATTAACACTAGCCTAGTTCTTTATAAGTCCTAGTACGAAGCACTATACAGTAGCTAACTAAGTTCTTCTTTACATGCAGAGTACTAAATTAAGCATTCTTAAGCTTATCAGAGATAACTATCTTAAAGTAACAAGTTATAACTACAAGACAGAGAAAACAGAAAATATGAAAGAAAGATAGACAGATACAGATACTACATATCCTTGTTCAACCTCGTTACCTACCTCCTACCTCTCTCATCTCAACCTGCATGAGGTGACTAGCTGTGTTCAGTGAGCTTAAGGCTACCATCGACAGGGAGAAGTTGGCTGAGGCCTCTGTTCCTGCACATTATAAGCTCTAAATAAATTTTATTAATGTTATAATTGCTAAAAGAGGTATAAATTAAACTACTTAAGGAAATAATAATAATAATAATAATAATAATAACGTATTCCATTATCGAGTGCGCCACACCATCGAGTGAGCCAAAATCTCTTGGCACCCAACATAACTACTACTACGCGCAATGTCTTAACCAACTTAGTTAAATTAATCTTAAAACAAAGGCAGGATAGAGCTTACTCTCTAGGCTATAAATTAAGGCTAATTTAAAAGAGTCTAACGTGCTACTAAGGCGTTTAACGTTACCTAATTAACTCTGCAGCGAAGATACAATAGAACCCCCGCTTAAGCTAATTGCCAGCCTAATTACTAGAAGCTTACGCGTAATAAAGAGCAGATAATTATCTAATATATCCTTAACCTTAATTCGCGAGGATTTGCGCCCTAGCTATGTAAGGTAGCAGATATAGTAGATAAACTACTAGCTATACGCAGTAGAGAGCTAGTAAGTAAGTAATAGGTTAAGAGATTTATAACGCGTTTAGATAAGCTTAAAATAGCTTTTAACTAAGTAAAAGACTATTAGAGGATACTCTAGGAAGATCTAGAGAAAATTAGCGCGTAGTTTAAGCTAGTTAAGGATACTAAAGCTAAGTATAGTATTTATAATAATAATATATATAACTTTAATAAAACTAGCTTCTAGATAGGTATTATTAGCTCTATAAAAGTTATTATAGGCTTAGAGAGACGCGCTTAACCTAAGCTTATTTAGCTAGGTAATTATAAGTAGGTTACAGTTATCTAGAGCATCTGCGCTGCTAGGTACGCAACCCTACTATTTATTATCTATAAAAGACGCGTCTATATCTCTATATAGTATAAGGAGGCAGATATACTATATAATTAGAAGCTCTTAGTCTTTAAGGATAGCTAGATAAATAACGCACTTAGTCTTAAGTAGTTAAAGCACTTTAATACGCATATAAAGGCGCGTTAAGTTAGAGGGTATAGGCTACTTATCTTAGACAGCTATAAGAGCTATCTTAACTAGGATTTTAAAGACTACTATATTAAGCATAAGATTCTTACTATCTATATACTACCTTACTTATTATATATCCTTTAGCTACTTAACGTAGTCTACTTCTTACTATTAAAGTATAAGTACTCTTAGTGTATTTAAGACTTAGTACGCTAGCGCGTCTTCTATATTAATAAAGAAGGCTTTCTCCCTACTTTTAAAGACGCGTTTTTTAATATATTTATAGAGGAAAACTATTAAAAAGGCCTTTAAGGCGTTAAGACTAGTTCCTATAAACGCGCAGGTAGTATTAAATTACTTTAAAGTATAGCTGTATACTCTATTAGAACCTCTCTTCCTAGAGATACTATAGTAGTTAAAGACTCTAAGTAATACTTAAGAGTTTAGATCTTAATTTAAGCTTATACGTAAGTCTTTTACTTAGTTACTTATTATAGTATAAGTAGGCTTCTCTTAGCTTATAAAAGGCGCTAAACTTATACTATACTAAAATACTCTACTTATTACTTATAATTATAAGCTTAAAGAGTAATTAGTAGTAATAAATAAGTAGAAATTACGTAAAAGGAAGTAAATTTAGTAAAGTAGTATATTAGAGTATAGTATAGCGTTAGCATAGGTAGCTACTAAAGCGTCTACAGCGTCTTAGTAATCTAAGAAAGCTTATAGTAGTAGTAATTAAAAAATAGCTTAACTAGCTCTACAGCGCTGTAAAAATTATAGTAGGACTAAGCATAACGCTTAAACGTGTAAAAAGGATATAGAAGAATCTTCTAAATCTAATATAAGCATAATATACGTAAGCTCTTTATTTAATAGTAATAAAATAGATAATTTGTAACATAAGTTAGTGGTGCTAAGAGATTTTGGCTCACTCGATGGTGTAGCGCACTCGATGATAGAATACGTTAATAATAATAATAATAATAATAATAATAATAATAATAATAATAATAATAATAATAATAATAATAATAATAATAATAATAATAATAATAATAATAATAATAATAATAATAATAATAATAATAATAATAATAATAATAATAATAATAATAATAATAATAATACTAATAATAATAATATAGTGTAATTAGGGTTAAGCTATCCAGGTAATTAACAATAGCACTTTATAGCTATAACCCTAAGCTCTAGTATATAGATATTAATATTCTTAACCTAATATAGGAAGTGTTAGGAAAAAGTATTTAAGTTACCTATATCTAATTAGCTAATATACTGTCAGGACACAGGTCTGCTCTCGCTGCGCTTAACAATTAAAAGGTTACAATAATCTGCTAATGTCAGGACTATATTCGGTTCACTAGCATAGGAAGGCTGGTTGGGTAGTAAAGAGTGTATTGCGGTGGTTCGATAGACGAATCGCTGCTGACCAGCGAGGGGGTGCCGCCCCCTTATGTACTCTTACTAACTCTACCCTAGCCTGGGCCACTATGGGCCAGGTCGGCCCGGGTCAACCCATGAGGCTGACAGCTAAGTACTGATGACGCTGATTAGAATACTACTTAACGTCATACTAGTAGCCAGCCAGCGGCTCTCAGCTCTCAGCCCTCGGCCCGCAGCCCTCAACTCTCAGCTGTTAGCGCCCACAGCGCTATAGCCTAACATATACTAGTGTCAGGATACAAGGCGGAGAGCTAAGGTAGCCGCTGGCTGGTCGCCAGTGCGACGTTAAGTACTATTCTGTTCAGCATGATCTGCAGATAGCAGATTATTGTTACCTTTTTGGGTTGTTTGGCGCAGTAGGAGCAGACCTGTGTCCTGACAACTAGCTAACAGCTCTATACAGGTACTACTAAGTAATAAATAGGTAAAACTTCTAAGCTAAATAGTAATTAATACTTTGTATATATAACCTCTAGATTTACTAGAAGATTGTAGAAGTAGTTCTTATCCAGCCTGAGATAGTTTCTACGCTAAGAGAATATATTAAATACATAGTACGTTAGGGTTAGAAAGAGTATGATTTTAGATTTATAGTATAGTAGTAAGAGTACACAATACTATATTATAGTAAATGCTTAGGAGTTTTTACTTAGTACACATGCACATATAAAAAGGAGAAATAGCAAAGACTAAAAGGGCGTGTATATAATAAGTATATTTTTAATAACTTGATTAATTATCTTATCTAATTGTAATCCTATCGCACTAGATAACGTAATTAATCTGGCATTAAGACTCTAAATAGCGTCCCTTTACGTTAAGGTAACCTGTAAGAACTATGTTCACAATAATAATCTTCTAGTACCTCCTACTTAATGTCCAGTCGTATAAATCTCCTGTAGAGAATTTAACTAGCAATTATTTTCTTCAACACCAATAAAATGTGTATTAAAATCACGAGCACCTTTAAACCAGCTGAAGGTAGGACCGCTACAGTTATCCTGGATGCCTCTCACATCTGAAGCGATATCGCCGCAAGCGACTCGCCAGATAGCATCTAACTACTTAACAATTAGATTATTTCTATAGACGGTGAGAGAACAAACTTAGATAAGCTTACCTTATTGCACAAAAACATAGCACAACCGTGAGAGCAACTAACGCGTGCACATCCTCTCGGCCCAACAACACACCATGCTCTGTCAAGGTTCATTAGATGGGTCATGCCATCAATACATTGACCCCAAGAGACCTTATTGCCTCCCCAGCTGCAATTATACTATGCGTGAGAGCAGAATTAGCATTACCTTGTTATTTAGGAGGATTAAGTAGGATTAGTATGACTAGGAAGATTATGGCATACCGAGCGCTTTTCAAGAGAGCGAGCTTTCAAGTCTCCCTTTTTATCATCAAACGCTTCTGGGTGAAGCTCCACTAGCTCTTTGTAGACCTTTTCCACCGTTCCGTGCAGAGAAAGTCCCGGGAAGCGGTCGTCAATGACCTCGAGGTCTACGATGGGTAGATTCTCTAGGTGGACCTCATCAGCCTGTCGGAGAACAATACCCTCGTCTTTACCAGGGAACGCAATGGCGAGGGCCTTGATTACAAGTTAGTTACTCGAGCCAAAATAAAAAAGAGCAGAGGAAGATGTACAGCTGCAGCATAGAGGACAGACAGTAAGAACTTGCTCTGCATGCTGAGGATTAGATAGAAAGCAGAGGCGACGTAGGCGTTTTCAAAAGTGTTAACAATAGTTCTTAAGATGCCTCAGAAGCGATAGTAATGGAAGAGAGAAAGGAATTACTAGGTTTTTATATCCTTCTTTAGGGCAAACAAATTGGATAGCTTACGGGAGTCTACCACGAAGCTTGGCAGGGCGAACGACTTAGCAGGGCGAATGACGTGGCGGGGCGGATACTTGGCGGGGCGCATGACTTGGCAGGGCGAATAACTTGGCGGGTAGGACTTTGCCAAACATGAATGCAGTAAGGAACCACGGCCGACCACTGCTACTTAAGTGCTAGTTGTTTAATAGACATCTTGCGGGAACTTCTACGTGCGTTATGCGGCGTTGTTTCCTGCAATCGACATGCTCGCTGTTGTTGTGGTTCATTTCTCTTAGAGTCTTAGCTATCGTTCACGCCGCTGCTTCTACGAAGGAGCTCGTATTTTTTGAATCAACTCGGTTCCCCCTGTAAGCGCTAGCAAGTTTTTTAATAAATATGAGCTCTTTTATAGTCTTAGTGCTGACATATGGCTAAAACAGGAAAAGCATTACAACCTAGAACATTAAGGCCCTAAGGGGGCAGATACTTAAAGGTCTGTTACGACCTAGAGAACAAGGTAACAGACACTTAAAGGTCTTACTCACGGTGTATGCGTATAACGCACAGGTTAGTGTAAACTAGGCTTAGTATACTAGAAACCTTAGCGTTGGCCCCTATAGGATTCTATAAGACAGCACGCCTATATATTACAACTCTGTTAAGGTCTTATTCTAGTAACCCTAACAGAACCACACTTTAAAGATCTTATAAGCTAACTAGGAAGCTAGCCGATAAGTCTGTAAGGTTAGTTCTTTGGAATAGAGTAAGGTACTAGAGGGACAGGGGTTTTAACACTAAAATAGTAAGAGAGAGCGCTTCCAAAAAAAGTGTTAAGAGTTAATAATAATTATATTACTATTGTAATATTATAGAGAATAATATAGAAGGTTAAATATAATAAACTATAAGAGGTTATTATAGGGGTCTATATATATCTTTATTCTAGAGAATTTTATAAAGTCCTAAACCTAGCCCCTACAAGATTCTTTAGAATAATAACGTGTCCCACAAGCGAGCGCCGCGCACAAGCGAGCGCCGCACCCCACCAAGTTTGAGCACCTCTATCAGCGTACAGCTCAACCATAAATTTAAGTACTCTATAGATATTAATATGCAAGCTTAAGTAGCACCTATAGTATCGTTTTTACAGATGCGCGAGTTATGCCTAGTCTCTCTGCACCTTTTACAGCGCGATAGAGCCCGGCTGCTAAGGCCTAATTGCTCCCTACTTTAACGCATTATACGCCTAATCTGTTAATCAGCCTCTTGTTAAGTAACTATATCCTCTCTAACTCCTTTTATTAAGACTTCTTACTTCTAAATCTACTTTCTCTTGCGCTGCTTTCGCTAAGTTACTGCCTTATTAGCCTTCTTAAGGCTATTAATCCTACCCTCTATTAGCTTAGCTCTATATGCCCCTACTATAGCCCCCTTTGTAAACTAATTAAGCGCCTTAATAATTAAGGCTGGTGATGAGCTCTTATGACGTCAAACGCGATCGCTAATTAGAGTCGATTGAGCCTCAAACTCACGTGGGTTCCTTGGTGTTTGAGGCTCCTAGAGAGCTCCTTACTGAGCTCCTTGCTGGGCTCCTTGCTCAGCTCCTTGCTCAGCCCCTAGCTGAGCTCCTAGTTGAGCTCCTAATTGAGCTCCTAGCTGAGCTCCTAATTGAGCTCCTAGCTGAGCTCCTAGCTGAGCTCCTTCCCGAGCTCCTAACTGAGCTGCTGGTGATGGCGTACGCAGCTGGACATTAGCCTTGACAAGACAACGTCTGGCTGGAGAGGAACAAGGCCTGCTCCTTGAAATGCTGAGCGTATATTGACTGCAGTGAAAGCTTGATCAAATGCTGCTTTAAAGGCAGGCAGAAATTTAAGCTTAGTAATGTAGTTGATGTGGGCCTTAATCAAGCTCTCTATCTGGCGGCTGTACGCCTTCTTAAGAGGAGAGAAGCAGCTAACGTCAAGAGGCTGCAGCAGATAAGATGAGTGTGGTGGCATGCAGAGGGTATAGATCGCCAATTTATGCCAACCAGACCTCTACCACGCGTTGATAGCAGCTTATTAGCCATATCACGTATAGCTACGTACGTAGGCGGAAATCCACGCTAATCTAGATCAAGTATATAATTAACGATTACCTCCTCTTCTAGCTAGGTAAGCTTCCTTAAGTTGGGCTGGCAATCGCGTCAAGCAGTAGTTGTAAGGCAGTCAACACGCACAGTTGGGACGGTCTTAGTTGAAGAATCTCAATTTAAAAGGAAATGGACAAAATAGCAGATACCTCTCACCTTCGGGGGAGAGGTGCTGCCTATATACATGAGCTAGAGCAGGCTAGTCCCGATCCAGTTACCTAGCTTGGTGAAAGGTAAGAGGTAACAGTTACCTTTCACCTGCGTCTAGTAACTTGGCAGGATCGTTACCTTTCACCTGCGTCTAGTAACTTGGAAGGATTGAACCCTTTCACCTGCGTCTAGTAACCTAAAAGGATTGAACCCTGACAGTAGTCCCAGCGCGTCAGCGACGGATTATTCTTTCAGACACGTTAAAGATTGCTGCAGCAGGCTAGTTGCCACTAATTTAATGCGCATAAATAGCTAAGATAGTAAGCTAGATATCTGCTTCGTTTAAAGGCATTTGAAGAGCGTGGCGTTAAGCTATTGTACGTTGAGATGAGAGAGGTGCTCAAACTTAGTGGAGTGCGGCGCTCGCTTGTGCGCGGCGCTCGCTTGTGGGACACGTTATGTTTATCTTAAATTTAGTAATGCTATTCTTAAACTTAACTTCTTTTATATATATTAGTTAAAGATTAAAAAATAACTGTTATAGTTTAACTTATTTTTTAAGTTTAATATAACTACTATAAAGTATAATAACTAAGTTATACTTATAATAAGTTATAGAAAACGTAAAGTAGCTTAATAAGTAAAACTATATTTAATAAAGTATATAAATAGTAATATTAAAACTACTAACTAAATTTAAATATTTATAAATACTAGTAAGTTTAAAGTAAGAATATAATAAGTATTTAGCTTACTACATAAAATATAATTAGTAGAGTATTAGATTACGTATAGAGTATAAGATTAGATATAGAGTATAAACTATATATACTACTAATTATACTAATATAACGTATACTTTCAGGTAATAGTACTTACCTTACACTACAGATAATAGTAAAGGAATAGTTCTATATTACTATACCTTAGCTATAAGAGAGAATAATACTTATCTTCTCTACTTTGCGTAGTTAGCGTAGGTTTTAAGTAAGTCTTTTACTATATACGCTAGCCCTTAGAACAGTCTAGTATAACAGTATTATAATACTAAGATTTAAACTAATAATATCTTATTATAGAGTCTTCTTTTCTAACTGGAGTCTTTATAGTATTAATAACCTTAATAGAAACTTAAAATTATATAAGAAAATAAGAAAATAGTATCTATGTAGATAAGAGACTAAGTAAACTTAATTAATTATAGTATAGTGTTATGGCCTACAGAGATAGGCTTTATACAGTAAAGTACTACAGGATACAGCTGAAGTATAAAGAGCTAGTAAGATAGCTTATAACCTACTACCTAAATAAGTAGAGAGTATATATAAAAATAAGTAATCTATTTAAATACATTACTAAAGTAATAAATTATAATAGATAATCTAATATAATTTATTTAGAGAAGTTACTTAGAGAATAGATTTTAACAAATTATAGTAATAAAGATAAAGTTACTAAAACCTATATAAGAAACCTTTTAAATAAACCATAAATTCTCTTTTATAGTTATTTTAAGTTACTTAGAAGAATATAATACTTATTAAACTTCTAACTTAGAGTACTTAAGACTGTACTTAATATAGTAACCCTATTATACTAACCTTTGTCTACTACTAAAGCCTTTAGATCTACTAGTTTATAAGAGGATCCTAATAAATAGTAAGGTCTTAAGTAGTAAATTAGTTATAAAATAGTAATATTAATATATTCTTTTATAGATATTTTATAGTATACTTAGAGAAGTTATAAAAGTAGTTTCTTAAAAGACATTTCACTTTCTTTATCCTGTATCTAGAACTTTTATTATTAGTATATATATGTATTTAATACTATTAGTTTATACTAGGTCTGTACGAATACTACTAACAGACAAACTATAAGCTTATCTAATTAGTACTTTACTATCTTTTTATAGTGTACTCCCTTACTATAATCTTACTAGCTAGAGTGTTAAATATATTAAATTTAAAGATACAAGGCCCACGATATTGATACTGCAATCCTGAATTGAAAAGCATAACGAGTTCGTACGCTTACCGTACCTTCTGATACTCCACCCTTGGGGCCAACCCCTTTGTATTCTTAATCCGCTAACAGCCAAGTACACAAGGAGTGCTAACTACGCAACTACCCCTGGCTATGTTTCTACGGCTTAGGGCCCGAAGAGCTCTTTGGGTAATACCTATTGTAAAGCTGACAACATTTTGTAGTCTGTTTACGGAGTGCGGGAGGTCCTATTGACCGAATGGTGCTATTGATCTACCTACAGTTACAATATGGGTTGCGTCTATTTGATACCTCTATGCCACAATTTCCTAATCGCCTTAGTTCTTTCCGCCTTAGCGTTTTCGAGCTTAGCAGTGAGAATTTCGTTTTCCGCTTCAGGAACCCCGCTTATCTGGTCTTTAGGCTTCGCTAGTCGCAATAAAAGTACTGCTTCCTCGTCTAAGGGCTTTTCAACTTCTATATCATTGAGTGTTACGAACCTAGTTCTCTACAGAGGGCCCGAACCCTAGTTCGACCGGATCGACCCTGATTCGTCAGGAAGCGAGGCCTATGGAGACGAGGACTTCTACGCAGGAGAAGACGAGGCTGAACACAATAGGAACAGGTGACTGATCTGTGATCTGTGGCTACAGATCACAGAGCATCGGAGGTCCCGGGGACTTCTGATTGGACCGGCGCAACTCGGCTTCCCTCATTCCTTAGTATAGAAACTGGTGAAATCTTCTTAGTAGTTAGTTTGCAGTTAAATTGATATTTGCTTTAAGAACGCCCTTGATATATCAGTACTAATTGTACCATGTTCCCAGCACCACCGCTACCAGCGAACTTGTTTTAACTTACTACCCTACCCACCTAAGACACACCCTGTCACTTTCTCCTCCTACCTCTCCAACCTAGAATCCTGGATTCTTACATTGAGTTTAATGCTTCTGGCTGCTCTGCTCTGATACTGGCTTCGAACATTGAAAACCCGGCCTTTGAATCCTTCTCTCGTCTCCTGGTAAAGTAATTATCTAGGCAAGAATCTGTAGATGCCGAGATACTATATAGATGAAAGATGAAATGGTAGGACAATCTCAGTATTATAATATACCACAGGACTAGTGTATTTGGGTTTACTAGTAATAATACCTAGGAATTGATAAGCTTAGTTCAGCTTAGCTAAGGCACTTTATTAAGCATCCAGATACCTGTACAGTAAATAGCGATTAACTACTTATTATTAACAGCTATAAGAGCAATAAATTGCTTGCCTTTTAGGATCTATACAAGGAGAGTAGGATTGTTACCTTCTGTATGCTTCCGTACTTATCGCACATTCATTAGCCTCTTGGTGTGGGATGTTTCGCGCCGTTAAAACAGCGCGTAGCAAGCAGCCAAATTAACTATCTTGATAAGAGGGCGTCCCTAGCCTCCTCTAAGGATATTTCTAACTGATTATTTTCATAGAGGAATATCTAATTAAGCTTTTAAGCGACAAAATTAGTCTCCTACAACTCAGAGGCTGTATTGTTAAAGCTTAAAGTGAAGCCTTGCACGCCTACACCTCCTGCACTAGGGGCTACTGAATAGAACCTCAATACACTATGCAATGCCTATGGGATAGAGGCTCAATTAACGCTTATCTACTATTGGATTTAAAGGTATAAGAGCTCCTCACTTGCTTCTATTACTGAAACAGTTAATTAGGTTAGAAAGGGCATAGAGATGTTGCTGTATTTACAGGCGTTACTAGTGGCTTAAGAGTAATAGATATTGAGAAAGCAACCAGGCTGCATCACAGCGTAAACAACGCAAAAGGACGCAGATTTAGAAAGGAGATAACCTATTAAGGGCAGAGGCAAAATAACTGGTTGCTTAAGAGGACGTTAATGCGCAACTTGATGGGGAAATGCGCGAAGGTAGGGCCCAGACTAGTGCAGCTAGAGCGCGTAAAAGGCACTACAAAAGCTGTAGGGATGTAGGGCATAATTCATGCACGTGCAAGAGAGGTACTATTGATGCTAAGAAATAAATTAATGCCTTGCTAAATGTAGTAGTTTATTGTGGGATAGAGTAATTCGCACGCGAAGGTAGGTAACCTGGTGGGGTAACCAACTATGTTGCGTGACCGGCTTAGTTGTGAATCACGTTATACATTTAGTAGTTTCAAGGTCTCTTTTAGAATCATAATATAAGGAAACTAGTGCAGTAATAAATATATAGCATATGCTCTACTACTTTAACGAACCTTAAATACACACTTAGGGGCTTTAGGCGGCGAGTATACTGCAGCGCAAAATCCGACCGTATTATACATTTAACACTTTCCTATGCGTAGCTACTATTCCCGCCTTTTAGGCGCCTAGGAATTCCTGTACTAGCTTAGAGAATGTCTTTAGGAACTAGAAAAGGCGACCGTGTCCGGAGTCTAAGAACACTTGCAAGTAGGAGCTAGAAACTCTCTGCTGTAGGATAAAGTTGCTAAAGGAAGGCGCTAAGACATTTAGTGTCCTAGAGGTAATAAAGAGAGATACCTTAATATTCTTTGCCTGTTCTAAGTACGTAGAGCTATAGGTAAAGTTAAGGATAGCCTTAAAGTGCCTAGAGGTACTAGGCTCCTGCACTTAGTTCGTCCTGTTTTCGTCTGGCACGTTACGCTTAGTAATGCGGCTAGCATAGTCAATAGCCTTAGCTATGCTAGTGTTAGACATGCAGAATAATAAGCCTAGGCCTTGCTCTATAGGAACAGTAGGCTAACAAGTAATATCATAAGTTACGTCTGTAGCTAATTTAATTCTAAGCCTATTGCCGACAATCAAACTAGCAATCACCGCTTTCTTAACTAAGTTCAGGGAGCTAATAGTAATACGCTACGCAACACCGCCGCCCATAGAGAAGCCTAGTAGGTTAACTTTCTTTACGCCTATAGCCTTAAGGAAGGCAACTACCGTGTCGCCCTAGGTCACGACAGAGCCGCCAATTTCACCCGTACTGTAACTAACGCTAGTATTATTAAACAAGATAACAGGACGGAACTAGGCAATATAGTTAAAAAGTAAGGGATCCGCAATATCTATAGTCGCACAGAAGTTAGCGAGGAAGATAACAGGGTTCCCTTTCTTCTAGCTAAGGAGCTAGTACGCAATTTAGGCGCTACTAGCGTTAACGTATTAGGTCAGGGCGACTTAAGTTAACTTAGGCGGGGGGTCTATTAGAGCAACAGCTCAGCACCTACTATACAGACCTGTTTTCTTCTGCTTAAATATCCTTTTAAGGTCCTTTAAGTAAGCTTACTTAGCGGCTAATGCAGTAGGGAACACCGCCACAGCCGACGCGCTAATTACAGCAGTAAAACTAGTAAACTACTTTATTCTAGCTCTAGAGGATGCTAGTATTAGCTAGTTAAACAATATCTAATAAAAGGTAGTAATTATAAGAGGTAGGACTAATTAGTATCTAGACTTCCGTCGCCTTACTTATATGCGGCAGGAGGGTTTCCTAAATTAATTTTATAATTATAGTCCTAGACAACCTCGGACGTTGTTTTGTTACTTAATAACTAATATTGAAAAGCCTCTTGCTCGTCTGGAGACGGATGAATAAGGTTGCAATGTTTAGGGATGTTATACAATTGGAACGTTGCTGACGTATTGAGTGATGGGGCTATAGGCTGTGATTACTAACCGGGAAACCGACGTCGTTTCCTCTTATCTCATAAATTAGATGCTCTGGTGTCAGATATAAGGTGCGTGCCCCGGAGAGAGTATGCTGTTAGATCTACAGCACAGCAGCGAGGATACGCGATACTGTATTGTAGTCTGATGAACAGAAAAGCATTTCGATCTTTACGCACCGTTTCTCGAGAGGAATAATCCATGGAGTTAGTTCCTATCTAGATTCCGTTGCGTGTTCTTACAGTGCCTGAGGAGCGAGAAGGAGTGGCTGATAGATGCATCGATTTCAGATTCTATAGTTTCTGAATTCACTTCGGTATTATAGACAATATCTAATGCTTGGGAGCAGTCACAAATACAGTTGCAGCTCCGAATAAATGCCTTTTAGTAGCTTTAGCATCTGTATTTAAAGATGTGAATAGCCGATCTCGCCAGACAACGTTAAAATGCGGTAGGAAAACTAAGGAGCTGTTGCATTTCGTGTAAACTCGTTCTGGGGTGAGGATTAGGCGTTTCTTCTAACGATAGTTGGAAAGGAACTATAGTAGCTGTGAGCATAAAAGTAGATGTAGGCTGACTAAGTTAGTGTTAAGTTCAGTCCGAGAGTTCTAGCCTACGAAACATCTAACGTTGACTTCTGAGGAGACATCCGAAGGCGCCGGTCTTGGAAACGAGGCATGCGATGCTTTACTCCCTCTTTTGGTTTAGTAGGTATACCCTCAACTGAGTTTTTCGACCTGATGGTGTACCCGCTAGACCTAAAGAAGAGCAAGCGCTGTCAGTCCTTCTAGAGGCACTGGCTCTGAGAAAGAGGCATGTGATGTTGTGCTCTTATTTGGTTTTAGTGGGTATACCCTCAATTATTACTGGAAGTCAACACCTAATTCTCGGTGCGCTCCTGTCCTTGGAGGATCATGTGCCTGATCCCGAAGAGTCTGACTCCTAGATAGGCGATAATCTCATGATGTTCTCATTACCTATAGCTGACACAGTGTAGAATACATATCCTGTTCTATTTTTGAGCATATACATTCGTAGCAGTTTTCTTGCGTCGACTGAGGCTTATACCAGAGCGACTTGGTTACTGTTTGAAGTAGTCTAGTCTATGTCTATATACAGCACGTACGGTCATCTGGATTGATATAGAGACTGCTTGGTAAGTATTCATTCCACCATAACATTATCATACAACCTTAGATTATAATAAAATATTCTAAGATCAGTGCAGTCCTCAGTTTCGATAGATAGATGAAACCAACATACACCTCATTACTTCAATTAGAGATGTTTTCATCTCATGCGTTCGAGCCGCTCATGTAATAACGAGGCTTCTTCCTGACTAACCTGGCCTGGCATTCATATACGGGCAAGCTCTACGGTAATGTGTCGTGCACAACATCATGCAAGCGATCGCAGCTCTCCTCCTTGAGATGTCCTTTAATAGATCTTAAAGGCCCCACGACAATAGCAAGGTGTCGAAGAGCATCAAAAAGCTAGTTCAGTAGCTACAATCTCTAAGCGCAAATAATGCCGTTACCAAGCGCGCATATTTCAACCAATTCAGCATGCCGAATTCAGCAAGTTTCCGTATTAACGGGCGAACTAGAATAGATTGACAGGAGAAGTACATGCTAGTTATTAACGAATTCAGCATGCTTAGTGCTCAGACGCTATACATAGTAAACAGGCAGCTTTGCAGGCTCCGGGCCTGCACGCAAGAATTTGGTAGGATCCCCATAGTGCTCTTCATAGGGGACTTTCGCCGATTCGGGCCTGTACGAGAGACAATCATTCTGCTCCACAGAAGGGACTTTCCATAGGATAAAGGAAAGAGATTCAACGCGGAGCGGAGGTATCAGCACGCTAAAGCTCACGCTCTTTGGAATAGGTTCACGACGGTGATAATGCTGAACAAACAAGTCCGCGCCGCAGGCGATCAGTAGCTGCTGACACGGATCCGGCAGGGCGTATAGTACCAGTCAGACGCGGACCTAATCAACAACACATGCTTCCAAGAGGGTAGGCATATCCTATGGGAAAGCAGTATCATGCTTGTGACGCCGCTCAATAGAAACAGATGGAACCTAAACACGGTGGGCATACTGTCTTTCTAAAGGCAGCATCAGGCAATGCTCCGAATCTTCATTTCCAAACACAAATAGAAGGATGGCCAACTAACAGAGGCGGAGGCGCTTATGATCTTAAGCTGTGGAGAAGATAGCAGCATTCCAATACCAGCCGTGTTCATGTTCGTGCCCAGGATGCCTGTTATGGTAATACCCATTCAGGCCTCCAGCTGGTAAACGGGGCGGCATACACGGCTCTGGACGTCGTTCTTGACAAGAGGTACCCAGGTCACCGTGTATCCACTGCGACCACCATCCGTTTTGGCCCACCGGCCGCGATCCTGCTTGGAGCCGAAACAACGTAGGAGTTCCATTTCGTCGGTATGCTGCCCGGAACTATACTCCTCACGCCCCTGCGCAGCCGAATTGAGTGCGCGAGGAAAAGGCCATGGCAGCGACATGACGTTCGTCGGAGGGATTTGCCGTGTACCGGTACGGCCGCCTTTGCCTGCACGGACTACAAAGTGCAAGGCAGGACCTTGAATAGGGTTGCACTCGAATTGCGAGGTGCGATGATCATGAATATCGAGGGGAAGTCGGTTCCCAGCCGCTGCGACCTGTACAGCTTGTACGTGCAACTGTCACCGTGCCGGTTACTGGAAGACATAACGCTGCTATCTGAAGTACGAGAAAGAGACATGGGGGCCAACACAGTACCGGAGCGGATGGTGCAGGCGGAGAAGCGGCTGGACAAGCTGAGTGCAGCGACGATAGAAGAAGCGGAAAGAAATTGGGATTGTGGAGAAAATAGAGAGTCTTTTGTACGGAGCGGAGATGACCTATAACGTGTTCTACCACCTAATGCACGTCCCTACCTAATGCACGCGGTTTTTAAGAACACTTAAATCCTTCTATCTTCCTATCTAAATAAGCTATACCTCTAAAAATTAAGTATATAAATATCTAAAGTATTAGTGATAGTTTAAAGAAATAATTATTAAATTTAAGCTAGTATTAAAAGAGTTATATAAGTTTAAAGTTATAGCTTTAAAAAAGCTAAAATACTTAATTATATAATATTTATAAGTATTATTACTATAGAACTTAAAGGACTTACTATAATAGCTAATAAAATTAATATAGTAAATTATTTAGTATTAAAAGTATATTTCTATAAAGTTATATAGTATTTTAAAGTTACTTTTCTAAACTTAGAAAAATTACTAAAAAAGTTACTATATAAGTTATTATATAAAGCTTTATAGTTTTAAAGTACTTTACTTATATTACTACTTTACTCTTATACTAAAATATATATATTCTTATTGTAGTATATAAGACTATAAGCTATTTTATAGTAAAGTTCTATTGTAACGGATTGCCGAGAGGGGTACTGTTACAGCTCACCTATATATTAGATACAGAGCCTAGTACTAGCAGTTGAGCTAGTATTAATGTACTTTTGGCCATTTAGCGTAGTAGGGCTCTGCACTGTTACATCTATAATAATAATAAAAAGCGTATTTTATTATATATTACATAGTAAGAAAATATATATTTTAGTATATTAGTAAAATAACTATATAGATAAGTTAAATTAATACTTAAGACTTTTATAAATTACTTTATATCATTAATATTATAATAAATATTTTTAGTTTAAAAACTTACTTTAAAAAGCTATATAACTATATAAGAATATACTTTTAATACTAAATAATTTACTATATTAATTTTATTAGCTATTATAGTAAGTCCTTTAAATTCTATAGTAATAATACTTATAAATATTATATAATTAAGTATTTTAGCTTTTTTAAAGCTATAAATTTAAACTTATATAACTCTTTTAATACTAGCTTAAATTTAATAATTATTTCTTTAAACTATTACTAATACTTTAGATATTTATATACTTAATTTTTAGAGGTATAGCTTATTTAGATAGGAAGATAGAAGGATTTAAGTGTTCTTAAAAACCGCGTGCATTAGGTAGGGACGTGCATCAGGTGGTGGAACACGTTAAGGGCTAGCGATGCCAGGTTCGTTAAGACTGAAAGTCTAGGGCTTACAACAGCAATGGCAACGTGGATCGACGGGCAGCGTCGCATAACGGACGCAACTGGACGAGGGTATGCTAAAGAGATACTAGGTAGCGCTATACCTAATTAGAATATTTATATTTTACTTAGTACTTAGGCTGTATTAGGATTTTTATATTATAACTCTTATACTTAGTATTATAATAATAACGCATAATATTATCTTAAATTATATAAAGTATAACTTATGTTTATTATAGTAAGCATACAGCACTGCAATTAGGGTGATTTTGTGGTTTTAGCGTAGGTAGTAAGCCTCGTAACCCTAACTATAACTGCAACTATAGAATAAAAGTAATAAGTAAATAGCTAGCTATTAATAGAGTTATATAGTCTATCTAGAGTAGTATAGTGTCACGAACACACTAGACCTAGCGGGGGACGACCTAGCGGAGGGCCCTTGGACTCATACCGGATAGAGCCCGGAAAGGCTCGGGACTACACTAGAGACGGGCTAGTATATAAATGAGAGCTACCCTCTTAGAGCAGAGGTTAAGGATTAGTCTTAATACTATCCCCTATTACTTAACCTTAACCTCTACTAACAGTCCCTAACAATTCTAATCCTTCTTACCCTAGGGGTAGCAGTCAAGAAACTCTCCTCTGAAGTACTGTTAAGAGCCTAGGGACAGCACGCCCACATCCTAATAGTAAAAGAAGAAAAAAAAGAGGAAGTATTATAGTAGGTACTCGCAGAAGACTTAGGAGCGACGCTAACTTAGAGCCTCCCTAAGGAAGTACTAAAGACGCCTAGAGAGACCTAGGGACATTAGAAGACCCCTAATAATTAAATACGTTAGACGCCTTAAACTAAAACCCCTAGGACTCTAATATAATAGGTACCCTGCAGCAAGGGTTAGGACTACCCCTAGACTAACGCACTTATAGCAGTAGACTTGACTGGGTTAGCGAAACCCTAACAGAGGTGTCTAGTGCTGCTAACGTCCCAGCAGAAACCTAACCCCTTTCTGCTAGGAAA
Organism: Pseudopyrenochaeta lycopersici; assembly: GCA_003313425.1. Taxonomy (NCBI): domain Eukaryota; kingdom Fungi; phylum Ascomycota; class Dothideomycetes; order Pleosporales; family Pseudopyrenochaetaceae; genus Pseudopyrenochaeta; species Pseudopyrenochaeta lycopersici. The sequence goes on along the minus strand of NHZP01000001.1, from coordinate 106,746 downwards.
AAGCTAACAACAGGAATCTTAAATAAAACGTTTATCTAAGGTCTATTAGCTAACCTCTTTGAAGCAGAAGAGACTAGAGCCTTAGAGGAAGCAATCGAAAAGCTAAAAGACTAAATTAATTACGCGTTATAAGCACTAGGGGTAGGACAGGCCGGGAAGCTACTAGAACCCCCTTAGCCCGCCTTTAATAAGGTAGGGAAGCTTATTAGGGCTCTAAACAGTATATAACCTAAACTAAAAGTAGGATTAGAAACCTGAGCCCTATTAGTATAGCAGGTAGACTAATAGGTAAAGGATGTTGAAACTGCCTTTACGTACGCCTAGGTGCTAGAAGACATAGTAACCTGCACCTATTAGGCTCTAGGGACGATCTAGTATTACGTCCACTAAGAACTCCTCTAATAACGCATTAACAAAGAGAGCATTACCTTATGGGCTTACTTTAAACAGGAGGAACGTAAGCTAGTTTAAGATCCTATTCTTACCCGCTATAATAACTACCTCCAGTTCTTTAACTTCGAGTGGTGGAGGGATAACAACGTTAATACTTTCCTCTTCTAGCTAAGGAAAAAGGAATCCTTTCTAACCTATAACTTCTTTAAGCTGGAGGACAGGGAGGATAACTACAAGCTAAAGATCGCCTTTGTATAGTTAAGACTTCCAGAGGAATACTACAGAGAGATCATGCGCACTAGGGTCCTTAAGACTATTAACTTATAGCCTAAGTTTAAACAGGCCCTACGTAACGCAGAAACTATAACTCGCGCTAATTACTTCCTAGGGGACACCTAAAAAGCTACTGCTAAAAGCCCTTCTTAGGGTAAACGCCTAGCGTTAAACTCCTTCTCTAACCCGCAGAAGACTAGTAAGAAGTAAGATAACAGACCCTTAGAGATAAACTACTCCTAAAGATCGCCTTGTCTAAAGCCTATATAGAACCCGCCGCGGTACTAGGGGACGCCTAAAAACTCCTAGGACCCAGCTAAGCAGAGCATAACCTAACCCTACTAGAAGAATCGTAATCAGGGAAACGCAAGAGGAGGAGCTAATAAATAAACTCAACCTAGGCCTTAATTAGGAAACGTAACGCCCTAGTTGCTAATCTGTCCTAACTGCCACTAGAGCCTAACACCTAGGGGAAAGCACTCTAGATAGTAATCAAAGTCTAGCTACAGGTAGCTGATAGACTCCCGCTCCCCCTCTAAGCCCTATATAACTTAGGCGCGGAGATTAATATTATATTAAGCAAGATTACCTAGCTTTACTTCCTGCCTAGAGTAAACTACTACTAGAAGCCTACAGCAAGCCTAGTTAATAATTAACTACTCCTACTAGGAGCTGTATACAATCTGTCTATCCAGTGCTAGGACTTGAAAGGCACAGTAAAATAGGTAGGCCTATAACTGTTTTAGTCTGCTAATATTAAAGGCTACGACCTTATCCTAGGATACCTATAGCTAAGAGAAGCTAATCTTAAGATTTGATTCTCTATAGGAGAATTTGAATGGTAGGCCGCGCGAGATACTAACTAGGTCTAAGTTGTTACTGCCGCAGACCTGTTAGGCGATGTCAGCCCTGGAGAGACAGCCTACATCCTCTACCTAGGAGCCCTAACCTGTAACACCCTAACTAGTGAGGCTGAAAGAGCAGTCTAAGAGGAGATGTGTTGGGCAACTGCCGCAAATCTGTTGGAACCTGCTAAGCCTAGTAGAGATATAGAATATGACGCAGAATAGTTCTATTACTAGGGCTTGCTCTGGCTGCGAAACCTGGTCCTTGGTATTGCAGACTACCTAAAGGAGTGTGTCTGAAGGGAACCCTAGCTAGCCTAGCTGCCCGCAGAGACAGCACAGCGCATAGTGTCCAGTATACGCAACAGGAACTCTAATTAGCGCGCCACCCTCCTAGTAGTACCCCGTATCCTCCCTGGCCTAGCTAAGGAGGATGCCCTGCGGGTTGACTCTACCAGGGACCGCCCAGACGAAGAGGAATTAAGGCACGTCCCCTAGAAGCTGTACTATAAGTAGCTCGCCTTTAGTAAGCATTAGACAGAGGTACTGCGCCCCTACAGGGAGTATAACCACGCGATTACGTTAGAGGAGGGATAAAAAGTCCTAAACCTCCCTATTTACAACCTCTCGCGCTGAGAGCTGGACATCCTCTAGGAATACCTTAACACGGCGCAGGAGAAGGGATAGATCCAGCCCAGCACGTCGCTAGCAGGGGCCCTAATCCTTTTCGTACTAAAATTAGACAAAACGCTCCAGCTATGCGTAGACTACTAAGGCCTAAACAAAGTAACTGTAAAGAACTGGTACCTAATCCCTCTTATAAGCGAGATGCTAGACTGCCTCTCAAAGGCGCAAATCTTTATAAAGTTAGATATCCAAGACGCCTATTACAGACTTCAGATTAAGGAGGGCGATAAGTAGAAAACAGCGTTTAAGACGCAGTACGGCTACTTCAAGTACCTTATTCTACCTTTTAGATTGTCTAACGCGCTAGCAACCTTCTAGTCCTACATCCACAGAGCCCTTAGGGGGCTTATAGACCGCACTTGCGTAGTGTATCTAGATAACATACTAATCTACTTAGAGAATAAGAAAGATTACAACAGCTACGTAGAGGAGGTCTTAGACTAACTTATAGAATAGGGCCTATACTATAAGGCAAGTAAGTGTGCCTTCTCTACTAGATCTGTAGAATTCCTAGGGTTTATAGTAACCCTAGGAGGCGTAGTGATAGACCCTGTAAGGGTACAGACTATTAGAGAGTAGCTAGAACCCTAGGGCTATAAGGACATCTAAGTGTTCCTTAGGTTCGCTAACTTCTATTAAAGATTCATCTTTAACTACTCTGCTATAGTACGTCCGTTAGTAGACTATATAACGACCGCCCAGAACCTAGTAACAGACCTAAGTACGCCCCTTGCAGGCAAGGCCACGAACAAGGCTGTAAAGAGTTGTAAGGGACCTACGAGATAGTACCAGCCGTAGGCGTAGCCTAACTACGTAAGGAACGCGTTCCTTACGCTGCGTTAGAAGTTCTTAGAAGCCCCTGTGCTTCAGCACTTTAACCTAGTGGAACTAGTAATAGTTCTTACTAACGCTTTAGACTTTGCAATAGCCGCTATCCTCTTATAACTAGCCTTAACTGGGTAGGCAACAGAGTATTACTAGAAGCCTGTCGCGTTCTAGAGTAAGAAGTTCTTTAGACTATCCCTAAATTAGCACACCTATAATAAGGAGCTCTACGCTATTATAGAAGTATTTAGGACGTAGAGGTACTACCTCTAATACACCCTAACAACAATCTAGGTACTCTCTAACTATAATAACCTCTAATACTTTATAATAATAAAGGAGCTCTCTCCTAAGCAGGCCTAATAGGCTGAGGAGCTAGCGGAATTTGACTTTGAAGTAGAGTATAAACTAGGACCTAAGAACCCTGCTGACAGGCCCTCTCGAAGGCCTAACTTTGCGCAAGGACTCCTAGCAGGAGAACCTTAAGCGTTAAGGGGTGTAATACTCCCTACGCTCTAACAAAAGCTTTAATAGTAGACACCTTAAGAGTCTATAGCTCTAACTGCCCCGCAGGTAGTACGGGAACTACACCTCCCTAGGGACGGAACCTAGCTAGGTCTACGTTAACCCCTAAAAGAGAATTTACCTGCCTAGGAATTCCCTAATAAGTAGTTAGTTATTAGTAATACGTTGCCTATCCCTGCCTGTAGCTAAACTACAGGCGATAAAGCTAGTACAGAGGGAAACTTATAAGCTAGGCTATTGTACTCACTAGCTACTAAAGGGCCTTTACGCAGCCTAGGGTTCTAAGTAATAGCACCTAACTACCTTGCAGTAGTAGCTACGCAGGAAGAGTCCGCCTACGCCCTAGAAGTTCTAGGATGCCTCCTTAAATACGTCTAGCTAGTGTAAGCATAAGATTAGGCCTGTCCTAGCTTTGCAGCGCTAGCGGGTTAGGACGCGGGCGAAGTAAGGAAGGAGGCTAGCACTTAGGAAGTTGACCCTAAGGGCCTCCTGTGTAGGAGCGGGAAAGTGTAGATCTCTAAGGACGCCTTACTCCGCGCGAATATACTCTAGAGGAACTATAATAACCCTATAGGAGGGCATTATAGGGTAGACAAAACTACTAAGGTCCTCTAAAGAAAATACTTTTAGCTCTACCTTAGGAAAGATGCTTAGAAGTATATTAGCTAGTGCCTGTAGTGCTAGCTAAACAAGATCTAGAGACATAAGCCCTAGGGCCTGTTATTACTACTACCCCTTCCTAAGATAGTATAGAGGCACTACTCCCTAGACTTTGTTACGGACCTACTAAAGTTAGCGGACGACAAGGGGAATAAGTATAACGCTATACTAGTACTAGTAGATTACTTTACGAAATATATCTAGTACCTGCCTGTAATAAAGATAATCACGTCCTAGTAGGTGGTAGAGTTGCTGCTAAAATAATGCTTCCTTAAGCAGGGGCTACTAGACACCCTTCTATTAGATTAAGGGTTAGTATTTATAAGCTAGTTCTAGTTAGACATTTGTTACTACCTTAAAATTAAATATAGGCTTAGTACTGCTTTCTACCCCTAAATAGATAGGTAAACTAAACGCTAGAACTAGGAACTAGAGACCTACCTCCGCATCTATATAAACTACTAGCAAGATAACTGGGTGGAGCTACTACCCTACGCGGAGTACGCCTATAACTTAAAAAACTACTCAGCACACAGCGTGAGCCCTATTAAGGCGGCGTTTAGGATAGACCTAAAGGGATTTAATAGAATCTCTGACAGCTACTAGCTTTGTAAACTGCCTCTAACCTAGGAGGGTCCCGCAGGAGCACTGGAACTTAGGCGGCAAGTTAGTAACAGACTAAACGAATAGCACTAACAATAAGAGGAGGTAAGGGCACGCCTAGAAAAGGCGCAGTAAAGTAATGTAAAGTAGTATAATGTAAAACGGTCTGACTAACACTTCTCTGTTAGAGACCTAGTGCTGTTACAGGCAAAGAATATAGTAACCTTAAGACCCTTAAAGAAGTTCGCGGTAAGACACCTAGGGCTGTTCTATATTAAAGAGCGTATTAGTAAGCTAGTATACAGGCTCGCCCTCCTACTATTAATAGCGCGAATTTACCCTATCTTCTACGTATCCTTATTAGAGCCCTGGGTGGAACCTCTAATATAGAGAGGGTTCCGACTAGGCCCTGTCCAGAACCTAGTAGACGCCCCTGTAGGAGATTAATATAAAGTAGAAGGAATTCTAGATTACAGGGAAACTCTTATAAGGGGGCGCGAGCTTAAGGTAAAGTAGCTAGGTTAAAGTATTAAAGATGCGACCTAGGAGCTAGAGGAGAATCTTGACTACTGTAACAAACTCCTACAAGACTACCTAGTATCCCTAGAGCGCAACCCCTAAGCACCCCTTAGAAGACGACTAGAATGACGACAAGGCTGGCCCTAGAAGAAGCTTAGAAGAGAATAGGAAGATATTTATAATATTACTATATACTTATAAACTAAACTAATACACCCTGTATAAGGCCTACTAGAAACACGCCCTAGACCTGTTCAGTCCCCTATCTCTACGTTACTACCTCTACGCTAACTAGTATCCGCCTAACGCAGGCGATTAGAACAACGCGACGCATAACTACTAGTAGGAGAACTAGTAAAGGGCGAGGGACTACTATAAAAGACCTTGTTAAACGCATTTATAGGAACAGAACTTAAGGGCGACTCTATAGAACAAAGGGCAGCTTAAGGGTGGGTAGACTAAGCGCTAGGGGAAACAGAAGGCTGAAAGGAAGGCGATATAGAGGTATTACGATCCTGCTTAGGACCTAACGTAGCTATAATCCTAAGCGCTAAAGCCTAGCTACTAATAGAACTACTAAAGGTAGGAGGTAAACCTAAATAAATAGACTTCTTAACAGGCGAAAGGGTAAAGGGTAAACTAACGTTAGACTTAGCGGGAATGTTAGTTCTGTAATAGTACTAGCGACACTTACAGTTACTATAATACCTAGTAGACTAAAAGTTACGCTTAATACCTTTATCTATAACTACATTTTCTAGGCGCTTTAAACTGGACGTACTAATTCCTAACTGTATATATTAGCTATGTATTACTAAAGGAAGCAGTAAGAAAGTTACTTTGTATTACTTAACGTTTAACTCTTAAGACACCTAGCAGGCCTTCTTAAACTTAATCTCCCCCCTAGGATAGGAACGAATAAGGCGATTATAGGCCTATAATACAGCAGAGAAGGCCTAACGCAACTCTATAGCATAATCGTAAGCACGCGTCTAGGTAAGCGTAACATAATTGTTAACAATAAAGATCTTAGACGGCGAATCCCCGGGTCGAAGACGGGACAAGGCCGCATTAGTTTTGTAATTTGCAACTGCAATTAGCTAGTTAAGTAAATTAACAGCACGCTAAAATAAAGGTTTAATCTGGGAGACCTGTCAGCCAAACCTAGAAGTAAGGGCAAGTTACTTACCTTAATATAACCCTCCTTCTTCTAGGAGGAATAATAGCCGCATATACTGAAGTTATTCTTGCGGATATAATAGCCTTCGCCTGAGCGAAACGTGTAAAACATGCCTTAAACTATACTATTAGGGTCCCCGCAGGACACTGTAGAGAGAGCGGAGATGTAGGCCTTACACCAAAACTAAGTAAGCGACGGCTGCGGCTGTATGTTGCTAGGCAAACTATAGATATAACTAGGAAGAGGCGCGTTACTCACGCTAGTTAGCATTTAGGAACCTATTAAGTAAGTTAAAGAGCAGTGTAATTACCTAGAAGAAGGAAGTAGATATAGGTAGCAGAGAGAAGGGGAGTAGTATACTTATACACCTCTGCGCCTACGGACCCTCTGAAACCCGGCCTCTTACCAGGGCAGTTGTAGGCAGCAGCTTGCTAGCAACTCACCTGTAAAGGGTAAACCACGTGAAGGGGCAACGAGCAGCCAGTAGGGACAGGCCACAACGACCTACCTACGCAACAGCGTTACACACGCAAACTTCACAAGCTAAACATATAAGGCCCTAGCTAACAGCAGTTGTAAGAAAGGAACACGCTGAGGCAGCTAGGAAACGGCGACCGTACAATAGTCGTGAAGGCAGCTACCTTACGTAAAAAGATTTACAGGTAAAGCTGTAAAAGCCGCCTACAGGAAATATATTACGTTACCTAGCAAATGACTGGAGATGCGTTAGGACTAGGGCAGCGCGAACGGCGTGCGCGTAACGTCTATACGGGTTAGGGATAACCCTTAAAAAAAAGGGGAGGGTAATTGTTACGAATATACTAGACCTAGCGGAGGACGACCTAGCAGAGGGCCCTTAGACCTATACTGGATAGAGCCTAAAAAGGCTTAGGACTACACTAGAGACGGGCTAGTATATAAACGAGAGCTACCCCCTTGGAGCAGAGGTTAAGGATTAGTCTTAATACTATCCCCTATCACTTAACCTTAACCTCTACTAACAGTCCCTAACATATAGAGAGTATACTAAGGCTATAGTAGATGTGGTAATTATACTTATAGTATTCTTATTCTACTTAGAAAAAGTACTAAAAGTAAATTCTAGTTTTAGCTCTTTAAAGTAAGTAAGTACTACTCTATAAAAAAAAATAGAAAAGCTTTTAGATAAAATTAGATTTTTTAAATAACTTCTAAGAACTTAATTTCTTCTACTGTATAGACTAAAGAACTAGATAATAATTAGCTAGGTGCTAGGCACTATTAAGACTCTTGCTTAGTGTAGTGCTAGGCACTGTTAAGAATTCGGGCACTGCGTACCCTAGGGGAATAGGTTGTGCATGGTCTCAAACGTTAACACGTGAGTCTGTCCAAGTACCTCCTTCCTTTCTCGCAAGACCCTCTTTAACATGTCCTTTACTATCTCTAACTTGCCCTGGTTCTTGTAAACGACGCCTAAGTTATTGAGGACTTGTAGTGTGCGGATATGCTTACCTAGCGACTTCTCGTAAACCTGCAGTGCCCGTTCATACATTTGCTGTGCATATACCAGTTTGCCTTCGTTATTATATAGAGCCCCTAGATTATTAAGTGTATCGCATGTTAACACGTGGCTAGGCCCTATTGCCTCCTTAGTGCCCTGTGGCGCCCGGTTGTACATCTGCTCTGTAACCACAAATTTGTCCAGTCTGCATAGAGCATGCCTAGCATGTGTAGCCTATAAAGCAATGCCTGTCTGCTCCAACGCTCTTTAGGCTAAATGTCTATGAAGTTGCCACCTGATAACTCTTGTGTAGCTCCGGAAAACTGTCGAGAACACGCCTGCGCATGTAGAAGTAGTTGGCGCTGTATCGCCGAATAGTTTTTAAAAGACGATAGCGGAACAGCGTGTTCAACAGCCACTACAGCGAGCGGCCAAAGTGTTGATGCAAATTTTCTTCACTGTGAATGAAAAGCCCACTTATGCAGTACTAGATGCGTTGCGTAGCTCATCGTCTCTTGCATCTGAACCACTAGCGAGTAGTTCTGCAACAATATTATTGCGTTACTAAACTTGATTTCGCTCGTTGCGATGCCTCCGATCCATTCTACCAGCATCGTCAAGGCCAATTTCGAAGCTTAACATGCTGCTATAAACAAGCCGTGCCAAAGATCTTTGTTGTCTAGGAACGACCACAGCAATAGAAGATGCGCTGTCAACTTGTGCTTGTTGTCTAGTATGAGATAGCTCACGTTGTCTATACAATTCGGTCCGGATAGTCCTGCAGCGGTGCATCTTCTTTGTCCCTCACCTGCATTAGCTCATCTCAATGCTGGTCGTAGAAGCACAGGTAGGTTTCGATATTAACTCCGCTCTGCTGCAGGTATGCGCCTGCTTGTGCGATCGCTAGCGGCAAGCCATCTAGTCGCTTGAGAAGCTGCTCGCCTTGCGCTGCGTCTGTACATCTTTAGTCGGCGGCTTGTACTGCGCCCAGCATGCTTGCCGTCTACTCACCGTATGCCTGCTTGTACCAGCTCTCGAAAATGGCTTTTGCTTGGATCTCGACTACCTTGCCCAGTTCCTGCGACTCACCCAGCTGCTCTAGTCTCGCCAGCCGCGTTGCGATTAGGATAGACCCGTGATCAGCGCCAGAGAGGTAGCGCTTCACGTCGTATGCCTCAGCATTGCCACAATTCTTGCTGTACTCCTGGTCAACGTTGTCGAAGATGAGCAACCATGCTGTGTATCGGGCCGTGCAAGCCAGCCTAAGCTATCTCTTACTACCGCATCAAGGCCAACACTGCCGTCTGCCGCATACGCTCTGCTCGTCTGTGCAATCTGACCTTGCGGGATCTTGCTTGCACAGCGGGCAATGCTCTGCTTTAGGCTACCTTCGCTCCGCCTATTCGCGACATATAACAAAACCGCGAAATGAAACGAAGGCAACGGGAAAGAGAAAGGAAACGACGGAAGCTGGAGGCTGGTATGGATCTGGAAGCGCCGACTCTTAACAGTACCTATGGTAGTCATAACAGCTTTCCAATCACTATGGTTCCTCCGTAGGAGTTCAAAGCTTCATGAAAAGAAGTATCGAAACTTTGTTCGCACTGCGTCATACTGACCATAAGCCTCAAGATACAGGCAATACGTACACCTGATTCTTCTACTATAGATGGCGAAAGAGCAAATGCAACAACAGGTGAGAGAACGGTAGGAGATTCGTTGCTAGAACTATGGAGCTATGAGAACACTATTCTGTCGCAAATTTGTGATGTTTACAAGGACTTACCTGCATGCACAGACAGGACGCTGGACAATTTTTCGAGAAAGTTTAAGAACATTGTCAAATTTGGAATGTAAGGTGGGTAGAGATTACGTTCGTTTGCTTATACGGTCTTTCTTTATCAGGGTCACGATCGTGTATCTATGCTCGATGCTTTAAATATATAGAATCAGCTAAGGTTTCACGTTCTGATTCTGTAATGCGTTGACGATGTCCTTTAGGAACCCATAATTTGCTGCGTCTATGAAATCAAGTCATTCAGCACGTAACCGCAAAATACAGAACCTTATTAATAATGTAGTTACAATATTTATTATTATAAGTTTGCGGCAGAAAAGACGCTATACCCGCAGACGTGAATTACAAAAGATAGTACTTCCTAACAAAATTCCTAGGAAAGTTTGGGGAAGTCTGGGAGAATTACCGCGGGAGTAGGTGCAAATCATGCGGTTGATGACTTTGTCAGCAATCAAGAGTGAAACATGCTCGTCACATTGCAGCACAGAGATACGAGCATACTATAGCTGTTGTTTTCTTTTGTAGTTGTGTAATGTCCTATGCAATTTACAGCATATTTCTTATGTATATACGTCACCGCTTCCCCTTCTTCTCCTTAATATTAACGCCAAAGACATTCAGCTGTGCTCGGCTCCCCCTTTCTACAGGTCTTGAATCGGGATCTTTATTCTTCTCTTTAGCCTCTTGTCTCGCCTTTCGATTACGCCACCGCTCGCGCCAGGAAATAGCTTTCAGACGCTTATCTTCTTCGCGCTGCTCGGCTGTCACTGGCGCACATACAGCGTTGATTCTAGCCGCGATCGCCTCGTCGTTCGTTGCTTTCGTCTGTGATGTCTTGGTCTCCCAGAATGGCGGTGGCAGATTCTTGATGTAGTCGGCATAAGATTCTTTGGCCGCTTGTGATTCCTGAGTTGTTTGTGGTTCTTGGGGTGCTGTTGGATCTTTTGGGGTTGCAAGGTTTACGTCATCGCGGAGGTCTGAGCGGGCAACTGAGCTCCCCTGTTTAAGGTCGGCAGAGGCATTGTGGGTATTCTTAGAGGGCATATTGGCTGAAAGTTGTGAGTAGAGAGGTTATTGAGCGAGTGCATTTCAGTACACGGAGCTATTCTGCGTGATACTATGAAGAAAGATCAGAGCGGGGCTCTATTACAAAATCTTACCTAAGCGTAACGTACATAGCAAGCGAGCAGGCCATGTAAGGGAGCAGGTCACCCTATTAACTTTGCGCGACGCATTAACTTCTATAAATTCTATCTCTACTTATTTAACTAACCCTAGCTCCTTATAAAGCTAATATTAATCTTATAATTTTAGCTCTTACTTTAGATTAAATTTAAACTAAGTAAGTTCCTATATAAGTATTCAAAGTCTGTTAAACTATACTTTAGCGCTACTATACTAGCGTACTTACCTAATATAATTACTAACTTAACTTAAAGAAGCTTACTTTACTAGAAAAAGAAGTAATAGTTGTAAAGATTATATCTTTTATAAGCTTTTAAGTTATAAATAGCTTAAACTTATAGAGCGTATAAAACTATCTAAGATTAAATCTTAAAGTACTTAAATAGAGCTAGTAACTATAGAGTTGCAGCTATTTCTAGTTTCTAAAGAAACTATTAAGACTCTTAAGATTCTTAGTAAAAGTTAAAATAGAGTAATAACCTAGGTTATTACTTTATAACTTATCTTTACTTATCTTTACTCTTACTTATAAATCTAATTTATAAGCTTAAAAGGATATTTTATCTTTTATTGGTTAGTTATAGTTTAGCTTAGTAATCTTATTTTATATCTATACCTAGTATTAATAAAACTTATTTTATTTATCCTCCTACTAATCCTTATTATGGTTACGCTTCTTACTTATATATTATATAAGCAGAATTACTATATATAGCTAGTAGCTAGGTCCTACTATATATAGGAGGAAGCCTATTATATCCTTATTATAAAGATCTTAAAAGCTATTTGTAAGGATAACTAATAAGACTATAAGGTTAGTTCTCTAGGATAGAGTAAGGGACTAGATAGAAGAGGGTTTAATACTAAAATAGTAAGAAGGCGCTTCTATAAAGAGTACTAAGAGTTAAGAATAATTAGTATTACTATTACTATACTATAGAGTAAAATATCAAGTTAAATATAATAATCTATAAGAGTTTATTATAGTAATCTATATATATAAAGATTATATAGGTTACTTAGTATACTTAGTATGCTTAGTACTACTAATTATACTAATTAACTAAGTACGTTACGTAATCTTAGTTATTTATCTAATGTCTGCGAGGTTCTGTTAGTGCTACTAAGATAGGGTCTTAGTAGAATTATAATCCTATTCCCCTCCTGTCTTAGCGCTATTCTTCGTACTTATTATATAACGTAAGCGTGTCCTACTTTTACTATATTATATCTTAATATACTTAAATATCTACAGGTATCTAGTACTATCTATTACTAACGCCTTTATAATTTTATTAACTTCTTTAAGGAAGCTATAGTTTAAAAGTACGTAACATATATAAAGTATAATTAAGTATATAAAGTCTATATTTACTTAAGAAAATATAGTAGGTACGTTTATTAAGAGTGACGTTATAATATATAAGTTATAAAGTCTAAGTTTAAATAACTAGGAGATTAAAAGATAAAGCTTTAAGAGTAAATAAAAGAAACTAGAAATATAGAAAAAGTTATAATAAAGGCGCATAAGAAGGCTCTAGAGGAGCTACGTGTTACTTAGGCTTATAAAAAGTAATTATAATAATAGATAGATCTAATTAATTAGCGTATAAAAGAGGTAATAGCTATAGAAGAGTAAGATATTAAAAAGTAAGAAGTAGTAGAAGCCTTATTACCTAAGAACGCTTCTAACGCCTTTAGGTTTAGTTTATTACCTAGTACTTAGGGTATATTTAAGGGCTTTCTTCTTAAGTACTAGGAGGCTCTAATTAGTAATAGGCTATTAGTAGTAGATCTAGTAGTTTCCTTTAGTTCGTAGTTTTTTTAAGGTATATTATTTTTTTACTTAAATTGTTCTCTTTTCTAGTATTCTCTAATTCTTTATTAATAGTTCTTTAGGTCTTCTTCTTATTCTTATGTATTTTCTAAGCTTAAGTATTCTTTCTATTTAATTAAGTATTGTTGCAAACAACGCGCTGTGACCTGGGGTAAGGTAGGCTCACGTGCGCGCTGACGTAGGAGCTTACCCTGGAGAGACACGTACTTATGTGTACATTCACGGGCGCGCTCACGTGCACGCTCACGTGCAAGCTGATGGGCAAGCTCACGCAGGAGAACACCTGAAGGTAGACTCACGTGCGCGTTCACGTGCGCGAGCACGTACGCGCTCACGCACGCGTACACGCCGCTCACGCTCCTACCGTATAATAGCCCCTGTAATAGGCCGTGCTCAGCTCTCCTTTATATAGCTGGCTCTCCTAAGCCTCTTAGATAAAATAGTAGTCTATCTTATAGATTACCTAGGTAACTGTTACTAAGCTCCCCCTTTTTTTTCCTCTACAGTTATAAGCCCAGCGCTTTAAGGACGCAAGTTAATTCTCCCTATAAACTTAAAGAGCTAGTAAATAGGTACCTTACTACTTTAATCTAAATAACCCCTATATATAGGTCTAAGAAGTTATTAACGCTTATAAAATAGATGATAAAATTACTAAGCCTACGCCTATCCTGCAGATCCTGCTTAAAGATTAAATAAGCTAGCTAGAATAGTATATATAGCTTTAATATTACGCACACGTAAAGTAAGTCTAGTACTTAATTAATCTATTAGGAGTAGATACTCTAGATCTCTATAATACTATTTTATAGCTCCCTATAATTAAAAAAGTTATAAATAAAGAAAAAGTAAGAAGGTAGCTCTCTTAAAAGAGAGCTTAGGCTAGTAAAGATAACCTAAGTAATAAAATAATTAAAGCGCTTTATTAGTAAGAGCTAAAGAAATATATATTATTAATAAGTACTAAAGCTATTAAAGATAAGCGTATAAAGTAAGTTAGAGATTAGGTTTAAGCTACTATCTTAATAGAGATTATAGCACCTATTATAATACTACGTATATTTTAAAAAAAGTATACTTTATAGGCTCTAATTTAAGCCTTTAAGGTTAAGCTTACTCCCTTAGAAGCTAGTATAATTAACTACTTTAGAGTAGAATACTAATATTACTTAAAGATTATAAAGTAGAGGAATATAATACTAGAAGCGTAGTACTAGAAGTAGAATACTCTATATATAAAAGTAAAAATATATAATTTTTATAAAGTAAAAAGAGAGCTTATAGTATAAGACTTCCTAAAGGTACTTACTCTAAAGCTTACCCTTTAGTAGGTATAGACTATATATAATTAAATCCTATAGAATATAGCGCTTAGAGAACTAATAATCTTACTAGATAAGCTAGGCTAAATCTTCTTAGTTATAACTTATAAGTACGCTGTATATATAAAAGAGAGGTAAGTAGGAGTATTTATAACGCTTAGAGGACGCTTAGATAAGTACTAATACCTAAAAAAGTAAAATAAGCTAGCTACTAAGTGCCCTTATAAGCTAAATAAAGCTTCTAACTACTATTAGGAGCTAGAGGAGTACTATACTCTAAAGGTAGTTATAATAAGATTATTAATATTTATAATAGCTACTAAGTAAGAGGAGATTATAAAGTAGCTCTTAAGTAAAGAATATAAGGAGCTCTAAGACTACCTAATAAAGAAAGGCTAAGTTATTTCTAAAATAGAGCTCCTAATAATTACTTACCTTAGAAGTATTTAAGCTATAGTAATTAACTTATAGCTATTTTTACTAAGCTTCTTATTAGGCGTTTACGTAATAATAAACTTTACTACTTATTCTCTCTTAATAAGTATAATCCTTATTAATAGAGCTACTACTTACTTTATTAATATAAAGGATCTACTTATACTAAGAAGCTTTAAGAAAGTATAAAGTATATAAATAGTTAAGGTAGGAACTTAAGTATTCTCTATTTAAAGTATAAGTACTAAAGTACTTAAAAAAGCTCTATATAGAGTAAGAGGTAAGAATATAGAAGATCTTACTTTATAAGAAGTAGTAGTTATAAAAAGTTTCTATATAAATATAGTATTAGAAGCTTATCTTAATAATAAAAAGCTCTAGTATCTTAGAATAGATTATATACTGCGTATAAGAATACTAGAATAGAATATAGTTCTTATAAAGCTTAAGAGAGCTTATAACTTTACTTTTATTAAATTAAAGTATAAGCTTTACTCTTATATCTTAATTAATATAGTAATCTTAGAGCGCTTATAACTAAGGTTATAGAGAACTTATTTAAAGAGTAATTTAAAAGAGCTATAGTACTTAAGAGTAAGTTACTTAAGACCTACTACTCTTTAAGTGTTAGTAATAAAAGTGTAAAATATAAAAATTAAAAGGATAGCGCGTATAAAGTAGAAGTACTACGCTATAATATATATAAAGTAAGTAATCTTATAAAGACTTTAGAAATAATTACTTTAGTAATTCTAGAGAGTAGTATAAGATCTATTTAATATACTAATAAGAAGGCTTAAAGAATAATAGTTTATCTTACTTAAATATAACTATAGTAGAAAGATTACTATATACTCTTTATAAAGAAAAATACTTATAAAAATTATAAAGATCCTTATAAACTTCTAGAGTAAAGTAAAGACTTAGTATTAGCTTAAGATTTATAAACTATAGTAGGATAAAAATATAGCTATACTTTTATAGAGAGGCACTTTAACCTATAAGCTATAAGTAAAGGAGTAAGAGATAGAAATAGAGCTCTTCTTAGCCTATACCTATAAGCTAAATAAAGGCCTAGAAAGAGTAGGTTAAGAGATTATTACTAAGTTAATTAAAATAGGAAGTAGAGTAAGGCTCTTAGTAAAGCTCTAGCTAGAAGTAATAGAAGTAGTAGCTTAGCTATATAATATAAGCTCTTTATAAGTATATAATCTAAGCTTACTAAATAAGGTACTTAATATATAGTTTATATAGTACTTCTATTAGTATAGCCTTATATAAGTATATTATATTATAGCTAATCTAAGACTTAATTAGAGTAGAATACACGCGTATAGCTACTAAGCTTACCTTTTAAATAAGGAAAGAGTAGCTAGACGTAATAAGTAAAGGTTTAAAGTAACCCTAAAGAGCTATATAGGTTACCTAGTTAGATATAAAGTATCTAATATATACTATATATAGGTTCTAAAGCTTAATTAAGTAATTACTATAAGAAATATTACCTTTAATAAAGAACTATTCTTCAAAGATAAAAAGGAGATTACTATAATTATAATAGAAGAGGTTATAAAGATTATTTATATTCTTTATAAGCTAGATAAAGTACTATATACTAAAGAGATTCTAGAGCTCTTACCTAAATAAATAATTAAGTAAAAAGGCTAAGAAACTTATTAGTCCTCTAAGTAAGAGCTTAAGAGTACTATAGTTAAAGGAAATAATTAGATAGTTAGCTAACTAAAAAATTAGAATATTAGACTAATACTAAATATATAAGAAGAAAGCTAGGCTAGTAATCCTCTAAAGATCTACGCAGGACTAAATAAGTAAATAGGTCTTCTATCTCTTAAGCTAACCCTAAAGCTAGAGAGCTAGAGAGAGATAAAAGAGAATAAGCTTCTAAAGAAATAAGAAGAAGGTAATTATACTAGTAACTTATAGGATGTATACTTAACTAGAGAAGGAGGTAAGCTAAGTAAATTATAAGTTTATAAAGACTAATAAGCTAAATAAATAGCTCCTAGCTCTTAGAGTAAGAGCCTTTATTCTTAGGCTTTATATAACGCAGATTAGGCACCTCTAAAGTAAGCGTATAATTATAAAATCTAAAGAGAAGTAAGCTGCGTAAGCTGTAGGCTTAAGAAATAGGACTTAAGAGATCCTAATATACTAGATTAGGTAGAAAGTATATAGAAGGGAGCGCAGCTTATAGTAATTAATAGAGATAGCTTACTATATAGTTTAGATAATTAAAGAAATTAAGAGATCTTCTAAATAAACTTCCTAACTATAAACGCTACTTATAAAGTAAGAAGTAGAGAGTATAAAACGCTATATATAATAATTACTACAGCTATACTTCTAAAATAAGAGTAGAAAGAATAATTATATTATAATTAACTTTTAAAAGAACTAAATTAATAGAAAAATTTAAATAGCTACCTATATAGAGCTCTATTTAAATAAGTAGCTAAGAAAGAGATTAATATACTACTTAAGAAAGAGATATAGGTAGTAATTAATTAAGCTAAAGTAAAAAATAGACTACTCCTTCTTAAATAAGTATTTACCTATAAGCTTAATAAGGATAGTTACTTTATAAAATATAAAGTAGAAATCTACGTAAGAGGAGATCTCTAGATAAAGAACTTAATTAAGTTAATATACGCAGCTACCCTTATAGTATAATTATTTTAAATAGCTATAGTAATTATAGCGTAATTTAACCTAGAAGTCTACTAACTACATATTACAGGCGCTTTTCTAAAGGCGTAGAGAGATAACTAACTAAGCGTTTACTGTAAGCTTCTAGATAGCTTTATAAAGCTAGGTAAGTACGTATAGCTAAAATAAGTACTATATAGCCTAAGAGATTTACTAGTTCTTTAGTATTATAAGTTCTTAGGCACCCTTTAAAAGCTTAGTCTTACAGCTTTAAAAGAAGAACTAAGTCTATTTTATAACTATAAGCGCTATATAATAGTACTATTTTACGTAGATAATATATTAGTAGTATATTAGTACAGTAATAAAGTAGTAGCTTATTAAGTAATTAATTTAATTAAGGTAACTTATAAAGCTAAAGACTAAGGACTAGTTACCTAGTTCTTTAGGATATAAGTAATTAGAGATAGAGTAGCTAGGAAGATTACTCTTATTTATAACTCTTATATAGATAAGATTACTATAAAGTTTAACCTTACTAACACTACTTACTTCCTATTAATACCTCTATCTACTAACTAGCTAACTCTAAGTTAAGGGAGTATAACTAAGTAAGAGATTAAGAACTACTAAAAGTAAGTAAAATCTATCTTATATATAGTAATTATAATAAGACTTAATATAGCGTACGCAGCGTTATAGCTGTTATACTACCCTATAAACTTAAGTAAAGCTTATTTTAAAGCTGTAGATAAGGTAATTATATACCTATATTAAATAAAGAATCTAGTAATAGAATATAGAGCTAACTAAAGAGCTTAGCTAATAATATAGGGAGACGCTTTATTTACAGATAATATAGATATATGGAGATTATTCTATAGGTTTATAGTTAAGCTCTTTAGAGACCCTATTATCTAGATAGTAGCTTAGTAAATAATAGTAACTATATTAAGAAATAAAGCAGAGCTCCTTACCTTAGCACACGCAGCTAAACAGTCTATAGTACTAAAACAGTTCTTCTATAAGCTACTCCTTAATCTTAGAGTAGCCTAGTAGATCTTTTATAATAATTAATAAATAATGAGGCTTATAATAGGCGAAAATAAGAAATAACTATAACGCTGCGCTATATAGATATATAGAATATATAGCTATAACAAGAGCACGCTAAAGAATTATTTTAAGTACTCTATCTTAAAATAAGTAATATACTAGCTAATAAGCTAACTAATGTGGAGTTAACAAGGTGGTTTGGCACAATCCCGCAGTTCTGGTGTTGTAAATAAGAGGTAACGCTGGACTTAAATGTGCGTGAATAACAGGAGCAGCCCTGCCTGTGCAGTCTGCCAGAAACGAAGGTAAGTATAGAGCCTAATTAAAAGTAATAAGCGAAATAGTCTAAAATCTTATTAAATTAATGTAGCTAATATCCTAGCTACTTCGTAAAATCTTAGTTTTAAAGTAAATTATTATAGTATGTAGTATATAACGTTAAGATCTCTCGCATCTCTAAGTCTTATTACTAAACTTCGCTAATAAAGGAAACCTATTATTACCTAATTACCTAGGTACCCTATATAATAGTATAAACCTCCCCTACTTTAAGCTTAGTCCTATTAAGCTTATAAATCTTACTTATTATTTTTTCTCTTTATAAGCAGAACTGCTAGTAAGAGGAGAAGAGAGCTAAGATAAGATATAAAAGAAAAAAGAAATAAATTATTACTTTATAAATAAAGAGAAGGTAGTATAAGCTATATTTCTATAAGAGGAGTAGTCCTTATAATTATATAGGTTCCTTTATAAACTCTTATACTTTATTATTAAATCTCTTAAAGATAGTAGGAAAAATAAAAGAAAACGCGCTTTAACCTTACTATTAAAGACGCTAGTAAGTATACTATTATCTTAGTATGTCTTAAATAACTTAGAGATACTTAGCTAATTAGAGTCTATTAAGTCTTACTTAGTAACTACTAATTAGTTAAGCTCTTAGTAGTATAGCTAAATTATTCTTACTTCTTCTTCTTAATCCCTTTTATCTTCTTACTATAATAAGGAGTCTATAATAGTATATATAGATTTAATACGCTTATATTAAGTTACGCTCGCCTAAAGTAAGAAGATATAAGAGAAGGTCTTATAAGTAACTAACTAAGTAAATATTAACTTAGTAACTACTATTATAATAGTAACTTTTATAAACTAGTATAAGTTAAAGTTTATAGAGACTTAGTTACGCTTTAAATAGATAGGCGCTTTAGTTTCTCTTTTCTATCTAGTATCTTAGCAGCCTTACTATTAAGATTATTAGAAAGCTCCTTAAGAACCTTATCTAAGGTAGTATATTATTTAACTTACTTATTATACTTCTACTACTTAGCTTCTTAAGTTAAATTTATACCTTTATATAAGAAGAATAACCTATTAGGTATACTAAAGTCTTTATCTTCTCTAAAAGTAAGCTTCTTATAATACTAGTAGATAACCTAATACTCTTTAATTATTTTTACTACAGTATTATTAGTATTCTTAATAAATTAATAGATTAAACTAAGATTAGGCTAATCTATAAATAAGATAGTTAGTTCTAATAAAACTAGTAGGGGGTCCTATCTTAGCTAATCGTTTATAGCTTTAGTAATATTTAATAAGTATACTAGTATAATATCTTTAGGAAAGATCTACTTAACGCTACTATAGTAATTTAAGTATCTAGAAAGTAACTTTAGCGTAGTAGTTAAGCTTTAAAAAGTAGTAGTAAGCTCTTAATAGGAGCCTATCTTAGGAATCTTTATTATAGTTATATCTTCTTCTACTTTAATAAACTATCTTACCTTAGTTTATTATTACTTAGTTATAGGTTTAGTAGATCTATAAGGTAGCTTAGGATTAGAGATATAGATATAACTAGCCTTATAAGGCTAACTAAACTATTTAATATTAGAGAATTTTATACTATAACTCTCTAGCTAGTCCCTCTTATTATCCTATCCTTTAATATAACTAGTAGAGTTCTTAAGTCTTAAGTTTTCTTACTAGTTTTAGTACTTATAAATAATATTATAAAAGCTATATAGTATCTAAATATAGTTATCTTTATCTTTATTATTAAAAGAGACGCTTTCTTAAATAATATCTATACCTCTACCTAAGTATATAGCCTTAGAGATATTTAAGTTAATATAGTAGCAGTAAGTCCTATCTCTAAGCTTAGTATATTTTTTATAGTAAGAGTAAGAAATTAGGTTAGGCTCTTTTTATAAGACTACGTATAGTAGCTAATACTTAATATTACTACGTATAAGCTGCTATATTAATAAATAATATATTACCTAATACTAGCTAAAGTTACTCTTACTATTAATTAACTATGTATAGTAAAAGTATAGATTAAAACTCTAATTAAGGATTAAGACTAGCTTAAGATCTTTAAAAATCTAGCTAAAGGTATTATAGTGTAAGGCAGTCAACACGCACAGTTAGGACGGTCTTAGTTGAAGAAACTCAATTTAAAAGGAAATGGATAAAATAGCAGATACCTCTCACCTTTGGGGGAGAGGTGCTGCCTATATACATAAGCTAGAGCAGGCTAGTCCCGATCCAGTTACCTAGCTTGGTGAAAGGTAAGAGGTAACAGTTACCTTTCACCTGCGTCTAGTAACTTAGCAGGATTATTACCTTTCACCTGCGTCTAGTAACTTGGAAGGATTAAACCCTTTCACCTGCGCCTAGTAACCTAAAAGGATTGAACCCTGACACGACCCCCCCTTTAAAATAGTAAGGGCCTCTGAACTAAGAGATAAAAATTTAAGATAAAATATAAGAAAACTATTTACTACTAAGTTCCTCTAACTTAGTGAATCTAGCAATAGGCTTTGTATAGCGCTGCGCATGTCTAAACAGTTTCCTATATAAAATCGCCGAGCTCTGAGGTGTTTTCTAACACTTCTACCCCGCGACGCGAAAACAGAACCTAAAGACCTTCGTATAATATATATAGGAGTAACCTTTGCAATTCCTGTTTAATTACAAGGTCCCTAGACGTAGCGCGCAAAGTAAGGCGCACTGCGCAGAGTAAGGGCGAAGGCGAGTAATCTTAAGGCTATAGATGCGCGAATTGTTTAGATACTTTCGTCGCCGCTGAGATACTCTTCTACAGCTAGCCTATCCTTGTTAAGTAGTAACCAATTTAGAGGCATGCGACAAGTAGGTAGCTTAGGCTTATCAGGCTGTCGCTAATAAAACAGATAAGCGTTGTAGTTATTAGGGTACTTAGTTGCCGGGTGCTAGGTAGGTTTCAGGTATCTAGTCCATTTAATTAAGTACTGCTACTCGCGCTTTTAGCAGCCTTTAACGCTAGTTTGCTAGCAATTAAGAAAATTATTAATAAGCTACTTATCTTAAACCTTACTATTAGGATTAATTACCTTAATAGCTACTAGCTAAGCTGGCGCTTAATCTAGAAGCCCTTTTAAGGGCGTAGGCTAAAGAAGCTTAGGGTAAAATATAGAAAAACTCTACTGCCCAACATGTCTGGTAGAAGGTCTAATTAATACGCCTAGCTGTTATGCACGACTCTTGTAACGCTGTAAGGCCCTACCTACTTAAGGTCTAGCTTCTTTAATTCCCGTTTAGTAGACTAATTAATCGTGTTAACTATAACTTAGTCTCTAACAGCGTACTTTAGCACTAATTAGTAAGAGGTGTTAGCGTAGTAAGCTTATTCTTATTAAGCCTATAGCATTTATTCTTATAAATAAGCGACTAGGTCTGCGTAGGTGTTTATAAGCTTGTCTGCCTAGATTTTATTACTAGCTGCGGCGCTATTAAGCTTTTTATCGCGGTTTTCCCCTAGGTGTATACTACTGCAAGGGTAATATCTAAGATCCGTAAAGAATAGCGTTATGCCTGTAGAGGCGTTAACTGTATTGTTAGCCTAAAACTTAGCGACGTAAAGCTAGGCAGCCTAGTTAGTTTGCGCGTAGTTAATATACTAATAAAGATAAATTTCGAAGGCTTAATTTACCTACTTAGTCTGCCTGTCTAATTTAGGGTGATAAGCTGTTAACAAACGCTGTTAGATACACAGTTACTTACAGACCCGCCTCTAAAACTAACTAACAAAATTTAAACCGCGGTTAGAGATAATACTAAGGGGAATGCTATATAATTTAAAGACCTCTATAAAGCACCTAGCAGCTTTAGCTGTAGTACAGCTATATATATGGAAAAAATACTGTCTTTTTATAAGGCAGTCTATAATAATAAGGATATTCTTAAAAGTACGGCTATCTAGCTAAGAGGCAGGTAAATCTTAAATAAAATTAACTAAAATTTCTGTCTAGCGTCTATAAGGCACTAGTAGTAGCTGTAAGTAACTATGCTTGCTGTTCTAAGGGCTTTTTATTTGGCGATAAGTAGCGCACGCGTTATAATACTGTTTAATTAACAGGTGCATCTTTAGCTAGTAATACTGCGAGTACATAAGAAAGAACGTGTTACGAGGGCCCTTATAACTAGTAATTTAATAGTTATAACATAACTCTATAATACGTTGGCGTAACTGTAGGTTAGGAGGCACGTAAAGCCTAGTCTTATCTATCCACAGGCGTTAGGAAGCTCCTTTACTTATGCTTAACAAGTCTGCAGCAGAGAAATAGTCGCTATTCTTATAAAACTATAATAGTAATTTAGCAGTTTCTATGTTAATAGCTTTAAAGGCCTTTTTAGCTATAGCGTTATCAGCGTACGCAGCGTCTAGGATTTCTTCTGTTAACTAATAGTCGTCCTCGTAACAGGGCAGCGAAGGATCTATTATACTGTTAATAGGCGTAGGATTGTTATTATTATTATTAAATTCTACAGGAAAGTCTATTTTACGAGCGCAGGTAAAGCAAAATTACACTACCTTAGCTTATTCCTAAGACATTTAGTCTAGGGACTTAGGTTAACTAAGGGCTAAGGCGCGCAAGGCCGTTGCAACTGCTGGTTACATGCCTAGGGAGAGCACTTAAGGTCTAAGAATAGCAGCCTGTGTACTGTAATAAGGGTCTTCTACGTCTGTTAGGGTATCCTAAGGTTAACAGCTTAAAGCGTCCGCTTTACTGTTAGTTTCTCTAGGAGCATAGATAATCTTAAAGTTAAACTAGCTAAGAAATAAGGACTACTATGCTTACTATTAGCTAAGTTTTTTAGTTATTATAAATTATTCTAGGTTCTTATAGTTTATTATTACCTATATTAGTTAAGAAGAGCCTATAAGTTTAGGCTCCTATTCCTTAAATACCTATATAATTACTATAAGTTTAAGATTATAGATATTGTAGTTATACTCTACTAAGGAGTGTTTCTTTAAAAAGAAAGTAATAAGTTATAGGACGTCCTTATTGTTATATTACTTTATAACCCTGCCTAATACCTATCCTAACGTATTAGTAAAGATGTGGATTTACTTAGTAAGATTAAAATACTTTAATACTACGCCTATATAAAATGCTGCTTTAAGAACCTTAAAAGCTTTTACTTCCTCCTCTCCCTATATAATTAGCTTATAACGAACCTTCTTATAGGCGGGTTTATTAGAATTACTACTTTTCTTTTCTATAATAGTAGCCTTAATAAGGCGTGTAAGTAGTAACGCTATCTTTAAGTAGCCTTTAATAAAGCGCTAGGAGAAGCTAGTGTACCTAAGGAAAGCGAGCATATCTTAGGCAGTCTTTAGTATTTCCTATTACTATACAGCCTTAATCTTCTTAAGGTTAATTTTAATGCCTTTATTTATAATTATTATACCTAGGAACTTAATATAGTCTGTATAAAATTCTAATTTACGCAGGTCTACATAAAACTCTTTTTCCTTAAGGCGCGTAAGCACCTTTTTTACATACTCTATGTAGGCTTCTACTAATTCTAAGAAAACTAAGATATTATCTAGATAGGCGGTATAAAACTTATTAAGGTACTTAAAAAGAGCGCTATTAATTACCCTTTAAAACGTAGCTAGAGCATTACAGAGGCCTATAGGTATCACGCAGTATTAATAAGTGCCCTAACGCGTAGAGAAGGCAGTAAGCTACTCTGAACTAGGCTTTATGCGAATTTAATAAAAAGCGTGTACAACATTAAATTTAGAAAAGATAATAGCTTTGTTAAGCTTAGCTAAAGTCTCGCAGAAGAAAGGAATTAGGTATTAATCCTTAATAGAGGCTTTATTAAGGTCTTAATAATCTACGCAGACTTAGATG
The DNA here is from genome assembly GCA_003313425.1 of Pseudopyrenochaeta lycopersici. Lineage (NCBI taxonomy): Eukaryota > Fungi > Ascomycota > Dothideomycetes > Pleosporales > Pseudopyrenochaetaceae > Pseudopyrenochaeta > Pseudopyrenochaeta lycopersici. The sequence continues at coordinate 82,262 of NHZP01000001.1, read as the reverse complement.
CTACTACTAGGTTTAGCGATAATAAGTAAGTTATTTTGTGCAGTAGAGGGTCCCTAGAAGATAAAATCCCAGGCCTCTATCTCCTAAATATATTACTTAATAGCTTTAAACTGTTTACTAGAAAATAGTCTTACTTAATAATTAGGCACCTTAGCTCCTAGCTTAAGCTTAATCTTATAGTTATGTTCTAAGTAATCTAGGAGCTTAGCTGCGGCTGCTTTATTAAACATAGGAATAATTAAGGCATATTCCTTAAGTAGGTGCAGAGGTAGGATGTCTTTTAACAAGACTTCCTTAGGAGGGTTAAAGAACTTATTATAGTCCTTTTATACTGCTACGCGATAGATTTTCTGTAACGCTTCTAGTAGTGAGCGACGAACTATTATAAACAGAGGGTAGTTTTTTTGTTTAGTAAACGCCTAAATAGCTTTTAGCAAGATAACCTTAATACCTACCGCAGGTTTAGTTTACTAATATAGTACTTGGTGTTTGTCGTCTAGCTTTACTAGGGCTGCGGTATCTAACTTTGCCTGTTATTAGCTAGTCTTACCTTTATTCCTACTATCTGTAGAGGAACTAGGCTATGTAAAGGCGTTAGGCGTAGCTCGCTCGCAGACAACTTATAGTGTATGCGAGTGTTGCTAGCATTCTATTTAGTAGTATACGTTAGAGAATTTAATTATACCCTAACAGTAATTAAAGCGTAGTACGTGCAGTTTCCTCTAGCAGAATCCTAATACTAGGTTAAAGGCCCTATACTAGTTAAGAATATAGGCAGAAGTGTGCTTAAAGTAGGAATTAATTTTTATATAGAATTTAACCCTATAAGTAATAGATTCTAAAGTAACGCCTTTATATCCTTTATACATAATAGGCGTAATAAGAGGAATTAGTTAGAACCCCTAGGTAAGCTAGAGGAACTGCTGTAAGATAAAGTTCGTATCTGCCTTATTGTCTACTAATGTCTAGGCGACGTAAGGAGCGTTTTCTTATTATCTAATTATGCTTGTAAAAGCGAACTAGTCTAGGCTGTCTAGACACAGCTTATCTTTCTAGACAGCCTACGTGCGTCGTAGGAGTACCTACGCTACAGGCTTATGTATACTACCCTAGTAAGTAGTAGCCAGCGCAGTTTCCTAAGACTAATTATTAACCCTAGACAAAGAACTTTTATCTAAGGTTACTCTTCCCCTAAATAAATAATAACTTTAGCTTCGTTACTATTACTGTTAGAGGCTTCTTTGTAGTTAGAGTTACTAGTCTCTAGGCTTACGTGCACGTAATAATTAGTAGCTGGGTTACTGCGCGGATTTCCTTAATACTAGTTACAGCTAGAGTCTGCGTTGTAAGGCTTAGGACCGTCAGCTAGCTTATAGTTACCTATTCTATTATCTTTAAACGACAGACGTAGGCCTAGAGCAGGCTCACTAGCTTTCTTAATAGGCTTATCCGCCGCTGTCCTTAGAACAAATTTATAAGGCGGTGCTAGGCTTAGTCTAGCTGGCGCGTTACGCCCCTTCGTTCGATTAGTAAGATACTAAGGCAATTACTAGAGGTTGTAGCTCTGACATGCATTGTTAATTATATTGCAAAGAGATTAGAAGTTAGCAGCAGTATGGATAGCAGGCGCGCTGCTAAGGCTCTGTTAGAGATAGCCTAGAAGCTTAGCCCAAAGCTTATACGCTTAAGTTATAGTAATCTATCTAAGCTAAGTAGCGATAGTGTTAAACTCTGTCTAGAACAGAGCCTATACTTTAACTATAGTTGGGTATTCTAGCGAGCTACGTTCTAGGAAGACTAAAGTATTATATTACTATTCTACTATAACGTAGTAGTTATAGTTGCTAAAGATAGAGTTAAGGATATAAAAATACTTAAAGTCGTCCTTATATTAATATAAAAACCTATCAGACTCTTACAGTAAGGTTTAAGCAGAACTACTAGTAGCTTAAAAGATAAATTATGCTTGCATGTTATTATATTACTAGTCTAACCTGTTATTTTTAAAATAGTTAAGCATCTTTATAATCTACCTATAAAGATTAGGACCCCTAGAGTATACTAGAGGCACCTGAATTTACTTATTCTTTATAGACGAGAACTAATATAACCCCTTAATCTTATAGTAGAGCTTAGTTAGATAAGGGCTTAGCGTTACTATATTGCCTAGAGATGTTTAGTATTTGTAAGTAAGAGGAAAGTTAGTTAAAAGCGGAACACGCTAAGGGGAACTAAACTTATTAAGAATACCGCCCGCTGCGTTACCTTAGGGGAGGATTCGTGTAGGCGTACTTATTCCTCCTAGCAGAGGCTTATTTGTAGCTCCTAGGGCTAGCTGTAATAGAGTAAGTCTAGTAAGGCCTAAAACTTTAGGAGAGCTAGATAACAGACAGTCGCGCAACGCAGAGTTACGCTCGTTCTTAATTTCTTGCAACAAACCTTCTAAGGTCTTATAGTCAGCAACGAGCTTATTCTACTACTTACTAAGCTTATTATATTCTTTAACTAGCTTATCCTTTTATTAAGTAAAGCTGCGTTATTATTTAGTTAGTTCCTGCTTTAGAGTAGAAGTGTCGAGGTAGCGTGTCTCTAACAACTTCTTATCCTTGTTAAGAGTATGCAGGGCATACCTAAATAGTGTTATTAGGCGTGTAAGTTACGTAGGCTTAAGGCTTAAGAACTTACTAGGGTAGTTCTTTACGAGCTAGATACCTAAGAGTGCTAATCACTAAATAGAAGTAGGTAGACTTAAGCTTACAGATAGTAGCAAACTTAGAAGGCTACCTAGAGGAAGATAGTTATTAAAGTCCTTAGGGAGACTTAGATTAGTAGCTTCCTTACGTAGCTGTATCTAATAAGCTCCTGTAGCACGCTATATTATATCGCGAGAGAAGGAATGTAGGTTAACTTCCTTAGTTAACAAGTTGGCACGGGAGCTTATTAGCGCAAATTTAGGGTACTCTACGTCTTTAATAACAGGGTTTTCTAAGATAACTAGTTCTAAATCCTCTATAGCCTTATTCTTATTCTTCTCCTAGCGTTAATAGGCTCTTTCCCTAAGTTAATTACGAGCCGCCTGTGTTTTAGCTGACGCGTCGTCTTTCTAATAGGCTTAAAATTTGGGCCGCTAGCTAGAGGACCCTTTGTTGTAAGAGCTATCTACTATTAGGCTAAATAAAGAAGGTTAGATAGAAGTAAGAGTAGATATAGAGGTAAAAGTAAAAGTTAAAGTAAAACTGGAGGGAATCCTTAAGCTTTAGTAAGCAGACTTAAGATTTAACTGTTAGTTAAGTAGTAATATTAGTTAGGTAAGGTTGCTAAGACTAGGAGAAATACTTAGGAGTGTCGTACATAGGCTAAGTTTAGAGAATTACCTAATTAGGAAGTTTTAGAGGGTAAATACGTGCTTAAGGCAGCACGTGCGCGAAATTAAAACACACGCACAGACTGTAGTGTATAAAAGTAAGAATAATCCCTAAAGTATTCCTATTTAAGGAAGGGAATAATAGGACGTGTCTTATTAATAATAATTCTAGCGTTTAGGTAGCGTAAAGCGCAGGCACTAAGGTGCGAAACAGGTTACTAGTAAGGAAACCTAGCAAATTCTAGGCTATTCTAAAGCTTAACTAAGAGGGAATAGCTTACAAAATTTTAGCTAAACTAGCAGCAGAGGATAGCACTGTAAATCGACTATCGTGCGAGGGCTATCCCAAAGCTTAACTAAGGGGGGATAGGATCTAGTCCTAGTACGTTAGTACTACCTTACTGTTAAACTCACCTAAGAGGTAACAGCTTAAGTAACTATGTATTAACTACGGAGAGGAGCCAAAGCGCTGTATAATCTGCTATTATGTAAGGCAGTTAACACGCACAGTTAGGACGGTCTTAGTTAAAGAAACTCAATTTAAAAGGAAATGGACAAAATAGCAGATACCTCTCACCTTTGGGGGAGAGGTGCTGCCTATATACATGAGCTAGAGCAGGCTAGTCCCGATCCAGTTACCTAGCTTGGTGAAAGGTAAGAGGTAACAGTTACCTTTCACCTGCGTCTAGTAACTTGGCAGGATCGTTACCTTTCACCTGCGTCTAGTAACTTGGAAGGATTGAACCCTTTCACCTGCGTCTAGTAACCTGAAAGGATTGAACCCTGACATATAGGTAATACTACTATACTCCTTAAATACTTTAATATATACTCTCTAACTAAGAGCCTTAGTAACTTTATCTTAGTTAATTTAGACTTAAACTTTTACTAAGTAATAATAATAGCTCTTTAGGTCTTAATACGTATAGTCTCTTTAAAATAAAGCTAAGAATAGAACTTAAGATACTAAGTCTAATTAAAGCTAACTCTATTAATTCTAATAATAGTATAGTATCTTAAGTAGCTAAACTATATTTAAAATACTAAGACTTTAAGTAAGTAGGCTTATTTTACTAGCTATATAATAGTAATATTACTAGCATACCTTATAATAGTTAAATACCTAACTACTTTATATATCCTTAAGAGCACTAAAATTTATATACTCTTAATACTAAGTATTAATTAGCTAAACGCGCTTACTATTATTTAACTTCTTAAATATAAGTAATATAGTTATTTTAACTAGAGTAGACTATTTATTTATATATATATCTCTCTTACGTAATTTTACTATAATCCTAGTTTTAAGTAAGATATCTTCTTTAATTAAGTCTTATATATTAATACTATTATTAAGTATTACTAGTAGTATTTCTAACTCTTTACGTAACTACTTTACTAACTCTAAGTCCCTTATATAAATCTTATTTAGAGTAAGACGCTATATAAAAGGAAATCCCTAATATTACTTAAGATAGAATTTCTCTTAAAGAGCCTCTACTACTTTAACTTATTATTAAGTATACCTATTCCCTCTTAAATATTATTCTTCTAGCTAAATTTCTTAAATACTTTTTACTATAATAGATAGCCTATCTATTTAAGGCTTACCTAGCTTCTTTAGCTTATTCTAGATATTACTTCTAAATTCTTTACTTATATATTAGTAACTAAGGCTAGAAAGCTTAATAACTTATATACGCCCTCTAATATTTAATAAAGTAGTAAGGCTTTAGCTTCTAGTATATTTAGAGGTAGTTATTACTAAAGCTATTATCTAGACGCTAGCCTTAGTTATAGAATTATTCTTACTATTACTAGTAGTAAGAAGAAGTAACTTAATTTACTTATAATACTTAAAATAATTCTCTTATAGCTACTTAAGTAGAATAGTTATATTTAGAGGAAGCTTTATCTTTATATATAATTACTTTCTATACTATTTAATTACTTCTATCTAGAATATCTAGTTAAGGGACTCTTATCTAGAGCGTATATTTATATTATTAGCTATAATCTTAGAAGTAGGTATATTATACTTATTAATAATACTATATAACTGTTGCAAACAACGCGCTGTGACCTGGGGTACGGTAGGCTCACGTGCGCGCTGACGTAGGAGCTTACCCTGGAGAGACACGTACTTCTGTGTGCATTCAAGGGCGCGCTCACGTGCGCGCTCACGTGCACGCTCACGTGCAAGCTGATGCACAAGCTCACGCAGGAGACACCTGAAGGTAGACTCACGTGCGCGATCACGTGCGCGAGCACGTACGCGCTCACGCACGCGTACACGCTGCTCACGCTCCTACCGTATAATGGCCCCTGTAATAGGCCGTGCTCAGCTCTCCTTTATATAGCTAGCTCTCCTAAAGCATCCTAGACAAAACAGTAGTCCATCTCATAGATTACCTGGGTAACTGTTACCAAGCTCTCCCTTTTTCCTCCACAATAACTTAGCGTTATTATCTTTATAATACTTCTTTATTTAAGTAAGTATATTAGTTATCTACTAGTATACTTCTTACTAGTTAGTAATATTAATAAATCTATTTTATCTATTTTTTATAGATTATTATTAATAGTAAAAAGCTATATTAAGAAAGAGAGTAAAGTTATCTAGTAAAGTCTTATATAATAACTATTAGACTACTATTATACTAGAGTATAAGTATACTACCTAAATAGAATATAGAATAAAGACCTACCTTAGTATATACTAATAGTATTTATCTAAATTAGTAAATACACTTTTTATCTCTTTTTTTCTCTTCTTCTTATAAGTATCTATATCCTTAAGTATAAGATATTACTACTTAAAAGCAGTAATACCTCTATACTATAATATTAAGCTTAGTCTTTCTTTTAGAAATTCTCTAGTTATAATAATAAAGGTTAAAGTCTTATTAAAGTAAGTTACTAAGGCTACTATCTAATTATCTACTATACTTTTCTATTTAATAGGTAAGACTTTTAGTAAGCTTTAAACCTAAGTATCTACTATAATCCCTACGTACTAAGAGACTTTAATATTACTATAATACTTAAGCTTAGTTCTATAGTCTTTAATAGCTTCTTTACTAGTAAATTATATAATCTCTATTAGCGTAGGCTTAATTATAGTTATAGTTAGTTAAAGATTTAGGTTTAACAGTAGGGGTGGACGCTTCCTAGGCTGTTTAGGTGTCTGAGGCGGCTGTAACATCACTTAAAGTTTATACCTAGCAGGCACTCGTGTATCTACCTTAGAAAGTTTTAATAGATAGTAATAGGAAGTAAGAAAGAGAAACTTAGGCCCTATAAGATTAACTACAGGCTTAAGATTTAGAGGGGGTTTAAGTAGTAGAGGGTATCTTTCCCTCTCTAACTTTACTTAAAAGCCTTACTAAGGCTTATTAGTATAGTAAAAGGTAAAGTTACTATTATTTTAACTTCTTCTTATTACCTAATTAGCTATTTTAGCAGGTCCTCTTAAAACTAGGCTACTTAGGAATATTTTCTAAGTAAGTCTTATCTTACTACTAAACGCAGCTATAAACTTACCTTTATACGTAAAAATATTAATAATCTTATCTTCTACCTCTTTTAATTAATTCTATATCTTTAAATTATTACTTTATAATCTTATAGTTACGTTACTACTATTAGCGTAGATATTAAGTTATCTAGCTAATTAGGTTTTAGTAGGTCTTACTAAGCTTACCTAGTAATTACTAATTAGCTAGATTCTTTAATATCCTAGTTTCTCTACTATTTTTTATTACGTAATAAAGAGATTAACTTTCTAGTAACTCTAAATAATATTTTATTTAATTTTAACTTATTTTTATATACTTAGGAGGTTACGCTGTGTATATATAATACTAAATATATAAAAATATATAAAGATTTAATAAAGGAAATGCAGCCCCTCCCCTACTTTAAGATAAAAGCCTATCTCTTAGGCTTAAGTAAGCTTATCTTCTAAGTTAGAATTAATTTCTATATTAGGTATTTAAATATACTATTATCTCTTAGTCTCTATTAAAGATCTTAGTATAATAACAAGATAGCTACACGTAGTTAGCTATATTATATCTTTAGATAAATCTAAGTTTATAAGAGGGTTATTCTTTATCTCTTATAACTAAATTACGTCTTAGTTAGGATTCTTAATAAATATAAACTTATTATCTTAAAAGTTATTAAATTAAATAAGTAGTAGTAACAAGTTAGCCTTAATATCTTATAATAAAAGATCTTATAGCTTTATATAACCTTAATATTCTTAAGTAACTCTACTTTTATCTTAAGGTACTTATAGTTTAAGTCTTTAGCTTAGAGTAGTATTTCTAAATTACGTACTATTAAGGTCTATAAGTTAATAGTTACCTTTATTGTAACGTATGGCTTCAGGCAATAGTACTTGCTTTACACCACAGATAATAGTGAAGGGATGGTTCTGTATTACTGTTACTCAGCTATGGGAGAGAATAATACTTGTCGTCCCCGCTCCGCGCAGCCAGCGCAGGTTTTAAGCAGGTCCGTTACGGTGCGCGCTAGCCCCTGAAAAGGCCTAGCGCAACTATACTGCAACACTAAGGTTCAGATTCACGATACTTTGTTACATTTATCTTAGTTAGTATAAAAGACTTTATATAGTTCTAGCTATCTACTTATAAGCTTCTTATCTCTTAATATATTAATATCTCTAGCTAAGTCTTATATTAGTATAAAGTTATTATTTTTAATTTCTTTTTAATAAATCTCTCTATAATTATCCTAATATACCTTCTTTTTACGTTATAAGCGCTTAGTTCTTAATACTGCGTCCTTAAAAAAATTAACTTCTTAAATCTAGCTATATAGCTCGCACTGCTAATAACTAGTCTCTTAAGATTACTTATTTAAATAGTAATATTTACTATATTAGAAGAGTAAGCTTAATTAGAAGTACTAGATTCTAACTAGTAACTAACTAATAAAGAGAATATCTAGTCTAACTCTAAGTAGATATTCTATCTACTTATAATACTATTAGAAGATTATTAACCTAAGGTCTAGGAAGCTTTATAAGTGCGTTATATATTAGCTTATAACTACCTTTAATTTTCTTTATAGCTTAAAGGTTATATACTAATACCTAAATCCTCCTAATATAATAAATCTTAGTAAGAGCTTTAACTACCTTTTTAAAATTAGGTCTACTATCTATAGTAAGTATCCTTATTATACTCTAGTAATATAAGATTTCTTTATATAAAAATTTAGTAATAGTAGATAACTTATTATTAGCTATTACCTATACTTCTAGCTATCTACTAAAGTATTCTTATATAATTATAATAAATTTCTTTCTTTAATAATAAGGTATATAAATAATTTCTACTATACCTTATTCTTATAACGCGTAATAGTAAGTATTTATTAGTATCTTTTACTTATAGCTTAATAATCTTTACTAGTACTATTTATATAATATAATTATGCGTTATCCTTCTTTATATATCCTTTCTTACTAGTATTATTAAGTAATTATTGAATAAATACTATTTACTCTTCTATAACTAATTTAATAATATATTTCTTATATAGCTATAGTCTTAAGATTAGAATTATCTATAACTTAATAAATAGCTATTTTCTTTATAAACTTTTAGAATAGATAGCCTTCTTATATAAAGAAATTTATTACTCTTTTTTTTTATACTTAAAGTTATACTCTTATAAGACTTTTAGGCTTCTTAAATCTTATTAAGAACTAAGTAATTACTTTAGACTTATTTAAGTATTACTTATCTATAGTCACATGAAAAAAGTTTCTTCCGCTAAGCGATTTTACACTAAAATTACTACTTTTCACACTAAAATTACTCGCTATCTACATATTTAATCTTTTTAAAAGTAATAATATATATAAAACTTTACTAAAACTTTAGTTTAGTAAAGAGTAAAACTAAAAATAAAATTCTGTTATTATATAATATATCTTTAAAGATAAGAGAAATTAATTTTCCTTAAATTTGTATGTACAAAGCGACTTTTTCTACTTTTTTTCTACCTTTTTTAATAAATAACTATACATACTATACTTATAAGTATATATTCTAATATTTATAATTTTAAATAAAATAATAAGATATTATCTATTTTACTTTTTAGTTTTAATATATTTTATTAAAAGATTAAGAAGTTAGGGTTATCTTATAATTAATAACTTTTTGGTGTAGTTTAGTAGGGAAAGAACTTAGCGGAAGAAACTTTATTCATGTAACTGTAGTACTCTACTTATTTTAGTAAGTAAAGTAAACTTAAAGTTAGTAATTAGGTTTTTAATAAAATCTTCAGAGTTATCTTTAGCCTTATTTAGCTATCCTTATTCTCCTAGCTTTAGATAATATAATAATATATTAGTAATAATGTTCTTTTTTGTAAGAATATACTTAATATTAAAGTTTCAAGTAAGAATAGCTGTAACCTATGTTATGGGCGAAGAGGCCTAGCTAACGAGTGTGCATTTATCCTATACTACAGAAGGAGAAAGATAGAGAAGAGGTTACAGGTATCCTTAGAGAATATATATATATATTTATATAAGTAAAGAGAGACGTACTCTTCTAGCTACTAACTTATATAAGCTTATAGGAAAAGAGGGTAGAAGAGTAAAAGGAGTTTGCTCCCTATATAATAGTAGTAAAGCCTCTCTTACTTAAAAGGCGCAGCCTATTATAATACCCTCCTCCTCCTTAAATAACTATATTACTTCTTTATACGTAGTTTAACCTTAACTTTATACTTATATAAGTAGTATTATATTATTATATGTAGAGGAAAAAGGGAGAGCTTGGTAACAGTTACCCAGGTAATCTATGAGATGGACTACTGTTTTTATCTAGGAGGCTTGAGGAGAGCCAGCTATATAAAGGAGAGCTGAGCACGGCCTATTACAGGGGCTATTATACGGTAGGAGCGTGAGCAGCGTGTACGCGTGCGCGAGCGCGTACGTGATCGCGCACGTGAGTCTACCTTCAGGTGTCTCCTGCGTGAGCTTGCCCATCAGCTTGCACGTGAGCGCGCACGTGAGCGCGCACGTGAGCGCGCTCTTGAATGCACACAAAAGACGTGTCTCTCCAGGGTAAGCTCCTACGTCAGCGCGCACGTGAGCCTACCGTACCCCAGGTTACAGCGCGTTGTTTGCAACATTATACTATAAAAGTAGAGATATTATATATACTTTTTCTTATTTATTTATAGGTAATTTTCTTCCTTTACCTATTATTATTACCTAATAACGTAAAGTAGACAAGAGGTTAGTTATTTACTTACTTATACGCATATAAAGAGCTTTTCCTCTAACTCTTTCTTCTTCTTTTACTACTTAACTTTAACTTACTTATATATAACTTATCTTCCTCTTATTACTAATATACCTCCTAAAGTAGCTCTCTTAGCTAGTTAGCTTAATTATAGTATATAGGGTTCTAGTAGTTATAGTAGTAGTGTAAACTATCTTACTTATATAACTACTAGTAATATTATATCTACGCACGTAGCTACTAAGGCTAATATTACTTAGGTTACTTACGCCTAGCTTACTTAAATAGCTCTTAACTAAACTTAACCTACTAGTATTATTATTCTTACTACTTAAGGTAATATATCTTTTCTCTTTACTAACTACGTAATCTAGTATATCTTAGATACTTTAGTTATAGATAAGTTTTACTATCTCTTTATAACTACTTCTATACGTCCTATTCCTCTTTTCTTTTCTATATCTAATATTATTTAGCTTAACCTAGTTTATATTACTAAATTCTTTTTTTATTCTATTAATTAATTTTTATATAATACTTAGTAGAGCTATAGTCTTAATAATTTCTCTCTTATTATTACTTATTATATAATTAATACTTAGTAACTCTTCTCTAGTTATTAATCTTACTTTAAAGCCTACTTTATCTATAGCTATAGTTCTCTTAATACTAACTTCTATTCTAATAACTATACTAAGGCTATATAAGAGTGTTATACGTTTATAGCCTTTACTAGGTATATCTCTATTACTAGTAAGTAGAGTAAGGCTTACTCTAATTACGTATAGCAGGATTATAGTATATCTTATATAGCTAGGTGTACTCTACCTCTTCTACCTTCTAATAGAGTCTTTGTTCCTTAGCGTAGTTAAAGTTAAAGTTAAGTCCTTACTAAGCCTAAAGAGGATAAATATTTCTTAGATATCTTAGGTTAGAGGGCCTTATATAGAGTTAGTTAGCTTATACTAGCTTATTTTTCTAACCTTTTAGTAGTTTCTTAGATAGTAGCTATATAGGCTGTATATAAATCCTCTATTTCTTATAAGCTTCTATAGTAATAAGACTCTCTTCTAGCTCCTAAGTTAGGTTATAGTACTTCTCTTATTTTATATAGAACTTATTATATTAATTTTATAAGCGCTTATCTTAGATATTTCTAATTACCTATTTAAAGTAGTCTTCTTATAAGTTATTATCTTATATTATAATAATAGTAAGGTTTAAGTTATTAGTTTATTATAATACGAAGTAGTCTTTAGTAGCTAGTCTTAGCTTCTCTATATAGTATAATTTAGTTCTCTATAGTATATAAAGCTTAACCTAATAAGAGTCTTATACGTAGGCGACTTAGTACTTCTTACTTTTCTAGTTAAGTTTCTTACTTCTGCGTATAGTTTATACGTGCCTAAGGTCTAACTATACCTAATCTCTAACCTTATACTTAGGAGCTAGGCAACGTGTCTTATTCGCCTGTACTTCCTATTATTATTAAGCGTGTGTTATAGCTAAGGCAGCCTAGTTAATAGCTTATTTTAGCGTTTATATAATACTTTCTACTTATTTACTAGAGGTTATTACTCTATTAAGTAGGTTACTACTAGCTAATTTCCTAAGTAGCTCTAAGAAGAGTAAGTTTAGATAGTAGTATAGAAGAAAGAAAGAAGTAACACCTATAGAAGAGTTTGTATAAGTATTTAGTATTAGCTTAAGAATTAGGTATAGTATTACTTAGTTATTCTAGTTATAGTTATAAAAGATTCGTCTAACTACTTTAATATTACTGTTTACGCGTTCTATAGTACTATCTATTTATAAGTACTAGGCTATTAATAGGTTCCTCTATACTCTTAAGAGTTTATAGATTTTTCCCTATAGTTTACTTATAAATTACGTACTCTTATCTAATATAATAGACTTAAGGAGCCTATAGTAGTAGAAGACTTTTTATATAAATACCTAGGCTATATTATCTACTTTAATTATCTTAAGTAAGATTAGTATTACGCCTTTACCTAGGTAGTCTTTAACTACTATTAAGTTAGTGTAGCTAGATAATAGTAGTAGACTAGTAATAAAGTTAACTATTAAGTCTTACTACGTATAACTAGGTACTAGTAACAGGCGTAGGTATCTATACTTACTATCTCTTTATAAGGTACTTTATCTATATAAGCTATAATTCTATATAAATAAGTAGACGTTTTTACTTATACCTAGCTAGTACTAGGTACTAGCTAGCGTGTAGTATGTTTCTTCTTTTCCTAGGTAACCTATTTATATAGCTAGATATACTTACTAGATAATTCCTATATAAAAGGGTTTATTTTTTAGTACGTAGATCCTAGATCTCTATTAGAGCTTTCTCTCTAAGTTAATTATATAATCTCTTAGTAATATAGTAAGTTTCTTTATTATACTAGGTAGTAACCTAGCACCTAACTTTATAGCGTTATAGACTTCCTAATAGGTTAAGTTATCTTATATAGCTTAGTCTTAGTATTTAGTAATTAAGTCTTTAAGGATTAGAGCTTTTAGTAGGAACTTAGCTATAATTAAGCTATTAAGGGTTAATATAAGGGTTTATATAACTCCTATAACTATTATATCTTACTATTAGGCTAGTACTAATATAATAAACTCTCTACCTACTAGGCAGCTATTATTTATTCTTTATAGTAGGTCCTAGTCTCTTCTAGATAGTACGTCTGCTTAAGTATTCTTCTTACCTAGATCGTACTACAGCTTTATATTATTAAACTATAATAGGTAGACTAACTATTATACGTATTATTTTATTATCTTTTACTTCTTTATAAAGTACTCTAGGTTCTTATAGTTAGTAATTACTTTAAATTCTTATACGCTATAAAGTTTTACGTCCTATTTATTTAAGTATATAATAACTACTAGTAACTCCTTATTATAAATTAAGTAGTTACTCTTATACGCTAGAAATTTCTTTAGGAAGTAAGCTACTATATAAAGAGTTCCTTACTTATTTTCTTATAATAGTACTTTACTTATAGTAAAGCTTAAAGAGTTATATTCTACTATTATCTATTATTTAAGTAAGAAAGTAGTAAAGTCTTTATATACTAAGAATATATCTTTAAGAGCTTAGAAACTCTACTCTTATTTTATATCTTATAAGAATTTCTTTTCTTTTCTTATTAGCTATATAAGAGGCTTTACTAGTTAAGAGAAGTTTAGAATAAAGTATTTATAAAAGTTAGTAAACTTTAGAAATTCTTATACGCCTCTAACTATTATTAGGGCTTCTTATTCTTAAATAGCTTAGACTTTCTTAAAGTTTATAAATATACTCTTCTATACTTCTAAGATAAAGCTAAAGTACTTTATATACTGAATATTAAACTTATATTTACTTAGTTCTAAGTATAGTCTTACTTCTTATAAGTAATCTAATACTTTTTATACGTAAGCGTAGTACTAAAAGAAGAATCTTTTAGTAAAGATAAGGATATTATCTAGGTATATAAAGGTAAAGTTATCTAAGAAGTTATATAAGGCTTAGTTAATATACTTCTAGAAAGTACTTAGGATATTTACTAAGCTAAAAGGTATTACTAGCTACTTATATAATCTAAATTATATTTAAAACGCAGTTATCTATTCTAATCTTTTACTTATTCTTATCTTATAGAATACTATAGTAACGTTTAGCTTAGTATACTATATAGCTTATCTAATTTAGTTTAACGTCTTACGTATAAGAGGTAGTAAGTAATAGTCCTTCTTAGTTAGAGTATTAAGAGCTCTGTAGTCTATATAGAATTATAGTCCTTCTCTTAGCTTATATACGAATAGTATAAGTAAGGCTACTAGTAAGCTACTTACATAGATAAACTCTTTATCTAGGAGGCCTAATAACTGTAATAGGCTGCGCCCTTTAAGCAGGAGAGGCTTCGCTACTATCGCACGGGGAAAGAACCCCTTAATCTCCTCTACCTTCTTTTCTTATTAGCTTATATAAGTTAGTAGCTAGAGGAGTACGTTCCTCTTTACTTATACGAATATATATATATATCCTCTAAGGATACCTGTAACCTCTTCTCTATCTTTCTCCTTCTGTAGTATAGGACAAATGCACACTCGTTAGCTAGGCCTCTTCGCCCATAACAATAACATCTTCCTTAGTACTAAGAGTTTATCTCTTAATATTATATAGAGAGGTGTATACAGTATCTCTAGCTTTTATCTATCCTTCTTTTCTAACTCTATTACGTAGTCTTATTATAGGCCTTACTATAGAAGGAGCTTATTTCCTTCCTTAGGTAGAAATATCTTTAGATAAGGTTATACGGAAGCTAGTAAGGCGTTATATATTTTCTATAGTATTTTCTAGACTGTTAGGCGTAGTACTTTCTTAATATCTTTTAGGCTTATAGTAAAGATTTAAGTCTTACTATAGCTTTATTTATAGTATTATACGTAGTATTAGAAAGCTATAGCTAATACTAAGGTATAGCTAAAGTCTAGGGTAGCGTGTTCTATACTATATATAGTAACCTTATACGCTTTTAAGTATAGAAGTTTCTTCTCTACGTTAATAACGCCTTTAATACTCTCTAACTAAGTCTTCCTAAAGATTATATTATATTAGTAAGTAGTTAAGGTAATATACGCAGCTACATACTACTATATTCCTTCTTTATCTAATAAAAATTTAGTAACGTATAATACTATACTCTTTTATTTATTTACCTCTTTAATCTTAATAGAGAGGATCTTAATACGTAGTAAGTTTAAGTCTTTTATAAGTTTCTTACTTAATAAATAGTAAGTATAGTAACTATTATTAATTATAGTAGTAGCTAGTTATATAGAATTAATAATAATATTTATAGATATAGGTTTTATAGTTACTAGCTATAGTAAAAGTAACTTTATTATTTATATAGGGTTTTAGACTTATATAGGCTCTAGTATATAACTTTATACTAGAGCTACTCTTTTCCCTTATCTAAGAAATATAAAGATTCTATTACTTATTTAGTAGTTATAGATATAATTTTTATAAGTTTTATAAGTTTATTAACTTATCTTATATAATAGCCTTCTTAGCTATTTAATAACTTTATTATATACTAGGCTACTTAGTAGTTATATAGAATATACCTTAAATAGGCGCTATTCTCTTTTCTTTCTTAAACTTATTTACGTATTCTTTAGAATTTTTTTCTAAGTTTTATATAGAGCTAGTAAGCTCTTATAGAAGTTATCTAGTCTATTTTATTATTATCTCTTTAAGTTATTAGTTAGCTCTATATATTATACGCGTTATCTATATAGCTCTTACTTATAGTAATTCTCTTTATAGCTTTTAAATTTTCCTATATTACTTTAGTTTATTATATAAACTTTTTATATATTTCTATTAATAGTAGTTAATAACCTACTTAGGTCTTTAGTAGCTTACTATTTAAGCTACTCTTAAGATAGTTAATCTTCTAAATATAGCTTACGTTATCTAACCTAGCTTTAAGGAGCTTAAAGTTAAATACTTAGATATAAGGGTTAAATTCTATTCTTCTTTACTTAGTTATATAGAAGTATTTAAGAGCCTTCTCTCTTACTATAGAGTCCTTAAAGAAGTTATTAAGGTAGGACTATAGCTTAAGAAGGGATAGCGTTACTAGCCTATTTATAAGGTTTATTATATGTAAGCTAAGAGCGTATAACGCTTAGCTTATTATATAAGTAATAACGTAATTTACTTTACTATTATTATCTAGGTAGGCTGTATAGTCTCTATATAGCTTTACTTAGACTTTTATTTTCTATTAAAGATATTACTTATATAAGCCTTTCTTAAAGACTTCTATATTTAGTAGTTTTAGTTTCCTAATCTCTTATATAAGAGAGTCTTACTAATCTATTAAAAAGGGGGTAGAGACTGTGCGTACTATCTGTACACTACTTAAGTTAGTAACTAAGTTCTTTAGCTCCTAAACTTAGTTCTATAATAACTTATATAGCTAGCTCTACTATTAACTAGCTAACTTATTAAGGCTATCTTATAAGAAGTTAACTGTTACTAATAGATCTTCTACTAAGGGTTAGCTATTACGTAGTTGTTAGGGGTCGTGCTAATATAACTAGTGTTACTAAGGTGCGTGCTAGTACAGCTAGTGTTACTACTGTCCTAAGGCTCCTGTTATCTGTATCTAGTGCTCTTATTATTATAGCTTGTACGCTTATTAGTTTAAGGGCCCTTAGTATCTGTCTATTATCTTTTTTAGGTTGTTAATCTTTCTCCTTATATTATAGGCGAAGAGGCTTAGCTAATAAGTGTACATTTATCCTATACTACAGAAGGAGAAAGATAGAGAAGAGGTTACAGGTATCTTTAGAGGATATATATATATGTTTATATAAGTAAAGAGGGGCGTACTCTTCTAGTTACTAACTTATAAGAGCTTATAAGAAAAGAGAGTAGAGGAGATTAAGGAGTTCGCTCCCCGTGCGATAGTAGCGAAGCCTCTCTTACTTAAAGGACGCAGCCTATTACAGCTACTTATTTTAGACTAACCTAAAGATATTAAGTAATAATCTATTAAGTTAATAAATAAGTATCTAAGCCTCTATTTTAATAATAAAATATTATCTATATAGCTAAGTTCTAAATTTCTTTAGCGCCTATAATACTACTTTATACTTAAACTTTATTAAGTACTAGAGACTTTTAGCTTTTAACTATATTATACTTTTAAATTAATATAAGTATCTTTTTCTATCTACTCTAATCTATTTAAGAGACGCGCCTACGCCTTCCTTACTTATATCTACTACTATAAAAAGTATACTCTTATTCTTATAATTAGGACTTACTAATACTAAAGCTAAAGTAATATATTACTTTAAGGTACGTATAGCCTCTTATTAAGCCTTTTTCTATATTTATTTAACACTAGTCTTTATTAACTAGAATAAGGGCTTCGCGCGAATAGTAGAGCTAGGTACCTATATCCTGTAGTAGACATAGATACCTATAAACGCTTTTACTTCTTTTATATTTCTATATTCTAGCTAATCTAGAATCTTACCTACTTTTTATTAATCTAGATATCTTCTTTACGCAGTAACCTTATATCTAACTACTCCTAATCTAGAGACTCCTTAATAATACTTCTTACTTAAAATTATAGCTCTAGCTCTTTTTATATTAGCTAGGGCCCTATCTAGCTACTAAATATATTCTAATATATATCTTCTTAGTCTAGGAAATACTTCTTCTCCTCTATAGTTAGTTTTAGGACTACTAGTAGTAATATTATTTATAAAAGAAATAGTATATAGTTAATAATCCTTTATAATCTTTATAACTACTTACTAAAAGACTAAAACTAAGTTAGTTACGCCTTAAACTATTATATAGTATTAAAGTAAACTAACTAGTATATAAAAGGTAGTTATATCTCTACTATTTAGATAAAGTATAATCTAGTTATATCTTAAAAATAGATTTATAAGAGATAGAATATAAGATCTACTAAAATACTTAAAGAATTTATCTACTATTAGAGGTAGATTAGTATTTCTAAGAGATACTATATTTATCTTAATTAACCTAAGTATTATCTAATAACTCTTATCTTTCTTTTTAACTAAAAACTATAAGTTTCTATACTAACTAGCGTATCTTTCTAGTACTCTTTAATTAAGTCTGTTATTAAATATTATAACTACTTCTTTCTTAATAGCTTACGCTATTAAGAATAATTTTTCTTACTAAGCTTTATATTTAATAGTCTATATCTTATATAGAGGATATATATCTTTAATAATTTATCTTATCTTAGAGAAAGTAAAAGTAATTACACCTTCTTTATTTATTAATATCTTAATAAATAGCTAAACTTCTAATTTTATTAACTTAGATCTAAACTTTTATATAGCTAGTATTTTTAGTATTAATCTTATACCTTATAAGAATACTATATATTTATACTTAAAAAGGTAATTAAAAAGCTCTATATAAAGAAGTCTTAGACTTTTTCTTAAAAGTTATAGTTTAATAGTATACTACTTCTAATCCTTACGCTTAAACTCCTTAATATCTAATACTATAGGAATATCTATAAGTTATACCTTATTAGCTACTCTCTTATATAAGGTATTAACTTAACTATCTATATATATTTTTCTCTTTTCTTATTACGCTTAATAGTTAAGTTTATATATAACTAAAAAGGACTCTAATTCTTATATAGCTAAAAGATCTTTAGAGGCTCTAACTATATAGCTTACTACTTACTTTACTTATTCTTTAAATTACTACTTATTATTAGTTATAAAAATAGGTAAAAATTTACTAAATCTAATAGAAGCTTTTATAAACTTAGCCTCTTAAATATACTTAATATAAGTATAAGACTCTAAACTAAAATATTATTCTAGGTATTTTCTACTTAAATCTAGATACTTCTCTCTAGAAAGAGTATCTACTATATATTTTCCTTATCTTTAAGAGTTAGTATATAGTTTCTTAGATATAGTAGAGTAGGATTAGAGGCTACAAAGATAGCGTTCCTATCTCTATTTTTAGAAATAATCCTATATATAATTCTTCTATATATATTATACTAAATTAATAACTTTACTAAACCGTACTAAAGTCTACTTAAAATTACTAATCTTATTAGGTTTTAAATAATTCTAAAGTGACTAATAATAGTTACCTCTCTTACTTTAACTAGGACGCTTTACGTAGTTCTTAAAAATAGATTAGTACTTCTATTTATAGTAACTACTCTATCTTAATATAAGCTATATTACTTATAGTCTTTATATATAAGCTTTAATACCTTAGCTATACTATATCTTAAAAAGTTTATCTATACGCTAGTATTAATAAGATACTTTACTATATACTTATTAAATAAGGCCTAGTAGGTTAGAAGGTTATACTATATATAAGCTATACCTATCTTCTTTTAAATTATTATAGCTTCTTATTTAGTAAGATTAACTAAAGCTTTATACTAAGTATTATATATTCTTAAGGCTTTATACCTAGTTTAGGTATTAAAAGTCTTAAATTATATTAAGTTAAGCTCTAAATTTAGTCCTTCTTTAAGATAAATAGTCTCTACTTAATTTAATTTAACTTTTTCTTTATTAGAAAAATACCCCTAAACATCTCTAATAACTTAGGTAGACGCAGGGTTATATAAGGTAAGGCGCTATAGTATTAGCTAATTAGGTTTTAGTAAGTCTTACTTAGCTAACCTAGTAATTACTAATTAGCTAGCTAGCCTAATACTTAATACTACAGCGTTTATGCTAGCTAATAACGTAGTAGGCTTATTAATTACTTTTATTATATTACTAACCTATTTTTAAAGCTAATATTAGCTTATAAAGTCTCTAAAAGTTATACTACGTATCTCTTAATATAGTATAGTAGTAGTAATATAGTTTAGATATAGGCTTAGTAAATAATAGAGCTCTGTATTAGTAAGGCTATTATTCTAGTTCTTCTTTTTCTTATTCTAACTAATAAATTTAAGTTTAGCTTTTAAATCTTAAAAGTTTCTATTATTATTTAGAAGCTATATTAGAGAGAATAGCTTATTATAAGCCTAACTAGTAAACAGAATTACCTTAGCTTATTTAAACTTCTTAATATCTATTAGTTTAAATATAGTATTACCTCTTATAATAAGTATATAATAGTTCTTAATTATAGCTTACTTTAGTTACTTAGAATAAGGTAGTTTAGTAAGAGCTTACTTCTAAACTTTACTTTACTTAACTTTCTTAAGAACTAGATCTTTCTTAATATTCTAACACGTTTAAAAGCGTATTACTATATAAGTTAAGCTAGTATTTACTACTTTTTCTTTAAAAGTACTAAGAATAATATCTTAAGATATAACTTTATTAGGAGTAAAATACGCTATAGTTAAGCCTTTTAGTAATATCTTAATATTCTAAAAGTTTAGAAGATCCTTAGCTAAGCTTATAGCTATCTTACTATATATATCTTCTATAATTATATTTATATTAGGACTAACTACTTTCTATTATACTATAGCTAGTAATCTAAGCTTTTAATATTAAGTAAGCCTTAAGTCTATTCTATTGAACTTTTTTAGATATACTACTAATACTAGCTAATTTAGAATATTATTAGTAACTCTATAATACTCTTAAATTTTCTATTTTAACTAATAGAGCTATAGTATTTAGGGTATAATTCTTTAGATTTATTTAAACCTCTTATATAAAGGACTAAAATAGTAAGTCTTATATCTAGCTTTCTTATTCTACTTAAAGCTAATCTAGCTAAGATATAAAAGTAGCTAATATAGCTTATATTCTCTAGTAATATAACTAGAGAGGTTATATATATTATAAGTATTTTAATATTTATAGCTTTAGATAGTAATTACGCCTTACTAAAAATTTAAGTTATAATAAGCTATTATTATATAAGAGCTATTATTCTTTTCTAATAGTAGCTACTTAGTATTATCTCTTAAAATAACTTAGCTAATAAAGTACGCGTACGTACCTAGGTTCCTTAGAATCTAACTAAATTTAAGATAAACTATTATCTTATTAACCTTAGCTAGGCTAATCCTTTAGTTACTAAAGGCTAAAATAAGGTCTTAAACTTCTAGATCTATACTACGTAGAAGAGTAGGCTTAGCTTCCTCTTAAACTTTACTTTTCTTATAGTTATTAACTATATCTTTTAGCTACTAAGCTATTAATATTTTTTTTAATCTAGGATCTAGTATATAAGCTTAGCCTCTCTTTCTATATAGCTAAGAGATATCTATTTTATCTCCTCTCTCTAGTAGTATACGCGCTTAAGATATATATAAATCTTCTTAATATTAAAACTCTTTAGCTTATTTAGAATTAGCTCTTTATATATATAAATAAAGATTAAATCTTAGTCTTCTCTTAGAAGACCTCTAGTAAAGAAGAAGCTAGCCTCTATCTTATATAGCTAGCTTATTTTAATATAAGTATTACTATATACTATAAAGTTACTTAAATACTTAGATTACTTTAGAATTTTTTTTAAAGTCTTAGAAATATAAGTCTCTAAGAATAATTACGTTCCTATATATTAAGCTATATCTTAATTATACTAATACTCTTTTATTACTTCTTAAAGCTTCTTCTAGTCTAGTACTTTATATAGCCTTATTTTCTTATTAAAGCTTCTATATATAATATTATAGAAATCTAGAAAGATTTTTATCTTTTAATAGTTATTATAGCTACTATTATTTACTTAGTAATTAAAGTTATCTAAGAACTTAGTAACGTCTTTTCTTATAAATAGAAAGTTTTTCCTTACTAGCCTTATAGGTATAAGTACTTTACTAGTATCTATAGTATGTTTCTTAATAACTTTAATAGCAGGCGTAAGATCTAATCTAAATAATAGTAAATCTAGTATTAATTTAGCTATAAGGATAACTAAAGGCTAAATCCTAAATAGGCTGCTACAGCCATTTAGTATAACTAAATAAGGAGACTATAACTACTAGGTAGTTCCTTACTAACACTAATAATTAACTAAAATGTAATACTATACTACTTCTAAATTATTCCTTAATTATTTATAGCTATTCTTATTTCTATTTTTTATCCCCTTATTCTTATTCTTATTATTTTTCTACTACTAAGTTAGCTTCTACTTATCTTATAGGAAGTCTTAATTTATTATAGTAAGATAATAAGGATATAGCCTTAATAGAGCTAGTCCCTGTTAACTCTTAGCTCTAAAAATATGGAGGGGGTGGCTATAATAGCGCTATCCCTCTCTAAGGTTCTAAAGGCTAGCCGCAACAGCGCCATCCCTCTCTAAGATTTATTAGAGTTAAACAGATACCTAGCTCTTTCTAAGTAATCCTATAATCTTTATAATATAATATAGCGCTCTTATATTTATATTTTTAATATTAACTATTTAATACTATATAGGGTCTTTCTACTCTTATTAGCTATAGCCGAACTAGAATAGAATATTTTACCCCTTAGGCTTCGCTATAATTTATAGAGTAAATAAAGTAGTTTAGTATAATCCTGCAGTTCTAGTGTTATAAATAAGAGGTAACGCTAGAATTAAATATGCGTGAATAACAGGAGTAGCCTTACCTGTGCAGTCTGCTAGAAATAAAGGTAAGTATAGAAGCTAATTAAAATTAATAAGTAAAATAGTCTAAAATGTTCTTAATTAATATAGCTAATGCACTAGCTACCTCGCAAAATCTTAGTCTTTAAAGTGAATAATCGTGGTGTGTAGTGCATAGTGTTAAGATCTCTCGCATCTCCAAGTCTTATCACCAAAGTTCGCTGACAAAGGAAACCTATCATTACCTGATTGCCCAGGTACCCTGTGCAACGGCACAGTATAATATTAAGTTAAATATAATAATCTGTAAGGGTTTATTGTAGTAATCTATATACATAGAGATTATGCAGGTTACTTAGTGTGCTTAGTGTGCTTAGTACTACTAATTATACTAATTAACTAAGCACGTTACGTAATCTCAGTTGTTTGTCCAATGTCTGCGAGGTCCTGTTGGTGCTACTAGGACAGGGTCTCAGTAGGATCGTAACACTTATCTATCCTACTATTATAATATATATTATAGTACTAGTCTACTTTAGTACTAGCTTAAACCTATTCTATAGGTCTAAATCTTACCTCCTCTGCAGACTTCCTTATAATAGTTAATTATATACTTAATATAAATTAGTATAGGTTTCTAGCTATATATATAGCTATAAGTAATATAGCTAATAAGCTACTAGTAGTATATAGTAGAAGTAAAGTTGTAACAGATTGCTAAGAGGGTTACCGTTGCAGCTCACCTATATATTAGATACAGAGCCTAGTACTAGTAGTTGAGCTAGTATTAATGTACTTTTGGCTATTTTAGCGTAATAGGGCTCTGCACTGTTACAAAAGTTAAGTAAAAGTAGCTATATAACTTTATTAAGTATATAAATAGTCTTATAATATATTTTACTTAACCATATAATAAGTAAAGAGCTTTATATAAAAACTTTTAGCTAAGAAGCTGCTAATTTAGGCTAGTAGAAGAGATAAAAATAAAATATAGTATTATAAATAAAAATATATATATTTTTAATAAAGCTAGCTTAAAAATAAGTAAACTTATAATTTATCTAGTTATAATTAAGTTAAAAAAGAGAGAGTAGCTAAAGGCTATTTAGCTATATAACTATAAGTAAGTAATATTAATTTAAAGTATTAATATAGCTAGCTAAATAGTTTTACTCTTCTTAATTTTTAATAGCTAATATTACTTATCTACTTAGTACTAAGAAGATACTATTCTATATAACTAGGCTATTTTAGTTAATAATAATATCTAAATAACCAATTAGCTTAAAGTAGTATAGCTAAAGTACTTTAATAGTTATATAAAAATAAAAGTAGTAAGCGTATATTAGTTCGTTATCTTTAATCGCTATAAAAACTATTACTCTTTTTAATTTAAGAGATCTATAAAAAAAGAAATATTCATACTTTTTATATACTACTAGACTTATTATATTTACTATAGCTTTTTAATATTAGCTACTTCATTTCTCTTAAAAAGGTATATAGCTACTAAATAGAAAGCTTAATTGAAGCCTACATTAACTATATTACTAAGTTTAAATTTCTACCTACTTTTAAAGTAGATTTTAATTAAGGTATTACTTTAGTAAATATACTCTTAATATTTTAAGAGGTAGGCCTTGTCCCTCTCTAGACAGACATTGTTATGTTAAGATATAGTTTAAAATATAAAACCTTTAACGCTAAACTATTTTAGGTAGAATTTTAGGCCCTAAGTCTAGCCTTATCTTCGATAGAGTACTACTAAGGGAGAAGGATTAGTAACTATCTACTAACAACTCTAGTAACGCCGCTACTAGCAGCACTACTAGCTAGACTAATAGCTGGATGTTAAACTAGACTAACACTACACAGGTCGTTTAAGTCTGTCCTCTAGGCAGTAGCCTTTATAGCGGGAACTTAAGCCGGAAAAGTTAGACAATGCTGAGGAGAAGTTATTAACAACGCTAAGATAAAAAGACTGCTCGCTAATGGCTCGAAGCTGCATCAAAGCCAACTTCCACCTCTGCTAACATACCGAACCAAGCTTAAAGAACATCCAATAGGCGACTTGTTTAAGGAGGCAGAGTAACTACACCTAGTAAGCTACCAGCAAATAGGATTATAGTTAGAAGTACTTAAGAAAGCGATTAAACTAATAGGCCAGTAGATATTAGACTGCATGTGGGTATGTACCTATAAGCTCGACAAACATCATCGGATTATAAAGCATAAAGCACGACTAGTCGTACACGGCGACTAGCAGAGGAATATCACCTCCTAAGACACGTACGCAGCGACACTAGCAAGTCATTCGTTTAGAACGCTGATGGCGATTGCTGCCAAATGCGACCTCGAACTCAAGCAGTACGACGTAACTAATAGCTTTGTGCGCGCATCTATGGACCGAGAGATATATATGAGAATGCCAAAAGGATATAAGAAGAGCGACACTATCCTTCGAGTCCAGAAGGCTCTGTAGGGCCTCTACATATTACCTTTGCTATGGCAGAAATAAGGAATTCACATCGACTCTTCGGACAATGGGCTTCAAGACAGTCCTACATGAGCCATGTTGCACGATCAAAGACCGTATCATCATCTTCTTCTATGTAGATGATATTATAATAGCATACGACAAGCGGACGAGCAGAGAAGCAGAACAAGTAGTTAAGCTATTGCAGAAGAAGTACACTGTTACTAGTGGAGATAATCTCCGGTGGTTTCTTGGAGTGTAGGTTATTCGGAAGCAGGAGTAACGTTTCATCCAGCTGTCAGAGCAGCATACGCTGACAAAGTCCAACGCTTGGTGGATAAACTGTCGTCATGACACGCCAATAGCCCCAGCAGAGCACAAGCCGAGGACTGAACTGGCTATGTCTGCTGAAATCAACAAATATCAACGCAAAATTGGATCACTTCTTTCGCTGCCGTCACCACCCGACCTGACATTGCCTTTGCCACATCACGACTGACACGATTTCTGTCAAACCCAGGCACTGAGCATCAAGATGCCGCGGACCGAGTCCTACTATACCTGGCCAGCACCTGATGGAAAGCACTCCAGCTTGGTGGCGGAGACGGCTTTCAAGTAGCTAGCGATGCCTTTTTTGCAGATAGCACGCTGGACAGGAAAAGCTCACAATAATATGCAAATAAGCTATTCAACGGGCTCATTGCGTGGAGATCAAGCAAGTAAGATACTGCCACTACGTCCACAACAGAAGCTGAGCTACTAGCTCTATCCTAAGTGGCAGAGGAAGTTATCTTTACCTCCCGTTTACTAGCTGAACTGCAAGTTCCACTACCATCACCGATAGCTATCCAGTGTGACAACACCCAAACTATCCGGCTCGTCACTGCAGAAGTCTCAAAGCTCCGAACGAAGCTGAGGCACGTTGATATCCACAACCACTGGCTACGTCAGGAAGTATCATCTGGGAGAATCGCAGTAGTATACGTCCAGTCCGAAGACATGATAGCTGACGGCCTTACTAAAGTACTGCCAGCCAATAGGTGGCAGGAGTTCTTAGACCAGCTTGGGCTATGAGACGTAACGAATCAAGAGGTGACGAATGACACGCCTCTAGAGGCAATTCAAGAACAACTTGAAGACCTTATGCTCGCACCATAAGTATCAACTGATCCAGCTTGAAATAGCTTCTAAGCTGAGGGGATGTGTGAGATAACCCCTTTATTTAGTGTGCTAACTAAGAGACGAGATGCAACATGGTAGTACAACGTTCTGTTGTAACCACTTGGCAGAGTCACACACACAAAAAGGCAGAGAACATGAAAATAACAACAATCAACATAAAAACTCACCCCATTAATATTGAGCTGTTCCCATGCGTGAATCTAACAGAAGTGAAGCCGGGAGCGGCGGGCCTTTTCCGCTATTTCTATAGCTAACGCCGGCGAGGCAGGGAATCTAGCGCATATTAATCGTAAGAGCCATCATGTGAGAGTCTTTTCTTCGGCGAGATGCATTAAAATCACGTACTATCGCGTCCATTGTGAAGAAAACACTTATTGAGGCGGTTCGGTCGGCGGTTCGGTCGGCGGTTTGATTCAGCGGTTCGATCGGCGGTTTCGATCGGCGGTTTCGATCGGCGGTTCGATCGGCGGTTCGTATCTCGCTTACCAAGGTGTCCTAGTAGGCCAGGATTTACATGATCTGCTCTACGTTTCTGTCGATCCATAATAACCCTGTTATATCACTTCCAGGATAGAAAGCCCCTGAGTTAAGCCCTCATTGTTAGAGTCGTGCTACTATCATAACACGTCGTTCGCTGACGAATGGTAGAACAGTCGTGCCGTGTCGTACGATGTGATATTTGGCGCGCTCCCTAAGCTTGCTTGCACCTCTTAGTACAGGAACTAGCGGGCAGACTTGTTATCAAATCAAGTCTCAGGAATAGCCCTACAAATGAGACGTGCGAACGAACACAGACCAGATAGTGCTCAGTTATCAAGTCAGGCTCTGATTTGATTTATTTGTTGACTAGTCTGCTGGCGGGGAACTAATAACGGCTGTTGTGTTCAATATAGAACCGGCTGAGCTAAATGCTTTAGCATCCTTTCCCTATACCAGATGCGCCTCAAAATCAGCGCAGCTGTACTAGGGAGCCCGAGCTTCTCCTCAAAACCAGTTGCGAAGGTCATAACCTCCTCAAAAATCCGATGCGTTCCGAGGTGGTTACCCGCAGGTACGAGGTTGCTATAAAGTGTTCCATGTTCTATAGAAGCATATATGTTTCTCGTACTTACCTACAATCACAAAATTAATGCTTAGATTATACAAGATGGGTTGCCCCAGCTGTTCATCGGCGGTATTAATAATGACACTGACATCTGATCACACCGGTCGGGAGAAATGTAGGAAGGAGGTGAAAGCTAGAGAAGTGAAGTCCTCTCGAGAGAGTGGCGTTATGCTTACAATACGGCAAAAGATTCTAATCCGCTGCCAACAACTCTAGTTACCTGTGCCGCCTAAACCGGAGAAGAGTCACACCGACAATTCTTTTTCCGTCAAATACCGCTCCGCCATCGCTCCTGGTAGAAAAGAACAGCACGGACATTGAGCAATTCGCTATTGCTTCTTAAATTCAACGGTTTGACAATCGAAGTTCCGTAAGAACCGCGCCCGACATCCTAATAGGCTACTTGAAGGCCACCTTCGCTATTAAGTAGGACCTCAGCCTTAAGCTTTAAGAAACATAATATAGCATCTAGTCCCGTTCTGTTATTCTACCTAGCATAAAGGGCTGGTCCGCAGAGTAGACTTATTTATGACTAAGTTGACAGTTTCCGAGTAATCTAATTCGTCACGATTTAGTAGGGATAGCCCTGCCCCTGTTCATAGACGTTTTAGTTCGATGTAACTTCTGAATTGGCCACGGACATCTAATGTCGTCCAGCCTATAATGCTGGTTTGCTCGTGCCGCCAGTAGCCAATGGACTCGACCTCATACAATTTGCCAGCAGTATAAGTATGACGGTCACAGCCGCTCATTTTCTAATTACTTCTGTCCACATCAACATCTGCAGCTAACACTCTACTATCCCCACCTCCTCTGAAGGATTTTTACATCTGCTGCCATTATGCAAATTTCTAAGATTAGCTGTTTGAGCATTCTCGCTCTTGCGAGTTCGGCTTTGGCCGTCCCTGCCCCTATCGAAAATTTCGAGAGATCAATGGAGGTGAGCCAAGTAAGGAAGGCCTATTAAAGACAATGGGGATGCATAAGCTAAGTTGCAGAAAGGATGTACATGTGCATCAGAAACGGTTCGGTGCTATCGCAATATTGCTAGTCAAGGTGATCAGGGGACAGCTTCTTGCAGGTGCAGCAAAAGCGGCCGTTGACGTCGCGAAGGCTCACCTCGAGCCTGAAGGATCCAAATTCAAAGATTTCGACGAAGTAGGTCTATGCCGTATCTAAGTTGATTTCTGTTGACAAGTCGCTCTAGGCTCGCACCGCCTTCACAAAGGAAATGGTCGCAGATCTCTGGGACCACAGAAGCCCCTCCAATGTCAAAGGCATTGCTTGCTTCAACGGCCCCTATTCATGGAGCAGTGGTAGCAACTACGAAGGCCCAATTAATATTAAGTTCGATTGGGACATATATAATACTGAGTAAGGCTCTGGTGCTTTTTTACCGACTCGACGAAGTCCCTTCTAACAGTCCTTCGATAGTTATGACTGTTTCGAGATAATATCTGGTACCGTAACTAATAACGGTGATGGAGGATATATTAATGTAAGTTGTTTCTAACAATTATACTAGACTCTAATACTAAGTAATTTAAAGGTTGCCTACATGGGGACGTGTACCCATACCGGGAAAGTATATCGTTGCTAAGGAATCTTTTGCTCAGATTAATTTCTAGGCGCTATTGACCGTATAGTTGATTGGGAATAGGGGGACTATGTAGCTCAATTTGAGCGTTGAAGTCGACTTTAAAAGCTCTCTGGGTTTCAACAACTTAAGATTGAGTGATGTTATGCTATAGCGTAGTTGTCGCTATACTTAGCTAGGTCGTACGCCTAGCCATTAGTACGCGCTGCTTTCGTGTTTCTTTCTCTTCCTACGCGATATCTTTATTATTATGTATCTTTTCTTAATATAACGTAATCCACAAGCGTGCCGTCCACACAAGCGTGCCGTCCACTCCACTAACTTTGCGCACGTCATTAACTTGTAATCATTATGGCTCATCAAAATTAAGACCAATCCTCTTCGAAAGAAGCTAATATACAGCTCATAATCTAAGCTACCAGAAAAAATTAATTTAAATCCGAGAGAGCTGCAGTCAAGACTTACCGTGTTTCCCGATCAATGCTACGCGACCGGCGCGCTGGTTTACCTGCCTGACGCGATTATACGCCCAAATGAAAGGAGCTTACTGAGCTGAAGGAGTTGGTGATAATTGGATACATATTGGGTTTGGAATTACGTGGATTCCACCTACACTGAACGCCGTACTTGAGATGGCTGATAGGCTGCTCGCTCTACGTGGCGCTGGACGCGTTGGGCAGAATTGGCCATCCAACTTTGCCAAGCGTACAGACAGTCTTAAGACAAGTTTCAATTGGCCGTATGATCAGCAGATAGCCCTATGCGAGGATACAGAGGTTATTAGCGCCTGGTTTAAGCTGGTAGAGGAGACAAAGGCTAAGTACAGCATCCTAGATGAGGACCTCTATAACTTTAATAAAGCTGGCTTTATAATAGATAAGATTACGATTTAACATATTGTAACTAGGCCTGATAGGAGAGGTAGGGTAAAGACAATCTAGCCAGGTAATCGTGAGTGGATTATGTTAATCCAGGGAATCAACGCAGCTGGATAGGCAATCCTACCGTTCCTAATCTACACAGCTAAGTACCACTTATCTGACTAGTACGAGGACATCCCACTTAACTAGGCAGTCAAAGTCAGTGGCAATGACTGGACAAACAATGACTTAGGCTGTCAGTAGCTGGAGCACTTCAACTAGTATACAAAGACGCGTGTAGTAGGCGTACGTAGGCTGCTTATCTTTAATGGCCGCGAAAGCCACTACTTAGCCCGATTTAAAGAGATATATATAGAGAATAATATACTTACTCTTTGTATGCCGGCCTATTTATCCTACTTAGTCTAGTATCTTAATATTAGCTTCTTATCTCTACTAAAGAAGGCGTACAGCTGTAACATTAAGGGCCTAATCTAAAACTACATTAACCATATTACTAAACTTAAGTTCCTCCTAGCCTTTTAGGTAGCGTTTACGCTAGTTAATATTAATTTAGCTTTTTATAGCGATAGTCTTGTATTATTGAATCTAGCTGTTATACTAGAGAAACTAGATATAGGTCTCTGTACACTAACACTTACTACTTTAGAAGAAGCCTCCTAGTAAGCTAGAACTCTAAGTAACATACGTAAGTTTAAAGCTTAATCTACGTTAATATATAATTACGTACGCTAGTAAAAGAGCTTATCTTAAGCGTTAATTAATAAAGCTATTAATTAGCTTAGGAAAGGGGCTATAGGAATAGCGTATTAATATAAGTTAATGTGTAACTAATAACTAGCCTAGCCGAGAGGACACCGTAAGTTAGTGTTGGCGGGCAGCAGGCAGGAGGAACTAGGTTGATTCCTATCAAATGAGACACAAGGGAACTATATACCCTGTGGATGCTTATATAACAGAGCACGTGAGGAGCTAACCGTGTTAGCTAACACACCCCCCCAGCTTGAGTGAATGAAGAGCAACGAAAGCTGTAAATGAGTGTCCTCAAGCGTCTGCCTCTACTGTAGTTGGTAGTACCACCCCCCCCAGGTCCTGCAGACTGAGAGCAGTACTCTCTAATTCCTCTCGAATCCTTGATAGGTCACTTAGTCCTAGCTAGCGTACGAAGTCAGCGTGCTTCTGTCGACTAAGGATCTTTATAAGGCCGTCAGCTAGCATCTCTATAGTAGCCTTCCAGTCTACCTGCAGTCTACCTTCTGCTACCTCCTAACGTAACCAATAATAATGTACGTCCACATGCTTCAGCTTCGTCTGAAGCTTATTAACTGCCTTTATCACAATTAAGACAGTCTGCTAGTTATCACACCACAGTGCTAGTGTAAACTCAGGGTCAAATTGAATAGCTTAAAAGAAGCGTTGCCACCATTCCATCTCTGATCCTGCAAGGGATAGAGATAGCAGCTCAGCCTCAGTAGTCGATTTTGTAACTAATCGTTAGACTGTTGCCTTCCAGTCAATAGGCAGTCCATATAGTTTAAAGATGTAGCCTTAAGAGCTTCGGCGAGTTTCAGGCTCATCTGCAAAGGCCGCATCTAATGCACCATAAAAGAGAGGTTCTTAGTCTAGCTCCTGCTAAGCTGGCGATGTAATGCTAGTTATGCTGTGCTAGATGTCCCCTAACGCTCGAATAGCTAGGTGCTTTGTGCCTATTAGGTATCTCCACACATAGTTGGCAGCGTGCAGGTGCTTTTACCCTGGATTCTATAGGTAGCGTGCAAGGATTAAGTGCGCTCTCGCGACGTCTGGTCTCGTTAATGTCAATATATACGCTAGTGATCCAACTAGCTGCTAATACCTTTATATTTAAGCAGCACTTAAATCCTCTGTTAAAGGCAGGAGGACGTTGTCCCTCAGGGGTACGTCCAGGCATCTCACGCTAGACCTCAAGGTAAACTTTACTGCGATCTTATCAATAAATAAGTCCTGTACTAGGTAGATTAATTAAGTAAGTTCCTCGCGGATTACACGGATGCCGAGGAACCACTTCAGCTCGCCTAGCTCACGGATCTCGTACGTTCCAAGCATCTGTTGCTTAAACGTTTAGTAGTAGCTTATATTGAGCGGATGGACGAGGACGACGATATCGTCCACATAGAAAAAGACGATCAGACAGTCGTTCGTGTATAGGCACGGTGCTCCTAGCACAGGCCTCAACCCAAGCTTCTTTAAGGTTAATAAGAGCTCCTAGTACCACAGCAGTAGTGCTTCCTTAAAGCCATAGAGCGCTCGCTGAAGCTTAAGAAGCTCGCTAAACTCATCTGTAAACCCTTCAAGCGTACGACAGTATATCTTGCGTAGTAGTCAAGCGTTAAGAAAGGCGTTTAGGGCGTTAAACTAAAACATCTTTAGGTTAAATACCGCTGCCAGTGCTACAAGAGATTAAAAGACCTTAATAGCTAACGTTGCAGCATACGTCTCACCCCATGCCTCCTGCAGGTCTCCTCGTACGCATATACGCGCCTTAAACTTATATAGGTACCCGTCTTCATCAAACTTATATAAGAACACCTATATTAAGGGTAGAACCTTAGCATCTGCTGTTATTGCAGTAACCTCTATACGCTTAAAGCAATCTTTTAACCAGCAGCTGTTAAGCTCTGCTCGTGCTGCCTCTCTAAACTCAGCACTAAATGGATAATCCTTTACTTCCTTCCATCGCTTTGGCGGCTCTAGCAGTTAGTCACGATGTAGCCTTGACCTAGGCATCTCACCTGCGAGCTTCAAAGGAGCTGTTAGATTCAATGCTACTGCGAATGCTCTGTAGTATATAGCTAGGGCCTAGTTAGCTAGCCTCCTAGCTCTCTTCCCTTCTACAATATTACTACTACTTCTAACAGCAGGATCAGCCATCTTTAGTGCATTATTCTGCTAACGATCTAGTATATAGTTGTCTGTATTGCTCCATCCTTTAGGCTACTCAGATAGTAGCTTTCATAGTCAGCCTCGCCTGCCTGTTGCAGCTAGCCTAAGTGGTCCATCTAGCCTACTTAGTCCATCTGGTCTACTTGTAACTGTAGACGTGTCATCCTCATAATATGTCTGCAGCTCATCAAGCAGCTGTTCTTGAACCTGTTCCTCAGTACCTTAATCTTCAGCACTAACTTGTTCTACCGGCTCTGTAGCTCAGCCTAATTCTCTATCGTCGCCTACCTCCTATTAAGGTAGTACAGTACCACGATCTAATAGTTCTAGTGTTAGTAGAAAGCCCTAGTCCTTATAGAACTCTGCCACCATGTTGTTTTCAGCTATCTCTGTAGAACGAGCTGTCTCATCGTTAAGCTAATGCCTCTAGTTCTGCAGTATCTCTTAATTAGCCTCTATCTCCTGTACCTAAGGTATATTAAGATAGTTAATATCTTCTCATACGATAGCTTCTCTCTCAGCTTTCTTATAGTCGTTAAAAAGGCTGTTCTTCTAAAATATTACGTCTCTCACGCGTATCACCTGGCTCTTCTTTAGCAGCTAGATGCGGAAGATATTCGTTAAGTCGTACCCTGTAAGGTATCCTATAAATATACAAGACTTAAGCTTATCTACTTTCTTTAGCTTCTTATTCAGGACATAGGCTTTACAGCCTATCTGTAAAAAGTAGGCAACTGAAGGCTGCCTACCATAGACTAGCTCATATGGCGTCTTCCATGCGATTGACTTGGTAGGCGTGACATTGACGATTCGAGCTGCTGTAACTGCTAGCTCATTTGACAGCGACTTTGGCAGTCCTGCCTTAATTCGAAGTGATCTTGCTCTTGTCATAATTACGTTCCCTACTTGCTCTGCAGCTCCTAGCTGTTCAAGCGTGTCAGGGGCTCAAAGCTCAACCTTAAGGCCAGCCTGCCTCGCAATCTTATAGAGCTGTAAGCCGTACCCGCGATCGCTGTCAACCTTAAGGACAACAACAGTATGTCTATACTAGCGTTCAATCTTATTTATTAGCGCTCGCAACGCTGCTATCACAACAGGTAGTGTTTTATTAGCAAGAGTCGTCGCCTCATGCCACCTTAAGAACTCGCATACAGCATGCAGGAGGTAACAATCTCCGTTATAGCACGTTTCTCCTGTCAGGATCAGCTGTACGAGATTAACTACAATCCTATAGAAAGGCCTTGTAGCTCGATCGTCTGATTAACGCCTGCTGACCTAAGCTGTCGATTTTGACTCAATGCAGGTCTCGCATTCTCGCAGATGTAGTGCTCGAGCTCCTTGCTCAAGACTAATTCCTCGTACGTTTGCATTCAAGTGGTCGATCGCCTCCTTGCTCGCGTGTGCAAACATCTCATAAGCTTCAATATAAGATGCGGCAATTGGACGTCGATCTTCCCGTAAGACCTTGTACGCTCCTCAAAGAGCTGTTGCGAAGCTACTCAGTACTGGACGATCGTTCTCGTCAGCATCAACAATCCAGTGTCCTTCTTTATACCTAAGTAGGCATGTAACGTTTGACGGATGCTGCTTATATATAACATCTCGTCCTGAGTCAAACTGAATGCCTATTTCTCGGCATCTTAAGAGGCTTACAACGTTTATAAAGAAGCCTTCTATAAGGGCCACATTAGTCAGCTTAATCTAACTTATTCTAGACAGTCAATTAACTTTAAACACAACCTCTCCCCAGGCCTGTATTGCTAGACTTAAGTCTCCTGCAAGCACTGTTTCCTGAGCTGTCGCCTGCCTTATCTCTCGCCAGCCAAACCTCCTTGAATTACATATATAGATGTTTGAGCCTAGGTCAAGGATCCATCAATTAATAATCGTTGGCAGGGTTTTTAGTTGCACCTAAGTAACGGAGAAGGAGCTGTAGGTCGCAAAACTGCCCCCCTGGCTCTCCTTTCTACTGTTAAGGCTTATTGGCTCATCCGCGCCCTTAATTTTCTTGCCGTAACAAGCAAGGAGCTTATTAATCCTTTTAACCTGCTCTAGGTTCTTTAAGGCCTTAGCTATCCTATCCTATACAGCTTTAACAGGTCAAAAGCTCTCTAGTCTCTTTAGATAATCTAGAAACAGGTACCAGCACTCCCTATACCAATGCATACCTCCGCAGAGACATTCTAGCTTATAAGCTAATTTTAATAATCTCTGCTCCTTCTAGTCCTTCTGGTTCTTCTAGTCTGTTCTGTTTAAAACACTAAGTATTGTAAACGTGCCAAGCGACGTTATACTAGGCCTAATTCGTCGATAATAGACCCTAAACTAAGCTATATAGTCTGCTAGAGGTTGAATCTTATTCGTCTTGTCTAGGGTCTCCTTTTTAATAAGGTCATAATACAACAATGCTGCCTATTCAGGGGCAATCGTCCTAATAGATATCAGGAAATCCTCTTAAGCTCAATAACCTGTTATTTTAGGGAGACCTGCCTCCCCGCCTTAGTTAGTAATATAAATCCAGTCGTTAAGCCATTACTTAAGATCTTAACTCTAAGGACCGTCCTGCAGAGCTCAATATTTAATAGTTAGCTCTCTGCTTCGTGAGGCAGCTGTTAGCGCAAACTGCTTCTTAAGAGTAACTAGTCGATCGTACGCCTTATCTTTTCCGCTAATAAGGTAAAGGTGTCGAGCAGTAATTGTACAGCTGATATTAAGAAGGAGCTTACTATCCTTCTGCTTAAGTTTTATATACTCTGCTCTTTCGTATCTCTAGTCTTAAAGGAGATCACTGTATAATGCCTTTTCAGCTGCGTCTAGCTAGCTAATCTCTGTCGCTCCTGGCCGTATATCGCTAAGTAACAGTCTAGTTAGTTCTCTAAGCTTTAGTAGCTTATCCTTTAGTTTTAAGATATCGTAGTACTTCTAAATGCTATCTACAACAGCTTTCTCTCGTCGTAGCTGGAACTACGACTCCCAGTCAGCTGGTTTATCCAGTAAAACAGTCACTCGTGTAACTCCTGCGTCGTTGTACGACATCGTGATCTTAGTAATCAATTACTAAACTGATCTCTATGCAGAGAGTAACAGTTCTAGTTAAATAGCGACACTTATCAACTATATAGGTCTTTAACGCTAACCTAGCTGTCAATAGACACAACAGGTAAAGGTAAACGTAGTTATTATCAGTTACACGTCTAAAGCTATATTCGTGCAGAGTTGCATAGC
Source organism: Pseudopyrenochaeta lycopersici (assembly GCA_003313425.1). Taxonomy (NCBI): domain Eukaryota; kingdom Fungi; phylum Ascomycota; class Dothideomycetes; order Pleosporales; family Pseudopyrenochaetaceae; genus Pseudopyrenochaeta; species Pseudopyrenochaeta lycopersici. The sequence continues at coordinate 46,091 of NHZP01000001.1, read as the reverse complement.
TTAGGAGGTGTAAACCGGGCTCATAACTGTTGGCGGGCAGCAGGCAGGAGGAACTAGGTTGATTCCTATCAAATGAGACACAAGGGAACTATATACCCTGTGGATGCTTATATAACAGAGCACGTGAGGAGCTAACCGTGTTGGCTAACAGTTAGTACCCGAATCAACACTTTTATAGCTGGAACAGGCTTAACGCAAACTAAAAGAAGTAAAGTAAGGGGGCGACTTATTTTACTAACTTAAGTATCTTTTTATATGTTTTCTCTTAAACACCCTATATAAATACTACTTACTATTACTTATAAATTTATAATCTAAGATTTTAGCGCTATTTAAATACTTTTACTACTATAGTAGAGTTAGGAGTTAACCCTAATAGTATAGAGTTCTGCTAGGACGTATAGATACTAAGTCCCTAAATAATATTAATACTCGTAAGCAGCTCTTAAAATTAACTTATATATATTTTAGAGTAACTAAAAGATAAAATATACTTTTAAAGAAAGTATATTTTATCTTTTATAAAGAATATATAACTATAGTATAGAATCTTAATATATACTTATAAAAGTATTATACTGTAGTAAAGAAGATATAAAAAGAGTTAGTTAGGCGCTATTAAGATAAGTAGATTAAAAGACTATAAGAAATCAAGTTACTAGTACTACTAGGACTGCTAATTTAAGAACTTAGAGTACTACTTAATAGTTATTAATATAATAAGAATAATTATAGCAAGCTAATAAGTAATAAAGATATACTACGGTGGAGTTAACAAGGTAGTTCGGCACAATCCCGCAGTTCTGGTGTTGTGAATGAGAGGTAACGGTAGAATCAAATGTGCGTGAATAACAGGAGCAGCTCTGCCTGTGCAGTCTGCTAGAAACGAAGGTAAGTATAGAGCCTAATTAAAAGTAATAAATAAAATAGTCTAGAATCTTATTAAATTAAAATAGCTAATATACTAGCTACTTTATGAAATCTTAGTTTTAAAGTAAATTATTATAGTATATAGTGCATAATATTAAGATCTCTTATATCTCTAAGTCTTATTACTAAATTTTACTAATAAAGGAAACCTATTATTACTTAATTACTTAGGTACCTTATATAATAGTATAAACCTCTCTTACTTTAAGCTTAGTCTTATTAAGCTTATAAATCTTACTTATTATTCTTTCTCCTTATAAGTAGAACTACTAGTAGGAGGAGAAGAGAGCTAAGAAAAGATATAAAAGAAAAAAAGAAAAAAATAATTACTCTATAAATAAGAGAAAGTAGTATAAGCTATATTTCTATAAGAGGAGTAGTTCTTATAATTATATAGGTTCTTATATAAACTCTTATACTTTATTATTAAATCTCTTGAAGATAGTAAGAAGAATAAAAGAAAACGCGCTTTAACCTTACTATTAAAGACACTAGTAAGTATACTATTATCCTAGTATCTTTTAAATAACTTAAAAGTACTTAGCTAATTAGAGTATATAAAGCCTTACTTAGGAACTACTAATTAGTTAGGCTCTTAATAGTGTAGCTAAATTATCTTTACTTCTTCTTCTTAATCTTATTAATTCTCTTACTATAATAAGAAATTTATAATAGTATATATAGATTTAATATACTTATAATAGGTTATACTTACTTAAGATAAGAAGACGTAAGAAGAGGTCTTATAAGTAACTAACTAAGTAAATATTAACTTAGCGCTTAGTATAATAATAATAACTTTTATAAACTAGTATAAGTTAAAGTCTATAGAGACTTAGTTATACTTTAGATAGATAGGCGCTTTAGTTTCTTCTTCCTATCTAGTATCTTAGCAGCCTTACTATTAAGATTATTAGAAAGCTCCTTAAGAACTTTATCTAAAGCAGTATATTATTTAACTTACTTATTATACTTCTACTACTTAGCTTCCTAAGCTAGATTTATACTTTTATTTAAGAAGAATAACTTATTAGGTATACTAAAGTCTCTATTTTCTTTAAAAGTAAGCTTTTTATAATACTAATAAATAACCTAATACTCTTTTATTATCTTTACTATAGCGTTTTTAGAATCTTTAATAAACTAATAGATTAAACTAGGATTAGGCTAATCTATAAATAAGTTAGTTAGTTCCTCTAAGACTAGTAAAGAGTCTTATCTTAGCTAATAGTTTATAGCCTTAGTAATATTTAATAAGTATACTAGTATAATATCTCTAGGAAAGACCTACTTAACGCTACTATAGTAATTTAAGTGTTTAGAAGGTAACTTTAGCGCAGTAGTTAAGGTTTAAAAAGTAGTAGTAAGCTCTTAATAAGAGCTTATCTTAGGAATCTCTATTATATTTATATCCTCTTCTACCTTAATAAACTAAAGTAAGATAGTTTATTATTACTTAGTTATAGGCCTAGTAGATTTATAAGGTAGCTTAGGATTAGAGATACTAATATAACTAGCCTTATAAGGCTAACTAAACTATTTAATATTAGGGAATTTTATACTATAACTCTTCAGCTAGTCTTTCTTATTATTCTATCCCTTAATATAACTAGTAAAGTTCTTAAGTCTTAAGTTTTCTTACTAGTTCTAGTACTTATAGATAATATTATAAAAGCTACGTAGTATCTATATATAGTTATCTTTATCTTTATTATTAAAAGAGGCGCTTCTTTAAATAATATCTACGCCTCTGCCTAAGTATATAGCTTTAGAGACATTTAAGTTAACGTAATAAAACTAAGTCTTATCCTTAAGCTTAGTATGTTTTATATAGTAAGAGTAGGAAATTAAGTTAGGCTCTTTTTATAAGACTATATATAGTAGCTAGTATTTAACGTTACCTTATATAAGCTACTATATTAATAAATAATATATTACCTAATACTAGCTAAGGTTACTTTTACTATGAATTAACTGTATATAGTAGAGGTATATATTAAAACTCTAATTAAAGATTAAGACTAACTTAGGATCTTTAAAAATCTAGCTAAAGGTATTATAGGTAATACTACTATACTCCTTAAATACTTTAATATATACTCTCTAACTAAAAGCTTTAGTAACTTTATCTTAGTTAATTTAGACATAAACTTTTACTAAGTAATAATAATAGCGCTTTAAGTTTTATTGCGTATAGCCTATTTAAAATAAAGCTAAGAATAGAACTTAAGTTACTAAGTCTAATTAAAGCTAACCATATTAATCTTAATAATAGTATAGTATCTTAAGTAGCTAAACTATATTTAAAATACTAAAGCTTTAAGTAAGTAGGCTTATTTTACAAGCTATATAATAGTTAAATACCTAACTACTTTACTTATCTTTAAGAGTACTAAAATTTATATACTTTTAATACTTAGTATTAAGTAGCTAAATACGCTTACTATTATTTAACTTCCTAAATATAAGTAATATAGTTAACTTAACTAAAGTAGACTATTTATTTATATAGTTATATTTTTTATATAATTTTACTATAATACTAGTTTTAAGTAAGATATCTTCTTTAATTAAGTCTTAAATATTAATAATATTATTAACTATTACTAGTAGTATTTCTAACTCTTTATATAACTACCTTACTAACTCTAAGTCTCTTACGTAAATTTTATCTAAAGTAAGAGGCTATATAGAAGGAAATCTCTAATACTACCTAAGATAGAATTTCTCTTAAAGAGCCTCTACTACTTTAACTTATTATTAAGTATACTTATTTCCTCTTAAATATTATTCTTTTAGCTAAATTTCTTAAATACTTTTAGCTATAATAGACAGCCTATCTATTTAAAGCTTACCTAGCTTCTTTAGCTTATTCTAGATATTACTTCTAAATTCTTTACTTATACGTTAGTAACTAAGACTAGAAGGCTTAATAACTTTTATATACCCTCTAATATTTTATAAAGTAGTAGGGCTTTAGCTTCTAGTATATTTAAAGGTAGTTATTACTAAAGCTATTATTTAGATACTAGCCTTAGTTATAGAACTATTCTTACTACTAGTAGTAGTAGGAAGAAGTAACTTAGTCTACTTATAATACTTAAAATAATTCTTTTATAGCTACTTAGGTAGAATAGTTTTATTTAGAGGAAGCTTTATCTCTATATATAATTACTTTTTATGCTATTTTAATACTTCTATTTAAAATATCTAGTTAAAGTACTTCTATCTAAAGCGCGTGTCTATATTATTAGCTATAATCTTAGAAGTAAGTATCTTATACTTATTAATAATACTACGTAACTTAGTATTACTATCTTTATAATTCTTCTTTATTTAAGTAAGTATATTAGTTATTTACTAATATACTTCTTTCTAGTTAGTAAGATTAATAAATTTATCTTATCTTTTCTTTATAAATTATTATTAATAGTAAAGAGCTATATTAAAGAAGAGAGTAAAGTTATTTAGTAAAGTTCTATATAATAACTATTAGACTACTATTATACTAGAGTATAAGTATACTACTTAAATAGAAGATAGAAGAAGAACTTACTTTAGTATATACTAATAGTATTTATCTAGATAAGTAAACGCGCTCTCTTCTTTCTTTTTCCTCTTCTTTTTATAAGTATTTATATTCTTAAGTATAGGATATTATTATTTAAAAGTAGTAATACCTCTATACTATAATATTAGGCTTAGTCTCTTTTTTTAAAATTCTCTTATTATAATAATAAAAGTTAAAGTCTTATTAAAGTAAGTTACTAAAGCTACTATCTAATTATCTACTATACCTTTCTATTTAATAGGTAAGACTTTTAGTAAGTTTTAAACCTAAGTATGTTCTATAATCCAGGCCTTATGAACACCCAGAACTATGCGGTCTCCCCCTTTTTTCTCTTGCCCCGTGCGTTCGCTAATCTTACGAAACAGAAGGAGAACACCTAGAAGAATGCGTCCGCCCCCTTTATTCTGCGACTAAACCTTTCTTAGCTAGTTCTCTAACCTAGATTAGCTAGTACCTACGCGTAACGCGTTAGAGCATAAATCGCGTTCCTAGACGCGTAACTACGCGTTCTATATAATAGAATAAATAAGAGTAAAAGCGAGAGGGAACAAAAGAGAGAAAAAGAAAGAGTATCTATGATGTTTACCTTTCTCCCATCCTACAGCGTCCTTATCTGCCGCCAGCATACCTGCGCTGTCTACAGCCTAGATCAGCACCTAGAGTGCCAGCATAGTATACCTGTAACGCAGCGGAGAGAGCTGCTTGCAGCCTACTAAGGCCTTAACTTAAACCCGCCAGCGGAGGTCCCTCTCCCTTAACTAAACAGCCCGCCTATCGCGGAGCTAGGTTCCCCTTAGGACGCATTTCTCTACTATAATCACGTCGCTAGCAGTAGCAGCAGCAGCAGTAGTAGTAGCACTACTACTAGTAAGCGCTGCAGCTTTCTAAGCATAAGCTGTAAGTGTATACAGAAACATATAAACTAGCAGCACGGTATAAAGCTTACACGCTAGTCCTCTACCTCTGCGACCTCGCACTAGGAGCACGCCACGTAGCTATAGAGGCCAGTTAAGGTGCAGACTTTTTTCCGCAAACGGCGGTACGTCCGGTACTTTGTAGTACAGGCCGAGCAGCAGACGCAGGAGCAGGAGCAGACGCAGGAGCAGGAGCAGACGCAGGAGCAGGAGCAGACGCAGGATCAGACGCAGGATCAGACGCAGGATCAGCCGCAGGATCAGCCGCAGCAACAGCAGAGAAAGCAGCCAGATTACCAGGAGACGCTTACTAGCTTAGTAGCTGAATAGACAGCTATTAAGCGTTAGGACTAAGAAGCTATTAGCTAAATCGCTGAGGAGGTTTCTCTCTATAACCGCACTAGCTAGTTTACGCGGACGTAATAGGAGCAGCACCTTAAGGCCTACCTAGACTAGAAGCAGCTCGCCTACGCTGTACAGCTGCTAGGCGACGACGAGCCAGCACTACAGGGCGCAGTCCGCCGCGTTAAGGAGGTGGTAGAGCAGGCGGTTAAGGGACTCAGCTCGCTATCCCTTAAGACGCTACGCTAGCTACGCAGTGCAAGTCTACAGCGGTCTAATATACGCCCGCTAGGTCGTATGTAGAAGACAGTAAGCTAACGTCGCGCGGCAAGGCTCTAGGCACGACTAATCTGCTACTACCTGCGGCTAATTACTTCTAAGGAGGAGGAGGAGGAGGGAAAGGAGGAGGCAGGCAGGGGACTGCAGCATATCGCCCACCTATTCCCCTAGTACGGCGGGCAGAAGTAGGAAGCTGTAAAGCTCTAGAGGTTACTAACAGGCAGTGACTGCAGTAGTAATACAGGTAAATAGCAGAGAGCTGTCCTAAGTCTGTGTAAGGCGCTGTTCTACTAGGAGATATACTACTAGCCTTTTAACAGCGGCCTAATCTACTTCCTAGCTACGCTAGGTATTAACCTAGATATAAACTAGCTACGCGACGCCTTACAGTTTACTACTCTTCTTAGCTCCCTTATTTACTACGTACGCGTGCTTACTACTAAGGCCTTCCTCTCTTCTGCCTAGCGCGCAGAGTAGGGTGCTGCTACAACAGCTACTCTACTACAGCAGTAAGCGCGCTATCTTGTTAATAGCTCGCATAGCCTAATAAACGTTATAATCAGCCTACTTGCCTACGCTAAGCATATCTCTCTACGTATGCTAGGCAGTATTACAGGTAGTATATAGTAGTTGCCTAACTGCCAGACGTTCTTCCTTAAAGGCTAGCCTATTAAGCTAGAGCGCTTTTGCGCTATAGCGCAGGGGATTGTAGCTAAGGTAGAGAAGGTTCTATAGGAGCAGCTACTTTAGATAGAAGAGGAGAGCTAGCGACGCTTTATTAACCTAGTAGTAATCTAGGATAACATATCTATAGCAGAATAAGGCGCCTACTTCCTATTACTAGCTTAGCTTAATAAGGGCAGTAACTAGAGTCTCGCACAGCTAGCTAGCGTGCGAGCTGCACAGCGGCTATATAAGTAAGGAGAAGAATAGGAAAGTGATTAGGCTAAGGCGTCTTTGTAGTAGTATAAGAAAAGGGTACAGCAGTATCTACAGTGCGTAGGTCGCTTCCTAGAGCTGCTTTGCCTCGCAGTGTATATTACAGGCGGGCAGCTAGCGCGCGGGCCTAAGCTACTGTCTGTTTAGTAGCGTAATAGGGTACTCTAGGATTATAACCTCTACATAATTAATAGGCAGGTATCGCTAGTAACCCGCTACTATAAGACACAGGCGTAGTAGGATTAACCTAAGGTAGTACTGCGGTTCCTGCTAGAGGCGGTAGGGCAGTTAATTGCTGCGTATCTACTCTACGTTTAGCTACTATAGGCTATACTACTCGCTAGTTAGAGCAAAGCTACGTCTACCTCTATGTGTAATTATCTCTAGATAGACAAAAGTAAGCTCTAGGATATAGACAGGCTTACGCGTGCTCTAGCGCTAGAGTTAACTAAGCTACTAGGCGCGCGGCTAACAGTTTAGGAGTACTAGCACGCAGCTATAGGTATTAGACGTAAGGTAGTAGGAGAGCGGTTTGCTGTAGGCTACTGCTAGGAGGAGAAGAAGCAGAAGCAGCGCAGTAGCTATTAAGGTTCGCGCTAGGTAGATAGTAGCAGTAATAGCGAGGAGGATAAGGAGGATCCGCTTAAGCTGCAGAGTAGGCGTAGGACGAGAGTAGGTATAGTAGCTTATGCCGTGCAGGCTGATATAGTACAGGGGCTAAGCGTACGCTTAATTAACGTGTTTTGTACGTTAAGCTGTGCCTAGCAGGCCTTCCTTAGCTTCTCTCTGCAGGGAGAGGTAAGTAGGAAGAGGAAGCGGGATTAGAGTAGCCTAACTAATAGTGTTAAGCTGCGAGAGAGGCAGCAGAGGCAGCAGGCGCAGGAGGCACAGCAAAGACAGCAGTAGGAGCAGTGGCAGCAGATGCAGAAGATGCAGCAAAGGCAGCAGTGGGAGCAGATGCAACAGATGCAACAGATGCAGCAGGTGCAGCAGAGGCATCAGTAGGAGCAGTAGCAGCAATAGCAGCAGATACAGCAGACGCTGCAAAGTTAGCTTTATAACCTATCGTAGCAGGGGCAGCAGTAGTAGTAGTAAGAGCAGTAGCAGATTAGGTAGCAGAGAAAATAGTAATAGAGGCAGCAGCAGCAGCAGCAGGAAGAGGCAGAGGCAGAGGCAGAGGCAGAGGCAGAGGCAGAGGCAGAGGCAGAGGCAGAGGCAGAGGCAGAGGCAGAGGCAGAGGCAGAGGCAGAGGCAGAGGCAGAGGCAGAGGCAGAGGCAGAGGCTGAGGCAGAGGCAGAGGCTGAGGCAGAGGCAGAGGCTGAGGCAGAGGCAGAGGCTGAGGCTGAGGAGCAGCAACCGATGAACGATAGCGAGGTAATAGACGCGTTTATCAGCACAGTAGGCTAGTCAAAGAGCAGTGATAAGTCAATATATAGACGGCAGGCGATTATCTTACAGACAGCTACAGGCAAGAGCAGATACAGGAGTAGACGGCGCAGCAGACAGCGCAGCAGAAGGCGCAGAGATAGCGTTCTGCAATAACTGTAAGGAGCAGGAGTATAGAGGGCAGAAACAGTGGCAGGACGAGGAGCAGCTACAGGTGAGGTAGGAGCAGGTAGTACGGGCGAAGCTCGATGAGCTATCGCAGACGACGTGTCTATACTACTAAAGTATGTTGCATAAAGTATTTAGGAGGGAGGAGGGCAAGGTGGCAGTACAGTAGGAGGAAGAGGAGGAGGAGTATAAGGCAGGGTAGCAAGAGGAGGAAGAGGCAGAGTAACAGACTAAGCAGTAAGCTAAGCAGCAGGCCGAGCAGCAGGCCGAGCAGCAGGCCGAGCAGCAGGCCGAGCAGCAGGCCGAGCAGCAGGCCGAGCAGCAGGCCGAGCAGCAGGCTAAGTAGGAGCTTAAGCAGAGAGAGCGCGAGGCGGCAGTACATAGTCTGTAGCAGTGTCCGCGGCTTAGGCAGGAGGGGTTGCAGGATATAGAGGAGCTGCGGAGCAGGGTAAGGTATAAAAAGGAGGTTCAAACGTGCTAGAAGTGTGGGATAATAGAGTATCTCTAACCCAAATAGGTAAATCCAGTGTATATATCCTAGATTTAGGGGTTTAGTTTTGTTAGTAACAGAAACTACAGGATTATTAGAGGATTTTGTATCATAATAAACACTAGAATACTTTTTAATTATAGACTAGAATTACATTACGCAGCTCGTTCTAGCTAAGATTTAGATATGTTTTTCGCAACGCTAAACTGCGCCATCTACGCGATTTACAGCGCGATAACTTACCTAGTTAAAGGGGGTAGGAGTTAGTGTTCGTAGTTGAGGTCGCGCTAGCGCAAGGACTAGCCCGCATTCTCGCAGTAGAATAACAATAGCGCTGTAGATAATAAGAGAAGAGAAGACACAAATTGCATAGCACAAAACACTTAATTATAACACTTTATCTACGCCTGCGGCCTACACAGCTTAAGTAAGGTAAGCTGACGCATAGGACGAGTGGGCGTAGGGCTCTTAGTAGTCGCTCGAGACGGCGCAGGCTTAACGTTATCCTTATTATTGTCCTCGCTGTCTTTAATCTCCTCTACCTGCGTAACAGGTACTGGTGCGTTCGCTTTAATCGAGAGCGTTTCCTTCTCGCTAATTAAGCCGCTAGTAATACCCTCTAAGCCTAGCTAGATATCTAACGCCGTGCTTACTTTATAAGTAACAGGATTTACCTTAACTACTAGCTCTAGCTAGACGTGCTAGTGTCGGATGCGAAGGTCGTTCTCTACCCACGAGTTAGTAATAATGTCGTGTGGCATAAAGCAAAGCACCCTCTACCCAAGCGTCCTAGCTGCCTTAAACTAACAAAGGGCTTAGTGCAGTTGCCTCTTAAACCTCCGTCGCTGCTCTAGCGCTAGTGTAGCAGAGACTAACTACAGTAAGGCGTCTATAGCCTCTGAGCTAACTTTGCCCTTACTATTTTAATTTTTTATATCTCTACTTAAGGCCGCGTCTTATTTCTAGATCTACTCTATCTTCTCTGTATACGCTTTACTAAGGAAAGCTATAGCCTAGCGGTACTTAATATAAATAATATCCAGCTCCTGCTTGTAGCAATCGCACAGGCTCTAGGCTAAGGCGAGCGCGCTCTAAGGTACAGTTAAAGGACGACTCCTCTGCGACAGCTGCCAGCGGCCGTAGGAGGAAGCAGGCGGGCAAGCATTAGTAGAGTCTGGCGCAAAGGGCGTTCCTTACATACGCCAGCTTTGCAGGAAGGCAGTAGCAGAAGCCTGAGAGGTAGCATTACTAATAGCACGCGCCTTATTAAGTATGCTGGAAGCAGTTGCGTAAGGCGCTGCAGCGCTACTATATAAGTTGTTATCTTTATTAATAAGCTGCTTAAGGATCTAAGAGATAAGCGGCTTATCCTGCTGCGATATAGACGCGTAGGTACCGTGTTCCTTGTGAGGCGCCTTCTCTAGCAGCAGGATCAGGCCCAGCTTAAGCTTCTTCTTTACCTAAGCCGCCTCCAGCTTAAGCGCTCGGGCTCGCTCCGCGCGGTAGTTGTTATTAGTAACTGTTGTAGTCTAGGCGGGTTCCTCCTGGCCGGCTTGTCCGTGGACGGGCTCCTCAGGCTCCTTAGGCTCCTTAGGCTACAACAGCTGCGGCGTAGCTAGGCTAGGCGACTCTGTACGGAGCCGGGGCCGCTTTAATAGCAGGGCTAAAGTAGACGTAGCTGCCCACAGCAGAGCCCGCTTTACAGACTGCAGCAGAGAGTCGCGAGGCCTCTGCGCCAAAGGAGGTTCCTTTTAGGCATCCTCACTTTCTGTACGTGCAAGGTCCTGTGCTGCAGAGACGAGCTTAGCCCAGGCGTTATCAGGCAGCGCGTCTTCGGCGAGCGTCTCCCTTAACAACTATATTGCTGACAGAACAGAGTAGGCGACAAAGATAGGCTTACAGATGCTAGTTTCGTCTAGGATCAACTACCTAGCGCTGTATAGACAAAATAGAGCGTTACGCTGCGGGTTTAAGACTATTGTCTAGCGCCAGAAAAGCTTCTAGTAGTCCTTATTCAGTAGGTTGTATCTGTACTTATAGGTAAAGCTAGACTTACTAGCCAGCAGAAAGCTCCAGGGCCCGCCATTAAATTGCTTAGCAGCTTCTTCTAGTACAGAGATCCAGGGCAGATTAGATAACAGCAATCGCAACATATTTATTTATTTATTAACATAAGTAATATAGGAAAAGAAGAAGTAATTATGTTATAGTGAGCCCCTAACTAGGGTAACGTACCAATCAGAACTCCGTCCGCACTATATTAATTAACGCACAACTAGGAACGCAAAACGTAATACCCAAGCAATACACTAGTATTTATAGTATAGAGCAGAGTACTAAGCAGGTCGCTACTATGTCAGAAGCAGACGTGGAGCACTAGTACTTTAAGTACTTAGCCGAGTACTAGGTAGCTATATGCAGAGCGTGCTGGTACGCGGTATAGCCAGATCAAATTAAGGGCCATTTACAGAAGCAGCACAAGCAGTCGCACAGGAGAGCTAAAGCAGTAGGAGATGCTGTTCGTTAGTAGGCAGGCTTAATACAGTATCCTAGCGAGTTAGAGATACCAAGCAACAGCGTGCAGCTAATCCCCTAACTACTAGTGTATACAGACGGACTGTTATATTAACTAAACCTAGAAAGGTACTAGCTTATATTTCGCAGCCCTAAAGCACTTAAAGAATATTAGCGCATAATACATAGGTAGTTAGCTAGCAAGAAACGCGGACGCCTAAGCTAGATAAGGGAGAAGGATGTATAGGCTAAGGTAGATAAAGGCTGCAAGCACGTGCACTACTAGTAATTGTTTAGAAGCTAGCATAGGTTATAGTACTTTAAGGTAAATTATAATCTAAACAGCGGCCCACAGCCTGTCCCTACTAAAGGTAAGGCAGCGTAGGCGCAGGTAGGCGAGAAGATGGCTAAGACGTAGGCTAACGCTAAGAACCGGGCGAAGACATCCATCTAAGACAGAGAGAAGGATAAGGCAGCCCTATAGCTAGAGCAGACTAGGTAGCTGCTGTACTTAATTAACGTAAAGCGCCCTGAGTTGCTTACAAGTATTAAGGAGCTAAATATAGACCTAGACAAAGAAGATAAGCCCGTTAAGGCTGCTATTTAGAATACTATAGATAGGCTGGCCTGCGTTAGCTAGGCGTCTGTTATTAAGCAGACAGGTATATTCGTACAGATAGAGGCTATTCGCACTAAGATGCACTAGACTTAGTACACGCTGCTGCAGGCATATATAGACAATAAGTTAATTAAGGAGCGATTACGCCCGTAGAAGCAGATGTTAATATTTTTCGCCCGCACGCGGCAGGAGCATAGCTAGAACAGCCCCAGGTATCAATTCACGCGGCAGCAGCGCGAGGCGTAAGAGGCGCTAGTCGAACAGGCAGAAAGAGATATAGAGGAGGTAGAGATAGAGGTAGAGGATCAGGTGGAGGATTAGGTAGAGGATTAGGTAGAGGATTAGGTGGAGGATCAGGTAGAGGCTGAGGACGAGATAATAATTAACGAGCTCAACAAGCAGAAACCGTCCGAGCCTAACGACGAGCCTAAGCCTAAGCACGTAAAGCTAACCCTAATCTAGAAAGCGTGCTTAGAGTTTTATATTGCGCTACTTAACTAGGTTATCTGCTGCAAGGAGTACGACTGCGCTTTAGTGTGTGCGCTGGCAGTACTTAGCGTCAAAGAGGACGGCTAGAAGGGCCCTAAGCTGTACCCGCTAATACTATCATCTGTAATTAAAGTTACCCGTTTTATAGTTATGCAGCGGGCGCTTAAGCTGTCCAAGCTGTTTAAGGACGACAACTTCGACAATAATAGCGCGTATAGTAGCGACGGCGGCAGCAGCCCAGCCTAGCATTAACTAAAGGGCTGTTTAGAGTTTATATAGAAGATAATAGACAAGTTTATAGTGCGAGGCAGCCACAGCCTAATACAGTAGATACTTAACTTACGCACGTACGGGCTTAAGGTGCATTATAACACTACTACGCGCAGGCACGTTAAGTAGATAGGGAGGGACGAGCTGCTGTACAAGAATCTCTACTTCAGTATATCCTAGTTCCGCAGCATAGTACACGGGATGCAGGCAGAGAGTAAGCAGATACTACTTAAGGAGCTATTATTTTACGCTAGGCAGACAGCAGATTAAGTGCCCCAGGTTCTGTAGGAGCAATTACACGACAACCCAACTAACAACCAACCTAGATAGAATTTTTTACAGGACTAGCGCACCCGCATGCCTGTAGATAGGGAGAAATAGCTTTTTAAGTAGGTAGGGCAAGACGCTAGAACCTAAGAGCAGTTTATTAAGCTAGGCACCCATTCCAGCATTAATAAGAAAGAGGTAGAGCGGTACATAGACCGCGTAGTTACATTTTAAGAGAAGCTAATCGCTTTGCTGTATATATTAGGTAGGCAGCCCGCACAAGCAACAGAGATATTAAGCGTCTAACACTAAAACACGACGAAGGGCGGATACTGTAATATATTTATTAAAGACAGCTTAGTAGTATACGTCACACAATACTACAAAGGGTACGCTATTAGTAGCAATGTTAAGGTAATCTATCGCTACTTACCGCGCGAGGTAGGCGAGCTGCTAGTGTAGTACTTGTAGCTAGTGTTACTATTCCAGCAGCGACTCGAAACAATAGTGTAGAAGAAGGAGGCTATTTTATTGTACTTGTAGCCCGCTAACCTAAACAGACGTAAGTAGACGTCTAAGCGTGTGCGGGAAACGTTAAAGCGCGAGAGCAGGGTAGGACTAGTAGGGCAGGAGCTAACGATTACAGTATACTGTAAGATTACTATTAGTATTAGCTAGCAATTTTTGCGTAGTTTAACAGCGTTTACAGCTAAGGAGGGCGAGGACAATAAAGAGTAGAGGGAAGAAAACATAGCAGCTATTATCGCAGACAAATAGTCTAGGCACACTTCACACGTAGTAAGTATAGTATACGCACAGGGAATTATAGAGCAGGCGGGCGTAGTAGCAAATAAGAGGCAGCTGTTCCGCAATTTAAGCACTAATTAGTATTAATTTTTAGGGTTTTAGTTAGCTATGTAAGGAGCGATAGACTATAAGAAGTAAAAAAGAGCGCTATTTAAAAATAAGGCTAATAAGGTAAGACTAGAGTAACAGGAGCGTTTAGTAAAGATAGATTTAGTTACGCAGTTTAAATAGCTTAAGGGCAATAAAGCAAAGTTCAGGGGCGTGCAGAAGAAAGCAATTAAGGCAATTATTGCGGGTAAGAGTCCTGTTATCGCTGTGATACTAACAGGCGCAGGCAAGAGTATATTATTTATATTACTAGCGTAGGCAGAATAAGGCGGGACAACAGTTATTATTATACTGTTAGTATTATTACGCAGAGACATAATATAGTAGTATAAGAAGCTAGGCATATTATATACTAAGTAGGAGAGTCGTCGCCCGCCTAACGCAGCCGCTATTATTTTCGTAACGCCTAAGTTAGCTGTAGGAGAAGACTTTACAACATTTTTAAATTAGCTGCGAGCGACGCGGCAGCTAGACTGTATCGTAATTAACAAATATTATATTATGTTAAACTATTAGTACACGTTCCGCAAGCAGATGCAGCAGTTAGGTAAGCTAGTAGTAGCTAAGACGCAGATAGTATTGTTAATAGTAATATTGCCGCTAAGCGAAGAGGACAAGTTATATTAACAGATGTGTTTTGTATAAGAGTAAGTAAAGATGTTTAGACAGCTAATAATAAGGGTAAACGTAGCATATTAAATAATTAAGGTTAGTAGGTCTATAAAGAAGAAAATAGTTAAATTAATAGTAGTAAAGAAGGTACAGCAGAGGCTCTGAAAGTATAAGACAGGTAAGATTATTATATATAGTAACTTAAAACTAAAGGTTAACGCGTTAGCAGAGCAGTTAGATTATCGTGCGTATTACGCTAACGCTGTAGGCAAGGTAAGCATGTTAGTAGACTTTATAGCAGGCAAGCAGCGCGTAATTATAGTAACGAGCGCGTTAGGCATAGGCGTCAACATACCAGACGTGCAGTGCATCGTTTACATTAACTAGCTATTCATAATATTAGAGTACGCGTAAGAGAGTAGTAGGGCAGGCTAAGACAGGTTGCGGAGTAAGGCAATTTTAATTATTTAGGAAGGGTAACAACGCGCTAACAATAGGTAGATAGAAGTAGAGAAGGCATTAGTAAGGAGATTTATAGGAGGCAAGAGCGGAATAGTAGGATATAGGAGGGAGGTGTTAGATAGGTACTTAGACGGGAGGAAGGATTACGTAGGGTACAGTAAGGAGGATAATAAGGAGATATGCGACGTATGCTAGGGGATTGACGGGCAGTAGGAGGAGGTTACAAGAGAAGAGACAGCAGAGAAGAGAGAGCATAAGAACAGCGAGGGGGCTAAGATAGACGTAGTTAATGTTAAGCGAGAGGAGACGTAGCACGCGTTTTAGTAGCAGGAGTAAGAGCAGCAAGGCCTGTAGTAGATGTTAGGAGAGCGCTAATAGTAAGAGTTTACTAACGTAGAGTAGGTGCGCAGGCAGTTAGCGTAGTAGGCGAACTAATACAGCATATACAAGGGAGCTAGCAACCCGTAGAGTAGATATAATATATAGCAGTATTAGCGGGCTAAGAGTATAGTTGTAAAAGAGATAGTAAAGACTATAGAGGAGCAGATTTAGTTTAAGTTTTATTCAAGATATTTCCCGTGTAGTAGAGTGCCGCAGAAGATATATAACAGCTAGGAGCTGAATAAGAAGGGGTAGTATTAAAGAGTACTAGGCGGAAGTTATTAATATAAGGGAGTATTAATTATAGGGTTAACAGGTATAGTATTTAGTTACAGAGAGATTTTAGACTAATAGTATGCGCAGTTATAGAAGTTAGGTATTAATAATGTAGGAGAAAGCATAACTTTAATAGAGTATTTAGGAAGAAAATAATTACTAGATACAGTAGAAAGTAATAATTTAGTAAGGGAGTTTTATTAGGTTACATAATTATTAGTAGAGTAAGGGAAGTAGATTATAGAAGAGTCCGTGTAAAGATAAAGACCTAGTAAATTATATATTATAAGTCGTGAATTATTAGAGACAGTAAATAGGTTATTTTATAAAAATAGAGGATTATAAAAATAGAGGATTATAAAAATAGAGGATTATAAAAATAGAGGATTATAAAAATAGAGGATTATAAAAATAGAGTATTATAAAAATAGAGTATTATAAAAATAGAAGATTATAAAAACTAAGGTTCAAGAAAATTAAGGATTAGATTATAAGACGCTGGGACAACCGTGTCATAGACTAACTTGCGGCTACATCTAGTAAGCGGTAACCCATGCCCGTAACGGTAACCGCAACCCGTAGCAACCGCACAGAATTATAGCCTATAACCCGTTACCTACAGCCTATAGGCAGCAGAGAAACTAGTTAAAAGAGATCTGTTATAAGAAAAGGGTAGGCAGTTAGCCCGTTAATATAAGAAAAGAAGCTAAGCGCAGGTAGAGAAGATGTTAGGGATAATAAGTAATAAAGTAAAGGGGGGTAGTAGGCGGGCCTGTAAAGAAGGAAAGAAAGGCTTAACTTATTAAGAGAAGAGGGAGAAGAGCAGAGGGCAGTAAGGTATTAGAAGAAGAAAAGGGTAGAGGATTTAGGTTTAGGCTAGATTAAAAGTTAGAAAGGCAGAAACTAACTTACATTCTTATTAGAATAGAAGTTAGGGCCTGTAAGGTGTTATAAGAAGAAGAATAAACGTATAAAGATAATTGCTAGGTTTACAAGATAGGTTTAATAGTTAAAGATAACTGCTTAAGGCTAGAAAGAGCGTGTAACCTAGTTCCCGTTATCTGTTTCTAGTTATCTATTACCTATAATAGTAATTTATAATAATAACCTATAACTATAACCTGTTTTTAGTAAAGGGAGAAGAATAAGAGGTAAGAGAAGCGTCTAATTTAGGAGAAGAGGAGGGTAGGTAGGCCTGTTAGTACAGAAAAGAGCTAAGCGCACGCAGTAAAGACGTTAGGGAATATAAGTAATAAAGGAAAGGGGATAAGTAGCAGGCCTATAAGGAAGGAAAGGAGGGCTAGTAGAGTAGTATATAGAGTAATAAGATATACTAGGTGTTTATAGTATTTATAGCATATGTTAAAGGAACTAGTAACGTACTAGAGGAGGAAGGGTAGACTAGATTACTGCTAGAGAAGAGGAGAGTATAACTAGAGACTAACTTTTACTTAATAGTTAAGTAAAAGTTAGAATATATAGAATAGACACAGAAAGTTCTCTAACTAGTAGAAGTCCCCTAACTTATAGAAGACCGCCTAACCTATAGAAATCCCCTAACCTATAAAATTCCCCCTAACCTGTAGAAGACTACCTAACCTGTAGAAGTCCTCTAATCTATAGAAGGCCTCCTAACCTATAGAAGACCGCCTAACTCGTAAATACCTCTAACTTATAAAAGTCCCCTAACTTGTGCAGGATAAATATATTAGGAAGAAGAAGAAAGAGTAGGTAGATAGTAGGTGCAGGTAGAGGGAGTTCTAGCCCTAACAGAGACAGAAGTTAGAGTAATAAAATAATATAAAAGGAAGAGATTAGTAGAGTAGAGTAGAGTAGTATTTTAAGGACAAAGTAGTAAGAGTAGAGAGGTAAGAAAGTAGGGGGTTAGCAGAGTTTAGAGTTAGCAGCGCAGTAGGAGACATAGAGTATATTAGAATATTTAGTAAAGAAGCACAAGTTAGATTACAGTAGAGAGTAATAATTTAGTAAAAGAGTTTTATTAGTTTACGCAGTTATTAGTAGAGTAAGTATAATACGTAGAAGATAAATTATTATTTAAAAAACAGAGGCCTGTTATACGTATATAAATAGGGTAAGTAGGTAGGTATAAGAAGTAAGAAGAGGTAACAGTAGAGTAAGGAGAAGTAAATAGAGAGGCAAAAGATAGCCTGTAACCTATAGGAAGGTTAGAAGTAGCCTCTAAACCCGTAGAAATAGAGAGAGACGCCCTGCAACCTGCAACCTATAACCTATAGTAGAAGTATACTAGCTGCCTAAACTTATAGAGAGGCGTTATAGTAAGGCTATTATTATTTAAAGGTAGAGATTTAAAATTAAGTTCTAGTTAGGACTAGATAAAAGTTAGATAAGGTATAACCTATAAGAGTAGAGAATAAAGAGTATAAAGATATATATAGGAGCGTAATAGATAGTAAAAGTTTAAGAGAAGCAGTTTTATGCAGAACGCGGAGCGTAATAGAGGGGTAGGTAGTAGGCCGTCTAGTGTAAGAAAAGAAGCTAAGCGCAGTAAGACAAAAGAGTAAGAGTAAGGAAGAAAGAGTAGGTAGAAGGCCTGTTAGGTATTACAGAGTAAAGAGAGGGCGGTAGTAAAGTGTAGAAGAAGGAGGAGGTAGTATAAAGTTCTATTTAGGTTAGAACTAAAATTAGAAAGATAACACTAACCAGGCCTTATGAACACCCAGAACTATGCGGTCTCCCCCTTTTTTCTCTTGCCCTGTGCGTTCGCTAATCTTACGAAACAGAAGGAGAACACCTAGAAGAATGCGTCCGCCCCCTTTATTCTGCGACTAAACCTTTCTTAGCTAGTTCTCTAACCTAGATTAGCTAGTACCTACGCGTAACGCGTTAGAGCATAAATCGCGTTCCTAGACGCGTAACTACGCGTTCTATATAATAGAATAAATAAGAGTAAAAGCGAGAGGGAACAAAAGAGAGAAAAAGAAAGAGTATCTATAATGTTTACCTTTCTCCCATCCTACAGCGTCCTTGTCTGCCGCCAGCATACCTGCGCTGTCTACGGCCTAGATCAGCACCTAGAGCGCCAGCATAGTATACCTGCAACGCAGCGGAGAGAGCTGCTCGCAGCCTACCAAGGCCTTAACTTAAACCCGCCAGCGGAGGTCCCTCTCCCTCAACCAAACAGCCCGCCTATCGCGGAGCTAGGTTCCCCACAGGACGCATTTCTCTGCTGTAATCACGTCGCTAGCAGTAGCAGTAGCAGTAGTAGTAGTAGCACTACTACTAGCAAGCGCTGCGGCTTTCTAAGCACAAGCCGTAAGTGTATACAGAAACATATAAACGAGCAGCACGGTATAAAGCTTACACGATGGTCCTCTGCCTCTGCGACCTCGTACCAGGAGCACGCTACGCAGCTATGGAGGCCAGTTAAGGTGCAGACTTTTTTCCGCGAACGGCGCTACGTCCGGTACTTTGTAGTACAGGCAGAGGTACAGGAGCAGGCACAGGAGCAGGCACAGGAGCAGGCACAGGAGCAGGCACAGGAGCAGGCACAGGAGCAGGCACAGGAGCAGGCACAGGAGCAGGCACAGGAGCAGGCATAGGAGCAGACGCAGGATCAGCATTCGGGGCAGTAACAACAGCAGAGAAAGCGGCTAGACCCTAAGGAGAGGCTCACTAGCTTGTTAGCTAAGTGGGAAACTATTGAGCGTCAGGATAACAAGGCAATTAGCCAAATCGCTGAAGAGGCCTTAGCCTACGACCGCACTAGCTGGTTAAAACGGACGCAATAGGAGCAGCACCTTAAAGCCTACCCAGACTAGAAGCAGCTCGCCTACGCTGTGCGACCGCTAGGCGACGACGAGCTAGTATTACAATATACAGTACGCCGCGTTGAAGAGGTAGTTAAGCAGGCTGTCAAGGGGCTCAGCTTGCTATCGATTAAGACGTTGCGCTGGCTACGTAGTGTAACACCACAGCAGTCTGATTGTCGCCCTCTAGGTCGTATGCAGAAGATAGAAAGCTAACGTTGCGCAGCACGGCTCTAGGCACGACTTATTTGCTACTACCTGCAGTTAATTGCTGCTAGAGAGAAAGAGAAGGAGGAGGAAGACGCAGAGGATGGATTCTAGCATATCGTCCGCCTATTCCCCTAGCACAGAGGGTAGAAGCAGGAAGCAGTAAAGCTCTAGAGACTACTAACTACTACTAACAGAAGCAGTTACGTAGCTAAACAGCAGAAGGCTATCCTAAGCTTATCTAAGGCACTGTTCTGCTAGGAGGTATACTGTCAGCCGTTTCATAGTAGTATAATCTACTTCCTTGCCGCGCTAGCTATTAACCTAGATATAAACTAACTACACGACGCCTTGCAGTTCTTAACGCTTCTTAGCTTAATTATCTACTACGTCCGCGTCCTAGCAGCTAAAGCTTTCCTCCTATCTACCTAGCGCGCAGAGTAGGGTGCTACTAAGACAGCTGCTCTACTACATTAGCGAGCGCGCTATCTCGTTAATAGCTCGCATAGCCTAATAAGCATTATAATTAGTCTACTTACTTACGCTAAGTATATCTCTCTACGTACCCTAGGCTGTATTGCAGGCAGTATGTAGTAGTCTTCTAACTGCTAGACGTTCTTCCTTAAAGGCTAGCCTATTAAGCTAGAGCGCTTTTACGCTATAGCACAAGGACTAGTAGCGAAGGCAGAGCAGATCCTTTAGGGGGAACTGCTCTAGGTAGAGGAGCAGGCACAGTGACGCTCTACTAACCTAGCAGCTATCTAAGATAATATAACAACAGCACAGTAAGTAGGCTGCTTCTTAACACTAGCTTAGCTTAAAGAGGGCAGGGACTAGGTTCTCGCGCGGCTCGCGAGCGTGCCAGCTACGCAGCGACTATATATATTAAGAGGGGAGCAGGAAGGTAAGGAGGGTAATTAAGGTAGCTAAGTCTACTAAGCTAAGGCGTCTATACTATAGTATAAGCAACAAGTGCAGTAATATCTCTAGCGCGTAGGACGCTTCCTTAAGCTACTCTGTCTCGCGGTCTATATTACAGGCAGGCAGCCAGCGCGCAGGCCTAAGTTACTGTTAGTTTAGTAGCGTAATAGGGTGCTCTAGGATTATAACCTCTACATAATTAATAGGCAGGTTACGCTAGTTACCTGCTACTATAAGACGCAGGCGCAGTAGGATTAACCTAAGGTAGTTCCGCGCTTCCTGCTAGAGGCGGTAGGGCAGTTAATCGCAGCGTACCTGCTCTACGTACAGCCTCTGCGGGCGATACTGCTAGCTAGCTAAGGTAAAGTAGCTTTAGCATTAATAAACGACTACCTCTAGGTAGACAAGGATAAGCTCTAGGATATAGATAGGCTTACGCGTGCGTTAGCGGTTAAGTTAGTAGAGCTTCTAGGCACGCGGCTAATAATCTAGGAGTACTAGCACGTAGCTGTAGGTATTAGGCGCGAGGTAGTAGGACAGCGGTTTGCAGCAGGCTATTGTTAGGAGAAAAAGAGTCGCGGTAGTCACTAGGCGTTTGCGCCTAAGGTAGACGGTAGCAGTAACAGCGAGGAGGACGGAGAGGATCCGCTTAAGGTACAGAGTGGGCGTTTTACAACAACAGGACTAGTAGCCTATACTATACAGGCTAATATAGTATAGGGGCTAAGTATTTATTCAATTAACGTCTTCCGCACGTTAAGCTATAGCTGGCACGCCTTCCTTAGCTTCCTTCTACATACAGAGGCGAGTAGAAAGAGGAAGCAGGAGCAGAGCAGCCTAAGCGATAGAGACGAGCCGCAGAAGAGGCAGCAGACGCAGCAGTTCCAGCAGACGCAGCAGTTCCAGACGCAGCAGTTCCAGCAGACGCAGCAGATGCAGCAGTTCCAGCAATTCCAGCAATTCCAGCAGTTTAAGCAGTTTCAGCAGTTTCAGCAGTTCCAGCAGTGGCAACAGTGGCAACTGAGGCAGAATTAAAGGCAGTAGTTAATAAGTCGCATGTTATTATTACAGCAGACTCGTGGCAGACAAAGCTGCACAGGCTAAAGGATCTTCAGCTGCTACCGTGCCAGCAGGTACTACTTACAGCTACGTTACCGCCGTCGCAGGAGAGGCAGCTACAGGAGGTAATGTTAATGCGCGGAGCAACAATTATCCGCGCAGAGACAACGCAGCGACGTAGGACGCAGTACACAGTAGTTCGCTGCAGGCGTAAGGTAGAGCTACAAGATACAGCTGTAGAGCTCGCGCGCAGGCTAATGGATAAGGCAAGGTTACTTAGTAGCGCGCAGGTAGCAGAGGTAGCAGTAGGACGAGAGGTAGCAAGAGCAAAAGGGGTCGTGTACTGTCGCAGCAAGGCGCTGTGTGAGCAGCTAGCAGGGCGGCTAGGCTGCGTAGCGTACCACGCAGGCATGCCCGGGCGCGCAGAGGTGCTAGAGAGGTAGAGGCAGTCAGGAGGGCTAATCACGTGCACGTCAGCGCTCAGAGTAGGAGTAGATATCGCGCAGGTACTCTTTACGCTGCATGTAGAGAGGCCGTGGGGGATAGTTGATTTCGTGCAGGAGAGCGGGCGAGCGCGAGGGGCAGGCAAGGCAGTGATTCTAGTAGTGCAAGGACAGCAGTGGCAGAAAGCTGAGGGAGAGGCAGAGCTAGAGGCAGAGGCAGAGGCAGAGGCAGAGGCAGAGGCAGAGGCAGAGGCAGAGGCAGAGGCAGAGGCAGAGGCAGAGGCAGAGGCAGAGGCAGAGGCAGAGGCAGAGGCAGAGGCAGAGGAGCAGCAACTGATGAACGATAGCGAGGTGATGGACGCGTTTATCAGCACAGTAGGTTGTCGAAGAGCAGTAATAAGTTAGTATATGGACGGCAGGCGATTATCTTGCAGACAGCTACAGGCAAGAGCAAATACAGGAGTAGACGGCGCAGCAGACGGCGCAGCAGAAGGCGTAGAGATAGCGTTCTGCGATAACTGTGAGGAGCAGGAGTATAAAGGGCAGAAACAGTGGCAGGACGAGGAGCAGCTACAGGCGAGGCAGGAGCAGGTAGTACGGGCGAAGCTCGATGAGCTATCGCAGACAACGTGTCCATACTGCTGGGGTATGTTGCATGAAGTATTCAGGAGGGAGGAGGGTAAGGTAGCAGTACAGCAGGAGGAAGAGGAGGAGGAGTATGAGGCAGGGCAGCAAGAGGAGGAAGAGGCGGAGCAACAGACTGAGCAGCAAGCTGAGCAGCAAGCTGAGCGGCAGGCCGAGCAGCAGACCAAGCTGCAGACTGAGCAGCAGGCCGAGCAGCAGGCTGAGGAGGAGCTCGAGCAGAGAGAGCGCGAGGCGGCAGTACATAGTCTGTGGCAGTGTCCGCGACTTGGGCAGGAGGGGTTGCAGGAGATAGAGGAGCTGCGGAAGAGGGTGCGATATAGCAGGGAGGTTCAAACATGCTGGAAGTGCGGACTGCCAGAGCGTCTCTGCGGTAGAGAGCAGGGTAGGAGGCAGGTAGATTGCGCATGGCCGAACGTAGCGATAGCAGTACTATATGGGCTACAAGCAGCAGCAGAGGCAAAAGCAAAGCTAGAGGTAGGTAGAGGAATTCAAGATAGTAGGCTTTGGGAGGTAGGATATCGAGGGCAGGTAGATAGTAAGGAGGAGCTAGGTAGATGGATAGGAGAGGTATATCAAGATAGGCGGATTTTTAAGCATATTACTAGTAAAGGAGTAGCTAGTATTATATATAGTATCTTAGAAGAGGAAAGAAAGAAATAGATATAATTTATATAGTATTTATAAAAGAATAGTTAACTAGTTTAAATAAGAAAAAAGAAGAAGAAAGTAAAGTAATTTAATATAAGATATTAGAAAGAGAGTAAATAATAGATAGCTGTATTTAATAAGAAAAAGAAGAAAGAGAGTAAAGTAATTTAATATAAGATATTAGGAAGAAAGTTAAGAATAGCTAGCTACTTTAAATAATATATAGAATAGCTATAATTAGGTTAATTTTTAGAACAATTAAGTTTATATATAAGTTTTAGTAGAAAATACTATATAAATAATAACAGTAAGAAGCTATAGTATATAAAACTATTCTAGAAATATAGTAGTATAACTTTTATAGTAGTATAACTTTTCTAGTAGTATAATAAAAAGTTATTAAAATATAATAGTTAAAAGATAAAAAGAAAAGAAGAAGAAAAGTATTAGACTTAATAATTAATAATATTATAGTAAAGAATAGTTTTTAAAGTAAAGTAAATAAAATAGTAGTAAAGAAGAATATAGTAAGTAAAGTTATAGTAAGTAAAGCAGAAGTAAGTAAAGTAGAAGATAAAATAGTAGTATATAAGATAGTAGGAAGTAAGATAGTAGGAAGTAAGATAGTAGAAAATAAGATAGTAAGTTAAATTATAGCTAAAGTAGTAGTAAGTAAAAGAGTAGATAATATAGTAGTAGGTAATATAGTAGATAAAGTAGTAGATAGGAAAGTAGTAGGTAAAGTAGTTAATAAGTAAGTAGGTAAAATAAAAGTAGATAAAGTAGTAGTAAAAGAAGTAAAAGTAAATAATAGGTTAGTAGTATTAATAGGAAAAAAGAAGAGGAAAGTAAAATAATTAAAACATAGTATAAAGACGAGTAAATAATAAGTAATTATAATTAAAAGAAAGAGGTTAAAAAGAGTAAAGTAATAAAAGATAAGTTAAAAAGTGTAAAGTAATAAAATAGAGGTTAAAGAAGAATAGATAGTAAGTAAGTAGTGTTGCTTAGAAAAAAAAAAGATAGTATAATAATATAAAAGAGTAAAGTATATAGAGTTATTATAAGTAATAGAGTAGATAGTATAGTAGAAGCAATATTATAAAAGTTTAGAATTTAATAAGAATAAAATAGTAGGAATAGTTTTAAAGTTAATAAGAATAATAAAAGTAAGTAGTAAGTATTTAAAGACTAAGTAGTAAATAGTATTATAAAAAAAATAAAAGTAAAGTAATATAATATAGTAGAGAAGAATAGTAAGTTATAAGTAATAGAGTAGGTAGTATAGTAGAAGTAGTAAAATTAAGATTTAGCATTTTAAGAAAATAGGACAGTAGAAATAGTTTTAAAATTATTAAGAAATATTATTTAAAGTTAGTATAAGTAGATAGTAGTAGGTAGAAAGTAGTTTTATGTTATTAAGGTTAAAAAAAGGAAAGTAATAGAATATAGTATAAGAGTAGAAAGATAGTAGGTATATGGTTTATAGTTTTAGTTAGTTAAAAAAGAGATTAGTAATTTAATATAGTATAGAAGGAGATAGATAGTAGAGTTTTAGTTTGTAGTTTTATAGAGTTAAGAGTTAAGAAAACAAAGTAATAGTATAAAAGTAATAGTATAGAAGTAATAGTATAGAAGTAATAGTATAGAAGTAATAGTATAGAAGTAATAGTATAGAAGTAGATAAATAGTAAGGTTTTCGTAAGTAGTATTATAGAGAAAAGAAAAAGAAGAGTAAAGTAATTATATAAAGTATTAAGGAAGATAAATAGTAGAGATTCGGTAAGTAGTTTTATAGGAGTAAGAAAGAAGAGAGTAAAGTAATATAATATAGTATAGAGAGAGAAAGATAGTAGAGATTTACTAACTGCTTTTATAGAGTTATAAAAGAAGAGAGTAAAGTAATATAAGATAGTATAGAGAGAGTAAAGTAGTAGGGGTTCGGTAAGTAGTTTTATAGGGTAAGGAAGGGGGGAGTAAAGTAATAAGGTATAGTATAAAGAGGGAAAGATAGCAGAGATTCGCTAACGGCTTTTATAGAGAGAGAAAGATAGTAGGGATTTAGTAACTAGTTTTATAGAGAGAGAAAGATAGTAGGAATTTAGTAACTAGTTTTATAGAGTTAAGAAAGAAGATAGTAAAGTAATATAATATAGTATAGAGAGAGAAAGATAGTAGGGATTTCGTAACTGCTTTTATAAGGGTAAGAAAGAGGAAAGTAAAGCGATGGGATATAGGTTTATAGAGGTAAGAGTTAGGAGAGCGAAGCGATAGGATATAGTATAGAGGGCGAAAGATAGTAGGGATTTGGTAACCTCACATTATTCTACGAACAAATACAGTGTATTTGTTCGCTTTGCCTATGTAAAATTTAGCGTGGGCACGGACACTCGAGTGTATTTATTCGCTTTTTTAGAGTTAATTTGTTCGCTATTCCCGGGGTTAATAATTAATGCAACGCTTACAGAACGTGCACGAAGTATGTCTAAATTGTATGTTAGATTTCTAGAGTAAACAGAGATAGATTGGGTGAGTAGAATATAGATGAAGTTTGGGTACCGAAGTTCGCGATGTTAGGAGACACTATCGATAAGATCTGTAGCACGACGAAGGAAGTTAAGCGTAGGTCTAAGTCTAACATTTACTCTAGAGGATGGAATAATTCAAGCAAAGTTAGCTGGCGCAACTGAGGAGCTGGAGTAGGACTCTTCAGCGAAGCATGAGCTTGCGATTCCTCGACGCTGCTGTTAACGCTGTCGTCGTCTTCGCTGTCTTAAATTTCTTCTACCTCGTAGATTGTTGCTGGCGCCTCTGCCTCAATGCTTAGCGTCTTCTTCTCACTAATGGGCCCGCCAGCAATTCCCTCTAGCCCCAACCAGCTCTTAAGCGCCTTGCTAGCAGCGCAGATGTCTAGGTGCACCTTTTTAACTAACTTAATCTAGACATGTAACTAGCCTACACGAAGGGTCCGTTCAATCTACTAATTAGTAATCTCGTCGTGTGGTATTAGGGTTAGAATGCCCCAGCCTAACTCCTAAATAATTAAGTACTAGCGCATTGCTTGCCCTAAACGTTGTCTAAATACCAGCTTAGCCTTCTTAGTAGTATTAGGGTTAACTAGCTCTAACAGCGCTGTAATTGCCTCTGTGCAGACAGGACTTTTTCTGTACTGATTTCGCGTCCTGTTATTACTAGAGACGAAGTTGTTGTGCTAGATCTGCGCTATTTTATTAGTATATGCTTAGCCTAGGAGAGCAGATGCCTATCGAGACTTAATATAGACGGCTGCCAGCTCTTCCTTGTACCGTGTGCACATGTTCCAGGCGAAGCAGAAGTTTCTATCAGCATCGTCGCGCACATCTAGTAGTTGCAAGCGCTTTGCACCTACATGACTCTTACTCTGGCTGCCAGCGAGCTTGCTGCTGCTCCTAAAGGGTAAGCCGCGCTCTCGCTAAGCTTGCAGGAACTGGCCAGCGTGGTACCAAGAGGCGTAGTTTCCAAGCACGCGCGCTTTCTCTAGAAGGCTACAAGCTGTAAGGTAGAGTATTTAGGTAGAGCTGTAGAAGTCCGTGCTGTTAGAGACAGACTACTTAATAATCTAGGCGACGACCGCCTCGTCCTGTTGCGCAATAGAGGTGTAGGCAGCCTACTCTTAAACAGAAGCCTTGTCGTTAGGTGCTACTAGGCTAAGAGTAAGCCGCTTCTTTATCTTTAAAATTATGAGTTTCTTACTGCGTTCCCGCTTAGCACGGCGGTTGTTATTTGTGACAGTAGTAGTGCGCAGAGGGGGGTCTTCTAGCTGTTCGTCTGATTCGCTGGGCTCTAAGAGATAAGGGCTGGGTGGATGCGTCTCTTTGGTGTCTATTTAAGCGCGCTTTAGCGAATAGGCTAGCACAGATGGGGGTGGCCGCTTTCTGTGTTACGAGGGTGGAGCAGAGGGCTATTACAAAGGGGAAGCAGAGGGCTGCTGCGCAGATAGCGGCTCTTCTATCCTGTCTTGCGTAAGCGACTCGGCCGCGCAGATAAGGCGATTCCAGGCATCGTTGGATAGAGTGTTATCGGCGAGCGTCTCTCGCAGCAACTAGATAGCTGACAGCATAGAGTGGGCGATGAAGACAGGCTTGCAGATGCTAGTATCGTTGGGGATCAGCCACCCAGCGCTGTGCGGGCAGAACAACGTGCTGTGCTGCGAGCCCGAAACCGTAGCCTGGCGAAAAAACAGCTTCTAGTAGTCTTTATTTGGTAGCTCGTACCTGTAGTTGTAGGCAAAATCAGCCTTAATAGCTAGAGGAAAGCTCCGACAGCTGCTGTCAAACTGCTCTGCAGCTTTATTTAATAGAGCTGCCTAGTGCATTTCTAGTTTTTGTACTAGCAATAAGGTTAAGAGCTGGGTTCTTAACGCAGGCTATAGAGAAGGGGGTGTAGTATTGCTGGGCTCCTAACGCGTTCGCGCTACGGCACCGAAAGTCAGGCTGTGCACAGATGTAACACGACACCCTCACTAACTAGCGTTAGCGGAGCTAGAAACGCAATTAAAAGAATGCGTCGATTAATATAGAGAGGAAAAGCAAACAGACTAACGGACGTGTTACATACAGCCCGCCTGTGTACCTCCTGCTCCTTACACTATAGAGACATTCGCGCAGCTGTTTAAACACCTGCCTGAGCTTCGAGTGGTTGTCTGCAAGCTATGTGCCAGCGCTATACTACTAGCGCAGGTTGTTACGCACCTTAAAGAGCGCCACCCTAAGGTAGCAGTCGCCACGCGGAAGCACCTGGCAGTAATCGTGTATACGCTGCCTAAGCTTGCGCGGGTTCTAGGAGACGTTCGTGTGCCAAAGCTGGCTAAGGAGCCTATTGCTGGCCTCAAAATCTGAGAGGACGGGCTAGTATGCTTGTTAGAGAGATGTTAGTATACCTGCATCTTAGTGTAAGGCATGCAGAAACACTACAAGGATGAGCATGGCTGGGTGAACAAACAAAAGCGAGGGGGGGATATAAGGCAGAAGAGTAAGCATTTGAGCAACCGAATATAGCGAGACAGCTAATCCTGCTAGCGCCTGTTTAGAGCTGTTAGCTGGCCGGCGTATATTGCGGTTAAGACAAGCGTTAGGGGTACGAACTAAGAAGACATCTCCTAGAGAGTTAAGGCAGATCGCTAGTACTAGCGGGAGAAGTAAGCGGCAGTAGTAGCGTAAGAAAAGATCTAAGAGAGCGTCTGTTCGCAAGCTAATCTGTGGCTAGCGTTAACTAAATAGGTTCCTTACTTAAAGCGCAGCCCTAGGGCAGCGCTTCTGCGCGCTAAACGGCCAGCGGGTAGGGAGGTAGATGCGTATAGTAAAGAAGAAGAGGCATCAGACAACACAGGCTTACGCGATGTTTGCAAAGCTATAGAGCGGCTGATACGGAAAGCCTTTAATAGTAGCTGGGTAGAGGTTGTAGGCAGACTTACGCTAGAGATTATTGAGTGACGCGAGGCAGGCGCAGAGTTGAATAAGCGGCCCTTCTACGCAAGGCATCGAGTCCGCACGATTAAGAAGTACAGCTAGAAGCTGGTAAGCATCCTCTGCTACCTGTAGCGCACAAACAGTTAAGCCAACCGGCTGCTATATAAGCTTACTGGCACGCAAGACGCGCTTCTGTAGTTACTCTAGCAACTTGCGCGCTCCGCTAACGCTGCAAAGAAGGGGCGGCTGGAAGAGCGATGTCTGCGTCTTTGGATCGCCCTGCTCGACTACACGCTGCTGGATAATAAGCACGAGAGCGCACTGCTGAGCGGGGTGGCTGTCCTCGGCCTTAAGCCTGATTACTACGGCGGTGGGTAGGTTCCAGCGCACAAGTTCTCGCCAACACTGTCCGCTCTAATTACTACCTTAAAAGCGCTCGTAGTGTATTATGCCCGCTGCTAGCGAGATGAAGCGCTTTAGAAAGACCTTAATATAGCGCCTACTGCCTATAAGCTAGTTAGGGACATAGCTGAACAGTTTATGACGCTGTCTGACTTTAAAGGCACGCCCAGTCCTATAAATCGAATGCTGCGCTTGCGTACGCTAGCTAGAACACAGGCAGGGCGACGTAACGCTCCCGGCATCGTGTCGTGGGATAGAGACCGTCTTCTTATTAACAAGCAGAGCTTTTCGCTAGCTGACCTCTGGTCTATGGTTAAGGGGCTGTGCGAGACGGCGCGAATACAGTTACTTAGGGACGTCCTACTCTTGGATCTAGACGACACGGACTGCGTGCGGCCTGGGAGCACTACGCTTCTAGAGGTGTCTGTGGACAAACTCGTCAACCAGCTAGCTGAGCTGGCTACGGGCTGGAGCTTTCTGAAGCACCCTAGTAACTAACTAGACAGGTGGTAAGACTGGCTTCTAGACCGGGTATTGGAGGAGGCCCTGCTAAGGGAGAGATTCATCCGTGGGATGGACAGCATGCAGCAGCCAGAGCGGACGCTATGGCGCGACGACGCTGTAGCTAGATACATGAAGGGTGTGCGTCAATTTAAAGAGAGCCTCTTCACCCTCGTGCACCTCTCTGCTAGTGCACTCGCGCGCGGGACAGAGATCACCTTAATATAGTGCGAGAACAGCGCAGATAGGGCTGGGTGCTGAGGGGTGTTTGTGGAAGGTAGTCTAGTATCCTTCACTACTACGTACCACAAGGGGTACAGCTTTAGCAAGCGTGTCAAGACTATCTACTGCTACGTTCCCTGGGAGGTGAGTAAGCTAGTAGTATACTTCCTTAGGCTCGGCCGACTGTTTATAGATGATCTCCAGATGCTGTATAACGGCGTTACCCGCCCTACCGCTTTCCTCTAGGAGCCAGAACTAGAGGAGCAGTAGGAGGACGAGAGCGATAGCGAAGAGAGCGACGATAGAGACGAGTACGGCGATACTAACCGTAAGAAGGCATAATTAGCCAACCTAGACGGGTACTGGGGTACTGATCGCATACGCCGCGTCCTGCGCGAGCAGACCTTCCAGTATATGAGCGCCGCCCTCAGCACCCGCGCCTGGCGGTATGCCTACCCGGCTATCTACTAAGAGCTGGCTAAAGATAGACAGGCACGCGACTGGCTAGAAGTGCTCTACTAGAACAAAGCGCCTACGATGAGCCATGCGCGAGCGTTACAGTCAGGTTACAGCCTTCAAACTAAAGAAGGTAACTACGGCCGCTCCATAATAGAGTCTCCCTTTCAGACTATAGTTGAGCGGGAAGAGTTCCGGCGCGTGAGCATGGACTGGCATCGCGTGCTGGAGTTTGCCTCCGCCTAGGAGGACGGCCGCATACACCCTGGTGTCCGCGCGGAGATGATAGCGCAGTAAGAGAAGCAGGCGCTCTAGCGCTGGTTGTCGCTCGCGATAGTGGACCTCAAGGTAGAGTTTAGGCGACTCGCCGGGCGGCCGGACGCTGAGTATCGTGGCAAGCAGGAAGAAGGCCTCAGGGCTGTAATGCAGTGACGGCTGCGCGTGCTGGTCGTGATGGCTACCGGCACAGGCAAGAGCATGCTGTTCATGCTGCCCGCGTCTATCTCGCCGGGCGGCGTCACCGTTGTCGTTGCTCCGTTAAACGCCTTGCGAGACGATCTGCAGGACCGCTGCGACCTGCTCAGCATTCCCTGCGCTAAGTGGGACGGAAGGAGACTACCTTACTAGGCTCGAATTGTGCTAGTCACTCTGGAGAGCGCGGTTACGAAGGGATTTAGCAGGTTCATTAACGAGAAGCGCATGCTACATTAGCTGGATCGTATTGTAATAGACGAGTGCTACGTGCTGCTAGAGTCGACGGAGAACTAGCGGCTAGACATCCTTAAGATAACGGAGATGGCGGAGAAGGGGACGCAGGTTGTCTACCTAACTGCGACCTTACTGCTAACGCTGCAGCCCGCCTTCTTCTAGACCGTAGGGCTCGATGCCTAGACTGTGACTATATGCCGCGACGAACGTACTACGCGGGCGAACATTACGTACTAGGTGCTGGAGTATACACGGGGCACGCTAGATAAGGCACTTGTTAAGCTTGTGGCTGCGAAGAGGAGGAAGTACGGACTAGAGGCGCAGATTATTGTCTATTGTCTAACGGTAGACGAGACTAAGCGGCTTGCGAAGCTTCTGCAGTGCTCTGCCTACTACCGCTAGATAGATACAGACGAGGAGAAGGCACGCATGGTGCGAAGCTTTACCTCAGGCGTAGAGAAGCTCTGCACAGCTACTAACATGCTAGGCCTTGGGCTCGACGCTGCAGGCGTCTGGGTAGTGATCCACGTTGCTATGTGTCTCCTGTTGCTCTAATATGTGCAAGAGAGCAGCTGGGCTGGGCGAACAGGGCTGGACAGCAAGTTGATTGTTCTAAGAGCGTGCTATCTAATAAAAGAGGGGAGGGTAAAGAAGGTGCTTAGCCATAAGTTAGAGCGCCCTGTAAAGGAGTTCCTAACTGCTAAATCGTGCTAGAGAATTGCGATAGACAGGCACATAGACGGCAGACTAAACAGGCAGCAATGCGAGATGGGAGAGTTAAAGTGTGATCTATGCGAGCAATACCCCCGCGGTACCAAGCGGCAAGGCGTCGAAGAAGAGTAGAAAGAGCTAGAGGCGACGCATGCTGATACCGCGGCGGCTGCAGCAGAGGAGCAGCGCAGAGAGCTTAAGCAAGCTATAGCCGTAGAAGAGCGTAGAGTCAAGATCTAGTAGCGGCGAAGGACGGAGCAAGTAATATACGAGCTAGAGCGGCTAGAGCAGCACTTTCAGCGCTAGAGCAACGCGTACGCTATCTGCATAGTTACTCAAGCGGACCTAGCGCGCCACGATTAGAAGGATTGTTTAAAGGCTAACAAAGCCTAGATTAAGTTAATAGAAGCTAAGGTTAAATCTATACACTATGTAAAGTAGGAGAAGTATGCACAGTATTACTATTGCTAGGCGCCGCAAGCTATCTATAACAAGTGGGAGGAGACAAGTGCACAGGGTGCATTTAAGACACGAGGGATAGATTTTCCTTGCTAGTATAGCGGGGTGCTTTAGTAAGCAGTAGCTGCGCTGCTTACCTTTTAGTAACTGACGTGCACGCTATAGCTAGAGCAGCAGATGCAAGACGCCGCGATTGTGCACGGCAGCGATGAGGCCCGGCTTTATAAGTGGCTTAGACTGAAGATTAAGATGGGCTAAAGAGACGCAAGCTAGATGTGCTGTTTTTTATATGCTTAGGAGGAGGGGCATGTGCACTTATATAAAGCAGACTAAGAAGGCTCTATTTTATATAACCCTAACCCTAAACCTTAGGTTAGGAAAAGGGCATTATAGACTAACTTACAGCCAGGTTAGAAGTCAGAATAGTAGAAACTGACTTGCGTCCCTATCAGATCAGAAGTTAGAAACGAGTTAGTTAGGTGGCATACAAAGTAATAACATGTATTAGGTGTTTATAGTATTTATAGCATATGTTAAAGGAACTAGCAGCTTAGTAGAGGAGGGAGGGTAGACTAAATCGCCCGCCGGAGAACAGGAGAGTACGACTAGAGGCTAACTTTTACTTAATAGTTAAGTAAAAGTTAGAATATACAAAATAGACACGGGAGGTTCCTCTAACTCGTAGAAGTCCCCTAACCCGTAGAAGGCCCCCTAACCCGTAGAAGACCGCCTAACCTATAAAAGTCTCCTAACCCGTGAAATACCCCCTAACCTGTAGAAGACCCTCCTAACCTGTAGAAGACCCTTCTAACCTGTACAGGAGAGGCACATTAGAAAGAAGAGGAGAAAAATAGTATAGTATAAGAATGCAGCAGAACCCGTACAAAAGTGTAAAGAGAGATGTTAAAGGAAATAGAGTAGGTAGTTAGCCTGTTAGTGTAGAACGCGGAGCGTAATAGAGAGGTTAGTAGTAGGCCGGCTGGTGCAGGAAAAGAAGCTAAGCGCAGCAGGATAAAAGAATAAGGGTAAGGAAGAAAGGGTAGGTGTTATAATAAGAAGAGAGGGCGGCCGTGAAGCGTAGAAGAAGAGGGAGGTAGCATAAAGTTCCGTTTAGGTCAGAACTAAAATTAGAAAGATAACACTAACCTAGTCTATAGAAGAAGAAGAGAGATACGCGTAAGGTGTTACACGAAGAGGTATTGTAAGAAAGAGAGAAGTATATAGAGAACTACTTAGGTTAGGAGATAAATAAGATAAAGGCAACCGCTTAGCTTAAAAGAAGAATAGTAAGAAGATAAAATTATAGAAAAAGAAAATATATAAGAAAAGAGAAAGAGAAAGAAGCTCACATTATTCTACGAACAAATACAGTGTATTTGTTCGCTTTGCCTATGTAAAATTTAGCGTGGGCACGGACACTCGAGTGTATTTGTTCGCTTTTTTAGAGTTAATTTGTTCGCTATTCCTGGGGTTAATAATTGATACAACGCTTACAGAACGTGCACGAAGTATATCTAAATTGTATGTTAGATTTCTAGAGTAAACAGAGATAGATTAGGTAAGTAGAATATAGATAAAGTTTGGGTACTGAAGTTCGCGATGTTAGAAGACACTATTAATAAGATCTGTAGCACGACAAAGGAAGTTAAGCGTAGGTCTAAGTCTAACATTTACTCTAGAGGATGGAATAATTCGAGCAAAGTTAGCTGGCGCAACTAAGGAGCTGGAGTAGGACTCTTTAGTGAAGCATGAGCTTGCGATTCCTCAACGCTGCCGTTAACGCTGTTGTCGTCTTCGCTGTCTTAAATTTCTTCTACCTCGTAGATTATTACTAGCGCCTCTGCCTCAATACTCAGCGTCTTCTTCTTACTAATGGGCCCGCCAGCAATTCCCTCTGGCCCTAACTAGCTCTTAAGCGCCTTGCTAGCAGCGCAGATGTCTAGGTGCACCTTTTTAACTAACTTAATCCAGACATGCAACTGGCCTACACAAAGAGTCCGTTCAATCCACTAATTAGTAATCTCGTTGTGTGGTATCAGGGTTAGAATGCCCCAGCCTAACTCCTGAATAATTAAGTACCAGCGCATCGCTTGCCCTAAACGTTGTCTAAACACCAGCTTAGCCTTCTTAGTAGTATTAGGGTTAACTAGCTCTAACAGCGCTGCAATTGCCTCTGTGCGGACAGGACCTTTTCTGTACTGATTTCGCGTCCTGTTATTGCTGGAGACGAAGTTGTTGTGCCAGATCTGCGCTATTTTGTTAGTATATGCTTGGCCTAGGAGAGCAGATGCCTATTAAGACTCAATATGGACGGCTGCCAGCTCTTCCTCGTACTGTGTGCACATGTTCCAGGCGAAGCAGAAGTCTCTATCAGCATCGTCGCGCACATCTAGCAGTTGTAAGCGCTTTGCACCTACATGACTCTTACTCTGGCTGCCAGCGAGCTCGCCGCCGCTCCTAAAGGGTAAGCCGCGCTCTTGCCAAGCTTGCAGGAACTGGCCAGCGTGGTACCGAGAGGCGTGGTTTCTAAGCACGCGCGCTTTCTCTAGAAGGCTACAAGCTGTGAGGTAGAGTATTTGGGTAGAGCTGTAGAAGTCCGTGCCGTCAGAGATAGACTACTTAATAATCCAGGCGACGACCGCCTCGTCCTGTTACGTAATAGAGGTGTAGGCAGCCTGCTCTTAAACAGAAGCCTTATTGTTAGGTGCTACTAGGCTAAGAGTAAGCCGCTTCTTTATCTTTGAAATTACGAGTTTCTTGCTGCGTTCCTGCTTAGCACGGCGGTTATTATTTATAACAGTAGTGGTGCGCAGAGAGGGGTCTTCTAGCTGTTCGTCTGATTCGCTAGGCTCTAAGAGATAAGAGCTGGGTGGATGCGTCTCTTCGGTGTCTGTTCGAGCGCGCTTTAGCGAATAGGCTGGCACAGATAGGGGTGGCCGCTTTCTATGTTGCGAGGGTAGAGCAGAGGGCTGTTGCAAAGGGGAAGCAGAGGGCTGCTGCGCAGATAGCAGCTCTTGTATCCCGTCTTACGCAAGCGACTCAGCCGCGCAGACAAGGCGATTCCAGGCATCGTCAGATAGAGTGTTATCAGCGAGCGTCTCTCGCAGCAACCAGATAGCTGACAGCACAGAGTGGGCGATAAAGACAGGCTTGCAGATGCTAGTATCATTAGGGATCAGCCACCCAGCGCTGTGCGGGCAGAACAACGTGCTATACTGCGAGCCCGAAACCGTAGCCTGGCGAAAAAACAGCTTCTAGTAGTCTTTATTTGGTGGCTCGTACCCGTAGTTGTGGGCAAAATCAGCCTTAATAGCTAGAGGAAAGCTCCGACGGCCGCTGTCAAACTGCTCTGCAGCTTTATTTAATAGAGCTGCCTAGTACATTTCTAGTTTTTGTACTAGCAATAAGGTTAAGAGCTAGGTTCTTGACGCAGGCTATAGGGAAGGGGGTGTGGTATTACTAGGCTCCTAACGCGTTCGCGCCACGGCACCGAAAGTCAGGCCGTGCATAGATGTAACACGACACCCTCACCAACTAGCGTTAGCGGAGCTAGAAACGCAATTAAAAGAATACGTCAATTAATATAGAGAGGAAAAGCAAACAGACCGACGGACGTGTTACATACAGCCCGCCTGTGTACCTCCTGCTCCTCACACTATGGAGACATTCGCGCAGCTGTTTGAACACCTGCCTAAGCTTCGAGTAGTCGTCTGCAAGCTATGTGCCAGCGCTATACCACTAGCGCAGGTTATTACGCACCTTAAAGAGCGCCACCCTAAGGTAGCAGTCGCCACGCGGAAGCACCTAGCAGTAATTGTGTATGCGCTGCCTGAGCTTGCGCAGGTTCTAGGAGACGTTCGTGTGCTAAAGCCGGCCAAGGAGCCTATTGCTAGCCTTAAAATCTGAGAGGACGGGCTGGTATGCTTATTAGAGAGATGTTAGTATACCTACATCTTAGTGCAAGGCATGCAGAAACACTGTAAGGATAAGCATGGCTAGGTAAACAAATAAAAGCGAGGGGGGGATATAAGGCAGAAGAGCAAGCATTCAAGCAACCGAATATAGCAAGACAGCTAATCCTGCCAGCGCCTGTTCAGAGCTGTCAGCTAGCTGGCGTATATTACAGTTAAGATAAGCGTTAGGGGTACGAACTGAGAAGACATCTCCTAGAGAGTTAAGGCAGATCGCCAGCACTAGCAGGAGAAGTAAGCAGCAGCAGCAGCGCAAGAAAAGATCTAAGAGAGCGTCCGTTCGCAAGCTGATCCGTGGCTAGCGTTAACTAAATAGGTTCCTCACTTAAAGCGCAGCCCTAGGGCAGCGCTTCTGCGCGCTAAATGGCCAGCGGGTGGGGAGGTAGATGCGCATAGCAAAGAAGAAGAGGCATTAGACGACACAGGCTTACGCGATGTTTGCAAAGCTATAGAGTGGCTGATACAGAAAGCCTTCGACAGCAGCTGGGCGGAGGTTGTAGGCAGACTTACGCTGGAGATTATCGAGCGACGCGAGGCGGGCGCAGAGTCGAACGAGCGGCCCTTCTACGCAAGGCATCGAGTCTGCACGATCAAGAAGTACAGCCAGAAGCTGGTGAGCATCCTCTGCTACCTATAGCGCACAAACGGTTAAGCTGACTGGCCGCTATATAAGCTTACTAGCACGCAAGACGCGCTTCTGTGGTTACTCTAGCAACTTGCGCGCTCCGCTAACGCTGTAAAGAAGGGGCGGCTAGAAGAGTGATGTCTGCGTCTTTAGATCGCCCTGCTTAACCACACGCTGCTAGACGATAAGCATAAGAGCGCACTGCTGAGCGGGGTGGCTGTCCTTAGCCTCAAGCCTGATCACTACGGCGGTGGGTGGGTTCCGGCGCACGAGTTCTCGCCAACACTGTCCGCTCTGATTACTACCTTAAAAGCGCTCGTGGTGCATCATACCCGCTGCTAGCAAGATAAAGCGCTTCAGAAAGACCCTAACACAGCGCCTACTGCCTATAAGCTAGTTAGGGATATGGCTGAACGGTTTATAACGCTGTCTGACTTCAAAGGCACGCCCAGTCCCATAAATTAAATGCTGCGCTTGCGTACGCTAGCTAGAACACAGGCAGGGCGACGTAACGCTCCCGGCATCGTGTCGTGGGATAGAGACCGTCTTCTTATTAACAAGCAGAGCTTTTCGCTAGCCGACCTCCGGTCTATAGTTAAGGGGCTGTGCGAGACGGCGCGAATACAGTTACTTAGGGACGTCCTACTCTTAGATCTAGATGACACGGACTGCGTACGGCCTAGGAGCACTACGCTTCTAGAGGTGTCTGTGGACAAACTTGTTGACTAGCCAGCTAAGCTGGCTACGGGCTGGAGCTTTCTAAAGCACCCTAGCAACTAACTAGATAGGTAGTAAGACTGGCTTCTAGACTGGGTATTAGAGGAGGCCCCGCTAAGGGAGAGATTTATCTGTAGGATAGACAGCATGCAGCAGCTAGAGCGGACGCTATGGCGCGACGACGCTGTAGCCAGATATATGAAGGGTGTGCGTCGATTTAAAGAGAGCCTCTTCACCCTTGTGCACCTCTCTGCTAGTGCACCCGCGCGCGGGACAGAGATTACCTTGATACAGTGCGAGAACAGCGCAGATAGGGCCGGGTACTGAGGGGTGTTTGTAGAAGGTAGTCTAGTATCCTTTACTACTACGTACTACAAGGGGTACAGCTTTAGTAAGCGTGTCAAGACTATCCACCGCTACGTTCCCCGGGAGGTGAGTAAGCTAGTAGTATACTTCCTTAGGCTCAGCCGACCGTTCATAGACAATCTCCAGATGCTGCACAACAGCGTTGCCCGCCCTACCGCTTTCCTCTAGGAGCCAGAACCAGAGGAGCAGTAGGAGGACGAGAGCGACAGCGAAGAGAGCGACAACAGAGACGAGTACGGCGATACTAACTATAAGAAGGCATAATCAGCCAACCTAGACGGGTACTGGGGTACTGATCGCATACGCTGCGTCCTGCGCGAGCAGACCTTCCAGTACATAAGCGCCGCCCTCAGCACCCGCGCCTAGTGGCATGCCTACCCGGCCATCTACTGAGAGCTAGCCAAAGATAGACAGGCACGCGACTGGCTGGAAGTGCTCTACTAGAACAAAGCGCCTATAATAAGCCATGCGCGAGCGTTGCAGTTAGGTTACAGCCTTTAAACTAAGGAAGGTAACTACGGCCGCTCTATAATGGAGTCTCCCTTTCAGACCATAGTCGAGCGGGAAGAGTTCCGGCGCGTGAGTATAGACTAGCATCGCGTACTAGAGTTTGCCTCCGCCTGGGAGGACGGCCGCATGCACCCTAGTATCCGCGCGGAGATGATAGCGCAGTAAGAGAAGCAGGCGCTCTAGCGCTGGTCGTCGCTCGCGATGGTAGACCTTAAGGTAGAGTTCAGGCAACTCGCCGGGCGGCCGGACGCCGAGTATTGTGGCAAGCAGGAAGAAGGCCTTAGGGCTGTAATGCAGCGACGGCTGCGCGTGCTAGTCGTGATAGCTACCAGCACAGGCAAGAGCATGCTGTTCATGCTGCCCGCGTCCATCTCGCTGGGCGGCGTCACCGTTGTCGTTGCTCCGTTGAACGCCTTGCGAGACGATCTGCAGGACCGCTGCGACCTGCTTAGCATTCCCTGCGCCAAGTAGGACAGAAGGAGACCGCCTTACTAGGCTTAAATTGTGCTGGTTACTCTGGAGAGCGCAGTTACGAAGGGATTTAGCAGGTTTATTAACGAGAAGCGTATACTATATTAGCTAGATCGTATCATGATAGACGAGTGCCACGTGCTGCTAGAGTCGACAGAGAACTGGCGGCTAGACATCCTTAAGATAACGGAGATGGCGGAGAAGGGGACGCAGGTTGTCTACCTGACTGCGACCTTGCCGCTAACGCTGTAGCCCGCCTTCTTCTAGACCGCAGGGCTTGATGCCTAGACTGTAACCATATGCCGCGACGAACGCACCACGCGGGCGAACATTGCGTACTAGGTGCTAGAGTATATACGGGGCACGCTAGATAAGGCACTTGTTAAGCTTATAGCTGCGAAGAGGAGGAAGTACGGACTAGAGGCGCAGATTATCGTCTATTATCTAACGGTAGACGAGACTAAGCGGCTTACGAAGCTTCTGTAGTGCTCTGCCTACTACCGCTAGATAGATACAGACGAGGAGAAGGCACGCATAGTGCAAAGCTTTACCTTAGGCGTAGAGAAGCTCTGCACAGCTACTAATATGCTAGGCCTTAGGCTCGACGCTGCAGGCGTCTGGGTGGTGATCCACGTTACTATGTATCTCCTGTTACTCTAATATGTGCAAGAGAGCGGCCGGGCTAGGCGAACGGGGCTGGACAGCGAGTTAATCGTTCTAAGAGCGTGCTATCTAACAAAAGAGGGGAAGGTAAAGAAGGCGCTCGGCCATAAGTTAGAGCGCCCTGCGAAGGAGTTCCTAACTGCTAAATTGTGCTAGAGAATTACGATAGACAGGCACATGGACGGCAGACTAAACAGGCAGCAATACGAGATAGGAGAGTTAAAGTGTAATCTATGCGAGCAACACCCCCGCGGTACCAAGCGGCAAGGCGTCGAAGAAGAGCAGGAAGAGCTAGAGGCGACGCATACTAATACCGCAGCGGCTGCAGCAGAGGAGCAGCGCAGAGAGCTTAAGCAAGCTATAGCTGTAGAAGAGCGCAGAGTTAAGATCCAGCAGCGGCGAAGGACAGAGCAAGTAATATACGAGCTAGAGCGGCTAGAGCAGCACTTTCAGCGCTAGAGCAACGCGTGCGCCATCTGCATAGTTACTCAAGCGGACCTAGCGCGCCACAATTAGAAGGATTATTCAAAGGCTAACGAAGCCTAGATTAAGTTGATAGAAGCTAAGGTTAAATCTATACACTATATAAAGTAGGAGAAGTATGCATAGTGTTACTATTACTAGGCGCCGCAAGCTATCTGCGACAAGTAGGAGGAGACAAGTGCACAGGGTGCATTCAAGACACGAGGGATAGATTTTCCTTGCTAGTATGGCGGGGTGCTTCAGCAAGTAGTAGCTGCGCTGCTTACCTTTCAGCAACTAACGTGCACGCTATAGCTAGAGTAGCAGATGCAAGACGCCGCGATTGTGCACGGCAGCGATAAGGCCTAGCTTTACAAGTGGCTTAGACTGAAGATTAAGATAGGCCAGAGAGACGTAAGCTAGATGTGCCGTTTTTTATATGCTTAGGAGGAGGGGCATGTGCACTTATATAAAGCAGACTAAGAAGGCTCTATTTTATATAACCCTAACCCTAAACCTTAGGTTAGGAAAAGGGTATTATAGACTAACTTGCGGCTAGGTTAGAAGTCAGAATAGTAGAAACTAACTTGCGTCCCTATCAGATCAGAAGTTAGAAACGAGTTAGTTAGGTAGCATACAGAGTAATAACATATGTTAGGTGTTTGTAGTATTTATAGCATATATTAAAGGAACTAGCAGCTTAGTAGAGAAGGGAGAGTAGACTAGATCACCCGCTAGAGAACAGGAGAGTACAACTAGAGACTAACTTTTGCTTAATAGTTAAGTAAAAGTTAGAATATACAAAATAGACACGGGAGGTTCCCCTAACTCGTAGAAGTCCCCTAACCCGTAGAAGGCCCCCTAACCTGTAGAAGACCGCCTAACCCGTAAAAGTCCCCTAACCTGTAAAATACCCCCTAACCTGTAGAAGACCCCCTTAACCCGTAGAAGACCCCTCTAACCTGTGCAGGAGAGGTATATTAGAAAGAAGAGGAGAAAAATAGTGTAGTATAAGAATGCAGCAGAACCTGTATAAAAGTGCAAAGAGAGATATTAAAGGAAATAGAGTAGGTAGTTAGCCTGTTAGTGTAGAACGCGGAGCGTAATAGAGAGGTTAGTAGTAGGCTAGCTAGTGCAGGAAAAGAAGCTAAGCGCAGCAGGATAAAAGAATAAGGGTAAGAAAGAAAGGGTAGGTATTATAACAAGAAGAGAGGGCGGCCGTAAAGCGTAGAAGAAGGGGGAGGCAGCATAAAGTTCTGTTTAGGTCAGAACTAAAATTAGAAAGATAACACTAACCCGGTCTATAGAAGAAGAAGAGAGATACGCGTAAGGTGTTACACGAAGAGGTATTATAAGAAAGAGAGAAGTATATAGAGAACCGCTTAGGTTAGGAGATAAATAGGATAAAGGCAACCGCTTAGCTTAAAAGAAGAATAGTAGGAAGATAAAATTATAGAAAAAGAAAATATATAAGAAAAGAGAAAGAGAAAGAAGCAGATAAATATAACAGTAGAGTTAGTAGTACAGTAGATTAGTTTAGGAAAAGTAAATAGAAATAAAAATAATAAATAATAAAATAGTGCAAGGGTTAGAGATAAGGTAAAAATAGTTAGATTTAAATAGAGAGAAAGGGATAAAGAGTATAGTAGTAATAGAGTAGGTAGAGATAAGGGTAAGTTGTAGGAAAATAACAATAAAAAAATATAAAAATAAGGTAGATAGAAAGGGTTATAATATGGGATAAGGAGTTATTAAAGGAAAAGAAGAGTACGTAGAAAGAAATTATATAAGAATTAGAGTTTAATAGATTAAAAGTTAGTAAAGAGTAATTTTTAAGGTAGAGGTGTAGTAGAAAAAAAATAAGATTTAAGAAGGTAAGAAGGAATAAAGGAAGTAAAAGGTAGGAGGAGAAATAAGAAAAGATTAGAGGTTAGGAGTTTAAAGTAAGGAAGTAAGAAAGATAAAAAAAGTAGGAGATTAGAGGTTTAAAGGAAAGAAAAGAAGAAAAGAAAGAAAAAGAGTAAAGAAGAAAGATAAAAGTAAGTAGAAGTTTATAAGTAAGTATTAGGGTTTAGAAGAAGTAAAAAGTTTTTAAATTTTAGAGTAGAAGAAGGATAAGGAGAGTATAATAAGTTTTAAAAAGGGAAAAGAAGAAAGGAAGATAATATAAAAAGTATAGAAGTAAGTAGATAGGAGTTAGAATTTAGAAAGAGGAGTTATAAGAAAAGTTAAAGAAGTTTAGGAAGAAAAATATATAAAAAAGGAAGGTAGAGTAAGGTAAAGTTAGAGGAGAAAGTAAGAAGATAAAAGTAAAAGAGAGAGTAGGTATAAGTGTAAAGAAGTTAGTAGTTAAAAAGAGAGTAAAAGAAAGGGAATAGGTAGAAAAGGGGGAGAGGGTTAGGAGGAGGGAAGGAGAGTAAGAAGAGTAGAGAAGAGTAGAAGAGGTTTGTTAAAGAAGGAAAAGAGAGTAAAGTAAATTAAGAAAGGAGTAAAAAGAAGAAGTAGAGGATAGTGTAAATAAAAAGAGTTAAAAAGAAGGAAAGGTAGAGGTTTAAGAAGAGTAAGAAAGAGAAAGAGGTAGAGAGTAAAGAGTAGAAGAGGAGAAAGAGAAGGGAGAAAGAGGAAGTAGGTAGTATAGAAGAGTAGGGGAGAGGGTTATAGTTAAAAGAAAGAGGTAAAGAAGAAGGTTAAAGAGAAGAAGAGAAGAAGAGAAAGTTAAAGAAGTTAAAAAAGGTTAGTTAAGAGTAGGTATAAGTAAAGAAGGGAAAGAAAGAAAGGTATAAGTTTAAAGAGAAGGAAGGTTATAAGAAGAGTAAAAAAAAAAGTAAAAGGAGAGTTTTAAAAAGAGAGTTTTAAAAAGAGAAAAAAGAGTAAGGAGGTAAAAGAGTAAGTTAGGTAAAAAGAAAGAAAGGTAGTAAAGGGTTAAAGTTATAGAGAGGGTAAGGATTGTAGATATTAAAAAGGGTAGAGTAGGAGGAGAGAAAGGATAAGTATTAGAAGAGGAGAAAATAGGTTAAGAGAGTTAGAGTTGTAGGAAAGGTTAAAGGGTTAGTTAGTTAAAAGTAAGAGAAGAAAAGTAGAAGGTAAAAAAAGTAGAGGAGTAGAGTTGTAAAAGTAGTGAAAAAAAGAGAAAAGAAGAGTAAGAGAAGAGTAAAAGGGGAGAAGGAAAAAAGAAAAGAGTAAAAGAGTTAGTAGAAGAAAAGAGGGTTATGGTGTTAGAAGAGAGTAAGGGAGAGAGAGAGAGAGTAAAAAAAAAGAGAGGTTTAGAGTTTTAGAAGAGAGAGAGTTAGTTAGAAAGTTAAGGAGGAGTAGAGGAGAGGGAGTTAAAGAGAGAAATAGAGAGTAAAGTAGAGAAAAAAAAAGTAGAGGATTAGTAGGAAAAGATAAGTAGAGAAGGGAGTTTAAAGAGAGAAAAGAGAAGAGAGAAGAGGTAGAGAGGAAGTAAAAGAAGAAAGTAGAGGGTTAGGGTTTTAAGAGAAAGAGAAGGTTAGAGTTATAAGAAGAGAGAAGAAGAGAAGGGAGAGGGAAGGAGAAGAAAAGGGTAAGTAAGTTAGGGTTAAAAGGGTAAGTAAGGTAAGGTAAGGTGTTAGAAGTAAGGGTAGAGAAAAAAGGGGGAGGTAGAAGGTAAGAAAGAGAGAGTTAAAAGGTTAAAAAAGAAAAATATAGAAAA
This sequence comes from Pseudopyrenochaeta lycopersici, assembly GCA_003313425.1. Classification (NCBI taxonomy): domain Eukaryota; kingdom Fungi; phylum Ascomycota; class Dothideomycetes; order Pleosporales; family Pseudopyrenochaetaceae; genus Pseudopyrenochaeta; species Pseudopyrenochaeta lycopersici. The sequence continues at coordinate 2,195 of NHZP01000001.1, read as the reverse complement.
GAAGAGTAAAAAGGGTTAGAAAGGGTTAGAGTAAGGGTAGGTAAGGTAGAGAAAGAGAGGGTTAGAGTTTTAAAAGAGTAAGAGTTAGAATTTTAAGAAAAAGTAGAGAGTAGTAAAGTAAGAGAAAAAAAGAGGAGAAGGGTTAAGAGTTAAAGGTATTAAAGAAGAGAAAGGGATAAAAGAGAGGGGAGGGGTTTAAAAGAGAAGTTAAGTAGTAGAAAGAAGAGTAAAAATAGGGGGAAGGGGAAAGGGAGGTGTTTAGGGGAAGGAAGAGTAGAGAAGGAGAAGAAAAGGAAATTTAGGGTTTTTAAGAAAGGAGGAAGAGAGTAGAAGGATAAAGAGTAAAGGTTATAGAAGTAAAAGGTAGAAGTAAGAAGAAGAAGTAGGAGGGAGTGTAAGGGAAAAGAGTTAAAAAGGAGGAAATGTTAGGGTTTAAGAAGAGTAGAAAAGGAGAAGAAAAGTAGGAGTTAGGAGTAAAGAGTAGAGAAGGAGAAATAGGAGGAGAAAAGTAGAAGTAAAGGGTTATAGGGGTTTAGAAGGGTAGGAGAAGTAAGAGGGGTAGAAAAGAGTAAAAAGAGTAAGAAGGTGTAAGGGAGAGGGTTAGAGTTGTAGGAAAGGAGGTTAGTTAAAAGAGAGAAAAGAAAGGAGAAGTTGTAGAAGAAGGAAAAGAAGGTTAAAAGTAGTAGGAAAGGAAAGGTAAGAGTAAAAAGGAGAAGTAGAGGGAAAGTAAAGAAGTTTAGAAAGAGAAGTAAGTAGTAAAAAGAAAAGAGTAGAGAGTAGGTGTAAGTAGGAAAAAGGAAGTAAAGAAAAGTAGAGAGGTAAAGTTGTAAAAGTAGTAGAAAGAAGAGTAAAGAAGTAAAAAGGTTAAGAGTAAGTAGAAGAAAAGAGAGTTAAAAAGAAAAAAGAGAGAGAGGGTTAGTAAGAAGGTTAGAGAAGAGTAGAAAAAGGAGTGTTAAAGGGAGAAAGGAAGGGTAGAGGAAGTAGAGAAAGAAAAAGTAGAGAAAAAAAAAGTAGAGAAAGAAAAAGTAGAAGGTTAGTAGAGAAAGGTAAGTAGGAAGGAGTTTAAAAAGAGGAGAGAAGGTAAGGTAGAAGGTTAGAAAGAAGAGAGAGGAGGTAGAAGGGAAGGAAAAAGAAGAAAAGGAGAGAGTAAGTAAGTAAGGTAAGGTGTAAAGAGTTAGAAGTAGGGGTAAAGAAAAAGAGGGGAGGTAAAAAGGAGAGAGGGAGTTAGGTAGTAGAGGAGAGGAGTAAAAGAGAGAAAAGGGTAAAAAAGAAGGGGTTATAGTAGAGTTAAAAGGGAGTTAAAGGTGTAAGAGAGGTAAGTATAAAGTTAGAAGAGTAGTAAAGGGTTAAGAAAGAAGGTAGTAAGGGTAGGAGAAAGGAAAAGAGTAAGAGGGTTAGGGTTTTAGAGGAAGAAAGGGTTAGGGTTTTAGAGGAAGAAAGGGTTAGGGTTTTAGAGGAGGAGAGGGTTAGGGTTTTAAGAGAAAGAGAGTAGGGGAAAAGGAGAGAGTTAAAGAGAGAAAGTAGAAAGAAAGAGTAGGTTTTTTATAGAAAGAAGAGTAGAGTAAAGTAAAGAGGAGAGGAAAGGGTAAGAGTAAGGAAAAAAAGTAGAGGAAGTAGTAGAAGTATAGTTTAAGAAGAAAAAGAGTAAAAGTGTTAGGAGTAGAAGAAGTAAAGAAAAAGAGAAGAGAGTTTTGTTAGAAAGGTAGAAGTAAGAGTAAAGAGTAGGAAAGGGAGGAAGAAAGAAAGAGGGAGAGGGTTAGGGAGAGGGTTAGGGAGAGGGTTAGAGAGAGAGTAAGGGTAAGGGTAAGAGGTAGAGGGTAAGGGAGAGGGAGGGTAAGAGTAAGGGAGAGGGTTAAGGTTTTAAGAGAGAGAGAGGGTTAGGGTTTTGAGAGAGAGAGAGGGTTAGGGTTTTAAGGAAAAGAGAGGGGGGGAAAAGGAGAGAGTTAAAGGGAGAAAGTGGAGGAGGGTAAGTTTAAGAGAAAAAAGGGTGGGAGTGTTAGAAGGAGTAGAAAGAGGTTTAAAAATGGTGGTAAGTAGAAGAAGTAAAGAAAAAGAGGAGAGAGTTTTAGAAGAAAGGTAGGAAAGGTAGAAAGAAGGTAAAAGTAAGAGTAAAGAGTAGAAAAGAGAGGGAGAAAGTAAGAGTAAGGGTGAGGGAGAGAGTAAGAGGGTTAGGGAGAGAGTGGGAGGGTTAGGGT